>JACSVZ010000015.1:4988148-7488148 GCA_014706295.1 Lycocorax pyrrhopterus obiensis
ACATGGGTAACATTCAAACAGAGGAAAGCAGAAACAGCAGTTTAAGAGGCAGGGAAATGTAAACCAGCACTGAGAAACGTTTGACTTTGCCTTTTTTTTTCACTGTAGAGGTCATGGCTGCATTGCATTGAAGCAAATAGGAATGACGGAGCAGAAGGTTTTGATAATGTAGAGCAGAGCTCATCTAGGCATACTTCTTACTGTCAGAATTTGTAAGATCCTAAAGCTAACAGTATAAATATGACCAGAGTGAACAGTTTCAAATTTTTCTAATTGTAAAGGAGGCATTCAGTTCAGGATTTCTCAAATGAAAGAGGCTAAAACAAGAGCCAGAGCTTGTGAATGTGCCTTGTTTTTTGCATAATGCCCAAGAAAGACCAGGTGTTTCTTGAGAATTTTTCAGCTGTTTCAGCATCTTTACCAAAGACCAGGTAAAACTATGTCAGTAAATACTTTCAGGCCAACATAAAATAAATGAAATTAAGGTTTAAAACTGTTGGGAGGGAGTGTTTTGTTTAAAAACATGGAGGCAGCTTCTGAATGGATAAAAATTCAGGTCGCTCCAGTGAAAAACAACAATTTACATGGCGTGGATTGAGCATGTGATGTTTCTGAGGTATTGCTTTTATACATATCTGATTTGATAGAACTGCTAGCAAAGCAGACTCCCTGTGTACAGACACAGACAGCAGGCTGCTCAGACAAAGGTCCTGATCCTTATCTTGCACCAGTTTCACACTGGTGCAATCCCATCGCTACCAGCCATTTCGCTCTGGATCTACTTTTGCTGCTCAGGCTTGTGCCAGCCCTGGGCCCAAAGTTTCCCTGTGAAAACCAGCAGAGAGAAAAATCGCAAAGAGGGGGGAAAGGATCAATTTTTCATTTGACACCAAGTGAATCATGACTTCCTTGTGGGATGTGGTACCTTTTCCCACTGTTGGCTCCATCTCCCATAATGCCCTTGACCTCAGAGGTCACCTGTCATTGGAAGATGAAGCTCTGAATAAACAGAGAAGACCCTGTGGTGTCTCTTATCTCTCGGTTTTGCCTCAAATCTCCGGGCGGAGTTTTAAATTATTCATCCACTGGTGCTCTCTGCGAGTTACACGTCTCCGTCACCTACCCCCCCTTTGCTTGCCCATTTGTGAGTGAAGGCGGTATCCTTGGGAACCTTATCAGAGATCACAGATTCAGGCTCCAGAAATGAAATAAAAGAGGAAATTGGCTGTATTAGCATAAGAGGAGTCAGCCTGGAGTTGAATACACACATCACCCAGAAGCACCACTGGCTTCCCTTATCAGTAACGTCTGATCACCACTTCTTTATACACACAGGCACACAGGCACACATGCACCACACACATGCACACACACACACTCTCCCCTCTTTAATTCCACCCAGCCCATTCCTTTGTTCCAGCTCACATGAGGGAACACACGGAATAAGGTCAGGTGGCATGAGTTTCCTGAAGCAGTTTTCAACACTCCCAAGTTCTCCTAGGTAAAACAACAGACAACAGCATAAACAATTTTTTTTTTGTTTTGTTAACAGAAATGATGATAATCCTGTAGCCTCCACTGGAGGGGAAAAAAGTCAGGATAAAGATTTCAGATAGAGGGGTTCTGTTATTAGTTCAAGTATGATTCCTAGACCAATGTCTGTTTATCTCTCTCCAGTGCCTCAATGATAACGCATAACCACAGTTTATGAGTTTTTATTAAGAATATAAAAATCTGATATCCATATAACATAATTGGACATGTTTCTGAAAATTAACGCAGTGAATAATTTTGAAATTTAGAGGTGCAGATTCGTGTAATTGAAACAAATTATTTTCCTGTGCTTCCTTTTACATGGAGACGTTATCTCTGATACTACTTTTGTGGGAAACACTACACATTGTTCCTTCTTAATCAGAAAACTGCACTGAAAAGGAAAAAAAAACAATCGTTTTATATTTTTCATGGCATGATGAATTGGAATTTTAAAATTCTGCCTTCCTTATGTTTATTGGGACATGATTGTATATATGGCTTTGTACTTTGCTGTGTGTAGTTTTACTGATGTACATTTTTGTTCTCAGAGTTGCTGTTGGCAGGGTGACATCTGCTGCCTCTGTTGCTATCGAATCTGGTAACTGGAGAAAAAAAAATATATATCAGAGGGAATTGACACTACAGACAGAGGAAAACATGCCCTGTGAGATCAACTTTGCTCACATTTTAGGATGATTTTTCTCCATCTTGTGAAAAATAGCAGAAATTAATTTCCCTTCTTTTGAGAGCTGTTATTTTGTTAATATCCAGATTTGGTAATTTCCATGAAGGGTTTTACTCATGGCAATATCACCATATCTCTACAGAATGAGGCTCCTTTGTTCTCTAATGAATGTTACCAACATCACACAGTAAACACGCATTGGCTTTGCACATTATAAGTGGTGGGCTAAAGTCTATGGCCCTTAATTAAGCCGAGCTTTAACTGAAATGAAAAACAAATCAAAAAACAAACAAAGAAGAAACCCAGAGGTGTTCCTTCATTTTTAATGATGGAAGCAAGATGAAATCTTGAGGGCTTTAATTTTTGGGTCAAAAAATGCAGAAGAAAGTAGCTTCAACTCTCCTTTCAGTGTTTTTTATATTGGAGTTACTACTTTGTACTTATAATAATAATGACAATGATGATAATGATGATGATGATGATGATGATGATGATGATGAATAGTAGTAATAATAATAATAATAATAATTATAATAATTCTATTGGCTTCATTCATGTTGCCATGGATAAAAGATAAGATGATGGTTCAATAATTCTTTCCCTGTATTCAAACAGAGCCATGAATTTTTAGGAGTATTTGTTTCATTTCCCCTTTGATCTCTGCAAACTCCTCCCCATGTCCTTGCCATCCAGAGTAACATCTAAGCTTATAGGGCCTTGATGATATTCAGAGGAAGGGGTTGTATTGTCATACAGAACCAACCTTAATTGGATTTGAGTGGGAGGCATGATATATTAGTTTGTAACCGTATGCAGGACTGATGCCAAATTATTCCACAAAATGACTCTGGATCTACTGAAGTTGTTGTGAAAACAGCCCTTGACCTCAGAAAAGCCAAGCATACACCCTTAATACCCACCTCTCTGCTCTTGCAGTATTCATCAATGTAGGAGGCCATGGTATCACAAGAGAGTAGCTGGGAGGAAGATGAGGGTGATAAGAATAGCAGGGTTCACTTTTAGTTGTAACATGAAAATCTTTCTCAGTTCCTCATTTATATGCAAGTTGTGCTAATCTGACCAAGAGAAAAACATCTGCTTTGCACCGTCAACAGCAGAAAATGAGGAATGTCATTACAACTTCTATTTGTGTCCCATCTGGAGGTTGAAAAGGAAAACCTATGCATTAATGAAGAGTTTTTTACAGATGATACACATTTAAAGGAGCAAGGAGAGCTGAAGACATGGTGACTTCTGTTAAACAAGATTAAACTTGTTCATTGACTAATTCAGCTCATCCAGCTGATTGGAGCTCCTCTAAAATGGAGCCTCATGTAGAGTCAATGGAGCTCAATCTCAATTGGATCAGTCACACCCTGGAGGTACTTGATTATGTGTGAGCTTGAAAAGAGAAATTGGGAAACAAATGCTCTTTGTTCACGACTGTTTCAGTACATTGGGCAGAATGAGAATGGACCAGAGATCTCAAAATATAAAAGTAACTTTGTAAAGGTGTGAAGCGACTAGATACTAGATACTGTTCATCATCAGACTTAGTGAGAACAAGATTTAATCTTTCTAGATATTCTTGAGGTCAATTGGAGCTTCCCAGATAAGACATACTTTTGTTCAACCAGACTTTCTAGTATTTCTTCCTGGTAGAGTTATGACACTGTTTAACATTCTTCTAAGACATGGAAAATCCCGTAGACTGTGCAGTCTGGTAAAAATCACCATTTCTGTTTAACTCAGTGTTGCAGCATCGTGTGGGGGAGTTTCCAACTCCTGCCATGGAGCTGAGCTCTGGTCGAGGTACAATATGCTAAAGAATTCACATTCTAAAAAATTTAACTTCCTAACTATGATTTTAATGAAAATATATTCACATAACTGCTTATAGTGCTTGTGAATTTAATGGAAAAGAACTCCTTTTCTTGTGAAATAAGTGGGGGGTTGATGTTTCTCTCTTAAAAGACTTCATCCCTTTTAACCCATGAAGATGCTAAATTTTTCTTCATTCCGAGTTTTCTGATTCTCCAAACACATGTATTTTATACATAAACATTTCAATCTGTAGAAAAAAAAAATGGAGACCTTTAAGAATCAAAGTACCATGTCCTCTGGAATTCCATGGTAACACAGGTTCTAATCCAGCTACCTCAAACAAACTACGCTGTACTCATCATGCCTGAAGCAATTCTTTCTTCTCCAAGCCTCCAACCTCCCTGTAAATCCAGGTAGTTTCCATGCACCGGTTCTATATAACTCATGTGGTCAAGCTTTCTGTCTTTTCCCAACCAGCAGAACAAGAAATGTATTTATTTATTTCTTGAACAAAAGTTGATATGTTTATGCAATCACACACAGGTTTGGGACTCAAGGACATGTGCCTAAAGGAAAGCAGTAACTCAGCCTTGAACAGGGCTCTACAAAGTGTTCTTGAGTCAGTCTGCAGTTGCTTGTGTGAGTCACTACAGTGTACTCCCGCTTACTGGGTAAGAGGCAATTGCTTGTCTGAGCAAAATGGATGGCAACCTGAAGGGGCAGAAAGCTGCAATGTCCTTTTTCTGCAATAAGTGCATTGTGACAAGTTGGCTGCCTGGTATTTACCTCACAGAGGAAATAAGACCCCTAATTTCAAGCACTGAGACACGGCTTCTTTAATCTCAGGTTTTGGAAGCTGATGTTTGCATAACAAAACAAATCTGCACGTGTCTGCAGCTCATGAATTCATTACATCATCCTACTGATAACAAACCTCAGTCTACAGGAGTTCTTAATTTTGAACTCGCGTTGTCTTTTGAATTCTCCCCCACCTCTCAAATACACATTTGTGAAGACATGGTCATTGGAGTTCGACTTATACCTCAAAACACGGGGCAGTAGCTGGCAGTTAGGGTTTGCATTTGTCAACATTTCACTGATGATCTGTGTTTTTATATGGGTAAAAATGCCAAAGTATCCTTTTTTGTCTTCTCCTACTAAAAATCGATTAGCAAATGCCATTTGTCACTTTTGTAAGACAGCGTTATAACATGCTTGTTTTATGTGCAACTGAGCAGAGCCACAAAAGACATTTTGGAGCTTGGTCAAAGCTATTCTCTTTATTCAGGGCTAAACATCAGAGCTCCAGTCTGGATCCCATTCCCATCATCGGCTGGTTTTTGCATTTTGATAGTGTCAGGGGACAGTATCTAAGAGCTCTCTTTTTCCATGGGGACCAAGATCTGAATCTATGCTATCTATGAATCACAGAGCAGATACACAGATGCAGAACAAAGAATGTCCGTGGAGGTCTCCAGAGATGATCATCTTTATATTTCTATTTCCTAATAAAGGCTTAATTTATTTCCTTTTACACTGAAGAAACAGATGCCCCATTTCTTATCTGGAGGAGGAGACCAAAAGAGCATCAACACATTACTTCTGGAAAGTCCCACACACTCCAATGTAACCATTACATTTCTGGGAAAAACTGATTTATGATTAAAGCTACACAAGGTGCATCCAAGCTCTGTTTACATGCACCAAAACCTGCCCCAGCTGTTTTCCTTTTCCTGATTCTCCAGTTATAAGCAGAGTATTTACGTTCCCTCTCCATCAGTTAAAAGCTTGTATTCATGTGAACAACTATCATATTTTATAGGGAACCTTTAGCCTCCAAATTGCATTTCAAGAAAATTTCAGGGACAGTACTATAAAAGACGTTTTGGAGACAAGATTTCATCTATGCATACAAATTTGGAAAACCAACATTTACCTGGGAGGCAAAACATTCAATGTTCAATGTAGAAACCATATTCAAAAGACCCAAGAATAAAGAAGCTTTTCTCCTGGAGACCTCTGTGCTGCTTTTTGGATAGTGGTGAATTTCAGGTGCTAATAATTTGGTCAGACCAATGTGGGAAACATTCTGCTCGTGTCAAAACTAGTCACGGAAATTAGTTCTGAATCTGGCCCTGTTCTTCCACTAAGAAACGTAGTAAGATAAAGGATATTACAAGTTTTTCTGTATTCACATTTTATTTAAGTTACAATTTCCCTGTCACGCACTGAACTGGGATCTTGCAGCTCAGGTTACAGCGGGAGCTGTAAGAGTGCAGGCTGGTGAATTGGTCAGTACAGGAATGCACCTCCAGGTATCTCACATGGCCAGACCTTTGTGGGGAAAAAGACTACAAAGCTCACTGCACTCGTGACAGCAATCTGACAACTGGGTAATGTAATAAAACAAAAAAAGGCTACTAATTTTTCACATTCCAGCTTTTTGTATTTCCCAAACCTGTCAACAGTGAGCCGTAATTTATGCACAGACTTAAGGGAGCGCATGAAACCTACTCTGCCTTCCTGAGTATCATCCCAGAATGCCTCTGCAGATACCAAAAACAAGCTTGCATTGGGATTTCCCCCCACTACTGGGGTGGCTTTTTTAGGGAATTTCAGGTGGGCTTTTTGGCTGCTTTTCCAGGTGCTTTTTTTTAACGGCAGTGGTTATCACCTGAACACATGGAGCTAGTGAGCTCACCATTTGCGTGTAATGGGCACCGGGGTAAGGAGTCAGAATTCTTATAAAACTGTAACTGTCCACTGTGCTTTTAGAGCTAGGTTATTTTCACACTGGTAGGAAACATAATTTCCTTAAGGAGTTTTCCTAAATGTTCTGAGCTGTTTCTGAAGAACCTCGGTTTTCTACACCCCCTGCATGGAGAACCATAAGGAAAGGTAGACAAGTAAATTTGTCCAGGTGAGCTTGTGTACCTCCAGTAGACTGCTTAACCTTGGAGTCTCCCTCTGAGACGTTCCAAACCCACCTGGACACATTCCTGTGTCACCTGGTCCAGGTGACCCTGCCTGGGCAGAGGGATTGGACTGGATGATCTCCAAAGATCCCTTCCAACCCCAGCTATTCCGTGATTCTGTAATTGGGGACTTCAAGCTGAGTTGCTGGGAATGTGGCTTTTGGGTACAAGAGCAGGCACCAGGTTAACAGAGCCTTCTTTTGTATGTATTTAAACACACAGATTGGCATTCCACGCAAGATGGGGATTTTCTCATTTTCCCATGCTCTAATCAGTAAGTACTAGACATATGAATTTTGATAAATTTACAGACAAAAAGATTTAATTAACTTTTGGTATAACAAACTAAAAACCCAACAATTTTTAACTCTTAGTTAAAAAACGGAAAAGAGTAAAAGAGGAATAAACACAAGGTTTATCTTCTAAAGTACAAAAGTATCCGCTAAAACTATTAAATGTATAATGCACTGGCTAGGACCTTACAACCAAATCAATACGGTGTGCTACTGATGATGCTTCTCTACTCTTTGGTACTGCAAAACATAATGATTAATTAATATTATTGGTCTAGTGCTAAACGTCTGAGGTTTGTTATGGACTGACAAAAATGAAATCTTCAGAACCACTTCTGATTTTCAGCATTTGTGATGCTGCCCTAAAAAATACTGTATTGATTTACATCAGGCAGTCTCCTGTGTGTGGTTCAGGCTCTCCAGGTAAATACAGTCCACAATGGTTTTAAGGCCATGATTGAAAAACAGAAATAAAATATGCAGTTATTGTTCAACTTAGTAACTCTCACAGCTATTCCAGCTCTCTCATATTCACACAGAAAAATATGGGTGTGCAGATAACCAGACCACCCTGAAAAAAACTCATTTAAAACTGGACTTTGGAACTCCTACAAAGGAAAAAAAAAAGAAAAATAGAAAGGAAGACTTGTTTCTTTTCACCCACAATGCTGATGTCTATTTCTGCTTGCTTCTTTCACACCAATGCATAATGTCTTTGGATGCTTATCACAATAGCCCCCTCGGTAAATGAATATTTTTATTGCAGTAGCCTTTGGAACTTTAACAAAGAAAGATGGGTAGATTCCCACCCACAACATTAAAGTTTTCCTATTCACTGACACCAAACCATGGTCTAATGTTTAAACAAACCCAAATGCTTGGGAAAATTTAGATTTGACCTCTGTGGGCATGTTAAACAGTTTACATTACAGCAAACTCTAGTTTTCCCTAATGTGCATAGCACTTTGGAACTTTGTCAAAACGGAACAGTTTCAAAGCTGTATGATCTTCACCCGGGGGCCTAATTGAAGCGGCATGAAAAATATTTCTTTCTTTACTTCTTTACTTTTTTTTTTCCCCCCTTATAAAGCTGGATCTGAAGTTGGGTACTCTCCAAAAAAGCTTATGAAGCTGACAAACATTTACCTCCCAGTCCTACAACCTTAAAACTTCCATCGTAGAAATTCAGAGCAAAGGTCAGACGGAGGAAAAACATATTAGAAGCAGCATGACAAGCCAAGTTTTATTCTACTTGAAAAGCCAGCTTTTTCAAGGCCTTTTTCTTTCATATTGGTTGTTTGAAAGGGGATCTGAAGAAAAGTCGAAATCCCCATGTAAATGCATAAATTTTCAAACAGGAGGATACCTATGCAGATGCATATTAAGCTGCATCCAGCTTTGGTGGGCAAGCCATGTTTGAAGAGCATTCCCAATGCAGCTGATGCTCATGTCCTTTTTGAGTCCCCCTTGAAGTTCATTTGCATCAAACTCAAATGAATATTTAAAAAAAAATTAGACGTTTAATTTGTGGTTGCCAGTGGCATAAGAAATATGCATATGTGCTACTTTCTTGCCAAGCAGAACACTTTTGCAGTAAATGTTCTATCTGCAGAGTTCTGAAATGAATTGTATATTCCAAGATTTATGCCATAGTACTGGATTGGGTACTATAGAATATTTCACTGGGTGTCTGGGGGTGTCAGTCCAATCTAGAAAATTTATGAAAGAATCATATATACGTATATGTATATAAATATATATATGTGTGGGGAACTTACACTCTGCCCATGGCAAGGGTGTTGGATTTAGATGATATTTAAGGTCCCTTCCAATCCAAACAATTCTCTATACTTGGTAAAATCCTATTAATGTGTATTGATTTGAGCATTATAAACACAAGACAATCTAGTAAAGGGTTAATATGGGAAAATCATAGATTTCTGCACTTACTTATGCAGATATAAAACAATGTACATAATCTGAGCAGTCCTATTTATTCTAACATAATTCTACTATTTTTTCAGAGTCATTCGTATGTATCACTTTGAAAACTGTGCAGTGAGGGGAAGGACTGGGGAGAACAGGCCTACTGGTACCCTGCAATTTTCTACACCCAGGTAACACAATCTTCGTTCATCTGAGTAGCTCCATGGACGGGGATATTTCAGTTCAGCTCAGAAAATTAAAGCCAGCAAAGATTATTGGATATGCTTGCAGAATTAATATGAAACTTTAATCATCCAAAATATATGAGCTTCAGTGTGTTCCTACAAATCAAATGCAAATAATATACAGTTCCTTGGTCAAATCCTCAAGTGGGGAAAATCAACTAATCTGATCTATATCAACCGAGGATGGGATCTCTGGTTTAATCTGTGGCAGGATTTTCTCAAAGAACATTTTCCAAGTTTAATATTCGAGATCCTGAGAACTTTTGAAATGCTTCATAATGTGAAGACTCCCTGAAATTCTGAGAGCACATCTCAAACTGCGACTTGAGACTTGAGGGACATGAAGTTAAACTCTTTACAGCGCTCCCTGAATATTTATAAGGAAAGAGAGATTTCACAACTACAGCTCCACATCATATTAAGTACTTGCAGCTACTGTTACTGTCAGAAATGAGGGTCAGGGATTTTGTTTCATGTTAGGGGATCTCATGTCATGTGTAAATGCTTCAGATAGAGGGCACATATGATACCTTTATCCATTAACTGAGCAGTCTGACCAGACTTTTCAGTATGTCAGATTCTTGAGACTGATTTTTTAGCATTTGCCAATCCAGATGTACTGTATTAGTTTCAAACAGAAAAACTCAGTGTCAATAATATTCATCTTTTCTCACCCCAAGAGAGGTTAGAGAAATGTACAAAGTCATTAGATCCCTGTCAGTTGCTGTGTATTTTTGGATAGAATCATAGAATAAAATGAGCATTATTTGTTAAACATACTGTATGTCCACCCTTGTGGAAAAAGATCTGATGCAATTTTAGAATGATTAAATAAATAAGAACATTTGTACACGAGTGGATTCTGCAAAAGGTATTTTCAAAAGCTTTTCGATCTAATTGGAATGAACTATCTTACTAAAAATGTTCTCTTTAACCACTTGCTTTCTAAAAAGGGAAGAGTTAATTATAAAAAAAGGCTTTACTTAATGATTTTTGTCACTTTTCTCTTCACACATCTTAGTGGATCCACATGGCAAATGAAAAGAATTTATTGGGTTGCTCCTGATCTTTTTAAACAGCAGTTTATCCAAAAGCATTTAAAAACAATATGTAGTAAAAAGTCCCTTCTGTCAGGAGATCCTAAATCCTAGAAATGCTCTGATATGTGATAAGAAGGCTGCTCCTACATGTGCAGAGCTTGACGCACAAAGGTGCATGCAAGAGCAGAGATTCCAAAGCAATTCTGATTTCTGGTAAGGATACTGAGGAAGCACAGTTACATTTGCAATTGGATTTCCCCTTGGGACGCTGGTACGAGAGAAAACAGACTTTTTATTGCAGTACATGAAGAGCTAGCCATGTAACTAGATAAGTAGTACACTTACAATGGTAAAATTTATGCACTCATGTACCTGGAGGCTTATGAAATATCAGGCACTAGATGTTTTTTAGAGACCTTAGGAGAAAACTATAGAAAAATATTATAAATATTTTAATTTTTTCCCCTGTTTTTATTTTTATACTTGTCTTTATTTCCATCCCTCTGAATGTTTTTTCTGCCACACATTAGAGGAGGAATTCTTCACTCACAGTAGCAATGATAATAATGAAAAACAAGTGAGCATCTGATAAATATCAGAAGTGTTATTTGCAGTGGAAGAGTTAAAGCAAACTTCTGTGTGGTCAGAGATTCTCCTTTCTCATAGTAACTCAGAGTTTAAGTGCGTGGACAGAAAGAATCATATTCCTTAGTCCAAGCATTCTGTTTTTCTTGTCCATTTATCTCACACAGCTTACCTACATTTTCCCATGATTCAGGATCCCAGTCATGACTATCAGATAGCCACTGTCCTTCTCACACCTACAGAGTGTTCTCTGAGTGCTGCCCTTATTTACTCTTTGGGATTTCAGTGCTGGAGGCTGCAAAGCAAATTATATGGGAGCAATCATTTCTCATTAGAACTTCAGCCCACAGAGCCAAGGAATTTACTGATGTGATCAGCTTTAGCTGTGATTATCTCTATTTTTTAGAGATGTTGGCCCAAGCTAAGTGATTTTTTTTCATTTATTGTTTTTCATGTTCTGGGATTTGTCACTGTATGAAAGCATTTTCTGAAGGAGGGTGACTCCACTGTGTATGGCCATTACTTGACAGAGTAGCATGCAGAAAATTCACTCTCTGGAGAGTAATCCACTGAGGAAAAACATAATCAGCTAATTCTTTGAAGTGAATCCTAAGAGTGATATCACTCAGCTAAATATGAATATTCTTTTTCCTTAGTAGAATCATTAGATTATATATTAATAAAGGGACTAAGCTAGTCTTTGGACAAATCTATTTATTTTGGTTTATTTTTATGAAAGGAATATATCTTATTTTCACTTCTATCAAAGTGCTGTTCCTGGAAAAATCAAAACTTGGTAATACCCATTGAGTTTGCTAAAGTTCTGCACTGGCTTCCTTTCTGAAATGTGAATTGCCAAATAGGGCTGACTTGAACTCCTCTTCATAGTGCCTTGAGCTGTTACTGTGAACCTGAATGCCTGGAGAGAAGGGTTGTCTGAAGGTATTTCCCATCTCTCCTTTTCCCCAGCTTTTGCCCAAAAGATTTCCGAAGGAGTTTCCATCACAACAATTAGCTGAGCTTCTCAAGAGCTCTCAGGGTTGAGTATAATTATAGCAATTTTAATTCACATAGGCAAGAAAAGTCTCACGTTTATTTTGCATATATCATTCCAGTTATGATTGAGTAGTGGCATATGAAGTTGATATACATGAGGGATTACGAAAATTCAAATGGGAAGGTTCTACAGACCTTCCAATCTCTGTGGAGGATGAATTGAAACAGAAAAGTACTTGGGAACAGTAAATAATGTGACTGTTCTGCACAGTGTCTGCACAGTGAGAAGTGCTTCCAGTCTATCAGGCACAGAATCATTCTTTACTGTTCAAATTCTCAATACTGCAGAGAACTTATTTTCAGTTTCTTCTTTAACTTGTTTCTGAAGCTCCCCATGCATTGTTTATATGTGGGCTTGAGGTAATTTTCCCAGAAAG
Organism: Lycocorax pyrrhopterus obiensis; assembly: GCA_014706295.1. NCBI lineage: Eukaryota > Metazoa > Chordata > Aves > Passeriformes > Paradisaeidae > Lycocorax > Lycocorax pyrrhopterus. The sequence goes on from JACSVZ010000015.1 coordinate 5,000,691, forward strand.
CCCTGATCACCCAGCAGAAATTTTATTGCCTCAAAGGAGATAAAGATCATCCCCAGTCAGTGCATGATCTCTGCTCTCTCCTTGTTTTACTCATGCAAAGGTGAGTGAAAACACCTAAGAAACCGGTCAAATGATTCACATTTCATGGAACGTATTACAATTTTTCAAAGAACAATTTTTTAGTGTTCCGATTGAAAAGTGTCTAAGTGAACTGCTCGTCCTGGAAGGACAGAAAAATAACTGAGATGAGTACTAAGGAGCTGGGTCCTATTCTTGCCACACCTACAGTGTCCTGATGGCCAGTGTTGCTCAGCATCATTTTCAGTGTCTTCATGCATTTCTGGTTATATAGCTGAAAAAACAACTGTGCACCACACCGCTGGGGCTAAATCATCTAATTTTCATGAAATTTGCATCAGAGAGACTGTGGAGATTGGTGATGTGATCCCCTTCTTCTGTGGAACCTCACACCATATGCTACTGTTGAAATTTCTATTGCATTATAGTACTGGATCAACATTTCTGAATCTTCTGAGATGAGAATGTCATATTCTGCTGCTAAAAAACCCCAAAACTTTGTGCAGGAACACCAGGGTTTTCTCAGCTTCCTAACAAGGTAGCAAAGCAATAAAATTAGAGATTTACACAGGTTTTTTGTCAAGATTTGAAAGCTATGCTTCACATCTTTTGATCAGGTTTAACTTCATGTTCTTCATTCTCTTCAACTTTTTATCTTCAGCTTCTTTTCTGGCGTGCTGGGCTGCATCAGCTGTTCTGTGGAACTCAAGAGAAAAAAATGGAAGGAAAAAGTCTATAAATTTTCTGGAAATAGTTCCTTTAAGAGACATAAAAGAATGGATGGCAATCTTAAGGCATGAGTTATTTAGAACCCACCATCTACAGGAAAGAGTGGTGAAATACAATGCAGATATTGTATGTTTAATACCAAGGTCCAGGTAGGATTTTAAAAACAAAAGAAAGATGGGGTTAAGTTATTAAAGATTTCCACATGTAGGTGCTAACACGGACATTAGAATAACTTTCTTCATCTTCTGGTCTTTCCACAGATTTCTTGTATGGCCTGAGAAAGAGTTTCTCAAAGACTTTCCAGTGGCAAAATACCCACATGTCTGTGAAACAGCAAAAACAATGTTTTTATCATCACTGGGAACTTACACATGGTAAGTGTGAAAGATACACAGAGAGTATCTTGGTAAAAAAACCCCTCAATACAGTAGAACATAAAGACATAAAGAAAATACCTTTTATTGCAAAATATTTTTCACTGAGAAAATGGCAATTATATGTATTACAATCATAAGAAGCAAAACAGGATTCGCATGTTCAGTATGCTTGGACAAATCCATGTCATTAATTAATAACAGCTGGGTTATTTTCCATCTGAGATGATCCAATATAAAACTAAAGTTTCTTTCCATGAAAAATATTAAAAACTTAGAGAAAAATACATTCATTGTCTTCTAAAAATCTTCAAATGGTTTTCCGAATAGGGGCACAAATATTTTCTTTTTCAGCAGGGAATCCTCTTTGACCCCCTTCTGACTTCTTCGATGAAGAATTAATTGTTTTTTATTGCAAATATTATTACAGGCCCCAGAAATGCTTGAAGACAAATTTTAGATTTTCTGTCATAAAAGTGAAGAGTCTTCATTTCAATAATCAGTCTGAGGACAGCTTGCCTGTTCACTTCCCACTTCCCCTACCTATTGATATGAAATAGAATTGACATATAAGTAGCCAGAAAAGAGAAAGTTCGAGTAAGGGGGTGTTGATGCTACCAGGCTTTCTCATGCAAGGTCTTTGCGGCTGATTTCTCAGTAAACACTGTTAACCCTGCAGAGAAATGGAGTGGGAGGTGAATGGTTTGTAATGCTCAGGGTACCAGCTGCAGGATGGACAGCTTTGGGCAGTAAAGTGAAGGTTTGCTATAAGAGTACAAGGGTTTGCTGCAAACAGGCAGAGCTTTGGATGATCTCATACCTAAAAAATAGCAGAGAAGTAGTCTAAGAGAGACACCAATTCCAATTTCCACAGTACTGGAGTAAGTGAGAATAATTCTAGTGAGCTTTGGGAGTTTGACTTCTGTGTTAGAACAGTCCAATAGGCAGAATACAAGCAACAACAATAGAAAGTTCATAAGCTAATTGAATATGTATTTCATAGAAAAACCCCACACATCTAACATTCTTTCCAGGAAACATACACAAGAATAATGATCTAGATATTAACTTATGAAATGTTGCCTACAATAAGTTACTGTTGCGTGTCATTCTACTGCAGGCAAAATGAATGGGAGGCTTTGACTTAATATAATGAAAATTTTCTGTATTTTCCTCAGTTGAGAAGCTTCATTGAGACTTTATATTAGTGTTTCATTATATGTGAGATGGGAGAGAAATCTACCTGCTTTTCTCTGCCAAGTCTTTTATCAGACGAGAACATGTATTTCTGCAGTCGTGTGAAACAGAATTGCAGATGTTCAGAGCCTGTATCCAGAAGTCACCCTTTTCTTGAGGACCCAGCACGAATTTCTATCATATCTATCAGCAGCTATTTTAGTGCTAGCAGGGACACGTTAGGACATGTCAGGGTGATAATGTGTTGCTTCAGCTCAGGAAAAAAAAAAAAGACAACAAAACCAAACCAAACAAAAAAGGTTCTGCTTAAATTTCCATCACTGCAGAGTCATGCTCTGAGGATTTTGAAGAGAATAAGAACCAAGTGTTGAATAAAAATATGGCAAATTAAACCTCATTTATACCTGGCAAATTCTGCATGGTTTTATTCATATTAAGAAATATTACTGGCTCCTCACATTGGGCAATGTACCATTTTCTTCTCAGAAAAAAAAGATCTAAATGTCTTCAAACTCTGCAAATTACAGGCTTTATAGTAAATTTCTCTCAAGTATAAACAAGCAACTGCATCTATACAGCTTGTATTTATTATCTGTTTGTATAGCTCAGAAGTAATAGCTGATAGGGCACTTTATTAATAAATAAATAATGGGGTGGAAGAAGTTGTTCATGCTAAAGTCATTGCCACATGCAGTTTGTCAAGATGTTGTTATTTTTTCGTGTGATTTGAAAATTGTCATAAAAATTGCTTTTATGTAAAAGATATGGTTTTTTTCTCCAGCAAGAAGACACTTGGTTTAGGCTTCCTTATTGTCTTCAAAACATCTGATTTGGTTTGCTAAGCTGTGAATGATAAGGAGTCAGAAACTGCTTTACAACAAGATCAGCCTCCACAGAAGTGTTGGACACCTTGAAATCAGAAATTTTATCAGCTCACCTAGATAAGCCAATACCCTTTGTACACCCAAAAGTTGGATATTTCAATGAAATTTTAAAACAGGTTTTTTTTCTATTAGGACTTTCTATCAGCATCCAGGGAAATTCAGCATCCAAATAACACCAAATATCAGTGCAAACTCTGAAAATATTTCCCTGCATGGGGTTTATGTGGCAAGGCTTCAGTACCAGCCGAGGCTGCAGGAGTGGCACCTGTGAGATGACACCAGAAACTGCCTGAATGTTGGACAAAGCTGGTTCCAACCATCTCCAGGACAGCCCCAGAGCTGTCCAAAGCTAGGCCCTTCATCAGCCATGGTAACACCTCTGTGGTAACATATTTAGGGGGAGATAAGAATGACAAAATATGACAGTCACAGCCCTGCAGATTCCCATGTCAGTGAGGAAAGAGAGGCAGGAGCTGCTCCAGGGGTCGGAGCAGATTCCCCTGCAGCCCCTGGTGCAGCCCATGGTGAGGCAGCTGTGCCCTGCAGCACATGGGGGTCCATGGGGAGCAGAGACTGACCTGCAGCCCCTGGAGGAGCCCACACCAGAGCAGGTGGATGAGCCCTGAAGGAAGCTGGAGGTCAAATTTTAGCAGATTCCTTACAGGAACTGCAACCTCTGGAGAAGACCCCACGCAGGAGCCGGTTTTCCAGCAGGACTTTTGTTCTGGAGGACCCGTGTTGAAATAGGAAAGGTCCCGTGACACCAACCCGTGCTGGAGAACTTTATGAAGAACTGCAGCCCATGGGGAAGACCCACAATGGAGAAACTCATGGACAGTATTTCATGGGAAGAAATCCACTCTGGAACAGGTGAAGAGTGTGAGGAGGCCTGTGCAGCAGAGGCGAAGCATCATGAACTGAAAATAAACCCCATTCCCATTCCCATTCCTCTGTGCTGCTCAGGGGTAGAATAGTCAGGAATGAAGTTGAGCCTGGGAAGAACAGAGAGATGAGGGGAAGGTATTTTTAGCTTTGTTCTCATTTCTCATTAGCCTCCTCTGTTTCACTGGCAATAAACTAATGGCCCTAAGTCAAATCTGTTTTGTCTGTGACAGTAATTTCTGAGTGATCTCACTCTTCTTACCTTGAACCATAAGCTTTTCGTTGTTTTTTCTCTCCCTATCCTATTGAGAAGGGGCAGTGATGTCACAGCTTGGTGACCTGCATGATAAAGATGACAAGATTGTCAGCCAAGGTCAAACCCACCACATTACCTTTGGATTCACTGAAATCCCCTCCTTGACCTTTCCTCTCTCTCACATATCTCCAGCCACATCACTGGCTGAGCCAAGCTGGACCCTGCTTGCCCTACAGATGCTGAGAGACAGAGCTGGGGTCTTCTGCAGGGTGTGATCCAGCCTGCTGGGCAGCTGCACGAGGAGCACGGGATGGCTCTGCTCTCCTTCCAGGTGATTCATGTAATTTCCCAGGCAGAGAAGTGAAAACAAACCTTGGTGCTTTCATTTGCACCCCTGGGACTTTCACATGACACAGTATTAGGCACAAACCTCAGTCCCACAGAAGACACCACTGCCCCAGAGCCTTCAAAGGAGGAGAGAGTCTCATGACTGTTGTCGTCTTCATCATTCGGGTTGCAGATTATGTCAGGATACCACCATGCTTTTCATTCCACCTGTGTATTTTATTCAATTCTTCCATTAGCTGCGCTTTTAAAAGATGAGTGGGCACACCCTGCCCTGCCAAAAAGACACATTTTCTGGTCATTTATCTGTGCGATACTACGCTATTTAATTACACATTCACCTATTGCATCTCAAAAAAAAACCCCAAAAAACCCAACAAAATGCCCAGCACCCCCAGAAGGAAGGAAGAGCACATCCAAATACCACTATTCATCTACTAGACCCAAAACTGCAGTGCTCATTTTGTCTGGTATTTCTGCCACCAACACAATAAATGAGCTGCATTAACATACTATCACTAAAAACATAAGGCATCTGATATCATGGGAATGGAACTCATAATCCTAAAACCTGTCTGAGTCTTAAAATATTTAAATCATTAAATCTATTTCCATCTTTCTCTCTCTTTCAGGAGGTAGTAAGATGCATAGCCACCACTGCGAATGTGTTAAGCAAAGAAAAAAACCACAAAATTAAAAGTTAAATATGTTTTCAAAGCCAAAAAGGAGCCATTTATTGCAGTAGGAGAGAGAATAAATTGCTGAGGTTTTTTTTTTTTTTTTTTTTTTACAAATGGCTGAGAGTGTTATAATGTATTTGATTTTTTTTTTTTCTAGAGGTAATCTTAGATGTGGAGTGAATGAAGTGAAGTCTGTTATCAATCCATAACATCTGCTGCAGTGTCAAGTGATGAAATGGGTGACTCCAGAGCCCAAGACAGCTGGGATGGCTTTCTTAATGCAGTAGGGTATTGTGCAAACAAACAGGCACTGATACCGTCTATGGTTGTCACAATTATTCAAGCTGGTGATACATCTTCCTGTATTAGCTGCTTGAGAAGCCCTATTTCTTTTAAAAGTAAACTACTGTATAACAATCACCCATTCTGGTCTCTAACTCAGTTGAGTGCAAACATAATAAAACATTGGAAATAAAAATAAATTAAAATTTGCCACCAGAGCAGTAAAGCATAGAAATAGGTATATACGAGCTTGGAAAAAACCCAACCTACTCACAGTTTATAGAGCTATGAAATAATATATACCTTTATAGCTGGATCTATACTGGTAAGATTATTCTGCTTCTCTGGAGTGCCTCCCAGTTCCTGGGAAATCCAGTACCTTGTTCAGAGAAGTAAAAGACCAAAAGTTAAAAAAAAAAAAAATTTCGAATCACTGCAAACATCCCTTTGCCATTGTAGGATCGTTACTGAGATCACTTAGGGGATTTCAAATTAAGGCCAATATTCAAATGTTGCAGATATAAGGAAAGGTAATTAATTTAGATTTAGGATCCTACATATAAGCAATCATCAGCCTTACGTCAACAAAGCATTTTCTGCTTACAGAATATATATATACATATATATATCTATAAAAATGCATAAAACTACAAGAGACAGATGCTGTTATGAAAGAGTAAAACTTAGTAATTAGTTTTCATGAAAATTTGAAAATTTTAATTTGGATTTAAATTGTATAATTTAAGGGCAGAATGTAATCCAACAGTCATTTTCATTCTCCAAAATTAGGAAACGTGTGAAGGAAATGTAAAATTTTTCTTTCCCAAATGAATCATTTCAACCTTCACGCATATAAAAGCAACACTTGCTTCTGGAAACTGAGCTCAATTCGTGATATTTTAAAGAAGATCATGAGAGCTGAAAACTGATTTTTTCATTTGCATTTAATAATATCATCAAACTAAATATAATAAATAGAATATGTATATAATACACAGATTATATGAATAATATATAACATATATAATTTATAATATACATGCATATATCATTCTTTGGTTGAACCATGATAGGTTGCCTTTATTTTAGCTCAGGTATCAAATTAATTACATAAAATAGATAAAAAATAATACGGATATTTACTGAGTACCAAGTGTCAGTTCAAGCACAAAGTTTCAGATTTTCAGAGCAAACTTTATCTGCTTTTCTTCCTTCTTTCTCAGAAAAACAACACATCCAGCACAACAGACCACTGTGATCATGGCACTGAACTCCCTCGTGTACATGTGGGAGAGAGGGCACAGAGACCTGTGGAGCCGGTTCCGATCTCACCGGTGGTGATGAGCCTGTGGTGCAGAATGGAAGTTGCAGCACCAAGGGCTGAAAGGCAAGCCAGAAATGAAAACAGTGTGCTTGCTTGGATGCTCTGCCTCATACATTTGCCACTGCCTCTCTCTTGCTCTGAATCAGACCTACACAGCCCTTTCTGGCTGAGTCCCCTCTGGTATCTGCAGGCATCTCAAAAACATGTGTGTTCCAAGACAGGGGGTTGGTTTTTTTCCTGAAGCTGGTGAATCGTTCTGAGGTTGATGGCTCTCCCTCCTGCTTCCCAAGATGATGATAAATTACTAAAATGCCAATTTTATGTTCTCATGCATTCCTGACTTAATAAAGGTACCTTACTAGCCAAGAAGTGTAGCACTGGCTATTGCTTACCAGGAGGCTGGAAGAACCCAAAGGAAGATTAACAGATTGTGCCAGTTTAATTTGGTGCGATCTGATTCTGTTAGATCTTCTCATCTGATTTCGTTTTCCGAAGCAATGAGTGGAGAGGGCAATTTTCCAACATATGACCTTTCAACAAACCTTAAGCTGCTCCTGGAACACCAAGGTCATTACACATCCACAGAGTGTGGTGGTTATCGGGAAAATCCATCAAAGGGCTCAACAGGACTCAGGCTGGGTGGCCCCAAAATTGCTGCTCATCTGTCAGGAGCCAGGACTCACGGTTTTGTCAGTGAGACTTGGAGGGACCTTACAAAGAAAATGTTAAGGACAATATTCAGGCCTGATAGCACATATGCCTCAAAATATTTTAGTATCCCTGACTGAATTTCACAATAACTGCTTCTTAGGCTGTGGAAAATTTTCTCTTTTCCTTAAATAGCAACATCAAAAATTCTTCACTGAAAGAGTGATTGGGCACAGGAATCGTCTGCCCAGGGAGGTGGCGGGGTCACTGTCCCTGGCCATGTTTAAAAAAAGACTGGACGTGGCACTCAGTGCCATGGTTTAGTTGTTGAGGTGGTGTTGGGTCATAGGTTGGACTTGATGATCCCAGAGGTCTTTTTGAACCTAGGTCATTCTGTGATTCTGTGATTAATCTATTGCTAGGGCAATGCACTGGCAAAAAGCAGTGAAGGAAGATGCACAGAACATGCTGGGTCAGGGACATGAAGGCTTGGTGGAGGAGCCACAGAGAAGAGCAGCTCCTTCAGCTCATCGGTGAGATAGAAGGAAACTCTTTTCCTGTGCAGAAAGGAGCTAGGACGCATCTCCAAGGAGGTGTAGAACTGCTCTCACAGCTGCCAGTGAAATGGGGCAGTACCAGCCTTGTTGGCATCAGGAGAATTTGAGGAGCTTCTCATGTGGCAAAGACTTCTTAACCCTGAAGGAATAACCTTTCTGTAGAGACCTGCAGATAGAAAGAATTAATCCCTGGTTATTTGTGTTTCTAAAGAAGTGAGCTATTTGATCAAACACCTGTCTCTTTTCCCACTCCTCCTCACGTGTTTCTTTCAAAAACTTTTAGCCATAAAAGTGTCAGCCAAATTCAATAGGTAAAAATTTCAAGTGTGTTGAAAAGCTCAGGGTTTTATGAAAGCTGGCAGCATGTAGGAGAGGCTCCATATGAGGTTCCACATAGAAAAAAAGATGGAAAATTCCACAGCTGCAGTCTTCAAAACTATTGAAATCCATACTATTCCTCAAGCCGTTTATCTTTTCTGGATACTGATTGCTGAAACTGGGAATATTGCAGGTAACTTCCATTATCCACTTCATCTATTCCAACCACGTAAAAAAAGACTGAAAACCCTTAAAAACAGAGCAAGAACCTGCCTCTTCTGAGTGAGTTTTCTACTTCATTTTCAAAGTGTGGCTCTCTGTATATAAAAATAAAAGCTGAGGTAAGATGTATTTTCATCTCTATTCTATTTTATCAGCCATTATTGTTATATAAAATCTCAGATAGAGATGAAAACACTTGATTTTGCAGTATCTGTCCACTTGTTCTGACACGCCACCCAGACCCTCATGAGCATGTGCTCACAGCACATGGACTCCCACCTTGAGAAGGTGTGCCAGGGATTTGTTCCGTTGGGCATAAATGGCTGGATAAATGAAATATCAGGCTGCTCGTTCTACCTTTCTTCTCTTGTTTAACAGCCTCAAAAAGGAATTAAGAGTGTCCTTAAAGGCTGTTAGTAAAAATATGAAGAAGCTGCAAAGTCCTTGCAGAATTTCGCAAGGCTTTGTAGTACCAATGGGAATTACAATGGCTGTTCAATAATTTTGGCACAAGCCCCTCTGTCAATACTGGAAGTATTCCCAAAGTTTTTTAATTTCCTCATGGATACTCTCAAGTAAAAAGAATTTGCTGGTGAAATTTTCTCGTCTATTACATAGAGAAATGTTGATCCATATTTTCCAAGGCTGTGTTTAGGTTAGTTCATACTGACCATGAGAAAAAGAAAAGCATAATTATTAACAAGCTTTTATTGTGTTTTCATCACTCACTGCTGTGGAGACTGAATCAGACTGAGCAGATGATCAACTCAGGTAATTAGTGGAACGGCTGAATAAGTTTGAAGATTCCCCTGTTGTGAAACCTGTACGGAGAGGGCTGGACGATCTTTCTGTTCTGTGTTCCTTTTGTACAAATGTAAGTGAAACATGGCCTAGGACAAAATCAGGACAGTGAGAAAGAGATGAAAATATTACAGAAAGCTCTTAAACAGACTCCTGTAGGAGCCTTCTTTCCTGGTTGCCTACTGACCCCTCTCCCACGACTCAGAAGTCTGTAATCTGTTTTTAAGTTCCAGTGTCCCTCAGTCTCTCTTTAAGAAGACTGAGGATTTTTTGGTGTGTGTCCCCAAGAAGTTGAAGTAAATTTCTAGTGCTTTGTCACTAAAAGAAAATAAAATTGAAAAGTAGATAAAAGTCTTGCAAGTAATATTTTCCTGTGATTCTGTAAAATCAAACTGGGTTAATATTATACAAACTGATGAAATCTGATGTCTTTTTGGTAGACAATTTAGACTTTATATGAGGATTGATATCTCAATCAAAATCCTGTTAGTTGGGCTCTCTAGTGGAGTTGAAAAATCACTCTGATATGGTACCTTGGACACCTTATGTATTTCAGTTTTCCTGTCAGTTAAACAGGGATGTTTGCAGGACTGGCTAATTTTTTAATATTTTTTTTATATATATAATGAAACTCATTTCGCACCACTGAAACTTTTACATTCGTTCTTTTTTAAAATTGTATTGATTAGTTTTGTTCAAACTCCCACCTCCAAAAATGCCCCTAAAAGCACCAAAATGCACATTTCAGAACTTGCAATGCTTTTGTTCTGAAATGTACCAGAATTTCACCCAAAGAATGATTTTTTTTTTTCATGTTTGGCTTTTTGAAAAAATATTAGTCATTCTCATGACTTCAAAAACTCAGAGATAAAAAAAAGCCTCTGAGAGATCCAAAGGGATCAGAAATGTCAATAGGGATCCTGTGCTAATACCTCTGCTCTTCTAGTGGTCCTGGAATTTTAGCTGAGCTTCTGAGATTTCACCTGAAACCCTTTTTTTTTTTTTTTACTGCAACCTTCATATTTGTGGCAGAATCATAGATGTGTTGTCTACCTCTCTGCCTTCCAGAGCATGTCCCAGGATGTGTTCTGAGACCATGGATCAGGTCAGGCTCCTCACAGAACAAGGCAGCCACAGTTCTCATTTTCACTCAAGACACTCTGGTATAAAGCAACAACCTGGCACTTTCTGTTTGAAATATTTCTGCTTTCCAGGCACCTTCTTGGTTCTGTGTTTACAGTTCCAGTGAGTGCAAAAGGGTTCCTCAGGTGTTACTGGGAAGTAGAATTTGTCTCAGGGTGGATATACTGCAAGCACAAATAATTCTTCCAGTTTGCCTTGAGACATGTTTGTGTATTGTAACAGAGTCACTTCCAAAGATATTTCATAGAATCAGGGAATGGTTTGGGTTGAAAGGGACCTTAAGCACCTTTCCAAAGAAGAGACCTTAAAGATCTTTTTCCAGGCCCCTGCCATAGACAGGGACACCTTCCACTGGACCAGGTTGCTCAGAGCCCCATCCAGCCTGATCTCAAACGTTTCCAGGCATGGGGCATCCACAATTTCCCTGGGCAACCTCTTCCAGTGTCTCACCACCCTCACACTTTTTCCTGATACCTGACCTAAGTCTCCCCTCTGCCAGTTTAAAGCCATTCCCCCTTGTCCTATGACTTCATGTCCTTGTAAAAAGTCCCTCTCCAACATTCTTGTTGCCATGTGTAGCCCCCTCTGCACCTGACCCTTCCTCCAGGGCTGTCCCCGTCCCAGAGCTGGGCATCACTGTGGGTTGGCAGCACAGTTACATGGGCTCAATATTAATGGCCAATATTTTGGATTCATGGGCCTCCATGCTGCCTCTAGCATAGTCAAATACAAGTGATTGATGGTTACAATTTCAGACTTTCTAGTAAGTGTTCTTATTTAGGCAAAATACCAATTCAAGAAAGAGCAGCCATGCATTGTTAGCTGCTAAAATGGGGGCTTCTTTCTTGCCAAAGGATCTTTAACTTGACCAGTGGATAAGAGTTTCTGAATTCAAGCTCTTCCTCAATCAAAGGCAAACTGGTTAGAGATCCAGCTTTCCTTCTGGAGTACAAGAAATTATTTGTAAACTCAGATTAAATTTTGTGAGTGGTTTTGGCTGAAAAAAAACAAAAGGAAAAATAAATACTCTGAATTTGTGCAGTATATGCTGTCATATTTTCTAAATTATTTCTTTCCTTTAAAAAAATCTAACTTCTCTGATATTAAAAACTAAATTTCCTGACATTTGATTTCAACGTATTTTTCTGCCTAAAAATTTGTGCATACAGAAAGTGGGAAAATAGGGATTTAAATAACCTAGAAGCAAAGTAGGTTTAATTAACTTTGTTGTTGATTCTGGACCCTCACACTTGAACATTCTGCAAACCCCTTAATAAATAAGACCTGATTTAGAAGGCATCCACTGTGCATTTCTAGTCTAGCCAACAAAATTACAACAAAGACAAATTTAGCTGATAGCAATGATCAAATATCTTTGGGAACTCATCTTGCACAGCATAGAATAACTTATTGCAGTTATAAGCTTCAGCTGCATTAGTATCCAGTGCTCCTGGAAAAAATATCTCCTTCTGCTTTATCAGCCTAGCAAGCTCCCAATGAAGATGAATTCTTGTTGGGAGCAGCATCCTGGACTGAAAAAGAATGTAGTGAGAAAGCCTGACATTTGTCTTCCAATCAGAATCCCAATAAGCACACAACTAGGGTAGTCAGGAAGGGGAGAAACAAACATAAATATTATTTTAAGAGATCTTCTAATGTGCAATATTTATATACAAATACCAACTAGTGTTACACACAACACTCTCAGGTTCGTGAAATATATCAAAGTACAGCAAATTGGAATGAGTCCTGAGTTTCCATTTACTTTATCTAACCAGACTTATCAATTCTTTTTACTCTGGACTGATAAAGTAGAACTGCAGCAGACAAATGAGCTAGCAGGGCTGACATAATGTGTTGTCACAAAGAAATGGTGAATTAAAAAAAAACCCAAACCGTGACTTTGATCACCTCTAAGGCTCCTACTTTACTCAACCCAAATTAGTTGTTTATTCCTTCTTAGGGAGTTTTCGATATTACTGGGAGGTGAGCAGAGAGAAAAGGAGTGTGCTTGCAAAAGGGAATTTACTTCCATTTTATCTCCAGCTTTGAAGGGGCAAAATGGAAGGGGCGGGGGGGGACTTGGTTCTGGTCCCCTGTTTCATTAATAACAAAAAGTCACTGGTCTCAACAAGAATAGGTTCAACTGCTTAAGTTTACAGATTCTATTTCTTGAATTTAATGATGCCTTGCCTGATGCCTGTTTAAGTAATTGTAAACACAAAGGTCTGTTTTGAATTATAAAACAGAAGTGTGCGAGATGTGCCAGATGAGAACTAGAACACTACAGCTCTGGGCTTCGCTGCCAATAGTAAGGGAGGGAGCAATTATATAAATTATATTTTTATCTGATCTTCTCAGAAATGTTGGGGTGTTTATTCCTACATTTTTTTTTTCTTCTGAAAATGGCATTTTACTTACAGAGCGCTGAGTCCCAGTGGAAACAGGGTCAGAAGTTACAGCTTTAGGATAACTGCCCAAAATGAATGGTTGGATTGTCTTTTTTCTCTCCCTAAGTACTTTATGCCACATATCCAGGTAGTGAAAACTGCTATAGTTCCACTGAGATTAGGACTTTTGAGACAGGAGATATCACTCATTTGTCAGGTCCCCCATGAGTCTTATATAAAATAGGTTCCTAAAAGGAACTAGCAGGTGAAGGAGAAATGTAAGGCAAAGAATTATGAACCACGTTCTGATTTTTTTTTTTCAAGTGTAACACAGTTAAAATCAGCTGTGGTTTGGTTCAAGAAAAAGTTATTGAATTTGGCAGCAGTCATTTAAATCAAAGTCATTTGCAGTCTCTGCTCTGGACTGCCAGGATATCTGAGTACCCTGTTGCAAACTGTGTCTGTTGTGGATAGTGAAACTCTGCTCTGCATTTTCAGGTATTGGGTCTCATGTATTTACAACCATATTTCAAAATTCCTTTCTTCATATTTCAGCTTTGATGAACCTTCCGGAGAAGCTGCTGCAAGGAAGCAAACACTGCAGACTGTAAATCAGAGGGTGGTGTGGACTATAAGCACACTGGTAAACAATCCATTGAAAGACTTTTTAAAGAAGAGAGAGAGTCCCATGTTTATATGTGGCTCACCAGTGTTTATCTAGGTGCTTCTCCAGGCCGTTATTAATTTCATGGAATTGCTCAGAGGAAAGTTAGGGCTCTTGGCTCACTCAATAAAATGAACAAATAAAAAAAACCATGAAAGGTTTAATATGAGCCTTGGTCCTTCAGCACAACACTGTCGAAATACTCCATCCCTTCTCTCAAGATTTTTTTTTTTTTTTTTTTTGGTTAAAAGAACAAGAAATCCCACATTTGTATTTATTTTGGGAATGATTTCACCTGGAGTTAGCACTAGGAAATGAGGTAAATAGAAATTCCTTTAGATTTACCAGGGAAAATGATGGTTCAACCTGCATTAATACAGCACTGTGGATATGTCACACAGCTAGAATGGCCTGAGTTACCTCGCTGAGGTACCATCCCTGTTGACATTTGGGGGAGTTGGTTTAGTAAAAAACATTGGTAAAGCCCTGCATTTCCTGAAAACAAGAGAAGAGGGTTTTGGTTTTTTTATTTTTCAGGTGACATTCAGAGTTTTCACCTGAGTCTGGGACCCTCATCAGAAGCAGAGGCTTGAAGAAATGCACTAAATATCATCAAATAAGTGATAAAATCTCAATTTGGTGAACCTGCTACCTGCATAGCGAATTAGCAATTGCCAGCTGTTCAATGGTAGTCAAAGGCTGCCAAATAATCCCTTTATTGAAATGAAAGGTTCAAACCATCTGAAAGAACAAACAGACCCTCCAAACAAGCCTTGAGCACAGATAACTTGCAAACAAAACCGAGCTCGTGTCCTCCAGTGGATTAATTGCTACAAGTACCTGCCATGTTCTCATCACAATTTGGATTCTGTAGCCTTAAGGAAAACAAAGCTTTCACTGCCTGAAGCAATGTCTGAGGTCGTGGCTGCTGGTGTAAGCAGGGAAGGATTATTCCAAGAGATATTGGCTTGCACACGTGTGATGGATCACAGATCCTTCTTAAAGTTAGCTGGGTAGTAAATGTACAATGTGCTTCTCAGTCTGACAAATCCAGATATGATATTAAATAACGAGATCCAATAAGAAATCAATAAACCTTTGTCTTCAAAAATTGCATTTTCGATTTTATCATTACAAAAGAATGGCTGTGATTAGATACAGAAAGGCAGGACTATTGATTGTGCAGTCACTTACTCCAGGCTAAAAGGCAGATGGTTACAGTATTGTTTGATCTGCAATATTTTGGTGTTAAAAAACTCTCCGGAACTATCCAGATGATGAGAGTAATGCGGTGCTGCACCTTGGGTGCCTGAGGATCCAACTGACAGAGAGCCATGGACTCTACTGAAGTCAGTCTTTCCAGTGGTGAAAATTCACTGAAGGTAAGGGAAACTGAATTAAGGAAAAATATGTTCTTCCATGTAGAAAAATGGAGTCAATATGCCTTGGATTGCAAGTCTGGATGTTGATGTGTTTATTACATTGAGCACCCGACATTCTGCTCATTTTCACTGGTTTTGGTCAAAACATGCCTTTATAAATATTTCAAGCCCTGATGACAAAGACTGAATTTTTCACTCTAAATTTTGCACGACTGCATTCTAAAGTGAACTCTGACATCCTGTGGGCAAAAGGAAAATGACCATTATTTATCTACTGTGTTTAAAGTAATGCTTGCTGTCATAGTTAGCAGGATAAGTAGTGTTTAAACAAACATTTATACACGTACACATAATATTTTAAAATATTATGTGTCTTAATATTTGCTCTTGGGTAGGAATCTCAGAAACTTTCCACGCAGCACTTTCATTTTTCACTGTTAGTAGTACCCTATTTCTCTTGTATCTTTTTGTCCGATCGGAGAAAATAAGAGGATAAAATTTGGGGTTTACAGTGTTAATCTTTCAAGTTTCCTCTATAAAAGCAGAGTCAATAGCTCCATTTCCCCAATTAAAGCAAACTCTTTAATTATGGAATGCTTTGAGTTGCATGTTTGACAACGTCTCATTTTTAATTAACTGAATTCCTCTTAAGATGCCGTGGATAATCATTGCCAGCAAACTTACCGTGGCGTAAATGGTAGGAAACACTGACATCTCGTGGGAAAAGAAAGTAGTGAGCACAGACTGCTTCAGTCAGGAATTCAGTAGACCTACAGAATCCAGAAAGCAGATAATTCCATGTATTCATTAAGTTACCAAAAGGTACCTCATCTCATAGAATCATAGAATAAGAGAATCATAGAATCACGGAATGGTTTGGGTTGGAAGGAACATTAGAGATCATCCAGTTCCAACCCCGTGCCATAGTCAGGGACACCACAGGCTAAAGGTGGAGTGTGAATAAGCAAATAAAAATATACCTGTAAAACTATACACATACACATGTATATATATACATGCACCCACAGAGGAAATCCAGTGCTTCTAATATTTATTTCTCTGTAGTTGCTTTCAACAATTTTTACTGTATCTTGTGACTACATTTCTGCTAACTTTATGAACACAGCACATAGTCAGTGTCTGTGATTCTCAGCGGGACTAATTCCAAAATTTCTTCTTTTTTATTCTCTTTTCTTTATTTTTATGCCTAACGTGAAGATCTGACAAAACATAGTATTAAGCAAAAGAGCAGAACTATACAACTGAAGGAGCCACTGTATTGAATACATAGAATACAAAAAATGCATTAGGTATTAAAAAGCACCAATAAAAATGTAGTTCTCAGTCTATTCAATACTTATCTCTACGCCTTGTCTTTCAGTCATAAATGATTTGGTCTAGTACATGCAACAATCCACTGATGGCGTGGAGCAGCAGTGGCATCTGCTGGTCACGATCATCCCCTGGCTGCTAAAACTTCTTTATTTTTAAATCTCCTCCAAGCTGGCTTTTATACCTCCCACCTTCTTGTAAATGCACAAGGATGAAAAAGCCGTGGTGCCTGGAGAAGTCTATTTAAGGAATGTTGTGGTGATGTAGGGGATAAGTCCCTCTGAGCAAACCATGTGCTGTCAAAGGTAGTGGCAAAAACACAAAGTGTTTGAAGAGATAGGCCCGAGATTTTTCCCTTTTTCCTTTTTGTTCTATGGTTAATGCTCAGAATTTACTTTTTTGCAACTGTAGTGTTTCAGCAAAGGACACAAAAATGATGGCAAAATGGACTTAATTTTTGGATTCACCAAGTCCACCAAGTACCTGATCTCCAGATGAGGACAGTAGTCCATAACCCATTGAATTTCAGATAATTCCTAAGAAATAAACTCCTTTTATGGGAATTTTTATTTTCTTGAGGGCTCCTCAAGCTGCCAGCAAAACCCAACAGAAATGTGATGAACCAGGTCCCCAGAGTATTTTGCAATTGTTGGAAATCCAAGGATCATTTAACCCAGCAGCCCGGGGAGGTTTGCTATGGGGCTCAGAGTCTCCAAACTCTTGACATGCAACTTGGAATTAATAAAAATTTGATTTCCCAATGTTAGGTAAGAATGTGAGAAAATTTGAAAACGTTTGGTGGTGTTTAATGGTGGGGCACTTCAAAAGGCGCCTTTGTGTGAAAGAGACTTTTCTTTACAAAGTTTCTGGAAAGAAACTAGTTTCTACAAAGTTTAACTGAGTTCAGTTCTCCCAATATTTTTGATATCTTTCTCCTGATGTGGTCTAAAATATTGATTTAATTATTTTGGCTGGAAAATAGCCAAGGTATTTAGTTGCCATGTAAATATTTACATTGGCGTTGTCTACATTTGGTGAAATGAACCTAATTTTGGGTGTTGGGTTTGTGCTTGTCATTTAGGTGTTGATTCAGCCATGAGCCATTTGATACCAGATGATCTTTAAGGTCCCTTCCAACCCAAACCATGTCTTGATACCAGGTGTATGGATACTAGAAAAAGCTTCAGCAGGGAATTTCTTCAGCCCTCTGCAGCATTTTGTGAGAGCTCTGTCTTTCCCATGCAAATTTTTTAAAACAATGTTACAGTTTTGTAAACTTCTTGCGCCTGCAGGTTGCTTTTGCAGTATTGTTATGGTTCTAACTAGAAAAATATTTAGAAATAGGTGTCTTAGATTTTGTCCAATCCCCTCAAGAGGTGGATGGCCAAAGGACCAATTACCTTATGCCATTTAACACACTTTTGAGAACTAACATGTAAAAGCCTTTGGAAAGATTATTAAATCACTTCCATTTGTCCCTGAGCCTGGACTTTGTGTCGTTTCTCTACCCGTCCTTGGTGCAACAGCGACACCAGGTGTATCTTGTTCTGGGAGGATACAGTTCCTTGGTTAGCTCGAGGCTTTGTCCTCCAGCAATGTGTAACTTTCAGAGAGATTGAAGTGTCTTCAGGGACAATCGCTGTTCATGCACAGTTAATTGAATGAAGCCCTTAAAATGCTTTAATAAAGTAGTCCATGTAGAGGTGCTTTCAGAGCTCAGAAATTTTTTCAAATAGGATGACTCAGTCTGATATAAAAGATCTGTGTCTGTTGTTGCTCAGGTTTACACATCAAAAGTCTGAGGGACTGAGTCCCATGTCAATTAATAATGAAAGTTTGGATGCAAGGCAGATTTTTATTCTTGGCTTGGTAAATATTGAAGAAAAATAAATGCCTGAGCAAAATGACAGTAATAATGTGTCAGACCAGAGATCCTCACAGCCAAGCATCCTGTCTCCAGCAGTGGCCAAAGGTAGAGAGCAGCCACTCCTTACACACAGGGGTTGGACTGAGTTGTTTATAACACCCACGCAGTACCAGACCTTGTGTCATGAGTGTATCCAGGATGGCAGATCATTAAGGCATATTTTCCCAGAAAATTCTCTCAGGCTTCAGTACTCTGAGCCATAGGATGTGATTTCATGCATGAAAAAACCAAACAAACCAGGAAAAAAAAACAAAACCAAAACTCTAAAAAATGGAATTACTTCTTCCTTTAAATTTTCCAGTTTTGAACTCATGGAAAAAAATAAAACCCCAAACCAACAACCCCCCAACATGATTTCTTTGGTGCTTGTTCACTCAGGGTAGAATTGGGTAAATACTAAAAAAACGTTTCTGGAAAACTTGCATTCAGATTTCACACAGGTGCTTTGCTGTTTTCATTCCTCTTTGCACTATTGCTCATGTGAAAAAATATTTGGAGAATATTATGGGAAACAGCTGCATTCGCATGCAAACAAGGGTATTTGCTGATGAACCCAGGTATCCATCATCCATCTCCCCAACCCACCAAAGCATTTCTGCTTGGGTTTAATTCATATCAAAGAGAGAATTTCTGTTTTAAAGCAAAGCTTTGTACCAGGAATATTCTTCAACCATTCCACTCACCTTGTTGGGCCAGACAGCCAAGAAAAATCAGAAGAGAGACAAGCAACAGATAATAACCCATTGCAGGGAACAGCTTGTGAGTCAACAGAGCTGTTATACGGCCTCTGCTAATTCAAAGGAAAAGGGAAAAGTGATGTCATAAAGCAGAAATCCCCTGAACTCAGAAAACTCCCTGCTGCTTTCCTGCACAGACAACACACCGATCCTCAGTGTGATTTATATTCCCACAATATTAGATGCCTAAAACTTGGTTATATAAATCTTTGTTAGTCACCAAAGTGGTTTGTACTGTTATAAATCAGCACTTTCCACAAAGGAAACAGTATGGGTTGTTTACAACAATAAATCAAACAGAAATATTTAATATGATAATGTCTAGCAGTCATTAGAAACCATGCCTTACATAAAATACACAATCTTAACTGCCTATTCAGGAAGCTCAAACAGGAGATATTAGCAAGTGCCCAAATTTTCTTCTAGTTTAGTCTAACTACTCGTTATTTTGTTTTTCCCCCGGGAACAAACTTACAGCTAAAGGAAGGTGCTGTTATCATTCCCTTTCCCAAAGTGATTAAATTAACATGTTTTTTTCTCATATGAGATGCACACGCCTTTGTGGATGAAATTTTGGTAAAAAATTAAATTGTAATTTTTTTTCTTCACCTCACCTCTTCCCATAATCACGGCACATTTTGTGTCCAAGATCTTTCCCTTATTTTCATCTTTCTGTCTTCACAGAAGGAATTCAGTAAAGTTCTGTAGCATTTAAATTCTCACTCTCAAAGATATTGGTAAATACAACAACAAAATAAAGGTGTGAGTTTGACTCAGTTGCCTGAGCACAGGTTTTACCACCATTTGAAATAATGTAGGGGTGCCAGCATGTACAGGTGGGTTTGCATGCAGAACACAAACCTGTTAGAGACCAGTTTTCATGTAGATGCCAACTAGAAAATCCCAGGACACCCAAGCACGTGATAAATACCACATTTTTGGAGTGGGATCCCAACAAATGCCTATATGCATGTGAAAATAAAGGAGGAGGATCATGTACCCCTTAAGTTATCAGGAAAAAGTTAAATATACCATTTGCAGGAGTGAAAATGAGGATTTTTTTGTAGAATTTGGGGTACCACATGAGATATTGGAGAAATACCTATTGTCTAAGCCTGAAAAGAAATGTGTTCCTGGGACCCCTCCCACTCTAATCAAAGGAGGGAAATAAATCCCAACAATATGATGTGTTTTAGGAGATTATTTAAGGTGTTCAGGATTTTTAGGATATACTGCCCATTGGAACTGCTCAGATTTGACCTTTAGAGTTGAGTCCAACAGGAACATAGGCTGCTGACATACACGGATTAGCTTTGGAGTCAACTAAGCGGAATTTAAGACAAAGTTACAGACTTGTGCCTAAGTGCCATGTGAGAAGCCACAGTCAGTGAGAGCCACAGAAACATGGCCACAGTGATAGCTGACCTTTGAGAGACCAGTGCTCACCAATTCACCAGTAGCAGACCAGGCAAAACACCCTGGGATATTTCACCTGGCCCTTGTGTAGGCATCTGAATCAAGTTCTTCAGACAGCTGCTTTTAGATTCTGTGTGTGGAGGTTTACTGGGAGTCCAATGTCCACTATGGATGATGGAGATTTGATCAATACCATCAAAGGAGCCTAAGGAATGACTCAGTTTACCCCACTGTGGGTATTACTCTTGTAGAAACACCTACGAGAGACCAAGACCCCAAGGTGTTGAAGTGAAAACACGTTGAACAACCTATGGAATTCAGAACTGCAAGTTGGCAGATGCCAGAGGCTCTTTGCACGCAGGAACCCTCCTGGAGCAGCAGCTGGAGGCAGTGCAGTCTCAGATTCCCTCCACATGTGGTACTGAACAGCTACATTCAGGCAAAATCCTTGATTCAGGGTAAGCACTACTTAGCAACAACTAAAACATCAGTCTGTTACAAATGTTATTCTCATATTGAATCTGAAAACAGCTGCTAGGGACAAAATTAACTCCATCCCAACCAAAACCAGGACAACTTTTCAATTAGGTGCTTAAATTTAGACAGTGCTAATGTTCCCAAAAGACACAATAACAGTTAGTGTGAGGAAAAGAGAACTTTGATTGTCATCTGTTGGGATTTCTATGTCACTTTGAGGGGGAAGACTTCAAAGAAATCATACATAGTAGTTAGCATCTCTGCTTCTGAAAAATTTTAATAAGAAAATTTTTTTTCAAATAACTCTTTCTTAAATACATTGGTCACCCCATCTCTAAAAGAAATGGATTCCGTGTAAAGAAGACAGCAGTTTATTTTGATGTTGAGTAAAAGGTGTTGATGTACTACTGTTGTATTACTCTTTAATGGACCTTTTCTCTGCCAGTTGATTATGCACAGTTTATGCACAGTTTTAAACTGCTCCAGCAATGCTTTTGGCATAGCTGAATGTTGTTAGTGCAACAAACTTCAGTCAATAACTCAAGTACTTTCATACTGAAGTGCTCTTTAGGCAATGAATTAAACTTTGAAACATGGAAGAGTCCCTAAACGCAGGAGGAATTGTGTCTCTGTGTGTGGTTTGGATTTTGATTTTGGCAGGTTTTGTTTGTTTGTTTGTTTGATTTTACTGTTGCTGTTTCTTATTGAAAAATATGTTTGGAAACAGCTGAAACTCTTTCAGTTTTTATCAGATTTTTCACATAACTTCAGCCATGAAAATTGTTTACTACGGGGAAAAGATCTGTTGTGGTGCTGAAACAACTTTTGGTGTATAGATTTAACTTCTTTTCTAGAGAAAAAGTATCCAGCCCTTTCTATTGCCATCCTGTAGTTGCACATATCCTACACCTTATATACCTCCCAATTCAACAGTTTGTGTATTCTAGAATTAAGAGCCCAGGGTTCTAGATTTTTCTCCCGAATTAGGGACGGAGAAGCTCTTCTTCCCTCAGGAGAGATGTGGTTGATTTTGTGGCATCTAGAGCTGGAGTAACTTAAACTTCAGTTTCCATTCCTTGTTTTACATTAAACAATCTTTTCAAGTAAATTTCCTGTCTCTAAATAACACCTGTGATTTCCATCTACTCCTGGGGTGCAGGTCGTTGCAGGATTCCCACGATAATACTGACTTTGACAGACATAAATATTGAATTTAATGGTTTCATTTTACTTTGGGAAGTCAGTTTATGAGATGAGTGGCGCCTTGAGACTTTGATATGACCAGTTCCTTTAGACATGACACATTTCAATATGGGTAATATCCCATAAGGAGGGCTGGAAATAATCTGAGATACTGCCAGCTTCAAAGCAGCATCATCAGCAACTCTCCAGTTCTTCACAGAGAATTGTTTGACAAGATCTAAAAGCCCCCTGTGAAGGAGATTTCATAGCAATTGTCAACAACCTGTGGTGCTTAACTTCTCATCAGAAACTTTCTCCTGATATGTCAGTTAGACCTTCCTTGTTTCTTCTTCTATTCCTAAGGGTCACAGAGCACAAATTACTTGTTTTGTCTTTGAAGCATTTCTAGTCATATCTTGAGGCAACTCTTATTCCACAAGAATAACTTTATCTTGCCTTTCTTCCCAGTTAGGGAAAATGTTTTAGAATTTCTCTTGGCTTGGATTTCCAAAATACTCACCCACTCTGGGTAGTACCTTTGGGGAGCACCATCCATTCAGGAAGATGAATAATTAACCAAGTCTGAATGAGAGCAGACAAAAATTTTTGTCTGAATATTAAGTAAAGTTCTCTATACTTGAGTATGGAATTAATTTTGGTCACATTAAAAGAAGTAGTATTAATCATTTAATACTTATTTTATAGTTTGATATTACAACTATAATACATTTTATATTATATTTTATACCCTGTGTATACAATATTATATATCATAATATATTGTGAATAAGAATTAATGAAAAATAATGAATTTTTTTTAACCTTTCTGGTGGCAACAGAATAGTAGCACCACTTTAAGTAAAAGTCATGATGAGAAGATCTGCTTCAATTCAGAGAGTGGAGTGTTCAGAAACTCATTATGTCATCAAAATAGCCAATATATTTATTTTGCTTACATCTTGCCAGGGCAATGAGCTTTTCCTTCCAGTAGATGGTGATAGAGAACTTCCCAAAAATTAAAAAAAAAAAAGGCAATTGTCTGCTGTGGGCTTCCTTTCCGTTGTTTTTGTGGAATCTGACCCAAAATCAGCATCGGAACAAACAATATTTTTTAGTGATCTCATGATGGGACAGTTTATTGTTAGTTAGCTATTTTATCTTTTCTCTATTTCTATATTTTCTCTTTTCTGGTTTTGTTTCCTTGAAATACATTTTTTGCTACATGATCTGGAATGAAATATGAAGATGTAATTATAATTATGCTGAACGATTTTTGTCCTACATCCTCAACTTTTGTTTTGGGAAACATTTCACCCTCCTCTCCTATTTTCCCTCTGAGCTGGCTGGATGATGAAGGTCAGCAAATTCCTCATCTCATTTCAGTTTGAATCCTGCGTTACAGAAATGTTACTTTTGCTCTTAAACCCAGTCTTCATGTAGCATACATTTATTAACAGAAATAAACATTTAGAAGTTTCAAATACATGAGAATAAGGGAAATAGATTTTGTTATGCAAAATTCCATAGTCAAATAAACCAGTAACGATTTGTATTGTTACATTTACATAATGTCAGTTATGAAAAGATATTTATATATAGGATGGAACTGGGTTTTGATGTTTCAGTCATGTCCTTAGAATTTATAGGGAAAAAAAAATCAAAATAGTTTTATAAGCTTCAGAGGAACCATTCAGGTTTTCTTTAAATTTTGTAAATGCGTCAAAGATCATTTCTTAGATACTTGACTGGATATCTTGGACACTGTCTGCCAGATGTGATGTGGTTGCAGGGGACATGCAAGTCCCAGTGACATTCTCTAAAGTACATAACGTTGATGAGGATGGTGGAAAACAGAGACTGAACCTGAAAAACTTCGTGTCACCCATGTCTTAAAGCCAAACCGGAGCGAGACAGAGATGACTGTGCTTAAGGGACATTGATACCAAACCATCAGTGTTGTATCTCGTGTTGTTCTAACTTGGAAATTATTACGTGTCTTCCATTTGTTATTGAACAAATGTGAAGGTATAAGGTTGTCATAAACTTTCCAAAGTCTCTTCCTGAACTCATATAAAATCATTGCTGTGAAAGAAGGATGTAAATTATTGTTATTCACTATAATGGAATGAACTGAGGAACATGATGTGTTTTTATCTTGCCTTTCTGAAGAACAAAAACCCCAACAAACCACAAAAAAAAACAAGTGAAAGCTATTTCATGTTTGTGAAGATTTTCCTTGGAAACCTAGATTGTTTTACTTCCCCTGAAGGAACTTCAGTAATCTTACCCCAATTCACTGTGATTTGGAAAAGATTATGGGATGCCTCAAAACAACGATAAGATCAAAATAAGATCAAAATAAAATGTCTTAGTTTACCAGCCAGGCAGAAATGTTTTACTTAAGGTCAGTCTAACACTAATCTCACTGTGCCTGAGCTAACCTTTTAGGATTATGGGAGCTATTTTTCATTGCCCCGGCCTTCACTTCTATATTATTGGGTAGACTTACAACATTATATCTCCTAGTTGCTGCTCTACTTCTGTCCCTGAGGACAACATCAGAGCATGATGGAAGAAAAAAATGTTTAATGGGAAAATAGTGAACACTCATTCTGCTAACATATATTTTTTTGATATTTTTTTAAAGAAGGTTTTTTAATCTTATTTGCATCCTGTAGTTTGGACACAGGGGTTGTATTAGGGTGAGAAAATACACCTACCATGACTCCAAAGCAGGCAGAGAGCTGCCAGGAGATGCTTTAGCATCATTTTGAAGTGAGTACTAAAAGCCAGGCTAAACCAATTAAAAAACTTTTGTAAGCAAAGCCTGCACGTAAAAAAAATAAAATCTATTTTGCATACCTGAGCAGATTTTCACCCGGAATTAGTAACTTCATATTTGTTCTGATAAAAACCCAGCCCAGATGCCAGGTCTGTCCAGGGAAAAACATCTTGCAAGCTGCCCAAGTGATAGGAGAACACTACTGGGGGTAAAAAATATGATGATCTTCCTGCTCTGAACATCTTCATTTTCTTCCAAATTACCACAGGAACATTAATTTGATTGTATACTTCCTACACCACTGCTAATTAGTTGTCTCATATTAATTATAGAAATTACACACACACCTATCTATAGGACTATTAGGCAGTTCATAGGAAAAAAGCACGAACCAAGATGTGCTTGATGCAGAGCAGCTAATCAGCCAACAGCTGCTCTTCGTCCCAGAGTTGCTAGTTAACACCCAAAATACTGCACAAAAGGGATACTTTCAAAATTCCAGCTAATAAAAACCCTTTTCAAGCCATTGCTAAACAAATGTCTTCAGTCTATGCATTTCTCTTCATCTGCTGACATAGCCAGGGATCAGAATTAAATGCTAATATGACTAAGCAGCAGTAAAAGAATCATCAAAGGACTGTGGTGAGGACACATTACCAGGAAACAAACAGAATATGTTTTAGCAGAGGAAATGTAGTCTGGGCAAATATAGGTCAGTAAATCTACTTTTAAACCAATAAAAGGTGTTTATCTGCAGTCTGGGAGTAGTTTTGCCTGGAGACTAATTTCTGTCTTTACCGTGATTCTATACACTGGGGTGGGTGATGGAAAAAGACTCATCCTGGCACATGAATTATCGTAGGAAGTGCATAGAAAGGGATTTTCCTCAATGAACTACAAAGTAGAGCATCCTGCTAATGTGTGCTTCAAGGGGTGTCCACAAACTGACATCCAGAGCGAGATGTTGCTTGCCATCAGCCATGAAATGCATTCCTTGCTTTATATAAGAATCTACAAAAAAATATGCTTTGTTCAATTTTATGTCTCTGTTCTAAGTGGACAAAAATCACAGATCTGGCTCCTACTCCTTCATGTATTCATGAGGATGGCTTGGTATGAGAATGTGTTCTACTCCTGTAAAAATTATGACCTTCTGCTCCCACTGCCTGTGGTGCTTGAGAGTACGAGACATTCAGTGACAGATTCACTGGTTTTAGGAGAAGAAACCATTAGATCATCTGCTCTCTCTTCCTCTGAATTGCAGGCCAGCAAGTTCTACCTGCAGACCTTGCACTGCTCCCACGGGGACAGCTCTCTCACTAAGGCATTAAGGCAGCACTGGAAGATGTGAGGATCCCACGTCCATTTTGCTCTACTCACATCCACTGCCACAAAATGTGAAGCTTCAGCTTCCATTGTTTGGTTCTGGTTCTGTTCCCTACACTCTGTTGCAGCCTCCCATCACACCTCGCCTTTCTTTCCTGTGAAGGACATGGATCGGAAGTGTTTTGTCTCTATATCTTTACTATATCTATCTATATCTTTGTCTTATCTATATCTATATCTATATCTATCTATATCTATATTTATATCTATATCTATCTACATCTATATCTATCTACATCATCTATAGCTATATCTTAGTCTCTACCAGGTGGCTCAGCCCTTTCAATTTTTGTGGCTATTTTCTTTCTTACAAAGTACTTAAATTGTTTGTGTAAATAAATTGAATCCCCTGCTTTGCCTTCTACGCAAATCAGAGCTCTACCATGGTGGAAATTGTATTTATACTTAAAATTAAATTCATCACACAGCTTCCTGCCTGGAAGCTGCATTGCCAACCCCATTTCAATCAGTTTCTGCGTTGCACCTATTGCAGACCTTCATTTTTGTGTATTCTCTTGACAGATTTGACAAGAATTATGCATATTAAAAGAAACATGTCCTGTTTGAAGTTAAAAAAAAAAAAGACAGATATGAAATTGTTTAAAAAAATGTGAAATTGTTTAGTTACACTCAGGTCCAAGACCCAAATAAATATCCTGATTGTGTTTCACTGACTGCTCAGAAAAGTTCAGCCATCACACCTTTAGCTGCATCAGAAGTCTACAGTTATGTGTGGGTCTATACTTGGGTCTGAACATGCAGTATGTCTAGTTTCAATCCCATTATGTGTATATTCCTTATTTACTGGCTTGAATAGGTAGGCAGGGTGAAGTCTGAGCTAAGAAAATCCATAAGGCTGTTTATGCCCCATAAACTTCTCTCATTCTGTTTAAAATGCAGTCCTCATTTAGAAAACTGTAAGTAAAGTATATTTAGTGGCAGTATTCTGGAGCCAGAATTCGTATCTTTAGCAAAATTAATTAACAACGAAATGCAAAAAAGCTGGTGAAGAGTCTGGAGCCCAAGTCTGATGAGGAGCAGCTGAGAGAACTGGGGCGGGGCTCAGCCTGGAGAAAAGGAAGCTCAGGGGTTTCTTGCTCTTTACAACTCCCTGACAGAAGGGTGCAGCTGGGGGGAATTGGTCTCTTCTCCCAAATAACAAGTGACAGGACAAGAGGAAACAGCCTCAGGTTGCACCAGGGGAGGTTTAGAATGGATATTTGGAAAAATCTCTTCACCACAAGGGTTGTCCAGCCCTGGCACAGCTGCTCAGGGCAGTGGTGGAGTCACCATCCCTGGAGGGATTTGAATGTGGCACTTGGGGACACAGTTTAGTGGTAGGCTTGGCAGTGTTGGGTTAACAGTTGGACTTGATGAATTTAGAGGTCTCTTCCCACCTAAACAATTCTGTGATTCCAATAAAAACCTTAACAAGGAATTTTTTCAGAAATGTAAGCAGGGGTATTTGAGCCTTTTAAATGCTCCTCCCAGAGAATGAGTAATGCAGGTGCACAGTAGGCATCGTTCACGTCATGTGAACTAATCGATAGGGGGGATAAATTTAGGAGGCTGAATTGAAGAAAAAGAGAATTTTACGTCTTTCTCTGTGGGTAAAAATTAAAAGCAGGCTTATACCATAGGGAGATTAGAAAAAAACTTTCAAGAAAAATGTTTTTCCAATGCCTTTTTATGAGTTTATTAGTTGTAGTGCGTCTCTATTATATTCAGATGCCCAAATTTAGCTTCACTGATCCTGATTCAGCTGTCTCTAGCAGAGGGAGGGTGGTATCTACAAGGGTTATCATCAATGGTTATGGTAAAACTGCAGACAGGAAAAATCTTCCTGGGTAAATATAAAACAATGCCAAATAGCTTAAAATTCTGTATTCATTCTCATTGGAGGATTGCACTAATATCCAGTGTTGTTTAAGATATTTACAAAACCAAGTTGGTAGGAAGAAGTACTCTTACTACATCTATTGATATATTTGGGAAAAGCAGATGGTTCTTTGAACTTAAATGGTCTGAAGAATAACATGTGCTCAAAAGTTAATTCTATCTTCTGTGAGCATGTTAGATGGATAAACTATAAGAAAAGTTTATGACCTATATCCCCACAGGTTACAAGCCTCTCCATACAAAATTTGCATCATAAAGTTGCTGCGAGATCACCTATTAATTTAATCCAGAGATATAAAACTTGGGTAGTAGAGTGGCATCATTCCAGATAATTTCAGGGTATTTCATTACAGAAATATCTTTTCATTACATAAATGTTCATTACATAAATTTGTCTTAAACAGCAAAGTTTAGGTGAAAGTTGCTTCTGACCACACTAAAAAGCCACTGCAAGAGTTAATATCCCACCTAACATACTCTGAGTATTTAGCTGGTGTTAAACATCTGCTTGTTAGTTAATTCTCACCCATAAACAAACCTGAGGACTTTCAGTAAAATTTTGATTGATCAAGAGCATCAGAATTTGAGAAATCTAGGGTTCCTTGATGACTGTTGATGAAGGTAGATTTATTAGATGCTGAAATAGTCATTAACAAAGGCAAGAAGTTGCAAAACCTTTTTCAACAAGTAATGTTCTGATTCTCAGCCCTTTTCTTTGAAGAGAGTAATCATGGCTTTCCTACCATAGGACCAAACTTTTCACTTTCTTATAAGAGATACAAATGGAACGAGAAAGGAATGGGTGGGAATGAAGTTATATTCTGTTCTCCCAACTGTCACTGACTGACTTTATGCTTCCAGGCAACTCTTTTAACCACAAATGTGTTTTTTTTCTAAGAACTGAATAACCAACATACTTCACACCAGGGTGTGAACCAGCTCGACCCAAGTGGATGCATTGCCTTTATCCTGTGATTCCCCAGGCACACCTGAGCACAACTCCTGAGTAACCTCTCATTCTGGCACCCTCCTCCAACAACCTCCCTCCTCAGCCAATGAAAAACTTTTGAGTGAGTAAACTGACATTATGACATTTGCCAAAATTCAATTTTGTTCAGTCAATTAGCGGTAGCTTCAATCTTGTATTTCAATTGATTAGGCTGAAATTACCATAGCGAATTTCCATCCTGGAGGGTATAAAAGCCCTCAGACACTGGGTGTACATGAATCTCACGTGCCTCTCCAGGCTGAGCTGCTGTAGCTAATACACTAATGAAAAGGTTATGTCAGGCAAACTGAATATAGAAAAAAAAATTGAAGATAGAAAAGTTAAGTAGGTTGCTTTAAACCTCTTAATAGAAATGGGATGGGGTGCTTTTTTTCTCCTTCTAATAGTAGCAAAATGCCTTTCTGTAAGTGCTTCTCGCAGATATTAAATGTAACAAATACAACAGGGAGCGCTTTTGAAATAGCAGATGAATTGAAACAGTGGGAAGAAAAAGGAATAGGAATGGGACGGGGGATAAGATACTTCAGACTTAATACGTTGCAGAAAGAGAGATAATTCTATGGGCTAAAAAAATCAATCCACATACTATCTCTTTGCTTCACAGAATGCAGAACTCCAATCACAAAACTTTTTCAAGGAAAAACAAACCCCACATGCAACCCCTTTAGAAAAAGCAGGACTGCAAACTATGCAAGGGGAATGTTTTCTGCTGTGAAATCCTGGATTTAAGAGAACAAAACAAATACCCCAGGACAAAAGCCACTGGACAGAAAACACTTCCAAGCCTTTTTTTCTGATTTAAGCAATATTGGAGTTTTCCATTCATCAGGGAAACTTCCTAGTGAGATTCTGTGTCCTCCCAACCCAACCAGAAGGAGACAGGGATTGCTAGAAACTTTCATTATGCACTACAAAGACAGGAAAAGATTTATCTGGCTTTGAAAGTTGACAAGACTTAAAAACTCAGACTCTGTCTCTTCTGCTTTCAAAAGTAGCCCTCATTCTCAAGAATAAATAGGAGCATGGCTGAGTATAAGAATAGAAGAGTCTTGATCTTGCACCACTGATGGGCTGATGCAGATCCTCAACAAACTGGTTTAAAAAGGGTTCATGTGATGAGCTCAGGCAGCTGAACTGCATGTGCCTGGAGCCATCATCGTGTGTCATTGTGAAAAGGTGCAAGTCTTGTCTTCTACCCTTAGGGGATCACAAAATCAGGCAGGAGGGAGGCTTAGATTTTGACAGGACCTTGTTTACCCACTTGCCAGCACAATTCTGATCCCGACAGCCAAACTCTCTGCCAAATGATGGTTTGCTTTTATCTTTCACAGGTTTTCCTGGCAAATAACTGAAAAAGTATTTTGTATTTTTAAATCAAGATATAGCACTTTCCTAGTGGTTTGCACATCCTAAAAAGGAACAAGAAATAGCCATGAAAAATTTCTGGTTAGATTTGGACAAAGCTTTTTTTTCTCTCAATTTTATTAAATGTTTGCTTTATTCTCCCTAAGGACTCTGTCTCAATTACCGAGGTAATAAAGATCTGATGTATCTATTTCTTCTTTGGAATTATTTGACTCATTTTTATAAAAGTGTGGAGGAACAAAAGTAAAAATTAAGATCTTAATATGATTAAACAATCACATAGCTGCAATGAAAAATGCCATATCTGAAACTGTCTTGGAGAAAAGCATATCCTCAGGCCAACATACAGTTTGACAGTGCACATGCAGACTTTCAACTTACTTGTGATGGAGTAATTTCCATGGAATTGATGTAAATTCTCTAATTTCTACCCATAAAAATTGGAAATTCTTCTTCCTCTTGTCTTCTTGGTCACAGGAATCATTTCCTTTTTAGAACTTACTCTTCCTGTCGTTCAAATGCTTTCACATGCTCTCTCTCACCCATCTTAGAAATCTTTCACCAGTCACTCCAGGCCCTTTCAGTGCATGAGTGGGCTGTGTGTTTAAAGTTCATTTGTTAATATTCACACTGTTTCCTGTGGTGTTCCTGCCATGTTGCTAAATTCTGCTTTGAATACCATTCACTCAAGCTTATATTTGGAGATGTTTTTCAGTTGTGTCTGTCCTTTATGAAAATGTTGCTGTATTTCATTCTGTGGTGCCTGCAGGCCATGGCAGTGTAGTTTGCTGTCTATTCAACTTCTGGAGGAAAGCAGCATAAACTTTTTGTTTGCTCAGGACCTGGCTCTTTAGGTGACATCCTGAATCCAACGAAGTCAAATTAGATTTTTCCATTTGCTTCAGTTAAGATGAGTTTTCTCTATTGATTCACTTAAGAGATAATAAAGAGGAGAAAAAATAAATTATATGTTTAAGAGAAAAAAAAAGTTGAAAAATTTCAGGGAGCACCAAAGGTGATAATACTTCAAGATGGCTATTTTTTCATCTTTATATTATGTGGTGACTTTAAAACTGTGTGATATTTTCTAAGCAACTTGGTTTAGATCTCCCCTCTCCTCCTCATCTCCCATCTCAAATTCTCTATTATATTAAGGATATATAAAAAAAACCCACAGGGCTTTTCAGGTTTAGAAAAAGTTCAGAATTTGACTTGGAAAGGAAGACTTCAGATAGATTATGTTCTGCTGTACCACCTGCTAGGCCAGCTTGCTTCTGGGAAAGAATGGTAACTGTTGGATGCTGAACAATGTGAAGAAGACACGTTAATTTGATGTTTCTCTACTGAAAAAAATAGCTAAAAATTCCAGATGGAAATAGATGGGTTAAACCTGTAATTCTGGCCTTTTATTTTGTCACAGAGAAGAAACAGGGAAGGACTGTTGTGTTATATGCTGCAATGATTATTAATAAGAAAATATTTCTTCCCATTTCTCCTTCTTCCCTTTCATGCTGGAATTATTATTATATGAATTTCCCTTTTCACATTTTCACAATCACAAGCAGCTTGTGCACAAGTATCCCCAACATTAAGTTGTGAAGTGTTACCCATAGTCTTGCTTCATCTTCTCAGCTGAGCACCTTGTGCCTTCCACATTGTCTCTGCTTCTTCAGCACAGTCACCATTGCAGCTTTATTTCCTTAACCTGGTATCAGTGAGCAGCTGACAATGACAGTAGACACTTCTGGACTGAACCTTTCCAGAATCTGTGAAGAAACACATCTGAGATCCAAGGTTATGGCATTGTTATGGGAATTCAAACCTGCTCTGGGCTCTGCACAGCAAAGACTTTCTTCAGCCTCTGTTGGACCATGTGGATAATCAGTAGTGTTCACCTAAAAACTGGGATGCAGTACTTTTCCTATAAAAGATAGGTACAAACAATTGATTGCAAGAAGGGGAAATGGTGTTTTTGGTCGCTGAATCTGCATTGCTGTTTTTGCCAAAGTGTTCTGTAGGCCATTCAGAGAAATCCTCAGTGGGGATTAGACACACTGTGAGACGTGCACTTCCACTCCCTATAACATAATACAACCTTCAGTTGAAAGCCAAAAAATTCTCGTTCTTTGTACTTCAGGAATACCTTTTGCAGTGTTATAGTTGTATCTATGGGTAGATTTTCCAAGTACACTCAGTGGTCTGACTCTGTTGCTAATCACATCCATGGGAAGGAGTTTAGACCAGAACTATGAATTTTCTAAAGAGTAACACATGGTTCATTTTTGGTAAATGGGATATATCCCTGTGCCCTTGACCTTGAATGTGTTTTTTGAGCATGCCATTGGCCATGTGACAAAAGGCTTACTATGGGAAAATTGTGATTTTTCAATATTTGGACAGAATCCTGCAAATAATTTTTCCATTAGTACTACTACAAAGTTGCTCTGTTATAAATCTTTATTTTAAATAGCATAGAATAATATAAAATAGTCAAGGTGCTAAAGACTTGTGTTTTCTCTTCATAAGATACATTGCATATGTTGATTTCCTTTAATGGACTTTTAATATTTTTGGAAAATATTTTCATTTCATTTTGGTAGCTGGTTTGCTTCCTCTTGGCAGGCTTCTGTTTTATCAGCAGATATCCTTTGTAGCAGATGTAAAAATAAGGACAATGTCTGGCACATGAGCTGAGCTCTTTAAAGTTTGCAGTCCTCATGTCTGTGGCTAAAAGAAGTAGGTTAATCTCAGTTTGGAATTGTATTTTTACCACCCTGGTTTTCATTGCCTTATCAGGGTCAGGTTTTAAAATAGGCTGAGCAATGGCATGGCTGTCTGTGATTGGACAAGTGAAAAACATCATTTGCAAAGTTTTGTGCTTGTTGGGTTTCATAAAAAGAAACCAAACTTTCCTTCCAAGATGTATTTTTCTTTAACCTTTCTAAAAATTGAATGAGAAAATGAAAATGTCTCCTAGGAGCCTGCTAATAATATATGATACAATACTGTTAGATTTTGTTTGTTGATAAAGAGTACTTTTGATGAGACATGAACTGAGCACTTCCCTGTTGTTGTTTCCATCTGGTCTTCCCCTCATCCTTCTAGGAGCTCTCCTGAGGCAGAGTTTCCCATAGCCTAACTTTGTTCCTTACCACAAACCTCCAGATGCTGGGTGAGATTCAAAACATACACTAAGAGAAGTTCATTGTTTATCATGAAGTGTGATGTACCAATGAAGACAGATATACACTTTTAATTTTTAATGGAGTATCCTTCACCTTACAGAGTGCATGACCCTTTCTCGTTCTGGGAAATTTCCATTTCACTTGGGACCCCACTCTCCCGCCCTGCCACCTTCACCTGTGCACCCTGGAGTTGCTGTGGCAGTTTTATACCTGCATATCTCATGCTGTTGTTTTTGTGTGCCGTTCTAAGATGTTGTTCTCATGATCTCACACTTGCACATCCTGAGATACATTTATTTAGTCAAATTTTTCCGGTAAGAAATTGTCACAGATGTGAGAATAATTCTCTCCATCCTTTTCCTGCCTTTTTTTTTTTTTTAAGTGTATAACAATATAGTAGAGGAGACGAAGACTTAATGAATGACTTCAATACATAAAAACCATTTCAATAGCCAATAATTATTATCCAAAAATATGTATATATGCACAATGTTTAGTAGTTAATTGGTGTGAAACATGTAATTAAAGCTTGTTCAAGTGAGTGTTAGTAGGATCACAGGCAGAAACCATCAACTGGAAGATTGCTTTTCTTCCTGGCTGGCCACTGGGGAGAGTTTTCACTATTCAGTTCTCCCTTTCTCTTACTCTGTTTATCCCCTAAAAGTGACTTCACCATTCCAGTCAGTGTATTCCATCAGCAAGACATCCCATGAATAAAACTTTGTCCATGCAGGCCTCCCTTATCCTGCTTTGTGCAATGCTCTCAGCATCCTGGTGGGTTCAAGACAAGACCAAATCCAAGCAACAATCTGCGAAACAAGGATCCAGATAAACAGCCAGTTCTGCCCCAAGCCTGGCCTGGAGATTTGAAACACAGTGAAGAGTGAGCCAGGGGAAATCCTTCTGTGATTTTGATGCATTTGGTCCTTGTTTGAGACAGGGACAAAGCCACAATCAAATTCAACGTTAACAGCCATTTATAGCACTTTTGCATCTGTCAAGTCTTAAGCTTTTATTTGTGCTTCTGATTCACACTCGAGGATGTACAATTTGCAGTGCTTCTGAGTATGCATCCTACAGAAAAAAAACAACCCACAAAAAACCTTTCTCTTCTTTTTCCTCATTTTAAAAAGCTGTGGTTAAGACGCATATTGCAGAACGCTCAATAATTTTCAACCATTTTTTTCTGTTATGTAAGATGTATTCCTAACCTCTCTCAATCTATGGAAATAGCAGTGTGCGCTCGAACTATTTATATCTCTGAACATATCATTTTTCTTATCAAGTTGTCATTGCATTTTCTGAGCTGTTTGACTGGTTATTGCAGACAGAGTAAAAATATTCGGCTTCCAGGTATACCTTAAAAAAAAAAGGACACAAAAAGACAATAATAGCAAGTTGTTCTAATATTCCACACTTTTTGCTCTACTCCTGTTGATTACTGACAGTGCTGTTGTGTTTTTGAAGAGATATTTGATTATACATTTAATCCACTAGCTGTAGCATGATGCATTAGAACTTTTTGCTAATGAGTTTTTGTGCTTTTCAGACATATCCTGTCAACGTGATCTTGGCAGGTAATCTTGTAGAGTGGTAAGATCTTTGTGCTCATCAAATCGGCCACCCGTTTGTGAGCTACACTAGATGACGCCTGAACTTTGATACAGATATGAACAATCTGTGTCAATATATTAGCCTGTGCCTAGTTGGAAAGAGAATACAAATTTGCAAGCACGAAAAGGTCTGTTCCACAGATATTCTTTGCTGACTGTCTTTTGCATTGGGTTGATCACTGGAGATAGCACAGTGGAAGTGCTCTCAGACAACCATATTTGCACTTGCTATCACCATATGCTAAGTAGCTTGTGCAAATGTTACTCCTATGCTGAATAAATTGCCTGGCTAATTATTGTATTAACTGCTTACAGTCTGAATTTGCATTCTCTCTCTCATTCCTTATCAGTTCATGGTTGCCTGCTTGATTTTCTTCCTCACAGATTAGAAATCTCTTCCTGGATCTGACACAGAAATCTGTGCTGTGGTAAAATTGGACTGCCTGCAAATATATAAAAGAGGAGATTTCAGAAATCAGACATGTAAAAAAGTAAACTGTGCTCTTTATATGCTATTAATTAATCTCAGTTTTTGCTGCAAAATCTTTTGTTCCGCAAAACTAAGCAGATTCTACTGGTTGTGTTGGGGGCTTGGTAGATCTGTGAGATAATGGTAGCTCTGGTGATGACTGACAGCAGCTGAGCTGGACTTCAAAGGAGCCAAAAATTATTGACTGGAATGAAAATATGAAGAAATCACTTCAGATTTGTTCTCACAGATCAGCATCTAGCCTGACATTTTACCAGACTTGGCTAATTGCTTATTCCATTAAAATCAACAGGAGTTTTGCCTTTGTGGCCACCAAGATCAAGACTAGCTTACGAATTGTGTTAGTGCTGTCTGGATTATAAACGTTTCCTGACAGGTTCACCGCTATACAACATATTAGGGATTTAAAATTTAAAACAAATAATATCTTTTATTTTATGTCCTTGTTACCTTACTAGTATGCCTTACCACCTGACTGTGATTTTATTATTTTAGAGTCTGTCTTCCAACAAGACATCTGCCCTTGATCAGGAGATAGAGTATTTCCCTTGTCACTATTTTCCAGTAATTAAACATCCTCACTCTTGGAAAAAAAAAAGTCTAACTTTTATTCAGTTTCATCTGTTTGAAACTAAACTTAGGGGTTTTAGTGTTTGCATGGGAGGGGACTCAGGAAGGCATTTCCTTGAGGGAGGGGCTTTCCACTGGCCAAGTGGAAAAAATTGAACTCCAGCCGGGATACAGAGAAGGATGAAGTACTCAAAAAAAAAAAGGTTTTTTTACTGACATGTGCCCCAGTGACTCTGTCCACATCACAGAAGACAAAGGCAGGGACTGGGAGAAGGAAGAACTGTCCACTGTAGAAGATCAGATTTGAGAAAATCTAAGGAACCAGAAGGTGCACAGATCCATGGGACCTGATGAGATGCAACTGCAGGTCCTGAGGGAGCTGGTGGATAAAGTGGTTAAACCACGGTCCATCCTGTTTGAAAGTCATGGCTGTCCCGTGAAGATCCCACTGACTGGAAAAGGGGAAGCACAATTTTAAAAAGGGATAAGAGGGAAGACCTGGGGACCTACGGACTGCTCAGTCTCATCTCAGTGTCTACCAAGATCATGGAGCAGTTCATCCTGGAAACTGTTCTAAGGCACATGAAAAGGAGGAGGTGATTGGTGACAGCCAACAGGGCTTCACTAAGGGAAAATTGTGCCTGACAAATTTGGTGGCCTTCTATGATGGGGTTACAGTTTTGGGGGATGAGCAAAAAGCAACTCATGCCACCTATCTGGACTTGCACATAGTATTTGACACTGTCCCACATGGCACCCTCGTTTCTAAACTGGAGAGATGGATTTGACAGATGGACCTCTTGGTGGATAAGGAATTGGCTTGGCGGTTGCACTCAAAGAGTTGTGATCAACACCTTGATGTCCAAGTGGAGGCCAGTGACAAGACGTGCTCCTCAGGGGTCAGTGTTGGCACTGGCATTGTTTAACGTCTTTGTCAGCAACGTGGAAGTGGACTGAGTGCAGCCTCAGCAAGCCTGCTGATGACACTGAGCTGTGTGGTGGGGCTGACACACTGGAGAGAAGGGATGTCATCCAGAGGGACCTGGACAGGCTTGAGAGATGGGCCCGGTGAACTTCATGAAGTTCAACAAGACCAAGTGCAACATCTGGCACCTGGGTCAGGGCAATCCCAAGCACAGCCACAGGCTGGGGGGAGAATGGATTGAGAGCAGCCCTGCAGAGAAGGACTTGGGGGTGTTTGTGCTTAAAAAGCTCATTATGCCAACTGCATCCTGGGCTGCATCAAAGGAGGTGTGATCAGCAGGTCGAGGGATGTGATTCTCCCCCTGTGATCTGCTCCTGTGAGACCCCACCCAGACTCCTGCATCCAGGTCTGGGACACCCAATACAAGAAAGGTGTTGACCTGTCGGAACAAGTCCAGAGAACCACTGAATTGAACACAGGAGTGGAGCAGCTCTGCTGTGGAGACAGGCTGAGAGAGTTCAGGCTGTTCAGCCAGGAGAAGAGAAGGCTCCAGAGAGACCTTATAGCACTCCTTCAGTACCTAAAGGGGACTTACATGAAGTCTGGAGAAGGGTTTTTCACAAGGACATGTAATTCCTCGTGCGAACTGATTTGAGTTCCTCACCATTTTCCTTGCTTTCAGTCCTGATGTCACCTCTTCTTTTTTTTCTTCTGATTTTCTTCTGAAAATACTGAGTGGCATTAGGCAAGTCCTTGCAAATCTTTTTTGCCTATTCTTCCACCCCAGGCTGACAATTTTCCACTGAATCTCTTTCTGAGAATAGACAGTCGAGTTCTCAACCCACCTAATGTGCTTTCTTGACAACTTTTATCCAGAAGGTAGTGAAATACTAAATCCCACACTCTTCTGAAGTCTTAGTATGTTTGCAGTTATCAAGCCTGTCATTTCAAAAAACGTGGGGGTTTTTGGTTTGATTGCGTTGATTTTCCTGTGAAAAAAACGTAGTATTGACTGACATTTATCACCTTCTCAGGCTAATAATTTATTAATTTATACCAGAATCAGCTTTTTCTTGAATTATGTCTGTGACAGATATCAGGCTAATTGTGTCCATAATATCCTACGCCACATTGCTTTCTCTGATTCTTCTCATACAGTGCTAGGATTCGTCCAGCCTGCTGCTGTTTTGCCTGTATCCCTGTCTATTCATCCAGTCTGTTCAAAATTCAGAGCATGAACTAGAAATGTCCTCCATCAACTCACACAGAATCCATCCGAGCAAGTATCCTGGCCTGCTGATTTAAAATTATTTATGTCTGAGAGATGTTTAACACCCTCCACAGCTACTAATGGACTGGAAAATACTTTATCATGTTCATATGATTCAAATACATCCTCCTTTTCCTTTCAAGATACAAAACGGAAATACCGAATAAACATATATCTCATTAAAAGTTCTGCCACCCCCCTAAGCACCAGAATTTTATTATAGCTATTATTCAGAACCTACCTTCTTCCAGACAGTCAGATTTTGCTCTTTTACTGCTTTAATTTTCTAAAACTTATAACTTCCCCTCTTGGTTGATAGCTGTTGCTTCCGTTTTCTGTTTGCTAAATATCGCCTTTTAATTTCTAAGTTCTGCTTCCAGTCTTTTGTTGAGCCTGGAAGGGTTATAACTAATGTTGTCCTCTCTTTTTGATGTGTATTTATGAGATTTTAGATACTTCAGTTATTTTTAAAGAGCTCCCAGATTTAATCTGGGTTTTTTTAAAAAACCTTTTATATATTTCCCTTCTTTATCATTTTTTTTTTCTCTGATCAGGGAAATCAGGTTTATATATCTGTTTTGACTGATGAAATATGCATGGATAGGGAAGAGGTGACACTGACCTGTGTCTTCCTTGTCTGTTGTGTACGCTGACCTGTATTTCAGGTCTCAAAGCTGGACCGTTTACACCACTCAGTGGAAAAATGTGTAAATGGATCTGCAGAGTAAATGGTGTGGTTTGAGGGAAGATCCTCCCCCCTTCATCTAGAATTGGCTTGCTGAGGTGCCCACAGCTCTGGTCATGAAACTTGGTGTGGCTGTGAGGCTCTTGTACTTAGATTCAGAAATTAATTTGGTTTTCTTGGTTGTTTATACCAGTTAACAGAAAGTATAGCCTTATTTCATAAGACAACAAAGAACTTTCAGTACACTGATTAATTCCTTCATTTTCCATAGAAATAAATCAAAATTTCTTACCCCTGAAACTTCTGAGCATGGATTTAACTTTTTTTTTTTTTTAATGTTAAAAAAATCTAATATGGTTTAAAATCATATATATGTTTTACTTCTGGCTACCTGAGACTTACCACATTTATTTTCAACAAAGGATTTGTCTTGCACTGAGCATGGAAGCAGTGCATTCATTACCCACTTGCCTGCTCCTTGTAAGATTTAGATGAGGTGTGTGTGTGCTGTGATGTCTATGAGGAATTGGCCAGCATATGATGGTTTGGCTCTCAATCAGCCATGGACCATCGATTTCATTTTTTTTGCTTGTAAATAGGAACGTCAGTGCCTTCAGTAGGGCATCAACTTGCTCAGTAGCTACCGGTGTAATCTTCCTTTATTTGCTGCTGTCATCCTTCTTTCTTACATTCCTGCTATTGTTATTTATGGTCAACTAGTATCTTATTAGCTTGTTAGAATAGGGGGTTTATCTTCCTGTGTGTTTGTAAAGCACCTGCAGTGACAAGGACCATGATCCCGACATGCTGCATAAATAACAGCAGGGTCCCTTGCTGTTGGGATCACAGATGTTGCTGACGGCCTTCAAAAGGAGGCTGAGGGGCATCGTCATTATTTTCTACAGCTTCAAGGGAAGGAAGAGGAGAGGGATGTGCTGATTTCTTCTCCCCATTATCCAGTGATAGGATGCATGGGAATGGTTCAAAGCTGCCCCTGGGGAGGTTTAGGTTGGACAAGAAGCATTTCTTTACCGAGAGGGTGGTAAAACACTGCTTCCTAGAGAAGTGGTTGATGTCCTAACTCTGTCTGTATTTGAGGCATTTAGACAATGCCCTTAACAACATACTTTAACTTAGTCAGCTCTGAATTAGTCAGGCAGTCAGATTAGATGATTTTTTAGATCCCCTCCAAGTGAATTATTCAATCTATTCTATTCTATTCTATTCTATTCTATTCTATTCTAAATATATACCAAAGCTATATTTGGACATCCATTATATGGGTGGATTAGTCTCTGTTTTCTTAAAATGATGAATCCTAAATCTGCTACTGATTTCAGCAAGATTTGGATCAAGTCCTGTAGGAATACTCTGAATGAGGGTATTAACAAATGGCAATGCTGGTCCACTGTCGGTCCTTTTCCTCCAGGCACTTGTTTAATGTGAGGCTTTTTCCATTAGAAGGGCCAAAGTAAGAAAAACACCTAACAGCCATCAGAGACCTTTTCAGATTTCTTTGCGGAGGTGACAGAAATGCCATTTCCACTTTTACTCTCTCCACGATGTGACCTTGAGAACAAAGTGTTGTAGTGGTCTTTGCACAGGGTCTGACCCTACATCTCCCAGCCATGCCAGGAGCTGTCTTCCTTCCTGTTCTCCAGCTGTCCAATACCTGATACCTGCCTGTCTGTTTCTTTGGCACAAGGTAACTTGTCAGGAGAAAAATAACAACTCACAGCAGCACCTGTCTCACAAAGCCCTAAATCTCAGTAACTGAGATGTCTCAGAGTCTGTGATCTCCGAAAAGCTCAACAGGAATCATTAAAAACTAACCAAAATTGTTTTAAACTACTATTTTGATATTCAGCTGCTTTGAGGATTGTGTTATTGACGTTGGAAGGTCTCTGCATTTTGCAAATCTCACAAAGTATTTCTGAGTCCCACAATATGCTTACAAATCTCAAAACAGTTTCACCAATTAAGTCAATGAATCCCGAATGAAAAACTCAAATACTTTCACTTGCAAATCCCGACTTTCTTTCTACAAATCAAGGATAAGAAGGGATTTACAAAACCCGTACTGTCAAGTACTGAAGCAATTTTGATTCTCAATATGCCTTGTGGCTATGTTTGAAAGAATGAGCAAGCAAAAATTTGCTGACATGATGTCAAAAATCCAAAGAGTAAAGTTCTTCCAGCTGAAGGGAAAAGAAACAGAGAAGGAAGCTAAATACTGCCCATGAGGATTTTTCCTCACGGTGATGTCCTGTCCTTGTTTTGGTCCAGATCAAAGAATAATGTATAGAGAACCTTAAAGCTGTTAAAACTGAAACTTTTTCCCCACAAACTAAATTGGAATGGACTAAAACATATTAGAATATATTAGAAAAGTATAGAATGGAATGGAATGGCGTGGAATAGAATAGAATAGAATAGAATAGAATAGAATAGAATAGAATAGGAAGTTAGTTGGCAGGGATCTGCAACCATCATGTAGTACAACTGCCTGACCAATTGAGGGTTGACCAACAGTATAAACTTTTTATTGTTTAAAGGAAGTGTCCAAATGCCTCTCAAAATTAGCATAAGGGTTGTTAAACACCGTAGCTTGGGGTGTATTTGTCCTGAATCTCTGAAATGTAGACTCAAAGAATCTCTAAATATGAATCTTGAATTGCAGAAAATTTATTTTCCCCACGGTCTCCAAGTTATCACTAATTTG
The DNA here is from genome assembly GCA_014706295.1 of Lycocorax pyrrhopterus obiensis. Classification (NCBI taxonomy): domain Eukaryota; kingdom Metazoa; phylum Chordata; class Aves; order Passeriformes; family Paradisaeidae; genus Lycocorax; species Lycocorax pyrrhopterus. The sequence continues at coordinate 5,042,819 of JACSVZ010000015.1, forward strand.
AATGACATTAGTATGCAGCATTCTGTTCACTTTAAGCCTTGATGATTATTGCTATGTATTTCAGCAAATATGAAATTAATTGTCCATACTCACTTCAAACCCTTTTTTACTTAATTTCTAGGAAATTTTCTGAGCTTTCAATTAGTAAACAGTTCATAAAAAGTGAAGAAAATTTTATATCTGTTCTCTTGGATCTGCCTGAGAACCATGGAAAGATTTTATGTCTGCCTAATTTTATGAGTTTAAAGTGCATCTATCCATATGGTTTGATGTCTGTTCAGTACAGACAAGTACTACTCATTTTAAGTTGTGTAATAACGATGCCACAGATTCCATAGACCATGTTCAGATGATTTCATCAGTGTTCAATCAGAAACTCAGCTGACCGTATATGTTTACATTTAATTAGATAAGTCCATCATAATTTGAATTTAACTGGAATTTAACTGGAATTAAGAATTAACTGGAATTTAAGATTTAAAATTCTTGAAACAGAAGACCTTCAGTATGACTTATTCTGACTACACCCAATCCACCAGCACAGCTTGAATGACGGATTTCAATGGCGGGTTTTAAAGGCATGAATGAAGCACACACCAGAATATTACCAAATGTTGAAGAAATTTATTTGGTCACAGGTACACCCTCAAATTATTCATCACATGCTTTACACATAATTTTGAAAACTCCAGTCCTTAAGCCAGTGGGTTCTGACATGTTGTGGATTCTTTACATGGAATCTATACTTCATTCTCCAGAATTGAAATTTTTACATTTTCCTTTTGTTATAGCCATAGCACTGGACCCTTACCAATGTACACAAAGTTGGAGCGGTGTAGAGAGAGTTCTACCAAAATCCTAAATCCCTGAGAGACATAAAGTCTCTTTCCCATCCTCATAGTGGAGATGCCAGGTAATGATGATTTTATTTTTAATATTGTGAAGTGAATCACTCTACCCTGTTGTGGTAACATACAGGATGAACCATTCCAGAAAGCCAAGCCAGTGGGGTGCAGCACTGCTGGTTAAGGACTTTGTAGCTAGTCGGAGAATACTTGTTATCACACATCAAATTCTGTACGCTATTAGGTGGCAGTGTTTCACACTGCAGAGGGATAGGTCTTAACATTAGTTACTCAGGCAGGGTCATCCCAGAGCACATGGCACAGGATTGCATTCAGAGAGTTCTTGAGTATCTCCAGTGAGGGAGACTCCGTGCCCTCCCTGGACAATCTGCTCCGGTGTCTGGTCGCTGCACAGGATGGAAGTTTTTCCTCACGTTCCAGTGGAACTTCCTGTGCATCAATTTCTGCCCTTTGTGTCTCGTCCTATTCCTTGTCACCACTGAGCAGAGCCTGGATCCATCCTCTGACACCTCCCTTTAGATACTGATAGACATTGATGAGATCCCTTCTCAGTCATCTCTTAGGGCTGAACAGACCCAGCTCCGTCAGTTGTTCCTCATAAGAGAGATGCTCCTGTCCCTTCATCCTCTTTCTCATCCTCTGCTGGACCTGCTCCAGGAGTTCCATGTCTCTCCTGTCCTGAGGAGCCCAGAACTGGACAGAGCACTCCAGATACAGCCTCACTAAGACTAATTAATGGGTCAGGATTGAAGCATAAACTTTCAAAAGAAATCAATTTTATTTCCTTATACTCCATCACCTACCAATTTGATAAGTCTTAAAATATTCCTTTAAGGAAGAGAGTAATTCACTCTTGTGAAAGCGTTTCTTTCCCGGTATTACACAGTAATCTTTGGACATTCTTAGCAAGATTAAATAAATTTTATTTTTAATAATGAATGACTAAGTACTAACATGGCAAAAATCAAGGTAACTGATGTATTATTCAAGTACATGGTCTACAGCCATTTGAAGCCCATTAGCTTATTGATCTTATCTTGTTCAATGGCTTTGGATCAAACTACAGTATTTACAGGAGCTTTTATTTGCAAGGCATTTAGAAACAAGTTCAGATAAGAATTTGCAAGTGCCACAAATGATCAGCCTACTGATAAATTTAAGTGTACAGACAATGCATAAATAAGCACTTATAGGTCAATGTTTATCATGTTCCATAAAACAACTTTGTAAAATTTTCTGTTAATAGATTTTTCATCACAGCTGTACCATTTAAAAAATGCTTTTACTTACTGCCTAATATCCAAACCGGCAGGGAATTAAACAGCAGTAGCAAAACAAAATGTTATTTGATTAAAGAAAATTATTTTCTAAGAATGTTTTCATGTTGCCGCAGTGTTCCTACTGGTGTTATATTATGCCAAATATATAAGACTGAACTAAAAATTTCACTGAGCAGCATTAGATGGCAGTCTTGGATGTGTTGTACAATGAACATCTAATGTGCCAAACTTCAGAGAAATGGTATGCTGGATTAAAAGCTCCTTCTGCAGTGGTATTTGGCATCCCTGTTTAAATGGGTTTAGATCCCATAACTTCTGTCATCTGTCACAATAATAAAGCTCTGGTCTGAATAGCACAAAAGGAAACATTAGAAGAGAAATCTTCAGACACACTGAAAAAATATTCTTTAGAATAATAAGGATACATTATTATTATTATTATTATTATTATTATTATTGGTATTGTTATTTGAATAAATGTCTGTAGGTACTTTTCATGGAATTTTCTCTCATTTTCTTTACTTTTGCAAAAAGCCAGATATTCTTTTAAGGCCTTCAGAAACTTTTCTGCTACAGCCCCTTAGAAAACCATATAAATATCGGTTGTGTTGCATCAGCCCATAGGAACTGATTGATTCCTTTGAAATTATTGACTTCAAAGTTGTTCATAGTCCCCAGTCTTATCACAGAACAAAAGAACGTTCAGAATATAGATGAAGAAAGTAAAGGCAGCCTCACACTGCATTTCTGTGTGTGTAGGTTCCTCCAATCATGGCTGCTGCCGATGTCTTCAGCATCTGGTCATCACATATGGTTTCTGGCCCTGGATCTCTTTTCTTGGCCGGTGCCGTTGCAATAGGGATTTTGAAAACTGGTGGACTTTCAAGCTTGGATTCTGGAATTTGCTTGTACATCCAGTGTGTTCAGGACTGACAGTAGTGATGTTCATCTGCTCTGCCTATTCTTTGATGTAATTAAAGCTTGGTGTGTGGATCATTCATTCCTTTTCCATATTTTTCATTTGCATTAATTTCCTGCAGACTAGTGTTTCTAGAAAATGCTATCAGCTGGAATAGAGTTTTGTGATGTGACTACAGAGGTCACATTTATAGCTCTAGAAGAAATAGGTGTCAGATTGTCACCACCAGTTAGCGACTCAATGCTTTGTGCAGCCATGGAATCATGGAATGGTTTGGGTTTGAAAAAAACCTTAAAGATCGTCTAGTTCCAACCCCCTGCCATGGGCAGGGAACGAATACAAATCAAGGGTAAGGTTTTAAAGTGAATCCCATCAAGCACAGGTTTAACTGTGGAGTGGTGTTCAACTATATGACCTGGGCGATTCATAGATGAAACTCAAGTGGAGAATGAGCTCCACCTCACACCTGATGTGCTCAAAGTTTGTCCTTTGGACCAGGCTCAATACTCATAGCACAGACATGACTGCACAAGTAAAAGAAGATGACAAAAAAAGATTGCAAATTTATCACAATGGCCTTGGTTCACTTAAAAAGAAAAATCTATAGCTTACCTATATTTGGCACAAAAAAGTGTATTTTATTATTGTTGTATTAGCATTTAATGTCAACATCTGCTAACTCCTAAGTAGAGCTCAGTAAGTCTCACAGTGCTTTACAAAACAGACTTCTGTCATTATTTTTACAGTACAGTGAGCAAAAAGCAGGTGCTTAATCTTAAAAGATTAAGTGACTTCAGAAATGTGTCCCAGGCCTCTATTAGAGAAAAAAATAAAACCAAGACCTTTGCAATTACAGCCCAGTACACTGTCTGCTAGACCACAATGTCTTTTGGCACAACCCATTCGCCTTGGCTACCCAATAGAAAATACAATATTATTGGGATTCATTATTTTTTCTTGTTATTGGAACAAAAAAATATTTGTATGGAGCAAATTGTGATGTTACAAAGCACAGTGTAAATCTGCATAAAGAAATCCAAATCCAACTGCATCCTGGAAGTATAAAATAAGACAGTTTGGGTTGGAAGGGAGGTTTAAAGTTCATCTGGTCCAAGCCCTCTGCAATAAACTGGGACATCTTCAACAAGTTCAGGCTGCTCAGAGTTTTTTCCAACCTGACCTTGAATGTTTTCAGTAAAGACTGAGGCAAAAAGGTTGTTGAGTACCTCAACCTTCTTCTTGTCTGCTGCTACCAGTTTGCCAGGCTTGTTCTTCAGGGAGGAGCATTTTCTTTGGCCTTCCTGTGCTGGCTGACATACCTGTAGAAGCCGCTCTTATTATTCTTTTCATCCCTTGCCAACTTCATCTCCAGTACTGATCATTTTTCAAACAGTTTTTTAACTTCTCAAAGAAATTCATGGTATCGCAGCAACTCTGTGGTTTTCTGAATTTTCTTTGATTTGGTTTTTTTTTCTTTTTGGTGTTATTCTCCTCCTTACCATATTATCAAATAGTTTCATGTATTTTTCATGTTCCAGTGCTCTGCAGTGGTTGATACAAACTGCACTTTAGAATACTTTGCCATGGATATAAAGAGCTCTGAAATAAAGCATTCTCAGAGCACCTGCTCACTATGAAAATAAAGGTAAGGCTCTTTCGAGGACAGTCAACTTTTCAAATGACTGAACATCCTGGATTACACAAAAAACATCTAATTTTAGTAGAGCATTCCTTTCATGTGATTTTAGGCATATAAGTAAATAATAAGGGAAGCTGAGAAGGGGAAAAACTTGGTCAGTGATATAGCAATTAGGTCAACATGAGCATAGAGGAGAACTGGACAATAGAAAAGGGGATCAGAAAACATAAGAGCAAGGTGTCAATAAGCTGTGCAGTAACAGTATTTTTGTGCTGACTGAAAAGTAGTTTAAAGAAGATCAGTTAAAACAGAAATTCAATCTTCTTTCACATCTGGCTTTACTGTCCCATGAAGATGTGAGATTTTCTGAGCTACACTTACTTTTATGGTGTTGATTTTGTTTTTAGATTTCTGATTTAAGCTTGCTGTAGGAATCATGTGCAAAAAAATAAATAGCGTTCTTGTCTAAATTTTGCACGTTAAAAAGTCCTCAAGGAGAAAAGAGGAGAAATTAATTTCCCTTTCCTACACCCAAACCACTATCCAAGTCTGGTTTCTGAAAACTTTAACTATCTTAATGGATAAAGCAGCACATAAGAAAAGCTTCCTATCCCTCCATTATGGTCTGTATCTATGTAGCAGAAACATCCGGTTCAAATTCCTGATTTGTTTTTAAATCAGGGAGAAACATAAAGTGGTGTTATCTGTTTTAACATTTGATGAGTACCTTTGCCTAAACACCATCCGTTGTGAATAGACAAAAGAAAGGATTTCTGGGTGTGACTGGTCTTATTGCAAAGCAGACTTTTACAGCAGAAGAGTTGAATCAGACTCTTACGTTTCCTTTTTGTCCACCTCTGTTAACTGCAGGGTTTGGTTGTCTCAAACCCAAAACCTGCATAACAAACAGCTGATGTGCCATGAGATCAATTCCACACAAGTGACCTAACCCTGGAGCTACAGTGGGATAGCATGGTTATTTTTGGACCAGAATAAATCTATTATGTACCCAAGGCTTTTTTACTAATTGAAATTCCCATGAAGGAAATTTTAGTTTTAATGAACTTTCCAACTTTTTTTCTTTTATTTTATAAAAAAAATTGTACAACTATTCCAACAAGTATGAAAACACAGGACTGGCTCATCCTCAAAAGAATTCCTAGCTCCAGTGCATACTGTACACTCTAATTCTGTGTATTCTGTATAACTGTGTGGAGAATGTCATGGTCCTATATTGAGATATTAATGAAGGATATTCATAAACATAAATACAATTCTGTTAGGCTGGATCACTCATTTTATTTCCCTGATTACAAATTTCATTTTCAGCGAATAAATATATCAAAGAAATAAAAGATATTTGTTTCCTGTATAAAGCAACTATTAATAAAAAAAGATAAATTGTTTTCTTTTCAGCTATGACTGAAATACTTTGCTTTCCAATTTCTGTAAAGAGCAAAGGTGATATCCTTCAATGGCTGAAAATGCATAGACAACTAGAAAGATTAGAAAGAAAAAAAAAGTAACTCTTCAGTTGTAGCTATTTTTATGTCTTTTGAACTCCATTTAAGCCATTTAGATTAAGACTAATACAGTAACTTTCTTTGTAAACTCTTCCAAGCCTTGACAATGCCCTGAAATTCTGTAGAAATGTCCATACTTCACACTTTTCAAAACACAAATAAACTGAATTAGAACTCAACTTAAAAAGTATTGCATATTATATAAGAAGAAGACTAAAACTCTAAAGTAACTAATTTAAATTATCTTCCATTTAAAATTAGACCATAAAACATTGAAAATTGAGCTTAACCTCAAAAGGAACCAAACCAAATTCAAAGAAACCTCCATGAACCCTTGGCAATGGAGAATCTGAAATTTGAATTATGTCCAAATAGTGTCTTTTTTGCTTGCTTGTTTGTTTGTTTGCCTTGTCATAACCAATGCTTGAGTTAATGGGTTCCAGCTAAGGTCTGTACACTCCTGTTTTCACCCAGATTTTGAATCAGGTAAATCTCATGCTTACATATCTCGGAAAATAAAAAATGGTTAGGAGAGAAGAAAAACCCATGTAAACACAACATAGACTTAGATAATCCCCACAGATATGCTAAAGCCTTCCAGATCCATGAACGAAAGAATTTTGTAACAATTTTTCATTTGCATTTTATAAACTGCAATCTTTGCATTGTTGGCAGAAACACTTTGTATTCATGAACTATGTTTAGTTTAGTGCTGCTTAGAATTTCCTTTTTTGTTTTAAATGCCAATAGAATAAAAAGACAAAGTAGCAATGTTAGGCTAACATAACACACAAGCTTTTGTTTTAATTACTTATTCCTGTGTTAGCCATTATGTTTGCCCACCCTGCTACTTTCTGCCTGATTGTGGAGCAGCCAGAACAGTCACTGATAATTCAAAGTGGTTCAGAGCGGAAAAGGAAAGATTATATATAAAACAACAGCAGTGTACTTGAGGGGGGGGGGAGGCAAACAGTTATAGGTTTAATTCTTGTTCATAATGACTTTTAAGGAATAAAATAAAAGTTCATGAGTATAACAGGCTTGTAAAAATATCAAATAATTTCCCAGTTTCATGTCAGCCAATGGGCACATTTTTAAAATCACGTTCTGACAGGTTTGGAACAGGTGCTCAAAATGTATTATGACTGTGTTTGAAATGCCACCGTTAATTTCTCCTTTAAAAGGATGACATAAATGTTTGTAGGAAAAACATTCTCTCTGTCTTTGGTAGACTCCGTGTTTTCACACTGGTATTTTCTAACTTGAGGGCCCCAAATTGGATATCAAATTTCATAAGTCACATTATTTAAAAATCTGCAATATTTGAAAATGCTAAACAATTCCAACTTTTGCTGACTCACCTGAGAGTGGCTGTCTGAGCAAACACCTCACACGAGAGTGGGAGCCACCCAAGCATCTCCATCTGCTACCAAACACTGGACGCGCTTCAAAACCTGACTGGTACAGAAAAATAATGGTGAAGCTGTGGTAACAAGACTCAAGTGAACTCAGACCAGAATTTATTGTCAAGCTCAAGCTTTTGTGCAAGGAAACTATTCATTATTAATTCAATAATATTTCAAAAACCCTTATGGCACCTTGCTTTATATCAGACACGTGTTTCAAATGTTTTGTGACTCTAAGTAGTACATTGGTAAGACTGGTCCTACTCTTGGCTTGCTTGAAATATGTATTCTACTGTAGAGCACAGATCTGTTTTAGACAATGGTGAGCAGAAAAATGTGAAGAGCAGGTTATTTCTGCTAATAGAAACATCTCATTCAACACGAAACACTTGGCTTTGGTTTTTTTGGTTGAAATTATTTTCCCAAGTCAATTCTAATATGGAAGACATTCATGTTGAACTTTATTTTTTGGCAAATAATTTCATGTGTTGGCTAATTCCTATCCTCTTTGGAAATTATCTTCAATCCTCTACTTTCAGCACATTTTAATTCACCTCCCAATAACCTATTTACTCTTCTGAAATTCAGGGCACTGGAAGTAATAAAAAAGGTGATTGAGTTATGACCACAGGTGGAACTGCAAAATAGTTAGGCTGTATTTGAGTCAGGTATATACCTATGCCATGACAAAAACACCTCTCATTGCATGTAAGTCTGTGACAGAGAAGACTTAATGAACATAATAACTTGAAAAATTTTTTAAAAATCTTTGGAGTCTATTGTGAGTAATGTTTTGTCAAAGGTGATTGTAAGCTGTGAGGAGGAAAAAAAAATAATAGAGATGGTAAGATGATGTTTTATGAAATGTTTTTCACACACAAATTTCAAGATTCCCTGCAGAAGACTGCAGGTAACATTAACTGATTTTTAGACACAACTTCCAAGAGCAGTAAGTTGACCGAAGTCATGTAGGAAACTAAGAGTAGAAATGTGAATAAGGTTTTCCTCTCCTTCACTCGAGCCGTGAGGTGGCCATTCTGGCTTTCAAGGCAAAACTAACACTCTCATGTAATTATAGTCTTCCTAGAATTTGAAGTTAATGGGCCTTGGAGATTGGTCTTTCAGACCTCAGAATTGAGGCTATAATGCCAGACTGTCAACTTGTCTAACAACCCCATTTCAGACCTACAGTGAAGATAACATCATAGATGGGGAGAACAACAAGATCATGATGCTTTTGCAGACTTGGGTGTTGCAGTCCTGTGTTTGATTGGCAGTGAAATATTTCAGAATTCTTCAAGAGGTAGTGTTTTTTAAACTTTCACCAGGCACACCCTGATCCTATTGCCCATGCAATTAAAAAGGTGTTATAGTACCTTAACAACTGTCTTATATGTTCATTATTCATTTAACATTACACCTGCCCCAGTGCTTTTTCCCCTATAGAAAGCAAGTTTCTGTTGGAAAAATGCTGAAGTGTAGATTGAGTGACATGCAGGAGCTTTTGCTGTCGCGTGACCCCTTGACACTCGGTAATGAAACCAGTCTTCGATGTTTGTATAAAAAGAACATTCAATTTCCAGGGAAATGTCAGTATGATTATTTCCTTTTCATGTCTTTTAATTTTTTTATTTTTATTTTTATTTTGCCTGAGGTTTTATCATCACTTAATTCCAATGTGTACATGAGGAGTTGTATTTTCAGATAACAATGAACACTTCTGAAAAAAAATATATTGAAGTTTTGACATTTTTTCATATCTTTTGAATGATTTTTCTTACAGATAGGAATGGGGAGGAGGGAAGTTAGGAAAATGCATGCAAACAATAAATATGCCTCTCTAATAGTCATAAACTGACATTTTGCATATGAAGAATGCCTACTTATGTGTGCTTTCAGGTGAAGGAGCCCTTCCTTGCAGTTCGCGGAGGAAATCACAAATATGTGGGATCTGCATTAATGCTGTGCTCACACACAAACACCAAAACTCCACTGCTCAAGATGTATGTAGAGCCATGAGAATGGAATTAGTCCTTAGTGGTAGTGGTGACTTTAGGACTGATTTCCAGGGAAATCATTCTTTGGGAATTTAATCATGAGGGTTAGAGCCTGCTCAAAGTAGGGAGCTTTTGGTGTTACTGCTGAACTGAGAAAGCGGAAGGGAGAGAAGGAAGAGTAAAACTTATGTTTAGTTTGGGTTTGTTGTTGTTTCCCATTGAAGAAAAATCTGAACTATATAGCTGCTCTGAAAAAAAAAAATCACTACTAATCTACTTGCAAAAATGAGAGGTAAATGAAGCTTTTATTCATCATGGTCTGCTGGCAAAGGCAGACTCCGGGCTGAAAGAAACGGTGAGTCCCAGTTTCCATCAGGGAGATGAAGGAAACATCTCAAACCTCCTGTCTGAGTGTCACACTATGTTGTGCACGTGTGGGAAGATTTTATCCTTTTTGGTTTCACCTATGGCTGGTGTCCTACTATGCGCAAATTAAATGTTCATTAGCATTGAAACTAAAAAACAGGCGCCCCACTTCTAGAGCACATGTCCTGATTACCCTGATAAGGACCAATTCCTTTTGTCTCCAAAGACTTTTAAACATTAAATGCTAAGTAGAACAGCACTAGCGGGAAGAACTGAGGAAGAATGACGTCTGAGCATCCTTGTGTCAAGTTCGTTCTTCTAAGAAGCCAGATACTTGCATTCTAACCTATTTTTCCTGGAGAGTATGAGGATTTTAATAAAATGGAGCAATGTCAGCAGGAGACAATGAACATATCCCTCCTTAGAACAGTCTTTTACATAATACCTGTAGGATGTGCTCATTGAAGCGTCTTTGTCTGCACTGCAAGATATCACTGGGACAGTTAATTCTATGTTTAAAAAGTTCCCTATCAGACGTGAATTTAAAAAGAGCTTCAGGATGTTCAAAGTAGTCTTTTTCTGGGGAGAGGAAAGATGCCAAGTGAAAAGCAAACCCTCTGGATCTAATGATTGTAACATGAGCTGCATTTATTGCAGGTATTGTTTACAGTCCCTTTGCTGGTACACGGAGACGTGAGGAATGGAAACCTGGTCTCAGATCTAATCTTAGAAAAAACAGGCACTTCTTCATCTTGGGCCCAGTACAGTTTAACTTGTTCATAAATGACTTGGGTGACCGGGTAGATGCCTCCTCAAGGAAAGGTCACTGGTGACACAAAGCTGGGAGCAGTGGCCAACAGCCAAGAGTGCTCTGCAGCCCTTCAGAAGGACCTCACCAAGTTGGAGAGATGGGCAAAGAGGGAGAGAATGGAGTTTAACAAAGGCAAGTGCAAGGTTCAAGAACCAAATGGACTCAATCTTGTGCTATGTGCTCTGGGATGACTCTGCTTGAGGAGGTGGTACCAGATGATCCACTGAGGTCTCTTCCAACCTGACCCACCCTCTGATTCTGTGACTCAGATGACCTCTCAGCTCTCCAAATCACACTGATATGAACTGAAGCCTTTCATTGCCTGTCTCCCTTGATTATTCAGAGTTTGTATTCATAGACTAGATATTGAAGATGAATGTGTGTAGGAAACACATTCATGAATCCCACGGCCACTACTTCATCCACTGGGTTTCATCCAAATGTCTTACTCATCTTTCCTTCCATGAGGAATCACTCAAAACTGACTGGAAACTGACACACACACTCTTTGGAGATCTGTCCAGTCCCAACAGATTTCTGGTACTTTGAGCAGTTTCCTGCTGCTGACCAAAGGTCATCTTGCCTGATATCTACTTAATATCCCAACATACCTGAAGTTCAGTGTAACAAGACCTGGCACAGAATAGAAACTAAAACTGAAACAGATGAAGACAGACTGTTGCTTGCAGTGAATTGTGTTAAAACAAGGGATAATGGAAGATGAATAAAGTAACCAAAAGAAAATATAACAAAGGAGAATTATAATTGCTAAACAAACAACGTCCCTGCCTTAAGAGTTGAGTTATGGAATAAATATACTTCCAATGGGAAAAATATCCTTCCTAGCTCTGTGTTAATGACACCCAAGAGCAAACAGATAAGCGTGTTCAATGTTTAATTCAATTTAATTTGAAGCTTGGCCACTGCTATAATCCTTTTGAGAAGTATCCCATTAGCTGGAAAACATTGTAGGCTCAAAATTATGTGCATACATGTGTTTATAAGAAGAAATGGATTCAAAGCTGGGTGGTAAACCAGGACCTGGTAGACAGCAGTGGGAACTTCTTCTTTATTTCTCTTTGTTTCAGAAATAACACAGCACCTTTATAGTATGACCCCAAATCATTAGAATCAAAGGGAATGTGACTAATAACTGCAACACACAGAGAAACTATCCATTAAGGGTTGATTAAAACTCATTCAAGTTGCAAAACTCTTGTTAGCACCAAGTTTCACGCTGTCAGCAAATTGGCTGGGAAAATGCCCTTCGTTTCATTGTGATATTTCAATGTATTTCACAGAGAGACAATCACAGAAGTACTCGTGCATTCATCACACACTGAGATTCTCAGCAACCCAAAGGGTTGTGTGGTGCTTGCTGTTGATGTGAAGCACACTTCACAAACAGGAGCGAGCAGCACAAGTCCAGGCCACACAAGTACAAATGCTATGATTTCACATTGTCACCTCAGATTGTCTTGTTGCGTCTTGCTAGTCAGGACAAAGGAAATACAAGACTTACAGAAATGCTGTTTTCTTTTGCATAGGGAAGACAGATTCTAGGCAAGACTGCATATCATGGTTTCATAACTTTAAATTAATTATTCCCACAATCCTCAGTGGCTGACACTTCTATTGACCCTCAGTTAAGAGGAAAAAAGGCCTATTTCAATCCTGTGAGGCATTAAAAATTCAGAATTATCTACTGCAACCTTGAAATGCCTTTCTACCATTTCATCTTTTCTATTTTTCTGACAAAGTTTTTAATCTTGCAGAAGTTTCTTTTTTGCACTTAATTGATCTTCACTAAATGCTTTACATAAACATCAGTGTATTTCCAATTCTGTCAGTCTTTCCTCGTAGGACCGGTGTTCCCCTTCACCTGCTGTAGCTCATGTACAGAATGAACATGTATATGATGTACAATTCATCCTCAGACATCCCACCCCGAAAGTGCTTTTAGTTTTATTCATGTTTATCACTGAAGTATCTCATTGCAGAAGATTACAAAGTCATTGCAGCACCTAAGAAATTACTTTCTTCAGTCCTAAATACATGATTAAATTTTGAAGATCAAGGTAGAATTAGCTGCAAATTTGGGCCAGGATGCTCCAAAAGATCAAATTGAGATTTAATTGAAAGCTACTGGCACAGCAAAAATTATAGGCATTCACCTCTCAATGCAACCCTTCTAGTGTATAATTATTTAAAACAAATTTGAGAGTTCGTATTGTTTAACCATTGCCATGCTAGTTAAAACTGCCTAGAGATCTAAGGGAAGAAATGGCACACTGGAAATTTAATAACAAAAAGATTTATATCATCTTTCTCCTGGCCTCACAGATTATAAGGAAACATTGTCGTGAAAGAGTAAACAGTCAAAAAAATAAAAATCCTTCCTTGCTGCAGCTGGATACAGAGGTCTTCATAGGATTTTGGACTCTTACCTTTACCTTTCAGTGGGGAGAGGGGAAGGAGAAGGAGAGAAAGAGGCAGGAAGTGCAATTCAGTTCTTTGTTTTCCTTAGTTCCAAGAAATACTCGAGGCTCTGATGTTCTCTGTGCTATTATGCACAGATGACTTCACAATCCAGTATTCTCAGTATAGGAATCAACAAGTCAAGATGTAGCTCCTGCTAAATGTATTATTCCCTGCTATACTCCTCCAAGCAGAGAGATGCCTTGCAAAGCTATTACAGCAAACCTGATTTAAAAAAATAATTTTTATGGTGTTCTTACCAAACTACTCACAGTTCCTTAATAACACCTGTGACTAAGATCATTCTTCTTTTTCTACAGTTTGAAAAATCCACTCGGTTTTATCATGAAATATTGAAAAAGTTAAATTTGTTGCTAGAATTGTTCTCTAAATTTTACCACACACAAATCCTAAAATGTGAGAAGTCATGGATAAATGACATAAAAAAAAGATAAATATATTTTTTCTTTTTGCAAATTTTTTACTGCACAACTTCTCTACTAAACAGTATTTTTTAATAATTGACCCTAATATTTGTAGCATATTGGACTAAAATGGTCCTCAACTCAAAGCTTGTGTGCTTTATTAGACTAATTCACTCTGTTTATCACATGCAGACTATCCTTTGAGCCAGTGACCACCTCTGTGCAATGAATTACGAGCTGGTGATTTCAGTTCTTTTACATCTGCTGGACCAATTTTACTTGGTAAATACAGGTTCTATGTCAACCCTTAAGTGCAAAATGAAACCTACATCACTGCATACTAGAAAGAATGAAGAGGGTCCAGGCTCTGCCTTCAAACTGGAGCTCATAATTCAAAATTATGTGGTGAAGAAAGAATGGAAGGAAGAGTAGAAAATTCTCAGAGAGAGAAAAATTTGGGTCGCACGTGTGACATGTTGGTCTCAGCAGCAATGTCACTGTATCGGGTTTGCATCTCAAGGTTTTGTCAATGGCAGGGCAGGGCTACAGGGGTGGCTTCTGGGAAGCTGCTGGAAGCCTCCCCTGTGTCCTACAGATCCAAGGCCAGCCAGCTCCAAGACAGACCCACAGCCTCCATTCCCCACCTTCCTGCACCGCTGTGGGAGAAGAGGAGGTAAAGAATTCAGGAATAAAGTTAAACCCATTAGGAAAGGAGCGGTGAGGAGAAGGTGTTTTAAGATTAGCTTTTATTTTTCATTATCCTACTCTGATTTGATTGGTATTACATTAAATTATTTTCCCCCAGTCAAGTCTGTTTTGCCTGTGACAGTAATTGCTGAGTGATCTCTCCCTGTGCTTACCTCAACCAAAAAGACTTTTAGTATATTTTCTCTCCCCTTTCCAGATGAGGAGGGGGGTGACAGAGTACTTTTGGTGGGCACTTGACGTTCAACCAAGGCCAACTCACCACAATCCCACCACACACCGTACATGGCCAGGAGAGAAGTTGAGAGGAAACTAAAGACGTGTTCTTTCTCTCTGGCTTCAGAAACCTTAGAAAACACAGTACCACAGAAAAATGCATCATTATACTCACATAAAATCCTGAAAATCTTCTGAGTGACAAATTCCAGGTAAATTCCATAAATTTAGAAAGCGTGAGTTACGTGATTGTTGATCAGACAAACCGTCAGCCCTTGCTAATGCACTTGGGCATGGACAGAAGACAGCAGAAGTGCCAAAGAACTGCCTTGACTTCAGCAAGCCTCTTCTGCAACCCAGAGCAGGAGTTGGTGTAAAATCAAGAAAAGCCACCAAAATTACACAGGGAGAAGCGGGACAGACCTGCAGTACCCACGTTAGGAGTGGGCAAACACCACTGATTTGTGTTTACCCTCAATTACACCACTCCTGAGATGAGCAGGATATTTATGAGTGCCTTCCCAGGCCATTACTGCTGTGCATGAAGCCTGTGACAGCCCTTAATGGAGATGTGAGGTGAATGCAAGAAATGCTCTCTAATGAAAAAGGGATTGGATTCCATTAAGCCTCTGTCAGCATCGGTCTTGAAAATACTAAGAGAAATAATGAATTATAATTAAAAAATAATTTTCTTCTAATGAAACAAAATTAAACGCTAAGCTGGCACTGCTGTGTAGGAAAATAAAGCGTAGGAGAGTCAGCACCAGGATGGCTCAGTGCTTCAGGGAGGAGCAGGGTCGGTCAGTAAACTCAGTCAGGCTGCTCACATCCACACCCCAGGAAGAGTGCAGAGGTGAGAGGATGGACCAGCCCCAGTGAGGAGAGGCTGCAAAGTGCACAGAGCAGGGCTGGATGCCCACAAGCTGAGCTTTCTGCCTCAGCTTTGCTACCAACCCTTCCTTGTGCTGTTAAGCAAAGGTTTAACACCCCCTCTTTCTATCCTAAAGCTTAGGATAGCTCCTAAAGAGTTACAGACTGCTGGATTCAATCATCAGAGTTTGTGTAGCCACACAGAAGTCAGAGAAATGTCATTTCAGCAAGGATTTGGAGCATGTAATATCCTTTAAGAATGAACAGAATAATCATGGTGGGTCCCTTATGTCCTTACTCCACGAAGAGCTCAGCTGCTCCAGTTTTTGTCCTATTTATTTAATTTGCCACTCAAAATATGGGGATGGAGAACACAGGCACTCTTCTTCTGTCCTTACAGCACTGTAGTGTAGCATAGCCTTAATCCTAAATAAATCCTTTATGTATGAAAGCAGATACAGGACTTACTATTCTGAGTATAGAAAAAAAACATCTACGCAGGTGTCACGAACCACATTGAAAAGTATTGTCTACAGTTTTGGGGTTTTTAACTGCTTAACATTTCCTATTAATTATCCTCAAGGAAAACTGAATGATCCTTTTCAACCTGAACCTGATTAAATGCATTTAATGGTACCTGGCTTTGGACTGTTGGCTCCTTAGGGACAAAACCATGAATTTAATAGTATTTGAAGCAGATTCCAGATGGGAATTACCAAGCATTCTATGATTCTTGCTCACTGACACAGCACTGAAGTCTTGCAGAAAGGCTTTAAGTACAGACTACAATTCCCACTGAGTTCAGTGATGCAGGGTAAGGCCCTCACACAGTATTTCTGTATTTCTGGGACTGAGTTAAAAAAAACCAACATACCCAAAGAACATTCACAAACCCTTGCCTGAATCACCTACATTCCTAAATAAGTGAATAATACATCTGAAAAAAACCCATATTCTTTTATAGGAAATGATGATATAAAATATAGATTCATATAGAAATAAATGGTTACATTTAATGGATTTTTTTGTCAGGGAAACCTATTACTTGAAGGCCTGTAATGGAATACATCTCTGCATTGGAACACTGGTCATGGCAGCAAAAGAGAAATATAAATAAAACCACAAATTCTGGTCAGAACTGTGCTAAATCCTACTGAGCGATTATACACGGAGAATAAAAGACTTGCAAATTTCAGCTACTTCAATTTAATGTAAGCAGATTGATGAAAAAATGAAACTGTGCTCTACATCTGTGGAGATCATGCAGTCCCAATCCCAGAAGCCTCTGATTTCTCATTTAAATTAAACCAGTCTGGTCTTGGATGTCATTGTACTGTTTGTTTCCAGCATAATGGGAAATGGTCCCCACGGCTCTCGTGTGATGCAGATCAAACTGGTGGATCTGTGAGTGACTCCATCATCAAGATTTCTTTTGGCAGCTCTCGGAAGGTCTCAGTGGAAGTTACCCTGCTGATTACAGCCACATTGAGTGGCTATTCCAAATGACTCACCAGTCACAGGGGCTGCAGACAGAGAGGAGGTTTATGTTATTTCAATATATAACTTATTATTTTCATAACAGCAGTTACAAAATTATCAATGATAAAGGACAGCATTTTAAATTTGGGAAGACTTTAAGCTGGGATATATACAAGACCTGGCCTTACTTAATTTCTTCATTAATGATCTGGAGGAGAGAGAAGCAATGAGTTAAACACAATCACTGCCTGTGTGAAACTGAGATTTACTGTCAGCTCTGGGGATGACAGAGGCACAGTAGAAAGGGACCAAAAGGACATGAAGCTATGATGAGAAAAGGTATGATTTTCAGGCTTGAGAGAGGAAGAGAAGAAATAATACAAAATTGCCTGCAATAGAGGAATAGCTACAACATAGGATTAAAAAGTATAAAAGGAGTTTGCAATATTATGTGTGGAAAATATAACAATAATAACACCAGAAGTAAAATTAAGCAGAGGCATATTTTGCTTAGCTGAGCCAGAAATGTTGTTCAAATGTCCAGGTCTTGAATAGCTTGTGCTTTATAAATGTTACTGTCCAGTCAGAGTTGATTTCTTCCCTCACTCCCTTCCTTATTTCCTTCCCTCACTCCCTATCTCTCTCCCTTACCTAATTTCTTCTTTTCCTTTCCTTCCTCCCTTTATCCCACATAGCCTGCTGATCCTTGGACAGCTCGTTTCCTCCTCCCGACATAAATACCTTCCCATTTTCAGCATGAAAAGTGTGCAATC
Source organism: Lycocorax pyrrhopterus obiensis (assembly GCA_014706295.1). Lineage (NCBI taxonomy): Eukaryota > Metazoa > Chordata > Aves > Passeriformes > Paradisaeidae > Lycocorax > Lycocorax pyrrhopterus. Next base: position 5,060,572 of record JACSVZ010000015.1, read on the forward strand.
TACCTGTTCTCTCTCAAGCTGGAGGACCTGACAAAGGTCCTGAGATAGAATGTGGAAGCACTTAGAGAATGCAGTGAAACGTCTCAAAACACTGTCAAAGATGGAAGTTCCCCTAAGATAAGCCACTACAACAGGAACATGTTAATTCCAGGCCTAAATGGAGGTGAAGTTTAAGAATTAGCACACCAGAGAAGATTCCCCTGTGAAGACTGTGGGATCCTGTGATGAGAGCAGATGGCAACAACAGGAAGCCAGGCCTGGTGAGTCAGCTCTGGGTACCCCACCCAGGCAAAAATTCCCTCCATGGCAAACTGTGAGAAAGGAAGCAAATCCTTATACACATGCCAGAACAAGTCGTGGGAATGGCACCTACACCCTGTAAATATCTGGGATCTGGTTTCTGCAAAAGTGGTACCTGCAGAAGAACACTCTGGGACCCCCACCACTGGGAAGAGCAGAAAAAGAGGACCAATGGGATGCTGTTGGAATCCATGTGGTGGTGATACCCTTACTTAATCTGTCTCCCTCTCACTTTGTTTTTCTTTGCTCACCTTTCTCTTCCTATTTCCATCTCTCTACCTCGCATTTGCTATTAAGTAAAATCTGTACTATTGACTTTGGCATATGGATATGGTCTCGTTTGCACCTCAGTTCTGGCAGAGGCATCTCTTAATGATCAGATCCTAACAGAACAGTCTCCGTTTTCCTGGGTCATTAGTTTCCTGCCACTCCTATTGCTGAAGAAGTGGGTAGTAGCATCCCATCAACCAGTGCTGCAAGCTGGACTTGACAACAGAATTTAATCTTCAAAGCAACAAATAAAATGGATTGAGTCTTTCCCAGGTTACATGAGCAGGGGTTGAACTTCAAGCCAGGTGCCCAGTGAGAAGTCCACTCTGGGAAGCTGTGGGTCCCTCCTAAGTCCTCTGTTTCATTATGCAAGGATTTCTGATAATTTGTGGAATCTCTGCTGGGTTTAAGCACCCATGTTTGGGCACCTGAATCCCACCCAAGGAATTATAAATTATTTCAAGCAGAAAATATGTCTATGCATACCATGTGAGGGCAGAGAGCGGAAGAATTTTAGACACCTTTGTTTTTATATAAGTTAAATACTGTCTCTGTAGGTACGAGTTTTTTTCCCTTTTGAACTTCAGTAACTGAATGCCCTCGTGATTTCACTTCATATTTTGAAGCATTATTCTGGCTCTTCTTTTTAGCCTGCCCTTCCATTAGATTCAGCAAGCATTGGCTCAGGTGTGTTTGCCTTTAGTTCGACCTTGAAAATTCTTCGTGGGATAGAGGACACTCAGATGATTATCTCTCGGTAGAATCCACCTAATTGAAGGATATATTTGGCTGAAGAGATAACTGTGAATATAAGGAAGAGACTCAGAATTTTGTGAAAAAGACATTCCCAACTATACAGCTTTAAAATATCAGAAACTACCACCTGCAGGTAAATTCAGAGGACAGTAAATACAGAAAGATACTTCTAACATTTAAACATAAGCAGCATTTCTTAGTGATTTCTCAGTGATTACATCTCATCATATAAAGCTAGAATTTGCTACAACAGAATAGAATTAAATTATATACACATGTTCTGGCATCTCCATGGAGAGAAAACCAAGAGCTGTCACTATCAAATTAAACATGAAGTGGTAGAAATTAGGGAAATATATACGTATGCAAATAAAACAACAAATACATATACGTATTTACTTTTTAGCATTTTTTCTTAAAGAAGTCCTCAAAAACAAATGTATTACTCTGAATTAACTCTAAAACTGTTGCAGAAGGTCAAAATGTTTAATAACTTTATGTTCTATTACAATGACCCACCCAAAAATCCTGAAGGAAAAATTGAATTGTGTGTGCTTTTATCAGTCAACTGAATCTATGATGCTGCACTAAATTTTATGAAATAAAGATTCTTCTTGTCATAAAAATATCCTTAGGACATTAAAATTCACTTTTAAAGTATCAAATATTTTATTTTTATTTAAAAAGATGCGATATCCTGGCTTGACTGGTTTCAAGTAGTAATTGCCAAATTCTTTGGAGCAGCTGCTCTTATCACCAAAAACTTTTTGCAGGAATATCTGCAAAACTCAAATGTGATTAGAATAATTAAGAAAAAGTGTGTGACTATGTGTTATATTCCTCTAATTACGTTACAAGGGCAGACACACAGCATAATTATTACAAGGTGGCTTTTGAAAATAGCTTTATTACATTTTAATTTCTTTGTGTTGGGAGGAGTCACTGCCATTGGGATTTGTGTCAGGTGGCCTCCAAATTCTTAGTCCAAGAGGTGGCTAAGTCCTGCTAAAGAAGAGTTTAAATAAAAAAAAAAATGATACAGTGACAAAGAACATCCAAATCTGTCAGAATTCTGTGTCATTGATGCTGTGCAGTCTGTTTAAGTACTGTTAAACTGAACAAAAGGAAAAGTTAGAGAAAAGAACAAGACCCTTTGGGTCAGGTGGGATCCTACCAGGTGGATCTGCATTAGCATTTAGTCCACTGGAGCAAGAGCATCTTTTTAAGGCTGTGACAGGCACTGTTTTCACAGTCAAGCAGAATTTTCCTCGGGTGCTGGTTTATGGCATTCCTGTGGGAATTTTTAATGAATACTATTACATTTTTAAGGCTCAGTTTGAAGCTTCATATCCACAAACAGTCAAAATTAATTGGGAATTTGAAATCGAGCTGTTTGTAAGAAAAACATCAATGTTTAAAAATAAACCATACCTTTAGTTTTGACTTGCCTAATTTAAATAAATCATTAGCTAAGTTTTTATTTATGTCTCAGTTTTAGCTGCTAAAGTAGATATTTATGACTTGGTTCTTAAATTAGTTTTCTAATTTACTTGGCATTTCATATAATGCAGAAGGGGAGTTGTTTTCTCTATTTCATTTACCATTTTTTTTTTTTAATTTGGTATGAAAAGTTTAAATATGTCTTGAATAATATAATGTAGATTCTGAGACTTGTTGATTACTTCAGTGTGTAAACTTCATCACAATTCAAACACAGAAATACTGCAAAACCGACAGCTTCAGTCTATGGAGTCATCTTTATTTTCTATGCCGGGGTACCTCTTCAATGAAGAAAATCAAAATCGTTCCACTAAGCTTTATTAATCCATCAGAAGTCTGTGTATGAATGAAGCAGAATTATTTCTTGGACACTTTCTTTTTTTGTTGATTTTACTGTCTAACTACAGAGTCTGGAGCCCTTAAAGTTCTTGCTGATCAAAGTTTAGGTCTTATATGCGTAAAACTTCCTGATAACTCATAAATTGTTGAGAATTAGGATCCACCTGCTGCAGCTGAGACATCTTAACAGTATCTTATACACCTGAGCTTGACCCTACAGGAGCAAAGGATGTAATGGACAGAAAAAGGGAATAATAAAGGGTGTCCTAGTATTCTAAAACTGGAGATGAGACAGATTTTATTAATCGTTCTCTGAAAATGCCTCTTTTTCATTACAGACTATCAAGAAAGGTCAGAGTGGCCTGCTCAGATGTAGTTATTTATTTTTCAGAATTTCAGATATGAGGTGAGATGAACTGCACCTTATATGACTAACATGGATTTTTAAGCATTTTTGGGATTGACAGAATTCTAAAAATAAAAGTTTTGAATATAAATGCAGCCTTAACAAATTTCCTGAAAACTTGTTCCTGCAAAGTCTGAATAAAATCAACAGCTCTGATAATAATGTTATTCACTTGAATTCACACTCTTGATAAGGATCAGCACATCCCATGCAAAACCTGTCAGTACCTAGAATAGCAGAGTTGCGGGAATTTATAGAGCTGATTAGTCATTACATACAAACAGTAAAATAAAAGTTGTTATTTTGTTGACTTTTTTATCATGTTTGATACTCTTTGTTTTTTTTGGCAGACTGTAAAACTATGGAAACATGGAGGTTGAAACAAATGTTAAAGGTGCTTAAATGTGCTTCTTTAAGAATAACTCTCTTCCTGGAAAAAAAGGGGGGAATTATATTTATACTGAATTAGTGGATTAGAGGGTGTTAGCTCTGGGGTCATAATTTAACTTTCAATATTTACTTGAAATTCTTTCCTTACATTAGTCTGGTACACGTTGAATAAGGTATCAGTGCAGCTGTGACATTTAACAATCTTTAATGTAATGAATTGGTTCCTTTTAGCCAACTTAATGGAGGCAATAACTCAAATTTTAAAAGCAGTTTTATAAAGCCTCCTCCTGAGTTAAAGCCACAGATGCAGATAATCAAGTAATTGTTAAATCAGAATTTTTAAATTGAGATACTTTGAAAATTTTCTGGAGCCACACACCACTGCCTTTACTTGTGCAGGAAAACCACAATTCTCATACTTTTTCCATTCCACTTTGCAGTGCCAATGAACATATCTCCACCAGCAAACAACTCCATCCTTTTCTCCATAGTAATCTTTGCACTTGGGAAAACATTCTCCAAAAATGAAATTATCAAGTAAACTCCATGGTGACAAAATTTATCATGAAGTATCAATTTTGTTGAGAAGCATAAGGGGGAGGATGGGGAGTGAATGCAGGAGTGATGGGTTGTCTTCATGCAGACACTTCACTCTCAGCAAGCAAATGTCGATCTTCCCCTTTGACGCCCTGAAATTGTGTGAGGCATTTCACAAAGCAAACTTGCTGTTTTTGTCTTTAGCTGGAATTCAGGCTAAATTCAATACGACACAGTCAAAGTCTAAAGACAGACAAGAGAAAAGGTAGAGAAAAAAGGTGAGGAAAATGACAGGAATAATTCACTGACATGATCAAGGAGCTAAGGGGTGCAAGATGTAGTCTGTCTGAGCTGCTGAACTTGTGTACTGATTGTAGATAGCAGGAATGACATTTAAGTAGATGTTAAATAAGATTGATATGACACTGGCCGCTCTGGAGAAATTTCAGTCTGAATTACTGGCTTTGTCATAGAAGCAAACCCAAAAACTTTGATTAGAGATCAGCAGGCCAACCTTTGGTGCTGTTCAGAGTGCCAGCAGCTCTGATATTTTCATCAAAACTCTTACATGACATACAGTTTCATATGTGACTCCTGGATCAATAAAAATCCACGCTGGTCTCCAGTGGTGATTGAAAGCCATTCTCTGTCTGAGCTGGTGCGATGAAAACCTGTTCAGTGGTGCTGGGGTGGAGAAACAGGCTCAGTGAAGGGTAAATGAGCTGTTCATTATCAGGTGGATTTGACTCATTATTAGTCATTCCAAAAACACGTACTCTGAAGACAGGTGAATGCCTAATGTGACAGATTGGCTCCATTTCTCGGTTTGGGTAGGGAAATCATTCCCAGCTTTCTGTGTGGCTTTGGTACAAACTCTCTTCCTGGGAAAATGTCCTTAAAAGGAATGAGCAATCTGGTCTAGTGGGAGGTGTCCCTGACAATGGCAGCGGGGTTGGAACAGGAAGATCCTTCAGATCCCTTCAAACGCGAAGCTTTCAATGATTCCAGTGTTCTGTGCAACATATATGCACTTTGGAGAGAAATCCACAACATCAGACAGCCACACATCCATCTTGAGGTACCCTCCTAAGGAATTTTTATCTTAAAAAACATTCAGTTACATTTTCACATGTGTGCTGGAGATCTGCCTGTCTACAGGGCAATTTAGGAAGCTGTTAGGGGTTCTGTTTCCAGGGGTGTCATGCTCCTTTTGGAGTGCAAAACCCTTGGCGTTTGCAGTCCTAGCAGGAAGGGAAACGTGCAGCTCAGTCTCCAGCTGATAAATTTCTCTATGTAAATGTCACATCCACATGCATTCAGTGCCATCTGAAGAGCTTTGAGGTAGTCAGAACCACTTCATAAGGCTGACAGAAATAACACTGTACCTCTGTGAGATCCATGCCCTGCCAGAACAGCAAGGGGTTCAGGCAACTGAAGTGAGATCTCAGCAGGGAGATTAGCTTGAGACCAAGACAGCCAAGTTTTGCTGTCTGTGTATGGATATCTAGAGGCTTCCCTTTAGTCAGGAGAGTTCTAGACAAGGTAGTGAACAAATCCTGGAGAGCAGTTCAGCTCACTCTCAGATGGATGCCTAGGGCTAGATATAGTAATAATAATAATAATAATAATATAATAACACCTATATCCTAGCTATTAAAAGACTCTGATATTTCCTTTCTATCCTCTGCCCAGTGATTTGGTTGCCCAAACACAGACATGTGGCACCATTTCAGGTGCCTCAGTGGTCCTGCCTGGTCTCCAATTCCCTCACATTGGCCTGGCCTTTGCAGATGCCCAGAATGACATAAGGCAACTCCAGTTTTCTTAGATAGACATATTTTGACAACTGAATCAAGATTCCCCTTTCCAGATAAAGCAAATCTAGCTCCTCCACAGTAGCTTTCTAGATCTTTCATTGTCCTTCTCTTGATCTTCATCTTTTATATTCAATGCCCTGTAAACGAAGCTCCAGCTGAGCGTATGAGAGCAGTTACCCCCTGAGACTGACACACAACCATCCCATTAAAACAGCCCAGAAGGGAATGTGCCCTTTTCTGCTTCAGGTTTACAACATTTACCCTCATCCTAGAAAAATTTCAACTTCAATGTTGTTTTCTCATGCTGCTATCTAGCAATTTTCTTCTAGGTTACATGAATTTGATTTCCTACCCCAAAGTGTAGCAACTTATACTGGTTTTTATTAGTATTGAAACTCCCCATGAACCAAGATTCAAACTGTTTCTCCAAATTTTTAATGCAACCTTCCGCTCCGGTCTCCCCAGGACTCATAACCTCTGCATTTTTCTGTTTGAACAGTTAAACCCACCGTTCAGCTCAACTCTGAAAAGGATAACAAGGCTCTGGTTTAGCACACACTTATTTATTGGTGTCCTGCCAGTATTGCCAAGATTCTCTCACCAGAGTCCGGTGAGACATGTTGATCAACTGCTGAAATATCAAGCCTGACCAACATAGAGGAAAAGGAGCAGAGAGACATGAAACAAATTGCCTAAAAGAAAACAACTGAGCCTCTTGATGGGGACTAGTATCTAAGATGAAATTTTAGCTGGAAATCAAGGTTCAACCTTAGCATTGCATCAGCTGTCACTTCTTCATTCTTTTATGATTCACTGCTGTGCTGTTGCTGAGGGGAAATTACCCAAAACAGGATTTTACAAAGAATAAAGTAGTGCTTAAAGGAAGCTCCAGAGCAACTGGGCATCCTTTCAAGCAAGATCTATTCAACCACTCATTTCTGCTCTTCACAGGCAGAGAATATGATAACAAATATTAAGCAAAGACCACTAATTTGTATCCATCATAGTTATGATTGCAAAGCTTAACATACACAGCAACCCAAATAGAGTGAGTTTCTTTATTCCAGTGTATTTTTCCTCCCTTCTGTTCCATGCTGAACAATAAAGACTGTTCTGAGATGCATTATTTTGTAGGCAGTAAGTGCTGCCAGTGTTATTACAGAATCGTAATTTTTGAAATTGAAAAAGTCTATAAGATCAGCAAGCTCATTTTGGTCTATCCATAGAAAAGATATATTCTCCCGAGAGGGACATGTCTTATACTAAAATAAGGCTACCTATGGATTGCAGCAAACACTGCACCTTGCTGATGTCTGCCTGTGCTGCCATTTGCTTTACCCTATCAAAATCCTGCTGAATTCTCTCCTGAAAAAGTCTTATCATGGACTATGGGTGTTTAAGCTCTGTTGGACAGACTGCAGACAGCCCAGCAGGAAAAGGAACCCTGATCACAGGCATCTCCTTCTACCTTCTTTGGGGGTAAACCATGAAGAGGCCACAGAAGCTCTGGACTTTTCCGAAGGTCGATCCCATTAGACTCTTGCTTATCTTGTACCTTAGGTGATGGTGCTGAGGATGTAAAGTCCTGCAGCACGCATTCCACACGCCTGCTAATTCTTCATGTCCCCAGATTTACCACCCACATGCAAACTGACTTCCCCCTGAATTTCTGTTCTGGGCGGGATGAATTTCTCACACTTTCACATTCAGTCTAGAGCCTTGAGATCGTGCCAGTGCAACTTCTGGCTTTGCAGTGAAGATGCAGGAAACTCATCAGTTTGAGCAGCACAGGCAGAGATAGTTCTTTCCAAGGGCATAAACCTCTGCCAGTCTGCAAATAAAATCTGATGTGGAAACTGTGCTGATAGTACCTCAGAGCGGGCAGCAGTCACACAGCCCACAGAGGGCCTTTTGGTTAGGAAATTCTATGAAAGATGAGATGTGTTAATTTAAATGTCTCAGCCTTTTAGGATGAACCTTGGGGTCTCACATCTGGGTGAAATTAGGAGGAACAGCAGGGAGAAAATGCAATCCAATGGCTTCTGTGTAAAACCTGGGCCACGACCAGGAGTTATTTGCAATGTACATTCACTCCCACTGTGAAATGGCCCTCAGGTATTCAGTTGTCAAAATACAAATGTATATTAGTTACCAGATGGGGAGTGAATTAGATGTTCTGCAATACTCCGCATTCTGCACAATAAACGAGTTAATTCAGGAATGCCTCTGATGTTAATCTGAAGAGGATCACAGAGAAAACTAAGAACTGCAGTCATAGAATCCTAAAAAGGTTTGGATTGGAAGGAACCTCAAAGATCATCTTGTTCCAACAAGATGACAGGGACACCTTCCACTACCCCAGGTTGCTCCAAGCCCCATCCAACACTTGAACACTTCCAGAGATGGAGCAGCCACATCTTCATTGATCAACCTGTTCCTATGCCTCACCACCCTCACAGTAAAGCATATTTTCCTAATATCTATTCTAGAACAGAATCTAAATTCTTTCAGTTAGAAACCATTCCCCTTTGTCCTATTTGATTTTTTTTTTCCAGAATGGCAGAATCTGGCTTTAATAGGAATATATATCCAAAACAGAAAAAAGGAAATCTGACCAAAGTTTTCATGCTCCCTATGCTAGAACCCAGTGTCAAAAGCTACAGGTGTTAGTTGTAATGGACAGATAAGTTCCCTTTTAATAGAACTAATCTTCAGTGGCAGGTGATACAGTGTGTTTCAGAACATAATTGTGACAAGAGGTGATGTGCTGCAAAGATCTCGATTCATTAAAAAGAGGTCAAGGCCAGAAATCAGCCTAGTAGTGGTGTTTAATAATTGTCAGTGAGCAGTCAGCAAAAAAGCAACGAATTTGTTATTATTTTCCACGGTGGCATCTAGATAAGCCAGGTTGCAATGAATTCTAGGTCTCATTCCCTTCATTTGCTGATCATCCTGCATTCAAACACTGAAGCAAGTTAAACTCCTTCATCATATCCATGCACCTTGCTGTGTCTCTGAAGATAACCTGTCAGTTTGTTCTGTTCACCACTTAAATTATCAGAACTTCCTTAAATCTTACGCCTTTTTGTCGCTATGAGGAGTCAGCTGGGATTTTTTTTTTCCTTAGCACTCTAGCACCAAAAAATGCTGTGAAATATCATCAGTTCTGTCTGCAGGGAAAAGAGATGATAACTGTCAGTCTGCCCTATATTCTAGAAAGCTCTTTTGCACTCCAGAAACAAAGAATCTTCTGGCACTTTGACAAGCTCTTTTTTTTTAGCTGAAAGGAAAAATAATCAAAAAGATTAATAGGAAGTGTTAAATGCGTGGATTTTAGTGAATTGGAATTACTTTCTTGTGTCACTGCAGGCAGAGACTGACTGCAGACTCACACAAGGATTTGACTGCAGACTCACACAAGGATTTAACTGCAGCTTTGGGCATGGACCTGCTCTTCAGACAAGTAGTCCTTGGAAATTAGGGGTGGCAGAAGAGTATTAAGTGAAAGCTCAGATTTTGTGGCCTTTGTACACTGAAGAAGCCTTTAGGCGAGAGATGTCCACTGGCACAAGGAGTTAAACCCACTTCTCATATTTCTCTGTGCAGGAGGTGTAGGGGATATTCCCACTTTCTCCTGTGTCCTTTTTCAAGCCTATCAAGACCAGGGGCCTCGTGAACCTGAGGTTAAGTCTCTGAGGCCCTGAGGATGGCGGTTAATAAAGACAGAGGTGATTATTATTATTCGTTATTTGAATTGAAAAGGGGTTTTTTCAATTAATAGGAATTTCAGTGGAAAATGAAGTTTGAGATGACTGAAATCACCTACCTGTGCAGTCAGAATCTGGATATGGTTGCAGATGAGAAAGGAAGGAATGCATGCATATGGTATATAAATATTTTTATTGAATCAAACTTATGCAGAAAGGGGGATAAGAGCTCAAACACACCTGCACAAGTAGTTTTACATCAAATACAGCACTCTACATTGATCCAAAAGGCATTTTTTCCTTATTCTGGAGAAAATCTTCTTTCTCCCCTTCTTTTTACTTCTGTGTCTGCTTTATCCAACCCCTAACCTGAGCACTCTATTCTATTTTCAAACATATTATTATAGTGACAGCTATTTACTGAAAGATTAGGCCTCCATAGGTGCTATTTAAACACAGTCCACACCCACTAAAGAGCTTTTTCTGAGTAATGTAGAGAGGAAGGCTATAAACAAGTAGCATCCTGTATAGGAGTGATGTTCTGCATCTTTGTACTTTCTCCACGTCTCTGATTACCTGATTCTTTATTTTTATGCTGGGCACAGATTTCACTCTTTAGAAGAACTTTACCAGAAAAAAAAAAAGTTACTAATTGCTTCACTGACAATTACAAACTCAGGAATAGTCCTTTCACTGGAGCAGGAACTCAGCATTGTCACGGCTGTTAACATTCTCCTTTGTTTCTAAACATTCTACTGGAGTCTGCAGGCTTACAAATATTCAACTTTTCTGCATTTAATGTGTGCAAACCTTGTGCAGAAATATTCTCCTTAAAGAACAAACAATGCAAGACACAACAGTAGCAGAGGTTAAAGGAAGTATTCAGCTGTCTGACTAACGGAAGGAAAAATCAATTATATGGACAGCTCAAAATCCAAAGCTCTCCGTGCTTTTTTCTTTTTTCCTTTTTTTCTTTTTTTTTTTTTGTCCTTGGGGGAGTTTTATCACGTGTAACATTGCTATTAGAGCACATCAGCTCAACTGAAAATAGTATTGACTGGTGTATTGAGTGTATTGTCAACTCTTCGGGGCTGGCACCACATTTGTCTTTATGTTCAAGGAACTTAATTGTTATTAAGGCCCCTGGCTCGGGCTTTTAGACAAATAGAAGTGCACTCTAGTAAGACAGAAGGAAATTTGAAAAGTAAGTTCTGAATATGACAGGAAATAATAGTAAATTGCTGTAAATTTTGATGTTTTCATATGAAAGTGGAGACACAAAATGAGAATAAGCTCAGTGGAGGTGGGAAAACTGCAATGAGAAACTTTTCTCTCAGTGTTCCAAATTGCTGCCCAGCAATTCAGCTGCTGAACTCTGTTCCTGGAAACACAAACTCACTACTAAAATCAGAATGTACACTATGGAGGCAACAAAATGTCCCTTCAGGGTTGAACTGCCTTTGTGGTCATTCTCAGGAGACTTAGGTCTTTTTTCTCTTTATATTTAGTCAATTAATTTCTTGAGTTCCTGAAATTGCTCAGAGCTACTGTAAATTTTCTGACTTAATTTTTTCTTACAAGACAAAATGCTGAGTTGCCAAAATCCTCACAATCTTCAAAAAAATCCACCTTCAAAAATGTGAAACGTTGTCAAAAAGCTGAAACAGTGTTTTTCAGTCTCATCAAAACAGAATTATGTTTTTCTTTTAACATTTGGATTTTTGCTTAACAAAATCACAAATAAAGATTTTTTTTAATACAAAAAGGAAATAATGTCCCCATGATTTGTCAGATGGAATATTATAAACACACTTGAACATTAAATCTTAAAAAGGAAACCTACTAGAGCTATTCAGATTAAAAAAAAACAAAAACAAAAACAAACAAACAAAAAAAACCAAAATCAAAATTAGCAATCTAGGAAACAGAACCTATGAGGAAAGATTGAAGAAACAGAATATGTTTAGCAGAGGTGTCTTTGGATGTATGAAAGATTGTTGAAAAGGGAAAGACAATACAATATTTTTGTTTTGATTTTTAATGGCTACTCTATTATAGACACCACAAAAAGAACAAAGTTTACAATAAGACAAGAAGGTTAAATGTAGTTCAGTTTAAATGTGAAGAAATAACCTCAACATTAGAAAGGCTAATACTGAAATAAATTATTATTTTGATAGATGTGCAATCTCAGTTGCATGCTGCATTAAAAATTTGGACAGAAAAACAGAATGTGAGAAATGACAGAAGTCACTAAACTTCCATTTGAACTAAGGAATTAACAAGACTTGTACTAGATCTTTCTTTTTGCTCAATTTTCTTTGATTCTTATACATTTTTTTCTTATTACAATGCATATGTGACAATGACCACTCGTCACAAGCTTTTTCAGTCCTTTTGATTTCAAATGGAATCAAAGTGTGATTTTGAACCACTTCTAACGGTGCTGTTAGGGACCTAAAGACAGAAAGAAGGGTCAAAGTGTTACATGCATCTAAATAAAGGAGGGTTTCCTGAGGAAACTTTCTTGCCAGCAAGAGAATTAAAAGTCACTGCATGGAAGGCTTTAGCAGCTCTTGTTATTCATTAATAGTAAAAAGAATATTTATCCTGTGCAAAGACAGTTAAAAGGTCATGCAATAACCCTACTGGGAAAAGTAATTTTATGTATTTATAAATATATCACATTCCATGGCAAAAGAAATCGCTCTGCAATCCTAACAATTAGCAAAATCTTTGACAGAATTCCATAATTTATTCCTTCTCTTAGATCAGTACATCACCCATGAAACTTCACATTGAATTGCCAAGGGAATAAAAAAGAGAAGTGGAGGATGTTCAGAAGCAATTATATCAATTGTTCTCTGGAGCCCAAACATGCATTTATTCAGCAAACGTATTTAGTGCTAATTGCTCCACAAAACAGACATTTTGAATTTGGATTGGGTCCAAAGCATCGGTGTCAGCCCCAGTTAACTCTGCTGCAAACTGGTGTGGATTCTGCCAGGGTGCAAACATCGAGGGTGCTGCTTCATCTTCTTCTTGATCACTTGGTTTCCACTGGGGTCTGGAACTGGGGCCCTCCCTACAAGACAGATATTGAGGGGCTGGAGTGTGTCCAGAGAAAGGCAACAGAGTTGGGGAAGGGTCTGAAAGATCAGGAGCAGCTGAAGGACCTGGGATGGCTCAGCTGGGAGAAAAGGAGGCTCAGGGGGGACCTTCTTGCTCTTTACAACTCCCTGACAGGGGGGTGTGACCACGTGAGCGTCAGCCTCCTACCAGGTAACAAATGACAGGTCAAGAGCAAAGAACCTCAAGTTGCACCAGGAGAGATTTAGATTGGATATTAGGGAAAATTTCTTCACTGAAGGGGTTGTCAAACATTGTAACAGGCTCACCAGGGGAGTGATGGAACCACTATCCCTGGAAGTGTTCAAAAAATGCATAGATGTGACACCTGGGGGCATGGCTTAGTGTTGGGTTTGGGTTAATGGTTGAACTCAATGAAATGGATGACCTCCCACAAGTCTCTTCCAGCCTTAATGATTCTGTGATTCAGAAAAAGAATGGAAAACAGGTATTATGTGCTGAATAAACAGAGAATTGGTATTATTGATGTCTCTTTATATTGTGTCACTCTGATTTTAGAGTAGACAGAACGTTACAAGGAGAGTTGTAAAAACGTCGCTATTATTCCTATTATCAACAGCAGGGCTAAAGCTCATGGATGGCCAAAACAGGGAGTATGTGCAAACACAACAGACATTAGGATGTGCACATCGACCTTAAACTGTCTCTGTCTCATAGCTGATTTTTCTCTGTTCAAGGGAATTTTATATTTCCAAATCATCTAAACATCAAAGCAATGAATTTAGATCCGTAGCCAATTATTCTTCATGTTGTGGTAGAACAAAGCGACCCCCACTGAGTACAAGATTTCTGTGAGACAGGGGGGTTCCAGGCACAGAACAGAAGATTCTCACTGCTCTCAGACATGAAGTAATGGTGGTATTAAACCACAGATGCTTTGCAAATACATGGGATAATTTTATTTTGTTGTTTCTTGGAGCTGTCTTGTACAGGACCAGGAGATGGACTTTGATGATCCCTGCGTGTCCCTTCAAACTCAGGATATTATATCACTCATGAATTATGACTAAATTACTTCCAGATTTTATTGTGAATGTATTTAAAAGCCTTTTGCTTGTCTTCATGACCAAGAATGTGTTTTGGTTATCTACTATAAAGTTAAAAAGGGGAAAATTGCCTCTTTCCCAATATGTTCGTCATATGGAAAAAACCTGCTTCCTTGGCTTACTTTTACCAACAGTCATTAATTAATTCTCATAACACTCCTGTAAGTACCAGCATCTGTTAAACATTAGCACACACAGACAGACGAATCCTTTGTGGGGTTTTTTTGCGTATTTGTTTTTCCTCAAAGACACTTGAGAGTTATCAAGTTTTTTTAGTTCTTGGACACTAGATGTTCTGTCCATATTTTTACCTTACCTAATGCTGGAACTCTGAAGCAGCATGTTTTTGTTTACTCTCTTTGAAATATGGACCACCATGATAACAGAAACTTCGAAAAATATATATTTATGTGTAAATCTTTCTACATTGTGACAATACCACCTCTTCTCCTTGTCTGAACCACCCCCACTTTACATATAGCTTATCTTCAGTTTCCTTGCATATAAAGGAGGCTTCAGGCTTGTATTTTGTTTTTTACTAGTCCTTTTCTTCCACAGGCACAGCCCTCCTGTTCCTCATCTTTCACAGTGACAGATCTCACAGACCTCAGTTAGGCCACCACTGCCCCAGCATCCCAACTACATGAACATCTTTGAGATTCTTTATGCCTCAACATGGAAGTCCACACCCTTTTTTCTGAGTTGAATATCCGGATTTCTTTTACAGTCAATAGGAAAAAAAATTCCTATTTCTAGAGCATTATTTATCTCATTCTTCCAATCCAAACAGGGGAATGAGTCCCTAAAATGCCCATTTCTCCCCTATCACTGTGTAGCGGTTCCAACTCACCAGCTAAGCTGGAAATGTCATCCACACACCTCAGTCCTCACAAAGGGCCTCAAAAGCCTGCTGGTTACTCTAGTTACTTGAAGAAAAATCCAAAATTAGATGAAGCAAAACACAACAACAACACCCCAAAAAAAAATAAATTAAAGCTTTCTTCCAGGCTCATTTTCTTTCTGATCTTTCCTCAAACTTTCATCAAGACTCTTATTGTTCTCCTGCACATGGTTTTTCTTTCTAATTATGAGGGTGAGCTGAAGTCATGTTCTCCCAACAGTAGACTTTTTTTTTTGCTTCCTGAGCTGGTCAAAAGATTAGAAAAAAGAAACAACAATCAAACAGATTTTTTTTGTCCTTCTGTTCTCCTTTTCGTCTTTCTTTATCTCTGAGCATGATGCTCTGCTCTTATTAACCAATCATAAGAATATATTACTTTATCATTTTGTTATGGCATTTTTCAGAGCAAAGAAATAGTAGAAATAGTTTTATTTATGAAATTAAAAAAAATAGTTTTCAGATTTTTGTTCTTCCGAAGAGAGGGACATTCAGATGATTTTAGTCCTTTGTTTAATTCTATTCATAGGTAACTCTCTGAGATCCAATTTTGTCCTCCATCTGACCATGATGAAATAAAACATAGGGGAAGATAGCCAGAAAGCGTCAGGATATACACTGTTCCAAAAATGAAACCAAAACTCCTAAACACTGTGCAAGGTTATCGTGGACTTTATTTATGCAGTTTGGTAGCACAAGAGGGTTAAAACTAGAAACAAACCTGAGTTCCAGCTGTGAAACTCATACGGCTGGATCTTCTTTATACCGCACCCTTAAACCTCCAAGACCTTCTTGGTGAGAAAAATAAGAAAATTTCAGACACAAGCACAAAATAGGTCTCTTAAAAGACTCCTCAACTTTTCTCTTCTGTAGTTTCATACTAAGAAGATTCCAAATGGAGGTAACCCAACGTAATCCTATTTTTCTGCATGGAAACAATGTAGTCCTCACCAGTGCTTCAACCATGCACAGCTAGGGATATTTACAGCTTTTCCGTCCAGCAGAAGCTTGAATTTATTTTAAAGACAAAGAAAAGTTTCTAGATTTCTACTGAAACAGTATGAGAAGTTGTAAAGCAGCTGTGCTCCCAAAAGCTGCAAACAGGCTTTTGGACTATCTGTTGCTGAATTCCAACAGTAACACTTTTACTTCAGTTACAAAACTCCTAGCATTTCTAAATTCACATTTTTATCTTTCGCACCACCTGAGAATCCCATATGCTGTTTATCTCAAATATATCCAACTTTCTACAGTGTATTTCTTTGGGATGTTCTCAAATTCCATTTTGGTTGGACTTTGTTTTTCATTTTGTTTTATTTTTGGGTTGTTTATTTAGAGACGAAACTGTGCAGAGTGCAAGGTACACGTGGGTTTTGCTGTACTTTCCCCTTCTGCTGCCATGTCTCAAGTAGTGTGTTTCAAACAAACTGATGGTCCTTTGTTTGAGCTGCTGGTCACAATTCTTATTAGCAACCACGGAGGAAGAGTTCACAGGGATTAAGACACTTTTGAAATGTGAATTCTTGACTTGTGATATAGCCAGTGCACAGCCAAAGAGCAAGATACCTGGAGCAGTCACTATGCATTTCCTGCAGAAAATACTGACTTGCCAAGCAGAATACCTTGGGATGCATTTTCCTAGGAGATGGTGGTGACTTTTTGACAATGAAGGTTTTTCCAGGAGTTTTTTGTTGGTTTTTTTTTTTTTTTGTTTTTGTTTTTTTTTTTTGTTAAAATTGTCAGAAAAATGAGTTCATTTCACAAGAAGTTTTGTTAAGAAGCCTTTCCAAACTCCATGTGGAAATCCAGTCAGAGTGGACGCTGATTATGGCACACTTCAAATCAGAGTTAAATGCTGATGAGTGCTTTGCTCCTGAGGTATTTTGATGTGGACCCTTCTCAATCTATTCTTCTAGTGATAGCTCAATTTAATTCTTTAAAGAAGGGTGACATTCATCTAACCCAGCAGTATTTTCTAAAATCCAGCTGTCTAACCATAGTAATCAAGGCTTCAGCTACAGTCAATGAAAAGAAATAGGATAGGGCAGAGACCTGTCTTTTAGTATGACACAAATCTTCCTCTGCTTCTGCCTCTCCTGAGGCTTTAGAGGAAACTTGGACCACTTCCCTGATAAAACAACTACATTTTAGATGGCTGGGTTTAAAAACAAAATAACGTGAGAACTGAAATGAAAGGAAGATTAGTCACTGGTGACGTGCTCCTAACTTCAATATTTGGGCCAATACTCTTTAATATCTTCAATTATGACCTGGATGACGGGCAAGAGTGAATCCTCAGCTGGCTTGCAGATGGCATAAACCTGGAAGGAGTGGCTGACAGATGAGACGATTATATTACTTTTTTAATAAGCTGTAAAAATGGGTCAGTGGGAAATGATGAAGTTCAGCAAAGGGGAATGAAAAGCCCAGCACACGAGGAGGAACAAGCCCATTCATCAGTACATGCTGGGAACTTGTACTTTTTTCTTTCATTTCACTGAACAGACACTTCAGCCAACATCTAAACTGTGCATTTCTGAAATTTTTTTCTTCAAATAATATGCAAAATCAATGAGAGCACCAAGATTTCAGGCTTGGAGCAGGAAGGATTGTCTAGTGGTTGGAGTATAAGTCTGGAAATTAGGGGACACAGGTTTAGCTTCTTTCTCTGTCACAGGTGTTTTATGTTATCCTAGATAAGTCATTTTGCCTTTCTGTGCCTCTTACTCCCAGTTGTCAAATAACTCTTCCTTCTTTGCCTCTGTGGGATATCATAAAGCATGTGAAGTGTCCAGATTTTATAGTATTAGTTGCCATAAATGTATCTTAGCCTGTCAATTTTATGCTGGTGAGGGTACATTTTGTTAGAGAATCCAACAGAGTTATTTTGTCATTATACTGTATAACAGAGCAGAGTCAGCTCACAATTTTTCAGAAACATGGATTGGGGTATTGTGGTGTTTTGCTTTATTTTTAATGTTTGTTTAAGCAAAGGCATGGGCAGGGCTGAGTAACTTCTAGCAAAATCAGGAGACGATGAGGGGAGGCGGTTGAACTGGACATACCTTAATGTATTTTGGATAGCCCAGAGTACCAGTGGGTAGATTATTGAACCGCAACCTAATTCTTGTATTTGTATAATTTATCTGAAATAAATTTAAAATACGCCCATAGAGCACATGTTGTATGATTATTGCTATCTGCTCTTAATTACAGAGTGTGGTCTCACTCAGAGCATCAGTTACGATGCTCATTTCTCATTTTTGATACATCTGATTTTTGGGCTTGGACTGTTCTTCTGCACAATAATTAACATTATGCAGAACTATCAGGAAATATGAGCTTTTGGGGATTTTATGGGACATTAGATGTCTTTGGTATCTAAAAACTGAACTAGGATCAGGAGCCTAAATACCTTTGTGACTCCATCTCTTTTTACTCCAGCATTTTGGATTTCACTTAAGAAGAAGGAGAATAACTGAGGAAAGAAAAAATAACTCTGTCAACATAATAACTTGCACCAGCCAGAACAAACACACAAACAAACAAACAAAATCCAATTTCAAATAATCTCTAGTGGAGTTTTCTAGTCTAATTTGCTCATGATAATGGATGAGTGGTTCTTCCCTAATTGGTAGTTTCGGGTGGGAGTATGGGCTTTTATTTGTTCTCTGATCACCTCGGACATTGCTAGAGTAATGTTTCAATTGATGGTCTGGCACTTCACTCCCACTTTTTTCCTCATACTACAATTTCAGAGTCAGTTAAGCCATCTGATGATGCTGTTTAATTCTCTTATAAATAGCAGGTTTGCAAAATTGGAGAACTGCTGCTAAGAAATTATAGCCCAACAGAAAAATTTGGGCATTATTTTGGATGACACACACATGTCTATTATTTCAAAATTATTATTGTGGTGTTTTCATATAATCTTTGATTAAATTGAGTAGTTATCTTCAGAAGAACTACCATAACTATAAGCCAGTCCTGTACAAACTGATTTAGCAGTTGCAGTGTGTAACCCTATGTAGTTCTGTTTCACCTCTATTTTTTTCTCAATTTAATAAAAAAGCAAACTTGCACAAAAGAAATTGAATTGGTTTTCGTGCAGAAAAACATTTGTGTGGCAAAATCACATCTTTTTGCAAATATCACAGTTAACTCTCTTTGTGCTAAGACATCAGTACAGATATCTTGAAACACCTAAGTTACACAGAGCAAATAACCTCTATCCATAAGAACACAGGTATTTCTCTTCCCCCACCTCAAAGCCACATTATCACATTGATGACTCTTGGAGAGTTTCTTGTAGCTGCTTTAAAACATGAATTGCCTTGGAGATATTTTTTCTATGCTAGAAAAATTACTGGGCTAATGGTAAATCTGCAATGCGTGCATAATGAATAACATCAGTTTTCCATTCAAAAGTCTTCAGAAACTCTGTGGGGTAAGTGATTATCACACCAGCAAACCACGATGCATTTTCTTTGACAACTCATCAGCTACTCTTCTTTTGGTCTCTGTCTGTCCCTGTCTTTAGTTTTTTGGGCTAAAACTGAGCATATCTTGCCCTGATTTTGCATGTCTGTACTTTATCTTGTAGGACTCTTAACTTGTGAGAAGAAGTGACCTATATTTATGCAACAAATTGTGCTAAATGCAGTTATGACCCCCCAGGGCATCTAAGGCCAGTAAATCTGACATTGGACCCACTGGGGACCAGGGGCCTTCTGGAGACCCCATAGTTTTCCCTGAGATATCTCAAATGAAACCAGGTATCCTATGAGAGTAACAGAATCACTTCCAGGGAATGATTCTTCTGAACTGCTTCAGATGTCTACACTGAGTTTAAATGAATGTTATCTTAAATCTTTATCAACTTTTAAAGAAAGATCAAGTAATTAACTTCTTACTGACACTGAAACTATAACTGTGTGTTTCAGTCTACAAATGAGATATCTACAGGTAGATGCATATAAATTAAGTTCTCACAAGTGATTAATGAGCCTAAGCTCTCTGTATGAGAATTTGATTCTTTTTAGTCAATGAAAATCTGAAGTCCAGTCCCTCAAAAGTAGTTGGTTCTGATTCAGATGATCAATGATTTCCTACAAGTCCCACCACTGGCAGGATCGGTCAGTAGAACTTCAGAGTTCAGAGACAGGGAAGAATTCTGATTTGTGCTGACCCATAAGATCTGGAATATCTGAGAAGCAGGATGCATCACAGAATAGTTTGAATAGAGAGGAAGTCTGGAGGCGTTGGGTCCAGCCCCTGCTCAAAACTTCAGCCTGCAGAAGCCTACAAGGCCCATGCACAGTAGGTAAGTGGAAAGGGCTTGTGAACTGCATCAAATTCATCCTTTGTACCCCTTTTGGGATGCTTTAAATGGTCAGGTCCTGATAGATGAGCTGTAGGTAATCTCCTTGATTTAAGCTCAAGTCTTTTCTTCGCTTTAAAACAAAGCTCTTCGAAGCCCAAATGGACTCCCTTTGCCACATTACTGATTTCAGTATGAAGCAGCCATTTTATAAAAGCACACAAATGTCAATTTACAGTGGAGTCTTTTTAGAGGGTGGTAGGATACACTTAGAACAGAATAAATTAAGGAGAACTAATAGAAGATTTGCACCACACTCGCCAATATACAATGAAACACAGACAAGTTTAGGAGAAGCAGGTGCTTCGTTTCCTGAATGAAAATGCATTGAAGAGGGGCTGGGAAAATCAGGAAAATTATTTGCTAATCTTTAGTCTGCCATGATCATACTCAGGTACAAAAGCTTTTCATTCATTCAGCAAAACATAATGGAAAAGCAAACTTCAAAATTTTTATAAAAAGGGAATAAAATTTTGCGCACAGGGTGGTGCAAATTTGGCTTTTAATGTAGAGATTACCAGCAGAACTTCCGAAACTCTGTTGTAACATCTAGCAGTGACATCTCTGAGAGAGCATTTTTACCCATAACCTATAGTGAAATTATTTTTCAAAGGGAAGACTGTTAATATTTTAATGATTTTTTATTCTGGGAACAAATGTGGTGTTGTTTTTAGTTTTTGAATTGACCATGTCACGTGGGTGTATTTATTCTTGTGTAACCCAATTATTTAATTGAAGGATATTTTAGATTTATGTATATAGGAAACAGGTTTTTGCTGGAAAGCAGCGGTTTTTTTATTTTTATCGCAAAAAGTTAGATGCTTCATTTTGTAAAGAAAAATAGATAAAAAGAAATGTTCTGAGGACGAAAACCACAAACATTTTCTGACCATGTTGATTAATAGAAACTGTTTTTCCTTTTTGAAATATACATGGAATTTCTCAGATGCAAAATGCAAAGGGTTTTTTTATTCATAAAAATTTTGGGAGACAAATGGCTTCTTTGCATTTCACCAATGAAAAGCAGATCAAAACTGTGTACTTGGAATTGTAGCACTATCTGCAGGGACTAGGTGCAAAACTGTTTGAAACTGCTCATTTCTTTTTCTGGCTTAGCAAAGCCTCTGATCATCCTGTAACTATAGCAACATAACCAAAAGCTGCTCAATTTTAGACACTTTTTGTGCATTGTCGTTTTTTCCCAGAATATAAAAAGATAATGGGAGAGAGGCACTCTCTTTTGTTTGCCTTGTTAAGCTATATTTAAATTATAAGTGATAAACAGAGTGAATCAAATATTCTCCTGTCTCTAAATTCTTCCTCTGTTAATTTTGTTTACCTGAAGACTTAGAGGAGGTGATCCCTTTTCCTGGGTGTAGGCACATCATTCCATTTGAGAAGCCCTGTGGGATGGGGTCCCACCTGGTATCCAGCTGCCACGGCATGGGGGTGGATATTTGGGAGCTTGTATTTGGCTTAGGTGGAAATAAACAGCCATGTCCAAGTAACTGAATTGCACCGAAGACTGGCCATATATTTTTCAAAAGATCCTTGATTCCTGCCATCAAGATGACTGGATATTTTCTTAGTGTCAAACATCCAAATATTGGTAAGATTCAGCCTCCTGGAAGATACTGGACAGGACTATATCGGGTCCCATAAAACCCAATAGATTGCTTTTCCACCAAAATTTCTTCTCTTGGAGTCTTCTCGAAATACTTCAACCCAAAAAATTTGGATTGGAATTTAGTGATTTGTCTGCAGGTAGAGTTTTAACTCAACTGGAGTGATGCAAGTTTTCTGTAGGTCTTGTGCTCTGTTTGCTGATTCCATACAAATGTCACAGACAGCACAGAGCAACTTTCAGTTCTGCAGGGGTAAATCAGCTGTCATGTGCTGAAATCTGTGGGTCCCTGCCAACTCGGGATATTCTATGATTCTGTGATTCTATTATAATGAAAACCTTCTCGAAACAGTAAGGAACCAACATCTAGACAGGCATATGTATGACTGTCAACCTGACTGGTTTCGGTGTATTGAATTGAAAACTAAAACTAAGACTGCTTGAAGCGTCTTAGGATATTGATATATTGGCAGAGAGGTGACAAATAAAAGCAGATAATGAAGAGCTTCAGGAAAGGTAAAATAACCTCAGGTGTTTCAAATGCCATAAAGAATTTGGAAATTGAGTCAAGCAGTGACCATTTGTGTGTGCAGCTAGAAGACAGACAGGTTTTATTCATTCTTTTAATCCTGTCAAAGAGACACAAATAGCAGGCAAAAGGATGGAACCCGAGCAGGATGCCTGCTATTAATACTACAGCTTAAAAAGCAGAGTAAAACATTTAGCAAGCATCACACAGCTCAACAAATTTCTAGTGCTGGCAAGAAAAATTGAACATTTTAGGAGGGTCAAGACAAATGCCCTGGTGTTACAAGTGTCAAGCTCATGGACAGGCCCGGTAAAAGAACTGTGTCCTTCCAAATACAGAAGTGTGAACTCTGATTAATGTCGGACCACTCGAGACCCAAAGAGCCAATCAGCACATGCAGACCCTGTCTGTTCATAGTTCATTTCTGGACTTTCTCTGTAGTCATTGGAAAGAAATAGAAAAGCTCAGAGAGCAAATCTCCACTGTTGGTGTAGATTTTTTCAGAATAAATTGTGTTATTAAGTTTTATTTATGTTCATATTAATAGAGGGCAGAGAGATCAGAGCAGAGCAAATGCCTGCCCTGGGCAGCAAGGACCACTCCTGAAAATATAAACCATTTTGCAGCATTTTTCCATATTGAATCCCAAAGTGTAAATGAGCGATACAAGTCCAAAATTAAATTAATTTTATATAACATCATAAGGATTCTTTTTTTCCACAAAATGTCCAAACTCAAGCCAATATATCTTTTGCTTTTTATAATCATTCTGATAAAGGGAAAAGTCTCACCCTATATCTCAGAGCAAAGCTGTTCAAACTTTTGCTTGGTGAGATAGTGTTTTTATCTCAAGTGATGTCCACGCCATTATTCTCGCTGAAAACTGCAAAAACAACTTATTTCCTTTTTCTTAAACTTTCCAATTTTTGAATCAACTATTCCAGATAAAGTGGATGGAAAGATGAAATGCTCCTCCCTTCTGGTTTTAACTTTTACTCCTAGATATTTTTCTGTTCACACACGGAGAAAACTTTTAAAAATAACTCCAAGCCCTTAATTTTTAAATAATAAAACATTACCTTAATTTCATTTCTTGGCTGTGAGCATAAAAATGGGATTGCTCATATGAAGGAAGTTCAGCAAGAACAAAAATTCTTGCAAGACAAGGATATAACTATCCGAGCATCCTTTTCAGTCAAAGTTTTTCTAACTTCCTTTTTATGTCATCCCTGTACTACTGAAGTTAATTACTAATATCTATCCAAATGGAGAGGGAGGGAAAAAACACTTAAGTTCCAGAGCTTCTGGAAATAATTAGATTATTTAAGGGACTTAATGACATATTTACACCTGTAAAGAGTGAATGTTTATAAATAAACGCTAAATAATAGCATTTCAGTCTCCCAAGGGGGCAATCCATCAGCCCTGTATCATATCGCATGTACAATCATAAAATGCAATGGTTGCTCATAGATAATTATCACAAGAGTCTAAAATCACCATTTCTAATAAGGATTACACATAATCAGATAAATAGCTGTGAGCACTGGCAGTCAAATTCCTTACTTATTTTCACTGGTCTTGGTGGCATTACAATGGTTATCAAAAAAAATAAACACAGCTTTTGTTTCTCTCCTTTTCTCAGATATCCTAAATCATCTTAACCCAGTTGCTTGTCACCAAAAGTGTTACTTACCTGCCTACCTGCCTTCTCCAATTCCCACCTCCACAGCCTCTGAGAATTCAGTTCTGCTTTCCTCAAAGACAGACAGATGAAAATACTAACTGCTTCCTTAGGGCAGGAAATTCTGATCAAAAGTCCACCTCATTTGATTTTCTTTCTATATTTTCTCTGTCATGAGAATGAGAAGTTGCAGAAATCCACCCCCAGATGGCTCTATGTTCTGATTCCAGAGCACACTCTCTCTCTACTTTTTCCGAGGGACCCCAGTCCTCGTATTAACTCATACTCTCTTGGATAGAACCCTCACACCCTTACTAGATGCTAAATCACCCTCACACTTTGGATACTCCAATCACTCCCACTCCAGGGTCTTTCCTGGGGAGCTAGAGAAGAAGGAAAGGCAGAAGAATTGGGCATTGTGTCTACTGTTGAAGTAAAGCTGTTGAGCAACTGGGATTGGGAAATTTAGGGCACGGGAAGGAAATGGCTCAGAAAAAGCAAACAGTTCACAAGGTAGGTACAAATCTGGTCTGTTTGAATTCGCTAGGAAGCCAGGGATGTCATGGGGTGGAAGGAAGGTAGGATAAGAGGAACCTGACAAGAGCTTAATCAATTATCTTCATTGCTTAAAGTCTATGGTCCTGAGGCTAATAAGAATAAGAAATTTTTATGTGAAAGTTGTTACGTGAAAGAGAAAAAAACTTGAATAAAACTTCAATAAAGCCCTAATATAGCTTCTGAAAAAAGCTGTGATTTTTTTGGTTCAGAACTACAATATATTAAAATTCTATTCATAGAATCACAGAACGGTTTGGGTGAAAAGGAGCCTTAAACATAATCTCATTCCAACCCCCTGCCACGGGCAGGGACACCTTCCACTAGACCAGATTGCTCAAAGCTCCATGCAGCCTGGTATTGAACACTTCTAGGAATGGGACAGCCACAGATTCTCTGGCAAACCTGTGCCAGTGTCTAATCACCCAGACAGGAAAGAATTTCTTCCTAATATCTAATCTAAATTTACCCTCTTTGAGCTTAAAGCTGGGCTTCTGGTCTTGCTAGAGTAGTTACCAACAGTGAGAAGGCAAAAAAATATTGCCCATTCAGTGATATTGATTTTGCTAATAATCTTGTTTCAGCATGTTAGTGTTTTTTCTATAAGCTACTTGGAACACGTTTGAAAAGTCTGGCTAATGACACGTGAAATGATATATACAGTAAAACCCATTACACACCATGAAATGTGTCCTCGTAGTGTTATTGGGAGGCCTTGCTTCATTACAAATACAGTATAATCATCATGGCTGATGGAGTTTAAACAAGAACTCACTGCAGATTGTTTTGGTTCAGTAAAGACAGCTATGTCAAAGGTTTCGTATTTAGCTACAAACGCTTAGACTCAAGGAGAGAGGCTAAGGGTAGCCAGCATTCATGGAATATTATTTTCTTTAACAAGCACACCAGTGATTTAACAAATTCAGCAATGGTTTTGAAAACAGAACACAATGTGAAAAACTGAATATAAATACTTTAGGATTCAATCCAGAGACCTTTTAGTTCAATTTGCCTTTCAAACAGCTGCTGTACCTGATTTATGCAGTATAAACAACCTATGAAATTACAATTTAGATTAGTCTATATTCATTCTTCTCTATACATGAAGGAGGAGCACAGAAAAGTGCTAGCTCTTGATTTTAGGTGTAAAATTCAAGTCAGGTTTTGGACTTAAACACCATCTATATTTCAGATGGGAATTCTGACTGTCTATTCTTCCTTAAATACTGATTTTTCTTGGTTGTTTGTGTTGTTTTGTGTTTTTTCTCCCCAAGAATGACAGCAATTAAGGCAGCACAAAGGGAAACTAAACTGATTGTGCATTTCATACACTAGGAATTGATTTAGGACTCCATTGTGTAGGAGAAGATAACTGCTGGGGGACTTACACTGGACATTATCCCCTAAACACATTATCAGTTTTACTTCATTTTTGGTACAGCATTATTGCCTCTTAGGCTTTGTTCTTATACATATGCCATTACTGACTCGTAGTGTGCCACCTGCTCAGTTGCACTGACAAGTGGCATATAAAAAAGAACTGCCTTGAAGGTTTAGATAATCTTCCTTAAATTAATATCATTATGGAGTAAGAGTCCATTTCTTAAAATTACACCAGATACTGACATCATATTCCTTCTCAGAAACCAGCCTCAGTCGTGTGGATGGACTATTTGCATATCGAAGATTTTTTTAATTAGGAGAAAAAATATAAAACATGTAACTGTATCTTGAGCCCTTCCAGTCAAGGCCTTCCTGAAAGCAGCTCTGAAGTATGTTGCTTCTATGTCTAAATTAAATTTAGAATACAAGGACTTGTTTTTTCTGAAAGCACCAGGAATCTTTGAGCAAAAAGGAAAAAAAAAATCCTTTCTGGCTGTTATGTGTTTATGTATTATGCCCCGTTCCTGAAAGAGTTGAAGGCCAGGTTGGATGGGGTATTAAACAACATGGTCTAGTGCAAATTGTCCCTGCCCATGGCTGGGGGATTGAGATGAGGTGACCTTTAAGGTCCCTTCCAACCCAAACTTTTCCATGATTCTGTGATCCTATGGTTCTATTTCTAGCTGTGAACTATTGAAAACTACATGGTATGCCTTGTCCTGAATAGACCAAGGTGGATTAAGGGAACCTAAATACTCCAGATTCTATCTGCTTACATCTTTCTCAGTAATAGGTCACAGGAAGGAAATAAGAAAAGAAAGAAATTATTAGGGTCTGCCAAATATTTTCTGTGAAATTTCTTGTGTGGGAACTTACATTTTCATTAAACACACACCTACAATGTCTGCTTTCCTCAAATTTTAAATTTTTGTCAGAAAACAAAAGCTTCAGGATTTTCATCAAAAAGGTAATTTTCCCCAGGAAGGAATTCTGTTATTTGACTGTATCTAGAAATTAGGAGTTTCAGAATTTTACTAAGCTGTACTGCACTTAATATAATTATTTCTGTGAAATCTGAGCAGTCTTTTCCAAGAGCAGAACAGATGAGTACATGCAAACCATAAAGTGAAAAAGTCCGGCACACCTTAACATCTTCTAATTGCAGATGAAGATTCCCGTTTCTCCTGTTGCACTATCCATCCCTGTCGCTGTTTTCCCCACGGACGAGTAGAGAAACAACACAAAGTCCAGGCTCAGGGATAAATGGAAGCACTTTGATAATCTCTCAGAAGGCTTTTATATGTTAGATCGCAGAAGTGTATTAAATGGCATAAGGTAGTTGGTTTTTTGCCATCCACTCCTTGAGGGGATTGGTCAAGTTCTAAGACACCCATCTCTGAATGTTTTTCTAGTTAAAACCATAACAATCCTGCAAAAAAACCTGCAGCTTCAAGAAATTTACAAAACTGTAACATTGTTTTGAGTTACTTGCATGGGAAAGACAGAACTCCCACAAAAATACTGCAGAGAGCTGAAGAAATTCTCTGCTGAAGCTTTTTCAGCATCCATACATCCCTTTTTTCCCCTCTTGCTAGGGCCTGGAATACTTTCTCCGCCTCTCATGTCAATATTCAATCAGAATTGGTTTGCAAATGAAAAAGTTGAACCAGGGAATCTCATTTGAAAAATAATCAAACATTAAAAGTGAATTGTAATGAAAAAGCAGTTTAGCCTTGCTTTAATTCCAAAAATTTAGTGTACATTAGCCTTTAATCGGCCATCTTGTGAGGAAGGGATACATCCCATCTGTTGCACCACACAAAAAGGGATATCAGAGAATGGACCATCTCTATTTGCCTTCAAGTTTCATTTTAATCTTAATTAGTTTGATACCATGAGCTTTTCTGCTTGGCTGAAGGCAGAACTGAAATCTGGTAAAGCAGACAATTTTTTTCATTTCTTCTGTGTTTTAACTGTAATAAAAGAACCTTTCCAATTTCCTCATGATCTGCTACATGTCAATTCCCTCAGGTTGCTAGCTTCATTCTATTTCTATTTTTAAACTAAAGTAGTTGACTCTTGTTCTTCTCAGCTACCTTTTGCTTTACCTCTAATTTAAGTCTGCCAGTCTTTCCTGTTTGTCACTTAGAAGAAATGCTCCAGTAAGTAAGAAACAAGTTCTTTGTGCAGAGGAGCAAAAGTTTGTTTTTCCTTTATTGTCTCATCCTACGCATCTTGCTGAGTATTTCACTGCAGTATTGTGTCCTGCAATAAATCCATCAAACCCCAGAAAAAACAAAAATTGAGGCTGCAGGTGTAATGACAGCTCAGGCTAGCAGTGCACAGGAGCACACACCAGAGCAGAATCCAGTGATGAGTAAACCAGTGTCAAGGCTGTCATTTCCTTTACTGGACCAGAACTGCATTTGGGCCTTTACAGAAACTAGAAGCACAAGCAAACCTTTTTCTCAAATTATGCATCATTCAGTGCTGCAAATTCAAAAAATTATTTTAAAAACCAAAAAGTACTCAGACTCCCAAAAGCTGTGATTTCATGCATTGTTACATTATAACTATGCCATAAGCCATTCTTTTTACCTCACTTTTAAGACTTTGGGAATAATTTAAGGCAGATATTTTAAGCAGTTTTCCTGTCCTATATGTATGAATATGGAATCTGATGTTTCTTGTCTTTTGCAGTCAAGGCTGTGAGTAAAACTTCAGGTATTTCAAGGTTTGCAGTAACTCATGAGAGAAAGCCCCCACTAATTAAACTTGGATAGGTGAGGATTGGAGTGAGGAAGAGGACAGACATATAATGATGAATTTAGGCAAGAGAGATTGGAATGACCTGTAGAGAAAGAGCCTCTATAAAATGTATATGCCATGAAACTTACATGTGAGAAGTAGATTTCCTACTCTTACCTTGTGTGGCGCAGCAGTTCTTGCTTTCCCGTGGAGAAATGGTATCTGCAATTTGGTTTTGGTTTTGGGGGTTTTTTTTTGATGTTACAGTTGTTAAAATGAAATATTTTATGCTGCTACTGATGTCCTAACTTATTCAAAACTCTTCTCTAACTCTTTGACTATAGATCTTAACTGGAGCCCATTGCAGGCAAGAAAATTACAGCCCTGCTGCCCTTTAAGGGTTTGTTTCCCCTTCTACTGAATTCTCATGGAGTTTTTAGCACTGAGTTAAGTTAGGAGTAGGTTCTAGTTTTAAATTCATATTTTTGATTTCAAATACAAATGCATATTTCACAAAAAGAACTTTCTGCTGATAATAAATATTCTCATGCTGGAGGACACAGCAGTGCAGAAATTGTATTTGAGGCAACAGAAATTCAAGCTGTTTTTTTCTGAGAAGAAAATTCAAATCTGTGCTCAAAAAAAATGAAAAAGAAAAAAGAATCAGGAAAACAATAAAACCGTATGAATCAGGTGATGGTCATTCTAATCTATCTGTATTTCAGAAGTATAGCCCAAGGGATTAAAACCACAATAATACCATGATAACACAAATGGTGTAAACATTTCAAATAAGAAGGATTGTGTCGTCTAGATAATATGACCTCTGAAGAAAGAGTGAAAGAAACTGTAGTTATTTAAGGTTAACAAAGTAAGGTGAGAGATTGAGATTTGATCTCAAATATAGGGAAAATAATTCTGCAAGGAGGATTGGAAAACAGCAGTCTGCCATGTTCATGATGGGTGCAACATATAAACAAAAAGTTAAACTTCATCAGGAAAAAAAAATCTGGTTCATCCAATAGGAAAAAATTCCTGTCAGGGTGATGAAGTACTAGAATAGATTATTTAACCTCTTCAGAAAACTTCTTAGAGGAAAACAGGAGTTAAAGTGACACAGTATAGCTGATCCCATTAAGGGGCAGATGGCTGGATGAACTCAATGTTTTCTGGCCTCTCACAGCCTGTTTTCCTCTGATAAGAAAACATTTTCCTTTTACAAATACAATCTAGACAAAGTGGCTTTGTTGATATTGAAATGTTTTGCAGGAATGTGGTACTTTGGGTACCAAAAGAGATCTGCTGGGATTTTGACTTATATGATTTTGAACTGGCTTTTTCAGCTGGTATTCTGAAATGATAACTTCAATATGTAAAATGAATATTTAGAACAAGAGGAAATAGTTTTAAATTATTCCTGTTTCTTTTTTTATTTGTTTTTTCTTTCTTTTGGGGTTTTTTTTTGGTGGGGGGGAGTTGGGGTTTTTCTTGTTTGTTTTTCATGGGTTTTGGTGGGGGGCGGAGTGTCTGCTTTTGGTTCTTTTGGGGGGTTTTCTGTTTGTTTTTTTGTGGGTTTTTTGTTGTTGTAGTTTTGTTGTTGTTGTTGTTTGGGGGGTTTTTTTGTTTTATTTTAATAAATCTACAGATCACTCAAAGGCAATGATTAATGCA
The DNA here is from genome assembly GCA_014706295.1 of Lycocorax pyrrhopterus obiensis. Classification (NCBI taxonomy): domain Eukaryota; kingdom Metazoa; phylum Chordata; class Aves; order Passeriformes; family Paradisaeidae; genus Lycocorax; species Lycocorax pyrrhopterus. The sequence continues at coordinate 5,091,262 of JACSVZ010000015.1, forward strand.
GTTTTGGAAAAAAGTCAAGTTCTGTAATGCCAGTATTTCCTGGACATTTTTGTTTTAAATTCTATCACTGTATCACAAACATACATGTTTTCAGTACTTCACTTTGCCAAAGGATTAAATTTTGGGCTGTCAATTTTTAATTAATGCTAGTGTTAAACAACATGTGAATTTTGTAGCTTTTAGGGAATATTATCTATGTACAATCAATGAGTTCCGCTGAACCTTATGGAAGTCTCTTGTTACGTCAAGGAGCTATAAAAGTTTCCCTCTTTCCTGAAGTAAGTGTATTTAAGTGATATTGCATAACAAAACCTGACTTCATCTTTTTCTGTGAGAGACTGCACTAAAAATATCTGTACTTTGACTGGCAGTGATTTTTTTTTCTTGTACTGCACCACTCTCTGTGTTATCTGTTGAGAAAATAAGTTCTGGGTCTGGGCTTCCTCATAGAGGAAAAATCTTGATTTATTTCTTCTAAAGCTTCTTGTAATATCATTTTTAAAAAAAATTAACACTGGCTTTATTTGAGTACATAAAGGAGAAAACCCACTTTCAAAAATTTTTTGCATTGTACTAATAAAGGAAATTTTTTTTTGGTGGTGATAACATCTATACTCACTGATTTAACTCAATGTCCTGTTTCTGCTCCTGTTCAGAAGAATGCATATAATGTGCAGTGCCATAAAACTGCCTTATATGAAATAAAAAAAGTTTGTGTATGTGCTTTTTTATTTCACCAAGCACACGATGAAGGGAGCAGTTGACTTTAAGTCAATTTTGCTATTCCTAGGTGAATTCAGCAACAGCCCGAAAAGTATCTATTGGAATTGAGATTGGAAATTAAAACCAAATATTCTGAGTTGTATTCTTGTGAAGATAATTCAAGATGAAAATTTCAGTAATTTATATGTCACCTTTCTAACACAAAGCTTCATTACTCAGCATCTCAGCCAGAAAAGGAAGGGGGAAAAAAAAAGGACCTGAAGGGAACAAGAAAGGCTGAGCACACAAAAAAAGGCAGAGTCTGCACATCACTCTAACATCTCCCTTTCCTCCAAATTATCATTATAGTCACAGAATTCATGGCAGGGGAAGAGGAGAATGCAGTCAGCCACCCTATGTGCAGCCGGTCCCTTCAAATCTATTAATAGCATTGCAAGGGGAAGACAACTTTTGGCAATTCAGGTTTGGTTTCCACAGGTTCCACTGAACCTTTGCCTGTGTTTCCCATCTGTTTAGCCCTGTACTTTTCTTGACTGAACACTGTAGCCAAATAAGACTAAAATTTGGTAGAAAGAGATGTTTTGGTGTTTCTGGTAGGAGGTGTTTACAACAGTTTTCACTTAATTGCGCCTCAAGGAGGGACAAGCTCTGTATAACAAAATCCTCTGAAGGTTAATGATGCAACAAAAATTTAAAAAAAAAATCAAGGGAAACAAACTGCAAAATTGTTGCTATGAATAAGGAGAAAAAAGGTGAAAATACAAACTAACTTCAAACTTTAATGTGGCGGTTCAGTGCCTTGCCCAGATGTGTCCAGCTGTAGTTTAGAAACTGTTCAAAGAGAGACATCCCACAGCTCCTCAGGGACTGTATATCCAGCTTGCCTTCCTTGCAAAATCATCTGCCTTTACACAGTGAGAATTTCCATTCTGACAGCCTGTAACTGCCTCCTTTAGATTTTTTTGTGGTGCACATCCATGAAAACCCTGACTCCATCCCCTCTGTATTCTCCATTTGTGTCCACTTAAGATAAAGACTCTATTCATACTGTTACTTGGTGAATATTTTTCTTCACAATTAGATGTTTGGTTTTTTTTTTTTTTTTAATTTCAAGTTGTACATAATGTATGCATGTGAAGACAGAGAGAATTCAAGTTATTGTGATTTTTTTCATGTGCACTTCTGCATTTTCTGGTGTGAAATAAAGGCTATCAAAGTATCTTCCAAACCAAAATCCAGGGTCTAGCCCCAGGTTTCATGTTTATCCATCATAATGAGAGCCAAGTTAATTATGTAATAATGTTGAAGGTAATATTTAAGCTTAAGAGCATACACTCTAAAGGCAATTTTCAACTCAGTGGTATAAAACTATGTTATATATTACACAGACTTGTGTGATTTACTTTCAGGACATGACTCTACACCAGCCTAAATCCAAGTAAACTGAATCTCAGCCGCCCACCCTTCTTCGTACATGGGCCCCTGTAATGAGCTGGTGAGCTTGTTAAAGGATCAAACCTAGCAAAAATCATATCCTGCAAAAGATGGGTGTTTAACTGGGAACTGGTGAGGGAAAACTGATAACTGAGGCCATCAGGGGCTCTTTTCCTAACTGGGGGCTGAATTTACAGCAACGTGGATGTTCCTAAACAAGTACCGGTGTTCGGCTCCATCTCGCAAATCATTATATTTTACACAACTTGCAGTGCTGTAAAGTAACTTCAGCTGTTGCTAATAATGAGAGGAAACTTTAATGCTCAAACCCCCAAGTTAGTAGAAAAAGATTAAACACACTTTCCAGGGTCATCACTTTCATTCGCTTCTTTTTTATGGGGTGCAAAGAAAGGATTAGATCAGTCATAATTTCTGTACCAAGAAAGACCTTCATAAAATAGAAAGTGAAAGGGTTAATGTGCTGCCATTACATGGAATTTACAGGCTTAGCATGATGAATGTTTCACTCATGTTGAAGGTGTTTTTGTTGCTATCCATGAAGTAAGGCTGACTTAATTCTCCAGTGATGAGGCTTTACTTCCACGATTAATGAACAAATTGCTATTTTCACAAGAGCTCATAAGACACTCAGTTGTTCCTCCCTGATTGTTTAGGAGACCCTTAAGGCTTTCATTGGGGACCTCATTATTTTCTATATGGTTGGAGAATGAAATAAAGAGAGCCTTAAAAGACATTTATATATACATAAAGCAGAGTAACTTATCCATCTAAGGGGAACCAGGATTAAACAGACATGAAATCAGGAGCCATACAATCACCACCCTCCTATTCTCAAAAATATGAAGGGCCTAGATGCCATCTTACTTTAATCTTACTTTCTTTATCAGGATTTAAAATTTTATCATTATCAATAAATCTGTCAGGGTTAAAACAGAGTAGAGAGCAATTTGTTTTGATATACATGGCAGGGGGGAAAGCCTAACAGTGAACCTGATTTGCAGTTTATGAAACTGAACAGAGCTAATTACAGTAATATTGATTTATTCCAGCTGAGCATCTGAACTCCAAAAACTTCATAAAGCCCTTGACTTTGTTCTGTCCTGTGGTTAACCAACTGAATGACAATATTTCATTATTGTTTGCTAATGTGCTGAGCTTCACATGCCAATATTCCCTTCCCTGACTACAGGCAGAGAGAACTACGTGAATGTACAAGTGATGCAAAGATTTTTATGGTAGGAGTTTCTGTAGTCATTTCTCAGCACATGTAAGTCAATGAAGCTACAGTGACTCACAATACACACACAATAACATGTCCCACAGTTTTTCATCTTAGCTTCCAGAGGATAAAGAGACTAATTTTACAAAGCAAAGCAGAAATCTAACTCTTTGTATATCTCATATTTTTGTGGGTGGGTTAATTTTAATTGTATTTGATTATGTAATATAGGCATTAAAAAAAGCAATTGGATAATTGGATGAAGAAGAGTTTAGCAGTGCCTTCAAGGGGACTGCTATTCTGAATGGTCAGCAACAAGCTGGAAGTACTGCAGGACCCTACTAAATGCTTTATGTGATCTAGAGGAAAATTCATGGAAAGCCAGAAAATAGGGATGGTCTTTAATCTCACCCTTTCATCTCTTGTCCACCAACAGCCAACATGAATACACGTGTAGACCACAAAGTAAGAGTATTCCTGTGCCAAGGGGAACCCCATGACATAGGTGGAAGTAAGAAACTGTGTTGTCCAAAGGCATAAATCCTGATCATCTCTAAGAGAGAGCTTTCAATCTAAATCTTTGTTCAATATAATTTCCTCTCCAAAATTGGTTCAGAAAAACAAACAAACAAACAAACAAACAAATAAACACCCAAAAGCCAAATGAAGAGCATTATCTACTTCCACTGACATAAATCTTATCGTATAAGCACCTGCATACATCTCATTGCTGAAATAAAAGATAGTGCAAGATTTTTGATAAATATTGTTACATAGTCAACAGAGCCACCTTTTTTTGTTAAAGGAAGAAGCTGTCTCTTTAATCATGTGATTCATGGCAGGTCAAGTGTGCCAGGCACAGTGCTCTCACACGTATTTATTGGGCTCAAAATGAGTCACAAACGCTTTAGGATTTGTTTCAAGAGGTAGCCCTGTTAGTCAGGTACGGTGCTCTTAGAAGGTGATAAGATGTGTGTGGATTTCAAAAAGAAAACATTCTGGAGAGTTCCAGCACCTCTGAAAGAAAAAGGTTTTTTTCCCTTTTGTTGTTTGTTTTCCCTGTAAAGAGAGAATGTTTTAATCACCTGTGATGACATGTGAAAAGACAGTTCACTGGAGGTGAGATTAACATGAAAGCAGACAAGATTGGTGCCATCTGCTCAGCCTGCACTTATAGAACAGTGAAAAGAAATCATAATATAGCTTTGTTATAATTTATCCTTCCATTTGTTCAGGAGGACTTCATGGGGATTTAGTCCCACAAAACTTGTGGCAAAATTTGATTAAAGTTAGGTATAAGATAGTTTCCTTGCACTGTGAAAATCTGAAAGTTTGCTGCTTTTAGGACCCACATTGGACTTAATTAACAATTTAGGAAGATTTCTTTATCAAAACAGATAGAGAGGCAAAGCACAGTTTGGTGACTGAGGAGTTAATAACAGATTTGTGTCAGTGATACAAGTCTCAGATTAGATTTTAGGCAGAATTAGGACTTTACCTCAATTTACCATGGCCTAAGCAGACTTCTCAGCAAAACTTTTGGTCATTCTAGGGCTGGGAAGCAAGGCACTCTTTTTATGCTGTTGGGGTTAGTTCTTGTCAAACCTGACATGTTTTCTCTAAATATTCTTATTGCTAGTGAATCAGGGGGTTCTGACAGAAACACATGTTGCTGAAACCTGAGAAAACCCGGTGTGAGAGAGAAAAGGCTGCAAGGACACTTAGTGCGGGACACAGGCTCAATATTTAGCAGTGATTTTTAAAAAGTGAGACTCAAAGATAAATTAAAATTGAATGAAGAATTCCTTACCGAATATTAGGGCTATTACAGGAATAACTTGCATTCACTCACCACGAGTACTGCATTTCAGTTTGATCACTTTGTTCTAAAAACAAGAAATAAAGAAAGAGATAAAAAAAGCCCTGAAAAGGACAACATAAAAGGTAAGAAGCATAGGTGGCAGGGAGAAGTGCTTCTGTGAAAGAGAATTAACAAGAACACACTTGATTAAGTTGGATAGAAAAGTAACAGGAAAGAAGTCAGTAATATAAAAAATATAATAGCAGAGAGATAAACCTGAAGCTTCTCTATGTGTTTTCTTTCTTGCTCTATTTCAGAAATCTGAAATGGCAGGTGGTGTAGGCAGAGAGGTATCAGAGCTGTATTTAGGCATACAAATTTGTACCGTGATATTTTTCGAGATATACACATTCGAATGTTAAAAGAAAAATCATGAAGATCTGTAAAAGTCATTCATTTTAACGTACAAACCACATCTTTCCCTGAGAAATTTCATTCAAAGAAACTACTAAGCTTTCCCTTATTCCATTATGAAGACTAAGACAGGTTCTTAATATACAAAGACTAGCATTTTTATTTTTTTAAAAATCTGTGGGTTTTGTGTTCTCAGTAAGTTAATTCAAAATCCTCTCTTGTCTCAGGTGGCATGCCCCAGAATTTATGTGCATTTTTAGAGGCATCTCTGTGACCTCTGTATGTTAGACAGCACTAAAATAGTTTCCTTGAAGAAATCAAAGCCAGTTGATATCGTACATCCCTGAAACTGCTGTTATTTTATATAGCAGGTACCATGGGCAGCTCTAGGGATAAGCAACAGAGTTGCTGAGGTAGCAGCAAATCTTTCTGGACTCTTTCCTTGCAAGAGTGTAGGAAAATCAGGTTAGATGCTGTGACTGATGGTACTGGAGGAGGACATTCAGCAAACACAGGACAGTAATTGCTTTTGTGGTGAGTGGGATGAACCTGTACCAGGAAATGTTGCTGTTTCCACCCGTCCCGTGCTCTGGTGACAGGAGGACCAGAAAAATCTACATCCCAGTTTTTTGTTTCATAGACACCTGTTTTAGTTTGCCACTTTCTTCAGCTTCCCCATTTCTGGTGTTTCAGCTCTGTCCTGAGCCTTGAGCTGGTCCAATTCACTATTTCCCACCCTGCCGAGAAGTGTCAAACCAGGCTGTCACATGTGTCTTCCACATGTCTGACTGCTGTTGGCGTAGTGGGAATGTCATTTTGTTAGGAGAAAACTCATGCAATATCATCAGGTGAGCACTCTTGAAATTGCCCTCTCTTTTACATCACTGCCAATTTATTTTTGCTTGGTTCTTTTTCCTTTCAATGAGGAATAACTTGAAGTAGGAGCATTTGTTCTTTGCTAACCTGGTACAACAACCGGTAAAATAAATAGAAGGACTTCCATCGACTTCATGAACTTTGAATTGAACCCTCTGTCTGTAAAAACTCCATCAGCTAAATTAACTTGGTCTCAGGAATGTCAAAAAAGTGAGAAGTCAGTTGGTCAGTGGGTGGAGGACTAGTGCTACATCTCAGTAAGAGAATCTGGTGTGGGTGTAGGATGAGAAAGTGGATTTTAGTGTCAACAGCAGGACTTTTTTTAGAGCACATAGACACGCAAACTGTTGAACTGTGACAGCAATCCTTTATTCCCTTTTTACGGCTCGTACATTCTCAAGGTTAATGATGAAAACCCAGAGGTCAGCAACATCAGCTATTTTCCTGCCAGTCATGCTCCCACCTCCAAAAATGAATGTAGTGTATGTCAGGTTTTGCTGCTATTAGTTTTGAACTCAGATAATTGTACCAGATTTGGTACAAAGCCACCCTGAAAAGAGAAAATGTCAAATGCAGCCTTTTCCTTGCTGTAAATGGAGTCTGTCTGCCTTCAGAAGGTGATATCACAACAGGCTTCAATTACAGTTCTCTTTGTAGTTATGACAGTGAAAATAATTTAAAAAAAGAAAAAGTTTCAGTTCATTTTTTTAAAATTAAACCTTCATAACTTATGAGCTGTTTTGGGAGACACAGCTCACTCCACCTCCACCATAGACAAAATTAAAAGCAACAAGGTTTAAACGGGTGTGTGTACTTACACTGTGCATGATTAACTCTCCAGGAAAGAACCTGCTGCTGCAGGAAGCGACTGAAGAGCCATTTAGTAAGATCTGAAAAAAGTTAGATAAGTACGAACAAGAATAGCAGTTTTGCAGTTTTGTTCTCTTAGTTAGGCAGAGATTACAAAGCCTGATGGGTTTTTTTTTGCTTTAAAACACAAACTGAGCACCATCTTGGTTTGAGAATTGATCTCTTGTCCTATGGGACATGATATTGAGTATTTTTTGTAGGCTGCTTTTCCAGACAAGACCAAAGTCTTGTTACCATGGTGGGTTGACCCTGGTTGGACACCAGGTGCCCACCAAAGCCTCTCTATCTCTTTCCCCCAGCAGCACAGGGGGACAGAGAATGGGGACCCGAGTCAGTTCATCACATGTTGTCTCTTCTGCTCCTTCCTCCTCAGGGCAGGGAGGACTCCTCCACCTGGCAGAGTCAGACACAGAGCTGATGCATCAAAGTCTGACTCAGGATTTACTTCACTGGAGTGGGTTCCATGCAGACACGGTCAATGTGGGATCCATGCACAAACTGTGTGTGTCTTATCCAGATAGAATATAATATGTTCCATTGTGATGAAATATGGTCACTTTATTGAATAAAAAATCGTAGAATTGTTAAGGTTGGAAAAGACCTCCAAGATCATCAAGTCCAACCTTTCACCAAACATCACCATGTCCACTAAACCAAATCATGACATGCCATGTTTACCCATTTTTTGAACACTTCCAGGGGTGGTGACTCTACCACTTCCCCGCAGAACATCTGCTCATTTCTGTCTCTCATGTCCACATATATAAATTTGGATAAGAATTTTTGACATTTCAAATAACTGATAATCTTTCTAAGATAGAATTTTTACTTGATTTTAGAAATTAAATAATTATCAAGTAATTTGAAAAATAAAAATATTATGCTGGCCACCTGTAGCAATGCTGAAAATTTAGCTAGACATTTGTATTTAAGTTGTCACCTCTGAGAGCACAGAGTATTGCCAGAAACTATCCACAAGTCTCTTGTGATGCTTTGCAAAAAGCATTTGTCTACTCTTTCAAGCACTGAACAGCATCTGGGAGTGATTCAAAGCTTCCAGCAGACTTCATGACAAATATAAAGGAGAAAAGAGAAGAAAAGAGGAAAAAAAAAAAGAAAAGAGAAGAAAAGAGAAAGAAAAGAGGAAAAGAAAAGAGAAGAGAAAGAGAAGAGGAAAAAAAGAGGAAGAGAAGAGAAGAGAAGAGAAGAGAAGAGAAGAGAAGAGAAGAGAAGAGAAGAGAAGAGAAGAGAAGAGAAGAGAAGAGAAGAGAAGAGAAGAGAAGAGAAGAGAAGAGAAGAGAAGAGAAAAGAAAAGAAAAGAAAAGAAAAGAAAAGAAAAGAAAAGAAAAGAAAAGAAAAGAAAAGAAAAGAAAAGAAAAGAAAAGAAAAGAAAAGAAAAGAAAAGAAAAGAAAAGAAAAGAAAGAAAAAAGGAAAGAAGAGAAAAGAAGAGAAAAGAAGAGAAAAGAAGAGAAAAGAAGAGAAAAGAAGAGAAAAGAAAAAGAAAAGAAAAAGAAAAGAAAAAGAAAAGGAAAAGGAAAAGGAAAAGGAAAAGGAAAAGGAAAAGGAAAAGGAAAAGGAAAAGGAAAAGGAAAAGGAAAAGGAAAAGGAAAAGGAAAAGGAAAAGGAAAAGGAAAAGGAAAAGGAAAAGGAAAAGGAAAAGGAAAAGGAAAAGGAAAAGGAAAAGGAAAAGGAAAAGGAAAAGGAAAAGGAAAAGGAAAAGGAAAGAAAAGAAAAGAAAAGAAAAGAAAAGAAAAGAAAAGAAAAGAAAAGAAAAGAAAAGAAAAGAAAAGAAGAGAAGAGAAGAGAAGAGAAGAGAAGAGAAGAGAAGAGAAGAGAAGAGAAGAGAAGAGAAGAGAAGAGAAGAGAAGAGAAGAGAAGAGAAGAGAAGAGAAGAGAAGAGAAGAGAAGAGAAGAGAAGAGAAGAGAAGAGAAGAGAAGAGAAGAGAAGAGAAGAGAAGAGAAGAGAAGAGAAGAGAGAGAGAAGAGAAGGAAGGAAGGAGAAGAGAAAGGAAAGGAAAGGAAAGGAAAGGAAAGGAAAGGAAAGGAAAGGAAAGGAAAGGAAAGGAAAGGAAAGGAAAGGAAAGGAAAGGAAAGGAAAGGAAAGGAAGGAAAGGAAAGGAAAGGAAAGGAAAGGAAAGGAAAGGAAGGAAAGGAAAGGAAAGGAAAGGAAAGGAAAGAAGGAAAGGAAAGGAAAGGAAAGGAAAGGAAAGGAAAGGAAAGGAAAGGAAAGGAAAGGAAGGAAAGGAAAGGAAAGGAAAGGAAAGGAAAGGAAAGGAAAGGAAAGGAAGGAAAGGAAAGGAAAGGAAAGGAAGGAAAGGAAAGGAAAGGAAGGAAAGGAAAGGAAGGAAAGGAAAGGAAAGGAAAGGAAAGGAAAGGAAAGGAAAGGAAAGGAAAGGAAAGGAAAGGAAGGAAAGGAAAGGAAAGGAAAGGAAAGGAAAGGAAAGGAAAGGAAAGGAAAGGAAAGGAAAGGAAAGGAAAGGAAAGGAAAGGAAAGGAAAGGAAAGGAAAGGAAAGGAAAGGAAAGGAAAGGAAAGGAAAGGAAAGGAAAGGAAAGGAAAGGAAGGAAAGGAAAGGAAAGGAAAGGAAAGGAAAGGAAAGGAAAGGAAAGGAAAGGAAAGGAAAGGAAAGGAAAGGAAAGGAAGGAAAGGAAAGGAAAGGAAAGGAAAGGAAAGGAAAGGAAAGGAAAGGAAAGGAAAGGAAAGGAAAGGAAAGGAAAGGAAAGGAAAGGAAAGGAAAGGAAAGGAAAGGAAAGGAAAGGAAAGGAAAGGAAAGAGAAGGAAAGGAAAGGAAAGGAAGGAAAGGAAAGGAAAGGAAAGGAAAGGAAAGGAAAGGAAAGGAAAGGAAAGGAAAGGAAAGGAAAGGAAAGGAAAGGAAAGGAAAGGAAAGGAAAGGAAAGGAAAGGAAAGAAAAGAAAAGAAAAGAAAAGAAAAGAAAAAAGAAAAAAGAAAAGAAATGGAAAATGACACTGGCAGTTTGTGACCAGCATGGGAGAGAAAACCAGGAGTTATTTAGCATGTTTAGGAACATTGAACCATTATCACTCAGAAATCAGATTACAGTGAGCCACTGTTTGTCCGTCCTGAGGAAAAGCAAGTCACAGATCCCTGCACACAGAACCAAGTACCTGGGACATGTTTCAGTTTCTCATTTGCATGCTACAAGATAGCCTGTAACATTTCTTGCACCAAGCTTTGGTGAACAGAAAGTAAAACGAAGATGACTTTGATGCACAAAACAAGCCGTGGTTGAAACCAGGAAAATTGTGATTATGTGCCCTCTTTGAGAAGACAGCACTTATCTGTAATGTGAACTTGTATTAGGACTAATGTGAAACAAAGGGTTTGTTCCAGATTACAGAATGTGCTGACTGATTATCTGCTCTGTGAACCTTCAGTCACAGATAATGCGTCTAACAGCTCAGTGAACTGCATTCTCCATGAGTTCCCTCTCCCTCTCATTCAATGACTATTTTTCCCCTCAAACAGCTCATCATTTTTTGGCTGCTGAGGTACCTTGGTGCTATCTTATAAAAAGCGCGATATGTGGAAGACTGAACATGTTCTTTGAATTTTTGCTTGTTTTTTGACAGAGGCCGTGCTAATGGTAGCAAATGTCAGCTACCTTAAATGGCAACTAAATGCTGAAAGAAATCCAGTTTTCTTAATTTCATTTTTCTTACTCAGCCAGAGATTCTTCAGTCTCAAAAGGATCTCAAAAGGCTTTCTAGAAAATTCATCTTCCTGAGACTAAATGAACCATATTTACCTCATGTCTCACAGTTCCTTTTGTGGCCTGTTTTAAAAACCTCTTACAGAGGAGGTGAAGACTCTGTAAGCAACCGAGAACACATAATTTGTGTTTCACTAACCTTATTAAAAAAAAAAAATTCTTAATACTAAATTTCCTCTATTTTAATCTTTGTTGTAGAAATTAAACATCCATTGCACATGTCCTGACTACCATGGACGAAAAGAACTGGTTTTTCACTTTCACTTGTAGCATTTTCCCATCCTTTTACTTTTATCAAGTACCCAGCTGCTGCTCTTCTGTTAGACCCTTTTAAATCAATCTTTCCTTCTTTTCTGTGTGACTTTAGCCTTCTGATCATTGCCATAGCTTTTCTTCGAAATTTATCTAATTGAATCCAATGATTTAATGATTGTTGGAATCTGGAACATGATGCAGGTTGTTTACTCCTATTCTGTGATTTTTTTTATCTTTTGGGTGATACTTATTCCTAGATGTTATTTATAATTTTTTTTTTTATTCCTGCCTCAAATTTCAGCCCCATCTTACATGCTGAAATAATAACAGCTGAAATAATAGTGCTGCATGAGTGTGTGTGATTATTATCATCCATCAGTCAGGCAGTAAAAGACTTTATTTCTTTTGGAGGCTTGAGGTTTATTCCTTCAGGTCACCCCAGAAGCTACTCATGAACCCTGTCCTCAGTTAGCAATAAGTCATAGTAGCCAGCCAGCTCGCACAGAATGGAAAAAATGAGATTTCTGAGGAAGGCTCTTCATAAGTGATGGACTGTGCTGAAGTGACCCCTCTCAGAGCAGCCACCAGATGTAGGAATCAAATAGAAAACATCCAAATATAAATTAAGATTGAAATATTAAACTTTATTTGTGAGAAAAAATAGCTGCCTATAGAAATCCATACAGTTGCCACTCTAGATTCTAAATTAACGATTTAACACTAAGTTCTTTTAAAAAAAGTTTTCTTTTGACAAAAGGATGCATAAGAATTTCCCAGGCCCATTGATTCTGATTGAACATCCCTGCTACGCACATCTAGTGGCTTTGAAAATGATGCTACAGCTGCTAGAGACAGGTACTAATAACAGAGTTTTAATTATTGCAGCCAGGGTGGAATGAAGCAGAAAATTCCCTGCCATTGTTTATTTTTTTTTTTTCTGGTAACTAAATAATTTAACTGTAAAAACTACATGTGTCATTAAGGAAGTGTTATTTAGATTTATGTATCACATTTCAAATCAAGCACTCTTCAGCATATCTCAGCCTACCTTGAATGACATAAAATTAGACCCCTCACGCACCTAAGAGGGCATCAATGCAACTCAGGACAATCAAAAATTATCAAAACAAGTTGCCCTTTTACCCACACAAGCAGAGATTTCTTCCATATGGTTCCCTGTTTTAACATCTTTAGAGTTTTCATGAATTTATTGTTACTACCTCTCTGAGAAAAAAAAAAAAGGATGTGTTCTTTTATTCCTAGTTTAAGATGTACCACTAGATATAGACACTCTGTGCAACTTGTTTAGGAGAATGGATGAAATTTATGGTAGGACGGGCTATTGATTTTATGTTTAAGATTGCTACTGTTGGAACTACAGCGTAACACTGAAAAATGATCTTAGCTGTTCCTTGAATTCCAACAGTCTCCATGGCCTCAGCTGTAATGCTGGGCATCTTTTTTCCAAAAGCTTATGTGCAGACTGAGCTGAGGGCTGACTGTGAATTCCAATGCAACAAATTATACCAGTGTTCTTTTAGGAAGAGCTACAGTCCTCTCTGCAAGGAAGAACCCAAGTGGTCTTCTCTCTGACATGAGAGCAAGGAGAGATGTCTGAACATCCCAGGCCCATTTAGGCTGTGGTGTGAAGAGTTTCCTGTAGCTAAGTCTTCTTCAGGAAAAGCTATAGTGGTGCCCCAGAGCAGAAAGGTGGCTCTTTTAGTCTTGAAGTCACTGTGGGAAAAGGCACATTCTGCAAAATCATACAGAGTTCACAAAAATTGTTGATCACCCTATTCTCTCCCACATCCAAATCCATGATATTTGAGGCCAAATGAATTTTTATCCAGAAGTTAGCCATTTGAGGGAGGCCAAGATTTCCAGAATTTGATTTTGAATGCAGGAAGCAAAATGCCCATATAGCCTAATACTTAGAATTGATTGATTTATCAGAAATGTCTTCCTATTATTGACTGAGTTACAAACAAGACTCTTCTTCTTACATCTTCCTGGTCAAACAACAAATCTATATTACCTCCTTCTTTTTTCTTTATCCCTTGAATAATACTAGCTCAGTCATCATGCTGTCAAATTATGAAAGATACTTTTATTCTTATTCAGAAGGGGAAAAAAGCATATCCAGCACTAAAGTAAGATGGATTTAGTTGATATAGTCCTTACTTGGAGGTCACTTCTTCTTTCAAATCAACATTTGGCTTTATGAGGAAGTGAGGGATAACATTAGCCAATATTACTCAAAGTGTATTTAATGAAACACTATTTATAGGCATGACTGTATTTGATGTTAATGATTTTGGTGCAGCAATCATTCTATACTCCACTTTTGTGTCTTAATCCTCTGATTTACAGAAACTTTAAGCTCAAAGTGTATGTTCTTCCGAAGGCGAGGTTAAAACAATGGAATTAAAGCACAGGTTCATGTTTAAAAGCTATCAGGTCTGCTAAATTCTGGTTCCCCTCTTACAACCTCCCCATGTTATTTTTCTCACTTTTCTCCTAGGCAGTTATCACATCACTGCTTTGATGTATTCTTGTTTGCAATGCATCTTGCTCCAAGAAAATGAGGGACCTTGCCTTTAAACATCGCTTTAAAGAATCTGCGAAGAATCTGCAGCTGCTTTTCATGGTTGAACAGTCCTTGATGGGACTGGGAGGGAAGGGAAGCCTCGTTACCGAAGCTGGAAAGCAAATACCCAGGACTTGGCTTGCCACGCACAGCCTTTCGCTGGAGTTCACACAGCTGCGGAGTCCCCAGAAGCAGGGAAGTTTGTCTGAGGCAAGACGAAGAAAAGATAATATAAGCCTTGTGAGAGTTATTTGGCACTTCAACATAGAAGAGCTTGTACTTCCATCTGGGTTGCATGCGAAATTAGAGAAGCCAGAGCTATACGCTTCTCCTTGGGCTGTTGACAGGAGTTTGGCTCACACTTTAATGGATTTTTTATATGTTTGCCAGAAGGTTAGAACCACAAACCCTGTGCTGGAAATGGCAACCTACACTGTACATTGGAGTTCATCCTGGCAGATGGAGGACAGAAAGTCAAACCAGTTCTTTCATGTCCTGAATCTTGCAGTTATACCTCACAGTGTTTCTACTTCTGAGCACCTCCTACCCCTTTCCCAATATTGTTTGCGTTAGCTCTTTCCGCTGTTAACTACGGGGGTTTTTTCAATGCAATTCATGCCTGGCCAAAGTGCTGCCCAAGTTTCTTGAGCAAACAGCTGCTTCTTTTACTTCAGCCTTTGATTTGACAGGATTAGAACAAAAAAGCACATCCAATCAATCCACTGTGGTTTTTTCAGTATTTTTTCAATATCAATGGGAGTTGTTTCTCAGGTTAAAATCATGCTCTATGCTGCTGACAGAATTAATGAGGCTGCTGTAGGACAACATCATTCCATTCTGATATAATGAAGAGATCCACAAGTGCCATAAATGGCTGGAGGTCCATCGACCTCAGTTCTGTTTGTGTGTGTGTGTGTATGCACAGACTTGCCTGTGTATGTAGAACTATAGAACCCTAGAGTGGTTTCATTTGGAAAGGACCTTAGGTCCAACCCCTGCCGAGGGCAGGGACACCTTCCACTATCCCAGGTTGCTCCAAGCCCTGTCCATCCTGGCCTTGGACACTTCCAGGGATGAGGCAGCCACAGCTTCTTTGGGCAACCTGTGCCAGGGCCTCACCACCCTCACAGTAAGGAATTTCTTCCCAAGATCCAACCTGAATCTACCTTCCTTCAGCTTAAAAACATTTCCTCTTGTCCTATCACTACATAACCTCCTCAAAAGTCCTTCTCTATCTCTCTTGTAGCCCCTGTAGGGACTGGAAGTCTCCTATAAGGCCTTTCTGAAGCCAATATGTGTCTTTACTGTCTTTAGTGATACGTAAATTTTAGCAAGAAAATGATGACTCAGGGATTTTCAGTAGTAACACCCATTTCTCTTCTTCATTTTCAGTTTCTAAATCATTACTTTCTAAGAGTAACTGTTCTGACTACATCCTTTATAGAGGTTTCCCAAATAACTGAGTAATCTGAGGCATGACAGGAGAGACTGGGGAAAAGAGAGATGAAGTTTACTGTACCAAACATCAGAACAGTCTGTCTTCTACTAATGTGGGGAAAAAAATCTGATTACTATTTAACTCAGAATAACTTCTATTCTGCTCCTCAATATCACATTAAAAAAGGGGAAAAAAAGAAAGTATAAGATTGAAGAACATTAATGCAGTGGAGATAAAGAATCTGCAATAAAATCTTGATTTAGACGTGAGATTTGAGGCTGGATCATTTTGATTGCATTTTCTCTTCTGCTCAATTTGTGCCAAAGTTTTTCACCTAATAGTTTCTGTTCTGAGCCACTGTGTATGTTTTCTTTCTGCTATTTCCTGCAAACTCCACTCTAGAGATGACAACAATTGTGAAAGAGCCAGTAATGCTGCACATAAAGCATCTTGTTGCTCTGAATTAAAGTGTTCTCAGTGAGGCAATGGGACTTTCAGAGTCTTCAGCCAGCTGAGAATCACTCCCAGAAAAACTGCTCATCTATTACCAAATATTAAGCTTTGACTCATTCACTGCCACTCTCTCAAATTCCAAGAAGGTCAGGGAAAAGGATGTTAAGTTAGACTGGGTTTATTATATTGTTATTTTTCACTACCTCTAGAATCAGAGTTTTAGCCAACATATAATATTCAATATTTTGGAATTTTCTTAGTGTTTGTGTAACCATTTTTATATATTTATAAACTTACAAGCAATATTATTTCTACTTTAAAAAAAACCTTACAAACGCAAGAAAAATGTTCCCCATGCAACAATTTGTTGTTTACTTTAGAAGACAGACAATTGTTTATCTAAGTTCAAGATTTGTTTAATGCCTTTCAAAATACAAAGTTAACAAGCAACATTTCTCTGTGGGTTTTAAGACTTGGGATGAAAGTGTTTCAAAATGGATTGAAAGCAATTGTTGATTTTCTTTGGAAATCCATTCTCTGGAAATTTAAATTGGTTGACCTTGATGGAACAAGGTAGTTCAAAACACTCTGAACCATCTCCATGCATTAGCAAGTGCCTGGTTCTCCCTTACCTTTCATACTGATTCTGATGCTCATTATATTTGCAACAGAATTTTATCTGGGGACTCGAAGAATTAAAAACATGAGATGTGAATTTGTAATAATTTGGAGTGATTGGAGACTACAACCTTTTGCAGAGGCAAAGAGGTAAATAAAAAAGATGCAGAAATAAATTTATAATTCACTATAATCATTGGTTTGCATAGTTCTACATATCTTTGCAAAGGTGGATGTAAAGTACAATTTTTTGATGAAGTAATAGCATAGTCCAGAGTCAAAGATGAGATGGTTTAAGTAGTAATACCATCTTCACCTCCACTCTAGATTGTTTGTGCTTCTCCCCTGCCCCACAAAGCACTGAGACTCTGTTTGACAAATAATGGTAAAAAAAATCTTTAGCAGAGATAAATCCACATAGATCAATTGACTCCAGTTCACACCCCCCTCAATATCTGGCTTAGTGCTAAGACCTGGCATTTAGAATTAAGGACAAAAAGGATTTTTGGAGGAAAAGAGATATTATGGCTGCCTCTGGGGAGGGAAGGGAGATGGAGTTGGACTGGAAACTTTCCAAACCAGCAAAGTGCTAAGGCTGTCAGATTCTTAATCTTTCACTGGAAGCAGACCTGCATTTCAGAAAAAGAGGGAGAAAATGCTATGATTATTCTAACAGATCTCTGGACACTACCATGAGCTCTTTACCAGAGAAAGAAAAAGTGCTCTAGCAATTTCTTTTGCCTCTCTCTTCAGAGCTAGCTCTTCATTTTAATAGCCAGATTCTCAAGGAGCCCTTTAAAATGCCAGTGACGCTATCTGTGATGCCACCTGCGTACAAGTGGAATTACCTGACAGACCTCCAACTGCTTCTATGGGAGCAGATTTTAAACAGACCTTTGAATATGTGAACATAAAAGGTTACCTACCAGGAAGCTCCAAGGCAAACAAAACACTTCCTAAAGCAGTTTTTCTTGTATTCTGAGAAACTTCATTTTCTGGGTGCGGATGTACCAATCCACTGTGGCGGGAGGGTTGGAGCTGGATGATACTCAAGGTCCTTTAAAAGCCAAGTCATTCTATGATTCTGCTATTCTACTGGTAGCATAATTCCCAAGGGACTAGCTACTCTTCCTGTCTGACAGTCAACCTTGTGTCTAACAGCATCACCGTCTTTTTTTCTGCCTTTACTATAAGACTGCTGCTGAGGGGCATTTGTCAGTTTACACAACAGGAGCTAAGCACAGAATTTGGAGGTCATTTGAGTATTTAAGCAATATGACCTTAGGAGACTACGCAACGTAATGAAAGGTGCAGAGGTCTGTTCACATTAAAAGAGTCAACAACAGTCCTGCAAGTTTCAGCTCAGAGGCATTTTTTGCTTTCTTCACATGCTGAGGTAATATTAGATGGATTTCCCACTACCTTGGAAAGATTCAGTCTCACAGTATCTCTGAAGATAAGCTGATAGGTACAACAAAATTATTCATTTCGGGATTCCACGCAAGAGATCGTTGGCTGTCAGAAATTCCATGACCTTCCATTTCCAGGATTTTTGTCATATTTTGCCATTGATGTTAATTTTATGTAAAGCCCCTGGAGATCAGAACTTGGATAAGCATCTCAGCTAATGCTCAACACAGTAGTAAGACCTATATGGATCTTATAATTGCTCTTCTATCTTTTTCCTACATTTGTTTATAATGTTCCTCTCAGGATGATTGGAATATTTTAAGATAATAGTGTTTATTTTGGAGCTCTTGGTGGCACAATATTTGAAACTGGAAGCAACGGCTAAGAGCTGGCAAATAAATGTTGCAATGAGGGACAAACCAGCCTTATTGAGCCGAGCCCCTTTAATGATTCATGTTGCATCGACTCACGCAGGAGAAGGATTAATAACACCCAGCCAGTTGTGACGAGTTGGACCTGTCCATTTCTAGAGCTAATTCAATCAAAACCTCTGATTGAATAGTCATTCACATAATAGTCACGTCTGGCCTTAAAATTTATACCTTTTCCTGACAATCCCAGTCCTTTAGCTTGTATAGTATTGATTTATACAAGAGCACAGGAGGTTTCCTGTTCCAGCCTTCCAGTCTGTGCCTGATCAGGGTCGCTGCATCCTTGGGTCTGATCGCTTGGCGCATTTTATAAGCTTTGGATAATACACAGGTCACTAACTGGAACACTGCACGTTCATCTGATTTTCTAGCTGAATGCTAATAGGGCTTCAATACTTGTTCATTCAGCATTGTATTTCTAGTTATCACAGTTAATAAAACTTATTTCCCAGGAATCGTGCTGGCTAAGGGAATCAGAGCAATGTTTATTCCCATATTTATTCCCTAAGTTTTTCCTTTCAGTCCTGTCCCTCGCTGACTCAGAGGTCTGTTTTGTATGAAGAAGACAAAGAAAAGGTTATATGATTATCTACAGAAAGCCAAGAAAACATACTTGGTGGCATGCCTTTTTCATTGTTACTTGGAAACCATTAAAATATTAAAATGTCTACAAAAGCAATAAAATGATCACAGGAGTATGTGGTGATATTTAATTTTCCCACAAGTTAAATATCACTGATAATTAACTGTTAGAAGTTTATTTTGAAATGACATTTCAGTGGAATATCAGACCTTTACAACATAATTAAAGGTTTTCTCATTGTAATGGTGCCCTATTCCTGGTATGAAAGCTGTTTGAAATTTTCTGTCTGCTTCATAAATGATTTTTTTTAACCTTTTTTTTTCTCCCCATTTAATTTGGCCATTTCTTGTTTTGTTTCTCTTTTAACTACTGATAATAGCCATCTCACTAGGTAATTTGGATCTCTAAGACAGGAAAATGGCTCACTTTT
Organism: Lycocorax pyrrhopterus obiensis; assembly: GCA_014706295.1. NCBI lineage: Eukaryota > Metazoa > Chordata > Aves > Passeriformes > Paradisaeidae > Lycocorax > Lycocorax pyrrhopterus. Next base: position 5,110,555 of record JACSVZ010000015.1, read on the forward strand.
TTTTTTAATCATTTGATCTGGTACTTTTCTCTGATTAGGTGGATTTTTGCTGCCAGTCTGGAAAGAGTTTGCTATTAGTAGAGTCACTCCAGGATACGTTTTTTTCAAATTGGGACTGGGGAGATTTAGTCAAATAGAGTAAAATTTTAAAAAGTACCCAGTTCTTCCCTGAAGTAGGCTTTGGTCACTCCTCAGATGTCACCCAAAAGTGTCATCTGTCCTGTAGAGAAAAGAGGAAACAGTGTCCTGTCTGTTGCTGTTGGAAATACGTGTGACATAACCAAGTGCAAATATAAAGAAATTTCAGTCTAACAAGGGAGGGTTTGTGGCATAACTTCTCCATTGCAGAAGATTGTTCTCTACCAGTGCTCAGTAAAATTGGTTAATGTCTTACAGAATAAAGGTTTTTTAGTCCCCATAAGAACATTTCTTGCTCTTTCATGATATTCTATCCCATGTAATTCTGTCTGCTTGAGGCACACATCATGACATGGTCCAGGTGCCTTAGTAGGGCACCTCACAAAATCCACACTAATACCAGTCAATCAGTGCCGTGGTTTACCCGTGGCAGGAGCTCAGCCCCAAAACAGCTGCTCACTCACTCCCACCCACTTCGATGGGGGAGAGACTCAGAAGGCTTGGAGAGAGAAAACTTGTGGATGGAGAGAAAAACAGTTTAATAGGTAAAGCAAAAGATGCACACACAAATGAAACAAATTAAGGAATTAATTCACTTTTTTCCCTGGGCAGGCAGGAAACCCAGGACAGCAGGGTTTCATCATGGATAACAGTGATCTGGGGAGGAACACCATCACTCTGAACATCCCTCACTGCCTTCTTCTTCCCCAGCTGTTGTTTCTGGGAGTGGTGCCACATGTTATGGAATTTCCCTGCGGTCATTTGGGGTCAGCTGTCCTGGTTGTGTCCTGTGCCAGCTCCCTGTGCATCCCCAGCCTCCTCACTTGTGGGGTGGGGTGAGGAGCAGAAATAGCTTGGATTGTGTGTAAACATTGGCCAGCAAAAAGAAAAACATCCCTTTGTTATCAATGCAGTTTTCAGCACAAATTCAAAACACAGCACCGAACCAGCTACTGTGAAGAAAACTAACACTACCCTAGCCAAAACAGTACAGTAATTTTCTCCTCTAACTTTCCTTTTAAGTTTTAGTTCAAAATTGAGGTCAACATTTCCAACAGCGCCCCCCAAAATTTCATGTGTCTCACAAACAGGATAGTGTAAGTATTATAATCATTTTGTGCACCATCTTGAGATATCTTCATGCATTATTATCCAGTGATGTGCTCAGAAAAGGATTTCACTGCTATTCAGCAGTGCTGCAAGGACAGGCTGGCTCCATCAACACTACTAAATTAGGTTATACCAGAAAATGTTCCTCAAGCTACTAGATTGTTAAAGCAATCCCTGGCAATGTTTCCATGAGAGGAAACAAATATCCTCCAAGCATTTTCCAAACACAGCCTGAGATCTAGCACAGACCAGGGACTATTTCCAATAGACAACTGGAAAGCAACTGTCCTGTCTTCGAAGGAAAAGGGTTTAAGAGTGTGAACGTGTATCATTGCACGGAGGGTGGTCTTGGAGCCAGACAACATTAAAATTTAAAAGAACAGATAAAACCCCTATGTATCCAATGTTTCCACATCCCAAGAACAGACAGTAAGTAAGGAAGAACAATACAAGTTTACTTCTGATTGCTCATCACTCTGCTATAGTATGGCAGGAAAGAAACTGGCAGAGGAGTTGTAAAAGATTTCATCATGCACATATTGTCTCTGAGGCATCAGAGATGATCCAAAACACTGCCAATATGGCTTTATATAAAGGAGAGAGCAGTCAGCACAGTAATTGCTAGTGGGTGCTAAATTCATCTCATACAGGTCACAAAACAACCTTCAAAGGATGATTCCAACTAGCAACTATTGCAATAGCAGGCGCCGGGATAGGCAGAGGCTACCCTGTGCTTTTGTGGCAAGGATACACCTCTGAAATATCTTCATTTTGCAGATATTACTCACTGGAGTCCCCTAAGCTCCATGACTCTCAGATATATTTCTTATCCTTTGTGTTTTATTGGTGAAAAACTGAAACATAGAAAAAAATAAAGAACAAACTATCTCAAGAGGCTTTCCATAATATTTATTTTCATCATTACTTTTGTTTCTTTTTGGTCTCCTTTTAAGAGAACTTGGCTCAGAGTTTAAGCTCTGACAAGCCGGAAAGTAATGTAAAGGGCATTAATATCCTATAAATCTGTCCTCTGTCAGGTAATGGATGTCAGACAACCTCTTCCCAGACCTAACTGGAAGAAAAAAGAGAAAAAGAACAAAAAGTACTTTTGCGGTTTTTTTTCAGGAAATTCATTGTATTATTAGGAGTATCAACCCTTTTATTTCAATATCAAACAAATTCCTTGGGTCAAAAGCAAATTATAAAAGAGTTATCTTCCAAGAATCTGGAAAGATTGGCACTAAGGGAAGCGTACTAACTCTGCTGTCTTCATATTGTATTCCAAACAGGGACCAGCTGGAAACATCCCATAATAACAATCACAGGATGCACAACAATGTCAGAATCATCTACTGGAGCAGACACAGATGTTTTTGGAGAAGCTGAAGAGATTTTTGCTATCAAATGTGAGAAAAGCAGTGCTTTATTTCTTAGATGCATTAATAAAGCTGCTTCATGGGAGCTTTCTCATGTTGACAGAAGTAACACAGGACTGTCCAAAACACAGAAATAATCAACCAAGTAGAGAATGAACTTAGATTTCTTAAGTATGATTAAATTTGAAGGGTTTTATTTCAAAAAAATAACTAGGGTCTTTAAAAAATTAGATGCTCAAAAACATCAGGGTGCCAGGAATCTGGAAGACCTCTTACAAAGCGAGCAGCATCTTTCTCTCCATTTTACAGAAAGACAACAAAAAGAAACTGAGAAGCAGAAATAGGGATAATTTGCAATTAGTAAGTGACAGAAATAAACCCTCCATATCCTGGATGCCAATGGACCTATAGTACAATAAACCACTGAACCCCCACAGTGCTATTGAAAAGATATTGGCAGATAAGTTATGTCATAACTCACTCTCTGTCTATGAAAAAACCATTAAGGAAAATTTTATTCTGGAGGGGAAAAAAAACCCAAACCCCAAAAATTTAACCATAGTCTAGCTGATCACAAGTATCTCTCGGATCTCAATACCTTTAAATAAATGTTAAAACATTTAAATTACTTGTTATGACTTTTACTCTTATGTCCTTCATCTCCACCTGCCCTTTCCTGAGGCAGTCAACCAACAGTGTGTGGGACATTCAGCTGAGGAGCATCAGCAGAAAAAGATTAGATGCTTTAACCTTGACGAAAAATGCTGAGACATTTCATGAAACATCTGCACACCACACTCACCAGTAAGCCAGGTTTGACTAAACGGTGGTATTAGCCAAAAAGTTTTCAGTTTCTTCTATTCTCTTTCTGTTTGTTCTTTTTTCTCTGTAAATGTCATGTATCACATTCCTGGATGTGTTCAAAGCCAGATTGGACAGGGCTTGGAGCAACATGGTCTTGGAGCAACCCTCCATGGCAGGGGGGTTGGTACGGGATGATCTTTAAGGTCTCTTCCAACCCAAACTATCCTGTGATTCTGTGATTCCAAGATTCTATGACAAAGATTGCAAGGAACCGTGGATTGATAAAGACCCAAATTCACACTTAGGAAAGTCACAGACACATAGAAGAGGGTCACAAGGGGGCAGAAGCCTCTTGAGGAAATTTTCTAAGTGTTGCTGTATTTTGCTCGGCTCACCTTTCCAGGGCTTCATACAGGCATTATTTAGCAGAGATAAACAAATAAACCGAGCTGCAAACCTTGGAAGTACCTCCTATGTAATCTCAAAATAAAAATGCAATTGTCTTTAAGATGCTTAGGAGTAGACAGAAGGATGGACTCAGTAGCTGTGCACTTGGACAAATTTATGAGCACAGATATCTTACTCCAGCTGCTAAAGAAGCATTCATAACTCACTGCTAGATACCAATTGGAATTGTCCTTTTGTAAAAGAAAACCAAAATTATCAGATAGCTGTGCCAAAAATAGTTGCAATCTTTTTACATCAAGATTGTCACAATAATTTTAGAAATTCAATCTGGAAAGTATTTTTTTTCTTTTTCTTTTCCTTTTTCTTTTTTTTTTTTAATCTTAAATGCTGAATTCAAACTCTATTTGATTCCAATCTACCAGAAGTTCATAAACACATACCTCACTAAGAGGATATGAGTAAAGACCAGCAAGTAATTAAATATCTTTGTTGAACCGGTGCTTAGGAACTGAGGGATTCATTATTTTTGTTTAATGAATTTTCCTAACCTTTGGTTCTGTAGCTGTGCTCCCTCTTTATTCCCCAGAGGTGCTGGCAAATGGATACAATCGACTGCAGCAGTTTGTTCTCTGACCCAGGGGTATGGCCAGGAACAAGGGCTACCAAAGGGGGTCGATAGACACGCAGGTGCCAGGCTGTTAAGGTTTGTGTGTGAATAACTATTGCTGAAAATCAATCAGAGAGTTGCCTGGTGTCAAAGGCAGTCGAGCCCATTTGCAGGTAATGTGGTGATTTTCTTTCAAGCAGGTCAGACACCACACATAAGAATTTATGATGAAAAGGAAGAAAAAAAGGAATAAACCTGTGATTATGCAAAGCAGAAGAGGAATTTTGTAGCAGCTGAGACAAAATCAGGTGTAGGCAGAGACCAGCACAAACTCTTTTAAGAAGTAAAAGTGATTTTTTAACTTAGAGAGGAACGAAGAAAAAAAAATATATATATTGGGAATAACTACAGGATGCAGACAACCCATTTGGATTTTAAATTGTAATGATAACCATGCAATGGCATTACAGGGAACTTGCCAATGTCTAATTACCATGACGTCAGTCACCTAAGTGCAGAGTTAAGGGCTGTAAACCTGCATCTAATCCCTCTTTTCAGTGCTTTAACCCCCTACCCACACAAAGAGAAAGGGACTAAAAGACACAGCCAGTCAATCAGTGGTGATAACACCCCCATACAATCAAGCAGCAGAGTCCCGGGGAGGATTAAGCATGGGGGAATAACAGGGTTATCAACAAGAGAAACAGCAAAACAACCAAAGAAATTGTAAGGGCATAATAATAACAAATAGCCTGGGAACAATTCTACGCAAAGAATTCCAGCAAACAAAACCTCACACTGTATTCAATCAATGTGTTTTAAGAAAATATAATGTGTCCAGTGGGTAGACCCCTGGTGTCAGAGTGAAATGAGTTGGTGGCATAATGAGTGTTGTTACTTCTCTTTTCTGTAGATTTTATGCAATCTGTTCCTGTTTATCTTCCTAAACATACTGAAAGGCTGAATTTCAGCAAAGATCAATAATTCTTAACTATGCTTTGTACATCCAGTTAACACATTTCTCCAAGACAGAGTTAAGAAGAAGGCTGAGATTAAAGACAGGCTTTGTCATCCGCTTTGGTATGCCTATCTTGCTAGATCTGGTGGTAGCCTTGAGAAAGTTTGTTCTGGTTTTTGGGATAAAAGAAATTCTAGAAAATACCCTCTACCTGTGAAAAAGAAATATTTCTCAAAGTGGAAATACCTTTATGAATGCAAAAATCTTCAGACAGGCTACAGTTCCTAGAGCTCATTGGTTAGATGTTCATTTAAGTGACTGTTCATTAAAGATCTGCTGTGCACAACCCAGCTTTGTCCAGAAGTGCTCAAAGGAACACTTTATATAAGAAATACATCACAGGCCTGTGGTAAACTGGAAGGAGACTTGTTCTGGAGTAGCCACCAAGCACAACCAAGGCAGCTGTAGACATGAATAAAGTGTAAGATCTATCTCTGACTGGCTGAAATTATGGACGTAACAGTAGAGCTAAAGCCTGGTGAGTGCCCTGACCTGATCAGTGTGGGACAGATCTCTCTCATGTTTTCGGTTCAGTGCAGAGCAGACACATTATTGAATTCTACAGAATTTTAACAGGACAGAAAAGAATTATTTTGTCACCTCAGACTTTGAGCAGTTCTTGCTCTTTAATGTAACTATCTTAACAATTTTCTGCAGGTTTTGGGAAATGCTAATTATCACTGCTCTATAGTTCACAATACCTGACAAATGAAGGGGCAGGTCCAACAAAGCATACAATTTTTATTGACTAACTTTAAGGGATATAGATGAAAAAACAGCATCCAAGATCAAAATTACGCACCTGAGTGCCTTGTTTAGTGCTGGGTAAGAGCCACATACCTTAGACAGCAGATATCAAATAAGGAGCTTTGTAGAACAAGTTAATATCACATCTGCATGCTGCATCTGAACTTCAGCTCTGTGTGAAGCAGAGCATCTCAGTCGTATCACCAGAGGAGACACTCCATGAAACTGGAATTCAATCTGGAATAGGTGCTTCTTATAACATAACTGGAGAAAAAAGACACAGTTCTATCTTTTATGTATTACTGCGTGTCCTGGGCAATATACTGTCCACAAAAGGGCAGGACCTCATGTTCCCCAACCACTCCTGCATTTGATGGAACACCAGAAGATGGAACAAGCTGAGATTACTTCTTGTTCTTCCTAAGCCATAAAGGAAAGGAAACCAAGAGGTGGCAGGGGATGGAGGAGCAGCACAACTTCAAGCTGTGGTCAGGTAGAAATGAGGAGTCCTGGTTTGAACTGCCTGCTTCTGAGCTCTTTCCATTTTCGTCCAATGGCTCATCGATTATCAAAGGCATGACAAAAATTAGGGACTTTCTTTCTAGGTAAATACCTTAATCAGACTGGCTGGATTTTGTATCTTCTTTGGCTCTTCACTTTTTGCATTCTTTTCTAAGCAGAGGCACACAGTGCTTTCACACTCAGAAAACACACACACACAAATGGAAGCCAAATCTCTCGTTTTTTCTGTCTGCCTTTAAAAAATGAAGCAGCTGCAATCACTGACAGTTCTTTGTCAGCCCCCCAGCCTTATTAGCCTATACTTGCTATTTTCCTGTCTGTTGTAATGCTGTTGAGGAGCTGATGACCTGCATGGCCCAGTGTCCAAATGCCATTCAGATACAGTGACCACAAAGTCTCTCCATAGCCGAGAGACCTTGAAAATAACCAGGTCTAAGATGTCTGGTTAGTTTTGCACGCTACAAAGTTTGGATGATAAATGCATCCACCTAAATCATATTTTACATGGTAACATCATTGTTTTTAGACATAAGTGTTAGTGCAAGAAGTCTTTTGAGAAAGAGGAAATCAAACCCCAGCTTTCAGCTTCCTTGGCACAAAATGGGACTCTAGGTCTCTCTTGCCTTTCAGACTCAAACTAATACCACTGCCTAAAAGAAACCTCTTCTTAAGAGGGCTTGACAGGAACCACTGGAAATTCAGAGCAGTGAGACATTGCTAGAGTTGTACAAAGGTGAAAAGACAATGGGAATTTTAAATAATTTGCTAAAAATTATTTGTGCAAAGTGAGAAAGCTCTGCTGAGAAGCAAACAAAGAGGCACGCTTAAATGGCTACTACAAAATTTCTCATAACTCAAATTTGAACTAAATGTTTTCAATCCATAAAAAGCAACTTCTGTCTGCATCTTGATTTAAAAACAAATCCATAATTTTTTGATTACACTAATTTCAATGCAGTTGAATTCCTCCCTTATTCCTCAGCCACTGGGGACCACAAACAAATTGCCTTTGATTCTGTCTGAACAACGTGCTTGACTTCAAATTGTGGACATAGAGAGATTGTATTCTAAGTCATTTCATACTCTTCATAAGCAGGATCATGAGTTTTTGTTGTAAAAGGTCCACAGCACAAAGTGTTCCAGAGAAATGTGTGATAGTATACTGCTGTCACCAGGAAGGAAAATAAAAGTGGATGGCTAAAAGCTAAAGATTTACCTTATTTCCTTAGATCCATTTGATGTATCTGATGGCCACTGTAAAAGGTAGCTGTCACATTCAGAGGTTTAGGAAGAACATTATGAGAAACTCAGGTCTCTTCTTGTTAAAACTAGCTTCTTATTATCATTAGAATGTGAGCAGTCTGACTGAGATTCCTTTCACTCTTCCTCCCCAAAAGCTCTTTTTTTTAATTAATCTATCTGCTGTCTCATCATACCTGGAAGCTTTAATTCACAGTTCTTATTAATTGTCACATATTGCACTACAGCCACAATACAGGATAGAAGAGAACTGTGAAAGCAGAAAGTGCCTGGCAGAGAACTCAACTTAAGGAGGAGCAATAGGCACACATGTAAGAAGAAAAGTACTACTTCCTTGGCAAAAACCCCCACATTTCAGAAGCCTTATGTTGTTCAAATACTGACTGGTCTGAATACTGTTTGCTGTAGTCTGTTTTCCCTCCAATACACAACTATTTCTCTTCATATTACTCTCTGTTGGTATTTGGGATTTTTTCCTGGGTGTAGATCACAGACAGTTGCCCAGGGTCACAAACCATGGTTACACTGAGGTTGAGCCTGTGTTTAATTAATTATGATATACTTCTTGCACAGATTTACAGGTCAGGTTCCAGGAGTTAGCCATGCACGTCCAGAGGGAAGCTGTATTTGTCAGAGTCAGTGTAAAACCACAGGAGGAAGTTCTTAGCTCCACTCTCTGTCCTCCTGAGATTCCTTCCTCATAGTCATCACCAAAAGTCAGAAAAAACTCAGTTTCCTATGTCCTCCATGGTAGTTCTTTATGGAGTAGAACAGCAGTAAAAAAGGAGACTTTCATTCCCCCTCCCAAAAACACCCCAGCTTTTTCCCAAAGTCCTTCTCTCAAATTACCCAACACATAGCTGAAAGAACTTTTTATTTACTTACTCCTTGATATTGGCAGCCCTCTTCCAAGCTCCCCTCTCCCAGTCAGTGATGGGAGAATTATCTAACTAAATGTAGAGAACTGGAGTTAGACACCCAACCCCAAGTGAGGCACTCTGGACTCCGTCGAGGACCAGTGGAAATCAAGACCTGTCTTTAGAACAGGGTCCGTTTGGTCTACTTTGAGATGCAGCTAACCATACCCTGGAAATAAGTGTCTCTACCCAGGAATAGGATTAGAAAATTGAGATTGTTCTGCCTGGAGAAGAGGAGGCTCTGGGGTGACCTTATTGAAGTCTTTCAGTACATGAAGGGAGCCTATGAGAAATCTGGAGAGGGTTTTTTTACAAGGGTGTGTGGTGGTAGGACAAGGGGAATGGCTTTAAACTGAGAGAGAGCAGGTTTAGATTGAATATTAGGGAGAAATTCTTTACTGTGAGGGTGGTGAAGCCCTGGCACAGGTTGCAGATAAGCTGTGAGTGCCCCATCCCTGGAAGTCTTCAAGGCCAGGTTGGACAAGTCTCTGAACAACCTGGTCTAGTGGAAGGTTCCATTCTGGTGAAAAACATCCTGTGACCTTTTCCTCATTGCACTGATAATTGTACTGAAACTGAGAGCTCCCAGTTTACAGCAGGCAACTTTCAATACAACCATCAGCCATCCTACAAAGAATATTGTTCCTTTATGCACCCTGTGTTCAAACATCTGGACATTGATTCATAAGCAAATTTGAATTTACTTGATTTACAAGTAAATTGTAAATCACAACATATAATAAACTGTTCCACTAAGGAAAAATAGTATTGAAAGCTCTCTCAATTGATAAATACACCCACTAAGCAGACTCATCAGTGTAAAATGTAATGGTGGCGTTCCCTCAAGGAGAGGTGGCCTTACCTGTTAGGTTATTTTCTCTGGGTTTCCAGTGTGGCCATGAAAATCTTGTTGCTTTCTTCAAAGTTTTCTTCTTCAGGTGCACATCCTGTTTTGATCTGGACTTATTGATCATTGGAACTATGGACTTAATGACTTAGAAATCTTCTGCAAAGTCTTGGCAAGGTTTATGAAGTGGCTCAGAAGCAAAGCAGGAACAAGCTCTCAGTCAGCTCTAGCTCATGGTCTTTCTTGGAGGCTCTCTGCCTGGCTTTAAGTGCTTACATGACCATCATCACTCAATCTTTCTTAACAAGAGCATTTTTCATTACTATTATTTTAGAAGTGCCTTGTAATAACTCAGAAGTACCGGGAAAAAAATCTGAAATGCCCGTTTTTATTTTTTTTCCTCTTTCACCCAAAATATATGTTTCCTTCCACTATGTACAATCTGTTTCTGTGGCAGTGGCTTGGGTTTCCTTGGAAACGGCTGCAGGTCAGACCTTGATTGGTTGTGTTGTCAGCTTGATTGCAGTGTTTCAGGCAGTGGGACCTCTAAGTGCAGCTCCGAGGCAAGTAAATAGGGGGCTATCCAAGGGCTTTGCATTAGTGGTCTGAAAGAAACCACACAGATGGCATTTGGGGGAGTGTGTGACACAAGGGCACTGGTTTGAAGAGAACAGGAGACAGCAAGGAGTGAAAAAGCAGCCAAATGAGAGGTGTTGGCAGGATGGCTGGGATGGAGAAGTTTGGCTGCAGTGCAAACTGCCGTAGTCTCGTCTCTCACAGAAGGGGCAGCTGACAGTAGGGTGCTGTGGTGGTCTGGACCATGAGTCCCTCAGTTACTGGGACCGGAATGCTTTGTTTCCTGTTTGATTCTACCAATTCAACTGCAAATTTTCTCAGGCACATGTGTATCTTAATACAGTACTAGGAGGGAAAAAGAAAAAAGGATGTTTTCCACCATAGTGTCTGGGAGCCAGTAAATTAAGACAATTATAGAAGAGAGTAGCAGGTTTGTATCCTGCAAACTTTGGGGAGGAGAGGAGGGGATTGCCTAAAAAGGGCATCCCTGAAGCTGCTTAGTTTACGAATCCAAGTACAGTAAAGCCACACAGAAAGAACATACACACTGAGAAGAAAACAGGAAAGGTGGGAACTGCACTTCAGAAGGGATCCCTGAGCTTTGGCTCATTCCCTTTTCCACCCATGCAAGTACATGTGTACTGCAAAGCTTCCTGGGCTGGTATGTGAACACAGTCACATACACAGTTTGGTGGTCAAGTCCCATGCTAAATTTCTAAAACACCATTTCAGAATTACAGAGTATCCAGAATGAACCCAGTCTTTCAAGGTTTTGCTTTGCTTTACTTTGCCTTTCCTTACCTTGCCTTGCCTTGCTTTCCCTTCCAATCCCTCAACTCCACATAAAGTAAGGTTTAATTTTAAACTTTAACAGCACAACTGTGGTGTGCGCTTCTGAACCACTCTGCCTGATAAACTTCCACATGGCAATTATGTTCTGTTCTGACTCCTTAATGTACTTGATAAATTCTTTGGCAAGCAGACATGCCCAATGCCCAATAACCTGCTGTGAATATACAGATTAAAAAAGAGAGATAGAGAGAGAGAGAGAGAGAGAGAGAAAGGGTATTGCTTGTTTACCACATGTGCAGTTTCCTTTATTTTTCTCCCTGATTCGCAAGCAGATCACTTTCCGTTAATTAAGTAAAAAGTACTTAGTGGAATCGATCTGGATTCAGGTCTAAGAGCACTCGCTAATTCTGCTGTTAGTTTTAGGAAGCTGGTGGCAAAAAGCATCTATCAAGACAAATTTGTGCAGGCACCGCCCATGGTTAGACTCACAGTCAAATGTCTGCAGTTTAACAACTCGCCTGTGTGTCGTCTGAGCACCAGGGACTCTAAGCATCTTTCAGCCCATGGAAAAATGCAAGTTAATGTCACCTGATGTAACCTGCTATAAAACAGATGAAAAAGAAATCCCATTTTTCATTGTATTTACAGGACTATGCAGAGATTATCTCAGTTCACCCGACACCCAGTAATCAGTTAAATTATATTTAACAAGCACAGTCCATAGTGAAGGACATATTTCAGCCCACGATGAAAAAGATGCTTTGACATTTCAGAAGTTAAAGAGGAAAGGGGCAGCAAGACAGGGAGAGGAAGGCTCCTGTGTGCTGTCACACAGAAAAAAACAACAAGTTAAAGGAGGATAAAACCCTCTTGATTTCTTCTCTAGTGCTGTTCCCGGTTAACAGTGCTGCTCTTCTTTTAATAGTGTATCACTCTTTTTCAAGCAGATGTACAGCTCTCATTAGAGATAATCCCCCATGCTCCCTCATCTTCCCTTTCCCAGCTTTAGGCAGATAACATTAGTTACTGTCCTTTTATTGCATTGTTCCATTTTGTGTACTCAAAGAACTATCTGCATTACAATAATCTATGTATGTCAAATGGGATTAGGAAGGAAATTGAATGAATTAGCCAGAGTTATACAATAAATAATCAAGGAAATTTTAAACAGGAAAATGCATCTATAATTATGCAGGTAACACCAATTCATGTTTTTTATTGAAACTTTTTAATCCTCACTGTAGACAAAATTAAATTACACAGAAATTATTCTTTTTCCTTAATAATATCTTTCTCTGGAAGAGAAATACCTATTCCATGCAATGCGTTTGCTAGCATCCTTTATATGGTACATAGAGGGAGCTGTTGGCATAGGTTTATTAGACCAATCACTGTGAAAATTTTCCATTATTACCAAACCCTTTATAAGGTTTCATTATTATTTTAACTGAAAAAAACATACAGTCACCATCAATATATGAATAAAAAGAATCTCACAAGTTTTAGGCACATAAAGAAGATATGAACTGTAATACAATATTCTGCTTTTTGCTGGACATTGCATTCGTTAGTATACAAACTCCAATAAACAAAAAGTTTTTTAGTATGTAAAAATAAAAAATTAGGGAGTATTAGCTTTACAATTTCTAAAGTACATGAAAACATATAAAAGAGACACCTGTACATATTCCAATGTGCATGCATGAGATACTCTTCTATTATTTCTAATCCTGCAGAGCAGTCTGGAGGCTGGGAGCTGGAATCTTTGTCCTCAGTGGAGCGTAGGGAGACTGCTATTCCTGCCTTTTTCTCCCCTAACCTTCAGGGATTTTTTTCAGGCTGCTGTTGAAACAAGGGCCAGGCAAATATTTAAAGGGGGTGCTCTTACTCTATGAATAACCTAGATGCTCTTAATTACCTCTATAAATGCAGCAGGACTCTTTTATTCGACAATTGTTTTTCTCCACACATAACCATCTAAAAATCACACTAGTTTGCCCTCAGGATTAGTACAAACATTTAAAATTTTCAAAAACAGATTTAAAAATGCACGTTATATAAACAGGACAGTGTCAGTGTCTTTAAATTAGTTCATGAAAAATTGGTTAGGGAAAGAGTATTTTTTTAATATTTAAATATAAAATGGAATCCACTCTCTTTTTCAAAATTTACAAAATGATTTGTTAATGTTTTTGTCCATCACATTTCATTGCTAGAATTCTACAGGTTGCCAAATTCCTTGTGGCAGTTGCAGCACTGAAATCCTGGAATCCTGACTATTCCCTCTGCAGTCCTAGTTCAGAAACCCCCACACAGGAAGTTCTTGATACGGTAAAAGAGACTTTGTTTGCCAAGAGATGTTTGGCAAAACTGGTGAGACTCACGGCTTCAAAATGCAAGGCAACCTCGGCATTTTTAGCCAGATCAGGGCTGAATGTCTTAAGGTTTATGTCAGAGCTGGACATCACAAAGAAGTAACACTTCTACATTTTGTTAGATAGAGTTTAGGAGCATCGTAAACACTTAATGTGTTTGACATGTCGTACATTGAAAAGGCTGAACATTAACAACCCGGTCACTTAATTTCACAGTGAGCACACAGATGTTACGTTGGACGTACGTGGTCACTTACCCATTTTTCATTTGACTCATAAATGCGTTCCACTTAGCACTGAACAAAAAGGAAGCTATTTACAACGCCTATTCTGTGCCCGATCTCCTCTTCATTTCAATCAGTGAGAGGTTTGACTGCCTTTGATCTGAGCAAGAAGGAGCCCTTCGTTTCAGCAGCAATTTTGTTTGCTGCTCAGTGCAGTGCTGAGCAGGTGCAGTAGACATCCACCTTAATGGCTGGGATAACAAGGACTACTGAATGATTTGTGTCTACCTGGAATTTTATATCTATCTGATACTTTAAATTAAAAATTGCATTTCTTGCTTGTGGCCTCAATTCAGCATGATACTTAAGCAGAATTTAACTTCAATGCGTGCACGCTCCCAGGGATTTAAATAAAACTATCTGTATATTTAAAGATAGATTCACACTTTTTGAACAGCAATCGAAGCCGTTGCCAAGATTTCTGCTTTAACAAGCACACAATGTCTGAAGAACCCATTTATTTATTCAGCAACTTGTTTTTAGATCAAGTGCTTTTAAATCATCCAAATGGGTGTTACGTTTGTTTTGTATTTTCATTGCTAATACAATATTTGAAACCATAGTTCCTCTAGAGCAATTTATGAAGGAGGAGAACAGGCTATTTGGTTTAGTATAGAAGTATCAAAAAATAAAAAATGAAAATTTTTATAATTGAGTCATTTCATGTTTGGAAGAAAACTAAAAGCTAATCTTAACTAAAGTGCTTTCGTTTCAGTTCATGACACTAACAGCTGCTGTAATTGTAGTGCTGAGGCAAAGAAGTTCTGTATTGTGAAAAATATATACTAAATTGTTTCTAAGTATCTCGGAAGATCTTACCTTCTGCCAGAAGATTTATATAGTCACAGTGCATTTATATTTCACTGAGCTGTCTTCTCCATAGCAACGAATCACAAAAATGTATATGTACATATGGTGGAAAAAGTCAATGAACACAGACAGCCCATACAATTCCTTAGTTGTCCATAAGGTGAATCATAGAACCAAAAAATGGTTTGGGTAGGAAGGGACCTTAAAGATCATTCAGTTCTGACACATCTGTCATGGGCAGAGACACTTTCCACTGGATCAGGCTGCTCCAAGCCCCCTCCAACCTTGAGCTGGACACTCCCAGGGATGGGGCAGCCACAACTTCACTGACCAAGAGATAAACAGACAGAGAACCTGAAATGTTTCAAAGCATTTGTGATCAGTCTGCTTCCTCTTGGTCTGGAACAGGAGCAGGTGATGATTAATGAGAGACATCACAGGAGACTGAGACTAGATGGAATTGTGTTATCTGTGGCTGGGAGACAGTAACTGGAAGACCAATGGATATGGGTTCAGGATACTGGTAGCTGGTAGGTGGCATTTTAGACTGCTTTTTTGCCAACTTTTCCATAGTCTTTGTTAAATAAAGGGAAATAAGGTGCTGATGGTGCTTTATTTAATCTTTGGGCACAAGTAGAAAACTTGCTATTATGGCTACCACTCATCCTGATCATTTTCTCTCCAATTTACTCAAAGTACTTTGTTTCCTCTTCATTTCGCAGGAACCCACTTTTCCATCCTTGCTGTTTTATTTAATCATAAATATAGACTGCAAAATCTATAGATCTAGGGATTATCTTTATACTTTGGAACTCTGGGCACTGGTTGAAAATTCTGACTTTATGTTCTTTAACTTCTGTTGAGGAAAAATTTTGGTACGGGGGAGAGCTCAGTTTCTCAGTTCCACTTCTAGTTCTTAGTGAGCAGGAAAATACCGGTATTAAATATGTATTCCAGCACAAAGTATAAAAAAATCCAAACTGGTTTATGAATTTTTTAGGTGACTTCTAAATTAACCTTGATAATACATACATTTGCTGAACAGAAATATTACACAGGAAATAATTTACTACTCATGGAGCCTTTTTTTTCCAGTTTTTCCAACCCAGTACTGCCTGAACACTAACCCCTTGATGCAGACCAGGGACTTGAACTCAAAACTCCTCCACTACCTAAGCAATCACCAGTCTATTGAGACAGTTCAGGTAAATCTTCCTAATTTTGTTGTGTTGGACCTCTTCCTCTTTGAATGAATGATAAAATCACCTTTCTAGTTTTTTTCAGTTAGGTAAGGAATTATACCAGAAGAAGATCAGAAAATTGATGGTTCCGAAAGAACATGATTTTTTTTTTTCCTTTTTCCTAAAACCTCTCTCAAACATCCATGATTGGTAAACAAATAAGAGTGGAAATGCAGATTGCTATTGAAAAAGTTAATTCTTTTCACGTGCCATTTAGAGAGGAAGTTCGAGAAGACTGCTTGGAGGAGGGGAAAGCAAAATTAAGACTTTCTTAAGGCACACTTGAAATTCTTAGAATTTATTGACTGGGATACTTTAGCGTGGAGTCTATAAATATATGTCCAGTTCTGCACAATTAACAGCACCAGCTCTTCAAGAAATATAAATCACTATGTTTGTGATTTCCATGTTGGTGAAGTCTCCTTTCTTTAATCTCCCATTTATAATCAGGTATGAATTAATAGAAAACTACTAATTTTTGTGTTATCTTTTGAGACAGATACTTCAGAGAAAGCACAGATGGTCCAATAAAGGGTACTTTTGTACTACTCCCACAGTGTAAGGGAACTCAATTACTTAGATAGAATTTAATGAAGACTTACAATAATCTGACACTGTCCCAAAACCAGGACAAATAAATGAGAGTAAAACAAACCAGTCATCTGCTATAGGTGTTGCCCCAGCAATTTTGAATTTCAGTAAAGTTTGAATCCTGACTTTAAGTAAATAGGACATTCAGCTGGAATTCATCACAATGAAAAGGAGTCCGGAATAGGGTCCACGCATTGGAATCCAATACTTGTGCTCTTGTAGTAACTCTTGTTGGCAATGATAATAGCTATAACACACCTATCATTCATTTTTTGTCACTCTTTCTCTGTACCACACTAAAAATAACCTTAAAAATTCAAATAATTTCTAGTCAGTTTTTTCAACTTATTGCATCTTATCTGAGGGCTGTGCAACCTTTGACCGTGCTGTCACAACGTCTCCAGTCCTGGGGAAGTTAGTTTTTCCTCATTTTGCACCTAGAGGAGTAAGAAAGAGATAAGATGACATGGCACTCGAATCTCACCAATATCAATGGTAAGAACGAGTCCAAGCACATGTAAATATTAGGATCTTGATACTGCTTTTTAAGTGGGTTATTCAAACCAATAATAAGGACCTTGACCTGATCACTGGGGATTCAAATTTTAAACAGTCAGGAGATTTACATGAAACTTACTTAGAAAATTTAGTTGGTTTTGCAGTTGTAAAGAACAAAAAGAGTTTATTTTAGGCAAAATAGAGGCATGTTATACACAGATATGCTGTCTACAATGGTTGTGTAGACTCCCTCAGAATGCTGTGCAGGGAAGCTGGCCTTCTGCTTGTCTTGAACATTATTGTAGGATGATGTGAATTACCAAAATCCAATGGCCGTAACAGGACTGAATCTTGAACTAAACACTGACTCTTGCACAAGTAAATTTAGATGAGGGGAAAGCAGCCCCTAATAGCAACAGGGGTTTCCAAATGAATCTTCACCAGGTTTCAAATTCACTTGCTGCTAAATTAGTGAGAAACTTCAAGATACAGAAGAATCCCAGACTGATAGAATGGGTTTGGTTGGAAGGGACCTCTAAGACCATCCAGCTCCAACTCCGCTGTTATGGGCAGGGACGACTTCCACTAGACTGGGTTGCTCAGAGCCACACCCAACGTGGCCTTGGACACTTCCAGTGATGGGGCATCCAGAGCTTCTCTGGGCAACCTATGCCAGGGCTTCACCACCCTCACAGTCAAGAATTTCTTCCTAATATCTAATCTAAACCTACCCTCATTCAGTTTGAAGCCATTTTCCCTTGTCCTATCACTAATGACTTTGTCAAAAGTCCCTTTGTAAGTCTCTTTTAGTACCAAAGTCTGCTCCAGCTCTAAGGTTTCCCAACAGCTTTCTTTTCTCCGGGCTGAACAACCCCAAGCTTCTTGAGCTCTTCACTGAGCTTATAGATGTGAAATCTTTAAAAATCACAACAGTTTGGTTGCTCCTTCTCATACCATCTCTCATCTTTTGGACAATGTCAGTAGAAGAGGGAGCCTATAATAAATCTTAAGGGTAAAGTCCAAGACTCAGAGAACGTCTCAGGTGGGCCCTGCCAACATTTATGTTAGAGCTTGGAGACTTGAGCTTGGATGTTTGTTGAACTTCTGAGTAAAACATTCTTTAACATGACTTGTTCAATTTTGTCCCTCTCAATGATGCTCTGATAATTTGTTTGGAAGTGCAACCCTTCCAGGTACAGGAATGCTGCATGCCATAATCCTACAGACTTCTTTCTGACCTTCTGATACCTGAGTTCTGTTTTCTTCATCTTCTCCCTCTATAATCCCAAAAGTCGAGATCTTCCAGGAAGGAGATCCAAGTGATACTTGAACCAATTCCTAGAAACACTCTCCACACACAGTGCAACATGGTCCTTATAAAGGTGTTACTAACTTCTTATAGCTTTAGTATTAACACAACATTCTCAAGATATATCTTATGTAGCAATATGTCCCTGAATCATCCTTAGTGTGTCACAAAATCCTCATCACTCTTGTTTTGTGATTTCCAAGTTAAACTGTACTGTAGAGTAAACGCTTCTGTTGTCACAGTGACTTCTATATATGTGAAGGTACAGCAGCTCTTTAAAACCTAGAAATTTCTAAATGTTAGCTCATATAGCAATATATTTGCAGGGAAATACATTAATATATCTATTAATTATTTTTTTTGAATGATCTTAAATGTGGATAGGGTAAGTTAACGTACCAGTCTTTGACTTGTGTTAATTTCACATCGTATGAAGACAGCAGAACTTACAATTCTGCTCTTGTTTTTATTTTTTTAAGCACAAGTCCCAGGTGTTTCATTTTTAAAAGATGTTACTGCAATAAAAATGTTATTAAAGTGTCTTTGTTCATGCTGTTATAGTTGAGGTTGTGTCAGCATTTCCATTACAAGCTCATCTTTTTCAGAGAAAATGCTCTGGTCCATTGGGTAAATAACACATGTTTTTCTATGACACACACACACAGAAAAGCTAGAAATATTAAAGGATAAAATTGTTTAGGATCCTATCTTAATTTCATACAGTGTGTGTTGTGTTGTAATTTTTCCCCATGAATGAATAAATCAAGCATTGCCTGCCAGTGATCACAAATTTCCTTGTACCACAAACTATGTTATTGTCTTTTTTTATGTAGACTTTTTTTTTAAATTAAAATCTGGAGAAAATGTATTTCTCATTACTATCATGCATACTTATCATTAGGATAATGCTTTGAAATTTCATCTAACCCTTAGAATTGTTGTGGAAATGAAGATGTGGTGAGCCCCTGAAAGACAGGTTAAAACTAGAGTTTTGGGAGGTCATTTTCAGTTTTGATTTCTCACCACAGCTGAAATAAGGTCTTATGTGTCTCAGAATTTAGGTAGCATCACGTAACTACTCCAAATTATAGGCAACTTTTGGTACTCCTGTCTGAAGTGACGTGACAGGGCTACAAAAAGGAATCAGACACCAGGAGAGCCTTCCTCATAGGAAACTGCTGAGTAGGACACAGCTCAGTCTATTAATTTATTAGTTATTATATGCTTTCTCATGAGGCAGCTCATAAACCTTTTGCATTCAGTTTGTATGTTTTTAGTCAGTCATTACAATTTCTAGACACCATCCCCACTGCTAATAACATCACATCTGTTAAACTGCATCCTGAGCTCTTCCCCTGCTCTGAGGCTGTGATCCTGTAGTTTGATGAGGTTTTTTTGGTTATTGCCATGACCCCCCCCCATGTCTTCACACTCCTCCTGCCTCATCAGACCCTGTAGAAGGTCACATTCCAAAACAGCAGCTTGGAAAACAAGTGGTTTGAACTTCACGCCCAAACCCTTCACTCAGTATTTGTTTTAAAAACAAACACTGTCCTTAATACACAGGATGGGTGATCTTTAAGCTTAATCTCTCTTAGTAGAGGAGGCCAAAATCTTCATAGCCTCAGGCTTATTTTTGTTGTTGTTCTTGTTTATTAATCTCTGAATCCTTTAAGACCAAGTATCTTATTGCATCCAGGTTTATTGTAGAAATACTGAGAAGTTACTTCTGGAAACTGGGATTCAGGTGTGCCAGAAGCTGTGCAAACATACCGGAGGAGATTTTTCTTATCTACCTTAGATAAGAAAAGAGTTAAGAAAGAATTTCAATGGATGAAATAAATAGAGAAGACAAGTGGAAAGGAATATTTCCACCATTTTTGCACACAAGGAAGAGTGACATTAGATAATACACCTTAAGCCAAACTGCTAGTGATAGAGCCAAAAAAAATGCCCATGTTCTTCCTCTAGCCAACTCTCATCTTAACACGAAATTTCTTATATTTAAAGATTAAGAATTCACAAAGAGGAGATTTTTTGGCCTGTTTAGACTTTTATGTTTACCATCAGATTGTGATTTCCTAATTTTTGCATTATTTGCCCTTGTCCGAGACATGTTTTGCAGGGTCATCATTCATCTGGTGTACTGATTAAACAGAATTTCCTTTGTCTGTTCATTTCAATATTTAATACCAAGTTCTGTGATTATGTGCAGCTATTTTCTCTTATCTCCTCATAACTTTTGTGAATGGATAACTCCTCGGTTTCAGGACAGAGATTGCTCTTTTCTTGCTCCAGATTAAGTCCTGTCTTAAGCACAAGGTCTCATTGCTAAAAAAGGGCCAAAGGGGTCAGTCTTCTTTTTCCAGAAATTCACAGATGTTGCTAGCAAAGTTCTCCTATCTCTGGATAACTTAATTTGAAGGTGCTTAAAAACAACAAATCCAAAACAAACTATTCATGACTTAACTATGAGTTGTTTTGAATATTTTTCCTTAAATCTAGTTTTCTGGAATGAAGTATTTTTGGCATTGACAGTTCTCATAAAGAAAAAGCTAATTATTTTCTTCTGAGCATAATATGCGGATAATTAAGATAATGTTTTTAGCAATCTGAAGCGTGTGACTGCCTTCATACAATGTAAATATACATTTTTTTTTTCACCCTTCATATATTTAATTTAACTGTGGAACAAAAGAGTACAAAGAAATATGACGGTTTGCATAATTACACAGCTACTTCCACGTTATATTCTTGAGTCTTTTTCAATCTTTCACTCGGAAATTTTCTCCGTAACTGAGCCTTTTAGGATCTTTCCTTTTCTTTCCTCGTAGCTGCATTGAGTGTCTGTGTCTAAGAAGGAAGCATTTGCTTTTGGTTTATAAAGGTGTATGGAAACAGTGAGGCACAGAAAAATATGCATAGCTGTGCATTTGCTGTGTGTGTTCTCTGTATAACATGCATGCATATGGATTTTTGTGTGTGAATACATAGCACATTTGCACATACAAGAAGTATTTAATCAACTGCTAGACTTTGAAAGTATGATCATATTAAAAAGTCACTCATTTTGAAGTTACACTGGAGAGTGGTTATTAATAACTTTGATAAATCGATGAAAGCTTTGATAGCATAAAGGAATTAGAAGGATTTTTTCTGATGAGTTTCTGAATACTGGTAGAGAATAAACCATTTGGGGGGGGGCTGTGTGTCACTCCTGATATTATTTAGAAAGATTGCAAGGGACAATGCTCAGTTTAGGACATATTTTATTGGTGAAAGAGAGGAAAAATGACAGAAACAGCTCCAAATGAAAATGCTGCTTTTGTCTCTCAAATGTTTTCCCCTAGATCCCGGTGCCCCTCGTGTGCCTTAATCCACTGTGGTTGCTCAGTGCTGTTTGTGAGAAGCTGATACAGGACAAATCGGACTTGGCAGCTGTGCAAGGGCTAGCATGCATCACTCAGCTGCCAGCATTCAGCTACAGAGAGGAAGGATGTTTCTGCACTCAGGTTATACTCACTGTTTTAGGGAAGAGAGTTTTTGGTCTCAGCCTTTGCATACTTGCTCAGAGACATGAAATGGAGAATGGAAACCTTGAGAAATTGCTACAAAAATCTGTAGTTGTCCCCGCGTTAGACAAAATGTTTGAGCACCAACTCTTCTGCTTCTGTATCAGACAACCTGATGTAGCGTATACAAATCAGGGCTAATATTTCCACCCACATTTTCTGAAAGAATAATGTTTTGGAGGTTTTATTTTATTTTGTGAAAAGTGTCTGCACATTTTTTCCTTGTAAACTCTCTAAAACCTGAGTATCATCAAGGTTTTAAAGTCTTCAGTCATTCTCTGTTTCTTTTTCAAGAACTAACCAACACTCTCGTTTGAGAAGTTGAAGAGAAATTGTTTCTCACTTGTGAATTCTCTTTAGGAAACTGTTCTGACAGTGACCAAACTCCTGCTGTGAAGCCCTTCTCAGAGCAGTCAGACTTACACCCTTATGAGACCCCACCCGGGGTCCTGGGGGTCCCCAGCACAGGAAGGACAGAGACCTGTTAGAGCAAATCCAGAGGATGCTACCCAGATGACCAGAGGGATGCAGCACCTCTGCTCCGAGAAAAGGCTGAGAGAATCGGGTTTGGTCAGCCTGGAAAGGAGAAGCTTTGGGGTGACCTAACTGCAGTCTTCCAGTGCCTGGAGGGAGCCTAACAGGAAAGATGGAGATGGATTTTACAAGAGTATAAAGTGACAAGACAAGGGGAAATGGCTTCAAACTAAAGAGAGTAGGTTTAGATGGATATTAAGAAGAAATTCTCCACTGTGAGGGTGGTGAGGCTCTGGCACAGGGTGCCCGGAGAAGCTGTGGCTGCCCCATCCCTGGAAGTGTCCAAGACCAGGTTGGATTGGGCTTGGAGCAACCTGGGAGAGTGGAAAGTGTCCCTGCCCGTGGCAGGGGGGTGGCACTGGATGGTCTTAAAGACCCCTTCCAACCCAAATCATTTGATGATTCCGTGATTCTCAATGCACACACAGCAGCGTACCCATGGATTTCATGGTATGCTGGAAGCACGTGAAAGGAATTACATGCACTCAGAGGAATCTTTTGCTTTTAAAGTGAGTAGCTTAAAGTTAAATATTGTTAAATAAAATTTTGTATTTCTGAGCAAAGAGAATAATTGGTAATCCACGCTGTTAGCTATCAACATGCAGCCTGCCTTGGAAGGGAGCATGCTTTCTATCTGTCAGATACTGGCTTACATAAAGCTTGCTGCAACTCCAGAGAATTTTAGATCTTGTAGATAAACTGGAAACAGCTGAGAAATAGAGGAGTAATTTTAGTGTAATTTTGCCTGGTTTTGTAACATTCTGTTACAAAGAATGATAAAGCTGAACTCAGAGTGATTTATGGAGGATTTACATCATGTTCAGTATTTCCTCTTACAAAAGTCAATTTATCCATAGGTCTCTCTGGGTGCCTTTCAGAGAAGAAAAGGAGTCGTTTTTCACATTTCACAAACAGGTAATGTTTGAAAGCATCCAAACAGGTGATTTCTCCCACATTTACACAGAATATCATCAACTTTGTTCCTGCCCATGGCAAGGGCGTGCAAAGAGATGATCTTTAAGGTCGCTTTCAACCCAAACCATTCTGTGGTTCTATGAACTAAGGCTGAGAGTTGAAACTTTGGCCTCTTAATCTGTGCAGGCTCCAGATAGACAATTGTAATGGCTGTATAAACAGCCAAGTCTACTTAGATTTAAAATTATTAACCCTCCTGCTTGCCATTCCTCTGCTAACAAAGCATATACACAGTGTTAAACTGGAAAACTGCAGAGCATGACAGTCAATGTATTGCTATAATACTTGTTGTTATGAATTAATTAGCTGATTTACATTTATATAGCACACTTCATGCAGAAGCAACACATGGCATTATACACTTAAACTACATTACAATTAAACAGAAATTCTGCTAGAGAAGTCAAGACGAGGCGTCCAAAATAAATCACCCAAAAAGCTCAAAAAAATTAAGCTTCTCATAGCTCTGATGGGAGGCAGCTTATTTTAAAAAAATCAAATTTTTAAGAAGGGGCAAGTACAAATCTCAGTTACAAGGACGGTGGCTGATCAGCTGTTCAGGGAGGTAAGTGGAGCTGAAAACAAGATGTGAAGAGTATACAAGTACTGTAAAAGCAATTATGCATTTGACAGGAAGCCTGTGCAGCATCCCCCATCTCCATGTGAGCAGCCAATGTACGCAAGTGGCCATTCTAGATGCTGAATTTTGTGCAAACCAGGGGCTTACACAATGCATGGTCAAGGAAGGCTGCAAACATAAAGTGGCAGTAATCCAGCTGTGGTGCTACAAAATGCGAGTCAGGAGCTGTGCATCCCACTGAGACACAAATGATCTTAACCCACTAAATTCCTGAGATGACTAAAATGAAGTCTGAACAGCACGGCTCACTTCAGCTGATTAGGAAATTAAAATTCCTCTCCCAGCCAAATGTTGAGTGAAGAATCACTGTTGCAAGAGTTATTGGATGTAAGCAAAAGAGAAGAAAAAAAAAGATTTAATTTTCTCTGACTTAGAGAGTTAGGAAAAAAAAAATTAAAAGATCCAAAGTTTGGCTTCTGACAAAAGGTATTTAAAATCAAAAGGTACATCATCAGAGGATAAAATTATTTTTAATGACTTCACTGTGAAAATATTAGGATGCTGCGTCTTCTTTAATTCTCTTAGAAAGAGTGAAATCTATGAGACACCTGTTTCTGTTTCTGGAACTGAAGGACTGTTCCAGGCAGGAGTTTCAGATGTTAGCACTGACTGAGCCTTTTCTCCAGAAATGTGCTTGTCTGGGTTCTTCCAATATCTTATTTATTCTTATGAATAATTTTTCACTGTTTGAAGGTTGCCTTTTCAACCAAACTCAGTTTCCTCATTTACCATTTACTCTTAACATTTCATTAAGTTCTTGTTCCAGTGAGTGCTAATTTTACACATATAGAAATAAAAGTTATTAAAGGATATGATCCTAAACAATGTTAGTTTTTCAAAGTACAAAGTGAATTTCAAATTAACCATATTTGGAGTGAAAACTGAGAACATGTTTTTCAGAAAAGAAGTGTTCTTCAAGAGTTTTTTCTATTCAGCCAAGAAGATTTAGATTTACAAAAGATTGTGAAAATGTACAGAAAAAATTTAAAACAAACAAAACGAAGCAGAGTTCTGAAAAACATATTTAAGCAGTCAACTTGATTAGAAACATGACGGGTTTTTGGTAGCCTGCTATTGGAAACTACATCACACAAGAGTTCTTATTTTCTGGGGTTTTTTTCTTTTATCTTTTCATAATAAAACCCCTGTCATCAGTGGGCAAGAGACTGTAACCAAAGCTCTCCTCAGAAGTTGAATATAATTCATGGTGCTGCAGTTTGAATATTAAATGAAGCTTTTCACTTGGATCTCATGGATCACTTGCATTCCATACATAACTTCACATCACATATCTCACGTCCTTCAGATTGCATGAGTTGCCTTTGGGGTTTTGCAAATGCGGCTTTCATTCTCTGGCATTATAAATTTTGGGGTTGTCGTTACCTGAGATACCTTCTCTTTCCTCAGCTTGTACTCAGCTGTGATCCTGTGAGAGAGAAAATGATAACAGGTCATTCCCAGTGTGTCCAAACTCATTCTATATCTCTGTGCCACAATCCAGGAAAGCTGCACAAATGCTGCAGTGGGGATTTCTTTCCTGGGGCACTGGCATAAGAAATACACTGTGGGAACATGGGAGAGCTTAAGGTATTTGACCAAAATGAAATTATAGTCATATCAGTGGTCAGCAATAAATTTCAGCAGCCTAGTGTAAATGTTGACAGCTATAAATTACACATGAATGGATAAGTCATACCAGGGGATTGGATGAAACAAAAATTGAAGTAAATAGATATATCAGAGAGAAGAAGTGGGAAAAAAAGAAAAAAGGGGTGGAGGGAGTGGGGGGGGAAGGGGGAAGTAGCAATCTACACACCTAGGAAAAACATGTCAGTGTCCCTCCAGCAATGCTGGAAGTTTAGGTATGGAAAAATTACTGAAGGCAGATCATCATTATCAGAGCAAGAAAAAGATGTCTCTAATAACTGTGTTATCTGCCACCAAATCTCCAGAGACAAAAATAGACTCATTTGCTCCAAGGTTTCAAGGGTTACAGAGTGAGGCAGGAATCACAGAAAAAGAGATTGATACCAGGGATTAAAGATCACAGCTGTACAGAGAGGAGGTGGAAACAAATTGGCACTGTTTCTAAAGCCCTGATGAAAGAAAATGGTGCCTTGCTAGGGAAGGTGACAACTGAAAGATAAAAGTAGAAAGGAAAGGTTTTAATATTAGAGCTGAGCAAAATGTTGGTAATGAAACAGAGCTGCAGTTTTGCTTAGTTTTGCACTTCCTCACAAAGTGAAAGCTTGGATCGCTTTCTCAAGGTTAGCAATCCCAAGCCAATTTATTATATCTTCTGGTGGAAAGGATACAGAGGAAATTGTGATTCCCTTCGCTGAGATACAAACCCAGCCATATGGTTATCCAGCCTGGTGCACCGGACTGTTTCACTCCGTTATTGAGTTACCTCAGGCCTGACCACAGTGAGGAAGGGCTTGGTTCTCTCGCGGGCAGGGATGGAGCTGCCAAGCTGTGCAAAGCTCCGGCTGAGCCACAAGGCAACCGAGCAAAGAGCTGCCGTAATGGCCATCAAATCCCCCAGCAGAGCAGGTATTAAATTACAAGCCATTAAGGATTAGCCTATGAGCCACTGCAGGAAGCGCTAAAGACGGAGATTTCTGCAGGCTCGTATCTCTCGTGGGCAAGATAGATGGACCCAGTGCACACGATTACCAGGGTATTAAGCTTGCTCACAAAACGGAAACCTTCTTGTTTTAACACTTGACCCTGAGAATTGCTAAGCAAGCAACTCCCCCTCAGACTGGTAGGAGCTGAGAAGAGGGAAAAAAAAATTAAGGATCTTCCTTAAATCTGTCTGCTTGGTTGAGATTTCCAATGTAGAAATCTAATTTTAGCTTTTCGAGATCCAAATTTCAAATAGGGATGGACAAAATCCGAAAGAAACTTTTCAGAAGCTTTCTTCCAACTGTTTTCATAAATTTTATTCCCAAAATGTCAACATTTCCTGAAGTATTAGCCACTGCTGATTTTGACTGCCTGCTGATAACGATGCAGCTGATTCACTAAAATGATTAGAAATTAAAAAAAAAACAAATAAAATACAAAATCTAGTTTGCATTAGATGAGCACAATCTAGATGTCTTGATACCAAATCTTTGTCTCTGCAAAACTGCTTTTGTTCTTGGAGCCCCACCAGGGCTGTCTGTGTGGCAGAGATACATTGTTGTGCTGGAGGGGAATTTGGAAGAATTTGACATATTTCTGAGTACTTCATCCTGAAAAGACGTTCTTCCGTAGGTACCCAAGCAGCTTCAGTGAACTCATTTTTTCATATATGTGGATAAAGGCTTTATGTGTGTGGCTATATAGCCTGTAGTAAAGAAGAATTGTCCATACAGTGATTTTGAATTAAAATCATGGTCTTACAGTACATTAGCTGTGACATTTTCTTCAGTGAATAATAATGACAGGATTGGTAGCGGATTAGGCCAAAGAAACAAAAGAAATATCCCCAGGTTGTAAGGAGCAATTTATCCCTATATCGGCCTGGGCAATACCAGAGCAGAAGAGGACAAGTTGTTACTTTAAGTGAGGTACTGAAAAGCTCCGGAGCAGAGAAGCGTGTTCTGTCTGCTGCCAATAGAGGTTAAAATGGCTAAAAATTCCTATAAATTCTCATGAAAGTTCTTGTGAACTTTAGTTCTTTTCAAGGTTTTGAAAAATACTCAGAACAAATCTTTTACAGTGATTAATCAACATCCATTGGCCTGTGTCTTGGAGTGACTTTATGATGTGTATCCCCTGTCGCTGCTCTGTGCCCAGAAATTAATTTTGTGCCTTTCTGTGCCTTTAAACTGAGCCTGAGAGGAGGGAGAGGAAAAAATGAGCAAACTTTTCAAAGCAGTTCTTCAAGGACACAGATACACTCCTCTACCTCCTGCTGCAGCAGCAAGAGCAGTGGAAGCACCCTTCTTGCTTTCCAGACAGCTTTCGGCTCCTTTTCTCCAGAGGGACACAGAGAGTAGAACTTTGTTTTCCTGGGACTTCATTTTTTCCTTTCTTCTCTTCTGGACTGCTTCAATATCAGAACACATCGGGAGAATTTTCCACTGAGGTCCTGGAGGTGGGCCCGCGCAGACCCAGCTCCGAGGAGGAGGAGAGAGACCACGCTTACAGAAGGACTCTGAAATCTTCCCAGGTTTCTCTCCACAGTGAGAGGTTTTCTTATTTAGCATTATTATCCTTTCCCTGTGTGTTTGTTAAATAAATAGCTTTTTATCTCTTTCACTTTCCTCCAAGGAAAATATTTTTTTTTCCTGAACCTGGTGGGGGAGGGATGGTTGTAACCTGCCTTCTGTCAGAGGATACCTTCCTCCAGATTTGTCCAAACTGCCACAGACTGCACAGAAATTACTTAAAATAAAACAGTTTGTCATTCCTTGCAACCAGACACTATTGGCCCAAAGAGGTCAACTTAAGACAAAAATATTACTGATCACTACTTCTCCAGATCAATGTAAAATTAAAAAAAATAATAAAATATATATTAGGAACTTAAAAAAAATTTACATACTGTTTTGGCAGTTTGGCCTTCTGCTATTACTTTCTTGTCCTACTGCGTGCAAATCCAGGAAGATGCAAATATTGCCCTCCCAACCATAAGAAATGCAAAGCAATTAGAAGGGAATTTGAAACTCTTCTTTTATCATTTATTTCTAGCTGATGGGCTCGAGGAAATTTAGTCAAGCCAAGTGATGTTTCAGCCACTTTTGCTGTTAAGATGAGGACTGACGACTCTCATATCCAGTGCTATTTTATCTGCTTTCTCTGCCTGCAGAAACACAAACCCTGATTAAAACATTTTAAGTGTCTTTCCCTTAAAGCTTTCTTCTGCAAAAATGAGCTGGTGATGGATTTCTGCTGAACAGTTTTGAAGCATCTCTGCACCTGACTTCCCAGCATCCGGGATCATCCAGACTCACAACTTCAGCCTAAATTGTTCTATGAATAATTTTAAAAGATGAGTGTCACTCATAGATCATTAGTTCACTAGAAGTCAGATCTAGTGTGAATGTTTTCAGGAAAAACACTGTTAAAAGAAGAGTTCTGAATAATTATCCATGTTATATAGCTTCCTAGAGATTACTCACCATTAAACAGATTTAGGTCTTGTTAACTGCAGGAAAGGAATTGCTGAAATTCTTTACGTGTACATAGGGACACACTTGGTCCTTGTAAAGTGCCTCGTGTGTTTGTTAGTACTACTTCTGGCATACAGTAATTGAGATTTATGTTGCTTGAGGATATTTGATGTTAACACTGGAAATTATGTTTTTCTGTAATCAGAATGTAAATGGGGAAAAAAACAAGGTGCACTTGAGACTCCTTGTATTTGTGAGTGTGGAACTGTCATTTATATTTGGTTTAGCACAGCAGTTCAAAGCTGTTGATCTGCGAGCAGCCAGGGCCATATCCAACTGCTGGACCCACAAAGATTTAGGGAGTTCTGTATTTCAAAATAAGATTTATTAACAGCAGAAACCTCTCTGTTATCCACAGTGAATATAATCCTTGTTTCTACATCCTAGAACTTAGGGTGTAATAGCAATGTCTCTATGGGGGGAATACACGGGCTGCTAAAAAATTTAAAAATATTTTAGGAAAATTCTGCTTTGCCAAATTTTTTCAGTGACATTATTATTTTAGAGTAACAGTCCCTCTGCCATGAAAAAAAGTGCAATAATCATAGGGGGAAAATTAGAAAACACAATAAAATAAGCTCCCCATTTTTTTGAGGCAATGCAGATGTGAGCCCCAAGGAAATACAGAGAGAGAAAAGGTAGATCAACATATATTTTGATTGACATAGCCAGGATACATCCTGCATCACCCCTTCTCTTTCCATCCTAGTCAGAGGAGCAAGAGTCTATGCATTACCAATGACTGCAACACAGCAATAACAGACTTTTCTCCTGGTAAATAAATATCCTTGTTCTTAGCAAAGTAAAAAAACATTTTACTATTAAATTGCAGAAAAATATAGAACTAAGAAATGGAGAACAGAAATCAGATGTGACCTGAGAGACTCTTGGCTGAGGGAACAGCCTGAATTGACACATCCCCACTAAATTCACATCAGAAAGGGTAGAACGGAATTCTTTCAGAAGAGAAGTACATCTACAGTGATGTAGGCTTGCTTCTAATTCAAGAGAAATGCTATATTCATCCAGTTGCCAGAATTTGAGTAGTGTTTAATTTGAAAGATACTTATGAATAGATATATTGATATAGCTTCTGCTTTTTTTTTTCTCTTTTTACTTTTTCACTCTTTTCTGATTTTTTTAACAGAATGTCAACCTGCTTCAGATGTTCTCATGACTTGTTCAGGGTCAGAGAGGAAGTGACCAGAAGAACGGAAAACTGAACATCAATACAAGGAAGCACATTGTGGTGGTGTTTGGTTTTATTTTTCCACTATATCAAGATGTTGTCATTTCATACCTGTCATTTTCAACCAGCTGGAATCAAAGCTGAGTTTAATAAATTTTTTTGAGTGCTCAAGTGACATTAATGTTTCAAACATAAAACCCAAAAAACTATAACCTCCAGTGCCACAAATATGCACCTGACACCCTGACATTTGTTTTTTAAATGCACTTTAGCTTGGAAGTGGTTTAGTTGAAATAATTTCCTTTTACAGACTACTTTCCAATGCAGGAATAAACAATTCAGTTGAATTTATCCATCTGTTAGGTCGCCTCACCCCAACAAGCTTTGAGCACACTGGTTGCTTTCAACCAAAATTTGATAGGGACACCATTATTTAGAAGAATGAGTTTGTGTGAATCTCAGCAATCAAGTAGAAGACAAAGGTTCAGATTAGTAAGGAAAAAGCAGAAAGGGCTCAGCTGGTAAATATTCTGTTTGGCCACAGCAATGAGCACATGAAGAGCTCCCAACCAGCCTTAGCCTTCCTCTCATGTTGTCTTTGGCCTGCTGCTCATGGAGATATCTAAGGGATACAGGGCAGAGCTGGAGATGCTGGTGTTGGAGTCACAGAAGAAATAAAGAAAAGGTACAAGGCAGTTCATCAGAAAGAAGGTTTCATTAGCTCCACTGCCCAGGGAACTACTTGGTTTTCATAGTAAGAAGCAATTTCTTGCACTTCAGAGTGTCACTTGGCTGGAGGTGTAAATCAGTGCAGTTTATGGTAATACCAAGGTGTGCTAATTATATCATCCCTGATCCCCTCTGGCATTAAAATCCCTCCTGGGAAGAATTCACCCTGTGAGGAGTTTCTTTGATTTAGAGCCTGGGAAATATTAATAACCATAATGTAACAATTCAACTTGAAAAATAATATAAGTTACTATTTACTAGTAAGCAAATGCTTTAAAAAAATGACAATGCAAGATCTCCTGAAGAATAAGCCAAAAGGTAGGAGGTAAACAGGATTTGCCTAAAATCATAATAATTCCTTCTAAATATGAATTCTGGAACAACATAAAATATGCACAGAATAACTGTGATTCTTGTCATCTTGAAATTTGTAATGCATTACTCAGTATTTTGGATGGAAAGCAAAAGAGCCATTCCTTGTAAAATCACAAGAAAAGAAATATCCAGTCTTAAGAAAATGCCATAAACTCTAAGGAGAAGACCTTTCACTTCCTCCCATTAGGATTGCTCCATTTTACCCTAAACAGTGAATTAATGAATGAGCATCATCTGGAACCCAGACGTGCAGTGACTTGAGGATGTCATGTTCTGGGCTATTATAATCATTAAGTTGCTAAGCATGAATAGGTTTTTGCTTTGCCAGCATCTTCTCCACAAAATTTTATGCATCTAACCTTTCATTTCCCATTTCTTTTGTCTCTTCCTCAAAACCAAAACGTTTTACCTGAAGCTGCATAGAAAGTTTCATATGCCACTGACTTTCCTTTTAACAATTCACTTAGGAAAAGCAACAAAACAAATTTCAGTCTCTATAAAACCCTTCCTTTTTTATTTTTTTCTTTCCCCTGGTTTGACTAAGTGAGGAATAATCTATTATTTATATTCCTATCCACTACACACAGAGCTCTCTCTCCGGGGAGAAGACGAGATAAAGAGCAAACCACCTGCGACAGATGTTACTCATATTCTCTCATGCACTATGGGAAGGTGTTCGGTGGTGAAAGTGGCATGTGGAAAATAGAGAGAGGGGAAACTATAACGGTGTTCTGAGGAGGGAAAATAGTTTGTGTAAAACATTCTGCCTCTAAAAAATCATCATATATGCTGTTGCATCAATGTAGGCAAAGCACTGGGACACAGCTTTACATTTTATACCTTCCTTCTTGACTGTGCCTCCTGCACAAACCAGCTACAGGACCCTGCTGCTCCAAACACTTTGTCTGAATTCAAATCACAGGAAGCAGAAGCAATAAGACCCTTAAATTAAGGAACTGTTGGAAGACAGTACAGAAAACTGTATTTCCTTAATGCAGAACACAATACAGTTAATTAAAGAGAAGGAAATGCAGTAATGTAAATTACTATGACAGTACCTTGTACATACATCCATATTCAAATTGCCTTTGAAGGGCTGTGATTTTCTAGTTGGGAAATCTACAGGCAAGCAATATGATTCTGTGCTCTCTTCTAAACTGAATATCTGGTCTTCCTTCAGTACACACTTTCTGCATATTTTCTTTTAGAAGCCATTTTGAGCAAGACCCTTAAAAGTATTTCAAAATCTACTGGACAACTGGAACACTGATGTCTGAGGAGGATTTGAGTATTAGAACTCTTTTGATCAACTGAGTTCTTGATGGTACTCTCATAAATAATGTTCAGTAAACCAAGATTCTGTATTATGGTCATGGTCTATACGGGAAAATTGGCTGCAGTCCTGGCTTGACTGGACCAGCTAAACAGATGCACATCAAATGTTTCAGAAGTGTGAGAGAAGGTAAAGCTCAAGGAATGGTTTGCGGGCAGGAAACGAAAACCCCTTCTGAGTGAGGTTTTTTTTGTCAGCTCTGGGATGAAAATATATATTACAGGAATTTGAGATTCAAACGTGTCTCACTAACCATGTTAGCATCAGAAGCTGTTTCCTGGTTAATTCCTCCCCCAGACGGAGATTTGATTACCCATCTGTACTCATTTGTCCTCTCAAAAGTGTGCTAGAGAAATGGAAACAAAGTTCTTGGAATCCCTGGAAAGTCCTTGCTGATAAAACTTGAGCTACTTATCCTTTTACATAGAATGCAAAAGATATTCAGGTTTTTAAGTTTTATGTTTATGTGAACACCTGTATCTCATTTGCTGCACTGCCATTCTCCTTCCTTCCTCTGGGTTCTGAAAGATATGCAGATAAAAAAAATTTCCAACTTATGCAATGCAGGTTTTTCTACAAGGTCTTCTTTTCTCTGTGTGGTGCCCAGTCTTCATAGGAGCCAATATCGAGTGGAGATTATATGTGTTACTGTGAGACAAATAATATATTAATAAAAAATTGTTTGCTAATCAACATTTGAGGAAATGACTTTATGAGTCTTGAAGTGCTTCAGTCTGGATAATTTTTTTAAATAATGAAGAAAAATACAACTGAACACAAGGGAAATTTGCTACACTGGAAAATCAAGCTTTCCCCACTGCTATAAAAAAAAAAAAAAAAGGTGGAAATTTTGGACTGGTGAAGATCCCCCCCTTCTTTTCCATAACTGCCTGCCTCTTATTTTTATGAACTACAAAGTGAGAGGCACAGCCTCTCAGTAGCAATGCAAAGAATTCAGCTGGTCAGAATCTTTATTTTTATGCTAAAATTCTTGGTCAAAATGTAAGAAAAAAGAAAGTGTGTATAAGTATGTAGTACCCTAGTAATTTAGTCTTCAGTAGGTCATGTTGCTGCACAGGCTCAAGAGCTAGTTCACACTGTTATTGAATAAAAGCAAAAAGTATTGTTACCATAGCAACGGCCACAACGCATGATGCCGATTTTTCCCTCTGAGATTTTAAAGTCCCTCACATTTTTAAGGAAACATGCATCAAAATATCTCATCTATACTTGAAGACCTTGGTGGTTTTTACTAAAATGCACCAGGTTTGATGTATTCAGCAGCAGCTATTTCTGCTGAGCAATTTTGAAGATGACCAAGCTGCAAGAGCACTAATAGTTTAAACATAGGTCCTACACAGGTTTTTTGACACTTGCTGCTGGAAAGACATACTTTCATGTCTCCCTATGTTTTCAAACAGTAGGGAAATGAGAAGCTGTATAAAGGAGGTTATATTTCCAAAATCAAATAAACGTCATGTCAGGCTCCCTTGCTCTGGAGTGGTGAGTCTAAAACAAGTAACAGCGGTTGTGTGGGTAAAGTCCTGGACTGTCTTGGATGAAGAATTTCTGTGTCTATCCTATCACTTCCCTACTTTCCCATTAACCATCTCAGAATGGAAGAATGGAGAGTATGTGACACGGGTTATCATATTTCAGAAGGAGGTAGGAGCTTGCAGTATTAAACTTGCAGCAGTTAACGATTTACACATGTTTCAATGGTTTATGTGTCATAAACTATAATTATAAACCAGCTATTGCACAAGACAAGAGTGTAAAAACTTCTGTCTGTTGTCTTTTAAAAAGCCTTCCAGTTAATCCTTACTTTTGGAAGAAATTTTAGGGAGATAACCCAAAATGACTTTGTCTTGGCATACAGGAATTCCAGCTGGCAAAGAAGGGTATTATGAAGCATATTTCTACTGATGGCACAGTCTTCTGGAAGAAATTTAAATGCAATTTTTAGAACAGTTCAGCCTTCAGAGATCCCTTACTGCTTCCTACAGAGCAGGTTTAGTATTCACTGAAATTTTATTTTATTTCTGTTGGCTACATAAGCACTTTCCTTCAGTTACTTCTTGATGAGTCTTTCCTTTTTACTTTTCGTGTTAAACCAGTGGTGCTGGATCTTTTTGTGGACCTCTGAGAAAACATCACTGTTGATATATACGTCTGTGTAGGGAATATCAGCCCAGAAAATGTGCTAGTTTTTCTCAGTTAACTTTTGTGAGGGTCTCAAAAGCATCACACAGTCTGCAGGTTGAAAGCAGATGCCCTGAACTATTAAAAGGCATTGCTATAGCCTGTGTAATAATTATTGCATTTTACCTCTGCAGCTGATACAGATGAAGTCAGGTGTAGGCATCCTATAGTTGATATATCAGTGGAAAATACTATTATTTAATTTTAATAGTAATCCAGTGCAGAAGACAGTCATATAGAGACAGAACAGTAAGTGTCTGACAAAGCAGTTGAGTCAGGTAGAGATCATTGACAGTGAGTAATGGTTTCATATAACATAAAATGTCAAAAGAATAATTTACAGATGATATTAGGAGGGGTAAATGAGGAGACAATGGTTCAAAGTGAAAATAAGCTCAGGGTGCAGTGATCCAAAAATTGTGTTTGAAGGCGATGTAATGCAAATACAAAGCTGGCAGTGCTGCATCCCTTTGAAATAGAGGGAAGCCTGCAGTCTAATTGTAAAATATGGCTCCATTTACTGAACAAAGAATGTTATCAGCAAGACAAGAGGAAAGCTGAGAAGAAAGCACTGGTTTATACTGTGAGTAGTCACCTCTCTACAAATGGGCAGAACAAAGAGTATGGATTTGTACAGTCTCTTTTAAGTACTTAGGGATTATCTCGTACAGGGGCCATATCATTATTCACATCTGTACATACAATGCTGAAAATAATGATTTGGTTGTTCAGCCTATAATGCCAACACATAAATTTCCTTCTCCTTCTGAATGGAGGTGCCTTCTTAATTACATTCATCTGTACATCTCTGGTCTGTGTAACAGGTTTATTTTTGAGTCACTCATTTCACAGGTGCTTGAAAGCAATACAAAGATACTGTGAAAATGGTGATGGGATTTAGTACCGAAAGCATTCAGTCAGACCAAATCAGGGTGCAAGAGGCAGAGGGAGATAAATTTTCTATCAAAGGACTGTTGGTGGAAAACAGAAGCACTTTTTTTTTTTCTCACTGGTATATAGGACTGGATCACTGGGCTCACTTACCTGCCAGTTCTGGCAAGTATGTAATCTCACCTTTAAATGCAATAACCTCAGTTTTGAGAGTAATTAAAGTGTTGTCGTCCTGTTTTCATACTGTACAAACTTCATGACTCTGATCAGCATTTTACTTTCAGTTTCCAGTCTATATTCCTGACCAACACTGGAATGTGACGCTATTATTCTGTACCCTTTCTCCTTTGTAGTGTTTTGATGACTGACATTCGGTTCAGTCTTTAATTTTCCTCATTATTCTTGAGACTTTTAGTCTCGGTGTTAGCATATAGTTATTTTCTTGATCAACCTTCTTTCCTTGTCGTGTGAGTGCTAAAGCCTGGTTTCAACATTTTAACTCATATTTATGTTTTTAATTAAAAAAAAAAACCTTCAGGAAGGGATTAACATTAGACTTCCTCTAGCATGAGTACAGTCTGTTATGATCAAGTCAGGAGCTGCAGTTGTTTACAGGGTGAGATCAATACAAACCGTCACATTTTGGGTTAGGCTGAGAGAGCTTTTTTTTAAGCAGCCATACAGAGCACACCTGTTGGCCAAAATCTCACTGTTTACTGTTCTTCCATGGTCCATGTACAATAAAGTGTTAGGCCCCTTTTGTTTTTGTTTCCTTGATTTTGCAGCCACTAAACCAGCCAGCACAGTTGCTATCCCTTTAACACACCGCTTCATACATACTATGTTTTTATTAAATCCATAATTCATATTTCCAAGTTTCTTTTCTCACATCAGGAGTTGTAAGCAAGAATAGTAATGACACACATCAGCACTTATAAGCAAGGATGGTAATGATATAAGGATGTTGCAACAAACAAAATGTTGTGCAAGTGAAGTGCTGCTCCCCATGAGCCTCCATTTAACTCCCCTGCCTGTGTGTTGAAGAATCACAGACCGAAAATGCTTCCAGCTAGACAAATGTTTTGGGGATTTGGTTCTTTAGAATGAAAGGATCAGTCTGTGTGTTTTCAAGTTCTCACTGGCCATTGTATGCTGCACAAAGACACCAAGGAAGCTGTTAGGTAGGGAAAGATTTGTTGCAGCCTATTTTCTTCAGCTACTGTTGTAGCAGGTTAAAAAGACAAAATGCACTTAATTTTATAGAAATGGTGCAAAAAAATGTTTGAATATTTAACCTCAAAATCTTTGTTGTAGAAGTGGATGATCACACATACTTATTTACTCTTTTTCTGCTACTGAAAAATCACTTCCACAAAAAAAAAGAGAGAAAACATGGAGATATGTGCATTACTATGTAGGTCAACTATTAATTGGTTTCAAAGGGCTTTATTCTTTAAAAGAAATGATCCTTTTATACTTACAGAAGACATTTGTTCCATTTGCAGTATAAATTGGGACACATGCAGTTTCCTTTGTTGTTCTCCAAACCATGATGATTAAGCAAGCCCATTAACTCAACAAGCAGTACAGTAAGACCTTTTGCAAACTACTTCAGAAGAAAAGCAGAAAAATCTCTATAAACACAGGTGAGCAATAAAACACCAATAAGGCAAAAGTATTGTTTGTAGTATACCCTTAATCAGTGGCTATTCTTTTTACGTCTCAGCATGAAATCTCCACATCTCTGAAGTTCGTTTCATAAGAAATAATCAAGAGAAGTGCATAAAACCTGAAGGCCACTACAAATTAGATTTTGCCTGTACAAAATATCCATTAGATGTTCACAAATGAACCACTTGCGTTTCAGAATACTTTGGCTTTCTGTCAAAACTTGAAATTGTCCGAGCAGGGAGGGATCTGGTTAGGAAAGCTAAAGCCTGTATAAAATTAAATCTGGGCAGGGACGTCAAAGGAAAAAAAAGAAAAGTTTCTTTAGACATGATGGTGATAAAGGAAGACTAGAGTAAATGTGGGTCCTCTTCAGAAAGAAATATGAGATCTTCCCTGGGCCATGGAGGAGCTTGAAGGACTCACCAATTTTTTTTTTTTTTTGCTCTGGTCGTACTAACCACATCACCCAACTCACAGAAGGCAGAAGCAGGAGCTGGGAGAACAAAGTGTCTGCTGTAGAAGATCAGATTTGACAACATCTAAGGAACCTGAAGGTGCACAAGTCCATGGGCTCTGATGACATATTCACGGATCCTGAGGGAACTGGCAGATGAAGTGGTTCGGTCGCTGTCCATCCCTTTCAAGAAGTCATGGCAGTCCAGTGAAGTTCACACTGACTGGAAGGAAAACTCCCTTTCTTAGAAAGGTAAAAAAAAAGGAAGACCTGGGGACCTACAATTCAGTCACTCTAACCTTGGTTCCCTGCAAGATCATGGAGCAAATCCCCCCAGAAATCTTGCTAAGTCACATTGAACCCAAGGAGGTGGTTGGGGACTGCCAACATGGCTTCACCAAGGTTTTCTGTGATGGGGTTACAATGTTGGTGGATAAGGGAAGAGCATCTAACATCATCTACCTGGACTTGTGCAAAGCACTTGACACATCCTGCACAGTGTCCTCATCTCTAAACTCAAGAGATATGGATTTGATGGATGGACCATCATCCAACTCAGTAGATAAGGAATTGGCTGGACAGCTGCACTCAAAGAGTTGGTTGCAATGAGATGTTCTTTAAGGTCCCTTCCAGCCCAAACCATTCAGTGATTCTATGAAAACTCAGACTCAGATGAAAAGTGCTTTGTAGTCTTGAAAAAGAGCATAGTTTTGTAATACCTCCTTTTTACCTAAAACATGATGTTGCCTTAAGTGAGGCTGTTTTCTATTTAGAAAAATCTTCTAGAGTGAGATTAGATGGCTAAGAGAATTAATAATTGCTTATAGCAGAAGATGTCTTCTGTGGGTGCCTGGTTTGAATCTAGATTAACCAAGACTGGACAGCCTTATTCTCATATCAGAATAAACTACAGTTGTAACTCTAAATGATGCTGCTTGCATCTGTGATATTACACAGTACTTGTATCATTATTTTACCCTGCTGTAGTTCTCACACTGCTGTAAAAGAAAATTATTTCCTTAGCCCGCTGTCCATCATAAGTTTCACAATTTGGTCCTTTATTTCATACTGTATTTTCTCTTTCAGAGAGCATCAGAAGTGTGAGAGGGACTAGATGACTCCAAGGGTTGATTGTATCATCGATTGCGTAGCTGTTCTTAAATGGGTCAAATTCATAATGGATGGATGATAATCACTACTATCTGCTGGCCTTAATTTCTGGTGGCTGCCTGACTACTAACAATGCCTCTTAAACATGAAGGAAATGCATGAAGAGGCAGGAAGATGTTGGGCTGTACAAGCCTTTTTTATCTAATTCATAAGACAGGCCACAAATTATGTTATCTTACTGCTCTCACCACTCTGTTTTGCTCTGCCAGTGCCCAATATTGCCTGCTAGTTCCTCCAGGACAAATCTGGAAATTGTTGAGAACTGACTTCCAAGTTAATAAATTAACATCTGTAGTCCTGTAACTGGAACAGAAAACCAGACAGGCTCTGCTCAGGCTGGATTTTTTGCTACTCCAACGTAACAAGCACCAATGTTGCAGCATTACAGCATCACTATAGTTGACATTAAGAATCTGGTTATAATTGTTCTCTCTTCAAGTTGAAGAAATACTTGCCCACAGTTGTTAGAAGCAATCATATGTGTCAAAGCTGCTTGGTACTGATAGTTATAAAGAAAAGATAAATAAATCAAGTCTTGGCCAGTGCAATGTATCAGAGAGTAAAGCGTAATTTGGTCTTGTAGAACATCATGAAAACTCAGCCTCTTGGAAAAGTACTTTCCAGATTGAAATTTTCAAAGACTTTGAAAGCAGAATGATCTGGCCACAAAATATTTACAAAGTGGGGAAATAACTCAGGCATTTATGAGCATTTTTGTTCCCTTTCTTTCACAAGCTTCACTTAAACAAGACAGGCAGTCCATAGGAGATAACTGAGCTAAACAAAACAGTGACCAGGCTGACACAGAAATATACAAGCAAGGTTCCTCAGTTAGCAGTCAAGTATTACTCTGTTTCCATATATGGAGTATAGATGTTGTTGGGGAAAAAAATTATTAACACCACTGTGTTGTACACTATTAAATCATCAGTATAGTCAAAGATACCTAACTTAGAAATGTATTATAATTTCTAGTTATTGTTTCTACCAGAATATTTTCTACTCTCTCTGTAACTTTGTACTTACTTTCCCTGCTAACTAGGATCTGATAATGTATTTTTAAAGTAAACAGTTATTTTCAACACCAAGAATTTTTACCAGAGTGATTTAAAACATTTTAGTTACCTAATTTTCCAACATCACTCAAAAGACTTACTTTCATTTGCAAACATTACTGTGTGAAATATTGCTACAGTGAAGTCAGCAAAATGACTCTGAACTGCAGGGTGCTGAAACTCCCACATCCTCCTCCTTGACTGCTACAGAGCCAGGATTTCTCCCCTGTTGTGTTTATGCTGAGTGGAATGGAGTTAGAGCCTATAAACGATTTGCCACTTTGTAAATGTTTCTGTAACAAAACTCCAAGAATTTCCTATTAAAGCAGGAAGTAACTAAGGTTTAAGAGAGAAGTGGTAGATTATTTGTAAACAAAAAGAAGTGAGTCTTATTCTAGTGTAAGCACACCATTTCCACTTTTGTTGTTGTCAGTATTTAATTTATGATGTGTTATTATTATGCTGAATCAATTTATCCAATTTACACTTATCTAGGTGTGTCTTTGTAGTGACACAAAGTTCTGAAAGGACACTAAATGTATTAGATAGACGTCCATTGAAAGCTTCTCCCACAAACCTAAATGACATATGGATAAGAATTGGTGGTTTGGGCATAGTTCCCTTGAGAAGGACTTCAGTCCTAGAACACTGACAATTTTTCTTCAAGTCAAACTTTTCTCCAAATTTAAGTAGTAGGAAGGACAAACTCTGTCTCTCATTACAGTTTCACACAATTTTAGGACCAAAAAGGGATTGGAAAAGTATCCTTCAGCTGATTGTCATCATTTTAATAATTGTCTGCAATTAAGTAAGAAAAATTCAAGAAAACAATTTTCAGGTAGTACGCTTGTGGCAGGTAGCTTGCAGGATTTACTCTCACAGAATCACAGAACGGATTAGGGTGAAAGGCACCACTGTGGGTCCTCTGGTCCAGCCTCCCTGCTCATGTATGTTTGTCCTAAAGCATATGGCACAGGGTTGTGTCCACACAGTTCTGGAATATCTCCCATGAGAGAGGCTCCACACCCTCTCTGGACAACCTGTTCCAGTGCTCGGTCGTAGAGAGAAAAAAGCTTTTCCTTACATTCAAGTGGAACTTCCTGGGAATCAGTTTCTGCCCGTTGCTTCCTGTCCTAATCCTTGGCACCACTGAGCAGAGCCTGGCCCATCCTCTGACACCTCCTTGCAGACTCTGTCAGACACTGATGAGGGCCCCTCTCAGACATGTCTCGCTGAACAGTCTCATGTCCCTCAGACTTTCCTCCTTTCATCATCTTTGCTGCCTTACACTGAGCCCTCTCCAGGAGCTCCATGTCTCTTTGTCCTGAGGAGCCCAGGACTGGACACAGCACTCCACGTGTGGTCTCACCAGGGCTGAGCAGAGGGGCAGGATCAACTCCCTGGACCTGACGGTAACGTTTTTTCTAATGCACCCCAGAATCCCATTGGCCTTCTTGGCCACAAGGACACACTGGTCACTGGTCACCTGTATTTAAACTGAAATTTCTGCAGGAAAGGCTGGTCAGGGGCTGTCTTATACCACATATGTGAATGCATGGGAAATTTGAACATCCACAAGCTGAGCCACAAGGAACTACAATTAGACAGTCAGCAAAAGTAATACCTTTCTAGGAAATGCTTAACCATGACATCTTAATACATTTTTTAGTAGCAATCTCTCTGGGGAGAAAGGTCTTACTTTACCTCTAGTGTTCCCTATATTTAGTGCTGGGTGTTAAAGTGAAGGTACTTGCTAAGTAACATCCTACTGCAAACCTTTGTAATTCTG
Organism: Lycocorax pyrrhopterus obiensis; assembly: GCA_014706295.1. Classification (NCBI taxonomy): domain Eukaryota; kingdom Metazoa; phylum Chordata; class Aves; order Passeriformes; family Paradisaeidae; genus Lycocorax; species Lycocorax pyrrhopterus. Next base: position 5,152,529 of record JACSVZ010000015.1, read on the forward strand.
AGTCTTTTATACCCAGAAGCCAGTACTGCTACAAAAGACAAGTCACAGAAGCTCAAAGGGCCCTTTCACTATGTGCATAGTGTATATATGTATGCAAGAATGAGCCTTTTGGCTCCCAGACATAAAAATCTGCGGTGTGGTTTCTAGAATATAACTGCAGGCAGTATGGAAATTGTACCATGAGAATATTGAGGGGAGCATATGTAAAATAAAGAGTGATTGCCATGTTAGAAGCCCTCAGGATGGAATTCAGCACAAGAGCTCTATAGGTTTCAGAAAGAAAATACCTTAAATGGTGCTAAAAGATATTAACCAAATGTTGTCTTTGCATAGGGAAAGAGACATTATTTGTTAAATATCATATTTTAATTTAAGTGATGATCAAAGGTCTGTTATTGCTTTTTATCCCAAATAGGTTGGTTCTTCTCAGCTCAGTCTGGTTTATAAAGAAAACAGAAAAAGTGTTTAAATCAAGTAAGTTTGTTCTCAAAGAAAACACCTCTGAAGTGAAAGATTCTTTGCTTCTTTTCACCTTTTACAGTGAGAATTTTGTTCCGTATTCTGATTCAAAGTAAATATAGTTCCAGAGGAGTAATGCTGATTGAGGTCTTGGATAGGATGTGAAGATGGATTGCTCCTACCAGCTACCTTTGTAACCATCTTCCTCTGCCTCTCTCCTTTTGGCTACATGATCTGCTTGAAAACTAAGCTTTGAGAACATGGTGGCTTTCCTACTAGAGCTAGAACTTATCTAGCATAACTGGAACCTTTAAAGCCTTTTAGTGTTTTTGCAACAGTGATTATAGAGATATTTTTCCTTACCTGTACTCTGATTTGTCTGTAGTGATTTTTATGGCGCTCCACACAAATGACAATGTTAACATCCATGCAGCACTGATAAAGCCAAAAAAGCTAATGCTGTTTAAGCATCCCAATGCCTTCAAAACACTACCAAATAAATGCCCCTTGTAGCAACCAAATGCCAGAGAAGGACTGGAAAATTGCTCACTTATGTGGTATTTTAAAGTAATAATTTTTAAACTAAGCTACAGGACAACAATACCTTGAAATAATCTATTTCTGTAAACTCTTTTCTCTTTTGTCCTGATCATATGAGTTTTAACTCTATATCTTATTTGTCAGACTCTTGTAGACCTTAAGAGAGGTGCCAATTATCAGCTACCTGTGGTATTTCTGCCTTCAGGAAGAGGGGTAATGTGGGACAGTCCTTTCCTCCTCAATCTTGCATTAGGTAGATCATGAATTATTGGTACCTAAACTACCTCTAAGTACAATCATTTAGCTTTACCAGGAAAACTAAATACAACATATAATTTGTGTGTTTTACACATGATGCTGAACGTGAGGTGAAACCCTCAGATGTTTACCTCAGGGTCAGTTCAGTCTCTCTTGCTGTGTTGCTCTCAATGATCTGCTCAGCAAGATGATGTTGTGGAGCCCAGAGTTGTAACTGAATCTGTTTATACGTGTCCTACAGGGAAAACTCCCAGAACATGATCAATCTATTCAGGGATTTTAAGTGTGATTTGTATAATTTACAAGCTGTGTTTAATACAGACTACCATCACACTTATCCTTTTTTTTTTTTTTTTTAAGAACATCTTGAAGGTTCAAAGAGTTTTACAAGCACTGATAATTAACTCTGGAATTTTCAAAGAGGTTTGAAAGTGAGCCCCTCATCCACAGTTGAACTGGCTAGGCAACTCCTGAAGACTGCTTTAAAGGATCCTATCCTTGGCTATTTTAAGCACAGCTCTGTTCCTCAGGATAGAAAATGCTTTCTTACCCTATCCATTTTTCTTTGCAAGCCTTAGTATGAAAGATCCCAGCTGATCACTGTCTTTATGTTATAAATAAGATTTCCAAAGGATGAACTTGACCCCAGTCATTAAGGACAAAGAAGCATAAGTAATGCTTTGTTTAGACACATACTACAGGGTCCACTGATGCAAGTGTCAAGAGGAAAATGAGATTTTTTTTAATAGTAAGGCCAATTAACACAGTAATTTAATGTCAGTTGCCAGAGATTCTCCATGGCCAACAATAATAGACATATTTTTCCACAAGTTATGCTACATTTCAATCGAGAACAGGTTTTTAAAACTGCATGTATCTGCGCTATAAGCAGTCAGAATTGACCACATCAGCCCTTTTTAATTTTTTTACTGCTGAATTTCTTTGTTTGTGTTGAGAGTCATTTCTTTATATCTTTACTGTCTCTGTACCTTTAATTTTGTCCTTTTTTTTTCTCCTCTGGCAAATATACAGTCAGCAACATATTTGAAGAAGATTCAGGTGATATATCCTATTTTTGTAACTGACTGATTTTGAGCCCAGAGGAAAGAAATAAATCAAAATAGTGTTTGGGTGCTATGAAGGAATAGAAATTTTTTGGGGAAGAAAAACAAAAAAAACATTGTGCCAGTATTCAATTCTTGTCTTCTTGCTTGTCAGAAGAGCCATGAGGTTGCTGGAGGTTTTAGGAACAGAAGTACCCAATGCATTTAACTCGTCTTTAATTGAAAAATATCACTGATAATCTTGAGAACTGAAAAGTGATATTTAAACAAGAACTTTAAGCAAGCAGTACAAGGGAATGTTGTAAGCCTAAAGAGTAACTCTTTTTTTGGGAAGTTTCTACATCCCTTTTCCTCCTGCAAATTACACCCATGACTGAGCATTTGATGGTGAGCCATGGAAACAAACAATTGTATGTAGAGAATAAGTGGAAACACTGTCTTGCATATAGTGGTCTTTGTTGGAACAGTACAAGGCTATTTCTTATCTGTTAAAGATCTTCTATTTCTTCTTCACAGTGTCTGTCATTACAGAGGTAGACAAAAATAATACAAAATATCCTTTTTATGGATATTTATTTTATGGATGTTATGGCACAGAAAGCTTTTCACACCACATGAGGAAATATAATTTAATATTGGAGTTCCATAGACAACACTGACTGTCCTACTCTCAGGATTGGCCACCTCACACAGTTGGCATCTAAAGGGGCTCTTGCATTGCAGCTCTGGTCACATGGGGAGAATTAAGCAGCCCTGTGAGTGCTGTTCTGTTTGCAACAAAACTCTGTAGGAGACAGGAAGGTTTTTGCAGAATTTCCTAAGGTTTACTCCAGCTTCAGCTGAGCTAATCTGAAAATGAACTCCACAGCATCTTACACTTCATTTCTTCGCTTTTCACCTTTATTGACCCAGAGGTCTAAGACAAATTCTTTGGTTGGCTTCTATCCTATGTCCAAACTTCCAGGACTTGTTCACCTGTGACTGAAGGGGGCAGCAATTCCTGTGGATGAAATGATCATTACCCAGCTTCTGAACCACTTGTTTCCCAGTCTGCTTGCTCACACCTACACCCTCAGCATCAAAGGCTCAACTGCTGTATCATTTCTTTCTGCATAACAGAATGAAAGTTACTTTAATTTCTCCCCTCTTCTCTCTATTATTTCATTGCTTCCCTCTGTTATTTATCAGCAGTTTGCCTTTGTTGACTGTTCCAAACATGGTAGCTTCAGGTTTTTATGAATTGCATCCAGCTTAATTTGTGGTTATGGTGTATAATAACTAATTAAATAAAAGCAAAAGTAACAGACTAACATGATAACATGGTGAGAGTGACCTGCTATGCTTTCTTTTTTGGCCCTGATTTTCCCTGAAAGATGCTGGGTAGCATAATCCATACACAATCCTCTATTAAACTGTCTTGATAGACCTCACAGCAGAAATTACGCAAAACAGGGTAGAGCCAAGTCTGCTCTCATGGAACATCTATGTTCCAAAAATCAGAAACTGGTTCACTCAGAATATATGACTTTTACTGGAAAATAATAAAGCCTCCTTAGATTACTGACCTATTATACACACATCTTACAATCTGAAGGAGCAATCTGTGCTAAAGAGAAACATAAATAAGTTCTTATTTTGGCAGTTTTATTACAAATTGTGTTGCACAATAGCAGATGAGCAATTTTATTCATTGACAAATGGCTTAGATCGGACTGGTGCAATGGTTCATTAACCTTATGATAAGTTTGGGCTATCTCAGAAGTGTTCTTGCTGTGAATTTAGATTTGATGATGGCTCACACATCAAGGAAACAAATTGTCTTGTCTTTTATAGGAAAGAAGGGGGGAGTAAAGAAGTTAATTGATGTCTTTTGAATCCTATAACTAATAAAGCGGGATTTTTTCTAGACACTGCTTTCTGATTCTTATTAGATGCATTAGACAGACAGAATGCCAAAAGCACAGATTATTTTAGTTCTGTTGTTACCAATTAAGGGAGTCAAAGAACCCTGATTACAATTATCAGATTTTAATGAGCAATTGTCTGTCAAGATTTTTTCACAACTCTAAGGGCTCATACACGATTTGTATGCAATGTAGAGGTACCCTTGCATAGTGAGTTTTTCTTTAGATAATCAGTACCTGATTTTTAACTATCAGTTTTCACTGGGCATTTTTGAATAATTATTTTTCGATCTTTTCGAAGAGCTACTTCTTCTCTTGCTTAACCTAATAAATTATGGACTAAGAAAAGATTAAAATCACAAGTCAAGAAAAGCAAAAATTATTTTTAAAAAATCTCCTGATATAAATCTGTATTGATTCAATGTGTCAAATCAAGTTGGTCTGATCTATATCAGCCAGATTTTCATTTCCCCCTGATACCTTTTCATCAGTCTTCTTCATTTTTAAAGGTAAATTTGTAGAGGTGCTGGGTTTAAAACCTTACAGATCATGTTACCACAGAGGTCTTGGCTATTATGCTTATTTTTACTGATGCTAAAAAAATTCAGGGGGAAATGAGGCAATGCTAGCTTTAATGTTTCTAGATAAACCTACAAATAAATGCACACTTCAACCTCCAGACAATTAAAGATTGATTTCTTCCAGAAGGGTGACTTTGTGCTACCTACTTCATCAGATACTGGGTTTTTTTGAAGTAACTCTCCTTGAAACACTGAAAATTTTGGATGTTAATCAAGAAATTAATTATGAATGTGTACTAAACATTCTGTAGTTTAAGACCCATGCTTTATTTGATGAAGAAGCGGCAAGATATACAGAGGATGAGGTTAGAAGCCTTTGTGCCAGTGAATGCCACATATGAGGAAGAATGAGTACAGAAGAATTGTATTTTCCCTGCTTATTCTGGATAATTGATGTAAATACCCTGAATTTCTGTTTGGTGGCATCCTACTTCTGTCTATTATCTCTATAAGATATTCTGGCTTCTAGGATCACCAAGCAAATAAGGGAGCTAATCACTGCTCAGCATGAGTGCTCTAAATTTTTTCTCAAGCACATAACTCACACAGACCCAGAAGAAAAAGAGAACTGTGCTCAGTGTGTATGCAAACTTCTGTATTTTTCTATCTGTCTCTCTTCCCCCCCAGCCCAACCTGCCTATTTTTTAATTTTTTGGCCCATTTCAGCCAAATTTTACAGATGGAACAGGGGTCACCAGGTACTGAAGGTCTGACATAGGGAAATCAGTGTCTGACAGAGGAGCTCCTACAGTGAGGAGAAGACAGCAATATAACTTCTAATTAGGCACTGGAGAATTCACATAGGAAAGGGTAAAACAAATCAAGGAAGCCCCAACCACACAACCAACTTTAAACAGTTTGTGGGATTGTAGAATATCCACCCACAAGCTGTATTTGTAATGCAGGTTTCAGAAATTCAGCCAAAAATTTTGTGTGTTCTGCTGGTTTGGGCTTTTGTTTCCTAACATTGAGCCATGATTTCTTTTATTCCCTAAAAAATGAAACATTATAATTCAGCCTATTAAGGTCTCAACAAACTCTCTATTTTTTACTTGTATTATAAAGAATAAAGATTGGTTAAAAAAGCAAACTGTCCCCTTTTTTTTCTTTCTTTAAAGGAACTCTTCATTGTCTTCCTAGACATTTTGTTAAGTATTAATATTTATGGTTTAATATTTATCAAGGCTGAAAGGCTTACCTCTTTTTTACCAATAACTGCTATTTTATTCCTGTTTTAAAGTGTTCTTTAGAAACATATGACGGCTCATTCTTGCCACTTTCCTTGGTGATAAACTAGATAAAGCTTCCCATGAATCCTGCTTTTATGGCCTATTCTTGTCTTCTTTTTCTAAGTTATATAGTGCAGAAAGAAGATTTTACTCTGTCACTGTCATTTTTACTGTGGAGGGTGCTGTGCCATTAAATATCTCTATTAAAATAGATATGGCTGCTTCAGAAATAAGGTCCTACTTGATTTGAGTTAATGGAAACACTGGTTCCAAAATGTCACCTTACTTCGAGGACTGAAGTTGAACACAAAGAAACTGCAGAAAATAAATAGGCACAGATGTCAAATTCTGTCACCACTCAGTTAGAAATGTACCAGAACATAGCAGGGCGCTTCATTGCAAATGCCAACAGTGCTGGTAGGCCTTGAAAGAGTGGTTCTGCTGAGTCCTTACACATGGCACATTCCATTTTATTCCACTTTCTCTTTGCTTTCCATCAACAAGTCTGGTTTGGACAGCTGAGAACCCACCCACGCTTGGACACATCAGATCACCATTCCCTAGAGAATTCATTTAGGTTGTGCTTAAACTTTTACTTGCAGGATTGTAATTGAAAGTTGAAAACAAGCCAGGCTGGTCGCAGAGTAGTTTCAAACTACCTGTAATTGAATACATATACATACACATACACATACACATATACATATACATATACATATACATATACACATATGTGTTTTGTAGCAATAATGCGAAAAGAGAATTTTCTTGAAGCTTTGTCAATCCATTGCAAGTAAACACCTACATCTTGTTCTCAGTTTTGTGCTACAACTGAGACACAAAAATTTGGTTCTGCAGCTCTGTGTGGGTTCCTCAGGCTTTGAGTGTGAGCACAGAGGATTTGCGTTGAACACATATTGGTGATGGGGTCTTGGTCCTGCTGTTCTTGATTAACAGAGCTAATGCTAAAAGAAAAAAAGGAGTTTGCTTCAGTCTTTGGCCAGAAGTCATTACCAGTCCTTAGAAAGAGGAAACAGCATCTTTTAATAATAGCAATTTCTGGTTGATGACACCTTTAGAGTGTCATGGTTCTTAATATTGGATTTGTATCTGTAGACACACCTTGTTTCTGTGTCACCACCTCAGATGGGACTTGTCTGCCCTGTTTTAGCTGTGTAAGGATGATGTGACTGCCCCAACTACTTTGAATACCTATTTTAGGATTAGATGGACTGCGCTGTGAAGGTGTTCCGCTTTTCCAGTAGCTACATGAAACCTAAAATACGTGTCTTCAATTTAGATAATGAAAACAGGGTAATTAGTCCTCCTTTCCCTGTAGCTACCTACATATGCATTAGCACATATAAAGTCATAAATTAACAACTACTTTGAAAAGTTTTACCTCTTTGCAAGTTTTGGCATTTGGAGGAGTAAAAAAAAAAGAAAAATTTTAATTTCTTGTTCGTTACTGCACAAAGTACTGGCACATTAATGCTGGATATTCCAAAAGCTGTGTTCTTCAAATCAAAAGGCTTGTACTGATTCTTTAAAGTTGGAAAATTCCATTTCTAAATTTCTGAAATCTCGCTGAATTTTATTACAGAAGAAAAATACCGTGCTTTCCTATCGCTAGCTAATAATGTTAATAGTAAATGTTTATTATAGTTAATAGTTAATGTTAATAGCTAATGTTAATAGTTTCTGCATCTCCCCCATGACAGATGAACTGCACACATTCAAATGCTCTAAACTCTGATGATGCAGTACCGTGACAGGCCAGGATTTCTTGAGTGCTCTGCATCAGATTCATTCAAAGTGTGCTTCTGCTTTTATCATTATTTTGGAAGTTAATGAAGCAGCATATCCAGCTTAGGCCTCAACCACCTCAGGTATCAGTGGTGCAGATCTCACAGTCTGACAATATTTATCATGATGCCATTTTGAAAGAGTACAATCTTATATTATCCCCACTTTATAGATGTAAAATGGGGGCTCTGAGGGCTTATGCAAAACAACTGCCTTAGCAAAACTACCTGACTCATATCTCCTGAAGGAACATAGTCCCAAAAGGCCTGAAAGGTTTGGAACACAGTCCCAAAAGTTGTCCAGATGATGTCCTTCCTTAAACAAAGGTAGCTATTATGAATTTCCCCCTCTGAGAGAATGCTTACCTGCTCAAACAATTTAGCTATCCGAATGTCTCTAATCTAGGGTGTACAGGCACTTTGATGAACTGGACCTAAATAATTTGATTTTTCCAACAAGCTGTGCTTAAAAATACGTTTTCATATTCGTGTCACTGTCCATATAGTTGGCTGTATTTCTTTTCAAACTGAGGATTAGAAGAATTATTTTCTTCCTGTTGCTTAAAAGTGTTCAATTCAGGAGGTTTTGTCATACTAATGAAACAGATTTTTAGGAATGAAAGGTCAACTGTTTGAATTGTCAATCAACTGAATTTGTCATTCTTTAAATCTGTCAAAAGCCAGGGTTCTACTTTGAAAAAATATTATAAAAGTCCAAGGTAATAATATTATAAAAAAAAAATTAAATTCCTTGTGTTCTAAAGAAGGAGTTGAAACTTTCTGATTTGTTCTTTGGTTTTCCAAAGCCTCAGTTTGATTAGGATAATGAGGAAACATTCATGAATGGGGTTATGTCCAATGGCTTTCTGCAAACATTCATGTGCGATTGATAGTATTTTTTTTGCTGACACAAAGATGATTGCATTATTAAATTTAAAGAAGTCTCATGCCAAATAAACTGTGTTAAATGGTTGCAACAGGACAGGACATGTTCTAATAGAGCCAAAAGGAAAATACTTGACACGGGATGAAGGTCAGACCTGAAGAAGCGAGTCACGCATCAAAACTCTGCTGGAATGGATTTGTTCTCTTTGGTACTGGCAGCTCAGCTTTGATTACAGAAATAGCAGCTTTTTGCTGACTGAAGCCACAGGCAGCAGGCACTGGGACCTGCTTGCACCTCTCCGTGCAGGCAGCCCTGACCTTCCAGCACCAACCTACAGCCCCATGCCGTGCTAAAGAAGTGAAATTGAAGAAGTCAAGCATCCTTTCAGAGGCACAGAAAGGGCAAAAACCCCAGTCACCAACTCCAGCAATGTATTCCTGAGGGCATGAGAGCAAAAACAGATATTCAACATTAATGACTTCAGACTTTGGTCCCTCCTTTACCTGTAAGAGACACACAAGAAAGATAATTTACTTACTATTCTTCTTTGATGAGCATATTAATAACTTCCAGATTATCCAAAGTGTCACACAACCAGTAGGTAGAGATTTCACCTGGTTTTGAGTCAGATATATGTAGGCCTTCACATACACCTCCAACAGATTACAGCTTAAGACATTCCAGCAAGCTTACTTTGCTAATATTTAAGACAGGTACATGATAAATAGGTTCATGAATACAGAGAAATCTGTGGAAGCTCTGAAGCTGCTGTCGGCAGAGGTAGATTGAGTAATAACTCTGTTCCGGGAAACGCAAGGAGGAAAGTGAATGGTGATTTATTAACTCAAATGAACATATACTGTTTAACAAGTATAGCAAATGGAAGTGAATAATACATGAAAACTGCTGGGCCTTAAATCTAGAGCATAGAAAACTGCAGATTAAATCCATAGTAGTGGAATAGTAAGTGGAGAAGCTGAAGAGTGACAGCTTGTGATGGTTGGTAAGGGTAGATGTGAACCTGATTACAGATGTCAAGATGTCACAGAGCCTTAGGCACAAGGAAAACTAGATTGGCACTTGAAAACTGGATAAAACTTTTCCATGTAGTTCAGGGGCCTGTTGTGTGTTACACTCATAGAATGTGGTGCTTAACTTATGGCTTTGTTCCACACTGAAAATGAGTCATAGGCGCTGCTTCAAGCTGTTTTGATTCTGATGACAACTCTGAAAATATAAAGCAACCAGGAGCTCCTTACTGCTAGATGTTTCCTGTCCAAATAACATGTCAACCTATCTAACCTCCAGGTTTTCTGGCCTGACAGACTTTTGTGGATTTTCTCTGGCCCCAACATCAAAGTCTCACTTTTGAGGCCAGCTTCAAAAATCTTAGCATTCCCAGAGCACAAGCTTTGTGAGCGACATTGAGAACAGCAAAGTAAATGAGACATGATCTATGAAACTCTCTGGAAGCCTCTGAGTTTTTGAGATCCAACATCACTGATGAGTTTAATTTACAATTTTGATTTTTTTTAATCTCTCCTGTATCCATCCTCACAAACTCCTTCACAAACGAGAAGCAGCCTGAGTGGAAACATTTGGCTCTTCAAGTCCCAGAGAAGCATGTGTGTCTCACTGAGAATCTCTGCAGGGTTTCCTCTGCTGTTCAAGTCTGGATTCCCCATTGAATATGGCTTTAATCAGCCATTAGACACAATTCATCCACAGATTCATCATGTCTGGAATGAGTGGGAACAGGCTCCCTGGGGAAGTGGTCACAACACTGAGCCTGACAGAGTTCAAGAACGTTTAGGACAATGCTCTCAGGCACATGGAGTGATTCTTGGGGTGTCCAGGAGCTGGACTCAATGGTCCTGATGGTTCCTTTCCAACTCAGCATATTCTATGATTCTATGATTCTACTGGATCATTTGGTCTGATATCTTTATCCCATATATCATCACGTTTCACCAGTTTGCTTCTGTACTGAGGATAGTAAATTGAATTTGTGTAAATTATAGCATCTGCAACGAAATTTGCAATATGTGAACACAGAGCTCTAAGATGCAATAATGTATTTGACTAGTTAATTGTCACTGCTGTGTTTTGAGCTTCCTATTATAACACTACCCAGCCTTTTCTTTCCTGATCACACAGAAATACTGTCATGAAGTCACTTGCCAATCCTGTAGCTCATGAGATAAAAAGAATCTCCTTTTCCAGAACTTCCTCCAGGACTCTACAGTGGCTGTAGGAGTTTAATTTTTCAGTGTCAGCAAGCAGAACATAGAACTGTACTCTCAAATGTGATGATGATTCCCCACTGAATATGCTTCACAAGATTTATTAGATTCCCACATTTTATCTGTTGTTATGTATATTATTTATGACTTCATATCTATAGTTTTAAATGCATGAATTCATACCATTTTGGTAAAGGGTTTTTCACAGTTATGTCTTAATTTGAATTAACCACAATTCTATCAAATCTGATATTGCTGTACTTTCGGTTAGGGATTGATAGATTAGATACTTAAGCAATTAACATTTTTCAAAACACCTGGAATTTTTATATATTTCTAGTAATGATTTAAAACTTCCACTGCTGGGTCACAGGTTACATTAGACAAAACTTGTGTATGAATCTGTACATTTAAAAATGTTCAGATTCAAGTGGATGTTATTTCATATCTTCCTTAGACATTACTGGATTGAGAACATATAACTAAATAGTTATATGTAAGAAGTATTACTGATTTCTTTACAGAGTTATTAAGAGTTTTCCTAAATCCATCTAGTAATCAGCCCAAACCACTTCTGTATTTTAATCCTGCTTGGTATGTGCATTTGTTATTTGTTGCAGGGAAGAAAAACAAACAAACAACAAAAAACCCACAAAAACAAACAAACAAAAACCCCCAAACAAACAAAAAAAAAAACCCCAACAAAACCCAGCAACTAAAAACTTTGCTATATTTTCCATGGTCAAAATATTAAAATAATAAAATGAGATTTTTTCTTTAGAATTTAGATATGCTATATATTAATAAAATGACATGTATTATTTCCAGAGGGATTAATCTGACCAAACTGCAATTGTCTAAAATTTAGCTATTTCAAATAAAGGTAGTTATTCAAGGATTCTTTATTAGTTAATGAAGGGTAATAGACAGCTCTGTTTAATGTAATGTATTAAACCTATGGGAAGAGCTTTGTATTTCTTGAATCATTCACCAAAAATAACCTGGCATTTTCAGGTTTGGACTCAAAAAATGTACTATGTTCCCAAACCCTCTCCTAAAGTCAAACTCCATTGTAGTTTATATCTACATAGAAATGTATTCCTCCCCCAGCACTTTACAGGAATTTAAAACATGATCCTGAAAGCTTCACTGAGGTCAGTGGAGCTCAGGGGTTGAAAGTGGGAACACATGAGGTTTCTGTTTTGGAATTGACTTTTTGACCAAGGAAGACTTTTTTTCCCCAGTTTTTCTGATGGCAACAAATGGGTTGAAGATATAAATTGCTTGCAAGCAGTTCCCAAGATTCATCTGGTCTAAGAAAAAAATTCAGTATATGCCGGAGCCACAAGCTTCAATGATTTTTATGTAAGTTTAAACAAGTTCAAGAAAAGCTTCTAAAGGTGGTGGTCTGGATTTCTGCCTCCTTGAGCCAAACGACCCTTCTGGCCACTTACACACATTCTCCTTTTTCATAGAAAAACATTTTAAAAGTCCTTTACAAACCTCTGTCTACAGAGCCACTGGATTGGTTGAAAGATTTCTAATCCTATAATTTTGTGCACGCAGAGTGCCTCATGCAGAGGAGCTTTTACTGCTTTATAAGTGCTTCCATTTTAACTCTCTTGCTTCTCCAGTTTAAGGTTACACTGCACTTGAAAAACACCATCTTAATTGTACTTCAACTGCAACTTCACAGCTTTTTTGTTCCTCTTTCAAGTGTTTGAAATGAGAGCATAACTACTCCCTGAGGTTATTGCTATTAGCCTGGTGCAGAGCTGCTTGTCTTCATTGCAGGTGTAGAGTTTTGAAGGAGACACAGCTTTCAGCAGCCTTTTTTTCCCACTGAATCTGCTGAGGGTAAGAGCTGACATGGGAAGTCAGTGCTGCCACAGGACTCGGGTCAGGTCACTGTTTCCAAACCAGCGGTTCTCACACCAATAACCCCTTTGACTACCAGGCAGAAAGATGCCCAGTTTGAGGAGTTCCAAGCAGTTCCAGGGGATAGAGCCGTCTGTGTGCAAAGGTGCATTGTAATGTGGGCTTTCTCTCCATGATTAACTGTCCCTCTTCCCACAGTTTGAGGGTGGTTATTTCCAGTGGGTTAGTGCTCACACTGCTTCTACGCACTGTCATGAGACAGGGAAAAGCCAAGTCCAACACCCAAGGTCAAGATGACAAACTTGGAATATAAAACAGAAGGACTTTCATACCTTCTGCTGTCCAATTAACCTAATAAACCGACAGTTTAGGAGTAAATGCAAGTATATGCCTACACATTGTGCCCAAGGGATGAAGACTGCTGCTGTTTTTAAACAAGGCCAAACCTTATAATTCATAATCAAATGTTCCTTTTAAGTGATTATGAGCTTCTGAAACTTAGTCTATTACATCTACACTATGTTCATGGCCCCTGAAAAAATATCCTCCTCGCCTAGCTCAGATTCCTCTATGGGGATCACCTTTGTCATTATATTTATCATTAAATATGTTTGTATTTTTTTCACTTTAGCACTCCAAGGCCCCCAAAGAGGTCATTGTACTTGACCTTCTGTGAGCCCAGAAGAGCTTGTAGACTAAATAGGCAAATTATATATCCATTTCTAGAGACTATCTTGACCTTTCTCAGACTGCCAGCTTCTCAGACACCTTTATGGCAATGATTTTCCTGCTGGGCGAATTACTTCTAATTGTGTTGTTCCGTTTATCTGGACATGTTCAATTTTTGCCATAATATGGTCAGACAAAGACATGAAGCAAGTAATCTTGTTCCCAGACTATTGTCCCTTCCTTGCTAGAGTGATTGTTCTGTAAGTACTTTGGAAAGGCAGTTTAGTCAGCACTGTCTGAATACCTCAAAAGAAATCTAAACCATTTAATAGCAAAAGAAATTGTTTGGACCTTCAAATGTCAATAGAACTTTCCACGTGTGTCATAGAGTTTACAAAACAAATCTATGCCCATTTGGTTGTAGGAAATATGAAGAGCTGCTTGACAGACAGCTTTGTTTCTCATGTTTTGTTCTTTCAGAAAAGGTAAGAAAAGAATTAGAAATATCTCGCCCAGGAGGCACCAGGACTGCCTCTATTCGAGAGATGTGTTCTTGATTAGACTGCAAGTGACAGTGGAGGTGGTTGGTCACCCGAGTTATTCAAGAACTTCAGGTTAATCAGGATGATGGAAAACTACAGAATAACCAGGGATAAATGATGAATGAAAATGAAATTCAGTCTTGATAAACACAAGGAAATGCACTAGAGAGACAAACCAGTGAACTTTACACGTACAATGATGAACTGACTTGCACCCACAGAATTTGGATTCTGACCTTATCATCAATACTTAGCTGAAAACATTTGATCAGTGTTTAGGAGAAGTTAAAAAGAAAAGCCATTTTGGGAAATTGTTAGAAAAAAAGTAGGAGATGATGTAGACAATTTTGTTATTCTTTATTGAACTATCATATGTCTATACCTTGAAGAGCACAATTCTCCTTTTCAGATAAGACATACCACAAGTAAAATGGGACCAGAAAAAATCGAAAAAGGGTGAATGAAAGATGTGGTATTGTTTCCGTGTGAGGAACAGTAAAATGGACCAAGATCCTTTAATGCTGAAAAATAAAATAAAAGACTGAATGTTGAAAAAAAATAGAGAAAGACTGAAAGTGGTATTGTAGAAATCTACCCTGTGTATCAGGGGATGGACTGTCAAATGTAAATAGGGATTGACTGTTAGGTGTCTCCTCCAGTGAAGCAGTGGTAATAGTGACACTGTGAAGCAGTCACACAAAGCAGAAACAGATCTTTCTTTATACAGTTTGCGAGAGGTTTTTGAGCACATCTGTGAACTCCATGGTTCTGGGTCCTGGAGATGTTAAAAGAATACACAAAGATTCAAATATTAACCTATAAATCTGTAGAATAAAAATCCAATTAATCTGTTGACTACAAAAATACCCTCTTTTCCCCAGAAGTCACTGATCTGAAGTTTCCATGCATGTGTCACTGCATCTTGACTTCTATGCATATTCCTCCCTAAACGCGTCCTCTGTGATGTTGTCAGAGACAGGATTCAGTGGGTCATATGGTCCTTCTGCTTCTGTATGGCTGTTCTTGTGCTCTCACCATTATATTTTAATAATTGTTCCACCAGCATACTCAGGCTTTGAAACTGCTGCCCCTGTGAGGTTAAAAAAAAAATACAATATTACCACGGTGTGTTTGTCCATCTCCTTCCATGCTCTATATCCCCTCTGTCACAAGGCTCATATCCTTCAGGAGATGGGTGATTATTTGTGCTTGGTTGTGTGTTAAATTGGATGATTCCAATATCAACAATCTGCTCCCTCCTGATCGAGGAACCGAAATAGCACTGCCCTCTGTTTCATCATGCCTAAGGAGAAAACATGCATCCATCCTGGATTTTTTTGCTGTAAATGTTAGCCTGCCCAGAACAGGTTTGTTGAAGACATTTCTAATCCACTTCCAGCTTATGCCAAACAAGAAAACTGAGGGGCTGGCTGTACAGACCAGACTAGAGAATTGTCCAGGACTGCAACCTGTGTCTGCCTGTGATACCCCACCCTTAAGGGGAAGGTAGTATCCAAGATTCAGAAATGTTTAAGCTAAAAATAATAAAAAAAGTCAGAGGATTCACAAAAACTCACCAAGTTTTATTAGCAAATTACACACTTGGCATGGAAATTGTTATGTTAGTTTCTGACCTACTCTATAAGCACACGGGAGTGGGTTTTGGATAAAGGGATAGGGTGAAAGGGAAGAGAGAAAGAGATTCAATTCTTCAGTGATTCCACACTGTCTGAATAAGACCTGCTGTATTTTTGCCAGTTGTCACCTTTCCTGATTCAAACACCAGGGCTCTATGTGAGCTCAGCAGTTCTGATGCCTGACACACCAACCTGACGCCTGACCCAAGACCTCCTGAGCTAAAAGTCTGAGTAACTCCATCGTACACTAATGAATCACACTCACCACAGACAAGCACAGAGGAAACCTCGAGCACTCACTCATCAGAGGTTAAAAGAAGATCTCCACTGTCTGACACTTCTGCTAAAAAGATGCCAACCAACATTTCAAAAGAAAGAGAATATTTATCCCCCCTTTCTCAAAATCTGTCTCCAAGTGACCTGAATACAACCCAGGTGTGAACCCTCTTACACAGTGCCAATTAATGTTGGCTTATTTAAAAGAGCACATTTAAGGAAACAAATGTGACACAGCTCAAGTGAAATAGCCCACTAATTTTAACAAGCTGAATAATACTTTATACCACTTTAGTTGGAAAGCATCAGGTGGCTTTGGAGAGTCTAGCTGGAGTCTCCGGGAATGAACACCCTGCACACGTTTCTGTCATATTACAGTGTTATGTACCTAAAAGTCTCACAGAAAGAGTTCATTTTTCTGTAGATGCACAAAGAACTTCAGAATTGTGCGAAAATACAAATACTTATATTAAACTCCTCTACACGTTAAATTCTTGACCACTTCAAACAGCAGGAAAATTTCTTTTTCCCTATTTTCCTCCTCTTGCTTGGCCAAAAGCATAAACCTAGTCCTTTATAGCAACACTTGTGTTGTGGACTTGAAGAAAAAAGCATTCCCCGCATTTTTTTACACTCAGAGAGCAGATGACAACTTCCTACAATCTCTCATGTCACATAAGCAGCATGTATCAGTGTCAGGCAGAAGGTATTCCTTGACTGGAAAATCTCCAGTAATCACAGGAGAAAGCCAGGGAGTTAATCAGAAAGGCAGCAATGACAGAATGTTTCTTTATTTCTCACAGCACTTAGGTCATTGCCTTGCTCTGTGCCTACCCGTTAGAAAGATGTAGTCATTCTGACCTCCTGAGGCTTGAAAGCTTGTTTCCAGAGCCGTGCTATGTTATCCTGCAGTCGTTTGAATCTGCCAAATAATGCTTCATTACCGAAATATCACTGATGGGATACTCTGTAGAGAAATATTAGATTTACTAAAGGGTTGCTTGCCTTTGTGGAATACTGTGTTGTCTACCTCAACTCTTTCTTGCTGGGTTTTCAAGAACAGAACTTGCCAAAAATGTTTAAGGTATTAGATCTCGATGACAAATATTCTCAAGCTGTCAGGAAGAGTAATAAAGACCTTGGGACAAAACTGCCCATAATCAGCAGCCTTGTTTGCAACCTCAGGAAGCAGCAAAGGATTCAGTGGGTCTGGACACAGAGCAAACCCTTTCCTTGGAGACTCTTTTATTCCTCATCCCCGTTCTCCTGCTGAGCACGGAACATCAGTCAGGGAGTTTATAGCCTCATCAAACTCAAACATTTGCTTCTGAGTTTTTAAAATGCCAACTGTTGCCTTCCCTCAGGAGACAGTTTTTTGCAGAGCTGATAGATATTCTGAAATGTAAAACTGGAGCTGATTTGAGAGTATTAGTCAGTAGCTCAGCAGTCTATCTGGAGTTAATTTTACATTAAGAGTGAAGAGTAACGTAAAGACATAAAAATATGATGCAGGTTTTAAGGAATCATGGGAATAAAAATACCTTGCATCTAAATGCCAAATGACTTTAAGCAAACCACTGAGATGATGTCGTAGTTTTTTGGACTGCTTTTCTTACTCTATCTTAAAATTTTCCTTTTTTTCAGTGTGATTGTTTTTCACTAAGAGCAAATCTGTAATTCCTAATTGCAAATATGGGTTTGTATGGAGACAAAATACAGTACAATACTGTCCTTAAAGATTTGGCTGACAAATAGGTGTCTTTTTGTTAATAGCAGAATAATTACAATATGAAACCTTGAGGCTTGGCAAAACATTTTAATCTAGGTAACATTTGTCAAAAATTTCTGAAATTAAAGTCCACCTAAACCCTATCATTAAATCATTAGGAAATCTATCCCAAAAGTCACTTGTTAAGATTGCCATTATTCCTCCCAGGGAAACAAAAACTCCAAACCAACCATGCATCCAACCAACCAAAACCCCAGTTTTTCCCTCCAGGTCCATTCCAGCTCTGACTATTTTATAGACCACAGTAAGTGTGCAAGAGTAATTCCTACAGTGCTGTAAGCTAACAAGCCAGTGTTATTCTTGATTTAGGACTGGTTTTTGAGGTCCTCAGATAAGGTAATCTGGGTTCTGAAAAAATGTTTTTGACGGGTGAGTAACTGGCAAAAGTAAGTCACAGAAATCTAAGAGCAGCAAATGAAGACTTGTGGGTCTTTAGAGAGGCATTCCTTGTGTGAGCAGGAGAGGGATGCACTTAATTTAATTTGAGTGAAAGGATAAAAATGCTATGTTGTGTATTTAAAGGTATTCTAGTGTTTTGGGTTAGTGTTGGGGGTGTCAGCTTTGATAGGGAATTTTTGGTTTTGTTTGTTTTGTGGCAGGGTTTTGGAAGGCGGAGGAGGGTTGTTCATAAATGACCAAATATAGGTCGACTGAAATTACTGGTTCTCAAAACCATCCTTAGTTGTGTTGACTACAGATTCCACCCACAGAGATATGCCAAACTCCCAATGCCATTTGAGATGAACTAAGGGAATTGGTTATGGACTCCAGAATATTAGTTTAGTCTGGGCAGCTATGCCATAGAACATAAGGAAGGCCCGTGTCCGGCTGGAGATATACGAGAATAATCTGGGGCATTTCAAACCTCACTCTGTGCCCATGTGTGGGTAAACAGGTCAGGCCATAGACCTTCAGTGGCTATAAAAGTTCTTAGACTTACAACAGCTGTGTAGACAGCTGTGTACAGCAAGTGCCCACTCCAAAATGCAGGTGTCTGGGAGTTCTCTTTGGTTACTCAAATACAGATACCTGGTGACATTTCAGCTTTCCTGGAATATCACATCCATCTGGATGGCTCTCCCATAGGTCTTGCATAACACCTTCCAGGCCTGCACAGATATTTTGAATACCCCAGGGCATTTTAAATGACATTGAATGCCTGGTTTTAGGCAACTAAATCAAATCTTAAGTGAAGTCTGTATGTTCCCCCATCATTTCAACTACCTAGCCTGACTTTCCTTATCCTCAACACAATAATTTCAAAGTACAATTCATCTGACCAAAAGAAGGAATTTCCATTAGAATATGATTAATAAATATTATTTTTTCTTCCTTGAGTTTTGCTGAAGACATTTATGCCTAGTGAAAGTAAAAATACAAGGCCTTGACTGGTTTCTGTCTTGGTGATCCACGATTGGGTGTCATTTCAAGACCAAGTCCACATAAAACCACGTAAGACAAAGCACCAGAAAAGTGAGTCCTTTATTCCTGTCACTTAGGTACAGTTGCTGGTTACATCTGAGTGCAGAAAATAAGATTTACATTTGTGAGTGGAAATAAAATCTAGTGAAGAGTGTTTGAATGGGTTCATGTTGGTGCCTGTTGTGGTGATTAGGCCATTGATGTTCAAATATAAGCACTATTTCCTTTTATTTAACTCTGTATCAGCCTAGTAGAGCTACTCAAATCCAGCAAAACAGAACAAATCTGTTATTGTTTATGCATCACTAAAGTCTTTGGACCCTCTGTTGCAGCTTCACTTTTTTTCTGTTTACTTAACCAGTGCAAAACTCAAAATCATGTGTAGTGACAGCTGAATGTCTGACTCTGAGCTCTCTTTACACTTGTGCAAGTAACCTCAAACACTTCATTACAGTAATCTGGCATTTTCTCCTCTTACTTGGGAAATGAAATGGCATTGACAGCTTGAAAACTTGAAAAAAACATAGTAAGAACAATACTTGTAGCTAGCTTTTGCAGTTAAGTACTGTGTATTATTGTGAATATCAACTTTTTTTCTTTTTTGTAATGCAGAGGAAGCCAAATTGAATGATTAATCTTTGACCTGTATCTGTTGGAAGCATTTGAACAACCCCTTTTAAGGAGTTCAGCCTTCTCTGCAGCATGCACATAACTTTCATTAACGTTAAATAGAGTTACATGTGCACACCAGGGCATAAGCTGCTAAGTAGACATTAATTGGCTAAGAAATGATCCCCTTTTTCTTCTCCTTACAGTTGGTGTTTTGCAACTCACTTTTGGCTTGCTACTTCAGTAATTCTTTGAGGTTGCATTTCTTCCTTTAACTAAATGACGAATTCTCTTTGAGGGATATGTCAGTACCTGCAGCCATTTTAAAGGCAGTAGAAGAATAAAAACTTCAATATTTAACATCAGGAGTCTACTCTGTCCCTTTCTAGGCCAGTCCCTGTAAATTATCAGTATATTAAATATCACTTTGACTAGTAAGTTCAAAGGAATTATGAGTAATTGTGAGTCTGCAGTCAATATTATTTTGTAGCTGTAGAAAAGAGTTTGGAAGCAAACCTGTTAGTCCTTTGTGTCTATTCAGAACACTCTGTGCTTTCTTTGTAGCAGTTAACCAATGCAAAATGCCAAGCTGTGAAAATAAAGCAAAGTAGCAGTACAATGACTAGAATTTTATATTAAGCATACAGCTGTAATGGACCACTTAGAAATAGAAATTGCTTTATTGTCATCTGAGATTGCCATCAGGAGTGGGTTCAGGATTTCCACATATCTTTAAAAAATCTATTTAATCTAGCCAGGCTGAGCTTTGTAAGCATCTCAAATCAGCCTAAAAAGAAGTACAATTCAAACTGCAAGTGTTTACTAAAACTCATGTTAAAAGTGTGTCTGTGCTGTGCTTACACATAAAGTTTGAGATGCTTCAAAGTTTGGGATGATTTCAAAGTTAAGGAATATTCCTGTGTCCTTTTTTCACTTACTAATTGTGATCACAGATCATATGAAGCAAATTCATTTTTTTCCCTAAAATGTCCTGGAGCTCTCTACTGTGCTCCTGTACCTTTGGGCAAGCACAGATACAACCAGAGAATCCCTGCTTCATTCTGCTCTGACCTCTGCAGCTATGCCATGAACTAGGCATTGGAGGTAAAATTCATTTTGCTTTATTTGGACATCCACGATGCAGACATCCACATTTCAGATCTATGAGATAACTTCTATATTTATGTACCTTTTGCATCTTTTGGGGATTTTCAAAACAAGAAATACTTTTGGGGACTGTGTTGTCAGCTTAAAAGTTAGGCAGCAGACTCTTTATTTGGTATCATTTAAACTGAAACCTTCACAGAAACCTTTGTCCTTGGAATTCATGTTTTCTAATGTGGCAGGTATGATAATGGAGAGAAGTTTACATCCATCTTTTTTTATGCTGAGCTTCCGTTCAGCCATGCGAAGTTTAACTCTAGAATCAGGGGCATTTCTCCTTCTGATGCGTTCCTATCTTGGTCTTGTATTTAATTTTCACTTCTCTTTGCTTATGTTAAATGAGTGCTGGCTGGTACTATCAGGCCCTGACAGTGCTATAGGCGTAAATGTAAAGAAGGCAGAGCTGATTATTTTTCCCCTTGGGGGCTGCCCTTTGGCCTGCAGGCAGTTCTTTTAAAAATATCTCCACTCTGCCTGATGCCTTTATTATCACAGATGAAATTCCCAACACGACTGTCCACATCAGAAGTGAAGTCTCTCTGTTGAAAAGCAGCAGAGATGCTGCATCTCCACTTTCTTCTGTTCAGACAAGTTCCTTCCACAAGGCTGTGTGGCAAGGCTTTGTGGGTTTTTGTTTTGCTTGGTTTCTGTATTTTTGATGGTGCTTGTTGTACAAGAGAAAAAGCTGAGGGCAAGATGCTGGTGAGCCTGGAATACATGCGTAGAAAACTGATATTCTGCTTCCCTAGGTCTGTTCAGAGAGCACTGGCAGGCTGGTGGCGCTTCCATTTATATTTCTAAAACAGAAAAAGAAAAGAAAACAACAAAACCAACCTGGTAGCTAAAATATATTATTGGGAACATTTCTCCTGTAGACTCCTACTAGCTCAGACAAGTTATTTAGAATCCCTACTTCAGTTTAAGCCTTTAATACAATGGACATCTGCTAATTTCCAAACCAGACAGTCTCACTGCAATCACCAGGAGGGTTGCTATATGAAAGTGACGTGAGCTGCTCCCCAAAAGTTGACAGAAATTTACTGAAGGCTTGAGAGAAAGGGTGGTTTCATCCATCTCTAAACAGTGGGATGGCCAGGCTCACCACTGTAAACTAAAATTTGGTGGTTCTGCCCCATTCTGGGACATATTACACGCTCCATTTTTAATGGAGATTAAGGGAGACTCATAAATCTATATGAAGGCTACTTTAAATTTCTGGTACCACTGACCTAGTAATCAAAACCTACATCATGTTTTAAAACATAGCACAGGCACATCTATTTAGTAGTTTATTCCAAAGGCACTGTCCACATGTTTTAGCACCTACCACAAATCTATCTCAAGAGAAGCCCTGCTTCAGTGATTTTCCAGCTTGGTACAGAGCTGGAAAAGGAGAGTTGTTGATTAACTTCTCAGGTCCTAGAGAAAATATGTCAGGTGACTGAACAGCCAGTTGGAAATTATTTGGACTCAGATTTTGAGACTGTTTTTTTCCTAGAGGTTCCTCCACAAATTACAGGAACTGAGAGTTTGAGATTTAAGCCAAAGCATGAAGAGTAAAAAATTAAGTTAATTTGAGTGAGTGCTGCGTTGATGTTTATAGTTGTATACAGTGCAATGATCCTGTACAGGCTGTTTCTTTATAGGATATTTAGAAGTTTAACTTTTGCTAATCATGATGAGATCCTTAGATAAAAGGTAAAATGTAGTATTCCATAAGGCCTCAGGCATAAAAGCACCATTAATAATTTAACACTAAAAAATATGGTTACTCTAGATGCTGTCAGATACTTCCATGGTACAAATACCTACAGAGATAGGTACCATAACACTGACTGAATAATTCATTTGATTAATTTCTTTATATTTTTTAATACATTTGGCAATGACTTTCATTATTCACCCAACTTGTGCACCACTGTTAAACTATTATCTCACGGATGCAAACGTTGTTTACTTTACAAAGAGTTTATTTTCATTGAAGAAAAGTAAGAAGATGCTTTGCAATGCCATCTAATATCACCACATCCAGTGAACAGCTTTCACATAACTAGGAAAGGTGTTCAGAGAACGTGAAACACTTATTTGAATTTTATATTAAGGTATACCAACTATTATAGACATTTTGCAAATTTTTCTTGGTGAAGACTTTGGTCCAAGACCTAGCCCAGGATGTAATTCAGAGATTCCAAAATAGAAGAAGGAGGTATCTCCAGTATTCTGGTGATGGAAGCTGTGATCTTACAACAAGGCAGCTCTCAATTTATCCTAATCAGGTTATAACTTTCAATAACTTCAGTACACACCATGAATTGAAGATATGACCTCTTCAATACTCAGATATTCAGAGCTGATGTTGAAAATTCACTCTGGTCCATCATACAGAAACCATTTGGCGAGGGATGTTAGCATACAGCTTCATCCTGTGAGGATTTCTGCAACCTCTCTCTGACCATGAAAGGTTTGTAGCGCTGGTCCTTCTCTCAGATGGAAAGCAGCACATGCAAGGGCAATGTGAAGTGCTATATTTAAATGTTTATGATTTTCTTTTCTGTTGGAATTTTAGGGTAAAGGCTGATAGGTCAAGGTTCGCTATTTATTTGTAAAAGAAAAAGACCCTAACAGACAGAGTTGGCCAATTCTAACATCTGCTGTACCGATAAGAGTTTATATAACAGCTCCCAATCTTTCCTGCGACAATCTTGTCTGTAAACAAATAAGATATTTATTAGAGAAAAAACAGGCACAAGCAGATCAAATGACTTCTCAAAAGTTATAAAAAAGGTTACCAAAAAAGGTTCCTTTCTGGGATAGGTTTGGATCTCAGATCTCCCAATGTACCTTTTAATGTTACAAATGCATCCTTTTTTGCTGGATATTTGGCTTAGCTGAAAGAGATCAGAAGCCCTTAGTAATGAGCATGATGAGACTGAAGATTTCATCACAGAAAATTGGCAAAAAATCAGTAAGCACTGGTATTCAAATATGCTGTCATTAACATATTCTCTTAACTAGAGTTACGTTGTTTTATTTATTAATGGAATAAAGAAACAATTTGACTAAATTGTTTTTGCTTCTTTTCACAGATGATCATATAGTAAAGGTGAAGGAGACCCTATTTTTTAACAGATTAAAGCATTTGTTTTACTGTTTAATTCCTTGGTACTGGCTCTCCCAAGGCCCCTGCTGCTATGAACTAATGCAAATTGCATCAGGAAATCCAATGGGCTCAGTAAACACTGAATATTAATTCAAGATGTTTTTGGAAATGCATAAACAGCATCAGGCGCAAAATCCAGAACAGAAGAAAATAACAATGCTAAATTGATATGTCAGAATTTTATGGGCAGTGTTGTTTTGGCCATAAAAATACGTTTTTTCTTGCCATGTTGAGTGATCATGTTGTTCTGTCATAATACATGAATTCTAAATCGTTGATCAATATCCTTTCTTCCCCCACATTTTACCCAGAGCTTGCTCAGATTGCTAACTGCTGCTTTTTACATGTTGTCCAGTCCACTTGCTCTAGAAATACCAATGAAATATATATTTTTTGAGAAGTACTAGAATTTTGTGGTCAGAGACTCAGAACAGGGTACAGGAAACACACAGCAACTCTCCAGATTTTTTTGCTTTGCTTGTGTGTAGCTTTTGTCTTACCTATTGAGCTGTCTCTATTTCCGTCCATGGGTTTTCTCACTTTTATCCTTCAGATTCTCTCCCCCATCTCACCAGGGCAAGTGTCTCTGTGGGGCTGAGCTGCCAGGGGGAATTAATCCACAACAATCAGGCGCTCTGATTAAGTCATAGCCTTGATGTTGCTCACCTATGAGTGTTTTCTTCTGCTTTGGTCCTTTCTCAGTAATGGACAGTTTAGGTAAAATTGTTTCCATACTTCAGCTAACACAAGAAAACCACACCATCAGCTGTTTCCTCCTAGAACAATGATTCCAGATCAGTTTAGACCTACAAACAATTTCATTTGTGAAAGTCAGAACCATTGCCATTCAACTAGAGACCTAACCAATCTACAGCTCACAAAGAGGAAAGGATATGTCATTGACAGAAGTTTCTACATCATCACTAAAACACCTTGATTTTCAAAATATTTGTGCTGGTATCAACATATACTTTAGTGAGTCTGACACTACTCAGATATCTCGTGTGATTGTGAAGAAGCTGTGAACCCTTCAGTTGGAATTCTGAATGCCAAGCCGGACACTTCCGAGCAAAATGTCCAACACTGTCTTTCAAAGGCCTGACCAACTTTCAAATTTGTTCTGCATTACCTTTAGGAGACAGAAGCAGGTTGTCTGAATATTGAAATGAATAAGAAGAGTGCGTTGGCATGCAGCTTTCTTTACTTTTCCCACGTATCATTACGTATTTTAATATTCACCTTGGGAACTTTTCTTATGCAAGACATGATATCATAAAATATGGTTCTGAAATATTGAGATCCTGGTGTACTGGCAAATGCACAAACTGTTAATAAAATACTCTGTGTTAGAGGGTGGGAAAGGAAATCACGCTGTGTAAGCAGCAATTTCACTAAATGTAAAAGATCTGGTGATACCCACAGGCTCATCAGGTGGTAGCAGTAGATACCAGTACTCATTCTCCAGAGTGTGCAGCTACTTTCCTTGATATTCTGGAGATGAAAAAGGCAATTTAAATATTTTATACTCTCTGCCCTCGACTGATGCCTAGAATTGCTCTAGCAGCCCACAGATGAACTCCTGCTATCTCACAGCTCACTGGAGACATTCATACAAATGCCTTTTGAAACCACCACCAATTGCCCAATTGCCCAATGTGACAATCAGAGCTCCTCAAGCCACAGGTTCCACTTTGCAGGATGGAAAAGAAACGTGATGTGCTCTGACAGAAAAGGAACATCTTTTTCTTTCTGTATTAGCCTTCCTTTTGCAGAGGCTGGAAGACACATGATGCTTCCAGGGTCTATTGACAACAAAAGCAGCTTGATACAGGGTTGTGCTCAGTTTTTCTAGAAATATAAACTCAGACTCAGTATTAATGGTTGTCTCAGTTATACACCAGGGTGTTTTCTGACAGAAGGTATTCTGAGGACAATAGTTTCTCCACTTATTTTATAAATACATTTAATTTCATGTGTGTTATACTGTCAGCAACAAGTTTTGTGTCTGCAGATGCCAAACATTAAACAGCATTGCCACCCAAAACTTTTAACTAATAGGTGCAGTTTAGTCTATGTTCCATGACCAGGTTAACATAACTTTTTAATAGATTATTTGTGCAGTAATTTTCCTTTCATTCCTCCCAGGCAGAGCAATAATGAATGGTAAAACCAATTTGCAGTAACAAAATAATTTGGTGAAATTCAGAAATGGATACCTGCTAGAAGTGGTTCTGGGATTTAAACACTAATACCAATTAACTGAAAAGTTCTTGCTTTAATTGAATAATTTTTCTCAAGAAAGGGTTCATTCTGATATTTTTATCCTTCAAATGCAGATATAGTGGGCATTTTTCTGATAAGCTCAAAATCTAAGCTAAGCTATTCCTCAAATAAAACATTTTACTGTTGCTTTTATTTATTTTTTTATCTTTTTATTTTGGTTTTGACAAAAGAGGACTTTTTGTTTTGGTTTGGGGTATTTTTTCCCTGAGAAATTTGAAGAGAAAGCAAATGTACTGTGCATTTTAATTCTTTTTCATGATAGTAATGTACTACAAAAAATATCATATATACAAACAAAGACAGAGAGAGATGTGTTAAGCTCCTGTGGCCACCTTGGGAGTCGTTAGCTGATCTGATAATAAAACTGAAAATTTCTTGGCTTCTTCACACGTGTTTTGAGCACAAAGCTTCAGTATTTTCTTGGAATCCAGCAGTGAAATGTCTCCTGTTTTAATACAGAAGCTGATCTTAAGTTATCCAAGTGATGTGTCTTTTCCCAGATGAACTTTTGACAGTATTTTAAACAGAACTCATTAATTTCTATGGATGTTTAGCATTCCCAAAGCCTATTTTTTCTTTAAAGGCATATGTGAATTTATGTAAGCCTTCTACTCACAGCAACAGTCACTGGACAGAATCCAGAGTACTTTAAATACAAAACTAAATGCCTAAATAAGTTTTTCAGACAAGTTGAAAATGCTGCAGATTTACTAGCATCTGCCTTTTGACCAGTGGAAATCAGAGAAGACTATTTTACATAAGATTTTTTCTGGCACTAAAGTTGACACTTTGATGCTTTTAAGGGACACAAATAATAATAATCTGGAAATACTTAAGAGTACTCGTGGATAATTTAAAAATCTATATCTGTAACATCAGATATCTCTCTTTGTTTCAGACACAATGATCAAGATAAAAACCCAGTTTTTCTGTCAAATAAAGCACTCTCAGATTCCAGGGAGGTTTGGTATTTGACACGACCTATGTGGAAAGAGCAATGGAAAATAAATGTTTGGTTACTCCTAGTAGAGTTGAAGAACTGTTTTCCGTAATCACGTTGTATCTGAAATCTCTCTGTGTTTTTAACTGATGAAGCTCTTTGAGAAGCATTCTGGAACAAAAATAGTTCTGTTTCTAAAGTGTGTCTTGCTCAGCAAACAGAAAATGGTAACTATATTTTGATACTTTGAGTAAATTCTCAAATCTGTTGAACTGCCAACTTAGGATGCGGCAGGATGGGTGAACTCAGTTCTGTTTTAGCTCAAAGGAATGCACAGGTAAGGATATAACCTATAGGTTGTTGTTCTCTGTTACTTGAAGATTCACGTGATAAAAAATAAACAGCATGACAAAAGCAGTGACAGAATAATTCTTGGGTAAAAGATATTCTATACTCAAGTGTTTATACACTCTTACAGCTGAAGACATTGAATAGAATTAGTTGAGGTTTTTTTCTCTGCCAGTATGTCATACTAGCAAATAACAATAGGCAGGATAAGAGTAACCAGTTAGTTTCCAGACCAGTACGTAAAACACACCAGTTTCATGTGGAAACAGAAAGTGTGGCAAATTGCTGTATTTAATGTCCATACCACCAGCTATAAATTGCATTTGGTCTTGACTTGCAATGTTCTTCTTGGTTTTTAGCTGTCTCTCCTTAGTATATAAGAAACGTATCATAAAAAAAAAAGTAATCCATTTTAAGATGTGTCTGATAAGCTTTAGGGCTCTTGCCTAGTGGTTAGTGATAGTACCCAAGCTCAAGGAGTCTTTTTTATTTCCCATCAGATATGCTTAAAAGAAATTTCCCTTACACTGAGAAATAAGAAATAAGAAAAGGAATGTTCAGTTACTTATGGATTTATTTTGTTATTTTTTAGGGTTTGGTTTTTATTCTTTTTTTAATCACTCCTGTTTCTTTACCACTTTGTCTAGATAAAATTTAATCCATATATCCAGGATGCCCCTAGATTCTATTGTCAAACTTCCTGAAAACACACTATCACTTTATTTCCTGGTTTAATCCATTTAAACCATCTCACATTAAATGTTGCCCATTTGTTTTTATGCTTTTGAAGTCGAGGCTTGAACTGTGTTGTTTTCTGAAACAAACTTCTTTTTCTCGACTGAATTCCTGGGGAGTATGATCTACCACTGGGGCTCTTCTCGTTGCTAATGCTCAATAACCCCCTAGGCGTTCTTACTCCATTGTATTCCTATTTAACTTGTGCTGGGAAAAAAAAAAATCTATGTAGAAGATTTTAAATGGAAGTGCAGAAGAATTTTGTAGTGTGATTAAGTGGTTTATCATTGGCCTAAAGAGGATATGTAGGGTCAAAAGAAAGAGTTAGACAGTTTTCCTTTGATATATTATTCCTGTGAGCACTAGTGAGGAAACCTAGATGATTGGTAAAGGTGTTTAAATCTTAGATGGTCAAATTTGGATGAGACAAATCCCAGACTTAGTACAGATGTTTCAAAGATTTAGGCACTATTGGGCTTTCTGGGTTTTCCCAGGATTGGACTGGGTTTGTACAAAACATTTTCTTCAGTGAAAAGTTAATTATGAAAAATCTTTGAATAATGGACTACGTGCCAAACACTTGTTCTCCTGGACACCTGAGAAAGGAATAAACACCTGGAAACAGCACTATCACAGCTTGTGGAAAAAACGCATCCTGCAGAGCCTTTGGCACATAGATCCTTGCCCTGCTATGAGTAAGAGATGTTGCTGCCTAGTCTGTGCGTTGGTCTGTACAAGATGTTTTCTCAGCCTGTTTCTTAGCGGATGGAATTGTAAAACTACTGGCACCTTCGGAACTGAATCCTGAGAGATGCAGAGCTCCACCAGTTCCCACTGCTTGCTGATGATATTTAGCAACTTGTCAGTCCTTGATCCCATCTGAGTCGCTGAGTGCTGCACAGGCAAGGGAGCATCAGGGAGCCAGGTGGGATCCATGTGGGCGCATGCAAACATCACATCCCCTCAGCAGTGAGAAACTTGAACGTGGGCCACTGGCTTGTTTCCTGCCACAGACACTTTAGCATATCATGCATGAAAAAGGGAGCAAACTGCCCTTCGTTTTGGCCCACATTGTTAAAATTCTTGGATGGAGATGCGCGAATTGGGTAACTCACACTGCATTCATGTGATTCTTCTGGCCTCTGCCAAACACTGGTTCAGTAATTTCTAAAGTGCTTGTGGCTTTCAAAGCGAGATTGACAGCCATTACAGTGCTGTACCTTGCCTTTTGAGGGAGAAAAAATGTGTTACTGATGAGAATTGGAAAAATTAGCAATGAAAATCATGAAACTCACACTTGATTACTATTGGCTCAAACAATATATCTTTTCATCATGTGTAATCATGTGCTAGAATTCCTGCCCCATTAAATAAGAGAGATTATATAAAAACATACATTTATCCAGCATGAAAATTCAACGCTGCTTAGAGCTCTGCTGGTGTCTAAGTGAATTTATACTGATGACTCCAATGGTTTATCAGATCAGAATTGGTATTTTATCCTTGTCTTCATGTTTCTGACCATGTTATCTATTTTTCAGAATCGTAAATGATTACTTCACTTCTACATCCAACACAAAGGCTATTTTATTTTTCTGGAGAAAATATTTTTTTTTGCTGTCTGTCTCTGGTTTTGGTTTTTGGGTTTTTTTTTTTTAACTTGATGCATTGTTTTCAAGAGCTCTGGTTAGCACATCATATAACAAACCCAGCTCATTATTATGCATTATCTACTGCTGCTTGCTGCAATGCAATATTTACACCTTGGCATTAAGGCAGGAGACGGCCCTCGTTATGGAGCACAGCCACTGCTGATAGATCGACACAACGGCTTTTCAGAAACATGAAGAATTGAAAATGGTTCATCTGGGGATTGCAAGTGCTATGAATTCTTTATATCTAACAGTTGGCCTGCACTGACCCAAAGGATATTAGATTTCTTAGGAGCAAACGTGCTCTGCTGAAATGTACTTAAAAAGCTCGATCTCAGCGTCCTGCAGTGGCTGCCCCCCCCCATCATCCCTGGCTTTTGCCAGACAGAGCTTCTTCTCCCTCTGTTCAACCCTTGCTCCCTGCCTCATACCTCCCGCTGGTTTCCTTACGTCTCCGTGTTGGCATTCTGCAGGCAGCGGGCGGGAGCACGGAGGGGTAAGCGAGTGCACCATTAGGAGCTGGAGGAGGTTGCTCCGAAGCCTGGATTTTATTGCCATGTCACTTGGATTGTTTTTACAGCTGGCAGGCCAGAGTGACCTTTGGCTGCCTCTTCTCATTTCTGTTGGCTCCTTCCCCATGAGTCCGCGTCAAATCTGCTTCTCTTGCGGTCTTTTAAAGGGCTGCTCTGCCATCGCTGCTGCCTACGGAGCAGGAGCTCTGACCTCAGACTTGGAAGTGGAAGGGGGAAGGTGAATTCTGAATGGCCCAGCACTTACCATGTCTTGCTGCTCCAACAGCATCAGGATTGAGCCAGGTGCAACCTTCTGTTCCTGACATGGGACACCAGTGATTCACCAAGGGGCAGGAGAGCAGAGCAGGTACCAAACAGGGACATGAGGGAGGACATGAAGTGACACCTGCCTTGCACAAAGCACAAGGCAAAATCACCTTGTCCTGCTAAAGAGACATTTCTTTATTAATTGCCCTTTGAGGATCCCAAGGCGTTTTTTCCTGTAAAAATTGAGCACTGTGGTATAATTTTGCAGGAAGTATCGGTATCATCCCAATTTCTTTTTTCTTTTGAGCTGATCAGTTGATTGATGTCCCTGTTGGTCAGTGAGTGCTTACCACTTATGACCATCTAAGCACTGGACAATGCTGCCAACTCAGAAGTTGTTCCCGCTTTCTCTTTGCACCTTTCTATATTCTAGGTACCCAAAACACTCCAGCCTCTCTGTTAGCAGAAGATGCTTCACGGAGACAGAAAGCAGGACAGAATTTAGTTTTCTTTTTTTCCACCTAGACCCTAGCAAGTCTTTTGTTTCTGCCAACTCATGATGAATTTAGAGACCTGCACAGATGGAAAGCAAACTTTATGTGCATTGCACCGGCCTCTGACACCATGACCCAAACTCAGGCCCTGCCTGCCTGGCTCTGCCACAACAGCTCCTGTCCCTCCTCTCATTTCAATGGTATTTCAGAGAGGAAGAAGGAGAGAGCAGGATTTCGGGGGATGAAAACTGTCAGTTGATTGAGACAATTTTTAATTA
This sequence comes from Lycocorax pyrrhopterus obiensis, assembly GCA_014706295.1. Classification (NCBI taxonomy): domain Eukaryota; kingdom Metazoa; phylum Chordata; class Aves; order Passeriformes; family Paradisaeidae; genus Lycocorax; species Lycocorax pyrrhopterus. The sequence goes on from JACSVZ010000015.1 coordinate 5,184,153, forward strand.
AACTGTGCATTTCACTAACTGCTCTGCACAAAGAGCTTTATTGTAGTGTTGCTGTGGCAACCTTAACTTTGAACGTTCTGACATGTGATTAAAATTTAAGATTTAAATGTTTCATTAACAAAGAGAGATTCTTGTAGGGCTTTTTTTTCTTTTCATGGGCATCCATGAAAATCACTGATCCTGAAGACTGAGAATCAGATTGCCACCTCAGATTTTAGTCACTGATGGAAGAGATGGAGAGAATCAGCCGTGCAAATGACTGAAAGCCTATGAGGGAGAGACATCCTTTTCCTGACTTACAAGTGCCTGCCCCCTTCTCCCCCCTGCCCCACGTCTTCCCACTCCCTAAGGATGCTGTACCAATCAGACTTAGTAGCTTAAAAGGCCATAAAGGGAAAAATGTCAGGTGTGAGCTGCTCTGCCCAGCATGACAGGAGTTCAGATAAGAACACAAAAAATACCACATGGGGTTAGACATAAGGTTCATTTAGCCTGCTAACCTTTGCCTGGCAACAGCAAGTAGCAAATGCTTAGGATATGTATAGACTTGACCTTTCTCTCACAGACCCTCCCAGCTCCTGATAACCACTACTTAGATGTGTCCTTGCAAATCTCCCCCAAATGGTGTTTTTTTCCTAGTGAAGACCTTCTGAGCCAGGAGAGGCATATCCTTTCCTTATTTTTTTTCACCCATAAGTGGCCACACTTTGTCCTTTGAAGGAAAAATGATTGCTGCTTGTATTATGATGGAATGGGATCAAGGATTCAGGGCAGCCCTGTAGGCAAACAATGAAACAGAGGCATCCTAGCTTTAAGGCAAGATGCTTTCTCCTCTCTTTTGTTCGTTCTGTGCCTTTTAAGAAAGAAAAATTGGATACAGTCTCTAATATATGTTCCTGTATAGAGATGGGATCTGTCCTGACGTGTCCTTCTCTTTTCCCCATTAATTGTCATAACAGTTTCACCCTGGAAAGCTGGGGTCACATCATCATCTCTGGTTTTACCTACCAAGGGAAATTAATAGAAAAAGAGTCTGTTGTATAGGTAAACTTCTGTCAGACAGCAAACCTGAAATAATACTCCTTGGTTCTTCATATCTCTTTTAATTTCTCTTAAACACAGTTCTAATTTAAGCTATTTAAGAATAGGATACAGTGGAAAGGTGTTACTTGTTAAATAGTGGACTTATCCAGGAGAAGGAGGTTTACTTTAATACAACATTTATCTCATCCTTTATAAAGCTGGATTTCTTCTTTCCTCCACCCAACAGCAGATGTTCATTCAGTTCTCAGTTTTCCCTTTTTTTACAGGAAAAGAGATGAAAACTCACAGGACATCTAAGCATTTGTGTAACATAGGAGCAACACATAATTTCCTGACCTGCTGGACAATTAGTTTATGCCCTGAAGTGTGATATTTGATTACCATTCCTTACAGATTTAGTTTGTTGTGCTAATAGCCTTAAAATTATTGAGTTTCTTATTAGATGCAGTTGCAGAATTTGTCTCAATGATTTCCAGTTGCAGGGAATTATCCAGATATTCTTCTTGGTGTGTTCCAAACTTGCTCTCTTTTGACTTTCCAGGACCATTCATTCATCAGGACTATAACATGAAGAGAGAAAATTTACTGTAACATGAATAATTTTGAACAGCTCAAACACGGCAGGATTGTTTGTTTACTTATCTTTTCTCTACTGTAATCTGTATGTTTATTTTAAAACCCTCTCATATTTAGAGATTGATGAGAACTGTAAGTTGAGATGTATTTTACAGGTTTTCTCAATTCTGAATTGGACAAAATCTTATAAAAAATGAATGGCTGTAGGCTGTACACCCATACAGAAGACAAACTTTGGTAAATGTAACTATTTCAAACAATGTGTCCTGAGAGTCTGGAGGGTGCAAAGGTTAAAAAAAAGTATTAGGAGCAATAGTAGGGTTTTTTTATTAAAGAACAGGTATATTAAAAATGGATGTGACATTTATTATTTAGGAAATATTATCTTGACAAACATCTCTTTTCTCGTTCTATTTAACTAATTATAGTCTAGATTTACAGTTTTTAAAAAGTGAGATTTTCCTTATACTTCGTTTCCATCAGATCAATCTTGTTTTCAAAATTAGAGTTTAAAATTGCCCAGTAAGTTCTCTTCCCTGTTCTGAGTACTTTACCTCAAGACTTTTAATATGACTAAATAACGATGTCAAAGTTCTGTAGAAAATGACTCAAGAGGAAAGTAAATAATTATAAGATAAGCACTAAATGAAGAAAAAAAAAACAAAGCAGAGTTTCAATAGGTCCACAGTTTTCTTCAGCAGAGTAAATGGAAAATATTCTAGAGGTTGAAAAGTAAAAATCGGTCCCAGATTTTAAATCTTTTCATTCTGGAGCAGTGGAAGGGATCAAAACATCTACTTTGAGTACCCTAATGCCTGAGTAAGAAGCTCTTGGCCTCATCTTGTCATATTGTTAATTACTGCTTAGAATATAATAATACAAGTCTCCTGCATGATAAATAAACTGGGTTTGCCAAGAAGAAACATCACTGAGTCACAGAATGCATTTACATTGGAAGGAACCTTAAAATTCATCTAGTTTCGACCTCCCTGCCATGGGTAGGGACACCTTCCACTAGGCCACGTTGATCCAAGCCCCATCTAACCTGGCCTTGAACACTTCCAGGGATGGAGCATCCACAAGCTCTCTAAGCATATTGTACCTCACCATCCTCACATTAAAGAAATTTTTCATAATATCTAATCTAAACTTACGCTCTAAGTTTAAAGCCATTCACCCTTTTCCTATCTGTCTATGCCCTTGTAAAAAGTCCCTCTTCAGCTTTCCTGTAGCTCCTCTTTAGGCAGTGGTATAAAGATTTCATTCTTTCATTTCGCTTGAGATTAAGTGATGCCTCTCAATCAAAAAAAAAAAAGGCTTCAGTGAAGCCAAATTCCTAGATCATGGGTAAAAGAAAGAAAAGAAAAAAATCAGAAGAAAACTGCTCCCATAGTTAAGCAGTTGATGCATGTCTTCATATATTTGAATGTCATGTGCATATAGGCTGTTTTCTGCCATGGGATTCTGTCATGATACGTCCTTGTATAAAAACAATCTTAAAAGTAAAAAATGAGATTTTTCACATCATCCCCTAAGCAAGGACTGAAAGAAGAGCATCAAATATTGTAAGTCTGACAAAATGACTCTCCAATATCTGTTTTAAACAATACATGCCTTAAGCTTTGTAGCCATAAAAGAAGAACAAATGGTTCTTGCTTTTTGGAGACCTGAGGTGAAAAAAGAAGACTTATTATTTAGGGAAAAAATGTATTATTGAAGACAACCAGAATATTTTTTTTGCATTATACTACCAAAATACGGGTTTTCACTTTTTTGCTATTTCAAAGTTTGCATCCCCCTCTGCAAATGTTTTCAATGACTTCATATATTTTCAAACACATGAGATTTCTCCCCCCTTTTTGTGATGTTGTTAGATTCAATGCAGTTTAACTGCATTTTATCTGCCAGAGGTGGGAATTAAATAATTTCTCAGAGATGTAAGGGAAGCTGGAACTTTCCCCAGTTGCCTGCCTTCTTTTCTTTTTTTGCATGTCTCAGAGTTTTGACATTTTCCCTGGTGACGGTTGCTATGCTATTCCTCAGCACATTGGCTGGGGATCCTTGCAATGCCTAAGGTGCTAAGGCATGTTTTGTACAGAAAATCATCTTTTTTTTCTTCCTTCCTTCCTTCTTTCCTTTTTTTTTTTTTTTTTTTTTTTAAGGCTTCTTGGAACAGGACATAGGTTAGAATTTCTCCCCTAGAGATGATGTCAAACTTCTCATCAACACACTGCAGAGCCAAAGGCACAGAAAGTTACTGCTGGCCAAACACATCTTGTGCAGAGACACCCTATCTGTTATCTTCAAGAGGGACATAATATTCATCAGGTTCAATTAAATGTCTGATTTATTATAGCCAATATCGCCCTTCTGGGCAGGGTTGTGAAACGCAGGAGAAATCTTTGCATTTCACAATATCCGGGTATGCCACTCCCACAGGCACGAGGATGTGTATGAATATTGTCTTCCTAGTAGCTTGCAAACCAATTTAACATCTGAGATCCCAAAATTGTCTTACGCAAAGTATAAATCAGGGAGAATTTATTTTCTCCTTGTCCAGTTCCATTTAACTGTGAATTTCACTTGTGTGCGCAAATAGCAAGACAAAAATCTCTTTTCACAGGTGGCCCTTTATCACTTGTCACTTGCCTTCTCTCCCAGCTCAACCTGTTTTGTGAGCACTTGAATTGCCTTATGAAAAAATAATAATAAAAAAAAAGGAAGCAGCACTGTTTGTCCCGGTTTTTGTGAACTCTGGCAGGCTCTGGCCTCCGTGAGGAGTTGTGGGCAGGTAAAATTGACAGCAGGCTGTAGCTGAGTGCGTGGCTGCCACCAGGATCAGCTCCCACCAGGCCTGACACACATTGTCACCCTTGTTGCAGCAGCAATAAAGGATGCACGGGCTGCCGGAGCCGTGGAGGAGAGATCCTTCCAGAGCAGGCACCAAGGAGGGCACATGGAGAGCACTGTATTTGGTTAAAGCCCAGCACCAACTTATGTTCCTGAGTCAAGCTGTATGAAAAATTGATTTTTTTTTTTTTTTTTTTTTTAGAGTTAGCTGCCAAATTGGGAAAAACAGTGATGGTAGCGACAGAACAACAAAAGCAACTACAAAATTTGAGCTAAGTGTGAAACTTGGGGGGCAGGGTGGGGGAGAATAGGGGATGGAGGACAGAGGGAAGGGTTTATTGCTGAAATAAGATGTGTCATTTTGCTCAACCCAAAATGAAAAGTTCTCTTACAGGCACTTGTAAAGGGAAAAAAAAAGAAAAAAAATCACCAGGGCAACACCATCAGCCATTGTTTCCTCGGTACCTTCAGAATTTATCACATTTAACCCTGGCTGCCAGACTTCCCTGTGTCTGAGCAGGTCTGAACTCATCTGTACCTTTGGTGACGCTGCTGAGCTCACATGGCTCTGTGTGATCCTCACAATATCCCTGAATCATATTGTTCCACCAAAAGACTACACAAGCCAAATTTGCCAAGGTAGCTAAAAAAATCAAAGAAAACAGAAATCAAAAGTAAGAGTAATCTTAAACTGTTTATCTAGGGCTAGTTTTCAACTGGAGAGGACAGGAAAGGAAAGAAATTAACTTTTATCTTTAAGCATTCAGTTTTTCATTTGCTACCTTTTTTCCCACCTTTATTTTTTGTTTCATCTGAACAGGATTTATCCATATGCCTGGAGTGGTGAACTTGATTGGAAGCAAAATTTTCCAAACCTCATAGAAGAATATTAATTGTTGTAGCCAGCTTGCTTGCAGAACCCAGGCTCTAACAAGCCTGTCCCCTCTGTTCATATCCCTGACTGATGAATGTCTCTGCCTGGTGTTTAGATATTCCTGTTGGGATGTCACACTATTTAACATAGATGTAAAAACACAGAAATGATCCCAGGGAAAGCCCCAGCCTGAGAAGAGGGTAGAGCATCAGTGAAGGCATTTTACACATATTCACATTAAGGGCTTTGTCACAGTTTACCAGGTGCTGCTTTGTACTGGTTTTCCACCATCTGCAATGAATCTGCCCCACTAGGGTGGAACATTTAAATCTGTGCCAGATCATCCCTTTTGTCATTATGAACTGAGAAAAAAAAATTACACTGCTCTGTGTTGCATAGAAATATGTTGAAGTGATAAATGCTACTCTGAGCAATCATGGAATATTTCTTTAGATTCTATACTTGATGGCTGGCTGGAGCTTTTCTCTCTTTTTTTTTTTTTAATAAGGATCATCATATCAATCTCTATTTATAGTTTATATCTATAATCTGAAAGAAGTTGTTTATAGAGAAGTTAATGCAGATAGGTTTGGGTTTTTTAGTTAAGATACCATGAAGTTTGTGCTGTATCTAAGATAAAAAGATTACAAGTTTGTCATCTTTTATAAAAATATGGATTTTTTATTGACTTCCACTGTTGTTTCAGCAATAAACACCATGCAATTGTACTTTGTCAGGAATCCCTGATTATGATCTTCATTTTTTTAGGCACTAATAGCAGAATCAAAATCAGCAACCTATCAACTGAAATCTATGAAAGACCTGTAAACCAGCACATCTGTTTCCATGAACACATCCAAAACACATCATGAAAAATTGTGTTATCCAGCCATATCCTTGGACACCAATATTTTTACTTTGAGAAGAACACTCATGATACCTACCTAAATAATTAAAAGGGGAATTTTATCCAACAAGGCACTTTTCCAGGGGAACAGATTCTTGTGAAAGGAACATTCAAATACATCACAAGAATTACTTCCATACGTCACAGGCTCAATGTGTTACAGGCCATCCTACCCTGGAAACTGGGGGTGAAATTGATGAACAATATGATTAAATGACTTGTTTAATTATACATTAAACTTATATGAGTAGATCGTATCAGCTCAGAGCTGTTCCAACCATTCACAGTCTGCAAATCTCTAAACACATCAGAAAAAAACTCCCTGTAGGCCACAAACATGACAAAGGGATTTAGATCACAGGCAAAGAAAAAGTTTAAACTGTAGTAAAGTGTCTCCACTACAACCACAGTAAATATTTCCACAGTGGACTCATAAAGCCTTTGATCTTTCATTTGTCTTTTTGCAGAACATATTATACTTCATGAATTTCACCAAATGTCTTACTTGTGAAATGAAAACACAAGAATGAGACATGTAGACAATAAATAATAGACAAAACCACCTCCAGTCAGAGAGATTCTCTCTCCTACAAAACAGTTGCTCACTTCTATTTCAATCATGAAAAGCAAAAAATACGTACAAAGCCTTCTGAAGCTCAGTCTGAGAACTAAAACTCATGTCCTGATTGATTACCAAAAACCTGGATTAAATCAGCCATGACTTTGTGATACACTATAATATTTCTCCCTTTGGCCATCAATATCTCTGTGTTCCTCAAAAGCATTCCTTCCATTACTTGGTACCAATCACCTTTTCCAGAGTTATGACCCGATACTTGTTTAATTAAGCTAATCATTTGGTTTTAGCTTTAATTCAGTTTTAAAACCCACTTCTTTGTGTTCAAAAACATGCTTTTTGTCTACATTAGTAGAATAAAACGTTGCTATCTTTAGCTATAACTCTACGATTAAAAATTTTGTATATATTCTTCTTTTTAAAAAATGCTAATAATTCTTCTGATTCATTATTTTATCCTTTTGGTTCATGAACTTTTTTTTAATAAAGTAGTTTAATCGAAAAAAAAGTTAAAAAAACCCCACTTGCTGAAACCCCCAATTCTGCCCATAATTCTTTTTCAGATTCACCTGAAAGTCCACATCTTTCTGTAGTTTTTCATTCAGAAAGAAAATTTTAGAAAGAAACCTTAACCAAAATCCATTTTTTGGAGAAGGATTGTATATTTTTTTCTAAATCACTTATGGAAAATTTCAGGATCTACAGGATGCCTTAAAGTAATTATCAAATGATGTCCAGAAAGGTCAGTGGCTGATATGTAGTTAAAGGTGATGATTAAGAGTAGGGAGGTTTTACATCACCATGATTTGTACCAACTTCTTTACTCAACAGCATTGCAGAGCAGACAATTCAATATTTGTCAAGATGACTCCTGCTCTGACCCTGAACATTTTTAGATGTGTTAGACTCAGCTGAGATCAATCCAGCTCTCAATATATCTCTATTGGAGTAAGGAAGCTGGATAGAAAATGAACCAGAGACACCAGAGGAAGACCCAGCAATGCTTAGATTAGGTATCTCCTTGTTGATAAGCTTTCAATTTCTAAATCCAAGTTTCCTAACAGAGACTGATTGCATGAGATTCCATCCCCAGGATTTCCACATACAGTGCAGAGACTAAATATCAAAGGTCTCTGAACCGTGAGTGATATTTACCCACAGTGTATGTGTCATTAACAAGTAGATACGAAAAGATTGATCTTGGCTCTGAATTTAAGGAAAGATCTGGCAGTTTTTGTGTGGACAAATTTTGTTACCAGCAGATAAATGTAAAATGCCGGAGCTTCATATTTAGAGCCATATGAGTCATATTAATTCTGATCATAGCAAATTGTTTCAGATTGACCAAATCGTTGCTGTTGCTCTTTTGCTTATGATCATACTTTGTTTTGGATCACATGAAATGTTTTTGTAAGAAATAGCTTTTCTAAGCTATTTTTCAAAAGCAAATGTGCCAATCAAGGCTAAAGCCTTTAAAGTTATCTCTAAGCAAGTGAATGCATTGTTGAACAGTCCAATCACTCACATACCATCTGCAGTTACTTGTAACTCCAATTCTTGCCCATTTCTGCCTGAATCAGAGCAGCAATATGAAATTGAGTCGCTCGCTTGAAAAAGATGGGTGTTGCTGCATTTGGGTTAAATGACAGCATAGTTAATATTAAAATCCCAGTCCTTTCTGGAAACTGTAAGTTACTTATGAGTAACAGTAAGTCCTCAGTCCTTCTAGAGAGGTCACCCACCCGCAGATTGATGGCACATTTTGGTTTCACTCTCTGATTTATGTCCACTAAACTATTTTCACAAGAGGATAATTTCTTCGCTGAAAAGGCATCCAAGCATCGGAGTAGGCTGCCCAGGGAAGTAGTGCAACCACCATCCCTGGAAATGTTAAAAAAACATGTCAGTGTGGCACTTGGAGACATGGTTCAACAATGGACTATGTAGTGTGGATTAATGATGGGACTCGATGATCTTATAGGTCTTTTTAGTCCTTAATGATTCCATTACTCTATGATTTCCACATCATCAATGGAGAGAAAATAATCTCGGACACCCTGTAAAAATACTGCTGAGAAACCCTTGTTGACATGGTCTCCATTCCAGTTTACCACACAGATTCCAGTGAAAAGGCTTGTGCCTTTTCACAAGCACCTTCTCCTTCACAAAGATGACACCACCTCCCACTTTAATAAGTTCCAGAAACTCTGGAGAAAACCACTTGAATGCTTTTAAAAGAATTTCCCCAAGAAAGACCTCTTCACTCCATTTGATATAAATCTGCATATTTGCAAAGTTTTCAATAAATATAGGAGTCACCAAAATTACTTTGCTACATTTTACTAGGAGTACTAGCAAAAGTCAGCCATTCCATCTGCTGCCTCCCCGCTCCCCAAACACCTGCACTCAACCTGTTCATCTTTGGCTCAAAATCTGCATGACCCACGCTGGACCTGGGAGGGCAGGGCTGTGCCCTTAATCACAGCATCATCCACTCCACAGTTAACACTTACCTGTTGTGTTGAAAGATTATTTTGTCTTGCTGGAAATAAGAGGTCTTTTACAATGTGCAATTACTGCAGGCAGGTATAAAGTTTCAGTTTTTTTTTATTCTTGGTAAAGTTGCATTTCTTAGTTCTTTGCTCTCCTCAAATTCCCTGTGCATTCAGTCAGACATTTTTAAAGGCAAGAGGAGGGTAGTCGAGCTTCTCAAATGGTGTACTTTAGCAGGTGTGCATATGAGAGTAGAAATAATTATAAAAATTATATATACAGAGAATAAAGTATTGCAGATGCAGTTTAGACTACCTTAGAAGAAACACTGGTGAGCAAGAAACACACCACAATTATTGATTTTATTTTATTGGATAAGGAAAAATGATGAATTTTCCTCTTCTAGCAGGTGGCAATAGCTTGTTGAATATTGAAATGGATTGAATTTCAAGATATGGCTGCACATTATTATCCTTTATCACTGTCATATTCAAGCCTGGAAGATTTCATTCACTAAATGAAAACCACATTGGAAGATGCCATTTTATTTGGGAATAGGTTCATACATTCAAAATTATCCTTGGCACTCCAGTGTTAATACCCCTCCAGTGATAATTTTGAATATTATCAGTGGAAGATGGAGGGATTAAAACTTCCAAGGATGTCAATCATTACAGCAACCCTCTGCCCTGCTTGTGTCATCCACTGTAGGAGCAGAGGCTGCAGATTTTGTGGTTTATGACATACGTCTGGAATGGTACACTCCTCAGTATATTAATTATGCATCTCAATATTTGTCTTGTACGATTATTTTTTCCTTCAGCTAAAAATAATTTAATCACACATTAAAGTCATGAAAATTCCATCTCTTTTGCAGACTAGATTCTCCAGATTTATAACCTACTTACCTCACTTCAGTTTGTTTTGAGATTTTGAGATTGGCCTTATTTATTATACAGTCTATAAAGTAGAATTATTCTAAATCACTCCTGTGGAACCTTGAAAATGAAACTCCGGATAGGCAAGAGGATTTTTATGTCTTTTAATTAGAGCTTATGTTGAAACTTCAAATGCTACAGCAAAATGTTCATTGAACAGCCTTTACTCAAGCTGCCTACAAAGGACAGAACCTCAGCTGCGTAGAGATGAGATGTCACAGCTTTTGAGCAGTTTTGAATGACAATATCAATATTCAAAATCTTTAGCTCTTAGTCAGGAGCTTTATATGGGAATTCTGTTTCTTTATCCCCATTTTCCAGCCTGGCAAGTTAAAGGGAGCTGAGGGTTGGGATTGCTGTACTTGCTCCCTTTCTACAGCTACTTGGTGGCAACACAGCCATGAATTTGTCCAGGGTTTATTTACAGGCTGTCAATCCAAAGTCAGGCAATGATTACAACTGGGAAAAAATAATCCTCGTGCATCCAACTAGTCCATCACGACTCAGAAAGTTTGGTTCTCATGCACAATCCTCATGCACAGTGTTTATAGCTCTTTTTCTTCTTTTCTGAAGTATCAAATAATCCATTCTCTATGTTTGCAGCCACTTGGACATAGCTGTTACCTGTCTTCCCTCTTGCTCTCCCTCTGCAGCACAGGATTCAGCCTTCTGAAGACTGGAAAGCTTCCATTTAAATGTAGTCTTTGAGCTTAAAATGTTTCATGCATGTGGAATATAATGGGTTATGATATGCAAGTGGCCAAGCTAGACGATCTAAAGGTACCTTCTGGCCATAAGCTCTATCAAATTATTAAACCTATGAAATTGCAGAACATAAAATACAGGATAATGTTAAGTCAATGGGAGTGGTGGAAATTAAGCATCACATGTATTAAACCTCACATACTTGGCTTCATTAAAGTCCGAGCACCAGAATTTCTCCCAGGCAATCCCATTTCATAGGATAATAAAAGAAAGAGAAAGAAGCTTTAGGGCCACTTGACCAGTGTCTCCCCATATTTGCTAAGTGCACACACTAAAACTAATTTTCAAGGAATTTAATGCCTGAGAGTCAATCCAGCAAACGAAGTAAATCCTGTCTGACAGAACACCTGCAAGTCACTGGCTAAGAAATATACTCAACACTGCTTCAATAAGCTTATGTATGCAAATTTAAGTCCAAGTACAGACAGGTACTGTGACTCTGTCTCAGCTGCTGGTGACTACAGATTTTTTGGCAGAATGGGGGAAGAAATTGTTTTTTAAATTTGGAAAGATTTAATATTTAAGGCAAGAATCTAATACAGTTTGAACAAAATCCTTTTAAGTATGTTTCTCCGTTACTTCATCTAACGGTTATCTTAGTTCCATATACACACACACATAACATTTATTTATATATTTATAGATTTATTATTAATTTAAGAGAGCTTTTTATATTTTCTCACATCTCCCAGGGAAGTGTGGTATCGTGCGCAGTGGAAAACTAAAGTTAAACAGATCATGAATATAATCATTTTTTCCCCTGATCAGACTTGTTTTAAACTATTCTCAGTCTTTATTCTCTTTCTTCTCTGATAAATTTTCATATGTGTTGGTCCTGATGCAGAGAACATGTCGAAGATCTTCAATATACAAGGTAACTTGCCACTTACATTTTTATATCTATATATTTATAAAATCCAGAACACAGCATGTAGAGATATTGTTTTATTATTCCTTGACTTTCAGTAACCAAATATCTCCTGGAGAAGACGTAGTTTATAATAGATGCCACACATGTGGCCCTTGATCTAGATGACTTGTAGGACATCACAGCTCTTTCTAGGTTGGCTGTACGAGATGTTTTTTTCTTACACAAGCAGGTGATGAGATATTCTATTCAGGGTTTCCATCCCTGCATGCAAAATAAATGCACAACTGGACCTCAGGATTGACAGGACTGGAAAAAACTGCATGAAGGCCTGCCCTGAGACTGAGGTCACATGTATAAAGCCAGGGAAAATCCTTTCTCCAAAAAGCCCTTGCAAGAAGCAACTATTGGGACTTGAAAGTTCTTCCCAGGGCCACATAGATACATGGCAAAACAAAATCTGATCTCTAGATTTCCAAGTCATTACTCTCCTGCATATGCTTATTTTCATGAAAGTTTTCTTCTACTGCAGCATCCGGCTTGGTCACCATATGTAGGAACTCAGGGGATGAGGTTATTCTTGCATGGGTCTGCACGCCTGAAAATTTGCACGTTCAGTGTTTTGATGTTGATAAGATCAAAGGCAGTTTCTCTCTGCAAACCCTTATCTAATGAAAGCAAATATACACCTGAAATCTAAAACTCTTACAGGTGAAGTTTCTGGGACTGTAGTTCAAAGGGATTTTGACTGAAAGGCTACTAGAAATACGCTGAAAATAATTTTTAAATATAAGCTCCGTGTGATGTTTCAAAAAGAGTTGTCTCTCTCTTCCCTGACTGAACATATAAGCATAATTAAATATGATTTACATTTAGTAAGTGTTGTGATTTAAGCCAGCAGGTAGCTAAACATCACACAGCCTCTTGCTCACTTCCCACGCTGCAGTGAGATGGGGCAAAATTAAGTAAAATTTGTGGGTTCACAAAAATACTGTTTAACAAATTATAAAAGGAAGTGAAAAATTAACTATAATAATAATAATAATGAAACTAGAATATACAAAATGAGTGACACACAATGCAATTGCTCACCACTCAGGTTTCCCCCTAGTTTATATATGTTTAAATATATATATATATAAAAGCATGACCTCTTAGGGTATGGTGCATCCCTTTGGCCAGTTTGGAACATTAGCCATGGATGTGTCCCCAGCTCCTTGTACATCCCCAGATCAGGACTGTAAGGCATCAGCCTAGTGAAAATTTGTTATATGATTGATTTCATGCGGACAAAACTCCCAACTTCCCAAGTTCTTCATAATTTAATTTTTTTTTTTTCACAGTATCTTTTCTGCCTTCTCCATGTAACAATCAGTAACTTACATAACTTAGGGAAAATAATTTTGCTGCAGTATTTCAGAAATGCTGTTTGATTTTTTGCTGACTCCCTTTTCTGACTGTCCATTTGAAACGCTGAGGGAGGAAGGGCCTGGAGAGGGAAGAAGGGATGGACTCTGGAACAGCTTGAAGTCAGACCACGAGGGCAATGCAAAATAAAAGAATGTGCCTTGTTCGATCTTTAAGTCACAAAATCAGACTTAATATTCTATTTTAATTTCATCTTTTTCTATATAACCTTGAGAAAAATAAGTAAGACTTGATCCCCCATTCCCTGTCTCTAAAGGGAACAATAATAGTTATAATAGTAGTACAATCTTTGCTTTGGAGGTAGCTGCATGACAAGATGGAGGTGTCTGGGTAGTCTGATAATGCAGGTTACAAAAATAGCTTGGACCAATAATGTACTCAAATGCAGTTTACTGGAAATCTTTGCCCCTGGGTTTGCCTTTTAAGATCAGAAATGGTTAATCTTTCCACTACTGTGATTATTGTCTTTAATAACCTTAGATCACTCTTTTTGTTCCAGCAACTTGCATGCAGGTGAACATTTTAACTATTGGCATGACATTTTAGTTTGAAGTTATATGTGTGACAGCGGCTCTTTAAACCAACAGATCTGAACTATTTCTATCAGAGTTTTATTTAAGTTTATTTGTTTTGCTGATAAGAACTCTGGAATTATGTTTGCAAAGACTCGCCTGTCGGTGTCAGGGATATCATTAATAAAAAACCACCTTGAAACAGGTGCCCCTTTCCATAGTGAGCTTCATTTCCACCTAATGCTTATTCTATAGACAGATGCTAATAAAGGACTTATCCTGGTGGGTGCTCTGTATCTAATTTTCTTTAAGGGGGTTAACAGGGCTTCTGGTGAAGTTTGATGACTTCTTGCATCCACAACATTTTTCTTCCTCTTTGTGTAATATAGTCATTCTCCTTCAATGAGAATTTGTATCTTCCCATTGACTCATTAGCTACACTTGTAAACTGTCACTGAAGCAAGCAGATCTTACAGGAATCTGGACACAATGTTGGCTTTTATTGGTAAAACACAATTACAAAGGTAATTGGCTCCTATATATCCGTGTGACACTTTCTTGGCACGAGCTCCTCCCGTTCCTGGATTGCCTTTCCCTCTTCCACTCCTCCTCAATATGTTTTAGTATTGGAGCCAATAGCCTGGTGACCATTCGGAGGTTATACTTGGCAGGTTTAGAGCACAGATGCTGGATTGCAACGTTCAAGGGCTTGCAAGAGTTTTTACACCAAGTTCTCTGAGTGGGTCAGTCTCTTGGACCATGCAGCAATTACAAAATTACCTTAAATATGGTGAGTTAACCTGTTGATGAGTTAAGTCCATTTTGCAGGCCTCCAGTTTCTCCTGCTTTATTTTTATGTGGACAGAACTCGGTTCTCTTGCCTTCAGAATCATTTTCCAAGCATTCTTACCAAGATGAGCTGATGATGGACTATTTTATGTAACTTTTTTTAAGATGATAGAGTGCCTTAAAGACCACCCACCTAAAAGCCCCTCTGCAGTCATTGAGACAGTTACCATTTCTGCATCCTACTACAAATAATCCAAAGTGTAAAAGAAAAAATCATGCCAGGTGGCTGAAGTGGGAAGTGGGGCTAACAGGATGATGTAAAGCTGTCAATTTTTCCACCAGTCAAAGGCAGTAATCACAGCCCACAAAATGCAAACAAATGTAGTCATAGTCTACTCTATGATACTTTCTGAGAGCTCCCTTGAGCAAGATCCACTATAAATGAGTCGTTCCAGGGTAACCACAAACTAGGTACTGCTTCATGCCCTTTGAGGAAAAAAAAACCAAAACAACAACAAAAAAACCAAAACCAAACCAAACCAAAAAAACAAAAAAACAAAAAAAAACCAAAAGAACCCCAAACCCCCAAAAAAAACAAAACAAAAACAAAACAAAAACAAAACAAAAAAACCACCAAACTGTGGTTGTTCCTTGAAACAGTATCAGAGTCCCTGGTGAATGTTCTCCTTCAGGTCGTGGGCTGGGAATAAAGGGGTTTTACCATGAAAGTTGTGAGAGCTCAGTGTTGAGATCAAATTCAGTGAGATGAGGTTTTAAAAAGCATATCTCAAAGAAAACCAAAAGCAAATTCATCAGCCTCTAAAAGAGCTAAGGCCGTGCAAGATGAGATCTGGTTTAGATGTTGTGCATTGCTCGAGCTCATCCAAAAGAACAAAATGAGAAAACACACAGTTGGAGAATGTAGGAACTTCTTTACCACTCATTTTAATTTCTTCTTTGCAATTCATTCTTCTCTCTCTCTTTTTGACAGATGAATATCCATAGGGTTTTTCAATAGGGAAAAAACTATAAAAAACCCAGATTTTTGGGGGGCAGGGTGTTTGCTTTATTACTGGCAGAACCAATTGTCATTTCCATTTTGACTCTGCAGAGCCACAGAGATGAAATTTTCAGCTCTGAATCCAGTGAAGTCAGAGGGATTTAGGGATGCCCACCAGTTCTGAAACATTCGCCTTCAGCTCTAAATGAATTTATGCAGGAGCTGGAACAATGTTTCATTTTTTGCCAGAATACAAAATAAGCCAATCTCCATATTCTTTGTTTTTTGTAGGTTGGCTAAAGAGAATAATGTCAGAATTCTTCCATTTTTACTCAGGGAATTTTGAGGCAGGTGTGGAACCCTCTATATTTTTGGAGGGTCCATATGTAGTTAATACAAGTAGGTGTTCAATAATCAATAAGCACTTCTGAAAGCTTAATCAGGATGATTATTTGGAGTACTGTTACAATCTGTGCATGAAGCAATCTCTTTGTTTTCTGCTCTACTGACCAGAAATTTCTCAGCTTATTAAGGTTTGAGGAAACGTGGTGTCAAAGAGCAAGCCCAAAACACAGATAAAGCTGTAACCAGAAAGAATAAGAGAATTCAGGCAATGCTGTGCAAAGTCAACAAATTTTAATCTGACTAAGGACTTTTTTAGGGATGAATTTTAGTATGAAGAAAGATCTTACAAGTAATAACGCAGATTCATATTTAACATAGGAGACATCAAAAATGTGTGTGTATTTGCATACATGTATGTATGTCTTTTCCCACTGCAGGAGATTTATTTCTTCTGGAAACAAAAATAGCAGTGTGATTTAACTCTCTTACTTCGCTTGGCAATTGGATGTTTATGAATAGAATAACTGCGGCAGCAAATACGCCATGAGCAATCAATAGGTTGTCATCTATTTCTCTAAAATATTCATCAGATAACTCGAAACTGAACAAATTCATAAAGCATGTTGTATCAACTTTGCTTACACCAAGCACTGCTGGAAGTATTAGTTCCATTGGCATCCTTAGGAGTCCTCACATTTGAGCAAAGATTCACAGTCTGGCCTGGGAGGATTTTGTTCCTTTTTAAGAGTGGGGAATGACATAAATAAATACAGTAGAAATTTCCTTTGATAATAATACATCCTTAACTGACAGAAAAAATTACCTAGGAAAGCAATGGATTTTCCACCACTGAAAGATATTAAATTACGGTTTTATATATTGTAAAAGAGATGTTTGATGCAAAAATGACTGAGCAAGAAGCTCTCTTTGATTTCCTCTGCTTATGAAAGAAGTTAGACTGCAATTTTCCTTTCTAGTCCTAGAATTTATGAATATCTGATACTTAGAGTATATTTACAGATGATTTCTAAAAAAGAGGTGGAAATAAATCAATAATATTCATTGTTAGTTGAATATAATTTGTTTGCCTCACTGTATATTCTCTACATGCACCTACAGATCCATCATGCACAAAAGTTATGGAATATTTAAATGCAAGTCTAATTCAAGTGAACATAACCTTTTGATCTAAAAAGTAAACAATCTAACAATAGGAAAAATTGCAATCTGTCAAGACATATTTGAGTTATTTTGCAGTAATTGGCTTGGCAGCAGCTTCAGTCACAGATTTCGGTTTCACAGATTGTCCCCAAATGAATAAAAGGTTTGCTTTAAAATATAATTAATACTGCATTCAGCTGCAAGACTTTCTCAGGTTGTCAAAGGAATTTGAGAAGAGAAGAGAAGAGAGAAGAGAAGAGAAGAGAAGAGAAGAGAAGAGAAGAGAAGAGAAGAGAAGAGAAGAGAAGAGAAGAGAAGAGAAGAGAAGAGAAGAGAAGAGAAGAGAAGAGAAGAGAAGAGAAGAGAAGAGAAGAAAAGAAAGAAAAGAAAAGAAAAGAAAAGAAAAGAAAAGAAAAGAAAAGAAAAGAAAAGAAAAGAAAAGAAAGGAAAAGAAAAGAAAAAAGAAAAGAAAAGAAGCAGAACATGAAATAGCTAAACTAAATAAAAATTTCCAAAAGGGGAGCAGGGGAAAAAAAATGGACTGAAATAAATGGCAAAAGCCTTTCAGGCATTTTTGTTATTATTATTTTTCTATATCAAATCAACCATCTACACATGGTTCAATAATGTTCCATGAACTGTACAGACACTTTTCTATTGCCAGTTAAGGTAACATACGATGATGAAATATTTGGTCTCACAGTGTGTGTACATTGTAAGGCAGAAGAGACAAGAAAACCCTATTCTTTCGGAGCTGGAGTCGTCAATATCTGCTTCACATACAAATGCATTCATTTGCACTTTAAAGCTATGTGCAAGTGTTTAGGGTTCAAAAAGATTGCTTGGGGAAGCTGCTGGCTCCGAATGCAATGTGCAGCAGAAATGGAAAAGTGGGTGCAATTCTGCTCCTCTTCATAATTAAGGGGTTATTCAACTCTGAGTCCTCAACCACTCTGTACTCCATTTTTTTCCCCACATTTTCTGCAGCATGAGATTTGGGATTTGCACACAAGGCAGGGGATACAAATCCTTGCTAGAAGTGAAATGAAGCCAGGAATTTGGTGTGGGGGGTAGAAGTGTGTTATCCAACCACACTGCTGGGACAAGGCCTGATGGTCACAGGATGTAGACAGGGGTGCTAAGGGCTTTTATTGCCCTCAAAATGCTGACAGAACCCATTTTTCCTGTGTGATTACTGAGAGAAGGTAGATCCTGACATATTAGGTGCCAAAATCCCATGGCCAAATAAGCACCGATCTACACAGAAATCTTTGCAAAATTTCCCTGATGCTTACTTGCATCATATGCATCAGCAGTTTAAAATGCATTGTTAATGGCTTTGCAGTGCATTTCTTCTATTCAAAAATTAACAGCATTCCCCAGTAGACAGCAGTGAGTGTGAGCAGTTCAAATCAACACAAACCATATAAAGTCCAGTGGAAACAGAGGTGGAACTATGCCTCCTAGGATATTCTTGTGTTGCAGCAAAAATGTTGTTTCCTGCTGAGGTTTCCTAGCTGGCTTTGGAAGGCAGCTCTGGTTGATATTGCTGCTTCCCCTGGTTTAGTTTTCATTAGAGACATCCACATCTGAATTAGTCATGCTGCATTCCCATCACTGTCAGAGAAGAAAATTCAGGGTTCAGCTTATCCTACAACCATATGGGCTTTTAATGAACAAGAATAGATGGCCACTTCAGACCTTCAGGAATTAAAGGTTGAATAAGAAGCAAAATGTTTTCCAGTGTGATTTCAACTTTATTTATGAACAAAATAAACAATTGCAACAGTTGATGACGGAACAAGTTTTCTCAGATGAACACTAGATATTCCTAAATGTTCTAGTTATCTAAAATGAATTCACTTTTCTCCAGAACTCAGAAAGCCAAAATCCTCTTTGCTTTGCCTGGACTTCAGCTGGGTAAATTAAGCACACAAACATCTACAAGAACTGGCTCATTGCTTCAGCCTGGGTGTAACATGTTATCACTGCACTTACAGTTCACCAGGACCTTCACATTGTCAGAGATGATTTACAGTGAATTAATTCCACGTATTAACCAGATTCCTTTTCTGTTCAGGTAATTACTGGTGAATTAGCTGAATTACTTGAGCGTGTTGCTTGTCCAAGAGAGTTTGGGGAGGGAAAGGGTGTAGCTGTAGCCTGTGTGCTCCGAAGTAGCTACACAGAGTGGCAAAGATTAGCAAAAATCTGGTACTGAGACAGGTTGATGTACAAAATGAAGCTGTTTGCAAAGGATATTGTGAAACAGTAGAGAGAAGGGGGAGACTGAAGATGTGGCTTAGTGTATATCCTAAATCTGGCTGGAAGATGGGCTTTGAACAAGCTGTTATTTTCCACATGGGAGTAGCATTGCTACAGTAAAATGCCAGATTTCATCCATCATAATGTCATGGCTCATATTAAAATGTCTTGAGGGACCTGAGGGAGGGATGGGCAAAAGACATCAAATCAATTTTCAGGCAATTGCTACGGTTTTCAGAACCTTAGCCCTGTGTGATGGCGTTATGGTTGCACAAAGGGAGGCTGTAAATAAGGTCCATATATCAAGAAAGGAAGCAATTTAGAAAAAGGCTGTGGATTTGACTTTTGCATGAGCCTGAACATACAGTGAAGTACAACCAGGTTATCATTCTATATATTCTTTACAGAGATAAGCACCAAATCCATACTTATGAGAAATTAGCACTTCAGTGTAGTCCTAAAAGTGTCAACTCCGGAGGAGGGTAGCTCTTGTTTATCAAAAAAAAAAAAAAAAGTAAAAAGGCGCTCTAGGGTTACTTTACATTTCTTTAAATTGTTTAAATTAGCATTTAGTTATGAGATATGCAAGTCAAACACCATTATATAGTTAGTTTCTCCTGGAAGCTTGAGCATTAAGCTTTTGCAGGAAAAAAAAGGACATTTTTACAAGGTGCTTTTAAACAGAGAGAATGGGAAATTAGCCCCAGGATAGTCCTGCACTAGAAACAAGTAGACTTTGAAAGCTTTATAGACTACATAAACAAGAACAAATAGTTTTTGATGAGTTTTTCAAGACAACAAATGGTCTGTGTACCACAGTGTGCAGGGGGCAATGTTTGTACAAGATCCCCAAGCAGGTGGCTGAGAAGGAAATTGATCTACCTAATGGCTTAATATTTCTGGATGCTGCATCCACTTAGGAACTCTTCTGTTTCCAGGTCTTTCTGTTGGCAAAGGACCAGCATACATGAAAATCTATTCAAGCATCTGAGTGCCTTCATATTCCATCTGGAAACAGAATCCAGGGAGTTGCTTGTGAAGAGGCTAAGAAAAAATACTTGTTTCTCAGGTACGTGCCTGTGGGTATTTACCTCCTCTGTGAGCCATGTAGAAGGAAGTGAAAAGAAAAACATCCATGAAAGCAGGCCAGGAAAAGTGGTTTCATCTGAAACGGTCATTACCATAGACATGGTTGACCTGCAACAATCACTAAAGAAAGAATTTTCCTTGTAAACGCGTAGTTTTAATCTTAGGCAAGGAAACATCAAGATTTGCTACGCAGCATCTGTTTATATCTTGTATAAAATTAGCAGCTGGCCTCAATCCTAGCCAAAGTGGACATATGGCTGAATAAAAAAAAACTACAATACTTAGCACTAATCGACATACTTGTTGGCACTAGATCTGGGTGAATAATTCAGTTTCTTTTCCGTTTGGTAGCCACACAAAAAAGGTGGGGAAATTAGCTACAGCAAAATTTTTCAGCAAAATCAAAAAAAAATTGCACAATTATATCTGCTCAAGTGTTTCACCAATACAAACACATAAATTTACTTATTTTTTTTCTAAGGTTAGTTGATGTCATTACTTGATCTTTTTTCTGTCAGTGGAGATGCTTTGCTTAAGTGCAAGACACTCTTCCAAAACATGAAGTCAGTTAGTTCTGGCAAAAGTAAAACTAAGCATTTTAAAATAGTGAAATAAAATAATATTACATTCTCAAAGGGTCCCTTTTCTTTTTCATTGTCTTCATGGCTGAAAATAATTAGTGATTTTGCTTCCGTTTCCAGAGATTTTTTATTTCTTCTTTAAAGATTTATGTTTCAGTAAATCAATAAATTCACTGTTCATTAGGGAAAAAAAGAAAACATACTAACTGATTGGACAGTACTCATTTTTAATTCCCTCATGGACCAATGTACATGGCAACCAAAATAAATATAAGTTTAATCTCTTTGTGTCAGCCAGATAGTCTGGTGTCCATTGGATACTGAGAATTTCCTCCTTTGGCTTTCTTTGCCATACTAACAACTTCAATGTGTAAATTAGTTTGATGGTTTGTTCTTTCTTTCAGCCCAGACCTCATAATGATATTTATTAGTGGTTCCAGTATAAAGTATCTGTATTTTGTGCACTGCCCATTGTGAAGCAGAGCTTGCTGTGGTCAATAAGATCTTCTTTATAATGAACAAAGGAGATGCATGGCAGTTAAAAAGTCTCTTGGAGCATAGATTATTCCTGACAAATAAAGATTTCTGGGTTTGGGTGAGGAGATCTGTTTCTTTGGATGAGCTGTAAAAAAGAGTGAAAGGCTCCTTCAATCATTTTTACAATATCTATGTTTATTTCCCCAGAAACTTTTGTCTAATGAAAATGTAGCTTAGCTAACAAGGAGCAGAAGCGGTAGATTGTACTTTGTGAGCTCTGATTTGTATATTTTCCGCTCCAGGAGCCCTTCTCTGATTTTGCACCACTGGTGGGAGTAATGCTATTGATTGCTCAGGTCTGATTTAACAAAGTGCATTAATGAATGCTTCTGTGTAAGCCTGTTAATATGGCATTAAATTCAACTCTTTACTTGAACTTGTGTGCTGGCCTGCAGTTACCATTCCTAAAGGTCACAGGTCTCCCTCAGGTTCTGCATCACATTTGCCAGGTCTGCACAGCTGTCGTGTATAGCCCCCGGCACCTGAAATGGCACCAGATGTCTGTTCATAGGTGAGTGGATGCATCTCTGAGGACTGGATGCGGTTCCAGCTTCAGATGAGGTGTCTGGGATGTGTGCTCACAACTGAATAGGTTCATTTTTGTCCACAGAGCCTTTAAAGTTCTTCAGCTTGTCAAATGAGGGACCAGCCGAATAACTCTCATCTCCATCGAATTCAACGTCGTTGACCACACAGGCATTTAATATTATTTGAGATGCTCGAGTGTCTTTAAGATGTTCCCACGGTGCTTACAAAAATGACACATGACATACAGGAACCTTTGCCTCCTGGAGGAGCAACTCCAAGCAGAATTCTCAGTGGTCTCTCAACTGGCAGTCCATGTCAGAATAAGGACAAACTGATTCAAACACTTCTGACTATACTGGATAATAACTTCTTAGAATTGCTAAGTTAGGTATCTACCAATACTTAACACGACAACCCCTTGAGATCTGTAGGGCTGGCAGACGTGACACAGACCTCAAGAAGACTCAGGCCCCTCTTTAGCAGGAATTGGATATCAAGATGACCTGAGTTACCTGCAGTGCACAAAAGATTAGATGTGTGTTAGGCAGCTGAATCAGCCCTGCGTCTGTGCTGGACAGTACAACAACTGTAAATCCTTCTTGCTCTCACAGAAGCCTCTGCAGAATCAAAACTAATTGTGAAAATATGAAGCTGAATCCCATCCAGAACAGGGTGTTCACCTAAACTGGGCACACACAGAACCAATAAAGCAGTTAAGAATGCCAGTCAGAGAATAAAAATAGCCTTTTAGTCAAGTGTTAATATGCACATGCTTAAAATGGAGTATGTGCTTAAGTGATTTGCTGATTCAGACCTTGAAGTGCTTGGCCAGTCTTTCCCTCTGCAAAGCTCAGATTAGAAAAGCATGTGATTTTCCTTTTCTTTTTTTTTTTCCTTTTTCCCAAGGCAGGAAATAATTTCTCACCTTTTTAAGTGCCACTTTTCTGTGGGTACTGTAAAAATTGTTACATCTTGTGGAAGTGCCAATTAGAGACAATAATTACTTGACTTGTCTGCTTTAGCATTAAAAATGCCTAAAACTCTATCCTTGGCAGCAGGAATTTTTACTTCTGTGTTTTTCTGACTTAGGAAAGACACTGTTTTTTTGTGGAACTTGCTACAATGATCAACAAGACAGTCATCTAAATTGTAAAACTTCACTGTCCTAAATTGATGTTCCTAATATCTTTATTTAATTTAATATATAATTTATAATGTATTATTTATGTATATTTATATATATATTACATATAATATATAATTTAAAATAATTTAAAAGGATTCATATGAACTGTAACTGTAACATATATTTTACCTAGAAAATACTTCTAGATGAAGCTTTCTAAAATTATATTGGATTTTCCCATCCAAAGTAGCATTTTCAAGGAAGATAAAACCAGTTTGTACTAATGAAAACCTAATTCACTTGAAATCTATGTGTATAAATGAAATTGAGTGAAATGCAGAATTATATTCTTTTATGTAATTCTGACTAAGTTTTCTGGGATGAGAAAGTAGAAAAACTCCAAACTAGCTAAAGCATTTTGACATATTTCTGCATTTTAGCACACCCCTTACAATCTTAAAAATCCTACAGGTATTTTTCCTAGAATGCTTTTATGAGCTTTTAATAATTCTCATGTGTAAAATAAAGGATCTGTTTCAGCTGCACTTTAGGTACTTTCACTGGAAACTGCTTCCAACCAAATTTTACAGGGGGGTTTTGGGTTTATTTAAAGTATTACAGAATATTTTCAGAACTATTCAACACCACTTCTGTCTAAAAATGTGTGTTCATAGGTGGGAGTTGATTCATGGCGCTAAAAACACTTTGTGTAGGATCTTATGCTAATTATCCTTTATACCCTAACCTGTGTCAGTTTTAACAATCTAAATTAGCATTTTCTCTTAGGACTAGAGGAATGTGAGAATTGTGAAATTGGCTCAGTAAGCTGAATTAACAGTGCGAAAATTGAGATGCTCTGTCTTTCCATATTAACATCTGTTTCCTGTACTAAATGTGATGTTCTAATCTAAGTGATGGAGATGAAAAAAAAAGGACAAAAAGAAAGAGGAAGAAAAGATGGGGTGAGGAAAGAGAAATTAAAATCTTGCTACATTGTAAAAAAGTGAAATTGGTGACAATTGTTATTGGCAGTTCCAGGTAATCATGTCTGGAATAATGGATTTTTGACATGCAAGTCTTGAAAATTGGTTGCATTATTGTTGATGCAAATAGTTTAGATTCTTTCCTATTACTGCTGCAATATAATGGAACACAATCTTATAGGCAGTGGGTGATACAGACAGAACATTGTTCAGATAAAATCCTGATTACAAATGGTTCCGTTTGGTTTATTTTATATTCTACTAGGAACATAAGTCTGTCTGGGCCCATTACATTATTAAACTAAAACCTCACAATTATGAAGAAAAAAGGAAGCTTTTATTATTGTTTCCTCTCCTAAAATTTGTGAGGATTATTCAGATTTTAGGTCTTAGTGAGTTGATAAAGAGCAGTAATCAATGGCAGGGAGAAGAAATTTGCGTTTTCAAAATATAATGATCATTCCCAGTCCTGTGAACTGCCCATTGTTGCTCCTTATTATCACAATCAATACCATCTAAAATGTTTCTGGGCTGCCAGGATGGCTTCTGTGGAAGAAACAGCTCCCAGGCAGCAGCGACTCGCTCCAGATGAGTGCAAGTCAAACTTCAACTTCCTACAGGCTCTGCTTACCATTCCTGAGAGCACGAGGCTGGAATCAAAAATGCCTAAATCCAGTCAAAGCTGGAAGTTGCAAGTTTTTTTCACAGAATTCAGGCACACAGAAATTTAAAAGTAAGTGAAGAAATAAATAAATAGGAACAAGGACATCAGCAACTCAACGACAGCTACTGGAAAGATGTTGGGAGAAAGAGAGAGGTGTGAGCCAGGTGGCTGATGTCACATTAATCCAGTATGAGTGGAACCAGGGATGGTGATGGCACCCTGGCAAAAGCTGCTTCCACAGGGCTCCAAGCCCTCTGTGCTCTGGCTAGGCAGGAGGATATGAGAGCAGCAGGTTTTATTCCCAGAGCTGCTTCCAGCTCACAGATTTTCATAATGCTGATGGCCTGAGCTCTTGGAGCAAACTCAGAGGTTGGAGAGAGCTGGTTCAAGGCTCAGTTCTCATCCTTCCCTCCTTGGCAGGAAGAAAAGAGGGGAAGGAGTTTCCCACTTCTATCTTCCTTACAGATTTTGCTCAGACTTGTAAGAAAGATAGAAATAATGAGATTGGCCCCCAGTCATCACTTTATTAAAATAATAATCCTTCCTGAGAGCCCAAAGGTTGTCTTTAAAATATTATTACTTGGCAGAATACACTTTTGTCCTATTCCTAGCTAAGAACATTTTAAACGATTTTTTTTTTTTCATCCCTGCAGCATTGCCATATACAGCCCTTCAGAAACATTGTATCACTTTTCAAGAATTCAGTTCAAATTGAATTTCCAGATCTTAAAGGGACTCCTGGCAAAAGAGATTACAAATACAAAAGCACAGGGGGCAGCATGGATACCCCAATTATGGTATTTATGTTCAAGCTTCTTTGTAAACTACCACAATCCAAGAGATCAATAAAATAGTTTTGGAAGATCTAGCTGAGTGAAATTGTGAATGAGTTCCTATCCCACTGGCATTTTGAGGGCAAGCATGCACTCCCATTAGGCATCTGCTTAGGAAGCAGCGCTCCCAAGTGCAAGAATCACTCCAACCTGAGATTTGCTTACCAGAACTTCTTTGGGCCTGGCTGAGCTGGAGTTCATTTCCCCACAGCTGGCCCCACATTGCTGTGCTGTGCACTGGTGTGTAGAAAGGTGTTGGTGGCACACCAGTGTTTGGGAACTGCTGGGCAGAGCTGGCACAGCACCAGCGCTGCCTCTCCAATGTTCCCCCTTCACCAGCAGGCTGGAAATGGACAAGATCCTGTGAAGAGACGCAGCCAGGACATGGATCCAAAATGACCGAAGGGACATTCCATACGACATCTGCTCCAATATAAAAGCTAAGAAAAGGAGGAGGAAGGGTGGGCCATTAATTATTTACGTTTGCCTTCTGGAGCACCCTCTCCACGTGATGAAGCCCTGCTTTCCGGGATGTGGCCAAACATCACTTACTGATGCTTTTTTTCACCCCCTCTTTTCTTGTGCCCATACAACCTTTTGCTTTTGGTTTAGTAAATTTATCTCAATTTTAGTAAACTTATCTCAACCTACGAGTTGTGTCCCATCTTATTTTCTCTGCCCTGTCCAGCTCAGAAGAGGGAG
Organism: Lycocorax pyrrhopterus obiensis; assembly: GCA_014706295.1. Classification (NCBI taxonomy): domain Eukaryota; kingdom Metazoa; phylum Chordata; class Aves; order Passeriformes; family Paradisaeidae; genus Lycocorax; species Lycocorax pyrrhopterus. The sequence continues at coordinate 5,210,588 of JACSVZ010000015.1, forward strand.
TGGAGTGATAGAGAGGCTTGGTGGGCAACTGGCATCCAGCAATGGTCAACCCACCCCAGTCTTTTAAGTTTATGTGGACTTCAAGCAGAGCCCAAAGTGTGAACCCTGCTCTGTACTGGCTACCTCAGAATGTCAGGAAATACACAGTGTTCAGGGAAACCTCCACTTTAGTGGGTTTTTTATTAAGTTGCATAATGACCCAGGCAGGGCACCAGTACCTGTAATACAGTAGCAGATATTTCTGTCCCTACTGCTAAGTTAGGGGTCTCTTTTATGATTGGTCTCCATGACCTTATAGGTCATTCCCAACCCAAATGATCCTACATTCTATGCTTTATTCTGCTGCCCAGCTCACACTAGGCTTGTGCCAGATGAGCAAACAGACTTACACACCATTATTTGCTAGTTTCTTCTCTAATTCTATAAGCTGGGTGTTCACTAAACATTATATTTACATTTTCTTTTAGCATTGCTTGAACACCCGCAGTAAGAATGCTGCTATAACCTGACAATCACATTCTGGTAGACATAAAATCAATTCTTAAGCACCTGTGAATTTTCCCTGGTTTATTCCACTTTATCCTAAAGAACAGTAAAAGTGACAAATTGCAGCTTAGTTTCTCACCAGAAACGATTTCTTCCCAAACACCCAGAAATGCTCAACAGGATCATGCACCATTCCCACTCCATGATCAAAGACAAATCTTTTCCTGTGCCAACAGGCAAGTCACCCCTTTGAAACTTCTTTTTTAACCCTGGATATCACAATCCATACCGGCTAGACATTGCACCTGTCCATCAACTGGGAGATTGACATGGATAGGGTAACATCAGCTCTGCTGGTTCATCTGCTTTCTCCTTACAAAGTTCCCGTAGTTCCACCCTGGGCAACCACTTGCTCCTAAAACCGTCTGTGACCAGAACCTCTTAGGACTGGGATATTTCTGTCCAGAGCTGTGAGAAGAAGATGGTTCTGGCACTGTCATATTGCATGTGCTCCAGTGTTGAACCTGTTTGGAAAACTTTATTTGTATTGAATGTATCTGTTTTGTGTTCTACAGTCTCTTGGGGGTGCAAAGGCAAATTAATTTAATAATAGATTGAATTTCTACCAACATCTGTTTGCAATCTGGCCAGGCTGTTATAAATATCACTTCCCTGTGTATCAAAATGAAGTCTTGTATTACTTACACTTCTAGAAAACATTCCGGAGCTCTTTTGCTTTGGAAGGATTTTTATTTTATTTTATAATTTTATTTTCTAAAATTGAATAATAACACTTTTGGACCTTATAAAGCAGTGATTTAACCATTCCCCAGATGGTAACATATGCAGTAGGTATTATGTTGTTGCAAAAACCTGAAGAAAATAGGAAAGACAGATGCCAAGCCAAAATTATACTTTTTTCTTTCCCTTCTTTTGGGAAACAAATGGAAACCAACCAGTCTCATTAATCTAATTGCTTCTTTTTTTTTTTTTTTCCTTCTTTTTTTTCTTTTTTTTTTTTTTCTTCTTTGGTTCTTTGAATCATGGTGATGTTAAAGGAGAGCCACTACTGGTAAAAAGGAGTCCAAATAGTAGAATTAGTTCAAAGACAAAGGCCCAACAGATAACCAGCTCGGTGCTTTCAGGTGTTGGGCACCACCACTCAGCAAATCACGTCAACTCGTGGCTTTATGAGATGCTGATGAAGAGCTTGTCCTCAAAGACTTTGTCAGATCAGGGGCACAGACCTCAGCCCTCAGCCTTTCATGTTGAAAGAGGACTGTTATTGCAAAGAAAATTTTATGATGATGTTGATGATAATGATGGTGATTATTACTATTATTAATAAATTATTATTTAAGTTTGGTTTTCCTATTTTGCAATTACATAGGGAAAGTCTAACTCTGAACTCCCTGGCACAAGGTAAGCATCGTGCTGTTTCCGTCATGTCCAGTCATTCCCCAGGGCTTGACTGCACGTTTTAGGTACCTCTCACCTCACAGGTTGGGAGAAAGTGAGGTCATGAGCATCTCAAGATGCAAGATCCTGGCTGGAAGGAAAGAATGGTAATTGCCCAATTGCTGAGAGGTGTTTGCTTGACAAGTGTTATCCTGAGTTTCTTTGACAAATGATGGTGGATAAAGAGTCAGAAACACAGGGATGTCCACAAACCCACCTACCACCTGCAGCCCATCTGCTTAGAAACAGGGGGCACAGGGAGCTAAATATTTAAAGTTGTTTTTAACATACAGCTAAACAAAAACAAATTCCTAGTCCTAGCATACTAGCTCCAAAACCTCCACTTTTTTTTTAGGGTTGACCTCACACCCTTGAAGGACGGCGCTATCTGCGTGCCCCTTCCCATGGCAATGAAGCATGATACTGATGAGCAGCACAGCAGCAGAACACTTTGCTAAATGTATAGAAGTTTAGGATTTTTTATTCTTTAAGAGATGGATTCTTTCTTTCCTGTAAAATAATAAGACAACAGTGCAGTAGTTTGGGCTGGACATTGCCATAGTTCAATACTTCCCTGACTTTGTTTTTCTTCCACATTTTTTTCCAGCCCTTGCAGGTCACAGTTCCATAAGGCGTGACCTGACCATTAGAAGCCGTTTGGAGGAATGTGACCTGAGAGTGCAAACACTCTGAAATAGGTGGAGATTAATTATATGGGATTAGGAAGAGGCAAATGAGAAACTAATGCAAAGTCAACAGACCTGGGTTTGACCTCTGATCTGAAAAGAAAAACCAACAAAAAAACCCCAAAAAACCCCAAATAAAAAACCAAAACCTGTTGTATGATCTTGGACAAATCTATTTAAGTCTTTTTTCTTTCTTTGTTGGCTTAGTTGGCTTTGTCATCTTTGTCCTTTCAAATACAATGCTCTCTGGGACAAGGACTGTTTTTCCTGTGTCTGTACAGTGTCTAAAACAAGACACTTCAGCCTTGGTGGAAATCTTCAAGTGGAATTGCAAGGATAGTAATTATGGAGTCTTTGTATCCAGTGTCACAAGCGTTAAATGAGTTAATAGAGAAGTGTCAGTATTAATATTGAAGGAAGAACAACAGATACAGCCAAGAGGGGGAAAAAATCACCTTCAGTGTTTGAAAAATCCATAATAGAGGAAGTGTTTCTTGTGGAGTCTGTTTTATTTAGACAATAAGACATTTGTTCAAATTACAATAGACATTCAAACACTTCTTATTAGGAACTTTAAAAACCTGAAGGAAGGTTTCTTTCCTTTTTTTCCATTGAAGTCTACAAGAGAGAAAAGCTCTTGCTTTCTTCTTGCCCTTAGAGAGCCTTTTCTACCAGCAAGAGAAACATTTGCTAAATATAATGGTTTATTTTTTATATCAAAGGGTTTTGACCATACCCATTCTTTATAAACATTTTCCAGCTTCTTCTATGTCCTTTCCTTTTTCTAAAGAGCCTCAGTTGCTCAGTGTGGAAGGTGACAATGAGGCTCAGAGCAGTGCAGTGTACCAAAGGCATTGTACTGAATATCTGCGTGTATTTGAGAATGATGAAAATGAGAGAACCTAAGTTTGCACTGCTGGAAAGGAAAGCATACAATTGTGCAATTCTATTGATATAGAAGTGCTCTCTGGGTTCACAGGCTAAGCCTGTTGGTGGGGAATGAAAGTGTTTACATATCTTAATTTCTTTCGGGCAGAATGCTTACCATTTTAGCTCCTCACTGTGAACAGAGAACAGGGTTTACATGGTCACTGAAAGCAACAAAGGATTTCAATGAGTTTGTAGCATAATTTCCTCAAGCTTTCAGGATAGTGCAGCAGTAGGAAAATAGCACATCTAATAAGCTGCTTTTTGTGAGAAAGCTGGAGTTAGGAAGATGTGGACTAAGAGAAGGATCCTGCAAATACTTGTAAGTACTCCTAACATATGAGCATGAGGTGTTTGGAAAGTCCAATTCACTTCAGTTGGACCACTTATGTGTTTAAATTGGACACATGCTTGGTGTTCTGCTGGGCTGGCATGCCCAACCTGATGTTTGCAGTGGAAATGAGGAATGCATTTGACTATCATGAAGAGAAGCAATTCCCAGGACAAATGGATTAGACTGCCGGAAATTCCTACTCTTGTTTGGAAAAACTAAATTGCAACATTTACCCTTAAAAACATCCTTTCAAAACATATAGTATTTTCAGCTGCAAATTATGTGAGCATCAATTTATTATCATTTAAAAATAGCAGAAAAGATTTGGGCAGTTTCCTCTTCCTTAAGTGATCCCGCTGAGGTCAATGGTAATAGGACAGGCCTGAAGTTGCAGGCTTGAGCCTTCTCCAGTAGTATATGAAAAAACAAAGATTATTTGCCTTCTCTCACTGCCCCATATCTACATGGTTTTGGCTTCAAAGCATCCCTGTCACATCTGTGAAAGAAGAAAGATTCACTCAGTTCTTAAGATTCATGGTTTCAGGATAATCTTTTAGTGATATTTTCCAGAGAAAAAGAGCATACATTCCTGAAATGTCAATCCTGCTTGATACAGTTAAGGCTCCGATGTCAGTGTAAGTTGCTAGAGCCACTATAAAAAAATAGCACAAAATTAGATCATACATGTTAGGTTCTGTTCCTTTATTCTGCTTCTCAAAACTGGAGGAGGACAAGGTCTGGTGGTGGTTTGCTTTGTTTTTTTGGAAGATATTTTAGTAATCTGTCTGCACTGCATTTGGAAATGCAATTAACTTCATATATTTGGACTGTTCTGTGCAGTCATCAAGTGCTAAGGAAAAAGTGCTAAGAAAATTCACAAAAGCTTTTGGCTCTCTTGCATAGCAGCTGGCTGAACAGATAGAGGGTTGGGGTTTCTTTTTGGAAGTGGACAGGCCTTTGAAGTAAGTGAAATAACTCTCCTGGTTTCGATTCAATTTTCAGTCAATTGCTGGTCAGATTAGCTGTAGGACTGCAAGTGTCTTACTGGCGATGAGCTAAAGCAATTAGATGCCTGAAGCTTGTCATCTCCTTGTTAACAGGCTCCTGGGTATGCCTGCAGCCCCCTTATTTGCAGAACACTGTAATTCAAATGACATCTGTGAGTTATTTATAGGAAACCAGTGCTGGAGCTGCAACCCATATAAAATCAGCCACTATTTTAGTTCCCTGGCTGAGACACAGTTTCAAAGTCTCCAGTGCTTCAGGTTGCTCTTGACATCAAATGTAGGGTCAAGACTAACCTGTGGTTTTTGATTTTGTCTTTTGTCCAGCTGTATTCAGAAATCTTTCTACTACTCTGTGTTCAGAACTCTGTTGGGGTCTCAGTCCTGGGAATGCTGGGTACAACAAATTGAAAAGGGTGCGGAAATAAGAGGGGTCGGGGCAGCCTCAGGACCCTCTGTCAGCAGAGAGCCACCAGCCAGCCTTGCAGAGCCAGTGTTTGTCAGAGGATATTCACACACACAACTTGTAAGGAAAGCACTCAGGCACAGGGCAGGAAATTCGGTCACATCTCTGCTCAGTCAGCTGCAGAGATGGAAATGCTGGGTAACAGCAACATTAACGGTGAGAAAGGAGCTGCGCCTGCCCTGTCACTCATAAGCAGACACATTTTCTCTGCTTGTTGAATTCATCTGCTGGTGTTGTTACTCTGAGGCTGGTGCTGCTCCTTCTACCTCCACAGCGGTGCCAGATCAAACCTTCTTCCTTTCCTCCTGCAACATACAGGAATAAATCACACCAGTTCAGCTTGTCTAGTCCAGCATGACACCCCCTGGGTTAAGCCTATCAAAAAACCATGGCAAATTTTGTTACTTTTAACCATTGGATTCCCTTTTCATAACTTCCCCTTCATTCCCATTCCCACTCCTTCCCCCTTAAAAATTACCTGGAAAGATATAAACTTCTAGTCAGACACAGATGTTTAAGTTTGAGCTGAACAAATTTAATTAGTGCATAGAACTGAAAACTAGAATTGTGTCAGTCCCTTGGTCTTAATATGTATTAAAAGTGTTATTTAGGAACAGGTGTAATTTACTTCATAGCATAAAATTGATAAGATCAGTGCATATCAAAATGATGCATGAATGATGAGATTATGGTAATTAATTAATCACCTAAATGTATGTTTAAAGTGACGCTTGACAGAGAAGAGCCAAGAAGTTCAAAATTAATCATTAACCCACACAAAATTGCATATATCTGAGCACCATTTCTGCAGATCTTTCATAATTCTTTACAAATACTAGTAAAACAAATATGTTTCGACACTGTAAAATAACCTTAAAAGCATATTGGGATCCATTTTTATTACCAGAGTTATCTCTAGGATAAATGTGTTTGTGTTATGCACAGGGAGATGCCAGATTGACACATCCATTCAGGAGTCCCAAACTGCGTTCACCCTGACTGCTGAATTGCTTTCGGTGAGAGGTTCTGTCACTGGATCTTAATTAAGCCTACTGTTGATAGAGCTCAAGCCAGACTGAACACAACACATTTTTCGTTGCTACAGTCATTCCTCAGTGACATCAGGAACCAGTTGTTACTTATAGGCACAAACTACTCATGCTTTGATATTACAAAGGATTTAGGACTTTGTGATCACCTCTGAAAACCTCAATTAACCATTGTTATCAGTTTATCACTTCTCATTCTTGTGCAAGTGAGAATTTATATATTTATTTTATGTGTTCATATATTGATATGTCTATGTATTTGCTAGGAGCCCCACCTCCTGCTCCAACAGAGGTCTACCTAATACATTGGATGAAGTCTAGAAATTAACTTGAAGTCTAGAACTCAGCTTCACTCCTGATCATCTTCTTCCAACCCCCTGCCATGGACAGAGACATCTTCCACTAGACCAGAGCCCCATCCAGCCTGGCCTTGAACACTTCCAGGGATGGAACACCCAAAACGTCTCTGGGCAACCAGTTCCAGTGCTTCATCATCCTCAATTTTTTTTTCCCCCAATTACATGGTAACATTAGGAGTAGTTTCTTGTCTTTCATAAATCCTCAGTTTCTTGAATCTGAATTTAGCTTCTGTTCCTGTAATTCTTTACTGCACTTGAAGGATGAAAAGCATGAAAACACGAAAAATTCATTTCCGAGCATGCACATAAGAATAAATTAAAGAATTTAGATATGTCCAGGAAAAAAGAAAGGAAAACCCCAAACAAAACAAAACAAAACAAAACAAAACAAAACAAAACAAAATCAAACCAAACCAACCAAAAAAAAACCCAAACAAAAAAAACCACAAAAACCCAGACAAACCAAAAAAACCATCCAAACACAAAAAAACCCAAATGAAAAAACAGACACAAAAACCAACCAAACAAAAAAGGAACAAAAAACCTACAAAAAATGAAAACAACAAAAAAATCCAAAACATAAAAGCTAAACAAAACAAACAAAAAGACAAACAAAAAAACAAAACCAAAACAACAACAACAAAAACAAAAAACAAACAATGAAAAACACCAGACCCAGCAATTTTAAAAGCAAAATACCTAATTAGAAACTTCTTAACATTTGGACTGGCAGACTAGATAATTATTTGAGTTTTTTGATAAGCAACTTTGCTCTCTTTCCATCTACTCACGTAACATCTATGGAGAAAAACTGGGAAAGGAGCTGTGGGGATCAGACAGATACAAATTTTTACCTCTGGCACAAAAATTCCAGTCCATTAATTTCTCTGAAAAGTCCTGTCACTATGTGTGCACTGCAGCCAACAAACGGCAGTGGTACATTACTGGTATAGTAATAATATTAATATTTATGTTCTGGATGACAGGACAGTGGTTTGGAAATTCAGGAGCATTGGAATTGACTTTCAAGGTCTCCTGCCAGATAACTGTGAACCCTTCAAAGGTTGTTCCAGCTGTTTTCCCAGGTCCAAAAAAATTTCTCCTTTTCTTTTTTGTTTGGAAGTTTTGTCTGCTTAATTTGCAAATTCTCTCGGGTGGAGAATGTCTTGTTATGCACAGAAAGGGATCTTGATCTCAAAGGAACTCCATGATATGCCTTAATTCAAAAATTCAGATAACATTATTCTCATACATCTTTGTCCCTGTTTAACCTGGTTTTGAGTATGGGCAAAGCATCTAATTTGGTGAGCACATTTTGAAAATGAGAGCTGTCTTCTGAATTGCTTTCAGCTGCTGATTTCAATCCATTTTATGGTCACCTAATGATAAAAAGTGAGCTTCATTTACAGAACATAATTGTTTTGAAGTTGGACTAATGCATCTGGTGTTAATTTCCAAAATATTTATAGTGTGCTTCAGTGGAACAGCCTGGTGTGGCCAATGTAGTGTGGATGAACATTTTGTCCATAGGACTGTAAAAATTCAAAAGATTCATGAAAAGATTTGACATAGTTATACTGGCAACACACCCAACTATACCTTTTCAAAAGGCACTTCTAGAGTTTAGTGTATACAATCTTGGTAAACTAATGAAAAGTTAAATGTTTGATTTTACAATAGTGGTTTTGTTCGAGCTATTTGGCTCTGCATATTAGTAAGATCCCATAAATCACTTGGATAGAATCAAAAATTTCCAAGCAAAGACAAATGGTCTATAAAACACTTCAAAGTGTCATGCAGAAAACAACTCCAGGATTTCTCTGGCAAATTCCTTCCCTCCCTCATCTCATGTTAAGCCTTTGTGCAGTGAGCACCAAAACATCAGCTCTCATTGACTTGCCTCTGTTTTTAACATCAGATCCCACTTCTGCAGCCAGCACTGATCACAGCAGCCCAGACAGAGACAAAATTTAAGCTTCCTGTTCCAGATGAAGAAACACATCCAAGACGTGATGAGCTTGGCACTGGTGATGGAGAAAAGCAGCAGTTACTGCACGGAGTGTGAACAGAGATGTGAGTGGAAGGTGCATTTGGAGTCCAAATGCTGGAGCCTATGATCAGAAGACAAGGATCCAAGGATGAGATCTCCACGGCAGAGGGACTAAAGCTGGCCAGAGGTGAGAAAAGAAGTTTTAAAACTCACACTTATGCTTTTCATGTGGGTCCATGTTCTTGCACATGCAGCAGAGCATAATATCTCCTCTGGAGTAATCTTTGTCATTTGGGTTAAGTTGCTTAGTAAAACCAACCAAAAAACATCATGAAAAAGCAAGGAGCTTGAAAGCTTTATTCAGGCATTGTAGGACCTAGATAATGCATAAATTCTCTACTCATTATTTCTGAAAAATTTGCAGCTGCCCTCTTACCAGATTTTGCTGATTGTCTTCCAAAATGAGAAATATCCCTGACTGTTTAGCATAGAAAGAAAAAGAAAACGTTAAAGCCTAAGTGATGAAATAGCAGACAAAGCTGATGCCGGGGCAGGCTAGTGTAAGTCTCCCCTATAATTATGAAATTATACAAAAGATGACTTCCTAATTTGGCACTGATTATTTTTTGACTTCATAAAACTACAGGGATAATTCATTCATTGCCCTTTTCTGCTTTTTTTAATTAGGTATTCTCAAGAAATCCCTTCTTCAGCATCAAAGTTGTTGTGAAGCAGGAGTAAGACAAGCTTTTTCTCTTCTCTTAATTATTTTAGATAATGATGTCAGGGTATTGAAAATTTTTCCTTATGGGGAAAAACTTTCTGCAACTTCAGAGTACCCCAAACAATATAAAACTGCTGTATAAAAGTAAAGCAAAGTTAAAGCAAATGGAAATCCCCTCATAGACCCACAGATGCAAGAGCAAAACGTGACTTAATACCCCTAGGTTGTCCTAGTGCCTTCAGCACAGAGGTGTCCTACAGGATCCCTGGCAGGCACCAATCTGTGCATTCTCGTGACCAGTGACAAGACACGAGGGAATGGCCTGAAGCTGAGTCAGGGGAGATTTAGGTGGAATATCAAGAAAAGATTTTGCACCCAGAGGGTGTTTGGGCACTGGAACAGGCTCCTCAGGAAAGTGGTCACAACTCCAAGCCTGACAGAGCTCAAGGAGCATTTGGACAATACCTTCAGGCATGTGGTGTGATCCTTGGGGTATCCTGTGCAGGGCCAGAAGCTGGAGTTGATGATCCTGATGGGCCCCTTCCAACTCAGTGTATTCTGTGATTCTATGATTCTGTAATTTCCCAGTCTACTCCTTTTACAGTAAGCACTAGATAAATTGCATTAATAGCCCCTGAATCAGAAACAGAGGGATCCCAACTCCAGGATGGCACCCCAAGAGATTCTGACTCACCCCAGCCTTCTGCTTTCAAAAGTCTTGCACAACTTTCTGCACTCTCTATAAATGTAGGTGTCACCTCCTCCTCCTCCTGTTCTGCCTCCTCCTGCTCCTCTTCCTCCTCCTCCTCCTCCTCCTCCTCCTCCTCCTCCTTCTTCTCCTGCTATTTTGCAGGAAAGTGCCTATCATCAGCTCTGCTTTACACTGAAAAAAATCAGTGTTCTCATTCTGAGTGTGCTCATCACATTGCCCTCCAAGGGATGCACGATGGAGGAAAGCTTTGCTGCTGCGTCCTGGGCAGACCTGGCAGTCAAACACTGAGCCCTGCCAAAGTGGTGGCAGCTTTGGAGACAGCTCAGAGACTGCCAGGCATGCTGGGAATTATTTAGTGGAGACACAGGCGCCAGCAGATTTTCAAAAAAATCTAAATATTTATAGACTTATTCTGTGCAGGTGACCTGAGAACAGTGATCCAGTGAATGACTGAAAACTAATGACCTGTAGTCACACCTGGGTATTCTGAGCATCCAATTTAATGCTTAATCACAAGTACTTTCACAGATCAAGTGGGACTTCAGGCTTGCACTTGCATTGCCAAATTGCAAGTCTCGGCTCTTTTAACTTGACACATGTCTAATAAAAAATTGCATGTGAGGAATCAGACTGATGCTCATCTTGAGTGTGTGTTCTTTTCACTGATGTTAATTTTCAGTTTCATTCTAATTTGTTTCATTGGATGTTGGGAATAAAAATGTTTCTGAGGCACTGGTTATAGTCATCCCTCTATTGTCACACACAGCGTCAGGAGAGAGAGGACAGCTGAAAGAAAGGAATATTTGAGATCCCCAAGTAAAGGGAAATCAGTTAAAACTCTAAAAAATCATCAGAGTGACCAAATATCTCTGTCTTGAAGAAATAAATGAAAAATAATTTCATGGAATGATAAAAAAATATTATATTTATCTGCTTACTTTTTAATATCATTTGGGTTTAAAGGAAATATTTTAAATTTTGTTGAAATTGGTACTGAAAGAGGGACAATGAGAGGAAGAGTAGTTCTGATATTAGCTTATTTTTTTTTAATACAATCATTTAAATGGATAAATGTCTTCTTATGTGTTTCCACTATTCCTGTTTGAGATATTAAGACTAGAGAAAATGTTGTCAAAAACCAGTGTCGGAAATGTATCCAAACTAAATCATTATAGTTCCCCTCATTTTCAGTTGTTTGTCATAAAAAGGATGAATTCCAAAATGCTTTCAAATTTTTAATGTAGGTTCTATGTATAAAGACTTAATGAGAGAGAGTAAAAGAATTCCAAAGTAACTTTAAATCTCAAAGAAAGTATACACAAATTAAAGCTCTATTATTCCACTGATGGGTTTGTTCTACCGAATTGAATGGACTTCATTACAAGGTAGTCAAGAGTCATAATTAGAATCTACTGAATAAGAAAAATGCAGAAAAAAATTGCTGTCCTTTTTCTTGTGATCCCAAAGAAGCTCAGACTCAAATATTAGTTATTCTGCTGCAAATTAGAAGCACTCAACACATGAGTGGGAATGAAAATAAAATTGGTCCTACATGTTAGCCCACTGCTAATAACCCCACACAACAAAGCCCAAGGTCTTTTCCTAATAACTCTGGATGTAAAACCTGCTGTTCTCTGCACAGGGGGACTAATGAAAGCTGCTTCCTTGCAATTTGAGACCCTGCCTCCCTCCACTTCTCCACTTCAAAATATGGTGTGGAGCCACTGAACTATAACTTCTTTCCTGCAGTACCAGCAAGGTCCCCATGGACCCCACATCCTCCACCACCCCTCCAAACAAGGACCACTCATGCTACGGGTGCTAGGGACCCATCCCTCACTATTCACTCAACCATTCATTCATTGAGAATCACAGAAAATATTTGAAATTAGAAAAATCAAGTTTGAAAAAAATCTCAGTACCGCTACTAAGAAGCTCTAAGGTTTTTCTGAGAAAAAATTGTAATTATTGAGTATTAAATTTTCTCTCAGTAGAAACCACTATAGAAATTATTTTAGTATTATTTTCTAGTAGCAATTTTCACAAGACCTTTCAATGTGTTAAAATTTTTCTTCAACAGTGTGTTAACCTAGAATAAGGAATATATGCAAAACAACTCCTTGATTTGTAGAACAAACAACCTGACCTTTACAAATCTACAAAGTATAAATTAGCCTTGTTTTTCAAAGCTAGAATAGTAACACTTCTATAAGGTTTGGTATCCTCTATCTAATTCCAGCACTTATCTCCTAATTTAGTAATTTCAGGGTATCCACTGGCTGCATAAGTGGTTATTGAAGACACATGTTTACCTATTTTACTTTTTTCTGCCTCTGAGAGTAAAAATTTGCCCAGAATCTCATTGCATTTTAGGACATTATTTTCTTAAATTTCATTTGATGTCTCTTTAGAATAATTTCTTTCTATTATCTAAATGAATAAAGCACCAAAAAAGACTGATGGCTTTGTGTGAACCTTTTCAGTTATTTTGATTCTGAGAAACCAAGAGCAATTTTCAAATCCATCTTTGTACCATTTGCAAAGATATATAGCTACAATAAGAAGACATTAAGAGTTTTTGGTTGGTTTTTGTTAATCAAACTTTGGCCGCGAGGGTGGAATTCATTGCACTAAATTTTAGGCATTTAAAAATTAGACACTGACTTCTGAACTACTCAGCGTAGGCAGGATGTTCATTCGTAGTCAATTAAAGAAAAAGATGCTTCCAAGGGTGATTCATCTGATCTGAGTTACCTGGTTTAGGCTGAAATGTCTCTTGAATGCCTGCTTCTCTCCACTGATTCAAGGATAACTCATTCTTTTAAACTCTAGATTACTCCTATGTCTCATCTCCTAGGTGTGTATTTAAAAAACTACCTCCCTGGCCCAGCTTCTCCAGCTTTCAGTGTGGGAATTTTGAAAGTTCTGGCTGACTTCACAGTGATGGAGGTAGAAAATCTCCTGCTAATTTCAGCAGAGAAATGTCAGGACAAGATTATTTTTGAAATCAAGCAATTTATGCAATTGTCTGCACACAACTGATGTGTGTTTTTTCCTTTCTATTTAATTTGGAACAATTTGTGAAAACTAATTGAGTTACTTAAAGCATAAAAGCATTATAAAACTCACTGTTGGTATTTTGATTCAATTTTTGATTCCATCTTCTACAGATGAAAACAAGCTTCAGCAAGAGCTTAGGTTTTATCAGAAACTCAGTGAACACTTACCTGGCTGGATCCTCCATTTCTCAGTGAACTGAGCTGCCATTTTTGTAACTGAGCCCATGTATAAACTGCTGTCTAACAGAATGACTGCATTAAAGAAGGTCCATTTAAATGGAATACAAAGGGAATACTTCAAAATGAGGGTAACAAAACAATAGAATAGGTTGCTCAGTTGTGGGTTATTCCTCATTGGTCAAGGTCTGACTTTGAGCAACCTGATCTAGTGAAAGGCGGAAAGGTGCCCCTGCTTTGTGGCAGGGGTGTTGGAGTAGAGGATCTTTTTATTGTTCTTTCTAAATCAAACCATTCTGTGATTCTATAACTATGAATTCTTTTGACATTTTTCAGATGAGGAAGTTCCACCCTAAATATTTTGGAAAATCCAGTCTTTAAAGGTAGTGGCACTGCACTTGCCTCACTTAATCCGACCCTGTCAGCACCAAAAGTCAAGGTGCATTTTCAGGTGAGGTCCCACAATGCCATATTTGAGCACCACAGAATCATCTGTGAAGATATCCTATTGTAAATAGGTGGCATTTTCCTTTTTTAAAAGCTGGATTTAAGAGCCATGGAGATTACAATGGTCTTCAAAGAGATGTAGTGAACTGTGTCCATCCAACTCATTGAAACATATAGGTGTCAACATTGGGTTAAATAAATTCCACCTTGTTCCAGGGATTTTTGTAGAATTTAAAAGATATTAAGAAAGTGGTGAAATTCATACTGCACTCAAATAATTTCTTAAAATTTACACATAAAGAAGTCTTCAGCGTGGTTAGTGAGGAAAGAGAGAGACCATACAGTCCTCCATCCCATTTTTTCAGGCTCTGTTTGTATTCTCTTCACCTCAGTATGGGTAAGCATTTGAGGCATCAAACGTGTCTTTACCTCTTGTCACCACATCGATCACTCAATTTTCTCCAAATATTCACTTGAGTCTCCTTCAGTTCATTTCCCCAAATTGCATTTGTGTAATGCCTGAGTAATAAAAGTCAGCAGAATGACTAGATGGAATTTCACCCTTTTGCATTATCATTGAAAAAGACATTACTATTCCCTTATCAAAAATATCCATCAGCCTAATTACATCCCTTTTCTTCACAAGGTTTTAAAATAGGATACCTAAGTATGATAGGCAATGCAGAGTTATTATTTAATGACCATAGGGGAGATACATTTTGATCCATTTTCCTACATGTTAAAAATTTATGACAAACATAAAACCCTGTTATAGCAGCTGGATCATTTGTAATGGTCATAATTTTATTTAAATCACATATAGATAAAACATTATGTACATTTTAAAGCATTATGCCATTCTGAACCACTTGGGGAGGCAGTCTTGTAGGATGGAAATAAAGCAAGCAGTAAGAATAATCTTATCTGAAAAATACATGAATTCTGGAACTTGGCACCTAAAACTTTAATATCTTTTTTAGCCTTTTTTAATGTATTTTTTTTTACGAATTTTAATCATCTCTCTGGTATTATCTACTTTATTCCAGTTTAGTCTAAAAGTTTTGATACTGATTTCGTCATTGGCCTTGTAATAAAACCTTGCTCTATGTGAGCCTTTCCCCACCAGTTTTGTTTGTCTCACAATTTAAAACTGAAGAAGAAAACAAAGCCTATAAGAAATATGGGGGTGTGGGGGGCGAAGTCAAGGAAAGATTTTTGGACAGCATAGATCATCTGAGAGCAAGACATCTAATTCAGTCCAGTCCAGGGGAAAGTTTTTACATCAAGATGGAATTGCAATTCCTATCCACTTTGTGGGCATCCTAACAAATTTTAAACCATAGTCAGATGGTTTCTGTTCCACTGGAAATTATGTGAATAAATTCTCCTCTGTTGCAAAAGTTGGTCCAGAATAGTAAAAGGCTGAAAAATACAGAAATTATTTTAAAGTGTAAAAGACATTTATTCTGGAATTTTCCTGTAAGTAAGGATGGTGGATTTGTTTCCTTCCTTACAAAATCGAGTTTAATAGTTCAGTGCTGGTTAAATCATTGATAATGTGTGCCCTTTTCCTAGAGAATTGCAGTTCAAAATATTTTTATTTTTTTCCTTCTGTTTTTATTCAAAAAGAAAGTACAGCAGAAAATATAGAGGGATTTGAAAATTTTCTTTTCAGAATACTTGAATTTCCACTTTAAAATAACCAGTTGCCACTGTATTTGAAAAGAGAAATAAACACATACAAGGAAACCATCTTATAAGCAGCTTTCAGGATTTATAGGGGAGTTATCTCCCTATAAAAATTGATTCCTCTGTTTCAACACATTAGGCCACGGCCCTTTATGCTTAAAAAGATCTTCCTTTTTCAAAGCCTCTTGCAAAAACTCAGGTTTAGTTTCTGAGCCTTGACTGATATAAAATGGTGGAACAAGCTGTATTTTCATGTAGGCACGAGCACCATCAGATGTGGACCAGGACCATTTTTAAAAATATTTTAAATATACCCTGAAATTTTGGACAATGTTTTCCCACGGGAAAGTGACACCAAGTACCAGTACAAAGACCTAAAAGAAGCTCTTAGAGGGAAAGAAATAGCAATTGTATTAAGGACTAATAGATCCAAATGGAAAGTAGTTTGAATGGGTTATAAACTGACAATTTCTATATTTTTATGAATGCACACTTGTATTGGCAAGTTAGAATTTAGCATTTCTAATTCTGACCTGGAGAAAATCAGTCTTATAGCCTGTATTGAGCAATTTTGTAGTGCCACAGAAATGCATAATGAGCCTATTGAAAAAAAAATCTCTTTGTCTCTAAATCATGGACTTTTCTATCATATTTTAAATCAGGCAACTGCAAATTTTCTTCAAGTTTATGAGAGAAATTGTAAAATTTAAAATTAATCCTAAAATGTCTCTCTGTCTTTTTTTGTGAGAGACAAAAGTAGTAAGGTACAGATGATCTATGATTCTATGTTATAAAAGTAAATTATCACCAAAGTCTTCTCCCAGCTTCCTTTATTTTTTAGAGTAATACAAAAACATAGCCTTCACTCGCTCTATTTTCCTGCCAGATAACATTTTGCAGGTGAGGGACTTTTTTTCTTTGGGGATTACCCCAAAATGAATGTTTGGGATATTTTTCCTTCTTTATATTTTATTATTCCATCATAAGTTTCCTTAGGGAACTCTGGAACTCTAATAGTTAGATGTTTTATCTAAGACAGATGACAGGGTTACTTCTCTGTGACTCATGAAAGATTTTTGTGCTATGGCTGAAATTTATTTTGAGGATTTTTTTTTTTTTATATTTCAGCATAAATTATATGAAATTACCTGAAATAACTTTGACAAGTATGAGCTTGTACAACTAACAATAACAAGAAAAAATTACCAGGAAGTTACTTACATTTGCAATGCTTTTCTGCAATATATATGAGTCAAGTACCTATATTGCTTGTTTCATTGCCATCAATATTAATTACAGCAATAAAAATGACTCCGTTATTGCTGTCCTGAAAAGATGTTAATGATGTGGTCATCACTGAATAGCTAAATTGGCTAATGTGATGGCACAATAAATTCAGGCTATAATTGGGCTGATTCTCTTTTCTCTGACATCTGTGTAAATTAGCAGCTCCCAAAGCATAAAACTCACACAAATGAGCAAAGATCCAGATCTTTGCTTTATAGCTGTGGAGACCAGTTTGTAACAGTTAGGTAATTTTAGTTAGTCACTCTGCACTTTTGTGCTGCATTAGCTGGCATTTATATTCCATAGACATAGCCACCTGCATCTCAGCCTCTTCAATACCTAAATTACTAACATATTAATAGTCTTGCATGGGTTACATTTTCCAGCAATTCACCAGAAAGTATTTCATGATGAATAATCACAGGAAAAATGCATTAATATATTGCATATATTGAATAGTTGTAAAAAAAAATTCTTTTAACTAAATTCACACTTAAAAAGACAATTCTCTAAACCTTAGGAAGAAAGCTTCAAAACATCTACTTGCCCATCCTGCCTCTTTTATTTTAACTGCATGACTGTTTTTTACAAGGTCCCAGGTTTGTTTAGAGAACAGACTGGAAAGTCAGTTACTGATGAACAGCAAGACAATACTTTGGGGTTTTGATTTCATTCAATTTTCTGAAGCTTTGTTCACTGTATGATATTCAGACTTTGCTCCGAAGACAGAATGATTGATTTCTTCCCAGCATTTCCACGTTGCTTCTTCTTTGTAACATCCATGGGTTTCACAATGATTATTGAATTTTTGTGCATAGCATTTCTGTTAGACAAAGAGATTATAATATTTAGAGAAGGAGAAGGGGAGGCAATGATTGACCTGATTTTACCTCACTTATTTTAGTTGCATAACTCTGGTACCTAAGTCAACAGTTTAATAATTTCAGATTTGATCTCTTGTTAGTTAAAAGAAGAAATATCTTTGCAGAACAGCACAGATTTTTACTTGGTGTCTCTTTGTTTCAGCTACTAAAGGAGCACAACAGAACTATGTTTCTAACTCTCACAGTACCAAAAATTCACTGTAGATTGGGGTAGATTGAAACTCCCATTTACCAGTGAGTTATGCAAGGTTTTATTTTTCCTGGGAATAAAAAAAAGGCCACTTATAAAGTGCATCTGTTTCCATAACTTTATTGTTTTCTAAGAGGAATGGTTCTGATAATCAACCTTGCATGTGAGGTCTTTGATTTCTTCAAGGCAGAGGACCTGCAGATCCTATGCCAAGCACCCACAAAGTGTGAAACACACATTTAACAGCCAACAGTAGGAATTTTTGTTTAAACAATGTGCCTAGGAATATAGAAGGCATTCTGCAGGAGTAGCTCTGGGCTTGGGTCCCCCGCAGATACATTTCGACTGCTTCTGTGAGTTGAAGTCTACTCTCTAGCATGTTATACATATTCCAATTCCTGTTAAAAAAATAAAAAAAATCTAACAGCTCATTAAACTGAACAACCTTCACTTATCCCCAGAGCCTGGCCCATTTCTGGACCCTGGCACATAAGAAATTGAAATGGAGAATTCAGCCGCTAACATGCAGTAGCTGAAATACTTTGGCACTTTGCAGTTTTTCACTACTTGACGCCCCTTGTCAAAACATTAAGGGGGATGTAGAGCAGCAGCATGTCATTATGTAACATTTTTACACATCATATTTATAAAGAGTCAAACACATTTTATTCTTGATCTAGAACTCTGCTAATTAGATGCCACTGACAGTTTGACTGCAGACTTTGAGTCGGAGCACTGTCATGCTGTTCCCGGTTGGCATTTATAGTTGGCTACTCCATAGAAGCTTGGGCCATTCTGCTCGGGTTTTCAAGGCGAGATAGAAGCATTGAAACTTTTCACCACTTGTTCGTCATCTCTTGCTTGTTAATTAATGTCTGCACAGTGCTTGGAGTATGTGCTGTCAGAATTCTGTCTTTTATTTCCCTGGTGGAAAAGCCTAGAAAACAGAATTGTGGATGGCCTATAAACCGTCCTAGATGGGAAAAATAAAAGCCAGAGATTAAATCACCTGAGACTACAACCTTTTCAAAAGTGCATTTATCGTAATATTATCATACCAATACAGGTTATTGCTCTTGTGATTTTAGGTTAAAGAGATTTTTGTCATTTAGCCAGCTCAGGTTCAGCAAAAGTGCAACAATACAGGGCTCAGCAGCCAGTGTAAAGCCAACCCCAAAGCATGGGAAGGTAATGGTCAAGTTATTGAACTTTTGAGCTAAAGTTACACACCTGAAAGGTCTTCCTTTCCCTCCTAGAAATTGTAATTTTGCCTGGATCACATGCCAGAACATCCTACTGGTAGCTGGAGTTTGTGGTATACTTCTCTCAGCTCTGACCATGCTGCTAAATGTCCCCTGTTCTGACCATCTTCCTGAGCTCTGAATGAGTCAGCCACACACTGCAGACACTTTGGGGGTTCATCAGGTCCATTACAACTGTTGTTAAAGGTATCCATTGTACGTGCATTCTCCAAAGTCTTAATCTTTGTACATTACTAGTTTTTCATGCAGACTAAATGGCACCTCTACACAAAAGGATCAGGTCTCCTTTAATGATATTGTATAGGAAATTTTCTGCCTGTAACCCAAATTCATCAAATCTCCTTTGCAGAACTGCATGCCTCTAAATTCACTACGCATTTTCTATTGAAATTTTTCTGGATGCCAAAAATGAGGTACAGTAATGTAGAGAAAAAGGTGTTTTCCAACTGAAATACCACTGCAATGCAGATTAGGAGAGGCAAAAAAGCTAGGAGGGAACATAACAGAGAAAGTCTCTATGAGAAATGACATTAATTCCTGGCTTTCCTGTTTATTGTCTATTCACAATGATAACTGTATCTATTGCATTTCCTAAGTTATATGGTCATCTGAGGGTGGTAAAAGCTCTTGCAACTGTTTAATTCATCAATTATCTAAAACTCTTTGTGTCAAGGCTCAGTGAAAACAAAGGCAAAATAATTTATCCTTTTCTGTTGATTTCAAAGTAACAGAAGTGTTTCGTGCTTCTTCCTACCAGCCAGGGTACTCATGCAACTTCTGAGATGGTCTATCTTTTATTTAATGTCTAAATACACACTTATTTGATAAACTTGGAGGCAAATATAAAGAAGTATGGTTAGAATTTGAAATTTAGAGAAACTCTTCCAATCTGTGGAATACATGTACAATAAAAGCCATTTTAAAGGTGAGGGAGTTGATTTGTTTTTCAGTATGAATTACTTCATGTCCCCAGACCATAGGATTACATTGAGAGCTCAAGTTTATCTAATATTTATAAAGAACTGGATGCTTCTTTAGAAGAGTAAAGTCATGGCTTTGTATAAAGGCAAACTCTACCTTTATCAGCTCAACAGTCTTAATCTTGATCTCCTCATTTAAAGAGCTGTGGAAAAGTGTGTGTGTGGGGAAAACACGAGCATAATTAGACAGGAAAATGTTTGTCTCTTGATTTTATCTTCCTTGGTCTTTGGAAACAAAAATTACTTTCTATTTACTCACCATAAAGCAAGATCTTGCTCAGCTGTGAAATTCTCCCCACAGAAATCTTCCATAGCAGTAGTGAATAATGCAGCACAACGTAATGGCAATGACACATTAGAGCTTTGTCTGAATGCACACTGTGCTTTGTGTGTGATGCAGAATTCAATGGACAGCGATTCGAAGGGGGGAAGAGGCTTGTTTGTGTTCACATTACATAATCCACTCATCTTTGTTTTTTCCGTTCTAGGCATTTTGTCCAAAGATGTTCTGCTTCTCATAAAGTGCATTCAGCCTTATCTGGAGCTCAGAAGCCTAAGGCTTTGTTACAATAGTTATTTATAACTTAACTACAAAAAAATGATAGCAGAACAGGAAAACACTTCTTCAGTCATAAATAAATAGCTCATTTGTACCTAGGGAGGAGAAGAATAGCTTTCAAAGAGCTTTCACTTCAATTGCCGAATCATGACTTCCAGGTAGGAGCAATTGGAAGAAGGCTCTCTAAAACAAGATTCGTGCCATTTGTTGTTGGAAGCACTTTGCTAAGATTTCAAAAATTGCTCTGGGATTTGAATACCTTTGTGGGTTTTTAGGTGTCCCACTTGGAATTAATCTGAAAGGAGCCCTTATAATACTAAGCATTTCCAGCTCCCTGAAAACCAGACATCTCTGTCAACCGTCTAGAAATGGAAGAACACAAAATTCTTGCCTAAGAGAAAATGAGTAGCAGCTGCAGATGGAGAAGCATATTCATGTGGGATAATTTAAGCCTTTGAAATACAATGGAGGTAAAGAAAAGAAATCTTGATAAGCATCTTTTGAACTACCCAAGCAACAATTTTTGACCTATTGTCACTACTGATTTTGCCCTCAGAAGCTGATTTCAGATAAGGGCCTAACTATTGAAACATGGAAATCAGAAACTATGCCATGTTTATGATGATACAGCTATGACTGTGTTTGATATCAGTTATATTGATATGAAACTAAGACGCTGATACAGCTTTTTCCAGGTATATGAATAAGCTACACCCACATAACTACATGGAGTTATAACATTTGGGTTGGAAGGGACTTGAAACCCTCTGCCATGGGCACGGACACCTTCCACCAGATCAGGTTACTCCAAGTCCCATCCAACCTGTCCTTGAACACTTCCAGGGATGGGACAGCCACATATCCCATGAGAGTAACCATTTCAATTATGATGTCCAATGATGTAGTAGCATCATAGCTGAAATGGTGAAGTAACTATTCAAAAGGGTTTAACTCTCAAAAACCAGGAGAAACCCTCAATTCAATTCTCCCCAACATGTGCAGGATTTGCAAAGACATATTTCCATTTAACTTCAGCAGAACTTTTTGGTGTTTAGGGGGAGAAAAAGGAAGAGAAGGATCATCATTCATAAAGTGGAATTGAATTAGAGCCACACATAAACAATGTTTTTTTACTAAATTTATTTGAGGCTGGTTTTGTGCTAAATGCTGCTTTGCTGATCCCTCAGATCATCATCCATGTTGCATTTGAACATTTCCAAACATCTTGATTAAACAGAGATATTTTCCCCCACTTTTTCTGTTATTAATCTTGAAGAACACTACCAATTTCCCCAGCATACAAGATTTTTAAGCAGTAGCACAGAAACTGCTTGAAATCTCTGAAGCTCGTGCTGAAATGCAGAATTTCTCTACTCTTGAATTCTTTTCAGTAGGTGTTGAAATCTTTTATAGTAAATTGCATTTTACATGTTAGAAACTTCAAAAGAAGGTGTTAATATAATTGAGACATGATAAGTTTGACAGTTGGTGTCATTATATGAGTTTCACTCAGCAGCCTTCTGAAGCAAAAATAATTAAAAAATCTGTTTTCCTAGGGAAAGGAAGCTTATGGTTTTAATGATGAAATAACTTCTTAATAACCTGCTCTAATCCATAAAGTCTTAGATCATGTCCCAATATTCAACATTTTAAAGTGGATTACGTGTAACCATTCTGACTCTCATATTTCTGGTATTATTTTTAAAATGGATCTTTTGTAGCAATAGGATTGTATTCTGTGATTATATACTCTCCCTTATATTTGTATCCAATTATAGATAGGGGAATATCTTACAACTTACTTGACACTTTAAATCTTGTTGCCTCTCAGTGGGCATCAATAGGATGGGGTCCTGTCCCAATTACCACTTTTACAAAGTTTTTTTGAAGATCAAGCCAAATAACAGAGAAAGGCCTGGGGACAGCCGTCAACAAACTTTGGAGCAATTTTTGGAGAATCTGGGAACAGGAGGTACTCTGAGTATCAATTAGATGATTCATTTCCTGCTGAAATTTCGGTCACCAAGATGTGATTTAGTTGATCTGCAAATGTTAGGATTCAAACTGCTAAAAAAGGTAGGAAGACTTTTTGTTTGTTTGTTTGTTTGTTTTTTGGGGGTCTGCGTGAGACCTATGAGGAGAAGACGAGAAAAGAATAATTGATCAACAAATGCAAATGGTACTAGATATGTAAATACAAAAAGAACTATCCTTTAGAGTCATATATGCTAATGCAGAATCAAATAGAGGACAAACCTGGCCACCAAATCCTTGGGAATATTCTTGGAATGTGTCATGTGAAACCGATTCAGAGAGTTCCTTTCACCATGTCTCCATATTCCTTGCTGAAACATGAATAGCTCTGCCTAATTTGCCTCCCTCTTCCTTCCAGCCTTCCTTTTTATAGACCATCCTTCTGTAAACAGCAGAAAGTTTTATAAATTCTGTATATAGAGGAGGCCTTTTATGCAGTCACCCTCTTGGACAGGTAACACTGACCTCGCTCCAAGATCCATCCAAAGATCAAACATGAGTTATGGAGAAATCAGGAATGGACACAATATTAGACATTCTCCATCAACATTTCATGGTATTAACATTCTACAGCTACAAAAAAAATCAGATTTTTTTCAGGCATAACCCCAGCCCTCACACAAACCTGCTCTTCACCTAAACTCATCTCAGGGTCACTTAGCTGTTACTCTCACCTTGGGGGTCTTATTCCTTGTTGATATGAATGAGTCAGAATTTAAAGCCAAATGCTTGTATAAACAGATTTCCAATTAAGTGCTGCAGACGCATTTTAATCTTACAATCAATGATTTTTGTCCCACAGCCATCCCTGCCACCAACAAGGGTGCTATCTGTATTACAAAGTTCTTTCAACATTTCTGAGTCATGAAAAGAGGAGGAGGTCCTTGTGCACAAGTGAAACTCAGGAGGGATGGAGACTTCCAGGCCCAGTATATCCCATTAAATTTGGCAGCATTTCTGCACTATTTACCACTTCATTCATTTTACAACTTCTTATCTTTCCATGTGCTTGAAGACAAATGATCCAAGAAGAGTGAAACCTACATTCTGTAAATAGCAGCTCTCCATCCAGTCTGCTATGCAGCCCATGAGCCTCAGGTTAGGTACTTCTACCTCACTTGGCCAGGCAATTCTGCTCCTGTAGAAATAAAAGTACCGACTTTACACATTCTCAATTTTGCAGTCGACAGCAGAAAGAGGAGAGAGAAGAAAGTGAGATTTGGATGCCAGAGTCTTAATTCAGGTCAGGCACCAGGTTGCAGGCCAGCTTGAAACAAGCAAGAAGGCCTAGGTGCAAGAAGAGATAGGTGGAAGAAAGCAGGAACAGGATTCTAGGCAGGCAGGGAGAGCTGAGTGATCAGAGCTAAGACTGGTTTAATAGAGGTTTCTGTTTTGTGCAGCATGCTGAAAGAATGGCTTTGTTGGGCTGCAACAGCATTTGCTGGGTTAATTACATGAGCTAATTATCATTATTATGGCTTAAACAGTGGGTTCTTTGAGCCTTACCATCTTGATGCCAACATTACCAATCATTACTAAGTTTTCTCTAAAAATGTCCATCTCAGGTGTTTCAGATCCATGACAATTTTGCTGCCTCCTCTCATTTGTAATGCTGCTTGCATCTACATGACAGATCTTGCCAAAGTCCATGAGGAACTGTGTACTAATGACAGTGTGGAGAGTTTGTGGGTTTGAGGGAGGTTCAGTAAGATCTTCACCATAGCCAGCATGTCAGTGCTGGACTCCACACAAAGGATGTGTCTCTGGTAATTCACAGACACCATCCCCAGGTTCCAAGCTTGTCCCCAAGATCCATGACACTGAACCTGCTGCCCAGAGAAATAGTGGATGCTCCATTCCTGGAAATGCTCAAGTCCAGCGAGGACAGAGCTCTGAGCAACCTCGTCTAGTGGAAGGTTTCCAATGGAAGGGGGTTGGAACCAGGTGATATTTAAGGTTTCTTCCAACACAAATCATCCTATGATTCTATGACTTGCTACGTGCTTGTCACTGCATCAGTCGTCTTTCACAGAGATCACTTTTCAGCAACTATTCTCATGGCACTTTCAGCAACAGCTTTCCTGAGAGAACATTTTATGTTGACCCCCATGATGCAGTTTCACATATGGGAACATCAGTGGCTCAGTCCTCTTGAAGGAGTATTCTCTTAATTCTCTAATTTGCATGATGTACTCTGATTGCGCAGTCTCAAAATCTTTCCTTGTTTATTGGGGTTTAAAGGTACCTTTTCCAGACTTCCTATTTTTCAGACAGATCTGAAGAGAAAGGAAAATCAGAGCACCTCTGGGAGAACTTGCTCTGTCATTGTGAAAATATGACAGATTCTCAAATTACAGTGGGGATAGTTGAAGCACGGTGGGGGAAGGCCCATGTTACGACACTAGTAAATTAAATGTACTTTTGTAGCTTTTGTATCTTACACAACCCAGCAGGAATGACATGAGGAAAGATGACAGGCAAGTACATGCCTCAGCTAAGGAGAGGGGAAAGAAGGTGAGGAAGCAGGAGGTGGTGATAGAGCATGAATAGCTTCACAAGGCATCCCCAGACAATCAAGTTGACAGAAGGAGTGGGATTTTGCAGGCAAACTTTCTGCAGTCTCATTAGGGTGGGGGCAGGATGATGAGAGCTCTAAATAACAGGTGCTTTATTTAACAAGAGAAAGAGAACATGAAAATTAAATGAAAAAATTTATTAGGGCTCAAGTTTCAACAGGAGTGTCAGAGGCTGAGGCTATGACAGGGAGGAATGATGCTCTGCCTCTTTTTGTCCCTTTGGATGTCTAGGCTCATGGGCAGGAGGTCAGAACATCTCCTGTGAATGCCAGCCTCTTCCACCCTGCAGAGTTCTGCACATCCTTGCAAGGAACTAAGTTTTCCATGGCTGTAGAGTTTTTGTGACTCTTCTGAGGAAGTCTTGATATTTCTTCTTCATCCTCAAAACTCATTCACCAAAATAACTAGTTATGCCACTCCCAGGAAGAGAACACAATCTACCAGAAAATTCAATTTCAAAAATTTGTTTTTTGAAAAGTAGGACCTGCCTATGAGGATTTTAGTTCTGTGTAATTAACCAAGAAAATCCTAATCCAGTTTACAGTGGGATTCTTTACAGATACAGCATAGCACAGGTATGCAGCAATTAGGCAAGATGTCCATCCATCACCACTTTCTTTACTTTTCTCATGGTATCTTAATAAATGAGTAGCAGTCTTCTTCTCTTTTTCTTTTTTTTTTTCTTTTTTTCTTTTTCTTTTTTTACCTTGTATTTCCTTTCAATAGAGTAGTAATAGAGAAATTCTAATGTTCTTTTGTCTTCACTGGTCAAAATGAGATGGATGTATCACAGTCTTAAATTTGCCAACGGCATTTTTTTTTTTAATTTTAAGCTAAATATGAAAGAATTTGGAAGTTTCTCCACTTGTTTTTTTTTAACACTGCATGGTGATTGTCTTGCCAAGAAGTGAGAATTCAGTTTTGCAGGAGGCACTTTGCTCAGTAACAACTGGAAGACTTGAAATTAGTTATATCTGGCCTTGCTATTTGGTCATAGTACTTGGTTGTCCTGAAATTCTTGAAGGCAAAGGAAAGAAACTAGAGACTGCTTCCCATCTCAGAGGCAGGACAGGATTACAAAGTTGACAAGCATTATTTAGTCTTGTCCATATCATCATGCATCTCCCACATATACCAGGACTCTGAAGAAACCAAGACTTGCTACTTCATTCTGCAGCAAGTTACCCTTTTATGCCTGGATTTTTGTTTTCTTTTGTGGAGGGAAGAAGAAATTAGAGATAATTTTTCGCTCAGTGGGTGTTTCTTATACATACATGTACTCCTATCGACCCATTTCAAAGTTCACCACAGGAAAGTACTTTAAAATCCTGAATATTTTTTTTTCTATGTTATCCTTTTTCACCCTTGCCTGAGGGTAGCACAACTTCACTTGCCTTTTGCAGTCTGGTTTTGTCCACGCACCACATGATACATAGGAATGTGGTGATTCATTTCCTGTGACTTTGGATCCTCTTGCTCAGTTGCTTTGGCTACCTGTGGCTCTCTTTGTAATCACTTCAGAGACCAGAGGGCTTTAAGGTACAATTCATTTGACCTGTTTTAGACTTTGGTTTTAGCATGAAATAAATTGCACTCCAGAAGTTCTCGTTTGTCTCCAAAGTGGGCTTCAGGTGACCAGCACCCCAGATACCTGTGGTGTGGCTGTCTACAGCTGTGTTAAATCAGTCCCACCCATGAATTTCACTCAGGGCCTCTATCCACTGAAATCCATGGTGAAACTCCCTTAGGCTTTGGGTACAGATCTGCCCTATTTCATCTTTGAGAGGAAATGGATATGCTTGCAGATGTTTTAAACACATGGTGGGCTTTTACTTCCCCAAAATTTAAGACAACACCTTAAAGTCTCATTAAATATCTGTTTTGAGTTGCTACTGTTCACTGACCAGTTTGAAATGAAAATTAAGTTAGTGCGATAGGGCTGGAGACGTAACATTCTTCTGCAGGTTTGAAGTTGTAGAGATAATTGTTTTATTAAAATATTTGCTCTTTTGCTCCCTACAAGGTTTTTGATGGCCTGGAAGTCAGTGTAGAGCACCATGCTAGCCGTTAGCGCTTTGATTTCCACAGTGCCTTTCTTTATTTAATAGGCCTGAAATATTGATTAACATTTACAGATTCAATTCCAAGCACTTGCCAGGGGTTACAGAGTGCCAGAGAGAGCTGGTTGTGCCAGTCAAATCGTGAGGTGTAATGAAATCCCCTACTGTGCCTGTCAACTTATCCAGTGTACAGGTCATTTCCCACAAGGTCTGCCGTGTTGAAAGAAGCAGTTTTCACATGAAACATTTCATAGGCAAAGGGAAAATATGTCTCCAGTATTGTATGCTTTATCCCTTTGTCTAATATTGAATGGCCTCATTGCTTCACACAATTTTTGCCCCCAAAGCTTTCTAAGTCAATAGAAGAAGAATGTTTCAGGTGGGCAAAAGTCAAGACTCTCAGTGTAAATGCTTTATTACTGTTGTCAAGGAATTTCACAGTAACTAAGGCTAGATATAGACAAGCCCCAAAAGGACTGGAATCTCAATCCATTTTAGTTAAGTATTGAATGATTCTTTTATTCTTCCAAATATTACAAAGCTCCCTTTGAAAGATACTTACATCTTTCTTCCAATAATGTTCTCTTTCTTAATTTGCTCCAAGATCGCAACTTTCCTTCAAATTCAAACTCTCTTACTTATTTCAATCCAAGTCCAAATAGAATATATTCTATTTCATCCAAGTCTACATCTGATTTTCTTTTTTTCAGGATCAGGGTACTTTTGTCTTCTTATCTCCTATAGAGAAAAGAAAGAATATGCAGAGAAATGTTTCATCTTTTTAAGGTTCCAGTTTTGCTCCTGCTATTAAATGTTAAATATCTGATTTCAAAAAGATTCTTTTAAAGAAAGATGTCTTGTTCTTTGAGTGACCAGGATCTAATATTAGATCGACTATAACAATAGTCTTTAGGCCAAAAAAATCAATGTAAAGTTGCCGGCCCTGATTTTTCATGTGCTATTGTCTCAAGTTTAAAATTTCTGAATGAGGAGTATAGTAGTTTCCCCTTAGTTCTATAACAAGGAGGGAGACACAGGTATCTGAGCTAGTAAATGCTTCCAGTGCCATGACCTGACCTGACCTCAAAATGATGGCTTTGATTTACAGTTTTAGAGTATACTTTGGCTGGTTTCTCCACCAGCTCAAATTGTAGTGGGACATTTGACACTGATGGATGGCTGGATAGAACCACCAACAGATTCAAAAATATTTTCATCAGTTTTTGCTGAGTATGTTGAAAGAAGAGGGAAAGCATCCACCTGAGAATGATGCATTGGATATTTTATATGTCAGTCGTACTGGCTCAGGAGGGATCAAGTCCATTGGTTTAATTGAACATTTCTAACAATCTAAAGGTAATGGAAATTGAAAAAGGCAAAGGGATTTCCCATCAAAAATGAGTGATGAGCAAAATCCCACTATTTGACATTCCACAGAAAATGCACATTTTCTCCTTCAAGTATGTTTTAATTTATTTTTATGTCATTTACAAGAAGTTTTGCACTGAGATAAGTGGCAAACATGCAGTCCTGATAAACAGTTTACAACCAAAGATTGGTTTCCCATCTCCAGGAATGAGCTTCAGTGAAGCTTCATCTACAAGTTTCTCTTGGTCTGCAATATACACCCAGTTCTGTTGCTAAGAATTTAATTATGGTCTGTATAAACCTTTGTTTTAGTCATTATACTTCAAATTCCTCATTCTTCACAGAGAACAAGATGTTTCTAACAAGAGCTTTGCTGGAAATGGAAATGAGAGGGATTTTTTTTCTGGTAGCCAGCATGCTCGAGATTAACATGTAAAATTTTAATGATCCATGAGTGACTCCTAGGGTGGGATCCCATTTAAGGTTAAATGACATATATTTAGGTATCCATATATGAGCTGAGTATTTAATCAGGTACAGCTGACAATCATTATATCCAGAAAACTATTTAGCTGACCAGTCATGAAGAATAGAACTCAACTGTTTAAACTTTCTGAAACTTAAATATCTGTGGCCTTTTGAAATGCCTGAGGCATTCCTACTGGACTGACAAATATATTATAGGATTTATGGGAGGTGACATCACTGTGAAGCAGAAGCTAGAGGCCAAAAAGGATGCTTCTCAGAATCTAAAATTATACAAGACTGTATTTAGGCAACTGGGTGCTGTCCTAGATAAAAACCTCAGGGTAAGCTGATAATCTGAGCACCACAAATATCACTGATTCCAGTCACGGAGACATCCTAGAGGAGCTGCACCCTGTACATAGCTTGAACAAACACGGCACGATCCTTGTAGGAGACATAAGCCAAACTGAAAATGCAGGTGAGAACCAAGTGGGGTCCACAAAGGAACCTCAAATGGCAATTGACACTTTCATTTAGGCAAATTAACTAAGTTCTAGAACCCACGGAATTTTCACTACATGTTCTTTGGCTATACCATGAGCTTAGATATGTAGACATCTGCAGGAGAACTATTTAAGACTTCCGTGTTTCATCATATCAGTATATGAGATTGCTCAGAATACCCCGTCTGATGTACCTTAGGATCAGATTGGCAATAAGAAGTGGTTTTATCACACAGAATCGATTAGGTTGGAAAAGACCTCTGAGACCATCGAGTCCAACCTATGACTGATCAACCAGACCATGGCACTGAGAGCCACGTCCAGGCTTTCCTTAAGCACTTCCAGGGATGGTGACTCCACCACCTCCTTGGGCAGCCCATTCCAATGTCTAATCACCCTTTCAGTGAAGAAATTCTTCCTAATGCGCAACTTAAACCTTTCCTCGTGCAACTTTATGATCCACAAGTTATGGATCCACAAGACAATACTGGCCTTCAAATCAAGTTCCCCACAACTCAGATGATCTTCTGCCTTCTTCCGAGGTGGCTAAGACTCTCCTTTTCATTTCTGCTTCCTAATTCTCTGCTCCCTTCTAAATCACAAAATTACTTACCTTAGGAAATTGCACAGTGCAGGGTGCGCTTTCACCTCATCTTTATGGAAGACATTGACTCAGAGGACCAGTGACTCTGAATTCCTCCTCAGACTAACAGGATTTCTTGGAATGACCACTTACTTGGACCATGGGGGCTGATATTTCAATATTGATATTGATTATCTCTGTACAAAGTAACTAAACATGAATTAGTATGAGATGTCTGACACAGATTTGACTTCCTCTTGGATGGTCCAATCAGTAGCATGATGGAAGCCTCAGGTTTTTTCCTGTAGCCCACTGAAAATCCCATTCATGCAAATGCAGGAAAGCAACAAGCACTTGAGAAGAGGTGATTTCAGCATGCTCAGCTGTGTGGACAGACCTGTCCCTAACTGGATGGACAGGATGATTCAGGTTAGGGAAGACGAAAAGTGAGTATTAGTATCTAATACCTTGTGCTTGCAGGTGAAAGACAAGACTCAAATACTCTCACATTTCAGGACTTCATTTTAAAATGAAAATGCTGTATTTCTAGATGAGGCAAACCTTTTGTTTGACTTTTAACACGGGGAAAAACGTATCTCAGTTCAGATGAACTCAAACATTGTGGGTTTTCCTGAAAAGAGGTAAACAGCAAAAGCAATAACTAGCAGACCCCTAATGAAAAGAAGGTAAACTCAGATGAAATTGAATTTCAGCAGAATATCTGTGCCTAATTCCCTTCTCATTTTAACAGCTACAGTCTCCTGGCATTGCCATACATTGGTTTCTTGTGGTGCCTTCCCCAGTGTGTCTTTGACACCATTCCATATCCAACTCCATTCCTCAGAGCAGCTTTTCAGCTACTTTTCAGCTTTTCTAGCTCCTGCTACAAACCTTTACTTTTAGAACTGTTGTCACAATTTCTGTTTTCTTCCATATTCTTTTGCTTGGGAAAGTAAGGTCTATTGACTCTAATTCAGCCTGACTGGGCTCCAGAGCTTGGAACTTCATTTTTGTACTTGTTTTCTTTAAGAAAATGAAATGTTTGCTCTCTACATTGCATTTCTTGATTCTTAACCATCTTGTCACTGTGCTGCCAACATGAATGTAACCCCCTCCAGGTAAATAATCGTCTTTTTAGGGCAACTTTGTAGTATTAAAGACAAATCTGTAACACTTTCATCATGTTGACATAATAGCAACCCGAGATATCCCTGACTGCAGAAATGCTGGGGGCATGAATTCTAGCATTTTGCTGCAGGCTAAATTGTAAAAAAAGGCTTTAGCAGTTGCGATTGACCCTATCTGGTGTAAATCAACTCTGATGTATTTAAATTAATGCCTTTTAATTAGACGTACACAGGACTGGGAGCAACACTGAACATGATCAGGTGAAATCTCTGCTGCAACCCAGAAGTAAAGTTATCATTTACATTTTCTGATCTCTAATTGTGACACCTTTCAGGAAGCTCTCCAGTTTCTCTTTTCCTCATGCTGGTCATACTCTAAGATCCCTTTGTGTCTCTGCCCCTTTAGCAAAATGATGCCCTGACTTCTTGCTGAAGACACAAAATCTTCTCTTTTTCTGTGTTTTTGCCATAATCTTTTTAGCAGCCTCCACATTCTCTGCATTTTCTGCATCTAATCATCACCTTTCTTTGATTAACTGTAAGTAAAACTTACAGGTATTCTGGGAGATTAGTTTTGACGGAGATTTTTTTAAGTTTTTGTGTAATCTAGCCAGAGATTTAGAAACACAGATCCCACCAGCTTCTGTGGTGGTGTTCTGTTCCTAAATATAGTAAAGGTGCATTTGAAAATCTCCCTCTTGGTGCCTCAAATAGCTCTTACACCATCGAAACTTAAATGGAAGTGAAATTGCAAAACAAATGCTGAACACCCACGGGTTCCTTTGGTTTTTGTGCTTATTGCAGGTGCTTTATCACTTCTAAAATTTGCACACTTTTACTCAATTTAGAAAGGCCAGCACATTTTCAAAAGTGCACTCTCCACCCTGAAGAGTTTTGTGTTTCAATAAATGTGTTACCAAGGGAAAAACAAGATGCATACCTCGAGATTGTTGCTTAATTTCTGTCTTCCATCACAGGAGCCCTTCCTCTAATGCTTCATGATAAATTCAATCATTGACCAATTCCTAAAGCAGAAGCAGGGACTCTGTCTTCAGGAGCAGGCACAGCTTGAGATTTCTTTTTACATGACTTATGGTCACTTTACAGTGTGTGAGTGGGATACAATCAAGGTGCTTGACCTTTGAGCAGGGTAAAGGTACCCGTGTTTGGCTTAAAAAGCCCTCTTATGGCTTTTCCATTGGCTTCCACCAAATTCCATTAAACAGTGAATCTTGGCAGGGATTTTAAAAACCATAATAAGCTGATGTGGGTTTGAGTTCACAAAAACATCAACGCACTGACATCTAATTAAGAGCTGATTCTTTAGAAACTCAATATAAATGCGTTATCATTTAGTTGTCTAGTTTCCCACACAACCAGGAAGCTAACCTAACATCCAAACATTTCCATGAGTAATTTTCACAGATCAACCCTTTTTTTTTTTTTTTGACAGTCCACATCTTAAAGCATATAGATTTTTTGGACATACATCTTTTTCAAAGCCAAGGAAAAAATCTGAAAGCAATTTGCAGGGTGAAAATGAAGCTAAGAAAATCCCCAAAGAGTTCTTTCATAGTGGTAAATCTGAGCCTGTTTTACAGCTGAAGGAAGAAAATTCTTCCTTGAAAAGACGTGTTCTAATTTAACATGAGCTAAACAGATCTTTGGGCTAGTTCTTTATTTTTCTCCTCTTATCTTAACAGAAGATTATTCAAGTTATCAAAATTCTATTAAAGGGTTTTTGTTGAAGAAAAATGTTGGACTTATTGATATTAATAACGTAAACTCCTTGAGCACCTGTTCAGAACTAAAGGAAGGTCAGAAGCTCAGGATCACTGAAAGATTGCCTAACGATTAAAAATAATTTAAACCTAACTTGTGTGGGACACTTTAGCTCGTCTTTTAGCTTGTTGGGACTCCAATAACTCATATTTTCCAAGAGGAAACTGTATTCCAAAGAGCCAAGAAACTTAGTTTTCTTGAAATGAAAACTAAGGACCAGAAGCTTATGGAAAAAAAACCAAACAAAGCAAAACAAAACAGACAAATACTATGGTACTGAGGATGAAATCTTGAGACATGACAATATTGTGATCTGGACCTTTGTGATTACAGCTGCAGAGGAATGGTCTCATCTCCTTTATCTCAGAACAAGGACTGAAGATCTGTGAGAGAAGATAGTGTCACAAAAAAACCTGAAAGAAGCTTACAAATATAATTCTTTCACCTCATTGAAACTTCTGCACCTTGAAAGGTGACACTTGTGCTGTTCTTTTAAAACTATGTCTTAAAAAAATACTGCAGTGAAGGAGATTCTGAAGAAAATATGTAATTTTAACAAAAACAAGTGATTTCTTCATAACTAAATAAAAAGTTGAAAAGTCCCCAAATGACTTCCTCAATACTAGGCAATATATGAATGAAAATTTAAATTTTTAGATCTTCATATCTGTTACATACTTGTTTTACTTAGATATTCCAGTGATCTGAAGCCTATAAGTGAGAAATGAAGCTGAAATTTCTTTACCAAGTTATATTTTGTAGTCAAGAATTTACATTTTTCGAGGATAGTTTATTTTTACTTGTTGCTAAAAAATGTTGCTTTTCCTAAGAATTTATGAAAAATTATAAAACTTCTGAGAAAAGTGAACTTTTCTTTATCCAGATAAATTCTAAACTAAAGAATTGAGGAAACATAAAAGAGAAAGAACAAAGGATTGGAAGTGGGAGAGGAATTAGAAAACGGTGCTTAAAATTTCATAATTTCTATACTGAATCCATTTCATTCTTTGTCCTCCCCTTTTCAGACTTTTTTTCTTTCCAGTCATAGCTGGAGAGTAGCGTGGCCCAAATTATAGATCATTTATATTGTATTAATATTCACCATTCCTTATTTTGACAAACCATTGATAAAAGTTGTTTGCTGAAGAAATACATTAATATTAATAAGTGAATAATGAGTTCACTTAAGACTTTCATTATCTGTACATTCATAAGTTTGAAAGATGAATATGATAGCCAAGAAAAAAATGTTGCTAATTATGGCCTCAGCTCGATCACCAGAACAGCACAGCTTTTCCTAGAGATGCACTAAAACCAGAAATCAAAATATCAGCCTTGGACTTAAGAGTGGAGTTGAAACCTCGCCTGAGATCCATTTCTTAGTTCTAGCTTTACCTCTTATCATGCCATAACTTTCTAAATGTTTGTTGAAAGAGCTCTTGGGAACTCTCATGTTTGTTACAAAAGACTGGCCATATTTATTCCAGTAAGGGAAAATGTTGCCCTCACTGTAAACAAGAAGCAGCTGGACTGTGCTGATGAGCTCCAGTGAGAGCAGAGTTTATGCACATTTTTTTTGTAGGTAGGCATTTGTGTATTGTCTGCTTCTCCAGCAGAGTTTTGTTTTGTCTTGGAGTTGATACTCCACACCATGATAATGTAAATAGACTTCCCATGAGCTCTTGCAAAAAAAAAGTGATTGCAGCACATATCAAAACAGTCACAAAATTACTAAGCTGCCCTAAAATTGGTCTGAGAACTAGTTGAGGACCAAAGAACAGCTGGAGTGGGCAAGTGGTGGCCACCAAGGGCTAAGAGAACTCCCTTACTGGAGCCTGGGTTTGTTTGTTTCCAGGAGACACAGGAGAGCGAAGTCCACCCTAGGAATATTTTCCTATCATCTCGATCATGCTCTGAAAATTGAATCACAAAATATTTTCAACAGGAAGAAAGAAACAAAACCAAAACAAAACCTTCCACAAAAGAGTTTTAGTGTACATTTGAGGACAAAATTAATAAGACCAACTCAGCCTTCAGTGCCAAGTGAAAGAAGAAAATTTTCTTCAAGGTTTTGATGGAGTCTATTAGGACGTCTTCATTAAAAAACTTCCAGTGTTGTTCACAGTGGGAAACATGATTCCAAAGTAACTTGTCTGTCAGATTTTTCCTGGTTTAGCAACAGGAAGATTGAATCTTTAAATTAATGTAGGAAGTAGAACAGTGGGAATGGCTGAAAGATGCTTTGCCTATTACAAGTTTATGCTTGTGAAATGTAAATCTTGATGTATTTTTGCTTCATTTGGACATTCGTAATTGCTGGATCAGCTGGAAACTTGAATTAGCCCAGCTCAAGTCTGACTCGCTCTCTTAAAATCTCTACCCATCATCTGTAAAAAGGAGATTTGTACAGCTGTTGCCCTATGCTGAGTTCTTAGTTAAGCACCAAGAGATCTGTGTCTGTCTAATATTCTAACTAGTATTCCAAAATGATGAAGACAGATGTATATCCAAATAAGTAATTTTAATTGCCTTGATGTGATATAGGCAGATTTTTCATAGTGGGCTACATGACTATTCCAGAAGCAAAGTTCTGTCACCAAATAGGACACTGACCATAAGGAAGTTTATGGTGTGGTTTCCAGCGTGGGTGAAATGTTCTAATTTAAGCACTGTGAATACCTTCCAGTGCGATCACCTGTTAGGTAGAACATGCAGACTTCAGGTATTTTGTTTTAATGCATATTTTTTTACCTTTTCTTTTCTGAGCTGAAGATAATATGAAGGTATTTCAAGATGAAGGCATTTATATTCCAAGGAACAAAACAAAGAGATACTGTAATGGCATATGTGAGCTACATTTACCCTGAGGCATTTACCATAAAGTTCAGGGTGTTTTTTTATTGCATCATTCTGACAGCTGTGAATAGGAAAGTGAACATATTGGTATTGTCACTGGGAACTACCATTTACATCTTTGGATACTTGAGGGAGAGGGAAAGGTACCAGCATCTGTGTGCACACACAGAGGACATAGATCCAGAGAGCTCCCTTGGATGAATTTCATTTGGAATTCAAGAGGGACAAAACAGCTAAAACAACTGCTAATTTGTTTTCTAACAGGGAAAGGAGGGAGGGAATGAAGCTGGGAAAAGAAATGTAAGGAGGAATTCATGGTGAGAGAGAGACATGGAGGAAGGGAAGGAAATAGGCAAGCTGGCAGGTGAGTATGCAGAAAGGAGAGACAAATAAGGAAAATAATATAAAAAGAAAAATGGAGACAAAGGCTGACTTCTTCCTATACGTTTGTCTGGAGAGGTACACACAGGTACTTTTGATGTGCAGACACAATTTAAAATGACCTTCTAGAAATGTCCTAGCACACAAAACAAGAAAAATCCATCACTCTAAATGTCTGAAAAAGTACACTATGCTTTCTCTAGCCTCTCTGGAGCATCTTTAAGCAAAAGCATGGTAAATAATATATCAATTTTCTATCGCCACCTATGAGTGAAAATGTAGAACTGCAAATTATTCTTCTGTGCATAATAGAGGAAAGAGATGTGACTGTTGTAGCTTAAATATTTTCAGACATATATTTTATGTCTGAGGCAAAACCAACTACAATCATTTGTTCCTGGCAGAAATAAGACATTTTTCAGCATATTTAGGGTTTATTAATTTATTTAGATTTATTCATATCATACATTTTAGGACTTATTTCAGTAGTTCTACTGTCCTGTCTTAAGTGAAGCCAAAATTTGGGTGTTCTGTGGTCCAAGACAAAGACCCTTCTGATTTGGATGGTGCATACCATATAGAAATAGGAGTAGTCCCAACCTTCTGTATCTACATATTATTTCTAGACTATGAGCTCTGAGATATAGGTAGTGATTTAATGGCAACTGGTGCAAGAGGAGAGGAGAAAATAGAAGAGAAACACAGATAAGAATTTGCTTAAATCAGCAACAGGGTCAAAGTGGAATAGACCAGAAAATCCAAGTGAATGTAAACCAGTGAGGTACAGAGAGGATGCACAATGGAGCTGAAAGAAGAGTCAGGATTAGGGAGGAAATGGGTATGACTGATCCCTAAGGTCACAGAGTAGGAAGGAAGGAATTCTGTGAGATGGCAGCAGCAGGACTTGAGGAAGAGTAAAGCAAAGTGAAGACAACACAGAATTTTTTGATCCTTTAGGATCCAGGAACTCTGGATATCGTATTTAGCTGAACCACAATCTTCCTCTGTGATTGAAAAAAGAAGGAAAAAAAAGAAAAGTAGGATAAGTCTGGGCCCAATTCATGGCAAGAGTCCTGGAGGGATTCATTAAGTGAATGAAACAGTGCAGCACAGAGATCTTTGAGCAAGTCTCCCCAGGCTCCTGAATAGTCATTGAGGAAAAGCACATGTACACTGTGAATCATCTGTATGCATTTGGCTGGATGAATTGCATTTAAAAGGGGCCTATTTTGCTCCGTTGTCTTTGAAGGGAGTCGAGGGTGCCCAGCTCACATGGAGACTTCTGGAGCAGTCATTCAGCTGCCTCCTCTTGTGAATGGAGAGAAATGGGCATTTCCAGTGTGTGATTCATTCCAGCTATCCCAAGCACTTGTCTAAATTGCCTTCTGGAATTGCCTTTTATTTCTTTATTTTAAGAAAAACTCAGCCTGTTATTCCTGAGTGACTAACAGGCTTTGATAACTCACACTTCCATGTCTAAAGTTAGGTGAGATGAATCTCACTCAGGAAATATGAAATCCCGATGAATTCCTTCCTGCCAGACACTTTAGTTGACAAAGGCCTAGAGAACAGCAGGGCTGAAGATTTACATTACAACTGTCCTGTCTCTTTTTCTGCTGCCTGCCTTGGGTAGGTGGATAACATACTAATGTTGTGTCTCTTGGACACACCTCTCAATGCACCACAGAGAGGTCCCTAAATGTTCATAATTCTGGCAGCTCAGGAGACACCATTGTGCCTCCAGCCTACAGCTTCCTGTGTCCCAGTTCTTGGGGTAGGGCTGTCTTATTTCACTCCAAGGATTAACATATGGAAGTTTCTTGCAGGAAGGTAAGAAGGTGTGAAGGCAGAGGTCATAAATAAAACAACCCAGTGAAAATTTTGAGGAGTTCATTGAAGGAGAAAGCGAAGTTGAAGAAGCAGTATTAAAAAATTACCAGAATAAAGTGGAATTTAGGCATATGGTGAATTCTGAAACAGATCTTTCTATGTTTGTGTTGGGTCTGCCACGAAATATCTGTGTGATCCTCAGCAGGGCACAGAAAAACTTTTGTGAAAGTCAGGCACTCTGCTTATAGAGCATTAGCCAGAATAGAGCCTTCGTATAACGAAATTTTTATTTATCCTCTTTAACACCAAAGACACAGAGAAAGCTTCCAAAATTTGACTTTGAACTGAAAGACAGTATACTTAGATTGGATATTAGTGAGAAATTAGTAAGAAATCTTTACTGTGAGGGTGGTGAGGCCCTGGCACAAGTTGCCCAGAGAAGATGTGGCTGCCCCATCCCTGGAAGTGTTTAAGGCCAGGCTGGATGGGGCCTGGAGCAACCTGGGATAGTGAGTGGCATCCCTGCCCATGGCTATTGTCTTGGAACTAGATAATTTTTAAAGTCCCTTCCAACCCAAACACTTCTGTAATTCTACAATTTTCTGATTCTGTGATTAGATCTAAGATCAATGGACTCTTCTGATAATTTTGCTTTACTTTGCACTATTTGAAGGCAGGAATAAAATATGACTGTTTTATTATGTGATCCCATACCAAAGGACTCACAGAGTGGCTCTGTTTGGAAGGGACCTCAGGAGGACAAGTAGTTCAATCCCCTGCTCAAGCAGGGCCACCTAGAGCCAGTGGCCCAGGACCACATCAAGATGACTTTTGAATATCTCCAGGGTAGGACATGACCTCTCTGGGCAACCTCTGCCAGTGTTTGGTCACCTTCTCAGTTCAAAAGTATTTCATTAATGTCCAGAGGGAACATCCTGTGTTTTGGTTTTGTACCAGTTGCCTCTGGTCCTGTCACTGGGTACCAAATGACAAATATAGTGCTGAAACAAATACACATCTTGAGATGATGGTTTTCTTTACAGAGGGAATATGTCAGTTATCTGGATAATTTTCTCTTTCTCATATTAAGAATTTCATAGGAAATTAATATTTATCACAAACCTAATGAATATTCCCAGAATATTAAGGAAAAGTGCATTTTTGAAAACCTGTGTGGAGTGTCTGAAATATTTATAATTCCATATTGATTTTGGTAGCTTTACTGGTAAATATTTTAATTAAAGAATTTCACAAAAGAGATGAGATCGAGAAGAAAGGGGAAGGGTTCAGCTTTTTTAAAATCCCTTTTTTTGATCCCTTTCCCTAATATTTCTGATAGGTTGTGAGAGACAAGCATCAGGTTATAAAAACTGAAAGATGTGAGCAATAAAAGAAAGTCTGGTGCATTCTCCAGATGCTCATTTTTAAATGCAGTAGTAGCATATTTAGGACCTATTTTAAACAAATCATTTAAGCATCAGAGTTTTAATTTTCATCATCTGCTGCTCTGGGCAAATGTTTAGGAATTTGGGATATAAGTTTGAAATTATTTTCAGAGATCTAGGACCCATGCCTCGTGAGAAGAAAACTTTTAAATTAATCCTGTTGGACAATCAAGAATTTATCATTCCAGAAGCTATTTTTACTACTAAAAAAAGAAAAAAATCTGTTACTTAAACTATTTTTTGGGCATTAGATATACTGTTAAAAATGTTCAATTAAAACTTGTGCAAGTCTCAGAGTATTTCTACTTCACTGAAGATATAATGGAATATATTTAATTTGAGTGAAAGAATGTTAAAGATATAATAAAAGACTTTGACAGGTTTCTCAGAGAGCAAATGAAATTTAAATATGCAGATCCTACAGGCAAAAAAAAAATGTTCTCAGAGATCTGATTAATACACTTCAGTTCAGCGAATATGGCTTTACCACTAATCCAGGTAAAAGAAAAGCAATATATTAAATGATTAATCTACAGTCTAAGATGGTTGTCCTCAGATTTTTGAGGATTAAAAAAGAATATGGAAAAATTCACACAAAACAGATGTAATGTCAATGAAGCCTAAAGTGAAGCACGGAAAATTCACATGACCCTGCAACAAAAGGACAATTATTAGTCATTTGAATAGTTAAAATTGCTCTGACTACTCATAACACGTTTTTCTTTTTCTTCCCGTACACAGTGTTAGATTTATGCTGTAAGCAGTAATTGCTGTGAATTGTATTTAAATCTTAATCCCTAATTTAATAAGCCACCCCACATAAAGAGACTGACTCTCAAGATGAAAGCACAATTTAAAATTCTGATTTTTTTTGTTTAGCTTGGTACCAAAAAAACCCCAAAAATATATAGGGAAAAACAAGCTTGGTACACCGATGCAAGTCACTCCAAAAATTGTTTTAACCAATTAAATTCTGGGTACTCAGTGGGTGCTAACTGGTGGGACTGACTCTCCAAGATGACGGTTCACTTGCAGTCTTTGGAACTGACTAGAATTAAATATAAAATTACGACCAAGCTGAGAATCCAAGGTCTGAAGGATAAATCATCAAAACTGTTACACTTCCATTTTAAAAATGACACAAGGTCTGGTTTTCAGAGATGCTTACATGGCTACAGCAGTATATTACTGTTAGCTAAAATCTTTAAAAACCCCACAGCTCATATCTCCTAGGAAATTACTTGTGTCCCTAATTTTCTCCTAGACACAAGTGATACATAAACATCTAATTGTTTTCATTAATAGAACTTGATCTCTTAGAAACTTTCGGTTCCTTTGAAATATTGCTTCAAACTCTCAGCTGACATGAATTTAATGATATGATGCTACTGTTGTTCATGAGGCTCAAAATTTGCTTTTCTTTTTATTCCAACATGCCTGGCTCCAGGAGTCTTGTTATGCAAGAATCAATTTTTATTTAGTAAAAGATTAGCTTCTGCTTCTTGCCATCCACAAAAAAAGTATGAAAATGCAAAACAACACTTAAAGCAAGATGGAAAACAAATCAAATTAGTTCTGTAGTTCTGAAAATCTGATTTTTTTTTGCACTATACCTTGTCTTTCAAGAAAGGCAGAGACTCATCAGTTGTCAAAGGCTGAGGTTATATATACTGACCTCCCCAATGTTCAAAGAGAAACCCACAGGTTGTTCTTACACGGAATACCAGGGAGATCAGCATTATTGTGTCAATAAGGAATACAGAGTGAATCAAACAGAATGTCTGCATGCTATAAATACCTTGAAATCAGCAGAAATGTCATTCCAAAAATGGGAGACCCAGTTTTGCAGAATTGAAATAAACAATTTTGCATGAATAGCCCGAAGGGAGATATGGGTTACAAAACCATCTTTCTCTGCTGCTTTCTCCTGGCTTTTCAGCTGGCTGGTGTTTTCTCTCTCTGCTTTTCTCTCTCTGCTCTGACTCAGTCAGGCAACTCACTTATTAAGTAAACAGCCTTCAGAGCAGTTTGTCTGAGGAATGCAGTTCCATTAAGTAAAAATACGGAGCAAGAAGCTCTTGAGAAGCAATGATCAGAGATCTAAGAATACAAATGAACAAATGCACTTTCTGATTTAAATATGTTATTGTTATTAGCACCATTATTCATCTTCAGTATCTTCAGAACAAACATCTCGCTGCACTAAACTCTCACAGGCATAAACAACTATTCTGCCCCAACTTCCAGTGTAATTGAATGTTAGTAACAAAAAACACTTATCAGGGAGTGAGGCTGACTCATAGACTGAACTCACTGTGTGACAGGTAGGTTCCAACCTATTTATTCAATTGAAAAAAATGTTCTTTGTGTTGATCTTGGGGTCTCTCAAATGCTGCTAACACACCCTCCTGCAGTGATGGCTGCCAAAATACTTGTAATTCTCCATTCAGCATTCAGCTTAATGGTCTTGTTTCCTAAGGGTCTTCGAAGTGTTTTTGCACAGGTATATACAAACCCCTGTGACCTCCCCTGCAAAGGCCCACATTGCTGCACAAAATGTGAGATGGGAACAGTAGTGGGGTTGAAATGGCTTTAAAATGTCACAGGGCAGGGTTAGATTAGATATTAGCAAGAAATTCTTTGTGGTGAGGGTGATGAAGCACTTCAACAGTTTTTGTCCAGAGAAGCTGTGGATGCCCCATCCCTGGAAGTGTTCAAGGCCAGGTGGGATTGGGCTTGGAGCAACCTGGAATAGTGGAATATGTCCCTGACCATGGCAGGAGTGGAATGAGATGATCCCTAAGGTCTCTTTCAATCCAAACCATTCTTTGATTCTATGTCTGTGGCCTCCTGCAGCAGCCAAAAGCTTTCCCAGGTCCCACTCAGCCCTTGACTCACAGCCCAGTGCAGAAATCTATTGTCTTTGCCACTCAAAGTTAACACATTCTTCTTCTTGTCCAAGACCAAAAAAGCACTTTGGAAACTGAAAGCGTTTCAAAACATGCCTGGAGCATCACTTTAGAAACAAGCAGACGCACAATATCCCTGTGAGACAGAACAATGCTATTATACTAATTTCACAGATGGATAAACTTGAACACAGTAAGGTAAGGCCTAGATCCTGTTTGGTGCTGTGCTTTGATATTTTAGGGGATTAAGCAGCAAGAGAGCCTTTTTTTCCCTAGCAGAAAAGCTGAAAGACATTCTGTACAAGGAAACAGAATAGCAGTGCAACTGCAAATGCATTTACAACACAACAAGCCCATGGAAGAACGTGGCTCACCAGCTGCAGGGCTCCTCTTCTTGGCTGAGCTGCACAGGTAACAAGGATGCCAAGGAATACTTTCCCAACAAACTGGTTACTTTTTTTTAAATAGCAGTAAAATGAGTCCCATCTGCCTCAAAACACTTCCATGTTCTCCAAGCTGGCCTGAGTTCAAGGCAGATGTTGCCTCTGCTCCTCTCCTTTCACCCTCACCTCACCAGCAGGGCAGGGTTTGCCCAGAACAACCTTCCTCAAGCCCGTGGAGAACACCCAGGTGTCCTCATGGCCATGCTCAGGTCTCTACCCAGACCCTCCCCTGAATGTTAATGCTGATCTTCTTTCATGTCCCCTGTAAGAGGCTGCACTTGGGCAGGGTGACAGATCTTTCTCCATCTGCTGGGCAAGAGCATTGCTGAGTTTGATCTCACTTCTCCACTTTGCACTACATGAAATTTTTAATTGTCTAGTTGAGAGAGGGTGGCAGCTGACAATTGCTTTGTTCAGACTCACAGAGCTGATAATGCTCTGTTCATGAAACTGGGGCTGTTAATGATTCGTAAGCTGATACTTCCTCACACTTGATTGTGCACAGTAGACTTCATAATTTGAGCTTGTCATTTTCATTTTTCAGGGGGGAAAAACTACAACAAAACCTCTCCTTTTCATGGTAGATTTCTCTATAAGTGTGTAATTACATCCTGATGTTCTCTGTGATTTGTACCTTGTTCAGCCCATTGAAAGTCAATTTTAATACACTTCCATTAAATTTTTATTTTGTTAGGAAAAAAAATGTGGTGGTTTTTTTCCACGTGACACTGTGGGGGTACTGTTTTCTTATACATTAGTACTTTAAATACATAAAAGATGCTCCAAAGAGCATTGACATCAGAGGCAAGCTGTAATCATTCCTATCCTGATAATTACTTCAAGAACGGACTTGTCATTTCTGCAAGTGACTGACTGTGGAAGAATCTCTGTATCCATCCCAGGTTCTCAACATGGAGACAGTAGAACTCCCCTACAAGGATCCTTCCACATCTTGCAAAGCTTTAACAACCAGACCTTCAATGTCAATGTAAGGGCTACTTGCAAAATCATAGAGAAATAAACTATTCCAAATCTTGCATCAGCTGACTGCTGTGGCTTTGGCTGCATCAATCCTGTGGCTGAAAGATGAAGCATTCCGAGTATCTTAGTATCTTATTCTTAGCATCTTACCTTCAAGCAGGCTTTGAAGTTTTATTTATTATTTATTTTATTACTCTTCATAAAGGTTTTTTTCTTGGTAATGCAAGCCTAAATATTAAAAGCAGACTGCTGGTTTTAGGTGTTTACATTTTCTAGATTGCCGTGAAGTCCCATTATCTGAAAAGCAGGATATGTTCAAGCGTCTTTGTTTAGAGAATGCAAATTGATCATGATTTTAAAACAACTTCCTCTATAATTACATTCTAGACAACTGCAACCAGAACCACCTTAGAGATATATTTTCTAAACAACTTGTGAGACAGCTCCTGTTAGAATGATACCCAGCCCCGAATGACCAGATTGACACTTTATTCCATGACTGCAGAATGGAGACAAGGGAAGGTTCGTAGTTTGCCTTGGGTTTGCAGCTTGTAGTATCAGGGAAACAGACACAAAAGGTGATGCCGAAGTAAAGAATATCAAAAGTCATGTAGTTAAATAAATAAATAAATAAATAATATATGGATGTTCCATATATAGCCATATTTATGTGTGAATAAAATCATAGTTTGTGCAATCATCCAAGATGTGCTGATACAATCAATACAGAAAATTTGCTGTCTATAAGGAGCAAGGAAAGCCTAGAGAAAAGGCTGTTTGCAATCACTTAATAGCATATTACCTAACTTCCCATTCCTTTCTGGAGTTTAGGCACTTGGCACAACAGAAAGGGAGAGATTATTCTCAGTGGCGTTAAATATATGCAGCCCGGCTTTTT
Organism: Lycocorax pyrrhopterus obiensis; assembly: GCA_014706295.1. Taxonomy (NCBI): domain Eukaryota; kingdom Metazoa; phylum Chordata; class Aves; order Passeriformes; family Paradisaeidae; genus Lycocorax; species Lycocorax pyrrhopterus. The sequence goes on from JACSVZ010000015.1 coordinate 5,255,561, forward strand.
ACCTGCCAAAATTGGGAGTTTCATCTCTCTTAAAATTAGAAAATCTCCTACACACATTTTCGATTTCCTAAGGCACTTTTCCAACCACAAGGCCGTAAATTTGGGATACTGCTGACCAAAGAAACAAGAGTCATGAAGTCAGCCCATAGTGTGAAGCCTGATTTTTTAACATCGTTGTTAAGAAACCTCTTCTGGAAGAGAGGGAACTGAATAATGGTAATGAAACAACTGATAATGAAACAATTTCTGTGTTATAACCAAGAACCTTCTCACATGGAAGACTTTCATGTAAGACAGGTTAAAATGTTTTGAATCTTTGTGGTTTAAGTTCCTTATGTAGAGAACAATTATAAAGCAGATGTAAGTGTTTGCATTTTCCTCCTGTTTTAGAAACAAAACAGGGAACTTCTTAGGTCTCACCCAAAATTCCTTGCCAGAAGTCATCCAACCCCTGAGAGAACTTTCCTTCAATCTTACAAAATAATTAATATTCATATATTTGCTGAGCCTCAGTGATATTCTCCATCTTCATGCCTTGAAAAAAGAAACTTTGAAAGAAAAAACCAAACAATCAGTAGGTGAGATCATGAACAATCTCTGTGGTACGTAATCTGAAAGTCATGTGACCATCATTAGCATTAGTAAATCTGTATTAAATGCATAACTCATGCTCCCTTCTCTGTCAATTTAATGTTTTTAGAAATTAGTCATGCAAAAACCATTCAGATGATTTGATTTAGCAAATCTGATCTGGTCTGTTGTAGAGGTAAGATGAAGAGTGATTTAAAAATCATAAGGACTGTAATCCCCATTTCTAACTGAATGCATTGCATTATACAGATGTAGTCAAATACTTTGGGACGTTTAATTCTTCCTAAACTTATCTCAGTTATTAAAAGTACTGCAATATTCCAGAGCAATTTTCCAAAGTTCTACAGTTAAACTGTTGTTCCCTGTGGTTGTTACACAATAGGGAAACAAACAGAATATTGTCTCAATTTAAGAAAGTCAGATTTATCTCACCTAGTTTTATCCATCTGAAAGTTAGACATCTGCCCTGGTTATCTGGGGTCTCTCAACAACCAAAGGAGAGTGACACATCACGAGAGCATGATTCATCCCTCCTATCTTAAACACCTATCTCACTCTGGAAGCTGATGCAATTTTTCCTAACTGTTAAAAATGGATGTCTTATTTCCAATCTGAATCTGTCTAGTTTCAGCTCCCAGCTACTGGATCCTGACATGCTAGATTATTGAGTTATTTACTGTAAAAAATATCTTCTCTCTGTGCATGAAGAGTGCAAATAATCTACTCTTCAAAGAACTGTATAGATGGAGATTCCTAGTTTCCCGCTGTATGACATTGTGGTTGTTCTTCAAATAAGTCTTGAGAGATAATATTTCTTATCACCCCAACTGACACAGCTGGAAAAAAAAGACAGGTTTCTGGGCACATAAGCTCTTCTTTAGGTCTCACTGAGTTCAAAGCTTCTCTATGAAAAGCAAATTTATTTTCATTTTTGAAAAACCATTTAACTTGACAAATTAAAGCTTTGCAAGGGAAGAAGCACTTCTTACACATAATTGGCACTCTAAGGTTTTAATTCTACAAAAAGCACCACAATAGTGAGCCAATTTGTCTTCTATTACCAGGAGTCTCTTTCCAGTGTGTACTCAGCAAATTCCGTACATGAATGTGATGATTTAAGATCACACTCCTGAAGTTGGCGAGAATCAATGGGATTGTTTCCACTAAATGACTTTCATTTAGGTCTTTTGGTTCAGTTCTCTGTACTCACACAGGATGAAAACTTGTATGGGCATTGAGCAGCAGTCATTAGGAAGCTGTGGTGTGCTTGTAGGAATAAAGTTCACATAAATGGTGAGAGAAAGCACACTGTTAATTTGCATTTTACTTTAAAACTCAAAGTGTATTCTAGAAACCCATGACCCTATTATCAAAGGCTAGAAGAAGATAATGAGATTCTAAATAAGGCTCTGAATAAATGAAGGTTTTCTCTCAATTATGAATGGATACATGCTTACTATTATAGAGGTGTTCTCATGCCACTTTTCTGAGGTCTTTGTCAAAACTTTCACTTTGTCAGATGAAGGTTGAGGGGACATTTTTATTTTCACAATTACAAGCTCACTGTGAAAAAAATGTCCCTAATAAAAAATCCAATCCCCAAGCAAAGATATTCCAGCAACTAGAGGAGACAACTTTAGAACATTTGACATTTTCACCCTCTTGGAAATGTGGAACCATTATTCCATCCTTAGTTGCCTAACAGATCTTAAATAAATGGATGAAGTTAATGCAGATACCCCAGGAGACAAGAAATTAATGGAAAAAAGAAAAGAATTAAGCTGCAGCTGTTAAAAAAAAAAAAAAGCCAGCTTTTTTCTGTTCAATTGCAGATACAAACTCAATCTAATTTTCTGAAAAATTCTTCTCACTGGTTTTCCTTTTTATTTCATTCCCTAGAATTCACAACTTTATTTTAAAAGAAAAAAATACCTATTTCAGTAAACCACACAGGGAAACGGCATTTTAGTGGTAGCAAACTTTCTGATATGAGATTTAGCAGATATTCCAAAGGCCTTCCCCAAGGCCATTTATATCTGATATATCCATTATATCTGAGATATAACGATAGACAAAAGCAATATGTTGTTGTTAATTTAATTACAGTAATTAATACTCTAAGATACATTGTTGATAGGAAAAATGTTGCAAGTGATTCAGGCTATCTGTTTAGTTATGCTGGACAGTACACAATATCTGATGCTTCAAAAAATGCCAATTATGTCATCAATAATACTTCTGTCCAAATATCCAGGTAACAAAAATAAATTGGATATAAGGCAGGAATATAATTCTGTCCCTATAGTACATAAAAGCATGCGAACTCTATCCCCTTTTGTGATGGCATAAATGGTATTATTGACACTGCTTCATTATTTCTTGAATCTACATTGGGTTTTCCCTGGGGCACAGCAACTGAGACATGCTTGATTCTCTTTACGTGTCCTGCAACTTGTCAGCAAGCTGATGCAATTAGGACTTTTCCTTCCTGGTATGCATGTCCTGAATGATTGGTTTTATTTAAAGATGGACCAGATTTAACATTCTTCCTGAAGATGAGTGCCACAAACTGCAGGTCAGTTCAAATCAGAGCCCAGTCACAATTATTTTGATGTATTTAGGGGGTTTTTTTGAACCAGCTCTCGAGTGAAATTCTTGTGTTGTTTTGCAATCAGTTGAAAATGGAAATTGGCTGGTGGATTAAAATAGAAATTCATAAGCTTCTTATGAAGTATCCCTGCTATGAATTAGGGTTGCGCTGAAAAATCAAACTATTCCTATTATACACAGTAGACATCTTTCCACCTGAATGCTCTTATCTTTTTTTGATCATATAAGACAAACAAGAAAGATTCTCTGGATTTAGAAACAAGACTAACCCCTTCAAATCCACCAATTTAAAGAGTGAAAGAACAAGTCATTCATTTTCTATCCATTTTTTATTTAAAACTGTAACATTTATATCTCTAGTGAAATATGCAGGTTTGTTTCATTAGCAGTTACAAAACCTTTTTGTGTCGTTATCTTATTCTTTATATTCGTGTATCTTTCTTTTAGAAAGCTAACAAATGACAGATTTTTAAACTGTCTCAAATCCTTTAGAACTCCTACACTTTCAAGAACTTTACTCACTTAAACCCGTAAAAATTGGGAACTGTGATAGATATTTTAAGTGTACTCTTGTAACTTGAATTTCTGATTTTCAATAAAAATCCTTATTCTCAGATGAAAATGGTTTTGGCTGAACATAGTTTATTGTAGTCAGAAATCTATCTCAGTAGTTTCACAAAGTTTAGATGAGATTACTCAAGCAGATTTTTAATTTTGAAACAGGAAAAAAAATCAGAACCAAACCTAGGCCTCAGTTATTCACATTAATTATTGAAATTAAAACTCAGATTTTTATATAGTCATTATTAAATATGTGTTTTATTTCTTAGTTCTACAGCTGAAGATCAACAACCTGTGAGCCCTTTTCCGTGATGTTTGAATCCTGTCTGGCATACATTCAGTAGGAATTTTCCTTTTGACAACGTTACTCTGTGAGGGAACAAACAACACAGCGTTTCAGTTTGCAACAGTCTGTGATCACCATTACTCACTCAAAGACAACCCCCCAGGTTATGTGATGTCTGAGGAAAATGTTTAGAAATCCCCAGAGTGTCATATTTTTATAATGGATATTCATGAAATTATTCATGTTCTGTCGGATGTATTCTCACCCACGGTATTTTTGCCACTTGCAGTAATTTCTGTCTGTGGTACCTGACGTGACTGACTGAGCCAAGACCTTGATTTTCCCAGGAATGCTCCAAACTGAGAGGCAGTTGCCAATTCACCAAAATATGTTTGGTCAGCAGACAGGATGAACACAGAGAGGTGAAGTGATTTTGCTGTGGGCACAGGATGTGTGACTGCACCGTGTGAGGTGCACAGCTGGGAAGGGAACTGTGATACCCCTTTTGGAGGCCAGGGCCAATGTGTGCTCCATTCATATCAGATGCATTGCTCAAAGGGATTTGAAGAGAGAAAAAAACACCTCTTAAAAGTTGGTTGGCTTAATTATACAGTTTTGAGGATACCAATAGCGGGATGCCCTCAAGATAATGAACATAGAAGGAGGGAAAGAAGTTATAAAGGAAAAAGAGCAGTGCCCATTGCAAAACACTGACCACATCAAATGTAGCAAGAATCAGAGAATCACTGAGGTTATAAAAGGCCTCAAAGATCATCTAGTCCAACCCTTAACCCAGCACTGCCAGAAGAAAATTTCGGGCAAAACTGACTCAGAAATACTTAACAGATCCCAATAAATCTGATATCTCCAAACCCAATAAAATGGAGAACTAATCTCATCTCACCATAAGAAAAAACACATCTGAAAAGCAAATTATCATTATTTTCCAGTGGGACGCTGATACAATATTCTGCAATATTAATTTCTAACAAATTGGATTTTTTAAAATCTACATGTGTTTTGTTATTTTTCTGAACTGAATTATTTACAGACTGTAGAACTTCTGTTTTTTCATTTGGAAAATATCTTCTTTAAATATTTAGAAAAAAATATCTATAAACAGCATGCAGTTTTAATTACAATTTATACGCTTGCATTTTAATTGCCTTTTAAACTAATTTAGCTTGTTCTTAAAGTTAATTAAACTCATTGGGGGGAAAATGTTCCTTAATTCAGTTGTGAAAATGAGCAGATGTGAAGATGTATTTGTGATTGTGTCTATCAGTCTGAACTTATAACAATCCTTTAAACCTTAAACTCTTTAATAGACCTTAAAACAAAGTGTTTCCCATATGATCAAGATGACCTGTGCATTTTCTGCTTTCAACATTAAAATTATACATGCACAGAACACTATTTTTTAATTAGTTTGTCCCTTATAAAATTCTTTGAAGCCGGATATAAGAGGATGCTCTGCTGACTGTATTGTTAGAACTTTGGGACTTGAGGACTATTCACTGTAAGTTTTCAAACACTTAAGTAATTCAAATTCAAAATCAGGGCTTGATTTGAACAATTGTGACTTTCGCAATGAGCTTCTGGCAGGCCAGGGAGCATTTTGGCAGTGAGAAGAGGGAATGCACATTCTCAGGAGAGGAAAATATTAGAAATACATATCAATTGAATTCGAGGTCACTGTGGCACTGCAATTTAATCCTTGACACAGCTTTAAAGTGGCCAAACTGATGTTTACACCAGTTCTGCAGTTGGAGAAGTCATCATGGGCTGGCTGCAATTCCTACGGAGTCCAGAGCTCTCTTAGTCCATGCTGAACTTGATATTAAACCAGTTTTCATTTACAGCTGCTTCAGGTGTCTTTACTACAATAAATTACAATTAATTACAGTCTTCCACCCTGAAAATTAAATTGTTTATTTAGAAAATCATATGGGAAAAATTTAATTCCCAAATATCAATTCACGAAGGAAAGTTCCTTCCAGCCAAATAGCGCCACCAGGTTCCACCTTTGATTCCTACTGTGCTGTGGTAGTAGGATGTGCATAGTGGTAACTAGCAAAAAAAGAAACTCATAGCCCATTTTCCCTAAAGGGACCTGTTCATATTCCTTTTCTAAAAGAACTTTATCGCCTAATCAAACTAAACTATATCCTCACTCTCCAGACTGTCCATGAAAATGGTCCAGTCAAGATTTCTGGTTACAGTGATAGTACGTGATACATATTAAACAACCGTTGCAGACAATTGATCTTCTCATAGACACAGAACATTACAACCATAAAATGAATCCAAGCCTTCAAAACTACCATTAAAATTATAAGAAGTGACTACACAACAGTGCTTGTTAGCCCAGATCTTGAATGGTGTTTAACCAACATAAGCAAACAAAGGAGGATTTATTGTGAAGGTTGAGCGAGAACAATACCCAGCGTTTCAGTCGCCTCAGAACAGAGTGCAAGACACCTAGAAATTCAGAAGGGAAAAAAAAAAAAATTTTAGATAAAGAAAACCAACCCTTTCATCCTCACTGTATCCAGCATCCGTGGGTCAGTGGTTCCGAGGTCACTGACATAGCCTTACAAGTTTTATAAAGAAAGCCTCAGTTAGCCTATGGTTCTGTTATTGCGGCAGAAACAAGCTTGCTGCTGGTTTGTTAACTTGTTTTGATTCTGCTCTACTCTTGTTTCATTGACGTACACCAGGCTGACATCCAGAGACACTCTTCTTGGGCAGTCATGTGTATCGGGCCTGGTACGCTCGCTGTCAGCTTGATAGAACTACTAAATGACTGTGCGCTGATCCAGAAGCAACCATTCCTCACACTGTGCAACTTGTTGGAGCTTTTATGCATACTATATAGTGTGTGACAGCTACTTTTGTGCATGTGTAGCTGCTCATTACATACACATTTAAATTCCTTTGCAGTAGCGCCTGCATGTATTCCACTTACAGATAAACTTTATGTTTTTCTCCTTTTGTCACGAGTCTCTATTTTTCATGCTCTCTGGATTTGAAAGGATTTTTTTTTTTTACAAGCTTTTTCTTTACTGACCATCCATGTTTGCGAGAACTATTTTGTTAACTGGTGCAGCATATAAACCTTGTGGAATTAATCCATTCTTTCACACCCAAAAGCAAATTGAAGTCGCCCCAACTCTTTCATAAAACTGAGCTTGTGCTTTTTAGATTACTGAGCACAGAGATGTGAGCATGCCCTGTTGGAGGAGCTGTACATTTCCACAGGAAATGTTCTTTTTTACCTCGTTGTTGGCTCTTTAGCCTTTCTTTCCCAGTGCTGCAATTTAAATCCTTAGGGAGACCCTCTGTGGTATGTAGCTCTCTCTGAGGCAGCTGAACACAGGTGGGAGATTGATATGGAATCTATGGGATCCACTTAACCTAAAAGGAAGCACGGACCACATATTCCCTTGGCTGACAAAACCCTGTCAGCTGTCGTGGATCACCCCAGTCACACTATGCGCATGAATAAGGAATCACACCTCCAAATTCTGACCTGTTATAAAGCTCTCTCTAGGTGTTTAGCTCCATTGTGAATATTCCTCAAACGGATTCGCACATTTGGTTTCCTGGTGGCTCCTAGAATGTAAACCTAAGGCTGTGTGTTGGACTGTGAAGATCAATAACCCAGTGTCAAAACATGAATTTCCATTGAGTTGTGTCTATTTAGCAGCTGTGGTCTCCAAGAATTACTGATAAAACCTTCTCATATATCTTCATCAAAAGCATGGGTGTTACTGAATTGTCAGACATAATCCTTCTAGGAGTTTGGCATCACATTTAATTATCTAGGATCCTTCTACAGTCAATTAATCTATTAATCTAATCTAATTTGGGGGCTGCCCTGTGCAGGGCCAGTGGCTGGACTTCGCTGATCCTTGTGGATCCCTTCCAATTCACCATATTCTATGATTCTAATTGAAGCAACTTCTGGAGTATGGGAAAATATTTTTTGTACCTCTGGAGGGATTTTCTCATGTCCACTTCCATTTCATAATAAACTTAACTCAGAATTGTAGGTCAAATACTCCCTGTTCACATTTTAATCCCATTCTCAGGCCTTCTCTGTTTTTTCCAAGATTTGTAGCTCCACCGGTCCATCTAAGATCAGCACAATAAAGTAATTTCCTCAGGTCTCTAAACAGTGTTAACGGTTTGGAGTATATTAGTCCAAGGTGCCTTCATTTTGTCATCATTCTTTTAAATCTTCTGAGATTCCATGCTTCTGGCATCCACATTTACCCTTGGAAGAAAAGACTGTCTTAACCTTGCTAATACACAAGTCCCAGAGCACAAGCTGTCATGACTATGCAAGCAGTGAAATAACCACAAGGTCTCTGTAGAGTTTTAGATTATTCCCTATTTGCACATAGGTTAACTGTGATATGAAAGAAGAGAGGAAAAAAATTATGCTGTACTGATTCCTAAAAAAGAGCTGGTAAGAGTCATCACATAATGTCATTCTTTATTAAAAGGCAAGTAAAATAATTTCTTTCTGTCATCCTTTAGTGACTTCAGTGACGTTTTCATTTTCCCTGCTTTTCAACTGCTGGTCACACAAGTTATGAGCCAAGTCAGCAGTTCATGAAACACAATGGTTAGACCATTGCAAAGGGCAAACTTAAAGGGGGGGTTTAGTCTCATCTGATTTCAGACACTTATATTGATCCGAGCTATATATTTATTCTCATTTCTAACGAGTGAGGAGAAATTGCTGGTTTATGGAAGTTTATTTTAATCCTAAAACATGTTTTGTAATAAGCCATATAAACATGTCCCAAAAATGCAGATTTGTGTGTGAATATTAAATGAAGTCTGTGTTTCTAGTTCAGTTGTAGGTATGAGGCATCTAAATTAGGGAAGATTAATTCACCTTAAATAACTTAGAAGCAAAACAGGAACAGCACAAATCAAGTCTTGTAAATCATTCAGAGAATAAACAGAAGGCTTTGCTACATATCATCTCTGTTTGAATGGAGATAACTTAATGTCATTTGAACAGAAAATACCTGAACTAGCATTTTTAACAAGCTCATATTGCATAATGTATCCCGAGTCATATAGGAAATGTCAATATGTTTTCTCTCTCCATTAACTTTAGAAGGCAATTAGAGGACTAGTTTACACTAGACAGATCACTTTTTGAAAGCTAGAAGTAAAAGAGATTAATTCTACCCTATCTGTTTGCTCTGTGGATTTATTTTTTCCCCAAATCAGGCTTGTGCTGTCAAGCAGTGTGTAGTCTGGCTAGATCTATACTGCTGACTGACACTTTTAAGAGCATGTGGACAGCAGAGTGTTCAAAAGGCCCAGGTTCCCCCGCAAATGCAAGTGACTGGATCGTTAGAACAACCCTAATTCTGCACATTGTCTTCGTCCTGACAGCTCAGCAAAGAGCTGGGGATCAAAGCCACTTCAGTATTGTCTGAGAGAGTGATCTGGAGACACCAGCACAGGGAGATGTGCTCAGCAATATCATTTCTCAGCTTTGGCTTTCCTTAAATTGAGCTGTGGATACTGCATTTTCACTTGTGCATCCAAATTTTTTGATTGATTCCATGGTAGGATGAAAGGATTGTAATTTTAGAGGGTTTTGAATTAGCAAAAAATAAATATCTAAGCAAAAAAGACATCTTCTGCCTTTAACCTGTTGTGGATAATCCGTCTGCATTGCCACCATTTGATGTGTGAGAGCACAGCACCTTGAGCACTGTGTTGTACCTCAAATCCTGGGGTCACTTTTAGGCCCCTCATGACAAGGAAGATGTTGAGGGGCTGGAACCTGTCCAGAGAAAGGCAACAGAGCTGGGGAAGTTCCTGAAACTGCTATTTATTTGTCTCTTTTTTTGTATGGATAGCAGGTAATCTTGGTTAGTAACAATTTTCCAGTAGATCCATAATGGAAGAGTCATATCCCATATTCCAAATCTAGTGGTTTTTATTAGTTTTAGCGAGGAGAACCATTCACTCATATTTCAAACAGTGTGGATGTCAATATTTTCAGAACATGCTCCAAAGCCCATATAGAGAATTTCCATATGGAATACTGCTAGGATATTTTGTCTTATGCTAGAGATTAGCTGCAGTGTATCAGTTCCAACCCCAAATTAAACCAAGTAAAAGAAAAATTATCTTAATCCAGTAAGGGAGAATGCATAAAGGCAAGAGAATAAAAAGGTTGGTTAATAACAAGGAATGAAATAAATTCACTTCCATCTCACACAAACTTAGTTTTACTTTGGAAAAGCCTGTTCATTTTAAGAAGTTGGTTCCAATGATCCCATGTTGAATCAGGCCACTTGTGATTTCTTCTGAATCCAGACAAAAGCAATTTTTTACAGTTTATCATCACAATATTGATTCTGTCACATTTTCTCTGATACAAGATTGATGTGGATGTTGGAAACTGCTAAAGGGAATTCAAGATTATGTTATATTCCAGGGAGTATTTTATAATATGTAGTGAAAATAACATTTTGTATTGTAGTGAATTTAAAAAATTACCTTGTCTTATAAAGAGGGAAGCTATCCATATATGTGTGTGTTTAGACAGAAACAGCTCCTTTGATTAGTTTAAAGAATGAAAAATTAAATAACATGACACAGACAATTAGGGGAAAATACCAAAAAATTTGAATTAGATACATTTGAAAAAACTTAGCATTAAAATGATGAGCAGATGAGGATATTATAGTAGTTCATATGCTCTCTACTACGAAATGCAGATGAGTACCAAAAATTCTATAGAAACCTTAACTCTGACCAACAAGGTTTTTAAATTTTTAGCTATGTAAAATTATTTAAAAGACTTAAATATTGTTTTCAAGCATTATTCATTTCTTTCAACTTCATCCGCAATAGTCGTGGCTATAAATATCATCACTTTAACAAATTCTTACAGAATATCCTGAGCTGGAAGGGACCCACAATGATCATTGAAATCCAACTCCTGGCCCTGCACAGGACAACCCCAAGAGTCACACCATGTACCTGAGAGTGTTGTCCAAATGCTGTTTAAACTTTGTCAGGCTCAGTGCTGTGACCACTTCCCTGGGAAGCCTGTTCCAGTTCCCAACCACCCTCTGGGTGAAGAACCTTTTCTTAATATCTAATCTGCGTCTCTTCTGACAGAGCTCCGTGCCATTACACAGTTATATGCCATTAATGCATTCATACAAATGAGGATTGCTATCTTAAAACTGTTTTAAATTTATTTAATTATATAAAAAACCTAAAGCTGTATCTGAGGAAGAAACATTACTAGCATATATGTTATTTTAAACATCAAATGGGCTGGAATCTTAACTAGGAATTTCTTGGTTTTAAACAGAAATGCACGGTACATTAAAGGCACAAAATCTTCTTTCAGAAAGTTTACCAGGATTATATCAATGCAATGAATGATGAACACAAAACATTGTGCAAAAGTTCCCAGTCATCATCTGGCTCCAAGATCAAATCTCTCTCGCAAAAAAAAGTAATGAATGAGAACAGTTTCTTGCCCACACACCCTCTCAGAAGACCGAGTACATGTGGTGCCTTTAAACTGTACAATGCTGGTGGAGTGACAGATCTTGAAAGCCCATCTGCCCCAGTATTTCAGCGGCTGACACTTTTGTTTTGTGGGAGTCTATTCATAAATTTTTATTTGCTGACGCTTTTCATCATAAATGTTTAAAAGTAAAAGTGCATAATCATTTTCCCTTAAAAAAAAGCCCAATCGAAATCGAAATCTAACTGAAGTCCATGGGAGCTTTTCTTCCTTTGACATCAATAGGCTTTGGATCAGATCCATACAATGCAATTTAGTACAGCAGTTAAACATGTGCTAAAGTTCTGTGGACTACAGAGAGGCTTTAGACATACTCTCAACAAATGCCCTCAATATCCAGCTGTCGTGGGAAGAGAGCATTTGTTTGGTGGTTTTGGGAAGGAAGGATGAAGGCAAGAAGTAGAGGATAATTGAAGTTGATACAGTATCATAAAAACTTTTAATTAAAAACTAGCGAGTTTCTTACGGTGTTCACAAAAACTGAGAAGGTCACAGATATAAGTGGGCCAGTAGAAAAGTTTCTAAGCTGCAGAAACTTCTAACTTCTAACCTGTTTCTCTTAAAAAAAAATCACATTGGAGTATTCTGGAACTGATACTTTGTTGTGTGCCCGTAAAAGATGCCCAGGATTCTTAGAGTGCAGAATACAAACTGTCAGCCTCAGTAAATCTTCGGAAATGGGCCTTACAGGGTAAATGTGTAATAGAACATTAGGAGTTGGACGCTGTTATGAACCATACAACCTAAGCAGATGTGTAAGACTGAAAATAAATACAATTCCTTTAAGTGCAGTAAAAACAATCTAACTAGATGGTAAAGGTATAATCCTTAAAATCTCTTTTGTGGTGATGTCACTTTATTTTTTGCAGCCAGCACTTACCTGGTCAGGTAAGTATCTCTTTGTAGAAAAATCAGGAAATATACTTGAATAATTATGGCATAGTAGGTGTCAGGGCCAAAATTGTAGATCCTCAAGACTCACAGATGCAACATCAGAGTGGAAACTGGGTACACTCAGTCTCTGGACAATTCGGATGTCCATTCTGACTATCCAACACATCGGAAGTAGGTGCTCAGATGGGCTTCCCAGTGGAAAACATTGATGTTAAATTGTGTTTCTACTACATAACTTCCCCTGAAGAGAACTTTCAACCTTCCCTGGAACCTGTGCATACTGCAGATTCACATTCTCATCTTTTTATGATATTCCAGTGATCACTTTTCTTATTCATTATAAGAATTTAAGTTCTTTGGGCTTTGAAGCTTGCTTTTTTCATTGCTTGAGTTTATAATGTTGAGCGATCTCATTTATCCAAAAGGTTATGTGCAAAGGGAAATTGTTGCTGTTTAGACACAACTTCCCCATGCAGTTATGCAGAAAAGTAAAATGTTGAAATAGGCACCACAGAGTGGTTGTTTGGAAGTATCTAATAAACTAGTGTTTATTAAAGTTAAAACTCAAGAAATCTAACTCTGCTTCTTTCCCTTAGTATTTTAATTAAAGAAATCTCAATCTGTCCCTGGAAATCCCAAGCAAGAAAAAAAAACCAACCTTTTCTACAAACAACTTCAAAGTAAACTGGGAAAAAAACACTCACCTTTTGTGAAGTCTTAAAAAAGGGAAAGATTAAAAAATATGCAATCAATAACAAAAAGGGTCTTCTGTGAGTCTTGTATCGTTTCTGCCTTTAACACAAAGGCACATTAAAAAATGACTACACAAGCATGAACAAAAATATTCTGGGCTGCATTTGCCTTTGACTTAGGCCATGGAAAATTAAAGCAAAGCATCTGACTTCAAGGTAGGTCCTCCTAAACCTGAAAATGCAACTTTAAAAAGTGCTTCTGTCACCAGTACAACCCCTCCTTTTTATTGGTACTTTTTTGACTTTTTTCCCCCAAATCATCAGATCTTTACATTGAATGCAAGGAGAAAATCCAGACACAGTAAGAAAAGACTGCTCTCCAGAAAGATTGAGTCGCTGGAAGTTGGAAACCTAATTCCTACTGAAGGGGGAAAAAAAAAGCCCTTTGACAGTTTATTGGTACCATGAAAATGTATCAAGGGTCACCAAGTCTTCCTGTTCTGCTAAAATATTTATAAGAGAGAGTTCTGGATAGATGTGCTCATTTGATAACTTTTTGGATTATTCCTGAAGGTGCCTGTGGCAAAGGACCTTTTTGCCCTGTCATGGTTTAACGCCAGCCAGTTCAGCCTAAAAAAGCTGCTCACTCCAATCCGTCAACAGCAAGGTGAGGGAGAGAATTTCAAGGGTAAAAGTGAGAAAACCCATGGTTTGAGGATTTAATAGGTAAATTTAATAGGTAAAGCAAAACCTGTGCATAAGCAAAAAAAACTCAAGGAATTCATTGCCCACTTCCCATGGGCAATGGGTATTCAGCCATCACCGGGAAAATGGGGCTCCGTCAAATGTAACAGTGACTTGGGACGGCAAATGCCATCTATCCAAATGCCCTCCTGCCTTTCTTCCTCCCCTCCCCTTTCTTTCTTTTCTCCCAAGATTTGTGAACTGCACATGACCCCCTATGGTCTGGGATATCCCTGGGATCTGTTGGGGTCAGCTGTTCCAGCTGTGTCCCCTCCCAACTCCTGATGTACCCCCAACCCTCTCGCTGGTGGAATGGGGTGAGGAGCAGGAAAGGCCTTGACTGTGTAAGCTCTGCCCAGTAATAATGAAAACACCAATGTATTATCAACACCATCTCAGCACAAATCCAAACCACAGCCTGGGACTGGCTGCTGCGAAGAAAATTAACTCTACATCAGCCAAAACCAGCACAGCCCCTACCTACCCCTAGATCTAATGGATTACTGGGAATGTCACTTTTCAGTGAATGACACTTCCAGGGTCCTCAGTCTGTAATGGTCCAGATACAGAGTGGGACCTCTGGGATTTTTCACCAGCTTTACCAAAGGGTTTGGAAATGTGCGCTCTCCCAGGACTTTCCAAACAGAACATGTATTATCTGTGCAGGCTGAAATGAAAAGAAGAAATATTTCCTTCAGACCTTGATGAAGGCAGTTGATGGGGAGAAAAATGCAAGGATAAACCATTAATACAGAGGGCTATGCAGCACCCTGACATAGTTTTCTTCTTCTTCAAAAGTAATAAATATTCATTAACCATTAGTGAAATGCCTTCACAATCTAGTCAGCTTTTTTTTTTCTTCTTGCAAAGCTACAGTAAAAGGACTCAGAATGTAATTTAGCTTATTAATATTCTTTATTTGTATTACAGTAGTAATCAAGGCCCAGTAATCACCCCACTCTCACTGTGCTCTGACAAATGACCTTTATTTGGCTGCCACTGCAAAATATATCTGTAGCTGAGAGCAGCAGATGACCTAGTACAGCTTCAGAAAAAGTACATGTGGGAACTGCTGCAAACTCATCCTTTCTCTGGAAGCAGAGCTCAGCACTGATGATGAGAATGGAAGACACCAATTTCATGTTATAGAAACTATTTTAAGTCCCCTGTCACCTCTTTTTTTTTTTTTCTTTTTCCTCTGCACCGCTATAAGAACCACATTTTTGCAGAAGATTATCCCTAAATACAAGTCTGTCTATCCCAAAAGCAGAGGAGGTCAGATTCATGGATATTCACTTTGCCTGAAGAGTTTTCACCTCAAGTTACTGCAAATTATGCCAAGCAGTGACTTAACCTCTGTTCCCCAGAGCTTAGACCACTGCCTGAAACTCTCAGTTACTGTGTTTTTCCTTCCTTCACTTCTGCTTGCTCTTTTCTCATGTCTCCTCTCCCACATCCTACTGAACAACAAAAAATTCTATGGAGATTAATTAAGTGATTTCTGTGCTTTTCTAATTGTTGTTATTGCTGAGAAACTGAGCAGAGGTCTAAGGAAGTACGTGGGCTGGTGGCTGAGGCAGGAAAACAGGTTTCAAGGGACTCAGTTGAGTTTCTGGCTAACTGGAAATCTCCTAAGTGTCACTGCTCATTAATTGTTCTCTGTCCTTTTCCGCTCCCTGTAAAATGAAAACTGGGGAATGTCTTTCCTCCCAAAAGTTTCTTTATTGATTTAGGATGAGATTTGTTATCTTTTCAGTTGTGGACATTGTTTATTATCTCTCCTGGAATTAGATAGACAAGTTAAAGTCCCCTGTAAAGGAAACAAAGTAGCTGGGGAAGATCATAATCTTAATCATGTGAATGTGCTTATTTAACCAGAGGAGGCTTTGGGAACCTACTACAGCAAAACTTGTATTAGATTATCCACAATTCTCAGCATTGAATAATTCTGATCCTGCTGACGTGTAACGTAAAATTGGATTAAGGCTAATGCCAAGTATGTGAGAAGGTTCCATACAAGTGGAACAGGGAAAGACAGATTCCAGGAAACAAACAAACAAAAAAAGGGTGTTCAGCTCCCCTAATATGGAGGTTTGATGCCATTTAAAATGCCGTAAGGTCATTCAATTTAGTCTCCAACTGTCACCTCCTAAATACACTGTGCAGTTCAGCTCACCTAAAACTAGACACACAAAGGCAGGTCAGTCGAATATTTAATTTTCTAGGCTGTCACATTGGCTTGATCTGCTCCAAAAGTGATGCAAACAGACCCACCTTAGCAACATTTAGAGAGCAACATGTGGATACTCGCATTTACGTTTCTTAGCCTGGAGATGGATTTTACCCCAAATGTTGGAATAGATGTATTTTAAGTATGAAGGGCTTAAAAGTGGCTCCTGTCATAGAGAGGAGCTCACCAGCAAGTTTGATTCTGCTGCAACATGTCCTGTCCCTCCCAGTGACCCAAACCAAACTCTGAGTTTATAATGGCATCTGAAGCCAGGTGAGTTTCCAATAGCTCTAGGCTTGCACATGTCGTGCTGCTCTGCTAATTGCCTAAGCAGGTGTACTTTTATATCTTCCATCCTTTCTGAAAAGGTAATCTAATTGAACTGGGATTTTTACACAAAGAAACTAAGAAAACAATAAACTTTCTTTTCAGAGAGGAGTAGACAGGTGCAGGAACAACAGACACCAGCAGACACATAAACAAAACTCCCTTCTACCATATTGGAATATAAACAGAAAAAGAAACCCACTGATCCTGGCATAGAGAGCAAGTTTGTGATTAACCATTGAATTATTCATTGTTACTCTTGTTATGTCAGAGGTTATGTGAAGGTTAAGTAAGAGTAGAAGAAATAAAAAGTAGAATGGAATCAATATAGAATATTTGATGGAGGAGAGTGATTAAACATTGCTTTGGTAAGTAGTATTTATTGTTCATGGCAGGAGTCCTCAAATTTCAGTCCAAATTTAAGATTCTCTTCAAGTAATGGGACTGTGGAAGGTGGGGATGAACTCAGAGAGAAGCCCTGACACTCAGGCTCCTGCACCATCTCATAGCTGACATTAATCAACAGCACACTCAAGATTTGCCCCAAAGCCCATTGCTACGAACTCTAATTGAACACAGTTTACAGCTAAAATTAAATATATTTTCAAACCAATTGTTTTTTTTTTTCTCTAGCACCCAGAGCCCTTTAAACAAAAGAATATATCTGATGAAAATAAAAAAAATCAGTATACAGTCTAAAGGAATCTCCCTGTTTCTGGATGTTTGTTGTAGTCATCTACTGGGCTTGAGGCATTGTTGAATTTTTCAACTGTTTAAGCTGCATGGCACCACTGATTTCAGTAGCTTTACTGCAGTATGTTTCTAGTGTAAAATGGCAAATCAATTTGCCCAAAATTGCATATTCTTCTTTACCCATTAAACTGGTTATATCTTCAATTATTACTCTCTGTTTATAGTATTTTAGATAGCCAATAACAATGAAAATATATTTCTTACCAAAAATTTAAAAAAAAAAAAATCAAAAGATGTGTCAGGTAGATTCTGCAACTTAGCACCTAAAATTGACCTTTTTCAGTGCTGACTTTTTCAGGTCATCTGTACATCATGCCAGAATCTTAAAAAGGCTCTAAAATACTTCATATAATACTCATTATCTCTTGCTGGCTTTGGAAGTAGAGGTCATTTTTAGGTGGGAGAGGTGGTTTTGTGGCTTTGGGGATTTTTTTTTGCATTTTATTATCTTGACTCATTACAAGTTGTAAGAGACAATGAAGGATGTGAGTTCAACAGTCAGAATCTGTTCAGATTGCACTTGGACAGTAAAGTACCTGTTTCTGCAAATTGACTAGATTAAGGGCTCAATTTCCATTTTAACCAAGAACATGGAGTATTTATTTGTGGAAATACCCTTTGGCTTATCAGAAAGAAGGTTAACAGGTGGCTTGATCTGAGAGTACCTAAAGAGCGGCTAGAAGAGAGCTCTTTAATCAAGTGGCCAGACACGCGCCAAGATCCAACAGCTAGAAATTGAAGATAAAATTAAATAGGAAATAAATGCCGATTTTTATTCTGGAGGGTAATCAGATGCTATTTGCTGTTGGTTATTAGATTACAGGAAGAAGTGCTTGATACAGGAACACAAGACTGTTGAAAAGGGCCTCTGAAGACACCACTGCTCAAAGACTCTTCTGCAGCAGCTTGTTCAGGGCTGAATCCAGATGGGACTTGAATATCCCCAAGGACAGGGACTTGCAACATGAGCAATCTGTTGGGTATTTGACCACCCACACAATAAACCTGATTTTCATAAATTTACATGGAATTTTCTGTGTTTGAATTCGTGCTCTCTGTCTGTTGTTCTGTCACTGAGCACCACTGAGAAAGGTCCATCTCTGTCTTCCCTACTCCCACATCAGGTGTTTCTATACACTGGTAAGACACCACTAAACCACCTTCTCTTTCCAGCTGAAGCCTTCTCACCCTCTCTTCATTTCCATCACTTCAAATTTTCCCATCAAGAATGAAGGTCTCTCCACTAGTCTCTCCTTAGCATTAGGATGTTCTCTAGTTCAACCAAAAACATCGAGCTTCAATGCATGGGTTATAAAGGGATTTTTGTCATGTCGGAAGTCGGATAACTAGAATAACACATTTTTGCCATTAAAATCTTCAGAGTAACACCTTTGTCTTTCAGAAACAACAACCTTCACTGAAGGTACAGATGAGCTTTCTCTCTGCCTCAGAGAACTGTAATTTTCAGTCGTAGGAATAGAATTGTAAAACCTGAATAATTTTCTGAGTAAAAAATATCCCACACAATATTTTTTTTTGACCAATTATTTAATGACCTGTTGGACTGTGGTGTACCCACAGTGTTCTCCTGTACAGTCACTTGAGAATGTTGTTATAGGCACTTGTTTCCCTCCTAGAGACAATGGAATTTCGGATTTCGTGGATCAGCAAAAATGCAATAACATGCCAGGAAATCCTAGACAATTATTGCCTTTACCACCCTTTAGCAATGTGGCGGCAGCAGGGCTGAACAGCTTGAGATGCTTTACCAAATTATTTTCAAAATGTGGATATTTTTTTGACATGACTTATTTCTTTGCTTGAACAGACAATCAGCCTGAGATCTATCACTTTTCTTGGCACAGGGTTAATGCTGTTACATTTCTGATCCTCTGGAGGGAATTTTTGTTAAGTTTTTTTAAGTCTTTCATTGGAAATCAATTTCTAGATTTAGTTCATCAGTACATTTTTGCTGAATCTGCTACCTACCCCTCACACATTGTATTTCTCTGAAAATGGCCTGAGATTAATACAGGAACTGGATCACAGAGCTGCTTGCATGAATCTGCTTCAGATAGATAAAAATTGGTGCATTCAGTGGGAAGAACCCTTTGGATGACGTTTAACAGGCAGCTCTCTGGAGGTGGGAAGGTGGACACCATTCCAAGGAAGTCCATGCATGGATGAAGTCTGGCTCTTCCTCATCCAGCTAATTCACCAACTTTGGCTTTCTCAGCTTTTTTCCAAGGGATGGTGAAACCAGCTCTGGGTTGTGGGTGCTCCAGGACTGTCTTGAATGGGAATCCAGCCCAGATACAAGAGTTCAAGGAGCAGTAGGATGTACTTGTTCCCACAGTCCTTACGATGCTCAGGCATTCTCTGTCTCTGGACGTTCTCTGGCTACCTCCAGGCTCACACTGGTTGGCAGCTGGCTTTATTTCTCCCTGTAGCTTTGAGTTGTCTCAGTGTAAAAGGGTCTTGAGGGCCTTTGCCCTGTTAGAAATTAACATGCTGGGAAATGAATTACACCTCCCGCCAGCTAAATAAAAACACAGACTGATCTGAGAAAGTAATTTATTGATCTTTCTTCTGTTAAAGTAGATTTCAGGGTGCAAAATACTAACTCAGCTAAATCAATATCCCTTTCACTACCAAGCTGACTTTAAGATTATGGGGGTATTCTGAAAAGTGGAGTTTAATTTCAAGACATGTCCCTCAGACAACGCCTTAGTTAAAGCTACAGGACAAGTTTTGGGCAAATTGGGAGGGGGATTCTAACGGTGGTGTGTGGATCTTCCACAACCTATTCATTGGGATCTCAATGACATGTGAAGGCAGAGCAAGGTATATTGCTGAAAGTTAAAATTGCTTCTAAGTACAAAGGAATTTTAAATCCCTTATTAAAGAGTAGACTTGCAAATTCTGGTTTAATAACGTTTCCTTATCTGAGTCCTCAACTGCCGTATATCAGCATAGCTTTACTGAATTTAGTGTTGTCTCATTGGAAATCTGGCCCTCTTTTTGATGGCAAGGAAATAGTTCTAAACATGCCTATGCATAAAATGTCAGCTAGATATTAATTTATGCAAAGTTTTCATTTTAAAACATGATTTTATAAGAATATTTAAAAAGTCATTTAAAAATAATTTAAAAAGCATTATTTTAGCTATAGTAAGGGACTGTTGGGTATCAGCTATGATTCATATCTCGCAGTCATGATCAAGACTGTAAAATGTGAAGTAATACTGCAGTATTCAGCCGGAAAGCAGTCCAACTAGAAGTGAGGGGATTCAAGAAGTAAGTTGTTGCCGCGGCTTTTCCCCAGCAAATTATCCTACTATGCCTGAAAGAATTAAGAAGAGCAATCTAATCACCCTTTCTATGTTATTCTTGTTATTCTCTGCTTTTTCTGTTTTGGGGTTTTTTTTCCTTCTTCTTCCCTGCAAGGAAAATTTAATGAGGCATATTTGCTTGTTTCCATGGTATTTCAAAGAAAGATTACTAGCTGAAAGCAAAGAAATATATAGAATAAAGCAGGGAACGAATGTCTTGTCTTCAGTAACACATATAAACCTCACTTTCAGAATTAATTATATAGAAATACTTTTTCTGTACTTGTAATAAGTGAAGACACGTCAGTCAATTTTTTTTACTTTGCTGTAAGGTCTGATGTCATACAGAAAAAATTATGTGCTAACCAGTATCTCTGTATTCTGTGGTCAGATAGACATACACATGTATGGGTTTAAAGAGCTTTTAAAAACAGCCTTTGCTATTTGAAACATTTTTTAACTAAGTGACAAACAGTATTCTGTTTTCACTATTCTCACAGCACAGGGCTATATTATGTAGTTCATTTATTTATTGATGAAATTCAAATTTAAGTCTGTGAATAACACCTGGCCAAGAAAGACAAGATTGTCCCAAGCAGACCCAAGTCTATAATTGCTCATGTACCCACTAAATTCCCTGTGTCTGGTATGACAATATTTATACAAATGCAGACAGGAAAAAGCAGCTATCCAGCTTTATTAAAATCTCTTGTTCATGGTCAGAAAAACTTATCCTTCATTATTCTTATGCTGTTAATTATTTGTTTAATTTTTAAAGCGCTCAAAAGTTCAAAGGATGGATAGGATATTACCCTGCTGCCCTTGAAGTCAGTGCCAAAATACCTATTAATCTCAGAGGTCCAAATTCAAAGACATGTAAAATACTGAAATTAATACAGATGACACCAACAGAACTTGAAGCAAGAACGACATTTACTGCAACACTTAATGAAAAATATAGACAGGTGATGCATGAATAAAACAGAGGTTCTCCAAGAACCTATGACCTGCATAACCATGAGCAAACCACTAAAGATTGGATCTGTCACTTCAAATGACATACCTGAGGTAGGAGCTCCAGCTTTCTCTCTGGTCAACAGAAAAAGATCAGCAACTTCAGAGGACAATTTAATGCACCTGAGACACAAACGTGCCTCATGACCAGGAGTTTCATTTAAGTGCCTAAAGCTACATGGGATGAACCAGGAAGAGCAAATACAGAAAATAAATACTAGTAGCAGTTGGGACAAAACTGCTGAGGGCTTCGCAAATCCTCTTGAAATCTAATGTGCCTTATTTCTTCCCTTCCAATCGAGCCGGAGTTACTACAGCGTCTCCAGAGATTTGTTAATACAAAGGGCTTTGTTAGCACAAAGCAAAGAAAACCCATCTATTCAAAGAAGGTGGTTTGTTGGTTTTGGGGTTTTTTTTATTTCATTGCAGTGCTAGGAATAGTATTTTCCAAAGCTCTGGTCTATTATTTGAGGTTTTGTTAAACCTCTTCAAACTCTCTTTGAGCTACATGAAGTCACCCTTGCGGGTCCTTTGTTTGGGTTTCAGTAGGGGGATCCGCCTGTCTTTGTGTAGATCCCAGCTTCAACCATTAATTAACCAATTACAATAAAAAATGTTAATTCCACTCAGTCACTGCTGATCAACTAGATCTAATCCTTAACAATTTTAATAGAATCACTGTGAATCAGACAAGAATAAAAAGCCATAGGTCATAATATTGCCAGCCAAAGTATCTGATTTTACAAAGTATTGTTATTTCAATATTATCAAATGAAAAAAGAAGGGCCATCTGCTCAGCATTTTAATGAAAACATACACGTATTTCTTCTTACCTATGTTTAAAAAACAGTCACATCATCTGCTATTTACTCATTTCCACAATCTTATAAAAATAATTTTTTTCCCCAATTCCAATTTTGCCTAACAGACAAGCAGGAATTATTATCTTCATTTTATAGGTGGAATATTATTGCCCAGAAAAATTAAGTTACAGAGGTTTTTCAGTACAGAAAACTGGTCGCTCCTAAATTCCTCCACACTGCTTCACAGCTCAGGTTAAAATCAACTTCCATAATCAAACTAATTAATCTAGAATTTAGAACTTGAGCATAAACAAACATTGTGAAGCAAAAGACAAAGAAGATAATACACCATTCGTGCATTCTCCACATTTTCTCAGTAACATTTCCCTATCTTTTAAGGAAAAAGTCTCTCTTCAACTAAAGTGTTAAAATATTATCCTACATATATACTTCCAGCAAGCAACTTCTCGGCATGGGTTAGGCTCTACTTGGAAAACTATTGTCATCCAGGAGACAACCTGTAGTTTTAAATGACTAGGCTGTCAGTTCTTTAGCTCTCTGCACTTGCTTTTTCTGCTTTAGTGAATAGTAACAATTACACGACAAACAGCATGTTATTTCCAACTGTGGGTTTTTGACAGAAATCTTTGTGATACAAATATTGCAAACTTCCATTCATTTGCACGATTAAATTCTATGCAGATTTTTAAAGCATTAAGAAGATTTTAGTAAAGCCTGTAGTCTTTAGAATTTGGAAGAAAACAGGGGAATCATTAGAAAGGTATTTTTATTAAAATGGAATGCCTTAAACTGTGAAGATTTGGGAATTTTTTTTATTTTACTAGTTTTTGCTAGATTTGTGTTGAGATTTGCAAACAGTATATTTCATACCCTGGAAAGGGTGTTGTCAGCAATAAGGATTAAATATTAAGCAATTCTGCCCCAGAAAACATTGATAAATCACATTTTTTCTGAATTTAACAATGAACATGCAACATTATATCTAGTAAATAAACATGGAAATATTATAATTGAGTAAAGCTTGAATGTCATCTATGAAGGCTGCTAGAAGACACGGACCCTACTCTGATTTGGCAGGAAGCACTTTTAAAAATCCACCATAAGCATTCAATTTTTGAAGGACAAGTAGCGATTTAAATCATTCGTCAGTGTTGGGTTTGAGAGACGTGTGCTTGGATTCCTCTCCTCCCTGTTCTGCCTTCTCTCCCAACCGGAACACGAGATGTACTTCAGGTGTCACTTTCTCCCAGCCCCCTGACTGAGCAGCAGTGGCTCCGTGGGAGCCCCCATCACCCCGGGATGCCATTCTCGGGATGACGATCCCTCCCCAGCCTTTGGTGACATCCTAATTACCTTCTGAAAGTGCCGGTGGTGTAAACAACTGAGGAACGAGGCTGCACGGAGGATTTTGGTGAGGTTTTGTATTTTGACAAAGGAGAAATTGTGATCTTAGCGTGGGGTTGTATCCCCAACCCATAAAGAAGTCCAAGCCCCAGATTAGTTTTGTAACCTTGTTCAGCTTTTATTGTATCTGCCCAAATTTCTCTCCCCATGCAGTCACCCTACATGAGAATTCATCCTTTATTTCTTTTTTCTAATATATTTTCTTTTATTTCTAAAGTCATTTTGAACAGTTCTAGTCTTCATACTCATGGCAAAGTCAGCAGCTGTGGTTTTTATGAACTGAAGTCTTTTTTATTTTGTGTTCTTTATGCAATACAATTAATGAATGTAACAGCAAGCAAAATGAATTTTCTATCAGGGTTAGATTCCTTATTAATATTTTTTTTTGCATTTAACCAATGAAAAGAACTCCCTGTACTTGTTGAAGCTATTTGATTTCCACCAAAAAAATTTTAATTTAATCCTATTCTTTTCCTCATATACTCTTACATCAACAGATACCTGATGTATTTTATAGTACCTGCACACTAATTAATGGTTTTATTTGAAATAAAGCATTTGCTATCCTGAACACCTTTAGTGAGGGTTTCCTAGCAACCAAACCACCTCAAATGTTGACCCTTATAAGACGTCCTTTATCATTCAAGAGGTTAACTTTTTGTATACTTTTTAAAACAAAATTAATTCCTTTGTAGATATATTATTCAGTTTCTGTAAAATGTCTTTATTAATTTTCTCAACATCTTTTTAACAGTAAAATGATAGATTCAGAAAAGTATCCTAAAATTCAAAATAAACACAATTATAAAAATAAAAAGAAGCTGTTGCATTCAGAAAAATAAGTCATCATTTTCAGTTACTATTTTTTTTTTAATTCCAGTTTCCATTAAAAAATAATTCTACGCTGGCACCTCAATAAAAATCCAATGTTTTAGTCTAAAAAATCGCTTCAAATTGAAATTTATATTCCCACAACAAAAGTTAGTTTCTTCTGCGTTGGAACCAAAAAATTCAAAACCTACTGCTTTCTCTAAAAGATTTCAACACCGTCTCAAGTGTCATTCTGCTAAAAGCTGAAACAGCAATATTTTGGCTGCCTGGAATTTTCAGGTTATGGATGTAATTTTTCCTCATTTATTTATGTTTTGTAAATTCTTTGCTTACTGGAAATCCTTGGTAAAAGTCAAAGAATTTTAAAGAACTCTTTTTTAAAATTTTTTCCCCCCCACAGAGGAAATAACAGAAAGAGGAGAAAAGATAGAGAAAGGAGAAGGGAAAAAACAAAGAAGGAAAAGCAATAAGAATAATGCTAAAGTCCTAAATTATATTCAGAAAATTGAAATTATTTCTAGGGGTTTTTTAAATAATTTCTGGATACAACCAGACTTATTTCCAATGTTAGCAATGTTTTTTCAATTAAAAAATTGACTACCTTTAAATGTTGGCTAAAACGCTCAGGCCCCTGGCTGGGACATAGGTACTCAGGTGATGCTATTTTACCTGTGTGGGGCCAGAGCTTGCACAGACACAAGAAAAACAGATTTTTGAAAGACCCCTACATTGCAACCCTCTACATGTTTTTGGTCTTTTTACCTCATCAGTACTGGGGGGGCAATTTATTAACACACGTTATCAGACGTGTGGAGCAATCCTTGAGTCATATCATAAGGTTTCATTCAAAATGTCATTTAAACAGCCACAGCACATAGGGGGAAAGGGTCATTTCGGTGGAAATTAAAAAATTGAGCAGTCTCTGCAGTGAACAAATTTTGTTCATTTAATTTCTCTGTCAACGGAAAAAAATCCACCAGCTCTAGTTTGATGTTAGCAGAATGGCTTTCTCACACATTAAAATTCCTTCTCCTATCCGTCATTGCAAATATTTTCTGTTATTTGTATGGATTCAGATTTTTAGTCCATTATTATTCATAATTTTTACATTAAAATTGCTACTTGAAGGTTGGCCTGCTTGCAGTGGCTGCTCCCCCCCCCTTTTAATAGTGTTTACTTTCTATTACTAATGACTGTGCCCCTACTTAAGCAATGATAACGACACAGCAAAAATCATCTTCCAAAGAGCTCCCACTTCAAACCAGCAGAAAAAGGGGGTACTTAGCTCTGATTAAAGAAAATCTCTCTGCTTTCATAGAGTCAAGTGAGCTCCTGCATAAAGCCTTGTGATAACTTCACAGAAAGAGCGGGACACAAGGTACATCTCCCACTTGGGAGGCTGAAACGCAAAACTTGGGCTTGGTTGTGCAACAGAACCGAGCAGGACACAAGGAAGCTGTGGGGCAGGGTAGGAGAGATTCCTCTTTGTTCCACATCTCAGAGTGGTCCTGTCCAGAAAACTGCCTCACTGAGAACATGAAAACCTGAAATCTACTTGTGTCTGTAGAGCTGCTAAAGGCTCTGACTGCCAAGGGTTGGGGCAGGTACCAGTAAGGAGGATCTGGAATGATTTAGGTTGGAAAAGACCTTTAAAATCATTAATTTGAACCATAAACTCAGCACTGACAAGGCCACCACCAAACCATGTTCCTAAATGCCACACCTATATGTATTTTATGTTTCATTTCCTGTCCCCCTTTCTCCCAATTTCACTGTCTGCTAATTCTTCCATCTTTCATTTGAAAAATCCTTCTCTGGGTTTATACTGCAGATCTCTTGAGATTGGGTCCAGTCCTGTTCACTAGACCACCACTGGTGTTCTCAGATATAAAGGTTCCACCTAGAGAGTTCTAGTCAATGGGACAATTCAGGTGCCTTACTTAATCTCTGTATTTCTGAGTCTTTTTCTGAACCCTTTGGTACTGTGCCTATCTGTGATTCTTTTGCATTTATACCTCTAGCAAAAGGACACAGAAAGCATTAGACATTTCAAATTTTAATTAATGGAAATACGCTTATGGTGCATAATCGGGCTGCTGGGTAAAATTAAATACGTGGACCTTATTTGGAGACAGAGCAGAGATCAAGAGATCAAGAAACCAGATTAGACTAGAAAAACATCCATCAATTATCAGTTACTAAAATTAGCTTTGTCAAATGTCAATATGAAGCTTTTTCCCCTTGAGATCCAGTGCTAGTGCAACAGACTTGTAAGATTAATCATCTTTGAACACTTTTTTGTTGTTATTGTTGGATAAATTTCCAGCTGATTGTTTGATACATTAACAAGAATTTAATTCCAGAAAATTGTTCAGTAAAACAGGTGCTTTTTATTACTTTGCCTTCCTTCCCCAAGCTGCTGTTGGTTTTGCACTCAACGAGAAATATTAGTTTAAAAAGCTAAAAACCTTCGTCAAATAATTCTAAGAAGACCCCAGAATACTGCAGAGTACATCCAAGTGCATCCATTCATTGGCTCACACTCCTGACTCTTACTGTAGAGATCTATATTTATGCACGTTCCCTGTTTTCTTACTTAGAAATCTATAAATTATATCCATATCTGTCAGTCTAACAAATGTTTTAGCCAATACACCAAAGGGAAATTTGACCAGCAGGAATTTAATGGTGAGTAGATATTGAAATGCACAGCAAGGAATGCATTAACCATCTCTTTTTAATATTGACAACTGTTTTAAGAAACATACAGAGTTACAACTGAAAGGAAAGAATTGATATCTTCCTTTGTAATCACAGACTATTCACAAAGAAATATAAAATTAGGAAACTGAAGACACCAATGGTTACCTCTGTAATTGACTGCATCGAGACCTTTCACATTAACACATTCCCAAAATCAAGTACCAGCAGGCACACCAGCGTGCAGAAAGATCAATATTTTATCTCCTACAATGAATATAATTGCAAATCCGTGCATCCGAATACAGAATCACTGCAGCTAAGTGCCAAAGATACTGAACTAGTACCCAAGAAACCTCATATTCTTGTGAATTCCACTAGGAGAGGTTATTCCAGAAGAACCAGGTAAAGAAAATTCAAAATGCTAGTTATTTTCTGAGGGGTATGAATCAAAATCTTTCCCACTTTTGGGCTGATGCCTGGTTGGAGTCACACTTAGATGGAACAGGCAATGGTAAACACTACTGTGGCTCGGGAAAAGAGGCAGGATCTTGCAATATATTGACTAAAATATGCTAAATTTTAAAGAAATCTCAGCACTAAATTCAAGCAAAATCAGTGATGAAGATGAACTCGCAGTGGTGGATTGCAATCATATCTAAAACCGATAAGCCACATTCATTCTACACATAGCAAAATGAAGGAATAACTGTAGTACACAGAGTTCTATTTTTAGCAAGACAATCTGAAGTAAAGCTAGAGCAGATATGCCTACATGTGTTTCAGACAGACTCCCCTGTTTCTGTCTATACCTGAAGTGAAGATATAGGGTGGAGTTAAAATGCCAGCATAGGAAAATCCTAAATTAAATGGGATTTTTAAGAGCTGGAAAATAACCATATATAAAATAGTGTTCAATATCACAAATCTATCTCAAGCCTTTCTGAAATTCAGGACAGTAAGGTATTCCATGATGTTATTCTAAATCTGTTTTGCAAACAATTCCTTCTGACAGCAAACTGGCTCTATCAAAGCCACCCACTGTCTCACCAACATTATTATTCAATTTAGCTGCTTTAATGATCTGGGCATTTTGCAGAAAAAATAAATAATTCTTGGCCCAAGGATCTTGCCTAATAATTTTATGGGTGATGAAGTGAGGGACAGCAAGGTACACTAGCAGAGAAAGAGAGGGCTGAGCTTAGGTCTTAAAAATATGCCATGATTATCCAGTCTGAGCTTATAAACTGAGTGATGTGCAAGATGTGTACTCTTTTTGCTTTTTATGAGACAAGGCAGAATTCTGAACAGTAGTTTTTCTATGCCTTTGCTACTGAGATTTTCATATCTACCTCATTAAAAATCTGATAGTAAGCATGCACAATATAAAGAAATGCAGTATGGTTGCCAAGTTTTCAAAATATGTTCCAAAAAAACTACCAGAAGGAAACCATAGAAACATTGCTGGGTGTATAACAGGCCAATAAAAATCCATAATTAACTACTGAGAAGGAAAAAAAAAAATCTGAATCTTTTAGATGATTTAAAAATTTAGGAGCAATTTAAAGTAATAGTGGTACACCACATTTTTAGCTGCTTTCCTTTACATTTCGTCTGGTAAATGCAATGAATTTCTCTTCAAGATAATACACAAGGGTATCCACAAAATGTTGAAACATGGAAAGCTCAGGGGGGGCCTACATGGAGAAATCAATGCTCACTAAGTAAGGATATGAAGTTACATTTAAGTAGGTACTTTGCACCAATTCTTAATGTAGACAGTGGCCTTTGCTACATCTCCTCTATGTTCCTAAGGGAATTAAATTAAAATCATGGCTGTCTTAATTTCCCCATGGGGTGAATGGGCAGAAAGAAGCATGTTCAGAAGGAGAGGCCAGTGTGAAATGGACAGTACTGTGCTGTTGAAATGGTTTTATCTCTGCTGCTTTCACAGGGAGAAATGAAACTTCAAAGAAACATATGTTCCTTAAAACAGGAATCTATTCTTTTTTTCACCAGGAAGACTCAATTCTGCCAAGAGGGTGTGTTGCATCTCACCTGCTATAGAAGCTGTCTTTGATACAAGCCTTCTGGTACCAAAGACAATAACTTTCCATCACACTTTTTCCTGTTACTTAATTCCAGTGGTAATGGTGCCAGAGACCACAGTGCATATTCTCCACACATAATTTCTGAATTTTGTCTTTCCTGGTGGCCTCTGCCATGTGTGAGCATGTAGGTTCCTGTCATGATAGTTGAATTGTGCCTGTTTTCTAGTATCAACTCTCACATTTCTCTTGCATTCTTCTAAGTTCCCTCAGACTTAGAATGAGATATATCTCAGTATAATCATCCAAAAGTTCGACACTCACTCATGGAAGCACCCTCTGTCCTCAAAGAGAGAGGCAGGCAGAACAAATCCTGAAATCATACAGTACTTAAGGCAGAGGGAATCACTGTGCCTCATCTAATCCAACCCCTACGTCCAGTGAAGCATTAATCTTGGCACTAGATATAGTTTCCTGGAATATTTTCCAGATGAGTTATGAAAATTTCCAAGAATGGAGATTCCATAAACCCGTCCAACCTGTTCTAGTGCATAGCCATTGTTTCTGCAATTCTTTTTCCCCATGTACCCAAAAATGTCACTTTTTTTCTTTCACATTATATGCCACTCTCCTTTAGCATGGAGAGTTGCTTTTGTTCCAAGGGACTCTGTAAAATATCAGCTCTCACATCTTGCTTTAGCAGAGTGAAGGTGATTTTCCAGTGAGCTGTGAAGGTTTTCTTTTCCTCTCCTTCACTTGGGCTAACATGACTGTTGTGGTTTGTCATGAGTGTCTAGATTGTGGTTAGATGTGGAAATACAGTAATAGATGCTTTCACGCAAAGATGGAAGGTTGTGACACCAGTGTCAAACCAACTATTTCAGCATTCCCCAGCGATGCATCAAAATGTCAAAATAGTGACAGAAGTTGAAAAGCATCTCTAACAGGGGAGAACCCTGAACACACCTTCCAAAGGAAGAAAAAGGCAAGGCAGTTGCAGTTGTATTCTGAAACTGAGTGTCCTCCTAATGATACAGCACAGGTTCTGGTAATCTCTAGTTTAGAAGGGCAATCAACTGGGCACCCAGACAGGTGTAAGCTGCACATTTCTTTGTGGACAAATCATCAGTGGATGCAAAATATCTGAGATAATTAACAATTATATCATTTAAGCAAAATGGAAGACAGTTATGGAAGTAGCAAATATTCTGGCAGAACAAAACAGAATTAAGTATCTGGCAGAATGAAGTAGAATTAAGAATCACAAACCAGGAACATTTGCTAAAATGTTAGTCTTCTGGGGATCTAAAGTATCTGAGATTTTGCTGTGCTTTATTTATACTCTGGTATCCCAGTTATGGCCCAATGTGCCAGATGAAAAGCACATAATAATAATTAATCCTTGCACTACAGAATTTGCAACACAATTAGCTGTGATGAGCGAAGAATTGAAGACTTGCTTTGGGGATATGTAATCTTACTTGGGACTAAAACAAGATTTGCCCCCAGTTACACTTACAGTCATTAAGACACAAAGAATCAAATAATCTGCTCGAGTTTGGAGAACAGATGCGCAATTCCAGGAACTGATCAAATATTTCTCAGCCCTATAATGCGCTTCAAACTGACTGTCATTTCCTATTTCTTCTTTTAATAACTACGTGAATAGTGCAGGGCAAGAAGCTGGATTTCTTTTCTGCTGAAAACTTAGATGAAAAAAGCAGCCCTGAGATGCTTATTCCCTGAGGAGATATTTCCTACCTGGACTGCTGAGGTACCACAGTGCATAGCTGAATAAACCAGGATGGCAAGAAGTGAATTCATTTTTTTTAAGACCTAACCCATGGCTGAAGCTGTTTTAAGCATCCTTTGGGAATTTAAATCCCGAGGTCTATATTTAAGCCCATATTAGCTTTCAGTTTAATGAGGGTCTGAATAACACATCTTAGCTTTACTTGGTTTGCTTCACGTGTCAGTATAGAAGTCAGAGAATTATTTAAGCAGAAATGAAGTTACTGTTCTTTATTGCTGAAATCAAAGTTACTTTTTTGTTTTCTTTAGCTTAACATTTCCTAGAAGAAACAACAATATAGGAGAAGCTGCAAAGGATATAACTCCATTAATTAAGCCACTTTTAGTTTATTTTTTGATGTAACAATGCTGTTTTTAAAGAATTTCTTAATGTTATTTTACAATTTATTAAGGTGACAGTTTTGTTAATTAATAGCAATTAGTTCCATCAAACTTACATCATCATTTACTCACTAAGGTTGAACACTGAGTTATATTATTACAACAACACTGCAGTTCACTGCTGACCAAAATCAGTTCCAGCAAATAGGTAAAACCTCCTTTTTAAATAGAATTATCACATCTTTATTCACTTCTTTAACTAAGTAAAAAGTTTCATCACAGCTATGCTGTTAGTAGGATGATTACTAGGCCAATTCATCACCGTAATCCACTTATCCCAAGCAACCTTCTTAGGCCTACAGGTTTTCTGGTGGCCTTTCTGAAAAACTGAAATACCACAGTAAGGTGAACAAGTGACTGTCTCAAAACAGTCTCGTCAAAGGTAATGTGAATTCTTATTATATTCTGTAGGAGAGGGACTTTTAAGCAGGTACCAAGATGTCCCTGACACCACTCAAATATCACAAAGGTACCTTTGTGTACCTGTTCCCTAGAGTTTTGCTAAACATGGAACAGAGTTTTCAATGCTAGATCACTTAACATTCAATCACTTTTTTTTTTTTTTTGAGGTGTGACTTTGCCCAGTTCTCTGTTAAGAGATTTCATATCCAAAATGCAAGAGTTGCTGGAAAATGGTGTTTGCATTAGGTAGTATGTGACTTATCCAGCCACCCAGGAGAGGAATCAAACACTTTTCTCTTGTAAGAGCAAGGTTCTTTTGAACACATCAGGGGACGATTCACTCTGCAACCGTCTTCCATCACCAAAAATATCAAAGGTCTATTTTAAAAAGAGGCCAAAGTGCTTTGTCTATTTCACAGCCAAAAACTACTGTGAGATTAATTTTCTTCTATAAAGGTACAAAATTCAAGTTGCTAAAATTAGCAATTGTTTCACCTGAGCCTCTTCTCTATGGTCCTATTCAAAGCAGTATTGTTTAGTGTTTCAGTGCCTGCTGTTTAAAATGTAATGTTCCCCATTTAATGTGTCAAAAAGATTTAGCTAATTATTCTCATAGCAAGGATAATCGTACCAATTATGATTCTTTAAAAAGACTGATGGAAACAAAGAAGTTTGGAGAGATAAGACTTAACAACGACAAGACAAATTGGGGAGGCAGGGGAATCTCAAATGTTGAAAACCTCCAGCGCCCTCTTTTTTACAGGAAATAATAAAATTACAGCTTTTTGAAAGAGACAAATTATCACCCCACAACCTGTGGAATTGCGGATTATTATGACAAGGTTCCTGTTGGTTTGGAATGAAGTTCATGGCTGTCCCTCCAGCCTTAAAATCTAGGGCTGAAGGATATGACATAGAGTAAGATCTAACATTTCTGCTGTCAGCTACTTGAGACTGACAGGTAGTGGAATTTTAGGTGCATAGTTCTGAAGGCAGCAGTCCAAGACCTCAAGACCCTCTTTCTCAGGTCTATGGATGATCTGTGGATGGTCTATGAGGAGAAGAAGGTGGCCACGGGACCGATTATGTCAAATATCTGTCTCCAGTGATTGCCTCAGGAAGGCAAGTATTGCTAAAGTACCATTCAAACCATCTAGGTTAAATCTGTTTCTCTTTACTGGTGTATAGAACATACAGGGTTTTGCATCCAGCAGGGATACAGGCTGGATACACTCTTTCTAAGGAAAAGTACCAAAAAGAGCAGATGTGAATCTCAGTGAGGAAGAAAACAGTAGCAACAATGAGACCTGTGTCCCCAGCAGAGGTAAATAACCAAAAACTGGAAAATATATGTCAGCCTAGAGGGTGAAGAGCTCTTATTTCCCACATCAAAAAGACTACAATATTATGTGGGACACCATCAGGAAGGAGGACTCTGTGATCCTGCTGAAAATGACTCTTTATAATGGTACAAAATCAAGGAATAAGGAGACAAGGAGTGAGGAATTTTGCTCCTTCTCCCTCACTGCCAGACCCAACTGAGAATCTGCTGCCTTTTCAACTCAGTCAGCAGTCTGCTCCTGCAGCTATTACCTCAGGAGCAGGTAGGAAGCCCAAGTGTAATGACTTTTATCACTTACTTGTGGGTATTGTTAATCACTTTGAATGTCTTTGCAACACATTTAGATTTCTCTAAATGTAGTGACGACTTTGGACAGAAAATCACAAAGCCCTTGGTTCTGATCCAGATCACACAGACAGTCTGAACATACCTACTGTCACTTAAAATTGAATAACAGCATCGTGCAATTGTCCTCTTGTGCCTGACAAATTCAAAGCCACAGATTGAGTTCAAACAACTGTTACCCTGTTCCACAAGCTCTGATAATGAAGACACCATGAAAGTTTTTGACACAAAGGAAAACAAGTCAATACACACATCAGGACACTACAACAGATAAAATTTAGCTCTATTATGACCAGGTATTCAAGCATTCTCTGAGAAATTGAATCTGTCTGCTGCTTTTTCTGCCATGCTTGCTTTAAGCTGTTCTCTTATCCAACTCCCCGACTGTTTATCAAACAGAAGACATCATCTGGATGCTAAGGAGACATTTCTCCATCAGGCTGAGGGATGGTCCTCTCTGAGAGGTGTCACAGGAAAAGGTACTGAGAGATGGGAAGAGCATAAAATCTTTACAACTCTTCTTCTCCCCCATTTCAAAATCCTTTTCTGAAAGGATCAAAATCCTTTTCTTCCCTCTGTATCTACCAGGCAAGTTTTACATTGAGAAAAATTTATACCAAGGTTAGAGGAAGAAGTGGATGGCACGAAAAGAAAACCTATGAGTACAAAAGTTTAGGAAGACCGTGAGGAGGCTATCAGAAAGTTTGAATTTTGCTTAGCAAAGTTTAACTGAAACATTGTTGTGTGGAGCCACCTTACCTCTACAAAGACTGTGGTTTTCCCATAGTACAGGAGAATAAACACCTACTTAGAAACTGCTCCAGGCTGACTGTAGGGATATTCCATATTCCCATGCTATTACTGGCGTTGCTTGTTTTCCCAATAGTTTGGGAAACTCAAGGCACACTCAATAAGGCTTAGATTCCTCAACCAAAAATACAACTGTCTATTATGGGACTTAGACACACAGGTCTTGGAGCAACAGGTTGCTATGCAGAAAGGATTGTAGCAGGGAGGTGTGTCTTACACTGAGAAAACCAGTGCTGTAGCAATGAGTTTGAATATTGCAATGAGCAACATTCAAAGGTACTGAAAACCACCTTAGGTTCCATCACCCTTCCCTGAAATTATTCCATTCTGCTTTACAAATCTTTGATCATTTTTTCCCCTTATGAATTCCATTTGTTTAATGGATTTTTTTCCATCACATAGGTGAAAAATGCTGCCATTGAGAAAGGTTAACATTGTCTGTGAAACACCAGAGTGCCTTGAATTCCTTTGAGGTGGCTCTGCAAGGCAGAAGGGACCTCAAGGACACAATGCAAGTTTGGAGAAGATATGGGTGATTTTCACCTGATTTCATCCCATATAAACTATCTAAAACATTTTTTGTTTTGTCTGTGCCAACTGTCTGCACTCTTTCTTTAGGAAATGGAAAGGAATAACTGCTTCCAAAGGGTAAATGAACCTTCTCATCGTGAACATTTATTTAAGATTAAGACATATGCTCTGGAATACCTCTCTGTCTCTCCATGGATTACAAAAGGAGCTTAGACCAAATGTTTCCCCATTGGATAACTAAATTTAAGCCCTTGTTGCAGCTAAATATAACAAGAACAGTATGAGACTAAGCCTAAAATCCCTTTCTGTACTACAGCTGGTAAACAGGCCACCTGACAGTGAGGTTACACACAGGTTACAGACACTTCCTCTTAATATTTTTTTAAAGCACCGGTCTTTGTATCCTCTGTAAAACAGCTCAAACTACAGCAAGCCACACATGGACAGTCCAGATGGATGGTTTTGAATGGTTCAGTTGCTGTTAAGTTTACACAGGAATTTTCGTAAAAGCTCTTTGCAGGACTCAGGAGTTACCACTTCAGCCAACTGGTGATAACAAACCCCATGTTCTGCTAGTAACAGGCCTATTTTGACTATTCTAATAGTTTCACTGAATGACTTTAGGCTGTTTTTTCATACTGTTATTTCATGGCCTCATCCAGCACCTGACATGGAATTAGGAAACTGGAGGGTGAATAATCTGAGAATGCCACGGTCAGGACATGGTTCTGCAGGAGAACAGCCCAAATGGCATCATGAGAGCATTCAGGGATTCTCCTCAGGGACTCAAGGGTTTAAACTACAGTGAAAGCAAAGCTTTTATTTGTGCTGCAGCAGAACCACTTGGATGAGTGTACTCTTCACAGGGTAAAAAAATGGCTGGATAGCCTAGTCCAAGGAGCGATGGACTCAGTCATCTTAGAGGTCTTTTACCACCTTCATAATTCTATGATTCTATAACAAGAGGGGAAATAGTTTGATTTCTGCTTCTGCTCCCTAAATGAGAAGCAGCAGCCCATTCCCAGTGCTGCCTTAAAAACAGCAAAGCACAAGGAACTGCTGCAGTGTGAGATGGGAATTTCAGGTCATTACTAATCTGGTTGACATGCAAAGTGCTGAGGTAGAAAATGAAAGCCCAGTTGCACATCCCAGCCCCCTGAGACATTCGGTCTCCCAGGAACCATTATTTTGTCTGTACAAACTATTGTTTCATAGAGAATATCGTGTTTCAGCAGAAAAGTCAAATGTGTCCTCTCATAACTCCATGTGGCTGTTAGCTTACTGCTGAGCTAATACTTTGCCACATAAATAAAACTGCACAAAAAAGAGAGAGTAGACTTGCAAGGAAACATGGGGAAAAATATAATTCATTGGCGCTCAGGGCTGAAAAGCTAGTGAGCTTCTTTCCTTTCCTTTTTTCTTCCCTTTACCCTTACAAGTTGATGTGTATCCAAACAGCTTGAAAAGTACTTTGAAATCCAACTTTAGTCAGCTATGATGAAGACATAAGAGGAGCTGATTTTTCTTTTGTGATGCTTTGTTTTCTTCTCTTTTATTCAGTGTTCACTTCAGCAGTGGCTGCAGGAGAGGATCCAAGTGTTTTTTCTTGGAACTTTTTTTTCTTTTTTTGGTGCAGTTAAAGATATATTTCTTGAGTTACACTGAGCAATAGTCAGTACATACTGCTTTTGAGATAAGCTCAACTAGTGAGCTGAGAGGGCTTGAACCAAAATGCAAGACTTCTCAAACCCCAGGAATCTATAACATCTTATCTAAGGGCTTTTTACTATGGTAAAAAAAATGCCACTTTGTGTGGAAAGATGTGAAATACTATGTAGCTATTTTTATTTTTGTTGAATCAATTTCACAAACGTTCTAAGGACCAGTCATTGGGCTCAAGGGCAAAGCTGCCACTCAGAGGGATCTAGAGAGGTTGTAGGACAGGGCCAACAGGAACTTCACGAAATTTAACAGCGAAAAAAATGCAAAATTCTGCACATTATAAGAATCATCACTGGACACCTGGGGAGCAGCTCTGCTGAAAAGGGCTTGGAGGTCCTGGTGGGCAAATAGCTAAATAAGAAACATCAGCACACCCTGCCAGCAAAGTGTTCTGGATTGCTGGTGCAGGAGCAGAGCCAGGAGCCGGAGAACAGTGATATTCCTCCCCAATCAGCAGCCATTAGCCCACAGCTACAATTCTGCATCTACTCCTGGGACACCAAAAGAGAAAGGTATTGGTAAAAAATGACATGAATTCAACGGTGGGTCACCACTGAGTGGGTGGGGGAGAGAAGGAACTGGGGTAACTGACTTTCAGAAGATGCTGGGGGACCTGGGTTTGTTTGGCCTGGAGAAGAAAGAGCTTCAGGAGGAGGAAACAGCATCCTGCCCATACCTAAAATGAGGACGTCAAGAAGACAAAACTATTAAAACCCAGCTCAGCAAAGCACTTAAACTCACACTTAACTTTATGTTTGAGTTTTTTTCCTATTCATTCTAGTTTTTTTAATAAATATAGGTATTTACATCTTTTTTTTATTATGATCTCTCTAATGCACTCATACATCTGTATATTTTTAATATATTGTAAAAACCTACTTAAAGCTGGACAAATACCTAATATCTTCCCTGTGCTGAGGTATTTTGTAATATTAAAATGTGATTATCGTTCATCCAATTTGTGGATTAGGTGTTATTTCATTTTATTTTTACAGCTACATGCAGTACTACCAACCATTAGCACGTAAGTATGAAATGATGAAATTTTTATGGCTACTGCATAAAACGAAATGGTACCAAAATTATGAGGTTTAACTCTGAACACTTAATAGAAACAAAAGGATTCAGTGCTATGCTATTCCTCTGGCAGGGAGTGACACGAGTGCAGTGAGTGCTCCACAGTTTCATGTGTTGTGCACAACAGAGCTCCTTGTTGAGACAAGAACATGCACCACTGTAGTAACTCATATTTGGGTTCACAGCTGACTCCATGTGAGTATATTTTAGCCCATATTGCACCTTCCATCCTGCCCCTTCAGCTTGGTTTGTGCTGGAGGAAACACAGATATGCATCTGCTTTGGAGGAAACCCCACAGTCTGACATGGCCTTGGGGCCACGAAAGCATTGACCAACAGGACAGAGGCACTAAAATGAAAAACATCTGAAATATTTTCAGCCTGCAGAAAAGAGAAGATCCACCAAAGCAGTATCTAGATCTGGTATCTCATTCCCAGCTGAGAGGAAACCTTCAGAGTCCAACAGATAAATCATGGGTTTTGAAGTGCCAGTAACCAGAAGTGACTGGTTTCGGGGGCCGTGCTCTTCATGTTCTCATTTGAGGTACCCAAATAACAGCAGGGTAAACTGCAGCTGCGGCTGACATAAAAGCTACATAGAGGATCCCTGTGATCTTATGCATGATTCTCTCATCTTAGCAAAATAGCACTGTAAGATAAAACTGTCCTTTGCAACTGGACAAGGAACAAGGTTACACGATTTTCTTTGCAAGAATGATCTGTTTACAGGCAAGGACAAAAAAAGGTTTGAAAAAATAAGAGAAATTAATACGATCATCTAGCCAGGTTCTCAGTTGTGTCAGTAGTCACATGACAAATAAATCCTTTAAACCTGTGTAAATTTACAATACCTGAAAATCTTGCACCCTTTCCTTAGAATAATCCAAAATCAAAAAGTACTTAAAATTAAAGAGAATAATGTACCTTAGCACTAGAAGAACTTTAAAAATTATACCCAGTATTAATACACACGCAGTTGACTAGAAAAAGGTCTTCATAATATTGGTTAATGCAACACTGAACAGTGCCTGCTAATATTAATTATTATTTTTACCATTATTGTCTCAATGTTCTAGGAGAAATTTAGAGTAGGACTAGAAAGCATTTTTAGATTACATTGGTATGCAAATTAATTTTCCATGTAACATCATGCATTTTCATGTGGCAATCTTCATCCTTTTAGCTTTTTCTATCAAAGAAAGAAACAATACTCTGTCCCTGAGGTATCCAATCAAAATTTGTGAACCATTTCAAATTTATGAATTGAGCACACACAGTGAAACCATTTACTGCATGTTGTATGAAGGCTGACTCCACTGTGCTTCATGGTGGAATTTTATTTTATTGCTTTTTTATTGCTTTTTAAATTATTTTCCTAATAATTCTTAATTACTTTTGCAATTAACTTTTTGTCTATCATTAACCACCAATTTTTTCATACTACTATTCATTGCAATTTCAAGATCACATTCCTCAATGGCAACAACCAACTTTAGCACTTAATACGGAAAAGTTGAGGCTAGTTTTTCATGTTTTCCTTTAACATTTACTTCCACACAGTTTTATTTCCCAGCTCATTGCCTGCTGATCATCACATCTTGTACATCATATTGCTGAAATGTACTGAGCTGTAGAGCAAGAGGTCAAGGCAAAGCTTTAGTTTAGTTGTTTTCTGTGTCTGGGCATTCAGATCTCAGATATCCCAGAGATCTCTGTGAAGTACTTTTCCCGTGTGATTTTCCTTCACAGAAACTAGAGTATCAGAACCTCAGTACCTCTGGAACTGAACCTTTAATTCTTTATATCTGTGTTCTCCATGTATGAAACTTAATATTATTCCACGCCAGAGATAACAATTTTTCTCCTGAAGAACAGAGGCTGTAAAGAAAAATTCATTCATGCTTTTAGGCACCTCAGGCAGGTTTTCACTCACCTAATTTTAAATGTCTACAAAGTAATTGTCTGTACTTGAACTTGGTGGAGGTTTTTTTGACTCTCAGAGAGCTGGGAGAGAAATGGGCACTTAACTCATCCTGAGGTAGCCATCCATAATAAGACAGATGAAACATGTATTTTAAGTACCTGTTCTCTCTATGACTATAAAAGTTCAGGTGCACACTGGACCATACAGTTCGGATCCAGACATACACACACCTGCATAGCTACACACACTGAGATGAGCTTGACATCCTGAGTTTACAATGATGACTGATGCTTCAGTTTCTACACAGACACCCTTTGGAAAGTTTATGCTATATACGTCTTTGAGCTATAATCTAATCAATATTTTAATAACCTCAATTTTCACTGTTAGAAATGATATTTCCCAAAGCTATATAGGCATGATTTTGTTTTAAATTAAGAATTTGGAGTCTGTTGTGTGCTGTAGAAACTCTGGGAGTAAAGTACCATGATCGCATATAACTTCGTGACCCAAAGGGCGCATGGTTATTTATTGACTAAATTCTGAATAAAATAGAACAAGTACAATGAGATTGTTTTATGATTGCATTTTCACCAAACTATAAGATTACTTCTGGATTCAATATAATTAATTAAAAATAGCTCAAAGCACCAAGAGTAAACAGAGTAACACAGAGGGAGGAAGAGATAAAGAGCATCTCAGAATGGCAATGTAGTTTAAGCCAGTGAAAACTCCTTGTCGTGTACTTGAGGTAAGAAGTAGGAAGATAGTTTCAGATTTTT
The DNA here is from genome assembly GCA_014706295.1 of Lycocorax pyrrhopterus obiensis. Lineage (NCBI taxonomy): Eukaryota > Metazoa > Chordata > Aves > Passeriformes > Paradisaeidae > Lycocorax > Lycocorax pyrrhopterus. The sequence goes on from JACSVZ010000015.1 coordinate 5,296,118, forward strand.
TGAGTATTTAAAATTTCAGAAGGAAACAGGAAATGTTGTATGTACACAAAGAAAGGGTGATAGAAGCCTGTCTGGCCTTCGTGTTTCATGCCAACCTACATTTGCCATCATTTTTGGTACAGTTAACCTAAAAACAGTGAAAACTTTTATCTTTACTTCACACACATTGTAGAACTCAAACCTTTAGGGCAAAAGTGTGCAAAAATCTTTTGAGCTCCAAGAAGGCCTCAAGGAGTCTTATAAATAACTGCATCTGGTAGGTCTCCATTGTTTCTTTCCTTATTCCTACTCATTAATGTTGACGGCTGAAAGTAGCAACTTTTCTCCAGGAAATGTTGATTTACTAGCTTGCTGTGAAAATATCCCTCTCCCACAATTTATTCTAGAGAGCTGTGATTCCAAGCTTTCTATCCTGCAGGTTTCTGGACTTGCTGTTCCCCATTATTTGAAGCAGAGACAGAAGTTTGAATGCTGCAGAAGTCATGGTTGCACTGCCTAAACCAAGGTCCACTCTTCCTGCCACACGTTTCAGGATCTTGTCAGCCCCTGGGAGACTAACCCAGCAGTTTTTTCTGATTCTTTGCCACCTTTACTCAGACTCTCATTTCAGGTATAGCATTGAAAAGCCAACAGAGAGGAAGAGCCTGAAGCCACCACCAATTTGGATGCATCAGCACCTCACTCCCTCTGTAGTGGCTCTCTCAGAGCCACGTAGCTACTCCAGAGCTCTCAGTGCCATTAGAAAAATGGGGTTTGCAATGGAAGGAATCAAGCAGGTTACATTATTTTCAGCTAAAAAGAGTCATCCATTACGGCACAACCATTATCTTTTGGGACCATGCCTTGCCTCAGTTCCTTGAGGATTTCAGGGGGGAAAAAAAGGAAGGAAACAGATACTGAGGGATGAGAAGAGGAAGCAGACGTGATCGCACAGTGCCTGTCTCGATGTTATATCATCTCTCAGCCCTGTTGGTGTCGTTCATAGGGAAAAGTGCATGAACTTGTGGAAGTTAAATAATATTGTGTCATCTGTTATATAACTCTGTCAGTAGCAAAGGGAGCAAAAAAGTTTCTTTTTTGCATCCTACTTTAATCCTTGATGTTGCCTTCAGCAATTTTTTAAAATTCAATGTTACTACTCTGCAGTTAATGACTTCTGAAAAAATAAATATAAACTTTCATATCTTGAGTGATAATTTTTTAATAGTTGTCTACAATCTCAGCTTGCAACAAGTTCTTTTCAAATTTTTCTTTTTGGAAAATTTTTAATTTATACTCACTCCTGGAACAGTGCTCTTGCAATATCTTGATTAAACTGCCTTCAAAGTGTTGGTTTCACAAAGATTAAAGGAAAGACTCCCAGTTTACATAAGCTGTCACATCCTGTGGGCTGATAACATTTTAGATTAGTTGAATCTCTAATATTAACATTTTCTATAGACATTCCTGATTTTCCTAGTGAGTTCCACTGTTTTGATTTTTACTTAGACAAATAGAGAAGCCCTAAGGCGGCTGAACTGAGATGCCTTAAGCAGTCTCATTTTCCAGTGGAAAACAGGCAGTCCTCTGTCTTATGAAAATTAGACATCTCTAAGATGGCTGTTTACGTGGAGATGCATAAAATCTAACCATGCAATATTCTACTTTTTAATAAGGTTTAAAAAAAAATCTCTCTTCTTCTATATGTACCAGTAAGGATTTGTAAAGACTTCAGTTTTAATATCACATCGCAAATAAGCTTAATTTAACCTTTTTTTCTGTGTATCTATGATGAGAACATGAGTAACACGTGAGAATTTATCTTTCTGTACTCTTCTTTAAAAATTAAAGCACAGGGAAAATAATGAGGGAGAGCAGAAGGGAGAAAGAATATATGAACAAGTATTCACTTTTACATATATATATATGTATATATACACACTTGGCAAATATCTCCTCCAGTCATATTCACACAAGATAATGAGGTGATCCCACTGCCCCTTTCCTTTGAAGCTGAAAGGAAGGTTACATTTTTGCACACTTAAAATAAATGTCTGATTTCTGTAACACAAAAAAAAATTCAAAAGGTGTTGCTCAAGGGAAGCCATCAGCACTTGAGAGAAGCATAATCCCCACCATCTGCTGCCACAGAGACAGAGCAACTATTCACAGCTTTTGTTGCAGTCCTCAGGCTGCAATTGTACTGCAACTGAGGGTGGTCACAGTAGACCTGAGCAATTTTATACCTTTACTGCTTATTTCCCTGCCTGCCGCCACCTCTCTTCCTTCCTCCTCTGCCCATTTTTTTACTGTAATAGGCAAAATCAGGGCAGGGAAGGGATTGTATCTTTCTGATCTTTAGGCAACCTGCTGCCACCAAAAGAAACATGAAATACACATATTCTGAGTCTGTAGGCAATGTCCTCTAGGCTGAGATTCATTTCATTTAATTATAGTTATCTAAAAAGTATCCAGTCTAAGGCAACTATCTAGGCTCCTCCTTTAGATGATTAAAAAAAAGGCAGCTCCAAAGGTAATTCATCCTAAACTACAATTGGTATTAATCCCCAAACAAGTGCTGTGTAAAATTAATTCTCCCATCTGATACAAAAAGAGCTCAGGCTCCAATTTGGAGCAGACACTAAGGATGGACTTTGCCTGGGGAAACACACATAGCTCCAATGCAGGTGTCCTTACCTGAGGTGACTGTGCAGATTTCCTTCATAGCAAATAGAAAGAACAGGAACTTTTGATTCCTCTCTTCCTAATGTAGATCAGGGAGTCATAGAGTGTCTTAGGTTGGAAGGGACCTTAAATATCATCCAGTTCCAACCTCCTGCCACGGGCAGGGACAACTTCCTCTAGACCAGGTTACTCAGAGTCCCCTCCAACCTGGCCTTGAACACTTCCACGGATGGGGAGTCCACAGCCTCTCTCAGATACAGAAAGATTGAAATATTTCTCTTCACTGATGGCAATGATTAACTTGTATCTAGGCTCTTTTTTAACAGATTTACAGGGTTAGAAGAGGTGAGTTATGTTTCTAACTTCCAGAAAGCTAAAATTTAGTGAGATTAATCTGGGTTTTACCAATTGACCCACACAACTAGAAATCATGTGAGCAGGGCCACCACCTTCAAAAGATTAGTCCTCTTTGCCAGACAGCCATTGCCCAACACTATCAAGTTCAGGTTTTAGGATGTGAAGGTTTTCATGTGCTCTCCAGAGCAGCATGCAGAGACCCAAAGACTGAAATCGTTCCTTCCTCCATCACACCAATGTAAAGACACAACAAATCCTTTGAGGCTTCTGAGTTATTGAAAGACAGCAGAAGAGAATTTAAAACAAGAGGAAAAATGTGTATGTGTTACTTGAACTGCGTGGGAGTGTTCATATGGCACAATGTTCAAATGCCCGTGGCACTTAATTTTCCTAGGCTCTTTCTCTTATGGCAAAAATATTATATGAGCTACACATTTGAAAGGACACTTGATCGCCACAGTGTGCATTGGAATAAGTGCTAGTTTATTATAACCTTTAAAGCATCTCAACTTCACTGGCATTTAAGTATTGGATTGAGCTTTATCTCAATTACATCATTGAAGAGAGTTGAATGTATGGGAGGATAGTTCCTCAGCCTTATTTCATTTCAAATTTTATAGTTAATTACTGGGACAACACACCAAATAAGAAGACAAACAGTACAAGTTAAAATGGAAGGTTCTCTGGCAGATATAGCTTTATAAAAAAGCAAAAGTTAAATGCTAAGAACTCATTCATAATAAAAAGCAATTTCCCAAGTATTATGTTCTATCTCCGTTATGGTTAAACACCATAAATTAGCAGTGTGCACTCCAATGCAAATGACTTGTGTTCTTCAGTATTCTTAAAAATCAGTCGAATCAGAAGTCCGCTGGCGCTTCAATGGAAGTAATAGAAGACAATTTAATTGACAGAAATGTGTTTTAGATAGTACTTCTTATCTTCAGGCAACACATTTTATTACCTAAAACTTCATTACAGTGCACAAAAAAGGAGAAAGAGAAACATATGTTTACTTGTAGTGAACCATACATTTAAAATGATAACAGAATTGATTTCTTCCTGCATTTTTCATCTTTACTGTATACATTATGACCTATATGCTGAAACGTGAAAACCTAGAAATTTCTGGTACCCATCTGTATTTTCAGGGAAAAAAACCCAGTAATGTTCTCAAAAGAATTATATTTTTGCATTGTTGCAATGTGCATTGTTTTCTTAAGATCAAATCCAAAAGCAAAGAAGCCCCTATATCACCCACAGTAGTGCTTCTGTCAGATCTCGTGGCTATATTTTCCAAACAAAAAGGGTTTGGTGTTTCAGAGGGAATTCCCAACACAGCAGTAAGGAAGGGGCAATGTTGGTTTTCAAGTTTAAGTACTGTGTATGAAGTCAATTTTACAAGTAATAGGTGATGTTGATTTTGATCCTGTATTGTCAGTGGGGAACAAAATACAGGTAATGAATCCACTGCCAAAGATTATCTGCAGATGTTTTTCAGCTGTTCCTGAGGAAAAAGAACTATGCCCAGTTTCTGGTGCTCCTGGAACTGTGGGTTATGAAACAGCCTCAAGCACCTGACATCACTGGAAAGAAGTATGGTTTGATAGTGACACAGGATTAGATGCCATGCTAATGATTAGAAATAATAAACAGCTCCACAATCTAATAGCAGCCACATTCCCATTATGACTTACAAACTGGTAGTGTTTGTAAGTTTCCATGAGCCATCAGAAGAGGTTGAGTCTAAAACTCCAGTTCTTAAAACTATGAAATGTTTCGAATCTATTTAGGGACTATGAACTGGAATTTAAATGAACAAGCTGAAATGTCTAATTCAGGGATATATACATATATACAGTCTTAATCCCATTGACCACAGAAGCACAGAATGGCTTGGGTTGGAAGGGTTCTTAAAGATCAACTAGTTCCAACCTCCAGCCATGGGCAGGGACACCTTCCACTAGAGCAGGTTTCTCCAAGTGCCATCCAATCTGGACTTGAACGATTCCAGGGTTGGGACACCCACAACTTCTCTAGGCAACCTGTGTCAGGGCCTCACCACTCTCACAGTAGATAATTTATTCTTAATACCTAAACTTAGTCTACTTTCTTTCAGTTTAAAGCCATTCTCTTTGTCCTATTACTACAAGATCCTGAAAAAGTCCCTCTCCAGCCTTCTTGTAGGCCCATTTTAGGTACTAGAAGGCTGCTATAAGTAAATTTTTTGCTATAAGCAGCAAAACGAAACCAATATAAACCTATAAAAGGCCTTTTTTTCTTACCAGACCCTTTAAGGATCCGGATGTCAGTTCTTACACTCATGGTGCAGGACCATTGACAGTCACATAGGCGTTAATTGACTTTGACTCAGAACTGTAATTGTATTACACTTATTAATACAATATGTTGCAAGTTTTAATACACAATAATTGAATTGCAAGACATTTAATGGTCGGGCAGGGGTACACAGAAAACAAAGTGACCTTGATTGCTTCATTGATCAGTCAGAAGGAAACAGTGCAGGCAACAAGTACACAGATGTGTGACAAAGAATATAAAGCTTCTACATAACTATTGAATCCAGTAGTGAGAAGCTGGGAGCACAGCAGACTGTCATCTGTGTAGAAACCCTGGTTGTATTAGTGTAGTTAAATATTATTAAAATACATGGGTTACATGCCTCTATGAAATACAGAATATGTATACAGAGGCATTTCTTCTGTTGGAGGGTTGCAAACTCCACTAGAACATACTGAGCAGTTCTGGAAACCACACAGAACCAAAACAGCAAAACAAAACCAAAACCAAGCAGGTAAACAAACAGCAACAAAAACCCTTTAAAAATTGTAGAAGGTTTAAAGAAAACCTAAAGGTATAAAGAAAAGAATGAAAAATAATGAGAAATAGAATTCCTGTATTGACTCCTGCATGGCTTTTGAGCTGGCTGACTCCAGAAGCAGTCTGAAGGTTGCTGTGCTGCTGAGACACAATTATTTGCATTATTAAACATGTTGGCAATTTGGGCTGAATTCAGGTTGCTCACAAACCTTTCCTGTTCCTGTGTGATTGCAGGACGATCCACTGGACTGGCATCGACCTCGGGATGCTGCTGCAGCCGCTCCAACACAACACTGGGAGAGGGAGCAACATTTCCTCTTCGAGTTTGCCTGCAGATTCAGATCTGTGTGGCTCAAATGCAAACTTATTACTAAACACTATTTATCCTTTTGATCTAAATCTCTGACTCAAGGACCTCCCAAAACACAGCATTTCTAAAGGAAAGGGGCTCAAAGGCCTCTTGAAGTGGGGCTTCCGTTGGTGTAGACAGTCAATGGAGGTTGGACACTGAACCTGCAGAGAGCACAGTTAGGGGAAATAAACCCCACTGACAGTGAGCAGTGCAATTTCATTTTCCTTCAGGAGGTCACTACTCTATTCTTTCCCACAATTTTAATCTGTATTAACTTCTTGTCCCTTTTTTTTTTTTTTAATTTAGAGGGATTTAAGTGAAAATAAAATATGTCAATATGACTTTTTGGTTAAGATTTTAACTGTGTTTCATAGTGGGTTTTTTTTTTTCCTTTTCCCTAACATTTTATGGAAATGTCTGGAAACAGTCCCCACGTGGTCAATGCTTGTTAGTAGTCTGTTTTTACCCTCAATGCCCTGATTTTATCCTCTTTGAAGAGATCTACTATTTGCAGAGTATTATTACTGGGATGAAAGAGTAACATGGGTTGATGGATAAACAAATAAGCAACAATAAAATGCTGCCCTTGCAAAACACTGTACAAACATCAATTAATTCTATTTGCAGCAGCCTTATGCAGCTGAGAAATTCCCATTCTGCAGATGGAAGTGTTAAGGCAAAAAAGTGGCAAAGAATTTTCACTGTGCTGGGGCACTGATTCAGACAGAGGTTTGAGGTTTGACTCCTTCCCTAAGGGTGCTTTCCCACAAGTACCAGAAGGCTCTGTAAGCCCTGGAACAAGTTTTTATTACAACAGAAACTAAGCTGCGTGATTTCTTTTCTCTCTCCTGTAAAGAAAACTCTCCCTGTGGAAGAGGTTCTTGTTTTCAGGCTCTTTAGCAGCTGAGCAGCATCAGATCCCAGCCTGTCCCTCCTGGGTTCCCAAGAAGTCTTTTCTCCCTTCCCTAGAAAAGTCTTGATGGTGGGGCACCTTCTTTCTCCCAGTAGGCCACAGCCTCTCTGTGCCTTCTCCCTGTGTTAATAACCTTTTCTCCCCATCTTCTGAGCTCTTAATTTCCTTGAAGAGCCCAGCTTTCCCCCTTGAGGTCCTGTTTGGAGCCAGAACAAAGCCAAGAGGCAGCTTTCCTCTTTCTGCTTCGCCTCAGCCATTTATAAGCGTGTAACATCTGATGCCCAACAGGCCGCAAGCAGACGTGTGACCCAGACACCATCCATCACGCTTGGCGACAAAGTGACTCTTAATTCTGCTAGTCCAGTCCATCTTGGGAGGCTGAGATAAGGGAGGCTGTTCCTCAAAGAGCCCATAAGCTTTTCTTTGGTGAAAACTGTGAATGTTTTATTGTTGCTCATAAAAGGAGCCTTTCATATGGTTTTACACTGGATTTGGTTTTTCTGTGTGCAGCTTTTAACTGATGGAATCATTCATGGCGACTTTTTAATTTACTGATTCAGAGAAAATCATCCCTTTCTTTTTCCAGAAATAAATGCTTGGTCTTTCCAAAGCACAGTTGCCTTTTAATAGTGCTAAATTGGTGACGTTAAGAGTTGCCACGTGGCTGCTTTGCTTTCTTGCTCTTCTGAATTTTTCCTAAGAGAACATGAACTGAATTTCCTTCTCAGTGGAATTACACCCTCCTGAGGACAAAAGTAGAGGCAACATGAGTTCAGTATATAATAACAGCTGCCGACTGAAGGGACAAGGAAGGCTGGAACTCCCAAAACAGAATTCTCAAACTGAGCATCCTCCTGGAAACACCCTGAGTTGATCTACAAGTGCTAAAATGGTTTAAAGAAGCCAATGGTAATTTACATTTAGCACATCAGCATAATATGCAAACAATTATCTACTTTTATAGAAGAAATATTTTGAAAGCTGTTTTATTTAAGTCTAAGAATGAACCTTCCTTGCTTGTACCATTTTTGTCACAGTGGTGTCAAAATGCGTCTGTCAAGTACCTGATTTTCCTACAGATCACTGTTCAATCTCCCTGTGTTAGGCTTAAGCCATCCCATGCAGGAAGCACTCTGCTTCCAGACTCAGGGAGACGGGAAGCTCAGCAGAGAGCAGGATTCAAACCCAGCCCTTCTAAAACAATTTCCTTCCTGTTTTGCACCTATTTGACCAACTCAAACTGACATTCAGCTGCTAGTGAAGCAAAAAGTGAACACTTGAGGAAGAAGGCATTTAAAATTGAAGCTGAGACTCTGGGTAGAGAAAATCTGTGGGGTTTTATGGCATTTTCATATATATATATATTCATATATCTAGTACATGTATATATTCTCAAAACATTTGATTTTAAGAGGAAACCACTTATATGACGATTATTTTTAAGAGGGTTGAGAGGTTTTCTGTAATTATGCTACGCTCACAGAATCATAGAATCCTCTTACACATCTGCTCATTACATATCTGTGTCTCTGTAGCTAATCATTTAGAAATTCATCACATGAAATACATAAACAAGGCAGTTCCATAACATTCACAGCCAATCAGAGAGGCTGGCAATGCATTTGATTATTTCCCAGAGTCAATATTTCTGTTAAAAGCCATTTAATTTCATTTTCTTTCTCCTTATTTTGATACTAGAACTCCTCATTTACACATGCACAAAGATTTTAAAGGTCTTTTCCAGCCTAAACAATTCTATGTTTCTAAGCTGTTGATGTGTGGCTGGATGAGGTGGGTTGAAGACAGTGAGACAGTGAGGTGGGTTTAAAACTGGCTGAAAGGCAGGTCCAGGGAGTGGGGATCACTGGCACAAAGTCAAGTTGGAGGCCAGTAACTCCCAGTGTACCCTGGGGCTCAACATAGGGTCCAGTCCTGTAATTTTCATTACTGATCTGCATGAAGAGAGAGAATGTCCACTGAGCAAGTTTGCAGGTGATAAAGAACCAGGAGGAGATGCTGATATGCCAGAGGAATGTGCTGCCATCCAGAGGGACCTTGAAGGCTGGATAAATGAGATGACAGGAGCCTCAGGGAGTTCAACAAGTACAAAATCCTGCAGGTGGGAAGGAACAACCCCAGGCACCAGTACATATTGAGGGCTGCCCAGCTGGAAAGCAGACAGAAAAACACATGCAGATCCTGGTGGAAACCAAGTTGAATAGGAGCCAGAAAGGTGCCCTTGCCCCAAAGATTAATGATATCCTGGGCTGCATTAGATAAACTGCTACCAGCAGGTTGAGGGAGGTGATCCTTCCCTTCTCCTCAGCACTGATGAGGCCACACCTGGAGCTTCTTGTGCTCTATAGATATAAACCAAGATTCACTGATGTTCTCAGAAAAATCTCTCCTAAGCTTTGCAACTGATCAGTGAGTTCACCAAACGTTAAGAATTAAACTGAGATATTCATATGTCATGAATTTAGCCATGACATATTCCTCTTGTTTTCAAAGTCAGGACATGTTCTTCATTAGAAAACTATTCAGATTTCATAGGGCCCAAATCAGACTTTGGAAGAGCTTTTCTCTACATGAACCTCACAGGGAGCCTAAACCTGCTAAACCCTTAAATTAGATCCCTCAGTTGTCTTCCTTAAATTAAACTGAATAAATCAAATAGACTTCTTTTTGGTTTTTTTTTCCAGTAGTGTCCTCCAGAACAAGTACTTCAAGTTTTTAGTTTTGTTTGCTTTTCTCACAAAGCCTATACACCATCCCTCATTACAAGCTGGGCTCCGCAACTTTTGTCCTAATGCAAATTATTATGTAAAGCAATATATTATGCACAAATTAGGATTGGGCCCTATGAACAAAGGCATATATTTGCATTTGGATGAATGTATTTGTGCACAGCTTAATCTCCATGTGATTGTATTTGAGATCTCAGGGACAGTACCTAATGTTTTCCCTTCGGAATTGCCATAAATAAATGAACTAGGGATAAAATACTGAACTGATCTGTGCAATTGTTAAATTACTGCAACTGATGAAAAATACATAGCCCTAGAATTCTGACAAATATCTTCAGCTCAGAGCTGGCAAGGTCACAAAGCCTGAACTGAGCTGCAAAATGATGGGTATTTACCTCTCGTTGAGTTAATATGGCCTAAACCCTTAAAGGAAAACAGTTTGCTTTTGGAGTCAGAATGTCGGGATAGTTTAGGGCAGGAAGGCAAGCTCTTAAAGTTGATCTGAAGTGGTTTATGGCAACATTGTCCCTATTAAAAAAACTACCACACAGGAGGTGGTAATTACTGCATGTAGGAGTGAAGTGCAGGAATGGAGGATGATTTATCACAGAATGGCTGGGACAGGATGGGACCTTAAAGATCATCTAATTCCAATCCCCTGCCACAGGCAGGGACACCTTCCACTAGACCAGGTTGCTCAGAGCCCCATCCAATCTGGCCTTGAACACTTCCAGGAATGTGGCAGCCGCAGCTTTTCTGGGTAATTTGTGCCAGGGCCTCATACATGTTATTTATGACACTGAGCAAACTGAATGTGCAAGAGCACATTCCAGCTGAAGGGTGGGAGCTCAGAGGCAATAACTTCTCAGTCTGTTCCTGTTTGATCTGCAAGGGCTTGTCTACATTGTCATGAACCAGGATGCTAAAAGTCAGGATGCTGATCATATCATTGTACTTTCTGACACAGCTATGGATTTAAGTATAAAGAACACATGGGATGATGTCCTATTTTAAATAGGACATTATTTAGAAACAAGGCAGCACAGCCTGAATTATCTGAGTTGCTACCATATCCAAGTCCCTGTGATCGTAAACAGATCATGTCCCCTGCATCTATTAATTACACTGCAAATTCGCCTGATTGTGTGACTGTCTAACAGATTCAGTGTCGTGGCTCTAAATTCTGTTAATTACAATTCTGCCAGATGGGTGATGGAAAAGGGAACAAGCTCCAAATTTCTGCAAAAAGTTAAGAGAAAAGAAATGTCATCCTGTTTTTCACGTAGCAAATGTTAAACCAGATCCTGGTCTATATAAACTGACCAGCTCTCTTGCTGGTGTTGGACTGATCCACACCAGCTGAAGATACGGCCCAGTGTTAAAAGAACAGATGATTCATGCAGTTTTTATATTAAACAGTAATATGATATTCTCTAACATAGTTTAATAGGTACCTATTGAGTGCCAAGTTTCAGTCCATGCCTAATAAGTATACTGACTAATAATAATTAACAGATCTACTTGGAAAGCAGTAATTTTCATATATTCCCCCTGCAAGATTTTTAACTGTTAATGAAAGTTAGATTAACAACTGCTGTAAGACGGATCTAGAATCCTCAGCTTTTGGCTTTTTTGGCTTTTTTTTCATCCTTAGCAAAAGAATGATCATAAGAGACTCCAGTTTCCATCATGGGGGTAAAAAGGACCCCCAGGGAATATCCCAAGGCTGACTGCAGCAAGGACTTTCTCAGGTAAAGAAGCCCATGGCTCTTGCTAAACAAGTGGGAAATTGTGTTGATATTTTAGTCTGCAGCAATTTTTGCAGGGATTTTTTTGTCCTCATTTTGTGCTCTGCGACCACGGAAATCAAAGGTAACACATCATTGCAGACTACACAAGGGTCTGGAAGCACAAAGAGGATTTTTTTTTGCAGTGTTGAGATCCTCAAGCTGGTAGTCTTTGAGTCCAAGCAGTCTGGCAAAGGAATGTTGTATAAACCGGGGAATGAAAGCTTCAGGCTGCTATTTGCACTGCGCTGAACACGGGGGTAAAGCCCTCTGAGCCACCACAGGAGCCTCCTATAAACAGGTCTGGGAGCTGGGCACCAGCCTCACTCATCCTGCAGCATCCAAGGGCACATCGTCCTCCCAGGGTTCCTGTTTCTCACCTGCAGTATTCCTGGCAAAGCGAGTGTTAAAGGAAAGTTTGTGTCTTTTATGTGAGGAAAGGAATTAAAAACACAGCCCAGGGTCTGAATAACACTGACTCACACCGAGGGAACCCAGCCATGCTCTGCTGATACTGAATGTATCTCTCGCCCCAAACGAATGAACTGATTCACTACTTCTGTGAGGACAGAAAAAAAAATAATAAAGGCCTACAACATTGGCGGATTTTTATTTTTATTCTTTCTTTCATGCCTGCTAGTGGGCAGTCCTGACAGGCCAGGCTTTCCCTGAAACAATGCAAATGAATGGCTGAACACCACACAGTTGCTGGTGCCTTCATCCTTCGTGGGCTGCAAATGCAGCAGAACTGTGCATATTTAGTGTCTGCGAGGTGCCTTGGATAATGATCTTCCTCTGATGCAGTATTATTGCTGTTTCTGGCAGGCTCTAGAAGAGCAGGCTAATTGCACAGTGTCAGATGGTAGGTGTGTTACTGGGTAAAAATCTAAGAGGCACATCAGCAGGGCCTTTTACAATATAATAGGCACTGATTAGCCAGCCATGTAATACGGCTGGAAAAGTTTCACCACTCACTATTTGCTTTAAGTTCAGGAGGTCTGAGTGTAAACTAGGAATAAAATGGAGACTTTTGTTTCTTATTATGGCAGTGAAGGATTAAGAAATTGCACTGTTTGAAGAGTCCAGTCCCTTCACTTCACTGATTTTGCCCACTTTAACACCCATTTCTTGGAAAAATGCCATTTGTCATTTAGCTTTTCCCAGGCTGGTGATTTCAAGGATTCTTTCACATCCCATCAGAATAACCAGCACTTTAATCCAATCATATTAGGGCTTGATCCTGAAAGATGCAAAAAATTCTCTTGCATAGGACACGGAAGGATGAGGCCCCTGGTTTTAAAAGCCTTATAACAAAACAGTGTCAATGCAGATTGCAGTGTTAAGAAAATGATAAGAAAAGTTCTTATATTCTATCTTACCCACTTGAATTAAATCTAGTTATTCCTTTCTCCAGAAACCAAGAGACTGATACTCCAAAAATCCCAAGAAGGCATTTCTCTATCAACCTTAAATATATGAGGGAGGTGCTTAGATACTAGATGGCAGTATAAAACCTTAATAAAATTCATTTCAATAATGACATTTTAAATAATCATGCAGTACATTATCAATACACTTGCTGGGTTAGCAGAGGAATTAATTTAATTTCACCACCATCCTCTGTATTCCAAGTATTGAAGGTTTCTTTTAGAACAGATAGATACTTTTTGTGTAATATTCAGACATTAATGAAACCTTCAGATAGACTCTACTTTCTCCCTAAATTTAGTCATTTCCATAATTGCAGTGAAGAAAAATAAAGCGTTATTTTATATCAATCTTCAAAAAGTATCTTCATTACAATCAGGAAAATTTTGTTACTGGTAAAGATAATCTCCTTAAATATAATTTCTCTCTGCATTGCTGCCATGAATGAGAGCAGTAGAGGGAAAAAATTGCCCCAGCAAATCTGATGCTGAAATATAGATTGTTGATAATTAGTAGTCTTATGTGCTATTTCTCATTTTGGCCAATCCATTTTTATGTCACCAATTTGGGAAACGCATCACAAATCCAAGACTGTTTGCAGAAACCTAAAGCTGAGAAATATATTGAATGCAACAGATGGTGGTTAAGTTAGGTAATAGAACAGAGTATCCTGCTAAAGAGATTTATAATCTGCTTTTTATTGCTCATTCTGGAGGACGTTAGCATTCTCCATTTACGCTCATAAGGCTTTTTTCATGGCAATATTCATAGTTCATAGACTAATTCTTAGAGCATTGTTACATTTATCTTATCCAGCCTCCCACATAACACAGGTCAGGGCATTTCATTAAGTGTTTCTTGCACCTAGAAACATACTTTTATAGCAGCTATCATAGCAATGGTAAACTGCCAACACCTTTCTGTCAATTTATGCTCTGTTACTGTGAACTCTCACTGCCCCAGCCCAAAGTGCTACCCACTGCCATTTACTCTCAACAGCTCGTGGTTGCACTTTCACTCTCCCAGCTTGCTGGTTCTGTAGATTTATCAAGTAGAGCCACGTAAAAGGGCAGAAACAGAACGTGAATGATGCTAAGTTCAGATGAATACAGAGTAAGCAGTGGTAAGACAGGGTATATTAAGTAGGAAATACAAGTCAAGGAAGCAGCAGTTGAAGGGCTCTTGAGCATTTCACCAGGAAAGGTCCTCTAACCTTTGTGCATGGTGCATTTCAATTGGATGTCAAAGCCTCTCCGTCTATAGCTCTACTGAACATAAAACAAAAACCACTTGAAAATTAGATGAAAATAAGCTCTGTTTGGTATTGATATGGTGGGTTTTTTGTTATTTTTCTTATTTTTTTCCCAACAGAACAGAACTTTTCAAGTCATCTATATTCCACGAGTAACAGCACTTACCTTTATGAGTCTCAACATTTTTTTCTTTTTCCATGAGCTTTTGCTTTATGAACTGGCATGAATAAACTCATATCTACAAAGAATACTTGCTGGCATGGTAAGGCCACACATTCTTTTGCAAACACACCCACTGTTGCTCCATGGCCCACAGGCAGATAACAAAGGTTTCATATAAAATCTTCTTAACGTTGTTAGCACACCGGGTCTGTGACACATATCATGGGACACATCAAATCAGCACAGCAGCACCTTCAGACTTGTAAATGCGTGGTCTGTCTGCAAACCCCTCTGCAGACACGTGCCCAATCCTGCAAGTCATTTAGCACAGCAAACCAGGCCCACACACACCTCACATGGCTGTCATGCTCCTATCTCTGTTGTAGGCAGTGCACCAAAAGGACCACAGAGGTGTGGGAGGGACTGAGTGTAACAGGTGTCTCAAATGAACTCCAAAATAGCTTTCTGCAGCTTTGGCTGTGATCCCTACTTACCATGTTTACATGAACGTTTTGTTGTTTTTATACTTTCCCACATTTTCCAAATCCATCAGTTGTCTTTCATCTCTAAATCCAGGAAACAAACCTCATAGAGAAGCGGGCAGTTTTTCCATTATGCTGCCTACAGCTCATCACATAGTGGATCCCTTATCACCATGTCCAGATGTTATAGCCAAAAAAATAATAAATGACAGAATTTATTTCATTTCCAAGGATTGCTGTGCTGGATGACTCCATATTCTCTCTCACTTCCGAGACTGGGGGCCACTGTAATATCTCAGCATCTCAAAAGCATCTGCCTAGTACCTGCATGAGGAAGAAATGTATTTTATTTTTCTACAAATGAGAAAGGCCCTCAAAAAGTTGTGAGTGAATTTCCAGGTTTTTATATCTGGAAATATCACCAAACGCAAACAAGCCACTTTCATTATTCTTAAATACAGCAGTTCTCAATAACATGATGGAACTGTTGTACTGAAGAAAAGTAGACTATTTCAAAATAAGTTGGGTAGTCAATGAGGAACATTCACCATTTTATTAGACATTATTTGTTACATGTAAAACCCCTTGATTCAAACTCAAATAGCCCATTTCTGTCAGTAAATTTATAATCTAACTCTTGATGGGCTGGATTTCACTTTGAAATGTTTTACAGATCACACCCGATACTGGCATCATCCTTATTTCCCTCCATCTGTACCTAAACCCAGAATTACCCAACAGATCTCAACCAGGGTAATGCCCATATTTTCACTAGTGTGCTTACCTCCAGTAAGTTCATTGCCTTATTTCATACTCATTGCAAGAATCAGGAATGAAATAATTGCATTTACTTTTTTTCAGTTACAGGCTGTTAAACTTGCCATGTGAATGCATTCTCTTCTGGTTTGCTCAGGAAATGGCAATTAACATAAAGCCCAAATGCTAAATGCACAACCAGGGCATATTTTTAATTGCTTTTAGTCACTTTTAGAAAAATAAAGGAACCAGGCATTTTCCTTTAGTTCCTTGACTAATCAGATTTCAGATTCCCAACATAAATTACAGTCTATTTGTATGCAAGTGTGGGTTTCCTTTCTGAGCCAGCTGGTCCTGACTCTGCTGTCTGTGTGAGCTTAAGCAGAACACCCCTCATGTTTTATCTGGTTTTTGGCATCAAGTGAGGGAC
Source organism: Lycocorax pyrrhopterus obiensis (assembly GCA_014706295.1). Lineage (NCBI taxonomy): Eukaryota > Metazoa > Chordata > Aves > Passeriformes > Paradisaeidae > Lycocorax > Lycocorax pyrrhopterus. The sequence continues at coordinate 5,312,290 of JACSVZ010000015.1, forward strand.
AGGAAAGGACCAAACACCTCATTTTTTAAAGGCTTCCTATTGACAGGTAGGTTTTGGTTACAATGGCAGAAGTAAGTGATGTCCAAGCTCCTGACAAAAAGTTTAGTAATTGCAGAGTTGGCAACAAAAACTGATTCAAGCACAAGTGCTGTAGTGAGAGCTCTGACTGCATGGCTTTCTGTAAGTGCAGGCTTAATCTAATACTAAAGGCACAACAAAATTTGAAGGCTATGGATGAAAACAAGGAAAATTCAAAGAAGACAGGGTAGGATGTTAACAATAATAACTGTAAACCATCGGAATTACTTTATATGAAAATTGCTTTTTTCTCCCTCCCTTCCTTTGAAGTCTTTGAAACCAAACCTCACTATCTTTCTGATGGATCTTCTCTAACTCAGGCAGAAATCACTGGTGAGGCTTAACACAGGAATTACTGTACATCATTTTGTGCTATAGAATCATAAAACCATTTACGTTGGAAAAGACCCCTTAGAGTGCAACCATTATCCCAGCACTGCCAAACCCACCACTAAAAAATGTCCCCAAGTGCCACACCTACAGACCTCCTAAATGCCTCTGGGGATGGTGACTCCCCCACCTCCCTGGGCAGCCTGTTCCAGCGCCTGACAACTCTTTCCATTAAGAAATTTTTCCTTATATCCAACCTAAACCTTCCCTCATGCAATTTGAGTCCATTTCCTCTTGCCCTGTCCTTTGTTACCTGGGAAAAGAGACCGATCCCCACCTGGCTACAGCCTCCTGTCGGGGAGTTGTAGAGGGCAATAAGGTCATCCCTGAGCCTCTTTTTCTCCAGGCTGAACACCCCCAGCTCCCTCAGCTGCTCCTCACAGGACTTGTGCTCCAGATCCTTCATGGGATCCTAATGCAGGAGGTCAGAGGAGACAATGGGTTTTTTGAGCCATGACATGGAACTTCATTATATTGATGCCAAAAGCTTGATGAAACACATTACACCCTTACGTTTCAGGCAGTGGATGTGACATGGGAGTGAAATCTAATTTCAGAAAAAAAAATTATTTAACATACCTAAGCCATGGACCCGGTGTTAGGCTCTGCTCCCAACTACCTCTGCCAGTGAGGAGACCTCGAGCCTTGAACCTGACGCTCTCTCACCCACGGCTGACCGGGATGATGCCTCTTCTGTACATTCAGCATGGCTTCTGCAATGATTGTCTGTTAAGTTGTGTTTTCCTGTGCAATTGGATACTACAAAGAAAGCCTCATGCAGCATTCTGTCACAAGCTGCTAATAGCTGCTGATTCCCCCTTCCACAGAAACATACATTAAAGAGGAGAAGACATTATCAGACTCATGCTGAGATTTAGAAGTCCTCCATGTGGGTATGAGAAGAGAGAAATTGAAGGAAGAATAAGAGGGGTGATAAAGAACAGACACAATCTCTTCAAAATTATGGCCATTGAAAGGAAAAATTTTTCCTGGATCAATCTTGGGACGGCAAACTCTCCATCTGAACTTTGTCTCTGTTTTGTCACTGAAAAAAATTCTCCTGATGGGACATACCTTATGATATTATTTGTTTGAGTCTAGACCTGGTCCCTAGCTTACTGGAAATCTATATTTGCTGCAGATTGCCTGCTTTATGCTTTTTATAAAGCACAGCTTTTTTCAAAAGGCTCGGCTCCCCCTGATGTCCATGGGACATTTAGCATTTGACAATAATGTGAGTAAAATTGGACCAATGCTGAGAAAAATCTCTCTCCCATATGCCATAATGAAACCCCCCCGTGTGTTTATGTGCTTTTTAAAGCACGTTAAGTGATTATGACGGGGCAGACACTTTTAATATATAAATCTCTAGAAAATGACAGAACATTTCTGAAGCCTCCTGAGTGGGTAGGAATCCTGAACCAACTGTTATTTCATATTTAATCCCATTCCCTTTCTCCCTCAAACTAGGCAATCCTGATTAGGCTCTACCTTTTAATAAAATAACAAATTCAAATAACAAATGCAAGTACAGTAGTGTGCTCCATATAAAATTTACATTAGAGCTTTTCTGAGAAAAGCTTTAATGCTGTGCTTGAAGTAATTTTATTTTTACGGAGTGCTGCTCATTAAAAGTTGTAAATCCCTTTCTGTGTTGCCGAGGATGTGTCTAGCTCCCAGTTAAATGGAAATGTATAATCCTTCTCACTCATTTGATTTTCTTAAATTGTGGTTCTCTCTCTGGGCTCAGTCCTGGAAGGTGCCAGATACTCCCCAGTCAGGAAAACAGAACCAAAATCAGACCTTCCTCCTTGTCTGGGTGGTATTTCACTTTCCTGAACAAAAGCCATTCCTTCTCTCCTCCTGCCCACTTTCTGCACCCTTGATAAAGGAACAGAGAAATGGGTCAGACCTGTTTCCCATTCTCCCACCTCCATCCCCCCCCGGAGCAGCAGAGCTGAAGCTGTGGGAGAAGCTGAGTGTGGTGTGCATGGTGCATTTTCTGTGGGTGAGAAGAAGACCATGAGGCATGTCGGGACTTGGGAAGATCACAGTCTCCTCCACAGCTTCTTCTCTCCAGCCACCACACCAGTGGGTGGAGTGTGCCTAAAATGAGCCTGAAGTCCAGATTTTCAGACACATTCTATCAGCTGTCTATCACTCTGGGACTTTGATGCCTAGCTACTTCAAAACGCAAAAGCCCTGCCTGAAAATTGGTAGCATCTGGAATCTCCCATTATTTGTCCCTTCAAATTTTTGCTGCAGAAATAGGGAAATAATTAAACCAGAGAAAAGTCACAAGGGGAATGTGACTCATGTTTTATTTGCCAAGCTGTTGGAAATGCTGAAGGCCTCCTGCTGTCACACAGAGCCTCACAGAGGTTTTGCCAGTCCTGAACATTCCCAGGCTGGTGCTGAGGATTCGGGAAGGAGGAAACACTGTGCCATTATCCAGAGCTGGAGCCATGACCCATAAAGGAATCTTCTCTGTGCTTCTAAAAGGATCAACTTCTTTCTCGGTTGTATTTTGTCAGAAGTATAGACATGGAAAGATGGCTTTTCTCCTGTGAATTTTAGGTTAATGTGACAGAAACCAGAAGTCTGATTAGACTTTTATGTGAATTCCAGAAAAACAAAAGTCTTTTAAAACATGCCATTCTTGCTCAATGGAACCAAGCAACTTTGTTTTCCTCGTCAGGTCTTTTCTTAAAGGTAAATTAATTCAAGGTTATCACTTCCCTTCAGCATCCCCCACTTCACTGGAATTAGTCCTAATTTACTTTAATGAAACGTACAATATTAATCTTAATTAAAAGCCTTGGCGACAGACCTGTGTAGACTCATGACACAGACACCTTGCACTTTTGTTGGAGCCTCTCTTCTTTGTCATTTGGGTTCCAGGAATTTGTCTTTCAGCAAATGATAGCCCTGATAATTTTCAGCCCTATTGATCAGTTAGGTTGTCAATGACTTCAGAGAATTTTCCTGATAGACTCTGACTTAACTCACTCCTTAACTCAGCATTTCTTGTCAGAAAAACAGCCTGAGTCAGTTGGCTCAAATAACCAAATTATTTTGCAGACACGTTGCATTTCAACAAGTAAAATTGATAATTAACTAAAAGTTCAACAAAACTGGCCATTGAGTGACATCAAGAACAAAGCTGTCCACAGAATTTTTCATCAGGAAGGGCTGAATTGGGATTGTTCAGCCTGGAGAAGAGAAGGCTCTGAGGTGACCTCATTGCAACTTTTCAGTACCTGAAGGGGGTTTGTAAGAAAGCTGGAGAGGGCCTGTTTGCAAGAGCATACGGTGATAAGACAAGGGGAAATGTATCTAAACTGAGATAGGGCAAGTTTAGACTGGATATTAGGAAAAAATTCTTCACTGTGGCGGTGAAGCTGGACCAGGCTGTCCAGAGAAGTTGTGAATGCCCCTGAACATGTTCAAGGCCAGGTTGGACGGGGTTTGGAGAAACATGATCTAGTGGCAGGAGTCTCTGCCCATGGCAGTGATGTTGAAAACAGATGACCTTTAAGGTCCCTTCCATCCCAAACCATTCTATGATTGTAATCTTCTGTCTTCTCTCTGAGCACATTGCATGAGAAGAGGCAGGACGGGTGTGCTCGACAGGCGCCTTTGCAGTTGTTCAGCTCAGGCATATGACTTCCTGCTTGGCAGCCGCTACAGAACTGCTGGTTCCTTTCCAGAAACCCAAGTGGAAAGCTGGTTTGCATTCATTTTGATGGCGTGAAACATCACTGTTTTCCATGATATTTGGAGAACACAAAACTAAGTATGAGGCTTTTTGCTTTACCTTATATACATGTATATATCTGTACATATACATATTCGTGTATATATATGTGTATCCATTTCATGAGATGTGGAAAGAAGTTTGCATGTGAGTGACACAAATGTTTGTACTGCTGAATGATCCTCTATTTTTTTAAAAAATGAAAACCACGCTGTTGTCCATCCCACCACTTTTCATCCCACACATCTTCAGCGAGTTAAAAAACACAATAAGCTGCTCTCCCCTGCTCCATTAAACTGAAGCATGTTTAAATTAGCCTTTCAACACCTCTCCCTCTACAGTGAACACTCACACAGGCTTGAATATCAAACTCCAGATGTTTGGGATCTTGGCAGTCATGCCCTGCTCCTGAACCTTTGCCATCAGCTGAAGCAAATGGCTGCTACTGAGAGTGTTGTTGACCTAAACATTTTCTGACAGCGGCTTCAACCTGCCCCTATGATTGACACTTCCCAGAAAGCTGATGTGTCTGATGGGCTGTATCAGTTTCAGCTCTTTAGGTTTCAGATTCAGTAGCTGGTAAAATGAGTTCAGTTCTCACCGTGCATAATTCGGTAACTGCTGCATCAGCTTTAGCTCGCTCTGCATTTAATTTATTAGGAGAAGAGATGCGTTTCACATGCACAGATTGATTGTTATTTCACCAGGTGATGTGTTTCAATCAGCAGGTGATAGATGTCATTTACTACGTTACATAGTTGCAGATGTTGAAATATGGTTCAAAGGGATACGTACTTGATTTTGCAATATATTCTGATGCATTTTGACACGCTTTTCATGTAGTAATATATTCATTCATTCCTTCTATTGTGTATGTTTTTCAGGTGGGGTTTTTTTGTATTGGGTTGTTTGGGTTTTTTTTTATTTAGATGTGTGATTTATGGATGTTTCTCTTTACTTAGACTGTGCTTAAAACTTTTATCCCAGATAAAACTCTGGTTTGCTTATTTATATATCAGAAATATTTACACATGTAAATTATTACCATATGTAAACCTCCACGTACAAAGCAAAATTAGTCAATTTGTAGAGATATGGACTAAACATTGCAAGATGCTTATAACTTTGGGACTCTGATTTTGGTGAGATCTTAGGACATTGCTCAAGTAACATTGATTCATAACCTGCTTCACATGCTCACTACTTTTATTCTTGTCATTCATAACTTTCTAATTTTCTCTATGTCTATATAAGAAGAAAAAAAAATTGTGCTAGGTTTATTTTTTATTTATAGAACTCCATATAAGCTGACAAAGATCTCACAGTCCTGAGATGAACTTTTAGGAAATGTCTTGATTTCTGTGTGTGCTGCACAAAGATTTTCTGAATTTCCAAGCTAACAACATTTCTACCACCCCCAAACACATGCTGTTGGACAAATGTATATTTTTTCCTTGTGAAAAATGGACCATGATCCTCAAAGTGTATCGGTAGGCAGTTGGCAGTAGGCGAAGGACAAGTATTTTATCTGAGGAAAGATGAAGCATCAGACAAAGCAGGAGCTTCGCATCGCGTGTTGCAGCTGGAGGTTCAAATGAGATTCCAGCAAATTCAGTTGTGTCCTTTGTCATTTTGGAGTGGATGCTCTAAGACTGAGACATTTTACTTGAATCATGAAGCTTTTCAGACCAACTATACTTCAGCTCTTTAACTTTACAAAACACTTCACAGAAAATATTTAGCCCTTTAAAAGAACTTCCTCAAAAACTAGGAATGTCACTATTCCACACCACCATTAAACACTACATGACATTGTCGAGAGAAGAAGAGATTGAGTGAAGAAACAAGAACAAAGCTTCTTCTCACCTTTGTGTGCTTCAATTCCAAACTCCAAACCTTTAAATAAGGGCTGCAATTTGGAATATTCTCTAATGCTTTTGCTGGGAATGATTTTGCTAGCACATTCAGGGCACTTAAACTCTGCTTCTCCTCCGAACTGCTCTCTGGAGGAGGTTTTCTCACCCCAGTCAGTATAAAGAGAGCCACAGTATACAAATCTCCTAACTTAGGTATCTACACTGTAAATACCCTCTCAGGGACTGTTGCTGCAGGATGTAGCATTAAAACCTGCTCCGATGCCTCAAAGAATTACTAAAATGTTGTCACAGGCAGGCAGCTATGTATCATTTTTCTGTCACTGAGCACCTTTACAGCATTATAAATATTCTAAGTGCTCAAACAATGTGTGAAGTAAATCCATTTTAAACCAAGCCAGTTAAAGTATAAACAGGAAAATGTTTGTCTTGTTTTTGCCTTTTCGTATTTTTCCCAACACAGAAAATAATAAATTGCGAGGCTTTAAAATGCTGGAACAATAAGGGCAATTTTATAAAATTTTTTAACAGTTTGAACAATGTTCTGCTTGGAGGATGATGAGCATATATGTGTATATATATGTGTTTGTATATATATATATGGGGATTGTGCTTTGGTTTTTTTTACACCACCTTTCTGACTTACAAAATGCTTCAGTTCATTGAATTTATTAAGAGAAAAATTGTGTGTTGCTGTTTCTGATCCAGTGATTAGTTGAACTTATCTCTTGAGGACTGTGGGAGAGAAGAAATTCTTAGGCTTTGTTTTTGCAATGCCATCTTTGGACGTAGATCCAGAATATTGATATCAAGGGACTCACCTAAAGCTTATTGAAATCAATAGGAAGACTGACTGCAGTGATAATGATACTAGCCACAATTTTGGAAATTTCTTAAGCAACAGCTTTATAGTGCAATGGGATTTGAGTAAATGCTGAAGCGTTTTGCTGCGCTGAGGTTTCGTCCTGGAACCGGGGTTTATGTACCTGTATTTATCAAAGGTTGTCTGTCTGTGTGCTTGCAGGTGTGTGTACATGCGCCCAAATGAGCAATCGACGCAGGGCTGCTGTGCCTTTACTACCCAGAGCACATAGCCAAAAATCCATCCATCACATAAAATAACAGGGATCTGCAAAACCCACTGGTTTCTCCAGCTGCATCCTCCCCTCTTTTTCAGGGAGATGGTTTTGTTGTTGCATTTGCTAGGCTGTCATCGGCTATTTCTCCAGCATGGGGAGATCCTGACACCAGCCATCAATATGTCACATCTAAGTGATGTTGTGTTCAACACTCACATACGGTTTTCAAGCTCTATAGTCGTGTGTTCTGCATAAGAACCTGCCGTGGCTTAACCCCAGCCAGCAGACAAGGCCCATGCAGCCACTTGAAAGCCCTGCTCAGCAATAACAAAAACATCTCTGTAGTATCAACCCTGTGCTCAGCACAAAAGCAAAATATAGCCCCATACCAGCCACTGTGAAGACAGTTAAATCTACCCAAGCCAAAACCAGCACAGAATCTTTAGAAAGAGTAAGTCTGTAGCACATTTACATCATGAGAAGACCCGAATTACAAGAATTGAAGTATTTTGATGTTAACTTGCTAATTTTAAAGCTTGCTTGGGTTTGCTTCAGACCCCTAAGTTTCATGGAGAACGTGAACAGATCTTATCCCTTGCTAATTCAAATGGAGTATCCAGATGTCTGCCCATCCATAAGAATTGATTTGTGCTCAAACGTTTTTGCCATGCCCTGGTAGAATGTAAGTCATAAAGAAAGGACTTTAAATATAAGGGAGAAATCATGTCAGTAGGTTTTGGCAAAGAAAGAGTTCTCATAAATGTTGAATGACAAAAGGCTGCCAAGGGGTCTAAGAGGCCAGCACATGTCACTCTCAAGCAAAACTAAAACAAAAAGGTTGAGAAGCTGGGTCCAAAGATTGCTTTAGATCTTTTTCATGTGAGTTTATGTTCATTTGGAACCACAAAGCCCTTGACAGTGGTAATAGAGGTAAAAATGTTATGTTACTATGGAGAGCCTTTTGAGGTAGCATTATTCGGAGTTTATTTTGTGCTGCAGTTCTGTACTGTGTTTGTAGAGGGTGGTTTTTGTTGTTGCTCTGTGCTAAATTACTGCAGTACAAAAGTTTCCCATCTCACTTCACTTCCTCCCCATCTTTCAAAAAATGTTATTTCAGTAACAAGCTGAAGGTAACTTGCTGGAGAAGTTGAAGGAGACTTGCTGTGTCTATTTCTCTATCACTTTGCACTAAACAGTTTCTGGTTTATGGTTCAAAAAAAGAAAATCTTCACTTGCTGGAACATAATTTTTCCAGTGGCTGTGGCACCACATTAATCCTGAATTATTTTTCTGAAATATTAGCTGTGCAAGAAACTACATTTAAATGAAATAGCATTTTCCTGGAAATTATATGAAAATGTAAGAGGATCTGAGTTTGTTTTAAAGAGGGATAGGAATGATAGACAGACTCAAATAGTTATCTACGCATGTCCAGATGGTACATTTTAGCGATCTGAGCCTGGAGATGGATGAGAAAAACTTGTGATTTTTTATCTTGGGTCTGACACCACTTCCCTCTGTGGCCTAAGGCAAACCACTTAACTTCTCCATGCCTCAGTTCACCATTTGCCTCTAACTTGGAGTCTTTAGCACCAGCTGCTTTCACTTTCTTTGTTAATTAGGCAAGCAATCTCTTGCTTGAGGCCTGGCATTAAAAGCTACCCCTCCTGCTTAAAGGATAGTGGAGTCTTTTGATATCTGTCATGCTCATTTTTCCTGGTTTTCAATACTTTTTAAAGGTTTCTTTTGACATCTCTTGCATGTGATAATGCAATCAATATGTTTTGGTTCCTATGGATGTAACACTCGAGCAGCACACGCTTGCGCTCCTCCATCCCAGGGAGATTTGAGGAAACACAGGTGAGGATTTCAGGTTCATCCTCAGGACCTTGCCAGGACAAACAGGACATCTGCAGTGCCAGCCCCTGGACACTGTTGTGGTATCTATATATCTCAATAAAACAGCCCCTGGACCATTTTTTGCTGCCAAGACCTTGTAAATGCACACTCTTACCACACATATTTTTCACCCCACCAAATGGAGTGATTATACCCAAACTTCCCATGGGGATGAGTTCCTTTCATAAAGTGTCCCTTCTACTGCTGGGAAAGTTCAATGACTGGGAGAGGGTTAATTAGCACAGGACCAAAATCACAAGAGGCAGAATTCTGTGGTTTACATGAGGACTGAGAGCCATTTTTAACCCCGTTTTATTTGCCTGGATAGACATGGACTGCCAGGTGAGGAATAAGTTTAAGAAATAAATCATTTTAAGTGTTACAGCACATTCTCTACAGCTAACTGAGATACTTGCAGTTCTGACAAAAGTAATACCTAAGAGGCTACTCTGTAGCAGCGAATCTCTGAATACACAGGTAATAACTACCATCATCTCCTCTTCAGAAATTAAAAACCAGCACACCTATAAGTGGGAAAAGGCTCAGACTTGAGCCTCTCAAGACCTGTTGGCTGTTCTGTGCTGTAGGGAACAGAGATTCCCAAAACCAAACCATGGTTAGATTTTATTTAGACATTTATATTGTTTCTGAAGCACTCTTACAATATTAACTCCAATTAAAAGAGGTTTAGGACTAACTGGTAAGTCCCAGCATGATTAGTGACAGGTTATGGTTACTCAGGGAGATTTTCCCAGACCTATGATCCTCAGATGTCCACACTGCTCCTCCAACAGGGAGATGTATTTCCTCCTTTTGAGATATGAGAGCAGTGCCTCCGATCCCAGCAGAGCCTTGCTCCATGGCATTACATTTGAGTAGTATTTGTTTTCATGGCCATATCAACTTTCATTGGTCATTTCCAACTGAACGTAGTATTTCTGGAAGAATTTTTGCTATTGGTCCCCAGATGCTTGCCCTTGCCTTCTGTAGTACTGAACTTCATTAAATTGCAATTACTCCAGTTTTCAGACTCATCCAGTTGCTCCTTGCAGCTGCTCTGAACTTCTCTGTGTCACCAGCGAGGTTCACTTTATTGATGTACTCGCCTTCTATGCCAGGATTGTTAGTGAAAGTATTAATTAGTACTGCTCTTAAGGCTCCTCTCTCAGCCTTCCTTGAGGCTGAAAATTTCCAATCTCAGCAGTACTTGTTGCTAAATGGTCTCTGAGCAAGCCCACGTTCTCCTCCTTCTTCACTAGCAGCTTCCTGGTTTATCCTTCAGCTTCAAGTTTTATACGGTTCATGCTCCTTTGAATCAGTGTAGTCTGAGATTTTTTAATAAATGTAAAACAATCAGGTTACTCCAGCAAGAACTACCTCCGGCATCCCAAATTTAACTGTACTCTATATCTTTTTTTCTGAATATTTTTAATTTTTCTTTTTCCTTTGAGATTTGTTTCAATTTTTTATACTGTTCAGACAGAACTTACAAGTCTGTAGTGAGTTGGATCATTTTTATTGCTATTTTCTGAAAAGAATTCCTACATCTTCAACTACCTATGCCTTAGAGATATTTTACTACTGGCTCTGCAACTTCTTATTGTTTTGTAATTCAGACACATCAGGTCACTGTGATTTCTCTTAAACCCTCTGAGCTTTTGTTTCTTCCTAATTTCCATTTCCATATCTTGGCGTGTATTAGTCATCCCACCTTTGCTACTGTGTTCTCATTGCTGTTCTTATCAGCCACCTCAGCACTAGCAAATAAAGCAAGGCCATGGCACAAGCTCAAAGACTGGTGAATAACCATCCTTGCCACTGTACAGATACGATTGACCAGTTTTTGAGTCATGCAAATTAGCCTTGACATGATGGCCATGCCCAGCTCAGGGACAGATCCAAGTACAAAATCTGGATGTGACCTTCCTGCATTGCAGGGTGTAGAAAGTTTAATTATATCAATGATTAGGAGAACGAGTCTGATGAGGAGATGCTGAGGGAGCTGGGGGATTGAAACCTGGAGAAAAAAGGAGAAAACAAGCTCAGGAGGGAACTTATTGCTCTCTACAACTCCCTGAAAGAAGGTTGTAGTGAGGTGGGGGTCGGCCTCCTCTCGCAGGTAACAAGTGGCAGGATAAGAGGAAATGCCCTCAGTTTGTGCCAGCGTAGGTTTAGATTGGATATTAGGAAAACTTTGTTCACCACAAGGGTTGTTAAGCAGTGAAACAGGTTGCCCAGGGAGGTGGTGGAGAAACCATCCACAGAGACATTTAAAAGGTGTGTAGATGTGGCACCTAGGGACATAGTTTAATGCTGGACTTGGCAGTGCTGCCTTAATGCTTGAACTTGATTATCCTAGAAGTCTTTTCCAACCCTAATGATTCTATGATTCTATGTGATCCACCCACATGCAAGATTTTAGGTCATTTTATTCATTAGCATATCTGTATCCATTGAAATCAAGGCACAGTATCACAATATCCATTTAGATGAGTTCATTATCTTTTCTCCCTCCACCACTAATTCTTACTTTGCAGTGGAAAAAAGTGAAGGCGGAGGTGCTCAGTAACTTACTAAATTAGTTGCAGTCCTCAAAGCAGGGTGAAATAAAACAGGACTAGAAATGCAGAGAGTGTATTTTTATATTCCATTATAGATTTTTTTGTTCATGAAGCCTCTGGTTTGTAAGCACCTCCCTGCTGGAGTCTTTTTTTAACCTATGTTGTGATTTTATCTGTTTTCTTTTCTCCTCTGGACAATGGGTTATTTAACTTCTCCCTACCCTTTCTCCTCCCCATTCTGTTGTCTCTGCTGTCTTTTTATAGCCTTGTTTGCCTGATTTAGGTTTGCATGATTTATCACTCTAATAATCTCTTCCTGCAATGGTGACAGGGAAGGTGCCATGGAGGGTGGAAAACTCCTTCTTCTTTATTGTTGTCTCCTGTGTGATCTGACAGGTTGGGAGAGCAACACAAAAGTGGGAGGGATGGAAATGGGAGGCACCGGAGCTGCCAGAATCTCTCCCCTTTTTAACACTTCTGCCAGGTTTTCTAGAAATGACAGATTCTTCCACCCCTTTTTTTTGAGCCTTTCAGGCAGAGAGCGTGGGGCTGAGTGGCAGTAGCGTGAGAGGGTGGCCAGAAAGAGGAAATAGTTATAGTCTTGATGTGACAATTTAGATCTGCAAAGGTTTCACCTCAGGCGAAGATCCAGAGTAGTTGTGGTTTGGCTGTATGTGCCACTTAAAAGTGGGGTGAGAGGAGGGCTTGGATGGCTGTTCTGGTTTCTGGTCTATTTAATCTCTGTGAGGGGGAAAAGACACCAAAGGAAAGGCTTGCAGGAATGAAAATAAGACTGATGTTTGGTCTTCTGCGGCTTGGAAATTCTGAGCTATTACAACATCGAATAAGCCAAGCCCTGTCACTCTTTTCTCTCTATTTTATGCGTAGCACAGAGCAGCCAAAGGCCAATGGCCTGTTCGACATCTTTATAGCAGCTTTGTTTCACCTTCACACTGAAAAAATGAGCAGAGCACTAATTTTGTCCATTTTAGTGCATATCTTTGCTCATTTACTGTTTCAGAGCTCCTCTCCCCTCATAAATCCCTTGCTTTAAATATTGCCATTTCTTACCCCACTGTTAAAACATTTCCCACCACCCTCATGGTGCTGCCCTTAAGATGTTTTTGTCATAGTTTTTCATCACTTTTTTTTTTTGCTTTGAAAATGCCAAAATGAATTCTGGCTCAGGACAGCCGCCAACTTGCCAAACTGGTGACCAGGCCCTGTTTTCCAAGAGACTTAGATTATCCTTTTTTTCCCATTTAGGAGGTCTGTTTTCAAAATTATATTGAACCCCAGTACTCCTAGGAAGAAGCAACTTACATCACAGTTCTCACAGTTCAGCTCTGAGGGACAAAGTAAATTTCACTACATTCCTCTCCTCTTTTGTTTTTTATGGAATCATAGAATGGTTTGGATTGGCAGGGACCTTAAAGATCATCTCCTTCCAGACCCCCCCCTGCCATGGGCAGGGACACCTTCCACTAGCACAGGTTGCTCTGAGCTCCATCCAACCTGGCCTTGAACACATCCAGGGATGGGAAATCCACAACTTCTCGGGGCAACTTCTTGTTTTACAGCAGAGAGTTGAGGGTTCCAGTTTGTTACATCACAGACCAAGCAGTTGCCACTAAGTCTGTCAGGACTGGTTCTGGCTGGGCTCCTGAGAATCGATTCTGCCTCTCTCTCCATCATTGCTCATTGATATTTAGTGGCTCTTCACAATCAATTTTTTTTTTCTCTCTGCAGGTTCCTCCTACATAACCTGGACTTGGCTTATGTCCCAGCACTTTCCTTCAGGACAGGAGAGGGAGGGCTGATGGCTCAAGTATGTCGTGAGAGTAAGGAGAAATTGCCCTCCTGAAACCTGGGAACACCACTCTGCATGCCAGCTGCATCCCCAAGGCATCAAAGCTGGCAACAACATGGGTTCAGTGTGCCCTCTTAACAGTGATTTGAGTGTATTTGAAAGATCTGCTCTTCTTTCTGCTGCAGGGGAAGAGAAACCAGGAAAAACTATGTTGGTTTTTTTTTTAAGCAAAATAACTTTTCACTGCAGTTTTTAAAGGCTAAGTTTGTAAGGACAAATTATGGTTCTCTTTGAGATATCAAAAATTTAATTAGAAACACTCTAAATATAACTTTATTTTTTGCCAGACAACTTAATAAGTATATTTGGGTGGCTCATTTCACTTTGGAATACATAATTCTCTAATGCTTTCAAGTTTTATGAAGCTGCAGACCATCCCGATTATAGAGAGTTCTGTAGTACCTTGTTGGTTAAATATGTCTCTAATTCTGCCTGTGGCTTAATTTCGTATTAAACTTCTCAATAGTACAATCTCATCTTAATGGGAATAATAATTGAGTATTTAAGTGCTGTTTTCCATCCTAGAATAAGCCCTGCATGAGCCCAAGAGTCCATTCCCTTGGCTTGGATAGTGAGTTCCATGACCCTTCCAGTCTGCAAGGTGATCCAGAAGCTGTTGGCCCATGATGGGTGTCTTCTCCAGTCCATGGGGGTGATTTTCTCTGGAGACAGCCCTGGAAGGAGTCAGGGCAGGGGATCCTTTCTATGAGTGAAGCACTGGCTTTCCTTCCCCTGCCCTGTTGCCCCTGGACTCCTTCATGTTTGTAGGGATGAGCTATCAATCACTAACCCCAGCAGTCCATAGCTCAACATATCATTTTGTCTTCTACACTTCTCTGCAATCATGAATCATGTCAGGTTATCATAATTTGCAGTCTGCAAACCAGTACCTCTAAGCACTACATCATCAGCTACAGAAAATTCTCATTTAAATGAGAAAGATGCAGTGGATATATTTTGTAATTCCCATCCCATCTTATACTGATAGCCTTGAAGGTTTCCTGCAATGTCTCATCCTTTGCTGCAGTCCCTGCAAATTTATTCTGTATTATTTCTGAGACTGGATAATTGTTTCTTATATTTGCATTATTACATTTTCTAGGTTTCTTCAGTCTATACACTCTCTGAATCAAACCTAGGCTAAAAATGTTTTTAAGCCAAATATTGCCTTTTTATTCCTGTAACTATAACAGACTTGATCAGTTCCAGTTAAAGATAAACTTCAGATCACGTAATTCTTTACTCAGAATAAGTTTTATGCTATGCATTCACAATTATATTTGTCTTTCCTCTATGTATTTACACTTCCCATTCACTTTTTTTTTCCTAAGTGATCTATGTTTCGTCTATAATTTACAAGCATTTCATTATTTTTTAATGAAAAAATAATTTCTTTGCTTCAGCATTTTTTAGCCAAGCCCCATGAAGAACTCCTCCATGTTACTGCCAGCTCTGTCCTCTGGAAGAAGGTCTGGGTGTATGAGAACTTGTCTGTTTTTCTGACTGCCTGTGCTGGCCTGTTGAAAGGTGCTGCCTGTCCCTGCAAACCCTGTCACTCTCTGCTCTCCTGAGCACTGAGTCGTGAGATGTTCTTTTTGTCCCTGCTACTCAGGGCTGAAAACTCTTGCAAAACAGCATTCATTTCCAGATGCTGTCTGTTGTCCGGCTCTGTACATGTTCCCATTCCTCAAGCAGCTGCTTTTCTTTGACATTTTCTTGCTGTTTATTCTACAGCAGCTCTTCCAAAGCCCTCACTTTGCAGCGACCTCCTGCTTCCCGGCATCCTCTCCTGCTGGTGAATCTGTCGAGAGCAGCTGCGACTTGTGTCCCATTTAACATTTTCATCCCGCCTTGAATATTCCTGCAGCTTGGCACATCCTGGTAGCATCTTCCCTAGGTCTGGATCTACATCCTCCAGCAGTCCTTCCTTGCAGCTCTGGAACTGTGCTGCTGGTCACTACCTGATAATTCAAATGAGGCCTGATGGAGTGCAGCTACCCATCTGACTCATTAGTTTAGGATAAGTCAACAAAAACTTCAGGAGGATTCTTCTCTTTTCAGTTTCCAATCTCTCTCCTTTTTCTTCGGAAGGCAATAGTCCCCAGATTTATGAAGCTTGCCCATTTGTTCTGGCTTAATTATGTACTACTAAAGCCAACACTCATAGGGAGATGCACTATAAGCTCCAGGTCACTGCTCTGGATTTATTTCAGTATCAACTGTATATCTCTGACCTCAAAGTCTTAGCAACTGATACTGTTGAAAAATGACTGCTGTGAGCTCTTTCAAAGCTCATTTGAAAGAAATCAAACATTATGATATTTTGGGAAAGCAGGCACCTCTATATTCCTGCTTTCCAAAAGTGTAATAGAGAAAATTTCATTATTTGACCACATTAGGACTGGAAGAATTCTGTCTTTTCAGGGGAACTTCTTTAAATCAGTACAGCTGAAAACAAAAACAAAAACCCCAAAACCCAAACCAAGATAATGAAATTAAATGAAATGAGAGATTGAAACTAAATGAGATCTAGAATATAGTATTAAAATAAAAATAATAAAACCATAAAAATATTGAAAATACAATATATCATATCATATACAATATAGCATATAAGTTATAAGATATAAAAATATAAACAAAAAAATAAAAAAGCTTCCACTCTCAAGTTGTAAGTTAGAAACGATCATTACAAAAGAAGGCAAAAAGCCCCCACAGATTGCAGCTCTCACAGTTTCTCGATTCAAACTCTTGCGCCATTAAAAATTTGCGTGACTCATGGTAAAAATGTGAGACATAGTGATCCTTTAAGGCCAGAACTGGGACCTGTCCTTTGCTTAAATGTGAAGCCAATAAAAGTGGGAAAAACTAATCAGTTAAATAAATATGATAAATCATTTCTACATCTGAATTGTTATTTAGAGAAAGCTTCCCAGCATATCAGTTATCCTTCTTTCCAGGTAATGCTGTGGGAAGTAATAAAAAAAAAGCACAAAACTGCCTCTTTTAACCTGGTTACATTATAAACTATGCTGAGCATCAACTGGGACTCCTGAAAATTGTGATATCATTTAAGGTTGGTTGACTTTCTTCTATCAAAATTGATGATTCTTGGGTCCAACTTAGATCTGGACTCTCCTCAAAGCTCTAAAAAAGCCACAAGAAACAGCTTTTCATGTTCTTTACTTTCTTTCACTTTGTAATTTCAAAGAAGATGCTCTTGTGAAATTAAAATACAAAGAAATACTGCAGGTAAGCAATTTTTGGAGGGTTTTAGGTTTGTTTAGCAATTTTCATGGTTTTTTTCTTTTTATAATGCTATCCAAGCAGAAGAGTAACTCTGAAATGCAAAGCATCATTTTGATTATGTTGAAATATATAAAAGGTATTTAAAACATCATTTTACATACAGAGTATGATGCTAGCAAAATCAACCATTTTATTATTGATTGAATAATCTGTTCTTGTGATTAAAGGCCGGTTTTTAAAACAATTACACTTTCCTAAAAAAATTGAGTATGAGCTAAATTGTTTAATTAACATTAAGACACATTTCTGGAAAATAAAAAAAAAAACCAAATCGACCATATTAAAATTAAATCTGTGTGTGATTACTTCAAACAAGTCCTTATTAGTCACTACCTGGGTGATCATGGTCCTTCATGCATTCATGTTTAGTTCCCAATTATTCACAGTTTGTTAATTGGTGTGATATGGAATGAATATTGATGGTACAGCCTGAAGATGATTTCCATACCAAAGGAGAAGGCATATTTACTGTCCATGTACACAGCAAAAAACAAAGTTCCCAACAGATATGTCCTGGAAATCTGGCAAACACCTTTCTCTGTGTGCTGTATGTTGGCTCATTACACAGTCCTGCAGCAAGAGTGATGGAAAATAGTATACGCTATAATGGGAATTAATAAATAAATAAAACAAAATCAAATAATGAAACACAAAAAAAAGGGAGGGAAAAAAAAAGGAAAATGTCTAAGTTTAGCTGTTTAATTTGTACAAACTTCTTGAAAGACTCTGGACCCAGTAGGGTCCAGATAGACAAAACAGTGGTGTGACTTGCTGTTTCTAATAGAGAAGGGCCAGCATGTGGTGTTGGCTATCCAGATCTACACCTGCACTGAAACAGGAGGGTGTTCAGTGAGGAAATAGAAGCCTTAGGAACTCAGAACTGTGTCAGAGTTTTCCCCAAGCTGAGGGTTAACATCCCATTTTCAGCTAGTCTGTGCATCTGTGTTAAATCCAGCAGGGTCATGAGCCAAAATTATTCAGAGAGGAGGTGAAACAGCCTTTGAGAATCGGTGAAAAAAACCAGCCTCTTTCACTTGCTTCAAAGAATTTGTTTGGTTTTGCCATGGTGGTAGAATATATTTGCCCAGGAGGAGATGTGAGTAAGTAAAAAAGCAACTCAAGCTGGAGAAGCTGGAGGTGGTGAGTCTAATCCATGAGAAAATCACCTCTGAGGAGCTGGAAGAGAATCTCAAACACTTCAAGGGAAACCTGAGTGGTTAACTCCGAGCTAACACTTTAGTGGGATGCTCCAAACTGACTCTTAAAATGGGAATGCAACAGGAAAATATGAAAGAAGTAAATGCAAGAGGTGAACAGGATTGAAATTTTCAATTAAAGGTAATACATCTAAAGGAGAACAAGTCATAGAATGACACAAAGTCTCATATCCAATCTGCAAGAAAGGATTTCCACCACAACAGAGACAAACTGGAGTTTTCAAGGGGAAAAAGTACATGCCCTGCTATGGAGATGAGACAGCAAATTACAGGCTCACAGGTATTGTGACCCATCTCCTCTTCATCCTGGCCACAGTGTGCAGCATTTAAAATAAACCAATCTAAACCAGAATGTGAAGTTCTTAATTGATTTTGTTGCCTTTTGAAATGGCTCAACTTATCATTGAAATGCAAAGAAACACAGCTGCTCTGTAAATGTTCAGAAAGCCAATGTATGAAAAGAAAAAGCATTAACATTTAACTTGTACTTGAGGTGGTCTTCACCTTTGATCAGATAGCATAACCTGAAAAAAATTTTATTGAAATAGTGACATTTCCAATATTCAGGCAATATAACTTTTCATATAAAATGGAGAATAGCTTTGGCCTAATTTCTTCGCACTAAAAAAACGCAGTTTTTGTACAGTCCAGCTAGTTTATAAATTAAGCTCAACTTATCTGACTTAATTCTAAAAAAAAAATTTAAAGACATTACATAAAATAATAAATTAATTTTTACTTGTTCAAAATTCTGTGAGGTTTTTTTTATAAAATGTATCAATTAAAAATCTTAATTCTTCCTCAGTCTGAAACAAAGCACATTTTAGGTTACAGCAAATACTGCGTTCTAGATGAAGTGGTGTAGTTAAGTATTTTAGATGAAGTGGGGTTTTTCACATTTTAATTTACTCCTTTTGGTTTTTTGCCACTCAGTGGCAGTGGCTGATGACCTGGGGAAAAAGACTGAAAGTTTCAGCTCTTCACAGAGTTATAAGCAACGCAAGGCAATAGGATATCATTTCTTCAAGATAATTCTAATGGCAGAGAGAGAGAGGGATGCTCTGGCTATATCTACACCAATAAAGTGAATGTGGCCGTGTGCAAGACACAAGCACCCACATTCCAAAGACTCACCTTCCTTGAAATTCTCAGCACAGTATGGATGCTGAAAAAGCTTCAGCAGAGAATTTCTTCAGCTCTCTGCAGCATTTTTGTGGGAGTTCTGTCTTTCCCATGCAAGTAACTCAAAACAATGTTACAGTTTTGTAAACTTCTTGCACCTGCAGGTTGTTTTGCAGGACTGTTATGGTTCGAACTAGAAAAACATTCAGAGATGGGTGTCTTAGAACTTGACCAATCCCCTCAAGGAGTGGATGGCCGAAAAAACCAATTACCTTATGCCATTTAACACACTTTTGCGAACTAACATATAAAAGCCTTCAGAAAGATTAATAAATGGCTTCCATTTATCCCTGAGCCTGGACTTTGTGTCGTTTCTCTACTCGTCTGTAGGGAAAACAGCGACAGCACAGGGTCTGGCATGAATTTTACCTGGCCCAAATTACCCACTCCCAGTCAATGGCCAAGCTTGGTGCAGGGCTTATTTAGCCAGGAATATTTTTTAACAGGGAGCTTGCACATATCCATCCAGTTATGGACAGAAAGGATAAGTTCAGCTAAATGCACCAGAATTGTCCCTGGATTGTTTAATTTCCTATGAAAGCCACAGCCTCCAAGGCTACATTTAAGATCAGCTTTAGTCTCCGTTTAGGAGGCAGGTATGCAAGCCTGGCTCCAGGCACAGCTGAAGGCTGCCTTCCACAGCACACAGGATCCCATCAGCAGCTGTGAAGCATTTAATGAAGCAGAATGTACTAAAGAAGTTCAGTGCTCTGTGATGTCAGCAAGCAGAGCACTCACACTCACCTGCTCTCTCATACAGACATTCATTGGGAGCACCCCACCTCAGATGAGCTCATCAAGAAGTCTTTGCCCATCTTTCCAAACTGAAAGTAAACCAGGCAAACCAGCCTCCACAATGTGCTTGTATGAGGTTAGTAATGCTGAGGGGGGAAAAATAAGGACACAAAGGACAAGAACATGGCTCAAAAGCAAGGAACAAATCTATACCTTGCCACAGCAACTTTGATGATGTTAAAAGGAAGGTCTTATTCCACCAGGAAATTTGGGGTTAAATGCTGCACTCTCTGTAATGAGTATTAAGGTGTCCACTCACTTCAGAGTGGATCCAATAACACCCTTGGTCTCCTCTATTTTTCTTTCTCAAGTCTCTCTTCTTACCATCCCCTTTTGCATCTCCCTCCACTCACTGTGTTGTCAAGTCTCAGAGCAGGCTAACACCCCTTATCTCTTTATCATATTTCTCTTGTTACACTCACCAACTGAAGGAAAAGAGAGCACAAAACACCTGTTTGTGAAGGACTGAGAGATTGCAGAGTCCACAGAGCCTCCTTTATGACACTGAGGTTCTTTTCAGCTTTATGGCAGGGGTGGATTTTTTTTCAGTCTTGCAGATCTCTGAAAAGACAAGTAGCCTTGCCAAATGTATAGGCACACACACTTAGGTTTGCACACCTCAAAGCTATCAAATGTGTCACACTTTATTTCTTTCACCTCTTTGTGGGCTGTGAACACCTGTGATTTATTGGCAGCCCATACTGGTTGCTGTGGAGGAAGTTTCCAATATAAGAGTTAGTTTAGTGATCCTCCAGCTCCATGAAACCATTTTGGATTCTATTTTGAACATTTAGTATCTGTTTGAGTCAATTGTTTATGTTTAAAATAATAATATTAAAAAAGAAAAAAGGACTTCCTTTGGAATTTTACAAAAGTCTTCATGTAGGAGAGAAAAGCCTTCATGTAGGAGAGCAAAGAAAACCTAATGAAGCCCAAAAGCATGTAACAATTTATTTAATTTATTTTTCCTCCTACACAATATTTTCACTTATGGCAAGTGGACTCAGCAGTCTGCACACTGAGCAAGAGATGCTGTCAGGTAGTAAGAGTCACTAAGCACAAAGGGCTTTAGTAGCAGTTGCTGGGTGGTGCAGGAACTGTTTCTGGTAGCAGATGCTGCCAGGTACTCAGGATATTTGTGCTCCTCTGTTCATCTGTTGCGCAGGCTTCGCTCTTTCCACTGACTCAGAGCTGAGACATTTGGAGTTTAGTGTATTTCTGTTAGATTTAGGTGAAGTTACTGAGTTTCAAAAGGGCAGTGATCAGTCGAAAAGCCACCTTACCTGAGGACCATGCAGGAATAGAGTTTTCACGCGCATAGTTTGAAAGAGTTTTTGGAAGATTTATCAATAGAACATGGATTGATATTGTGAGCATAATTTTTTTTTTCTATGAACAAATATAATACTTACCAGAAACACAGACAGTTTTTTAAACTTAATGGGGCCCCAAACTCTTTTGTCAGATTTTTCTTCCCAGCAAATGATATCATCTAATGTGACAAACTAGATTGACAAAGCAGACAGCTGCTGTACAATGATTCTGCTACCCAAAGGCAGAGTGACCAAAGCTTTTGGCAGCTCTCAGAGGTATCAACTCCCCATTTTTCTTATGGGGTTTCACTCCACTATGACCATCAGAGTATAACCCAGCCATTGACTCTATGTACTGGGCATGCTGAGGTTTTTCATAGAAACATAGATTTATAGAACCATAGAATGGTTTGTGTTGGAACAGGCCTTAAAGGTAATCCTGTTCCAATCCTCCAACCACAAGCAGGAACACCTTCCACTATCCCAGGTTGCTCCAAGCCCCATCCAACCTGTCCTTGAACACTTGCAGGGATGTCACAGCCACAGCTTCTCTGGGCAACCTGTGCCAGGGCCTCACCACCCTCACAGGGAAGAATTTCTTCCCAATATCTGATCTAAACCTTCCCTCTTTCCATTGAAAATAATTTCCCCTTGTCCTCTCAATATTACAAGTCCTTATAAAAAGTTCCTCTACAGTTCTCTTGTAGGCTCCCTTCAGGTACTGAAAGGCCTACTGAAAGGTTTCACTTCATCTCCAAAATGTAAACATTCAATGAAATAAAAACTGGGACCTTTGTCCCAAGTCCTGGTTCAGTGTCCTAATTACACAGCTAATGTGTTATTTTTCATTGTTTAAGAAATTTTTTCAAGTGTTTCAGACAACACAAAAATGCTGCAGTGAGAGCAGCTGAGATAACAATGACAAAGCAACCCAGCTCTGGTGCTTCGGGCAACATCCTAAGTGGCAGGAAATGTGTGAAAAAGTTTAATGTGTGTATTGTTTTCCCTCCCCATCGGTATTTATTCCAGCCATAGAGAGATCTATAAGAAAAAAAGAAGACTGATCACCCCTTTTTAGGACTGACCTGTGAACCCAGTTCAAACTCCCCCATCCCAGCCAAACCCTCATGGCAAATTCAGCATGAGTTTGGAAGAAAGGTTTGTGACAATCAGCTGCATTGGCCACCCAGTGCTACTCACCAGCTCTTCTGGTACTGTAACAGTGCAAGGATCCCAAGTCACAGCACTGTTCTGCAGAAAGGCAAGTGGGTGTTTTGAGACATGATTTGATTTTTGGCTCAGATCCATATATTGGTGATCATTAGCAAAACAGGTTAGAAGGTATGTAATCGCTTAAATAAGTGTCAGAGGGCTAGGAATCCTGGCTTGTAAATGTAATTACAGAACCTGTCAATAGCCATTGATTTCCTTAGATGGATCACTTGAAAGCATTCAGAAAGCTGGGAGTAAAATGGAAGAATGCCACAGAGCTCCAACAGGAGAAAATTGCAGTTTTCCATCTTTTCTTCCAAGTTATATATTTACACATTGCAGCATCTTACAGACCAGGAGAATCTTGTGTTTATTTGAGAGAAAACATTCAGCATTCCTCTTATTCTCCTGTACATGCTGGCTTTAGTGCATTTCACCAAACTTTAAAAGACTGACTAAATGTTCTCACATGAAATGATTACTAATCTCCAAAATGCATCTTCTCATAGTCCATCTGTCCTCTCTTAAGTGACTATATTTTCATTAATATCTAAAGTTTCTTTATGGTATCAGCTCTTAAAGTATCCTGTTGTGAACCAAACTATCCTATTGTTTACTCTACTCTGAACCTGTTGAAGCAGGTCCAGAGGAGGGACACAACAGTGATCAGAGGGCTGGAACACCTCTCCTATGAGGAAAAGCTGGGATAAACGTGGTTTTCCAGCCTGGAGAAGAGAAACTTCCAGTGAGACCTTGGAGCAGCTTTTCAGGGCTTAAAGGGGGCAAATAAGAAAGACTGGGACAAAACTTTTAGCAGAGTCTGTAGTGACAGGACAAGGGGTAATGGTTTTAAACTAAAAAAGGGTCAATCCAGACAAGACATAAGGAAGAAGTATTTTTTCTGTAATGATGGTGAAACACTGGCACAGGTTGCCCAGAGAGGTGGTAGATTCCCCTTCTCTGGAAACAGTCAAGGTCAGCTTGGATGGGACTCTGGGCAGCGGGATCCAGTTGAAGATGTCCTTGCTTATTGCTGAGGGGTTGGACTGGGTGACCTTTTATGTCCCTTTCAATCCCAGCTATTCTATGATCATAAAAAATTCAGTCTTGAAAAACTGTTCTGCCTCCTTGCTCCTTCTTTCCCTGAGCCTTGTGCCTGACCTTGTTGATGGAAGAGAAATATTTAAAGACTGAGTCCGGAAGTTTTTCCACAGTTTGTTGGAATTAGCAGAAGAATGTATTAAATGGCATTGCAAATATCAAACACAGCTGAACTGTATTTGAGGACAAGAGAGAGAAATGTAAACTTATTGTGGAAGTCAGCTGTCAGGTAATAAAAAAGTGAATATCTGGGACTCCAAACAGTAGCCTGGAAAAGAACTATTATAATTAGTGCCACTAGATAACAGCTTTTTTTCTGTGCAAGAAGTCATAGAGATCCAGCCAAATATCGAATAGCAGGAAACCAAAAATAAGTATCATAAACAATTGCCTCTATGTATATCACATTATTCTTTCATCTTCTTATTTCTGATTTTTTTTTAACGATTGCCACTGTAAATCTTTCCCATGTTCTTATTTATAGGAAAAATTGTAAATTCTTGGCCATCTACTTGGTGATTTTGAAATACACCAACACGGCTGGATTTAAGCTTGAAATAACTGGTGGAAATTACCTTCCCACTGAAGCTTTTTTTCTGGAGGGCAGGATGAAAGTCTAGACAGTTTTATTAGGTTTTTTTGGCAAAGCTTTGGTAGCCGAGAGTTTACAGGGGATTAAAAGTGTAGGTTTTGAGAAGCTGCTAGAAGTTTACCTCCTGTCTGATAAAGCCAATGCCAGTTGGACTCAACACTGGCCAAGGCTGAGCCCATCAGTGACAGTGGCAATGACTCTGGTAAAAAAGAGAGGGGAAAAAACCTGCTCAGCACTTCAGCAACCCATCAGCAGAGAGGAGTGACAATACGTGAGAGGAACAACTCTGCAGACACCCAGCGCAGTGAAGAAAGAGAGGCAGGAGGTTCTCCTCTGCTTCTCTTTGCAGCAGAAGCATTGTAGGACTGAAACAATTTCTGCCAGGTGAAGGTTTAAGGAGAGTGAGTAATCCACTTACACAGCTCAGCCTTTGTAGCCTGACCCATTCCCATCCCTTCCTGAGTGCTAATGGCTAATGCACCGACAATCCAGAATTCAAAAACTGCCTAATCCTGAAAATGGGAGGAATTCCTCTCTCAGAGAATTCGGTGATGGGTTCTGAGATGAGTTTAGAGACCTCCAAGCCTATGGTTTCCTGTATTTAGTATACACATCCTGTTTCTTTGCTTTGACAGGATTTCTGCTAGCAGCTCAGTGTTGAGGAAGAAAAGGAAAGCAAACACTGGAATTTCATTCCCTGCCATGAAACAGCATCCAGCACAGGATTTTTATTTCTCAGATTAACACAGAAAGCATGAAGCTGCCTGGACTTCCTTATCTGGGTCAAGATGAAGATTACCACCATATGCTGGCTGGTGAGTTAAAGTTCTTAAAACAATCCAGAGATCTTGACAGCACAAGTGCTCCAGATGTGGAGCCAAGTAACCATATGTGGTCAAAAGGAGTGTATAGACATAATTTTCTTTCAGTAACATCTGCAAGATAAGGAATTAATTGGAGTTTCTGGCTGGGATATAGCCTAGGAAATAGAATAGAATCATAGAATATCCTGAGTTGGAAGGGACCCACAAGGATCATCAAAGTCCAACTCCTGGGCCTGCGAGGGACAACCCCAAAAATCACACCATGCACCTGAGAGTGTTGGCCAAACACTCCTTGAACTCTGTCAGGCTTGGTGCTGTGACCACTTCCCTTGGAAGCCTGTTTCAGTGGCCAAACACCCTCTGGGTGAAGAATCTTTTCCTAATATCCAACCTAAACCTCTGCTGACAGAGCTTCATGTTGTTCCCTCAGGTGCCATTGCTTGCATAGATAGGAATGAATACTTCCAGGGAGTCAGATGGCCTGAGAGTCTGGCCCTTTGAAAACAAGCTCTTTGGAACAGAAATCTTGTCTTCTTTAAGGTTTAGGAAGTCCCTGTATCCTCCATGGTAGAAAACAGGTGCACAGAGAGCAATAGAAAACAGCAGTCTGCTGAACACATCACCCAGATTTGAGAACAAGACAGACAGCTAGGGAAAAAAAAAGGGGGGGATAAAAATAAAACTTAAGTCACTTAAAAAATCCCTTAAAAACTCTCCAGGGTATTGCAAATCCCTGTAGGCATGGAGACTACAGGGCTGTGGATCTTTCTGTAGAATTCTGCAGACTTTGCAAACATTTTAGGATGCTGCAGGGAGCAGATGCTTTCTAGCTGTCATCACTGGAGTATTGCTACCCAATTATGGTTTTGTTTCACAGCACCTTTAGTATTTTCCATTCACTTTATAATTTTCCCTTAACTTTTATTAAGCTAATCATAGGCTTGCAGTTGCCAGCCTGATGGACTTGGAGAAGTGGTTGTTAAGCAAAGCTACCTTGTCCCTCGAGAGATTCTCTCAGTCGTACAACAATTCTAATAATAACAGCGATATGGGGAGGGGAGGAAAACAATCATTCAGGCAACAGAATATAGTGTTCATTATGTTAATTTACTCCAAAGTATTTACACTGTGTTACTTGGCACTAAGAAATGAAACTCAGTCAGTCCCATTCATACAAGGGGTGAGGTAACATCATGTGAATCTTCAGTTTCATTTAGGGCAGGTAGGGAACCAGAGTCATGCTTTAATCCTTTGCCACATAAAAATGCATTCAAAAATTTGCATGCCTGAAAATACAGGGCATTTTTTTTTAATGAAGCAGACCCATTTGGCCATTTGCTTATTATGCACGTTGCTGGCAAATACTGTGGCTGTACCCATTCAAGAGAGGCTCAGGGTTAGGAAAGAGAAGGAGGAAGACAAGGCAAGTTAAAACTGAGGTGATTTGACAAGGAAGAGTGGAAACACTTTCAGTGGTAGTGTTTTGCCCTCTAACTGTTAAATAATTTGTGTATCTCTTATCTGATCCTTGTTGTTTGAGAATCTTCTCTGCCCAATGACCACCAACCTCTGAATCCCCTGGATGATTTCTGGATAACTCAGATTTTCTTCTAAATCTACCACAGAAGGCATAGGGAAGGAAGAGTCCACTGGTGTTTTAAACTCGTTGGAAGCACCCAGGTTTGTCCCCTAGACAGCTGCTGACATGTCATGTAAAGGCTCAATAGTACAAGAGTATAAACATACCTCAGATAAAGGGACTCTCCTCAAAACAGGGTGTTTGCAAAAGGATGTTGAATGTGGAACGTGGGAGTGACATGAGGGTCACTGTGCCGGTTTGGACAAATTTGGAGGAAAATATCCTCTGATAGAAGGCAGGTTACAACCACCTCTCCCCCACCAGGTTCAGGAAAAAAAATATTTTCCTCAGAGGAAAGTGAAAGAGAAAAAGAACCTATTTATTTAACAAACACACGGGAAAAGAATAATAATGTCAAATAATAAAACCTCTTGCTGTGAAGAGAAACCTGGGAAGATTTCAGAGTCCTTCTGTAGGTGTGGTCTCTCTCCTCCTCGGAGCTGGGTCAGTGTGGGCCCACCTGGGGTCCTTGGTGAAAAATTCTCCTGGAGTGTTCTGATGTTAAAACAGTCCAGAAGAGAAGAAGGGAAAAAACCAAAGTCCCAGGAAAACACAGTTCAACTCTCCATCTCCCTGCGAAGAAAAGGAGCCAAAAGCTGCCTGAAAAGCAAGAAGGGTGCTTCCTCCGCTCTTCTAGCTGCAGCAGAACACAGAGGAGTGTGTATCTGTGTCCTTGAACAACTGCTTTGGAAAGTTCACTCAGTTTTTTTCTCTCCCTCCTCTCGGGCTCAGTTTAAAGACACAGAAAGGCACAGGATTGATTTTCTGGGCACAGAGCAGTGATAGGGGATACACATCATAAAGCCACCCCAGAGTGAATAAATCCCACTGAAAGTTGGTTCTACCCAGTTGGTAAGTGGCAATAGGTTTACTCCAGGGCTGACCTCACTTCCTTCTTCTTCTGGTGCTCCCAGCAGTGGGACCTTCCAGAATTCCAGGCTTCAAAGTGTAGTTCTGTTTGCAGAAGGAGCCAGAGCATGGTGGAGGTGATGAACGTGTGATTCTCACCCTGACACGGTGCTGGATCCCATTCCACACATCTACACCAGTATTTTTGGCATCAGTGTTACTTTGGAAGAGCATCTGTGGCTGCTCGTTCTGCCCCATAGTTCTTCAGTTTCTCAAAGAGATGCACAATTCTGGAGGAACAAGGGCTAAATATTTCATCCAAATTCTAGGCAGGCTTTAAAAAAAGAAAATGGCAAGAAAGGCTTTTCTCCATCTCTGTTCTGCCCTCTCTCTATCCGTTTTGAAGCACAAACTGAGCAGAATCCTAATTCCATTAAAATCAGCAGGAATCAATTGTGCTCCAATTGACTGCACGAGGAATAAGTTCTTAGTGCATAACACATCTTTTTCCTATTGTCCTTAGAATTTGGAGATAAGGAATAAAAATATTGAAATGTGGCATAGTGCAGGGAAAAAAGAGGAATCTTCCCACTTAACCAAATAAAACAAATATTTGACTACCTAAAAACCCCCTACCAAATAACACTTTCTGAGCCTGTATCGGATTATTGTCTCTCTGCTTAGGAGAGGATGGGAGAAGAGAAATGCATTTAACAGGGGGCTGCTGAATTTCTTAGAAATGAGGCAACAGCTCCAAAGAAGCTGCCAGCCTTTCAAAAAGTTCAGCCACCCCTGGATAGGAGAACGGCATTGCAGAAAGCCATGGCACAGAAACTACCTAATGTGTGATTTCTCTGCCAAAACATTGATGAAATCTTCAAAATGCTGAAGGAAATTACATAAGCACGAGCAACTCAGTTCTTATTTTCTTTAAAATTAGATTATTTGCACACATACTTACTAGTGTGAGAACGTGTGTGCACGTTTATGGACATTTGTATAATTAACATTCATAGACTTAAGGAATGGTTCCTCACATAGTTTTCAGTTATATTTCCCACTGAAATTCTTCCATTTAAAAATCTTTCCTAGAACCCAAAGCAGAGAATGTTGGGATGTCTCATCTCTTTAATGCCATGTCAGTTCTTGAACTTATTATTTTTATGGTAGGCTTTCTGGTGTGTTGTTTGTGGGGGTTTTTTTTGGTTGGTTGGTTGTTTTTTTTTTTAGTAGAACATTACCACTAAAGTTATTTTCAGAACATCATATGGATTTTTCATTGAAACATCTGTGTTAACTTTTATCATCCTTGCTCTGCTTTGTAATTTTGGAAACAGATATAAAGGATGAGCAACCCAGAGCACAGTAATATAGTGGGAAGCATCCTTCATAAGTCAATTGAGGAATTTAATAATCTCTTTAGAAATAAGCTCTGCAGCTATGAGAAAAATGTGTGGGTTAAAGGCCTTCCAATTAAGAAAGGTTTCTCTGTGGATTTATAGGCTGGTGGTTAGCTCTTCCTGTTCGTGTTTCCATGGCAACTGTCAGGTAGATTTTCTGCTACTTGCTAGGAAGTTGGAAATGTTGAGTCTGGTTGAGCCTTTCAATTCACTGAAGCTTAAATGAAATTCTTTGCAAGGAACTGGCATTTAGCCTGGGTCATTTATTCATATCTAGAAGAGAAATCAATTATAGTAATCAGATGTGCAAATTTTTTTTTATTGGAATTATTTTGGGTAGACTTTTTTTATTATTATTGTGCCACAATCTATTTTTAATGCTAGGGTAGGAAAGGTTTGAAATGCTGCAGCTGGCCTCTTTGCTGCTGATGGCTTACGGCTTTAATTACAGCCCAAGACACACACAGGCACATCTCTCTCTGGTCTACTTTTACAAGCTATAATCACTCCTGGTGATATTCATGATACCAGCTCGAATCCTATACATTCATTAGAGTTGAGACACCTGTATTCTGAGAAACACAACTTACTGCCTTTTCTCTTTTCAATTTTCTTGTCTTGTTGATTTGTTTGAATTAGGCTTGAGGAAAGTAAATAATTTGTGTGGCTTTTATTCAAACTTTCTGGGTACATCAGAAATTAATTCCACATCAGAATCCCTGTGTGTTTGCACACTTCTCTGTGCTCTTTCTTTTTCCACCCTGCACTGACTGTCACTTGACAGCTCTGCGCTTCATTCCCCTAATTGTCCAATGCCA
Organism: Lycocorax pyrrhopterus obiensis; assembly: GCA_014706295.1. Taxonomy (NCBI): domain Eukaryota; kingdom Metazoa; phylum Chordata; class Aves; order Passeriformes; family Paradisaeidae; genus Lycocorax; species Lycocorax pyrrhopterus. Next base: position 5,342,049 of record JACSVZ010000015.1, read on the forward strand.
GATATGTGTGGGGGTGTGGTGTGTTCCTGTAGTTTCAGCCTCTCTGTGGTGCACAATCCGTGCCACCTAACGAGCTCTGTCCTGCAGGCTTTATGTGAATAATGCCATGTAGACTTCATTGACTTTTCTTGCAAGAATAAAGCCAGCAGGGCTTGGCCCGAAGATCACACACGATCTAAACAGAGGCAGGATGGTCTTCGGGGCAGAGAGGTAGTTAAGAGCTTGGAAAACCTGAGGGCTTGCTGCCCCTCTCTTCCCCTGGCTTCCAGGGGGAAGGGAGATTCATTTAGTGGCAGATCCTAAACTCCATGAAGTCCTCTCACACTGGAGTTAATGGAGCTGTGACAATTTATGCCAGCTAAGATTCTGCTCCATTACCCAAGCTCACTCCAGCTGTATAACAGAAATAATAGCAGTACCCTACCTCAGAGAGGTGTCATGAGGATAAATAGTTAGATGGGAAAGTGTTATGATACTATGATAATGAAGACCAGAAAAATACCTGCAACAGACAGAAATCAGCATAACTGATCTGACATTTACTTTTATTCCTCCAGTCCTTCTGCCACAGAGAGACAGTAATAGCTTGACAAAGTGATGCCTAGCCTCTATTTCTCCTGATGCTTTGCCTTCCTTTCTTTGCTTTCCTGCCTTTGTTGTTTCTTTCTTAGGATTTCACCTAACTTTCCTTAAAAGCTTTTAAGAACCAGTTAACAAATATTTAATTTCATTTTCATCCTCATTTATCCCAGGCTATTTAATTTTACTTCTTTTTTTCTGCTACTCTTCTTATCTTCATTTCCATGGGTTAAGCCCAAAATCTGTGCACACAAAAGTCCAAACAGATTTAGTTAACTTTAAATGAAACATTAGCTCCTCTGGCATTTATAAAGCAACCAAAACCAAGTTTTGATGTTGCAAATTTTAGCAGTTGTTTCCAGGCCACTCAGAGAACTGATTGAGGTCCAAAGAGCCAGAATATCCTATCCAAGATATTAAAGTTATATTCAGACTGTAGATTTTGGATGTATAGCTCAATTGCCTTCTAGAGGTTGTGTACATGTCATGAATTTTCTGGTTTTCATGATCGACCTTTTGTCTTAGGCAGACTTGGCACCCCAGGCAAATCTCACAGGGCTTACGTAGCTTTATTTTCTGGTGTAAAGTGTCTTGAAGAATAATTCTTCCTAAGTTTTCAGTGTGGATATCTTCTTTCCCTTTGAGTCTGCAAAGGGCCTTCCTGAGCTATTCTATATGTTTCCAGAGAAGATTCCATCTCTCTGAGCACCAGCGCAAGTTTCTGGGTTAGTATCATGACACGCACCCACACCCCCAGGAGATGGATGGACTCACAGATATTCAGGTGGGAGAAGAAGCCTCTCTAACATCCACTGCACGAGGAAATGACTCCATTGCTCACTGGGTTTCTGGTCCTTATGGCCAGGAGAATGTTTTGAGAAACCACTCTGACTTTCTGCACTGGTTAGGGGTGTGCACTTCACCAGCACATGGAGCTGAGCCTGGTTTATTAATCAGATTTTAAATCATCTTGTTCTTCAAGAGACCAAACTGGTTTGTACCACAGGCAGATAAGAGAAAACCAACACACTGCCCGTGCCACCAGCACTGTACTACAGTTCTTCTCTGAGGTTCTTGTTCTCTGATTTATGATGTCAGTTTTAACCAGAAGAGGAAGGGGAATCTGTGCCTGTTCAGAGACAGCCTTCATGGCAATACAGCTCTACCAAACTCGGGCTTCCCAAGGCTCGTGTATTGCTCCTTTCCTCCACAAAACACACCTGGAATGGGCAGGATTGATCTTTCATCAACACTATATAAAACTGTGGTGTGAGCATGATTTTGGAAAGATTTTAAAATGTCCTCTTGCGATGTCAAAGAAGCAGAAGACCAGGAATCTTTACAGTGGTTGGGAAATTTCAATACACGGTGGATCATAATTCCGAAAGCCTTCCTCGTGTGGGGAAGAAGAAGGGCAGACACTGATCTCTTCACTCTTGTGACCAGTGACAGGACCCCATGCAATGGCATGAAACTGTGTCAGGGGAGGTTTAAGTTGGATATTGGAGAGAGGTTCTTTCCCCAGAGGGTGTTTGGACACTGAAACAGGCTCCCCAGGGCAGTGTCCACAGCAGCAGCCTGACAGAGTTTAAAGAGTGTTTGGGCAGTACTCTCAGGGACACAGTGTTACTCTTGGGATTGTCCTGTGCAGGGCCCAGAGTTGGACTTAGATGATTCTTGTGGGTCCCTTCCAACTCAGAATATTCTAGGATTCTATGATTCTGTGAAGGCTTGGATTATAAACTGGTTTTCCTCTGTATGTCTCTGCTGTGGCTACTCAAAAACTGGGTTCAGGCACACACAATAAAAGAAGCCAAGTGCATACTTAACCTCAGCTTAGCACAGCATATGGGCAAGAAAAGGCTGTGGAGTAATTCTTCTCCACCTCTCACTGCAGAGCACAGCTGACCCAGTAGTGATGAACTGGCAAGCCAAGGGTGCCATTGGTGTGCTGGTAACTTCAGTCTACCTTCCTCCAGTGCAACTAAGCAAGGAAATGGGAGGAATTGAGACTGCAAAGAATAATGTGTTTAGTTAGGGTGGTTATCTTTATGCACGAGCCTTTGCAGACATCTGTGCATAAAGTAATTTTTTTAGTCATCTCTATGAATACATGCTGAATATCCCACTCCAAAGCAGTCCTGTGTGTAAGCTGTAAGTGTCAAAACGGCAAAGAGCTGGAAAGCGCTGGTGCTTGTTACACAAAACCCGAAGCAGTACATTCCTTCACTGCTGTATATCGCCACATCTGTTTTAAATGTAAAGGCTGCTGTTTCAGGTGACCTTATATACTCTCAAGCATTAGAGTATGTTAGCAAGTGTGTTTTGGAAAGGTTAAAAAATATGTCGTCTCTTTTTCCAGGAGCTATTAGTTGGATACAAGCGGAGGTTTTCAGCCACACGGTGTTATTGTAGGAAATACAAGGATCACTTCAAATTCAGTAATGGCTTGTTCTTCCTGGCACTAAAGAATTGTGGCATCTAATTAATGACTATACTTCTCCATCACAATCTCAATACAGATTCATATTTCCATTTGTGCAGGCGCTCACAGGATTATCTATGTACAATTATTCGGTGGTTGTTGCTGCAAGGCAAGAAAGAGTTTTACCAAGTCACTCTCTTTCCTTCTAAGCAAAACAGCAGAATGAGGAATTGAAAACAAGTTTGTTTTAGGTGCAGTGCCTGACTACTTCTTTGAGGAATGAGGAGTGCCATTAAAAGACAGGACCTATTTGGGCATTTCTGTCCAATGCTTTGCCAAACTGCTGGGGAGAGCCTTAAACTGGCGATGGCAGGGATGGTCATAAACTTAAATTTTGGCTGATAATGAGGTAAACCCTGTCAAAAGGGGACACCCTGAGTGCCTCTACACAGTATAAAGCAGCCAGGGAAACAGGCAGGAGGAACCAGGCTGCAGATGTGGCTACAAGAACTACTGGAGTATTTGGGACATGGTAGGACTGGAGTCCTCCCTGCTTCCCTTACACCCAGCTTGAGTTATATAACCATTAAGGTTGGAAAAGACCTCTAAGATCATCAAGTCCAACCATTAGCCAAACACTGCCAGATCCAGCATTAAACCATGTCCCTAAGCACCACTTTGAACACTTGAAGCACATTTTTTGAACACTTGAGTTCGTGATCTGTGACCTGAGTGGAGTTACTCAATATTTGCATTCCTGTAGAAGGCATTCATCCATGCCTGATTTCTTGACTCAGCTCATAATGTTTCCTTTTTCAATTACTCTTTCTTAATTGATCAACATTGTTTCTTTCCAGAACAATAACTTTTTATACAACTACCTTTCAATTCTTCTCCTTCTATGTGCAGTGGTATAGGAACTTCATGGGGACCAGCACAATGATCCAAATTTGCATTTGCTGTCACTGCTGTGTGGTTCAAGAGCTTTACAGCAGGAAGACTTCTAAAGATGGTTGTAGGGAGAGATGAAGTTTTAGATACATTTCATATTCCCTATATTGTTATACTCACCTCTCCAACCAAGGGAACAGCTCTTGAGTTTCTGACTCTTATTTAAATTCTCTGAATAATGACACCAAAGGGCTACATTTTTTTTTCTTATTTCTGGATATAGGACCAGCCTTCTCGCTTTCCAGCTCTCTTACTTTACATCAGCAGAAACCAGCCAATGTCATGTAAGCCCCAATGTGAGGGAGAACAAAAAGGTACAGATCATCCAAATCGCCCAGTTCCTTATCTTATACCCTTTGAAATATTAGCAAATGCATACCATCAAGAAGTTTTTTACATTGCATAATTTAAATCTGAGACACAAATTTATCTGAAAATGTTTCAGGCACTACTGATTGTTCTTATTATTATAAAAAAAAAAAGGAAAAAGCTGGCCTTAATTGTTGCTATGGTAACTAACACATCTGCCAGGATATGTTGCAGTGGGAAAAGAGTGTGAATTCTGTGAACATTTCCGGTTGTCTTTCCATGGAAAGAGTTAGAGCAGGGCTCCTTAGTGGCAACTTTACAAACTCATCTAGAAGGCACTGTGAAATTGAAAGGCAAGCAGTGTGAAATGAATGGAGAGCAGCATTCTGGTTTAAATAAACAAGCAGAAAGAGTGGGATTGGCCAGGAGGACTCATTGCCTTAGTAAAAAACAAAGAATTATTTTGGTAGAGTTTAAAACACTATTGGGCACTTTATACAGACGGCAACATACTCACTCTGTAAGAATTCAAATACCTATATTCTCAACAGACTCAACAAAATTGCCCTTTAGGGTTCAGGCCAACTCATTATTATGAAAGGAAGAAGGGCAGGAAAGGAAGGAGGTCTGGTTCTGTAGAGCTCCCATCATCTCAACGTGGCCTTACAGAGGGTGGGTGAGGAACGCTTTTTTGGAGATCTGCTTACTCCACATTCTACAGCATAAAAAAAACCAAACAGAGTATATCCCAACCTTCATCTCCCAGTGTCAAAAAGCTGGCCCACACCTTCTTTCTCACCCTTCCTGCTACCCATATTTTTGTGTTTCATTCTGAAAGAACTTGATGCACTGCTCCTCTATTTATAGCTCAAACAATCCAGCCGCAAGGCGGATGGTTTCATTGAAAGACAAACAAACTTCTAACAAAACCCCACTGATTCGTAAATGACCAACTCTGCTGACACTGCAGGCTGCAGGGGACTTAAACTACCCTGGGAAGTTGGCCATTTACTGTAGTACAGAGTAAGAGCCCCTGTGGTTTCCTTGGCCAGGAAACAGCTGGTGGGTTTTTTCCTTTTTTTGTTGTTTTATTTTTTCTTTTTTCTCTTTCATTTCTTTCCTTACAAAAAAAAAAAATCAATTTCTGTATTGTTTTATAAAAGGATCAAAATTTCAGATTTTGTTGCTGTTTTAATGTAATATATAAAACAGCATGACTTCCATTCCATCCTTTGTCTGACACACTTATTGATTTCAAATTGTTTTGGGGCAGATTGTTAGCATCTTTTCTCCTTTTAAGATGTACTTCTGAATGTAATGGTTTATTCCCTCGTGTTCAGGACTTTCGACCTTTGCACTGGGATTTCTTGTCTTGATCTTGTTCTTCCTGATGCCTCTCTCTCCCTGACTTAAAGCAAGTTTCTATCCCATTGGCACTTTTATTCCATACAAAAGAGGTGGTAAGATATATGATTTTGCGCTCTGCCTCCTTTCAAACTCAGCAGACTTCTAGGTGACAAATAAAATTGTTTCTCTAATATTTCAAAGGTAAAACACACCTTTGTCAAACACAGCAGCTGCATTTTGCTTAGAGTATTCTTTTATGGAAATTTCCTAATATTGATGAAATGTAGACTCTGCATCCCTTAGAGAAACGAAGGAGAAGAAGAGATAACTGCATGTATATGCAGCATTTCTAAGCATCAAGAGTACACTGAAGGCAGATATGTGCATTATCTTGACACTTCCTCACTCTCTGAGTGGGTTCCCTTCCTTTTTCAGACCCACACAAATTAATCACAGTTGTCTGAACTGAAGATACGATTGATTCACCAAGCAAAAACTTCTTTCACCCACTTCCTCCACTTGAGTTTCCTTCATCGTAGGGATGACTCAGGTTGCTGTATTTTCAAGAGAAAACTGTCCTTCCTGCACTCTTTGACAGAAGGAAAAGAAAATAAAATAGAATGAAGGATTATATAGGAAGTTTGGGCAGGTAAAGATCAGGCATTTTTAGGGTAGAGAATTACACCTGCCGGTGAGTTCAGTTAGATCAGCGACCTGCTGCTTTCTGCCTCCTCCTCCCAGGCCATATGGACATGGTCAAGTAACCTTGTCCTGGGAGCAACTTCTGGCCCTTACCCCAGTGTCCCACACCCACATGGGTGATATGCCAAGCCTCCCCGCACCCACAACCTTCTTTGTCTGGCTGTCATTCTGGGGAAAGTCTGGTATATCTGTGGCCTTAAGATTTATTATTCATTCATTTGTGAAAGGTCTGGGATGTTTGGGGTTGAAGTAAGGAAATGAAATAAGGGAACAAATGTGTGACAGTGCACCAGAGAGTGTTGTGGTATGAGCTGTAAGCCTTGAGCATGCACAAGAGCCATGAGGGAGGTATAAACTTGCTGAAGTTCTATGGAAGGACTGTTTAGGGAAAGGACAGAACAAGGTGTGATTTCGTCCATGTTTCCTACATGGCATGATCTTTGGAAAGACTTATCATCTGAATTGTGTCCTGGTGTCACCTAACAAGGAGGTGTCTGGTTCCTATCAAAGTGAGGGATGTGGATGAATCTAATCAGGCAAAACTTTTCACTTAGGGTGACCAGAGAAGTTGTGAAATCTCCATCCTTGGTGATATTTCAAAGGAATCATGATGTTGTCCCAGGCAACAGTCTTGATGAGCCTGCTTGAACCACAGCAGGGAACTAGATGTCCTCCAGAAGTCCCTTCCACCCTGATCCTATGAATGGATACAGAATGATTGAGGAACCAAGACCAGAGAGAACTGTGGGCGTAAAATCTCTCTGCCAGGCTTTGCATACTTTCTGTTTTGTCATCCTGTTGAATAGTTCTGCAGGGAAAAAAAAAAACCAAAGGTGAAGAGGAGACCTAGCCTGAACTTAGTATTTTTGGTGGATTTTTTATATGCTACTTGTTAACGAAGACACATCTCAGACAAAAAGTGTGATTGTTGCACCTTCTTTGACTGTGTGGGAGAACTGCTGAAATCCATCTCTGGACCTAGATGTACTACAGTTGACTCTGACTCTATTTAGCAGAATTCCTCAAAAAGAGGAAAGGAACTGGTAAAAGTACTTCATCGGAATTTTTTTTCTTTTCCATTTTTTAAAAAATCCTGAAGTGCATGTGTTTTGTTAAAACTAGGTGATACAAATTAGAATTTTTAAATTAAAAATTTGGTGTTTAATTCAAACCAAGATAATTTTAGTATATTTTCCTTCTTATGAAAATAAGAATCCAACAAGAACAACAACAAAGATAATCCCAATTTTAAAAATGTGTTAGATAAGAGTGTCATTTACACTTGCTTAAATTTTTGGCCAAGTTGTCAATTCTCCTACTCTACATCCTTTCCTTCAGTTGACTCCAAAGTGTGTCAGTTGGCTTGTTTTACATTCCTTTTAAATTATACATTTGTTTTAAAAAGCAAAAATAACAGGACAGACTGAAAGGGGGGAATTGTCTTTAAATTACTTAGTTTCATATTTAACATCCCACTGTGTGCATGACAGAACCACAGAAACCAGCAATGTCAAAGATATTAGATCATCCAGTCTTTCTTTTTTAAAATGCAGAATTCTATTTGCTTTGATATCAAATCAAAAGAAACCAAAATGGAACTGTATGTAAAAAATTAAGGCAAATGTTCCTGGCCTTAGAATACAAGTTACTTTACTACTTTATATTTCATGTCTCTGAGGGAGGATTTTCTGGAAATACAAATGGGACTTGGGTGCCTGAGTCGATGGAAATTGGACATCTGACTCCCATTTGTGCCTTTGAAAATCTTCCTTTTATAAATCATTGTGGAATTCCTATACTATGATAGAATGTAGAAAGGGAGAGCGGGCTTAGAAGTGATGCTTGAAGTTCTCCAAGGACTATAAGGATACTCTTTCTACTTTCTTGCCTTTGAAAGTGATATTCTTGGTTAAGTCACCGTATTTAAATATAGCTGTTCTTTTGCAGAGAATTATGGTTTGCAAATTATGATAAACAGCTTTCCTGCTGCTGGTCATTCAAAATTCTGCTGTATGATTTTTTTTTTTTTTTTAATTGCACTCTTGTTTGCACCCAAGTTTTACTAACAGTCTGGAGTAATGAATCTCTGAAAGAAGCAGGGAGATGAAAGTGTTCTGTAGCTCATTGGGGCACTGTTTGCTGTAATTATTACAACATTTTCCAGTTATTTTTTAGTAGCTTTCTTTCTTTTTTTTTTTTTCTGTTTTGAGTCTTTCTGACCACCTATTACACTATCCTAACAAGAATGTACAGGAAATCAATGACCTGAAAAGTTCATCGCGCTGTAATATGACTTAATTTGGAAATATTGTGCAATAGAGTAATACTCATGGTCTAATCCTACCTCAGTTTTTTCCTTGTTGGAACAGTTTTCTTAATCCTTTACAGACCTGAGACAGCATAACTCTTCCTTGAAAGTACAACCATTTCTGTAATATATATTACAGAATACAGTGTACAGTAATAACCAGACATATTCTGGTTTCCCATCACTACTCTTTTCATCCCATGGAAACCCAAGAGAAATGCCATTCCCTCTCAGTTGTGAGAATGTTTTGAAGGTTTGTTTGTGTTCTCCTCCAGGATAAAGTTTTCAAGGTCTTAAAAACAGGCTGGAATTCATTCAGAAGAATAGGCAGTCATTTAGGGAAATGAGATATATTATGATGGAATAGGAGATTCAGTTTGAGGAAGATGAAACATTTTTTAATTCATTGATAACTGAAGAGTACATAAAATAACACCTAATATATATTACTTTTTATATCAACAGCTAACTCACACATTACATTTATTCAACGAAATGTTAATTACATTGCATTTCAGTTAATAACATATTCTTAATAGATCCTGGAATATCAGAAAAAACCTGAGGACTGAAAAACATACTAATGTGGTAATATTCAGAAAGGATGCAAGGAATCATCTGGTAAACTTCAGGGTTGTCAGAGTGACATGAAGTTATGGAAAATATATAAAAAAGAAATAAGAATTAAGTTGCTGTAAATTCAAAGAATGAAATATCAGCCAGCACTAATTAATGCAAATAAATATCTTTTAAAAATTTGAATGTCGTCTTTGATGAGACTATGAGTTTGGTATGGATAATTAAGAGATGAAACATACCACTTTGGGTATGCAAATTAGGTTTTACAATGCCTACAATGACCTCACATGGGGATTTACAACACCTGCCTCATATAATTCTTCAGATGGGCTTAGGCAGTGTGTAAATCCTTGGTCCAAGAGAGTTGTGTAAGTTGCTGTCGAAGGCTGCAGGCAGACAGGTCCTCTAAATCAACCCAACATCTTTCTGCTGCCTAAAAAGACAATATTGATCCTCCCTCCCTTCTCTTGTCCTCCCCTTTCTCAATGTCTTCCATTTCAAGCCATTTCTTTCTATCTGCAGAGCTTATCGGACCCTTTGGTGAGCTAATTCAGCTTGCAAACACCTAACTTGAATTTATTCACTGTTTTGCTGGGCTCATTTTCTTCTGCTTTAACGGGTGAAACGAGTCATCAAGAACTCAGACAAACATCAGAGCCAGTGTGTGGAAAACAGCTGGAGCACGTGGCTGGGAGAGGGCATGGAGTGGTGGAACAACGAGAAGAGTCAGAATTCCTTCCTTTGGAAAAGTGTGAGCCGCTGAGTCAGCCTTGGCAGTGCATTTGGAGCAGAAAGTTCATTTGATGCTTAAAGTGAAACACGTCCAAAGAAGCACCTCAGCTGAAGGATATTTCAAAGAATATCCTGAGTTTGAAGGGTTCTGGGATTTGGAACAGAACACAGAAATGTCTCCAACACAAGATCACAGTTTGAGCAGATTGGTTCTCTATCATGATTACGAGGAAGAGAGACATTTAAAGTCTACATTCTATTTTAAAAAAGAAAAAAAATTTCCCAGAGGAAAAAAAAGGAAGGTGTTGGTTTGTGATGCCACAGTCCTGAATAAGATTCTGAGTAGCTCTTTTTCGCTCTGGTGCCCAAACTCTGACAAAGTCCATAATATATGGACATATAAATACCCATAGGCTTTTATTCTTTTGAAAAGTACCAAGTAATACTGTGATAAAAGAATAGCTTCACAGAAAAGCTGTTAAACACTGAAGATTAAATGGACATCGGAAAAAAATGCTTACAGAAATAATTTCACTCTGTGAAAATATTTCTAGTAGGATTCTGCAGGAATCTATATTAGGGCTGGTAAAATTCATTGTTTCCATAGTAATGGAGAAGTAAACATGATACAGCTGCCAAAAACCAGGTAATTATTGGCAGAATGATAGATAACGATAGTGACAAGGATTTCCTGCAGAACAATCTGTCAAGGAGGGTCCATTCAAAGAAAAACATATATTTTCATCTGTATATTTAGCTGAACACGTTAATGTGAAGAATATTACAGAACTGGGGATTGCATCCTGGTAAACCACTAACCCTAAAATTATATAGTACTGCAGTGTAACAGAAACTCAATATAAAGTCACAGTAAGTTATTGGGCCAGAAGGACAACTGCAAATCTTTGAGAAGAAGCAAAATATTGATACTAAATATTTATGTGGCATTAGTAGCCAAAGAATCTTTCTTGGTCTTGCTGGGTTTATTTTTTTTTTTTTTGAAGGTGAATCTACAGAAATTATTTAAATGCTAGAAAGCAACAGCTTTCATTTCCCTAATTAAAGAGATTAGAGGATTTCTTTTGTTTAAGGCCACACATACACTCATCCTGTACAAATTTGCTTGCCCTGAGAAAAAGGTTGTGGCTGCAGGACACAACTCCTCAAACCCCAGGAAATCTGCTCTCACTGGTACAATATTACTTGGTTTCCCATTGAAGGTAATTTTTTCTGGAGGTGAGATAGCTTTTTTCCTAGGACAACTTCCCAGGTTCATTTGTGCACAGCTGTACTCTCTCGACTAACTCCATGCTCTTCCCTTGGAGCAAATCCACATGCACAGCCCTGGCTTGAAGGGAGGTTGAGAGGTGATGTGATAAAGTACACGCAGGAGCAGAAAACCAGAGGTTTTAAATGTCTATTTAATCTAGCAGAGAGAGCTGTAACAGAGCAATGCTGAACCAAGCCAAATTCAAAGGGAAAAGAGGGTACCTGTTGTAAGCAGCGAAAGGGATTAATCACTGGAAAAAATTACCAATGGAAGTGTTGGTTCCTCTGTCTGCTGGTGTCTTCATGTCAAGCACAGATGCCTTTGTGGTAGACAAACAAATTGCAGTCAAGTTCAATTTAGGTACAATTAAATGTTTTCTGATGTACAGAGGGTCAGTGTGCATGAGCTGAAGGTTTTATCTGCCTCCATCTGCATGGCTGTCAGCAAAAGAACAACATTAAGGAATTATTATACAGGTAATTTTAACATTGTTAAGTACATCCAGGAGCATTACATCAGTTATTCTGGAGCTGATTAAGTACTAGTATATAAAATCCAGGGTTATTTACTTCAAGGTCCACTTGTTTTCTCCAGTGAGACTAATGAAGATATGGGAATCTCAGCATTTTACAGGACTAAATGACTTTTCCTGCTCTTTATGATTTATCTCTTACTTCTTGAAATTCCTCCTCAGCTTTTTAAAGATATTTAAAGACTTTTTTCTTCTAGCTCCTCTACTCTATGAGTCAACCCCACTTGCTTAAGCCTTAGCTCTACGCTCCCACTCTACTCTGTGCTGGGGAGGCATCACCTCAAGTCTTGTTTGCAGTTCTGGTCACAATGATAAAAGAAAGATACGAAACTATTAGAGACCACCCAAAGGAGGGCACCAAAGATGGTGAAGGGCCTTGAGGACCAGCCATAGGAGGAGGGGCTGGGAGCACACTTTCTGTTCAGCCTGGAAAAGAGGAGGCTGAGGGGAGACCTCACTGCAGTTACAACCTCCTTGTGTGGGGAAGCGGAGAGGCAGACACTGATCTCTTCTCTCTGGTGACCGGTGAGGGGACCCACAGGAATGGCCAGATATTGTGCCAGGGGAGGTTTAGGTTCAAAAAAGGTTCTTCTCCCACAGGGTGTCTGGGCACTGGAACAGGCTCCCCAGGGAAGTGGTCACAGCACCAGCCTGACAGAGCTCAAGAAGTGTTTGGACAATGCTCTCAGGCACATGCTGTGACTCTTGGGGTGTCCTGTGCAGGACTCGGTGATCTTTGTGGGTCCCTTCCATCCCAGTTTATTTTGTGATTCTGCGATTCTGTGAGTTGCATAAGTAAATCACAACTTCAATCGTTTTTCTGAAAGAAACAAAATATTAGCACCTGCTCTCACAAAATCAGTAACAAGACTAATATTTGCACCGTCTGAGATTATAATCCAATTTAAGAAGAGAGAGAGTGATTTAAAGAAAATCCAGGCGTGACTAGTCACCTAATTCATATGAGAATTTCCCAAAACATTTTTGCAAATGCGGTGAATGAATAGTAAGTAATAAATAAGAGAACAGCAAATATATATCTGTTTAAACATTTATGCTCAATACTTTCAGGATTCAAAAGCATTTTCGAAAAACACCTGGCTTATTGAATACTCCAATAACATGACCCCTCTAGAAGCAGCATGGTGATTAACTGTGTTTACTGTTCATTTATTAAAATATTCTTGACTAAGCCTTATCCTTTTTTTCTATTTTTTTAACTCAAGCAGCTTTAACGGCCAGAATGCAAAGCAAGATCTTAGCTACAACATGATGGCAAGATGCAATAGTTTCAATTAGAGAAGGGTAATATTCCATGCGTAATGGAAGTGATTTACAGTGTGGTTGATTTGATCTAGATGTCTCTCAATTTGAATCTCATAGCTTTTTTCTCTAAAAATTACCCAAATCCTGACAATTTTTTTAGGATTTGAGGGTCCTGACATTCTCTGAAAAATTTTAGTGCGACTCCTTTAAGGTTACAGTAATGCATGTCAGTACATTTGTGTGCTTGACAAAGTGCATAAATGTGATTTTCAGAAGAGATTCCTTTACAGTTGGTCAATTAAATGTCCCCTTTCACAGATATCTAGTAAAGCAACAGCTTTTGTGGAACAAAAACCCTTTTTGCTGCTTCAATTAAACTGTAGATTTGATACTCAAAAGCCCAGAGAGGCATTGCCTATACAGATATTTCCAAGGACTCATAGAGAGGTTTTGTGTTGGGTTTTTTGGTACTTGCCTGAGCCATTTTTAAAAGATGCATAATTTGATCCTCAAACTTTTTAATTATAATGTCTAATTGAAACACTCACATTTCAATTAAAACAAAGCAGTCTAAAACCATAGGGTGTTAGAAGCTTATAAGGAGGGTATAATTTATTGCCATTTTGATGATCTCTAAGTCTTCAACTTATATCAATTATAAATAACTCATCTGAAAATGGATACAAGTGAAATTAACTAAATTGACACCAGTTTCTTTTTGTGATCTGAAAATATATGCATAAATGGCAAGAAAATGTTAATTGACCTTAACCTTTTCTGTGATAAGTCTCTGCAGTAATGTAGTAATACTTAGCACTTATGTAGTATAGTACCTCTTATCTGAAGATCTCAAAGATCCTTACAAAAATTAATTAAATCTCACAGCACTTCTTTGACGTAGGCATGTGAAGTATTAAATAGGTGATTAAACCAGAAACTAGAGGCTAAAACTAACATTTTCAAAACAGGACGCCTAACGTTAGGAATAAGACCCTAAATCTGCTTATTGTGATGCCTTATTTTCCATAAAACCACACTTGCCATTGATCCTAGGGCTCTAATGACTCATAAGCACAGAGTTTTTGACTCAAAAGGTCTTTGATGCAAGGACTTGATTATTTGGCCTTTATAATGCCAAGCAAATCACAGGTCAGACAGTGCAGAGACTCCTGCTTGGAGGAAGCAAAGACATTCTCTTGTCTTTAACACCTTCTAATTCTGCTCAGAGAACACACAGAATTTATCTTTGAATCCTATTGCAATCCAAGACACTAGGAAGAGCTCTGTCCTGAAGGTGCCTCTCTCCACCAGCAGTGGGGATAACCAAGAAACTTGGTAAGAGTGATGTTAATTTTGAGAGCAAATATCATGCAAGATGAATTTCACCCTAATTAGGGTGAATTCTACACTAATGAACCTGATTACCACAGCAGTGTGATAATTCCAACATAAAGAAAGCACAAGGAATAGGTAATACTAACAGACATCCCTTAAATACAGCACTTTGAATCACATATTTCTTTGTTGCTTTGAAACTAAAGGCATAAAGGTAGAATGAGCTTTATCATTATTACTCTATATTCTTGTTAACATATGTTGCAATCTGGATAACCACAAAAAACTTCATTCCTGAACAAGGCTTGCAGTCATAAAGCTTGGAAATGTAAGTTGGTGTCAAGCAAGGTGTAACCACATATTTGTGCGGATGAATGCGATGGTGCATGCACATATTGCACCTTAATTCCAGGAATTCCTGCCTGAGGAAGCAGTTCAGTGTCAATTCAAATCGAGGTATCTGTGCAGGATGGGAACTCTCTCTTGCATGCAATTCATCCATGGTGGATTTGAGGAAGAAGTCTTAATCTCGCCAACAACCATGCATTCCCCATTGGAATTAATTAGGATTATGAGCAGAGGTGACAATTCGTGTTAGCATGGAGCTCAGAAGTCCGCCAAAAGTCTCCTAGGAGAGACTGGACAGTCTTTGGTACTCCCACCATTGAGGGGGGACAGGTAGTAATTTATTTTCACATCTCAGTCGCCAGCTCCAAGGTGTCTTCTCAGGTGAGGTAAGAAAATTTTTGAATTCTGGCTTCTAAGTGCCCTGTGTTAGATATTTCCCAAACTGAGAACACAGAACCTTAGTGGGAAAAAAAAAAAAGAAAGAAAAAGGACAGAAGTTTTGAAAGATTCATGGAGACCTTATTTTCACAGGAGCAATTATCTATATATTTGTGGTGTTATAGTCCATGGAAGATCTCAAGCTTATATACTTTTATGTCTTATATCTCCACTGCCTGTCTTTCTCGTTGGTTTTGTCTTCTCTACTCCAATCTTGAATACAACTCACCCAGGCAAAAGCAGACAATTCGTATTTGAAAACCACTTACCAAAAATACAATCACTTGACATTCAGTCTCACAAGCACTTTGCAGGACTGGGCCACCTTTATCTGTGTCACCATGCACTGGCAAGAAATGAAAATTGGTAAGAACATGACCCAGCTTCTCTTGCAACCAATAGAGACAACTCCCTTTTTGTTTGGTGGGGCTCTAGAGCAACTGCATGACCTTGTTTTATCTAATACAAAAATTAAACTCTCTATTTTTATGAGATTTCATTTGTTTGCAGGTGAAGATCACTGAATTGAAAATCTTTTAGAAGAATCAAGTGTATTTCTGAGTATTTTATTAAAATAAAAGAAGACAAGTTCCAAAAATACTTTTTGTGTTGCTGTCACTGTGAAATCTTTGAACTGTAGTATTCAGAGCAGAATAAGACCAGCTGGAGCTATTGAGTGTAATTCTGGTGGTAACTTACACTTTTATATCTCATGGGGCCAGTAATGTACATTGTGTAGTTAGCACCACAAAAGTTTTGCTGTCAATCTTTGAGGTTTTTTTAAAAAAAATAATGTATTTCTCTTCAGCACATAGGGAGCACATGCTTTCCTAGGTGTCTCCATGTGCACAAGCGTGATGAACACATTCTATATTATTCAATTACACAGCTGGCATTTTCTAAAATGGCATGTGGAAAATTTCCTTACAAGCTTGGAGCATGTCTCTGAATTGGCTTAAAAAAATACAGAGCCAGATTAAGTATAGTCTTCTTTCCTTAGATTAATTTGCCTTTTCTAGTTGTAGTAACAATAGAGTTTGGCTGAATTTTGGAATTGAACCATTGTATTATCTGTTGGTCCTCCTTCAATAGTACTTTTAAAGTTAGCCAGCTCCTCAAATGGATTAAAACCACCTTATACACCATGAAAGAACACCCTAAGTGGACCCAAAAGATCATTTTCAATTGAATTTGGCATTCTCTTTCAAAAAAAGATTTTATGCAAGGCCATCAGCTGTATGGGTGCCAATTAATAACTGGCAAGACAGCTGCTGGTTCAGTTATTTATAAAGGTTTATTTATCAGTATGACCACTGAGAAAGTCAAAACCCTTGGCCTAGTTTATGTTTTCCGCTAGATTTTGTGTTGTCCATCCTGTTACCTTATAAATAATTCTTATATCATTACTGGTGCTGAAACAGCATAAGATCCATGTCGGCGTATTTAAAATTCAGAAAGTGCCGCGATTGAATTTGAACTTCGCCCTCCTGCAAATGAGTGCTGTGATTCCAGGATAAACCCTCTCCTCGTGCCTGTTGGCAAACCACACAAAGTCTCCTTGTTCAGCACCTGTCTGACACAGCAGCCTCCGCTCGGCGGCGGCTCCTTTTCGGGTTGACTCCAAAGACCTGCCCCACTCAGCTGCTCTTGTCCTACTTGTGTGGGCCTGATTAGCATTGCAGCAGAGCGCCTCGCAAACCACATCTGTTAGCCGATCCTGCCCGCTGACACATCCATATATCTTCAGGGAGCCTTTTCAGCTGCTCCTCACAGCTGCTTCCAGTTCCTTTCTAGTCCCGTTCAAGTTTTGCACAGCTGGGTGAGTATCGTTGTGGCTTGGATCCTAATTCTCCTTTCAGTGCCTCTCTGTGTGTATTGTACTTGCTGGAGATTTGCTCTGCCTGATCCAACTGCCTCTGGATTTTGATGGGAAGGAGTTAAATCTGGTGGATTTTTAGCACAATTCAGATAGTGAACTTTTTTTCTTCCTCCTGCCCAGTAAAGCAGTTTGGTGCTCATACGGGACCAACACTCAGCTGACAAATAACCCCACTGACATCAGCGCAGCTCGGCAGATTTATATCAGCTAAGGAGCCAGCTTTCCAGGGAATGCTGAAGGCCTATCTGCTCACACAGGCTTTTGCTTCTCAGATTGTCAGAAACACACTGGACTTAACCTTTGCTGTTGGCTTGACCTTTTAAAGCCTAGTCCCAAGCACTGCTCCTCCCCACCTGAAATGAGGGATCTGATCAAGCTTCTACAGCCTGAGAACCTCTCTTGGTGCCTGAGCTCTGGCCCTCAGCCCAGCGTGGGGATAACTGAGGCAGCTGCAAAGCTAATCTATGTTCAAAGGTATCCAGGATGGGGGGCTTGGCTTGGAAGACAGTTTTTAAGGTTGAATATTTGTTTTTATCTCTTCTTGTTGCTATTAATACTTTGTCACAGTTCTGTTTGCAGGACTGGATGTGTCTCCTTAGTAGTTGTAATTTTACAAAGACAGATGGTGATAGGACAAGGGGCAATGTGCTGAAACTAAAGGAGGAGAGATTTACATTGTACATTAGGAGAAAACTTTTTACTCAAAGGGTGGTGAGGCACTGGCACAGGTTGCCCAGGGAAGCTGTGGATGGCCCATCCCTGGAAGTGTTCAAGGCCAGGTTGGATGGGACTCTGAGCAACCTGGTCTAGTGGAAGGTGTCCTTGCCCATGGCAGGGGGTTGGAACTGGAGGATCTTTCACATCGCTTCCGGCCCAAGCCCTTCTACAATTCTATGGACACCTGGAGCTCCAGGGAATACTACAAAAACGACCACTCATTTTTGATTGCTTGATCTTAATTGTCCAGCCCTGGAGAGATTTGTGATAATAAACATTTGCTCTTAGTAAATCAAGGTAGACACACAAAAGGAAGATACACCTCACAGTAACCATCAATGTTAAATCTTTTTAAATAGCTTGTCTCACACTATTTTTAAAATCTACTTTATATATTGTAATTGATGACTTTATAACTTGCAACTTGTTTAATGTGTCCCTTCTGATTGCTCAAGTGCTCAGACATTGAGTGATACTGGAAGCCAAATGAACAGGAGCCTTTTCCTGTGTACTGTCCTTGCAGTAATAGAAAGACAATAGAAAAGTTCATCATTGAAAACAGTCCCTTATGGGTTTAGGTGACCTTGTAAAATGATGCCATTCATAAATCTATTAAACTCCATTTTCAAACCCGTTGGTATAAACAACAAAAATCAGGCCTTGCTGTGCACCTTTAGAGCATGAAAGGAAATATCTCATTGTTTAGGCAGCAAGATGGATGAAGAAAGTCTAAATTCAGAACAACTACAGAGAGAAACTAGCTAAAGTATATGGCACTGAACACAATTACATAATGCAAGGAGGTTTTGTATAATTTCTGTTTCTAAACAGTGTGGTCTGACTATTTCCTTTATTGCCATCTCAAATATCAGCAGAGTGTGAACAGGTTTCTAAATTCCAGCGAAGACTTAGAACTAAAGCCCCTGGTTGTGCCTTCTGAAGCATGTCTAAAACTGTAGTCAGGTAAAATTTCCTACTGATCCATGAAATGCTGAAGTTTAAACAGTACCATTTAGCTGCAACCACCTGTTTCAATTAATTCTCTTACATGTTTCATGCCTTGAAAGCTTTTGCCTTTCTCTTTAAGTCACTCTGTCAAGGACCACAGATGTTTTATTTTTGCTGAAGCCCTACTTCAGTAACAACAAGAGGTGAATTAAATAAATTTACAAAACATAGCATACAGGGGCAACCATCATCACTTGCAATGTGTGTAGGCATAGCTGTCAAATAAGAGAAACAATCCTAAAGGACTTGGCAAGACAACAGCCAGCCTTGTGCTGTACTTGCTGGTTATCTCATTCTGTTACACACTCAGGGAAAAATACACTCATAAATGGGGGAACAGAGCTCCTGGTTATAATCCTTGCTCTCCTGCTGGCCTGGCAGGCAGTATTGCACCTTCCAATCCATCTTGTGAATTTATGCTGGGATCTCTCTTTGCTTACTGTGTGGGGCATCACCTTTGGCAAGAGCCTTTCAGTGCAATACTGAGGTAGACAATAACCTGACACCAGAAACTCACACAGAGTTTTTCACAGTCTCGATAAAACTGGAGGCGCATTATTGAGTGCTGTGTGACCAGCAACACGCAGCATGGAAATATGATACCTAGGAGCAATGCAATGCAATGCAAATGCAATGCAAATGCAATGAGGTTTTGTCTCAAATACTTTGAAATTCCTCAGTTAGCACTTACTTCCTACCTATGGTTCTCATACAATGTGAAGGCATCCTGCTCTTGCCAATTGACCAGCACCCTCTCTGCACTGTAGGGTCTGTCACACATAACCTGTGGTTCTTTAAAGGAGACCTGCAGCCCTTTAAACAAGCAGAGAGAAGGACAATTTTATAACTTTATAAGTAGCAGCTAACAGGATCACTTATCTCTCTTTGCATTGTTTTTCAGGAGGACCACGGTGGTGCACTGAAGAACTGGATCTGCCTCCTTACATTACCCAGAGGATGCCTTTGGGTTGTTCTATACCCAAACCTGACACACACCACAGACAACCTATAGGCCATTTATCCAGGAGAGCTTTTCCATACAGCATCCTGAATCTATAAGTACACAATTTACAAGTCTGCAAAGTATCATATCCGCCACTGTCACCTTCTGTCATAACACCCACAACCATTTCACCTCTCCCAGAATTTCAGCTGGTATCAGTTGAACATCCTGCCTTCTCCTTTACACTAATATAACTTCAAAATGCCTATTCCTTTTCCTCCAGCAGGAAAATATGGAAAGAAGTTTCCTGAATCTCCTCTTATAAAAGCAGCATGAATAAAATCCTAATTGCACCAAAATCACCTAAAAGCAACACCTGTATGAGAAAATCTTTGTCTGATTTTGCCTGCGTGGTTTCAATTTCAAGCAGAACAGTGATTTTCTTTAGTCTAGTCAAATTCAATGTAGTTCCATTGGTTGTAAAATATTTTATAATACTGCATTTAAACTGCTGTAGAAAAGAAAAATTTTGCTCCGTGACACTAAAAGAGAGGAGTGTCTGCACTACAGATTTTCAAAATAGTTCTAACTGGAATAGCTATTTCCCATCCACAATGAAAAGGCTTAGAGGAAAGATCTTAGTTAAGACTTGGATGTGTGTGTATGCTTATTTGGATTTTCTTTATGCTGAGAGTTTTTGTGGGACACTTGAAACAAATATTTTATGCCTGAATGTCTTATTTCATTCCAATAGTAGTTTTAAAAGCTTTTTAATGCCTACCTGAGAGTAAGAAAATGATAGCTTTGCTCAGTTTTGGGAATGTATATAATAAGTATTGCAAATTAATTTGTCAGTAGCTCCACCTTGAAATTTCCCTCTTTGTTGTGGAAAAAACCCCACAAAACTGTCAAAACTAAATCTATTTCCACCATGTCAGCCACTATGCAAACACATGTTTCTTTGTGTCAGGCATTGGAGAGAAAGACTTTCTTTGTTAGGATGGTTCTTGCCCTATAGGAAGAGTTTGAGACACAAGTAAAAGTACAGCAAAAAATTCAGAATTATTTCAAAATATGGACAGAACAATATTTAAAACGTGTAAAATAATATTTGAAAAAAAATGGCAGGGATTAATCAAGTATGATAAACTTTGAGACATTGATATTTTCTCATCAAATTTTTAGATTTAAGACCATTCTGTGCAGAAAACTTTTCCTGAAACTGCTCAGTTAATGACCAAGGCTTTCATTATTCTGCTTGCTATCCTGTACCAAGGTGTTGAAATTACAATATTTATATATTTCTGTATTTTTGATTCAGCATGAGATTTTTTCAGAATTCTTGGTCAAACTCAGCTCAAGTTCAAATATGAGGGAGCATTAGTGTTGATTTTACTACAAAAAGAGAAGCCAATGCCTCTTAACATGTTGCTCCAAGTGGGCAATCATGGGATAAATTGCTGAGTCCAAAATCCTCTTGACTTTAGCATGAAACTGGACTAAAACTGAGCATTAGATCTACACAAGCACTAATAACCTTTCCCTCCCTGCTGAAATCTGAGGGCTGTGGGAGAAGGTTTCAGCGTTGTTTCAATCTGTAAAGCTCTTGGAAAGCACTTGGCACATGCCAGAAGGTATTTTGTTTAAAATATACTCAGATCCCACTGAAGTGATGGCATTTGTCTAGAAAACATTAATGGTGGACCTGAATATTTATATCAAGAATTAGCACTTTTTATTGTAAATAGGCTGAAGATGCTGTTTTAATGGCTCCTAGTATGACTGAAGAATTTAGCAAGTAAAGAAGATCAAGGAAACAAACCTTTTTTCCTTTTGTTTCTATGTGCTGCATTTGAGGGAAACAAGTCCTGCAGCTCAAGAAGGAAATATCACAATGCTACAGCAGCCACCACTAATATCACAAGACCAATTAGAATTATAGAATCATTTAAGTTGGATAAAAATTTAAAGTCAATAAGTTTAACCATGAACCCAGCACTGCCAAGTCCACCACTAAACAGTGTAAATCACGCTAGAGGTTCACACAGTCAGTAGAGAGAAATACACTTTGAGGATTCGGTTCATCTGATCTTAGCACTATTCTCTTTCCACCAAAATTATACACAGCTGTGGAGTTCAAGGAATGCTTAGATGTAGGTTTCAGTTACTCACTTTAAGCACCAGTCTTTATTTGTTACTTTTGCACTTATTTTTCCACACATTTCTCCTTGGCTTCAGCCAACCATAACAGCAGCTGGCCTTGTAGAAACAGATATATGGAACTTAATACAGGAAGAAACCAACAGGTATCCAAGCAAATAATTCTGCCTTTTGATGCACATGTTTCTCTCTCCATTGCAATCTGGAGGTGGGTGGCTATCCTGGGTAGATATATTCAAATTAACATCGTTCCAGCTGTGTGTCTGTGGTAGCAAGGACTTCCTGTGAGGTGCACATTCCTGCCAGACACGGGGTGTGTAAGCTGGGGGAGCTGTGCCTCCTGAGTTCCACAGTCTCAGATTAAAGCTCACTTGGAGATGTCTGTGTAAAATGCCATCACATGAGAGTTTTGGGTGTGTTTTTCTGTTGTCGAACATTTCTGAAAGAGGTCACTTTTAGACGAGGATTCAAATCTTTACAGACTGGAGAGGGAATAAAATCTGAGGTGATTATCCCATCTGGGGGGAAAAAGAACAGGACAGCATTTATCAGTTCTGATTTTCAAGCAGGGTCTCTGTGGAGATACAGACACATGACTGCAGGCCTGATTAAAATATCTAATTTCTAAAGAGATCATTCTATTTTTCAGTGTTTTCCTATGGATCAGTCTGATTGTTACATGGCTTATGTATCTAACTCCAAATTTTGGGGCTAGCTTTGCAAATGAGTTAAATCAAAATACAGATTCTGCAGCACTTTGAAACGCTGGCACCGATATTTTATTCTTCCTACACCTCAGACCCTAAAGAGTCCCCATGCTGCTCATCCTCAAAGGCAGATAGAGGTATTTCATTGTATTCCATGGAATGTCTCTTCTCTATTTCAAACTCAGATAGCATTAATTCATATCCTGGCCTCCAACAAGCTGCAACCTGACTAGAAAGAGAGAGATTAGCTTTCAGAAAACTTTCCAGGCTAAGGATAATATGGATATTTCATGTGTCACTCTCTTATCCTTATCACAGAGATCTATATAAATGACTTTCTGGCATTCCCCTACTTATCTGTTACACAGCATTACAGATCTGCAAGATTACACTTTCTGTGGGCTCTGAGATTCTCGCTTGAATCCAGATATTCAGCATTGTTTTCACCACACTTGGACTTTGTTCCACTTTTAGTAGCAGCATGTAGTCAGTCACATTTAAATCAGATGAAAACCTGAATTTTTCATATTAATTAAAGTTCAATAGATTCTTTATAAAGAATAGATGACAGCAGCAGCAGTGACACGGGAGTCATGTAGGCCGGATTTTCTGCAGATTAGCTAAAGCTGGTATGAACTTTCTCCCCAGCTTTCTCAAATATTTCCTGATTTTTTGAAGAGATTGACAAATAAGGTTTTGCATAATAGTACAGAAGCAATTTCCTCATCATTTACACAATGTAAAGAAGAGAGAGAATTAAAAAGAAAAAAAAAGACACGCATAAAAAAAACCCAGGGCTGCCTCTCCAAAGTGGTTTCTTGAAATGCTGTTAAATGCACAGGACCTTGATCATTCTCCAGTGTAATTCTCTCAGTCACATTGGGTTACAACGGTGATGAATTTAGCTTTGGCATGTTTAGAGATAGATTCCTGGAAAAAGAACTAGCAGAGTCTCTTAAAACTGTTGATTTTCGGAAACTGATCAAAATGGTTATTTACAAAAGAAAACTCCATCATTACTGTAAGAGCTCCTTTTTTGAGGTAATGGACTATAGTATCATAGAATCACAGAATAGTTGGGGTTGGAAATGACCATTAAAGGGACACCTTCCATTATCCCAGGTTGCTCCAAGCCCTGTCCAACCTCTCCTTGGATACTTCCAGGGACAGGGCAGTCACCACCTCCCTGGGTGACCTGTGCAAAAGTGTTATCACCCTCATTGTAACCAATTTCTTCCTTATATCTAGCCTCTTTTAGTTCAATACCATTATCCCTTGTCCTTTCACTACAGGCCTTGCTGAAACCTTTGTCACCATCTCTCTTCCAAGCCCCCTTGAAATATTGAAAGGCTGCAACAAAGTTTTCTGGAACTTTTTCTTCTCCAGGCTGAACTACCCCAGCTTTTTCAGCTTTTCCTCTTAGGAGAGATGGTCCAGCCATCTGATGATTGCTGTGTCCCTCCTCTGGTCCTGTACCAACCAAGCTACTCTTACCACAAATGTTGCAGATTCTTGTACTGCTTTTTGCTGGTGAAGAACCTGTTGCTAAAACATTATGTCACATTTGTTCTCAGTCTCCTTGAGTCTTCAGAAGAGACTTAGTTATACATCCAGAAATTAGTCAAAGTGAGTGTTTAAAGGGAGTAATTTAAAAATGGAAATTGTGAAAGTGTTTTAATTTAGCTTAGGAAATAGGTGAGATAATAAATAGGTTAACAGGTGTATTAGTGACAGATTGTTCAGATCAGACCATCTTTTAATAAGTTCTAATAAGTTAAACAAACCACTCACTTTTATATTTATTATTTAAGGAAATTTTTCTTGTGGACTTCATCACCTTTTTCTAAGTAATATTTGTAAACCTAGAAGTAGTACAGCAATTCTATCTTTTTCTGAGAGAGATCAGTCAATGCTATTGTTAGTTAACATTGCAGAGAGGGTTTTACTGGTTGGGTTTGTGTGAGTTTTCCCCTTGGTACAAAATCTCTAAGCTATCAGTGTAAGGCTTGATTTGACTTCATTTTGGATGACAGTCCCTAAAAGGGTCAGCTCAAGACAAGAATACCCTAGAAGCCTTTGACTTGGAGTTCAGTTGTAGCCAAGGAAACAGCAAGAGTGCCTAGTATGAAATTCCTAGTATGAGTAGGGAAATTCCCTCTGACTTTCTCCTTTGAAAGGGGGGAGCTGGGATTTATGACGTGAGTCTGTTCTAAGCAGGAGAAAGGATGTGCTTCACTGTGTATCCCACACACAATTTCTGACACATATAGGAAGATATTTCCATTTTCTAGGAGGAGAACCATTGCTCCCCTCACTCAGAGAGGCTGTGAACTTGCTCTGTCCTCAGTCAGCTCTCAGAGGGCAGCAACTCCACACTTGTGGCCTTGGGTCACCTAGAAGCCTCCCAAGGCTCTTCTAACTGCAAAGACAGTTTCCTCAGCTATCCAGGATGGCTCTGAAATATGGACACCCAAGTTTAGGATATCAGGGTACGGAAATACTCCAGGTGGCTTAATGGGCAGGTGCCTCACAGGTTCATCAAGTCAAGACAGGGATCAGTGGTGTTCCTGTATGAGACAGAAGAAGCAGCCTCTCCTACTGCAACACCTACAGCGATGTAGAAACTACTCTATTTCTTTGCTCTGTACAGCCACCAGATACACATCCCAATGTGACATTAAAAAGCAATTCTGACTATTAGCCAAGCAGCCAGTAACACAGGGAAGTTTCTAAGTAGATTAACTGCTTTCTCCATCTCTGCAAGAGCCACCTGCACTCTGACTTTTTACAAATAACAAGGACTGTAGTTGATGCTACAGTGATTCTAAACTTGTATTCCTGCACAGGGATCAGTGAGATAACATCCATCAGACAGTGGGTTTAGCATTTAATATCCCCTTTCCACTAAAGCTGTTCTTGAGAGAGTCAGCAGCATGGTCCAACTGGTCTAGTACTATGGGGAGCATGAAGAGGAATTCTCAGCAGGAGGATGATGCCATGGTCTATTAGCCCTTCCTGTACCCAACTAGACCACCAAAATACCTTTCAGATCAAAGCTCTGTTTTGAGAGGGAAACTTCTTGTTTCGCACTGACTTAAACATCTAAAATGTCAAGCCAGCCTAGGCTGTGGCAGAGACTGAGGGTAACCTTTCATCTTCTCCATGACAGAAACCTGAACATTCCAGCCCAATCCAATATAGATGGCTTAGCACCGCTTCCAGAGTAGGTTTCTGTGTGGGACACATGGACTGAAAGGATCCCTGAGCCATTTCATCTTGCTGCAGTGTCCTGACAGTGCAACATGAGGGTGTGCTGAGAAGCTGGAAGGTAACCTTTGGCAGCAACAGCAAGCTTCCAGAACAGGCTGGTCTGATCTAGAGTTGTAGGTAATCCACTTTGCCTGGGAATTGTCCCCGGCATAAGGGAAATGTGTGTATACCCTTGGTTCTCCTGTGTGAGCATAGACAAACTTCCTAAAATGGAGGAGTTGGGCCTCCCAGTAATTTTGGGGAATATCCAGATCCACAGGAGCACAGGACCACTGAAAAGACTTGTGGAAATGTTGGGGATTCCTTTGAGGATTTCACATTACAGTGCACCACAGCTCAGGTGCTCCCTACATGCCTTACTCCTTGTCCTGTCACGGCAATCGAGACATTCCATGCGCAGCCAAAGGGCTACAGAACATGGGCCACTGGGAATTTCTTACTCTGCCTCCTGGAAGAAGGCTCAGCTCCTCAAGAAGCATTCAGCAACTCCCTTCTAATTTAAGTTCTTTCAAAGATGGAGGTCCAGGCACTACCAGAACTCATTCTACAACAGAAAAAGGCAAATGAGCCTTCAACTATTGTTATCCACTAAAATAATATTTACAGATACTGTAAATAAACAAGAGTATAAGACTTTTCAGAACAATTTAATAAGAACTGTGCTGAGTTTAGCTGTGGTAGAATTAGTTCTCTTCATAGCAGTTGGCACAGGGATATGATTTCGATTTGTTCTGAAAACAGTGTTGATAATTCAGGGATGTTTTTGTTATTGCTGGGCAGGGCTTACATGGAGCGAAGGCCTTTACTGTTTCTCTGCCCACCCATCTTTTTCTTGTCACTCACATTGAAATCTGTCTACAGGTTTCTAAATGATGGGTAGTGAAAAACAAAGTTGAAAGTTGCTGGGAGGTATCTAGCAGATACTGCAGGAGTCAGGTCAGGCCTTAATGTCTTCATTTTGGTCCAGGGGAAAAGAGTAAACAGAATGCTAATGAAAGTTGCAGATGGCACTAGAATCAGTAAAGGTTATCCACCTCAGTGAAATAATGCAAGAGGACCTGAATAGGTTAGGAATGTGGGCTTAAAGCAAAATTGTGTTTAGCCTAGAAAATTGCAAGCTAATCCCACCAGAGAAAAAATAATTAATGTTGAGTAGCAAAGGGAGGAAGGTAAAAAGAGCCTGAAACGCAGAGTTTTGAAAGAGATCTGAGGTGAGAGAAAACTTTTAAGTTAGAGATAAATTTGCAGTGTGAAGCAGAAAGAAAATATATTGTTGAGTTAAAGACTTAGGCAAAATTCACAAGTGTCATAAAACAAGATGAAACGCTGGAGCTTTGTGCGTGGCAATATCTGGCAGAGCATCTCTAAATGAAAGCAACTCAGTACCAGAGGGCGAAGTACAAGGAGAAAAGACATTTTTTGTCTTCCCTCCAGGGATAATTGTTTTCTAAGGACACAATAAAGAAGTTGTTGAATAAGTCTTGTAAAAGAGAGCTTGAATAAGTGATGTGAAAGTGGGCACGTCCCTGCAGAAACAAATATTTTCCTCTTTTACTAATACTTCCAATGTAGTTGGCCAAAGAGAATAAGATTAATTTGGAGAGATCAGAATCAGGATCTAGTAGCCAGTGTAGCAGACACACGTAGAGAAAACATAATCTTTGGCACTTCAGGCATCTGAAGGAAGGAACAGGCAATTTTAGAGCTGTGCAGTAAAAAACTTTGGTAAAATTGGAAAGAAAGCTAGATAGTACAGCAGATCTTCCACACTTGTCTCTTCTGCTATTTCCTACTGACTTGAGCTTTCCTATTAGATAAAACATGATTTCTAGGAAAGTTTTGTTCCAAACTCATCCAGTCTCCTGAAGGGAATCCCTCCAATGTTTCCATTAGGATTGGGAGTTTTTTTGGTCAGGTCACATTAATCTAATTAATATGACTGAAAATCAGCCCTAGTAATTTGTTATTTATGGCTTCACCTTTACTGCTTTGGAAATAAAACAGTAGTAGTGCATTCCAAGGGAATGTGCTTTGTGTTCAGAGATCCATCGTTTTTCCTGTCCCTGACTTTCTTTGCCTCTATAGAAAAGTTATTTAGTATCTTCAAGACTTTCCTTACACATCGATGACATGGACATAGTACTACACATTTACAAGAACTGCTGTTAATGTGTGAAATCTTCTGTATCGGAGAGAGAGATTTTATATCATGAAATATTATATACATACTGACATTGCATTTTAACTTTTATATATTGTTTTGTTAATGTGATATTGGTTTCCAAATCATCTTAATTCTGAATTGATAATTTTTTAAATTAAATATTTCAAAGTTCAGAAGACCTTCCCAGTAAATAACGATTTTCAGGTTGATCAAAATTTACACCTAATTTATGTATTGAGGGTTTTTCCACTCTGACAAATCCAGGTTCTACCATTTCAGTGAGAGGTTCCTATTTTATGTACAACACATCAGAATGATTACTGACATTTGTAAGGCCAAGTCTTTAGAAAATCTATCCTCAGTGCTGTAATAACTAATAACTAGTTCCATTGAGTTATCTAAAATCAATTGAATTGAAACAAATACAGTTAAAATCAAAATGACTTGCTGCTTCATTACTTATGTTAAATGTAACATAGAAATCCCTAACCTTGCACAGGTAACATAAAAAATGAACTATAGAGCAGTAGTGCAGTTGTACCTGGAAATGTCTGTGCTGAAGGTCTTTTTCTACTTCATGGCAAATGGTCATTTAATGTTGCATAAAAGGGGCAGGCATTTCTGATGGTGCAGGCATGAGGCACATTGATCACTGGTTCTCACACTGGCCATCAGGAAAATTCCATTCTGCCCCTGCCTCATTAGACAACGAAGGGATCTGGGAAAGGAGTTAGGCTGGAATCTTGTGAGGTTTAAAAAGACGGATTGTTCAGACAGGCAGCTGGGATTTGGCACATATTTTGCCCCCTGTGTGTCTCTCACACTCTGTGCAGGAGACCATGGGAACACGTCTGGAAGGCAATTCCTGCACAGAGCCCCAGGTGTGAGCTCTGGCCCCGGGAATGTGCCTGTGGCACACGGCACGGCAGCGCAGCAGAGACACACTGCAGCCTGGAAAGTGACAGCTAGGGTGCACTGATACACAAGTGCCTGGCAACTGCTCTAATTTATTGCAGTAGCTGTTATGGCTCTCTGTGAAGCCTAAAATAATCTATGAGCATTTCACATTTTAATAGTATTCATGTTGAGGGCCTCTGTGTGACTGCAGCTATATGATAACATATGCCCCAATCGGATCTGCCCTTTGTGTACGAGATGACACAATTTGTGCACAGTTAGCCATGAGGGAGATGGAGATTATCCATTTCCAGTGCAGGCAACACTGGGTCTTCCAGCCTCTCATACACACCAAAGAGACAAATATTTTCCTTTTTAAGAGTATTTACACCCTCAGAGCTCAACAGATGGAATGTTCTTGCCCTTCAAGGCAAAGCTCTGCTGTCAGAAGAGACACAGAGGACCAAGTAAGTAGCAGGCACGGAAACTAGTTAAGAGTTTAATGGGATTTGGCTGATTATTATGTTTTCTTTCATTATAATTAACTCATATTTTCAATAACACCAAGGACCTCAAAAAAGGGGCGATATTAGGATTCTACTGTAAAGTTCCTAGCAAAGAAAAATGCTGTCCAAGATCATAACTGTCTATAGAAACTGAGCACTTCAAAAAGTTAGGAGAAACTACAGTTAAGATCACTGTAGCGATTCATTTCTTCCTCCAAAACTGTCGTGTCCAGCGCTACATAATCATGTGTCCTTCATTACACAACTTCTCTTTAACATTCCAGTCTATTTCTGACAGTGCAGCTCCATGTCTGAACCGATCCCTCTGACTGACTGCTCACACCTTACTTCCAGGCAAGAAGTCCAACCTATTCTCCTCTCCAGAAGCATCTCAGTTTTAGTTCTTTTTTTTCTGGCATTTTTTTCTCCTATCTCCTTCTGCCCACCTGAATGCATGTCCAGATTTTCTTTTCTAATGCATTGCCTCCATTCCATTCTTGCTTGTCTTCTCTTTAGTTTCAGAGCCTTTTTAACTGCAGTTCAAGTGCTCATGGCCATATGCACGGTGGTGAATGAAGTGGGTGTCAGTCCTGAGACCAAGGGGCATTGCAAAAATCCATATCAGAGAATCACAGAGTCGTAGAACAGTTTGGCTTGGAAGGCACCTTAAAGATCATCCAGTTCCAACCCTGCTGCTACAGGCAGAGACACCTTCCACTAGACCAGGTTGCTCCAAGCCTCATCCAACCTGGCCTTGAACACTTCCAGGGATGGGCCATCCACAGCTTCTCTGGGCCTAAACCTTCTTTCCTGAACTCCCAAAATTAGGGGATATCCTGTCATTCTGTTCATGCTGCACCATCACCTAAACCATGTGGGACATAGCCTGTACGTCTTGTGTTTATTGCTAATTTCTCCAGAAGTGACTTCATTTATATAATTTTATGGATGTATTTTTTTGCTGTCCCTGACAATTGTTGCCCCATGGACAAATTTCAAGTCCCTGCTTGAATCTTGTCAGAAACACAATCTTTATAGACCTCCTGAAAGAAAAAGCAATTGTCATCTCGGGATGCTTTTGCCCCAGCCTGGCTCTGCACTAAAACTCTGCTGATTTGACTGAAGATTTCCAGCAATCAAAGGCAGACCCAAAGCAGAGAAAAATATAATCCCAGAATGTAGTGCGATAAAAAGTCATAAGCAGCTGAAAACAGGGCTGTATAAAAGGAAACATCATGAAACTTTGACAAGCATTGCTCCTAGTCCTGCTAATAATACCTCTTTGACTGGTCTGATATTCCTTGATCCTCTTGTAAAGATTGCAAAAGATAAAGAAGATTTTACAGGCAGGCTCAAAAAATACTAAAGCTTGTCTTTGTCTGCATATTTGCATATTTCTCACCTCTTAAGTTTTAAGCTCAAGAGCTAAAAGGTGTTCGTTCAGGAGCTGGCAACTTCCACTTCCTGAATTCCTCTTGGATTGCTCCCAGATCTGTGCAATAAGGTGCAGACACACAAGTCAGATGTGAGGGTCAGCACCGCACACACGGGTGCCTTTCTGTGGAGCAGGCACTCCTACGGCTCATGTCAGGATTTGCTGAGCACATTTAAGGAAGCTGCCAAAGCATTTGGAGTGCTTTGGCAGCAGAAGAAACAGCTGGTCCCATCAAAGTGATCACATTCTTGGACATTAATTTAGTGTCTGAGAGGATGGAGTGACGCTTGCCAGGTAATAAGCCTCATAATCCTAAAGGGTTAGAGACTCTGAGATCACAGCCTAGTAAAGGTGTGGTTAAAGCAGATGCTACTTCTTTGTCAACAGGTTGTTTGAACCTTCGAGAAAAGTGTATTTAGGCAACATGTAGTCTCCAAACTGACAAGTTCTTTCAATTGGAGGAACTATGAATAGATTGGCATCAGAAGGCATCAGGCTCTGTACATTGGGGAGCCATTTTATGCAGTCTCAGTAAATAACAGTAGGTCAGTGCTGGTGCAAGAATGAATTATTAATCAGTGTGTATTGTGAAAATACACTTGAATGAGTCTGGAAGTTTTTCTTCTGGGGACAACATGCTGGAGATATATGGAGATACGTATCAGAAAAAAATTTAAAATATGCATTTGTAGTGACCTCCGTTACAATATTTAAGGCCCATTGCTGTCTGACTTGTTGTGGCATTTCCTAAACACAAGATAAGCAGCTCCTGTAACATTTTGGTGTTGGCCATCTCAGTATGGCCATAGCAGATGCCATTTTCATTGTTTTTACCCAGTCTGTAGCAATGAGAAATATCCAAATAAATCTTTTAATGAGTCCCTTTCTGTTCAGAAGCTGTAAAGAAGAAAATACAGGAGTCAGTTATGAACACCTGAAATTAATGTTGGAAATGCGAGCGTGGTTATCTCCTCTCCTTTTCCTATTTACACCACTGTGGAAAACATCCCCTTTCACCTTGGAGCCAAGGCTTTTATTGCAACATTACAAAATTGCTGAGCAATTTTCTTTCTCTGCTTAGCTATTATTTCCATTGAATCATCAGTTACCACCCATTGAATGAAACCAAACATCAAAGCAAACTCCAAAACACATGATGAATAAGTTGGCACTCTTATTTTCCACATTATTTCTTCTGTGAAAAGAGCAGGAATTTATACACAGCATCTGTGTGTCTTTCTTGTCGTAGGGTTTTACTTTCACACCACAAACTATTCTAAAGAAATGGGCATTTGGAAGGCTAACACACAAGGATGGATTAATTTATCAAAGTGTTAAATTCCACAGAGATTTTTTTTTTAAGTCAGCTGCCATTGATTGCAAGACAACAGGATGTACCGAGGGGACAGAAACACAGCTATGAAAAATGAATTCAACCACAGGCAAGGCAACAGGGAAGGACTAAGATGTGTAACTGTCATTTATTAAATCACATAAACTGCAGAAATGTTTCTTCCTTGAGAAGAAATTTTGGTAAGCAACACTACATGCTTTAAAATCATGATCTTTTAATGGAAATTGTAGCAAGCTGTTTTTTTCAGCTGGGGAAAAAAATAAAATTGAGTGATTGTTATCCACAAGGCAATCAGAAGTTTAAAACCATAATTTCCACTTTACCAAAACATTTTTATTAGCTGGATTTGTCTGGGGGAAGGGAGAAGTCTCCTTTTTTTTTTCTTTCCCCAATATCAGTGATTAACATATATAGGTCACCACATCAGATGTAGAAATCCTCCAACAACACACTACTTCTGAAATAATGCACTGGATTCAAAGACCCCACAGAACTGTACACAAAGTACTCCATTAACAGCAGGTGCTGTACAGAAAAGCTCTCTTTAAAAGAGCTTTTAATTACAGTATATCGTTGTTTAGAAGCCACCTTCAACTACCTTTTCCTTGCGAGTTGCAGAGGAAAGCAATTAAATATATGAGAAAACCACCCTCAATTTAAAGCTGCAGGAGAAAGCAATTAGTGTGAAAGAAGGCTTAGCTTGTACACAAAGAAATATGGTATGTTAAGTCAGTGGTGGCTGGGTATTACTTTGACATAATTAATACCTGTCGTAAATCTTAGATATGCACCTACCCCAAGTTGAAAGTCATAGCTGGCTGTATGGCCCATGCTTATCCCCAAGTCTCCCTCTAACAATGGAGTTTACACAAAATTACATTTATCTCTCTCGGCTGTATAATTCACACCTTCTCTAAATTCCCTTTACAGAGGTGAAGGGTTTCAGTAGGGCTGAGTGAGCAGGAAGACACAGGGGCTTATTCGTTTAAGTGAGGCCACTTGCATAGATCTGGCTACAAAGAGAGATGTTACGAGAGGAGGAAAGGGATCTTTTTGGTCCTGTTTGGTATTTTTAATTTACAAGTCTTGTTTTTCATACTGGAACTAATCTCACACTAAAACCTCTTCTTCTACCCTTTTCCCATCACAGTATAGCACAGTCTTTTTAGCCATAGTGCAAAAAGGGGTTCGAAGGTTTGGTGTGTTGTTTGGTTAGGGATGCTGGGCTTTTAGAAGTAATTGAAATTTACAAAATGTTTTCTGTGTTTTTAGGAGCTAATCTTTGATGATCAATGACATTTCTTTTGTGGAAAAAGAGAAAAACCCAAACAACAAAACAAAACAAAAAACCAAACCATCAATAACTCCACTGAAGTTAAAGGCAAAAAATGTCCCTTACTAAAACAACACCAGAAAATGCTTCATTTGATGGCATTTTGTAGAGGATACAAAGGTTAATTAGATACTTTGTATTGCATTATATAGCAGGAAACCTCGGTTAATTACTGCTTCTCTAACATGACTGATTAGTTAAAAACTGACTATAGAACCACAAATTTAAAAAAAAAATTATCTTTTCCATTCCAACACAAACTATTATTCCAGGTTCTAAGAATTGTGCCCTCTGGGTGCCTGTTTTTCTGCATAATACCTAATTTGCTTCTATAGTCCGAAGCCTATGACCCTTAATCAAAATTAGATATTAACAGACATTGGATGGTTAATTTTAACATACAGCATGGCTAAAACCCTAAAATGAATGAAACTTCCACCAACTTCTAAACATCTCAGCATTTGTTCCTGTGTTTTCTCATGTCCTACATTATTGGAGAAAAGGTTGATAATAATGGCTTATTTTACCACTATTTTTATTTCAACTTAATATCACAAGTGAGGTATTTCTATAAATGTTGGAATTTATGAGCCTTTGTTAGTTTTCTCAATGAATTACTCAAATTTCTTCCTTGAAGGCATCTCCTTGCTCAATCCAGCTTTTTAGGTTTTTGTTATTTAGTGCACTACTGTATTCCTTTAAAGGCAAAGTTCAATTATTTCTCTTTTGAAGGTCTGAGTGCCTTGCTTAAAATGCCAAGTGCATTAAAAACAGTCCTCCCTTGACTTTTGCAGGGAGATATAGAAGGATAATACGTTAGTTGGATTTAAGAGAATTTTGAAATTGATCGTGTGTGTGTACGTGTGCATGACGATACCAAAATAAGGATTAAATGCTGTCAAATCATCAAGAACACTTGGGGATTTTTTGCCATTTTTATATCTTAACAAGGAACAAAAAGAAGGAATGCTTGGCTGTTGAAACAAAGGACAGGGAGCCAGGAGACACTGAACTTGGATGAAAACTTATACTAAAACAGTTTACAAGCACAAAAATAGGGCTTTAAAGCCACACAAGTGTAAATGAGATCAAATTATAGTGGGAAAAAAGCTTCATTTTTGCTGTTACTACTTGGGAAACCTACTGTTGCCCCTCTTCTGAATTACACTCACTGTCCTTACGTATTTTTTATTTAAATTTTGAAGATAACTGTCTATGCTGTCTTTTTCCTCTATGCTGGTACTGAATCCACAGGGGATGGCAAAAGTCTTTGCAAACAACCCCAATCTGCTACGAGATCTCGGTGAACTTTGCAAATAGATGGTTCTCGGCCATGACAATTTATTCCTCATGTCTGGAATGGCAGGAGATTTCTGCCAACAGCGGAAATGGCTTCAGGTCGTTCCCTGTTAAAAGGGTCTGGAGGCTTTAAAAGAGAAGAAAAACAACTTTAAATTTGACTGTGGTACCAGTTTATCGTGGCTGTATGCTCATGAGCAGGAGCCTTAGAGGGCTGTAGGGAAGACCTTACACCTTGAGCCCTGTTGTGCAACTCCTGGTCATAGGAATCACCTTATTGGATCTACTTTGATGAGGAAAGGCTGCGGAAGGGATGTTTCTGCAGGTTTTAAAAATCTATTTAGAAGCCAATTGTCTATGGTAGGCATGTTCAGCATGTGTCTCTTCCAGTACAAACTTCGAGTGAAAACTGAGAGTAATTAAGTTTAAACATTTCAGCTTTTTTATTTTATGGTTACACACATAAGTAGAGCAATAACTGAATACAAATGTTGCATATTTACTGTGGCATGATCCAAGCAATTACTACTAAAGTATTAAGGAAAAGCATCATTTCATTCTTTTAATTTTATTTTATAATTAGGCAGGAACCATATTTTGGTGAATACATTTATATTTAGAAGTTATATATTATACTTATCTTTGTTTTGAAAGAACAACTTTAGCCCTGTTGCTACAAGCCTGTTAGCAACAATTAAAGTAGCTATGAAAAAAATGGCATTTATAGCTTTTGTACTTGTTTTTCTTGTTAGTTTTCATCAAATATTTCACACTCGTATGATGTATGCAGTCTGCTAATAGTCACTAGCACAGACTGTCAAAAATGGTTTCAAACATCTGGTTAAAACCAGCTTTTTATGTACTGGGATTATTAGTTCATCCTTATCATACAAGTGTTGTGCCGGTTGCTCATTATGCCTCTGACTTCTGTTACTTTTTGTTCTCGAAAATGATTTGAAAAAGTTTAGAAGGAAAACTTGAAAGCAGAGCAAAAACAATACTGGCAACTTTTTTTGAGTGCCAGAGTTTTATCTGCTTTCTGTTGAAATATTTTCCTGACTTTCCATTCAAATAAGAATTTTTGTACGAGGTGTTGTGGGGAGGGTTGACTGCAACCCTGCAAAGTGCAACACAGTAAATGTCTGTGTATATTCTCTGTATACCATACTGTTAAAATCAATCTGTTCAGGTTAGTTTCCATTCTGAGGAGAGCTGAGAAACACAGCCACCAGTCCCTGTCACGTGCCACGTCGCATCAATTAAAAATAAATTAAATTTCATGCAAAGAACCTAACTTAAAAATCTCAGCAAACAACAACAGAACCTTTTCACTAATGATTTTCAGTCATCAGAAGTGGAGAGAGACTCAGACAGCAGACAGCATGGTCCCAGCATGCTTTTTGCCTTTTTTTTTGTTTGCACAGTAGCTGTCAGTTGCAGCCCTGCAGGTAGTAGAACCCAGTGGGAAG
Source organism: Lycocorax pyrrhopterus obiensis (assembly GCA_014706295.1). Classification (NCBI taxonomy): domain Eukaryota; kingdom Metazoa; phylum Chordata; class Aves; order Passeriformes; family Paradisaeidae; genus Lycocorax; species Lycocorax pyrrhopterus. Next base: position 5,378,311 of record JACSVZ010000015.1, read on the forward strand.
AGGGGCGGGACAGAGCGATGCTGACTGAACTGACAGCAAATTTAAATTACTGAGCTTTCTTTTGCTTTTTTTCTTTCTTTGAGTGCCCTTTCTTTTTTTTCTCTCTGGTTTTTTTGGTATTTTTCTACTCTGCGACAAACTGAAAAGATTCGAGCACACACTAATTTAACAATCCTGCTTCGTCGTCTTCTTTTTTTTCCCCCTTCTGCTTCCAGGATAATTAAAAGAGAAACCTGTAAAGGCAACGTTCCTTTAAGCAAGTTGGTGCTGTAGCGTGCTGGTAAGATGAATTTAATTTATTTCTTTTCCTTTCCTCATCTTTTCTTTTCCTTTTTTGGAGCTGAAAGCTTTTGTATATCTAACGCAGTCATAAGTGTGGTTCTCCTGCTGTGGAGGGTTAGGGTGTAATGAAAAGGTGTAACGGCTTGATATGTGACCTTCTCCTATTACTTAAAATGGGTAATAACAGCTTTCGTGCCTGTCCTCATGATGCTTTTCTCTCTATGAATTGACTATTTGCTCAACAGAAGAGATGCTGTGATTGTCGCACTATGACAATGAGGACTTGATTGTTTTTGGTTACTGTTCCATGCTCCTATCAGAACAGATACTTGAGTTGGGGGGGTTGTGTTTGTGATTTTTTTCCTCTCTGAACGTTGCCTGAAGCACTGATACGACAGAGGGGTGGAGATGGGGGTGGAGGAGATGGTCTTGGGTATCATCCTGCCTGTTCAGCTGTTTACTAGGTAGGGAAGTGCAACACTGAAACTTTTTAAAAAAATAAATAAATATTTTTCTGCTTGCATCAAGCAGGGTCAGTGAAACCAGGATTTATTGTTGTCCAGTGCTGGATAAAGTTCTCACTGTCCCTTGCATTTTCCTCCGGAGAAGGGGGGAAGGGATGTTCCACTCCGTACCTTGTCATACCATTGTAGTAGCTAATTGCAAGACGCTGACGAACTTTGAGATGAAATACCAGGCGTCGCTTTTGTAAAGCATGAGTTTGATGCTGTGGATCACCTCCCATGAATACCAGCCTGCCAGACACAATCAGATCTGTATTATACATGTTGTGTTCCTGACTTACAAATCCCCTGATTTCCAAGGTCTCTTTTCTAGTCTTTTTCTGATACTAGCATGTTATCATTCTGTTTTTTCAGCAAATGAGATGTGTTTTGTTTTTGCTTTGCATTTAAGCTTACAAAACTTATAAGGTGATGTGTTTTTCTCAGGCTTTCTGAATGTAGTTCTGCCAAGTGTTAAATGCTGCACCTAATGAAATCAACAGGAAGGCTGAGCTTGTCCTGTATTTAAGAGGAGATTGCTGAGTACTGGCAGGACTGGATCTTATTATTGCTGAAATATCTCTCCTTTCCCAACTGCAATTAATTCTTGGTGCACTTTAGGCTGGATCCTGTCGCTTTTACTGTAGTATTCAGAATAAACACTTTTCTTACACTTAGTTGCAGGTTTGTGGTCATGCTGATGAAAACTTTTTGAACATAGGATGGGGTTTTTAGGAGAAATTGTATAGACTTAGAAAACCAGTATGATTTAGTCGTCTAACTCCTTGAAAGCTCTTTTCCTTAATTTTCTTTTAAAGAGGTGTTCTGAAACTAATAATTTGCATATTGATACATCAGACTTTCCAGACTCAAAAGTCTGTTTTGCTACATGAATAATGTGATATCATGAGAGAAGCTGTGCAAGGAGAGTGGAGATGAGGAGCGGTGGGATTGAACACAGAGTCCTTTCTGTATCCCTGGAGAGGAGGAGAGGATGTGCCAGTGCCATATGGAAAATCACATCCTTTCACAGCAACTTTGTTAGGGCAGAGGGTAAAGGGTGCTGCACTTGCAGAAATTCATCACTCCCTATTTCAGTCTCAGTTTCAAGCACTGCAATATTTTTCTGGAGGTTTACTTTGCTTGTGCAAAAAATGCTGGTGTCTCGTGAAATGAGGTCGGTGGAGCTCCCACATCTTACTTTTGCCCTGAAATCTTGCCTTCCCCCACACCAACACCAAGGTCTGCGAGGCCCAGAAAATTAGGCTTTGTCCCTTGTAATCCTAAACTCCCATCCATTTATAACCAGAGAAGAAAAGGGCTGAACTCAGTGTTCTTGTTATGGAAATAAGTTTTTATTCACTCAGTATCAACTGACAGTTAGAAGCGTATCTGATGTAATATGAATAAACTATAGGCTGTTGTCAGTAAATTATGCATTTATAGTCTCACATTCTCCTGGAAACAGTGCTTTTACAATGCTCAAGTGGCCTAATGGGGTGAAACGACTACCAATACTCTCATCTGAGCTTCCTAATCACCAAAGTCATGAGAAGTCCATGGTGGTTGGTTCCCACTGTCCATGGTGGGCATCTCAGCCATGGGTGAGGCTGCATGGAGGAGAGCCTGAGTTTAGCCAGGGGACTCTGGTCACAGAGGTGATGTCAAAATTACTGTTATGAGGCAATACGAAAACATAGCACAGCTGAGTTTAGATGCTGAGTTTTGTGGCAAGAATTGATTCCTAAATTCTTAAATTACAAAAAAAGCTGATATCTGTACATTTAACTAAGAAACCAACCACCCTAACTCAATCTACTAGTCTACATCCTCTTTGAATTTTGTCTTTAAACATATTTATTTTTAATTAATATATGCACTTTAAAATGCTGATGGCTTCTAGCAATACTGTCCTCTATTCAGTGCTTGGAAATTTCTAGTTGAATGCAACTGCTTTCATTGTAACAAAAAAATGAAAAGCAAGCCAGAAAACTTGCTGTAATTTCCTGTCAGTAACAGAGAAATAAGAAAACACTAGGCTAATAAAAATGATAATCTGAGTTTACAACTGTTAACAAGATTCCTGAATAGAAATGGTGCTATTATGCACAAAGAATTTCTATCATCACTGGAGGAATGTAGTATAAAATTATGAGGTTTATTATTAGGGTTCTGTCAACCAATCAGAAATCAACCCATAATCTTACTTGTGAAATACCATAAGTTTTGGCATCTTCCCTCCCCTCCTACTAATAAAATATTAAAGAAATTTTATAATTAGAAACTTTGATAACATAACTATGAATTTCCTTTAGAGCAAAAAACTGGCATAATTCTGTATTTCTTCCACATCTCTAACGTTCCATATAAAGTCACTGCAAGTCTGAGTTGCACACAGCAGGTAAAATTAAGGTAAATCACAGACTTGCCATGGGCAATAATGATGGGATTTCATCAGTTGCTTTCTCCTGGAAGAAGCCAGATTCCCAGATTTTTCTCAGGACTCTGAAGAATTACTAAAGAATATGTCATAGCACCTCCTTCTGTGAACGGGATTATTTATTAGCATTGTATTTCTGGTCCGCTCAATTCAAGTATGATAGAATCTTGGCAAAATTCTTAGATTTTAACCAATGCAGATTATTTCATTTCATTGTAGCAGTAAAAGGCTCTTACATTTCTCTTCTAACTGCAAATGATTTATGTCATTGTAAGGGGCTTGCTGTGTTTCCATTTGATTTAACATGTTAGCCATGGTCTTCTTTCAGCAAGAACAACTCTTGCAAGAACACGGTACATGGGCTCAGAGCGACCCCAAGTCTCTGATCCTCCCCCACTACCTGATTGATAACATATGGGGCTAACACTTGCCAAAACACACTTCTCCCACAAGTCTGGCAGCCAGTCACATGTCCTTCATCTCCTTGTGATGGGCACATGGATCACTGCATGTCCTGTTTAGGATCCTAATCCTGTTTAGGGTACAGAGAACCCTAAAAATAATCTAAAACCTCCTAATGACTCTCATCACCCCAAAGGTAAGAGAGGTCACAATATTTGTCAGATCACCAGATATGAATTTAGAATATAAATAAATATTTTATCTATTAAGAGAAACAATAAAATATTATCAAGAAGAAAACAAAGTGAAGAGAGAACTGGATGCCCAGAGAGCTCATTTCTAGACTATAATTATCATCACGCAGAGTCTTCCTTTGGTTGTTTTGCATGTCCCATGGCCTGTGGATACTGATAGCTCAGTTGCTGCCCTGATGTGCTCTGAGAGCTCTTGAAGCCACATCTTTCCTACTCACATTGTTAAAGACAAGTATTGTCAATTTCTTTGGGGATGGTAATTAAGTGGGAGCAACCCAAAAGTTCTGCATATATATATATTTATCTTTTTATGATTTTCCTTCTCAGTCTGGAACCTCCAACTGCCTCTGTATTACTCATAGAGGTGACGGTTCTCTGTCCATGGCCTTTGGGCACCAGAGGTAGGATTCATCTCATCCAGATAATGCAGACACCTGTATGTGAGCGAGCCACCTTTGGCTCTCCTTAAGATCAGAGAAAACAGCCAGGCGCTTTTTAAACATCTGTTTTCTTCCAATCTCACGGAAGAGCATCATATTCAAAACTCAGACCATTTAACCTCCTGTCCTCCTCAAATTTTCTCAACTGTTGCCATGCTTAATTTAGACATCACTTGTAACTATTTCATGAAGACAGAGGACTTAAAACTCTGTGAATTACATACCTTGAAAAACTATTGACTTACCAAGCCTCATATACCTGGCAGTGGCTTAAAACAAGGCTAATCCTAGTGAAGTTAGGACCAGATTGCACAGGCACACCCATATATCACTGACATAATGTCACTCAAATATATCATTAGTCCTCCAGGGCTGCTGGAGGGAAGCTGTCACAAGTGCATTCCAGGCAATGTGTTTAACGTCCAATTAATCTTGTTCCTCATGGTTAATTTTATTAGGCTGAACTGATCTAGTGAAAGGAGGTGCTGTGATTGGTTTATTTGTTCTACTTAGTAGATCGGTGGCGTTTAAAAGTCATGCTGCAATGCTATAAAAAAATCCCAAACTCAGGAAACTCCGTGAGTGCGAAGTCTACCTAATTTAGGCACCAGTATTATAATGAGTTGATGCTCCTGATGTAAATTCCCTTATCCAGAGGAAGCTTCATCATATGAAAGCTTTCAGACTGATAATTTGGCTTCCTAAATTTTTACAGCTAAAGCCTCATTAAGAGTGCAAAAAGTGTATCCTGCAGAGCAATCCCCATCTCCCAAAGGTCCCTCACACCTGCATCTCACCCTGCCATCTGTAGGGGGGTTTATTGTGTCCTCTTGGCCCTGTGTTTGGCCCCAGGCAGTTGTTTTCAGGCCCAAGTCCATGGTATGTGGCATGGAGGGCTGTGGGTGATGCTGATGGGTCACAGCCCACCTGAACAGAGGGTGGAAGGGGTCCGAGGGAGGCAGCATCAGAGCAGCCTTGCTTGTAAGGTCTAGAGGAAGTGATACCTAAGGATGACCCTAGCCAGCGTCACAGTAAGGTTTATATTCAAGGAAAATCGGATTAATTTAAAAGGCAAACGTGTCAGCACATAAATATATATTAATATCTATACAAACACACACTAATGGCTGTTGGACACATAAAACCCCCCTAGACCGGTGAGACATTCAGCAATAGGAACATATTCTGCCATCAGACAAGCATGGTCTCCCTTAGGATTCATTCCTCTCTTCACTTAGGTAACCTTCAGCATCTTAAGGATTAAGTGTAGGCTCGGTTTAAGTCAGAGAAACTGGATTTTACCATTCATTACCATTCACTCAGCTGTTGATCCACTTCTCAGTATGGTGGTATTCAGTCAAGGTAGGTTGAACTTGATGATCGTGGAGGTCTTTTCAAACCTTAATGATTCTACAACCATCACACACAGTTGATGTAGCTCTATTCGGAACCTGAGTTCTGCAACGTTTTGTAGAAATAATCTTTACACAGACAAAGGGAGTGGCCAGATTTTGAAGCCAGCAGAAAATGTCTTACCATGCACTCAAACTGCTCATGAAATAACAGAGCCCTGAACACAGGACTGGATCTCTTACACATTTGCTGTTTCCAGTGATTAATGTATAGACTCTGTACCAGCCACTAACGCAGGGAGCAATCCAGAAGGCCCGTGGACCGCATTTTGGATAACAAGGGACAGAAGTATAGATTAATAGTGGCTCTTAATCAATCTGATGCAAAGTTTTCCGTAGGCTCTCCATTAACAAGCAGCTTGCAGCGCTACCAACACCTTTCTTTTTCTGCACCCTAAACGAAGCTTTTGCACTCAAGTGAAGAGCAGAGGCTGCCTGCCCAGTGTCACAAAGTAAGAGAGACCACATTCACAGGACATTAAAGGCTGGGTACTCTTGCTGAACAGGTTTACACATTTAAGCCTTGATCCTGCAAGGACTTACACACATGCTTAACCTTACACACTGCGAATGAAATCCTGGGCCTCTCAAAATCAATGACAAAAGTCCACTGACTTCAAAGGGCCACTCTGTGAACAGCCTTTTTGGTTTCAGTGCAGCCACACAGTGTGCAGAAGCGTGTGAGCTGATCTCCCCAACCCTGCATGCTTGTGTGAAGCCTTAAGAGATTGAACGCTTATAGTTTGTTGTGAGACAGAAGTGCTCTGAAAGATACACTTAGCAGCTCACTCAAAGATGTTTTCTTGTTTGATCTGTGATCTTCACGAGTTTTGCCCAAACCCTGTGGTAAAACCTGCTGAAGAAGTCGGTGAGCAATCCATAATGCAATTCCCTCCCTGGCTAGTATTGCATTCTGAGCAGTTTGTTTTCTTTACTTTCCAAGAGATCCAATCCCTGAAGTGAGGTGATTATGCTGGAATCACATCTTTTTTTTTTTTTTTTAAGAAAAAAATCTATAGCTCACATGATTTTATAGGAAATCTGAGAAATATCTGCTGAAATGACTTACAGGTCAGAAAAAAATAGCATATTAATTTGTGCAAGATTCAACTGCTGGTTTTCATCTGCTTTCTACTGGTAATTGAGATACATTCTTGCAAAATCTAACATCTGTCTCAGGATCTGTTGGAGACCAGAAACTGAATTCTGGCTCTGTCTTGGTGTATTAAACTCTGCTCCGGCAGTGGTATCCCTCAGACTCACTGTGGAGTCCTGAGGCATTTGATGAAGATTTCAGGAGAATGGAAAGTGGTATTAGCCCCATTTTTCAGCATAGATCCCTTTCCAAAGCAGGTTAAGTCAAAGATCCAGCGATGCTGCACAGACTGTGGTTCTGGGAGTGGTAAATTAGGCTCCCAACCCTCACAATGGCTGTGGTGCTGGAGCTGGGAGGGGTCTTGGGCTGCCCTGAGTAGCACCAAGGTGTCTCAGCTCCAATAACAGAGCTCATGCTGGAAAATGCAGATCCTGTGAGTGGAAGAGCTGCCCTGGTGTGCAGAGGCACCACTGCACCCTGCACGTGCTAGGGACTAGTGAGGTTTTGGCTATCATCTTCCTAAGCCTGCAGAAACATTTATGAGGACTATATGTGTGCTGCAACAGGGAGCAAGGGTTTGGAAAAGATATTTATAAAGTTTTGCATCCCAGTTATGCTTTAGGATAAGCCTGTGTTAGCATTTGTGTAAGCCAAATTACCTCTTCTCACCTAAATTGGTGGCAGTCATTTGAGAAGGAGAGTAGGCTGGGTGAGCTCAGTGAAGCCACTTTTTTGTCTTTCAGCGTTTTTCTCTGACACATTTCATTGCTCTAGCAGAAAAAAAAAAAATCCCCAGACTTCACTCTTTTTTTTGGCTTTTACTGTAAAGGTATTTTAATTTTATCTTCATCGTGCTCCTGTACTAATGGGCTTTACACGTTCCCAGCAAAGTCCTGTGTGAAATTCTTAACCACAGAGATTACAGAAATTTACTGCTTCACTGGCGTGGTCAAGTTGCCACAAAATTGCATTTGTTAATGTAGCTGAGAAAACACATGGCACCTGCCATGTCTGAGCATAAGGATTTTAAATATGGCTTGGAAGAATTTAAGAATGCCTACAAAATGGGGCTCGGCCGTGTCAGTTTAGCTTTAGGAAGGAGACTGTGCTATAAAATACTCACCCATAACTGGACACAAGTGACAGCTTGACTTAACTAGTGTTCACAAATGAGCGAGCAATGAAAATGTTCTGCCTTTCTCACCCCAGAAGAATGACCATGGCAGATGTTAATACTGTTGAGAACAGCTTTATTGTAGCTACAGGTGAGACAAATGGAGGATTTATTGCTCTGGGCATTGAGGGAAGGGGAGGAAGGGTGAAAGTCCAATGTTGTTCCAAAGAAATGCAATGTCCATTCCCAAACACATTGTATGGCACACACAGTGCACTAAAGCAGAGGCTATTCTGTGTCCATGAATTCATGAGCATGCCTGCTTTTTTTTGTTTGTTTTTAAGTACCCAATACCCAGAATCACAAATTGAACATGATTCTGTTGTTTATTTCCTCATGTCCTATCCTGTAGCCATTTAAGTTGATGGGAAATCTCTAACTTAATTGATAATACGATGTAATCAATGACTCAAAGTCTGGGAACTCAGTGACCTGTGAAAGTGCAAACAAGCGACAACGCTGTTTCTCTGATGAAAGTCCTGAGACGAGGCTTGGCCCAGCATCTGCTGGATCCTTTCTGTTCATTTTAATGAGCTTACAAATGGTCCCTAACATAATGTGCATTCAACAGAAATCAGCATTGGTTTTTCAGGCACTGATCCAGTAAAGCCCTTAATTATGTGCTTAAGATTATGGTATGGGAATAGTCCCATAGAAGCCTCTGCAACCACAGAAATGTTTTAAGCTCAGCAAGTAAGAAAATGTTTTGTTGCTGGAGCATCATCACATTTTTTTCCAGTCAGTTGCCTCTGCCAAGAAAACTAACAAATACAGTTTCTAGAAATCCGACACCATGAGATGCCATAAATGCAGTGATATTCAGATTTGTACCCTTTTTTTTTTTTTTAGCTGCTTTATATTTCTTTATGCCCACATATAGCAAAACACTTTACTGCAGTTGTGACATGAATAGGAACACTTGCATCTTGAAACTCAAAGCTCCTTCCCCTTTTAGATCCAGGGTAGGCTCACGTGGTGCTCCTGTCTGTTGTCAGTCCCATTTCTAGGTAAGATGATGTTTTTAAATTTATAAAAAGTAAAGCTTCGTGATAAGTAGGAAAATATTCTTCCCTGTATTTAAAGTGAGTTCTGGTGGTTTACCCCAAACACTTTAACCAGGTGCTTCTTTAGAAAAGCTGCTTAAATATAGTTTGAGCTTTTGTGCCATGTGGAGCACATATTGTTTAACTGCTTCACTTCAGCTCATTCCACCTCACTAGAGGGGATTGCGTTTCTGCATCCTCCTGTTTTCATGAAACCTCTTGATATTCACCAGGATTTTTCCAGGTAACGCTGTTTACAGCAAACACAGCCTATGGTGTTTCCAAAAGTTTCCTGCTGTCAGAAGCATGAGGGCCAAATTGAAAATATTGGTTTGGGAGAATGTAATCTTTTCAGCACAGGCTCTGGTCAGAGTGGCTGTGTGCAGTTCAAGTGCCCAATAGTAATGATGTCCAGGCATAGGGCCAAATGCTAAAACTGCCCCCAGAGTGAATATACTCACACTCTGTGAGAGAAGCAGTAAAGTATTCTTGTTTTCTGGCCAGCAGCACAGCTTCCCAGGAGGATAACTTTTGCCAGGAGTATGAATAAGCAGCATTGAGGCTATGCCTTATGGCAACTGCTGCATCAGGGACTGCTAAGTAACTCATAAATAAGCAGTCCCTGCTGCCCCCCAATTCCAGTATCCAGCTTCAGAAGGCACTTATGTAGGTCCAAGTATAAAGGCTTGCACAGTGGTCTCAGTGGACTCTGAGAAGCGCCAAAGCAGAGGTGGCTACTTTCCATCTCCTGCTCCTTCGACTGGCCATAATTTTTCTGGCAAGCACAAATATACAGAGCCTAGAAGGATTTGGCTTCTATTCTTCAGCTCATATTCATCATGTGGGTTGCTCCAGTGAAGTTATGAAGCCAGGAGCTCTTGTTATGGTAGGATAAAGACTCCACCACAGCTGAAATCTTTATTAGTAAATTAATTATGAATAAACACAGGAAAAATAGGCACACTTTAATAAACCCAGCGACTATCTTGTTTTGGGCACACAAGTTTATTTATACCCACAACAAATCTACACTAAAATGTAGGGTTTTTTTACATTAGTGCTCATTTTCAGTTTTCTTGAGAACAAGTTCAGTTCCACTCGCATAAGCATGCCAGACCTTCTGCTGATATAAATCAGAGTGATCCCTTGAAGTCTGTTGAGCATCTGCCCCAGAACGGCAAATAATAGCCTCTAGAGCCCCACTGATCTTTAAGGATGATGGAAGTTACTGATCCAGCATGTGCAACTTTTTAAAACCACACAGACCAAATAATTTCAGGCAGGAATTCCTACTCTAGGGGTAACCATATTCTGTAAGGCTGTAATAGAGGTTAACTGTATTCTTTCAGCAAAGCAACCTGATTTGGTTTAAAAGGTTTAAAACTTGCTTACAACGATGCAGTAGTTCAAAGTTTTGTCCAGACAGGTAGTAACAGATATAATAAAGAATATGAGCATTCAGACATCTATAGTGTTCTGTGCTGTGCTTCTGTATGAGACATTCCCCAGTTCTATCTGCTGACATCCAGGGATCCAGCTGCTGCTTCTTTGCAGCAGAATTGAAATTTCTGATTTCAAATAAGCCAATAAAGTGATTTTCTGGAAGGCAATACTCTGTCCTTGTACTCCTTTTCTTCTCATACATTTTTCTTGCCTTTCAGGACATTTCCTAATTTGCTGCACAGATACCTCCTTTTGCAAAAAGACAGAAATATTAGCAGCTGATGTGTTTATCTAAGAAAAATCTCTATAATTTAGACAAGGATAATCAACCTGTTCTGTATATGAAGACAATCTAAGCACCATAAACCAGAAAAACATTGTCACAGTTTAATTTTCTTTATGTTCTTCTCTCTCATGAGTAATAAGAATATACCTTTGTATATTTTTATGACGTAGCTACCTATCTTTGGCTGAATACAAGAGTGAGCAGACAGAAGCAGTTTCTTTTTCTGTTATTTCCAATCAGCTCCATACCTCAAATTATTAAAAACCTCTGGCAAGTCTTTGTCATGAAGTGTGATTCACAAATTGCATGAGTTAGTCTTCAAAGATTTTATTAAAATAAAAATGGAAGTCTATGACCCTTACTAGTGGTTTGTCTTTTATAAATGTATTTCTCTGCTTAACTTTCACAAAATACATTAGGACAGAATAAATGACATTGAAGCAGGACAGGAAACACTTCAAAAGGAACTAATTTCACATTTTCACATGCTGCAAAACTAGTTTGGGGACCATCTTGAAATATTCTGCATGCCTCCACTTCCTTATGCAGCTTCATTCATTGTCTTAAAATTAATTTTCCAGAGTGAGAAAACTTGTTCTTAGGAAGGTGATAAAACTGGTTTTGAAAGTCCTGGTGATAGCAGTGGTTCGTGCTGCTGGTGGTGAATAAGTTGTGAAAAGTCTCTACGGTTCTGTCAGTCTTGGGAATAAAACAGCCAAGGACCACCCTGTAGCCCCACGTGCTGTTGAGCTGGTGCAGCTCCTGTCCATCCACACACACTCCTCCAGCCCCAGGCAGAACTGTCAGCATCCAGCCTGTCTGTGGTACCTGCTGTCCCCCAGCCCAAAACCTGGAATGTTCTGGAGAGTGTCATTTGGCACAACCCAAAGCTCTGCAAGGGAGCAGGCTATCGACTAAAGGTCTATGAATGGTCAGGCAATGGTACTTAAGCCATGTCCCTGGTCTGGATCTTTATATTAGTGTAGACATAACTAGCAGAAACACAGATCAAAGGGAAAGTCCTCCCCAGAGTACTCACAGACTCTGGTTTGAGCTTCAGCCAGGTGCAGTTTCAGACATACCAACCCTGTTAGAGGGGACCTGAAAAGAAGAGATGGGAAGGAATAATTGCCGGCAGGTAATCTGTGTCTGTAAAGATTAAGTAGGATGTTTTCAAATGTAAAAGTCTATCCTAACCTATGTAATAAAAACTCAGTGTGTTGATATATCTAGTGAGTATCCCTGAACCAGGAAGTTTTGGAAGATGGGAAAGTACTATAAGCTTGGTTTGCTCTTACAAACTGCTCTAGGCGCCCACTAAGTTCCACTGATGGACACAGGACAGTGACTTGGACAAACACCTCATCCAACCCGGTGCAGAATCCTCCTGCTACCTGAAAGAGTGTGGGCACAGGCAAGAATTATGCCTTCCTTAGAGGAAGCAAGGCTGACTGTTGGTTCAGAGCTGTTGAGAATGCATAAGGGCTGCTGGAGTGGAGCTGGCTTTCAGACCAAGCACGTCCATCCAAATAAACACTCGGTACTCATCGATATGCCCTTGTCCAGGAGCAAATTGGATTCTGAACAAGCATCCAAAGATATAAAAGTGTAAATATACTGATTCTGTCCTTTTGGAAAAGTCATCTGCATACATTTACCAGAGCAAGAGGGGGTGAGGGACTGGGGGTTGTGTTATTCTACTCACTTAAAATGTTAGTTTTGATAATTTTTCTAAATTAGTCTTGATATTTCACTGCTTCCTGTATTTCACAAAATTATTGTTAACAAATAAACAGGTTTTTCTTAGTTGTCTCTGAAACAATAATGGCAAAGGCTTTGTTGCATGTGCAGGAGCTCCAAATTAGGTGAAATTGCTTCTGGAATGGAGTAGTGAAATCATGCAGACACATTTACTGATAATGATACTTCTTTTGGTCTGTGTTGTGCAAGCAGCTATGGCAGGATATGTTCCAAACCTGGTTTTATTAAATGAGCAATACAGACCACCAGTAATTGTTATGCCAGGGGAAAATAAAAGCATAAAATATGCATATGATATGATATTATATGATATGACGATGTGAAAATGCACATACAGGAGCACACCAATGTGGTTTCCTTCTGCAGGGTTTTGGCAGGCTTTCCAAACTGTCCAGTTTAGAATTAGCAGGGTCAGAGGAGATGTCCCAAAATTTAGTGTAATTTGGATTTATCAGTACCAGTCTCCTCTGGGGAGAGCTGAGTTCTCTTTTCACAGGATAAATAAGTCTTCTCAGAATATTTCCCCAGACAGATTTTCTTCTGCACATCTCCTTGCCAACTGGAACCTTTTGATCTCAACATCCTCAGTGCCAAATTCTTTAATGGTGTAAATGAGTGAAACTCCACTTAAGGCAGTGGAGCAGATCCCATTTGCACCTGCAGAGAACTTGGCTTTGATTCTGTAGCCAAGGAGAGATTAAAACCATTGGTTCTAGTAGATTTGTTAGCCTGTAAAAATGCTCCTCATCTCCGGTTGCAGATAGCTCTGTTATCCAGTCCAAATGTGAGAAGGAAAAGCAGCAGAAAATGCTTTTGAGGGCGGGAATCCTGGAAAGGGAGGGTGATACACTGGAGGGTTTAACAGGATTTTGTGATCTCTGTCATATGATCGAGGATACATTACCATCATTTTGATTCTGGTCTCTTCACTTGCTCCCTGTGCAGCTTTTTTCCAGATCTCCTAATGTGAACCACTTATTCCAGATTGCTCTTTGAAGAAGGCATCCATTGATACATCAGAGATTAAATGAGTCACTCATGATGGATTGTGGTTCATGGCTTTATGTATCACAGAAAATTATGCATTTTACACTACCTTGTAAAATAACCATTTATCTAAGTAAATATATTTACTTCTTTTGGGTTCATATGAAAACTATCCTGGGCTGTGAATCTTAATTTAGCAAGCTCTTGACAGGGAGGAAAAAAGACAGCTAACAATGATGGAGAAGAATCAGTTACTTAAATGTCAATAGAGAGAGGTTTAAAAATGAGCTCTAAGTAACAGATCAATTTGTTCTCCAGTGTCCAGTCAGAGACACAGACTTGGCAACTTCCACCACCAAAAAAAAAAAAAAGCTTTTGAATTTGTGGCAGTTGGTGCAGTTGTATGCTGCTATGATGTCAATTCCAACACGGCAACAGCACATGCTGGACAAAGAAATGAGGCCAAGTGGTTAGAACAAAGGGAAATGGCTGAGTATCGTTTTCCAGAGATTCTACCTCTTATGTTTCCACACCTTCCGTAGGTACCAAACCAAAGTATCTCTTTTCCAAGCACCACAGTTTGCACATCTGTAATAAGGAAATTATTCTTCTGATCCGGATTCTCCCCAGGGCCTTTCCATGTGGGTCACAGTAACATTCGAACATCTGACATTGGTAAAATTGGATCAGCATAAATGTGCACCAATTCTTCTGAGTTGAAAGCATCAGAAGGCATAAGAGCTGTGAAAGAATGCAGTTTAAAAATGGAGGTAAAACGGCCTCATCCCAGGTCCTTTGGGAAGCTCTGTATTTGTCTGTCTAGTGGAACAGGAATACTGGCCAGCACTTGCACAGCTTTCAAAAAACAACAGGTTAAATTTTCAAACAACAGGTTAAATTTTCTAGTATCTGACCATTTCTGCTTGTTATCTCAGATTGCATTTAATTGGTGCACCTGCCTGATTTTTGCCCTCTCCACATCCTTTTCCTGATAAGTATTTACACCCCTCTCACTCACAAAAGGGTCCAAGGTGCTGAGTACATCATTGACTTCAGCCGGCTTTGGATCAGACCTGTAATCACTGCCAGCTTCTGACTTGCTGGGTCTAAGTATTTAGGATGAATCATCTCAGAGACAACGCAGAATATCAGAGCCAAGTATTATCTTATATAGTCCTGCTTCTCCAAAGGTTTACCCTCCAAAAAAATCCATTGTCCTATATGTAATATAAAATAATTCACCGTGGAGCAAAACATTGTATCATGATACAGATCTGGGCAGTGATTGAAATAATAACAGACTGTTTAATTGCTAAATTACAGTAGTGATATTATGAAATAACATATTATATCCGCATTTATAATAAATTAATCCATCATGATTAAAGGTCTCTCAATGAATACCAAATGAATTAATACATGATTGGCCTTTATAAGTATAAGCCTTTAAAATTATGCAGTTTTCTGCAAGCAGTTAGCAGCCTGCAGAATAGAGTGGCAATGAGAAAATCTGTCACAGGAAAACTTTTCTACATTTCACGCAGAACACCTTTTCTTTCAGAACATTTTTGCATGGAACTCGTTACCAATTATGACAGATAGCTTTTTAACAGGAGAAAATATGCCCATAATCGCACAATGTTTGGGGGAGAGGGGAAAATTACCACAATATGACTAATTTTATGAAAGACATCTGTCATTTTCTACTGTTGTAATACAAGCTGTTTAGTAAGTAAATTTAATTAACCAGATTTCTCATTTTAAAAAGGGGAAAAGAAGGCTTTTACAGTATGCCAGGAGCATATCCCTTGAATACAGTTTGTTTAATGCACCCAATTAGACTGAATCATCAAATTTTCTGAACCTTAAATATCTCAAATTAATTTTTTCCACATTGTTTTTCTACATACCATTTTGCAGCCATTTTTGCTGTGTAGTGGATGTTGTTTATTGTTGATATTCCTTTTTTAGAGTTTCTGCCTAAAGCCAGGGCTCCTTGGTGCTTGGTGTTACACATAAAGAAAGAACTCTCTACCTAAACAGGTCCCATTGAAAAAGAGTGACATACAAAGAGTGAGAAGTGAGAAAGGCAGGGAGAGTAGGCATATCTGTCCCAGGTCATAAATAATTCAGTGAAACATCTGAGTCTTGGTCTGGTGTCATCTCAAATACCAGACCACACTATGCTTTCGGCTTATAAAAGGATATAGTTGTAAGTCAATGGCAAGCTCCTGCTTAGGAGTGTGAAATTCCCTCTGTTGCTCAAATAATTACAGACCTGAAAGTCTAGTCCTTTTTTTTAAAGAGACTATGGATCATTTTTGCAAAGTATCAATTGCACGTCCTTTGGAAAACATATAGCATCAAGAAAGAAGTTCTATAAAGGGGTATTTTTTAGCAATATGTGGAAGTTTACATTATAACACTGTTACATGTTTAACATGTAAAGCTGCCAGCATTTATGCAGAGCTTTCCAATGGCCAGAAGAAAAAACAACCAAACAAGTCAAAATTTATTTTATTGATGTCAGTGGCAATCTGGGGTTTCAGTGACTGCATTTTAAGCTACTTAAGATTAAAACCTGTCTAGAAATCTCAAATCAACCTCAGTTAAAACAAATATTCAAATAATATTAAATGAACTGATTGCAACTTAATATAATGTGTTTTCCATTTGTTTAAACTATTCTTAAGATTACTTAGGTTAGCAGAAGCTCACCTCCTAAACAAAACCTCTTGGTGAATTTCTGATGTCAGTGCACCTTCTGAATTCTGTTCCTAAATACAGCACATCCAAAATTTAATATCTTCTCCTTCCATACGCAGGGGAAAACTTCAACCCTATTCAGAAAAAAAAAAGCAATCAATGCAAAAAATACCCACTGCCTGGGAATGTGTTAAACTGTACAGAATTTCACTGAAGAATGAAAGCGTCTGCTTTTTTTCTTTTCTTTTTTTTTTTTAATTTGATTTCATTTAGAAACATTTACATAGGTTATGTATGGAGAGCACAGCACTAATTCTGGCAAGTTTTTGTTACCCTAACAGATTTAGGAAGTTAATTGTACATAATATATGTCTGGTATTTAGAGAGCATCATTCACTTAACAGCATGAATAGAGTTACTAAATGTGGGGAATAAGTCAGTCCAGCAGATAATAGATTGCTTACTGGGGTGGAATAATCATGCAGAGAAGTGGATAGGGAAAACTGAAGGACTTTGGTTATCCTCATGTACATGCACACACCGTAAATCTGCCACAGTATCTGCAAGCTTAAACACTGCATCCAGTCCTTTAGGCCAGGGTTTTCCTCCAGCTTGAAGGATGAGTTGATAACTCCAGTAAATACCCCCTCTCTCTTGCACAGGGCCTTTGAATGAGTTCAGGTGGAGAAAGGTGATAAAGTTGGTAGAAAAGTACCAGTCTGAGAGTTGAAATGTGAATTCAAACATCTCTTTCCTTCCTTTTTTTTTTTTCTTTTTTTTTTGTCACAGGCTGACTCTGCCCCATTTATCAAGGCTATATTCAGGCAACATGAAGTGCCCATGTCTGGTCAGGGAAGAAAGTTGGTTTTAATGATGCCCTATGTAGGGGCTGGTCATAGCAACCAGGCGAAAATATAGATCCAAAGACTTGTTTATAACCCAGGCCACTTGAATACGGCTTTTAGATTCTCTTTGCTTTAATTGCCTTTCTAAATGTCTAGGACAGATTAGAGTAAACACAGCTTAGTATTAGAGGACATATGGTTATCTATATTCATATCTGTGCCATACAGAGAGAAGAAATATATGGTTCAGCATGTGAAGCATGCAGACATGAAACAAACCCACCCCTGAGGGGTCAGCAGCAGAAAAGGTGTTAGAAGCTCAAGGGAATTTTATCTGAGCACAGGCAACACGATCAAGCACTGAGACAGAACAGCTTTTAAGTGAACACAGGCAATCCTGCAATTAATGGAGACATATCTACTCAGTATTACAGCACAGCCAACCTGCATCCTTGGCTTATTAATTTCTCCCACTAGTACAAGTAGGTTGACGTCTTCTAAATTAAAAACAGTTCCGCCTTAGGAAGAATTGCCAAAGAATTTGTACATTAGAAGTCTCAGGAGATGAAACTCTTGCATGCCGCCTTCGCTGGGGAAGAGTACAAGCTTATCCTTCAGGAAGTGTCATCTGCCAGTTATGACAGCTACACATTTGTATTCATTTATGAATTCACCATTTACAACTGTGGCTATTTAACACAACAATTCCCTGGAAAATCTTTGGACTCTGTGTTTGCATAATAAGAAAAAACTTTCAAGAACAGCTCATCTCCTTCCACCTTTTCTACTATTCCTGTTTTGTACCCAGTGAATTTTACACAAGAATAATTTAGGACAGCATTTGGCAGGGTTGTTCTGGTCTCCGTGCACGTAGGAGGCTTGTGAATCTCTTGCAATCTTGCTACAGGGGACAACATTTCTAACAGGGTGTATTCAGGAGAGTTGATTTTGTTATTCTGTGGAGTGAAAGTGTACTCTGTCACCTGGGCAGATACGACTGTTAACTGGAACAGGGCTCCAGGTACTGAAGCTCTGTTTCTGATTCAACTAGAGATGTTCTGAGTGACCCTAAATAAATCACTTCATCTAGCTGGTTCTTTATCTTTGTAAAACATCAAAATGCAGCTATGATTTCTTCTTCTCCCAGGCATGCTGTGGGAAAGCAGTGATGAGGTGTTTAGAGAGCTATGTCTGCTGTCCTCTGTATTTGGGCTATAATTGCAACACTGCCTCAAATTGAAGCACCAGAGTCCACCTGGGCTGTCAGCTCTTCTGCTTATGGGATCTTTCCCTTTGACAGCTGAGGTGGTGGTGGCCATCTGTGACATTAACTCACTGCCTTTTTTAGAGCAAGAGATTGAGAATGAAAGAACAGTGTATCTATCCCCCCCAAGAAAAAAATGTAGACAACAAAGTACAAAACTTAACAGTGAGAGAGAAGCAAAAACCAAACTCTTAGTAATTTTGCACAGTTCCAGTTGATTTCCATGCTGTGTTTAAATATCTGTACTCTCAGATCAAGAGTTGATCCAAAAAGGATATTTCCATTAATCTAATTTTTTTTTCCTTTCTTGGTCTCTTTGTTCATTAGTGGTGGTGAGGCATTGCCAGAGGAGAAGAGGATATCAGTTGGGAGAGGTGTAGGTATTATTTAAGTAGAGTATTGACCTCTGGGAAGTATTGG
This sequence comes from Lycocorax pyrrhopterus obiensis, assembly GCA_014706295.1. Taxonomy (NCBI): domain Eukaryota; kingdom Metazoa; phylum Chordata; class Aves; order Passeriformes; family Paradisaeidae; genus Lycocorax; species Lycocorax pyrrhopterus. Next base: position 5,397,069 of record JACSVZ010000015.1, read on the forward strand.
GAAGTAAATGAAAGAGAGTTGTTGGTGGTCTTGTGTCTCAGAGAAGGTGAAGCAACATGCTGCTTCGTGCATGTGTAATAATGGGAGATTTATGAGGAGGGGAGGTTATAAGAATAGACCACATTAATCTTCTGCTTCAAACTCTTCTCATTAATCTCCCAATAACAAACTGAAATGGTCAAAAAAAGTTGACTATTCCTTTCGACTGGTTTTGTCATGATTTTACTGAGTCCTTAAAGAGATTCCCAGCAAAGAGATTCTGTTTCTCTTTCTCTCATCTTCCCGTAGTATCCTCTAGGGGACGCAGAAAAATACTATCCAAGATGTAGGTTGGCAAAAACATGTCTCATCACCATGATTTCTTTTCACTTCTAGCTGTAAGCCAGTGTCCATTCCTCATGACTCCCACCTTCCTTTCCTCTTTTCCTTCTCCATTGCTAATGAGATAGACGAGAATCTTGTGACTGCTATCTGCTAATTAGCCTCAGTCTGAGCTCTGCAAGTAGATAAATTTGCATTCAGAATATTCAAATAAAGCCAGATACCTGAATAAGCATGAACATCAAAAATAAAAACAAACAAACAAACAACCTCCTGACAAGATAAGATTTTCCTTTAAAAAGCATATGAAGCAAAATTCAGCAAAAAGCTGAATTTCGTCTGAATCCACCGGAAACTCTGTCTGCTACATGTAGGGGCTGCAGAAGTGATGCATGCTGCTGAAACCAACCAGATAACTTGGCAGTATCTCAGTAAAATAGATTGGGCTAATCACTCGCCATTGAATTCTACTGTGCGTCTGGATTTCTTGGCTTTGGTGCGCTGCAAATGTTCTTTATGATTTTCGGTTATCTTTAAAAATATCTTCCGAAGAGTGGAGGCTCTGACCAGACAGGGGTCACAGACTCCATGGAGTCATTTTTCTTCACAGAGTAGTAGAAGTAGCACTGTCACAACAGCAAAATTTTATTCTGTCCAGGGAGTAAATATATTGATTGCTTACTTAGCAGAACTGGCGAACAACGCACATTACACCAATTCGCTGCAGCTTGCACTGACTTCCAATTTGCTTTTGGATGTAGGACTTGATGCATAAAGCCATGGGTTTTGTGTCTGTGACTGCTTTTCTGCTTCTTCGCTCCTCCCTGTGTCCTACCACTAGAGATCAGTTGGGATCCAGCTGCTAACGGTCTCCATTAACTCAGAGGGACCAAAATTTCTGTCATACAAAGTACTTCTGCTGCCCCAGCAATTTTAACCCATTTAGTGCCTGGTTGAGTCTACTTATTCAAGTGACTGCCTGGGGAGTGAATAAAGGCTTAGTTGAGATCATTTATAGGATGTCGTTATTGGGCATTTTCCAGTTTGTTTTGTGATAATCAATCTTGTTATTCCTCTGCCTAAGACCAGAGACTTGTACCCATGGGAGAATGACAGAATCACAGAATATCCTGAGTTGGAAGGGACCCACAAGGATCATCATTCTAGCTCCTGATCCTGAACAAGACAAGCCCAAGAATCACACCACATGTCTGAGAGCATTGTCCAAACACTCGTTGCACTCTGGGAATCTTGGTGCTGGAACCACTGGATAGATTTTTTTGTTTGTTTTCCAAGATTAAATTGATATGACAGGACTTTAGGTCTTCAGATCAACTAGAACTCAGTTTAACAGTGACCACATCCGGTCTAGACACATGGTTCCTCAGTTGGTGTGGTGAAAAGATTGAAGTTCTCTACCTAAAAGCAGCATCAGTGGAGGCTTCTCTATCTTGGTGCTTGAGCAAGGAGCTTCTAGATATGAATTCAAGAGAAAACCCTAATTTAAACAGTCTTTACACCAAGGTATTGCCTAATTCCTTCAGTGAACCCTTCTGCTAATATTGCTTTTGGGGGAAATGTAGAACTTTCGGTGTTCTGGATATTAGTTGCACACCTGCCCAACACACACTCATTTTTAAATGCAGTTAAGTGCATCAGTAGGTGAATCTCTGACTAAGCAGCAAGCACTTGATTTTTCATTTATTTTGCTCTGCCTTTGGGAGTTTTGTTCACTCTAACCATTGTTTCCCTCATAAACAAAAATGCCTATGATGTAGGATTGCTAATATGTGTCTCCCTTGGATTTAGCGGATAGAATTCTAGAACAGTTTCGTTTGGAAGGGACCTCAAATATCATCTAGTTCCAACCTACCTGCAGGGACAACTTCCACTAGACAAGATTGCTTGAAGGTAGAGAAATCCTTCTTGACTTCAAGTTATGACTCAGTATTTCTGGTAATCCACTGGTTTCACTGAGTGGGAGATGCTGGGCAGCACCTGCATAGCACCCATCCAGCTCTACCCATCTGTCTGTGACTGGCCAGTTCACATCCACACTACACCAAAGCATGTGCAGACTTCAGCCTATTCTCTTCAAAGTGGCTTTCAGAGTAATTTCACATGTTTTATTTGCCGAATGTGTAGCTTGCTTCTAGATGCACCCAGCTTGTGCATCCATGGCTCCTCCTGAAGTCACAATAACACAGTGTGCTTGTGCCTGCACAGGCTGTACCCATTCAGACCAAATGCTGTGTGAATTTAATGTCAGCCCACAACATCGCTGGAAGTTTCTCAGCAGTGTAAGTTTACATTGCCAAAGAAGCTTTTTTTATTGATTTCAACAGAAGTGATAACTGTAAATGTCTCTTTTGGGTAAAAAGCAGACCATCCCAAAGTAAAAATGTGACCGGTTGCTATGGTAGTCTACTAGATTGCGGGAAATATGGGAGATGCAGTGCAGGAAATGAGTTCATGTCTCCTTAGGCAAGAAAAGCTTGGACTGGTCCTGGTTTCATCCTAGGGTCAACGATTTTAATCCCCCCACATTTTCTGAAATGGCCAAGCTGTTTGCTATCCAGCGAACTTGACTGATTGAAGATATTTGTGTCAACTCAAATCTGAAAACTTTACTACTGAGCCAAATCCCACAAGAAAAAGTTTGTATTTTTGTCTTGCAGACAGACATAACCTTTATCTTGGTCTTCTCAGAATACAAGGCTTATATGATAACAGTGGTTGTCCTCCAGGCCACCAATAACTCCTGAGTCCATGAGAGACTTCAGCCCAGTTTGACAGCCACTCTATGTTTTACACCAGCAATTGGTTTTGCACGCACAAAAGGCAGGACTAATCACAGTGTCTCTTGCTGCCAAGATTTCACGGGAAGGACCAGCCTATACATCAGCTGGAGCAAGCCCAGGGCACAACGTGGACACAAAATCTGCAGGAAATTTGGCTCCATGAATCCTACAGGTCACACAGCAGCTTGAGGGGCAGGAGGGGCATGTGGACAGGTGAGAAGGGATTAAATATTCTGCTTTTGGAGAACCCCTTGAAATGGCATGTAAAGCAAATCCTCTGCTCTGCAGAGCTTCCTGGGAAATGACTGTCCCAACCTTTATCGCGGCTTATCTCTGGCGCAGTGTCCTTTCAGCGCACGCACTCCGCTGCCCAATCAGCCCACCAAGCTGTGCCTTATCGCGGCCATAATCCCTCTGCTCCTCACTCTGGAAGAGCAGATAAATGGGAAGCAGGTGTGTTGCAGCCGGCGTGTTAACTGAGTGAGTGCTCCCCAAATCTGCTTCTTCAGCTCTGCCTTTTATCTTGTCTTTAGCACCAAGCAGCCACCGCTGATAACAAGCAGATTAAAAACACTATCAGATTAACATTTTTATGTAATAAATGGTCAAGAACCTCACATTAAAAGAGTATCTTTCCTGGCATTAAGCATCCTTCACTCACCCAGGAAGCCTTTATCAGCTTGAACCTGCTCTGCTCGTTGCATAATAAATCTCTGAACCCTGATTTCATCGTAAGGAAATTCTTCATGAGGACAGCAGGGAACTAAATGGATGACTGTGTTTGAAAGGGAAATCAAGCAAAAAGATTAAAGTGCTGGCCTTCTTTAGTTTAAAACTAACTTTGTGCTAAATCTTTTATCTGGGGGATTGCTTAGTTTGGATGTTCCACACTGTGGCACAGTTTTTGCTTTCTCCGGGGCAGTTCGAATTTAGCTCAGGTCAGATTTACGCCAGACAGACTATTTTTTTAATGAAAAGCTTCTTAATTTTTCTTCAAAAACGCATCTCTTATCCACTCTTCCTTTCCAAAATGTTAACATTACTATCAGCGCTTTTGTTGCATGTGTTCGTCTTACACATTTTACCTTTGATAGTTTCTGGTATTTTTTTGTTTACTAACAAACTACTTCTCAGGACAAACACCGGACTTCAAAAAAAGTGGAAAATCTGGAAAATACTACTTTGGTAAACATGGCTACAGTAAATGTTCCACAGAAAATCCTGTGGAAAATGAGCAAAGGTCATTCCAAACCCTGTCAAATGGAAACACCCTTGCAATTTTGTCTGGCCAGCAGCAGCCCTACCAAGAAAATGTAGTAAGAACATGAATCTATTTTTTTCAGGGTAAACCCTGAAAAATGGTCACAGCACTTGCCAATAACTCACATTATTCTGGTTGTAAGAGAAGCAAAACTGGGGAGGAAAGAGGCATAAGAGAAAAGGACTCCTTTTATTTTAGCGCACTCCCAAATAATGAGGGCAAAGAGGAATGTTCAAGGACTGACATTTTCACCACAAGTGCTGCACCTCTGATACACAAATAAGCCTCTGAAGATCTGGCATCCCTAGATAAGCATTAAAGCCACTCAGTGAATAAAAAAAATGATCTTTTTTAAGATTTTTCTGTCTATGATAGCCTGAATAAATGCAAAATTTTCTTACAGGGGAACACTGAGGGTTTTCTTGTGCAGTGCATCCATGTTAAAACATGAGGTTTTCAACAATAACTGTACCAGAAAGAGTTCTGTATTCATTCAGTGCTCTGTTGCTCTTCAAGATCTTCCTTGAAGATAATCTTCATTTTACTTTAGCCAGGCTGACTGGCAAGTTGCTTGACTAGTGCTGCCTGATAGATCAATCCTAAGATTATTTAAAAAAATATATAGTACCTGAAGGAATCTGAATTACACCTTCTCTTCAGAATACTGGGCAGTCTCTGCCCTTTATTATACAGCTGTGCAATATTCAGACTCAATCATTAGCAGTTTTCCTATACAGTGTTCTTAAAACTGTGTGTGTGTGAACTCCAGTAGATTACTATTGAATAAAACTTTTTTTTGAAACTCAGATGTTCACAGCCACTTTTGGGAGAAGAATAAATCTTCATCACTGAATCATAGAAGAACAGAATCACAGAATAGCTTGGGTTTGGGTCTAGTAGAAGGTGTCCCTGCCTGTGGCAGGAGGGTTGGAACTGGATGATTTCTAGGGTCCCTTCCAATACAAACCATTCTATGATTCTATGACAAATATACAAATTAGAAAACTGTCCATATACATGCCCATATAAAAATGTATAGGGAAACAAGCCAAAAGTTCTTTTGGTATTTTTAACAAAATATACACTCCTTTCAGTTATTGGTGAGTAAATTTTACAACAATGCTCTAAGGGTTGGTTTTGCAGCCCACATTTACACTGACTACAACTCCTCAGAGAAATTGCGGTGGAACATACTTCCAGCTGAGTAACATTTTGGGGAAGCAAGAAATTCCCAGGTAATAATTGATAACACCTGCTAGAAGCTCATTTTTTAGTAAAGCAATGACATCAGACCCACTTGATGGTATTTTAACCCCTATCATTTCAAAATGAAATTGTAAGGAGCCAGGCTTTTGTGTGCAGACCACCTTTCATCTCCCCAGATCCTGCAGCATTGTGCAAACGTAAGCGATTGCACGAACAAGGCAGCGATTCAGTGCAGCCAACAGCAGAGTTCGGCAACAGCTGAGGCTGAACAAAGAGGCCGCACACAGAAAATCCAAACAAAAGGGCATGAGGCAGTAATGATTCTACAGAGGAGGCTCTTTTATTTTTAGTGTGAAAGGATATTGGGGAAGGAATAGAAAGGTTAGGCATGGAGATTCCAGCAAGTAGGAGCACAAGGGGCTACATGGCCAGGCAGAAAGTGATGATTGGGCAGGAAGACCAAACAATAGAAGTGCTCTCAGCAGCAGATGTCAATTTCCAATAAATTCAAGCATCACATAGGGTTTTAGCCACATGACTCCTATTGACTTTAATAGGAGTCATGCAGCTAAAAAACCCTCATTGCTTGGAAAGTTGCTTATTAAAAAGTGAATACGAAAAATTAATTTGAGACAGACGGGCTATTCTGAAAGATCTGGCTTGGAAATACTGTGAGTTATGCCAGCAGAGAATTTGGCCTGATAGATGCAGCATCACCCTGGACACCTTTTTCCACTTGATGTTGTACATGTGCCTTCTCCAGTATGAGTTATTGGATAAAGAGGAATGTGAGCTCAGTTGACACTTTGGTTGGCTGCCAAATAGAACTTAATAGAGTTAATAGACACTAATCCTGATTTAGAATTTTTCAGGGTTTGCTCCATAAATTACTGTGGCCACTGTGTGTTCAAATACTGGTTTTAAAGAGGAAAAGTGTATTACAGACAGCTGAGCGCACCCAGGCTTACACTATTCCTTGCAAATAGCATTTCTGAAATCTGTTTAAGGTGTTGTTATGTAAAGAGATGTACTGTATTTTTGAGCTGTTGTAACAGCAGCTGTCATTCACCAACAACTTCTGCCCCAAAGGAAAAATAGCCTAAAAACAAACTTGCAGGGTTTTTTATCTACATTTCCATTCTCACTTTCCTTACCAAACCAGACAAGAAGAAAATGGAAAGATTTGAGCACAGAATCAGTCAAATGGGATATTAGATGAAAATAAGCATAAACAACAATTAGAGGGACAGTAACTCATTAAAGATGCAATAAAGAACATATAAATTTCCATCATGCTATACTCAAAGTTCCTGGTTTGAAAGACCTTCAAGAGGAAAATGAGCTCATTCCATTCTTTAGCATTTTATGTCATATATGCATCCATCATTTCCAAAGTTTGTTGCTGATAAGCTAAGAAGAAGAGAACACCCAGGCTCAAATATCTTTTGTTTCATGGGCTGGACTCTCTCTCAATGAAGAAAAATTCCCAAAATTAATTCCTAGGCCCTTTTGACAACAAGCAACTCTGCACATATACACCAATCCAATGCAATCTCAGCTGTTTAACATGCAGATCTCTTACCTGAACTATAATAAGGAGCCTAATAATTTTATTGGGGAGGATCTTATACATCAGGTATAAAAAGCAGCTGGAATAATGAGTATCCTCACATTTATATGTCCATGTCATGGCAGTCACAGCAGTTTTTTTACAGTATTAGGCTTCTGCAAAGTGTTGCCCTGAATAAACACAAATCAGGCTCAACATAGGAATACTGAATTCTAACATCTATGGCTCATCCATACCTTGTTCAATTTGCATGCAACCTAAAACATAGCAAGTTTCTCTATTTAAACAAAAAGTTTAAATTTTTCCTCTGTTTAAATGTTTTCACCTACTTACCTCCTCAGCAATAACAGTAAGGATCGAGGCAAATTTTGCACTTTAGAAGCTTCAGCACCTAAATCAGCTTACAGTTAGGAGACAGAAAAGGACTAAAGTGTTTCAGAAGGGGGTAGCTCATACTTTCTCCAACAAGTTTCATTGTCTTTAATATTTTAAGGAAGATCTAGGATTATACTGGATAAGGAAATGGCCTGAGACTGAAAACAGGAGGAAAATATTTATGATTCCCTTCCTTGGTCATAACAATTAATTCAGCTGAATGGTAAAAGATTGGAAAGACATTTACACACACAAGAGAGTGTGTAATGCAGTCCCACATTTATAGATGAAGCTGATATTAAAAATCTGAGGCAGGCACCTTCAAAAGGAAGCCATGTGAAGCACACAGAAATGAGCCCTGCTGATATTATCATGTCCAAGAAATGGATGATGCATCCTTTTACTGTACTGACATTTCTACTGGCATAAACAGCATAGGATGTAGAAAGTCTGTGAGATAACACTGAATCCTGAAAAAATGTTTTCACTCACCCATGGCACCCATCCATATCTCTCTGTTTCCATTTTTTTTTGGTTAGCACATTGGCTCCTTCAAGTAAAACTAGCTTCCCCCCTCTCCCCAGGGTTTTGGATGACTAACTTCCCCCTCTGAGTAGGAGCATTAGCTTCTGAACATGCAAATGCTAAGCATGACAACTACCTCCTTTCAAATACCATCACAAGGGTTGCCAATATGCAAAAGGAGTTTCTCATCTGGATTTCTGGCCAGCTTGAGGACAGACAGAATGACCTATGGTAGCTCTGCCCAGACATCAGCTTTTCTCACCACCCACTCTCATGAGGAAAAGAGATTGGAGTCCTCCACAGAAGATGTTTTTTAAGCTGCTTTTCTCTGGTTGTTAACCTTGCAAGCCAAGGCAGAAGCTCCACTAAATTAATATTGCTCATTTCTTTGTTGCAACACAGCAGAGGTAACCAAGAGAGGAGGAGGAGGCAACAGAAGGCAGGAGGCAAGAGGGAGGAGGTGCAGTCAGAGATTTTCTGAAACTTTGCCATACTGTGTTCTCTGGGGATGGCTGCAGTAGTTCAGTCCCATGTAATGCACCTCATTACTTACCACACAAATATAAAAACTTGCTGCATTTCATCATTAAATACAGGCTCCAGAAGTCTCTCTGTTAGGGGAGTGAATATAGTGTGTTCTTATTTTTCAATTCACAGTTCTGATGAGAAGCCCGAATTGTTTTGATTCCTTATTTAAGATGGTCTTCCCAAGAGATTTCAAGGTCCTCAGCATTAAGACAACTATGTGATTTAAAAAAAAAGTAAGGAAGAAGCAAATATCCTAATATGCCATCCCGTGGCAGTTGAATGCAGCAGAATATTTTCTGCCCTCAGATACCTTTCTTTGTGTCAGTAAAAATGTAATACTTAAAAAGCAAAAATAAAAAGGAAGAAAGAAATCAAACCACACAAATGGAGCGATGGTACCCTAGGGACAACAGGCAAAACATGTCTGAAGTCCTGAAATATGTTAATTGCAAATCAAAGAAGAAAGCACAAACCAATGAAGCAGTGATCCTCTGCAGGTTTCAGCTGACACCTGCATTTAGCTTCCTTATTTTTTTCCACCTTAATGAACATATGGAGACTGCTCTATAAAGGGAGCAACATGTCATACACCCTGTAAGGAGTTTTGCACAGTTGCTAAAATGAAACCGAATAAGTGGTGCTATAAACACCTTTCATTAATCACCCAAACACTGCTATGACACTTAAGTTAGCAGTTTGATTATTAAAAGCCCATGTTCGTGGATTTCTTGTTCAAGCAAATGTTATCCTATTCCAATAAACCATTAGGAAAACAATGTGTCAAAAGCAAATTAATCAGTCACCAGTGCTTGGCTTGTTTTTCCATTTCCATTTCTCTTTTCCTTTTCCTTTTTTTTTTTGCCTTACTTTAAGGAGAAACATCCTTAAAAACTAAAGGTAGGCTCTGTATATGTTTGCCTAAAATCAAACAATGGACTAGAAATAAGCCTGTCCAGATCTTCTTGCACAACCGTACGAAGAATCTGAGGGATTCTGTGAGCCTGAGATGCCCCAGAGCTGTGGGCCTTGAGGCTCAATTTGGTATTTCCAGGACTCCAGAAGAGCTGAAAGGTACCACTCAGTGTTGCAATAGATAAAAGAATAGGGAAAATTCAGAGCTTTCCAGCTGAGGATGAATCCTGTCAAGTCCATGAATCCTGTCTTGTCTGGGTCAGATGAAATCTCTGACCCTCCTCAATCCTTAACTACCTTCCTTCTTCTCATCTCCTACCCCACACAGTCCTTATGCTGCTTGGGGTGTATTTCTAAGTTGTCTCCCATTTCCTGGGAAGTGCAGAACCTTTTGAAACCTTGAGTTACTCCACATGCCCTGTTGCTAAAGCAGCCCACGTGCCTGAACTGTGTTGAAGCAGAGGATGACAAAAGTCTGAACACCTTGATGGGCTGAGGTTTCCCAGAGCCACAGATGATCTGAGCTTCTCTCAGATAATATGGCAGGCAGCCAGGCTCATTTCTGATGGGAACCTGCATTAGTATAATTTCAAGAAAAAGAAAGAAAAGGAGATATTTTCTCAGAATGCCATATTTAAGAAGAATTGGCATTTTTCCACCGGAGCCTGCTTTGCCTGGAAATTCACAGCTGCAATAAACTACTTGAAAAACTGGATGAAACCAAAATGTCAGGACACAATTAGCAGTCTATCTGTCTAATAGAAATCTCCATTTAATAGGATAGCAAAAAGAAGAAAAAAATAGGCACAGGAACTCACTGATATTTTGTTTGTGTTAAATTATTAGTTTCTAATGAGTTATCTTTATTCAAAATGACAGATCTAATAAACAGATTAAAGAACTACATAAAATAATCTTGTAAAATTTCTTATCACAGTTGTGTCTATTTGTGTTCCTCAGGAAATGTCCAGAATGGGTAAGTTCAGAGTACTTAATGTTACTGCAGTCATCTCTAAATTGTACTTGGTTTTCCGGCACCTGTGGTTTTTGATCATTTTTAAGTATTTTAAACAACAAAAATATCACAGTTTGCAGTGTTATCTAGACAGCTAAGAGAGGTGATGGCAATAGTTCAAAACTAGATTACTGCCTCTTGAGGTTTCCCTAAAGAAAATGGAATCTTCAGTGTGGCAGTAATAGGAAAGGGAAATATCTGATTTCAGCAGATCTGTGTAGTTACCAAGGAATTGTACTTTTTCTTTCTTAACAATTGTCAAAAGGGAAGAAGTTGCTCTGGATTAGCACCCTGAAGCAGTCTTAATGGACACATCACTGTAACAGCTGATTGTGTGCAGCAGGATGGGATTTGTCTTAGAAAACAAGGTGGGTCATGTAGATGAGTCTGATTGCTACATGTAATCAGGTGGGGAATATTCTTGAAAATCTGGAATGTCTGACCACTTTGTTACACAACAGAGGATCTGCACACTCATGCTTGCACAAGGTCTCAATGTTATTTGCTGATACAAAATACTAATTACACTGTTTCACAGGCAATCTATGTGCTCTCCCATGTGTCTAAAGCTCAGACCTCATTCGGTTTTTTTAAAAAAAAAATTATACATGTATTTGATATCATACCCAAGGAGCCACCCACCATTACAAAATGCAGCTTCACAATACATGCCCTGGATTGCTAGACACACTGGGGACTTCCTCACCTCCCTGCACAGCTCAGTGGCAAACCAGTCCTTCTGGGGCAGCCTGGAGAGGACATCCCGGAGATGACTTCCTGGAAAGCCTCATTTAACTATCACTGCCCCAATATATTGAGTCTAAGACAAAGGATTAGCAAGGATCAGCACGTATATGTTACTTGTCTTCCCCAGTGCCAGTGAGATCCAGGGAAGACAGAATTTTTCCTTGCCCACAGTCTTTTGTCTTTCAGGTCACACTGTAATTGTATTTCTGTGTTTAGCTCTGCTGGTTTAAGCATTTTGGGGCAGCTAAGTTAGCACACATGAGGGACCTTTTGCTACTTTTGTTTTGTGAACCCTGAAGCAGTCAAGCAACTTTGACTTTCAGAAATGTTTTTCACTTTAACTCCAGGTCAAATAATGTGTAGACTGAAGTGCTCAGTGCGTCAACCTATCAGACCTAAAGTGTTGATGAATGGGTCTTGTGGACTTTTTTGATGCTGTTCACCTAGATGTGCATGAGATCACACACAGAATCTTGGAAGAGACAGGCACAGCACATTCAAAGTTAGGACTAGTAGCTAGGATAGTCTCGTACTATCCTTCCTTACCTTAGGGACTGAGAGGTATTTTAGCCATAATCTATGTAATTCAGTCTGAAAGTTCAGATTTCTAATAGGAGGTAAAGCATTTACTTTCATGAGAATTTTACTAATAGTCCATATTCCCAATAACAACACCAAAACATATCCACTAGAGATAATACATACCTATAAATTCAGTGCTTTAAAATGCTGCCTTCTATCCACCTATATGATTTGCCTTTAATTCATAGGGAAGAAATAGAAATGCAAACAGAGCCAGGACTGATTTATGCCACCTAGACTGCTTGCAATAAAATAGGAAAAAACGCTATTACATTCAGCAGATGCTGCTTGGGTGTCTATTTTTCTGTGTTAATGCGATTAACGTGTTTTTACAGATTACTTACTTTGTAGATGTGGTGCTTAGGGATATGGTTTAGTGGCAACTTGGCATTGCTGGGTTAATGGTTGGACTCAACGATCTTAAAGGTCTTTTTCAGCCTAAATGATTCTGTGATTCTCTGATTGTATAACTCCCACACAATTCCTGGTAACACTCTCATTAACCCTATCCAAACAAGGAGAATAATATAAGCTTCTCCTGCCCATCCTCTGTCTTTAGTAAAACCCTGAGATATACTGGCACCCATTTAAAATCAACCCTAAAGCCATCCATTCCTAATGATTCAAAACTGACAGATTTATTCATATACTTCACCAGACACACTTAGCCCAGGAGGGCCTCGGAACGTTTTATTCATAGATCCTCAGGGAATTTATGCAAATGCTGAGTTCTCTACTTAAGAAAGTTTCAGGAGTGCAATAACAAGGATGGCATAGCTCAGGAACTATGATGCAGAGAAAGACTTCATTACACCTGCCAATATTAAAACTGGATCTTGCCGGTATAATGAGCACCCGTTTTTACGGCAGTAAATTTGCACTGGAGAGTTTTTGGGGTTGGGTTATGTCAGTCCTCTTCAGAATCACTTCTGAAGGCAGGAGAGCACAGCCTTCTGTTGACACCAGAGCTGGACACACTATACTCTGAAAATATATACTCTGAAAAATATATTCACTATAGCATTTTACCCTGATTTTTTCTAAAAGCCTAAATATTCCATGTTGATGCTTTGTGAGTGTCTTATTCCAAATTTATCCAATTAAAATCAGAATTTTATGAAGGATTAAAGGGAAGCAAGACCAATCTACTGATGGCAGCAAATTTATAGTCCAGTTTATTTCCTTCTTTACTTGTGAACTGAATGTTCCTCTAAAAGCAGTGCTTTGAGAAGCTTTTCCCAAGGAAAAGCTTGCCTGGAAAATGTAACTGAAGGATGTGCATTTCTGTTGCTATAGGTACAGGCTGCCAATTAACAGAGCTCTTTTCAGAGAAGGATCTGAAAACTTGACCACAAACTTGAGGTTACCATGACATCATAAAACTCACTCTTCACAAATATTCAGAAAAAAAGAAATCTAATTACAAATATTAATCAGAAAACTTCTTACTGATCCCTTCTATTTAAGTGAAATACAGAACTCAAGAGAAGGAGGTAGTTTTTTAAAATACGATTTAAAAGAAGAAGGAGATACTCTGCAAGTAAGCAGTTGAAGATTTGAGAAAGGCTGACGAAAAGATGACACAGAGCATACATTTTATATGGATTTGTTTTAATAAAGTGCTCCAGAAATGGTTCCTGACTAAAGCTGACATCCACTGTTGCCTCAGCAGAGATGTTTTATGCTAGAGGGGTTGTAAAAAATGGGCTCCTCAAAAACCTTTTGATTCATCTAATCCTTGAACAGCTTGCCCATTAGAGTCTTTGTTCATTTCTAATATTCTGGATCAAAATTCAAACAAATGTACCTTGTCTTTTCCTTATTAAGAAAGGAGAGCAAAGTTATTGGGGTAAAGTGACCCATCCTCAAATCCTCCTGCACTGGAGGCTCAATTTATTACTTCCATGAAAATCTCACACTTCTGGCAGATGAGGAAATTATAATAAACAAAAATCAAGTCCCACCTTCAAAAGGAAATGTGACATTCTTTTTCCTCAGTTTCAATTGCCCTGAAACCAAAAATGTATGACAAAAAATTATTCAAAATATACAAAATTATTTTATTAAATGGGCTTTTTATGCAGATACACTTGTTTGATTTTGTTTTCAGATCCCTTGAATTGAATAGAAAAGTTGGAAATGAAAGACAAAAATACAAATCAAAAACAGGGACTTTTCCCCAGATACATTCCTGTGTGGAAAACATTCCTGCATAAAACCCTGCATATTATTAAATAGAAGGTATTTGTGATTTAAGCTCTAATTCCTGCTAAAATTGGAGCTAATGTTTAACTTCTAATTCAACAAGTTTTACTGCATGAAAACTAATTACATCTAAAATGCTTTTCTTCACCACCACCCTGATTCTACGAAGATTTACATTTTTGCTGCATCTTAACTATGAGAATTATCCTACTGAATCAAGGAAATTGGTCCTATGTTCAAAATAATATCAATATATGTGAATTTGGTGTCTTAAAGAAAAAGGATTGTACCAATATTATCAGGTATTTATTATCATGCCTTTATGACAAGAAGTTGAAATGGAGATGAAATATTGTTAGGGATTTTTTTCAATAGTGCTATTGCCTTTTTCTTAAATAGTTATTTTCCTTAGGACTTAGCCCAGCTTTTTTCCTGTTGCACTCACTCAGGGCAGCTATCATATCATAGCCAGGAAAGATAATTGAATGAAGAATTGATTTTTATTGCCTGTAATAAAAAGCAGTTCTTATTACTTTTACAAATTACTCATAATTACAATTGTCTAGAGAATGCCTTATCACCCTGAGCGGAGTCGGAATAAGCTGGATGCACAATAGTACTTCCATGTCTGTGATTTAAAACTTGTGTTCTCATTAATGGCAACGTAAATTAGTACTATGGCAAATTAAGTTCATATCATTTTACTGGACAGATTCTAATACTGCTGGGGAAGAATCTTAAGCAGACATGCAATTTATTTCTGAGTGGCACCATTCCTGCTGGAGCACATGCACAGAGTCTGAGGCGTTTCTTTAATTATTAAGGAAGTTGAGTTGTGCAAGTTACACCTCATGAAACATTTTGATTATGTCTTGTAGAGCCCAAGTGTTGGAAACTCTGGAGTGCTCTAAGCAGGTATCTGATTCGTCCCATTGCAGACATGCAAAGCTAGTTCCAGCATTCAGATTGCTCTCATTAGCTACAGCAGATATTTATTGAATGGCCTTTACTGAAGTCTTGTCTTTAAATTTCACAGAAAAGCAGCAGTAAATTTGCACCTGGCGCATCTGAGTTGTTTTTGTCTTGTTTGTCAGGCAGGAAGGCAAGTAGAGAACATATCTGGCTTTTTTTCTGCCCTTTTCTTTTTTTTTTTAAAGTAGAACAGGTAATTCTGGGTCAATTTAATACACTTGATCTGTTACAGAACAGAGAGGGAAAAACTGGAATTAAGCAAAATATCTCTCACCTCACTAAAGAAAAATGAATTGTTAAAGATCCCCTGGACAGTCAGTCCTGGTTAACTTCTATCGCAGAGGTTTGTGACTTGCTTAAATGTGTTATTCAGGTAAATCAAGGTATTGATCTCTCTTGATTATAAAAAAAGTATCTTCCAGGGAGAATGAGAACCAGTTTGGAAATGAGAGGTGGATATTTCTTCTTGTGACCTCTTGTACAGCTGGGGAACATCTGGCCTTCCCTTGTTATTGTTGAATAGTGTGACCTTAATTGTGGGTTAATTTTCTGAGGAGTGCTTTAATGATAATTTAGATTTGCTGATTTTCTCAGTATTATACCTTATATTTTATATGTTTTAACTCGCTCACTTAAAGCTCACCACCTTTAAGACAAATCTTTATTCTTCACCGCACCATGCAAACTCGGATTCACGATTATTTTTTACCAATCAACGAGTCCTATTAATTCACTAGAACCTGCCTAAGGATATAATCAACAATCTAAAGAGCAGTTTATACATTAAACTTGCATACCAGATATTCAGACATATCCTGACCACACTGTGCAACATAAACATGTGGCATATATAGGTGTGTGTTGGGCATCTGCGGTTTTTCAATACTAAAATTAAATTATCAAAGGCCTTATTAATGTATATGGTATTTCCAGTGTTCTGTGCCTTGGGCACTGTTATCAGTAAGAACATTTTCTGGTTTTAACAGTAAGAACCCCAGCTCAAAGCATCAAAAATGCCAAAAAAAGAAGACCAACTCAGAATATTCTGTGAATTTGTGAATCTGTGATTAGTACATTTTCTCTCAGTATGTCCCACTTGAAATTTCAGGGAACAAATGCATACGTGGACTTACTCAATAAACTCTTGAAATCTTATTCTGCACTCAACAAGAGAAGTTTTTACTGCTAATATTAAAGGGAAAAAGGGAACTATAACCTTGGAGAGAAGTCCAATAAGTCCTGGGAACCTCGTAGGAGACAAACTGCTCCCTTTATGGATTCAGTAGAGCGCTGTGGACTCTGCAGCTTCTTCTGAGGTTTCCCTCAGTACTCCCCTGCCCTGCATCCCTGATGCATGGAGCATCTGAAGAGACAGCTCTTTCTTATTCCCCACAGACACAACCCTCAGTTACTCCCCATGTTCACGTGCCACCAGGCTGTCAAGTAACGTGAATCATGTCCAAGCCATCACACACACTTAGGTTTCAGTTTGCACTGCAGTCTGGACTCCCAAGTTGCTTATTTTCCATCTTGAGCCCACAGTGTCCTAGGTAGGCAAGTTGGGAGGAAAAGTTCTTCATGGTGGGGTCGTTACACTCAGGTTCTGTCCTTACACGTCCTGTAGGTGTAACAGCATTGTCATAACTTCTCTTGCTCTGTCAGTCCCAAGAATATCTACTTTCAGCAGATCCCTTGTGAAGGAGCTCTGCACTCAGTGTTGCAGCAACAGCAGGTCATGGGGAAGGACTGAGGCTGGCCCCCAGACGGAACCATGGAGTGAGTTTCTGTCTGAGAAGACCAATGGAAAAACTCTCTGGAAAACTAAACATAACTTTGAGAAGCCAGACTGAGGGTGAGTCTTCTATCAACAGAACAGTGCTCAGTCTGAAAATAGAAGGTGAAGATTTACTCTTAGAGAAAGGACTGAGCCAGCTAGGGCTGACGACCATGGAATGCTTCAGTGTTCGCAGACTCCTGTCAGCAGGGAAGAGCTGAGTGTCCAACAGAAGTCCCAAGGCCACCTCATCAAGGGATTCTCAACACACCTCTGGCTCATCCCACTCCCAAACAAAGACTTGGTGGCATCGTCCAAGATATGATCCTCCCAGACCTCTCCAGGCACAGCCAGACCTCCTCCAGAGCCTAAGAGATGGCTTTGGTGAGTACATTCTGGTGAAGGGGACAAGAGGAGGGGGGCATATGAGTGAGGGGCACATGGAACTTGCCCAGGGATCATATTATGTATGTGGTACTCTGGGCACGACAGCTGCAGCAACAGCATGTTCCCTTTTGTCTTAAAACTTCCCATGATCACTTCAGGAACTGATGCCCCCACCCAGCTTGCTCAGGACCATCAACTACTTAAAACCTCAGTAGTCCCTGTTTGCATATTGATGTCATGTATTATCTTCTGTCCTCCTAATCATGCAAATGAATTGCATGGTTGTTTTTTTTCTTTTTCTCACAGATCTATTGAAACGAGAGAGACTGATCCAGGACACTTTCATCATGCAAATTCCAAAAAACTTCGACTTGCTCAAGAAGACCAAAAGCAGATGATCTATCAGAGAAACCGCGAGACAACTAGAGGACTGAAGTGAGACCCTGCGTCCAAAAGTGCCGTGAGAATCAACCTAATTAAGTCAGCTGACAACAGGCTGGACCTATCGGCAGTTCTTGGCTTACAGATGTAGGACAAAAAAAAGCCAGAAAACAAAGTTTTAAGTGCTGGACAGTCCCAGAGATGCTACCAGCAGCCATGGTGGTAGGGGACAAAGCTCCATGACCCTGCAGGAATTTTGTCCACTGAAACCTTTTTCAATATTTTGGGCTGTGCTTCCAACCTCTACAAAAGATGGGGAGAGTCCATCTCTGCTTCCAATGACTGTGATGTGTGGGGACAACATGTATGTTCTCTGCAACAGGCCACATGACTGTTGCTTTTTTTCTCTCACTGATGTAATACCTCTGCAATTATAATCATTCCTTGTTCCTAATGTTCTCATATTAGGACAATTCACCAACACTTACTGTTTCTGAAAAAAAGAAATGTGTTTCAGTGTTAAAAGTGTCTGCAGTTCCTTAACTCTTCGTGTTTTTCTGGACCCTACTGAATTTTCATACCATTTGAACCACTTTGCTAACTAGAAAATAGATTAGAAGCTGACCTACTCCAGTAGACAAGAGAAATTACTGTTGTTAACAATCTATTCTAGAAGTATACACATATATCTCTACATATTTTTATATCTTACAGATTTTTTTTTAAAATATAATATTATGAGGATGGCACTTAATCACTGCAAAACTTGAGTAACAAAATAAAAAGGGGTTTCAGACTTTCAGGAGTTTGTCATCTGTAAGTGGTCCTCAGTCTTCTACAAGTGAACTTTCATCTTCTTTCTCTTTGCTTCTGCTCCACTTCTTCACTTTTCCCCAAACGTTACTGACTTCCCCTTGGGGTTCCCCTGGCTCCCGTTATCGCCTTCTCAAAGGACAGCTCCCTCCACTGTGCCAGCTCTGACTGCGCTGGTTAATTCATCTGTGCTCTGCATCACTCATAGTTAACCTGGAATATGGCAAATTTGGCTGTTTCAGACCTGAAGGCAACACTTTTCCAGATTTTAGGTAACGTTGGGTAGGTAGCACAGTACCACGCCACAGTTTTTAACTTGCACCAGTGATAGCACACACTGGAACTCCACGGAATACAAGAGAATGAGAAATTCCCCCACTGCTTCTTAATTTTCTTTCTTGGAAATGGATGTAGTAGTATAGGCTGATACGTTATTGCTTGCTGCCATGAAAAGTCAGTCTTGTAAAACTTGTCATCTGCTTTCCCTATTTACAAAATTTCTTCTCCTCCAGCCCCCTCTTCCAGCTGCCAAGCTAAGAGCAATATTGTATTTCTTTTTAAATGTAAATTATTTATTCTTGGACAATCGTCAAGTAGGATGTTGCAAGTAGATACCACTTTTTAAAATAGGCTGAACCATCCAACAGCAGAAATCAAAATTAAATCATAAGAATCACTGTCAAACTGTTCATATTGTTTATTCATCCCTTTGTCTTCAGTGACCCTTTAGAGGTAAAGTTCTTCATATAAAGTCTTATCTAATACATATCCAATTATTTCTTAAATAGCGTTCTGGAGTCTATTTCATGATCAGTTGTGGTTAGTGCTTTAATTAAACTTTTGCAGGGTATCTGCATGAACATATAGCCAGTGAGACAGACATACTTGTTCTATGGGAGGTGATTGACAGCAGGGAACAGATTGGCTTGGCATGTTAGCAAGACTCATTGATCTTCTTCAAGTACATACTGGGAAAACAAGGAGCTCTCTCAACAAGCTGCTACAAAAACAGAGTTTCTGGTTGAACAGTAGGGAAACTAGGGGTACAAGGGGAAGCTGTAAGCAAAGAGTGAGATGCTCTTGCATGATGAGGCATTGTAATCTGGGGGGTTTGTCATTGTATGTGCTTTAATATTTAGAACAGGGTAATGGATGCTTGTCAGAAATCAATCCATTATCACTCAGGTTTGAAGTTCTGTGCTCTGAGTATAAAGCTGGATCTTTATAATCTTGCTACAAGTCTTGAACTAGAGATTATTTTATTAATTTTATATTAGACAAACATGCTGCTTCTTAAACAGAAAACCATATATAACGCGCTCTCATATCAATATAGCGTGACAAAAGTTGGGAAACATAAGTTTCTTCTATGAAGTACAACGGAATGGTTGCTGAACATACGAGGACATCTTGGTGAATCAAGTTAAAGTGGAAGAAATTACAGTTTCACTTAGTATTTCTGATCAGCTTCTCAGTAGAGAGACTTTTAACATCACTCATATGTGACTTGTATTAGACAAGTTTTCATTTTTCTTATGCTGAACACTTAGCAGGAAGGACTGAATTTTTTTTTTTCTGGACTCTTAAATTACTTAATAGCTAATATTTTAACCACAGACTACATCTGGTAATTCTCTAAAATCTACTCTTATCATCTTTATTCATGTAACAATGAATATATGATCTGAAAAAAAACTTTTTAACACAGAATGCAGAAAGTCATTCCAGCTGAGGTGTGCTGAGGTGAAACATGTAATGAGGCATTTTGAGGGAGATACGTACACGTACACCACTACATTTATGACATGGCCCTGAAATCTATCTCTAATGCAGATGTAACCAGTGTAAAGAACCTAATTTTGCAAAGAGCTATGAATGTTCTTTTTATTCCCACTAAACTCGACAGGATGCTCAGCACATGACAGAATTTCTTCGAGATAGAAAAAATGCTCAAGAGCCCAGACAGCAGTGACCATAAGGAGGAAATGAGGCCTAAGTTCTTTCCAAAAGTCTCCTTCTCACATAATAAGTTAAATTTATGTACTTCACAAGCCAAAAATCTAAGACGATCTGAAGAGGTGATTACAAATAGTCTGTGAATACAATATTTGTTTTCTGAAGGTTTTTTTCTCATTGCATCTCTCTGGAAGTACCAAAGGAACTGAACTTAGAGAATTCATCACTATCTCAAACATACAACTTAATTCCCTGATATTTTTCCATTTTTAAAATGAAAAACATTTTTTATTGGTGCTGTAAGTAGTACAGGCAAATTAGATGCTATCAAAAATCTCATGAAACATTCAAAGCAGCATCAGGATCTGCTTTACTTACAATACATTGCAAAAAAGATGCTTCCTCTGCTTTCTTACAGGATTTTCGTGTACAGATTTTCATGTACATTCATTGTGTTTGCAGAGCTTTCTTTTCCAACGCAGTGTCAATGGAATGGTTATACACTATAAATCTTAGCAGGCCTACAGACACTCAGGGAAATAACACAGACTGCAACACACGTAAGCATGGGGGATGCACATTGGAGCAAAATTGGACATCGTTAATAGAGGTTTCCTGGCAGCGGAACTGCTGTAATATGAATTTTTATTCAAATTTGGTTTAGTGGCCTTGCTTGAGGTGTCATGCTCAGTTCTGAAACGTAAAGCTGACAGCAAGATACAATGCACGACAACATTGCACGTTTCCAAGGGAGAAGTCTGCTGCATCTTCCTTGGTCCACCTTTATTATAGTTGTCTGCACTTCTTTACATTTCCAAATTAAGGGTCATCAATACACGTCCCTTCAAGAGGAGCAGCACGGGTATGAATTTTAGAAAGAAGGAGAAAAACAAAGACAATTTCAGTGATGATCATCAGTGCCTCTTTTTGGAAGGTTCTCTGGGTTATTATATCCTGCACTTTCAAAGAACAACAAAGTTCTTCCACCATCTGGAATCAGCAGGCCTTGTGTACTCATTACTTTGGAAAATTAGGTCCATGGTTTCAGCTTAGCATGCAAACAGCAAAACTCAGATATTTGCAAAGTGTTCTTCAGGCTTTCTTGCCAGTGAGTCATGGGTGATAGCAAAGAGGATCATACATAAGTTTGCTTAGATGTCTTTTTGACAATTCTTGGCAAAATGCACAGTCCAATTGGTCCTAAATCTTAGCAGAGATGTATACATTAAGTTTTCCTTAAGTAAGTTTTAGGAGGAGTTAAAAAAAAGCAAGCAGCAAGGATCAAAAATGTTCAGTTTACAGACAATGGAAGATTAAAGTACAGTTCAAAGCTGCTCAGAAGTGTCTATATGGACACTTTTAGTTTATGAACCTTAATAGATAACTGATCCCTGTGTTGCTGTCATCACATCTTTGTTAAAGGGCTGCAAAGACTGTTGAGCCTGGGAAAGAGAATTAACAGTGACCGGAAAGGAACCTGCAAGAAAGATGGAGAGAGACTATTTACAAGTGCATGGAGTAACAGGAAAAGGGGAAATAAATATAAACTGGAAGAGATTAGGTTTAGAATGGATATTATGAAAAAAATTATTCCCTGTGAGGGTGGTGAGTCCCTGACACAGGTTGCCCAGAGAAGCTGTGGCTGCCTCATCCCTGGAAGTGTCCAAGGCCAGGTTGGACAGGGCTTGGAGCAACCTGGTCTGGTGGAAAGTGTCCCTGCCCACGACAGGGGGAACCAGATGATCTTTAAGGTCTTTTCCAGTCCAGGCCATTCCATGATTCTAAACTGAAAAGTCAAGCTTTGGTCTCCATTTGGACTGATTTGGAAGGTTTTTTTTCTGCATCTCATACCAGTGCCTAGTCCTCTATGCTACACTACATCAAAATCAGAGAAGCTATTAAGAGCCTGGCCTTTGCCATCCAGGTAGCTCTACCACAGTAAAATCCTATTATCTCTATCTTCTCTGTCCTGTGCTCATTTCCAGCCATAAGGGCAGTGTTCAGCTGGCTGGGGTTTGCCCTGGACCTCTCACTTCTTTTTATGCTGCATGTTGTATCATCCCCTTCCTGCCTTCCCCTTTCACCCACACACTCCCTCAAATCAGATTTCTGCCTTTGGCAGGTCAATGTTAAGCTCTAGACCTCTCCACCAAAGAGCAAAGAGCTTTAAATGCCTTGTTGGACACTGTTCCAACATCTCCAAACCACAGTTTACACCAAACAAGGTTCCTTTGAGGTACAAGATCCTGAGTTAGGCATTGACGTATGTCCACAGATCTGAGATTTAGAATCCTGAAAACTTCCCCTGAGGCCCCACCTTATGCACCCAAATATCAAAGGATGGTGGTGGTGTTGAGACAAACAGTGAAGTTTGGTGAAGCCTAAACTGGAGATGAAAAAAAATCTGGAAATTTCTGTATTCATCATCCAGTGACATTTGAGGAACCAAAAATGTTCTGTGCTTCTGAAATTAGAAGCTTTATTTGAAAATGTTTAAGGAAGAATTTGTCTTGTCCTTTAGTTCGGCTTTTGCCACTTGCTGTTTCTTGGGAAATTTCTGTCCAAGATTTCAGACCAGTTCTTCATCCTTACCCTTCCTCCACCTCCCTGATCTTCTGTACACTCTGTGAAGCACAGATGGGAGCACTCAAAAGAAGCCAAATATCTGTGTCAGCCCCTTCACCCACATATGCACTGAATGAAGGTGAATAAAAGAACAAACAATACCTCTAATGGGGTGCCACAATAAAAGTCTTATAAACCTAAGGGTGATGGCCATCACAGAAAGAAGCTTTAAAATGGTGACTAAAACCATTTCAGAGCCTGAGATAAATGTGGCTATGCCAGCAAAAGGAATGCATTATTTAGGCATCACTCCAAGAAAGGTAGCTGTAAAGCTTTAGGCACAAGTATTGTAGTTCAAACCCTTCAGGACAGGGTTTGAACTGGAACCAATCAGTGACAGAAACATTAAAACCAATTAAAAATAATATTCTTATATAGGGCACCTGGTGCTGTTAATCGAGCCAAAATAGTTTCAGTAGCACCAAAAGTGCTTATGCAAAAGCAGTTATCTGAGAAACTGCTGCTGAGTTCTTATGCCACTTTCACAGACAGGCAGTAGAGGCTGTAATGCTCATGCAGGAAGTGCACAGTAATGGTTTAGTTATTACCAAATAATTCCTGTATTGCTAATTACATGGAGCATTTTGAATAAATTATTCATTCGCGGTTTAACCTTTTTAAAACAAATGTTTTTAATCTGTTTTTAATCTGTTGTAGGCAGCCTCTGTTTTGTTCAAGTGCATGCTCCCAGAGTAAATAGTACTGATGCTGGTAACTAACATGGGCTATTCTGGGGGAGAGGTACTTCAAACATCCACTTCTTCCCTATGTGTGGGTGCCTGGCTCTGCTAAATTGTAGCACAGACCATGCAGTAAGTAGATTCAGCAATAAAACTGACTGTAAATTAATTGAATGTTGTCTTTGTCACAATGATGGATCATGTACAGTCAAAGATCTGACACCTTACAAGTTAGAACGGACTATTTCTCCTCCTTACTTGCTCTATTTTTCAAAATTCATATGGCAATTCACCTAGAAAATCTCAAAATTGTTGGTTGGTAGAATTGGCAAGTCTGTTTTCACTTGACGTTTGAATTGTAGTTGAGGTATTATGAAAAGCTGCCTAACTGTCTGAGTGCTGAGCACCTTTGCAATGTAGTAAAAATTATTTTATTACCAATGATTTATGTGTGTTTTTCCTAGTCTTCTGAGTTTTGCTAAGATTAGACTTTCAGTTATTATTTATTTCCACATCTCTGCAAATATAAAAAGTGAATTATTCATTTCTGTGTCATAGCCTCATATGGTTGGGAGGGATCTCAGAGGCTATCTCATCTATCCCCTGCCCTAAGAGGCATCAACAGCAGATGTATTAGTCCTGACAGATGCTTGTTTAAGGTCTTCTCATGGATTTCCAGAGATGGAGTCATCACAGTGTCCCAGACAGTCTGCTCAATGTTTCTCTAGCCACAGCTCAAAAGAGGGTTTGTTTAGGATTTTTATCCCCTAATGTCTTTGCTTGGATTGAAACTCATTTCTAATCCTTTCCAGCACTGGCCTGAGGAACAGATTCCTCACCTTCACACTGGAGCAGTTATTTTGGTATCTGAAGACAACTACTGCTCCCACAACAGGGTATTAATTTCTTTCATTTGTTCCTCATAAACCATATTTCCTTGTTCTTCTGAAGGTTTTCTAGCTTGACTCAGTCCCGTGTGCAAAATGTGGTATTTCATCTTCAGTGGAATTTCATTCCAGTCTCTATGATGTGGCTGTCTGCAGCAAAGTCACCATAGGTTCCTTCTATACCCACCAGAGAGCTCATCACCTCCTTAAAATCAGCAGCACTCCAGGCACAAATGGTTTCAGAGCTCCGTCCAACCTGGCCCTGAACACTTCCAGGGATGGGGTATCCACATCTTCCCTGGGCAAACTGTGCCAGGGCCTCACCACCCAGTGTAGCACAGGCCCATTTTGAGAGACTGTAAATCAGTTTATTTTCCGTGGACACGCTACACAATCAGTTGTTCTTCATGCTAAACATACATGTAAAGATGTCAATTGTTCCTGAGGTGTTGTATATTCCACCTCTTATGTCAATCTAAATTAACGTGGGAGTCTAAATAAATGTACTTCTGGTCCATCTGCCTTTGAATGTATATAAATGTAATTCTTATCTTCCCTGAGCGCTGAATAAATTTATTCTCCAGAACTCCAGGCCTCACTCCAGTGTCTGTGCTTCACAGTTTGGTGGCATAAAACATTTCAACAAAAAAGTGGTGGTTTGCAGAAAATCCATGGGGATCAGGACACCTAAGGCCCCAGCCAAGACCATTCACTGATTTCAGTCTTAGACAAATCTCTTTCTTTGTTTCCCTTTTATCTCTATCCTTTCAGATCTCTGGGACAAAGAATATCTCTTTCTTTGTGTTTCAGTCTTTGCTGGGACTTCTGAGTGCTACTGGAAACCAATTAATAATAATAATAATATATTAAGCTTATAATAAACCTGACATTTACAGAAAGAAAAGCTACTCATTTTTATTTCTGTTAGATATAAGGCCAAATATATCCTATACCAGGAATACCTTTGTATCAGAGGGAGAATTTCTGGCCCATTGAAGAAAAAGTGAGTTTTGCGGGCACAATTTTAACTGCAATCTATTATTAAACCCAAAAAGAGCAAGGTGCAACAGCAGGGTGCAATGTACCAGGTTTTTTATCAGATAACTGTAGAATTAGACACGGAGGGGACTCTTCTTAGGTTTTAGAGGATTTTCTTATGGATTGTTCCCCTGGCTGGTTTTCCAATACAGTACTGATTTCTCACAAGTTTAGAGTTCACATTGTGTCATTTCTTGTGTCTACCTATGCTGGATCTAACAGCTCAGAAGCATTTTCTGATATTCTGTTTACAGTTTGCTTTATTCATAGAAACGTCCCTTTAGAGCTTCATTTTAAAGGCTTATCTGTTTCATAGAAACTAATGCACTTTTCATTTTCTAGTATTTGGTATTAAACGCAGATAGCAATCTTTGAATTTTTTTTTTGTGGAAAAGGTTATTATTTTTCTTTTTATCACATGGATGTCTGTAAGTAACATGTAAAATTATCACTGCTCTTCTCTTGTAGAATTGCAGACACATAGTGCTTGACTGCAAAGCTCTGTAATTTTCATGTTGTTTTTTTTTAATACCCTGCATTTAAAGTTTCACATCTGCAGATCTGAAGAGGAGGATGTAAAATAAAAAGCACACAATGTTCTCAGGAAAACAAAAGAGGAGTGGGTGGCTCTAGATAAAATGATTGCCTTGTACCTCTGACACTGATTATTTTGTTTGGTGGTGCATAAGGCTCTGAAGGAAAGAGTCCATTTGGGAGAGACATCTGCACTCCGCATTTGCCCAGTACAATGGGATACAGGTTAGTCTCTGGCTGAAGGAAGAAATCAGATAGATTCAGGCAGAAATGAATGTTCAGTGTTAAGCAAAGAATGCTGCATTCTGGAATGGATGTTAAATGATGTGTCAGGCAGCTCTAAAGCAGACCGTCTAAAATGAAAAGATAGCATTGCCTCCATGTCCTACTTGCTTATTTGCACTGAAGCATCAGTGACAAAATATAGATTGTTTCTCTGATTCTATCCAAAGCAAGGCTTTGATTATCCTCAGCTGCCAGGCAGACTAAGCCCCAGGTATTATCACAAGACAGACTTTCAACTCAAGACATAGTTTACATCGAATTTGTGGTCAAAACATTTTTAGCTGTCCTGGGCATAGGCAGATTCATAACTACAACCCAAGATGTTTTTCAAGTAAGAGGGTTTTTGTTGTTTTTTTTTTATTTCTTGTATATTTAAACCCAAACTTTGAAAGGCACCTTTTTCCACACAAATTACAAGGATTTCACAGGGAAGAGGAGGGTATTCGTGTGTAGAAATGAGCAATTATGAGATTTCACTACAGTAAGCCTAAAGGGAATACATTTTTTTCTTACAGGTCAGTGAAAACAAGGTTAGTCGAACTTCTTGTTGAATAATCAAAAACCAATATACTATACATCCATGTAAAACTTGTCTGATTCAATATTTGCTCTAATTAGGTTTGCAGCAGCAGCTAGTGATCCCTTTAGAGAACCAGCGTTTCAGGTTAGGATTCCACTGAAAGACTTGCCATGCCAATTTTAAAAAATTCCTCCCCCACCTTCCTCACATTTCCTTGTTAAAAAAAAGGCAAATTTTAAGCATTAAAATCATACTTTCATCATCAAATACTAATGAAAAATATTTCAAAGCACGGTATTCCATACTCTTGCAGAAGGCTAATCTAAGGGACAGAGAGGTTATACAATTTAATCTAGGTAATGTGACATATTAAAGAGAGGGTCAGGACTGGAACATAAGAGGTTTGCTTTTTTTTATCCTGGGAATATACATAATTATCATCTCATACTTAAGAATAGCATGAGAACAATCTGCTGCTCCTATTATTTTTTTAATATGATTCCAAATGGTTGGTGTTAAGGACAATTTAGACAAAAGTCAATGCTTCCAATTTGTGGGAAAATCCTTGTTCTTTTGAAAGAAGACTGAATCTGTCTGAAAATGTTTTATGCCAGAATTTTCTGCAGAGTAGAAGCTCTCAAGAGGCATTGAAATTGGCAGCCTGGCTGCATGTATTTCTACAAGGATATCGGATTTACAGGACTGCAGCAGAGATTTCATAAAGTCCCTGGTTTTAGGGCAAATCACCCAGGAAGAGTCACCCAGGAGTGAGGACCTCATATCTCCACGGTGTCTGGCTTTAAGTGCTATCCTGCCTCACAGCTAAGCCAGCACCAGAGGTGTCTCACAGGGGGCTGCATCTGGACTGACACATCTAATTTCCTTCTTTTAACTTCACCCAAAATACTTCCACTATCGTGGAGCATAGTAAAAATCCTCTTCCTCTTCTCAGTTTTAAGAGGACAACTGAATAAGCATCGAAAACATCTATTAAACAACCTTACAAAGGTTCTTGTTCCCTCAGAGACTAATAAAGTAGCCTTCAGGTGTTAGAGCTTTAAATGAGGCAATAAACTTCACCACACTGGGGGTTTTTAGGCTCTTTTTGGATCATTGGTACACTAAGACTTTTAACATTCCTAGTTTCAGTTCCAAGCAGCAAAGGGTAAAACCAATGGATGCAGGTTTTTTAATGATTCCAAAGCATTCCCTAGAAATCAAGTATACTGCTAGGTAATTTTTGTGCTTCTTTGTGGGTGAAGAGTCTGCTTTGGAATTAAAATCCTTACTCCTCTAGATATGCAGATGTTTACAGGTCTGACATTGAAAAGTATCTTTTGGGTACACTGTTATTTGCATTCCACTTGCTAAGCCCTCCCTGTCAAAAACGCTGAAGGAATGGACTTTTTCCTGGTGGTCTTCAGCAAAGAAAATGCCACATTGTTTGCCAATTATTTGTCACTATTGATGCACATCAGAATCCAGGCAAAGAAACAGAACTAGAAACAAAATGAAAAAGAGAAAGTAAAAGAAAACCTGAATGAAGGCCAAAAGTGTAGAAAACACTGAATTAAAAAAACTAAAGAAAAAATGTGAAATAAGTCAATGGAAACAAACAGAGAAAACAGCTCAAAACGAGAAAAGAAATAATGATGCTGCTTCTTTCAGTGCATTAAAGGAAGGGTAAACCTAAAGTGGAAAAGTTCAGGAAAAAAAATATAATGAAAGCAGAAAAAGACACCATAAAATGATGAAGAAAAATAAAACCAAGAAATGCTATAATAATTCCAAGTATCTTATTTACAGGGAAGTGCTTGTAAATATGCCTTCCATATGCTTATAAATATTAATGTTACATATTAAACATACAATAAAAAGGCAAGCAAAGGAAAGAATCTAGCTTTAATGTGATTGTGATTTTCTAATCTGTGACACTCTTTAGCATTGACATAATACACCAAGAATTTAACTGAGCATGAAACTTAAGCATATGCTGAAATTTAAGCATTTCAAGGATCCCATTCACTGCTGCAGCTGATTAAAGCAAGGAGATGCTTAAATGTGTTGCCGGATTAGGGTTTCTGGGGACAGGTTAACTTGCAATGCCTACAAAAGGAGATAATATTTTAAATAACATTGATTTTTCTTATTCAAAGCCTTTTTATGACAGCATAGGTTTCTATGCAAATATTTGGGATCTCTTTTCAGTTGAATCTCAGCACAACACACTGAAAATTAATGAGTTTGAATTGAAGGCATGGGGCTTGGAAAGTGTAGAGCAAAATTGCACATGCACAGGATTATTCCTTCAGTACATCCACTAATTCGTCACAAAAACAAGGTGATAGCAAATACCAGATTTCCTAGTCTGTGTTCTAGTTTGTTAGCAGATATCTTCTTAAATCCTGCTTATATTATGACCTCTTTTCCAGAGCACTCAGATAGGGGTAGATCAGCAGCATCAGTGCCAAACTGCACAATTAATCCGAGGTGACCTGAGTAATTGAGCTAAAGGAGGCATGATGTGAATATGACAAGGTAGAAGGCATGCAGAGAAAGGGAGCAGGGCACGAAAGGATATGGTCCTAGCTCAAAACAAGGCACAAAGGTTCAGGTTCACTATTGCCCTGCACTTTTTATATTTATTTGCATCTCTGTACAAAGTGGATGTTACACGCTACAAAAGAACAAATAAATGAAAATGCATCTCCGTGGTGCTGTTCAATGGGAAAGTAGGACAGGGCTGTAATTTAACACATGGGACAAGGCTATGCTAAAAAGCAGCCAAAAACCCTGCACTTTAGCAGCATTATCTCTGCTCTCTCAGACCTCTTCACTGTAACTTCAAGCCTGACTCTCACAATTTGTATAAAGATGACAGTCAATCGAATTTCCCTTTCAACAGCCCTAATAGCTCATCGTCTTTTTTTCTGTCTGATTCATTTGTGTCTTTCCATGGTACATTTTCTCCAGCTGAAAAACCTGTATAAGATTTTTTTACCCCATCATGCCCCAGGCACCTCCAGCCCATGTCTCACCAGAATAATTCAATACTTCAGTTCTATGAGTGCTGTTTTTGCACCATATCTCAGATTTCTGAAGTGAGCTGAGTTTTAAAAAAATAAAATAATTTTTTAAAAAATTCTGCATAACAGTTCTGCAGTTGTGTAAAGAGAAATGTGACACATGGGAAGGAATAAGGAGCTTGGAGCACAGCATTTCATGTAAACTGGCAAAAAAAAAGAAAAATATCTTCAAGATCTTGTGAAACCTCAGCCAAGGAAGGTGAAGTATCAGCCAAATAGCAAAAGAAAAAGCAGTGTTGAGTGAGAACTGACTTTACTCAGTTATAGGCAGAGTTTAGTCAGCTGTCTAAAATCTGTAAAAAAAGCAGTGAAAGAGTCTGAATGCCCTAATAAATCACAGTACCCTAATAAAATATCATCATTTATCCCTCTGCTGATGCAATGTTCAGAAGAATGAACGATTCCCCAGATTTTTCTGTAACAGGAGCAGGCATGTGCTTAGGCAGCAACATTATACATCTTTGATGATGCCGGGACATCTTTTAGGCAATTGTCTCCTTTTATACCACCGCTATTAGGATCACAGTTTAGTTCAGAGCAATTTAAATGTATCCTTATCTCCTTCTTACATCTCTCCAATAAATCTTATCTGCTGGCTTTGTGGAGGAGGGGTGGTAGAGCAGATTGTTGTAAAAGGTGTTTGCTTTACGAGCCAAGATAAAATTTACAAGTTACATTTCCATCCAGCTGCTGGAAACGTGCCTTTTTTCATATTCAATTCAGTCGGTCCTTTTTACAATTTCTTTTTATTTTATTATTTTATGAAGAGAGCTCTTGCAGTCCATTATAAGCTGCTACCAGAATCAATTAAACATGGCACAGTAAAACTGCAGAACAAAGGAGAGAAGCTTTGCAGGATACAGTATGTTCAGTTAATTAGTCCATTACGAATTAGTGGCAATTAAGATTGAAATCTTTTTCATTGATTTGTGCTAGTTTATCTGTGATTGAGCCAGCAGATGAATTGCATAAAATGACAAAAAGAAGGAGGAGTGAAACAACAAGTTCAGAATCCATACTGGATGTTTCCCAAGCCCAAGAATTGAAGCAGAGGCTGGGAATGGCTGGGGCAGAGAATATGACTGGCTCTTAATTACAGATACTTGGTGCGCAGGACAGGAGTAGGCCTGGTCAGGTACTGTGTGGTTCCAGTGGAACTTTGCTCTGGAAATCATGAGGTTCATGAGCACCTCCTGAAATTACACAGAGGGAGCATCTGGATTTTAAAGTGCATTTTTCTATGTGGTATTTAAATGCCTCCAAGGCAGCAGTGATGGAACCAGCTCTTCTGCAATTGGAATCTAGGAATTTTTGCTTTCAAAGTGAAAATCAGATGCCTCCGTTACTGAGCTGGAAAGAAGGAGCCCACAAAACCTAAGTTAGAAAAGTTTGTTAGAGTGTGGAAGTACATCTTGTTTCCTACCAGAAACACACCATTTCTGAGCCTAATTATCTCTGACCTGTTCAGAGACCTCCCAGTTACACAGTTCCGGAAGACAACGTTTCCACCATATACTTTCCTTTTGGTGGACTACAGTCTATTCAACTGTCCCAGTCCACCTCCTGAGCTGATTCCAGAAAGCAAGGTCACGATGTTCCACTTGACAAAAGTAGGTGTACAAGGGCAGTTCTCAAGACAATTTTTGTACAATGGGTAAACATAATAAAATGCCATTATGGCATATTAGGCTCATTGTGTACTGTGAAACGCTTTGAATGCAAAGAGAATTGCTACATTTCCAAATCCTGGAATGCCCCCAGATTTGCTGTCTCAGAAAAGACACTATTGCCAGTGAAAGGAAAAAAAAATTAAAATATATTTAAGGTATTTCTTAGTCACTTATAAGATACCATCTTTATGAATGCACAAGGAACCAGACTGCTCGATAAATTGATACTTGGACCTCAAGAGCTATGAGTTAGTCAGGAGTTGTTACTGTCTATTGGCCATTTCAGAAAGTAAGTTAAATAGTCCACATCCCTGTGGGCAGAACAACATCCCAGGAACCAAGGTATATTCTCTGCTATTGTTCCTGCTACCACTCTCAATGCTCAATGATGGAAATGACCTTAATTTTCTCCCATTGAGGCCATGTCTTTCTGTGCAGGCTGAGCTGCTTTGACAAGCCAGCACGGGTAACTGCAGTTGGTGAGACACACGTGGCTTGCAGAGCACAGCGAGGATTTGACACATCAAAAGCCAGCAGCATGCCTGCTTCTACCATCAGTAATTTCGGACACAAATGCAAAAAAGAATCCCATTTTCTGGATGTACAGTGCATTTACGTACAGCTGTATGTTCGTGAAAGAGATCCCATGTAAATTTCATATGAATTATGGACTCACAGAATCTTAGAATGGTTTGGGTTGGAAAGGACCTTAAAGATCATCTACTTCCAACCCTCCTGTCACAGGCAGGGACACTTTCCACTAGACCAGGCTGCTCTAAGCCCAAACCAGCCTGGCCTTGAACACTTCCAGGGATGGGGCAGCCACAGCTCCTCTGGGCAATCTGTTCCAGGGCCTCACCACCCTCACATTGAAGTATTGCTTCCTGATACCTAACCTAAACCTGCTCTCTTTCTGTTTAAACTCATTCCCCTTTGTCCTATCCCTACATGCCCTCACAAAAAGTCTCCCCCCATCTTTCTTGCACATGAAATTAGGTCAGTAAGTCTTTTCAACAGGTTTTTTGCAAACTTGACATTCCTTCCTCTCTGTTTTCTGTTGGCTCCACCTCTCTGAAAGTAATGGATGTGGGCGTAACACAGGCACAAGGGTAGGAAAGCACAGATAGATCTGTTAGAGCTTGAATGCACAGACCCTCCTGGAGCTGCTGAGTTATGTAACTGCCTCTCTGTGCACACGTTTTTGGAGCACAGATGTAGTAAAAGCCTCGCTCCCCCGTTAACATTTTAAGCGCAAAGAGCAGAGCTGCCTCGCTGAAAAAGCAACGCACAAGCACAGTGAGTTGCACTGAGCTGATTTATTACTGCTCCATTATGATTTTGCAGAGATGCTTCTTTTTACTTTAGTTTTTCATAACTCACAGTAATTCCTGTGTACAGTTATACCTGCTGCACATGCACCTCTCTGCTTTTAGATACATAATCACACCCCTGTATATTCATACATAGGTCAGCATAGAGGTACAAGATCTAAGTGTTATGGCACTCTAGATGACAATAAATTCTTGCACATTCAATAAGGAACACTTGCTTTTATATACTTACTTTATATACTTACATATATTTTTAGAACACAACTGCAACTGCAGAATATGTTTTAGCATTAGTAAAGAGCCATTTCATAGACACACTGTAAAACTCAGAGTAACAGGTAGGAATTTGGACATTTTCAGCACAGACTTTTCTATGCATTGCATGTTGCTGCCTGTTCCCAGGCGTACAATCCCCACCAGCTACATGCCAGGCTCCTACCAGAGCTGCCATAGCCAAATGGATGTGACTGAACTCTTCCCCCCACAAAAAAGAAATATTTGAAAGATCCAGATAAGCATCTCATTTCATTTGGAATTGCAGAGCTTCACAACCTTGGGAAGGCAAGCAGAATTCAGCTCAGATCAAGACTCCTAAATGTCAAGACCTACAAGTAAGACTGTAGCTGGGTGCCTCAGCTTCCACTGTAGCCAGTGGAGATGTGAGATCCAACCTCAGTATCTACAAATAGGGCACTTTTGGGGTGATATTTGGGCAGGACTCAGGCATCCAGCCTGTCCTCCAGACACTCCTCCAGAAACCTGCAGGGATCATATATTTTGTGTTATTTATGCCAGTCTCCTGGTGCAACTCAGATCCTCAAGGATGCATCAGGTGGCACTAGAAACCCATTTTTAAGGAATTTAGTCTTTGTCTACTTTCAGGTGAACTGAATTTCTCCCCAGATTCTTTCAACTGTATTGACTAGGGGATCAATAAATTGTAAAAAAGTTGCAAAATAACCTCAACAAGTTAAAAAAATTATCTATATATAGCAGTGGTTTTTTTATGAGGAATTCCCTTATGTCAAAGTGAATTAAACACGCTCTTCTTGGACTTATCAACCTGGGCAACTCAAGGAGCTGAGAAATTGTCCCATTAGTTTACATGGAATTTAGACAGCAGATAGCCCACAAATAACTGTGCATGGTACTTCTGGTCTGGTTGAAAAGGAGAATTACAAGCTATTCAGAAACCATCTCAGCAAAATAATTTTCTGCAAAGAATGGCATTTAGACAGCCACTGAAGAACAACATCCGAGAACATAAATTTTACCCACAACCCAATTTCATTTTCTACAGATTGCTTTGAATCTTGCCCAACATGCCCACATAATCTCCATGTTTCTGGTGTTATAACTAAATACCAGAAGATTTGCATCATCTCCAGGGATTTTCTATTTGCCGACTGCATAAGTCAAACCAAACACATACAGAGTGTGAAAGTACAATACTTATCATCTTGTGTCATTTCCATGAAAAATTACGAGGAGCCAATTATTTCCCTACATTTAGCTTAGAAATTTGTGGCAAAATAGTTGCAGATAAATAATGAGTTTCTTAAATCTGTGCCAGTGCAATGGCTACAGATCTCTGGCTCCTCAATGACAGCCCTGTGTCTTCAGCTGATACTTTGCTTAACAGGGCATACCCATATGTTGTTTCACTTCTTTAGAGGTAGCTAATCATTCTGCAGCAGGAAAAGCAGCCAACCATTTTTAAGTGTTCTCACTATAAACCTCTGAAATCTTATTCTGAAGCATCTGAGGGTCATTTTAATTGCAGTCACTCACTCCCTAGCACAAAAACCCTAGGAGTGCATGTGGTTTATTGGATCATTCCTTCAAACTCTGACTGGAGCTCCCCAAAAGTGCTTGTTGTCTGCAAAGTGACAGCAAAATGACATTGTAGGCTCCTATATATCTTTTCCCGATGGATTCCAGATCCAATTGTCTCAGTTCATGAGTGAAAAGAGGCTTATTTTCTCTTCCCCCTCTCGCAAACACAGCCTGCAATCTGAAAACCAAGCAGGGTTCTTCGTTCTTCTTGCCTCATTACCAGTAATAAAGATCCTGCAAGCAGAGTTTTACCTTTCTAATGATGAAAATACATTCTAATTTGGTCTTCACTTTTGACTTTATTTGTCTAATCATAACAAGACTTTTTCCTGTCAACAGGATAAACATAATAAGGGCCAATATCTGAATAGGACAAGGTCACTTTTACGAGGCCATGTGTCATGGTATAACAGCATTTCACAGAGACTTCTTAATGTGTCAAGAGAAAACTGGTTAGTGGAAGATATTAAAGTTTGGGTTGGAATTTCTTGGCTTGAAATATCAATTTGAAATAGCATCAGAACTGGACTCTAATGCCAGCAGGGAGTCACACTGCTTTGTGAGAATACCAAGAGAGAAAAATCTAGAAGAAAAAAAAGTTGTGAAAACAAGAGAGTACAATGTTTGGCTTTAGACCCTTGACAGCACCATTTTTATTGAACCAGTCATAATTTTTTCCACTATTTTTCAATGAACTAGTGTGGAGAGCAAATGCTTCCTTTAGGGCAGTGTGGGGTAGTCAACCAGGATCATTCTAATGGGATTGCAAGTGACATTTCACTGGCCCTCATTCCAGGTAGATGTTTCTGCATCAGCAGGTTCTTTTCAATGCCTCTCTCATATCTCAAAAAGCCAAGAAGCTGTTTCCAGCAATTACCTTGACCATATCTGACCAGGCCAAATTGTAATCAGTTCATATTACTCTGTCATTTTGAAACTGGAGCTGGGAGAAAGTTGGATTTGAGAGCAGTAGTGGAGAGAATGTAAAAATTAATATATCATATTATTATTAGCAATAAAATATCAGCCAAATATAGTGATCCTAAAATAGTCACAAACTAAAATCAAGGGGTGTGAAACAAATCCTCTAATCTTCTTGCTTCACATCACACAGCTGTATTTTCTGGTAGATTGCACAAAATGCTCTTTGTGCTCCTGCTGTTGCAGGACTTTTTCTTTTATTATTTTTTTTTATTCGTAATGCGTATACTGCTGTTAACCTCACCAGCACTACAAAATCTCATAGTTCATTGCAAAGTGTAGTGTAATGCACTTCACCATTCAGATTAGATATGGGTGATTATAACAATAATCTTGTGCATGTGCTATATATCTGTACAATCAAGGCATTCTTTTTTAAATATTAAATGGCCTCTTGGGGCAAAAAGTAGGTTAATCAAAATAATACTGTCAAGTAGAGAGTACAGACCTTTTTATAAAAGAAAATTAAGTAGAACTGGTAATTATAAGTAGTGTACAACCTTTCAATGTAGTCAATAAGAAAGTCAATTTGCTTAAAATAATGAGGTATTCTGGCATGAACAATCTGTTCATACTTTGTTCCCAAGAGCCTCAAGAGGGAATCAGAGACCTAGCTGACATTTGATACTTTCTGTCAATTTATCAGCTCGGTGTCAGTCTGAGTTTGTAAGGTGGTGGTAGAAGGATGCTTGGGGACTGATATGAAGACTGGGAAAACAGAGTTGGTTTCTAATGCCTGAGCTTATCCTTATTAAAAATAAATAAACCCCTCACATTTCCACCCACACTCCCTTCAAAATTAACTTGGGATGTTTGGATATGGTGTTAAACTAACAAGAATAACTAGGGTAGTAGTAATAATAAATGTAAGCAATATTTGGGAGAGCTGAGGAGATCTTAAGCTTTGGTCTTCTCTAATGGAGATCTGCTGCAAATTAATGAGTATGGGAGAAAACAAATTACCTCCCATTTTCCATTTCTCTCTGAGGTTGTTCCTGTGCTGCCAGAAGCTGTCAAGGGCCAGACTTGGTAAGACAATATACTAGATAACATCATTTTGATGGCCAGTTCAAAACATCCATGAAATTATACAGATTTAAGCCCAAACCATGAAGGTTTTGTTCCCTTCTGCTGCCTTGCTTTCAGACACACCTTCCTTAAGAAGCTTTTCTTGGAGAATACAAATAAACAGCCAGATAACCAGCAAAGGCTCAGGGTCATATAAATATGTGGTTATGGCAAGTTATCCTTCTGGTTTTCACGCATTGTTCATTGC
Organism: Lycocorax pyrrhopterus obiensis; assembly: GCA_014706295.1. NCBI lineage: Eukaryota > Metazoa > Chordata > Aves > Passeriformes > Paradisaeidae > Lycocorax > Lycocorax pyrrhopterus. The sequence continues at coordinate 5,434,149 of JACSVZ010000015.1, forward strand.
CAACCTGAAGAGATTTGGACACCCAACAGATCAATGGTGCTCCATCAAAAAGCAGTATCAGTAGGACATATAGCGATATAACAAGGGGGAATGGATTTACGTTAAAAGAAGAGAAATTTAAATTAGATATCAGGAAGAAATTCTTTACTCAGAGGGTGATGAGACACTGGAATTTCAGAGAACAAGTTGTCCAGAGAAGCTGTGGCTGCCCCATCCCTGGAGTGTTCAAGGCCAGGTTGGATGGGACTCTGAGTAACCTGGGATAGTGGAAGGTGTCCCTGCCAATGTCAGGGGGATTGGAACTCAATGAACTTTGAGGGACCTTTCAACCCAAACCATTCTGTGATCCTATGATTCTGTAACTCTTAGGAGAGAGGTTTGGAAAAGAGATAATTGCACATATGCCACATAGAGGTCACAGCTCACAGTTTGTGGTTAATGAGAGTTCATGATGATTCATGCTAATATTTACTGGTTCATTAAGATGTTGTGTTGCCTATTCGAGTGGTTTGAGGAATCACTGGTGTCTGAATGGAGATGATCTTCAGATCACCAAAATCAATCTTTCAGCTAAAACAGCCATCTAGGAGAATTGCTCAGTGAGACAGACAGCCAAAGAAGGACTGTGGCTGGTCCATAATCTCCCATCCTGTTCAGTTTTGGCCTGGAGGGAAGGGTCAATTATCCTGTGCTGAGAGGACTTATGGTGGAGGTGAAACAAGGCATTGCCACCATCACCTCTCAAAATAACCCCTGAGGATGTGCCTGTGAGGTCTGAAATGTAACACCACATTTCTGCAGTAATAAAGATGTTACTAGAAAAAGGAGGTTTCAGTGCTGGTGATCCTTTTGACTGTGACACAGCTTAGGAAAAAGCAGATACATCTCACTGAGGGCAAAAGGGGGCTGGAGGAAGAGAGGAGCAGAAAACCCTGAAAGCTGAGAGGACTGCAAGGTCATCTACTCATTCCAAAGTCTGTCTGAGCCAACTGAGGAATTGAAGTGTCCTTCAAAGAAAAGCTTGTGTACATTTGCAAACAGTTCAGGGAAAAGCGACTGAAAGCAGGTACTTCAAGAGCAAACAGTGGAGGTTTTGAGTTCCTTGTACAGCACATCCCAAGCACTGCCAGCTTGTACAGAGTCCAGTGCTGGACCTGGGGAATTTTGTCACTTCATGACAGCAAATCCTTGCTAGTGCTCTGCCATAACTGTAGCAAAAATCTGCCCAATTTCTATCGACCTCCAATGAGCTCCATGGTTTGTTTATCCTGGCAAAGAAATATTTGTTTTCCCAGGCCTCCCCACAGGCAAAGAGGGACATGCCAGCCATTCCTGGGAATGTGCAGAGCCATGCAGGGCCTTGGTGCTTTTGACCTTCTCTGCGTGAACGAAGAAGTCCTCTCTGAGACATCCGTTCATGAGATCACAGCCTTCTCCAGAGAGATTTCTATGTTTCTCCTGGTCACAAATGCGGATGCAGTGTGTCCATTGAAATGGAAATGCTCTGCAAAGTCACAACACCCAAAAAACTTCCCTCAGGGGAGCTTTAAAAACACTAGATTCCTAGTTCTGTCTAGCCTATGTGGAAGGTAAATATTTGCTCCTCAGAAAGGTTTTTCATGTTTCCCAGTGTTGAATGTCATCCCTAGCAAGGCCACTAGCACTGTTTTTGGTTTGGCTAAAAAACAGATAAATTACAACTTCTTTCCAGGAGCACTCAGCAGCACATTGAGCCCGTCTGGTGAGTCACAACAGGCAGGACACGAGCAGCCTGCTTTAAAGGATGGAACTGAACAGTTAAAGAATAGCTAAAGGATAGAAGGCTTTATTAGCTTCTAATGTAAAACAGAGACAAGAACTTCCTTACCATGAGGTTTTCCTTAAAGAAACATTTGACTCCTTTTCCAAACAGAACACTTAGGCAGACTGTGCAAATTTCCAAAATAAAGTAAAAGTACTCACTTTAATGTGTTACATTTCAGCCTGTCAGCATCCTCACATATTATTTTTCTGGAGTGACCAAGCATAGAAGGCATCAATCAGCAAGTTCTTACATCTCTACGAATAAGACAATCTGGGGAAAAAAACCTCAAATTTCAGTCTAATGTTCCTTTTAAATCTTTTTACATAAAGAACTAGCTGACATTAAAGTGTAAAGTGAGTTACAATGGCAAACACCAAGTCCTGATGCTAAAAACACTGCTCACTGCTTCCACTGCTTCCACTGCTCTACAGCCACGCAGGTGCTTGCTGTGTCACATTGTACCATCAACAACAGACACCTGAGCATCTCCTCTGAAAACATGTCATCAAGCAAGGGCTAATTACACAAACTTTCTTAATCAATTCCAGGGAGAGGTTAAGTTTGACAGGAATTGAGGTGATAGTAGGAAATATTTCCTACATTCCCTATCATTGGGTGGTTAAGAGAGTAAAGGTCAAAACTTATCACTATCCACACATGTCAAACACAGACCCTGAGTCCTTAAAAATGCATTGCAAGGGATGGAATTATTTTCTATGAATGCCCATTCCATTATTTTTAAGATTAAACCAATCTCTTGCTATGAAAGTTCAAATAGAAAGAAGGCTTTTTTTGGTTTTGTGAAACTGAAATTACAGGGAAGATTTTCACACAGCTGCACAAAGCTGGGAGCAGTTTCAAACTCCAGCAACTCATTCCAGGGTCTGTTTATGCTCTTAACTGGGTTTACATGCAAAACTACAATGCACTTGTAGAATCTGGACTGTCTTCATCTATCTGCCTTAAATGAACTTGATTTTTCGGCAGACAATGGGTCTCCACCCACTCGTGATTGGACCTCACTGAAGCGTCTCAGATACAATACAATAAATACTAATTGAAAAGTACAAGCTGCTCCTGAAAGTGCTTTCAGGGTTATCTATAAGACAAAAGAAATGTGAAACATTGGGCTTTTTTTTTACTATGTGTGTATTGCACAAGGTGGAATTCATCCAACCACACAGGGGTTTCTGGATGTACACAGACAAATTGGTTTCAGCATTTCACCAAGTAACTCCGAACTCCCTTAGTAGAGAGAGACAGTCAATACATCCAAGTGTCTCATCCTATTTTAGACAGCTACATTTCATTAGATAAGCCTTGCCCCTAATCTCCACTGACTCTCATGGAGCCCGGATTCTCAATACCCCAAAGCACGAGCTCAGACAAACACCTTCTGACCTTTTGTCAGATACTTTGAGTTTCTGACTCTACAAATTAACACATTTCTAATCTTTAAAATTAAAAAACCACTATTTTTTTCCCTCTTGTAGAAATTAGAATTTATGCTGTTTCCCCATGGTTAGGGTTTTCTAGTCCTAAGGAAAAACACAGTTCAATCTGCCCACCTTAACAGGGCCAAAAGTAGCTGGTTATGGATACACCAGTCCTTGTGTGTTTTCAGGCCTCATCTATTCAGTGTGCCTGGGTTTCATCCACACACCAAAACTGCCCCTGTCCCTCGGTATCACATAGGCTGATTTCAGCCTTCTTCTCTCCAATTTTTTCTAGCCCAAATATGTAGATTTATATGTAATTCCCTGCATTAAATTATGACACTAATTCACCAGACTTCAATGGCTGTTCATACAGGTGCCTTGTTAATCATAGGTTAAGTGATTTCACATGTTCACTTAGTGAGCCAGTGGCAGAAATCCCACATCTCTCCATTCTGCATCCTCTGCTTCTGACAGCCAGTGAACTCTGCCTCTTCATGGCATGATGAACACAGGCAGTGAGCACCAAGAATCATTAACTACATCCACAATCCACTCCACAAATGTCTTTCGCTCGGCTAGATCTCATTGCTCAATTATAACCTAGTCACTTATATTTTGCAGCTCTTCATCAGAGGCTTCTTATCACATGTGGCATTTGCTCATTAAGGCTGAGATGTTATTCCCAGGATTCAGGCAAGGGTTAACATCAGTAGGAGTTGCATCCTTATTCTGTGAAAATGTTGTTCAGAGGCATGACTAAACCGATCATCTCCTGTTAGAATTTTGTTTCTTGAAGAAATTAAAGGCTTTGTCGAATAAAAATGAAAACGTCCTAAGTTTGCAGTTAAACTGCATGCATTAAATCAGTTAGCTATAAAGCCAACTAAAGCAGACTACCTTAAACTATCTTTCTTTTATTCTTTTTTTTAAATAGAGCACAAAGATTAACCTTTGCATTTCTGCGCTGCCTGAATATTTAGTGTATTCACAATGCTGAAATATCTGGAGACATATTTCTAAAAATGAGCCTAAGTACAGAAAAAAAAAACCAACTTGTATTTTTTGTATGCTCTCCTGAAATAACTTTTATACATATTTGACTTCTCTAGTCATCATGGCTTCAATACCACACTCACATTTACCGTATTTCTTGTGGGACTCAACACTGTGCCGTGTGGAGGAACTTTGACTTGTGTTGGACTGCTGTAAAAATCAATATCAAAGCCCTGAATAAACTGCAGTGGGGAATGCTTATTAATGTGGAGGTGAGGGGAGTAGTGAAAATGACCCATCTTAATGCTGTTGACAGCACATTTGTCTTGGTGTCTTATTGGTTTTAATTTGTCATCTGATAGATGTCCATTTATGTAATGGAAAGATAAGTGCTCATTAGTTTACATTTAGCTTTGTGTCTAGAGTTAGGTCAGGCTGCTGAAACTGATGTCACCTGAAAGCTAGTAATAGTCATAAAAGGTTATTTCAATAAAAACAACTGAAAGGAAATATTTTATTTGTAAGTGTTCAGATAAATTCGTTTGGTTTCTTGATTGACTCTAATGTCAATAAAATAGTTTTTCTTGGGTTTTTTCAGATGATGTGGAATTTCATACCTCTTAACGTCCAAGAAATTCTGTATAAAATGTTTACCAAATCAATTTTTAGAAATATGAAAACAAATCTATAACCTTTATTACTGGTGAGTGAAGCAGGTGCTACAGATCACACGTAAAATTATTAATTTATTGGTGCTGTATGGTCTGTAGTGCAAAACCACGTATCTTTTTCCTCTCTCAGTTTTTATTTGTGTTTGCCCAGTCTTAAAGCGGAGTTTTCAATGCTACTTATAATAAAGATGTAACAATAGAAATCATTACTTCTAGGGCTTTGACCTGAGACCTGCCATAAAACTCAAGGAAGGCATAAAAGTGGCATAATCCAAAATCATTCTGCAGAACTGGGCAGGAATTTCACTTTGAAATGCATGTAATAGCAAGTATTTTATCATTTTTCTCAAAATATCGTAATGAAAAACACTCGGCCGCTCTGGTGATATTTTGGCATGGGGTGAGAATGTGCATAAAGTCAAGGTGACTGTGGTCTGGGCTACAGAGCAGAAACAGAGTCCAAATCCAAGCGCTTCTAAACCAGCCCTGCCAAGTGTGACTGCTCTACACTCACCTATTAAAGCCACTGAATCTGTTAAGATCCAGTGAAACCTCTTTGACAGTATCTACCTGTAAATTTTGCCTTCTTCCAGCCTGCAACAAGTTATTGCTTTGCTGTACATGTGAACTCTGACTTGTGCAGCTGGAGTTAAAATATCCGTTCTGAAATCCCTTTAAACACAGGAAGACAGAGGAGAGCTTAGTGCGCGATGCACAGCACTGCTGATGCTTTAAAACAATACATGTTATTCTTTAAAAGCAATCTTAGGCCAAGCTACCCTCTGACTTCGAATCTGTTCTGTGGCTGTGTTAATCATATTGAAAATGCCAAGATGCTTTTGTACAGCTTCGAAAGGCGAAAAATGAACAAAGAGGACAACAAAGTGCAGGTAGAATTATTTTCCATGTGGTAGTTTTTTGTTTTTTTTTTTTTTTTTTAAATCTAAGCAAAGGGTTTCATTTAAATGACCACTTCACTTAGTACCACACAGCTCAAGTCCCAACCCCAGCTTTCCCATCTATTGAATCTGGTTGACCTGCTTCTTAAACTACCTGGATTTTCCTTGATGAAAACCACAGTGCAAGAGCTGCCTGGTGGTGTTTTATATCCCACAGGTCAGTGAGTGCAACTTGTGCCTTGTGCCACTAAGCTGTGCCTAATGACCACCTGTATTAGCTTTCAAATCTGGACCTTGGACTTAATTTCTCTGCTCAGGAGGTTTTTCAGTTCGGTTCCAAGCAAAGGCGTCGTGTGGATATCACACTTCCTGTGTCTCTATGCCACGTTGTCTGAGGTGGCACAAGTATCTTTCCTCAGGTGGCCCCTCTGTTTTCCACGCAAATCAGTACCCATGCAGCAGGAACTGAGAGATGGAGAGCTAAGCCTGGACTTTCAGAGTCAGAGAGGATTTGTCCATGAAAGAGTTCCTTCTAGGTGCCAGTGGAGCACAAGAGCACCTGAGTTCAGATACAGGATGGCTTTGAAACAGTTTTATGCTGTCAACCCCACTTCTTCCACACAAATGCGGCACCCAGTTGTGCCGAGGTAGCCTGAGGTGCAATCACAATGTTTTTGGAAGGTAATAGAGTTCATCTGTATGGAAATGAGCCATGCAGTGCTATCTGTTTTCAGGCTGTCTTGAGTTACCTGTAGAGAAGTCACCAGAGAGGCACCAGGGACAGAAGGAATTATCAGTAATCAATAACCATTCCCAACGTTCCTGCGCTGTGCAGGAATTACTGTGATCTGGATTCCCAATTTGTAATACGGAACAGTATTTCAACTTTCACAAGTTATCGCTCATATTTTCCTTTCAGCTGTACATTCCTAAGGACCTCAATGGTCTTACTACATTCACAAGTTTCTGCTTTTTAAAATTGTGCCTGTTGGATCTCAAACAGTTCAATACATTTTTAAACACTACTCCTAAAACTGAAAAGGGTGCAATTGAAAACAGTTTTAATTTTCAGTACAGCTTTAACAATCAATGGTTAGCCAGTTCTAGCAGCCTATTCATATCAGCTCGAAAAACTGGAAATATTTTGCTTTGGAGGCCAGATTGGAGAAAATAAAAGTTCACAACCTTTCAGAAGTCCAAAGAGTTGAGATTTGAAGATAAAACTTCTGGCTGTTTTCTAGAGCAATCCTCATCTCACAGACACCCTCAGCTGAATCTCTAAGTACACAATATTCCTCAGACAAACACTCCAGGCCCCCAGCCCCCACGCCTTATCAAGTTTCAATCCCTCAATAATGCTCACAATTTCATGGGAAGTCAGGACTTCTTAGAGAAAGTGGAGGGATCAGGTGAGATTATTTGGTTTGCTGAAATCAAAATGTGAAACCAAACCTTTCAATGAACTAAATCCCTTCCCACTTCTTCTTTATAGCCAAAGTATTTAGGATCAATTCTTTTTTATAAATTCCCTTTGACAGGTATACAAGATCATAAATTTAGCACATAGAAGATGAGATTTTTTAATTTTAAGTTTGTAGGGTTCACAATGCAATACTGATATACTTTTTTCTTGCTGCCCTCAGCCATTTAAGGTATACTCATCGCCCTAAGGGATTATACATTTTCATCTGGGTAATCTTGACCGGCCCATAATTATAGAGAAAAGTAGTAAAAAAAAAAAAGTAAATAGTATTTGGAAGCATCTTTTTTTTTTTTTTTTAAGTTTCACAGATGTGTGTTTAACAAATGTCACCCATTTCATTAATTATATGTTGGGCAAATAAATTTACCTCTCCCACTCAAATTCTTCTGATAAACATCAAAAAGCAACCAAACATTTACTACATAATCTGCAACATCAAATAATGATTCTCTATAGAAGTTTCTTTATTATACAATATATGAGCTGGGCAATTACCTGTAAGTAAGTTCTCATTATAATTTCCCATGAACTTACAAATAGGTTGGCATCTCTTAAAACAAAACATCAAGTATTTTCAAGGACCAGTTTATAAGAAAGGAAGTATCTCTAATAGGGAAATTCTTCTTAGAAAAGAACTGCTCTCAGGCTAAAAAATCTCTGTGTCAGGGTTAGCAACATCCATATTACATATTGTTTTCACAGAATTTAATTAAGATAACCAATCAAATAAAACATTTGAGAGAAATTATTTTCAGTAGTTATGAAGTAGAAGTGACAGTAAACTGTGTGAACTGTTAAAGTTACAACACATGGACCACTACATCATGGAAAATAGTCTTATGTAAAATAGAGAGCTAGGAGCACAAAGGCAAGATTAGACAAAGAAAGCAATTATGTTCTTATCTACTGACAGTTGCAAAAGGAGAAGTCAAGTGTAATATCATGTATTAAGAGGCAAAGTACCAAACATGAGTCCACAGCCATAATTTTTATTTCAGATGTGTAATTATATGAAGTTGTAAAACAACACAAAAAAAGAAACTACTTTTTTTTTCCAGCTCTGTGATTAGTTCTGGTTAAATCACCAGTTTTCTTTGGGTTCAATTCTGAATGGAAGTAAAATTTTCTCAACAGTTCAGTTGCTTAGTTTTGAACTGTAAAGTTTTGATGGATTGATTCAGCTTTTTCCTTTTTCATGCAATAAGTGAAAAAACACAGAAAGAAATTAAAGGAAGATTCCGTCCTTTCAAGTGGGATATAAGTTGCTTTATTTGGAACAATTTTCCAGTGATCTTTTGAGTATTTTGGCTAAATATTTACACACCTGTTATTTTGAATTAAGTGAAAGTTTGTTAGAGATTTTAATGTTCCTTATTCTGTTTGCTTTGTTGAATAAGAAAGCTCCAAAATAATAACTGTCTGAAACCTGTTTACTTTGTACCGGAGTAATACAATGTCAAATCTATCCTTTATTGACTACCAGGAAAAATTAACATTTTGGTAATTGCAATTGGCTTACATATATTTTATTAAAACATTAAGGTGTGGCTGCCCCATCCCTGGAAGTGTTCAAGGCCAGGTTGAAGCAACCTGATCTAGTGGAAGGTGTCCCTGTCCGTGGCAGGGGGTTGGAAACAAATGATCTTCAAGGTCCCTTCCAACTGAAGCCATTCTGTCATTCTATGAAGCTTTTACCTTTATTTTAGTAATGGAACATCTGGGTAGATATTTGAATCGAAGCAGCATGGAAGGAAAAAGGGCAAGGTTTTGTAGGGAGCTGGCATAGGCTGGTGACTGCAAATACTTAACATCACAGGGAAGTAACAGGACAAATGCACCAGTTCAGAAAAAAATGGGATCCAGGCTCCCACCTGTGGGTACAAGTAGTACCAGTAATGATGGTGTTGTAACAGCACAGGATCATGTTCTGAGTCACTGCTGAACATATTGAGAACACACAATGTCACTGCACCAAAGAAACCCAAAACATCAAGGCCTCCAGTTCTCCAAGACAGAAAATAAGTTGTTTTCAGTTGTTTTACTGTGTTACACAAGAGGCCAGTGACCAGGACGGGGCCCCACAGTATTGGTCTCAGTACAAACACAGAACAAAGAGGTTGCCTGGGTCAGGAGTTTACAGTCTAAATATAGCTCTTGATTTGTGGAGGGCAGGGTAAAAATTGTCTGCTCGGTCTGGCCAGCACCAGTTTAGCATGTGCATCACATTCTTTTTTTCCATTCTGCTTTCCAAGACCAATCAGGAGGGATCAGCTAAGAAGCGAAGTTCAGGCAGAATAGACTTACTATTTTCATTTTCTTCTACATAAATAATGCAATGTTATTATGGAAAGGAATAGAAATAGATTATCCTCTTTTAGTTCCAGTTCCCGGATGAAGGTTGAAAAATATATTATTGTAGTTAGCAATGTTACACTTGCAGAGAGAATTTGAATATCAATAAGTAGAGAGATATTTAAATGGGTATTTACATATAATATCAGTGTATGTTTACATTTAATATCATATTGGATTTAATTTTATTATGTTCAAGAAAGCAACTGGGTGAAGAATAAACACTGTGGGATGTTATCTCATTGATATGCAGAATCAATATGATAATCAAGTTGCTGATATAAACTCATAAGAAAAAGCTTCTGACATTTCATCTAGGATCCTTAATTTCATATTTACAATGTGGTATGAGACTCTATACTGCAGTCATAGTGTTTAATTAGGAAGATACTCTTGTATCCATTTTTTTTTTCTAGATACTTTTACCCTCCTTTCAAATGATAAGACTTATACTGGTTTCTACCAAAGAGTCATGAAGACTTTTTTCTTTCAAAAACAAAGAAGAAGTTTAATTAACAAATACAGGGTGAATTTATAAAACAAAACATCATCCTAAAAATTTCCAGGGCAGTCTGCCATCCTAAAATCCTTGTAAGTATGAGAAGCGTGTTTGTTTTTCGGGGTTAGTAGCATGTATTTCCTACATCCCAAACCAGTGTAAGACGTTGAAGTAAATTGAACTGGGTATAGCTTTCATTATTAGCAAAAACAAAGCCAGGCATGATGACTCTGATATGTATGCTTAATGCTGTATTTCAGGGGAGTAATTTCCCTTCCCTATTTTGACAGTCCTTTATTTAAGAAGTGAAATTATTCCTTTCCTTGCATTCGGCCAAATAAGTGTCCACCACCTTTAATGGGTGGCATGTTAACGTTCACTATCACGTCGGCTGCAATGCGTACCTCAGAAAAACAAAGCCAAAAAACAACGCACCTGAATTAAGTTCACAGCCAGCACCCACAGACTGGGCTTGTTGCATGACCTCTCCAAGGGTGTAAATACCATCCTTGGACATCCAGAACCAGCTGCAGCAGAGCCTGGTGCAGGGAACATGGCAGAGCTGGGGACTTGCTGTGGCTTTCAGTAGAGCCCTGGATTGCTGCAAGACTTCGGAATAGTTTACTGAAGATGTTTTATATCCTTACAGATCTGGGTGCTGGAAGGATAAGAACCAAATGTTCTCATCTACTTAGACCCACCTTTAACTTTTATTAACAAGTATTTCACTCCCCCCCAGACCAGAATCTCACACAGGGCAGATGTGCTACCCTAGCTACAGACTAAGCAAAGACAGCAGTGACAAACAGCCTTTCACACATGTCTTCAGTGATGTGAGAACACCTCAAGAAATATGTTTCTCTGTCTGAATTAAATAAGTTTATCCTTTAGCAAACTGTTCTATAAAAAGTTATGAGAGCCAAACGTCTCTAAAACTGAGATATCATTAAAGCTTCTACAACATTCCAGGCATTGCCATCAGTAATTTTACAAGTTAGGATTGATTGGGTCTTTATTCAAGAATAAAAAACGAGTAGCGTGCCAAGAATGTTGACAAGGAGCGATATGAATCCAGTCTTATCTCAGTGTTATTGCTCTTGCCAGTCACTATCTTACTACTAAGATAAAGCAAGTTACCCCAGCCTGGAAGCTACTGATTGAAGGCTGGATAATGATTTCTGGATTTCTCACCACTGCTGCAATATTGGAGGGAGTCTGGAAGAAGATGGATTGGCAAATTGCAAATTTATGTTTGAGGATGTGCACATAAAAAGCAATTTAATGAATTTCTATACCTGTTCATATATGTACTTCTCCCTGTCTTTCATTGTCATAAACAAATGGCATCTACTTTTCATAAATAGTTGTACATAAACATGTCATCTCTTCTTGTTGGAATGGCATTTAGGTGTGCAGAAATACTTAAATATTAAAAAAATGCATTATTTCTATTCTGAACTGTTCTGTTAGAGTGATACATATCTCAATATTCAGGAAAAATGGGTGTAGCTTGCATACTGTATATCTATAAGCACTGTATGCATATATGTGAAATTTATCTGTGCACAATCAAACCCCATAAAATGTTTCATGCCTTTAAGTGGCTTTTGGATCAGTCTCAGTATATATTTCTTGTCTAGATGCAGCAGAATTTAATACTGGTTTGGGTTTTTTTTTTTTTCCTTGTTGGCTGCCTGATAAATTATGGTTACAGCATGCAGGAGTTGTGCTTGGGGAAAAAAAGTTATGAGATTACAGAAATTTATGTGCTCCAAACAAAAATTAAACTAAGACTGTAAAGATTTTCAAAGACATAGAGGCAGTCCTCATAGGACAGTAATAGGGTATTCCAGTAGGGTGCTAAAAGGAATTTTTCCCTATACATAATTCAAATCAGGAATCTGAACTTCAATTTTCATAACTCAGATTCATTCCTTAGCCACCCAATTATTAACAGTTCTGGAGTGATATTTGCTTTCACTTCCTTTGTGAGAGCATATTTCCTATCAAATGTGCTGCGTGTTTCAAGAATTCTTCTTTTCTTGGGAAACATTTTTTTGGTAGATTCTTGACGAACTCTGCAGCTTTCAGTTTTGAAGTTGGATGTCTCCCAAGTTACTGTGGGTTCATCCTCCAAGCTCTGTTGTGAAGCCAAGACGTGCTCAGTGTCCTGTTATCAAAAACATCTGACACAACAGAGCGTGGACTGTGAGGCTTTCAGGTGTTCACATAAATTTTAAACTTACAGAGATTGTTCTTGTAGGGCTCCCTTTGAATTCAATGGACAGCAACAAACTCCTCAACAAAATAACTCATTTAAACTCTTGTACGGAAGTGGGATTAATCTTTTGGAGATACCTTTTGAAGACAATCTTCCCTAACACTATCCTAAAATATCGGCAGAATTCTTAACCCATCACAAGCATTTCTTCTGGTTTTTTTCATGTTTTCCTAACCGTTTATATTTGGGGGTATTTTTCAATACGATTATGATGTATTCACTTGGGAAAAAAGCTACATATAAACATCTTGACTGTAAAGTGTACACTGAGTTAAAGAGCTAACAACAAATGTGCACTTTTTGTATATCCATTAGATGTTTGCATCCCAACATTGTCTCTATAACTGACAAAATCCCCCAAACCAGAGATTTTTTTCCTCCCACTATACGAATTCAGGTAAAAACTGCTGCTCTTACTTCATCATACAGACAAGTTGCTATGACTTCTTTCTTTAATTTACTATTTTCATGAGCTCAAAGCACTGAATTTCATAAAAATTTAGTTTGATTGGTTGGGAGATGTGGGGCAGTAATTTTTTTTTTTTTTTTTTTGCTTTGTTGGTTGGTTTGTTTTTTATATTATCCTGTAACTATTAAATCAACACTGTTCTACTTCTTAGTCTTGGGTTAGGCAGTAGACTGGATTCTTCTTGACTCTGCCCACCCTGCTTGCAACAGGCTTTAATGTCAGTGTCCACTTTTTAAACAGAGATAAAAAGCAAATACTGTATGAAATCAGACACAGCTAAGGAATTGCTGAAAACCGTGATCACAATGACAGCTTTTTTATTTATTTTAGTAACTGCATTAAAGAATTGTCCAACCTTAGTATTTTCCGGGTTTTAGTTATTTTTTAATGGCCTTCAGGAAAACCGTAATTTAATCTGCACTGCTACCAATTGTAAGGTTTGGTGCGAAATTCAAAAAAAGGAAATTAAGGCTTTGTCTACCTACTGTGTGTAGGTCTAAAAGTTTCATGAAGCCTTACGTAGGCTCTGTTTATGTTACATATATCATACTTATATAAGCTGGCATCCACTCCGGGCCTCAAAATCCCTTGTAGACTATAAGCAACAGTATTATCTCCATTTTTTACACTTGGAAATTTAAGCATAGAGGCTAATCTGAAGTTCTGTTTAGCATAAAAGCTTTTCATCCAAGGTTTTATATTAGCTGCTTCTCTCTAGTGTGTTGGCATTTCTAAAGAATAATACATATATTATACATACAACACTTGCAAGAGTGAAATTTTTCCTTCAGTCTACACAGAGAAGCTTAGAAATAAGTGAAAGAAAAGTGACATTTCTAAAGCTGGCCGGATGATGTGTGGCAGAATACACATCCAGCATTCTAAAAGTCTCCTTCTCATCTAGAGTGGAATCCTGGATTTATTCTTACCCTTGTTCTTTAATCAAGACCTTCCTACTTAATTATTAAATGTTGACAGATGTCTTCAGATCTGAAGATCATTCTTGCTGTGAGGAGCTTACTGTCTAAGTAGACAGTGTGAAATGGAATGCCTAAATCCTTGTTCCACCTGAACTGGAACTAAGGCTCCAAAAACCTGTCACTGCCCAGGGGGGTCAGCCTCAGGAGGAATGTTTGTCCTGCCAGGGAGGCTCCAGTGACCTTCCTGCAGACACATAAAGTAAATCGTGTCCCGTCTCCGGCGGCCGTCGGTCGAGCGGCGCTGGCTCGCAGAGCAGCAGGCTCGCCTCGAGGTGACCAAGGTAGCTCAAGCCCCCAGCTGTCCCAGGAACGAAGGAGGTGAGAGAGGACTGTCTCGTATGGATTCCAAGCGTTTAATGCCAAAGGGTCTGGGACGAGGACAGATGAGGGACAGGGTCTGCAGGCGCTTTAAGTACGGGGATAGAGAGGGGTGGAGCGAGCGAAAAGGACCAATGGTACACAACATAGGGGGACGAACCCGGAGACAAAAGACCAATCAGATGTGCACAGAGGAGGGGACAACCAACATAGACCAATGAATCATCAAGGAACAGGGAATTTTCCAGAAAAAGGGAATGGGTTTAAACTTCGGCCTCGCCCACGGACAGCCCCTTGGACTCCGACTCATCCGCCCATTGGATGGCCGCAAGCTGATGGACAGTGGGCTGTCCCGAGGTGGGCCAAGGCCCCCCAACAAAAACCTAAATCCCCCTCAATGATCCAGTCTTCCTAGTTTCCAGGGAGTCTACCAGAAAAGAAGACCACATTCATCAGATGTCTCCTTACTCAGTACCTGACTTTAATTACCCAAATATGCTCAGAAAGGCTTGCTGTGCAGGGTTGGAAGACATCTCTTACTGTGAATTCTGTTTCTGTCAATTATGTGCACTGTCCTGATATTCAAGGCTGGGAATGGATAACTTGCATGCTGCACAGCTTTGCATGATGTCAGGGCATGAAGCGTTTCAGATGAGAATGCTTTTGCGTTGCTGCATTTACATTACTGTAAGAACAAAAGACGAATAAAAGCTCCCAAGGAAAGGTGGAAATCCCTTGGCTGACCACTTTCCACTGGCTTTCCTCATGAACTCTAATTTCTGGCCCATGACTTGCACTAACAGGCATAAAGTGCTTCATCTTCAAGATGTTTTCACTCAGAACATCCAAACTCTAAAAATTTTGCATTTAAAGTTGAACTGGGCTCTACTTTTCAAGAGGCATCAATCTCTCCTCATTAATCATACATATTGTGTACAAACTGAGGTACAGATTTGCTTTCCTCTCTTCTCCACTTTCCTTTCTCCCAAGGTTTACGTTCTCAACCATTCTATAAGGCAATGCTAATATTTGACATTGAAATACTCACAATAAGTGTCCCTCAAATCTCATGTCCTGTCATCTGTTATTTTTTGAGTTTTTTTGCTGACACCTCTTAATTTAATGATTTGGAATCGCTGCTTTTAAGAATGAGCCTTGGGTAGAAATTTTGAAGGGGAGAATATGGTTAAACATCCTCAGCCTGAGGGAGTTCAAACCTACACTACAGAACTTCCTAAATATTCAGGTTTAGAGTAGTCTAAGGAACAAAGTGTCAGATTGGGCAGTGATGAGAGAGCAAGGTCTTTTCAGCAGAGCAAGGAAATGCTAATAGGAAAGGACAACAGAGATGCAAACAGCACAGAATTTGAAGTTCAGAGAGACTCTGAAAGGATGAAGCTCACTGGTATCCAATCCATATCTCATTGATGTTCTCTTTTTTTTTTTTGCTGCTTAATTCAGAAGGATCATAATATGCTGATATTTCAGAGTGCTGCTGATTTTCTGCTCAAGCTGCAGCTTTCTCTTTACAAATGTGCTGAAACTTGTAAACTACTGATTATGAAACTATGCTATGCTATAACTAACATGTTAATGCAAATTTTTGTCTGTCTGTACTGATTTTTATTAAGCCAGCATACACGTGTGCCTAAGCCAAATTATAAAATATGTCTCTAGTTTCATTGATTAACAATATGAACTACAGACCATCACAACTTAAATTACTTCAGGGTGTGCAACAGTGCTTGGACTCACAGTTTCATCATTCAAGATTAGTCATTAAGATACTGAGATAATTCTCAAATTTAAATCCCACATGTGTGGTGAGCTACTTCCATAGGGGGATGTGTGGTGTAAATGAGGTAAAACCAAAGCAAAGGCTGTAAATCTTCAGGAATTTCGTATGCAGTTAGCAACATGTAGATCCCTGAATGTGATTAACAGTCTCATGCAAGTGAGGCAGCTCCTCTAGCTGTCAAGATTCTCACAAAGAAAAACCCAATTACACATAAACAGATCTTGAATTTTCCCTCTGGGCTTGTGTTTCTCTCAGCTATAGATTTTCATTCTTACCTATTTTTTCCCCCCAGACTGCATATTTAATACGTCTAAAGGTTTCCATTTTATTGAGGAATTCAGGCAACACAATCCTCTGGGTGGCTTTCTTTGGTCATATGTCATACCTGTTAAATTGAATATATTTACACCCTATTATAGCCTGTTTGGTCTTGTAAATTAATATTCAGTTTGTTTTTGGTGTGTGTCAAATATGGATGGTAATCAGTTCTGGTGTTTGTCTTTTAATGTCATGACCATTTCCTTCAAGAAAGGACAGAAACCTTCTGTAAATGGCTTAGGGCTACTCCCAAGTAAAGCAAGTCATTTTACCTCAAAGGGCACAAGCCAGGCTCACAGAGGACAAAGTTCAGGTGCCTTAAATTAGTTATCTAACAATTGCTTCTCTAAACCGTGCATGTCCCCTGCACAGTCTACAGAAAGAAAGGATGGCTTCTTAAGAGTCAGTAATTTTCTCCAAAATTGTCAAATTTTTTTGGTCAAGGGGATTATCCTGTGAAGGGGCCCATTTCTCTCTAGTGACTCGAGAAAGAACTCGTATTGTCCAGCTCAGATCTCTACGATTCACTTCTAAGATACACCATGTAGGATTCTGTTGCTTAGAACAGACACTCAGGGTCACTTGAGCTGCCCTTTGATGTCCTTGGGGTGCAGAGATGGTGCAGAGCCTACAGCAGGCCCCAGATCTTTTACGTTATCAGTGTTCAGGGACAGGATGGATGGGGCTTGGAGCAACCCAGCCTAGTGACAGGTGTCCCTGCCCAAGGCTGGAACCCTCATTCATTATCAGTGTTAAACGGGAGAATAAGACAACATGGGGGTTCCTCTTTTGGTTGTCTGTGACTGTGACACTTCTGCTGAAAGCTGCTGGACTAATCTGATTGTGCTTAAAAAAAATTTGATAAATTAGCAATATTGTGTCCCCTAAAACAATGTTTTCCCTGCAAAACACCTCAGAAAAAAACCCCACAGCACTAAAGAAACCAGTTAAATACTGGCAGCAAAGGAATTTTCTGTTTAGCTGATCAAATGAACAGATTTCGAAGTAACTTAAATCACAGTCTCTATTTGTACAAGTACTTATGCTGAGTTTGAAGGGGCCTTTAATCTAGCAGACTGAGGCAGGAAAAGGTCTAGTAATTGCATACTGGAATCAAAAAGTTCAAACTAGAAATAAAGGGAAACTCATTTATTTTTTAACTGTATGATGAGATATGTTACTGGGGCAAATTACTAAGTGTTATTGTAGTCCTTAAATCAAGATCAGATGTGCTTATAAAACATACATCTTAGTTTAACAACATGTAGCTGGACTTCAGACAGAAATCCCTAGATGAGGTATGGCCTGTGTTATGCAAGAACTGAGACTAGGCAGAGCTTGAACTACTTAATCATAATGGGCTCCTATGGTTTTAAAATCCACAAACCTATTAATTTCAAGCAATAGGTAAGATATGCTCATGTAAAACTGAATTTCCTGAGAGTCTTCAATGGGACAAAAAGAATAACAAAGACTCAACTAAGCACAGAAGAATTACACATCAGATGAGATGTCCTTTAAAATGCAAGTGTCTAAGCATCTTCTTAGCAGTTGCTTTTCTGTCCAAGAGAGAGAATTAAACTTCGTAGGAGCATGCTCATGCCAGTTGTCTAATGGACACCTGGAAAATCATATTAAAAAGAGTCTTTAAAACAATGAGCTTTGCGAGCCCTTGAGTTCTAAAGAAGTCCATCAGCAACCAACTTCAGCACCGGCTCCTGATGGGTGAACAGTGGCTTGTGATATATATGATGGAGAAAAATCATAAGAAAAGAACAGTAAGCCTGGATAGTAAACTGTATGTCTATTTTAATGTGACCTCTACCTTGGGGAAGAGGGAATTATGCAGGAAATACAGAGACACTGCCATTACCAATGTAAAAAGCTCTTACCAATGTATCAGCTGGGATAAGTTGGGCTCAGAAAGACCAAAATCATCAAATGTTGCTGCTATCAGGCACCCTACAGTCTGGTCCATTTCTATATGTGTAGTATTTTCCATCAGCATCAGTAGACTGCATTTTGGAGTGTGGATGCACTGTGAAATCACTGTGCATTATATTCATGGTTTTGGATACAGTACTTTTGAATTTTGTGACTTTTATGCTGCAGAATACTCAAGAATGACACTTTTCTCTAATGGAAATGGGAAAGCAAAAAGAGGTCTTTTTCACTGCATGCCTTTGGTCTTAAAAACATGTATGTGCAGGAGTGAGAGGGTGCATTTGTCACTGTAGCCACATCTTTCTTTCTGGTGAGAAGTGGGATGCAAAGACAGAGCTTCATTTTCTGTTAATATCAGTGGGTTTTCCAACCATGCAGGAACGTGGCACTTTGCTTTTCACTGTAACCAGGACTGCACTGGGAAGACAGCAATTATAATAACTTCATTTTTAATATTTGATTTCTTACAAATCACAGAACCTCCAAAAATGAAATGGTACGTTGGTACTTTTTTTCTGCAATTTCTGCCAGAAATGTTTATTTTTTGTGTCTCACCCGATTTGATCCACAGATTTCCTACTGAGTTCAGGACAATTGGTAACAAGCTTACACAAGGAGAAGTAGGCAGCACGCAGGACTTTTGGGGACAGCAAATGCTGGACTTTTCTTTGCACACAACTTCCTCCTGATAAGTAACAATTCAGTTTTGTTCGAGCAGATGAGAAGTTTTATCCATTTTGTTCATCACAAACCCTACACAAGAATCACAACTTTGCCACTTTGTTAATTTTGCTAATTCTGCTAATTTTGCTAATTTCCATATTCTGCTTCTGGTCATGCAGATTTGTGCTGTAGGTCTAAAATGAGATGAGTCAGATATATTTGCTCCGAAATTCTGTAGGCACAGATGAAAATTTCAATTCTAACAAACATATTTGTAACTTTAGATCCTCTAAAGTGTCAAGCCAGGATCCATACACACCTTTGGAATCATAAGTTCCACGGAAGTCAATGGGAACTAGCTGTCAATATGCCTCATGTGTTTGGGGTTTATGAAAGTATAGTTTTCAGGTTATTGGGTTCTCACTGACTGTGAAAGACTTTAGTTTTGTCTTTAAAGCTGAGCAAATGGTTGCATTCTTTGCCCTAGATGAGTATTTCATCTCTCCATGGCTTTTAATTGCTTTTGAATTGCTCCCTGATAGTTATCACTATCCTTAATTCAAATATGGGTTGAAAAATATTTATAAAGAACTCAATCCACCATCAGAAAGACAGTTACTAAAGGTAAGTTCACATGGCTGTGACACAGACCTAATAACTGGCTTTTCAACCTGCAATAAATATTCTTTTCCCTGTCCTCTTCTGATTGCTCCATAATTAACACTAGGGAGACGCCAGATTTAACTATCTGACAGATATTTATTTAAAATACCTTCTGCTGAATATATTAACATTTCTGCATCTACTTTTTTTAAGCAGCTTTGAGTTCTGCAATAAAATCAGATCCAGAGTTTGGTTATGTTCATAGCCTTGCATGGTGGTATAGATCCATCTGGAAAAAAGCAGTGAATCAGTCATCTGCAATATAATTGTATGTGTTTACACTGTAGAAATGTTTTTAACATAAAAACACTATAGAAACATATGAGTCACATCAATACCACTTAAGCTGGATAAATTGTGAGAGGAAGTTTGCTGGAAAGGAGGATTTAATGCTCTCCACACACGTGTACTGATGGCACAGATTTATGCATTAACTGAGTCCTTCTCCTGAGACTCTGCAAAAAGGCAGGACTGAACATAAGCTGCTACCTATGGAACTCAGTGCTTAGTGAATGCAGTTGCATCACTCGAAAAGAAGGCCTAAGTGCATTAAGTTAGTTCTATTGCTGACTCTTTCGCCAGAAAAGTCTTTGTGTCCATTCTTTGAGCAGATATAATAGACTCAAAGGACCAAAGAATATCCTGAGTTGCAAGAGATGCACATGGATTATATACATGAAGATGCATCTGGAATAGAAGAATCTATTACAGATGTGTTCTAATATTATTATCACAATATCTGAGTAGTTTCATATCAAACCTTAAAGCCCCTGATTAAGATCTGCTAGTTATAGTTCAACTTCTCCTAGAGAAGAATCGAGTGTGACATGCAATGCATTGTTTTGAGAGGGTTTCATTTTGTTTGGGTTTTGTTTTCAGCATATATGCTGGGGTCTGACAAGATGAACACTGTTTTCAAAAATAGCCAAGTTGCAGATGGAGGAAATTATTTGTTTGTGGTATTCTCTATCAAAGAAGTGTCACAGATAGATGGGTTTTACTCAAATATTAGAGTTTGCACCCAGTTCTCTGATTTAGCTGGGTAATAAGTATACACTCAGGCACCAAGACAGCTTGCTGTTGGCTACATGTAGCATGCTCAAAAGTACAGAGGAATCCCAACAAAGCCACTTGTAATTTGCACTCACTAAATTGGATACAGATCCACCTTTTTTTCCAACAGTAGCCTCGAATAACAAAGGTTTTGGGAAAAATGCCTGGTTTTGGTTGAACGTTTCTTCTTGCTGGCTATCTGCCACCACAAACACAGAGGGGATATAATAACAGTCATTTGGAGTTCTGTAAACCTTGTCATCTGAGGACCTCAGAACACTTTCCAAGTGTTAATTAAATCCTCACAACATCCATGTAACCATGCATAGCAGATTCCAGGTTGCTGGGCTCTCCCTGTGACCGCAGTGGCTTCACTGACTCTGCTGCTCTGGGAGGCTTCAGACACTTTTGCACCACAGACACAAGTTCCATCCCCGCCACTGCTCTGCCAACCACTGTGGTTTCCACCTAACTCGTTCACAACAAAACTAGTGGAATTTTTCAGAGAAGTTGAACCCCAAGACTATAATTGCAGCAGAGTTTTAAAACATGTTAACTTGTTTTTTGAGGATAATGTTTTCTTAGCAGCTTCAGACACAGCAGCTTGAAAAAACGCTCGGGTCAGTACAGAGACAAATCGTTCCTTAGCACTGAAAAAGCACACAATACCTCCCCATGTCACTGACTCCAAGCAATAAAAAATCATGAGTTCACTCCAAAAAGTTCTTTTAATAGTCTTTTTGTCTGCAGGCTTTTTGCTCCCTTCCCAGTTCTTGAGATATTACAGTTTTAAAGTTTCTTGAGGTGAGAAAAGGCTTTTCCCACAACCATAAAGAAATGAAAACAGATATTATTTTCAAGTCACTGGAGTCATTAAGCTAGGAAAAAAACCCAAATATTGCAAGACCTGATATAAAACCATGAAAGTTTGCAGAGTTGTTTGTTTTCCTCTTTAACACAACATTATTTTCTCTTGTCATTTCTGAAAAGACACTCAGCCTCAAACTCTGGGCAGAAAGAGCTCTTTCTCTATTGCTGCACTCTAATAAGCATCTTGCAATGTGTCTTTGAATTTACCTGTGATGATCTCGAAAAAAAAATTCCATCTGACCTCTGGTTACATTTCTTTCCCCCTCCTGTGCATATTTCTTTAACTTAATGTGTGTGTAAATAAGCCCTGTGGAGAGACAGGAGTGTCCACAGCAGGGAAGTTGGAACAAGACGTTCTTCAAGGTCCCTTCCAACCCCAGCCACTCTGTGGTTCTGTGGCTGCAGCACACACACAGCTGTGTCTTGGCACCTCCTGTCAGGGCAGTTTGTGCTCTCAGTTCTGATCATGCTATGTTCAGATCCCAGTAAGTCGCCTATGGAGAAAAATATCACTTGCAGATAACACTAAATATTCTCCAGGCAGCCTTCTAGAAGTGGTTCTTTGCCTTGAGATATCAATGTACAGTGGTTTATAACACCAGTGGTGCACTCTGGAAGGCAAATAACTCCTGTCTTCCTTGTGACCACAGAGGAAACTGCACAATGTTCTCCTGCTTAGAATACAAGAAGTAGCTTTAAAATGGATCATTTGGATGCCATAACAGCCCCAAAGCAGTAGCCTGGAGCTCATTTGCCCTGCCAAGAAACTTCTTCAGGCCGTATCGCACATGCAAATCATAATGATATTTCTTCTGTGTTCAGCAGAAATCTGCGCAAACTGAAGGGGGTCTGAAACAGTTCTCTATTCCACTTTATAACTCAAGACCAAATAACAAACTACATTTCCAGAAATTGCTTTCTTTAATATTGTTATGATGAATAAACTTCAACAGTGTCACATACAGCACCTTTCTGGATTTATAATTAGTCATAAACCACTAAAATATGTATTGTATAGAAGCAAATATTACTTTCTTTGTATTGTCTCTTGATGATTGGCATGAAAGTTATGAAAGTCTCACTGGGTAACAAAATATAACACCTAAACATCTTGATTTGCTTTTAAGGGATAATATAACTTTCAATTCATAGCATTGTATTTTTGACTATGGCAAGGTCTTCAGAACTGTCTTAGACAAAGTTGCACAAAATTTTAGTTGTGATTTTTTTCCCAGGGAAGTTTTACTTGGAAAACTCCAGTTCCATTCATCTGTTACCCCACATCTAACACGGTATCTGAGAGCCTTGCAGCCCCAAATGCAGTAGTACAATTAACTTTTTCTATACGTTTTGTGTTCAGCGCCCCCCCCTCAGAATTACAGATATATGCAGTAGAAATCTTTGCAGTGTGCATACACATAAAATACGATTTATATGGTATATTTGTTATTGGGGCAAGTTCAAAGAAACACACAATGCTTCTTGCTCCTGAAGGATTATGATTTAAGCAGTAATGAACCTCCATCTAATTGATGCATCCCCCAGCTGTAGCTTTTCAGACTTACTCAGCAATCACAATCTTTCTCGTAGCACCTTCTCTTGGTCACTATCTTTTAAATAATGATCTTCAAAAGAGCTAAACAGCTCTTAATTTCTTTTCCTAAGGCAGCTCCACATGTGCTTTCCATCACCCTTTTTCCTTACCCAGCTTATGATTTGCCGAGTGGCAAATCCTGCTTTTCCCTGTTACTCTGCAGTGCTCTGACCTCACCCTTTGTATTTGTTTCTCCTTCTGAACAACCTTAAGGAGCTCCAAGGCCCAGCTGTTGAAGACAACATCTACAACAGCTCCCACATCGTTATTCTCTAGGAACTATTTAGTGGAAGCACACTCATCTAGGTTCTTACAAATGTCAGCATAAATTCACCAAGCAGAAACTGTGTCAAAACAATCTAGATGCCACCCACTGGCATGGGAAGGTTTGGGGGCAGAGAGGAAGCAGCTGAAAGCAGATATTTTGACTTTTTGTACTGTTTTTGATATTGCTTTATGTGATGTTCTCACAAGGAAAATTAGGAGAGGGAAGGGGCAAAATCATTTGAGTTATTCATCAATAGCATCTTGTTATCAAATTAGAGGGAGATAACAAGCAGTTTTCAGGGAGCTCTGCTCTGCTTTAGATTGTATTGGGAGTCTCCATTAAAACCTCAGCAAAGGAGTAAAGATGTCTACTAAAACCAGAGATGACACAACTCCCAGGGGGACAGAAACCACTCCAAAGGACAATAAAATCAAAAATCTCAGTTGCAGTTCTTTGGCTGGTTTTAGTTCTTCTGGAAAGATCCCAAAGAGTGATGATGGCAATGTATAAATTTTTTCTGGTTTATTTAACCTAAACCGAAGAATTTTAAGGGGATATGGGAAGTGTTAAAGATATGAAAGGCTATTAGAGACAGAAGCTGATGCAGTGCACAGAACAAGGCACCCCAGGCTAACAATATTATGGCCCAGATCCAAAAGGTAGCCGGAATCTCACACTGCTGACAGGCTAGTTGATGCCACGATGACTTTTTGCCTTTTCTTTTATACCCCTTTTTTACCCTTTTACAACTTCTGTATTCTTGGTGGTTTTGGGCCTACATTCTTTAGCTTGTTTTTCAAGCCAGGAGACTCAACATTTTAGAAGCTTTGTAGTTAGGGAGCAGTGTGCCCCAGACCCCAAGGTCCTGTCCAGAACACATTTTGTAAACTAAGACAGAACCATCCAGGGGAAGGTTCCTTGGGGAGGGGGGGGCTCACTCAAGCCTCTCATTGGGGAATCTTTGATAGATATGCTAATTAGTAACACCTATAATGTTATACCAGATCTTTTGTGGGTGGGGCACTGCAGTGTACATTGAGGCGCATTCCACCTGGATATAGTGCACCTAAGGATCCTTAAAATAAATACCAAGGTAAAATCCCTTTTTCCCTTCTAGACATGTTTGACTCTTGATTTTAAGACCAGGAAAAGGCATCATAGTGAGCCCCTTTAAGTCTAGGTCAGTACTACGAACTTAATTAAGTCCCTTCTGTTCATTGTAGCATCTGAACTGCATCACTGTCCTTTGTTCCATTACATGTCCCAAGAGTAAGAACAGACAATTCCTCTTCTGCTAACCTATCACACGAGTGTGCAGGCTAGAAACACCATGCATGAAACAATGGATCTAGTAAATACAGTCTGTAAACCAATATATAGGTCTCTTGACAACTTTACATCACTTTTCGACTTTGATCATAATTTAAAAGGTGGCACTTTTGTGTATCGTGACTGCTCTCCTTTCAAAGTCTTGTTTCTCATGAAAAAGATGTCTTTGAAGCTAACAGCCATCGGGGTATTGCATTAATGCTATATTGACTCAGCCCTTCATCCTTCCGAGGTGTATAAATTGAGTTGCATGCAGGCAGATATATGATGAGACCTTTCAAAGGAGATATCTGTGTGCTCATTATCATCACTATTACTCCATGTGTCCCAGAAAGGAATCATTGTGGGACATAGTAAAGCACAGAAATGAGGGACTTGGGAGATCAGACTGATGTTCCTGTCATGACCTTGGACATGTAATTTTCTCTTCCTGTGCCTCAGTTTCTGCTTTTATAAATTAAGATAATGATACTTTGCAGACTACCTTCATATCTGCAGATGAAAAGCATTGCCTGAGAGACAGCTACTGCTATTATCTTTATAGGTGTTTTATTTGGGAAAAATATTTTCCACCCCTAACTGCCAAGAGCTTGCAGCTTCAAACAGGAAACAGAAAGCTTTATCCTCTTTCTAGAGAAGCAGAGACACACAAATCAAGCACAATTCCTTTGGTCACAATGGAAATTTGTAGCTAAATCAAGGATCCAATTTGCAAGTCAGTGTTTTAAGCATAGGCTTTTTCAGGTGTTCTCCCTGGACATTAAAGATTTAGTGGGAGTTTTCATGAGAGTGGATTTGTGCCAATATCCGTGGCTAGAATTTTTCGCTTCCTCTCAAGTTATGCAGAAAACTGTTTGCTGATAGTTTGCTGGCCTGCCTGACACCCCAGAGGTGACCATAAAGGAGTAAAGCTGCACAGGTTGTAAATTATACAGACCCTTTCATCCTTTGAAACAACAATCAAAATCTTACACAGCTCTTCCAACCATTTATTTGAATGGAAAGTGCACAAGAAAGAAATTCGGTATCTGTTGCAAGGTGTCAAGGGTTTGGAAAAAATCCCAAGGACAAAACATGACCATTCAGATGAGAGGGAAGATCAAATTTTGAAACTGGGTCAATAGACTGGGGTATAAATCATCCCTGTTTTGTACAGAAGCTTCATTTCATTGTCACTCTGACCAAGGGGCAAATCTGGCGTAGTGTAGTAATCGTGATTTAACTGCTCTTATAACCACGTTACACACCTTTCCTCTCGTTTGCTCTTTCACCTCACCACCTCTTTCTCCCTACATCCTTTGTTTCAGAGCTTCTTTTCCTCCACATTTCATTCCCTGGTGCTGTTCTCCCTGTGAAATATAGAGGGCCAAGCCCCATTCTGTTCACCAGAATAATCAATGCCTGAATAATATCATTGATACTGAAGTATCAGTATAGCTCCTTCACTTCCACAGATTAAGCTAAGACTGGGGGGCTCAGATTTCTGACTCACTGTTTCAGGCTGTTGATGTGTCTGAATCCCAGCAGACTGAATCTGATCATATTGATTGATCTGCATGGAAGTTTACATTATCTTTGAATGCTTAGATCTTGGAGGTCATAAAAATATAGTAGGTAACTGGATCTCAGCCAGGAGCTCCAGGTGGGCACCAGTACAGGCTGGAGGCTGACCTGGGGGTCCTGGTGGCAACATGCAGTTCAGGGGACCTTGTGGCCAAGAAGGCCAATGATATCCTGAGGTGCATTAGGAAGAGCGATGCCAGCAGGCTGAGGGAGGTGATCCTGCCCCTCTACTCAGCCCTGGTGAGGCACATCTGGAGTGCTCTGTCCAGTTCTGGGCTTCTCAGGACAAGAGAAACATGGAGCTCCAGGAACACGTCCAGTGGAGAGTGACAAAGATGATGAAGGGGCTGGAGCATTCCTCTCATGAGGAAAGGCTGAGGGAGCTGGGACTGCTCAAGCTCAAGAAGAGGCAACTGAGAAGGGACCTCATCCATGTCTATCAGTGTCTGCAGTGACGTGTCAGAGGATGGATCCAGACTCTGATCAGCGGTGCTGAGCAATAGGACAAGATGCAATGGGAAAAAACTGATGCACAGGAAGCTCCACCTGAATGTGAAGAAGAACTTCAGTCCTGTGCAGGGACTGAGCATGGGAACAGATTGTCCAGAGAGGGTGTGGAGTCTCCCTCACTGGAGGTATTCCAGAACTGTCTGGATGCAGTCCTGTGCCATGTGCTCCGGGATAAGCTTGCATGAGCAAGAAGGTTGGACCAGATGAGCCACTGTGGTCCCTTCCAACCTGACCCATTCTCTGACTCTGTGATTCTGTAAAGAGATCTAGAGAGCTGAGAGAAGGAGGTCTAGGTGAAATACCCTTCATCTTGGGGCAGATGGGACTCGTTTTCAGGCTAGCTGACTGAAACATGTATTCTCATTTTATTGCTAAAAGCTGTGTGGACATCTAGTATAAATACAAGTAATGTCCTTTAGGTCCTTTAAATAAGTAAAAATAATAATAATAAAACAAAACCCACTTGTTTTGGCACAGTTACAAAATGAACGGGAAGGAGTAAAGTGTATTTACAGGCTTTTAATAACACAATGTTGCAATTTAGGCTTCCTTTACAAAATAGTGCCCAGTATCTACTATCTCATGATAAATAGAAGCTGTATCGCATGACACTTGTGAACAATGGGTGAAATGGATATTAGAAAAATCTCATTTATCTTCTGCTTTATTCCATGATAGAGGTCCTTGTCACCATGGCTATTATGTGACTAGCCCTAGAAAGGCCACCTCATTAGTTTTCTTTATCAAGATAGCAAGGTCTCCTTTAAAGGGACAGCACTTAGATTTTAGATTCAAATAGAAAATAGATTTCATTGTGTGAATGTTCCTATCTCTGTTTTCACTGCTTAAATACATAGGTTATTTCCACAGCTGTCAACCAGATGAAATTAACATTCCTGTGATGAGGAAGGCTCCTGGAACAGAAATAGAAAAAATGGAATTTTATGAGCAATTCGCTTGTATTTGTCTCATGCATTTCTTTAGAGCATGTGGCATTTCTTTAGTATAAAAAAAAACACACAAAGGGGAAAAAATAAATGAAAGCAACTTTCTGTATATTCTGTAAATCTATTTTCCCTTTTGTCTTTTCCACTCACAAATACATCTTCCTCTTGTCTGACAACCACTTTGAAAATTTTTCTCTATTGCCACCAAAGCAACCGTGTGAGTGTCAACCAATCAGTAATGATTTAGAATATGTCAAAGGGAATTCAACATTTTTGTCTCTTTTCAAAAATCTTAATGACAGGTAGATAAAGTTGGACAACACTATCTCTATTGGCTTTCTCTGAGTTTTGATGGGCATTTTTCATTGAACAAAAGAGCTTGCTCCCCTTCTGCAGCAGGCGAGGCAGGGGAAGAGTAGCTGCAAAATCTGATAGTGCTGCATAGCTGTATTAACCATGTCTAGTTTTCTGCCTAATTAAGAATTTTTTGGATTTAATGATATAGAAGATCAATGATTACAAAATAATGTTGTTTTTTTCCTTTGTCCTGAATAATGATATAATAGCAATTAATTCTCAGAATACTCTCCTAGCTTGAAATAGGTGATTAAAAGCATCGTCTCGTTTGCTAACTCAGTAGCCAAGAGCCTTAGAGGTAAAAGGACACTGGATCTGTCAATACTATTAGCTTACTCTATAAATCCCAAAGACTTACTTAACTGCATTTTAAATTAAGGTAAAATTTTAAAATGCAAAAAATAATTGCATCAATACAACATTAAGATTAGAAATTTTAAGGCACAAGATCAGAAAACAAAAAAGATAAGGCTCCTTCAGAAATAATCCGTATCAGCTGTGTGTATTCAATGAGTAACCTGAGTGATAAATGTATCTGAGTACATTGAAAATATCCTCAAACTAATGTGCCAACTATATTTGTTAAGACTGGATTAGGTATGGGGAGTTTTAAAATCCTATCTGTCTTGTATTTACCATTTTGAAAATTAAAGAATTGAAATGACATTGTGGTTTTTCCTTGGAGTTGTTGTATGTCCTACTACAAAGCCTGTAGGAGTAGTTTGTCAATGTGTAACGTCCGCTACAGAACTGGAGCAGTCATGTTCCAGAAGTTTGCTACAGAAATGCCAACAAGAAAGTAGAGGGAGATACTTCAAAGAATTTTCCAGTTTAATATCAGAGTTAACAGAGGCAGAAGACCCCAGAAAAGGAAAATAAAATAGATCACCATGGTGGATGGATAGTCATGGACCATCTGAGCCCCTCCTGCTTGGAATCCCTTGGACAAGGGAGCTCCTAACTCATTGACTGAACCACCAGTCAATGCTCCTTGTTAGGTTGCTTATACCTGAAGTGAACTCGTGCTCCTTCAATGACAGCTTTGCGGCTCCCCTGCTATCAGTGATTTTCCTTTTGGAATTTCCTCAGTGCCTAGGAAATAAAGAAATCTGAGATGGGAATGGAAAATGAGGATTCTTTAACACTTCCTTTCTCAGTTTAGTCTCACCTTTCTAGTCAAGCAGATGTTTTCTCTAGGTGATTCTTTTATTGTAGGGCCCTTAAAAGTCACATTCCTATTCCATTGGACCACAGTCCACTCTTGAATACATTTTGTGCCAGAAAATGCTCTGTCACATCAGTAACACATTTCACATTTGTTACTACATTGTGCTGGTCAGCACGTCATTAGTAACAGATGCACATGAGCTGAAGGAATCAAGGAATTACCTGAACTTACAATCATTTTTAATTCCTAATGGAAATATGCTGTCAGGACTCTGAACAGGCCAAAGCCACAACAGCAGCAAAAGACAAGAGCTAGTTCAAGCCTGTAGGAGCTCTACCCTAAACAGATAAAGCAAAGCAGGGAACAAAAGCTGTGGAGATGGAATACAGATGTGGAAAGATGAGGGGAATAGCCTAGCAAGTAAAGATGATGACAAAGCTGGGAATAGAATCTGCTCCACAAACTCCCAGTTCAGGGCATAATCTAGCAGGTTTGGTGGGTGGCCATACTGGGAACCTATTAAATTTGTTGATCTACCACAAGAAGGTCACAAAATGGAAAAAAAAAAATAAATCTGGGTTTAAAACCGCTTGTTTGAAGTAATAATGGCATTGCATGGGGGAGGGATATTTTAAATGTCACTGCTAACCAGTATTGCAAATACTGATCATCCCCATGGTCTGGACAACCACCACACAGAGCAGACAGTATAAATACCATAAGTATCATTACATAACAAATCTTTATCTGTTTACCTCTCAGAACATTAGATTGATCTCCTCTGAACTTTGGACTTTCAACAGTCATAAATATAATTGTTTATAATATTTCCCATTCATAGCAACTGCAGAAATACCAGGGATACTGCTGATGGAAAAACCATGACCTTACTTATTATACCACCTGTGTACTCTTGAGAACTCTATAATTGAAACATTACAGGTTGAGTCACCTTTTTCTCATGATATATTGTAACTTCTCAAGGCTAGAGTTTTCAATCATGGATTTTCAGAGTTATATCAGTGAAACAGATTTTTAATCTGTTCTGCTCTGAGACAAGCTGGTTCTTCTCAAGAAACTCTCAGTCTTTCCCAGTTATTTTTATTTCATTGAAATGAATTTTCTAAAAAAATCCTTTTTCTGCTATAGACCAGTTTATTCTTCAATAAAATTTTGCAACAAGGTTTTCTGTTAACCAGGAAGGATTCAGTAGTGTAGAGGGGCCATTCAGGACTCCAGCACACCAGCACTGCACACCCTGTTCCCCCCTCTCTCAAAGACCCCTAAACTGATATATAAAATAATATTAATGATAACCAGGCAATGTTTTGGAGTTTCTGATCACCCTGGCTATTTGGGTTTTTTTTCGTATTTCATCACTTTATGCTTGTTAATTGCTAGTTAAAAACCCTGCTGGAAATCATGTCACCTCCTGTAGGAATAGCTGGGGATATTACAAAAAGTTACAGAGGAAGCTACTCACAGGTGAAAAGGTTACTCTTAAGTGTCCCTAATACTTTGAAATCTACTAAGCTAGATCAAAGTAAGGAATTATTATTGACAACAGTTTTGACTGAAAATATTTAATCCCCTTAATTCTTTGAAAAAATCTCTTATTTTTGAGAAGGGGCATGTCCTTCCTCACCTAAAGTTCCTGGCATCATTTCCAGCTTCTTTCCTCTTAATAAAAAGAAGTTCCAGAACACTGCCTCCATATTTTACGCATTTAAATAATGAATGTCTACTGAAATAATGCATGAAAATTATTCTTGGCTTTGGTTACTAGAGAAGTTAACATAAGCTACTTAGATTACTATTATAAAATTGTTATTCAAATGTTTTTACCAATGTAAGTCCATATTGAGAGCTTGATCATGAATGGCTTTTGTTCTTCAAGTTCTTCTTGACCTGCATAATCCTTTGGTTTGAATTCTTGAGGAGAAATAAAAGCGCATTAAAGAAATCATGTTCTGTATACAAATAATTTTTCACTATTTGCATAATGAAGGCATATTCCTTCCTGTTATGCACTGCTTTCTTCTTATATGGAAATATTTCTTCACATCCAAAAAATATAGAGACTTGAGTCACCAAGGTCTGAAGTTTGACAGTGTGTTAAAGTATTTTGCTGCAGTAATTTAAAGTCAGCTGCACCAGTTGCTACTTTTTCTGTCAAGCAGAAGGTTTTTCCAAAGGGAAAAGAGTACACCCTGCCTCTTTTGCTGGCCTATGAACAATTTCCCAACCACTTTCTATTAAAAAAAAAAAAGGGGGGGAAGGGGATGTAAGAAGATGAAAACTGAAGGGAAGTCTAAGAAAGTATCAGAGAAATCCACATTCTCCTGAAGAGATTACAACGTATTTCAAATTTTGAAGAATACCCTGCTACCAAAGTAGCAAAACTGGACTGAGGAAAGGCAGAAGACCCTTAGCATGTCCATAGTGCCATGGAAATTCTTCCTGCCACAGTGTCCCTTTTTGCCTTCTAGAGTTTATCCTGCTTGACACTGTTGGTGACATCACTGCTGTTAGTGATGAAGTTAATGGTTCTGGTATCATTAGTTAATCAGGAGAGATTCCCATTTTCAGAAATCCATATTCATTCTCGTAGACGATTATCCTCGGGAGTTTTATAATGGTTCGCAGTCATCATCTGATGGTAATTACGGAAGAAAAATATTTCAGATGAAAGAGAGATGGAGATTGAGTGGATTGAGCAAGGTCACTGAAGTGATTTGGGGATTACTTTCCCAGTCCAATTCCCATTTTACTCCCAAAACATATTCATCTGCAGGATGTATTCTTCCCTTGAAGACAGAGGGCATAAATATTACTGCACAACTTTTCCTTTACTGTGGGAGTGTGGTAGTGTACTGCCACCCTCTGCTGGAATATACGTGGACCAAGCAATTTCTCCACCTCCCCATGTCTATTCAGAAAGAACAGTATGGCTTCTATTGTATTTTCTTGTTCAATATAGGAAAAACCTAAAGAATGTGGAAGGCCAATTTGATATTATGCTTAAAAAAAAATCTGAATCTGTTCGTAATAAATTTTGTTACAAGACTATTTTGTACTAAGTACATTAAATTCAATTTCTACAACTTTTCCAGAGGAAGTAATGGCAAGAATTTTCTTGGAATTTGGTCAGAGAGCTTTGATGTTACTGGTTGAAGAGTTGTGGTCCTCTAGGGATTCAACTTTACAATCAATATGAATGCACTCAAACAAGCTTCCAGTTATGACCTTCTGCAACACTTTTAAACACTTCTAGAGAACCCTTAAAATCAGAAAGAGGCACAAGATCAGCTACTGTCATTTCTTTGTATGAATCAAGGTCTATTTGGTATTACTCAGGTTATAAGCCAGAGTTTCCTACTTTGTTACAGTGGAATCAGTCTTTTGAGTTACAAAGGCAAACAAAGGATGTATTGAGACAGGCAAGAGTAAATTATTTAAACAAGATTAAGAGATCAACAACTTTTCTTATACGTTTGCTCTAAAGAGGTACAGTAAGGCCATTTTCAAATGCAAGAGATGGAACTGGGCACCTCCATTTCTGCTTGGCCATTTTGGTGGTTTACATGCAGATAAACAATGCTCGGTCCTCTCCTAGTACCTAACTTCTCCAAAATATTCAAACCCAACACCAACTGGCTGAAAACCACTAAATCACTCTGAAAGCTTATTTTTCCATCATCACTAAT
Organism: Lycocorax pyrrhopterus obiensis; assembly: GCA_014706295.1. NCBI lineage: Eukaryota > Metazoa > Chordata > Aves > Passeriformes > Paradisaeidae > Lycocorax > Lycocorax pyrrhopterus. The sequence continues at coordinate 5,467,089 of JACSVZ010000015.1, forward strand.
GCACAGGATGAGTTCAGCTTCTAAAAAAAAAAAAAATCAGAGCTATTAAGATTAAATTCTGACCATATGGGAGTTACAAGAAGGTCTCAGCACAGGAATATTCCATCATGTTAATTGATTACTGCAATATGCTGCACATGAGGAGAAGGAAGGGAAAAGAATGTTATGAAGATGTTCCAGCAGGTCCCATCTTTGAGTAATGCAGATTACTGAGATTTATTGCCAAAGAATTTACTGCTTTTATTCACATTTGGCTCTGATTTAAGGTTCAAGAATCTGATCCAGATTCTTGAAACAAATGGTAGACAAAACCTTGACTGTACTTGAGCTAGGATCTTTACGAAATGAAGTTAACTACTAAAAACAACACTTGGCTTATTTAGGACAATCAGATTTTTGCACCTGGCAGTCCATAGCTCTTGGACAATACTGACTAAAACAGTCCTGTGCTAGGATACTACCATGACCACAGTCTGTGGATGACCACCTAAGGTTTTTTCCCTAATAATATTTGATAACTTGGGCTTATATTAGGTAAACAAAAATAGAAAACATTAGTTTGGGTAATCACCTATACATAAAATGTTGTTCACATTCACTTCCAATTTATTTCAAATCCGGGTTGCATTCATTACTATTTCCATCCAAGAATGCCTTCATTCTGTGTTTGAATCTTAGGTATAGCCAGGAACAAAAACAAAATTGAGGCAACTATAGTGTAAGCAAGGGAAAAACCATGAGAGCTTGGGAGGGAAAGTGTAACATAAGGAGAAAGTTGGGTTAACAGTAAAGCTCTGTATTTCAACACCTTCACTAATAATTTGGAATTTAAAATCAATTCAAATTACTAACGCGAGAGAGCTTTCAATGAAATCATGGTGACTGGACTTATGAGGCATCTGTGTCATAAACTGAAGCTTAACTGCATTACTTTGGTCGAAGTGCTGAATTAAAGAGAGTCAGGAGGGGGACAAGGGAGGAGAGACGAGGTATCGCCTCTAAAACCTCTATAAATCTAACCTCCCCTCCTTCCTGCTGACATCATTAGATTCCTACTTTGCCACTGAATAGTCTCAGGTAGGGCTTTAGCATTTGACAAATGAAGGCAATTTGAGGGTTTTATGCTTGTGGATACATTGTAGGACTTACTGTGGGACTTAAAAGCATTTTTCTTGTAAATCAAATATTACCTTGGAAAATAACAATACTGGCAAATGAAACCAGTGAGGTGCCACTCAAGGCTACAGTCCTGCCTTAGTCATGTTGCTCTTTGAGAATCTAAAGCTTTTAATCATGCCAGGCTGCCACGTTTTGGGTTAAAATCCGTGGGCATTTACAGATATTATTTTGGCCACTGGAGAGTTCACTTACTAACACAACAGAGACTCTATTGAAGTCATGGAAATTTTTGCATTATTATTTTTTGAATGCACTACAATGACTGCAAAGTTCAAACCTACCTGAGTTCATACGTGACAAAGTTCATGAAATATGGACTTAATTTGCAATGATTTTGTGTCTTTTGTTCTTCTGTATTTCATCCATGTACTGTATATTAGGACCTGATTCAGTATAAAACCAGAATATTTTGATTGCTTAATATTTTCATAACAATAGCTTGTGTTGACTTTTGTAGTAGTGTTCTAACCTTGAATTAATAACTAAATGAATGAATTCATACATCTATGCTGTTTTCAGTATCCAGTCAAGGCCAATGTGGTCTTATCAGAGGATACAGGCCAACAATTAACTGCTTAGAGATTCACTCAATAAGGCAATTCTTCATTTTTCAGATGAATTATTGAGTAAATACTCATGAGATACCTGTCTAAAATATAAAACCAAAGCCATTAGAAACTAGTCTTGGGGTTTTTTCCTCCTAGGTTTCAGAAGAAGCCTGAGGGTTGGTAGCAAACATCAAGGGTAATTTCTATTTCCTTCCTCTCCTCTGCAAGTATGCAGTTACCTGGCATTGAGAAGGTTTAGAAAGCAAGAGGGGCAAATAATATATATAGCAGATAACTATAACCAAACAAAATTAGAAAATGGCACCAACTAGTTTCAATTGCAAATAACCACTGGAAAGATGTGCTTTACTTTGATGAGCATGTAAGTGTGATTTTACGGAGTGCACTGCATGAAAGCCTAAGCCTTTTGAATATTCCTTCAGCAGTAATATTCATCCTGTTGACAAATCTTTTAAATACCTTAGGCAAGCATTACTTCAAGCAAATCAGATTTTCAGAGGTGCCATGTGAGAACACATGCATCAGACCCAAATCCACCAGAATGCCAGGGATAAATGGCATTCGTGTTGCCGAATCATGGGAAGATCAGAACTGGTTTTAAGAAGCAGTCTTCCTGGAATGCAGATTCATTTCTTCATAACACCATTTCCCAGACAGATCTATTTCTGAGTACCAAGTTTTGAGTTCATCTTAGTTTGTATTTCTGAACCCATGTCAGCCAGCCACATATTTGAAAAGCCATCTATTTCTCAGGCATTTAAACTAACCTGTTCATGGATATGCATGGCTTGTAAACCTCCTTCCATATACCAATCTTAATGAGATTTTGCTCTTCAGCCTTCCAGTTACGGGCAAAACAATCTGGTTTTGTGACTCTGGTGTGTCTGCTTCGAATGTGAAATAGGCTGGCACGTTTCTGTCTCTCACTTTTGTGTCTGGGTGACAATTTACGTTATGCACAGAGAAGCAGAGTTTTAAATCAATAATAAAAATACTTTCATCTTACTTTTCTGGATTTCGTTTATTTTCAGGTGTTAGGATAAAAAAATTTACCAAAATGCCAGTCTAGAAAATGGAGCTCTCGAAAAAAAAAAATCCCTATATAATTGTTAACTGCAATTGTGTTCAAAGTAAATCCCATTTAATATGGGCTAGAGGATGTATAGGCCATTTCCAGTTTAAGCACAGTGCCAAACGGCACAATAGATTTTATATTTCCCTCCAGGTGTGTAAATTGTTAATTAACCAAATTCAATTTGTTAAGTGAAGTATAAAGGACTGTATCACGATAATGCTCAGCATTTAACCTTTACCTTTAGCTATGGATTATTAGCAGTACGAAATGGCTTGTGTGCAGCCTGAGAACTCATCCTCAGGCTCCCTGGGTGCTGGCTGTGCACATGCTGATGTGACTGCCTGTGCCCGAGTGACTGCACGTGGCTGACACGCTTCTGGCCAGCTGACCCGTGTAATCTGACCTTCTGCACACTGCACTCTTGTAAAACAAGGCAAATACTCTTAAATCACCATTGAGATAGTTTAACACATTTTAATTTGCATTTACAAGAGCTGACAAATGCACTTAGAGTCAAATTTTGGGGAAGTTTATCAAAGAACTTTCATTTACTGGGAGCAACATGTGAACACTGGACAAGATGATTTCAAGAGATTCCTTGCACCCTAATTTTTTCCCTGCAATTCTAAGAATTATGTAGTTTAGTGACTAAATTGAATCAAAGATCCTCAAACAGTGAACTCTGATAGCCAAAACTAACCAGACCGTCTCAGTTGGAGTTATCATCGCTATGCTGATGTTACCGTGCATCTTAGAATCACAGAATCAAGGTTGGAAAAGATCTCTGAGGTCATTGAGCCCAATCTTTAGACAAATACCACCATGTCAACTAAACCATAGCACTAAGTGCCACATTGAAGCATTTCCTGAACACTTCCAGGGAGATAGTGAATAGACAACTTCCCTGGGCAGCCCTTTCCAGTGCTTGACAGCCCTTTCAGTGAAGAAATTCTTCTTGATGTCCAACCTGAACCACCCCTAGTGGCAGCTTGAGGCCATGTCCTCTTGTCCTATCACTAGTGCTGCATGAGGTTGTTGTGAAGGAGCTCTTATTTAAAAGGAAAGGGATTTCAGGCATCAACAAATAAATAAGGTGCCAACGCAAAGGAGTTATACTGGAATATCTGTAGCCTAGACTAGCTAACCTGTTATGTCCCTGAACTGCATGAAGCTTTTAGTGCTGCTGAAGAATCTCTTAAAGCTTACCTGGAGCAAGAATAGATTGTTGAGGAAGGAGATGTGGGAATGGGGATATTACAGAACTCACTGGTGAGGTAGTGGTTATAGCCCCAAGCTTTATAGGTTTAAATCTCTGGATTTGTTATTGGACTGTATCTGTTTTATAATAACATGATGATTTTTCTTCACAGACTGGTGCCCTCAGACAGTTCTGAGCAAAAGTCTGACGCTGTTTGTCTGAACTATGGAGGTTGATTCAAACCCAGGAATTTTCTGATCAGATAGACTGGGAAGCCCTAAACAGACAAACTAAAAGTCAGGCTACTCAGAGGACTTAGTCCTGGACCACTTCCTTATCTCATATTCGTTGAAAATTACAAGTACACATGCCCTACAAAGTTAAGCCAAATTAAAATGGTTTTATTATTGATTTAAAAGATTCTAAAACCTCAGAACCACATGCAGAACACTCACAGAGTGTGTCACAAATTGAATTCATTCTTTTCAAAGAAAGGTTTCCATTAAGGATAAGAAAATCAATTTTTTGAATGTAGTAGGCAGACAGATCAATTTGTTGTAGAGCTGTTGTTCAAGGAATCCTCAGAGTCTCATATTATCCAAGTTTAAAACAAAATTGATCTAATTTAAATTTTTTAAATATGTAAATTATGCTCTCATCTGATTTCTGCTGTGAGTCAGTCAAAGACTGGGACTGTACCACAGGAATCAGTTCACAGTTGGTTTGTGGAGGTTTTATTTATCTTGGTTTAATTTTCATTATGGTGGTATTGAAGAGGCCTTTTGAGAGCCTGGTTCTGTGTGAGCAGGCAAGGAAGGGGACAGACCCTGCATGAGTTGAAAGGGCACAGCAGACAGAGACAAGGCAAATGGGAAAGACAAGAAATGGACACATGAAATGAACCTAAAGCTATGAATGGGGCACTCTGAGAGTCTCTACATCACTGTCAAACTTTTTTCATATGATCTGAAGCTGGAGACCAGGTACAAGGCTACTTTGTATTTAGATTAATGAATGGAAATTCTCTTTAAATATTTTTTCTTGTCTGAACAACAGTGGTTTTTCTGTGTTGCTCATATCCAAATGCTATTCGTTCCCTACGCTAAATATCCTCCTATGTAGCCATTGGCTCAGGTTTAATCAAAACTTCATTTCTCAAGAGGGATAATGCCATCCCTGGAAACATTCAAGGCCAGGTTGAACTGAGCAACCTGATCTAGCTGAAGGAGCCCCTGCTCATTGCAAAGGAGTTGTACCAGATGAACTTTAATAGTCCTTTCCAACCCAAACCATTCTGTGATGCTATAATATCATTTTCCACAGTGAAGCACCACGTCAGTCACCACAGGGGTAGTAACAGTACCTACCTCTCAGTACATCAATAATTTTCTTTCCTTGCAGCTTTGATGGGCAAGGCCTGTGTAGGACCTGGGTTATAGCTATCATCCTCTGTAGCTACATATTTCTTTGAATGAAATAAAATTCCATCTACTCATTTCATGACACCTTTTGAGTTTCATGGTGCTGGTAGTATGATAAGGTTTTGCTTTCTAAATGTAGACACTGCAAGTGAGTATTAAGAAACTGCCAAATGTTTTTATCTCATTCACATATAAGCCTGACTTTGACCATGCAAAAGACCTTTTGAAGTTGGAGGGAATTTGAATGTGACACCCTACACATGCTTTAGCCCAATGTGCATTATTGGGACACTTAATGATTTTTGTCCTGACCATTTTAATGCCCGTTCTAGCACCTGTCATGCATGAAATTCCTCTTACTGACACACTTATGTGGATAATCTGGCATTTAACTCCTATCTTTACTGAGTCAGGTGCATTTTGCTTTCATCTTTATTCTAAGCCAATACAGTGTTTGCCGATTGCCTTTATCAGTCTCCCTGTGCTAAATTTGAGTATATTCACTGAACAAACCGCACTATAGACAACCTGTTTGGTATGTAGATAAGAACTGGATCCTTGTAATCCCAGATTGTTATTACTTCAGGCCCCAAAATTGTCATTTAAGATCAAAGCTTGAATTGGTGTCATAAATGCAATTCAACAAGGAAAACCTGAATGATTTCCAGATAAATAAAATCAGGCTAAATCAATGTAAATCTACAACAATTTTGCTCACATAATTTAGTGTATTTAATTTAATTTTGTATTTTTATTTGTTAGGTCTACAAACAGAAAGAGCTCAAGGTATTAATCGGCTGAAGAGGTGAGAGCCAAGTTTTCCCTAGTACTTCAGAATTTCGTAACAATTACTTGATTTTTCTAGTAATAATAATATAATATAATATAGTATAATATAATGTAATATATATTTTAACTTCTAAAATCTTATTTACAACTTTGCACATTCTTTTCTGTGTGTTTTGTTTTCCTTTAGACAATTTTCATAGTTCATTACTTCTCACATGTTTATTACTCAGTGTTTTTCTTGTTTAGGTAAAAAAAAAAAATTAAAAACACATACAGAAGAAAAGCAGGATTAGCAACAAAATATTTTTAAGTGGTAAAAAAAAAAAAAAAAGGACAAAGATTCCTACAGTTTGATGTGAATTGAAATGTTGAGAAGCAATAAAATGTACATGATGGCTCAGCTCTGTAAATATCCCCAGTATACTGGCCAGTGTTTGGAATATGATTTCTGCATTCTCTTGCCTTCACTTAAATATATACAGATGCAGGCAACAAAGTCATGCATGCAACTTTAGTATAGTCTACCTATGGTCATGCAAGCTTAACAATGGAATTTGATAAATAACTGAATGGAATTGTGGACACCCAAACATGGTTAAATTATACTTTTTCATTCTGTAATAAAGGTTTATTTATGTTTACAAGAGCTGAAGAGCTAGAAGTGACAGCTAATATAAATATTTGCTTGACCATCATTTGGTAAATATATTGTATTTCTTCTTTCCTTAGATATTCAGCTCTTTTCAACAGAATAACAAGGAGTAGGTAAGTTACAATGATGAATTATGCGTTCCAGTTTCATGTTCTATTTATAGCCTTTTCATTCATTAGAGCTTTTAATTTGTCTTGGGTTTGCTAGTTTTCATGCTCCCATGTATTTTTTATGAAATAATTTATTACAATTCATATTTCTTTCTTTTCAAAATTATAATCCAATTACTTCCTCAGTAAACAAGAATTCCTCCTTTTCATATGAAATGAACTACCAGCCAAAGCAGTTTCTGATTAGACAAGCTAATTTTGAAAGAACAGATAGAATCAAGCAATGAACTGGATAAAAATAATAATGGAGCATACCTTGTTAGATAACAAATGGAGCAGACTTTGGAGACAATTAATGCAGGAGATACTTAATGCTGAGGTGTGTTAAACAAATTTTGCCTTATTTATTTGCTGCTATAAATCATAGCTAGTTTCCTAAAGTAACGTGATCTAAGATTACATCCAGATTACATCACATTTCTGTAAATATGTGCTGTGTTCTTTACTGGAAACCCCAGCACCCTTTGTAGGAGGATGTGTATATATTTATTTATACATAGATAGATACAAATATAGACATCATTCTATATTTGGAGACAAATATAGATCAATCAATTGATTGATCCAATAAGGGAAATTGGTCTAACAACATTTAGGATAAATTTTTCTGGAAAATACTTGGTAATTTTGTCCAATGGATAAACATTATTTCTTCTACTTTGGATTTCCAAATGAATTACTGACTGAGGGGTCATTACTTGCTGGGCTTGATTCTGTTTCAAGTCTTAAGCTAAAGTAGCACTTTTTGTCAGGCTTGCTGTGAGCCGAGGTGTGTCAGGCCTGGTGCCTCAGTGTCCTGCCCTTGAATCAATCCTACCACCTCGAGTCTGAGGAGCAGCTCTTTACAGTCCAGTTGGAACTGCATGAGATCACTTATAAATATGAGAAAACACCTTCCCCCACTACCACTGTATCCAACTCAAGTTTAAGAGTCATCGAAAAGACTTCATTTTACATGTGTGCTTTTAAAGACATCAGTACGAAGGCAGCAAAAACCACCAGTACCATAAACAGTCAACCTTTATCCTTGAGGAAAGGCTATCATGAGCTTTTACTTCTTTCTTCAATCCCTGTAGGTACCCACACTACGCAGATTAAACCGTTCTCCTGTGCTCTTCTACTTTTTATGAAACCAGTCCTTCTACTTCTGTTTGTGCTGCAAACCTCAGTTTTACCTAATGCTTTAATAAGAGAAACTTCAGTGGTATTTCTGGAGAAATGAAACCAATCCTCCTAAATGTGTGGATGGCTCTTATTACAGAAGTATTAATCCATTCCATCTGAGTTTCCTGCTTCTTGCTTTTATTTTTCTAATCATGTGGCTGGTAATATTTCTTGGGAAATGGTAACATATTTGTAAGCACAGCATATACTAATTTTTTTTTACTTACTACCAGACACTTCTCCTTATTGACTTTCTGTCAGAGATTTTGCTGCCAAATCCCTCTTGTCTCTCCTGTCTGTATCTGGAAATCATCTCTAGCTGCCTTCTCTCCCTTACTCAGATAAATTGCACCTTAATACTGATCCAGTAAAACAACTTCATAGTTTCAACATCTTGCTTTACTTATGAATCCTTGCCTAATTCTGTATCATTTCTCATCTCCTCTATTCTCAGTTTTCCAATAAGGACCTTTGATTTACTCTTGAGAGTGCCTGCCTTGCAAGAAGCCCTTTCCAAGATCATTACCTTTCAGGCCTTGTGATTTCTCTTAGAGTACCCACTCCTATCCTGTGACTATCTTACTTACTAATGGAGATTATTTTTATAAAGATTAGAGCCCTTCTGCGTTTCAGAAGTCCTCAAAACATCAGAGAACCACTCTGCCAGAGAACACACAAATGCAGTTACAACTGAGTGACGCATGTGTTAATAAATATGACCAAATCTCACCTTGCCTGCCTGCTCCTGTTCCCTCTCATTATATATGTATTCAGTTAAGAACAGAAGTTAAAATTAAAGAGTCATCTAGGTTAGTGGAAAGGTGGTTTACAGTCAAGATAGTCGTTGCATAATTTTGCATGTTTCCTTTGTACATCATATTTTCACTTCTCATGGGATCTGTTGCCAGAAAAAGACTTTTGCCTCCTCATGTCTGGATCAGACCCTCCAGACAGATCATACTCCAGTCAAATATGACCCAATTTACTAATTGCTGTAATATGGACTTTTATTTGGATATTATTTTCTTTTTGGTCTAGGGTCAGGTGTAGGCCAGGGTTTTGTGTTGTGCAGAGCATAAGATTTTGCACACGGGCAGGTTGTCCTTTAAGATTCAGCTGTCTCAGGATGTGCAATGAAGGGATAGAGGCAAGCCTTGGAGCACAGACTGGATCTCTCACATGGAAACACAAAGGCTAATGTGTTGTCATTTTAGCCTGAATGAGTTGGAGAGACAAGGGTGGAGAGACACCTGAATGGAGGAACCAGTGGTGATTTCAAACACTTATTATATCAAACCTCCTCCAGCATAGCCCTGTGATGGAGCCTGGGGACCAGGAAGCTCTCTGAGGAACCATGGTGAATGATCTAGCCAGGTGACAATGAAGATTTCAAGGCTTGCCTATATTTCATTAGAAAGTTGAGTAAAATCAGCTCATTTCCTGGGAAATAGTTCTGTATTGATGAACCAGCATTTTCTCTAGGAAGACAAGTATTCTGTTGACAACTTTAACCATACTTATTTTCAGATCTTGTGCTATTTCTCTCTGTCATATCCACTCTGCTCCTTGACTTTCAGGAATTGTCATTTTTAGTTATATTTGCACATTTCCTGCAACACTGGCTGGAGGCCATGGATTACAGCACGAATAGGCATAGAAATTGAGAGATTTAGGATAGTTTTGTTTCCTATCTAATTAATGAACCCCCTAACTAATGCTGCCAGAAATTGATATTGTCACATGACTGATCAGCCCCAAACAATTGAACCATAATGCAACTTTTCAGATGTTTCAATATATTTTTCGGTATTGCTGGCATACAAATATACCACAGCAAAACATTAAATTGCTAAATGTGAGTAGTTTATACCCAAGCATAATATAATCGCAAGTGCTGACACTCTTCTCCTCTGTTTCGTGGCAAAGCTGATTTAAATTTAAGTTTAGTTCACACTTTTTAATTTATTTCTCCTTTTAATTTCCTCTTTTCATATAAGGAAAATTATGATCTTATGAAGCTGACATTAAATGATCAAACAATATTGAACAACCTAATGAAAATCTTAAGCAAAAGTCATTGTGAATTAGGTATTTGCTAAACTGACAACACAAGCCTTTGTAAACCTGATATTGTTCTTATGTAAACTCATGAATGGAGACTTTCTCAAATAAATTACTTAATAACATCAGTCATTGGCTGAGTAAATATATCCCAGGGGCGCATACTAAGATTCCTGAATTTAAATGTTCAATAGAACTTCATATTTGTCACCTTTACTAATGAGTTTTTCCTTATGAAATCATTATTAGCATGAAAAAGTTAAATTTTGTATCTAATTTCTTGAATTAATGCTGTTTGAAGACCCTAAGGGTTTGAAAGTTCTTTCACTGGAATTCATCATTTACATAATTTTCATAGCCCCAACACTTCGCTCTCCGCTATGAATGCACATTGTGGGTTTTTTATGCATTAAAGCAGCAACTTCTATTTTTCTCTACACAAAACAATTAAGAGAAGAATAACAGGTAATAAACATTTTTAATCTTTAATATTACATTAACAGTGAAGTGCCATATTTCATGCTTTCACAACTGTATTGCATGCTGAATGATGCATTTTTGGTCCCTCACTATGAAGATATTTGATTAGAAAAGGAAAAACAATTGAGTTATTTGAGATCAGTGGAGCTTTCCATCATTTCCTGCTTGAGATACTTGCAAGTGCACAGCAGCATGGCCAGATTTTTAAGCAGACTATACCATATTTTCTCAACTCTACATTATCATGGTTCAGTCATGATCTATGAATGTTTACTTGATTTTTTTTTTGTTGCTTATATAGCTTATTATATGGGAGATTTATTCTCTTTTAAGCTGAAACCAGTGCAGCACAGTTTCTGACCAAAATATCTCTTGATGTTAACCTCTCTTCTGCCCACTGTTACTAATAATAATTTTTATTACTGCAGGTCTTTTGCACTCAGGGTCATGGACATATGGTAGACATAAGAAATATGCATAGGATGGACCCAAACCTGAAAACCAAATTAGCAACAAAGATAGATTTAATATCTGCATCCTTTGGGCTTAGCATGACAGCTGCAAAGAAAACACGACAGTCCAGACAGTATTTTGTACAGAAAACAACTTAGCTCTGTGTCAGGGCTAAACTCATTTGACAACAGCCTACGAATAATTTTTACGTGGTAGACAAATCTGTTCCCCAATTTAGCAGTGTGCATAAGAATTTTTTGTGTTGTTGTTGCTGTTGTTATTATTATTATTATTATTATTCGTATCTCTGTACAGTGAAAACACTAATGCAAATGATGCAACCTGGTTTGTGGCAGACTTTTGATTAGGATTCAATGTGAGGTGAAGATTCCGCTCTTAGGTATGCATTTCTCACCCCACTATGAGTATTTTAAAAGCCCACATACGATGAAATAACTCTACTGACTGTTTCTGCCCTGGCTGGGATGGGAACACACTTAATGGAATTAATCCTGTATTTTCAACATTAAAAGCCTAAATATGAAGTCAAATGTGATCTTTGAGTTTGATTCATTTGCCCATATGTTCACATCTAGTGTTTTTTAAGAAGCCTAGTGTCATGTACTCATGTGATAAAGGAATTTATGCCACCTTCTTACAGCAATCCCTGGAATTAGTCTCTTCTATCCCAGTTCAAAATGAAGAAGCAGCTTCATGAAGTTTAAACTGAACATAATTCACCTTGTATTTCTAAATACAATGCAATGAGGTGAATACTGACTTTTTTTAAGGGCAGTTTATTGTGCTTCAGATATCCTCCAATCTTCTTTGAAGTTTATGTAAAAACACACTCTTGTTTTTCTGTAGAAGTAAAACCACACATCTGTGTGTTTTCTTCAGTCACAAAACATCTAGAAATAGCTTCTTGGTGCATTATTTAGGTTACTCCTATTGTCTTCCAATAGCAGTTTCAAGTGTCATGTTATGTGTTAATCTTGCCGTTCTTCCCACCTAGGGACAATATCAAAAAGTCTCAGGGATGGAAAAGAAAGAACAGTCTTGAAAATATTGTTAACTATTAAATCCAGATGTTACAATTTTTGCTGATCAATGTTTGATGTAGAAAAGTCTTAAATCAAATACTGGCACAGAATGAGCCCATGAAACCCTGTAAGTCTGTCTTCTGAACACCAGCAGCTTCCTTTCAAACTTTGTCCAACATCTTCTCTCTGGACAAATCACTCTACTTGACAAAGTGGAGAAAGTCCAGTCTGTGTGATCAACTGTGTACAGTCTTAAATTTCCTACAAATCATGTTAGTGTTTTGAAAACATGTGGTACTGTAGGAATGAGCCGTATTGAAGTTATTCATTTTGGACTCCAACTGAACAACCTCAGAGCAGCTTGCTGAAAGCCCCTGGCACTTAGTTACAGTTAAATTTGATGGTGGCTTGTAATGTGCGTGTCAAAACGAGGTCAGCCATTTGAGGCTGCTCACTACCAACCTTCCTTTTCCATGAGCCAAATCACTGCCCAGATGCTCGTAGACTCTCATTACCATTATGCCAACATGTTCTCCAGGTTGAAATGTGGGGTTTGCTGTTGATCCAAACATACGCTAAAGCTGCTGAAAAACTCCATCAAGGAGTGTTATGTTGCTCATGGATGCCAAAATTCAACTGGCTCAGAATTCTGAGGGATTTTGAGTCATGTGCTATGTCCTAACTCTCTGTGTTGTACATTCTGTTTTTTGAGAGGTCAGACACTAAATGAATCTAGATGTTTGGGCTTGTTTGCCCATTTCCAATAGCTAAACCCCCAAACCAGCACTTTTCAGATATTCCCACTAATTTCCATGGGCTCTGAGTGCAGCTATTGGAAAACCTGCACTTGACAGTGCAATCTACTGAGATTCTAGCCGATGTTGTCACCCTGTGATGATGTGCTCTTCAGGCATAATTGTTTGTCTCTGATTTGCAGTATCTCCTGGTAACCCAGGCACTCTCCTTTTCCATCCATTCCAACAACAATGGGCACAAATTGAAAAAAAAGGACTCATGAAACTCGAATTAAAACATGCAGTGCAACAAATATTTATCCCATAGCAAGGTTTTGCTGATTATAAATTAAAACTATTTGGACTGATTTTAGGATTTTATGGAAATATGTTGCTGCTGTGTAAACCAAAGCTATCAAAAATATGACTAATGATATCAAGACAACAGAAGCTACATAATCCTATCTGTTTATCTGTTCTAGCTTGAATAACTCAGAGACATGTTCCATTTCACTACAATTAGGCCACTGATTTTAGGTTTGTTGATTTAAGCCTTATCTATCTATCTGTCAGAAGATCTTGAAGGCATAATAAACTTGTGTTTCATTGAATCATCCCACTATTTTCAGGTTTTTTAAATGTGTTTTTTAGATAGATTGAAAAAAGATCTCATTTATTAAAATATCTCTCGGTGTTGCATTTTTCCTTTTTGCACACTAGTACCTTGTAGTTTTACTCCTAAGAAACACACACTTCGCAGGAAATTTTACTTACTGGTGTAGAATTGTGTCATAAATTGGAAGAGAATATTCGTGAATAGAAGGGAGCATTATTTTCTCTACATTGTTTTCTGGAAATTTTGACTTCTTTTGCTTAGTTTTTGACTTTTCTTTCCTTAGTTTTTGACTATCCCTTCCTTAGTTTGGGTACACAGTAAACTTCCCCATGTCATTTATTGTCGCCATTGTCATTTCTCATGTGTGACACACGCTTTGTCTTTCATCTATCCAGAAAACAGAAGATGGACGGTCAGGAAAGATTTCTTTTATTCTTATTGTGCTTTATTTTTGTAGCATGCAAGTTCATATATTTTCAGGGGTTTTCATTGATTTGAATTGCTGTAACAGGTACTTAGTGCAAAGTCTGAGCTTGTACAGTAATTAAAGTGAGAGAATCTCAAGCTATTTAACTTCATAAGGGGAAGTTAACTGACTTGATCAGAGTCTAATACTTGCAGAGGGAAGAATTTCTGATATTCATTGACTCTTTAATTTAGCAGAAAAGTATATAACAAGATCCAGGCAACGGAAGATGAAGCTTGACAAATTCAGAGGTAGAAATAAGATACTCAGAGTGTAATTAACCGTCACATCTTCCCTACAGATGTGTTAGACTCTTTGCTGCCTGCAGTTTTGAAGTCTTAAAAGTATTCTGACAAAATCTCAGTATTCAAATAGAATTTACTGCCTAGTTGTGATGATGATAGGCTGAAATTCCTGATGCGTGCTTTGTAGAAGGGTAGGAAAGTAGCTTTACAAGCCTTATTGGGTTTCACCCACATTTATAGCAGAATCCTCCACTGAAGTTCTGGTTTCTGGTGAAAATTATACAGGTGAAAATATATTATATATTATAATATTATAATAGTAATAATAATAATGATAACAATAAAGAATGTTTAATAATTTATTAAATAATAATTTAAAATCTATAGTAGCCTAGAATGTAAAGGCAATTCTATTACTGTGCACTATGGAGACACGGGTGCCTTCTTCTAAACAGCCTGACTTTGACAAAGCGTGGAACAAACTCCAAGAGATTAAAATAACGCTATGAATGTGTATTTGATTTCTGGGTGGAAAAGCCCTATTAATATCGGCCTCTACTCATGAAAAAAACATGTGTTCACCCCACACACGTTAGAAGTGGGATTCAGGTTTACAGCTTAGACATCTAATTTGAGCCTATTGTCAAGCTGTGCCAAAATATCCTTCATAAAGTCAACAGAGGAGGGCTTCCAGAGATAAGTCCTGCCTATCTAAGTTTAGGTTTTGTATGAAAGTCCTGGGCCAAAACCAATTTCTGAAACAGCCTGTTTCTCTTCTTTAGCTGTGTGATGGTTCTAAGAGATTAAACCTCTAACTTCGGTAACTACTTAGGATTTCAGGAAAACACATAAAGTAGATCTCTGATGACCTTCAAAAATTGCAACGTCCCATTTGCATTTTGCTCCCTAAATAATTGTGAGTGCTGTCTAGATGCAACACTTGACAGACCTTCTCTTTTTGTCTTTGAAATCACATTCGTCGTAAGTAAGCTCGTTCTTTTAAAAATTTTTGGAGGGATTTGTCAGGCTAATTGTAGGCTTCTTGGGACAATTATCCTCAATTCACTTTACATCAAATAAAAAATATATATATAATTGTTTTCAGAGCATGATTCACATCTCGTAATGTACTGCCAGGTATGAACTGCATTCTAATGATATCTATTTTTCCCTATAACCACTAAGTCAGGTTAAGGAAATTAGTTAGGGTTTAGATATTGACACTGCAAACATCTGAAGTTAGATCACATGATCTTCCAAAGGTTGTCATGCCAAGCTTCTTCATCAGGTCGAATTAAAAAGGGTTGAACAGAACCACATGTAAATCAATACATCTTGGAATAACAGTAAATGAGTTTTTTACTGCATTGCATGCATCATTCATTGGCTATTCTAATACAGGAGAGAAATCCTGTGTTACACAATGGCAAAAAAAATGGAAATAATTTTTGAACACAATGTAGAGAATGTTTTTCCTGAATAAACCTTTAATATGAAAATGGCACATGATATGTGAAGTGCCATAAGTATTTTTCTGACTCAGAACAGGATTATTATGCTTTGGAATGTACACATGACATTTCGGTACTTTTAAGTAATTGAATGTTAAGAAACTACATCCCATCCCTCTTTCTGCAAATGTGCTCCCAGAGTTCATATCTTGGAAAAGTCCTGGGTCATAGGTGTAAGAACAAAGAGATGAGGAGAAAGGGAAAAGACGTTATCCATAAGGTCATACGGCTTCTTTTCATTTTGAGAGAATAGGTTTTTAAAGTAAGAAGAGGATTTGGAAGAGAATATCAAAGCTTTGAAGGCAGAGATTTCTTTTTCAACAGGGATCTCTAGATGAGGAAAATGGAGGTATTGAAGAGTGCCAGGTTTAGAGGCACAGGCATTGGGACTAGCCGGGTACAATGAAGAGAAGGAGAAGGTTGGTAGAGGATGAAAAGAAAACATAAACAAGTCCTAGGACAAGGTTGGTCCTTTACATTGAAAGACTGTAGAATGAAAATGAGGTCATCCCTCGGTAATCTCAGACCTCAGAGATAAAGGAAAAAGTTTGGAGAAAGGAAGATTTCCCCTTGGTCACGGAGGGTCGTGTTATAGGTCGGCTAGATGGGTTTAACACCCATAAATCAGTGGGCCCTGATGGGATGCACCCATGGGTGCTGAAGGAGCTGGCAGATGATGTTTCTAAGCCACTCGCCAACATCATTGAAAAGTCATGGCAAACAGGAGAGGTGTCTGATGCCTGGAGGAAGGGCAATGCTACTCCCATCTTCAAAAAAAAGGAGGACCCAGGAAACAACCAGCCAGTCAGCCTCACCTCCATCCCTGGAAAGGTGATAGAACAGGTTGTTCTGGAGATCATCACCAAGCATGTAGAAGAAAAGGTCATCAGGAGTAGTCAGCATGGATTCACCAAGTGGAAATCATGCTTGACCAATCTGACAGCCTCCTATGACGGCATGGGAGGATTGAAGGGAGGCATGGGAGGCATGGCATGGGAGGGTCAATGGAGTACAGTGGACGTTGTCAACCTCTATTTTGGCAAGATTTTGACCCTGTCTGCCATAGCATCCTCATAGGTAAGCTCAGGAAATGATGAATGGACAGTGAGGACTTGGCTGAATGGCAGCATTCAGAGGCTTGTGATCAGCAGGGCAGAGTCCAGTGGAGACTTGCGGCCAGTAGATTTCCCCAGGGATCAATATTGGGTCCAGTCTTATTTAACTTGTTTACCAATGACCTGGATGAAGGGATAGAAATTATCCTCAGCAAGTTTGCTGACAACACAAAACTGGGGGGAGTGGCTGATACACCTGAAGGCTGTGCTGCCATTCAGCAGGACCTTGATAGGTTGGAGAATTGTGAGTAGAGAAACGTAATGATGTACAACAAGGGCAAGTGTAGGGTCGTGCCCCTATGGAGGAATAACCCCAAGTACCAGTACAGGTTGGAGGCTGACGTACCAGAGAGCAGCTCTGCAGAGAAGGACCTGGAAGTCTTGGTAGGTGACAAGTTGACCATGAGCTGGCAGGCGAGGGTGGTATCATATCTGTGATTACTATTGAGATCCATACCTCAGCAGCATCTGTAGAGAGCTCTTTTTCCATTGAGAACCTATTAATCAAGCAGATGTAATTGCATCAAAGTATGACTGGATCATCTTATTGCAACTTTAAGGCCTTTCACTCCTTCTGCCTTGGAAGCAAGTGAATTTAGTTCAACTCTGTGCTTCTGAATGGTTTATCAGGAGTAAGTGGCTTTGAATTTTAGTCTTGATACAGTTTCAGAGCAGAAACTTCCTAAGGGTTGGCTCTACTAAGTAAACACAGCAGGAAATCCAGCTGTGAGTGGCTCTGTAGGTTTGGCTGTTTGTTGAAAACATCTTTTGAAGTTCTCAGATTCATACCCTATCACACTAAAAAGCAACACCAGGTAGCATCTCCTGGCAATGTTCGTGTACTTGCTAATAAGGACTCCTCGAAATTATCAAGTTGCTGTATAAAATTCTCAGCTGGTGGAACTCTTATAAAGTAACTATTTGCATTTTATTTCCACCAACCTGCGATACTATTCCACACTGCTCAGGTAAGACTGCATTTTCAACCAATAAGATTGTACTTTTACCCAAAGCAGAAACAGAAAAATAAGGCCATTTCCTATTGTGAATCTTGTCACAACAATTTGCTCTTGGCCCATTTCTAGGTTTTATTTTCTTAGAATGCATCAGAGCTACCAGTCTGGGACATTTGAAAATGTAATTGAGCTTGATAGCAAGTGATACAGTTAATTCTGTTGGTAAATGTTGTGCAGTGCTAATTGCTAGTTCTAAATTTAACAATTAGTTTAGAAAATCTGAAGTGCAATTTATAATGGGATATAAGCTGCAGGCTTCAGCTTGTACCAGCTTTTTTATTATTATTACTTATACCCGTTTAAGAGGATGCAGCTGAAAAAATTTAACCAAGAATCAAGATGCATGCCTAATTTAACTTCAACCAAATTTGACTATACATCTAGTAAATTTGCTATGGCTGCAAAATATGTTCTAGCAAATTAAGCTTGTATCAAGTCTTCTGCTTTCTACAGTTTGTAATTATACATTAACTGATGTTGTCATCCTAAACTTCATTAAATTCTTTAAAATTGTCATTGATGTCGTCTATCAGAGAAGTAGATCTGTACAGGTCTGTGTGTTCTTCCCCCTTTTAAAGACAAATGTTGCTATATTTCACCATATGGGATTTTGAAACTTGGAATGACTCATGCAGGTTTTGCTTTGGACATTCTGCAATACAAATATCTTTAAGATAATAAAACATTAGCAGGAAGGAAATAAACCTGAGATGATAAAACTAAATCATATTTTACTCTCATTAAAGATTTTGTGTTGCAGAATCACTGGGTAGTTGAAGTTGAAAGAGATCTGGAGACCTTTTAGTTCACCTGGAATTGTTCAAGGCGGGGTTGGATGGGGCTCTGAGCAACCTGGTCTAGTGAAAGGTGCTTCTGCCCATGGCAGAGGGGTTGGAACAAGATAATCTTCAAGGTCCCTTCCATCCAAAACCATGCTATGATTCTATTCTATTGAACCCCCTGCTCAAAAGAGAGTCAATTATTGCAGGTGGTCCAAGAATATGCCCAGAAATGTTTTGACTTTCGCTAAAGATGGAGACTCCATAACCTTTCTGGGCAACCTGTTCCAATTTCATGACACTCACAATAAAAGAGTTTAAATGGAATCTCGTGTCCTTCAATTTGGGCTTCTCGTTCCGTCACCCGAGCCTTCTTCTCTCCAGGCTGAACAACCCCAGCACTCTCAGCCTCTCCCTGTTTAGAAAGTGCTCCAATTCCTTAAACGTCTCGGTGGTCTTTTGTTGGACTTGCTCCAGTACCTCAATATCTGTCTCCTGTTGGGAAGCAGAGAGCCGTGCACGGCACTCCAGAGCTGTCACCACTGCATGTGGGGAAGCCAATGGCCTGGTTTGCCACGAGGATGCTTCATGGTCAGCTTGGAGTTCCATAGGACCTACAGGTCCTTCTTTTCCAAGCTGCTTTCCAAGTGTTTGGACCCCAGCATGTATTGGTATATGGAACTGTTCCTCCCTGTGTGCAGGGCTCTGTGTTTCCCTTTGGTGTCTTCATGAGGTCCATGTTGTCCCATTTCTCAAGCCTGCTGAGGTTTTTCTGAGTGGCACCACAACCAACTGGTGCATCCATCACTCCTCCCAGTTCTGTAACACCTTTAAATTTGTTGAGTGGGAACTTTGTCCCATTAACCAGGCCATTAATTAAGCTGCTTCACATCATTGGACCCAATATTAACCCCTGGGATGCTCCACTTATCTTTTCTACTTATCCTGCATTTATTGTGATTTCTGTCTCTTTCAAATATACAAATCTGCTCTTAGTCACCCTTTTCTGTTCAGACCTTTAGATACAGCAGGGTAGAGATACTTTGGTTTTGTTATTGACAATAAACATAACTGGATTTACCGAGTTACATAACCCTAGAAAGATTCACTTTTGAGAAAAGCAAGATCCTTGGCTAGGATAAACCACCATGTTTCATTAAGTGTGTCCTGCCAGACTTGCATTGGCTTCATATTTGTCTCTAAAAGCTCGTTTTGAAGTCAGTGAAGTCCTTATTGCCATCCCTATGGAATGTGAAATGTTGCACTCCTGATGTCATTTTTTAGGTAGAACAGAGACAAGAATTTTCCTTACCGAGAGGGTAGTATAGTTTTTTAAACTACACAATTTAAACTAGTGCTCTAGCATGAGGGAAAATAACGATAAAAGAATGATCACACAGTAAATAATTTTCAGCCTACAGAAAGAGCTTTTTTGCTCTCCCACACAAGTCCAAAGGTAATAAAAAAACTTGAGACTGGTAATGATAACTTGATTTTCTCCTGCACTGCCCCAGCCTAAATAGTGTAATTTTCCTGTCATATAAAACTATCTGAATGACAACAAGGCAATACTGTAGTTCTGCACCCTGCTTAGTATTGACCTGAGGTGCAAATTGCGAGTTCACTATTTTGAGGAGACAGTTACCTATCTTCTCTTTCACTTAACCTTTCTTTACATGAAATAATTCAGATACCTTGTGTCTCTACCAGTCCTCCATCACAGTCCACCTGCGATGCAGAGCATAACAAAAACTCAAGTGACGTTAATGCCTCTTGCCCTGGGTCCTCAGGGGATGGGATGTGATGAAGTGAGATGTGCATCACACAACCACAATGGACACAGAATAAGGGGGCAAAAGAGGAGGATATTTCACCTCGTCTTCGGCTGTAGGATGTGCTTAATGAATTGAATGCTTTTTAAACCAACACATGGTGCCTTGTTCAAGCCTGTGTACACTTTTTTTTCTTTCAGTGGCAGGTTCATAATCTGACAGTCACCTTTCTGAATGAGAAGAAAATAAGTTAAATGGAGTAAAAATGTTACTCTGCTGAAGTTGCAGACTTGCATCCATTACACCACCTGTTTTGTAGCAGTATTCTGCAGGATTGCTGTGGCACTCACATCACCAATTAGGAAGTAAGGCACATTACTGTGGTTTTGCTGTGACACCTTGGCAGACCTCTTTACTGAAAGCCAGGTGAATTAAGTGAGCCTAAAAGCAACAAACCATACACTTTACCCTATCATCATTGAAATGAACAAGATTGTATTTCCAGACACTTTCAGAGATTAAGGTTAGCTCCAAGCACTATGTGTAAGTTTTAGTGTTCTCTTCGTACAGTACCAAAGGAACAATAAATTGTTACTGCAGTCCATAAAATCATTGTAAATATAATACATCTCAGTTGATATAAATCAACTTTGTTAGGATTTTATATAACAAAGACGAGTCTTTAAATGATGAGCAATATTTCAGTTGTTTATTAGTTGAACTAGAGAATGTTTTTATCTTGCATTTGTGAAGAGACAGTTAAGATATAACTTCCAGGGTTCTAATCAAATGGATTTAGAGGACTCCACATCAAAAAAGCAAGAGAAGCAAATGGTCACCAGAGTTCATCAGGTAAATGCAAAAATTACAAAGAGGTAGCTTGGGTATTTGTGAAGTTTCACCACTGGGCATTGCAAACATCATCATTTTATCTACATTAAGTGCCCAGCAAGGATTTTAATAGTCAGCATTTAGATGAAAGAACACAAAATGTTAATGATATTAGATACAAACCAGGTAGGAGGCAAGGAGTTAAGGTGAATACAAAAGACAGCTTCTGAGCAACACTTCTGCAACTGAAAATACCAAAATATTTTTCACATTTTATCCTTCAAAACTAATGCAATATTAAAAAAATAACTTCAACAAAACCAGAACGAATTCACAACTAATAATGCAGAGTTTGTCCAAGGCCTGATATGAATCCTGCCACTGCTAGCTGCAAAGCTCTTACGCCTCCATGTATTCTTATTGCTTTTTAAAGCAATCTGGACTTGAAAGCAATCCAAAGCTACATTGTTATGTTGTAAATTGATGTACATCAGCGTTAAACCAGTCATTAGTGTGAAGGGAACCAGAAGAAGACAGGGAGGACATAAATTATTCAGCACACAGGGCCTCAGCATTCAGCATAACATTTTTCCATACGCTTCCCTTTTTAATATAAAAAATAAATGTGCACACATATACATACACCCACAGTTACAAACTTTTTCTATGGACTCTTCAATTCCAAGCCTCTTTGAGATAATATCACACAGATTTAATCTAAATGCTTAGTCCAATTCTCTTCACAATGGCATTATTGTATCTTTTGTATTTGGTGAGTAGAGGGACAAATATGCTAAGTCTGGGGTTGACTAAGAGGTACCCTTGGTGAGGTTTTCAGACCTCTCAGGTTTTGACCTTTTGTTTTTGTTAAGAACACGATTTGTTTAAAATTAAATGCTTTTCACAATTTTAGCCATCATATATTGTACTAAGATCAATAGACCCCATTTATGTTCATACCTTTCATGGTTCTAATTAATTATCCTAGATGTTGAAAAAATACTCAGCAACTTTATAGAGAAATTGTTTCTGCAGCTGATAACTAGCCGTAAGAAAAAGATGTCTTAAAAGGGATGTCTTATAACCTAAGAGTGTACCAAAGGAGGAAAAAAAAAGGCTCTTCTCTATTAAAGAAATAGAAATCATCATTTTTTAAAATCCAATTTTCTTTTACAATTTTCCCTGTATTTAATGTACAAGCTGCACTGAGTGAAAACTTAATTTGAACCAGGCAATGTCATTTTCAAATTTATAATCAATAATAAAAAAATGTTATCATGTATTTCTGGTGCCACAATGGAACATTTATGAAGTTGTATCTGTCCACTCACATTTGCATGAAATATTTGTGGTCCTACCATGAATCACAAACCTCAGAACTTAAATTTGAAACACATGCTTCCTAATAGCCTCTCTTTAATAATGTATCTGTGTTCCTAATCAATGTGAGTGAAATGTTTTCATACTTTAATAATAAAGTGAGTACATTCAGAATTTTGAACAGGTGAGGATAAATCATGTTTGCCTGTGAATAACAGCTTTTATCATTTACTCAGTGGGATCATAATGTATTCTTTCAATCTGCACCAAAGGTAGTAGCAGGAAGCTATTTTATAGATTTCTTGGTAATCTGAGCTGATGTTATACCTGTTACAGGACACTTCCAATAAAATAGAAACACAGCAGGATGAAAAAAGATACAAATGGTGTATTTCTACCAGTCAATAAAAGCATGACTCTGTAGTAATAGAAAATTTGTTCATGAATTGTGAAGTACTAGTGGCTCAGTTGGTAAGGTATTAAAGTAATTCGTGTCCTGCCTTTGTAACTTTTTCTTACAATTGTACCTTTAATTTGCTGTCTCATTTTCATTGACAATGAGAAAAAGTAAGCCAAGGACATTCATGGACCTTAGAATCAAAGCAGTTTAGTGGAATGAGTTTTTATTTTGTAAATCATTCCCGTTAACAGGAAGGAAGTCTAGCACGCATGGACATATGAACACATTTCTAATGGTCCAAGTTCATGTTTTAGAAGTTGCATTTTAATGTCTCAAAGCATATTTTGTTTGAGATGCCAGGTCAACTTAGCAACAACTTAGCACAGAGTTGCTTCCAAAAGTGTTAAGCAGAGTGAACTGCTCTCTGCGGCTAATGCACATCAGCAAATGCTTTTCTCCTCTTTGCTGAAACTACAGATTTTGGGGGTACTGCCATTAGGCACAAAGGTTGCCAGTTGGGCTCAGTTTGCAGGACAGAGTCAGTAATTTGGAAAAGAGTGTTACAGATGTGGAAGATAATAGGGTGTGCCAGACTCTGACCCTGGTCACACTATTGAAATTCAGAGGCATTCCAGAATGAGTAGAAATTATTCTGTTTTATGTTTACTCTCAGTAAGCTGTGGTTCTCATCAGAGTGAGTCTTGAATCACTTTTTAACCAGGAAGTGAAAATTAAATACATTGAAGAGGAACAGGAGTAGCCATACTGCATCAGAAGTGTAATTTCTATGTCTGGCTGGAGGTGATTTTTATAGCAGAGTTATTCTCCAAATTTTGGTAAATGGAGCTGGTTTGGCACATTTAGGTGTCTATTCTCCATTCTTTTAACTGTGTGTTTTCCAAAGTATTTTAATGTCTAAAGGGATATTTCTCTATTGCTTTTGTTTTACCACATGAACTTTCATTAATTTTTTCCTGAATAGGAAATTCTGATTTTGATAAACATGTACTTTTGAAGCCTACAATTCTAACCACATTCACTCTGTAAGTGAATGTTCTTTCTACCTTCCATGGGAAAAAAGAAATCACAAGTGGTATAAATTTTGCATCTCATTTCCTCTTTAGTATATAAATCTTGTGCAAAGGAAATAGGGCCTCCATTATGTCTTAGAGATGAAACAGCTTCTAATATGGATAGTCTGCATTCCCTCTGTCTTATTCCTGGGGGATAGGTTAATAAATAATGAACTAAATGTCATATTTTGAAGTCTCTTAGTTCATGGTGATGCAGCTTTCTCACATGTTTATTAAATTTCAATCTTCATTAGACAAGGTTAGTGGAGAAATTAGGTCCCTCTTGTATTGACTTAGTAATGCAGAACTATAAAATAAATAAAAAGCAGATATATTTTTGCACTTTTTAATCATCTGTGGGTCTTTCCCTCATTCTGACTGTGCCAGATACAATTTCTATGACTGAATCAGATGAAATATTTGTCAAATTTTGACACTGTCCACTGTAAAGGTTAAAAAGGGAAAAGAAGGGTTGAAATTACATGCTGGATTTGAACTGTCGATTTTGAGCAACTAACAAACAAATCTGACAAAACTCCTTATGAAAGCTTCTCAGCACAAAATACTGAAGACCTTGAGATCGGTTTGGATCACAGACACAGAATACAGAAGTAAAGAAAGACCATAATGAAAATTATGATCTGAAAATTAATAGTTGCATCTGGAAAAGGTGAGGAACAATCCCCAGCTGAGGCCATTTCGTTACAAACACACAGCTCTAATAGTAGCAACATGTACAATCACACATGAGGAACCTGTTAAGCCAGGTAAGTACAATATATGTAGAAACTAGCTAGAGTTAACTCTGTAATTAAGAAACGGGTTTTGGAAAAGCAAAAATTTTAAATGGCGTCATAGTTGAGAAACTATTTGGTAGAAAATAGCAAAAATTTCTGCAGGAAAAGGAAAATAAAAAATACTGTACAAATATAGTAGTATCAATGGCAAGTGAAGTGTAGTTAAGAGGAATCTGGAATACACTAAGTTGTTTCCTCTGGTAATATATGGAAAATCATTATTCTGTTGGAAAAAGGTGGAATTGATATAGAAACTGTAAGGAAGGTCAGCTAAAAAGAGATGAAGTGGGTAAAATAGTGAAAGAATTATGGGATTGGAAAGACATTCTAGAGGGATCCCAAGATTTTCGGTGTGGTTGGATACACGCATGGAAAAGGGTGTGAGGAGAAGTATTTCTGCTATTCTTGCCACTTTCCATGCTGTTTAGGCCTCTCTAGGAAAAAAAAAATGCAGCTCTGGTCACTCCTGTGTGAGAAACATGCTTTCAGACATGGGCAGACACCAGCAGGCTGTCAGGATGAGCACGGGAACAAAGCATTTCCTTGCAGAAGGACACAAAGAGAGTTTGGCTTGTTTAGCCTTGCAAAACACAGGCGAAGACAGGATGTGATTGCTCTCTATAAACTTATCAGGTGGGTAAACACCAGGGAGAAAAACTGCTTAAACTAAAGAACAATGTTGGTCCAAGAACAAATAGTTATAAATTGTCCATGAATAAATTTAGGCTGGAAATTAGATAAAGTTTTCTAATCCTCTGGTGAGTAAGGTACTGAAACAGTCTTCCAGAAAGAATAATAAAGGAAATGGGGAATCTAGTAGGTTTTAAGAAGGGGCATTAAATAGTTTTTGAAAGGGATTATATGGTGTGGGTGCCTGTGATGAGCAGATTGGATTTAGTGGCCCAGAGGACTGTTTCCTATTTTATAAGCAGATATTCCAGTCAGACTGATTCCAATGCATTATATCCAACTCTTTACTCATGGATATCCTGTTCGAGTGGATAGTGATACAAATGGAGGAGTCTTGCCTGACAGCCCTAAACCAGAACTAATAATTTACTTTTCTGGTGTATTTTATGTGAACCTGGAGGTAAAGGACATCAAAAAATGAAAACAAATAGAACACTTAAAGCAGGCTGCTTGCTGTACAAAGCAAAACACAAAGAGAACAAAAAGACACTTGATGCCCCCAAGAAAATGCATTTCGCAAATAAAAATAGTCAGCAGTTAGATAGGGAAATATGAAGAAATAATGAGGCTCTTTGGTCAACATGTTGACTAGCTGTGTTAGCAGATGGCAAGCTTTTTGTAAATATGTTAAAGGTGAATTTGAGGAGGAAAATGGGGTGATGGTATTTACGTGAATTTGCTTTAAAGCTCGAATGGCAGTGAAAGTGGGAGGGCAGTGGGAGGGGGTCCATTCATGGGGGGCAGAAAAGATGAAGGTGTAAAGAGAGAGAGGTGATAGACAGCAAAGCTGCAGGTAGTATGGAGCCATGAAATTGAGGGGAATGGTTCCCACTGAATGCATGAGAATGCAGCAAGCAAGGAAAACAAAATAGTACCAAAATGACAAAAACAGAAAGCAAAGTTTGTGGTGCCATTTCAACTGGTCACAAGCAAGTTGAAATTTCATGTTTCAGGGATAAAAAAGTGGTGTGCAAAAGCAGCCTAGAAAACTTCAGCGAAATTTGAGTCTGAAAATGTGACTCTGTCATGAAGATATTGCACGTATCAGGAATCCAGTAATTCCAATAGGATCCTTAAATTGTCTAAAAATGGACATTCCAGATGGTTGCAGATGCTCAATTAGCTTCGACTCACAGGAAGCCACCAGCTCTTCAAGGACTCATATGGATGTTGTTAAAAAAGCTCCCTCTAAAACCCAGGTCTAAAAGTTGTATTTAGCAGAAGATAGGACATTTCATGTGTGTTTTCTTCCTCCTGCATTTCTGATGGAAACCAGCTCATGTCAGACCTAGCATTCAAGTTTTCACTGTATACAGTTATAACTTCAAAGAATTCTTTCCTTTGATAGATATTCTTTGTTTCTTGAGTATGGCCTTTATGAACTCAATGTACCCCTTTTTGCTCCCAAGTGATATTTAGCAATTATTGTTACTTAATTCCTGAATGAAAAATTACAGGGCCCTGCTCTGTAATTATCAATGACCTTTCAGTGTAGAAAAATGCAGCTGATGGGATGCAATGGGACTGCCACAGGCAAGCCAAGTGTTTGGACAGATATCAGCAAGAGTGCTGTCCCTCCCCCTGAGCTGCCCTTTGTTGGAGCCCAGAGCAGATGTAGGGTAGATCTTTGAACAAACTTTTCTGATTGCTGCTTGTCATGAGGCACAATGAGGAGGTGACAGGCAGCAAGTAGCAGCTATCTATGAAAAAGCCTAGAAAAGAGCCTAGCAAAGCCCAAAGCACTAAAGCCGCTGATGGAAGCTTCCTTCTCTGCTGTTGCTTCAGGTGACTCCACATGGCGTCATCTCTGCTGATTTATGTTTGGTGCAATAAATAGACATAGCAAAGAAGAAGTATCTTCTGTGATAGTCAAAGTGCTGCTACACAGGAACCAGCCTTCCTGGGGCAAGGCTTGCCCTCTGTTCACAAAGGGAGCAGCACAGTACTTTTCTGAGCTTTGAAACAGGAACAGAGTTGGCCCACGTTCTTTTACAAACATTATTCCTCAATTTATCCATTCAATTTTTTAAATAGGGCACTTTCCACGTGTCCATTGCTGTTCCTGCATTCTTCTGCTGAGAAGGTCCTAACACTCCAGATATTCTTTTTATTACTCCTACTTCTTTTTCTAATTGATAGGAACTAAGCTTAAAAAGTAGTTCACTTGTCTAGTTTTGACAGGACTTTGCTGAGGCCATAGTTATACTAACCCACATATGTCTGGAAGAATCTATCATTCCCATAGTAAGTGAAAGCCATTTCTCTAATGGTGTAAAATTGCCATGTATTCCTTGGTTACTCAGACTTTAACAGCTTTTCTTTCTGAATCATTTGCCTTACTAAGTGCTACATTCACAGAAAAACCTGTCACCATTATTAATGGACATTGTGTTACAGAACCACAGCGCTAAAGCATTATCTGTAACTATCTGCATGCTGTTTATGTGTAGGTAGATCCAAGGACATATGCAGGTAAGATTTTCATACCTATTTGACACTGTGACAAGCAAAAGTGCCTTAAAATTGGACAGGATCAAGAAACTGTGAAGCATCTTCACAGAACCTACATGTCAGAAAGGGTTATATATTTAAGGAATTTTTTCCGTCCACTGACTTAGAATAAACCGTGGGAGCTGCTCAAACCACACCATTTAGGATGGGAAGTGGAGGCAACCCCTGTCTCAGTAGTAGGAATCTAATTACCCATTTGGAAATCAGCCAAGATCCCATATCTAATATAGATATAGTATTCCATATCAAATGATGCAGATTTTTAAGAACCACATGTTGCCAGCTTTCCTTTGCACTTCCTTATTAAAGGCATTTTCGGCAGCCTCTTGTGTTCTGGTAACACAGAAATTACCTCAGGCTTGACACAGAGTATCAGACTGCTGAGTGAATTTATCCACTCTGGTGTTTTGTCTCACAGAGAGGGCTGCCGTGCACATACTCACCAAGCTCTATATCCTACATATCCCGCTAATCCTGGAAGATCTGAGGAGATAACTCCTGAGTTTGAGTGGCCGCGGGTGGCAGGATGCTGTTGAGTGTAAATGAGAAGAGAAATCTGAGCGTCAGAATCTTTGCTGCGAATCACCACCACATCCAACTGGCATGATGTATTAATTTATAATTAAATGTTGACTTTTTTCCCCCTAAGGATATTTTGGCTTCTAGACCAGCACAGTTCATTAGTTAGTCACTGTGTTTGATTCAGTTATTGTCATGCCTTTGATCACTTTCCATCTAACTGAGCATGTCAGAGTGGATACCAAAAACCTTTGTGCTTCTTTGTAGTTGCAGGCAGAACATTCCTAAGCAAGGAACAGCATTTTCTCAGCCTCAGTCTTTGCTTCTCATGACAATTCTCTTATTTCATTGAAACTGATGAAACTTACTCTGTATCTATGTTTTGTATCACAAAGGTGGTTTCTTTTCTTGGCATCTACTATATCAGCAAGATAACCAGTCTTATTTTCATCAGACTGTCTAGAGATTATTAAAATGAGTAATTCCTGCTAGTTGAGATGAAAAAATGGGTTTTTAAAAAAAATCTAGGTGAGATAACAGCAATGCTACTTGTGCTATGTCTATATGAACTCTAAATAACTATATTTCTTTGCTTAAATATAGTGCATAATAAAATTCTT
This sequence comes from Lycocorax pyrrhopterus obiensis, assembly GCA_014706295.1. NCBI lineage: Eukaryota > Metazoa > Chordata > Aves > Passeriformes > Paradisaeidae > Lycocorax > Lycocorax pyrrhopterus. Next base: position 5,496,358 of record JACSVZ010000015.1, read on the forward strand.
GTTCTGCATCAGCCCTCAAAGGATAACGATGTTTCTATCTGTCAGAAAGCAAAGATATAAAAAACATGAAGTTTGTAAGAAGCCTAGTTAGAATTTAAGTACCCTATTTCCGGTATAATTCCTTTTACCTTAGTTACCAATTGGTTAAACTTTCTTACTAAAAACAGCAGGTGTCTAATTCTTTACCCGATATTTTCTAACTTTTTACAGTCATTAAAAAAAAAACAAAAAAAAACCCAACAAACCAAAATTGTTTAGTGCAAAAAAAAAAAGTACAGAGCTGAAAACACTTTTTAGGAACCTTGTCAGCACTCATGATCTGCAGATGATATCAGCTTGTTAAAATGCACCATCAACTTTATAAAACATTTCTTACATTTTTCGCAGCTTTTGCTACGAGTAGCACCTAAGACTCCCGTAACTGAAAGATTAATGTATTTTTTAAACCTGCCTCTTTAATCTTTCAGTATTTCTCTGAGCATTTGTCAGAACTTTGTGCTTACACACCTTCGTTAACTCCCCTGTACAGTCACTCAGTTTGGATTCGTTTACTGTAACTTCAACCATCTAGAAGTTACTACGGGGAGTAAATGAGCTTTCTGCAGGGACAGCTGATCCCTCGCTAGGACACACGTCTGATATACACGGAATTATTTTCCTCTGAAGTTGTTTATCTCTCTCCACTGACTACAGAGGAAGCCGAGGCAATAACCTCCAAAGAAATACCAAATATTTTAACAGCTAAAGTGATGAGACAAATTTCTTTGCCTTCTGTTTTGTTTATGCAGTTGAGTTACAGGAGAGGGAAGGACAGGTTTCATTTTTTTTAACCTGGTATCGTCGTTATGAATTAAACAGCAGAGAAAAAATTGGAAATTATTTTGGCTCGTATTTTTAGATTAAGAGTAATGGAAATTATGTCCCCCCTACATTCATGCACATCACTGGAAACTCTGCCTATGACTGTATTTCTGTATCTTAACTACAACTCTGCTATAGAGCTAAGAGACAATTGAGGTATTTGTCCCCTGCTAACTTTTGATGTGACTTGATATAATAACTAATCTGAGTTAGTCAGCAAAAGGGACCATTCCTCTTTCCCCATGCATTCATAGAGTAACAGAATCATAGATTCGTTTAGGTTGGAAAAGACCTCAAAGATCATTCGGTCCAACCTTTGACTGAACACCACCATACCTACTAAACCATAACACTAAATTCCATATCGAGTTGCTTCTTGAATACTTCTAGAGGTGGTGACTCCACCACTTCCCAAGGCAACCCTTTCCAATGTTTGGCAACCCTTTCTGTGAAGAAAGTTTTCCTGATGTCCAACCTGAACCTCCCCCGGTGTAGCTTGAAGCCACGTCCTCTTGTCCTGTCATTAGTAAATTCCCTAACTCTTCATTGACTAAAGCTTGCATTGAGAGGAGATTCAATGCAAACCCCTGTTTTCAAGATCAGTTTTGTTTAAAATTCATCCACTGACCTTGCTCACCAGTGGCTGGCGATGAGAGGAAGAGGTGGACTGTCCCCATTTGCAACCTTCAGCATTTCTAGATAAATGGCAAATCACATCCTGAACAACACTGCATGATTTGGAACTCATATGCAAGATGTAAACAGAAATGTAAGCACAAATGCAACATTCAGATAATCACACTTTGCTTTACATCTTAAGAGCAATGAGATATTTTGTATTTATTTATTCTTATCCTTTATTATTCCGAAGTGGGCACTGATGAAGTTTCATCCCCCTGAAAATAAATTCTCCACTCTGGACTCTGTAACTGGATGATGCAAACAGCATAACAGGCTGCTGTTCCTCTCTGGGTGTTACAACTCCATTAAGTTTGAGGGATGAAAAGCCCGGTCATTCTTTATCCATGCTGGAGGGACAGAAGGAGGCGACACAATCAAATTATGGTCCAGAAATTTATCAAAAGCACGTCACTCCTGAAAATTGTATTCAAACATACAAAACATTGCCTTTCAAAATATGTTTCTGCAGTGCTTTGAAGTTATCTTTCGCTACTTAGACAGGATTTTATATCATTAATGATCTATCTTGTTCATACATTACTTTTTATGGCCTCTGTTCATTTCACATTGATTTTTCCCTGACTTATTAAGGTCTCAGTCTCAGACCTTAGGCACTCTGCAAATGTAAATTGCGGTACAGAAAATAAAAATGCCAAAATCAGGCTGTGCCTGCCAAGTCATAACTCAATAATATCTACCATCTATGAAAATAAAATCCATAAATACTTCTTAATATCTACATTAGCTTCATAGAGCATAATCTGTAAATGCTGTAACCACTCCCTCCTCTGATGCATGAAGTTACTTAATCCAGATGCTAGAAGTATTTTTTTTTAATGAGCATTAGTATTAAAGTGCTGATCAAAGTGAATCTTCAAAGCTTCCTCATGTCTAAGTATTTGCAGGATCCTGGGTGATCTGCATATAGTCTTGCCACTGTATTTCAGACTGCTTGTGTGCTAGACTTCTTGTTGCATATATAAACTAGACTGGATTGCAGCAAGTGTGCTGTGCAAACACTGCAGTGTGGAGAAATTCTTTCTCTCCCTGGCTTCACAATACCAGAGAAATGCTGGGAAGATCTTCAGAAAATCAACAGGAATTATTGGAGGAAGAACTGAAGATGGAAGAATGTAAAAATGTATCTGACTAGTCTTGATGAAAGAGTGTCTACAGCTTATGAATAAATTGGTCTAGAGAATCACTTTTAAGTCTGTGTCCGTTTTTAGCAGTCTTGTAACCAATTTTCATTATGGGTTGTATGGCACCCACAGATAAAATTCACACCATGGCGTCTTTCTATCTTATGGATATGCAGGTAAATATATCATTTATCATGTGCTTCTTCCTATTCATTTGGAAGACGGCAGAATATTTTGCCACACATTCCACCGGGATGTGTAGAAAACATTGATATCCTGGTAGGCAGGAGCCTCACAGTGGTTTGAGAGTTTAATTTGCACAGCAAATAAGAAGTATAATGTACATGAATTATAATGCAAAATGACTGTTTAATTCAAGAGACATCCAAGGATTTAGATGGCTGCAGATACATACAATATGTATGAGGAATATACGTATATCCATATTTTGAGCAGGAGGACCTGATGTCTACAGGGATTTCAGTATTACAAGAAGTAACTCTAGGTTTCTTAGCATCTCCTACAAGTACAAATCCATCTTGATGTTCAACACATCATTTCAGTTTACTTTAAAATTCAGGAATTCAATTCATATAATAAATGGGTAGTTTTGTCTGTGAAAAACAAATTCACTGGGTGTTTCAATGGACAGTAAACAGGAGGAAAACAAGATGAAAAAGCATTGGGTAGCATCTAAGCAAAAGATGATGAAAGCAGGACAATCTAACCTCACATCTTCTTCAGCTCTTCCATGTGGATTCAGCCTAGGAGGCAGCTGGGTGGACAAGCCCAGATCAAGAAATGGGTAGGTAACAGCTTTAAATGGAAAGATGGTGGATTTAACTGAGATATTAGAAATACATTCTTCCCTGTGAGGGTGGTGAAGCCTTGGCACAGGCTGCCCAGAGAAGTTGTGTCTGCCCCATCCCTGGAAGTGCTCCAGGCCAGGTTGGACAGGGCTTGGAGCAACCTGATCGAGTGGAAGGTTTCCCTGCCCATGGCAGGGGGTTGGAACAAGGTGATCATTGAGGTCACTTCCAACCCAAACTGTTCTATGATTCTGTGATTCTATGAGATGCTCTCTGCACAGCAACATCCTCTCCCAAATCTGACAGCAATCTTCATGGAATTGAAGGCTACATATTACTGACTTCCAGGGAGATGGCTTTGCAGCCATATTAAGGGAAACCCATTTGCATCGGATGAATTTGGGGAACCCCCACACAACTCATACGCAGCTTCCCCCCTTTGCAGTGCTGGGGTGGGGACCTTCTGCTCATTCTTCCCTGAGGAATAGTACAGCTGGAAAGACAGAAATACCAGGATGATTTTCCCTGCAGGCATAGGTGTGGATATGTGCTGTGGTTTCTGTTCACACTCTGCTGGGGGCATCGTGCTCTGCTCTGCACATCAGCAAAGCACCTTTAGACTGACAGTGGTGTGGTGAGTCCGGAGGCTGACACAGACAACTCCCTTTTCATCTGAGTGTTGATTTCTGCAGTTCCTTTCACTGTGGCTCATCTGTTGACAAAGTTTCCCTCCCATAAGAGGCAGCAGATTTCTTCATCATTATTTCTTCCCTAGCTGATAAAATCAAGCTGCAGAGTCGTGCTTCCACCACTCCAGGGTGAAATAGCCTTTCACTGCATGAGGAAGAGGTAAAGGTGCTGTTTCTGTCATGGTTGTGTAAGGAATTGAGACATCTATAAGGATTGTTTTCCCAGAAACTGGATTTGAGTGTGGATAATGCACCAATTAATGCAAGACAACAAACCAATTATGTTACTGTTAAAGTGGGAGATGGGACAGTTCATGGAATCACAGAATCACAGAATGTTTTTTCTTGAAAGAGACCTTAATATTCATTCAGTTCCAACCGCCCTGCCCTGGGCAGGGACAACTTCCACTAGACCAGGTTGCTCCAAGCCCCATCCAACCTGGCCTTGAACACTTCCAGTGGAATAGCTGGACATTAATCTGTTAAGCGCACACTGCTGGATCTGAATTTTAAGTCTTTGGTAGTTTCTCAGAGAGCAAAAGGGAAAATCTGATAAATAACCCATTTCATTTGAAAACTGACATATTTCACTTGAAAATGATGTAAAATAAAACTTCCATTCAGAAGGACTTAGGCAGGCCTAGGCCAGTCTCAAATGTACACAACTATTAAAATATTATGTGTTTGTTTGTAGTTGATATAATTTATCTGTGTTAATTGACAGCAAAATAACTGAGAAGTTGAAAATACTCTATACTCAACCATTAAATACTCAGTAACTGTTGAGAGACAAAAATATATACTTGTATATATATATACAGATAAATATATCTCAGAGCTGCTATTTGTAGGCTTTGACCAATGTTTTTGTGCCAAACTTTTGAAACTAAACCCATACCTCATAAAGATTTTTTCTTCTTCTTTTAAGCACACATATTAGACAATTTGCTTGTTATTCAGGGCTTTTTTGATGGCTGAGAAAGAAACTTTCTCATCTTAGGAGGACAGTTACATGGAAATGGGGTGTGTAGATAAATTAATGGAAGTTTTCTGGTACCATGAGGGTCCTGTTGCAGCCAGAGGCAGGTTAGAGCAGCTGAGAAACTGCTCCAAATGACACAAGAGGATGAAGAGACCAAAGGATTTGACAAGTGAAAAACTATTTTTGTGTCCTTTTTTGGAGTTATACACTGCTGAAAAGAAAGCAGGTGCTTTACATCAAATGATCCTCATGGATTTTTAAATAAAAGCTCCTTTGTAAGAGCCTGCAACTTAATACATGCCCCTAACTATAGGCAGGACCAGGCACTGCATTTAGTTATGATACCGAAACATTAGCTATGTGTTGAAATTCCATTTGTTGCTTTAAGTGACCTATGGAAAAATTCCACATGTGGATGGTAGACTCAGTCCTGCAACAGAAAGATTCCGACATCCTCATCTTATATTGTACTTCTTCACACCAGCCAGAGGTGGGTAAGGGGTGAAAGTAATAATAGCAAACATCTACACATTTCATCAATTACTTCATTTTTTCTTAGTAGTCTCTTATCTAAACATGGTCTGCTCTCAAATGAATGCAGATGGAAAGACTTGGTAAATCAAGTTTCAAGTTGATTGCAGATTTTCAGTTAAAAGCATTCGGACTGGATGATTGGAGCTAACCACTACACAAGAATTTGGCTGAAATCTCAAGGAAGAGTTCTATTTGTTTAGTAACATTTTTAATAAAAACATGCTTTGTCTGAAATATTTCATGGATGCTGAGTGTCTTCAAAAAATCCTGACCAACACAGTTTTTGCTGATGGTGTAACTTACCTGCCACAAGACCTCTGGATACAAGTTATCTTTACAGATATTAGCCTCTAGTTTTTTCATTATACAACATACGAAAATTTGGCAAAGTTCTTGGACCTGGAAGAATCTCTAAACTAGAACTGTAGTTCTATCACAGAAAAATTTTGGACAGTGCAAGGCGGTGCAGATTTATGGCCAGTGTCCTGCCAAGGCTTTTAAAGGTCTTCTACACAGACACACACAGAAGGCCTCACAACTGAGATAGACCCATGATTCAAATGCACCACTTGCCAAACAGATGAAATCCATGCACTTCAACTAGGACTATTTTGCCTAATAGTAAAACATGTTGCTTAAATCACTTATGCTCTTTGAAACAAAGTAGGAAGCAAAAACCTTCTTTGTGGTGTGGCTATTCCAAAGGCAAAAACAATTTGCTTTTCAGAAGTATTTTTCAAAGCCCCAAGGATAAGTCTTTTCTGGCAAAGAGTTAGCTGCAGACAAAGAGGGGGTGGACTCCATCAGAGACAGAAAAATTCACACCTACTCTTGAGGTGGAGGAGGATTTCTTAAGATAGGGCTCCCAAGAGCCCCCTCTAGCACTCCATCATATGAGCACTTTGAAGATCTGTGATGGAGAGCTGGAGCCATATTCTTCAAAGGGTAATGACTAGAGATTTTGTTGTTATTAAACAACTTCAGCAAATAAAGAGTAAGCCAGTTAAATATTTTTCCGGTATTTCATGGAAGAGTTTAAACAAGAGGTTCCACTGAGTGAGGATGGGGTTTGTGAGTTTGAAATCTACCACTTGAAGAAGAGGAAGTGCTGTTATCTCCTGAGGATAAGAGAATCAGTGACCATAATATTCTGGAGAAGGTTGAATGTTGGGTAACAAACCCCATCAAAAAAACTCAAACTGTAGGACAGGAAACCTTCAGCTGTTTTATTTGAATGTGAATATGTATAAAGCTGCCCTTATGCTTGATAAAATACAAAACTGTGAGAAGATTCAGTATATTTACAATGATAAGGTTACTCAAGAGAGCTGCTAAAGCCAAAGGTGAGCAGAAGAACATCAGTTGACCAAAACAATGATTGCCACTCTCCATATGCCTTGTCTCATTTATGTCTCCACATGCATCATGGCTGCAAAAAGTTACAGATAATTCACAAAGTGCCCACACACATTTAGAGCTGGGTGCTGGACTGTTGTCTCGAACTATTTTCTTCAAGCCTGAACTACCAGGTCACAACTTTGCGTGAAAAACAACTCCGAATCTAGATCCATTTGCTTTTCTCTTTAGACTGTGACATTTTTGAAATGGGGAAAACTGTCTGCTAAACCTCCTGTTGAGTGCATTCAACTTATTTTACACAGAACCCATTGACAGGTTTCAGGTGAAAACGTACCTTGTTCATTATCAAGCCAAGGTTCTAATTGGTTTCTCAGAGTGAAAGACTTTGCTACAGCCAGTGTTAATCTGTCTCCCACTGCAGTGTTTGGTTTGCTGTACAAACCTGGGATTTTCCAGGAGGGTTTTGTGCACCCCAGATGGATTACAGTGCCTTCAAAAAATGACATGCTCTTAAAATAACGTGCTTTCACAGTTTTTTTGCTCTTCAAGCTGAAAGCGGAAGAAAGGATTTTTCATTTGCCTTAAACAAGGAATATGAGCCAGCAAGTGAGATTATGTAGGAGACTTACAGAACTCTGGTTCAACAGAGTCCTGCAGAGGAATGCCCACAAATCACAAAGCATTGTTAAATGGTATCATGAAGAATTCAAAACAAAAAATTGAAGCAATTTGCCCACTGTGGTTTCATAAGTTTGCTTTTCTGCATCACTGTAGATTGCTGTCCATTGAACAAATATGAGTAGGATATAAGGGTACCAGAAAGTGTCCAAAGAAAGGTGGTGAAGGGCCTTGAGGAGAAGCCACAGGAGGAAGCGCTGAGGCCACTTGGTTTATTCAGCCTGGAGAAGAGAAGACTTAGGGGAGATTTCACTGCAGTTACAACTTCCTTGTGTGGGGAAGAGGAGGGGCAGACACTGATTTCTGCTGTGAGGTCACCAGTGACAGGGAATGGCCTGAAGTTGTATCAGGGAAGGTTTAGGTTGGATATCAGGAAAAGGTTCTTCACCCAGTGGGGGGTTGGGCACTGAAACAGGCTCTCCAGGTCACAGCACTGAGCCTGACAAAGTTAAAAAAAACATTTGGACACTCACAGGTACATGGTGCAATTCTTGGGGCCGTCCTGTGCAGGGCCAGGAGTTGAACTGATGATCCTTGTGGGTCATTTCCAACTCAGGTTATTCTACGCATCTATGAAATCACAGTGTCATCGCTCTGTTATATCCATCATCATATATGATAACAAATAAGTATTTGTCTTTCTTGTGTTTAACTTTGACTCTTCAGATACATCTGGTTAGTTAAATCATCAGTTTTTAACCAGGTAGAAATTTGTATTCCAGCACTTTATTAATAAAGAAGTAGTGGTTCTTTGTTAATGGGGCAATATAAATGCTAATATAAATAAGCCAATACGACTTCAACATCTTGTGTGATAGGGTATGGGAAAAATTCCAAAAGCACTAATAAAAAAGAATAATGCATCCAAAAAGTTACAAGCATTTCAGATGTAAGCATGCTGCTAGTCCTGTAGCATACTGTGCCTCAGAGCAAGACTTAACCCTGCTTGTTGGGGACTAATATTTAAAACACACAGGAATGCAGAGAGGTAGAAACAGTTTTCTCTTTCAAATAAGTCACTTTGCTCTTCTTTCCTGAATTAAGTAAACTGAGAGGAAAATGTTCTGCTCTCAAAGGCATCACTTTTACTCAGGTAAAGGAGAGATGCTTTACCCAAGGCTGCTAGCATGTGGCAACTAATTTGAGATGAATTTATGAAGGGCAAGGCTGCTCATCCGTCTCCATGCAAGTTAGCAACCTGACATATTCAGTGTGAAAATCACTGGCTGCCTTATCTCCTCTGAGATTTTTGCTTTGTTTTAACCACCATAAAGTAAAAACACTTTTTCTCCCCTTATATTAAAATAATGAAAGTCACCTCTTTTCATTGTGGAGAAATGTTTTATTATCTTCATTCTGACAAAAATCTTCTGACAAAATCCTTCTTTTTAGAGAAATTGTGAAAAGAACTGTGTGATTTATTCTAGAATTTGTAGATTACTCTTTATAGAAACAGGTATTGCATATATATCAGTTGGCACTCTTTCCTCTAGAGGGAAAAAAAACCCACATTTCTTTAGAAACCCTCTATTTAATCAACGGGGAGAAAAAAAGACAAGCAAAAAGACAGAAAAACAGAAAGCCCGTGAATGAAAAAAGAAAAAAAGTAACTTTAAGGTACAATCATCTCATGTATTTGAAAATTCAGTAGCAAGAATAAGGTTTCAAAAACCACATCTAGAGAAATATTCCCCCCAGTGTATGTGCTATTAGTCCATTCAAACGTGATGTGAAAAGATTTGAAAATCTTAGAAGAGAACTTAGAATGTTAGTCCAGATGGTGACTGAAGCACAGTCATGCCTGTTTCACTTAATAACAACCCACTTAGAGTGAAAAACACAGTCGCACAGCAAAGCTTTCATAAATAAATAAAGAGATTTTCACCTCTAAAGCATATTCTGAAATTGATCCTTACAAAATCCCTTGAAGGGAATTTGTGTATAGAAAATGAACAGACAATTTTGTTGTGACTTTTTTCGTACCTGAGACAGAGAAAGTGGGACAGCCGAGAGAGGAAAAGGGCTCTTGTCATCCATTCTTGACACTTGACTTGTGGGTAAAAGTGATCTGCTGAAGTCAAGTGTATTCACAACATGGAGATAATATCTCTGTTGATGGGTCTCCTGACTCAGACCTCTCCTTGGGCCGCTACACTGCAATAATTGTTTTCTCCAGCTATTTTTAATGTGGATTCCCTTTTCAAAATTGAAACACGATGTAACTTCCTATGTGTTATTATTCCTTTTCTTTACATTCTTCAGAAGAGATCTGTGCCTTTTTTACCTAATTGCATTATAGGCTTCAGTGGGTTTTGTAGTGATTTGTAAAGTATTTGTAAAATGTCTTTGAAAAAACTGAGCAGAGATTCCAGTGTGAAGTTTCAGACTAATCCCGAAATCACTAAACTCTGCTTTAACATACCAAAATGTAGTCAGTTTTTAAACACTTCGGGGAAAGACCCTACACCAGTACAGATGGCAAAGCATTTAACTAGCTCTAGAGTCTATAAAAATAATTCCTTTTTATTACTTAGCTGTTTCACAAGTAATATGAAAATAGGTCTGTTTCTTGATTATTATATTAAGGATAATTGGGAGAAAGTAATAGGGCATCTTCTCATTATTGTCTATGAATTGATGTTCCTCAATTATATCCTTTTTATGTGCATGTCCTGGTTGTTTTTAGGGTTTTTTTGGTTTTGGTTTTGTTCTTTTCCAAGAGAGCAATTTTGCCTTCCAAGTGTCTTTTCCAGAGGAAATGAACACATATCACGCTTTTAGACCAAGTACTGTAGCGCAATTAATCTCTGCACTGTCCTTTCCTAGCAACCCAAAGTAGGAAATATATGCAGCCGAAGTGTAAAGCTAAACAGCTAGCAGGTTTCTATATTTACAAGAATCAAAGCAGTTAAATGACTCAGCTGCCTCCTAATGTGGGTTATATTTGAATTTGGGGAGAGTAGGGGGAAGAATGGAACATTATTGCTTTAACAAGGTTTACTGCTAAACTGAACATATGTTGCTCATAATGTCACTTTCTAAATCAATGAAATTATCATTATAGAACATGTCGACAAATTAGACATGTAAAGTGCAAGCTGTATGTGGGAGAGATGTAATTTGGCTCTATAAAAAGAAATTAAACAATAAAATATCAATGACAGATGTAGTTAGCTAAAGGTTTTGAGGTTTAAATACCAATTTGTGAAAAAAAATTATGCAGACCCAATCAGGGTACGAGATAAAAATACCAGCCTTCGTGCAACAAGATGATTAAGTATTTGGACCAGATGTTCGGAGACCTTAGATGTGCCCTTTATTTAACTGGCAAGCATACTGGCAAGTCCTTAAATTTGTAAAATCCAAGTAATGAAGGTTAGCTCAGATGGAAGTAATAAAACAATCCAATATCAAGAGTCATTCATGTCTGTGCACTATACATCATGCTACAGTTCTGAACTCCACATTTTAATAGACCAGCAAAAGCTTTAAAGGAATAGGCTTTCCCCATAATTTTTTAAAGAAACTTACTGCAGTATTTTTTCCCACTTACAGTTCTCAGAGCAAATGCAGGAATTGAAAGCATTCGATATGTTTTAGATCGTTTTCCCACAGGTTTGCAGATTTTATAACTCGAGTCTCAGCTAAAACTCTGTGTCATAATTCCTGGGTTATAGCTTTGTCTTGCAGCTGCTCTGTGGTTGTGGGCAAGGGGTTTAAGACTAAATAATAAAATGTACGTATGATCAAAGAATATCTTGCAGGTTAAAAGATGACTTCTGTTTTAGACCCTTCTGACAACTTTGTAGGGTGATCAATGTCTCTGTGCCTCATCTCCTCCTATTCATAAGCAGCAGGGTGACATAATCCAATCTTTCAGCTCATTTTCAGTCTTGGGCAGAGTCTCATTCCCAGCAACATCGGAGCTGCTGTGCACAACTTTGTTGTGGCAGACCAAGGTTGTTATCTGTAATCTCATACCTTGGGGTCCTGGCCAGGCCATGCTATGCCACAAACTCTCCTTTCTACAGAACCCAGGGCAGCAGCTGGGGGGAGGAGTTTCCATTCAAATTTAGATCTTGCCAGGGTGCGAAATGGGGACGTATGTTGAGCCCAGAAATACTGGGTGCCTGCCTTTCGTGCAACCACTCTGCTTGGACAGTGACTAGCAGAGATGGCCCTGATCTTGTTTAAGCCTTCAAGACATTGCCATAATATAATCAACAGCAATTCTGAAGGCATAAATAAAAGATAACATTCATGAGGTTTTCAGAGGGATGACATAGTGTGCATGAAACATTTGAATACCACAGACAGAGTAGATGAAAAAGGATTGAGCTGTAAAGAAGAAATCATTCCTTGATGGGCTGATGTAGTTTGGCAGTGGAAGATGGATTTCATCTGATCAGCGTAGACATCTACAGTGTATAGAAAGCATCTCAGCTATTCACCCCCACTCTTTGCCACCCTTATAGAATACAAAGAAAAATATGCTCCTCAGCCACAGTTTAACTCTTCTGAAAATAAATCTTTAAAATAGATTCATTTTAGCTACAGCCTCAAAATACCTGTTCTCCGTCATTAGCTCTGGAGAGAGTCCATGATGATAGCTCAGCTGTGGACATCTGCTGGAAAAATATGAAAAGGCAAATGAAATGTGTGCCACCCACAGTGACCATCAATTGGTAGCTTTTCAGCCTGCCTTGATACTGTAACCCAACCTTAAGAAATATTACAGTCAGTTAAAAATTTAAAGGAAATAATTGCATGAAGAATACTGTCATGAAAACTTCCCGTTTCTTATGAGAAACTTGAGTTTCTGTTCCCCACAACTTAGGAAAATGCATCCATCCATATGAGTAGGAGAATATGCTCTCGTGTACTCTGTTGCTCTTGCATAACGTTCTCTGAAATATGGGTTTCAGCACTTCTGTTACCATGGTGTCACTTGCAAAACACTTGTAAACCTGCAACAGGCATCAGAATTTGTATAATTAATCTCTACACAATGCTTTGAGTTTCTCTGGGTGAAAGATACTCGGCATTAGTTTCTTGGGCCTTCTCTCGTGAGGAGCAGTACCTTCCTGTACTTGCCTTGTATCAAAAAAAAGTGTGGCCAGCAGGACGAGGGCAGTGATTGAGTCCCTGTCCTCAGTTTTGGGGAGCCACACCTCGAATCCCATGTTCAGTTTTGGCCCCCCACTACAAGAAGGACATTGAGGTGCTGGAGCATGTCCAAGAAGAGCAACAGAGCTGGTGAAGGGTCTGGAGCCCAACTCCTATGGGGAGCAGCTGAGGGAGCTGGGGAGGCTCAGCCTGGAGAAAAGAAGGCTCGGGGTGACCTTATTGCCCTCTAAAACTCCTTGAATGGAGGGTGAAGCCAGGTGGGGATCGAGCTCTGCTCTCAAGTAGCCAGCGATAATACAAGAAGAAATGGCCTCAAGTTGTGCCAGGGGAGGTTTAAATTGAATATTAGGACAAATTTCTTCACCACAAGGGTTGCCAAGCCCTGGCACAAGCTGCCCAGTGAAGTGGTGGCGTCATCATCCCTGAAAACCTTTATAAAACATGTAGATGTGGCACTTGGCCATGGTTTAGTGATGGGCTTGGCAGAGCTGTATCAAGGGTTGGACTTGCGATCTTAGAGGTCTTTTCTAACCTTAACAATCCAAGGATTCCATAATTCCAAAGAAATTCCAGAGATGAGTAAAGCTATGTGAAAATCATTGTTTGCCTGGCGGCAGAAAAACTAGTGCTAAAAAATGGTCTTTAATCTTCATCCTGTTTTCCCCACTGCCATTTAAAGGGCAGATCTCAGCCCTATTCAAATGACAACCCTCCATGTACCGACTACTCTAAGTGTAAACACTTACTCACCAAGCAGGAAACAGCTTTGAGTATTCAGAAACATTTAAACAACGTGAAATACCTTCTTTTAAGTGATTGCCTGAGCATAGAAGAGAGATGGGACTTGTAGGAACAAGTAATGTCTTTTCTGAAACAAACTAATAGAAGTGAAAAGAAACAGACAAGCTTTAAGGGGCTTTTGTTCTGGAAAGATTGTTTTTTCCCAACACCATCAGTTATTCTAATAAAAGATATTACCTCTCCCTATAAACCTTGCCTCTCACCTCTTAATGTTACTTACACTGATACTTCTTTTTATTTCTGTTTCTGAAGGTATATGGATTTAGAAAGAGTCCATATCCATCTTCTGCAGTTTCCAAGTGCTTAAAACACTCTGCCTGCAGAATTTATACTGTATATGGAGTGCTCTCAAGGAGCTGCACTTACATAACAGCGCTTGACTGAATGTCTTGTTTTCCACATGCAAGTCCAACAGGCTGGAAATCAGGACAGCTGAGAAACACCTACTTTCTGAAACTCATTAGTCTTCTTTCCCCTCCCTAATTAATTTTTTGAACAACTAGAGAGTTGCGGTAGAGGTGACAAGTTTTCTGAATCACGCTCTGATTTAACCTGGGCTTGCCTAGGGGTCCCTGCTCACTTCTAGCCAGGCTATTTGAGAGTTTGACATAACTTCATGCCCAGAATCGTGCTGGAGTTATATTTAATTGCTCTTGCTCTTCTCTGGACATAATTAGAAGGATGTTTGGTTTTTCTCTATGATGTCTCAAAAGCAAGAAAGCATTGGGTATTCACCTTGAACTTTCCAATTTTTCCATTTATATGCACAAACAGAAAATTATCTACAGTTTTTGGACGATGGTAAAATTACCTTGTTTACGGAACTGATCAAAAATATCATCCCTCCTGTGTTAGCCAGGTTAGGCTACTTTTTGTACTTGCTAATGGAGGTTGGTTCTGCTGTGCCCTTTCCCAAATTGTCAGTGTACTGCTTTTACAAAACTGAGACAAGAAACTTCTGCAAGGGCCATGACTCCCATGCTGACAGCTCTCCTACAGAAAGATTCTGCCTAGCAGGGAAATACCCTCAAAATTGACAGAGTCTGACAGTCCTAATTTAGAGAAAATATAAATTGAGAAGTTATTTCCTGGAAGGACAACACAATGGGCATAAGCAATCCAGGAAGTTCCTGGATTACACTGACAATAGCATCTTTCTCCATGCAAGAAGCTGAGGAGATGACTTCTGCTGGACCTCATAAGCACAAACAATGAGGGGCTTGTTGGGCATCTGAAAGTCAAAGGCAGCCTTGGCTGGAGTTCAGGAACCTGGGAGCAGAAAGGAAGGTGAAAAGCAAGCTCACAGTCATGGATGTTGTGGGAACAGATTCTGGCATCTTCAGAGATCTGCTCAAAAGAGTGACATGAGATGAGGCCTTGGAGGGAAAGAGGGCCCCAGAAATCTGGTTTGTTTTGAAGGATCACCTCATCCAAGTCAAGGAGAGTTCCATGCCATCAAATACAAAGGGAGGCAAAAATGCCAGGAGCCCTGCATGGACGAACAAGCTGTTCCTGGCCAAACTCAAAGTCAAGATGGAAGCAAATAGATGGTGGAACCAAACATCTCCAGGTGTCCCTGCTTGAGCAGGGGAAGTAGGGCAACATGACCTCTAGATGTCTCTTCCAACTTCAGCCATTCCATGATTCTATATCTGCTATCATGCCATCCAATTAGAAACAAAATAAACTTTTCAAGATATATAAAATACAAGACATCACATCTGGCTCACTGAAACACTAAACATTGGAGTCTGGGTGCTGTTCTAGTATTGTATACCATTTTCATCTCCAGGTACTGGCCACTGGATGCTGGTGACCAGTCTGACCTCTAGTTGGAGTCAGAATATTTTCAACATCTGGTCAAAGAAGTCCAGCAACTAGCACAAATTTTTAATTGCATTTTCATGGCATTTTTTCACCATCAGAGAATTAGTTTTGTAGACGTTCATAGGCATAAGTGACAGAATAAAAACTTCCTCTCATTTCACTGAGGGCATATGAGGGTGTTTGAAAAGGACTACAGCATCCAAGTGTTCATTAATGTAATTTTCTGCAGCTATAAGACATTCAGAATAATTCCTGGTGGAGTTTAATTAGAGCAGTTAAAATTTTTTTCAAACTCTCTTTTGATGGAAAGCTCCTTCTTATGAAATGGAATGTCCCTATTAGGTAAAATTTGCAGATTTGGGCTGGGAGGAAAAAAGTCAGACAATAGATTTGTAGCTTTGCAATCATAACCTGGGAAATATAGAAACCTTTCAAAAGTATTTATTAATTCTTCATAAATAATAATTGCTCTTATTTTTTTTCCCTCAAGGCAAGATAAATTGTTTTCTGAGGAGCTCTCTTTGTGCTGTGCATTTTGCATAACAGGTTATATCGGCCTTTTCTCCCATAAGCAACACAAAAAAATGTAAATTTTTGGCATGAATCCAGGCAGCTGGCCTCTGTGGGACATCTTCCTTGGTCATGCCTTTGACTCCAAACACTGCAGACAAAAGGCAGCGGTGAATAAGTCACCCTTTTCACACTGGGCTCCAATTACATCTGCTGCCTTTTGTGAGAGGGCGTTTGGATTTCGCACACAGTCCTTGGGCAGCTGTTGGGTTTGTAGCCATGCCTGAGTCGGAATTCTCATGAATAGGAAACACTCCATAGTGGTTCCCACAACCATGGGAACCGTGAGAAAGCTCACATTGATTGATTAGAGTCTCTGAGTCACCTAACTTCTGTCAGGGATGCAAGTCTGGAAAGCCAAAATAAGCTTCTTCCACATCGGAGGTTTCTCTATGGTGTTTTGATAACATGACTGTGCCCAAAGAAAACCAAGAAATTTTAACCTTGCTCTCATCTGATATTACTAAAATTAATTTGCCTTAGAGTAAAAATGACGTTTCTCAAAGAAACTTATTTTATTTCTTCTTTTGAATAGTGTATCTCCTGCATATCCTGCTGATTGTATTTATAAATGCTACACTACTTTGAAATCTGAAATTAAAAGGTTTTCAAGCATAAAATATGCAAAATCTGATAATAGCTTCTTGGTCCATTTTTCTCTCCTTCAGCCTTAGTCCCTTGAAACCAGAATGGCAGGAGCTATTAACTCCCTGTTATTTATTGGTTATCTAAAGGCTTCATCCTTCATGTGATATCTTAATGTATATTGTTTTCTATGGAAACAATTAAGGTATTACAGGCAGAAGATTCTGATACTTCTCGAGCAGTTTCAAAGCATGTGATCTCCAAGGAAACTGAGATCCTATTACCAGTCCCCTTCCTACAGGATTTGCCAATGGCACAGGATGCTGGGAGTCATGCTGCTGGCTCCAGTAGGATTGTTCCTAACATGTGAACTTCTGTACGTGGAATATGCCTAATTGGGTTATTTTAAAAACAAATTAAACCTTGCACAAATTTACCTCAATGACATCCTTCCCAGGCTTTGGAGCTTCTCGTGTACTCTTTTAGAGAGGACTATTTGTTTGCGAAAAAAATAAAACTTTGCAGCAAAAGTTCAGCTTTCAGTGAAAAAACCAAACCCTGCGGGCTCTGAATGTGATTCGTCAAGGCATTGCAGGGGTCACTCAGTTTTGGTTACCACCAAAATTTAGGTCCTTTTTCATCCTAAGGAATATCAGAGCGTCTCCGAAGGTGTAAGGCAGTCAACAAAATTCAGCATACTTTTACTACAACGAGAAGGAAGGCACGAAAGAAATTATGAGATTTACAACTCTCTGTATTACCCCATGACCAGCCTTCTCAGTCAAATATGTGACTTGTTTATATTTTTGCCAGAGTAGGTGGAAGCTTTGCTGCTGCTGTACCAGGGCCCTTCACTGGCGAGTTCTAGGACCACACAAAGACTTGCAGGCACATCCCCAAGGGCTAAAGTAGCCTTAGAGTTATAGGACAGCCTTGTAAATTTATTGGAGGGAAGAGGGGGGCATGATTTTCCACTGCTGAAATGGGGCCGGTATAATGTCCTTTCCAGGTGTTTTTTTCTTAGTTTCTCTCACACACTACTTTATATTGGCTTCACAAAATCCTGGTGTATTAGATGTATTGCAAATGATGCCTTAAATATCACTGATGGCTCCCTGATGTATATTCTCCGTTAAAATGTTCGTTCTGATTTAAATGACCAAAGCTACAGAGCTCCCACCTGTTCCCTGAGGAAGCTCTTGAAACTCTAACAGATCTCACCTTCCAGTCAGCAAGACTCTCATTTAATTTTGCTTGCCTGTTACCTGCACACACTTCTTGTACCCTAAGAGTGCCATTTGCACTCTGTGATGTGTTATAGCTTAGGGTACAAATTACTGAACTGCCTGTTGGTTATGTCTAGCCTTTTGTTCAGAAAAGATGTGGATAGAAAAACACATAGCAGAGAAAATGCTAGATAATTTATAGCTGAGCCTAAGAGGTTATTCCCTGGATCTTTTACCTTTCTCCATTTTCACTATTTCCTGCTTTAATTGTCTTAACATGGATAGCTAGAGAGAAGTACTAATCCTATCAATAGCACTCTCCAAATCCCAGTGTCTCTGCTCAGGTCAAACTGGAAGTCATTTTTAGAGACCTCTTTTAAAGGTCTTTAAATGAACTGTCAAAGGGTAGAAGCTTTAATTTCTGAAAGTTGATTTGGAAATGTAAAGAAAACATAAAAGTTGCTGTTGCTGGGTTTGTTTCAGTTAATGCGTCTGGCAGTGAGATTTTAGAGACAGGCTTGGAGATTTAGCAACTCTATTTTCCATAAGTTTATAAAGGTATTTAATGAAGGCAGCTTTACATTAAAATATGTCTGTTGATTCTGGAACAAAAATTTAAGCTATTCATCTGCTTTATGATATGTTAAGTGAAGCTGGTTTGATACAGTAGACTTTGAATAGGCTGGCATTAAAATGTAGGAACAAGTCAATGAAAAATGGGACTGTGGATTTCAAGATGCCTAAAACTGCCTTAACATTGGACAGGGAAAAATATGTTTGCAGAAAGAGTTTAATTGTCACTGCAAGAGCAACACATCTTCCTTCTGTGTAGTTTAGTTACCTAAGATAATGTTCAAGTTTTTCTCAAGCCACATTAAGATAAGGAACAAAGGATGGCCTTGCTGGATTGAAGAAGACAATCCCCATCCAAAAATCTGCCACCAGCACAAAGTAGCATTCATCCAATATTAAATTTACGTATTTTTCTCCTAGGTCTGATCTGTCTTACCCACACAAGTTGTAAATTTAAATGAAAGGGCTCGATTTTAGTGTGTGTGCCTGGCACAAGGGATTTCTCATCATGGGCAGCACTTTTGGATGTGAACATAATGCAGTAATGACTCACCTTCAAATGCAAAATGTTCTGCTCAAGGAATCACAGGTGATTATGACTTGTACTACAGTGATCCAGGATGAGTCTTGCCTCTCACTAAATATGGCTCAGATAAAGATGAAAAATCCCTAGAGGAGGAAATGTATTTCAGGGAGAAATTAATGGTATCTGCACCTCTTGTACAGTGTCAGCAATGTGATAAAGCTAAAAGCATTTTTCCTTTGCTATTATCTCAGCCCTAAGAGCTGATCCTGCAGGAAGTTAACATCATCTCTAATGTCATCATCATCATCATCATCATCATAGAATCATTATAGAATGGTTTGGGTTGGAGGGGACTTTCAAATCATCCAGTTCCAACTCCCCTGCGATGGGCAGGGACACCTTCCACTAAATCAGGATTCTCAGAGCCCCATCCAGCCTGGCCTTGGACATTTCCAGGGATGGAGCATCCACCACTTCTCTGAGCAACCTGTTCCAGTGCTTCACCACCTTCATGATGAATAATTCATTCCTAATCTAATCTAAACATACCCTCTTTCAGTTTGAAGGCATTCTCCCTTGTTCTGTCACTACATGCCCTGTAAAAATTTCTCTCCAACACCTTCAATCTCATTGATTTTAGTGATGCTCAGTGCCTTAAAAGATGAGGCAAAGTATTTGGATAAAATGTAAACAGGGCAAATATAATCATTGAAAGTGACAATCACTCATGATAAATTCAAATTGAAGTGATTTTTTCCTGCTATATTCAGCTTTCATTCCTCCAGTGGACATTTCCACTTTAAGTCCTTGCACCTTTAATTATTTCAGGTCTGAAACAGCAGCTGTTTTTTCAGCAGAACATGCAATCAGAGTAACTTTGATGCAGTAAAACCAATCTGACTTAAGTGGAACAGAAATGCAAATAGGCAATGGGAGCATTAGTCAGAAGGCTTGCCTGTGCTTCACAGTTGCTTTGTAGCCCCTGTGATAGAGAGAAAGAGGATGGCATTGTCACCTGCCTGTCTCTTCATCCATCATTAGTTAGGCTAGAATTGGTGGAGGTGTCGTGTGCTGACTGATATAGCAGGAGGCTGTTCAGCATGGGTTGCTATGGGTCCCAGAGTCACTAAATCCCTTTTTATTCCTATTTAGACTCAGGGTCTATGAAAGGTGCCATATCCCTTTGTTAAAAACTGCAGGCTGGCACTGAAACCTCCAGAAATGACAGACATCCTTCCTCTGAATACCTGTAGCAATCTAAAGCATATTTTCTGCAGTAGCTAAAAAAACTCAGAAAGAACTAAATATTTGTCCTTCTTTTTATGGAACAGAGAGGGATTAAGAATATGGTTTGTCTGTGTGATATAGCTCCCAAGATTTGCTAGTGACTGTGAGCTTTTGGTACGTTTCTCATACCTTCCCACTAACCCATAAAAGCTCTCAAAACTCAAAAGGAATCTGACATTTCCGACTCTGATTAGCCTAAAAGGAACAGTTCTTATTTAAGCAAGGAAATGTGCAACCAAGGTAAACTATTCCAGGAGTCTCTGCTTCCAATATAATAACCTAATATGTATGTGATTAGTGTTTATAGGAAAATCAAGCTGTTGGTTTTTTGAAGCAGAGACAACAGTGTTTGTTTTCTCCAGCATGTTTTCACACAGAATCTAAATGTGTTCAGTCTTGTTATTTGATGCAAATTTTTGTTTGGAACTTTCTCTATTTTCTGTGTTTCTGAAATTGAGGGGTGAAATGCACATGTAGATTTTTAGATAGCAAAGAGCAATAAGGCTTATTTATTTAGTTACTGCTGGGTCATTTGTACTGTTTCTGTTGCATGCTCTTGATTAAGATCAGAATTTTCAAGTATTGAAATCAATATGAACTTACACAGAACAGTGTGTACGTATTAAAAAAATCAAAGCAACTATTGTTGTGCTGACCTCTGTAAAGGCAATATCAACATGAGGAATAGCAAAGGTTTCTCAGTAAAGAGCTGCATGCTGTTGTAAACACCTTATCACCTTATTTTCACACTATAATTTGTCCTGTGCCATGATAATTTTTTAATAGTCTTCACAATCACCACACTCAAATTATTAAAGATCGTTTGGAGAGAGATGGGACCAACGGGACAGGTTTAAACCTGCAGACACAGGAAACTCTTTGGTATTCTTTCCGTATGGAAAAGAGTATTTTCCATATTGTTACTGTTCTTATTGTTTCCATTACTATCTCAATATGCTCTTCAGGGCATTGCAGCTAAGAATTTCATTATATCTATAACACTGGATCTGAAACATTACAGGTAAGAGTTACACCACATCAAAAAATTCTGAGTCTTACAGGCATCATTTTAAATTTATAGTTCCATTACTTCCAACTGGGTTTGCAGATTGAGCACTGGTTTATGAAGTATTAATTCCTGTTTTATTTTTTAAAATACTTATTTCTCACGTAAAAAAAAAAATCAATATATACAATAGCATTTTCCCACTGGGCTACAAGCAATTAGAATCCACCAAGAGAAAAGTCATCTGTCAATTGCAAACATTGTACTTAAAAACAAATCCTCAGAGCTGTCTGACTAAGCAAATGTTTAAGCAAACAAATATATTCAAATATTCAAAGATATAGTTGATGTAGTAACACTTTTTGCTGAGCTTAATTCAAAAATCAATGCCATGTAGTAAACAGAACAGCCCCTAAAACAGAGATTAAAACAAGTGATGATAGAACTGCATATAAATGACAAAATAACCACAGGTGTGTGAATCTTTATCGCTGAGGAAGACCACATTTCACAGTAAACACAAGAGGTGGAGGTGAGGTGATAGAAAAAATAACTGTTTCAATAAAAATAATAGGATGTTATCAGTCTGTGGCATGGTCTCAGTGTTTGACAAAGCTCAGATCATACACCAGACCAATAATGTCTCATTCTTATGGACATATATTATATTATAAATATATATTATATACAGACATAATACTACTCGTTTTGCTGCATCTTATTGAACATAAGACTTAAAATATAAGATTCACTTTTTCATTGGTTTTTGAGTTTATAGCACACACTCAAGTCACATTTTCATGCTTTTCTTCAAGGTCTTATGAACCAGAAAATTCACAGTTTTAATAACAGACAAATTTTTTTCTGTTTTTGCATGACTCACATTAAATCACAGGATTTGGCAATAGTGTTATAAATCCATAGGCATGCATCAGGAAGATTAGAAGGCAGTACTTGTTGTCTTTGACTTTCAAGGTGCGTTCTCTTATTTGGGCATCTAAAACATTAAGTTTTAGCATTTTTCCTTTTTTTTCTTTAAGATTTTCCTTATCAAACCATAAAGCCCAGGGATCCTGGTCTCTGAACTGGTGTTAAGTGCCCAGAGTGTACTGAATGGTCAGCAGCAAACCTGCCTCACATAATTTGTATGCGCTGCTGCAGCACCAGCAGAGAGAGGTTGCAGTGCCCACTGCTTGGTTTAATTGGAGTTAAGTACATCTATTATGTCGGTGTGCCCTGTCCACAAGCTGTTTATTTTGATTAATGCATGCATCCCGATGAGTGAAATGTCTGTGTGAGACAGAAACTTTTAGGAGAAATAAATGAACAGTTTTGTAGACTAATTTCCCCAAGAGATCTATGTATTTTTAGTGCTTTTCCCCCTGGCTGGGGTAACCAGTTTAGAGACTCTTTGATAGATTTGCTGCTTAGGATGAGAAGTGCTGATCAATTGTAAGATTTCACAAGTTGGGACCTTAAGAATTGAGATACTCTAAATTACCAGTCTTGCCTAAACATAATTTACTTCCAATTTGTAACAAAAATAATAGTGAGTAAAATATTAGCTAGGATGTAGAGACTTGAAATGGGCAGTTTGAAAGAATAAGATTTGAAATAAGAGAGGAAAAACAGAAGCTGGGAAACAACAACTGAAATTTGCTCCAAAACAAAAGTATGCACACCCTGCAAGGGTATCATGATGAGGGAAAAACACAGGTTAAGTCATTAGTTAAAGGAAGGAGGGGAAATCCACTGTCTGTAGGTATCAGACTAGTAGGTAGTTTTAAGGCTGTCATCTTCCTTGACTATAACAATAAAAGACACAAATCAAAAAAAGAAAGAAAGAAAAAAATGGTTCTGCTTAGGTAGGCTCACAGGAAAGGAAATGATTCTTGGAGAACACCAGGGGCAGATGAATTGAACTGCAAAGGAAATGTGAGAATAAGGACAAAACCTTTCCAGACAAACTCCATCAAGGTCAGGTAAATTCAAGTCCCTTCCAGCATCAGCTGACTCCTCCTGTGGTTGCAAAGGGAACATTAATGACGTGTTTATTCTGAATGTCTGAAACCAAGGCATCAACCCTGGGCCATCTGTGTGTGTCACCAGCCATGTGTACTGCAGGAAATGGCTGTGCTGTGGCCTCGGACTGAAGGTTATTGAGAGAAAGTACTTTCGTGATCTTATTTATTTCACTGAAAAACTCAAGGAAATGTAGTGCCCTCAGCAGACAGAACCTGAGCAGGATCTCACAGGGCCACACCAGCCACATCTTCTGGTGGGAAACAGGGACAGGGAGATTACCTGGGGGAGATTTTTAGGAGGTTAGGACCAAGAGAGGCAAGCACTTATCAGAAAATAGGAGAAACAATCATAGTTGGAATAACAGTCCATAAGTTTTCGAA
This sequence comes from Lycocorax pyrrhopterus obiensis, assembly GCA_014706295.1. Taxonomy (NCBI): domain Eukaryota; kingdom Metazoa; phylum Chordata; class Aves; order Passeriformes; family Paradisaeidae; genus Lycocorax; species Lycocorax pyrrhopterus. Next base: position 5,520,026 of record JACSVZ010000015.1, read on the forward strand.
GTTTCTAGATGCTTATCCTAATGAAAATTGAACCTCTGAACCTTCTGAGGTTAACTTGTCCCCACTTATAACATCATTAGGAGATAATGTCAATGAAATGGAACACTGTCACAGGACAGCAGTTTCCCACTGCTAAATAAATGCTGAGCCAAAGCCAAGATATTTATTTTCAAAGTGGGAGATATTTACCCTGTAAACATGTTCTGTTCCAGTGACTTTACGTCTGTTATACCAAACTGCTAATGAGGGAGATGCTGCCTGATGCTTGTGGTTAAACTAATAAGAGTTTCTCTGTGTCCTCTTATTGAAAATACATATTTTTATTGGATTAGAGAACAGATTAGCTCAGCACTTCAGCTAATTTGGAAAACAGTTGGTTCATACCGATGCTGTTTCTGATATGCACCCTCTTCAGGGTAAACAGCAGGAAAGCCTTGCTGTCATTCAGCAGGTCTAGAGCTGGGAACTTATTGTCTTGCCAGGCTAGTGAGTTGACATATATGATGTAGCACTAGCACTGTAGATGTCACAGGAATCAAAATTACAGAATCCAAACAATTTCAATATGAATGGTGCCAAAGGAATACCGACAGTTTCTGGAGATATGGAATAGCAGAAAGATGTCTGGGCCAAGAAGCTGCTCTTTCCATGGACCCAAGAATTGCCAGGTGCCAGCCCAAGCAAATGCAGGAATTTGGGCAAGGGTACAGCTGCTAAAACATCCACATGTAGTACAGGTTCCAGAAGAAGGAGATGGCTATAGGGGCAGGAAGTGCAGACAATTTTAATAGCCACTCCTTTTAAAAGAAACCTCTGTCAGAGGTATAGATTGATTTAGATCCTGCTCTGACAATTACAATCATTGAATGTTGACTGCCTAGAAGAAACAGAAAAACTTTGCATGATACACCCTTATTTTTAATTATTGCTTATATTAAAATAAATCAAAGCTTAAATTAGAAGTTCTAAAATCCAATAAATTGTTCTTGGCTGGCCATACATATTGAGGACAAGCTGAAAAGTATTATTTGGGAAAATATTTCCTGAGAGTAAAAGAAAATTCCATTAAAGACACTCCTTTTCCCAAAGGCACTGGGTTCCTAAGTCACATTGATGCCAGTAGGATATTTATTATTTCAGGGGTTTAAGGATCCCTTGCACTTCTGTGGATCTGTAACCTCACTTCTAATATTTATTAAATCACTGTTTCTTCAGTAGTGAGAGTTGAATATTGCATATTGCATAGGCCTGAATTGGAAGTTGATACAAGCAGTAAAAATTTAGCATTGACTCTTAATGAAAAACTTATATATTGTAATGAATTCTCTCTTATTATTTACATCTATTGTCCTTATTATTTTTACCATGAGGGCTTCTCAATGACAAGAAATTTGGGTGAAATTACCTAATAAACCCATTTATTCATTGCCTAGCAGTTTGTAGTAAGGTATTCCCAGTGCTTCCATGTGGTGAGGAGCGTCTCAATGTCTCAGAAGTAAACCAGCCTTGTGTTTGCCACGAAGGCACACCTTTACGGCTTACCGTGTCCCATTTTGTTGCTTTTCTTCTGAACTCTCTCAGTGCTTTATTCTGTTCTGAAAGTTATTTTTATGAAAGGAATGTGTTTTCCAGAAGCAATCCTAGGCAATCTTGCATGGGTTTGAGTTTGCTTTTTGAGAAGCTGTGCTTTTCAGTATATATCCGTAGCTCCATGACAATCCTTCCTTGGATCACATATGTCAGTGATGATAAGCTCCGCAGCTTCCTGCATCTCCAAGTCGCTTCAGCATGCTTTTTTGTGTAGGTTTATGTCAATTCATTTTAATATATCTCAGAACAAATGTCATCAGGATCCAATAATCACAGTTTATTGGATGGACAGAAAGCAGGCAGTGAAGTCTCTATTGGGATTTTCAGCATCAATTTATGAGGTGCATTGCAAAACTAAAATCCATCTGATTTCCATCAGCTTGGCTATAAATGTAGGCATAATGATTCTATCCACTTATTTTCAAATCAATTTAACATAAGTATCTCCCAGAATTAGAAGACATGGATCACTGCACAGTTTAGACACTAATATAGTGGTTTCTACTCGCCAATGTCCAATACCACTGATTAGTTTAGTGTCCCACTCCTGTATTCACTCCACATCATTAGCAACTATTGGAAACAGTAGATTTGTGGGTTTGGGGCTTTCCTACACAATCCATGCAATTTAGAGAATAGAAAATGCAAAATGTTTTAATATTAACTGTTGCAGTTGATAACGTCTAAGTGCACCAGAATGCTAAAAATTATTTAGTCCTTTGGGGATAGAAATGTCAATAACTTAAAATTTGGAAATTTGGACTGACATATTCCTGCAAAACTTGGACTGAGTAAAAATGTCTATTTTATAAGTAAAATGGAACTCTAGTTTTATGTTCTCTTCCAGTTTTCAGCTATCTCATCAGCTTTGCTGGAGTGCAGGTGGTTTACATCAGTGTAGTAATGCTGATGGCTGAAATGGGGGCACATTCCAAGTTAGACAGGGTATTAGTGGGATTTGTATGCAAATATGCATCTCAACATTTCAGCATGTGCATTATTCCAGAGAAAAATTCAGTTCACAACATGTAAAGAAAGAATTGAGACGTTAAGTTGGGTGCATTTTAACGAGGAAGTTTAATTTGTATTTTCTATGTTTATTTATAGGGAAGGCTTTATAATGAACAGGATGCTCATCTGATCAAATGCAATGATGCAATTAAATAGCTTCTTGTTGAAACAGGTTTTATGGTGCTTATTAAAAGTAAATATAAATAAATGTTTGAAGATCTGTGTGATCAGAAATGCCTTTTGATATCAGATGGAAATATATCAGTGCCTAAAATGCCTTAACTCTTTATTTAAATGTGGCAGATGAGTGTTTATAACATCATTGCACCGGATTACTAAAAAACACAACTGATATAACCCATTTGGTTTTTTCAAAAGCTTTTGTCAGAGACCTCATGGAAGGCTATTAAAAAAACAACACAAAGTAATCATGGGCTAAATCAGAAATATCCGGGTCAAAGACAGAATCCAGTATGAGAGTAAACTGTTCGAAATTTGGAGAACTCAGGAAGAGTAAAAATAGATTTTTTTCTGCTGCCAATCGGAGTGGGAAATCTATGGACAGAAACATCCAAACAAGCCACTGTGTCTACTGCCACTTTTGCTTCTGCTTTCATTAAAGAGATTGATGTTATGAAATGTGCGAAGCAATTAAAGGCATGAACAAATGAGAAAACTGATACTAAGCAAGATAAGTGCTTGTGTTAGTTATGTATTTTCATGGCCACTGAGCTGCAGGAAATACACCCCAAGGTGAGCTGTCTGAAATACACCCCAGAGAAAAAGAGCTGTTGGGACAATCTCAGAGCTGTCACTGGTTATCTGAGAGAGCTTATGGGAGGGGGTGTCCAGAATACTGGAAAAGTGCAATTATTGAGACTATCTTATAAAAGGGGAGAAGAGGATGGATTTGTCAGCTTAACTTCAATTCCTAGAAAAATCCTGGAGCAAATAACCAAGCAAACAATTTGTAAGCCTCTAGGAGATAACTAAAAATGAGTGACAGCCAACATGGATTTGTCAGTGTGGTGGGTTGACCTTGGCTGGATGCAGGTGTCCACCAAACTTCCCCATCATCCCCCTCCTCAGCAAGATGCAAGGGGAGAGGGGGAATAAGATGGAAAAATATCCCTCATATAAAGACAATTTAATAAAGTAAAATCAAAGGCCGTGCATGGAAGCAAAGGAAACAAAAGACGTATTCTCCACTTCCGATCAGCCACTTCCCGGGAAGCAGATCTGGGAGGCAAATATCATAATAATGAATATACGGCCTGCCTTCTCCTTTTGTCTTAGATTTTACTGCTGAGCAGATGTCATATGGAATGTCCCTTTGGACAGGTTGGGTCAGGGTCCTGGCTGTGTCCCCTCACAAGATCTTACTCACCCCCAGCCTGCTGGTGAAGGGGGAATGTTGGAGAGGCAGCGCTGGTGCTGTGCCAGCTCTGCCCTGCAGTTCCCAAACACTGGGGTTTTATCAGCACCTTTCTACACACCAGTGCACAGCACAGCAATGTGGGGGCAGCTGTGGGGAAATTAATTCCAGGCCCAACACAGTCAGAAACAAATCTTGTCAAACCAACTTCCTTCTTTGAGAGGGTAACAGGTTTGTAGATAGGGCAGAAGCAGTAGATGCTGTCTGTCTCCATTTCAGTGAGGTATCTGTCAATGTTTCACCTGACACTATCATAATAACAAAGAAAACATTGGCTGGATTAAACTACTATAAAATGGATAAGGAAATGGCTGGAAATCTGTACTCAAGCCATATGGAAGAAAATAAGAGATGTTTATTAGGACAGAAGATGCCAAGTCACTGAAAAGAGGCCCAAGCACTTGGGAGGGAGAGAATTCCAAATGAGTTCCACAATTTGCACATTCAGTCTGGAACACCTAGGATGACTTCAGGGAACAACTGGCTAATCAGCAGCTCTGCGGAAAAAGAGCAGTGATGGAGAATAAGATAAGAGAGGATCTCTGAAATTAATACTATCAGCAAAGTGACACTTTTGCAGAAAAGCCAAATGCTATTACGCGATGTACAAGCAGAAATAATCTCTGTAAGATACATGACATAATCTTTCTGCTCTATTTGGCATGAATGAAGTCGTAGCTGAAGCGTGGTGTTCCCTCTGCAGTTTGCATTTCAAGAAATATTTGCATCAGGTAAAGGAAGAGCAGAGTGATTAGGGGTGTAGAAACTTGACCTATTAGAAATCAAAGAGTTGAGATTGCTTCCTCAAGAGAAAAGACCAAGTAGAGACAAGATTAGTAGTCTTCAAATACATAAAAAGTGGCTGGAAAGGGGGAAAGATTGAATTGTTACAGGTACCCATTTTCTATGTGACAAGAAATAATGTGCTCTAAATTGCAGAAAGGGATATTTATGTGAGACATTGGAAGAACTTTTCAGTGGTAAAAACGATTACAGACTTAAACAGGTTGCCTGAAAGATTCTCAATCTCCTCCACCAAAGACCTTAAGGCCAGTTTAGATAAATATATATTACGAATAGTTCAGAGAGAGCTAATCCTGCCTAGGGTAAAAGAATGACCCCTTGATGTTCCTTCCATACATTTTTTCCTTATTTCTCCAAGACATTGACACAATGGAGCACAAAGGTTCACTCTTCAGAGTCATGAACGGAAAGCATTTGCTAATGATGTGCACAATGGATAAGCAATGCATTGGCAGATGACACAGCCGTTTTCTCCAGTTAAAGTTTATTCAGAGGAATATCTGACAGTGTTATGTGAGAAAAATGATAGCAAGAATATCTTGAAATACGTATTCATAGTGCTGGATAGGCTGGCTAGCAAAATAGGAGACCTTGACAAATTAGAGATATGAGCAATCACCAACCACATGAAGTTTAATAAGGGTGTGATTCTTGGGGTGTCCTGCACAGGGTCAGGAGTTGGACTTGATTATCCTGATGACTTCCTTCCAGCTCAACATATTCTAGGATTTTCTGATTCTGAGTTCTAGGTGACTGTGCAGAGGACACAGGAAGGGCTTCTTCGGCCTTGCCCAGTGCTGAAACTGAGCATGAAAAAAGGAGTCCACATTAACACTTTAAAATGCTTTTAGGTAAAGTTGAAGGATTTTATTGGGTTTTAACTAGTATTATTATATGAATTTGGGTCATGCTTTAGCAGAAGTACAGAAGCCCAAATTTGTATTGTTTCCTTATTACAGAGGAACTGAATGACCAGACTGGTTGGAGATGAGTGGGGAATATTAAAAAGCTTGCAAAAATAATGATACACTGGAGTGTATTTCATCTTACAATTCAAGATCACATGAGCACAGAATATCATTTGTGCCATTCAAAGCAATAAGGGAAATTAAACCCTAGAATATCTCTAATTAGAATTTTTTTAAGTTACCTGCCACTTAGAGAATTTTGGCTTGGAGACAGCACTGTGTTCATCAGAAGAGCAATACAGCAGCACTCACAAATAGGCAGTACATTTTTAACTCCATAAGACTGCTTCAGATCTCTGTATAATAGAGGTCTGTATTCTGTTAAAGGCTTTTCTTCTCCTCAGTACCATTATTAGCCACCAGAGTCTACACTGGGCCATTCTTCCCTTGCAGACACATGATCCGTTCCAATTTGCTTCTTTGAAATTAGCAACTCTCTTTTGGAGAAAGAGATTTCACCTAACAGCAGCACATTCCACATCGCAGGGAAATACATAAAATCACAGAATCACAGAATGGTTTGGGCTGGAAGAGACCTTAAAAATCATCTTGTTCCAATTCCCTGCTGTGGGCAGGGACACCTTCCACTAAATCAGATTGTTCCAAACCCCATCCAACCTGGTCTTGGATGCTTCCAGGAATGGGGCAGACATAGCTTCTCTGGATAACCTCTGCCTCCCCACCCTCACATGAAAGAATTCCCTCCTAACACCTAAACTACACCTCCTCTCTTTCAGTTTAAACCCTTGTCCTGTCACTGCCCATGGTACAAAGTTGCCTCAGTGAGGTCTCCATGCAGACTTTTTTCTCCAGGTTGAACAGCCCCAACTCTCTCAGCCGGTCTTCGGAGGAGAGGTGCTCCATCCTTATGATCATCTTCATGGCCTTCTCTGGTCTCATTCAAACAGGTCCATGTCCTTCCTATGTTGGAAGTCTGAGAGCTGGATGCAGCACTGCAGGTGAGGTCTCATGAGAGCAGAGCAGAGCAGAGGGGGAGAATTCCCTCCCTCAGCCTGCTGGTCACACTTCTTTTGATGCAGCCCAGAGAGACAAGTCTACAAATCAGCCTATGCAGCATCAGATATGAGTTTACTGTGTCTTTTGAAATAGCCAAGGTGTTATCTGGAGCCTTTACCATGAGAATGAGCCAAAAAGACACTTTATGCATAAAGACACCAGTGATTCCTCATAACAGATGTTGCCCTCCAAGTCATCAAAGAACAAATCCATTCTTCAAAAGTCACAAAACATAACACGACATTGCTGGGTTTTGTTGAAATTGTAAGATGAAGAAACAAGATCTTTCCACCTGCCAAGAGCGTCAGGGAGAGAACCCTTGCTGTTTGTATTTCCTATCTAAATGTATTCGGCTTATATCTCAATAAAATGATTGTTGTATTTCTCCCACCAGCAGTCATCCTCTCAAAGTGGATAATTGTGCCTCAGAGTCTCTAGACTGTGTTGGTGTTCTTTGGATATAAACTGCCACACAGAAAGCTCAAAAAATCATCTGCTTTCAAGGTTTAAGTTTTATCATAAAAGAAAGACAATTGCTTGCACAACTTTTAGATGAGGAAAAGTTATTAGCAGAGTTTAAAGGTGTTACTTGTTGGAATACAGCAGTGCAGACTTGACAATTTGAAATTACTGTAAGTGTCACTAAATAAAGTAATGGGGTCAAATCTCATGTGTCTCTAAACTGGTACAGGTCCATGGAGTTTAACAACACTGTGCTAATTACATCAGCAGAGAATTTGCCCTCTAGTTTCTAAGGGCCTGTCACAGACAAAAGTGCTTTGCACAGGCGTTTATTCTCAATTTGATATCCTTGGATGTGCTGGTTTGTGTTTATGTGGTTGCAGACACTGATGCAGGGATAGATCTGTGCAGTTCCCTGGTTCTGGCATGGCTATCAGCAATCTGTACGTTTTCATTTTGAACTCTGGCACCTTGGAATAAGCTGGAGAAGAACTAATAACTCTGCCTGGTGTCTCCAGGTCTAGAGAGATCTGAAATGCTTTTATTGATAGACGATGAACTCTGTTAGTGACTGAGGAGTGTGGAGAGAGTTGAGGGGGGTTCTGCTGATAAAAAAACCCCATAACTATTGAACTACTTTTACTAAGAAAGGGAAAAAAGCAAGCAAACAAAACAATTTAACGTACTGTGTATTAGGCTTGAATTCACCTTAGGCCCTTTATCTACTTTTTTCATCCTGTTTTCTCTCTGCTTTATTCCCTGCTCAAGCCTGTAAGGATTTGACAGCAGTGCTGCCCTTTAGCAATACTAGCTCTGCATGGGAGGGCAGCAAAATATTAGCTGGTTTAATGACATTCCCTGACTCCCTAGAAGAGCAGCATTCATCATCATCACTTAAGAAAACACCTCATCTCAAGTAGACAAGCTCAAGCAGGTTATTGCATCCACATCCATTACAAGGTTGCAACACCTACACTGAGGTTACCAAGAGTCAACATATGTTTTACTACTACTTCAGAGAAAATTAATGTATTGAACCACAGAGCTAGCTAATTATCCATATCATTGACCCCGACACCTTAATGGAAAGTGTTGTTCACCCACTCCACAGCAGCTCACACAGAATTAGCGTTAGATTGAACATATAATAATTAAGGTCTGAAAGCCCTTAAGAAAGAAGAAAAGAGGCCACTTTTGGTCTGTCTTACCACCTCTCTCCTGTTCCTCTCTCAGGTGCAGCTCTAAGGAGGCTTTCAGTTCACATAAGTGTGTTCCAACCTTGTGTCAAACAGTGATGTCCAAGGCAGTTTTCCCTTGGTCCTAAGACCACGGATAGGTTCCTTTGTTAATTCAGGCTAGAAGGGACCTCATCCATCCAAGCTCCTGCTCACAGCAGGTTCAGCAATGAAGCCTGACCAGGCTCCTCAGGGCTTTTACAGTGCTGGGCAGCAGAAGCAGTGCAGAGCTGTGAGCACAACGCTCTGTCTTCTCAGCTGGATTGGTCCTGCTGATCACCGAGTGCCACAGCCACCTCTTCCCTATGTAGGACTAACTCTGCCATGTAGAGTCTGTGTCTGCTTCCTTTTAACTCTACTCCTTGCTAACACCCCAGCACTTTGTCACCATGCTCGTAACACTGACATAGTAAGTCCCAAAATGCAGCTCTAAATATATAATTATTTGTGGTTTCCCAAACACCATCTATTTTCTAATTTCTTTTCCATCATTAATTTTCCTCCTCTTTGCTGACTTACCAGTTGTCTTAAATATTATCCTTTTAAGTCTCCATGGTGTCCAATGAAAAGGAATTTGGCTTCTGAGTGTGCTTTCAGACTTAATCTTGCAATTATCTACTTCATATTGTTCATCACTCTGGCCAGGCACTCTCTTTATGAGAATTATTTGGCCTGAATAAATATTTTCTAAGTCTGAAGACTCAGATTCAATAAAGTTTATGGAGGCTTTCATCTTTATTGATATTGTGAAAGTCTGCAGTGTGATTTTTTTTTTTTTTAACTTAGTGGCATAGTAGTTTCCTTGGTCTCATAACAATACTCCTGTCCAAGAGTTAGGAGAACTGTAGAAACTACCTTTTCAGAATTTTGATTCTTCTTTTCCTTACTGGACTCAGAAACTGGATTGTAGGATATAAAGGTATGGAAAATATTAAGACCACCACATAGAACTGAAATTAGAAATACAAGGTTTATAAAGTGTGTTCCAGATGGCTCTAAACTTCTCACAAAAGTTTTTTCTGCCTTGACCTGAAGTTTTTAGCGTATTAACGGTTTGTATGTATTAAGTGTGTACCACTGCATCTTAGTGTTTATGCAAAGTAACTTCAGGCAACTGTCGAACTTTCAGAAGTGCTGACAATTTTGAAATCCTTAAAAATCGAGTTCCTCTGGAATGAGCAAAACAACACTGTCTCATGACAAAACTTCCATGAAGCAGACAGAAACATAATAATGGCTTCAGAAGCTGAGATCCCTCAGGAAACACACCATCGTTTCAAAGCAACAATGCACAGATTTGCTCAGGATGCAGCTGACTGCTGAAAGCAAGAGCATCTTTCTAGTCTTGAACCTTTAACCAAATATCAGTATGAAGATTTAGGCACCAAAACCAAGACACCGTCCATGGAAAAGTAAACTTGACCTTGACTGAGTAGAAGGTTGAACTAGACAACACCATCTTGTCCCTTTTCACCTGTTATACTAGGAATCATGAAGAAGATAACTTTTTAGGACATATTCTTGCATATTTAATTTCCAGGTTTATTACTGTCAGCTTAAAACTATGAATTTTCTGAAGAAATTAACTTAAAAAACCTCAATAACAACAAAGAAGCAGTAAAATTAAATTAAATATCACTCTTCAAAATCCAGACCAGAAAATACAAAGTTTGTAAGGCAAATACAGTAAATCTATGTACATATTTTAATGGATTAGAAGTATAATACACGTGGATGACTGTCCTGTGCTATGTTTTATTTGCTACACCAAATGCATCATATCTTATAAACCACTGAGAATTGTGCTCCTGTATTAATTACATTTTTAAGTGATTTTCTAATCTTTGAACCATTTTACTGTCTGACTGTTGCAGAGAGTGTATTAGAATTTCACACAGCACTGCTATTTGAAAGAATTTAAATAGTAAGCAAAAGCTCTCCATTTTTTGTGTTCTTTCAGCCATTTATTTCTATTAGTATCAAAGTGGCTGTTTTACATTATGCAAACAGTCCTTGCAAAAGCAAGCTGGATTGTAGGTTAACTCTTAGAGAAGAAATATATGCTGTGATAACATTACCCGGTGTGGATGTGTTACACTTAAGGCATTACCTTCAGTATAAATCACTCTTTATATGAAATAAAAGTGCTTTATTGCATTACAGCGAGATCCTAAACCACAGTAGATGGATGTAGTAGGATGTAATCTGGCTGCCAGTCAATTGGTGCGCTTTGTAAAGTAAAGGATGAAATTGTAGACAATGATATCCAGAAGAACATAAAAATCTGATGTATACCCACAAAATCAATGGCTATTTAGAATGAAGCTTGAAAACTTGGTATAAAACACTATCTTTGCCTCATCGAGCTAGGCCTACATCTTGTCCCATTGAGTGGATTTATGGAGGCAGCACTGCAGTGTCCTTAAATGAATGAGAATTCCCTTGCTCCTTCAGGTCTAAGATACACAGTGGAACATTATGACCTGTTGAAATTTCTCTGAGCAGCAGCAAAGGTAATAACAGCTTCACTGCCAGGGATATGGTAAATCAACCCATTTTTCCTTTTAAGGATATCTTTGCTTGTGAATTTTATAACCATCGTATAAATATATGTTTACCAAAACAAGGAATTAATTTGTTTTCAGAACTTGCCAGAAATTTTCCATACGTGTTCTTGCAGTAGGAAAGGACAAAAAAAATAGTGTCGTGAAAATGATTTTTTTTTTCTGGAAATGTCATTTTTCTGAGAAAGGCATCTTTTTTTCTGCCTTAAAAAAAGCCATATACATTTGGACTGAAAGGCATATTTACTGTTCTTTTTTTTTCCCCTCCAAGAATTTCCTCTGTACATTACTAACTAATCCTTAAGTAGCAGTTTTCATCAGTAGCTTTCAAATCAGCACAAAGGAGAAAAATGTCATTGTTCCTCCTGAACCTACGGCACAGCAAGGGGGGAGGAAGGAGATGCTAAGTGGCTTGCATTAATCTCCCAGCATGCCAGTGCAGCAAAACCCACCTCCCAAACCCTAGGACTGTTTTCTACTCACTTTTGCACATCCAGCCAGCACTCCTTGCTTGCCTGCTCTTTTGGAAAGAATCCCACTGAAATCCTCAGCCCAAAATACCTCTAAATATGGCAGAATACAGATTAAACCTTTTATATTTGAGCAGTTCATCTGCTGAAGGAGGAACTCAAGGCTCAGTTAGAAAAAGTTCTTCCTTCTCAGTTTGTCAGTTTCTGAGTACTGGGAGCCAAACAGTGCGAATTTTTGTGCCTTGAATATTTATTGTTTTACTTTGTAGCTCAGCAAAGAAGAAGAGAGCAGGTGTGGAAGGCAGGGAAGAACAGTGGGGCTCCTTCAAGACAGGAAAAAATACTCTCAGGCATGGGGAGAAAAAGAAAGAATAAGCTGCTCTGTGCTCTGCCTGCAGTGGAGGAGATGAACTACATTCCCAACAGCAGTTCTGCCTCTTGCTCCATGCACCTCATTTTTTGCATAATAAGAGAAAATTATACTTTGTCATGCTGTATTAAAGATAATTATCTCCTGCAGTCCTTGTGGTTTTCTATGGTTCTGTAGGTAACCCAGTTACAGTCCTTGATATTTGCACAGCAACTGGTTGTTACTGCCTCAGAAGAGAAGCTCTTTGCTTGTTCCTGAAGAAGTCTTTATCAATCCAGATGTTAATCTTGACTATTGGTCATTCAGTCAGCAACAGCACGGTCAGCAAGGACAAAAGGAAGGAAATACCCATGGAAGTTGTACTGATTTCCACAAAGCAGTGAGTGCGGAAAAAAGTTTAGGTCTAGTGGGGCTGGAATTCTCCATGGTAGCTGCTCTTCTAACAGAGGGCCTTTTGTAGGAAAACCAGTCACTAGAAGAGACATCCAAGGATCAAATTTTGGAGATCCTGTAGGTGTATTCATTCCCAAAGCCTGGAAATCTGAGTATGTCCTTGAGAGTATCACAGAGTTCATGTTCACTGATACAGCTGAATAAATGGCTGGCAGACAGATGTGAGTCACAACTGTGAAAAGGGACCAAAGAGATGAAAACCAGACCAACAAAAGAGATGCCTTGAATGAGAGCAAGAGATAACTCTACGTCACTGAATACAGTGAGCCTTCCAGCATCTTCAGAAAGCCTACTGGATGCTGCCCGCATTGGACACCTGAGACACTCCAGTGCAGTAAAGGGCTTGCAGGTTGTGAAATGCTGTGAATTTCTTATCCCTGGAAATGTTCAACGCCAGCCTGGATGGGGCTTTGAGCAGCATGGTATAGTGGAAGCTTGAAACCAGGTGGTATTTAAGATCCTTTTCAACCCAAATAATTCTATGATTCAACAAAATGTAAAACCAAACCATGTGCTCCAGTATTTAAGCACACAAAGGCTTAGCTTTGCCTACAAGCCAGCACTGGGGTCCTCCTTGTCTCAGGGCTTTCTTTCTCCGACTTCCAGGAGTGCAGTCACACATGAGGTCAGGATGCTTGGGTCCCTCATGTGCATTTTTACCTTATGGAAATACCTGAAAACATCAGCTCAAATAACTGCACCGTGTACCAGCACTACAAAAGACAGTAGGATTCTCAAGTCACCTATCATTTAAATAGACAAAAGAATGGGAGAATGTAAATATTATCATTCCTGCTGAGCAAACAGAGAGCTGGTATCACTCAGAGAGGTCAGGCGGATTAAGGAAGAAAACCCAGATCGCGCGACTCCCAAACCAGTGTCTGAACCACACAACCGCAGTTGTGTTCTCCACAGAGCTGCTCTCTCCGGGTTTTGATCAGCATATATTGCTTCCAGCAGTTACTGTGTCTGATTTCCACATCCCTATTAAATTATTCTATAGATGATGTAAAAGGTCAGGGGAAAAAAAAACCACATGCAAAAGTGTTGAGAAAAATGCCACCCCTTTTCTGAAGGCTTATTGTAAAATAAATAAATAAAGTAGTATTAAAGAAGGAAAAATTACCAAGGGAGTCATAAAAAGTTAGCTTTAGGCCAGAGAAATGTTGCTTTTCATTTCTATATATTACATGAGAATATTTTGTGGACTAACAGTGCATGAATAATGTTTTATTAAAATGTATATCTTTACAGCTTTATTTTATCAGGTCCTTCAAGGCCTGGGATAAAAAAGGTTTAACAAGTTTGACACATGCTGATTTAGCATTTATACCACAAACTGAATCTGCTTTGTGAGGAAAAATAGGCCAGCTTTCAAAATACAAACACTGTGAAGTATTCAAAGTGAAACAAAACAAAACTGAGAAGTGAGAAGAACGAAAAAAAATAAGAAGAAAAATGCAAACCATGATCATTCCAAACCTGCTGTGCAAAGGTTTTAGACTAACTTTGAAAATATATCGCATTAAATGTTGTAGCACTGATGATTCCAGCATCCAAGTTTCCTAAAGGAGTATGTAAATCTGGTTTGTAGAATTCATCTAAAAGTAGTCAGTGTGTGTTTGTCCTCTTTTATTCTTTCAAATGAGTGCAAGATCTGGCCCTTCCTGAGTCACCTTAACCCTTTCAGCTAGCAAACACTAAGACTAGAAGAAAACCATTTTCAGAATGTAAAAGAGTTTTAAAATTCTAAATTAATGTCGCATCCTTGGTTGCAGAAGGAGATATTTTAGAAATCTCCTTGTTCAGCCTCTGTCTCCAACCCAGAAAAAATGCTGCAAGCCCCAATACTTAGGAGGAAATATGCTTTTTCTGTGTTAGGGTAAACTGTGACCTAGATTTCTGTGATTTTGAAGTTAGTCAACCCTCAGTTAAACTCTTATCTAACCTGTCTTGACTTTTAAAATGTTTTTAAGCACAATTTTTCTTTTTTGCACAAAGCCTGGATAGCTGGCACATTTTACAACTTTGCATTTCCATTATTAAAATTGCCAGATGGAGACCAGTTAAAATGATTTTTATTTCCGTTACTTTGATATTTTTGCACTTCTGCTTTTCAAGTAACCAGATGGGGGTTAGCTAAATCCTCTGAGCTACTTCTTTATAAATGGACTGTAGAGACAAGTGTATAAATCTATATGCTAAGCTTGCTGGAATTGCTACAACACTACAATAGGCAAAGGATGGATAACATATCCTTTTTGTGAACAGGACACCATCTTTATAGACCTAATCAATAAACTAATTAAGATTTGAAGTGTACCAGTGCCCAGCTTCATGGTGAGGCTTTTATGTTCTATCTACATCTCTTCTACATTTCCTATATTTCTGCCAAATTAAAGACAACAGAAAGTTGCCTCTATCATGGCACATACCTGAACTTTTATTTCTTGTTATATTGAGTAGCAGAGACCCGCTCTACATCATGACTTAACATGTCTGTTAGAAGGAAAGATACTTTATATGAAGCCACGAATGTTTTCTCTGAGAAATACATTCTTGTGATATTCATTAAAACTAAATACTATTTCTAATATTTTTTCTGACCCCTGTATTCTCTTTGTTTTAAAACTCCAAAGCTTTCTAGTACCTTAAAGCCCTTTTCGTACTGATCATTCCAGAGGTAATTAAAATATTTTTTATTTATATAGCAATTTCCCCACCATTAATTTTTTAATTTAAGAGATTCCAAATCTACTTGGATGGGTATAGGTGGACACAGCCACTTTCTGAAACAATCCAGGAGAGGGAAATTGTGATGGTTGTCATATTCCATTGCAATTTCCCAAAATTATACGGATATAATTTATAAAGCCTGAATGTCAAAAGTTAAAATTACCAGACCTGGTCTCATCAAGTACACATCACGATTTTGATTAAACCAACAGTCCTTTACTTACATATATCTGCTTGAAATAACTGAGTACAGGAATTTTACATTAGAAATTCTATAATTTATTAGCTCTGTGGAAAGGTCCTTTGTCCTTTTAGAAACAGAGTAGTTTGCAGCTTTAGCCAACAATTTTTATCTTAACTACTGTCTAGTGTCAACTAGAATAAATCTTTCTGTAATAGCCTTCATAGGCAATAAATACTGGGGTGTGTGAGAGAACATGCTTCATGTGGAAACAGGTGTGGTTAAATATTTGGTAACATTTACAGAAATTTTAAGTCATTTTTTTCTTTTTAGGCTGTATTTAGTATGAGATAGGTTCACACTTTCCTGAATAAATAGCATAACTCTAAACAAAAATTACCAGTTTGTCTCCATTGTATGTTTTACTGCTGGGTAATTCAAAACTGAAAAAAAATGGTGAAATCATCCAAGGGAAAAAAATAGTTAGATTGGGTAATGGGGCTAATAGAAAGTGATAATTGGGGAAGCTATGAAAGCTGGAAATTTTGTAGTCTAATAATAAAGGAACAAATGTTAATTTTGACTGTTTCACAGTAATCTGCACAGAAGATTTGTGTAGCAATAGAAATCTGGTCAATGAAGAAGTTGTCTTGGGATTTTCATACAAATTGACAAGCCCTGCACATCTACTTTTTCTGGTGACGTATTATCCTGCTTGTCTAGCTGCCTCTCCTATGGATTTCCATTTCACATTTAACTTCTAAACCATTTGTGAATATAGTATAAGACTGTGACAACAGTAGGACACTATAAATCCTTACAGCTCTTTCCAACCTATGCTGTGTGTTCTGTGGCGAATTTCTCTTGGCTTCAATGGCAACGGCTCTGAAACACTATCACAGATTTAATTTAATGTCACCCTTCTCATAATATTTTGTTCTTCTTTGGTTTAACCTTCTTTCCCATTTGAAGAGTGACAATAAGGGTTAATTGCTGCAAGTGCTCGTTGATATGAAGTCAGCTGAGGGCTGCTGATGAGTGAGCTCAGGAAGGTCTGCAGAGCACGTTGTTTTGCTTTGTTTCCAGCTCAGCATCGCGGGCGGCCCAATCCTCTCTGCAGGCTCTGCTCCCACAGAGTTGTCCAGATGGTCTGGCTCCGTCTGCCTTTCCTTTCATGTAAGGTGGGGAAGTGGTGAGGAAAGTTTGTGTCTGCCTGAAATGACTCATCCCCCAGATCCCCGGGCCTCAGCTGCTGCACAATCCTCAAAAGATCCCAACATGTGCCCTACACCATTGTTTTCCTTTTCTCTTCCTTTTTTTTAATAATGTCATCACCACATCTTGCTCCTTGAGCCCCAGAAGGATGCAGGGGAGCAGATGTGGCCCCCCGTATTATCTCAGTAGTGTGGCAAGCTGGAGAGTGACAGGCAGGACATGTGAGGATGGCTCTGGCAGGCTAAGGCCACAGCACAGCAGACGTTCCAGTGATTGAGCAATTTTGGGAAAAGGCCCAATGTGCAGGTTTGTGAAAGATATAACCTGGCTGAGATGTATTGGAGATCAGTCTCCCCCCATTCCCCACTGACAGCCTGACCCTCAGCTGGTAGACCATACACACAGTGCTCGTGTTTCAGTCAAATCATAGCTGGAACAGCCAAGAGGATTTTAAACAAGCTTGTTTAGTACGATATGTGAAGGTCCTGGCAGCCCAAACTCAAAATTTTACCTGTTCATCAATGAAATACATTTTCTTATTGCTTACATGAGTTAATTCCTTTGCTGTACCATGAATTAAAATTAAGGGAACTGGGAATTTATATTAAAGAAATCTGATATAGTTATCTTGTTGAAAGAGTGCTGGTTTGAATAAACAGATTCAGTACCCCTACCCATAAATAGTCTAAAAATGTTGGAGTGGGAAAAAAAAATAAAAGTACTGGAGAACATTTTTGGACCATAGGATGACTGGGTTTGGAAAGGACCTCAGAAGGTCTCTACTCAAAGCTGTGACAGCCATGAGGTCACACCAGGGTGCTCAAAAAGAGTAATCTGAAAAATGGGTCTCTGTAAAACATAAAATATACTTGCCATAATAAAAGTACTTGAAATGGAGCTCATTTGTGGAATTAATGAATGAATGGAATAGGAAGTGCCCAGAGGCTGGGTGCTGTGAAGATCTGAGCAGGTCGATAAGGGCATGGACCACGGATGGCAGGAAAAGCACTAAACCCACAGCCTGCATCTGCACTGGCAGGACTGAGAGTGCACATCCCTCAGGGATGTGACGTGGTGATGCAAAGGTGTCTCCCCTGTGCTGGTTTTGGCCAAAACCAGCACACTCGGCTCAACTATTTCAAGCAAGAGACACAA
This sequence comes from Lycocorax pyrrhopterus obiensis, assembly GCA_014706295.1. Lineage (NCBI taxonomy): Eukaryota > Metazoa > Chordata > Aves > Passeriformes > Paradisaeidae > Lycocorax > Lycocorax pyrrhopterus. The sequence continues at coordinate 5,537,692 of JACSVZ010000015.1, forward strand.
ATAAAACCCCAGGATGTGTTATTCCATAAGCACGAGTCATGGAGGTGAATCGAGGTGTGATGGGAGATGGCCCCATCCTTGGAAAGGTGGGATAGGAGACTGAACAATCTGGTGAAAGGTGTCCCTGTCTGGGGTGGCAGGGTTGGCACTTGATGGTCTTTAAGGTCCCTTCCAACCCGGCACATTCTAGGATTCAATAATTTCATTTTCTGACTCAAGGCTACCGTATCCATGCACTTGGTAGCCAATAATCGATAATGATTTGTTTGGGGTTTTTAAGTTTCAAACATAAATGATATTGTGCTCGATGCAAACAAAGTCTCTCCTGGACTTCATTATGTAGGATAAAGATGAATTTGTCCCTAGACTGGAAGTTAGTGTTGCCTAAGGATGAATGATCATGACACGATTACATTCAGAACAGCAAACTGAGTACATTCCTGCCACTCATTCACATACTGGCGCTTTCAAAGAGATAATTTTCCAAAGGAGAAGAATTCTGAATGAAACTGATTGAAAAATAGACGGTTCTTTATTCATGGTTTATTAGATTATCATAATTCCACAGTGAGGAAAGAGGATACCTTTGGCTGAAAACTTATGCCTTCTCAGTAATATGGACAGCAATTTTAGATAGATAGAGATACAGCAAGAGAAAATGAGGGGGAAAAAGGAGGAATAGGGGAAAATGAAAATTTATGAAATATATCAGGTTGTAATAGAGAAGCCAGAGGCAGAGCAGGGGGTGGCTGTCAGGACTACAACCAAGTGGGAGAAACTGAAGGTGTGCCAGGAGCAAACAGCAGTGCTATAGCTCAGGGGACTGTGAACATTTATTGCCACATACTGGTATTGTTGCTGCTAAGGCAGTAACAGTCTTTGGCTCTGGGATAGCCTATTTACTTCAAAGTGCTTCTTCTATCACTCTTTAATTTGGGAATTCCTGCCTTTAGGAGCCCTTTTCTTGTATTATTGAAAATGACATGATTTCTAAAAGTCCAATGTATTTTTTATCCACTGGGTTATTTTCTTAATTGTATTTGCTGGAGATAGATTCAATTGCAGTTTTGTTCACCTTCAATTTATGTTCCTATTTCTGAAGCCTTTGGCAGTCTTTCAAAGAGTGTCCATACACACTGAATTTAGTCCCTCAGCTTTAGATGATAGCTCTCAATAAATTCACATGCACTGCTTGCAGAGGGGAGAGCACCTTCCCTTTCCTCCTCCAAGCAGGCCTCCAGAATAAATCATGATCCGAAACACTTCATTGATCTTGGTAAAGCTCTCCTTTCTGCCAAACTCGATGGCTGATGAAGTTGCAGCTACTATTCCTCCAGTCTTGTGCCAGGTTTTATAGCAGAAAGTAAAGATTCCGTGCTATATTAATGTTTAAGTGTTGTTTTTCCATTCCAGGTGTCCAAAAGCTGTCCTGACACCCCGGTCAGGACAGCTTCCCATGGCAGTTTTGCTCAGACAAGAGTTTGGAATATCAGTTCAGGTGGTTTCACTAAAATCATTTTCACCTCTGATGGTAGGGGAGAGGGGCCAGGTGGGAGCTGGGAAGTAGGCTTTTTCTCTTGCAAGAGCTGGCAAACATTCAGCGTGTACAGGTGAGGATAAGAAACGGCACTGCTTCTCCATGCTGGGCTGAGCACTCTTTTAAAACAGTTTCTTCTAAAGTAGTTTCATACTTCCTTCTGTATATGAACTCTTGGTATAGGTCATTACTACCCAGAGATAAAGTTTTCAATACCACGGCAGGAAAGACAGGGGTGGGAAATGGTTTTTTTCTAGATCCTGGGTGACAAATATTTTGGTTCTGTATTTGAAACATAGCAGAATTATTTGCCCATATCACCTAAGGATGATGAAATTTGTTTCAAATTCATAGAAGTTTAGATATCCAGAAACATTTCTTGGGAATGGATCATCTTAAATATGTAAATTTGGTTAATCTGCACTGAACGGGAATTTTTATTTGCCTTGCTGTGGCCATGGTTAAGGTTATGTCAGTTCAAAAAAGGCAGTTGGGCTTCCCCACATAAGCACAGGCTGCTCAGTCTGTCAGCAAAAGGGGAAATATAAGAAAAGATACAAAATTTTTGGTCGAAAAATATTTGACTAATGAGAATGTAACAAATGTAAGCCAGGAGTTCCTTTAAAAATTCCATTCCCTTATGGCATTACAATGGAAAAGTGGCACTCAAGGCTTTGAACTTTGCATCCTTTGGCAGTCTAGGGAAGATTGTGGCTATTCATGACCAACAGAGCACAGGTTAAGAGTTTCATTAATATCCCAAACAGGGCTCAGCTGGATGATTGTGATTTGGGAGAAGTGTTAGACCCAGTGTTGTGCCAGGTTGTGACGTCAACAATGTCAACACGAAGCCTGAATTCACAACTGACACCAGGAAATTAAAATTAATTTTAGACGCAGCATCCATAATCTGAAAAGAAGGTTACTTACTTCTTAAGGAGATAGTAACTAAAAGAAAAAAAATAAAAGGCTTGGGAGTATCTAAAAGCAGCCTGGTTAGTGACTAGACAGCTTTTTCTGCAAGAGGAAAAAGCTTTCCCAAACTACTGGGTAAGGAATAATTAGCAGCAGCTGGAACTTCTCATTTGCAGACAAGCTACAAACTAAAAGAGAAATACAAATTATCTGAAGAACCCACCATGAAAAGCAGCACTATCTTCCCCTCCTGGTTTCCTCAGGCAGAGACTGAACTCGTTCCCAGCTGTTGAGCAGGAGAGACAATTTGTAATTCAGTCCTCTAAACTTCTGTCAGATGGGGGAGCAGTGAAATGTAAGGTGAGAATCTGAAAGGTAGATTTAAATTGTATATTAGGAAGAAATTCTTTACTGTAAAGGGTGGTGAGGCACTGGCACAGGTTGCCCAGAGAAGCTGTGGCTGCCCCATCCCTGGAAATACTCAAGGCCAGGTTGGACGGGGCTTGGAGCAACCTGTTCTGGTGGAAGGTTCCGCGCCCATGGCAGGGAGGTTGGAACAAGGAGGGGGCGTCTTTAAGGTCTCTTCCAACCCATGCCATTCTATGATTTTATGATCTGCTGATCTCTTCTTGCCTGACACAATAGGAACCTGTGAAATGAAGGAAGTTTCCCAAGGACACTACATGAATTATTAGCAAAAAATCCGGTTCAGGCTTGGGGGACTCAGCCTGTATTAGGTCCTGCAGCTTCCAGAGAAGTGTGGATTTGCTTAGGCTGAACACCCAAAAGAGGAAAGAAGGGTATTTTCCTTGCTCTTCTACAGGCCAAACTTTATGATGTGCAATTTTCAAGACTTCCAGTGTCTAGAGGGTAGTGCAATGTTCTAGAAAGCTGCTTCTATTAATCTCACTCTTTTTGCAGTCTTTATTGGTTGGATTTTGTCAGATGAAGCAATGAATGTTTATGCCTGAGGTTTAGAAAGCAATAAAAATGTTTTATTTTCAACATGGGGACCTGTGCTTGTCTTTATTGGAATCACAGCCTAGGCCTTGTCTGGGAGAAAAATCACTAACGTGCTTGGGCTTGTGTAAATGAGGTCAGCAAGAGAGAAAAGTGTGGCACGAGACTTTGAGTATTTTTGAATGGAAAGAAAGTATCTCCCATAAACAAATCGTGTGTGACTATGACCTGCTGTATATAAATAATTTAATCTGGGCTACAATAGCTATTAATGCTTTAAAAGATACAAAAGTTTTATGAACGGGTGTAAGAAGTAATGGAATTGCCAACATGGCAATGAATGAATGTTTAGGCGATGGTCTTTTTTAAAATTAGTAGTCCTCAGAAAAAGAAAAAAATGTGTCTCTGCTTTTCCAGAAACTAAAGAAGATTCTTTAGATAATAAATGTAAACAACTGCATTCAATACATATGTAGAAAAAAACGCTTTCTCTGATTTTCCCTGAATTAGGACATTCAGAGTGAATTTTTTTATGGATAAGCTGTCCTTTAGAACTGAATTTAATTCCAGCCTTCTATTGATGAAGTAATACTGTTATGAAACTCTCTTCTGTACTGTTTTCACAGGGATAACATGTTGGGTTTTTTCTCAGGAGAGCAACAACTCATTTCAGTGCACTCTGTGGCGCTTTGTTTGGATACACACACACACACACACACACACACCTGTACATGGATTTGTAGATGCTTGTGCCTATGCAAGCAGATAAGCACTTCTAAACAAAGGCTCCAGGGGAGTTACATGCCCAGAATCAGGACACTTAATTGGTTTTTGTCTCTATAAAAATCTCCTGCCAGCTGTTATGGCAAAAAAAGTTGCCTTCCTGTTTTGTCAGCTCTCCCAGCCTTTGTAATAGGAAGGGAAAATGAAACAGTTTTATCTGCAGTGAGTACAGAAAATCCTGAATCCTGACCAGCATCAGGCATAAACTCAGCCTGTGCTGGTGCATACACAGGCCAAAAGGGTGCTCCTCCATGCCTTTGGGGTGTATGTATGGGATTGCTCAGGCATCTGAAGCATTTTCTCCTTCCCTACTCGCATGTCATCATCTTTAGGTCAATAGCAAAGCACACTGTCACAAGGGACCTTGTGTCTCTCTCTCTCTTTAAAAGATATAAGCTCAGTGCATAAAATAGGTGTTTGTGGTTGACACCTTCAAGATCATGTGCCTGAATATACTTTAATAAATATGAATAACAGAAATGGAAGATTTATTTCACCATTTTCTTAATTGAATAATTACTTCCTTTTGCTATTTTTTCCCTTATTTCCCTCTAGGACTTTGGAGCTTTTAAATTATTTTCATTCTAAGGGGTATGGTATAGATGACTTTTTTAAAGCTTCAGAGGTTCCTTACTTTGCTACAGAAACTCTTTAATTTTTGAAGTGGTAGAAGCCATCTGTCTCAACAGATCATGTTCTTTTACACTGAGTGACGAACCAGTGTTTCAGTTGATTTATACTTAAAACAGTCTTGGAAAGGAGGGAATTTCATAAAGCTGCCAAATTTTGTGTCTTCTATTAAGTTCCTGGTGTTCTGCTCTGTAGATTGCTAGGGTGGTGTCTGTCCCTCCCAGATGGGAAAGTAGGGCACAGATAAAAAAATAGTTTTCTCAATGTCAAGAAGAAAGACATTGAGAGGAATTAACTGAATATCTCCACCTAGTCCCTTACCAATAATCATCCTATCCCTTGAACTTCTGTGATGGAAAGAAAACCAGAGGTAAATATTTGAAGAGTCTATTAAAAGACAGATATGGATATGGAGCCACTAATTTTCTTTTGTCTCTTTGGAAATGGTTTCCTAAACATTTTACAGCATGCATTCAGCATAAATTAATTACTCTTAGATTTATTCTTCAGCACTGCGTGAGATGGCATTGGGGCTGTACAAATGCAGCTGTGGTCCGTGTGAAAACATGGTCTTCAAAACAAAGAGCTTATTAAGGTCATTACCAAAGTTTTTGTTTTCTGGACTACGTTATGAAGGCAGCCTGAACAATAACCTTTTCATAAGGCTTCATAAGGACCTTTTGGTGTTCACTGTATGACCTGACACCAAAAGAATGGAAAAGACAGACAGTGTCAGCTTTGGCTCCTCGGTCTGCTGTGGCGCTGGAACAGTTAACGGCTGCTTTTCTCCTCTCCACCAAATCTGACCCCTGACTCTGCCAAATGGAATGAAAGAAGCAGATTGGGGTGTGCAAGGAGCTCTTTTTGAACATGTCTGGCAAATACAAGGAGCTTTTCTTCTCTTTCATTCTTTCTGTTGGGTGAGGAAGGGCAAGCCCTGCCTCAGACTACAGAAGTGTTCTTGCTCCGCCAGTGCTGCAGAACGAAGAAACCTTCCCGCTGGCCAATAAAGAGAAATTCAGCAGAGGACATAAATGTTTGGCTCATATGCTGCTTAAAGTGAACTACAAACACCTTAAAAACAATCAGGCTGATGGGAGTTTGGGGATGACTGTCTGTTCAGAGAGGCTGGAAAGCATTTCTCTCATAATGAAGTATGTCGTAATAGTGATTTTCTGCTAGGTGAATAGACACAAAACACATCTTTGTTCGTGAGGCCTTTTATTGCAGCAGTTGTCATGAGCAAAACCTGAGAGTACTTGAAAATCCATTAAAAACACAATCAGGATTAAAAAAAAAATACCATCTCTTGAAAGTTTGTCTCTGCAGACTGTAAAAGTGAGAAGTTGATAAGTATGAGACACATTTATGCAATTTAAGATTAATGATTAACTGTTAAAGTGCAGGCTTTGTACAATCAGCAAGGAAACAAAACCCTTCAATCTCTGCAGCTGCTGGATGAAGCTAACTTCTAAGTTACAGTGTGTGATAAGGCGTGCTGAATCCCAGCCCACTTGGCCATTGACCTGCCCTGAATCAGTGATTGCTGTCTCCAGGGTGTTTTGGTTGCAGTTCCCAATTCCCAAAGGGTAATTGTCAGCTGGATTTATGCCTGTTTGTGACTGCTTTTCCTCTGGTTCTGTACAAGCACCGGTGCACGACTTTGGGAATGTCTTAGACTTGGGACTTAAAATTTCTTGTCTCCCAAATTATGTATTTCACAAAGAGAGAATGGACTAGGTTTAAATATTCACAATAATACTTGGACTTACTTATACCAGTTCTAGGAGTAAGATCTTTAATAATTTTTTTCCTTCAGAATTATTGAATTCAGCCAGAAATTTTTCACACATCCAGGCCATGAACAAGTGCTCAAGTTCCCAAGTTAAAGCAGCATCTTGCCAACTGTAAAACATTTGGCTGGTCAGCAGGAAAAAGCTGCTTGTAAAGCACTGGAATGCATTTTCAATTAGTCACTCTATTGCTTAAAAGGCGAGGCATCAGGGACTAGGAGGAGGAGAGGCAAGGGGATGGCAAGGCTGATGGGGAGGGACAGCATGAGACAGTCTGGAAAAGAGCCTTTATCAGCCCCCAACAGCAGCCCTGAAGTTGGAGGCCACTCTTTAATAGCTGAGCTTTTGTTTAACAACAGGCTCCCCAGGGAGAGCGAGGTTTTCCTGGTAAAAGACCAAGATTTCTTTCAAATAACTTAATATTGCTTTGTATGAAAGAGCAATGGAAAATATGTATTGGGAAGATGCTAGAAGGTTATTTATTTCTCTATTATTGCCTGATAACCAGGCTGCTGGGCACCTTGACTAAAAGGTTGTGCTCTGGCAGACCTTCCTTGGCTCCCAAAATATTTTGAGTGAGATAACACCCTCGAAAGAAGATTAAATAACAAACCCAAACTGCTTACTATACTTGGTTTATTATCCTGCCCAACACCATGAAGTTCTCGGTCCAATAGGATTCTGGTAAAGAAAGAGCTGGGAGGAAAAAAAAAAAATCTCATGACATAAAATCATCTTTCTAATGCTCAGTAGCCATAACTGCTTTTGCTTTTTTAAATGCTTTGTCCTGTACTTGACCTTCAAATGTTTGTAGCTAGCTGATCTGGAACTTTTTTGACTCCACAGCTGTCTAAACTAAGGATGATGGCATTGCTTAGAGATCCTTTTGTGTATGTGTGTATACAGGAATGCTGTTTTCAAAAGTATATATATATATTTACTTAAACATGACTCAAAATCTTGGAAAGCTTGTACTTCTTTATCATATTAACTGAGAACCAATATGTCCTCACTGGGGGAACGTGTTATGGCATGAAAGACCCAAATTACACAATAGGCTGGATTTCAGCAGGTAGAGAAAATTTTTGAGGTTGTTGCCTTCTGGCTAACTGTAATAAATTTGCTTAAGTAATATTTCACAGATGTGCTGGCGGCTTCCTGGCAAGCAAGCTGAAGATCGTAGGAAATTTCACTCAAAGCATAAAAATAAAAGTTTCGAAGACAAAGTCCTCAGCCCTAACAGAAAAACATTTAGCTGAAAGCTGGGCTGGAGGCTGCTATCTAAGCACAAGAGTTAAAATAAATTTACAGTGAGTTTCTGTTTCTGTTTTATTTGTTTTCTCCTACTATAGCTACATGCTGTATGAAACACGTGAGGCTGTTTTGGAAAATCCATTGCCTGTCGCAAGTTCCTCTGTGCTAAACTTGATCTTGTAGTTTTATTTTTAGAAGGCTTATAGTTGCTGTCCTCAGTGTTGTAGGAAAAGCTGACAAAATGCCAGCAAGGTCCTGCAAAATGGAGACATGGCTTTCGTTCCAGGCACAAAAGTTTAAGGTGAAAAAAATAGAAATAACCACAATAAGTGCAAAAGGGAAAGGAATAAGTATATTTACTCTGACAGTATAGTTCTCATGTGGATATGTTGGTGGAAATAATGGAGAGTTTTCTGTGGGAAGACAGTGAAAAATATATCTATGGAAAGTATAAGATGTACTTGTTAGAGATTAAATTCTCGAAATGGACATAGTTTGTGGAATTTTGGGATGAACAGAGTAAGAGACACCGAGAATCTTGGTGCAGTGGGGTACAAAGACAGAGCATGTGCCTCTTTCTCACCTTGACCTGCAACAGTGGAGGGACAGGAAATGACAAGGACACAAACTCAGCTTGTCAATGTGTCAGGAGAGGTCAAGGGTATTGTGATTTTTGTTTTCCTTGCAGGCTAAGCTTGAAGCCTTTCTTAATTCGAGGCTGGTCATCAATATGTTTGCACAATATGAAATATTCAGTGAGAAGTTTATGCGGAAAAATTGGTGAATGTAGCTCTAAAACCAGCAAATGGCAACAGGGTAGAGAGGAAAGAGAAAAGGCAGTGTGCTGCAAGCACTGATGTCCTCCCCAGCCTCAAATGAGGGATTAACGTCTATGACAGTGGTTTACAAACTTTTGGGAGGTAAAAAAAGAAACACTGACCAATCTCTTTTTGTTTGCTTTCCATGCCAAAAAAATGAAAGTTTCCTCAGTTCCACAAAGAAACAACTGGATTTAACTTTCCATTACAAGCATCTTGCCCACCTCCTATAGTTAAATAAATATAGGGCCCAAAGTTTCCAGAGCTGGATACAAGCTTTATCTCTTCTGCAGAATTGCTCAGAGATATGTGTGTATCAGGTGAGAAACACCCTGTGCCCCACCGGTATTAACAGGGAGGTGGAACATCTGTAACCCCCAGCTGTCCTCCACCCTCCTGCCCCAGATCTGCACCTGCAATCTCACCATCAGCTGTCTCTGATGTGTTTGACCTTGCTACACCCCTCTGAGACAAAGCAAAACTGCTGGAAGCATTGCCTAGGGAGGGATGTAAAATTCCGAAGTCTGAACTTGAGGCCTGACTCGATAAACTGATCAACTGATATGGCCCCTCATGCAGAGCCAGGAGCTTCACCTGGCTGAGGCAGGGAGGGAGGCAGGAGATGACTCAGTGTTTCTCCTAAATGAGGGGTCAGTGATGCTCTGGCCTTTGAGCAAAGAAGGCATTTTGTGTCTGGGTTATTTAAAACTGGTTGTTTCTGTCTGACCACTATCAGCTGGCTGCTGTCTGGCAGGCAAAATGGTCACATTCTCTTTTTTTGGGCGGTGGGAAGCCTCAGTGTCACCTTCTGGCCAGGGCAAGACTGTGCGGCCTTTGTGCAGCCAGCAAGGGGGGGGTTCAGGCTGCCCAAACCCAGCCTACAGCATACCAGGGAGCCTGAAATGGTTTAGGCACAACTTGACTTTTACCTCACCAAAGAAGGAGGCAGTTGAAGATTTTAAAGTTTATTATGTCTTATAATACTCTTTACTATGTTTCCGTGAGCGTGTCACACACCACCAGATCTCCCAAATCTCTATGTGAGCACCATATTACTGCTTCTTTTAACAAACAAGGGCTGATCTTAACTCTTTTTTTTTTCTTTTTTTTTTTTTTTTTTTGAGAGAGAGAGAGAACTGGTGGCAGAGGGAAACTAGGAGCATATGCCTGTGATATAAATATCAAAGTGGAAGTATCTGCCAACTGGGGTAGTTTGGTTCTGACTGAACACTTCATAAGGTACTGTTTTGCTTTTCCCCCCAAAGAATTTTAATTTGGGAATTTCCAGAAATCCTAATGAATTGGTGGAGCTCAAGGAGAGGTACAGTCATTTGCGGGATGAATGGAAAACATTTAGAAGGGAAAAAAAATGCAAGAGAAATATTTAAATAGAGGGAAATCAATGTCAAAAGTGTTACAGAAACACAAAAGAAGCCAATCAACTCGATTTTCCGAAGCAAATACACACTATCAGCAGTTACACAACTTTTCACATCACCGTAGTAATCTGGAAGATGCTTTACGATTTATTTTTTTAAGTAGTAAAGAAAAAGAAATTTATTTAATGGAACTATATAGGCACCTTCTCTCCTTTCAAACATCTAAAGGGTTACATCTGGCTTTGCGTGATTAGACTTTTTATTATTCCACCATAATAGCAGTCTTGCTTTAGATCAGTGTATTTCAGGCACAGCTTCTGTGTTTAAGTCTATCAACTAATAGATTTAAAGAACAGAGAGGGGGGAGAAAGATTATTCTGTATTCTAAAGGTTGTGAACTGTTTTTAATGCGTGTGTCTGTCTCTCCATATGGGGGTGAGGGACAAGGGGAGGAGGGAAGGGTGGGAGAGGAGTTGCATTAGAAAGTCCCTCCTTTAAAAGTGTCAAACTCCAACCTGCACAGAACGGGGAACGGGAGACCACCAACAACCCTCAGAAAATAATACAAAAACAAACCTCAGAGGTAGAAGAAAATACCCAAAAGGAGAAGGCTGCAGCTTGCAGTAATCTGTAAATGATTGCTGGCAAAGACTGGAGGCTTCGAGCTTGAGCTGTGTTTGTTCCAAAAGAAAGCCAAGAAGGACGGTGTTAATAAAGAGAGATTTAACTGAGGGCTGTGCTTGGAATAAAGTGGACTACAAAAAGGTCAAATTTGATCAGTTGGAGCAGATTACAAGGGCTTTAAAAGGTAGTGGTGAAGAAATGAAACTGGGACTGTGAAGCAATATAGCACAAGATTGATTTTGGGGGTGGAGAGAAGCTGGGACAAGTGCTTATCAGCTTGAGAAGGAGGAAGAGCTGTGCTGGGTTTGTTGTCATTCCCACACTGAGTAGAGTACTTGCTGCTTTTGTGGTTAGCCTTCCCTGCCGTGGTTTTTCTTCTTTTTTTTTTTTTTTTGTTTGTAATATACTTATTTTATTATTGTTATTACTACAATGGTGTCTATAATCTCTGACTTGGATCCTCTGAAAAGCTGGAAAGTTTTAAGGTAGGCCTATGTTTTCTTCTGTTTGGTACAGGCATTTTGGGTTTAGCCCTAAATTAACTGGAGCTTGAGTTATAATCGAAATGCGAGCCCTGGGTTTAAGTAAGAAAGGAGTTTCTGGTAATTAGACCCCTTTTAAGATACAGCAAAACCTTTGAGCAGATGTTTAGAGAGACCCGAGAGGGAATTTTTAAATATACTTCTCAGTGTTACAGTGCAGTGAGGAATTCTTTTTTTTTTTTTAATTTCTTTTTAAGGAGAGATCGCTCTGTAAATTCAAGCTAATAGTAAAGGCTCACACCAGTTGCAACTGCAGCATTAACTCTCTGCTTACCTTGCTGTGTTCTGCATGGAAATGAATGGGAAACTCCAGAGAAGCAAAAACCAACAGCATGAAAGTTGATCAAGAAGCGGAAAATAGTCTTGGGGGAAGGAAGGGGGACTAAAGTGCTTGTTTCATGTTGTTGCTGAAACTTCCACACTTTGTTGCCTCTCTTAAGGCATGTGTTTGGCACTCAAAAGCTGCTACTTTTTTATCTTCAGCACTAATGCTTGGGTTTTTTTAATTTGCATAGTGAAAAATGGTAATTTGAACTGCTAAAAATTATAAGGGGGGGAAAAATATCCCCATTAGTTCCTGCTGCAGACACTGAAGATCCACGGTGTTAAATGTCTGTGTTTAATGCTGCTGTAAGTGCCTGGTTTTGCCTTATTGAGAATCCAGACATATAAAAGTTTGCAGATGGTTTGCAGAAACTTCACTAAGACATTGGAAACATCTGGGAGTGTAGATAGCAAAATTATAAAATCACTTAAATATAAAGTTGCGTAGATACCCCTCAGCTTTTTTGCAAAACATGAAGTTGCACCTAATAATTTTTTTGAGTAAATTACAAGGACTGGGGGCTATGAATTGTGATATTATTATGCTATATATGTAATAATAATATTTTAAAGTATACTTTAGCTTCTTTATACAATTTTTTAAAGAACTTATTGTGTTCTGGACTGAAAGAGGAAAAACAACATTTCAGAGTCAAAATATAAAGTCTACTTACATGACTAAGGCTTTTTTCCTCACTGAACTTTCTATTTTAGGAGTTTAAAATTCTCTGACCATTTTCTGAGCCTCTGTGTAGGTCTGTGGACTGAGACCCTCTATCCTTGCCTGTGGTATGAGACTTGGCACAGCGGGCTTATTGCAAGTTTATTTTATTTTATTTCTCAAGTTGTTTGGGACTGTCAGCACAGAGTGATGAGTTTCTATTCGGCTCCAAAAGTTCAGTGTGGATGTTCGCTCAAACGCGGGGCTGTGAGGGATGGAGGAGTGCAGGGCTGGGAGGGGCATCTGGGCTGGCTGCTCACCCTGCACCGGACCAGAGCCGGGGTGGCTTCTGTGACTCACCACCAATGAATGCCACTGAAGTGCTGTTGCAGAGTCCCATTTGTGTTGCCTTACAGCGCGTGTGCTCCAGAAGAGCTGTTCTAGGAATTATTTTAAGTTTTATCTAGCTCTGTGAGACTATTTCTGATTGCTCTGCGAGACAAGTCAGGTGATGCCAGGTTTGTGCTGAGTTGAAGGATGACACAGAGGACATGAAAGTCGAGAAGATTTAAGGAGGAGACAATGTTGCCCTCTCGAAGAATCCTGTTTTCTTAAAAAAAATCCATTTTTTTACATGCCTGTAAAAGAAATATCTCCCTGGCACTTTTTCCCTACAGCATGCCTGAAGTTTCCCAACTTTGAGTGTGAACATGGAGATTGCAGCTGTATGGACACAGAGTAGGTCAAAGATGTGATTAAGTCTGGACATTTCTGTGTAGTTTCTGTGTATGATTAGAACAGCAACTCCGCACAGATGTGACATTGTGCAGCTCCACTGCAAGATGCAGAAGGTTAAGAGGTGGGAAAAGGCAATATGTAATATGAGCAGAATGATCACCCAAAGAAAAAAAAAAAAGAGCTAGAAGTCATCACATAGCTCATATGGCTTGTGACTTATTAAACTGCAATGGCACTTCTACCTTTTCTTATAAATTTTAGTTCCTCTTCTGTGGGCCAATTTCCAACCCGTTTGATGCCTCTGAAGCTCCTGGTTTTAGTGTGTCCCCAAAGAATCCTGTAGCTAATATTTATAAGAAATAGAGGAAGGTTTCTGTCTGTTTCTTTTAGATGCACAAACCAATTCTTTCAGACTCAAACGAATTGACGTAGCAAATGCCACCACCAGCTCTAAACTAGTGTCCTACACTGGTAAATCCTCAATTTTGTTTACTTTCTGCACCCCCGTAATTTATTCTGTGACTCCATCACACTTTGAGGCCTGATTAGCTGGGAAAAGACTGAAGCATGAAGATCCTGTGGAGGCAGCAGGTGGGAATATTTACATTGGGACTTAATAATTCCCAGGGGCTCAGAGCAGCCCTGGTGCTGGTTAGCCCCATGGCAGCTAAGCTCTGGCTCCTCTGCCCTGCTCCCCAAGCCCTCAGGAAGCACATCCCTTCACCTGTGAATAAAGGTAGTAATGAAGGGAAAGGTCCAATATAACAACAGACAAGGCTGTGGCTGGTGGTGAAGCCTAAAAGGAGGGAGAGGTGGTTTTGGAGCATGACAGGGGATTTTGCTGGACTTCACCCAGCCGAGCTGGGAGAGCTAGCAGAGGTATTAAATAAATGGCAATATGATATGTGTATATATGATATTACATCAGGCCTCCCTCTTTGGTTGTGTCTGTCTGGAGCAGGACAGTGAGAGCTGCAATAATTTCTGGTAAGTCTCAGCTTCCTCTGGGTGCAAGAGCCCTAAACACAGTTTAATGTGCATTTTCTTTCACTGGATTTATTCAGAGTGGTCTGAGTACCAAAGTTACCGGAAAGTGAACGCATGGATTTTTTTTTTCCTCCTGTTGTCTCCTTTGGGATAAGCTCCCAGCATAAGACCTGTGCTGTGACATGAACACACCACTGCCTGATCTCCCTGTTCATAGTGTGACAACAACAAGCACCATGTCCTGTTGTATTCCTTGGAGCCAGGAGAGACTGGTAAAACTTCAAGCCTTCAAAAAAAGAAAAAAAATCCTTCAAAACATTCCCAGCAAAAGCTGTGTGCTTGCCCAGCCCTCTGCAGACACAGAAATCTCATTTACCATCTCCAAAATGAGATGGGAGTTGGGATCGAGATCTCCTAGTGCGTAAGAGAGACCAAAATCAGCTGCCTTGATTCCAGAAAAGTCTCTAATCCCTGTTTAGAACTTCTGGGATGTGGTTTTGTTCTTCATATGTGACAGGGACAATTGTTTCTGAAGCATCCTGTGCTCTGGGCCCCTACAGCAGCAAAAGCAGAGCAGTAGCCTGGCAAGGAAAGACACAAAAAGGAGAAAAAAAATATTAATTCCTCAAGGCCACATCTCCTCTGTTGCTTTTCTGCCTTAATTTGGCTCCAACAAGGCTAAATTCAGCACTATAAATCACATAAGTTACCTATGCAGGGAAGACCTTGTGGCCCTTTGCATTCCTGTCTGAAGAAATATGTGACCTTTATATGGCACATCGCTAGGAAAAAAAATTAAAAGTCGGTTTTAACTTGACTTTGCAACCTCAAGGTGAAATCCAAGGAAAGAGTAGGAGTTTTTACTCAGAGGAGTGGTCAGCCCCCCAGACTGGGAAGCAGGGAATCTTAGTGTCTGCTCTGCATGCAGATGACTGGAATTTCACAAGTCCTATTGAACCGGCCTGTCCAACTTGGCTGGTGGAGTTGGGAACATCTTGTTTGCAACACGTCATTGTGTCAGGCGGATGTACCAATTCAAATGTTCTCTCCAAAATGTCTTTTTCCACCACACACACCATCCAAGCAGCCTGTTAATGGTTGGGCTTTTCAGGAAAAAAAAAGAGAAAACAAAAATTGTTTTTCATGCTTGGCAAATCAGCCCAGGAGGAGCAATTTCAGCTGTGTTGGTGTGTGCATTATGAGCTGTTTTGGGCAAATGGTCCTATCCCTACATCCGCCCCTGTGATTGCCTGGGAATTGAGGTGGGTTAAATAGCTTCAAAATGTTCAGACTGGGGAAGGGGGGAGGAAAGTAGGCACAACAGCTCAAATTTGGCCGTGGGCACAGAACAATAAATTGAGCAAAGCCTAAGATAAGGCATTCTGCATTCAGTATCTGAACAGACCAGTTAATGCATGGACCCCCAACACATAACTGCTCAGAAAAAGGACTAAAAAGAAAATATTTCACTTGAGCTTTACTCTGAGGACCTGGACAATATTCTCTTCAGCCAGTACTTAAAAAACAAAAGAAAACAAGCCCCGAAAGTTTGGCCCTGGGATACAATGCTGGACTCCATTGCCACCATGAAATACAGAAAATGGAATTTCGGATGTCAGTGGAGAATTCAAATTCCCTCCTAATTGCCACAATATGCTTGGTCTAAAAAAAAATAAATAAGCGTGGTAAGAGGGTGTGTGTATCTTGTAATAACTAAAAACACATTTGAGAAATGGTTTTCCAGTTTACCAATCCAAAAATGCAGATGGTGTCAGAGATGGCATTGAAAGGAGTATTAGTGCGGGTTACACGCATCCCAAGTCGTGACACAGATGAGAATCACCAGGGGAATTCTGGCTGTTGCCAAGCTCTGATAAGCTTAATATGAGCAGCAAAACATAGTGTGGATTCTTCTGCTTTCAGTTTGAATGTGTAACTCTACAATCACTCAAGTGAATAATACTGGGATGAAGAATTAAGGCCAGCTGTATTGAAGTATGAATTTTTTTTTTTTTTCATGTTTTTTTATTTGTGCTTCCTTTGCACTTTGTAGAAGACAATATGGGCAGCTTTTCTTTGCTTTTTTGTTAGGGTGGTTTTTTTTTTTCTCTCTTAAAAAGGCAGGATCTATGGGATGATGCAAGAAGTAAAGAAAACAGAAACCAGCAGATTAGGATGTAACACACCCCTGCATCCATTGCTGATGGCTGAGAGTCATGTAGTCTTCCTCTAAGCCTGTGCAGATTTATTCTTTCATCTTTATTTTCCCCTGATTAAAATTCACTAACACTCCTTTCAATAAGAGGTTATTCTCCACCGTTTTACTAAAAACAATCCACTTTTCATATCAAGCCTGTGTACAAGCTCATTACATCTTGTTCATTTGGACATGAGTTGTTAAATCTTCCAGGTGCTTTATGGGGGATTTAAACATCCAATTCAAATGAATGATCTCTCACAAAGAGGTTTACTTACTGCTGCTGCCATGTTCCTTTGCCTAATTATTTAAATTGCCCTAACCCCTAAAACATAATATAAAATTCCTGAACCGGCAGCACAGCTGTCTAGCCAGTCTGTGACAGTGAGGTGTAGTAACACTCTGCCAGCCACCAGTGATCTGCAGTTCAGGGACTTGTGCCAGCAGCTGTGGCTTTTCCTTGATGGTTGCTTCCTCCATGAATTGATCTGACTGGTTTTGCAGTTTTAACTTTGAGTCCAGAACATCTTGCAGCAAAGAAATTCTGTGGTTTGGCACACTGATTACAGCTGCTAACAAAGTAATGCACTGGAAGGGCTCTTCTGCATGTAAATTTGTCTTGCATGCGTGTTTTGGGACACACGGAAAGTGTTTGGAGGGGATTCCCTGCTAAGACCTTGAGCCACTGACTTCAGATTCCCTCCTCATGACAGGAGATAGAGGTTGTGTTGTTTCTTTTCCTCCTATACCCAAGAATTTTGCTCCTGATTGGTGATTACTCCCATCCAGTTACATGGGTGCACATGTTGCAGGTAAAAGCAGGATCATCCTTTCCTGCACACAGTACTTAACGATGCTTTCATCTACAATTTCATCATCTTCATCTCTTAAATCAGTGGTAGTCCTAATGTACTCCTCCAGGTCTTTCCTAAACCACCCATTCAAATTTCAAGCTTTGTCTAGTTCTGCACTTGGTGGAACTGAAATAAGGAAAAGTTGCCTGTACACAGGAAAGGTAACTGGGCAGTGGCAGCCTTACATTGTCCTTGAGAGATGAGGTTATAATTTCATGCTTTTTCTACGCTTTCTGTGTTAGTTTGGAAGTGTTAGTTAATCTCTGTGCGCCCCAGTTCCCAGAGGTAAAATGGACCTGTTAATACCTGTCTTATTTACTTTGGCTATAAGATTTTCACGGCTATAGAGATGAACAGCTCTGTCCTATAAAACTCACAGCACTGGGGGCTCAGCCTTGGGCTGGGCATTTCATCACCTGCCCTCAGAACAATAATTTATTTAACAGAAACTAGAATTTAATTCTTTTGAGGGTAAATAATTCCTTTCTTGTTTATTAAAACCCTTTCTTCATTATTTCTGCCTTAGCAAGACAGCACCAAGGACGAGCCACACAAATTCCTTGTGCTCACCAGCTTTTTTTCCAAGGAGTTGTTAGGCTTTGTTTTTTTTTGAAGAGAGATTCATTAAAGATCTCTTACACACCTGATAGTCCCAAGATGCTGTACCGAGGAGGGAGAAAAGGAAGGTGAAACCAGAGAGATTTGTAGTCCTTGTTACTAAGATTTTCCTTTGCTTGACCTGTGCAAGAGATGAATTTCTTATCTCTTAGGAAAATACTCTAACTATTCCCTTTGGGTGTTGTCTGGTGGGTATCAGTGTCTCCCAACAAACTTGTTCAGACTTCAGGAGCTCTAATACTCCTGAAAAATGCTCTGTGGCACTAAAAAAAACCCCTTATCATAATCTAAGTGTTACCATCCAACCTTTTTTACATGAGCAGCTGAACGTGCTTCTACTGATTATGCTCTAATTTTCCTTAATTAAAAAAACCCCAAACCTAATCTCATATTAATTGCATTTTTATATCACTTTGTCAGATTTTTTTTGCTTTGATTGTGTTTCCTCATGTTTCATCACAAGTGAAAGAAATTCCTCTTTTTTTTTTCCTCATCTGGGTAAGCCAATGCATTCCTTGAATATAGAGGGATGTTGTGATTATTCATTATAGGACACTTGTTCTTGAGTCGATCCCAAGCTGGTATCAGTGGACCACTTTGTTAGTGAACACCAGTTGACCTGCAGACACTGTTTTCTGTTGCAGTTCATTTGTTTTTTACAACTGAGTTTTAAAAGTGAAGATTTTTCTAAAGGTAGAAATATTGGGAAGCTCCAGTGATTATCACAGTTGTACTCTCTCTTTTGTAGAATGGATGGATTTCAGATTATTGGAAAAATTTTTCATGTCAGTTGTGCTGGATTTTTTTTTCCCTCTTCTTCAGATATCAAGTTAAATTGCCTGTAGCCAGTTATCTTCTAGAAACATGGTGTATAGATAATTTTTATCTGTTAAAGAATTAATGTCCTTGTCCGGGTAATTTTGCAATACTCTTCAGTAGTAGAAGACTGATTTTCAGTTTAACATACATGAATGGCTGAGTACATTTATGTGTTAAATTAGTAGATGAATGGAACCAGAGCTTAGTTGGGGTTGAAAATCTTGGTATGACTTTTGAGTGATTAAACATATTCCACCCAAGGATTTGTAAGATACTATGGAAAGCTTTAACGCGGGGAGAGGTTAGGGTTTTTTCCTTTAGTTTTAAGATTCTGAGTTTTATATTGGATTCTTGGTTTCCAGGTCCCAAAGACAAAAGTAATGTTCTAGAAAGGACTTAAATGAGCCTTTGAAGCAGTGGACATTTCAGTTCTGAAAAATATGTGGACTTAATAACCTTTCTCCACAAAGAATAGGCTATAAATCCACAATTTAATTAATCTCCACGTGTCACCCGAGCACTACTATACCTGTTACACTAATCCTGAACTAGGAGGCACCGGCAGATCTCAAGCTGAGACTACCTAATTTTGCAAATAGTAACTAAAATCACCTTCAAGCATTTCTGGGATGAATTTAATTTTTGATCTCTTAGGCTGTAATTAATCTTTGTTTTGAGCAAGCAAGGGGTTACTGCATATTAATCAGAGGTGGTTTCTAGTTACTGTGAGATTTGCAAAAATTTCCATGCAACTAATTTGAAGAAGTACTGGGTCCATGATCCCTGTTAGGTATTTGAATTTTTATATGCCCTGTTATTAGAGGTACTGGGACTGTTGGCTAACTCAGCACATCAGCTGGACATCCTTTCTGCCCTGGTTTGGTCTTGGAGAAGAACTTCAGTGTTTCTGGCACTGCAGAAACTGGTGGAGGTCTCTGTAGCCCTTGGACTTCCTTGTTGGAAGAACTGACCTTCCAAGAGTTGCGAAATGTTGTTGACTGGGGTCAGGTTTCGGCTGGAGATGCCAAAATAAAGGATTTATGTGGCCTGGGAAGAAATACAGGCTTGGAGATAGATATTAAAGGTCTCAACAGGGTGATGGGGAGAAAAGTGTTTAAATACTGATGTAAACTTTAATTGACTCCAAGACGAATTAATTGGCAGGGTCTTTTATGTGACTTTTGGGGTTAGATTTCCAGCTGACTCAAACCGACAAAGCTCCATTGAGCAAGATCTACTGACTTAGAATAACTGGGAGTTGGAGCCCACGTGTTTTGCAGGAGACTTAACATCTTTCTTTTTATACATAAAGTTTCTGGGTCTAATAGAAAAAAAAAATGTCTTGGTCAAAGTACTTAATTAATTCCAGCCTGTGTTTTTGATGCCCAGTTTTACTCTATCAGAAGTCTGGACTCTGAAAAGCTCTTGGGAAAAAGGTTACATTAAGTTTTAATTTTCTAGTTATTTTTTCCTGTGTTTAAAAGAAACAGATGACCTAACTCTTTGGTCTTTAGTTAGCCTTCAAGTAGACTAATAAATTTACCATAATCTATAAACAAACTTAAACCTATGACATTGTAGGCTGCAGACAAGCTGAATAAACTAACTACATAAGTTGCATATGAACTTTAAATCATTGGGAACAGTGATAGGAAAAACCAAGTTTGCTGTATTGTAAAGTGGGTTTTTTGCTACCTATTTGAGCTGAAAGTTTCCTGATTTTTGTAAATGTGGTGGGGATGGGAGGGTTGGGTTTGGTTTTGGGGGTGTTTTGGTTGCTGATTTTTGGGGGTTTTTTTCTCATTCCTGCATAAGCTGTTTGTATTTTTAACTCAGAACAACGTGATTCATACATCCAGCTCTGGGACTTCTCTTAACTGAGTTTAGATCTCCCTGCTGTTCACTGAGAGTCACAGCTACATCTGCGGGCAGCAAGTTGCTCTGTTTAGCATGAGATTCATTAAAATCTGTGGTTAGCGAGCGCTTACATAGTGCATGCAGTCATTACAAGTGTAACTGCACAGTCCTGGTGCAAGATGCCCCAAAACTGGCTAGATCACTAGTTTATGTGGACTTTGTGGTCTCCTCTTACATCTTTGCTCTCAAATGTTTTCATAAGAAGAATTTAAAAGCAGTTTCAGTTCACACCCAAGAGAAAAAGCAAGTTACTCACAAGATGTGCCCTAACTTAAAAGTACCTTCTGTAGCAGTAGTTTCTATAGTAAACAACAATCTGAATTTTTCTGTCTGAGTCTGGGATGCAGTTATTGTAGTTTACGTACTTTCTTCTTCATCTTATCTGCAGAAACTGTTCAACCAGGCACAGCAGAGTGTCCAGCAACAGAAATAGGAAATTATTCTTGCTGTGACAAAATAGCCCAAAAAAAAAAAAAACCTGATTTGCTGCAAAGAAAATTTTGTTGTTCACATTTGTGTGGTTGAATACAGGTAAAAAGAAGAATGAGCATGGATGAAGCTGCAGGTCCCATTCCAGGAGGCATAACTCTGTCCTATTCACGTGCACATGAGAAATTACCTTGGCCAGAATTATTTTTGCTGCAATCACAGATGTTTACCAGGCATGCGTCTTAGCAGAAAAGTCCCAGGAAAAGACCTCGGTTAATTTCCAGAGGGGGGAAAAACCCCAAAAAACCAAATCAATCCAACAAACAAAAAAAAAGCCAAAAAATCCCTGAAACATCATAGCCACTGTTCAAGAAAAATAAAGTGCCTTAAAACAAAATGCCCTTTAATGTACAGAAACCCAGCTTGAATGTACTGTGTACCTGTATTAATCTGACTGTACTAATTTTTTGCCTTGTTTTCCCATTAAAGTCTCTGCAAGTTATTACAAGGTCGATTGTACATCCTGTATGGGCAATTCACGTGGTGGATTAAATTTAAGCAGTTATCCGGAAAACACAGTCTGACAACAGGGGGAAAATGAGCTGTGTTGATGCAGATGAGCCATGTATACCATGAGTTTGGGATTTGGACACGAAACAACTTTGGAGTCCAGGTTGCAACATCACAAAATGATGTCTGGAGGAAAGAACAAGTTCTGCATTTATTGTTTTCTTCCCCCCCCCCCCCCCCCCCATTTTTTCTTATAATACACACCAGCAGCCAGACCACACAGGAAGTTTGCACAAATCTACGTGGTGAAAGTGGGATGGGGAAGCAGAACGAGATCTGCAGCAAAGGGTTGGGCATGTGTTATTTCTCCAGCAGCTGGAAGCTTAGTGTGGCACTGTGGAACAAAATCATCTTTGCAGGGAGGAAGCTGTATAATCAGTATGTATGACAGGCCCTTAAGATGTGATGATCTGGAACAGAGCAGTTACCTATATATGGTATCTTTGTATCGCCTCGGTAGGAGCTGCCAATTTTGAATTCCTTCAGGAAGATGGTAAAAAATGTGCTTGAACCAAGGGGTTCCAACAGGAGTTAGCAAAAAGTTTCAGACCCAGAAGGGCTGTCTTCTGAGGAGTGTTTAATTACGGAAGCAAAGAGTTGCACAGAATAGACGGCGCTTCTCAGAAATGGTGACTTAAGGCTTCTGCTGTTTGAATTTTTTCATAACACAAAGGAGAAACAAAAATCTCCTGAAAGATTTAAAACCAATAACCCACAAGGCAATTAGCTTACAGGAGACTGTGCCAGTAGATACTCTGAAGGCCAAATCCTTAGAATTGGAAAAAAATATATTTTTATGGGTGATGAGAACATGTACAATCAGATAGGATTAAAATGGGGAAGGATACAAGTCCTCATGTTTTGGCCAACTGCTGTCTGAGGTCAAGGAGAATCTTTCCTTATTTGGCAACATATCACTATCCATGGAGGTTTTTGTACCTCTTAGGGAGGGAAGGTCACATAAAACAAACTCCTGTCTGATTCAATGAGACAATTGCTGTGTTATACGAGAGCGTTAAAATCCTACTCATTCAATTTTCCTTCCTACTACTGAATTCTAACAACATTTACTTTATTGATGCAATGCGTGAAAAAGAGAAAGAGCAAACCTTTCAAGTCTTATGTTACTAAAGAATGCACTTTTTTTTTTAGCAGCATTGTTTACAGTATCTTAACCACTTTTTGGACCAATGAGTTTCAAGGGGTAATTTTGCATTGAATTAAAATAATTATCCATCACCATTTGAACTTTTTGTACTCTCAGATAGGTAAATTGTACACTTTAGCAGGTCAGCACGTATTCTGACATTGTTGTGGGAAAGATTTGCATAAGGAAAGTGTAGACTTCCCTCCCTCCCCCTTCCCATGATAAAAATCTCCATACACAATAGCTGTACTGCCACATGTCATGGGGACATTGTGTAAATTACAGAGTTACAAATTTGTCAGCCTAACCAAATGTCTGAAGGAATAATGTCATATTAGTTATATTTCAGCTGTAAGCCTGGTCTGTTTTAACCTTGATTTGTGTGGCAGCTAGCCATACCAACAGCTTGTGCATGGCTGATTATAAACAACTTTATTTTAATGTAACAAGATTCTCATTTAATTCCTGGGAGCTTGATGCAATGGTGATCAAAGCTAAATGCAGACCTCTCTCTGAGGTAAAGGATTAGATTAGGCTGACCAGAAAATACAGGGTCCTGAAGATTTCAAGATCACAAAATCTTTTGTAGGTTGTAATTCAAATTTTCTGAAGTTGGATAGTGGACTTAAAATATTGTGCGTTATGCGCACAGAGAGCCTTGATATAATTTGGATATAGTTTTGGTTTTAATTTAATTCCATTTTTGTGTGGAAGGACCTGTATGTTCAACCAAGTTTTATTCATTTATTATTGCAAGTTATTTTTTCTCTACATTATTTTTACACATTAGGGGTGAAAAATTTTTTCTGGAAGAGCTGGAGTCCTTGAAATGTGTTTTCTTTTTCTGGGGATAGCGTGTGTATCTTGGTTGGATCCTCTTGTGTTGAATCAGATGCAGATTCATACTTGATGGGGCCAGGGGGGTCCTGCTTTGGGATTTTTTGCTGTTTCTGGTGGTTGCACTGATAGGGTTGTTTTGTGGTGTGCTTTTTTTTTTTTCCATTATTTTTATTTTCTTTATCTTTTTTATTATTTTATTTGCTTTGGCATGGGTTTTATTCGGGGATTTTTCAGGCGAGGGGGGGGGGACCGGGTCTGATTTTGGGTGTTTTTTGGAGGACTGGGGGATAGGGTGTTGATGTTATAGAGGGTTAAAAGTGTCCTTGTGCCCGAGAGGTTTTCTGTCTTTACCTGACTGCCTATTTTCAGGAGGTTAAAGACAATTTAGTACTTTTGAGATTACCACCTCCTTGCTAAGCATCTCAGAAGCTGAACAAGAACTTCAAAAAACGTGGGAGGGATTAAGCTGATATTCAGATGGGACTATATTTACGCATCTGATTCCTAAACAGGGTGGAAAGGAACTACAGTGCTCATTTTATTTTGAAATCAGCAATAGTCAACCTAAATCCATAAATGTCAAATTTGAGGGGTCAAATCAAAACCTGAGTTGAACCTCTGAGTGGCTCTTAAGCTTGTGGTGAACTGAATCAAATTGCAGGAATGATTCTTAACTCAACTGCCCCTTTAAACTCCTGCTGTTTGCAGCTTTCCTTTCCTTCTTTGCAAATAGCTGATTTTGAGCGTTCCCCCTTTCCCTTCTGTGGAAAAAGTACATCTTTTAACTTCAAACAGAATCAAAACTTTTTACATAAACATGGTTGGTAAAGTTTAGAAAAAATTGGGATTTACTATTTTTCTTCTTCCCCTCAAGTCTTCATTCATTATTATGGTTATTGTTTGTTTGAGAGAGCAACAATATAAATTGTGAAATTCAACTTTCTGTGCAGTGTTGTCAGTGGTAGGAGGAGGTGGGAAACAGCAGTAATAGCCTAAGGTCCTATATTATGTGTTTGATATTTGTGTCACAGGGCAATATGGTGTTGCCCATTATCCTGGTGCTGGAAAATCTTTAGGAGTACAGATAATGAATCCTGTGCTGTCAGTTTTCATTGTTAAAAATTTCCTTGGCTCTAAGAAAAATGGTTAGGTGAATGGGGATCTCTGGTCTGTACATACACAGAGAAAAGGCACAGATGCTCATGTGCACACAAAGACACTTAAGGTCAATAAGCTTTTTTAACTCAAAAGGTAAAAATGCAGAAATCTGCTAATATGTTCTTATAAAATATATATAAAATCATATTGTGGAGCTTTCTTTACCTCTAAGATTATTGCACAACCTTAAAACTTGCGTTGAGGCCTTCATTTTTTTTAGGGTTGTCAGGCCATGAGTTTTTGAAACAGGAACGACACAAAGATTTTTGACTTCGCAGTGATATAGAAACTACTCTTCTAAAATCCACATCAGCTTCTGACCAAACTTTCACTTCTGCTTCAGCTGTGATGTTTTTCCCTCACTCTGGGATACCTGTAATATAAATGTTTCCTGATTCCAAATGGGAAGTATCAGTCCTGTTTCTGGGCCAAATTTTCTTGGTCCTTTCAAATGTGTACTATAGAAACCAAATAAAACTCCTGCCGAACACCCACAGAAGAAATCAGCTTGCAAAGGCTCCTGACAGTGTGCTCCAGGCAAAGATTTGAAATCATTTAAAATAGTTTAACTCTAGTTCCTTTGTGTTCTCATGCTCATGGTTTGCTCTTTTAAAGACCTGTTATTTTTAAGACTCCATACCAGTGTTAATCAATCTTAGCTGCATGTCCCCAGATTATGTATGAAGACAGCATATTTATGCTTTTATTTGTCAAAGAAAGCTGTATGCCAAACCAAGGTCTTAATAATCAGGCAGTGCTGGGTGGGGACTTTTTTTTGTTTAGCTGTGTTTGTCCTGGAGATTGTTAGGCTGAAGTATTTGTTTAAAAGAAACAAAATGAAAATGAGGGTCTGTAGCCAAGTTTTCGAATGATCCTCTTGCTCACTGGCACTCGCTGAGACAGGAAAAGTGATGGCTAGTGATTCAAAAATCCTTCATGCTCTCATTTTTGGTGTTTGAGCTCCTAAGAGAGTCTGGCCTTTTTCTTGCATCCTGAGATTAGCTGAAGCACTGGTTTAGTGGGTTTTTTTTTTTACAATCTGCACAGTCCAAAATTACAACATTGTTTGGGATGTTTTTAAGACTTTTTTTGCTAAGGCATCTCCTTCGAGATGTTGGCCACCTTTAACTGTTCTTGACTTCAAAGAGTGTTGATGATTGAGTTTCACACAGGCATATCATACCAGAAACAGCCCTGAATCTGGGGAGGTGCTCTTTTATTAGGTTATGAACCTCTCCTGACATTTCTTCTCTGTGAATCTCAATTGTTTCTAATCCTGCGTTTAACTTTCTTGCGAACTTTGGTTTGGCAGAGGAACATATTTGCTTGTTTGGGGCAGGCTGTGTTTTACTGCTTTGCTTGAATTTCTTAGTGTTCTCCAAAACCACAGTGACTTACTTGGGAATCTTGCCAGTGTTTTAGGCTTCAAATAGTGATAGTAAGATTTGTGTGCTCATTTGAGGCTTACATAAAGCTAAAGCTAATATTTGTGGGCATGATTAAATGTGTTTGGTATTTTGGAGGGGAGGGATGTATCTAGCTTATGAGTTATGCTTGCTGCCTTGTGGGGATTCTTATGAAATGTAGCAGCAGCTCAACAGGTTATCTAGCGGAGGGAGGGTTAATACATAGTGCTGATACTCATAAATCAGGAGATTAATGTCTGCCTTGCACCTCTTAATAAAAACAGCAGAGAACAACAATCTTATCAACATACATGTAATCTGTAAACAAGTGTTGTAGTCAAATACAAACAGATTTTTATCATTATCCTGCTCCAAACCACGTGACTTTGCAGTGAAGTACTTGCAGGAGATGAGTTAATACATGTTCAACAACAGTTGCAGCCAAAAAAAAAAATCATTAATGCTAACATGAGCAAGATAATTGGGATATGTGGGGGAGTGAATGTCCAGATTTGAACTTTTGAACTGCCAAGCATTAAAGCCTGTTGCTTCCTCTCAGCAACTGCTACAGGCTGGCTGTAAATTTTTGTGAACACCCAGACTTAAGGAAAAAGTGGAATGTGCTAAATCTTCCAATTAATAGAGATGGCTCTGATGCATCAATTAGCAAGCTGATCACTTCTTGTCCTTCTGCACATAAACTGTTTTCACAGAATGGTTTAGGTTGGAAGGGACCTTAAAACTCAACCAGTTCCAGCCCCCCTGCCATGAGCAGGGACACCTTCCACTGGACCAGGTTGCTCAGAGATCCACTGAAAATGAGACATTTGTGGCCTCCAGAGGGGAGGCTGAAAAGATGTGTTTCTAGAAAGAAATTATCTTGAAGAAGAAGAGGAGGAGGAAAAGAAGGCTTAGAAAGAAGAAGATAAAGAGGAAAGGTCTGAGAATTGAAACAAGTCCTGAAGAACTTCCTGAGGAAGATAAGCAGAGATAAATGTTGGGGAATGCCTGGAGACCTCAGCTGGTGATGCCCAAGATGAGTAACAGCGAGGACTGGCACAGGATGGCCCAGCACAACCTCCGACCCACACCAGGGGTGTGAAGACCTTGTGAATGTAGCCTGAGCGTAGTATGTGAGGTGTTAGGGAAGGTAAAACTGAATTTCCTTCCTGTCTAAATAAGTCCTTGCACCTCTGTGAATGGTCTGCTGAAACATGAGCAGATATTCAAGCCCACATACATAAATAAATGTAAGGGCACTCCTTAGGTGGAGGTAGGCAGCACTTGCCAAAGCACAAATAAATTCTGGCTCCTAGGTTTAAACATGTCATGGATACACATGCATGCACGTGATGTACGGGCTCAAAGATGATGTGAGATTACAGTAGTTCCATAAATGCTATTCACAGTGGGCTGTGGGACTGAAAGCAGCAATGTAATTATATGTATTTTCCAGAGGAGTTGGCTGTCTTTTCAATGCCAGTCCCTGTCTAAAAAGCACAAATAAGCTTGAAACACTTGGAA
This sequence comes from Lycocorax pyrrhopterus obiensis, assembly GCA_014706295.1. Taxonomy (NCBI): domain Eukaryota; kingdom Metazoa; phylum Chordata; class Aves; order Passeriformes; family Paradisaeidae; genus Lycocorax; species Lycocorax pyrrhopterus. The sequence goes on from JACSVZ010000015.1 coordinate 5,565,116, forward strand.
TTAAATGGTACTCTGTGAAGAGTAGGTAGGATTCCTTACACACATTCCTAATTAGGTCTTAGAACAGAAATGATTTTATATGGGATTAAATAACATATTTTGCTTTGAACTCTCACACCTCACTCTAATCACCTTCCAGCTTTCTTGGGTACTCTTGGGTAAAAACTAAACCACTCTCTTTTTCCTCAAATAATCTATCAAGGGTTGTTAACTGAGGGAAGAGAGTCCTCAGAGAAGTGAGTAAGTCAGTGACATAATTGGTTTCCTCTCAAAAATGTGTATGAATGAAGATAGTTGCAGCTGTTAGTGAGTACAGAGATAAACTTTCCATGCTTCAAGTGTTTTGATAAGTATTTGTGTGTGTATTTTGCAGCTAACCCATTTTAAGGAAAAAGAAACCCCAATAAATTGCATATCTCTACTTCCTAAAAAGTGAACTCTTTTTAAAAGTAAAGGAAATTATAAACTTTTTTAAATCGCTTGACTTTGCGCATGAAAGACATGGAAAAGTAGGTGTAAAACCCTGGTCAGTATCTTGAAGCTGGAATCAAGGATGATGGATGCAGGGAAGTCTCTACACAAAGGTAATAAATCATTTTCCACCTGATTTTCTCAAGGCTTTGAAACTCCTCCTAGCATAGGTCCTTCTCCTCCAGCAGGTTCTCCTTAAAGCCTTTATCACCGATCATTTGGGAAGTTAGACTGGAAGTCTCTCTTCTCCTGTCCCCATCTCCTCACCACCCTTAGTCCATCTTCTTCTCCAAACATTAATTGAAATTAATGTTAAATTACAAATCTGAGCAGAATGCACATGGCAGACCCCTAAATATGATCCTTTAGGGTGGCTTGGTTGTGTAGTAGCTGTATTAGCCCATCAAGCAGGGGAAAATAACCTTGTAGAGACAGTTTAGGCACTGAGCAGAACCAGTTAATCTCCAGTCATACATGTGGAGCAAGCTAAAATATAAAATGGAAAGTCACAAATCATTACAGCTTCAGATCATCTGTAGTTAAATTTCAGTGGTGACTGAGACACCGAACTTCCAAAGCAAAACTTTCATTAAAAGCAGACCAGCATCAGCTCTGAGCCCACTAAACTAGGTTAGACTTTGAAAAACACATAAATATGTCTGTCTAACAACAAAAACCTTTTAAATTAGGTCAAGTGTAACTACTCTGTAACCGCAGTTGTGGCTCCAGTGCAATATTAGTTCAGGTTGTTTTTTTCTTTATGAGAGTCTCTGTATTAGAGATTTGTACTCATGTAATTATTGGCCAAATGCCTGACTGCAATTTCTTTCTGTCAAATGAAGACATGAACACTAGAAGAGTTTAATTTACATGGCTTATTTGTGTGTGTTTGTGTGATTTACAGTGATTTTTAGAGAGGTGCCTGAGCAGACAGTGGCCCCATTAAGTTCAGTGTGATTTTCAAAATCTGCCAGAAACTCTGGCAAATATTTAAGCAGTTGGTGAAGGCTCAGTTTTTCACTTCTTCAAAAAACAACAAAAAAAAGGACAAATATATATACTGTTATTCATTTTCAATTAGGTTGGATATCAATATCTAAGCAAGCAAGATTCAGCTCATGAAGGCCTGAAGGACTGGCTATATTTTTAGTGCTTGTGCTGCAGGTATTTACCTGTCAAAGGAGTTTGACAGGACTAATGTCCAGGCAAATGCATCATTAACCTGGGAGGGGGCACCACCATTCACACCGAGATGCACCATTCAGAGAGGAACGTGTGAGAAAGAAGGTGGTGCACACAAGGATCTTTTCCAGTGGTGTAAGAAATTGGTGCAGGTATGAAGTATTTGAATTTTCTCAGATGAATGTGGTCAGTGAACCACATCTCCTTTCCACTGATTGCTGGCTTTAAAACGTATTAAATATTTGCTGCCTCAACCGTTGGGTTCAGAAAATGCTTCACTCAGTGAGTCACAGCAAATGCATGGCATAGTTAGCATCTGTTGGGGTTAATTGACAGAGAACTCTTCAAAAACAGAAATAGACTCTTAACTCCTCTGCCTACAGTTTCTTCTTTTCACAGAGATGACACAAAGGGAAGAAAATCTTTATGCAGAATCTCATTGAATTGATGAGGTCACACAGAGCAATAACAGGCAATGTATGGCTCAGCGTGCCTAAAGTGTTTTGTAAAACCCGACAATTTGCACAAGCATATTTAGGATATCCAAGATATGTTCCAGAGAATACTTGTAACAAACCCCCTGTTCCTGCTCTCCCTAACACCTTTGTCCTCTGGATTCCACCCTGCTGTTGAGTTGAAGCCTTTTTTCATCACATCTTGATTAATACTAGGTGCTAAAAGCAAATTGGTGATAACTGCTGGTCGTGACAGCTCTTGTGCAAGCTCTTGCCAATGGCAGCACTAGTTCTTTCCTGTTCTTACCTGCAGCAGCCTTCGTATTTTAATCATGGGCCTCAAGCAGAAATTGTCAATTAGATTGAGCCTTGTGGTTGTCTTTGAATAAATGTTCTTTAGCAGATAGATTTAGTGCCTTGCTACTCTATTCCCCTGGTTTCTATGTGCAATATACCTTCCATATACACTAAAATGAAGTATCTTCCTGGGGAAAAAAAAATCTATCCAATCACACAGCAGATAAAGTGGCTACTCTGCTGAACTCCAGAAAGAAATGAGAGGGTTTGATGAATGCCTTGAGGCCAAAACAATGATTCTCTTGCTGCTTTCCCTCGGAAAAAAAAATCTAAGATGGAAAATCTGAGTTATTTCAATTTAAACAGTATGGAGTATTGTGGTAAAAGAGACAGTGTCACTTCTTTTATCACATCTACATTTGATCAATGTCTCTTGAACAGTTTTTTCCCAAGTGGGATAATGGAAAAAGGGATCTTCTGTGTAACTGGCTACAAATTACTGATAAATGGGGTAGGATTTGTGACAATGCAGGGCGAGTTGTTCCACTGACTCATGAGAGCTGTGGGGGATGCTGGATGCAAACGCAGCTCAGTTTTGCTTCAAAGAATGATGGCATAGTCAGAAACTTAAAAATCGCAGACACTTTGCACATAATTATATCCGTTGGACTTGAGTGGGCTGTGAAAAGGAAAGATGATCGAGTCTGGAGTTTGCTTATGTCTGAGAAAAGTATAGGCCAAGGCAGAGAGGGACTTCACGTCATCTTCCGTCAAACCAGTTTCTGATTCATTTTTTCAAAGAAGTTGTAGTTATGTTTTATAGCGGAATTGACTACATACATACGATGTTCATACTCTGGAGCAAGTGAATGAGGGAAAACATCTCTCACTGGGAGGAAAACATCCCCCTTGGAAGGCGTGTGGTGGGTACAGCAGAGCATTGGGAAAAGCAAGATCCAGCAGTGCTCCATGGTGCTGGGCCAGTATGTGTCCATATCACCCCCAGGAGATATAGGGAGGACTGTCATTTTCTACCTAATAAATGGAGTCCAGAACTGAGACTGGGGACTGGGCACTGAGGCTGAATCACAGAATCGTTCAGGTTGGAAAAGGCCCCCAAGTTTGAACAAAAATACCTGTGACTGAACACCACCATGCCCACTAAACCATATTGCAAAGTGCCATGTCCAGTCATTATTTCAAACACTTCCAGGAATGGTGAATCCACCACTTCCATAGACATCCTGTTCCAGGGCTTAACCACACTTTCAGTGAAGAAATTTTTCTTAATATCCAACCTGATCCTCCCCTAGTGCAACTTGAGCCTATTTCTCCTTGTCGCAGGTGGCCTGGGAGAAGATCTCGACCCCATCCTGGCTCCAACCTCCTTTCAGGAAGTTGTGGATAGTGATAAGGTCCCCCCTGAGTCTCCTTTTCTCCAGGATAAACAAATACCATACCCTCAGCAGCTCCTCATCAGCTGTGTGCTCCACACCCTTTCCCAGTTCTGTTGCCCTTCTCTACACATGCTCCAGCACCTCAATGCCTGCCTTGTGGTGAGGGGCCAATTTCCACCTGAAATTTTCACAAGAATAGTTTTTCTTTGTAATTTTGTCTTTTGGGGGTTTTTTTTCGGTTGGGTTTTTTTTTAAATTGTTCTTCATTCCACCAGACTAGTTTTTTAAAAAATGAAAATTAAAAAAAGAGCAAAACCAAAAATAAATCTGACGAAAACAACAGAAAGGCAGGAAGAAGTGAGAAAGTTTCTTTAGCATATATGTCCTGACGGGCCCTGAGTGCACACACAAGTGAGTTGATGACTGAAAACACGATGCTTAGGGTTGGAAGTAGACAAAGGGATTTGTGGTGCTTGGCAGCAGATGTACATTATCCAACACGTGCTCCTCTGTGTGAGAGTATGGCTGGGGGAAGCAAAAGAGAAAGGGAATAGTTGTTACCGTGTTATGAATGGGTATAATTAGGTACCTTGCCCAAGGTGACGTGGAAATCCTCTGTCAAAAATGAAAATGGTAATCCAGGTCTTGTGGAGAAAAGCCCGCTGCAATGCACACAAAGTTATCCTCCCTCTTCTAGCTGCAGCTTTCCAGCTAAGCCCTTTCCTCCAGGGCTGTGGGCATCGGTGTTACCTCTAGGAACATAATGATTCAAAGAAAAGGTGCTCGGGCAAAAAGGATTAGTAACTCTAAGCTTCCGACCACGGGCAGTGCGTAGAACAAATGCCTCTTACCGAGAGTTCAAAGGTCCGTCTCAGGTTGTGAAGGGGTTTTTTGTGTGGTTTTACTATTAATTTTTTAATTATTATTTGAACTTCGTCAGAATGGAAGAGGCTCCCGTGCAATGCAAACTCCAGCAATTTCGCACTGAATAAAATGGAGGCAGCATTTGCCTGTGCTTCCCCTGCAATTACGGAGCGATTCTCGTGTCTTGTTTGAATTTCCTTTGTCGTTATGAAACACAACAGGCTGACGGCTTGATATTAAAAGCAATTGTGTTTCCATTCATGCAGATGCCAGCCTGTTTAGGTGAATTTACTAAGTCCCTAGATGTACATTTTTATATTATTGCTGTCTCTGGGCCGTGCTGAGCATTTTAATTCTCTGAAAACAACCTCTGTTTTCCTTTCATCTCTTCATTAGCTCTTTCATCATGAGGACATGAATTTAAAAATATATATATCTCTTAAAGTTGTATGTAATAAAGACGTTTGTATCATTCCAATTTGTTGAGCTGTGCTTTTAACGTTGCATGGCTTTCACAACCATAAAATGGCACAATTATTTCTGTGTTGTATTGCTTTGTACCCCGAGGTTCCATTTAAAACAAAGCAGAGAGATGTGTTTATAGGCAGTATTGAAAGCAATGTATATGGATCTTGATGTCAGGCATATTTTATTGAAGTAAGATTAAATGACAAGTTCTGCACTATTGAAGTGAAATCAGAATGAGATTTTGTGCTGAGCTGCATGCTGTTAAATCAAAATTAAAGTAATACCAAGCTGTGTTGTTATCTTTGTGGCTTTTTGGTGGCATCTTTTAAAGACAAACTTTATAGCCAATTATGAGTATTTTAAAGTAAATATTCTGAGCTTTCTGGACACATTGTTACATCATAGTACATGCATTTGCTATCATGTATCTGAAGAGTGAAGTTTCCTGCTAAACATTGTGCGTGTATGTTTTGATTAGATCCTTGCAAGTAAAACTCATTTCTTTCTATATAAAATCACACCATTAAGTACATCTCAGGTAAAAAGGCCTTTTTATTTGATCTCTTCACCTATTTTGTTGTTCTGAAAATAGGCTCAGAAGGTTTAGATTTTTTTTCAAGAGGGAGAGGTTTAAATTATATCTGTTTTAAAGTTAAATGCCTGGGGTTGGCTCTGATTAATACCTGAACCACAGGAAGGACAATAGTACCAGAAAATTAGTAAAATTGTGAATTTTCTTTCTGTCTACGGTTTTTATTTTACTGGAAGGGGATCTCATAGGAAACATAGTTTTCCTTCCAAACTTACAATTTCAATTCATAGAAGGGATGCATTTCTGAATAATAGAGCAGTCTCCCAAATTACAGGCTTAATTAGACCCTTTGTGCTTCAGGATGTGAAAGAATTGCCTCTTAAAGGATGGTCAAAAGACATATCTTGCTTCAGTGTTTTAAGATGAGCTGCACTGCAGGAACACCTTGTAGTTTTGCACGGGCAGTAAAATTTCTGTGATGATACAGTATTTGTGTCTGGAAAACAAAGTTACTTGAGGCTTTTGAAGCTGTGGAGTAGATGGCTCAAACTTCTTAGTGTGCTATTGCAGGAATTTGAGTATGTAAGGGAACACCAGCTTCCTATTTTAACTGCATGTTCAGCCTGGACTCTGAATGTCAAGTTGGATTTTTTTTTTAATCATCACTGGCGTTATTACGTCTCTCACCTCTTTCTCCCATGAGACAGTAATCTTAGCAATATATGATCTAATAAATATAGATGATTTAAAATCCCAGCTGCCTTTATTCCATCTAGTCATGGTTTAGCCTCTGCCTGGTATGTGTCACGTAGTGACTGTCTTCACCTTTTTTTTTTTCCCTGGCTGTTACCCTTCCAGGATTTTCTTCATTTCCATTAAAATTGCAAAAGATGGAGTTTCTCTTGCGATGTGTTTTATGCAGTACTCAACACAATCAGACCTGGTTCTCATTTTAGGCTTTTAGAGATATATAAGACATATTCTTACTTACTACTACTATTATTTTTTTAATATGTGGATTTTTATAGCTCAGCCCCAGACTCCCTTCACCCACAAGGGTGAATAACATAGATCTACTGTGCCGAATGCACTTCTTTGGTCAGGTGGGCTTTCGAGTCCAAAATTTCTGCTTTAATCCTTGAGTGATGATTCTATTTAATAGCATATTGTATAACTAGAGAGAGAGTATCATATATGACAAAATTCTATATTATAACAAAATCTGTGGCATGGAAGTATGATTTTTGCTTGTGAACTGAAAGGCTGTGGCTTTGGGTTTTGTTTTGTTTGTGCTTTTTTTTCTCTAATGTTAGCAAAATCTATCTACAGATTAAATCCTATCTGCAGGACTACTGTTAGGTGAGGACTAGCAATGTTTAAAAGCTCAGTTTATGAAAACATGTTTATCCAGGGGGAGAAAGGAAGAAAAGTTGCTTTAATTTAGTTTAATGCTTCCAGTCCTTTGGGTGACACAGTAAGAAGGTCTTTTGCCAGGCTCAGAGGGAGAAGAGAGTAAATGACTTATTGTTGATTCTAATATTTGTCTGTTACAACTTGAGTATGCTAGGCCCACAGATATTTAGATAATTTTTGGAATTTTTCCTTTTGTTTCCATTTTTATAGAGAAATTTGATACATGAAGAAATTGAGGAATTTACCACCCAGCGAAAAACCAAGTTGAATGCATTTGTTAATACCAACCCCACAGCTGTCTTGTCCATTTTTAAAGGGGCACATACTTCTAGGGCTTGAAGAATAAATTTAAAAAAAAAAAAAAAACACCCACACCAGTATTATATATTTGGGGGAAAACTTTGCAGACAGTCATGTTTGGCCAATATGATATATTTTGGGGAAAACTTCACAGACAGTCATGTTTCTGCAAGTTTGCCCAAATGGGCAGAACTAGTGAATCCATAGTGACGACCTCTGTCTAAATGGCATTGCTGCTTTGTGTTCACTGTTAACAAAGAATAAGAACTGTGGGAAGCTACTGTCCTGCAAACAATGAATATTAGTAAATAGCAGGGAAAATACACAGAACACTTCCTGAGATCCAATTACCAGCTGTAGCAGAGTTGTCTGTCACCCACTGCAGGTAATACACAGAGAAAGATGTCTTGAGGGAATTGTTATCCGTTTTTGGGCACTTTTCTTTAGACATTGGTATGAAAGCAAATAGGCTTCCTAAGGTCTAGCTGCTTTTGGCTCCTCATTTCTATTTTGGTGCCAGATGACCTCTACCCTTGACAGCCAGTGCCAGCCTCAGCCAGGCATGTGAGTGCAGTCCATGTCAGCAGTTGCACTGCATATATGCTTTTTTCATTTATCCTCAGGACATGCACAGTGAAAGACTCCTCAAGCCCCCGCTGTACTGCAGCATGTCAACTTGGCAGCCTTGTTTATACCGGCTCTTGGTCCCTTCCCTTTCCTCACCTGTTCAAATCCTCTGCCTTGGCACGTGTGTCAACAAGTGTGATCAGGTGTAAAGAGGCATGTGGCACAGAAGTGACGTGGCTGTCACACAGGATGGGCTTCCCGCCGTCGCGATGGCCCTGCACGCGACACCGCGCCGGCTGCCCGCACGCAGCCCGTGGAGAACCCGCTCTCTGACAGGGAGGGAGTGATCGTGACTTTGGGTAAACGGTTGTGTTCTGACCCCGGTGCTGTGGTGCCACTGCTCAGTGATTTCTTCGCTTTCCCTCTCCCCCATGTGGGTGCGCACTGCCACTCATCCCGTCCGTATTTCGGAGCGGTTTGGAAGTGAGCCCAACGGAGGTGACTTGATTCCAGTTGTCAGCGTCAAAATCTGCAGGCAACAAGACATTGCTGCTTTATTGGTCACTGCCTGATCCTGAAAGTAATTTAATGGGACTGCTGCATTTCAGGATGCTTGGAGGCTCCACTGAAGGCAAGTCTTGTTTATAGACGAGCTTCACAAAATGCTGGGCAACTTAACTGCAACAAGTACTGTATGTTGAGCTGGCCTTCTCAGCAGCTGAGAAAGCAGCACCAGTGCTAAATTCAGGTGGAAGAAATTATCAGAGATGTATGAAAACACGATTTGGTCAGCAGGAACTATGAAATATTTGGTTTCAAACCACTAACAGTCCAACAGTAATGTTTTGAAAAATAGTTGCAGTGGTATTTTGATGTTTGATAGCAAAAGATATTTTAATTCAACCATCTTCCTTTGCAGAAGCCAAACCAGCTGGAGAGGTTTAGCCATCAGAGGTTTCACAAGCTGATGGATCTGAGAATTTCCCAGAGGCCAGGTGGTGAGAACTCAGGCTGGATGTAATGGCCTTGTGAAAAATGTAATGTCTCATAGAATTGTATTTTGTTTGGGTTGGAAGTGACCCTAAAAATCATCTAGTTCTAATCCCCCTGCCATGGGAGGAATGCCACCCACTAGGCCAGGTTGCTCAGGACCCCATCCAACCTGGCCTTGAGTACTTTCAGGGATGGGACCCATCTCAGCCCTGTCTCATAGGTTGATAGTTCACAAAAAATAGTTTCCCTGCCTCAGAAGAGAGACCAAGGATGGGTTATTCCAAAAGTCAGAGCTTCTAGCTACACTTCACTGCTGACTGTGTCAGTGGTGGACTCCATCAATAATTTCCAGCTGTAGAGCTGTCAGTCCTCCACTAGTTCAAATTCAACTTTAAAATAAAGCCAGGGCTTCTCCACAGCTATGCAGGCTATTTTTGATGGCTTTGAGAATGGCTGAGAAGTAGGCAGGTGTCCGTGCTGGTTTTCAGTGGTTGGGACAAAGCTTTGTGAGTGATATGGAAGTAGAAAACAGAGGGGTCACAACCAGACTGCATTTTACTGGACTTGCCTGTCCTCTTTCAGAAGTTTCCCTCCCTCCACCAAACACAATTCTTTCTGACTTCCACGAAGTTATAAGTGATTAAGGGTAGGAATCCAGAAATCCCAGAGCGTGAGAGCTCAAAGCGTTCAGATCAAATGGGGCATGGTGACAAAAATGTAGGCAAAGGACATGGAGCAAAATTCCAACCGTAATTGCAGTTCTGCTGTATCAAGCAGTTATTCAGACAATGAACAATTGAAAAGCTATTCACATCACTTCACATTTGCTTAGCCTTGTGGCTAACATGTCATTTTGGTTATTGTTAGATGGCAACCAAAAGCAGTGAATAGTCTGTGCTACTTGGGAAAGAATTTCAAAATCAGAGTAAATAAACAACTCTTTCTTGGATGCCTTTTATTGCCCTAAGTTAGACATGGAAGTGCTAGGTGAACTCAACCTGTTCTCTGCAAGGGCCTTGCTCTGTTCTGTATCGGGTGTGAAAAGCCTGAGAGAAATCATTAGAAAGGATGTGTCTAATTTTTGCACAGTGAAAGCCAAGTAAAGCAGTCTGAAGTGTGACAAACAGAGGTACGAGGAGACATCTCTGGACAGGAGTCTGTGTCTGCTTGCTTTGGAGATTTCTCTCCCAACACAAATACAGGTCTTTTTTTTCTGACTTTGGATGAAACTGAAAGAAAACTGAAAGAAAGGCTCCCTTTGCAGTACCTAGCTGAAGCCTGAACAAAAACTAAATCAAACTTCTTTAATCTAAAGAAAGCATCTAGTTCAAGTACAGGCTTTGAACTTGTCTGCTGCTTCTTCTTCTGTAGAAGCTATTAGCCTTTCTCCAGGTCTGACCTGGGGCTTCCAAAATCTGAGAGGTTTTCTCTTTCTTTAGATTGCTGGCAGCAATGGCTCTTAAGTTTAATAAATAAACAAAAAACCCCACAACAACTAAACTACTCGGTCTAACATCCATGCTATAGAGAGATTATATAGCTTTGTGAAACAATACAGAGGAAACCAAGTACACAGGAAAGGCCTTCTTTAGCCACTGAAACTGCAAGGCTATCAGAATAAAACTAAAATTAATATTAATCACTGCCAGTATTGTTGTTTGGCTTTAGCATTTTATTTGATGCAGAACAAGCACAGATAAAAGAAACCTGTTCATGACAGAGAGCTCTCCCAAATACCCTAGTCAAGAAAAGATCAAGCCTGTTTGTCCAAATTTTTGTCATGCAGCACACTTTGTGATGGTTTTTTGTTTGTTTTTTTCTTCTTAGTGAAAATCTGGCAATGCCATACAACTGTTTTCTGTATAACTACCCAGGAGTCCTGTAGGTGTTAATGTGTGGCCTGACACAGTGTTTAAAGTGAGAGGATGTCTCGAACCTTCCTTTTAGAGTTTCCAACTTTCATTACTTCTCCAGAACAAATATCAGAAGCAATAACCAAATAGTTTTGGATTATTTTATTGCCTTTAAACTGTATTCAGCTCCTTTCATTGCAAGGACCAGAGTTTAATTGCTCATCTGACTGATAAAGAGACAAAGCTACATCGTTAATCAATAGATCAAACTAGGTCAAGGCATAGGACTTGGAATCCCTATGAATCAGGGTTCCCATTCCAAGCTGGCAATAGGCATCTTGTGTGACCCTGGAGAAATTATTTAGTTATTACAGAGGGCCCCAATAAATTATCTTGGGGGCCTCGGTTCAGTATTAGAAAAACAGGATGATAGCAATGAAGTATTATGAAGACATAACTCATTAGCACTTGCACGGGGTTATAAAAGTGCTTTCCTGATGTGCTCTGAACTTCATGGGCAGGGTAGATTCAGTCAAAATCTAATTTATCCTCCAAAATATGAATGACTCCAGTTCTCCCTGTGCTTTAAGAATAAGAACAGAACAGGTGTGGAGTGTGTTGTGCTTTGGTTTTTTTTTTCCATGGTTGGTTATGCCAGTTCCAGTGGCAAGGTAGGAGCAAAAGCCTTTTGGACATGAGGGACGCTGTGCTTGGATTGGACAGAACAGTGTCTCCTGCCAGCTACATTACTTTGTGCAAACAACTAACATGATTATGGTTTTATATTAAAAACAGTAATTCACAGTCACAAAAAAAATCCACTCCCTGAAGACAGCTTAATACAAAGAGGCTGATTTGGTTGTTGCATGTTCTGCCAAACCTTTTTTAAAATTAGATCTTTATTTTGTAATTTTCTTCTTTTTTGCTCAAGGGTACTTCAGAGAAATAGTGGAGAGATATATAAATGGGGTGTCTCCTTCTATAAATTCTCATGTAAACTGCTAGGCTCAGAAAACTCAGACAGGCCTGTCTGCCACTGTGATGGCCTCTGTACAAAAGCACCTAAATTCAGTGCATATTACAATTTAATTAAAATAAATTGCAATGAGTATAAGGAAATCATTGAAAAGCAAAAGGCAAAAGTCCTTGGAGATTATTCATATTTGTCACTCAGAAGCAATTTCAGCACAAGTAGGGGGTTTCATGTCTTTAAAATAAGATAATATATGTAGGTTATGAAGTTGCTAACATCTTCCCATTAAGAAGTGATAGGTTCTATACCAGAAGATGTGTTTCAGAAGGGATTTTTTTGTAGCTGGAACGTGTTTCCTGGGAATGGGAGCTGGGTATATGAAGGAGTCCAGTTAGCCTGCTACAGGTGGTCTTGTCCCTTCCTGGAGAGCTAATTTGAGGCAGATACTCAGTTTTGAAGAAGCAAGATAATCCAATACCTATACCTGAAGCACATGAGTGAGTGAGGAACACAACTTCTGACAGAGTGGAGACTCTACATGGTGCTTTAATGTGTAGGTCTGGGCTTAAGTTGTTAAGCAGCACAGGAGTCTTAATATTAAATAATATTTGTTTTAATTTCCTGAGCTGAAGTGCTCACAGTTCGGTTGTAAAAAATCCACTAATTCATAATATTGTGCTGTTTGTGTTTTTCAGGACAAGGGTGTTTTTAGTATAAAATCTTGCTCATGGCAGAAGGAGAGGATTTTAAAAAGGAGAGGATTTTAAAAAGGAGAGTACGTTCATGCAGTATTCATTAATAGTGAATCTTTTTTCTTACTTTTTACCTACAGCTTGTTTTCTCTTCAGAGAGGGATTCAAAGCTATTTATGTTTAAGAGAGGAAAATTAAATTCCCTGTTGGATTGGGACTGGGGGGAGTGGATTGTTGGGGTGGTTTTGGTTGTTTTCTAGTTTGGGGTTTTTAGTTGTTGTTTTTTTTTTTTTTACTTTTTAGATCTGTTTTCATCAATGCTAATACTTTAGAAAAGCAAAGTCAGAGCTATTTAAGTGGCTTGCAGAGACAGACATCAGCAGGCTTGCAGCTTGTGTTTATCAGGGCTGTCCTGTGTGGCTGCATTTATAACATCCAGCATCCACCAACAGGCCAAAGGGCAAATAGTTTAAAATGTGTTGCAATTTGAGAGGCTGCTTCTTTTTCGTCCTCTCTCTAAAACAGAGTTGTAGCAGTCAGTCCCAAACAATCTGAAGGCAAATGTTGTTTTATTCTTTCCTGTGAACTTCTCTGTCTTGGACCCAATTTAAAGGTTTGTTTTCAGTCCTGTGATGAATCTTAGAAATTTCAAGTAGTGAGCCTGTCCTAGAAAAGAACATTATTGCAGTTATCTATGCAAAAGAGAAGCTGAAGTGGAATCTAAGTCATCCAGGCAATCTCAAGCCCTGAAACCTAATTTTAGTCTTTCAGGGAGTGGAGAGGGATGCACAGATCTACTTACTCCAACATTAGACAAGCCAAAAAAGGCACATGTCATTTGAGACTTGAGCCTGTGGAAACAATTTGGAATGAAAATGTAGGAGGAAACTGCTTGCTTAATCATCATCTTTCCACATCTTCACTGAAGAAGAAAAGTAAAGTCAGATAAATCCAATTTGCCTGAGATTTTTCATGCATGCAGCTCCTGCTGTGAAGTAGAAAAATATTTCCTCTGCATTTGGAGAAGCCATGATAGCCTGCCAATGGCTAGTTTAACACCTGTAAGCCCACCCGGCTCTTAACCAAGTCCTGTGAATCCAGGCAGATAAAACAATCTTATTGCAAAGAGAGGAAGTTCAATTCTCATGGCTGTGCGTAGTCTCTTATCTTCCACACTCAATCCATTACTGTGTTTTCAGCACTTATTTCCAATATCATACCCAAATAGTTTAAACTGAGAATTGAGATGTGTCTCACTATACAGCACCTTGCCTGAGAATTAGGAATAATTAACTAAAATATAATTTTTATCACTGTAGAGTGTTCCTTAAATAGTTGTGCTTATATTCCAATGAAAGGGTATAATGATACCTGATTTTAATTAAGGATTTCACTAACTGTTGCATGATTTTTCTGATTTTCCAAATAAAACCCTTCAAGGGCTTTAGATACTTTAAGTTTTGGAAAAGGCAAAAGGGCAGAAGTGTATGTTTTGCATTGAAGCCTTCATCACATCTTTTAGCTTTGACTGTCTTTGTGATTAGGGTGCATAACACACCACATAAAACTTCTTCCATTTTCCTTTTCCAGAACTGCAAAATTTGGATTTATAACTCTCTGGCTTGCTCTGAAAAGAGCAAGGAGTATTAAACCAAGGAATGTTGCTTCAAACTGGAACAGTTGCAGTTGGGCAAAGTGGCAATCCATTGGTCGTGGTGGGAGCTTTTTCACTGATGGGAGGGGAAGGTTTATAGGATCTAAGGGGATGGTGCATATCTTCTACAGGGGAGGGAATTGTGTACTATTTATAGTCCTTCAAATACGTCTTCAAATCCCGAAAAAAACAAAACCCAAACACCTAGTATGTCACCAATACATCTAAAAAAACAAAGCACAGGAGAATTTAGGTATGTAAACGTGCTGCAAAAAAGGTGATGTTTCCTCTGTGGTCAGCCGGAGTACAGGATCTATCCCACCCTGGAAACTCCCGAAACATTTTCTCAAACAGTAAACTAACAGTTTCTTGCCAGTAAAAATTTTCTCTGAAAAGGAAATAAACTTTCCAGGAAACGTACTATGGAAAAGCACAAGCCCTCTGCATCACTTCAACTAGCAGTGGGAAAATGTTATTATCTGGAAGTGAAAAAATTGAACTTTGGGAACTTTGTTTAACAATCATTTCTCTTCCTGATTGAAATAAATGAGCCCAAGGATTTAGCCCTGTGTTCACTCTTCAGAGAAAGGGCTTTTACATTGATTTCTCTCAATAAGCATAATTTTTTATTTTGATGTGCAATTAGGGCAAATTCAACTTTTTTTCTCCCAGCTCCTACTTTCACACAATGCCCCTTAATTAAACGCACTATGCAGAGATGGCAGGTGACTTGACATGCAGGGTTGGGATTCTGCTGTGATCAGAATGAGAACCACAGTTCGTGCCTGCCAGTGACACTTTTAGGAACATAAAGCTGCAAAACTGAAGGTAAGAAAGCCAAAGCCCATAATGGCTCGCTACAGAGTGAGCTGGTGGAAGCCAAGCATGGATAAGCTCTGAGCTGGGGTGTCCAGTGCTGTGGTCACAGACAGCAAGGCATGTATCTAATTAACAGAATCCAAATCTGAAACCCTAATTTGTTTGCAACTTGCTGTTCAACAGCAACCCTCAGTAAGTAAAACGAGCCCCTGCTTGTTAGCCAGAGCTGTGCTAGCTGTGTTTGTTGTGATCCCATTCCCTGCCCTGAATCCTGGGCAGAAAGCCATCGGGGACCTTCGGCTCCTCCTGGGACTTTGGGCACTCACAGTTTCCATCGCCCTGATAATTCTTGCATCCTGTACCAGCGTGTTAATTCTCCAAGAACTCTGTAAATCCCTGTGTGGCCCGTTCCAGCTGGCTGCTGTGGAGCACGTGGATTTACATGCGGACATGCGGACACCTACCTGCCTCAGCAATGCTACAGCACAGCTTGACTTGAAATTTCTCATGCAAGAAGTGTCCCAAAGTATCTTCCAATGGTAAATACTTGTCTGGAGCAAAGCAGGTGTGGTAGAGTGTGGGAGACACAAAGAAATAATTTTGGTGTTTTTTTCTACTGTTCTCTAAGGAAGACGGCAACTTCAGAAAGCAGGAGCAACCAAGGAGATTTGTCCAGGTGGCTAAAAGTCTATTTAAAGTGACATTCCTGACAAATTGTTTTAGACTCTTAAATTCCTGACCTGGTCAGGATTTCAGTTTCTTGCTACTCATATTCCAATTCTTCTTGACACTTAAAACTGAGAACGTACTCAAAAGCCTAAAAAGGACACCAGTGTTAGGCAAAGGGGAGACAGAGGTAACCTGAGGCCCTGGAAATGGGCTCTAAGGATAAAACAGGGCAACCTTCAAATTCCGAGATCAGATGGTATTTCAGCAATATCCTGTTTTCAGATGCTACATGTTCTGCTGACTATATGACAAGGATAGCTATGACACAGGGACTTGAGAAGCCTTGAAGAAAAACACGGTGAGAAATACTTCTGGGTCTGCACGGTATTTTTTTACTCTGTTTTAATGAATCCTGGCTGCTACAGTCCATATTTTCTTAGTTCAAAACTGTACAGTAGCTGTCTACAAACTGCTGTAAAGTGCAGTTACCTGTTATTGCCCTGTAAATAATTCAATAACCTCTTCCAGGCAACATGGTCAAGATGCAGATTTAATTTACTTACAGGCCAGCAGTAAAGATGGTTGAATCCGCTCGGTTCGCTGTCTGTGTCTGGAGGTGTTGCGTACAGGTACATAAATAGTTTACTGGACCTGTCAAATTCTCTGGCAGGAATGAGAGTGCCCTCTGGTCTGCTACATGTGCTTATATGAAACACTTCCCCTTCAGTTCTTGAGCAGTAGGGAGTAATATATTTTCCAATATTTTTGTGGAAGTAGGTAAAAGACATAATGAATCACATAGTAGCAGGAATGGACACAATGTTTGACTTTCTGGGGTTATTTGGTGGTTTATTGCTTGGAGTTTTTTCAGGGGGAAGCGTGGTATGATTTTTTTTGTCTCTATGCTCCTCAGAAATAATATAAACTAATTACAAAAGTGATGTGTAATTGTCTCTGCCTAAATTTGGACAGTATTAGATGATAGGGCTGAAATATTCCCTAATGGAATGTTCAGGTTGTGAAATGAAGCACAGGAAAATCAAAAAGCAAACTAGACTCTACAAAAATCCCTCCATCACCAAGGTGTGGGTTTGTCCCATCTCTATTGAAGAGGTCACCTTAAAAAATGCGTTTTGTAGAATTAGTGCCATGAACAGGAATGTGCCTCAAAAGAGAGACTAACTTGTATTTTGCTTACAGCTGAAATCCAAAGTCAGTGACATCCCTTGACTGGTTACCTGAGCCTTTCAAAATCTTTCATGTCTGATTTTCAAAGTTTTTATATTGCTTAAAGAAAAAAAAAATTATTTTGACTCAGATCTGTACTCGTTACTAAAAAAACATTAATTGATATAACTACTGTCTCAGGTTAGTGTGTTTTTAATTCTTTGGTCTTATTTTACTTAAAAAAAATAAAAAGACAGACAAAGAGAACAATAATTTAAAGGTGAGATGTATTGGAGGCAAGAGAGAAGAGAAACCTTCCATTTATGAAAACAGACTGAAATGAGGTATTGTCATCTGCAGATGTCCCATCATCTAAATTGCTTTTCCAGACTAATTAATAAAACCTGGATGCCACTATTTCTCCATTAACACTATCCCTTTGGAAAAAAACATGTTAGCAGCACAATTTTTCCAATTGCTGCTATTAAAAAAAAAGCTAAGATAATAGAAAAAGACCACTGCATTCAGCTATCATTCTCCAAGATATGAATGCTTTAAGGCCTGGTCACACATAATCAGTAGAATTCCTCTTTATTTTGGTAAGATGGTGGGTGTCTAACACACTCACACGCGCTGGCCGTGCCCTGGCAGTGTTCCAGAAAGGATAATGATTTCCCTATCTCAGCTCCCTCACAGTTTGGATTAGATACAGTATTTTTGTTGCTCTGGTAAACTCTTTCTGTATCGCATGCCTGTGTGCTGTTTAACAGCTGTTCCTGTCCTCTGCAGGGATGGATGCTTTAAGCTGGGCTGCTTGCAGGAGTGCTTTAAGTGATTTTTTAATGAAAAGCATAGAGGTGGTGAGCCACTGTGAAAAATGATGATATTTTCTTAGAAATTTCCTTCTTTGAAGGTCAGTGAAGATGTCCCTCTGTCCATAGTCTTTGAACAGCTTGTCTGTCCCGTTTGTGGCTTCCCTCCATCCAAGGACAGTGTGGTGCCTTGCTGCAAAGTGACGGCATGGCCACTGCCCCCACTGTGTCCCCACATCTGTAGCCATCACTAGTGTTTTTCCACAAACCTGATCAATAAAGACATAATAGTCCCAGACAAGACAAAGTGAAGCCAGAGCTGGTGTCACAGAAATGATGTGCCTGGTGGCAGTCTCAGTGCCCAGCGACTCCACTACTGCACAGCCTGGGACTTCCAGGCATTGCTATCAAGTTCCAAGGCAGCAGTTCCAGGCTTGAAATCTGTTGGTTTTGAAAACAACCTTCTTATCATCAATCATGGAAAAGTTTGGGTTGGAAAGGACCTTAAAGGCCAACGAGTTCCAGCCTCCCTGCCATGGGGGCACCTTCCACTAGACCAGGTTGCTGAAAGATCCGTCCTCCCTGGTTTTGGACACTTCCAGGGATGGGACATCCACACTTCTCTGGGCAACCTGTGCCAGGGCCTCACCACCCTCACAATACAGACAGATATGTCTTATATCTGTTATATGCCTTAACTTCAAGGCATTATATCTGTTTATAATAATGTGCAGCTAATATTTATAGAAGTGCCCAGCACTACTTAAGAGTTTGTCACTTGCATTGCAAGCTTATGTAAAATCTATGGCTGCTGTAGGGCAAAGGTATAAAACTTTCATGAGTAATATAAAATATACAAAATGTTGTTGTTAATATTTAATACAATTTGCAGCAGTCAATGAGCACAATCAATGTTTATTAATTAAGTTGTTCTGTTGCAATAGCAATTTCTTCTTTTTTTTTTTGGGGTATGTGTGTCTTCGGGGAGAATTTTGCAAGCTTTCTTGACCCTTTTCAAAAAAAAAATGGGCATGTTTAACAATAGTGCTGGCAATGTCTTACATTACTCGTTTGCTTTTTCTTCAGTGAGTAAACACAACTCTTTTAGTGACACCTTCTATTTAAACTACACTACGTGATAAGAGAACTGGGTTTTGGCCAGGGTATTTAATAAGAAGTGTTGCAATTTGGGCTGTTTGTAGCAGCCATATTGACGCACTGCAGATAATCCAGCATTTGAGGGGCAGTTTTCTCTGTTTTAACCCTGTAATGTTTATGGGTCGTGCACACAGCAGCATGCAGGGTAGAAGTGGAATTTATTTGCCTGGGACCCACAAGGTCAGGTCTAACTGCACCTGCTCAATCAGACCATGTACTGAATTTCCCCAAAATGCAGCATTTTGGCTCCAGCCACAGATGTTCCCATGTTGGTGATGTTCCCCTTGGAGCTTATAAAACCTTAGAGTGTTTTCTTTGAAACCACAGGAGGGAGGGAATGCCCCAACCCAAAGTTCTTGCAGGGCTGAACTGGTCAGCAGCAGGATTTTAAGTAATCCTGCCACAGCTCAGATTGTTCTGATTCACCAAGGTTGTGTGCAAATCATTTGCTTTTGTAGAACTAAAGTGGCTGGTTGTGATGGAGAACCTGCAAGGGCCAGGGCCTGTTTCAGCAGCAGGTACAGCATCCAAGTGAATCCAGGAAGTTATTTCTGTCACCTGAAGTACATGGCTAATCTTCACTCTGGTTTTTACCTGTCTTCTCCATTTTCCTCCATGTTATTTCTCTCTTAAATAAAACTAAAGGGTTTTAAGATTACTTCTTCACACTATAAAATAGCTTGATATATCTTTCCAAAAATGCTTTTGTGGTAGTGCTTAATGCCACGTTCAAAATTGTGTGTTGTCTGCAAAGTCCATCCATTCATTTTCATCTGTGTGCTGCACTGGTTGAGAACTGTCCAAGCACATTTTCTTTCTATTTTTTTTCCCCTAGATAATATTGAACTCTCCAACTGTATTAGAATTGGAGCACTTCATGGTTTGGGTTTTGGTATTGGTTTTTTTTTCTCTTCATCAGAAATAAAAACATTTTACAAAATGGAGAAGAGCCATGCAAGAAGTGGTTCTGCAGCAGCCACAAAGTGGTTAAATCATTAATTTATTTGTCTAATGCCTAAAATAAACATAAAAGTCATGACACTTTATTTAATTTGTCCTCTGGGCTAAAAATGTCTTGAGGTTACCAGTGATCTTAGTTGTAATAAGTTTTACGTATGTGTATCTCTGTATAACTGTGCCACATTATTTTGAACTATACTGCTAGGGGTTTATTGAAATATATCAACCTTATTGCTAATATTTCACAGACAGTTCTTCATTTCAGCAATATAGAATTCAATTTAGCAGAAATGTGATATTCCTCCTGAAATTTTAAATTCCCAGCAGATGTATAATTCAATTAAGTCCAGAAGATTAAAAAAATTGAAGTCATTCTCTATACATACACTCTTTCTGCTCAGTTCCAAAATAATGAAAAACTACAGCTGTTCAGTTTTGGTTCATCTATCGCTTTGTACAATTTTTATGGGTTTTATGTGTAATCACATTTGCAGAGAGAATTTTTATACAGCCTGCTCCATTTTGCACAGTTATTATCTTTCCACATTAAAAACAGATTGTAAAAACTGATACACAAGCCTTGGGCCCACTCCTTAAGGCAAGTAAAGCATGGTCATTAATCATGGGGGGGGCAGGGGAAAAGGGAGCTTGTAAAACTTAATTGTTCTGTTTCCTTGTGCTGCAAGATGGCCTTTGTCTCCTCTTCTTCCTTCCATCCACACGCTTTTTTCTTTTCTTTTTTTTTTTTTAAACTATTTCCAGCCTCTGTGTGGAACTAAAGGGGTCATTTATTTGTGTGTAACTGACTTCAGCAGAAATTGGACACAGGCATTACCTAAAACCGTAATTCTCCTCCAAAGGTGAAGAGGTCCCTGCGTGTAAGCGCCTGCATGCTGAGAGTCTTACCAAACCCTTCTAAAGTTCTTGGCTCGTGTTCCTAGGCTGGCCCTCAGGGTCAGGTTTCCATGTCAGATGTCACAAACGGTGTCTGTGATCTGTGTAGAATAATTTAATTTCCTGTGCCTCAATTTGTCCATTTTTTGAATGCAGCTGCAACACAGACCTGCTTCAGAGGGTGCTACTTGCACCTAAGCAATAGCTCCCCTTGTTGAACTGAGATGCCTAAAATCTTGCTGCTTTATAGGGATATAAGTGAGGTAAACTTATAATATATTCATAAAGATTTTGCTTCAAAATTTGCCCATCTCTTTTTCTAATCACATCCATCTATTATGACCTCTCTCTGAATCCCTGGTCCAGAAAGGAATTAAAATCTGTTTCATCTTGGTATTTCAAACACAAAATGCATAAAATATTTTTAGTCAGAGCTCTAAGCGCAGGGTGTCAGAAGGGCATTTCATAAGAAGTTCACCCTGTGATTCCTTCCAACGAGACAGCATTTGCAACATTCCCTGAACAGTCACTCAAAGGTAAATAGCTTAAGCATTAGTGATCACCACTGCATCTAATCAACTACCTGATTGCCTATACAAATCCTACACTGCTCAGTATTGACCTCAGCGAGGAAAACATTGATTCACTGACCTGTCACTAGATTGTTTTCCAGAAAGTGTAAGGGACTTAACCATGCTTGTTGAAGGTGCTTCTTATCTGTAAGGTGTCTTGCCTTTAGTAGATAAAAAAGTATCCAGCAGGATACTTTTTTCTCTTCTCCTTCCCTGCAAAACAGGAATGTACAGCTGTTGAAATTGGAGAAGCAGATGATTTCACTTTGATTTTGTTTTAGCTAAAAGATCTGACTTTGGGGTGAATAAATCAGCCGAGGAAAAATAACTGGCAAAAATTCAGTGTTGGCAGGAGAGCAGTATTGGACAGAACAGCGAACAATCATGCTAGGTGAAATATGATGTATGTACTTGCCATTGCATGAGCAATAACACAGCTGTCCTGTCCATGGTTCCTGCTTCAGCAGCCATGAAAAGATTTTCAGATCAGAATCTATAATAATCTGTTACAAATTGATATCCAGACTAGTTTAATAATTGTGAAAGATTAAAAACTTATTTACTGTTAACCTGTGATTTTTTTGTCTTGTGTATGTGGCAGCATGTTAAGAACTCTTTCATCTTTGGGTACTGTGCATTCCTCTAACTACTCCTCTATCTCTGTATTTTATTCTATGAGATTTGCAGAGAGGGGTTTTTTGCAGCTTTGTAGAAATTCATCTCCCATGTATCTTAGTTTTCCAATGTAAAAACAAAATGCCCCTGCCGTCATGTAACTTTTCACCTCCTTCTGAATTTTGTCCTATATATAACATGAAAATCTTTGAGCCGCAGTTGATTAATTACTTTTTCCCTTCCACTTGCAGTCTGCCTGCATCGTAGATGCCTCCCTACGTCTGCTAAGCTGCCAAACCTAAACACTTCTGATGCTGTTAGTCTTCTTTTATAGGATAGCAGCCTGTCCTTGGACTGTAGGATTTGACTTCATGCATGTGAAATAAAGCTCCAGGGGACACAGACCATAAAGAAAGTCAGTGTTTACTGGGATCTAACCTTTATGTCACTTGCATTCACTACCTATGACACTGGTAATATGCAAGTCAGACATTTGCCACTAAATATGTCTAGTTATGTGAATTCTGCATTCCTGTCACTCTGGACACAGAGAACATATTTTTCTTCTCTTTTTGTAGCAGTCTTTCCTGTATTTGAAAGACACAGAAGCAGATCTGTCGCTTTTGAAGATGTTGAAACTTCCCTTGTCCATCTACTCTCCAGATCATCACAGCACCCCCAGCTCTTCCATTTTTTTGCTACCTGTAGGTCATAGCATTTGGAACTTGGACCATTTCTCTTGTTTTCTGGGCTCTCTCTAATTGTCTCTTAACTTTGTGGTAACTTGGTGCCTGAAACTTCACCAGTTCTGGGTAGACAGTGTTGTGCTAAAAAGTTACTTTTGTGGGACAAAATATCCCATTTCCCACTGGGCTTTGTAAATATGGTGACTCTGTGTTTATGTTTCCTGTGGTCCAGGTGGTCTCCCCACCTTCCCCTTCACACTTCTGAATGTGTCTTTCAAGACTAAACAGCATCTTCCCACCACATCCACACTGACGTGGTGTATTAGGACTTGCCTGCAGAAAGAACTCTTTTAGCCTGGCTACTCTGAGCTGTAATGAAAACAAACAAATATTGCCCACTTGGATGATAATTTATCTTCCATGTTTTCTCACTGAATTTGTTGCATTGCAAAACTTTGAGTCATGTGCCTGTAGCCTATGTTTTGGAAACTTCCCCTGCTGATGCAGGAAAGGCTCAAGGAAAGCATCCAGAATGGAATATGTTGAAAGATCCCATCCATCTGGCTGACTGATGAGACAATAAAAGAAGAGTGGTTTGGTTTTTTGCTGTTACCCAATCTGTGCTCAGACATTATCTGCATATCCAAACACATCGACTTTCTCCCATGAAATCCTCCATGTGAGGATTTTTTCACAGTTCTCTCATTGCACTGAAAATGTATTGTCCAGTAGATGGGATGGCAGTACTGAGATACCGTATCTGGAGATGATAAGGTCCTTGACTGAGTAAATAACACTCCTCAGTAAATACTTCTTTGTGCAAAATCTGTATTTTTTTAATAATTTAGTTTCTTTCTCTTAGATTATGACATGAAGCAGCCACTTGAATTTGCCATTTAGCTTGATTGGACTGTAGGATACGTGACCGGAGCCAGGAAAGAAACAGCACTGGGTTTCTTACCACCCATTCAGTCTCAATGTTTTTATTGCTATGAACATGTTTCAGTGTCAGGGTTTATTCAGGGTTTCCAGGGCTAATTCTCCACAGCAACCTCTGTATAAATTACAATTCTTCAGCACCCTTGTGTAATTTACTTTGCAAAAACTTGTGAAAGCTTTTGAAAAGCTTGAGAACTCACCTTTTATCAGGTGCAGTCAAGGGTCCCATGTAGCTGCAAGTCCCATGCTGGCTGAGCTGCAAGTGAGCAAGATCCTGGGTTGAGCTTTGAAGTATTTTTTTTGCAACCTACCTGTGGCTGAATGTGACTCTGTGGCTCTGAGAACAATAGGCTTCTTCAGACAGTTTCAAGAACATAATGCCAGTGTGGTAACTGAGATTACCCCAATTTGTAAGAAAATTTCTTCTTTGTTTTAAATGCTAAATCTTTTATCTGTAGCAACTGGAAAGAATAAGACAGGCCAAAGTGCTGCTACAGACCTGCTCCTTCCTACTTGTTTTTTTACTGCTAGGTGCACATCAGGCTTTCAATTACTTTCTTGTTTACATCAAGAGAGGAAAACAATGCTGATTGTACCCACAGGTGGTCAGCCTTTAGGTAATCAAAGGAAAGCAATTAATTCCTTCCATGCACAACAATGCACTTCCTCCTAATGGAAAGTAAACACTGTCACTTCCCATAACGCACTCAAAGAAGCATCCATGGATGCAGGACTTTCTCAGCTGCCATGTTGCTTTTATTTCCCTCTCAAGAGAGAAGAGGAAAGGAGTTGCAGTGAGGCAGGGAGGAACTCAAAATGGATATTTTAACCCCTAGCTGTGGCCTTTTGTGGGAAACATTTAAAAACATGAAAGTCCCCGAGGTAGAAAACACTGGAGCAATCCAAACGCAGTAAACTCTGAGGAATGAGTGTCTTAAGGGACACTCATGGTCTACTGCAATCCCAGACTCTTAAACAAGGAGTAAATAGATGCTGGAAGTTGTTGAACTCCTGCAAGCAGCACCCATTCTGCAGCGAGCCAGGGTCCAGGTCCCTCATGGCTCAGATCCAGGATCACAGCCATGGGTGCACCCTGGGATACTGTCACTCTGACAACCAGCTGCTGTCTTCCTCCAGTGTCCAAGAAAAATACCTCCTTGTCCCCAAGTGATGGCAAAGCCAAAAATGTGCAGAGAAAAGCAGGCATTTTCTGGATGAGGGCTGCAATCCATCCATTCCAGCACAGGAAACGAGGCTGTTAGGAGAGTGCCACCGAAACATTACAGCATGGGTCCTCAGAAGAAACTGGGAAGAAGGTCTTTCAAATGCTTGAAGGTACACAGGGATGTTAAGTTGCTAATTTGGTTTGGGGGTTGGTTTTTTTTCCTCTCAGTTAAAGGGAACATTAGAAACTTATTTGTAAAGCAAACAAAATAAAAAAAAAAAGCATCCTCCTAAGTGCTACCATGGGACTTGCAATAAAAGTGAAGGAGCTGATAATCCTGTATTCTGTCTTTCCAAAACATACATTTAAAAATTTTATGACTTTGACCTGTGTAAGCATGAAATCTTATTTAACCCCAGCCTGAAATTCTTGTGGTTTCTGTCTTGCAGTGTGGGTGAGCTGACAGTTCAAATTTAGGTTTACTTCATGTCTTGTTTTTATCATCTTTAAATTAAAATGCCTTGTATTCTAGCATTTACAAACTGTTTCCTTATAAATTGAAAGGGAGAAAAAACCCTCTCTAGTTCGTACCCATTTAGTCTATTTATCTGTGTAAGCAGCCAGAGTGACACTCATAAGAGATTCTTGTCAAAGTATGTCCTAACCAAAAGCAAATTTGGAGAAAACTCAGCAATGTAGAGGGTCGTGTTTCATTTAATTTGGGGTGGAATTTTTTTCTTATTAGATTATATAATTTCTATAATATATTAATTGTATTATAAGGCAGGACCAGTGATAGAAGGAAGACAGTGCAAGGGACATGAATTTAATGTTATCCCCAGTTTAGCAGACAATTACATACTGCATTTTTTTCTTCTTACTTTATTTAGGAATTATTAAGTTTATTAGTATTTAGAATATTTAGTTTTAAAATAAAATATGTCAAAAACTATTATAAAAAAAAGAAAAAAAGGCAACAAACACAGTTCCCTGTGTTTATCAGACCCACCTTTCCTGTGCTGTAGCAAGTTCAGCCCTAAAAGGCTTCTTATGCAAATAAATAAACTCGAATAGAAGGAGCTTGAGAATTCAAAGAATATTGGAAGCTTGTGTAGATCTGTCACATTTATCTTTTTCACATGCATCAGAATGAAGTTTGCCTCTTTTTCTTGATCTCTCAACATTTAATCTCTATTGTTAGACAACTCAAGCTCTTCTCCCACTACCACCCAAAATGTTTTGTGATAACCACGAGGCACTCAACAGCCTGCTCATCCTGTGGCTACTCAAAACAACCTTAAGAAAATAAGATTTTTTTTTTCCATGCAGCTGTTAGGGATGCCTCTAGACATCCCCTTTTCTGCCTTTAGTTTTGTATAAAGGGTGTAATCATTCTTGTGCTTCAAGTGCCCATAGAAGTGACCGAAGTCTTGAGGTCGGTTTTTTTCCCTTGGAGGGAAGGACTGCTGTGTTTTGTGCACATCAGCTTGGCTGCTGCTATCTAACGTGTACATTGTAAATGTGAAGTGTCACGACTCCTTCAAGTGGCTCGAGTGCTGGGAAACTGCCTTGAAAGCTGTCAAACCAGCCAAAGTGTGGCTCCCCAGACATGATCTGTCACTAAAAAATCCTTTCAGCCAGAAGTTGCCTCAAATAGCAAACTCACTGCTGGGGCTATCTGACCAATTTCTATTCATAGAGTGGGAGAAAAAGGAATGTACAACACTGGGAAAATTACTTGCTGGTAATTTTTTGTTGTTATCCTGTTCTTTTTCCAGACTGCTTTCCTTCTTTCTCGCTTGTCTGGGATGTTGCTTGACAGATGTTTCCTTCTTATCTACTCTTTCTTTATTGCTCTGCCAGTAGTATCTGATTGATAGAAAGTGGGCAGGCTGGTACTTACAATGCCATCCCTCGCTGATAACTCTTTTGCCAACTATTTAAAGAGAGCTGGAGTCATTGCTCTGTTTTGACTGAAATCTGCTAATAGAACAGGAAAAAGAAAGGATGAAGTGCCCTGTGGAAATTGCTATTCTTATTTTGCATGGAATTTTGATAAAGCCTGAATAAATTTGAGCAAATCCTTGAGTTTTAAGGATCTTTGTGATCCATTTTACTTTAAACATTCAAGTGGGCTTGGACCTGGATTGAGCTCAATGATGCAAAACAATTTAGGGCAAAAGTTTAAGATCTTCCATCATCTCTGTATAAATAAGCCAAACTGACTTTACTGCAGGTCGTGTTGGAAGTCTCACCCTTTTGCCTGGCTCCTTCAGTCCGTTCATGAGAGTGCCTATCCTGGTGCTGAATATCTCTTGATCCTGGTCTTGGTTCAGTAAAACTTCATGGAAACCAAGAGCATGGTTTGTGAAGCAGGACAATTAGTGGGGATGTGGAGGGGATCTAGGTGCAGGAGAAAAAAGTTTACTGCTTTCATTGCAATTTAGTAGCCAGTTTTTGTCTTGATGATTCTTTAAACTCTCTGGAACGTATAAAACCATTAATGTGAGGAAATTTTGCTGAGAAGGAAATGGAGACCAGTCCAAACTGCTACAGTGCCCAACACATTAGGAGTGATCTCTGTGAGGATTTTTGTCACGGTATTTCTCTTTTATCACTTTATTTACTATATGTCATTGTCAATACACCCCATTCATCTATGATTAATAGGATAATTTAATTCTTGACTTAACTGGGACTCTGCAAAGTCAGAAAAACGTGGTGGTTGTATTACTTTATGCGATAAGAGTTGTGTCGTGTAAGCAATTGGTGAAACATTCTGCCTGCGTGTGTTTATCACAGCGCAGTAAAAGTCCATTTGAATTGAACAAGGCTTTTGAACTATTGATTTAGCTGGCACTTGGTACATTGAGAATAATAAACATTTGTAGTTTGTAGGCAGCAGTCTATAAGAGGTAGGAGTCTGTCTGCTGGCATATGTAATGCAATAACCCCTGTCAGCTGCATTGATGGGAAGCAATAATGAATATGGCAAAGCATAAATTTAAAAACAAACAAACAAACAAAAAGAAGAAAAAATAATAAAAAAGGGAGTTTAACTCCAAACTGTGTAAGCAAGGTCATTTACGGCATTTTGTCTGACTTTAGATGCACAGGAAATCCCATAACGTGTTTTGCGATGATGTATACTTCACCAAAATAATTTGCACTGTTCAAATTGACTTAGAAATTGAATAGAAGAACAGAATATGTATTTGTATTAGCACGATATACATTTGTATGGGCTAACCTTCTCTTTCTGAGAGATTTACCTGGAAATAATGAAGTATAAAACACATTGTCTGGAAATTTTCCAGCCAGGTAAAGTATTTGTAGATTACTTATTAAGTTTGAAGCATGGTGATATAGCTGCACATCTTAAATCTCTGTCTCTACTAATGTACCTGAATGGACCATTCTCCTCTCTCAATCAATGGAGGAGAGCGTAGCACCCACTAAGATGAAGCAGAAATAAGAGACAGTAATTCAAGGCACATGTGGGATAGGTCAAAATTCCTGCAGGTTAATCAGGATCATCTTTTATCTCTGAGAATGCTGATGACTAATGAATGCAGATCAAATCCTCAGCTCCAAATTCACTTAGCTGTATTTTTAATCTTTTTTTTTTCTTTTCTGTTTTACCCAAAATGCCTGCCTGAAATGACATCCATTAGAAGTGTAGGCGCTCGCTTTGTGGAGGACAATGGGCCACATCACGTTGTCACTTTGGAGGCAGAACTCCCACAGACTTTCAGCAAGGGCTGCTGGGAAGCAGATGGTGTGTCTTGGCCCAGCCGAGGCGTGCGAGGCTGAACCAAGGCATGAGCCTCCTGTTTGGCAAATCCTTTTGAAATTGGGGTAAATTCTTGCAGCTTTCTGTGATCAGGCCTGGATTTCAAATACTAGGATTTTTTCCCCCTTTTTTTCTTTTATTCTATAGCATCAGCAAAGATTTTTAGCCGTCCTGCTGATTCACTGTGATCAAAAAATGGTGCTGGAGTCTTGCTGCTGGTGGGAGGTTTCACACAGAAGCTCTGTGCACAGGCTGGATCCTCTGCTTACATCCACAGCAAGTGGAGGGAAAAAAGAGGCCTGTTCGCCTGGTGTACAATTTTATACACTTAAATGTAATGGTTTATGACAGAATTCAAAGCAACCAACTTTATATTCATAGAGAAGCTCAGAATTAAAATTGGTGGGGTTTTTTTTCCTTTCAGATTTTTTTTCTCTTCACAAAGCCCAGAGGCAGCAGCAAGATTAACAAATCATGAGCTCTTAAGTGCACAAGCATTTTTTATTTTTTTCCCCTTCATTTGCAGTTGCTGAGTGCCTAAAGTTAACCACGTGCTTAAGAGCTTTGTTGGATCAGAGGTGAAATCTTGTAGCACAAGCAAAGAGAAATTAAGCACATGTATGGAGTTTTGGTAGCCACTCTTTTTTAGGGCTCAGGGGTCCCCAGGTAAAATTGCTAGGCTGTATTGGGTGTGCAGAGTTCACACTTAAGCTGTAGTAACTGCTTTAATTTTTTTTTTTTATTTGGTGATATACTCATCATAGTCAGCCCGAAGCATTGATCATTGGCTGACTGGTTGTCAGCTTGATCCAAAGCTTGTCAGCTGTCAGTCATGGAAGAGTTTTGGGTTTTCCTGTGGTATTTGAGATCTGGCTTAGGTTTGTTTTGGCCCTTCTTCTCATATTTGGGGTGGTTTTACTGCCTTCCTTCAGTGCAAACTACTCTACATCCTTTGATGTTGCAATGAAGGGTTTGTATCTAAATGACTGACCACAGGAAAAACCTGGTGTGTGGTTATTCCTGGCATGTTGTGGTAGCCAGGGTTTTTTTAATGCTCCTCTTTTCTTTCGTATTATTTTCTTTCCCTTTTCCTTTCTTTTCTTTTTTTCTCTCCCTCCCATTCACTGAAGATGCAGGGATTAAATAGTTGAATTGTCTGTCAGCCCCTATTTTTCCATCTCTTGTCTCTATGGCTTTTTACACCAGTTAACACAGTTTAACCAAATTTGACAGGCACAGAGGTCTCAGGTACATTCAATCCCTGACACTTCCATGAAAATAAAGGGCATCGCAGAGGAGAAAAAGCGGCCTCTGCAAGGTAAAGTCAGGGTAACAACCTGTATTGGGTATTCAAAAATTTGCATGGGAGGACAACTTTGACACATAAATCAGAGGGTGACGAGGCCCCTTTGGTGCTGCCAAAGCCCTTGTCTTTCTCCCACCTTTGTGTTTAGCTGGATCATAGGAGCAGATATGGCAAAATTCTTTGTCTGAGCACTCTGTGGGGTCCAAGCACAGGGGGATGAACAATTCCCTAGTCCTGCTGGGGTCTGGTACAAGCCAGGATGTGATTAATATTCAGTATTGATTTTTCAGGCAGGCAACAATTAAAAAAAATGAACAAGAAGTCTGAGGGTGGCTGAAAGAGATTTCAGGGCCTTGGAACAAATGAGTAAGGAACTAGGAGCACAAGTAGTGTTCTCCCATATCCTTCCAACCACAGGGAACGATGTGGGAAGAAACAGGAAGAGCCAGCAGATCAATACCTGGCTCTGAGCCTGATATTTCTGGCAGAATTTAGGGGTTTTGATCACGGATCTGTTTACATTACTGAAGGCCTGCTGGAAACTGTGGTTACACCTGTCTCACAGCAGGGAAAGGAACTTTGCACAGGAGTTAGCAAGGCTCATTAAGAGAAGTTTAAACTAGATTTGAAGAGGGAAGGGGTTAAAACCAGGCTCACAAGAGATAACCCAGGAGTAACACACCAATGATTGAGGGACAGTGTGTTAGTGAGGTCCTCTGTTCTGCCTTCTCAGGGGATGGAAACCCACGTGGTAGCAAAAACACAACTGATGTATTAGAAACCATGGAAGTGCCTGAGAATGGTCATAGAGGAGTTTGGGCTTCTCTCCACAAAGGTGGTGGGATCAGCAGCCCAAAGGAACAGCATCTACACCAAAGCCTGCAGCGTGGGCAGCACACAGGAGGAGCTGGAAACCAGGGAGCAGCAGGAAGATGATGACATAATTGCCATCACAGGAATGTGGTGGGATGACACACACAACTGGAGTGCTGCAATGTATGGCAATGAAGTGTTCAGAAGGGACGGGCAAGGAGAGGTGGTGGGGTAGGTTAGGGAGTGTTTTGATTGTCTGGATCTTGGCGATGACAGGGTTGAGTGTTTATGGGTAAGAATCAGGGGAAAGGTCAATAAGGCAGGCGTCCTAGTGGGTTTCTGTTCTAGGCCACCCAACCAGGATGAAGAGAGAGAAAAGGATTTGATAAGGAGCTGGGAAAAGTCTCACAGTTACTAGCCCATGTTCTCATAGGGGACTACAACTTACCCAGGTGAACACCAGAAATAAAGCACAGAGAGGAAGCAGTCTAGGAGGTCCGTGGAGTGTGTGGAAGAACTTCCTAACACAGCTGGCGAGGAAGCCAGCTAGGAAAGGTGCCCCTCTGGACCTGCTGTTTGTGAACAGAGGAAGACTTGTGGATGGTGTGATAGTCTGAGGCCGTCTTGGGCACAGTGATCACAAAATGATAGTTTTAGATTCTCGGAGTAAGGAAAGGGGTCAGCAGAACTGTTCTGGAGGGCAGGCTTTGGCCTGTTTAGGATACTGGTTGAGAGAGTCCCTTGGGAGGCAGTCCTGAGGGGCAAAGTTGACCAGGAAGGCTGGACATTCTTCAAGAAGGAAATCTTAAATGCACAGGAACAGGATGTCCCTGTATGTCAAAAGATGAGCTGGTGGGGAAGACTGGCCTGGCTGAACAGAGAGCTTTAGCTGGAACTCAGAGGAAAAAAAGGAGAGTTTGTGACCTTTGGAATAAGGGACAAGCAATGCAGGAGGACTAAAAGGTTGTTGTGAGGTTACACAGGGAGAAAATCAGAAGGGCCAAAACCCAGTTAGAAATTTATCTGGCTACTGCCGTAATGGATAATAAAACATTTCTATAAATACATCAGCAACAACAAAAGGGCTGAGGAGAATCTCCATCCTTTATTGGATGCAGGGGAAAATACAGTGATGAAGGATGAGGAAAAGACTGAGGTATTTAATGCCTTCTTTGCCTCAGTCTTTAATAACAAGATCATCCCCCTGTACTCGGCACTGGTGAGGCCACACCTCAAATCCTGGTTTCAGTTTTGGGCCCCTCACTGCAAAAAAGACTTTGAGGGGCTGGAGCATGTCCAGAGAAAGGAACAGAGCCAAGGAAGGGTCTGGAGCACAAGTCCTATGGGGAGCAGCTGGGAGGGAGCTGGGCGCGCTCAGCCTGGAGAAAAAGAGGCTTGGGGGTGACGTTATCACTCTCCACAACTCCCTGACAGGAGGGTGTAGCCAAATGGGAGTTGGTCTCCCAAGTAACAAGCAATAGAACAAGAGAAAATGGCCTTAACTTGCACCAGGGGAGGTTTAGCTTCAATGTTAGGAAAAATTTCTTCGCTGAAAGGGTTGTCAAGCACTGGAACAGGCTGCCCAGGGCAGTGGTGGAGTCACCATCCCTGGAGGGATTTAAAAGACATGTGGCACTTGGGGACATGGATTAGTGGTGGGCTTGGCAGTGCTGGGTTAATGGCTGGACTTAATAATCTTAACGTTCTTTTCCAACATCAACAATTCTACAATATAAAATGAGTGTGAGCTGGAGCAGTGCTACCTTGAACACAGAATGCAGTTGGAAAACTAAATTCAGAATCCCTTATTATTTCTGGATGGACTTCGGAGATGGGGAGGGCAAGGAAATGCCCCCACTTAAATGGTCTGTGCGCTTAAAGTGGTTGAGCACGGGAGAGGGTCAGACAGGCTGGTGCTGCCTGTGTGTGTCTGTGTGTGTTTGCAGTGCCAATTAATTACATCTCTTTGTAGTGTGGTAGCGATTTCATCCAGGGGAAATGAAAGAACGTGCAGTTAAATAACCGTCTGTGTGTATATGTAATTTCTGGAGCTTCCTGTGAATGCTAATATTGTGATTGGACAAGTTATTTCTCAGCTCTTGCAACCACCCATCAGAGTGGAAGTTTTGTGAAGTTCTCAGTGATTTTTTTCCTGGTGAAAACATAGGAGGCTGGTGAAGGCATGATCTGTTTTTGTTTTTCTCTTCAATTCCTAATCATCGGATAAAAATCTTTGTTTGTTTTCAGGGAAATAATAGGGAGAAGAAAGATCTACAGCTCGTTAAAAAAAATAAGAAGTGTAAAAGTATTAATTCTTCATGTCTGTAAACTCAACTCGAAAAACAAACCTAAGCCAAGGAAATATTTCAGTCTGAAATCTATGGCTTTGCTTTTTTTGTTGTTGTTCTCTACTTCTGGCTGCCGTTGTGTGGGATGGTGCCTGTTTGGAGGTGTTAATCTATACATAATGAAATTTCAGAGAACACACGTACTATATCCGTAGTGCTCCAACTGTTCTTTGAGATCCCCGTGAATGCATCTCACATAATAACCAAAGGAAACAGTGGAAAACCTGTGATTAAAACCTAACGAGTAGAGCTTATTTAGTGATAGCTAAAAATGCTACAATTCACATGTGCTGGCTTGCTTTATACAGCTCAACAAGACAGATCTGGGCTTTTGTTGGTGGAGAAAACACTTTAAAACAGAGTATAGGAATTTATGATTTCCATGACTCACTTTGAAAATCGATCTTTTCCCAGTGTTTTTCTTTTTTCTGCTGAAAGTTCTTTTTTGAAGGATCAATCTCTGTTACACTTGCTAGTTTAATCTTTTTTCTCCACCCCAAGTCAGTGATGTGGGAACCTTTCAGATAAACAGCACTGAAAGATTAAAACCATTAACAGTATAGCTAATACCTGTCCTAAGTCCTTATCAGACAGTCATACATAAAATTACTGACTGTTCCTTACGTACCAACTTCACGCTTGGCCTTATTTTCTGGGACATTGTGTGTTTGTCACTTGCTGAATAAGAGGGAGGGTGCAGTCTACGTCAAAACAACTTCTATTTGAGCAGTCTGTGGCACGTAGACATGAAGTAAGAAGTAATTGAAGTGCCAATTTGTTATAGCAGAATATTGCAATATATTGGTACTTTGTGCACTAGGTTGTTATGTATATTCAAGGTTCACTGCTGACATGGTTTGGGGGAAAATTGGGCTTTATGAGACAGCCCTGATGTACTAAAAAGGTTTTGTGAAATGGATAAAATACTTGTGTTTGAATTTTTATTGATTGATAGTAGGGGAGGTGAAATAGGAAACTGTATTTCTGGAGGCAAGTGTATGCAGACAGACCAGAATTGCCAGAATAAAGCCGGCTGGGGAAGAGGAATATTATGTAAAAGGCGAGTAAAAAAGCAAGAGGAGGTGACTGTGAACTGAGTACTGGGAGTAAACCAGACTAGAAGACATCTAAACATAGAAGAATATTAAAAAGGCGCATTATTGGAAGTAAAACAAGGAAGGGCCACTGAGACTTCTGTCCGGAAAAGATGTGGAAATGTGGAGATAAACCTCAGCAGTGGTAGGGAAAAAGCAAGAACAACAGTCATCTTGCTGGGTTCTGGGGGTGTTTTTTATGTGTTTGGGTTTTTTCTTTCTTTTTTATTAAAAAAGATGGCAAAATCTCATGCATGTTGATAGTATCGAAGAATGAGGTGAGAACTTCAATAGCTGACATGATAACGGAACTGTCACTGTCGTGCATGTGGGGGGATGTCTCTGGAGTTTATAAAAGTGATTCTAATTTCTTGTCCTCCCTATTTAAAATACCTTTAGAAGCCTTATGGCCTTAGTGCTGCTGTGGGGCGTGGATTTGGTGTGAACTCAAGGCGCGTTACGTGTGAGTGTCACCACCAAGAACTTCCTGAAGCATCTGGGGTTCCCTCAGAGGTGTCTCCTGCAGTCCTGGAAAGACCTGGCCCCATTTCACTTATGAGATCTGACGAGATCATAGCCTGGGGTGGGAATGGCTTCTGCAAAGAGCTCCACAGAATCGGGGAATAGGACAGATTGAGGTCAGGTTGACAAGATTTAAGTTGGCACACATTTTGTGAAATGAAAAGGTCATGTTTCAATGAAAAAGGAGTGGGGGTTTTGTTTGTGGGATTTGTCTTCTGGCTCGAATTTCACTGATGGAAATCTGGTCCACAAACATAAGTGAATGCATAGATACCAGGGCTTTATTAAGGATTTCAGGTGGTTGCAACTCATTCATCTGATATGTCCCAGTTGTTCAAATAGGCCAGTGCACTCCACACCTCCTACACCCTCTTTATATGAGGAGCTTTGCCCATGGCTTCATAAACTAATAATATCTAAGAAAGCTTTGCACGTCTCAGCAGGATGGCAGAGCTGCTCTGATTCCCCTCCTTCCTGAAGAATTGAGCTGGGGGAAAATGTCCCTGTCCTTTTGTCTCTGCTGTAAAATTTTAAACCTAAACAAGTAAAGACTTTAAATAGGGTAAAACTTCAATAAGGAAATTTTTACTTCTATTGAAACATTCCTTGTTTGGTTCTGGGTTGGTTTTTTTTTTCCTATTGAAACACTTACAGCATCACCTCAAAGCTGTAGCTGTGCTCTGTGCTGTCTGTAAATGCAACAAAAAGAGTTGGTTCTGGCACAAAGAGACTATAATTTATATATAATATAAAGCAACTGTAAGGAGTTCTCACTAATACAGACTCTCCATGTGGAAATAAGCTGTTGTTGAGCTGTCTGCTGTGGACAGGAGGATTGGGCTGGAGGTTTCTGTTCTCTGCTTTTGAGACTGCTTTTAAAGGACTTCTGCTGATTGTTATTTTTCCTTCTTCTCAGTACTTTTCTCTTTGGTGTTGATTTGTTTACAGCTCTGTGAGTTGCACCCAGTTTCCACCTGCCATGGAGGTGCAATGACTTCAGTTGGATCCCATACCTAAGGAGCCCCTAATATCAGTTGGAAGTACCCCCTGAGGTGTGTCCATTAAATCACTGGTCCTATTTTTTCCCTCGTGCAGGTGGTGTGGTCACTACAAGCACTTGGTACCAGAAAGATAAGTCTTTAATTTTCCTAAACACACATGCGTTGTGGTGCTATTTTTGGAACAGATGGAAGCTATTTCCTCAAATGGTATCAGTGTCTAACATGACAATAAATTCTCACACTTACACTGCAGTGCTCCTTCCCACAGGGGCAAATAAAGCACTTCCATTTTTGCCTTCTTTGACCAGAGCAATCAGCATGTCCACAGCATCTAAAGACGAGCATTTCCCTACTCTAGTGAATATCATAGCAGCAAATCTCCACTCCACGGGCAAATGAGTTGTGCCAGGCATTTTAACGACAGAGTAGGTTAGCCAGGTTATAATTGTCTTTAATTTGCACTTGCAGAAGCTGTAACATTTACCTGAACATGATTGGCACTGGGAGAAGGGGAAAATTATATCGCACTTCTGAAAAAAAATCAAAGAAACAACTTCAGATCTCATATTTGAAACAGAATATCCTGCTGGTTGACCATGCACATTGGTAGCAGTACGATTTTTTTGATCCATAGAGCTGAATGATCACTGCAAGTAGTGAACACAAAAAATTAGTTCCATGGAGGAAAGCATGTACTTTTGCTTTTATTTATCTTTTATTTTTTCTTTTTCAAGAGCTTTTCAGAAGGCTCAGCCCTTCTCTCTGTTGAATGGCACATTGAATCCCTGCTCTTTGCTCCTTTGTCGTCAGAGACCTGGAAAATTTTTTAACTAAGGTTATCTGAGGTTTTGTCTAGTTTAGTTATTTTTAATAACAAAAAGAAGAGGCCATCCTTCTGTTCCCGCCCACTATTGCACCATTTTACAGTAAAATATAATTTCCTTCTTGAGTGAGAAATGGGTGATGAACACCATAAGTAGTGCAGGTCTGCGCACCAGTCCTGGCACATCTCATGAACTTGCAAACCAAGACTGTGCTTTCTCTTCTGTTGTGTCTTGCAAACTTCCCCTCTTTCTTTGCAGAAGTTCTTGCAGAAAATACCTACAGACTTCAATTTCATCCTCACTGCTGCATTTTTTTGTTATTTTTCAGCTTCTGCAGTGAATGGTTTTTGCTGTCAGTGTTTCTGTTCTGTAGGAGGGAACTGTGGGTGGTTACAGCTGCAACGTGTGCTCCATAATCTCAAAGCATTTGTTAGAAAATTTCTCGTTCGCTCTGTTTCAATTTTTAACCAGTTGAGTGGCGCATGCCGGTGCCCTGGGATAGCCTTGCTGCTCTGGCATCACAGGCTGAGCTGCATCCCACCAACATTTGGAGCACTTGCCAATTGCAGCAGCACCCCACGAGACCCAGAGCCTTCAAAGAGAGGATGAGATGAGGGATGGGTGTTGTATTTTAAGCCTAGCAATCACTGTGGGTGGGAATTGAGGAGAGAGGCTCCTGAAGATTTGATTTTGTTTGGTTTAATTTTTTCTCCCTAATCTTCTGGCCAGCCAGTCCACAACCCACATTTCTGCTAAAGCTCCTGAGGGCATATTAGAGGAGAGTGGGAGTTGTCTTTTTGGTAGCCAGCAGCAGAAGGGCCTAAGTATTGATTGGGAAATGTGTGAGAAAAGCAGAAGGCATGAACAGCAGGTGGTTTGGATGGGAAGAGGTATTTCAGATTAGGGGAGAGGAGGACATAGACCACTGTTTGACTTGGTTTGCATCCATCCTGAGCATTTGAGAGCATGTGGATGTTATGTCCTCATGCTAACACTCTCCACAAACCCTTTTTTAAAATTTTCTTGTTGTGATGTGATATTTGCAACACGTTTCCTTGATACTGTTGTTATAGAGACATCTCTCCTTTCCTCGTGCCAGCTATTAAGAGCCATCATGTGCAATGGCATTTGAGTTTATTCTTCTCCTGGCATTAGCAGAGAACTTTCTTCTCTTTGTAAATGTTGAAATGTTTTGCAGCTTAGATATAAATATAGAAAAATCATATCGCTTTAGTTCCAGCATCTGGTAGGATCACTTTAACATATAATTGAGTAAAAATTAGAATTTAAACAGCAATTTTGTCACTATTTTGCTACTTTAAAACCAAAAAATCCAACTTTTTTTAGTCATGGTATGGATAAACAAAGATCTTCTTTCTTTCAAACTAAAAATAGCTACAAATTCAGTCTCTTTTCCTCAAATTGCTTGCAGTTTATATTAGCAGTGGCTTCAAGATTTGAAGTGTGGATCTGCTTATTGAACAGTCTGTGGATTAATGGACATGGGATCATGGGCTTTGTCAGGGAGACAGACATGAAACCCTCGTTGCCTCTTGTTTACTATTAGGGGAGCTCATTTTTGATAATCTGGTAAAGAAATGATTGCAGAGGAAATGCGTGTGAGTCTCGCTTGTGTACAGACAGGTTCCTGCAATGCTGGGTGTGCGGCAGGTGTCAGTTCCCTACACTGCTAAAACAGAATATTCAACCCCTCTCTTGAGAAAGTACATGGCGGATTTGTGGTGGGTTTTGAAACCGAAACAGAGGATCTGTTTATTCTCTCTACTTTTACTTCCCCTACTTTTTCTTTCTTTCTCCTTTTTTCCACTCCCTCGTCTTTTGGGGGAGCCTTTGGACCCAAAGACCTTTGAAAATGTGTCTCAGGTTTTGTCTTTTCAGATCTGGTCTCATTTTCAGCACAGAAGATTAGTTCAAGCCTAGTAGTAGGTACTAAAGTGTGTTCAGGAGAGGAGGCTGTGTGGAAGAAGTTTGGGAGCCCTTTTGTGAACTAATTATAAATTTAGGATCTCAGTCTAACCTTCTGAACAAAGACTTTCAGGCATCTATATTCCCTTTTTCACAGTAATTCAAGCCTTCAAATTCTCTGTTTATATTAAATCAGTTGATGAAACTTCTGTGATTCTCTGCAAGGAAACATTTGTTTATACATACAGAGAGAGTCTGCAGCGCTGGGGAAGGGAAATGACTCTCAGTGTCAGAGCTCCCCATTCAGTAAGCTCCTCTTTGCAAGGGTGAAATATTTTCATTAGTCCTGGTTTGTAATTTGAATTTTTATGTAAAAGTAGTAAGACTATTGTTTGGGAAAACAACTGAGCCTTTTCTAATCTCATTTTTTTCCTCTGGTGACTCAAGACTAAGTCATACACGGGAGATCTGTGGCTGCGTCTGGAAATTATTGTCATTAGTCCCTGCTTCTACTGCAGCTACTTCGGGGGAGGAACTTCTTGGTAAACAATGTCTGTGCCAGAAGTCTCTGCTGTAGCTGGAAACCTGTTACATCTGTTAAAAATGTGTGAAAGGTGGGCCCTGCTGCAAGACTTTCACCTAAAGTTAATCAAAGCAGATAACGTGGGCAAAGGATGGAAAAGCCACTGCAGGCTTCCCAATTCCAGTGATTTAATTACATTGTTCTTAATCTACACAAAGGCCTCCCCCTTTGGAAGAGATGGCCAGTAGAAAAAGAAAGCTTAACATGACTTGGTGGTTGTAGTTTGCTATCTTTTTGCATAACAACACTTATTTTGCAGTGTTCGGAAAAGACACATTACAGAGTGAGAGAATTTTACATGCCATATCTTCATTTAAAACCTGTGGCACGCATTAAATTTAATTACTCTCCTTCTATGGCTTAAATTGAGGGCAGCTTCAAAAATGAGGGTGGCTTCTATTAAACTTAATTACTTTTCCCTGCAGTCTGCATGGTTAGTAATCACGGGAAGATTCTAAACAAAGATAGAGTAGAGAGATTCTTTTATGAGACTAGGGCTGGAAAGTAGCCTATAAAATATAGACAGATGCCAAATACATTTTATATCCAGCTTTAATTTATTATTGTTATAGTTAGCTAGTACAATAATAATAATAATAATTTTTCAGCATGATTAAGAAGGTATTGCTGAGCAAGGGGTCTTAGTTGGATTTGGTCTTTCAACGTTCAAGCAATGAATTCCTCGATTTCTTCAAGTTCTTTTGCAGATTTAAGGGGTGAAAAAAGGTTAATAATAGAATTTTTTTACAATGTGTTCTATTGACTATAGATGGCAGATCTGACAGTTAAAATGAAAATTGTTCCAGAAGAAACTAATTATTTGAGATGTTATAGGGATGTATAATTATATTCACCTTAAAAAAAAACGGGGGGGGGGAAGTTTTATTACAACTGTGCTTTTTAAAGAACAAGTGGAGAAATAAAAGTAGTAATTGTTCTTAATTATAGCTAACTGTAATTGCACACGACCGCAATATGCAGCACATCAGCAGCAGATTAAGAGATCCTGGCATATGTGTAGTGTGCAGAGCAACTTCGAGCAGAGGTGCAGTTTTATGAATATAGTTACGTATCAGTTAGGTCTCCTACTTCAAATTCCATCTGTGTCGATTTTATTTTATTTTTACAGCTATTATGGCAAGATAATTGTCAGTTGGAGAGTGCTGCAGCAATGATTTGTCTGTTACAAACAAGTCAAAAACCTTCAAAAGGAAAACTTGTTTTCTTTTACGCCAGTGATGTGGTGTGACCAGGGGAGATTTTCCCGAATGCCCCCGTGTATCTCCTGATGCAGATAGATAGCTGGCGGGATTCTTTTCTTCAGCATCTCAATATAATCAGTACCGAGCTCCCGAGGATTCTTCAGCATGGTTGGAAATCTTAGTTAGCAATCTATCCACAAGTTTTTTGAGATTCAAACCGCTCAAAAATGTAACCCGTGAGTCTTTAGACGATGTGAAAATGCTGCTTTGAACAAAATCCAGAAATGCGAATGCCTAAAGGTAGACTTTGATTTCTTCTCTTGCACCTGATTTACAGCCTCACTTTTCTCTTTCAGCTGAGTGCACGCAGCTCCTGTTTTTGAGTGCAGCCTTGCCTGCAATACATTAAGCTGTCGTTACACAGTGAACTAAACAGGGAGTACAGATGCTTAAAGGAGGCTGCTGAGCTTCAAAACTACTGGCTGCATTTCCTGCTCCAAAACAGATCATTACTGAAAGAGCAGGGGTCAGTGTGCACCACGTTATCGATGAATGCGTGCACGGTCGTGTGACGGTAATTTCTGCATCTCTTTAGTACGTCAGATGCTTTCAGCCTTTGTCTTGATGTGCCAGGATGCTCTCCCATGTTCCCAACCTGTTTTAAGCTGTGCATTTTACCCAAAAATAAATAAAGCCCATCTGTCACTGAATGCCTTCTTTCCAAAACAGAGTTTTTCTCAATGTTTCAGTCTTGGGCCAGCAGCAGAGTTAATTTAGCCTAAAACTTGGTGGACCAGAAGGGATCTTTTGAACTGCTGAGATAGGGTTGGTTTTTTGCCCTGCTTGTTGGCACAAACTATAGCCTCAGTTGTAAGAAGCTGTGCTTCTATGATTTTTTGTCTTTGTAGTTTGGGAAAAGTGTGGATGCCTACCCCAAATCAGCAGAGAAGGTTCTCTGAAAGAACTGTATGGTTTTAAAAAAAGGGGTTTCACCAAGATGGACAATAGTGCAC
Organism: Lycocorax pyrrhopterus obiensis; assembly: GCA_014706295.1. NCBI lineage: Eukaryota > Metazoa > Chordata > Aves > Passeriformes > Paradisaeidae > Lycocorax > Lycocorax pyrrhopterus. The sequence goes on from JACSVZ010000015.1 coordinate 5,606,108, forward strand.
AAGAAGTGAGTGGCAGATATAGTCAAGAGTGAAAAGAAATTGGGTGGAATCACTCACAGCAAAAAGAAAAGGTAAAATTGATGGCTGGGTACACAAGCAAACATGGCAAGGTGTAGGTATAATAGAAATTAAACTCATTCCTGCAGGTAGCAATAAGAAATCAAAACTTGTTGTTTTAGTGCGTGGAGAATCTCATGATAACTGGCATGTTCTAAATAAATCATTCACTTCAAATGGCAGCACTGTAGCAAAAAATGTATCTATTACAGGGCTGCTAATAAGCAAATGTGAGCAGTATTTCTTGACAGCAGGCTGTGATTGTTTTTTAATAAATCTGTGTTAAGTAGGAAAGGAATAAAAGCTGACACCCAAATAGCAATCCACTTTGGCTCCCGTTTTCTCACTCCAAGTATAGACAGATGCATTGACCCAGATCAGAAATTCTTGAAGGATAATTCTGGTTAGTAGAAGCCAACATGGAATCAAAAGTGTATACATTTGTGTATGTGTTCCCAGAAAAGCTAATGATACCATTGCAAATGCTGAACATGTTCCCCACTCCTCTTTGTTAATACAGTGTTGCTTATGCTCTGCAATAAACTATTATTTCTGTGCTATTTCTGTAATTACATTTAATAATCATCTCTCACAGTCCAATAGTATCAAACGTAGGAGTCTTTTCAACAAACTATGATAAATAGCTCCTTGCCGAACTGTTGTACTTGAGGAAGCTTTATGGCTCTCTTTGTAAGATTTGTCATTTTCTTAATGCAGCTTCAAAAAGCTTCTGAGCTCTGTTATGGACCGTCACTGTATTTTTCCCTTCCCCCTCTGCCTTCAAGTGTAGCTGGGTAAATGAAGCTTAATGTGCCATTTCCAAGCACTGTGACACTCCTCCGGGGCTGGTTACATTTACCATTGCTAAAGTCTAAATAAGTGAGTTTTAATGAGCAGGAATGGTTGCTAATAGCCGATTCAGGTACTTAGTAGTCCATGTTATTTAACTGTGGTAGAATTACAGAACATAAATGGTCTGATGATTAATAGATGAACCTGCTACATATTGCAGCCTAATAGTTTTTGCCATTAAAGTACTATCTTAACATCTTTGGGTTTGGATGTGGCTGGGGAGAAAAGGGCTTGTTTGTAGATTTATATCACTGGTAACTTACACTTTAAAACACTTTATATCTTAATTTCACACCACTATCGATATATTGTTCAGTAACATTTATGAACTTGTTAGAGAGCAATGGTACTTGTGTACTTCAATTTCCTGAGGTGGACAGCCCAGCAGATTTATTCTCTCTGGTTAGGGTTGTCAAAAATAAACTCAACCCATCCTTTTAAGGTCAGAAATAAGACAGAGAGTTAGATCTTAATCTCTTTTCTTCTCCTGTCCCATTAATTTTGGTCAGTGGTAGATGGACCAATAAGAATAGAATTTGACTGTGTTGTTTTTAACATTTCTGATTTGTGGGAGGACAGGTGGCAAGAGGCAAAAAAAAGAGGCAAAAAATAACAGATGAACAACAAATGAGCAAGAATGAAGAAATAATAGCATCCAACATCTGTTGCAGTTCGTGCTGAGATACTCCAGAAGATACCACAGTATTTATGGAAATAGTATGAGAACTGTTTTGGACTGCAGCTAATGGGACACAGACTGCAGGCTGGCAGGCTTGTTCAGAGTCCTTTCTACATTTTTACTATTCCATATTTCAACCTGGCATCATTGTATTTTAGATTACGAGGAGGAGATGTCAGGACAGAAAGGAGCTAAGAAGTAAACTTACCTTGACTAACAACCAGAAAAAGGAAGTAACTACTCCAGCAGGTGGATGAAAAGACAATATGGACAGAAGTCTGAAGGAAATGTTGGCTATACTCATGTTCCAGGTAGACAAGCTGTTTTCAGTAGTTCCTGTATCGGTCTAATAAAAACTCTGCTGTAGAAGAGCAGGGGCTTTTCCAAAGCCATTGAATGCTTCTCCAGAGTCAGGGTTAGGGTAGTGGCAGCAATTTTCAGAGCTGGTTCCTGTTTCCATAGCTGGCAGTGTAGGCAGGGGAGTTTGCATCTGCCCATGGTACAGTGTGTGGCCATGCTCAGCATCCCTCCTACAGTGTGGAACTTCAGCAGGAGTTGACCTTGTGGAATTTCTGGAATTTGTTCCTTCTGAGTGGAAAAATACAGCGAGAGTGCACCGCTCTCAAAACTGAAAGTGGGAAGAGTCTGAACTCACCCAAAGCCTGGAGATTTTAGGAATTTTTTTTTGGGGGGGGGGGGGGATTGTTGGTTTTGGGGGTATTTTTGTTGGTTTGAGGGGTTTTTTTAATTTGTTTGGTTTTACTAGTGGTTTTTTTTCCCTGGTAGTTGCCAATGTCTGTATTTTTGCATACTGAACTGGGCAAACAAGACCATCCTCTTCCTAACTTATGTTAGTTCCCCCAAGGTACCTACACTTAGCATCTCACTTCGTTCTAGAATTCCTTCAGCTTCACAAAACTTCAGAGATCTCCAAATGCCTGTCTCAGCCCAGTCTGCAGCGGCTAAGAAAATGAGTAACTATTTGAATACATAATAGCTGAAGTATCCAAGTTGTTTATCTTCAGTAAAGTATTTTGAGACTGGGATGAGATGCCATTTCCAATCTTGGCATTTCTTGGCAGAGAATCAAGAGTTACTTCTCTGAAATCAGTTTAAATAAAGTCTCCAAACTTTTTGAGTGGCTTGAAGTTTGTGTATATTAGTGAAAGCATCTGGCACAAGGGAACACCAGAGTTTTGAACTCTTGGCATTGTGAGATTTGTGAGGGAAATATGGGCAGGAAGAGTGAGGTGTGGGCATTCAGTAGAAAACCGGTGTTAGGGTGGCTTTTTCTTTTTAGCATTCATCACTGAAGACATCACCATTTGACCCAATCAATGGCTCACCACAAAGACACTTGTGTAACTTGTACACATAACTGAGCCTCTCACCCTGCACAAGTCAGATAAAGTCTTTAAATATCAGAAGATACTTACTGAAGCCCTGTACAACATGTCAGAAACTAAGGAAATAATCTAGGCTATCACCATCTATAGAACTTGAATAATTTCTATGTCTTTTTGCATATATCTCATGCAACCTTGTGAAGGTATGACTTCTTGGGGTTGCTCAGCCTGGAGAAGAGAAGGCTCCATGCAGCCCTATAGCACCTTCCAGTACCAGAGAGGATCTAAAAGAAAGAGGAGGGACTCTTTATTGGGGAGTGTTGTCATAGAAGGGGTGATAGATTTACACTGCAGAGGGTAAACTTATATCAGATATTAGGAAGAAATTCTTGCCTGTGAGGGTGGTGAGGCTCTGCCACAGATTGCCCAGAGGAGCTGTGAATGCTCCATCTCTGGAAGTGCTCAATGCCAGGTTGGATGGGGCTTTGAGCAACCCGGTCTAGTAGAAGGTTCCCTGCCCACAGGATTATCTTCCAGCCCAAACTGTTTTATGACTCCATAATTCTTCTGTAGAATTAACACATGGCCCAGAATTCTCCCACAGTTCTATATTTGTTCAACTAAGTTTGACCCAAAGTTGCTGCTGAGACTTTGGGTGTGATTCCCCTCCTTTCCTTGGCACAGGGAGAAGAGGTGGTGGCAAAGTAACACTGCACCAGTGGCACTGTAGCATGAGCTACAGGTCAGTCAAATACCAAATGTGTAAGATTTTCTACCCTGGGAGACTACAGCAGGTTCAATGAGCATATGGGGAGGAACATCTGCTCTGTTTTGGATGAACTTTCTTCTCATTTTGGAGAGAGACAGAGGGTATTTTCCTCCTACTGAGCTCCCTGAGGCAGTTGCCTGTGCATCACTTCTTCCTCTTCCTATACTAACAGGGTGAGGGTGTTGGAGTCGGTACCATGGTGGATTCTCCCCCATGTTCTTCCTGCTGCCTGCTCTGTCTTGAGAGCCAAATCCTGTACCCATAGTGCTTTTTTTCTTCATTTCCAAGCCATTAACTTTCAAAATGCAACACTTGCCTGAGAAAACATGGCAACAGCCACATCCACAAAGGCAGGGTCTGACCTTGGAGCAAAGCACCAGACTGGGATCTTTCTTCATTTCTTCTCCATGCCCTGGCATTTTTCCCTGATGACCCTGGCTGAATTGCATCCCATCCGTGCCCCCATTACCAGTCTCTAAAATTGACACTGCTGTGTTTCTTCCACCTATTAATTTCTATCTTGCTCTTTAATATCAGAGCAAAAGATGTATAAGAGAGAAGTTTCATCTGGTGTCCTTGGTGGGTAGTTAGACAAGAGGTCAAAATCTTAGCTGAGAGTTGTAGTTAAATTGCAAGGAGTGAGAATTTGGCCTGAATTATGCTTTGGCTTGCAAGTTATAATATTGCTGTCTTCAAAGACGTTGGGGTGAAGGTTAAATAAAAACTTAATTTTTTTATAAAATACATAAACTAGTCACAATGATGAGGGCAGGTTTTATTTGGGATATTATTTGTACTCAGGATGTACACTGGACTTGAACAGTTTTGGTGGCAGGTGAATCACTGAATACACAGAGATTTCCTTCCTCATACCTAAGGAGGAATAAAAAATTCAGAAGTAGCAAATTTAGAATACTGAAAAATGCGTCTTTTAAAAATAATCGTGGGAGAAAACAACAAGCATGTTTGCTCATGTCCTTCATCTCAGTCAGCTAATCTTCCAGAATGTCACATTGCATAGAAATAGATTTTTACATATGAACTTGTTACATCACTTCCTAAAAAAAGACTATTTAGCTTGTACTTAAATAGCACATTCAGAGACTGTTTATGCAGAATTTCTGCTGCAAATGTGTGATCCTTGTTAGGTAGCTAAGCTCCGTGTGAAGCTTTAAAATGGCATTGTATTTATTTGCTGCTTACTGTGTGAAAGAATACTTACAGAAGTATCAGTTTGAAAGCTTGATAGTTTTCAATAGTTTAAGGGTTTTAAAAGATGAAATTGGTTTTGACCATTTTCATCTCTAGTTGGCATAGGGAACAATTCCACCAAAAAGATACATAAAAAGCATGTGATATGGAGAAAACAAAACCTTCTCTGAAATCTATCAAATTAATCACAGCAAAACTGAATCCAGAATTTAAGCCCTATATTTTACCCAAATGTAGCCAGTTTATGTTGCTGCACGCTAACAAATCTGAGAAACTATCCAATTTAGGACCAGTGAAATATCTTGTGTCTCACAATGGTATTTCAATACACACTATTAATTCTTCCAAGTCAAGGCAGACGCAGTCCCCAATGTGATTTTAGGAAGAGCAGAGACAACAATGTGTCTTTGGAGGTGCCATTTTTCACCTGGAATGTGAAATCAATGTCCTGACCATTTGTGGTCATTAAAAATCCCACTGCACCATTCTGCAAGAGTAGAGGCATTGACTCCCAAGTCTCGGTGAAACTCTGAGAAAGTAATTATATTCCTCCAGATACGACCTTCCTTTTAAAGCTAATTTAAAGTTCCTTTTCATCTGTTCTCCCCTGCTTTGAGTGGAAAATCCTTCTTATCCCTTTGTAAACTTTTCTTTAGTTCTGCTTTACACTGACAATTAGTGGCTGTCTTGCCACATTACTGATGCATGTCTAGGAGCAGAGAACATGTCTGCAATTGTGGACCCTACAATTAGAAAAGCTTTATTGGTGGTCTGGTTCAGGGGTGCTGTTCAACAACAAATTTTGGAGCCTTCTCTACCCCAATTTTCTTGTGTTGCTCGGTCAGTGGTGCAGTGTAGGCAGAGCCAGGAAAAAGTGGTCAAAAGCATCAGGTGAGTTGTTTGTTCTGGCAAGTCAGATTTGCCCCTGGGGCAAAGCAAAGAACAACTCATGGTTATGGAATATTTGGAAATATTTCAAGGTAGAACTTCCTAGTTATCAACATTATTGCAATTTGTCACACACATCCGCACCCTTGGCATTATCCAGTTATGCCCAGTGGATATTCCTGGAAAAAAACTCATAACTTTTAAAGTCATTATCCAAAATACCTCATTTCTCTTCAACATGTACTTTTTTTCTGTTTACAAATATATCCCTTCCAGTAAGATCAATGCTTGTGTCAGCTGTGGGACTCTGTTTAGTGAAGGGTTGAATGTTTCACCCAAATCAGAAATATCAGCTTAACGTATTGGGGCTTTTTTTGCTTTAAGAAAAATGAGCACAAGTAATGGAAGTTACTGCTTCTATACATCCCAGAGAATCAAAGGCATCATGTTCACCTGTCCTGGAGAAGACAGCACCTTTTAACCCTCCTTGTCAAAATGTTGACTGCTGGCTCTGATACCTAAAACCAAGACCTCAGGGTCGGGACTCACCTCTTTCCAAACTGCAAGAATCCCCTGTTCTGCATCCTGGGGCTTCTCTGCTTGCATTTGAGCTGCATTCTTATTAGCACACCATACATATCCCTTCTCCAGCTTCGCCCTTATCCTCATGTGCCTTGTGTGCCGTAGGCGGGCTTTATCCTCTCCCCAAAGTGTGAGATGGAAAAAGGAAGAACGGTAACACGATTGCAGGAATGTGTTGCTGCCTTTTTTTGCATCTTCCCCAGCACCCTGACAGATTGCTTAGCTAGAATCCATATGCTTTCCTTTTCGGAGCAAAAATTGTTCTCGGTGGAGACCTAAAGCTTCCAAATCACAAACGGTCATGATCCTGCAGAATTAAAAGATGATTTCTAAGTGTAGTCTTGACTTGTATGGTTTGAATTCGGTACTTGCTCAGGTTACTGGTGTGCATTTAGCCCAGTACATATCAGATGACCTCAGCTGCCCTTTAAAACCTGCCCTGTCTCTTGTGCCTCAGTTTACATCTCTGCAGAAACACAGCAAAAAATCATCAAATGGTTTGAGTTGGAAGGGACCTTAAGGATCATCTCGTTCCAAGCCCCCTGCTGTGGGCAGGGACACCTTCCTCTATCCCAGGTTGCTCCAAGCCCTGTCCAGCCTGGCCTTATACACTTCCAGGGATGGGGCAGCCACAGCTTCTCTGGGCAACCTGCAAAATGTTGCAGAGTCAAACTCCAGAGCTGTGTTGTGCCAAATCCTGCATGTAGGTGGGTAACAACAGCTGCCAGTCAGCCTCTGAGAGCAGAGCACCGTATGATTTCTCAGTGAACAAAACATTTAATATAAACACAACACTTTCCAGATATTATGAAGAGTTTTTCCTTAACAACTCTTTTTAAACAGAACTATTAGGCAGTAAAGTCTGTTTGCTGATCTTTATGCAGATCTTCCCACTTCCACTTCACTGTAAGGTTTCGACAAAAATATTTATACTTTTCTGCTTTGATATACATCCTACTCCAATCCTGCGGGAAGGATTTCTCAGCCTGTAGAGAGAAATGACAAACGGCGTGTGTGGTGCTTGGTTCACCCACACCAGCTCTCTGGGCTTTGGTAAGAGCTACGTGGTCCTCTCGGGAGTGCAGAGCCTCTGCAGCAGGTCAAAGCTTCCCACAGGTCTCAGAAACAGTTTGTAAACGTGCGTTTTGCTTCTTTGGAAGACCCCATGGGAGGGTGTAATATTTTGGGGTGCAGACCTCCCACCCAGCACTGTCCTGGTTTCAACAGCACCTACATCTTCCATGTGTACAGATCGTGTTGTCCTAAATCTGTCCTTTGCAGCTGAACACGAAATGCTTGGAAATTGTAAATGACCTTCCTGTAAATACTGCCCTGCTCTTCCATAACGTCACCTTCCTTGGAACAGCTTTTCCAGGGTCTTCAGCCTGGTCCTCTCCCAGCCTTAGCACTGTTGTGCATTAGCTCATCCCATCTGCATTGGAGCTGATTTCAGTGGAATTCAGGGCAGCTCTGACAAAGCATTCAAGTTTCCATCCTCATTCTTTTTCAAGGTCATCCTTTCATATCACAGGCAGGATGTAAAAATACATGATCTTATATTCATTCTCCCTTTGAGTATTATCCTCTTGTTTTCATCCAAGAATTTTTTGTTTCCTGTACATATAGTAAATTCTGAGTTATATTTATTGTGTGTGTCATTGGGGAGTACTAGGGGTCTGAAAGCTGGTTATACAAGTCTAGTTTCAGTTTCTTGAATGACTACAGAATGAGAATCTATTATCTTTAAATAAACTTTAAGGGTTTTCTTGATGAGTAATTTGCTCCAAAAGATTTTCTTTTTAAAACTTTCATGAAATATATTTATAGAGTGGTGTTTCAATTCCTGATATTTATAGGAACACTTACAGTGGACAATAACCATCTTCAGCAGCCCATGTACCATTTACTTCCAATGGCATAGTGGGGATAATTGTGTTTGTTTTCTGGGAAAATAATATTTTTAGTTTCATAATCTAAAGGGGGGTTAATTTGTTTTTATGGTATAAGTGTTTACTGAGCTGATGAGAAGCAATGAAATCTTTGAACAGTTGGGAAGTAATCAGACTTCTTTTACTTGTGACTTTGAGTTGTATTTGAGTTGGATCTGTATTTCAAAAATTGTTACCCTATGTATTTTTGCTCAAAAATTGAATTTGATCTGACTAAATGTGAAATTCGCAGCACAATTAATTACATTAAAAATGTATATGTTAGAGATCTGCAGTGTCTTTGTTTAACATTCTGATCACATTCAGATTTTTTTGCCACTGCATCGACTATTTAATAATTGTTTCCACAACCTCTTGTAGAGAGGGTTATTTAACAAGAATGAAAATCTTTAGAAATTTGGATGCACCAATCACTCACTGCTCTGCTCAGAAGCTGAGAGTGTGGTTCCAGTCTAACATCCTCTTTTAAACCTACATGATTCTGCTTCTTGATGCTTCCTGCAGTACCCACCCACGATTTGCCAGGTTGTCTCTTTAAGCTGGATGAGCAACTGCTATTTTATAAAATGTGCTGCCATACCCTAAAGCAATAAGGTTTGTGCCATTCTGTTATAGAACAGTAATGGGTAGCTAAAGGCTATGGAGCCCCTTTAGAAGAAGAAACAAAGAGATGCCCAGATCCAGGTTCTTTCCTTCAAAAAGAAAAAGCATTTCAATGAAAAGAGATGATGTCTGGGATTAACAGTGGAAAGGGAAAAAGTCCTGACTGTTGGAACCATTTAGTGATTCGGTTCTTTGATAGGTTACACAAAAAATCTCATTATTAATTCTTTGAACTGTATAAATCATGAGTAGGGCTTGGAAAATAAGGCGGTGTGATATCAATGTGCAGGAGTTTAATGAAAATAAAATATCTAAAATGTACAGATGTATCAAATAACCCCACAGAAACCGAGTCTGTATTGCTTCACTCTAATTTCATTTTCTTATCTCTTTACATTCACTTCCTCTTGCTCCTGGCTGTCACCTTTGATGTCATTTATATCATGGACTTTGTTCACCACAGACACCTGCTAAATATGTACCTGTCTGCCTTAGCTGGGGTGGGAACTGTTTTTTTCTGAGGGGGCTTAAATATCTGCTGGACTGTTGCTGAATGTTGCATACAAGAAAAGGATATGAGCCATTTTTTATTTCTTGTTTAATCTTCTTTGCAACCACTGAACACAGTTCTGATCTGTGCCTTTTGAAGCAAAGCACTGGGAGTTTTAAGGCAACCTTCTGTGCCCAGCAAACTGCACAGCTTGAAGATAGACACTCTGAAAATGCAAAACCAGGCATGTTTAGATGGACCATTTCGCTTCCTCTGACACTGTAATGGAGACTACAATTGCCAGTGTAACCATTAAGGAAAAAGCCTGGGTGTCACTGTGGGATGTCCAATATAAAAATAATAATTTATAATTAAAAAAATTATACCCTCATAGCTGCTCATAGTTCATACAGTGCCAAAAAGCATGGGGCACTATAGATCTCCTAGAAAGATCTCCTGAAGAGGAGCTCTGAATTATTGTGAGCTCTGAATTATTTTAATATATTAACTCTGTAGCTGCCCCATCAAGAAAAGTGGCTTCAGAATGTGGGGAAAGGTTCCTACTCTTGCAACAGAAATGTATAGGTTTGGTTCCACACAAAGAGATCACTAGGTCCATAGTTTTGGAAATTTTTAAGCCAAGAAAGATTTTGGGACCTATCTCAATTACTACCACCTACCCTTACGAAAAAGATTCCCCTCCAACTGCAAAAGCAGATGAAAGGATTTTCTCTTCCTCAGCTGTAAATAATAAGAAAATACTGTGCTGAGAATTGTCCCATACCATAAATTCCAACTACAGAGGTGAAATTTTGCAGTTTGTATCTCAGCTGAAGCAAACAGGGTATGAACTCACCAGTTGCCTTTCATGCAGCAAATTTATATATTGGACATAAATTTTATAACTGGACAAGAAAACTGTGTGATGAGATGGGCATCTGGTCAAGTCTAAGACAATGAGCCCCCTTATGCCTGCTTGCTGGCTTTTTAAGGTCCTATGTATGGGAGAGAAATGAGAAACTGAGCTATCCAGCTGTTTTCCTGATGCTTGGATAAGGTCTAGGCAAATGTGCTGGGGAGGGAAACAAGGACACACAGTGATGGTAGATCTGGGATGTATTTTAAGGACTGGGTACATAGGTAATGGTAACGTATTTAATTGTGCTTTAATGTGACAAACCACCACATTAGCCCACTTCCACTATCTCGCACTCAGCTTCCCTCAAACAAATTGCACACCCACAAAAGGGTTTTAGACAAGTAAATTGGATGAAAAGTCACAAATTTGGAAAATAACCATTGTTTAAGACCAGCGTAAGAAGATTTAACATTAACATGGTAGTTTCTCAGTGCATAACTTGATTGTAGAACTGTCTAATGCCTTGCTTTTGCTGCAGCACTGAAATAAAAGGGAACATTTTCCACTGGAAAATTGGCCCAGTGCTGCGTTTTGTCTATGTAAGATCATGCAGTGCTGGCATTTGAAATAGTGATAATTTCATGCCTAAAAAAATGAGTAATTGTACCACGGAGAACTTGATTCTGATGACATCCTTAGATCACACTCCATCATCTGCTTTTTCACATTCTTTTGTATATGATCGGGGGGCATCGCATCCGCCAGTGACGCGTTTGCGTACGGAGCTGTGGATGTGTGTCTGCACTCCTATAAAATACAAGCAGCATAAAGGCGTCTTTAAAATTTTATAGCTGCTTAAAACACAAACTAAGTTTTCCTCCCCTTGTGTCTTTCAGAGAGACTGCCACAGAGTTATCTGGAACATTACCAAGGTAAGCAAGTTCCTCTAAACTGCATCTGTGTGTCAATGTCTGGAAGGTGCTGAAAGAAGCACAACCTTTGGAGCCAGAACATGATCCTTTTCCTAAGGAAAACTGCTGGGATACTGAACACTGGGGTGCAGAGAGGAGAACTCTCCCTGCATGCCACAGACAGACAAATGACACTGAAATACTGGCACAGCCAAGCCCACACAGCTTAAAGCGACGGGTTGAAGTTGCTTTGAGGCTCAGCACAGTTGTGCACCTGATGAGAAAAATCCCAGCTGTGGCTTCCTTCCAGCTGTGCAATTATACCCATGGCAGGTGGTTTGGCTTTTGCTTTACATTTCACCTGAGGGATGAGAGGAGGGAAACTTGGAGGTAGGAGGAAAGAAACGCTGTGATCTTAAGGCATTTTCATCTGGAAGGCAGGAAAGCAGCTTAGACCAAATTCTTCTATGCTGAGAAAGCTTTTCATAAAATAATAGAACCAGACAAGACTCCCAGGCTGCGATAGAGGTTTTTGAAGAGAGACCTGCCTACATATTGTCAGAGGATGCAATAAAATGCTGTAATCATGCAGATAGAGAAAAGGGTGGAGAGAAGGGAAACAAAAAAATCTGATATGGTAATCTGTCACTTAGCAGAGATACCTGGTGAGTTAAAAAAGATGCTCTCAGTCCACTTGTATCTTCTGCCACTGGTTTTGCACTCTGAGGTGCAGGAGGTTTTAGTGGGGTTATGGTTTTGGGGGATTCTGCTATCCTCTGATTAAAGCAGCATCGTAGTTCAAACAATATATAATTTAAAAAGAATATTTCAAAAGGAAGGACAGTTTTCTTTAAATGTGGTAATACATGCAAGTTGTTTCTGATTCTAAGGCAGAGAAAAAATATCTGCCTTTCTTTAGGGGGTGTGTGGTGTATATTAGTTGCCCTTTTAATATTGATAAGCTGTAAAAATGTATATTTTCACTATATATGATGACTTCCCCCTCTGTAATGTACCCCTTTGTTCTGTTTGTACAAATTCGTGTGGTTTATATGATTTGTTCATTTAATAGATATATTTCTTTTTATGGTTTACTGTCACTTGGTCTCCGTGGTTGTGCAAGCAAATATTCTGGGGAAATTTTGCCATGTGCTTGAAGTGCTGACCGGTGATCAGGCCTACCTGACACCAAAGATTTTGTTCATCTTCCTTGCAAAATAATTGCATTTCTTCATACACACACACAAAAAAAAAATTTGGGATTCAACAGATTAGCCACCTCCTTGGTCAGGAATCTCAATATTGATGCTTAGCTGTATCTTTTACTGGTTTTAGTGCTAAAATATTTCCAGTTTCACTGCACTTGGTGAGGCATTATAGGACTAATACACTGGAAATGTGGAGTCCTTACACTGCAGAAATGAATTCCACTTCAAATTATAGTCAAAATGAGACACATAAGTGTTTGAATAAACATCCCGTTTCGTACTTGCCATTAATGATTGTCTAAATGCGCTTTTTGAATTATTACCACAAGGCTTTAATTTCAACTGCAGCAAGATGTCACAAGTAAAATCAGATTATACCAGCAATGTGCAAAAGGCATTGTAATTGTGTTATAAATATTAAACCAAATGATCTTGCCATGATTTAAAACAAATGTTTCCAGCTAGGCACAGGTTGGCTTGTCCTCCAGCCTTCTCCAGGATTCACCTATTCCTGCATTTCTCTAAGCAAACAGCTCCTTGGGGTTTTTAATCTTATGTTGTGATGTATTAATCTAATATTTTTTGTTCTCCTTTCAAACGTCAAGTGAATAGTTTTGCTATTATTAATTCATAACAGCAAAATAGTCTAATATCCCCACCAACACCACATCTTCTGACACCTTCACCCTGAAAGCACTTTACAGCTTATAAAATTTTAGGTGTTGCACCTTGAAATGACAAAATTAATAACCACTTTCCCATCATTGCTGGGATTCCCATCACTGTATTTTGTCCAGTGGGGCAGAGCAAGTCCCCTGTAACACTGGAAATCCACCCCTCCTTTTCCCAGGCAAGCATGATGCCTTTTCCCAGAGCAGTAATGGCTCTTGAATATATTTGTGGCCAGGATTGATCAAATCCTTTTCATGCACTTGTAAACCTGGTGAAAGGGTTTTCACTGCAAGGGACGTAAGTGTGAACAGATGTGTCTGTACTTGGAATATTTTGTCTGGCTGTCAAGAAAGTTTAGGCACTGGTGGCATTAATTATTTATTGTTGTTGTTGCTGTCACTAAAAAAAATTCCCAAAAACTCCTTCTGATTTTTTCATAGTTCAATTAAAGAGGTGGAATTAGGGATTTGCTCACATAAAGTCCTGTAATTAGTCAGAAGTACAGAGGAGTATATTTTGAATATTTTATCATCTTCAATAGTAACCAAGAGAGGTTACATATGTGGATTTTTTTAAAAAAGCAAATATAACAAAGTGTCTTGGTAAATGGTGGCTTTTTAATGTATTCATTCCCCATTAAATACTGCTGATGGTTCTCTAATGATTATACTTAAGAGGAAGAAGAAATCACCCTTCTTCTTGCCACTGAAGTATGTGTATCACTGATAGGCAAAAATAGAAAAATGTGAGTTGGTGTGGACATCATTTAGTAGGAAAGATAATAGATTAACTTTGCCTGTAGAAAGATATAAAAATATTCAGTACAATTATATTGTGTCAGTTCTAATATACCAGTTATTTCTGATGATTTCGGGAAGCTAAGGCTTGAGAATGAATTGAAAATTCAAACTTAAAATGTGATAAAGAAGCTTTACAATTTTTATATTAAATGACATTATTATAGCTATGAATGTATATTGTTTTTTCGAAGAAAGGCTTTCTGTGCGCAACAGCACATCAAAGAAGAGATCTTCACAAGGAAAACTTTACAATAATATTAAGTTGTTCATTGCATGACCTATTTAGAGTACTCAGATACTTCTTGTTGTAGACTACATAATTAAATTTTAAATGGAACATGATAAAGAAATTATACTGGTGATCTCTAGAGATTTGAATATCCTATTTGGATCTTTACAAGAGTGTAGCGAAGGCATACTTTTAAAATTTAATAAAGGTCTGGCCTATTTTTTTTTCCTTTTAGATGTTCTATAGCTGCTATGGCAGCTCTGTTTCAAACTGTGTTTGCTCTCAACACTTCATAGTCACTACCTGCAACAACGGAGCAAACTAAAAGTATTAGAAGAAATACAGTTTAACCAGAGAAATTCACCATTAAAAAACGACAATTAATGAATGGAGATAAACTTCTAAATCTTGGGGAAGCTAAGCTTGTAACCTGGTAATCCTTTCCTGGACCTGCCTCTGAGCTCAGCAGTGGAGGGGAGCAGTGAATGAACACGCTGAAGTCCTGGAGCACAGTGTGAAGCCCCGTGGGCGTGAGGGAGATGATGTTTGGAGCTTAAAGGAGAAAATACTCCACTTCAATTTCAAAGGAATGATTTTAGTCTCTAGCCACTTCTGTTTGTTTCTGTGAAACTCACTTTATATTTAAAGAAGAACAAATATTTTAAATATAGACTAACCACATGGATTATTTATTTGCTTAATACTAGGTTAGTACTAACAGAAGGAAAATCTGGGCTACTTTTCCACTTCAGTGTACTGGCTCAATTTTTCATTTCACTCAAGAGGGTGTAAAGTTTAAACAGCCACTTCCTCCTCTAAGCTGTTAAAATAAGAAAAAAAATCAAGCTAATTATTTTTGCATATCTATTTCTCATGGAAAATTTTGTAGAAATATCACTGAGTCACCCGCTTAAATCTTCAGCAAAACTCAGGGAAACTTGTAGTTTGAGGTGAAGGCCACCTTAAAATTGTCATTTAGAAATTTTTTTTAGAAGTGTGGGAGGAAATCTGCAGTGGACACATTAATGTGAAAACAAGCATGTTCAGAATGGAAATGGAAATCTTTGGCTTGTCCTTGATTTTTAGTAATCTACAGACTTAATATATTTTAAACCTGTGGTCTGGAGTAGAGTGCAAACTTTGGCCCTCTTGAGTCGGGGTTTTATTCTCCACCATTCCATAAATTTCTTTAATAATGTCTAAGTTCCATTTACTGTAGAGAGTTCTGTTCTCGAGTGTCTACAGCATTTTGAAAATAGAATTTAAGTACTGAAATCACTTCGGTGCTTTTGAAAAATGTTAACCTGCAACTTCACCATTATTGAAATCTAATGCAACTAAGCTTTTATCTAAAGCAAAAAGAAGAATTGACAACCCACCATATGACAAGCAAAATGAAATCTCTTGATCACTATCTGTCAGCAGTCTTTCTAATACCATTGTGTTAGGGAATGATATGTCTTCCAAGAAACTCAGTACACAAGGTTTTGAATCATTTCTGTCTTGACAGCCTAACACAAGTAACTACTTGTAAGTGCTTGGATGAATTATAAAATCTATGTGGCTCTGAAGAGTGAGTTAATAAAACATCTATGAGCATTTTAATTACTATGAAATGAAAAGGATTTTTTTCCTGGCAGTAATAGGGGCATGGTCTAAAGACCAACCTCACATCTCAATTGCTGTCTTCACTGGGTTTGCCCGGACGGTGGGAGTTGGGGTTACCGTCCGTGTTTGCTCTTTTGGCTCCCTCCCAGCTGAGATCTTCTGGCAAGCAATTTCTCTCCCTCTGAGAACACCAGGTCATACCTTTCACCCCTCATGTTTTCATGTCCTCTCATGTCACCGGCACTGCTTTGCCAGTTATGTCAGGCTTGAACGCCCACCTGCCTACACCAGGCACATCTCTGCCCAACTATGACAGAATTTTCCATACCTCCACATAATATTTACTGAAGCTTTATTCTCCCTTATATAAAGAAAGTATTTGGCATAGTCCATTTGTGACCCTCTCTTCTAATAGAGAACTTTTGCTTTCCACCTTCAAATAAATCCCTTTTCAAAACTCACTCTTGTTTTAGAGGCATATAAATAATTGGTCAAGAAAACATTGCTCATCCCGGATGGCAGGCAGTGCTAGCTGCTAACATTAAAATATCTTGAATGTCAAACTATATGCAGTAATCCAGAGCTAGTCTTTGGAAATGATATCATCTTCTATCTTTTCCTAAACCACATCATTAAAAAGAAAAGAAAAAGATTCCAGCCCTCGATATTTAAATGTTCTCAAGTCAACTGTCTTAAAGAGCAGATTTTCCATAATTTGGATGCCTGCTATTTTCTAAAGAAAGTAGTTATTTTGAAATGAGACTTGAATTTAACTAATCACTCCCTTATCAAAAAAAAAAAAAAAGTAAAAAAAAAATCTGATGTTTGACCTTTTTCTTTGCTTCAGATGCTCATTTCAAAGCATTACTTCTTTCACCTAACCTTTGAGCTGCTTTTCTGTACTGCAAGCAGTACTGCCTATAACCCATTATATCTGCTGTAGAGGCATGCCCTGATGGTGCTTGGTCTTTGAGGCACTGGGATATAAATTAGAGTAATTATTTGGGATGGTAACAAGTTTGGTGTTATTGTAAGCAAATCTGGAGGTTTTGAGGAAATAATACACAAGGTCTCTCCACTATTCTAATTTTTTATTTTTCCGAAGTAAAGCTTCAAGATCCTTAAAATGCAACACGGAGCTATTCCTTGTAGTAGCTGTCGACATGTCTTTTTTTGTTGTTGTTTTACAGCCATTTTGAAATATGTTTTTTACAGCTAATGATAATCTTAAAACACACTTATGTGCAATCTGATCCCTTTCTAAAGAGATATTTTTAAAATCTTAAGAGGAGCCTAAGGAGCATAGAGGTGATTATCCATATGTGCTTACTGATGACTTGCATTCAAAAATTACTAAGATACCAGTGGCAGGGTTCACATTGCCTAAATTTAGCTATCACAAAAGTCCTCTGTCAAAAGAACCAGGGAGAAATGGAGAGAAATAGGTGCGTCATCTCAGGACAAGGTGAATAACCTTGGGAATTGTTTTTCTTCCTCCATTGCCTGAAAATGGAGCCTGGGGGAATAGCATAGACTAGATGTCACACCTGATGATAGCTTTAATTTAAGGTGAGCAGCCCGACTTTTATAAGTGCTAAAGTGCCAAGTGACGTAAGCTGATGCCTGCTGGAGTTTTGAGGACATTGGCATGCTTAACCTCAAAAAAACTTTCAATATTTCGTACTTAAGTCCTAAATATAGATCCTGGGAAGGAGGGGGGAAAGTCAGACAAAAATCATTGTTGGACGTGATACAGCTCTGACCCAGAATGCAGAAACTCTTCTCACAGTGCAGAGCCCTCGGAAATCACAGCAGTCCTGAAATGATTACTAATTATATGTAGCCTTTGAATCTTAAAACTGAGTGTGATTTTACTCAGAGTCCTGGTTTTGGAACCCACAACCATTTTTACGCAGCAAGTGTCGGCATCTCTCACAAACGTTAATGAATTTGACAGCAGATTTTTATCTTAAAAGTCTGGTAGAGCTTTTGTTTTTATTCCCTATTGTGAAGCTCTAAAACTAGAGACATACTCCCTTCCCTTTTTTTTTTTTTTTCTGTTATTCACCTTAACCACACTTCCAAGCATCTTTTTAACTTGTTTTACAAAGCATTGCTAAACGTGCCCAATGAGGATAATGTGCAGTAGAAATGAAAGGACTTAGATCTCTTCATTTCCATTCCTGAAGGTGAATTCCAAGATCGCGATTATTTTTATTTATACAGTGCCTAAAGAGTACTAAATACTTTATGGAACAAATAGAAGACCTCTTGTAAAAAGCACGCATTCCTATAATGTAATTTTAGTCTCAAATCAGGCAGTATGAATGCTAAGCAGCAGGGCTTGAAGAAACACAGAAGGTGTGTGAGGGCCACACTAACAACATTGAGTAGTTATTTAGGTTCATTATCTGTCCCACTTAATAGCACTGCAGTATCTTGCTGGTTTAAGTTAAATTTACATCGGCCTGTGGAGAACATTTCACTGACACAAGAACGGTGTTTCTTGGGTTTGATCAAAAAACAAGCCTTTGAAAAGGGGTTTGAATGAAGGCAGAGAAAGGGACCATTACAGGTGGATTTTGAGATGCCATTCCAATGTAAGCAGGAAATGAAACCAACTTAAAATACTAAGCCTGTTTTCCCCTCCTCGCTTTATTTCCCTGCTCAACTGAAATATTTGTGCTCCAAGTTAGTGCTTTGTACGTATCCTTTACTTAAGTGTGGCTTTAGCCCTTAAAACCATCAGAATAATGTTATTTAGAAAGTCAGTGCAAAGGATGAAACTTGTGGGAATAACTCCAGACGTAAATATACGTTTTGGGGGGAAAGAGAAGTGTGCACGTATCAGCTTCTGGGGAAGCAAACCAGCGACTGCAGTCAAGGGGACATTTGTTAACATGGCAGAGGAGCTTTATCTTAGTACCTTTGCTGTACCATGAACAAGGCATGTGTCATATATTATATAAGATAGAGTATTATATCATACATTTTATAAATAGTTAGAAGTGAACTGCTCATATACAGAATTCTTAGCATCATCCTTGCCATTGGTCCCAGGAAAGCAGTAGCAAGAGACATGGATGGAGCAATGTCAGGAAACCCACACTGCTGTTCCTAAGACAGCAGAGACTCTGCATCTATTTAATGCTCTCTTCAACTTTCTCTGCCTCCTGAGTATTGCTTTTATTTATGAAATCACTGCTATTGTAGCATTTACAAAAATTGTGACTATTTGAATGTTTCCAAAAGATTTGCTATAAACTAAAAGCAAATCTTAGACAATTCTCAGTAAATTATTGGAAGAGGTTTAAAAAAAAAACCCCTAACGCGTTCCCTGGTGTTCAAGGTTAACACTTTATACTTCATCTACATTATATTAAAAACATTTTTACTGGAGTCCATAAATGTTACACATTTTTAAAAGGCAACGAGCGCAGTGGGACTAGAAATGTTGCATAAAGCCAGACACGAGACCTGCAAGCAGTAATTGCTGCCTGGTTTTTTTTTATTTTTTGAGGGTGCTGACTTGAGATTGCTTCCGTGAGATGATGCCCATTTTTCCGCCTGTGCCTTGCCATTGGAAGCAGGCAGCCCCTAAGGTTTTTCTGCGGTCAGCAGTAGACTCTGAGCCCCAAACTCCCGTGTTGGGAGCAGTGTCTCATAGCAGTAATTCTCTTACTGGTGGGGAGGTTTTGCCAGTTTGGAGCCACAGAGGACCTACCCCACTTTCTGCGTACATTCTCCCAGTGCATGTTGCAAGTTGTGCCCTGCACAGCACTTCTACAGCAGCAAAGTGCTGCTGTGGAGCTTCTCATTGCTGGGCTATAATGGAAAATATTTTTCATCCAGACCCTTTGGAACTTTTAGAGCTTCCACACCATTTCGTGCAGGGAATGTTTAAGGCTCTGCAAAGCTGCGATGTAAAGCGGCTGCAAATCATGGCTTTTTGCTGTAATCTAACCTTAATGAATGCCTGTGGAGAAAGAAAGACGGGAAAACAAGACTGGGCTTCACCTGACACAAAAAAAACCAACCCTACAAGCAGAGTACTTTCAGCCCTTTCTGTATATTTTGCTTCTGAACTTTTAGATACAAATGCCACAATGGCTCATATGCTTAATTTTGGAGAACAGTCCTTCTGATATCAAAGTGATTGCACAAGTCAGTGCAATTTTAGCATGAGTATTGCTGCTTACTCATTGCTGTGAGATGAATATCCTCTGATTTGATCCCAAAGTTGCCACTAAGACTATAGACAGCTCTACTTGATCAAGAAAGAAGAATAAACACATAGCAACTCAGGTTTGGTAGCACCCTCTTGAAACGCAAACTGAGAATCATAAACTGGAAGCTTAAAAGAAGGCCCTAAATGGCTCCAATACTATTTAGAGGTATGGATTTTGTTAATTGAAAGTGCTGGACAACTGCAGGTGCCACCGACTTTGGTTCAAAGGATAACTGTGCTTTTCTGAACCAGGCTATTAATTGAAGATCTTAAAAGTGTCTGTGACATTTAGGAAACCTTCGATGCTTGGAGCTCAGGAGCCCGTCTTTTAACTAGCTGTTCAAAATTTAGTTTCTTTTTTAAGCTTTTCTGCTGGGGGAGACAGATGCACCTGCACTGATGTGCTCATGGATGCCAAAGGAACCGTGGCTTGTTGCAGTCGCTGGTAGCTTTCATTCCAGGATTGCATGGAGCAGTAAGCAGAGGTTCCTGCAACTATAAAGTTTCATTTAACAAAAATGAAATATTATTATTCATGTCATGAGTAATTGAATCCCCAGATGTTCTCATTTTCTATCAATGGCTGGAGACAATATGACTCTAGATAGGCTGTGACAACATGAATTGATTTCTTTCTCTTTTTTCTTTTTTTTTTTTTGTTTTTTATTTCAAACCTGCAAAGTGACTGTGGCGTTTTTTTTAGCTGATTGCTTGGATCTGACATTACAGGCTGTGCAGCTGTAAAAAAGACCTTCTCATTTTCATTGAGAATAAGTAAAATAAAATATTGCAGAAATAGCATTGCTTTTCCCTTGTCCTGCCCCTGTTTATTTCTGCAGAGATAACTGGGATACAACAATTGTATTTGGAAAGAAGTCTGCAAGAGAAGATGGTTGCTGCTAACACTGAATATTCAGAATGTGATAATAAAAGTAATCAGGTTACTAAAAAGACACCTGTTACTTTTTTTTTGTTTTTTCTCTAAAGCATAGAGTTTCCTTTTTTGTCTCTGAATATATAGCAGAGATGGGAAGTCCAACTCCTTAGAAACCCTATTATATGCAAGGTAGTAATTCCTCGTTAAAGTTAAGTAGGAAAAGAAGCCACACTCACCAACATTTCTAACGCTGCTAACGATGAATGTTTGCACGAAGGAACAGAAGTAGAAAAGCTTTAAGTGCTCATTAAGGCATGCACACACAGTGCATACAGGCAATAAGTCTGTTTTGCTGAACTGTGAAACTGCCCTGAGTAATTTCTCTAATAACAGAACAGATATTGCCCCTCTGACCCCAGAGGAGCTCCAGGCACGGTGCAGCAGCCGGTCCTGGTATCAGCAGAAACTTTTGCAGCCAGAGCACGGGCTGCAAGCTGAGCACTGGAAAATAAAAGAAACCTGGCAGACAACTTGTAAATATTCTGGCTGATTTAAAAAATCAGAAAATGATTAATGATGAAGGTACTTTATTTATTGATTTCCCCCCATGACCTATTCTTCAGAGGAGCTGCACTTTTGTGTCCAGAGCTGTGTTTGACAGCTGCCTCCTATTTCCAAAGACAGTATTCATTCCACTATGAATTGAATGTACAGTAGCAGAAACTTTTAATTGGCATTTCTTTTTAGCTTTCTCCTATAGAAATGATGTAGTGCTGATGCTTTCCCTCTGTGTTACGGAGAATGCCTCTCGAAATAACAGTTCTGTAGCTGGAGCAGGAAAAAAAACCCCACAGAATCCCTTGGGATAATGCAGCACATGCAGAAATAGGAAAAGAAATCATATAAGAAAAACATTCAGTTAAAGCAGCAACTTATGTCTTCTCTTTCAAAACTTGCAAGGTGAAAAAGAGCAATGTGGTTTAAAGGGGATATTGATTTGGTGGAGATACGCATGAACTCATGCCACAACCCCAGTACTTCTCCAGTCTCTGAACCTCTCAGAATTAATGCAGGGTTTTTAGACTGATTGCTTGAAGTCTTTCTGTAAAAAAAAAGCATGTCTGATGAATGGCAAGGACTTGAGGAGATTTAAAAAAAAAAAAAATTAAAAGTTTCTTTAAAGAACTGAGAAAACCTTTGTCAGCTGTACTTCCTTGTAGTGCTGTATAGTTAGAGCAAGGCAGCCAGAGACTCAACCTCATTTCTTCTGCCTTCCATTTTGTCTTGTGAGTGATTGACTTCCTTCAGCAGCTCCATCAGGTAATGTGACATAAATGGGAAAAAAATTCCCATCATGAATTCATCTTACTGTGCCAGGGACCTAGCAGACATTTTTAGTTATTCACCCATTTCAAAAAGAATTCGAAGCTCAGGCAGATGTTGAAAGTCTGGCATGTGAGTTTGGTTGCTGCTCTCCAGGAGGTTTTCAATTTTTTATCTGAAGTAGGTGATATTTTATTAGCTTGTGGAGTGCTGTGGGGCTTTGTTAATGGTTCTGGATAATAGAAAACATGGGGCAGGAGCTGTTTATCTTCACAGCAGTGTAAGAGATGTTGTTCAGGAGAAAGCCAGTGCTTTGTCTCTTCATCTGGAATTATCTGGCATCTACAGTGTAAAACAGGCTGGCAAAGTTGAGAAAAGGGGTCTTGGACAGAAGTATCTGAAGAAAATATTCTAAGCCCCAGCTATCTTTTCAGAGAATAAGGCAATGCTTTCCATCCTTGTTTTCTGTGCTTTTATGGCTTTTATAACTCCTACTATTCTAGCTTTTCAAGAGATAGGAATGTCCAGTTTTCTTCTGACTTTCAGCTGCAATGCTTCCTTTGGATTAACCAAAAACAAAAACATGTTGCCTTTCATAAATTTAGCTTTGTATTAACTTTATTCTGTAAGACAAAGCACAGATTTAAAGAATTGTGTATAGAGTTCACAAAAACAATAAATAAGGAAATAAGGACTACCAATAAATAAGGAAAGGCCACAAATTCTCTCTCCCCTGCCCCACATTCTGTATTCATCAAAGCTGGTCACTTCTGACCTTCTAGAGGCTTATAGGATTTATGGTCTCTATAAATCTTATGGTGAAGCATCAAGTCTAAGATGAGAAAAATCACACTAATATGAGAAAAACACACACAAAACAAAACAAAAAGCCCAAAACCTCTATCAAACCCATCTTTGATATTATTCTGCTGTGTGAGAAAATCTCAGAGTAACTAGAGGGAGTTGCACAGGATTTTCCTCTGTCCAACACTGCCTGTGCAACACTCACCAGTGGGCTGCTGCTCTCAGGCATCAATGCATCAGTCATCATTTACTTTTCACACCAGGTTTTTTAGACTTCATTACATGTAGAAATTCTCAGAATGTGCTTTCCTAAAAAAAAATCTGCTCCAACCACCAGTGTCTTTTACCAGTGTTTCCTGACTGAAAAAAAAAATTAAAAAGAAAAGAAAAAAGGGCTTTTATCACATATCCCATATGTGCTTTATGGTGCTGAGACTTGATAGCTGAGATATGATTTTATAATGAAAAATCCCCTACGGAAGTATGCAGATGTACTGTGGAAATATACTGACACTCTGTGCTTTATTTGTAGGAAATGTATGAACACTTTCTCCTCTTCTTTTTAATGGCAAAGAATACTAAAATAAAAAATAAGCTTGTGTCTCTTGTGAAACTCCTGAGGAAATGTCCAAGTGGTGGATGAACTATGTACATGTTAAAATGGTACTCTGCAATGCATTCCCCTAAAATTTGGAAAAGATGACTATCATTGATGATATCACTGTCTCCTTTTTTTTCCCCAGTTAAATCTGTAGCCTTTTGAATTTGAAATGAATGCTGCAGCTAGGGAAATTCAGCAAGATGCTAGTAAAGGGGGCTATTGATGGCGTGCTCCATACTGGAAAGCTGTCTTGTTATTGAATGCAAATGTGACTTAGATATGTAAATTATATTCAAGATTTCATCAGTAAGCCTTTAATATATCTAGAAACTATCTTAAAGCATTTAAATAAAATGTTAATTGAAAGTATGGAATAGTGTTAGCAAGCTCTTTCAAAGAAAGCTTTAATTCAAGGCACGTAACAAGGAAGCAAGTGCTCTGATCTAGTCAAACAGAACCTCCCATGGTAAAAACCTATAATTGTTTTAAAGTTCTCCAAAAACCTACATCTCTGTTCTCATCTCATCCCACACACTGTGATATTCCTTATGTTCCTCACTCTCCTCTCTCAAAGCTGACTTTCTTTGTAGCCTTCTCCCACTCCCAGCGTGCTGCCTTCTCTCACCTCCCACGCCTGGAGCTGCCTCCTGCTGCCCATACAACAAGCACTTTTCTACACATCCCAGCCCTTTTCCTTTCCTTGAGCTTGTCTGTGTCTAATTCCTTGCAAAGCCATCAGGATGTCTTGCCCTGCATCAGAATCCGGAGGGTGAACTCAGGAGAGCTCGGTAGTAAGCCAAGCAGTGAATTTAGAACTTCTGAGAGTGATCATCAGATGGAGCAAATGACTGATCTTCATATTTAAAAATAAAACCACACTTATTTCAAAGGCTGAAGAGAGAGTGATTGAGTTAGACTGCATGCCTCTGGTGCTCACGGAAATGCTTTCACAAGCAGCAGGGCAGCTGAGCAGTGTTGGCTTTAACCAGCCCAGGTCAAATTCATCAACAAAAGCTTTAAATCAGCCCTAAGAGCTAGAAGTGGGGGAACATAGAAGCATGAGCATCTCTTGCTGCAGCTCTGCTTTTGATTGTCACTCCTTACCTGCTCATTAAGCAGAAGGATTTGGGAGGTATTTGCTAAGTTACCTTCCTGCCTGCAGATGGTCTGCAACAGTGACAGCAGCTGTTTCAAAAACAAGCAGTGAAGGGAGGTATTATTGCTCTTTAGCTATGTTTACAAATTTGTAACAAGACTATTATTTAAAGTGTGGATTTTTGTGTCTGCACGCAATATGCCATTATTGAAATGTTGCTGGATTGACGGAGGGCATCAAAGGGATGCAGCACACAGAGATTTCTCTGCTTTGGCATGGTTTCTTTCTTCCAGAGCTTGTGTGAATCTTGTAGGTTTGGGCAGAGATTGCACAGATTAATGCTATAACCTGTGACTCGTGCTCCCATGACCAGGGAGCTGGGGAGAAGGGCACCCACGTGATACTGCTCAGCTGATGGGAGTTTGCTGGGGAAGAGCTCGGGTTCAGGAAACACAGAGTTCTACACTGAAAGATAATAAACAGAAATAAAGCACATCTAATTCTTGCATGTTGGATGCACTTCTGATGCTAGAGGAAAATTGCCAGTAGGAATGATTTTTACAGTCTTTTTTCACAAATCCCTACATCCACAGACCGAAGGAACCCAGCCACATGCTGTGTCTTGGGGAGGCTGTTGGAGGATGCTCCTGCAGCAGCAGCTTGGACAGGGTGTGCTGCTTTAACCATGATGCCTCGTGGCTATGACCCAAACGCACAATCATGCAAACAGGACCGTCTTCTTGAAGGTCAGGACCCAAATTATACATGAGGAGTGAAAACTAAGGTCCTATTCATGCTCTTCTGGTAGAAGCTTCTCATTTTCAGTGTATCCTTTCTGTTGTGCTTTACATAGAATGTCTGTTTGAAGGTGTTTTTTGCTTTGCAATTCATGTATGAATGGAGGCTTCTGACTGGGGTTTTCTATGAGAAGTATACACAGGAAAAAAAACAACTAAAAAAGAAGAGGGGAAATGCATGTAATAAAAAATTTGAATATAAATTCTAAACTTTCTGGTCTGGAAGTGAAAATGCAAACAGCCTCAGTTCCATTGGAAACATGTTGAGTTTCCGTGTGGTTCCCCACTTGCATGATTCATAGTTGGTGTTTGTGTTATGCCCACTTGGCTTTGAAGCAAGCCAAGCTTGAGCTCTCCACCTTCTCAGGTGAAAGGATTCATCCCACAGTTCCATATTGGAGTGATATGAATCATTCCTGTCTGTTTTCACTGCTGACTCAAAGGGAACTTATGCATCAGGGTTCCCATGGATAAGTCCATGTTGGAGACAAGTGGAGTTAAGGGAGAAAAGTTTCACTTTTGTCTTTCCCATTGTTTCAGTGAGACTGGGATTACAATTTTCATTTTCTTGAAATAATACAATACACTGTAGTGATGTACATGACCCACTGCGTGGTAACATTTGGTGAACCATTTGGCGAAAGTAAGGCATGTGAATTGAGGACTACAGCAAAGTGAGAATGTGTCATGTGGTTTTGAGCATTAGTTGTTAATACAACATATAATTACCTTTCTTGGAGTATTTGTTATTTCTTGATATTGCTTGTGTGTTAGGAAGCAGAACAAGAAAAATGCATGTAAGAATTGCACCTTGCTGAACTGGCTTAATTAGAGGTCAGTAAAATGCAAATGGGAGAAGAAGAGATTATGCAGGTGGTTTGAATTTGTTTAGATTGCACATGAATGTAGAAAATACACATTCTATAATGTAAGACTGAAGGTTGTACTGGGGTTCACTGGAAGAGGAAGGTGAATATATCGTAGCTATTCCCTGTTAGGGGAGGTAGAAGAAAAGATCATCATTCTCTTCAAAGCCAAAATGCTGGTATATTTGCAAGACTTTTCCCTCAAATAATCTAGCCAACAACTGCTCGGAGTAAGATTCCTGTGTTCCAATCTGCTGTCATTCCTCTAACCTTTGAATACACCTGTGTAATCAAATCAGAAAGTAAAGGTCTATCATTTACTTCTCTTAATACCCTTGGACAGATTGCTGTCTCATTAGAAAGACTCGACAAAGTAATTCAAGAACTGTAAGGCACTAATAAGACACTGTCTTTAAAAATGGATTGGCTGAGTAGAAAGTCTGGCAGGTCCCCAGGATGAATATCTGGCCACAGGCTGGAATTATTTCTCTGCTAATCTCCTTGGTGTGTTCAGAGGATCTATTTGCATCTTGTGAAGTGGGAGGTTTGGAGGCTGCTGACCCATGAAGAGCTCCCATCTGTGGATCCAGTTCACAGCGATGCCAGGCGGTGGCTGAAGATTGACTGTTTTCTGCAGCTCCAGTCCATGGGCCAGGGCAGCGCCTCTGATCAGAGGCTTATTCAGAATATGCCCTGCCCTGAACTGTATTTACTTTTCATTAGGGTGATGTATATGCTTAGTGTAGCTTTGTTTGCTGTGCTGAAGTAAGCTGTCAGAGCTTAGCACATTAATTTTTGTTTTTTCCTATGCAGCCTTGGGAGAGGAGTCATTGGATTTTGGAAAGGCAAAGAGAGAGCTGAGAAAATCAGAAACCCTGCACCTCACTGAGAAGTGACTGGGCACAGCTCTTTAAAACACAGGGCTTGCGGTTGTATAAAATTGATCTGGAAAAGATGCAAACTCCATATGGACTAAATTCAGATTTAGATTTAAAATGCTACTCACGTGGGCACCAGCTAATACACCAGCCAGATTCACTCCATTATTAAGTTAAGAGGCTACGAGGTGACCCTCATGAAATGTATTAACATAATGTCAATAATGAGTCTTTTTATAGGAAGGCGTTGAGGAAATGCAAGCAGAGTTTGTAACATGGTACCACGCTTCCAGCCTGGCTCGATTCTCAGTTCACAAAGCTTTATGTCATGGATCCATCTGTTCCCAGGAGATGGGTGTGCGTTGATGCCATTTTCATGGGCTACTTTGTTTCTAGCTTGAAGCTTTCCGAATTCTCTGGAAGTTGCCTGAGACTTGGTATTTGTTGCCTGGGGCTCACTGTTGTCAAGATGCTCAGCATGGAGCAGAGATTGCCTTCACAGGCTGGATGGGACCTTTACTTAACTCTATCAAGGCTCATTAAAGCTTCAAATCTCTGAATGCACTTTAAAAATTGAGTGACAGGAACTTCTGGGAAAGTTTTGTTGAAAAGCCTGGCATAACTGAGTAATTATAATATAGCAGTACTTCATGTGCAACTTGATTGTCACAGCCTGTGTCAAGAGAACTCATAATTTCTGAAGGATAAGACCATATGTTCCAAAAAGAGCTTTCAGAATGTGAGACACTTGTTTTGGAAGTTATTTTTTTTGTACTTCATAAAAAAAAACAGTGTTATGAAATGAGATTTAAAAAATCCCCCACACTTAATTAAACTGATCCTTCGAGCAGAAGTCCCAAACCTGTTGGATAAGCATGTTCTGAGGTTACTGATTTACTTCTGAGTGTATCTGAAATAAAATGTTGCAAAAATAGTTGAAAGGACACTGTTACCCTAAATATGAGGATGCTTTCCCACTTATGCAGTCTAATGCACTAGTTGAGGGCCTCTTGGCATATAATGACAATCATCTTGCCATGGATAATTGGCCCCTGAAACAAGGTATGGACAGGAGAGTCCACCAAATGTCCAGACAGATTTGTGTGTAGCAAGTGGAAATATTACATGCTGTGGTTTACATCAGCATCGAATATAAATGTAGGTGACTTCAGCGTCTTCCATTTTAAGCTGTATCTAAATTACCTGTACTGTCCTGAAAACTTTTTTTCTCTGTGAATGCAATGTGGAAATGTGATCGGGCATCACTGGTGTTTAAAAGTCAGAACTGAACCTGAGCTGACATTTCTGAGGTTGTAAGACTTACACAGAATTCTGCCCCAACAGGAAGGAATAATATTGACTAACAAGATTTCAGCCTGCTTTTGGAGACCCTGAATGTACACTGCTTATATTTTTAGAAGGAAGGTTTTATTTTCATTGCAATATTCTAATAGTGGGATGGTGAAAACTAATGAGAGTCAGGTTGGTGGGTTGGCATATTTTTTTTTCCCAGTAAGTGGCAAGCACACAGGGAAATGTGGTTTTTGTCCCAAGAGATTATAATATATAATATAGTTACAAGTACAACTTGATCAGCTAATTAAAGTTATCCATGTTAGATTTCCAAATAGAAATTTTTCTGCATTTCATACTGAAGAAAAGGGCCAAACTTTGCTTGCCTTGCCTGGGAGAAGCCTTGCTTACACAGTTGCTAAAAAATGGGATAAAATCACTCTTGTAAATATTTTCTTGTCCCAGCTGTGAGACTGTCAGGTCATCTTAGCTCTGCATACTTAATCTCTTCATTTTACTGCTAACTTTCTTTAAATTAGGGCAGCATGATGAAAAGTCTACCTGTAAATTTACCTACCTTAAATACTTGGAATTTTCTAAATGTTTTATGTATGTTTAATTTTACCTTTTTTCTTAACACTGCATATTTCAAATACCTCCTCATGTCTAGATTTCTAGTGAATAATTATTAAATACATGACAGATTCCTTCACCTGAAGGGATCTATGTAGATTTGGCATTTTTTTTGTACTTGAAACTTTTGCTGACCCACAGTTCCCATGGAGTATTGATTGAGACATTAGATGAATCTGAGCACCATGTTGTACCTGCATATTGACATCAGGTCTGCAGATGTCCTCATCTGGAATGGCTGTTCAGTGCAACTTTTATGGTCATTAGAGAAAATAAGGAATATATTCCCAACAAAGATACTTAAAATAGGTTGTATGCATTGTTTCTTACTCAATGGGGAAAAATAAGGTTTGTGACACATGGAGTCTGAGTTAATGGTCAGTGGACACCTTCTCTGAAGAGGTCTAAAGTCATATGAAACCAACTTGCCCCTTGACTCTTTATGAGAAGGAAAAAAAATAAATAATTCCATAAATCCTTTCCATTGTGCTGTCTCACAGAATATCTAATAGACTGACAGATGCTAAAAAAAATCACCCGTTTTCCGTGATCTGTCAAGTTAATTAGACAGATTCTGCCTATGTTCGTTTTATGTTCCAAATCCCAATGGTTTGGTTGGCTGGGTTTTGGCTGGGCAACTTGCAGTGTCTGCAGGAAACCACCCTGTCTGTAAAGGTTGCACCGACTGGCGTTAAGAACAAACCAATTCTGCAGAGCAGAGCCTCCATCAGGCAGATCCCTGGTAAATGCTGATGGGTAAGTAGCAGGAGGTATTTCAGAAGTGATGTGAACTGCCTCTGCTTAACAAAATACCCACCTTTTTCCTAGTTTTAGCTTGTCCCAGTCCTCATTTCCTAATCTGCTCGAACCACAAGAGAACTGTTTAGCTAATGAATGATTGAAAAGTATGAGCACCGAATTCAATAAGTCAAAAAGAAAACAAACATAAAATCCCACAGAGATAACAAAATGTATGCTTAAATGCATCATTCAATTACTCTACTCACTCTTTGCTTCCCATTACACTCTCCTTTGTCAGTACACTGTGTATCTAAATGGCAATCTCTTTGTGACAAGGAATTTCTCTTCATGCCTTTACCTGCTGGTGCAGAACACTGTTGGTACTTTGTAAATATCAAACAATAAAAAGAATTGATTGCAAGCAACGTAGGACTTGCATGATGGCTAGTGAAGCTTCTCAGGATTTTCCCTAAGAAGTACTGATGCAGCCACCAAATCTTGCAGATTTGAACTGCTCTGGTCTTTATGAACGAGGAAGGCAGTTTCAGGTAACTGCTGTTAAACAATTTTAGTTCCTTAAGTCTCCAAGGGCGATACAAGCCACAGAAGGATTGTGATTGATACAGCATTATTCTTTGGTTTCTCTTAGAGGATAAGTCAGCCAGGAATCATGTTGCTATTATTTCCTGAAAAATGTTTGTCGCCCAGGATGTGTGTTGTATCAGAATTTCCACTCAAGATTTTCTTACTTGAAAGTTCCTTGAAAGTTGGGTCAGCAACTTGGCACAAATGGAGCAAATCCCCCTCGGAAGGGAGGCTGGAACTAGATGATCTTTTAGGTCCCTTCCAGCCCAAGGCATTCTATGTCTCTTTTCAGCTCAAAGACCACCCTCATTGTTAAATGCAGAAGTTCCCTTGCCTCAGAGAATGGAGCCAACTCCTTTGTCTTGCACCATTATTAGGAGATCTTTTTTAACTGCCTGTAATGCGAGTAATTCAAAGGCAGAGCTAATGTTTGTATTATTAGACTACATGGCATCAATGCTTCTTGGGATCTCACAATCCTCATTTTCAGTGTACTAGCATCTGAAAATGATTGTATGATCCTCTAGAGACTTTGCTTGGATATTGCAAGCAGATGTTAGAAAAAAAAGTGAAAATGGATAGTGGTATTGATGAGTCCCATCATAAAAAGATAAAATAAAAATGTCATTACCTTTGCATTGCTGTGTAGCTTAAGATGATGAAATGCTGCAGTTATTATGGAAGAAATGGTCTTTTTGCATCCTCCAGCTATAGTCTATTGCACAAGATTAACACTGAGAGTCTTTGCTAATTAGTTTTTATGGTCAAACAATTTTCATGAAGTTGGTTTCAAAGAAATCAAAATTAAACTCTTTATAGCTCTGAAAGGTAGAATTATGGAATATGAATGCATAGATAATCTTTACAAGCTAGAGGAAAATGATCGTTGAGCAACTAAAGCTATAAAAAAGACCCAGCAATATTTCAGGTATTGCAATATATTCTGTTTGGGTAAGTGATGACACTAGGAATTTGGGAATGCAGTTAAGGTAGGGCAGGGGATACACAGGGTTATCATTTGTCTGACAGCATACCCTGATGGAAAACTTCACTCTTTGCTCATCTTTGTAAAATTAAAATTTATAAGAATAGGATGTGGTGGACTGAATTTATTCCATTAGAATAACGTTCAAAAATTAAAATGCATCATTTCCCCCTCCACCATTTTTCTCCTTATTTCCTCTTTGTGTTGTTTTGTTAGTTTGCTATACCTTCAAAATGAGCCCTGTACTGGCTTCATCCCACAGTGTTACTGCACCTTATATTTGAAAGTGTAACGACAAAACCGAAACGTGGTGTTTCTTTCCCAAGTCAAACCACCTTAATTTACCTGTGTGTTTGTGCAGATAAGCTTTACTAAACTGTGGCCCGGTAAATATCCTCTCTCCAGTGAGCCTGTAGCAATTACATTTCACAGACGGAAAGGGAAGCACTGGATTTAGTACAGTTTTCAAAACAACTTGTGTTTATAGCAGAAAAACATTTAAGCATTTAGGGGCTCGTATCTTAGTCACTACCAATAAATTTCTGGCTCCCAGAAGATTTAGCAACTCAAGTACTTCTGAAAACTCTATCTTTTGTTCACAGGAACTCATAGCTGAATCAAAACCATTTAATTCTTTTATAGAAGAAAGGAGAGGTCTTAACTTTATTGGGGGGCTACATTCTGGAATCAAGACTACCCTTTATAGTGGATAATGGAGACAAAAGCATACAAATCCAAAAGAACTAGATGTCTTGTCTGTTCCATAAATTAGCTTTGCCCCATTTCTGTATCACTTATCCCTTTGACAGATGAAAACTTTACCTCGATTAACTATGAAACATCAGAGACACACACAAAAGTTCTCATAGGCTGGCTTTGTTCAGGGTGGTTTCATGGGGGCATGTTATTTTTCTGCTTGTAGTGTGGAGGCCTAGAACAGAGACCTTTGCAGTTCTGATATGGTTTGCATATTTGAGATTCCTCATACACTGCTTTCTTTGGTCCCACTGTTAATGTTTGCATAATTAAATAATGGGCTGAAGTTGAGGATTATTCTGCCTTAATCTAGATTATTCCAGCTCTGAGAATCTGCAAAAATTTAGTGTTGTCCTGAAGTAGTACAGGATGACCATGAGTTCCTTTCAATTGAATCTTGTCCTCTTGTGCCAGGATTCGGTGGTTTTTGTTGCTTTGGGGCTTGTACCCACTCTTACAAATTCCCAGAATCATTGTTAAGAAATGAACACACATATAATAGTAGAATCTTACCCTTTCAAAGACGCATCTGACCAAAGGCATTGGGGGTAATTAGGTGTCTATAGTCTATTCATGTTTTCAAAGTCTTATCAGCTCCATTTCAAAACAGGTATATTCTCTCTCAGGCAATCTCAACAGCCTGCTGAGATCTTCACTTTTTTTTTTTTTTTAATTGACAATGAAGGCCAAAAAAATGTAAAACTTGATTTTGAGATACATCCCTTCAACTTTGTGTTCAAAGCCAGGTTGGATGTGGTGTTGAACTATCTGGTCTAGTGGAAGGTGTCCCTGCCCATGGCAGGGGATTGGAACAAGATGATCTTTAAGATCCCTTACAATCCAAAATTTTCTGTGATTCTGTGATCCCCAAAATGTTCCAATGTCTGTCATTTTCTATTCAAGACAGTACTACCCAGTAATAAATTCATTTATTACTACACCATATTAAAGGATGTGAAGCCTTAGCAATGCAAGAAGAGTTTAAATTATGGAGTGGCCCAGATACACTCCATTAATAAAATAAAAAAAACATACTTCAAGTGTTGGGAAAAGTTTCTTTAGTTGTTGTAAAATAGGTTCCATTTTTCAACAGAATCAATACAAGAAAAGGAGTTGGCGCCACTAAATCATTAAGAGAACACACTTCTTATTTGCAAGTTGCGATTAATTTTTTCTGAAGCTTAAATGCAATAAACCCCTGTTGTGTGGCAGAGACTCTGACATTCTGTTACAGGTTAATTTCTTTCCTTGCAGATTAGAAAATAGTGTGACTTGCAAAACAGAGGAGAGAAGGGGGAAATATGCCAGCAGCTGCGCTTAGACTTTTTTGCCTTTTGGCTTCTTCTTTCATTTTCTAGTCTGCTGCACTTCTTCTTTCAGTGATTTGGATGCTAGATGCCAATTTGAATTTTCAGTGCATTTAGCATCTTACAACACCAGGGAATTTAAAAGAGAATTAAGAATATACAAGGCATTAAAAAAAGGAAGATATATTTTTCAACAATCCTTTTTATCTTTTTACCTCTCTGTGATCTCAGCGATAACGGAATCCAGTAAACCACTACCACAAAGAGCCAGTCACATATTTATTTTGCAAAGGTGTGTTTATAGTGGGAACTAGATGGGGCTGGCTCGTTGCTTGCAATCTGTGGAGGGCTCTTTCACAGATCAACAGACTATAAGATTGTTTTCCTGGATATGAGCCACTGATGGACCCATACAGGCTAGTAAGAGTCATGTAAGAGTCTTTTATCCTGTCTCAGCGGGGACATCTTCCCCATGGGCTTCACGAGAGAGTGTTTTCCTAGCAGCGGATTTAACGGGGGGAGAGAGGGGATGGAAAGAAGATTAATGTTTCTGCCAGTTCCCCGCAAGTTCACAGAAAATATTGGCTAGAGCAGGAGTGGCCCGACTCCGTCATGCTCCAGCCTTTTCTGTGTACTTAGAGTGGCATGTTTTTAATCAAATGTGAAATATAGCTTTAGCAGGTCGAATGGATTAGCCTTCCTTGTAAGTAACTCTGCCTGCTTTAGTCAGGAGTGCAACTTTTTTTTTTAATGTTTCACACTTAAGGTTGTCATCTTTAACTTCATCAGTTTAATGGATCTTTGGAGTTTTGATTGTTAAAGGTGGGAACTATTTAATAACCACATCCAACTGAGCATCCAAGTACATGCTGTGAAGACAGCAAGGTAAGAAACTCCTCAGCTGGTCTGTCATAAAAGCTTGGAAAGGCTTGAGACAAAGAGGGGGGGTTCTGTTCCTTTTTTAATACCATATTGGGATTACAGTGCTTCTAAATATTTAAGTTTTCCTTGCTTTGGGATTTCAAATCTGCCTATGTTTAGGAAGTTAATATCCTCATACTCAAAAACTGGGAAATCTGTGGGTGACAATGTACATAACTGATTTCCTTCCTCCGATGCTGGTTGTTATTTATCAGAATCTCATCAGTCTCCTGTTTTTATATAGCACGGAAGTTATCAAAGATAACAGGGGGGATTTTCAGCTACCTTATTTCTGGGCCTCAGAATCAGCTGAGCTTCTAATAAAGTTAGGTTGTTCGTATCAAACCATCCCTTATCAGTAATGTACTTTGAAAGCTGTTCTATCTGGTTAAATCCAAGTGTAATAATAGACCTCGTACCTGTCACATCCTCAGGCTGCTCTAAAGTGTTGTTGCTCCACTAAAATAAATAGTTCAGGTGATTTCTCTGTGCCAAGAAATTCAAGTAAGTGTTAGAGATAATTTTAAAAATAATTTGATTTTCAGAGTTACTGAAGGTTTTTTTTTTTAAATTTATTAATCATTACCATATTTCAGTGTCAGATATGGTATGAAATTGCTGTCAATTTTTCTTGCAACTCAGACTTTGAAAAATTTGTGTGTACGTGTGTTATTTGTACTTATCTTTTACATTTCTGACCTGCGGTTAAATGTGTGGTTCAGACAAGTTTCTAGGAGCTTGTTCATTTTACTAAATATGGTTATAAAAATAATTACATTTTAAAAAATCCTCAGATCTTTTAAAACTGTCTTTATAGGAATCCATGGAATTAGGAGACTAAAGAGGGACAACAAAGTAAAAATATATCCATGGATTCATGGGCTGAAAGAGGTCACTTGTCTTCAGACAAGGTTCTGTTTGCACAGAGGTAGATCGGAAATTTTAACATTCTGTTTATCAGAAACCAACAATGAGCTCTCTGAAGACCCTATCTGAGATGACTCCCTGTCATGTCAGAATTTGTCCTTCTGTGCTGTAACAGTCAGCAATGTGACAGCAGACTGTAAAAACTCCAGCAGCCCTGACATTGTGCAAAACTTTCAGGCCATGGAGAACAGGGTAACATGGTAGCTCGGCCATTTACCATTGGATTAAAAATGTGAGACATACTTCTTTGATTTCCATGAGGATCATCTGCTAGTCATTGCAATGTGACAAAATTAATTACTTACCATAATAGATTTATATATTATCTTAAAGAAAAAAAAAAAATAGTGCATCCCAGTAGCATTGCAAAAGATGTCAGAACCAGATTCTGTTTCGTATTCCCAGCTCCTCACACTTTCCAGTCACATATCTTATCTATTCCTCTGCCTGTCTGTCCATTAAGTAGGAATAAAATTCAAAGGATGCCTGGTGTCTTCTGCACTTTTTAATTTGACTGTTGGTTCAAGGCCATGTTTCAGCAAAGCATGTCAGCATTAGTTTAAGTCTCACCGCCTTTAGAGATGAGTGCAGTGTTTTGAGAAACTGAGGCCTCTGAAGCTATGTGAAAACAGTACATCCTCAGTATAAATAATATCTCTTGCTTTATCTGATTAGTGATGGGCCATGCTTTCTTTTTTTCCCTGCTTTTTAAAGCAACTGCCTTCATTTATCACCATCCAGGGACCTATTTGGGTAGTCAGTGGACAGAAAACAAGGCATGAATCTGTTGGAAAAATAATTTGGCTCATGTAGTTCTTCTAAATATAACTCACTGATCAAAGCGCAGAGTGTCTCTTGTAAGTCCCATCCAAAACAGATATTAGATGAAGAATATACTGAAGCTTTCAGACTTTTGACTGTGCCTTTTCAAAGGCATGCCATCCTGAACATTACCATCATGTGATGCTGTTTGAACTGAGCATTTTTCCTTCAACTTCTTTCTCTTGCATTATACAGCTTTAAAAAAAACAAAACCAAAAAAAAAGAGGTATCTTCAATTAAAATGATGGGGATTTTTGAAGGCTGCTGGAGAAGAGCCGTTGCAGTGTTATGTCTAAGAACCAATTCTTTTATTTATAGCAACTTACGGACATAAATAAACATAAACAGTTTCAGGGTTTTGTGGTACGTTCATAAACATGAGAGTCCTTGCAGATGAAATAGAATCCTTCTGAAATGACAGTTAATAAAAGCTATTTTTGATTTAGCTACTAACCAGTTTGTACTGTAACAAGTGTCTTTCAGGTGACTCTTACCGTCTTGGGCAGAGATGCAGATGTAGGCATAAGAATATAACTAAACCCTGGTGAGTCTTTATCGATTACTGAGCATTGAAACTTCATTGAAATGCTTTTCCAATGCTGTGGTTTTCTAAAACAAAATTATTAGCTGTTCTGGGGGTGCAATCACAGGAGAGAAGGACGTGCAGAGGCACAAGGCTTTCCTACAAGTGCACCAGGGAGAGAAAGCTGTTGTTCCTGTAAAACTGCCACAAACAGCGCTAATTAATATACTGATTTTACAAGTGATGTAGGGGACTTATGTAGACAGAATTAATTATTAAGATCTCTTTCTTCAAAACACTGTTTCTAAGCTGCTTTGCATGATTATAATATGAACCTGCC
Source organism: Lycocorax pyrrhopterus obiensis (assembly GCA_014706295.1). Lineage (NCBI taxonomy): Eukaryota > Metazoa > Chordata > Aves > Passeriformes > Paradisaeidae > Lycocorax > Lycocorax pyrrhopterus. The sequence continues at coordinate 5,643,125 of JACSVZ010000015.1, forward strand.
CTACAAAGAAGTTGCACATCTAAGATCACATCTAGACAACAGTCATGTACTTTATCAACAGTTTGAAGATGAATGTATGCACACACCTGGTAAAATTAGGGAGCCTGGTTTGGGGAGATGCTGTCAGGATCAAAGCCCGGGGAGTGCGACACAGCGAGTGAAGTCAACACGCTTCAGGGGAAAGGAAGACTCTACTAAGTCAGTGACAATCCCTGCGACTGCTCCCTCACTTTCTAGTTTTCAAAGTATAAAGTTTTTTGATAGTTCTATGAACTTTGCCACGTCATTTTCATCAGAATGCAAAGAGGGATGTAGTAAACAAATCCTGCTGTGATTATGCTGGAATTGCACTCTCTTGGTGCTGGATTTACTCCTGAACTACCTGCAATAATCTGCAGTAGCTGTTATATAGCAAGCTGGGTTTGGTTTTGGTTTGGTTTGGTTTTGGGTTGTTGTTAAGGTTTTTTCCATTGGTGGTTGTTTTGGGGGTTTTTTTTGTTTGTTTTTTTAGCTTTTTGGTTGGGTTTTTTTTTTAGCTATCTAATTGGGGTTCATGCTTCACGGACCTATTTTTAGAATTACAGCAAAAATCAGGCCTTGCAGCAGCGAAGAGTTTGCAACAGATCAAAGGCCAGATTGTTATTTCTAATGCTGGTTTTATTCTTGGCCCTACATAGCGATGCTCCTCATGTCTGGAGCACAGATAAAAAGGAGATATTGATGACTTTCAGATTCCAAAACCCTTTTGCTTGCCTAGAATGCAGTTATATAAGTGGCAGTAAGAGATGTCTGAATGAGATTAAAATAGGCTGCCTTGCTCCTCACTGCTACAGGTAGGAATGAGAAGATCTAGCGAATGACTATTGAAAGTATTAAGCAGTTAAGGAGGGTAGTAAAAAGTGGAGACTGACTGGGTTTTTTTCTTTAACTTCATGATAATTTGAAGAAATGAGTAGCTGCATTATATAAACCATCAGGTTTGATGATGCATTACATATATAACTCTTTTTTCGCTTAAGAGCAGCTTCAAAAGATCTAATGCTCCTTCTCAATCCAATTATAAGCAAATGGAGAATATTTAATGATTCAAATCTCTCTTTATAGCCTAAATGTTTACATCCATCTAAATTAATAAAATCAAAAACAGAGTTTTTGCGATTTGAAAGCAATTTAGTCCACCAAATACCAATAGTGTACAAGTAGAGGTTCAGCCTCCACTGACAGGGTCATGTCTCTGTACTGGTTGGGTTTGGGGCAGAATCTGTTCACAGTTTTACATCTCTATAAATTGACAGTGATTTCATTAGTGCCACTATACCTAATCTGTGTAATTCAAATAAGAATTGAGACCCTGGAGGTTGAAAAGCACAATGTCAAATTGCAATAACTGTGAAGCCAATCACTGTATAATTTCCCTTAGGTTTCATGGCTAGTGAAGTATCTGGATACCTGGATAAACTTCGAATAGTTGGGGGAATATAAATTCTGGGGGTTGAGATGAGGAACTGAGCTTTCAGGGAAGGAATGTTTGTTTGGGTTGTTTGTTTTACCACAGAAAGTGAAAGTATTGCATTTATTACATTCTTGTAATTCATAGAACCACTGAATATTTTGGGTTGGAAGGAGCCTTTGAGATCATTTAGTTCCCACCCCCCTGCCATGGCCAGGGACACCTTCCACTATCCCAGGTTGTTCCAAGTCCATCCAACTTGGCCTTGAACACTTCCAAGGACAGCACATTTATAACTTCTCTGTGCAACCTGTGCCAGTGTCTCAACACCCTTACAGTAAAGAATTTCTTCCTACTATCTAATACAAATGTGCCCTCTGTCAGTTTGAAGCCATTGCCCCATGTCCTGTAACTTCATGCCCTTGTAAAAAATCCTTCTCCAGCTCTCTTACAGACTCCCTTTAGGTTCTGGAAGGTGCTATAAAGTCTCTGTCACGCCTTCTCTTCTCCAGACTCAAGAAGTCCAATTCTCTGAGCCTTTCTTCACAGGAGAGTTGCTCCAGCATTGTGATCATCTTCGTGGCCTCCTCTGGACTTGTCCTTTTTGGGAACATGAGATGTGTCCTTCTTCCGGGGCCAGACCCTACCAGAGTAGAGGGGAAGAATCACCTCCCTCGACCTTCTGGCCACAGTTCTCTTGATTCAGCCCAGGACATGTTTGGCTTTCTGGGCTGTGAGTACACCTTGCTGGGTCCTGTTGAGTTTCTTGTCCACTGACACCCCCAATTTCTCCTCAGGGCTGCTCTCAATCCATTCTCTGACCAGCCTGTGATTGTGCTTGGGATTGCCAGGTGCACTTGGCCTTGTTGAACATCACGAGGTTTGCATAGTACCATCCCTCAAGCCTGTCCAGGTCCCTCTGGATGACATCTCTTCCCTTCAGTGTGTCAACTGCACCATACAGCTCAGTGTTGTGGTCAAACTTGCTGAGGCTGCACTCAGTCCACTGTCTGTGCTGCCAACAAGATGTTAAAGAGTGCCCATTGATGTGTGATAGCCCATTCACTACAAAATAAACCCCACCAGAGGAAACAGGCTTGCTCCTTTCTTGAAAGTATAATATTAAAACACACTGAACTTAAATAAATCCATTGAATTTCATTGTGGAAGAATCACTTGAAAAGTTACCTAAATTGACACTAAGAGTGTGCTGGGAAATGAAGCAACAGAACAAAATTCTGATCTCATTTATACTGACATAATTAAGGAAGATTGTAGGCTCTTTGGTCTTTAAGGTGATCCTTGTGCATGAGGAGGGACAATGGGGGCTACAATAATAAAACTAATATACCAAAGAAAATCACTGACACTGGTGTGAAGCTGCTTTATGGGTAACAGTAAAGCTGCTCAACACATAAAGCATCCATAACACATTTTTCTCAGGAGTTTGTTCACATAATATGCACGCAAGTGTGGGAATGAGAAGGGTGATTATCTTCTACATTAAAGTCTTTTTTATGTCTCTCTGGAATATAAAGCAGCTGTAGGAAAGAATTTACACCTATATTCATCTCCCTGCACATGATGTCTGGAACATAGAGGTGATATGTGTGTGAGTGGGAACAATGCCCATATATATTTCAGTGCCAAATAGGGTTTTCTGCTTTGCAGTGCTTGTAGGGAAGCTTGAGCACAGGACTTTGCCCATGTGGCTTTCAAATTGTGCTGGTGCCCTTTCTAGGAGTGGGTTTATTCAAGGCAACATGAAATAAAATCTACTAACCTTGTCCTTACTGCAGACAGAAGAGTGGCTTCCCTTTCTCTGCAAAGAGGAATCGGGGGTGTTGAGCTACCAGCTGCTCCTGCCATAGGTACATCTGACGATGGTGCAGGGGAAGGATTCAGATTTTAGGCCAGACAATGCAGATGGGGCAAAATGTCTGCTGTGAGCACTTGCGTGCACTGTGTAGGGCAGCTGGTGTCACTGCTCCTGATTTGCTTTCATGCCTCTTGGGGCTCTATGGAAAATCCCATCTATTACGTTGCAAAAAAATAGATCAGTCTATGTCTGCAGCTCTTCTATGCAGAGCAGCACTGATAGCCATGTCACCCTTCTCTGGTGCTGGTAAACCTGCTAGATCTCCTCTACTAAAGCATAAAAAGTAAAAAAATTGAAAATACTTAAGTGTGGCAACTGTGCACACAGCTCCTGTGAAACTTTTGAAATGCCCAATATTTAAGAAGTATCCACTAATTAGGGCTGCCCAACTGAAGCCTTAATTTTTCAGATTTTTCAGATGTTCTGAGGGATTGATGCTTTCATTGATCTTTAACAGGAGTGGACAGTCAGAGCATCTGAAAATCTGTGAGACAGGCAGATGAATGTTGATGCACCAATGTGGAAAGACAACGCTTTGCTTGATATTACTAATTGTTTTGTTTTGGCAATTAAGTATTTTTTGAAGCAAGTGACTGATTTGGTGAGAGATGAAAGGGGATTAAGCGTGACCCACTGAAACTTGTTTCTAGCCCTAGCTGCTTATTATGAAATTAGTTTTTGTTTCAGAGTAAAACACACAGACAGTCTTGGTGGTATGGAAACTATCAATTAGCTGTACATACAGAGAAGCTCCTTTCTTTAAGACGTCATCTTCTATGTGACAGTCTTCTAAATATATTCTTTTGAATGTTTTAATTATTTGGTGATGTTTTTAAAAATAGAAGTGATAAGGAAAATAAATAGATTGTGATGGAAAACAATTGGAAATACTTGTTTATTCTTTTATTTCCCCACAACATATTCAGAACAAATTCTTTCGGCCATTTTAAAATACTGCTGCTGGTTTGGTGAAGAGGAGTATAACCCTCTGTCAAGAACTGTTTGATACCATTATGAAATATTGATTTTAGTGCCTCTGTGTTAAAATAATAATCATAATAATACCATGTTGTTTGCTTCATTTTTCCCCCCAGCTGAGGAGCAATTACTCTGAAGTTCGGTGGTAGACATAGACTCCAGCAGGAGAGTGTTTGTGTTACCGTGATTATCAGACACACAGACATTTTACAGAATGAACTTAAGAACACTCTGTAGTGTTTTGGCCACCTTCATTCCAGACCTTTTCTGCACTAAATGTCTACTTGAAATACAACCTGACACACCTCCAAAGATTTGGGACCTTATTTTCCACACAAAACAAAAATCAATGAAAAAAATTAGATCTTACAAACTATTTACTTTAAAGGAAGGATGTGGCTTCCCAAATAATTAAATCAGTTTATAAAACACACCAGAAGGAAAACAAAGACCTAGGATTCCAAACATTTTGGATGTGTTTCTACGAACATGAATGGATTTTGTAAAGGGTTCATCCAGGCTGGTGTAACTCCTTCCACAAGGCTGATCCTTGGCCATCCTGGAGTCCACAGCCAGTCACCAGCTCCATCTCTGTGGCTTTGTAGATGATCTTTCTTTGCAGCTCTGAATGCAAAAAGGAGAAGCAGAAAAGGACATACAAAAGGGAACAAAAAAAGAAAAAAAAAAAAAGAGAGAGGAAGAGAACAGGGCTCTTAGCAGTACAGCTTGATTTGATGTTTTGCCTGAATCTTCACAAGTGTAAATATTTGACTGCAGTTTTGGTGCTTTTTTTATTCCCCTTCAGGTAGAGTATTTGTTTACATAGCATAACATTTCCTCCTTCCTCTCTTCTGTTCTTTCACTTCACGAGTGAAAATCTGCAGCTTTTTTGGCAAGGATTTAAAGATAGTAGTGAGTGTGAACGCTGCTTTGTCTTGAAATTGTATAAATCACTCTCCTTTTACTAAAGGATTCCATAGGAAAGAACATTTGAACTTTGACCCATTTTTTTGCAGCCTCATGCCAGCAAGAGTCCAAATGGGCCTGGAAAGCTTGGTTAACAAAACCATCAGATTTTTTAATGTGAACATCCAAGTTTCAAATCCTTGCTCAGGTGAGACCTTCCTTACAAAGAAGAGGGCAATTTGGCAGCTAATGATGGAAGTCTTGCTTGACTACTGTCTACTTCATTAATCTTAATGAATACTGGGAGCATATATATCAAGAATGTTGCCCTCTTTTACATGAGAAAAATAGCAGAGAGATCTACTCCCAAGAAAAAAACCCAAACTATGGGCATGCCCCTACTTCTAGGAATCACATTCATTATTTATTCTTTCATCCAGGCACCATTGCCTCCAGCATGTGTGGCCTCCTACCACATGCACGTGGTAGGATTGTTCAGTTTCAGGGGAGTTTACCTCCTCTTTGGAGGTTTTTCGGAAAAGTAAGAGAGGGACTCTACCATGGGCTTCTATTTACATTGTTTGTTTAGAGGGCAGCAACAAACAACTACATGTATGTCCTTTCTGATGTGTAGATGTAGAGACATGTGGTTATAAAGCTTATCTGTTTCTACATGATGGTTGATTTTAAATGTCATAAAAGCAAAAAAAATACCCACTAATTTAGCCTTAAAAATCCATAAACAAAAGCATGTGTTGTCATTTGGGAGTTTCGTACCCCATTTCTGGGATCTTGCACAACACAATAGTCACAAAGAAGATTTAACACTGCAGCATCTCTGGCATTAAAAATCTCCCTCTTTCGAGTGATTTTACTGAAGTGAAGTATATAGCTGTAAGGTTTAGGAGTAGCTTAATTTAAGAATATTGAAACCTGATGATTGAGTGAAACAGCTTTTCCTAACGAGTACCTTGCTCCCAAGGTACAGAAGATGACTTGCAATTTTTTTTCTTAATGAAAATGGAATAGGAGGAATTAGGTTTCACAGGCCTGCTTTAGAAGTGCTAATGCAAGAAGAAAATCAGTAATGAAAGTACAAAAATTTTTTTTGTCATGTAAAGGAAAGTTGCTGAACCTGTAATGACTGACAAGGGCCGATTTTCACATTACTAACAATTTTCCCTGTGTGTTTTATTATGAAATTATTGGACACTTAAATACTGTAATAAAATTATCAGGTTTGAAAGACCAGCATGGGATAGTGCGGAAGATGTCATGCTGTCATCTGTGCCATTTCCCATTGAAAAGGTTCCATCTTAATTATTTTGATTTATGAGTTAGGAAAGAACATCTTTTCTAGAAAAATGTGCAAGCACCTTGCAATTAGTTGTTCACACCCATGGATTTTCCAGGACAGAAGGTCCAGCTAGGTTGATGATTTTTCTGTCTTATATTGGTCATATTGCTCGACTTATGGGACAAAAAATGATTCAAGACTGTAATATTCTTTTAAATCACACAAGACAGGCAAAACCCACTCATTTGTCTGGAAGCAGGTAGAAGAGTGTAGTAGAGCAATTGAAATAAATAGAAACTATTTGGGGATGGACTTTGTGGCACCCAAAAATATTTCCTTGATGAGTTCCTAAACTCCAGATATTCTGAATGCTATTAGGAACTTTTAAGCTATTTTTGGCTTTGTGTCCATAAGGTCAACTATCTGCGAAACTCTGTTCTCTGTGAAGAAAGGAATCCTTGAAAACCAGGTTTACTGTCTCCTTGGGTTTTCATTTTTGAACTAATCCTCTGGGAATTTCATTCTCCCTTCAGTTCAGCCACTTTGGTCTTCGGGAAAGATTTAATACCATTTGAAGAAATGAATCCAAGTTTTGTGATACTGACATGCTCAATACTTCATGATTTTATGTAAGTGCTGCCTGGGAAGTAGTATGTAGCTAGACTGAAATATGGACAGTGTGGGCTCCCATTAGCTGAAATACCTAAAGAATTTGTTATATTTAGAATTTTGTTCACTTATGCTTAATAGAGCTCCACTTTAAGTTAGGGAAAATTGGTTTCATTTTCTCTTGCTACCATTAATAGCTATTAGAGTTGAAAATAAGGCTTTAAACATATCATTAAGGTACACTTAAGTAACTTGCAACTGACAATTAACTCAGCATGGTAATACATTACCATAACATTTTTCTTTGATAGGTTTGTCTCTTAAAAGATACGAGGAAAGACAAAGGATGGCTTTGTAAGACTCCTGATGAATTTTTTTTTCTATTTTAATATAATTTAAATTCTGCTATTTTATCAGTGAAATGTGTTCCATCATATATGTTCAGAAAACATTTATTTGGTGCTTCATAGAAAGGTAGAATCACAGAATGGTTTGTAGGGGACCTTAAAGATCATTTATTCCAACCCTCCTGCCATGGGCAAGGACACCTTCCACCAACGAGGTTGCTGAAAGCTGGTTTGATGGCAGGCAGTTGTAACAGACTCTGTTGACAGGGTGTCTGGGTTTTGTTGCTTTGTTTCTGTGCGTACCGTGTTCAAGTGGGACGGATGCAGAAGAGAATATGCTATACGCTTCATGGATCTTAAAGTTGGGGAGATTACTTCAGTAAGCAAAGAAAGATACAGGCAGAATTCAGATCCACGTTCAAGCATAATTTGCTTTCAGGTTTTATTAAAAACCTTTTTTCAGCAGAAAGCATGATGAGTTCTAGGAAACAAATCCGATTGCCGACATCCCAGCATAACATGCCACGTGTTTTCCCTTTCAAGACAATAGTAAAATCCAGTAGTGCACTTAAACTGAGAGCACTGCTTGTGCTGTCTCTTAAAGAATGGAGTTAATGATGAGTGGGGGAGCATGCAGCTCCTCAGCACAGGGACCAAGGACTGCCACCTCCCAAAGCCGAGCAGGGACGTGACGGTGACAGCAGCAGTGTCAGTGACGTCCTCCCCTCCTCGCAGAGCCAATGGGCACTGACCTTATCCTGTCGAAGCATGTAAAAAGCGATGTGGGCAGCACTGGCTTTGTGAAAACCGGACACATTTATCCAGGACATTTCACCGCATTACCACAGAGTCACTTGTAGAAGTGTAGCTAAAATAGCTGCTATGTCGTAAGTTTTTTGCAGCAAAGATAGAAATGCAACAAAGGCAACAGTAGTGTGAGTGAATGTTTTTCAAAATGCTCTAAAAGCAAACCCACCAGTGCCAGGCATGCAAAATCCCATCAGTTCTGTGCCCCAGATCTCCTCTCCTGCTTTCTTGTAAATCCACTCTTGAACACATTGGTTTGAAAATTGCACATCTTAGAGCTCTGCAGCCTGGCAGTCTGAGCAGTTTGTTTTGTTTTGAACACTTTCGCCACGCTTAAGTCTGCAGAACTTAAAGAAATCAGATTGGTTGCATGCATTTTCCTGGAGCTGATAGTAGCACAGCATCCAAGCATAGTATTTCCTAGCTCACTCTCCTCCTCAATCATTTCTTGAAAATTCCTTCATAATAACCTTATCCAAACCATAAATATGAAAGTCAAATAAGCCCAAAGGAGATTTATCATCCTCTGACTTGGCACTCCTTTCATGATTAATAATGACATTGATTCCTTTGGAAATGAAACAAAAATTAATTTGAAGGTTCTGATTGGTTTTAGTATTAGGTAAACTTAACATATCGAACGAGCGTAAAACAATTATCAGTCTTATTAACAAAATTAGCTACAGCAAATTTACCAGAAGGAAACTGTTGCTATTTTGCTCCCTAATTATGTCACTATTCTTTGTGACCAAATGATATAATGAAAATAATTTGATCTACTGCTGCTGCATAGAGAATTTTCTAGGAGTAGCTGAATATCATAATCTGTTTTGAACGTATGTTTGCCTACTCTTCTTCTGTTTCAGAAAGCAGAGGTCAAGGGCTTCAAAGAATTTTGCAATGAAGTGAAGTTGAACTGTGCTAGGCAGAATATGGAATAGATTCTTTTACTATTATGAAATGTTAGATAACCCTTTCCTCGAGGCCATAATCCTTCGACTTCTTGAAGTGATCTATGGTGTATGAATTTCAGACTCTGGAAAAGCATAGGATGTCTTTTATCCTGCCTGGCACTAAGGCCAAGGATTGGATTTTCCATGCTGTGCTGTTGTCTGCCTATTTCCTTGCACTGTGCCTCAATCCAAGCACATAAACTCGGCAAGTTTTTCTTTCCAGCCCTGAGAGCTGGTAAAGCAGAGAGCAGTTGGATGCCCTCTAGCCACAGGCACTTCAGTCCAGAGGGACAATCACCTGGCCAACCTTGAAGGCCACCCAAGCATTGGTGATACACAGAACTTGGGGTGCCAGCTCTCATCTATTCTGTGTGAGTATCCTGTGCTCATGGGTTAGCAGTGCAGTGGGGTAGAAACAACGAGAGCTGACGAAGCTGATGAGAGAAGTCATACATGATCTTGGGAAACTTCCTGCAAAATATCTCTACTGGCACTCCCGTACTTCCACCTCAGCAAGCATTTAAATGGTGGGGTCTCCAAGCATTTCTGTCCTACCAGATCTGTCGACCCTCCCTGGCTTCATCTTGACTGGTCAGGATACGACCCTCACTCTGTGTGTGTTCTCATTTCTTCCTTTCCCTTGCCATCTCCCTTCCCTGAATTGCCATCAGTGGGCAGCTTGGGTGCAGGGACATTTCCTAACCCCATACCTATAACAGCTGTCCCCATTTCTGAGTAGAATCTCTCCCCCTCTCCCTCCCAGTGTAGTTTTATGAACTGGAGAAAGGAGATTAAGACACTCTGGTACAGTAAGAATTCTGCAGCATGAGAGTGACCTGCATATTGTAAAACTGCCTTAGATTGTAACAATGAACTGAACTTCAATATGATCAACTCCAATATTAAACTACACAGAAGTGAACGGGAAAGCTCCTGTGGAATAGAAACCCCTCGAGTACATCCCCTGGCTGCTTGCTTAATGCTTATGAAGATGCTCTGAACTACACAACTTGTTTTCTTGCCTACACTCCGACTTTATATCTTTATGGTTTGTGTCCTCTGGGAAACATTTTTATTTTTGTTTCATTATTTAAAGCAAGCCTAATATTAATGATGGGGCTGCTGTGCATTACGGCACTGTGCTACCAATACACATCAGCTCATAACTTTTGGTGAGGCTTTCTGCATAATTTATGTCCAAAGGAGAGTATGCTGACACAAAATCGAGGCTTTAACCATGTTTACTGCTGCTTGTGATAATTAGATCATTTCATGCTGCAACTACTAAGCAACTGAAGTAAGGTGGGCCTCTGAGTAATTGTTAAATTTATATCTAACTAAATAAATTAATATATTTAATAATTATTTATATTTAATAAATTTATATTTATTATTATCTTAAATAATCAAACATGAAGAACTTGAAATATGTTTTGTAGCCTTTTCTTTATATAGCATAATCAGAAAACCCATATGCTGTACATAAGATACTTGGGTGCCATCAGATGGACCAGTGCAAGAACAGGCAAGCAAAAATCATGCCCTCATAGAATTTGCCCAATCATTCTCTAATTGCTCAGCTTTATAAAGTCTCCTATGGTATTTCTTGAAAGAGTTGTGTAAGGCCCCAGAAGAAGTTCTAAATATCACAATTTTTGACAGTTTCAACACTTCTAAACGTGACTGGAACAGAAGGGGCTTCAAATGAGAAATCAAATCCACATGTGCTTCTATTAACCCCTGGTTTGGCATATTTTAAATCACTGCACACATCTTTATATGTTGTCTGATCAGTCGTGCTCTGGCATCTGGTTAAAAGCATGTAGCAAGTCATCTGGCTCAGCTTCTCTAAGAAATAAATATACAGGGGGTGTGGTGTCAATGTGAGAAAGATCTAGACAACTGAACAGGCACCTAGTTCAAAGGCAGTATAGAAAGATGACTTGAGGGGTAAAAAAACAACAAACCATGTTTCATAAAATCTGTTGGTTTAGGTGGGAAGCAGAGGCATTTTTCCTTACTGATGGATTACGGTAAAATTATAAGAAATACAAAATCATACTCATGCAGTCCTTAAAGAGGCTTTAGATCCAGGAGAGCTAAAATGTACACCTTCTTGCCCAGAGAAACTGTAGAAACACTTAGTCCTTTGCTTTGAAAGGCATTTTCCATCAGTCACTCGCTCCCATGGCTACTTCTAAAAATTATCAAGCATCAAAGACCAGAGGTGAGAAAGAGGTTCCTATACAACCAAAGCATTACTTTTGGGTGTTCACTGTGACATTCCAAAGAGTTCTTTTGGTTTCCTGATGTGATTTGTTTCTTTCCCAGATTGGACAATACCTATTCTTATTTTTTCACCTTTCATAGCAGCTCTCCTTGTTTCCCTTTAGATATCCTGAAGTGACACATGAGGGTGGCGGACTCTTGCTGAAGTTCCTCTGTTGGATGGGAATGTTTGTTGGGTTGTCCCTGAGATGACAAGAGGTGTAACCTTTTCCTAGACATCTTCCTGCTTAGTTTAGGATGCTTTTTCTGAAAGATGGGTGTTCAGCGACAGGTACATACTGCACAGATCAGAAATGGCACCCAAAATTAAGCCATCTGTAGGATATGCTAGTGATCATCCATCTCTGACTCTCATCAGAGCATGAAGGCTTTAAGAGAAGCCAAGACTTGGGTTTTGTGGGGGCTTAATATGTTTCCCCATTTGCATCCTTTGCTAGGAAAACAAAACCAGTTATTCCCCAAATCCCGATTCAGAAGGGATGAATCTTTTTTCAGTGGGTCAGAGCCTACCATGCTTCAATCTTAACACAGAAATTCCTTTTTACAAATCCAGTTTTCCAGTCCCTGATTCAACGTGATTAAGAATTACAGAGTTCCTGCATATGTTATTCCCGCACTTCGTTTTCTCAGTCGTATCTATGAGTGAAATGCACTCAAATGCCAAAAATACGTAGAGTTTCTGAAGCTGATTGTTATTAATATTGTTCTGTTTGGGTTTTTATAGCTGTAAACCTTTTTGAAGTGCCTAGCAAAAAATGAGAGGAGCAGCTTTGGAGGGGGGAGACAACTTTGAAATCCACAGAGCAGAAGCTTTCATCTCCAGTTGTGACTGACATCAAACAAAAGTGCAAAAACTCCCTTTGTTCTTGAGCACAAAGGGTGTGTTTGTTGTTTGTTCAGGGTAAGTGAAAGGCCCCCATGAAGTCCCACTGAAGATGTTTAATGAATCTGGCAGCCTCTAAGCTGTCTCTTCCACAGAGTAATCCTAGAGACAGACCCATCACACATAATTTAACAGAGTGTGACACAACAATCTCTGCTCAGGAGGCACTTTGGAGAGGGAATACTTTTATTACTCAACAGCACAGACCCCTTAGGGTTGGTGCTGTGGAGCAGAGCTCTTGGTGGTGGTGGCCACACTTTCATCTCTGACTTGAGGAGAATTGCACAGGTATTGCTTAATAAGCTTCTTTGAATTCACAGTTTAAATCAAGTGAATTGTACTCTCTTTAGTGCAGGAGGCAGGGATTTTGGCAGCCTCAGCTTCTAATAGAAGACAAAGTCAAGAATATCTAAGAAAGGAGGAGACTTGCTACCAAAATCAGGTCAAACAGGGACATGGGTATTAGGGAAGGAAGGGAGAAATTGTATCAAAATTGGAACAATAATGGAAAAAAAACTACAAAAAAAAAAGTGAGTGAACATTCTTAGATGTCAGATCCATTAAGGTTTACCACATATGTGTCATCTTTTATCAGTTTGCCCTACTTGATAATTCCTTGGATGAGTAGAATAGGAATAACCATGGTGTGTGTCTTTAACCTCCCTTGTCTTTGCTATGATCTAACGTTTATAGCCTGGATATTGTGGAAGCTGGGTTGTTTACTGCCAGGTCTCATGTTCTGTTGCCAAGCTAAGGATGTTCTGTGTGGCTGGGAGCACGTGGAGTAGCTGGTGTGTGCTTTCATGGTCTGGGCATGTATTGCCCATGGATAGGAGAGAGGGGGCTTAAATCCTCCTTCGACTTGAGTGCTCAGGTGGGTGCTTTCATCTTCTCTCAGCAAAATCAGTTTTCAGCTCTGCCTCATTCTGCATGTGGGCAATCTATTTTCACATTTCTTCTATAAAATGGGCATAACCTTGTACACCTACTTTAGGATAAACTATGAAGTGTAACAACTCATAGCAGAGCCTGTGAAGAAGACACTGTTCTCTTGGAGAACACCATGACTGGGGTTCTTTTTTTCCCTAGCTTCCTCATGACATCAATCAAATTTTACTTTTTATCCCCACTGCTGGATGTAAATGCAAAACGCATTTGTCGTGTAGATGTCAGCCATTCCTGGGACTGCTGAGGGTCTAAGCACTATCTGCTGTTGCATTTGATCCCCCAGCCAAATGCCTACCAGAGCCCCAGAAAACCATCAAACATCAGGTTTGATGACTGGGATTTCGACTTGGTACCAAAACAATCTTGATACCCTGGAACACAACACATGGCCCCTTCCTAAGAGCTTCTCTGCCCAGCATCACTGTTTGAAATATCCCTTGTTCTCTTAAATTGCAAGAATATTGTGAGGTCTACCTACAACAGCAGTCTCTGTTTCTCTCCCTTTTTCCCCCACCCCTTATCAAATCAGACGTCCAAAATCAAGTGCCTGTGTGCTCTGCTGACAAGCACAAGGGGATTAGGGAGTGACGGGTTTAACAAAACTGGCTCAAGGTTGTGTAAAATGCATCTTGGAGCCTGAGATCTGAACGAGCCATAAAATTCCTCCCATGAGGTACAAGTGAGGTTTCTACAAGACTGGATCAGAACTTAATAATGTTTTTTTCCTAGGTTATTTTTTTTCGTGCTTTCTAAAAGGTGCCAGAAAACCATCTGACTTTTTAAGATGCTGTAAGACTAACAATGACTTAATGTAACCATTGTGTAAAAAATCACAAATATGTTTTACCACCATCAAAAAGAACTGATTTCTGGGCTTCATGCAAACCATTTGGGGCAATTAGCATGTAATTTAATTTGCATTAATCAGCACAAGGTCAGCAAGAAATTAACTTTGGGTGTAGATTTTACATATAACAGCATTTGAGAAGAAGGGAGGAACTGTTTTTACAGGGTGTTAATTTGGAGCTAAGTGCATTCAGCAAGTTTGGCATGGCTTGGCCTTGCAGGAGAAAGATGAATGATGTGGATTTGGGAGCATTGAAAGCACAAAATGATGTGGCAATTTACCAAGCATTTAATGTTGCAATATATAAACACTTTAACAGACTTCTTGGCACTTGTAAAGATCAGAGCACAGGTTTTGCTGAAGCACCGAGCACTCTGCTAGCGCTGAAGGGCCCTGTCTGGCTGAACGTGGACAGAGTCCCACAGGGCTGCGTGCACTGACCATGGGTTGTGCCAAATAATTCAAGAACACAGCCAGGTATCCCAAAAGCACAGATCTCCCTGCAGCTTTGCAGTATTTCCTTACTGGAAGGACTTCAGGCAAATTACTCATTTTGTTGTGTGCCTCTTCAGACCTCCAGCCATTCCCTCCGCAGCCATTTCATTTCCCAAAGTCTCCTGGGGCTCCATGAGCCTATCATGTAAGCAACATGGTAAGTGTTGTGAGAAACTCACTGCTGACGACACAGAAATTGTTTTTGACAAATGTTATGTGAGCATCTGGTTATGGGAAACGAGATGCTAAGAAGTCTGGTGGTGTTTGGCTATGGTGAGGTGGTACATAAAATGTGCATGGCTGATCTTAGGCCTTTTTCTTTGAATGAAAAGCATCTATCACTTGTGTGGTGTGGAAGGTGTCTGAAAGTATGTCTCTTGCATTTCCTGTTTTTTCACTGAGGGCAATCTCAAGGCTCTTTGGAGCTGCAACTTGTCCACCTGTAGTTCACACACATCTTTTCTGCAGCAGGGTTAGAAAGAACCAAGGGCAGCACAGCACAGCCCATTTTAAGACAGGACGCCATTGCCATGTGTGCAGCCATTGCATAAATATTATTCTGGAAAGAGAATTTTTTTGGACCAAGTAGACACAGAGGCCTCACATCCAGTTGTTTATGCTCTGCTGAGATGCTGAGGTTGACCCTAGTTCACCTACGCTTCTTGCCTCCTCAGAGGGAGATCCATGGTGGGTTGAATTGGAATTGAATTGGAAGTCAAAGGGGATTGATTATACTTTGGGGCTTTTTTGTTAAGTTCCCAAAGTTAAATGGCATTAATCAGACCCAAGCATGTCTGAAGGAACTGGCTACACAAGGAGTTTTGGCATCCAAAGCACATCACTTTAGGACTCAGAATTAGGATCCAGTTTGATCACAAACTGGGATCATATCTTTATGAAATAGCTTAGTTTTGCTTGAGCTTTTCTCCCTCTGTGGCTGAGGATACATTTACATCATCCTCTGAAAGATTCGAGCTACAGTGCACAGCCTACCTGCCATGGCAAAAAGATGTTTGTGAGTGGACTCACCTGACTCCTTGTGCTGCTCCCATTGCTTCAGTGAGGTTTTGGTATCTTGACAATCCATCTTGGCAAGATATTCTTAAGCAATACTCCCTAGTTAGCTCACTATTAAAAGAATGTATGTTTAATTTTTTAGTTGCGTGACAGACTAATAAAAGCAAATTTGACTTTAGAATCATATAATTATATAGGTTGGAAAAGATCACTGAATCCAAGCATTAACCCAGCACTGCCAAGCCCACTACTAAACCATGTCCTCAAATCCCATATCTATATGTCCTTTAAATCCCTCCAGGGATGGTGACTCCACCACTTCCCTGGGCAGCCAGTTCCAAAGCTTGACAACCCTTTCCATGAAGAAGTTTTTCCTAATATCCAATCTAAACCTCCCCTGGTACAAACTGTTTTGTCTTGTCCTATTGTTTGCTACCTGGGAGAAGAGCCCGTCCCCACCTGGCTACACCCTCCGGTCAGGGAGTTGTAGAATGAGAAAGTCACCCCTGAACCTCTTTTTCTCTATAGTAAATACCACCAGCTCCCTCAGCTGCTCCTCATAAGACTTGTGGTCCAGACCCTTCCCCAGCTCTGTTCCATTCTCTGGACACCCTCCAGCCCCTCAATGTCCTTCTTGTTGTGAGGGGCCCAAAACTGAACCCAGGATTCAAGGTGTGGCCTCACCAGTGCCCAGTACAGGGGGACAATCTGCCCTGGTCCTGCTGGCCACATTATTGCTGACACAGGCCAGGATACCCTTGGTCTTCTTGGACACCTGGGCACATTCCAGCTCATGTTCAGCCACTGTCAACCAGCAAACCCAGGCCCTTTTCCACTGGGCAGCTTTCCAGCCACTCTTCCCCAAGTCTGTAGCACTGTGTGGGGTTGTTGTGATCCAAGGGCAGAATCCTGCACTTTGCCTTGTCAAATCTCAAACAATTGGCCTCAGCCCACTGATCCAGCCTGTCCAGGCTCTGCCTTTCTACCCTCCAGCAGATCAACACTCCCACCCGACCTCGCGTCATCTGCGAACTTACTGAGGGCGCACTCAATCCCCTCGTAAAGATCTTTGCTAAAGACACATTTTTTTTTTTAATAGAGATACCTCTTTCTTCAAAAATTTGTGCTCTGACATTTTAAGGAATTCCTTAGCCTAGATTCTCAGTTTGTGGAGAATTTTCATCAAAGGTTTTGAAATGCATCCATCTCCTAGGTGTTTTCACGGGATCTGATTTATTTCTTCCTTCCCACAAACCAAGATCTTAACTCTAAATTACAGGCCCTACAAAACTCTGTGAGTTTGGGCACTTAGAATCACGAAAAATCACTAATCATTTTTTAACATCATGCACAAAACTGTCAAGTGTCAGATGACATGAGAAAGGTCAAAGAAAAATGTGTTGTAAATCTAACCGAAGATTTATATCCCAGCTCTTTCATTTTAATCAATGCTAATAGATTTTTAAAGACAAAAAAGGAAGAAAGGAAGGAAGAGTATCCTTTGAACAAAAGATGTTAGGTAGAGAGTTTAAAGTATTAAAAAAGTGTGGTGATTTTATTTTACAACCTTGAAATAAAACTAATTAGTGAGGATAACAGCTGAGGAAACATGCATCTGTGCTAATTCATTTTTAAAATAGTAAAAATTATTTTGTAACTATTAGTTTTATTTTTATGGCAACTCTATAGAACTGATACAGTTCCTTCCCTTCAGAGCATTTTTAAATAGAAAATCTGACTATTATCAGATAATGAACCAAGAGTTCTCAACCAGTACTTATAACCCAAGATCAATTAATCTGATTTGAATTATTCAACTTTCAGTTTGTTTCCCTTCCATATAGGACAATGCCATATTACTTACCTTTTCAGGAAACTTGGGGGTTGATGAGTTTTTCCCATAAGCCTATATTTCATCTTGGATAGCACAGGAGTAAGGTGTGTAAGTTATCATATCCCATTCATTGCCAAATGTTCTCTTGGAATCATGCATCCACTCATCTAGATGCTGGGTCCCAGAAATTAAACTCCTTTCTCTTTTTCAGTTGCATGTGAGTTTCTGGTCAGCATCACTCTCTCTGGTGAGAGCTTGTTTTTAAATATCCACTTTCATCCCTACTTGTTGGATGCATTTCATGGATGTGTGAAATGAACCTTCTGTGTAGAGCACCACAAGATCATTTTAAAATAGGTTCAATAGAACTGTTAAATGTAGTTCTATTTCTAATTTTAGCTTAAGAGGATAAGTAGCCATTAAATTCTCATCTGTAATTGTTAACATTTTTCATGTTCATTGATACGTGTTAATACAAACACCTCATACGTTTGTATATATTGTGCAAGTTCACTTTCTTTACATTGTGCTCCCAAGAACACAAGGTCCTTGATATCCCACATCATTAAAGTCATGATCTTGGCATTACTACAAGTGCAAAATAAAGATATTCTTGTTTAGACAGAGCAGGTTCTGCTTATGCTTTAAATAGATTTTAAATTAAAGCAGAAAATAAATGGTTCTGTAACCAGCTGCGTTTGTTCTCTCTCTGCCTTTTCTCTCTCCTTCTCTCAGATCTGGTGCTCTGTTGCCTCTTCTGCTACTCTTCACTCTTTTGATCAGCTTTCTCCTCCTTCCCTTTAGTCGCAGGCCAGATGTTCTTACGACATGTAGATCTTTCCAAATACTTTATTTCCTTTGTAGAGTAGCCATGTCTGCAACCACAGCCTGGCCAGTTGTAAGTTGTTTCAAGTGATGTATTGTCTTTAAAAAATACACTGAAGGGCGTTTCTCTGAAAGAATTTCTGAACTGCACAAGCTGCAAGTTTTGCCCCCTTCCCTGTTAAGGGTGGGGGAAGCACTGGAGCACATCTTTTAGGTAAATAGGAAAGGATTGTTCCTTCTGTCTTCCAGATGCTGAGATGCAGAGCCAGCACTGCTGAATGCTCGAGGGAGGCAGCACACACCTTTTCTGTCACACAGAAGCAGTGGGTACCAGTCCTGCTATACCCTTTAAATGCAAAACTTTTTATTCCCCTGCTGTCCAAGTACAAATCTTCAGCATTTATGCAACATTTTGTACTCCTGTGTTTTCTGTCTATGCTATTTAATTTTCATGATGCTCTTTGGATACTCCCAAGTGAAAAAGGTTAGAAAAGACCTTTTGCATCATGCAGACCAACAGTCTCTAAGTAATTGCCACCCCTATGATGCAGACAGAAAATCTAGGCATGTAATCTAAAATATCTACCAAAACAGACAAAAGGAGATGGGGCAAATTTTAGACTGGTTTTGTTGCCAAAAAAAAAAAAGTGATTTGTTGTATCTCTACTACAAGAGCTTGAAACTAATCTTCCTTCTCCTGAGCACAAAGACACTGTGAATATGTTTAAAATACACAAGGCATACAGAGGTAGTACCTGTCCACATCTGCATGAATGGTTCTAAAGCTGATCAATATGGTTTCACCAGGAAATTGTATTTAGACACTTAGAGGTGAGGAACTGAATCTCTACGACTTGTGTTTTCGCAGCCTGGAACAGCAAAGAAACTTCTCCACCTGTATGTATGTGCATAATACAAATAGCAAATGTCACAGTGTTTCTGCTCTCCTGATAAAAATAGTATCCTAGATGTCAGATTGCTGGAGCTGAGGACAACAACTGATCTCCCATATGCAGCTATGTTAAAGGCTGTATAATCAAAAACCAAAATCAACAGAGGAAGCAGAGACAAAAGTGTGATAATTTGTTCTAAGTAAAAATGAACAAAAATTTCAATTAGAGCAGAGGTAAAGCCTGATGAGATACAGCCTTTTGAGTCACAGCCAATTCCTTGCTATTCACATTCACCAATTAAGTGGTCCAGAGTAAAATGATTCTAACAATACCTGGGTTTGCATTTCCAATAACATAAAAGCTGCAGGCAATGAGTCACTCATTTTTCGAGATTTTAGGAGAAGATACCTAAATGAACTGTCTGCTTTCTGAAAGCATGCTGGAAAGACTCCACTTCTGAAGCCGAGGCCAGTTTCCTTTCTACTTCAAATTTTGCATAGGTGTAACACATTATAGGTCACAGAATCACAGAATGGTTTGGGTTGAAAAGGACCTTAAAAATCATCATCCTACTCTGCCATGTGCAAGGACACCTTCCACCAGATCAGGTTCTTCCACATCCAAGCTGAACAATTCCAGGGATGGGACAGCCACAGCTTCTCTGGGGAGCCTGTTCCAGTGCCTCACCACCCTCACAGGAAAGGAAATCATCCTAATACCTAATCTAAACCTGCCCTCTCTCAGTGTAAAGCCATTCCCTCTTGTCCCATCACAACATGCCCTTGTTCAAAGTCCCTCTCCAGATTTCTTGTGGGCCCCTTCAGGCACTGGAAGGTTCTGTAAGATCTTCCTTCAACCTTCTCTTCTCCAGGAGGAAATAACTCCACATCTCCCAGCCTGTCCTCATAGGAGAGGTGCTCCAGCTCCCTGAGAATCTTCATGCCCCTCCTCTGGACCAGTCTGTTTCAGACCTGGCAGTCTTGCCCAGGCACAACTTGATTGCTGCAGATATCCTGCAGGCAGGTTGCAGCTACCTGGAAGTGCCAGGCAGGCTGAAGGTGTCTGAGCTGCACTTTCACAGCAGCCACGGGGTGCCCAGGGCCGTGGCAGTGCTGCGGAGCACAGGGACAGACACACGCTGTGATGCTGAAACAGGAACATGGGAATTCTCACCTTTGCTTTAGGCACTTAGGTGGGATTCGTCTTGCCTAATATATGCATTTAAAAGTTAGGGATCTAATCCCTTTGTAGTCAATGGAGAGACGTGGTAATGCTCTTTAGTATAACTAATCTCCCCTCAGTGACAATAGAGAAACCCTAGATGACTAGCTTAGACTAATTGCTCAGCTTCAAAGGTGGGATTTAACCACCTAAAACAGTAAAATGCTATCAGATTAAAGTGTAGCTTTTCACACCTATCCAAAACATTTGTGATTTGAGCCTAAATAACTGCACAGAACAGCAGATAACCAACTCAGACTGCAAGTGCCTCTTGTGAGGAGAAGACGTATTTTAAATGTTTGTGCAACCCACAATAATGCACTGATTTATACATCTTGCAGTGTTCTGTATCATGGTCACACTGCTCTGGAGTTTATTGGATTTTTTCATTTTAAAGACAGAGATGTGAGCAAGAGGTTAATTGGTTTGCATGAGATCTGACACGGGGACACTTGGTAAAATGGGGACATGAATCAAGGCTTTCTATTCCTCTCATGATTGTACTCATGATTTTTGGTCCATTGTCCTGGACACTGGTCCACCATTTCTTTGTCATGAAATGTAGTCCATCGCTTGGCTGGTAGAAACACTTTTTTAGTGTAGCAAAACACCACTATGTTTTGGGCTTCTCAATATTTTTTAAATACTGTAAGCAAATGGAATGGTCAAGGAATAATTTGAACTAGAAGTAGAGAGCAGAAGGCATATTTTTAATTGGTATGAATTAGTTGTTATTACTCGCTTGCCTCTGAAGTTTTGATCATTTTCCTGTGTAAATGATTGTTATTCCTGTGGCCTTTCAAGGATTTGCAGCATCACTTAATTAGTTTAGCAAACTCATTGGCCATACGTGGAAGGCTTGGGTTTCCATTAAATACAGGGCAATTAAATTATTAAATTTCCACTGTATGTAATTTGTGCAGAGCATTCTGCAATATATGCATATCAGTTATGAATCTACAATCAATTTTCATATTAAATGTTGGATTTAAACTCCACAGCTGGACTTTCATCCTGAAAGAAGCCAGATAGCCCTGTGCATCTGGTTTAATCTTCCCTTCAGCCATATTATTTTAAAGGCACTCCTGCTTAGTACATCTTACAATTGAAAAATAATACTCATATTCCCTCTCATCCTCAGCAGCTGTGATCCCTCTGCAGATGTTGTTCTGTCAGACGTTTCTTTACATGTGATAGAAAGCGTAGGTTCGTTTTGTCTGTCTGTGTTTGTCTGTGTTACTGCTTTGTAGATGTTCTTTTCTTTTTTTTTTTTTTTTTATTTATTCCTTTGGCTGGAGATGAGTCCTTCCATAATACTTCACTTTATCTCCTCTTGCTGCTGCTTCTCCTTCTTTCTAAGTGCAGAAATGATCAAGAACTTGCAACTGCGCGGAGCCGCCCAACAGAAGCCCATTGATTCCCTACCAAAGGGCTCTGTGTGAGCCATTCTGCTCCAGCCTGAAAAGAAAGCTTTGTTCCCTCAGCTGGTAGTGTCTTAAGATGCTGATCCTTGCCATATTTTTCGAAAACTGTAGCAGTTCATCAGACTGTTTGACACTTCCCGTTCAGCTGTGTACTCTGTAGCATACCCCGGTATTTGCTGCCGCTCGTCCATCAGCCTCACCAGCCCGAGACTGCTCTGGAGCAGCCCGGGCACCACGGTGAGTTGTGCTGGGCACAAGTCAGTTGGAGGTGAACAGTAAAGGAGCTGAAATCGGGAGTGCTGGTGGCCATGCCTGAAATGGTAGTAATGGATTTAGTATTTGGGGCAGGAGGTATGGGATTTGTCATGTTGGTTGAGTATTTTCCTGGCCGCCTTCCATGACTGTTCAGATATTTTTAGCATGAAGTACAAGCTATGTTGTCTCAGTTGACCTTGGAGCATGACATTTTAACATGGAATTGGTTTGACTTGCTAATCATTAAAATGATTTATTATTTTTTATTGCAAGAGCAACTAGAAACCCGGTCATGTTTTGCAGATGAAAAGGGAAGCAAATTGAAACCTGTCTTCCCTTGACTTGCAGTCCTTCATGATATCCATGTTTCCCAAGCTGCTGTCTTTCTCTGTACACCATTAAATGTAGATTATGTCCAGGTTTGTTTTTTAATTTGTCTTTTAGTCATTTGACAAATATTATATCAGAGTGACTGAAACTAATCCCAAGGTTTCACAGTGCTCAATGAGAAGTGTAGAACAAAAGGATTGTTTCTGTTGCAAACAATTTATGACCTTAATAGAAGTTTACAGCTGCCATCAGAAAGGCAAGATCTTGCTACCAGTGTATTTATACTGGTGATTGCTCTCTCTATGCCTTCATTCCCAGACTCAAGTTTAAAGATCAAGCCCCTAAATACCAACTTCTGTTAAGGAATTAGCAGCAGTAGCACTGCATCAGGATATCCTAGCAGTCTACTTTAAAGCAGTAGTATATAGTGTAGAAAAAGAGCATCAGACCAGCCACAGACATAGCCAAAAGTCCATGAAAGTTGAATTCAAATTTTGAAGTCCAGATCAATTTTTAGCCTGACTGGACTTTTTGACAAGTTGTCAATTTTGGACAATTCGTGTTTATTGAGTTTTGCACCTCCTTAAGCTAACCTGACCTAAGAGGAAATTACAGTCATTTTTAAGATGCATTTTACGGCCACAGTGGTGCAGAAAAGCTTTTGACTGAAAAGAGCATCAAGGACTTGTTGACTTTTTCAGTCTACTAAATAAGCACCTGCTCAAGTATCTGATGTACACTAAAAAAAATTTAAAATAATAAAAAAAAAAGCACCAACCATCCTCCTGTCTCAAAAGTAGCTGCACAGTTTAAAGATTTACCCAGCAGAAGCTGAAACCAAGATGTGAAAATAAACCTCTCTTTGACTGCCTTGGCAACTGGGAAGACCACAACCTGCTCCTACAAATCACATGGCGGATCTCCCAAATAGGGCCGAAGAGGCTGTTTCCCTGAAATCTGTGTCACACTATAGCTCCTTTCATACATAGGAAGTGAGTAAATCATTGAATAATGCAACATCCTTCCCCGTCTGTGAGAACTGTGCCAAAGCCAAGCGTAAGGGTCTGGGTTAAAGCAAACTCAGTTACTTGGTAACCGAGTTGTGTTTCGGAGGGGTTAAAATTGGGAGAGATTTTTGACTTGTGTTCTGGGGGGGGTAAAATTGCCAAGGAAAACTGAAAACTTGAGGAAGATCCCCAGGTGCCTGCATTAATACTCCCCAGTCCCTCTGATGTGAGCTGGCAGGTCCCATAAAGCCACTCAGCCTTGAACAGGGAAGGGAAGGAGGGAGAGAGCAAAAGCTCCAGCTGCGACTCCAGAGCCCCAGAAAGAGGCTCTAACCCAATTCCCTTAAAGTGCACAAGCCTCACGAGCCACAGCATCTCTTTGCCACTGTATTCACTGAGTTCTCAGGGCAAACAAAAGATCCATACCAAGCATGCATCCTTCCAGAGAGGGAAAGCTTTTCCTCATTTGCCCGTAGATTTCCCCCCTTTTTCTTTCAGTTTTATACATAGAGATATGTATGTGTGTATATATATATATACACACATTATTATTTTTGTTTTAATGGGGGGAATGTTGCAAAATTTTTTTTTTGGCTGGTAATTAAGAGAGCTAACACCAGCTAGGCTAGAGTGAACGCAAACAAGACCCCTATAGGCAGCACAGTGCATTAATGTAAAATATGCCCAGACAACATAACTTGTCAGAGAGGATTATTTCTGCTTAGTGAATCTGCAGGGGCCCCTTTGCTCCACCACTCAGCGTCTGACTAGAGAGAGAAAGAGAGAAAGAGTAGCCATTAGTGAGTAGCTACTGTGGCATTGATGTTTGAGCGCACTTCTGAACTGGCTTTTGTTGAGAATATCGGTGCAGAAAGCATGCGCTGTCCCAAATCCGCTGTTACTATGAGAAATGAGGAGCTGCTTTTAAGGTATGTTGTCTCCTTTGTTTTAACGCGTGCTTTCGAGTTGCCTGGGCCCGCTGCAACTATAACCGTGCTGTGTATTAAGTAGTTTCCCTATTTAAAGGAAAAGACAGGCATTGCTGGGTGCAAGTAGCGTTTTCCACTAGTTCGGGTCGCACATTTCGTGCATAACGACAAACGTTCGGAGAGGGCAAGGAGGGGAAAAATAAATATATTTATCTTTTCTTTTTTTGTTGTTTTTTTCCCCTTTAAAGAGAGCTGGTATTTCTTTTATCACCTCCTTTGCAATATTTCTGCCTGCTTCATTATTATGCACTGGGCATGGAATAAGCATGGAAAAAGCTCAGGGAGACTCCATATTAGAGCTAGTGCCCTAAATACCACTTTAATTTTCACTTAGCCTATGTAAATAGTTACTAATGCTTTACCTAGTCTCTACCGCTCTAAGATGTTTTAAAAATACCTAAATACTCCTGTAATGTGGGATTACACATCTATTCTCTAATAATGCTCCCAGGTTTAGCGGGGGGCCAGCATCGACTACTCTTTTCAGAGACACACAACACGCAGACACGCACACACGCACACACACACACAGAATTATGCTGGAATTGGCACCCCGCTTTGAAAAATGTAGTCTTTTGTTTATTTGCTAGCAGACATTGTAGCACTGAATACATCTTTTGGTCTGACAATGGGACAGCTGAACAATGGTGTTGTCAAACTAGCTTAATGTGTGTCTGGCGATGGGGTGGTTTGGGTTGTTTTGGGGGTTTTTTCCTTTCCCTTTCTCAGCCCCTTTATCATTTCCCTTAATGTTTTTGTGTGTGCAGTAGAATATAAAGTGCGTTGCCTGTTTCGTGGTGGTTGTTTCAGTTGATATCTGCTGCTAATAGTGCAGGGAGGGGGAGGTTTGCATCTTACAATTATGGCTATTGCATTAAGTTGCAGATTTATTACTAACCTCTCCTTTAACTATGGTGAGAAAACTTATTGATTCTGAAAGCTTACAATACTGCTGTCAATCTGGCAAACACATACTTGCCAAATGTGCCCTTGCTTGATTTTATGCCCGATCGTATCAACTTTAACTGCTGTTTTGAAGATACTGTTTCTAATTTTGTTTAGGTAATGAAAATGCAATAAAAATGATAAATTGGATCTCAAAGTGGGAGCCCATGCTACTTTCCATTTTTATAATTCAGCTATTAGCATACGTTAGAATTTTTAAGGTCAGACAGAATAATTTACCTGAATGTTTCCTATGCCCAAATCAAACAAATTATTCATATGACATTTCTTAAATTATCTTTCTGTTTAGAGAACCATAGTTTAGCACTGAAACAGTTAAGAGTTTTGGGTTTGAATTTGGCAAAATGCTCATGAACCTTATACATTGTGAAAAGAAATTGTTACAAAGCTTTTGAAAAATTTTGAGTTACTACTTGGACAGCAGCTTGTGTCTTAAATAAAATGAATTGTCATCACTGTGGAGTTTCTTAAACTGTTTAAAGTCTTCAAATACTTTACATGTTAAGCAAATGTACTGCTTTTAGTAATAAGTTTAATGATTTTGTGAGAGAAAAGACATTTATCAGGGGCTTCTGGTTTTTGCTTTGATCAATTAATAGTAGAGATTTTGTGCTTTTTTAAAAACTGGACGCTAGGGCATGATTTATATGGGTTGAGGGGTCTCTTGGACCCCTTACTTAAAACAAAAAGACATTAAGGATTTATCGGTAGCAGCCAGAGCCCTCTAAAGCATGTATTTCAGCACAAAAATGTTTTGTGGGGAGACGAAATACTTGCTATGCTGTTTTGCTTTTTTTTTTTTGTCATTGTATCTTCTTCCCTTGAGTCTTGAGATGGTGTAAATCAATAGCAAAGAGTTTATGTGAACAAAAAGGTAATATCACATAAAATACTTGAGAAGCCAAGAGGTTATGGATTATCAGGTAGTACTTGCACGCTGCGTGTTGTACATAAACATGAAGAAAGCAAGGATGGTGTTTAATATAATGGGACCACGACATAATTCACTTCCTTGGGAGAACTTCTTTTGAGACAAACATTAACTCATTCATAACTGCTCTGCTCCACCAGAACTGGAGGGGGGAAAGAGTGGCATGTTTTTATAAAGTTATTTTTTTATCATGTCCTGTTGCAGCAGCCTGAGCTTTCTAGCAGCTACTGCCCTTTGTGAGTGACAATGAAGTGAGTCCCTCACTCTCAGTTATGTGGAAATGCCCTTTTAGTGATAGCCCAGAGCAGCGTGAATGCCACGTCTGTAGCAGCCACCAACAGACACCTGGGCAGCAAAACCAACCACCACTTTTAAGGACTATTCTATACTAAAACTGTTCCCTAAGCGCTCTGCTCACAGGTGAGTTCCTACCAAACTTACTGTAGTTTCTACGTTTTCAGATAAAATGTTGCATAAAATACATATACTATGATTTTTTTTGTCTTGGATTGAAAATTACTTTGTTCTTTTCTAAGGGTATTTTCTGACATTGCATTTACATCAAAGACTGATTTTTGAATTAGTTTGTGTGAATCCTGCTAAAAAAAAACCCTCTATGCATATTTACTGAAATATTGCTTTTTGAGCCATAACAATTATTATTAACATCAAAGGTGAAGCAAAGCAGTAACACAAGTAATTTCTTAGCTTATTTAACGAAAGTATTGGCTTTTGAAAGACTGTGTAGGTTTAGAGATCTTATGCCTGAACATCGGAGGTGTCCTCAGTGCTACCTGTTTTGAATCTCACGCATTCACAAAGCAATGTGGTGCCTTGCAGTTGTCAAACTTGGCAACATCTGTTTTCACAACAGAGCTAAGAGAGGTAATTCAGGCTCTACATGAGTTGTAATTTGTTCTTGCAATGACCAGGTGTGATGTCAAAACGAACACCCTGAGTCCTACCTGTTAGAGAAACAGCAAGATAGGTCTTAGCCTGGGACCTGGCTTTCCATGCTTCCATAGGGAAATGGGATTGAATCATACTCATTTATTAGCCTGGAGTCTTTGTGTGTATTTATTTATTTATTTATTTATTTACTTTAATATTCATGAACCACAATCATCAACATGCTAATATTTTCTTTGTTATAACAGAGACAGAGGTGTTTCTGTTATCAAATTTAAGTATGAAGGGATTGAGACCTGCCCTGCAGATAAAGACTTGGGGGTGAAAAGCTGGATGTGAGCTGGCAATGCGCACTCACAGCCCAGGAAGCCAATTGTATTCTGGGCTGCATCAGGAGAAGGGTGGCCAGCAGATCAAGGGAGGTGATTCTCTCCTTCTACCACGCCCTCATGAGATTCCACCTGTGGTACTTTTTCCACGTGTGGAGTCCTCAACAAGTCCTGAACATGGAACTGTTGGATTGGATCCAGAGGAGGGCCACAAAAAATGGTCAGTCTGGAACACCTCCCTTAAGGAGACAGGCTGAAAGACTCAGGGTTGTCCAGCCTGGAGAAGTGAAGGATCCAGAGAGATGTTAGAGCAGCCTTTCAGTACCTAAAGGGGGCTTATAGGAAAGGTTTTTTAGCAGGGCCTGTTGCAATGGGGCACGGGATTGGAGCTTTAAACTAGAACAGGGTTGATTCAGACTAAATATGAGGAGGAAATTTTTCACAATGAGGCTGGTGAGTCACTGGAACAGGTTGCACAGAGAGGTGGTGGCTGCCCCATCCCTGGGAACATTCCCAGTCAAGCTGGACACGGCTCTGAGCAACCTGATCTACTTCAAGCTGTCCCTGCTCATGGCACGGGGGTTGGGACTAGATGACCTTTAAAGGTCCCTTTCAACCCAAACCATTCTATGATTCTATTCTATATAAGATTGCAAACTATACCTTTGGGGCTGAAAAACAAAGCGAGTGTTCAATTAATATTCATATCTAGAAGTTTTACTGCAAGTGTAGATTGTGCTTGAATACTTAAGAAGTCATTCAGGAGTGAATCAATACTAATTATTGTAATCAGGAGGGTTAATTAGCTGAAGATGCTGCTGATGGAAAGTTCACTGCTTACAGCCCTGAAAACACCTAAGTTGATGAAATCTGAAAGCAAGATGTCTAAGAGGACTTTGTGTGGAGAGAAACATTTGGCTTTCCTTTGGCATTTCAAGAGCCAGTCATTTCAAAGGGGAAACATAGCTTGTACTTTGTATTTTGCATGATATTAATTCAGAGGGTATTAGAAGATGCAACTAAATTTGTGGTGAAGATATTTTGTGGTAGTCTCTCAATAAATGCAAGTACCATTTTGGATAACCTGTACTGTCTCTGCTGCATTCATTTGTAGATTACCATAAATTAATATGGATAATCTTATGCAGTTGAAATCTGGTTCCACCACTGTTATTTGGAACAGTTATTTTATTTTTTTTTTCCATTTGTGTCCAGGCACAGGGACTTTACATGGTACATGTACGTAAATTACACATGCTCTGTTTCTAATACACATATATATCTGTGTGCACGCATACATGTGTGCACTTAAGTTTAAACATTTTTCATTGAGGGTGTGTATTTCTATAATCCTGTGCCCTCTAAACTCCCACTCGGTTTCCATCTGCAAAACAGTATTCAACTACATATGATTCAGAGGACAGTTATTGAAGAAGTAGTTCATGAAATTTAAGTTAGATGATAAGGAATAAAGACTGAAAAGAAATGACTGAAGAAAATCCTTTTCCCTCAATTAGAGCAGTTTTGTTTCTTAAAGTGAGCATTACTGAATTCAAAAAAAATCCAGCTGTACAAAATCTTTCTCACAAGTGACTTGCAAAAAGATTTTATATTTAATGCTGGGTATTTGGGTTTTGCTTTGTTTTTTGTTGTTGTTAGGTTTTGGGTTTTTTTTACTTTTCCCCTAGTTGTATCTATTAAGATTATAACCAAGACGACTGTCTGGATGTTAATTCAATAAAAAAAACCCAAACCTACAGAACCCCCCCTCTCAGCCACACACACACATAACCCCCCCAAGTCAAGTGATGCTTTCAGAGGAGAGAAATTCTATTTCAAACCACATCCTTCTTTCCTTTCTAATGACATTAGAGATTATCACGTGCAGGTGCTATTTATCTTTGCAACTGCTTTCCTATGACTGTTTTACTGCTTCCAACACATTTACTTGTATGTCAGCCATAGAAAAGGTAACTGAAAATGGCAGCTGTTGAGAAAGCATGTCACCATGCCTGGAATGACATGCATTATCGGGGCAGCAGGAGTTGCTGGCTCTACAGCCCATTTCTACTTGACCTGCGGAATGATTGGCTGCCTGGGATGGTGATGAATCACTGGAGTTTATGAAACAAGACTGCTGGCATCCTCACAGAGGAAATAAAAATGGGAGATTTTTTTTTTCCCCTCTAACATTCTTGCTGTGGCAAAAAGCTTTTTTTTTTATGTTTTGTTTTGCTTCTTGCTTCTGTGTTATTTCACCCTGCAGCAGAAGTAAATGTGTCAATTAAAGCCGCTTTAGTACTGTTCTTGGCAAGTTAATGATGCACTGAAGGTTAACTATCTTTATTGGATGGAAGTGGGCAGGAATTCTCCCAAATTTTGTGTAAATCTTGATCTGGACTCTTAATTTTCTCATCTCTCACTCCAGTCTTTAGACTGAGACAGCGTAACTAGTAATCAGCTCAAGCGGGATGTAAAAAAGGATTTCAGCCATTCTCACGCACAACTTTGTTTTCTCTGATAGTGTAAGGATCAGTGACCATTCCGTGGGCTAATATCAATCAGATCCATCTTCAGCGTTTCTAAACTAATGACTAAAATGACATTTCTGGAAAGCACCGACTCCCATATTTGCACTCACTTTCTAGGTGGTTCGTGAAATTATATTGTGCATTAAGCCCACATTACTGGATTAGGCTGTTATGAGCCTGTGCTTGTAGGAAAGGACCATGGGGCTGTAAATCTGCCAGTGCACTGACAAGGCTGACACAGCGTGGATCACAAGCTGCCCTGGAAAATGCAGCCAAGTAAAAATCATCCTTCTATTTCAATTAAAACACACAAAATTTTGTTTGGGAGTGGGGGATGGAGAGAACTACTTGCTTGTCTCTCCATGTAGCATACTCAGTGTACTAATATGTTACCCTGCGTCCCTTATTCGGGTTAAAACAACCTATTTTTAAGTTAACTCTCTCTGATTCAAAGGAATAAGATTACCAATAAAATCACTCAGGAAGTTTTAAATACAGTATTTATATGAATATAATGCTTTTCGCCATTACATGAGAGAGGGTTTTTCTCAACTCTGATGCTTTGCTGCCCAAGCTTTTTCTCCACTAGTTTTGAAAAGCAATTTGCATGCTCACATCAGCTATTAGACTTTTCCACCTTCCTCCGAATAATTGAGCTGCTGCTGGACACTGCAGAGGCTGCAACACTATTGATATTTAAGGCACAGCCTTCCCATGTCCCTTGTGAAATAGAGGAGGGCAAACTTTAACCAGCGAGAAGGGCAGCACGGGGAACTGTTGCTTGTGCCCTTCGGTGTGCGAGGGGTAAATGCTGTCCTTGCTCCAGAGTTCCCATGGCAGCAAATCAGCAGGTCATCCTCAAGAGCAGCCTTTGAGGACGCCAGACAACGGTCTGTCACCAGAAGGAAGAGAGAGCAGAGAGTTTGAGGAAGGGGGAAAAATTTCTGGAAAATCAGAGAGAGGATAGGGGAAATTACAAATCGAGGAGTGAAAAGTAAGGGTATTCCAACAGATAATCTGGAAATTGAGCCTTGCACGTGTAGATACCTGTGGATGACAGCATAGCTGCGCTACAGAGTGAATTTAAGATTCAAATCCTGCACCTGCCCTCCCTGGAAGCTGCAGGTCAGCATCTGAGGAATTGAGGGCCTCTAGAAAAGAAACAGAGAATTATCAGAAAACTTAAAATTTTAGAGACTCTAAATTCAACAGTACGACCTCTTGATTTCATTTTCCTTCTGCCTAAAAAAGATCTATCTTCTGCTAAACTGTGAGGAAGAAGCTCACTCTGAAGCTTGAGAATTTGCCTGCATCATTTCAGCCCACATTTAATTTTAATGAGAGAGTTATATAACCCCCTTTAAAAATAACAAAACACTAACAGAACTGCATTGGCAACACCAGGTGTTCTGCAGTGCTGCTCCAATGAATCATATGGAGATTCGTCTGTGCACGGCTGATGAACATACATTAAACTCAGTTAACCCCCACTCTTGAATAAAGCAATCCAAAGTGACCAAAATTTTTCCTAAAGAGCCTTTCTAACAAAACAATGCCAAACTAGATGCCTGCCCCAGGAACCTCATGGTTCCAGCATTTTTCCCTTACAAAGTTTTTGAATCAAGGGGTTGAGTTTTTCTTTAGAAGTTGCAGATGAATTATTGTGACCTTTCAAAGTGAAATATTTTATGTTAAACACTAAGTAGGGTTAAATGTTTTGGTTCAGAAAACAAGATCAGTGCTCCTGTTTGTTGTACTGAGCCCCAAATCTCTGAAATTGTTAAGAACAGCACATTTAACAGGTATCTCTGGGACAAATAAACATGTGACTTCATCAATGTTCCTTTCAGACAGAGAATTTGTGGAAAAACTGAATCAGTGACTTGAGCTTGTTAAGTATCTTGGTTCAGATTCCATTCTTGAGTCCAGGAAGTCCCTCAGCCACCAGTTGCTGGAAGTGTGAAGGATCACAGTGCACTTGCCACACTCATGCTCTTCCTGTTTCCACCCATTATCAGAGGCAGGGTCATGGCCTAGGTGGACCTTTTGATCTGGCTTATGTGGCAGTTCTTACACTGTTCATTTAAGGGGGGAAAAACCCCAAACTACCAAAACCAGGCATGATGCAATTTTCTGCACATCCAAATATCTTAAAATTACTGCAGGAGCCTTTTCTTAATGTCCTTCATGTCTGGTATTTAATGGCTTCTGTCTGGGAAACAAAGATAGCTACTTTACATACTTTCAGGGCAATTGTTTTTGAGGATTGACATGTAAGCTAGGCACTTCATTAACAAATTCAAAAAGAAGTCCTGTGAAATTTCCTACCTTAAAGATGCCATAATTTGAGTTTAAGGTGAAATCCAATCATTTGCAGTGCAAAAGAGAGAAAAACGTGGTAGAAATGAATGAGAAGGGAGAATGAAGGTTAAGCTCGTAAGGATCCTGCTGCTAGAAATGAGGCGCAATAGGTTAATGCAGATATAGTAATAAACTCCTCAGATGTCCTTACATTTTGTTTTTGAAAATAAATCTCCTTTTGGCTTCTTGTCTCTTTTGATGTCCCTTACCCACATTCTTTCTTTGCTGACGCTGCCTTAGAACTTCACACTTACCTTTGCCCGTGGCTTTTGGAGTTGGAGATGCCCTCCAGCATCATCTCCTGATCCAGGCCATCCTCGCCACCCACTTCCCTGGTCCTGCATCTCTCCCAACAACCAGCCTCTCCAGATGGGCAAAAATCTCCAGAAAACTCACATTTATATAAAATGAGAGAGATTTTTGAGTCTCCATTAGTTCTTCCTGGGGGTGTAGATGGCAGGGAGGAAGGGTTTTTTGTTACAATGGGATTTTTCCTCTGCTCTTTGAAGGCATAGGTAGGGTGTTTGCATATTGTGTGGATGGAACAACACAGACAAGAGCACGAGATGTGTGATTTCTCCTATCCTAAATCATACGAGCTTATGGGTTTTCACATGAAGATAATATAATAGCCAAATCCAAGAATATTCAGTTCCCTCTTCCAGAGTTGTTTGGAAAGGTGTCTTTTTTTACCATAACTAACATGTCTGCTCTCTAGTAGGAAATCAGGAAATCTGCCCAGTGCTTGCAGTATCCCAGTTTCTCTCCTTTTCAGGTAGTGGCTGTCGATAGCAGGTGAGAAGATAAGGTAGTTCATTAAAAAAAAAGAAAAATGAAAAAAACAGTCAATGTCTGTCGCCAAGTCAAGATAAGACTGGGCTGACAAAAGCCTTGGTCTTGTGTCCATATGCACAAGGCACTAACACTAAGGTAACACCTGTGGATCAGTAGCAATGCTCTTCAACAGGACTGCAAATAAATAACAGGACGGTAAGACTTGGTCTTGCGAAACTTTTCTTGTTACTGCTTTACTTCAGTATTCTCTAAATGTAGTGCTGAGCTCATGAACAGCCCAACTGGAGCAGAAGGTACTGGGCAGCTTCTGCTCAGCACTAGACCTGTGCAGGATTGGACCTGAGGGTGATGACTGACCATCCCATGTGACTTGGTGCTGTTCACAAAGGAGGGTGTTCCTCCAAATTAAAGGCCTTTCCTAAAAACCCTCCATTCCATGTAGCATCTGCCTTGTGCCATGATATGTTGCCTAATTGTTTTCGGAAAGATTGAGTTATTACCCACAAAATGGAACAAAGGCCCTTTACCCACAGTGGGATGAAATCACCTCATCATTGGTATAAAATAGGAAGGGAAAAAAAAAGAGAAGTGAGTGGGAAGTTTTACTATAGCAACCAAGTTTACATAATATCAATGTGCTTCAAGTGAAAGCTCTAGAAATGCTTAATTTGAGGTACCTTTTCACAGGGCTAATTTTAAATGACGTTTATTTCTGAAGATTACCAATGAGTTACAGTAGCCTACGGAAGCGGAGGAGGCCTCACAAGCAGCTAAGATTTCAATACTTAAAATTCATTGATCAGCTTTAACCAATATTTTAATTTTCTTTTTAAAAGGGTTTCAGTTATATGCAAGTTATTTTATTTCTCAGAATACGGGGAGTGGAACACTGTTGTGTGTTTGGATTTTACAAAATCCCCACTGAAAGGTTAAGGTTTCATAATGCAAAATTTTATTCCAATGTTAGACATAACTGACAAAGACAGTTTTGCTCCAGCTAATCAAAACCTTCACAAATGGTAAAATGGTGTAGAATTTGGTTCCATTACTTTTTTTATGACTCAAAGAAATGCATCACTTTTTGCTTTAATTGTTAATGATTTTTACTCCATTCTGTAGTTCTGCCCAAGTGTTTGTGTCACTTGTGCTCATGTTGATGAAGTCACTTGCCCCTTGTGCTTTGCTTTGCTTTTTCTTCATGCCCCCTCCCCTTCTTGCCCCTCCAGAAGTCTGCTAGTAAGAGTTAAACTGATGGGCTCCCTCCCTTATAGGCAGGTAGGCTCACATCCCATTACACAAACCAAAATGCTGCACTGTCTGCTCTTAGTCACACCACTACTTCCAGGCTCATGGCTTGCCTAGCAGGTTATTTCTTTGTGAAAGATAGCAAACACCTCGTTTGCATTCACTAACCCTAGCTGGACCAGATTCCTGTTCCCCCTCGCATTAGTGGAAGATCCTGAGTGATTCCACTGGAGTCATTTGAGCCCGCTCCAAATTTACACCGCCATCACTGAGCTCTGCTTCTGCTGCCTCTGTTAGAAACTTGCTTTGATGCCAGAGATAAGCTGAATCCCGAGCATGTTCATTGGCTTAAGGGGGAATAAAGCAAAGGATTTGAACTCTCTTCATACTGCCTTGCAGGCTTGGGAGAGAGTGAAGTCATTCAGAAACTTTCCCTTGAAGTGCTTCCAACACTGAAGCCCAGAACTGGGGGGCAAGTTGATTAGAAGAATGGCAATTAAGGATAGGGTGAGGAGGGGGTCTGGAGAGGGGACATGATATGAGCTCCACACTGGATTTGGCTCTGGAAGGATCTGGAAGGGAAGGGGGTGTCTGCTCTCTTTGTCACTTGCTGTATGAAGCCATATGCAGTGATGTCAGAGTGAGCTCATACACACAAGTCACTGCTCAGTCCTGGCCTTCTGCAGCTGAATTTTTTGTGGGATTTTTTTTTGGTTTGTTTTCTTTTTTCTCTCAAGAGATGTGTGATTTTCAAAGGTTGAGTTGTTTGGAGAAATTGCATGTAGCTCTGTGTTTGAAAAGCCACTTGAATAGTGACTAATCTGCAAAGGTGAGGTGGAACTGCTTCATCTGCCCCACTCAGACGGATGGAGAAATGGAGGGACAAAGAGTAAACGAGCCAAACAGGCTCTGGGCCTCTCATATGAGGGGAGGAGGGATAGGAGGCAGCATTTGTAGCTGGAATAGGATTAAAGCCCGAGAATTGATGATTCCAAATTCTTGGTTCCTCCCTCAAACTGCCATACGCTCCACCAGTTGAAAAAGCTTAATACTGGCGGGCAGCAATAATGCAGCTCCTCTAAGCTAGTGTTTAGAGCCATTGTCTGACTTATGCTGTGCAAATTAATGCAGCTTCACTTGCCACTCTCGCTCCCCATTTCCCTCTGTACTGTAGCAACACATCAGAGATTCCATTTTTCCCTTAATTTTTAATAAAAGTTGCTATTTGCGCACTCGTGCTGGTGAAGAAGCTGGCATTAACGTAACAAATAACAGAGCTGAGCCTGTAACAGTGTGTGAAACATTCAGGGTTTTTTGTTTCTTACCACTTACCCTCTGCCATCGAGAGTTAATTCATACGTAGACACTACATAATTTATGTTTGAGAACCAAATTATTCGAATGCACTTTTCCCCTCTAAGCTCTCCGTATCTCGGTATCTTTTATGGAGAGGGTTTCTTTTTGCATTTGACCCTGTTCCTGCTTCTAACTTTTAAATGGCAAAAGCAAATGTGCTTTGAAAAGTGTGTTACACTGTAGTTGTTAAATAAAGCAATAACCTATGCACTTGTAATGCTTTCTCTATGACCTACTTACATACTACTTCACCCTCCTTATAGTATGATTAAAAGCTGCTTTGAATCCACTATTCCCTCAAGGGATTTGAGGCTAGAATTTAACAAACTGCTGAGAAGGCTTAAGTCAGTAAGAGGGCTTCCCTACAGCTTCTTCCAGCTAATTCACATGTAATTAAAAGGAAAATAAATATTTCAAAAGAACATACGTTTTAATGAAGCATTTTTAAGCACTTACACCTTGCAAAATGGGGCAAATTTATAAAGATCTCTCTATTCCATATGCAGATTTTAAGCAAAATTATTTGTGATCCTCTCCTCCTCCCTCTTTGCATCCTGTGTGAAGCGTGGATTTACTTTTCAGTCGGCAGCAGTGGGACTGTGGTCCTTAGAAGCGACAGGCTGGTGAGACTGAAGTCCCTTAGATTTAGCATGTACCAAAAAAACTCATGATGAAGAGGTGCAGATCCAGCCGCACAGGGCGAAGTGGGGGTGGAGACTTCTTAGTTGAAAGAATATCTTCATCCTCACTGAGCTGCCTGTATTTCTTCTGAGCTAAAACCTGTCCCTTCTGCAGTGGCAAGATTTTGAAATTGAAAGTTAATCCAACTCTGCTCTGGGCCGGATTAACCACCATGGAGGCCTCAGATCAAAAACCAGGTGGCTACATCCAGCTAGAGAAAGTTGTGCTGGTTTTTCCTTTCATTTAGACTTTGCACTTAATTTTTTTATCCACTGTATAGTCAGTCCTACACTGTGACGGATGGGTGGCATAAAGGAATCACCATGAATTTAGAAAAGAGGAGCCATAGCTTTGCTTTGTGCCTTTCTACGTGGATGTTTAGGTGCCATGGTGATGAGGACAGTATGCGAACATATAGAGCAGAGCAGATTAATAACACTATAGATATCTGTTCAGGATTGCAGCTGTCCTACGGGGATTATGCTGAGGGCCAAGTGAACCTTTTCTTTCTTTAGACTTGCAAAGTAGGCAAAAATTTTAGCAGCCTGAGGGTTTTTTCTTCTTTTCAACTGTGTAAAATTGAAAAGTGTCTTAGTGCAATAAACTGGACTCCAAACATTTGCCCATTCTGTATTTTTTTCCCTATGAAATCAATGTTGGTCAAAATTTAAATAAAACTTGGCCTGACTGATACCACATTTTTTAATGGGTTAATTTAATTTTTATATTAGAATGCTCTTTGAAAAGTTTAAGCATAGTAGGTTTTAATTTGCATTTGTTACTTTTTGCAAGTGTCGATTATCCATAACAAATCAAATTATAAAACCTAGAGAGAGATTCAGATGGAGAAGCACACACAATGGAGAGGAACGTTCTGTCTGTCTAGACTGCTCAGATCATCCAGTAATCTTCGTAAATATGTTAATATTCTTTTGCCTGGAGCGGCTTTGTATTGAAGCAAGTAGGTCTTGAAGATGGAAAGGAAAATTTATACAGATTTTCAGGGGGCGGTGGTGTCGCGGGGGGGCTCCAGCTATTTGTATGTGTGGAATTTTGTGTGCGTCTTGGTGGTGACACTTCTGAGTGCGGCCAACTCTGAGAGCAGCGAGGTTGGGAATGGGTTTTTGGGAGGCTGCAGCCATGAGAAAGGATTTGCCGTCATTAGTTATTTAAATCCCTCTTTCTGATCAGTGAGGACAGAGTTACTACCAGCCTCTCGCCAGCCAGTAACATCACTCTGAGCATTTAAAAGACTGCCAAGGTCTGAATGGCAGGAGTTTGAGTGGAGACAACCTGCACCCAGAACCTGACCAAACCTCCCCAGTGCTCCCGGTTTGGCTCCGGCCGCACCGGGAAGCGCCGTGTCCGTGCGAACCGCCCGCGTGTGCCGTGGGCAGTGCCCGCGCAGGGCTGTCCGCGGCGCGGGGCCGCTGCCCGCCGGGGCTCGGCTCACCCCGCACGGCCGCGGGGCCGGGCAGCGCTGCGGAGGCGCCGGGCGGGTCCCGCCGCCCCCGGAGCCGGGCCGGGCGGAGCCGCGGAGCCCCGGGCGGGCAGCCCCCGGCCCGGCGGCGGCAATAGGCCTCTCCCGGGGCGGCGGGGGCGCAGGGGTTAACGGGGAGCCGCAGCGGGGAGATGGCTCCGCCTCCCCGCTCAGCACCTGGCGCTCCACCGACAGTTGCCTCAGCAGTCGATTTCGGAGGGGATTGGCGGAAAAAACCGAGAGGGGGAGAGAAATGTGACAACTGCCGGGGCTGGCGGCTGCCGCGGGGAGGCCTCCGCACCTGTGCCTGCCGCTCCGCCGCCCGGCGCAGTTGTGGGATCCGCCGCGCCCCGCCGCATCCTCCCGCCGACCGCCGCGGCGCCCCCGGAGCCCAGCATGACTTCTTCGTTCAAGCTGGATTTCCTTCCGGAGATGATGGTCGACGGCCGCTTGCTGGTCTCTGACAGAATGTAAGTGGCGGCGGGGCTGCCGCCGGGTTCCCCCCCGCCCCGGCTCCGGGTACCGCCCGGCACCGAGCCCCCGCCGCGGGGCGCGGGGCTCCGGCCGAGTCCCTCCCGCACCGCCCGCCCTTGCGCGGGAGGGGAATGGGGACTCGTACCCCCAGCCCCCTCCTTCCCAAGTCACTTGGTGGTCCCCGTGTCGTGCCCCCTCCCGGGGTGTTCAGCGTCCCGCAGGTCGGTGCCGGCGGGCGCGGGGCGAGCGCGGGGGGTTATCGGCTGCCGCTGATGATGATGCAACGTGGAGAAACGCGCATCGGTCGCGCGTAGCTGAGCGCTCTCCCCTCCGTGCCCAGCGGAGCCCTCCACAGACACCTGTCCCCTGCACCCAGCCCGGACCCATCCGTGTGTCCTTACCCCTTCCCGGCAGAATAAAAATGCCCCTGCAAAAGCTCCATCAGTTTTCAAATTCAGATGAAATACTAAGCATCCACTGGCAGTACCAGGCAGAACGCAAAGATTTGGCTTTTTTTTTTTTTTTTTTTTCCCCACATAGCGTCCCCGACAGCTGCCTGGTACAGCGAGTGTTAATTAGGGTGAGGATGGTTGTTTTACGTGCAGTTGAAGTGGGGATGAGATGTATTGGAAGGTGCTGAATACTGGAATTTCAGAAGGAGAAGTATTCCTCTAGCCCGGCTCTGCTCTGTTAATCTCGATCTGAAAGTTTCTGTTATCATCCTCTTGGGCATTGCCAATTGACAGGTATTTTCAGGTAATCTAAGCCTTGTATGAAAAAGTAAAAGCTAGAAATTATGAAATAGACATCTGCCGAAAGATACGAAGTGTGAGGACTGTGCTGCTTTTTTTTACAGTATCCAAAATATCTTTTATTTTGTTGCTTTTTCTTCTTTCATCAGGATGACAAATGTGGTTTGAGTTACATTAGAATGAAGTGAGAGGCTTTGGCATTGACTCTGCACTGAAGCTGTTCTGGTTGAGGCAGCGCTTAAGTTACAAGTGTAAATAAACCCGTGTGTGCAGCAGAGAGTGTCACCTGCAATTTGCACAAATCAGGTTGCATACTGTGCCCCCATCTGAGACTATTCAGACTTTTATTGCCTTTTTTACTGGCAACCAAACTTTCTCTAAGGTGGAATGCTTTCCCTTGCACCAGCAGTGTTCTGCATGGAGACATTCAGTAGTGAGTGGCCAGTTGTTCAGACAGCTGAGATTTAGTGAGTGTGTGGGAGAGGAGCAGGAGTCAGGGGGGAAGCTACTTGGTGCAGATGACTTACACTATTTTTACAGTCCTTGAAGGACAGTGAAGCATGTAAATGCTGCCTCTTGTCTTAAATCTGTGATCTTAAATTCGAAAGAGTTCTGTGCTGTGTTTTGCTCTTCCCATTGTAAAATCCCGGGTTTTATTGGCATTAGTCAGTTTTGGTAAAAGTGCTGTCAGTTTCTCCCATTTTGCAGAAAATTTGCAGAGGTTTGACCATTAGGGTACAAAGTAGCAGCTGAACATTGGTATCTCTTGCTCTGCAGCCCTCTGTAGGGACCTGCCACAGCCGAGCATCGCCTTGTTTTCATCATCTCAGCTTTGATTAGACTTTCTACCTGCTGTCCTTCCAGGCAGTCAGAAAAGATCCTGCTAACAAACATCTTCAAGCTCAAAGGCACTATTAACTATGGCTGATGATGCCCTGTTGTCACTTGAGCTTATATAACTTTATCTCCAACTTGCCCCTCAAGGTGGGGGAGTACCACGTCAAACTCCTTCTTCTGCATCACTCTCTTCATACTCCTCTTCTCTGTGAAGCATCCATAATATATTTTAACACAGCTTGAAACACAGTCAGTGTTCATTAGATGCAGATCCTAATGTGTGTCCAAAGATACAAAAATTAGTCTACAGAAATGTCAGCTCCTAAGTGGATCTCGAAATACAGAAGTTTGATAATGGAGTTGTTAAATGCACACATCCTTGTAGGGTTAGTGCTGGTTGCTCACGTATTTTTCAGGGGAGGGGTGACTAAGTAATCTCTTGAAGGAAAAAAAACTTTACCTCCTGTATCATCAGTGGTCGTGATGTGATGTGCTTCCTTGTATTAACAAACCTTGCTTTGCTGCTGATCT
This sequence comes from Lycocorax pyrrhopterus obiensis, assembly GCA_014706295.1. Taxonomy (NCBI): domain Eukaryota; kingdom Metazoa; phylum Chordata; class Aves; order Passeriformes; family Paradisaeidae; genus Lycocorax; species Lycocorax pyrrhopterus. The sequence goes on from JACSVZ010000015.1 coordinate 5,683,786, forward strand.
AAGTAAGTGTGGAGATGGTATGAATTCAAGGGATCATGTGTCATGCATGCAAATTAATATTGAGGCTAAATTGCCAATAACTCAGGGAGCTTCTATTCCTAGCAAAAACAGTCTTGAAACTGAATGCTGTGTGTGGGAGCTTTGCTACAGTGCCTTTCTAAAACTCTGTCATTCGCTGTTTAAAACCATCTTTATCTTGTCCTTCTTAGCCAAGTGGTGACATACATTTATTTGCAAGTCCCCAGCTCTCTGAACTAATCAGTGCTGACGAGGATGCAGTTTGATTACGCATCAGGGGTCAGGGGCACACGAGCACCTTCCCCTTTAGCTGCCCCCCCAGGCGAGCGGCGAGCCGCCAGCAGCGTTAGCGGGGTGGCGCAGAGCATCCGAGAGCACGCTCTGAGTTACCATGCTGCACAAAACTTTTAACCTCGCCATCTGCTCCAGCCATTCCGTGTAGCTCAGTTCAGTCTTTAGCAGAAAGGAATTTCCTATTTTAGAGCGAGGCAATTAGCAAAATATATGTATAACACTTCTCTTTCACAGCACAAATTGGCAAAACTAGATTTTTATTTTTTTTTAATGTGCCGGTGGCGTATCAGATGTTTTGGGAAATTGGTAGCATACAATATCACTTGCACTTCTTCTTTGCACATTTAAAAATTCTTTGTAAAGGGATTTATTTTCAGAATCATCCATTCTTTCAACAAGAGAGAAAAAGGGAATTTTTCCAGGAATAACTTTCAGTGCATACCTAGTGTGGAAGTTAACTGCCAGTTTGATAATTGCAAAGTTAAAATGCTTTTACCTCTGTGAGAATGTTAATGGCTCTTAAATGTTGCTTCCTTTCAAATTTTGCTGCTGTTACTATACTGCTAAACAGAAATAAAATAGAACATCTGATACATTGAGCATGACTGTATAATTAAACGGTATGCATGGCATCAGTGTGCCTGGTTAGTTACTGAATGGCAATTTACTAGTAAAAATTAATTAATGACATGGCATTGGAAAATAGATACTCTAGGATATGAAGCATAAAGATGCATGAACTTCTGTTCTTGAGGGCAGATGGCAAGCTGGATGCTCTAACCATGGTAAATGCCTGCAAAGAGCCCTGCTTGGTTAGTGCTCTGGGAAGGACCAGGAATTGTTTGACTGCTGTTGTGCACTGCGGGGAAGAGGCAGTTCTGAGGAAAATACATAGATGTATGTAGGTGAAACATATAGATGGAATGTGTGTGTGTGTATTTGGACAGGGTAGGAGAGGGTTAATGGTTACTGAGTGAGGTTATAAAATCTGAGTTCAGTGCAATTTGCTGATTTCACTGGCTTACATGTACATCCCAACTGGATGATTGTGAAGTGGTTGCTTTGAGGATTAAATACTCATCGCTGTAACCCCCCCATGTTGATTTCTGTGATACCAACAAAGGTTTTTCCATTCCATGTTCCACATTTCAGTGGCTGGTATTATCTTTAATGTAAATAAGTGTTTGTTACTACTGAAACAAACTCAAATTTTACTTTAATTTTTGGTAGCTGGACATAATGTCAATAAAATACATTGTGCTTTAACAGTGCGCATTGCAACTGCATGGGTTACAAGGCAATAATGTAAAAAAATATTTAGCCTTTGAATTTCTTTCTCTTCTAATCCAAGATGAGAAAAATCAGATATACGTGCAATATTCTGATTAAAAAGCCAGTGAAGGTCAATTTTTGATACTTTTTGTTTGTACGTGCTCTTAGTAAATAAGAAATGTCATCATTCATAGGGCATGCTTGCACTTTAAAACCCAGAGCTTCCTTTTCTGTGCTAAACCTGCAATATAAGACTTTTCTTTTAGCAAAAAACTGGAGATAGCAAATTTATGTTTTTAAACTTCACTGCAAGGAAACTCAACATCCTGTCAAAAATAATTTTTCCACTATCTGGTCTTTTTTATATCTAAAATATCAAACCATGGTTTGCTAACCGAAAATAGATAGTTGGGTATTTTTAAGACCATAGTCTCATCCTTATAGTGGCATTTTATTCTAACTTTGATTCAGTAATAGCTTTATTTTAAGTATTATGACTTTTACTTAAGTTTCTTGCATGACAGATTCCTTGGGCCACTACTGAGGAAAAGGAAAGCACAGAAAAGAGGAAGATTTTTAACTGTTGCCAAGGAGCTTCAGAAAGGAAAATAAATCTTTGGATGTCTATTAAGTAATTACAATTTCATGGTGTCCTTCTCCCCATCATCTTTTCTAGAACCTCATTCAGAAGTTAACCTACGATAACTCTCAGCACATCAATATTTAAATATATCTTTCACTTCCTATGATACGATCTCACAAGTTTTAAGCCTCCCCCACACGTATTCATCATCCAAATTAATCATCAGTTATGATTGCTCTAACAACTTTGATAACTCTAAATATTTCATTGGCATTTTAGGGTGTTTGATATCTTATGAGCATTTGGACTATTCAAATTTCATTATTAATTCATGGATTAATATAAAAATATTTGACCAAACCGATACAGGGGAAAGGTGTACAAAGTCTTTTCATTTTTAAAAGCACCTGGAATACAAAGAGTACACTTTGGCAAGACAACATTCTACAGAGAAATCATTGTTTTATGGTTTAAGCATATAAAAACTTATTTCCTTCTGAAGTGGAGAGGTGACATTTTGGTTTTCTTTTTCTCCGTTTCCACACACTGTGTTTCATATAGTGGATTATTTCTTGTATGTTCATATAGTTGCAAAGTATATTGCACCTCCTGACATGATTTCCTTTGATTAAAACAAACTGGTGGCAGGGCAAGGTTAACCAGAGGCTAAAGTCACAAAATAGGGAATACAAGTAGAAAGCAAGGCTGAGCTTTCCTTAGCAAAGAAGTGGGAGAACAAGAAAAACCTTCATAGGTACAAGAAAAATGCAGGAACAAGAATGCCTATTTGGAAAATGAAAACTAATTGGAGCAATAAATGTAATGTTCTCAAGTAATTGTGAAATAATTATTCCCCTTTAGAATCATCATACTTTAATTGCTTTCCAACGTGTTCCTGCATTCTCCGTGGCTGTGGAAAGGAGGAGAAGCGCTTGTGTTCCCTTCAGGATTTCATTTTGCATTTGCAGTAAGCTGCTGGCTTTCTCATAAAGGTTTTCAGAAATATGTTGCCTTAAACACTGTTGTGTTCTTCCATATGGTGTTAAAAAGAAAAGGTGAATGGCAGATGCTGAAGGTGTAAATTCCCTCCTAATGTCCAGATAAAGCACCGTGAGATTTGGTTGTGCAGTTTCTCCATCCTCTGTATCACAGATTTATAATCAATCTCTCATTTTCATTGAGACTGGGTTACGTAAATAGGACACACTTCAGTAGTGTATTCTCTTTGCTCACAGCTTGATTCTTGAAAATTCAGCTGACAATAGTTTAAAATTATAATATTAATAAAGAGGAGATCATCTGGCCTTCAAAATGACATCTGAAAGCAGCTTCTGTTTTGTGTTAAATCTTAATTACTGTATTTAAATGAATGCCTAAATGAGCCAATTCACTAAGGAATTGCCTACTGTACCAATAGTGCCTGTTTGGTGATTTTTTTTTTCTTTTAATTTACACAAATATAAAAAAATAGTTTATATGGATGAGAACAGCTGCGTTCTCTTGCCTCTTACGACTCAGCTGAAGAAGGCTGAGTATCTTGAGCGTGTTCTCTGCCCTGGGACAGCTTCTCCCTTGCCTGCCAAATGGTGGCAATACTTAAAGCCAAGTTCAAAAGCGATGCTCCAGAACAAACATTGGTGTAAGAGCTGTGAGAAAGACCCTGCACTGGCCTCCTGAGTCATACTTTGTGAGTTTACCCATCACTTACTATCAGGGACATCATATTGTCATAGCTGAGGGCAGGACTTAGTACTGTGGAGAGACTTACTCCATGCCTGTGAGTGCTCCAGCCTTTAGTTAGGCTCAAAGGGATGTGCTCCTGCCCACTTCTGCTCAACTTAGTCTGGAAGCAGAGAGCTGTGTCCAGGTTACCCTGGAAGGAGACACCATGCCCACCTGTGTCCAGCTCACCCTGCTCCCCGCTGCATCAGGGATGGACTCATCCCCTGCAAAAGAGCATGCAGGGAATTATGTCCTTGATTTCTCCTCAGCCTATGCATGGTGAGCCACTTCAGGTTTGCCAGGGAAACAATAACAGCAACCTGAGTATTTTGGTTTATGTTTCTCACATCCCTATTCATTTCTTCAGTTGTTGTGTGGATCTTACCCTGGGGTTTTAGAGTTTACAACCATGGTTATTCCAGAGATGTGGCTATTGTTCTTTCAGGAAAATGACGTTAGTGACCTACTGATTTTTATTTTTTTTTATCGTTATTATTATTGTTTTCTTTTTTCCATGTAGAAAGAAAATGTAGTCCTGCCAGAAAAGCCTAACACTGTCCCAGCAGTCATAGGTAGCAATTCATTGCAACATTAATTTACAGCTTTTTCAGCGTCTTTCCACTTAAATGTACTCACTCCTAGACAACAGTGGAGATTTTGAGAGGGATATCCAGATACAAACACCCTTCAGCTGGTGTGTGTAGCTGGCTATATCCATGACAGGAGGGCTACAACCCTTTCAGTCCCAGGTTATGCTGTGCTTTCCCTTGTGCTCTGTTCCTACCTCCTATATGCTTTGAAGCAGTTCCAGTCTGATTGGAAGTCACAGCTGACAAGAGATAGCTTTTGTTTCATAACCCTGAAAAATAATGAAAATCTATCATCCTCTTAATCCAAAGGCGTGACAATGTCTTCTTGCTTAATATGTAAGCATTCTTCCCATTTCTTGCTCCTCAAAAGCTTTGCACCACTAAATTGCTCAGAGATGCAAAAAAACCCCAAACATCTACAGCTTTCTTGACCCACCACTTGTGTTGTTGACTCCAGGGGCACTTGGTCCAGTGATGGTGCCTGGCCCAGTGGGAGATAAGTGCACTTCATTTGTCTGAAACAGACCCAGTAGTTCAAAATTATTAGCTTCTGGGAGAGGATAACTGCATTTGAAAATCTACAAAATCAAGTGATCTGTTCCCTTCTCTTTATTTTTTTTTCCTGGCTCATTCAATTGCTTGGCTCTGTCAGCCTTCGCCTGCAATTCATTGCTAGTGAGAGAGACATCTGGTTCTGCCCTTTATCAATAAATGCTTTTATATTTTTTTTTATATTTCACCACAGATGGAATGTAGAACAAGCACTAGGAGTTTGAAATGTTGTCAAACACACTCCATGCCCGGTGGCTATTGCTTAAAGAAAACCCTGTTCTATACCTGGTACTCATACAAGATGCTCTAGAAATTGCAAGTTAGATGGCTGCGGTTTGTCTTGATTTCTCCATGTGTTTTAGAAAAGTTGATCTCCTTGTTGTGTCTTCCAGGGGAATAAAAATAATCTTTCATTTTATCTGCAATGTCTCTCTATTAACATATAGAAAAGCTGATCATTTCATTAGTCAGTAAATGAACTTTCAGTTTTTTTCTTAATTCAGTTGAATTTCTTCTTCCAAGATCTTATTCCTTAGAAACCAGTTTCTCATATTCTAATGGCCCTCCAAACTACATTTAACCCCTGCTGTCCAAAACAAAAACCAAGCAAACAAACAAGAAAAAAAGAAAAAAAAAAAGAGAGACAAAAAAAGAGTTCAGGAAATCCCAGTGACTATTACTTTAGGTATGCATTTAGTCTTTAAAGTTGATTCCACAAAATATCTTGACTGGGGAGATACTCTGAGACTTGATGACAAAATCAGAAATGCCAAATTAAGGAATAACCACAGATAATCTAGATGATCTCTCCAGGAAAAAAAAATGCAGAAATCATTCCCCTTGTCCTGAACTGACCCACGTCATTCAACTTCTTCCTCGAAGCACTGAATTTTTAGGATTGCCAGGTGAGCACTGGCTTCTTCCAGCAGGTTCAGTGTTGCCAGCTCCTCCTGGAGATCAGTATTGAGTGGGAGGGCACCAGGGGGAAGAGGAAGGAATAAAATTAGCATTTAATTTTGCAGGATGTGGAAAAATCAATGACAAGTGAAGCAATTCTTAGAAAAAGAGAACCTCTCTGGACACGTAAAGCACTATTATCTGATGTTTTATTACCAACTATAGCCTGCAGTCCGTGTTCAAGCCAAACTTCCGATGGGTTTCCAGGAGCTTGGCTTGAATGAGGAATGCATAATGCTGGGCTTTGCATCCCGTGCCAGGCTGTCCAGCTCTGAACGATGAATTGCAGTCGTGTACGTGGTTTTTGCAGCCTTTTTCTCGTTGCTCGCCTCAGAGCGAACTTCAACATGGAAACATGAGGCAAATAACTTTTCAGATACTCTTCTACGTGCTAGCAGAGTTTCTGTCTTGCTGATGAAGTGGAAGATAAGTCAGTTTTAGTTAGGCAGGTATTCTTTTGAGGCATGTTCACACATCTCAGGATGGGGCAGGGGGGTTCTACTGTTCTTGTCAAATCTTTTCCCCTTTGCCAGAGAGGATTCATCTCAACGCCTGAGGGCTCTCAGCTTTCACAGATATCTCTGTTTTTTGGCTGCAGGAGATAGAGTACAACTTCTCCTTTTAAGTTGGTTTGTTGTCTGTGGAGAAGAGAGTAAATGCAGCAGCTTCGTAACTGTGCTCAGATATACTCAAAGAACGTGTAGCACTATATTACAGTTTTTTAAAACAATTGGGTTTGCCTGATTGCATTGTCCCCTAAATGCAGCCTAGTATCTTGCTTGGTAGACCACATATATTTATCTTCAAGACAAAGCTGTGTAGAATAGGAAAAACTCAAAGTTTCAGTATCTTCTTTTTGCCATTCTCACGTCTGTGCTGTTCCTGGGGCATTTCACTGGAATAGGACGAAGCTTTATATATGCTTTAGTATGTATTGTAGAACACAATGATTTAGGGTCAGATTCTGGGTACTTCTGAGACTTTTTTCTTTCTGCAATGAGTGTTTCAGTGTGGCCATATAGGTGTTGACATAGAGTTCTAATTGTCATTGGAAAGTAAGACAGCAGCACTCTTCAGTGTCCTGTGCAAACCCTTCCTTTGAAACCAACACTCACACAGGAGTGAGACCTGTATTCCAGCAAGAAATATTGCTTACAAGGCTCAATGTGGCCCAAAGAGTCTTCAAGAACACTGGCTGATCTCTGTGTTTTCCAAGTATTATTCCAGGCTCCTTCAGGTCACTTCTTCCCCCGCATGCACAGTTTATCGGATTTGGGAAAAGGTCCTGCAGCAGCCTCATTGCTGCCTGTGTGTCCGCGTTGGCGAACAGCAGGCCAATCCTAGCAAGAGACACACGCTGGAATTCAGAAAGGAACAATTTTCAGCTTGCTCAGATGCCCATATTGCTACCTGGAATCTCTGCAGGAGCTCGAGACTATTTGGCTGATTCTGTGCCTCTTTGCTCTCTCTGTCCTCACCTCCGCATCAGGGGATGCTTAGACTTCTTTACTTTGCTGGCCTTCAGAGGATTTTAAAGTCTCTGAGCCACCCCTAGGCTCTCCATTTCTTCTCAAGTGGGAAAGGCAGTGGAGAGGACTGCTGCTGACTTCAGCCAGTCGGGCCTCTGATTTTCCTGTTTGGTTTGAAGCCACATATACAGAGTGAATTTGGAGTTGAGAGCTGCCAGGCCTCTGGGTAAAATTAATATTGTGGAGCAGAACAAGGTATGTATTTAGGCAAGGCTTTTGTATAAGATGCAAGTTCAGGATTGCTTAGCAGAGAAAATAATCATTTTAAATTAATGTTGTATTTAAAAAGTGGAGCATCATTTGTGTTAACAGGAATGAAGGTTTTATTTTTAAGCTTAGCAAAGCCCCAAATCCCAAAAAATGCAAAACTGCTGCTGATAATTTCTGGACGTGGACCTGGAAGGCTTCGTGAAAACTTAGAAATAAATCAACTTCCCTCTCCTTTCCCAAAACTCTTTGGGTGAAAAAAAGGTGTAAATATTTAACAGCAAATAATCACATTGCTAAGAACAGCAAACAAAGCCTTTTTATTCAGTTCTATAATATGCTGTAAATAATGAAAACTCTCATAGATCTAGCTGGATTTTTTTTTATCAGTGAAGAAGCTTAGCATGTAGCACTTTAAAAATCCATCGGTATAGCTAAGACTCTTTTTCCAGTCACTTACCACTTCATGCCATATTTTTCTCTGTCCCTGAAATATGCAGTTTGCCCTGCTTGTGTTTGTTTAAAATGCTGGGAGCCTTCAGCATGCTCTGATCATCCATGTTGCAAGCAAGAAGCTTTCCCTGCCCTTTCCTACCTTGTAAGTTAAGAACCACCCTGCTCCGCTGTCCTTTATCACCCTCCTTTCAATACCCACAAAAGCACCACCGCGATTCCTTCCCTGCTTCTCTGGTGGAAGAAGTTCCTACAAATATATGCAAAACATTTACTTTGTTTTCTTCCTTCTTTGATGAGTAAGAGAAACCTATTGAACCTGGAGAACCACCTAGAAGTTAGATCTGAAGTGCTTAATGATTTTATATTCTCACTATCCAGATAGTGATTCAAATTTTGAGAGTCCGTGAAAGCATGACCAACCTTTTTGGTCTGTGTTCACTGACCCAGCAGACTGGAATTATCAGCTCTGACTATGATTTTGTAGGCCTTCTGGGGATCTGTTGCTTGACAAAGTATAGTAGCTTTTCTTGCATTTTTGTAGTGGATGTTTTAGTAGGTTCTCTCAGCTCTGTTTTTTAAAGAGTCTTGTACTACAGTTGTGAACCAAATACGATACTATCATGTTGTTTTCTTTTTTCCCACAACCACAAGTTGCCCTACTTACCCAATGCAAATCACTGTGGATCAACATAACATGCCTTTCTCAAGGGCATCTGTTAATTCTGTGTGACAAGCTGGAGAGTTTCAGCCAGGAATATTGAGCACTGAAAGAAGACCTGGTTAGGCTCAGTAGGACTTAAATTTAATCAAATTTTAAGCAATCCTCCTAAATTATAGCTTTGACAGACTTTGTGTGTGAGCAATTTCTTCAACATTGAGGTGTTTAGGTGAGACTTCTATTACTAACAGCATTCCCCTTTTCAGTAAATATATACAGCACCAAGGAAGGTGATGCAGCAGGAAGACACAGAGGCTTCAGTAGATTACAACCTTTTCTCTAAGCGCTTGACTTTTTATACAACGAAACTGGTGGTAAAACTCAATGAAAATGAGTGGTTTAGAATCAGCTCAAATATTCAGGTTCCAGAAAGACTGGTTGTTATAAATAAATTAAGGACTGAATCCAAAGCTCGTTGAGTCGATGGGCAGGCTCCCTTTGATTTCAAAGCACTCTGTATCTGTGATCCAAACGCACCGCGAACAAATAAAGACAAAGAATTTATGTTGATTGGACATATTCAGTGTGACAAGAGCTTAAGTCTGATTCTCCTCTTTGCTTATGAAACACAACTGTGTGCTTCTCCCCGGGGTTGCTGGAAGACAAGTATTTTGGGAGCTGCATGCTAGGACTCACAATTAGTGCAAGCACTGGCTCCTAGCACTAAGAATCACAGTGCTCTATGACATGGAGAGAAAGTTATGGAAAGGGAGAGAAAGTTGTGGCTGATAACAATGTGTTTTGGGGTTATCCTGATTTGCCTTCAGGGCTTTAAAGGTGTTAATTTATCCTCCTATTTTTATTTTTCTTAATTCTTTTTAAAAAGTCATCTTGATCTGTTACGATGGTAAGTTTAATGGCATCAAAACACTTGTGGTTAAATTGTGGGCTTGAGAGAGAGGAGGTTTTCTGCTGGCTGAATGCCCTCTATTCTTATCCCTTGTGCTGGTTGGAATATTCTGTGGGATCAAGCTCTGGGTCCGCCTGCCCCACACCTCTGGGACTTTGGAACACTGTGTAGGTTCTTTCTGTGTGTAAAACCTTGTTTAGAAAGCGGGTTTATTTTCTTAGTCAAGGAGCTCAGTGCACTCCAAAGGATGGATATGTTCAAAGTAACACCACAGTAGCATCAAGATCACTTACGTCTCAGACTTATTCTGGTTTACTACTGAGGTAGATGCTGAATAGAGAAGCACAAATCACTTTTGCTTACGACGTGATTAACTTACATGAAGCAGCACTCTGATACAGATTTATTTTTTTAATATCAGATACGTATTTTACCCTAAAATAGTTTACTCTTCTGAATCTTCTGAACAAATCAAATGCTTGATTTCTCTTTCTGAAATTCATGATCATGTTAGCTTTGAAGCAGCCTTCAGTCTCATTTCCAAACTGAAGCTGGTTAGTTTGTCTCAAAGTGGCTTCCCCTCATGAAACCTTGATACCTTTTCACTCGCTATCTGTTCTGATCTAGATTCACTTTTGCAACTGCAAAAGGCATGATCATTTGAACAAGGTGTACTGAGGTGTACACCTCTACGTTTTTAGCTACTGTATTTCAAATATTTTTTTAGACCTCAAATTTTCAAAGTAGCTCCAATTAATCTTTGTTCTGGTTTATTTAGGTTCCCCATGCAGAGAGTAGAATAATGGGAAAAGTAAAAGCAGAATGTATGTGTGGGTTAGTATAAACCACAATCCTTTTCATTCTGAACATCAGCTTGTTGAAATGCCTCCACTCTTGGCAGAAGACAAGCTTCGTAACCTAAGAGGATGTGATTGGAGTGGAGTTTTCATGCCCCATGTGCTCATTGTGTTCTTGCCACTGATGCAAACATTATCTATAATTACATTTTCAAGAGACTGAAAATTGCAGTCTTTGTGGAACAAAAATGCAGCTGAAGAATGGAATGTATATCCTCTCCACCCTCATTATAAGGCTTATAAAAATCAAACTATAAGGCCCAGTACCATAGCTTTCAGATACAGGAAACCAGCACTGTTAGTCTGCAGTAAAGCATTTTTCACTGAAAATTAAGGCCTTTTGATAATCAAGCTAGTGCTGTTATTTCTACTAGTTTGCCATTGCAACTAGTCAAACTAGAATTTGTAATTCAGATCAGTATAAATAAAGTTGGAGTAATTACTCTGCTTGCTTATTTGCAATATTTTCATGGATTTGAGATTTTATTCACAATTGGTGGCAACATTAAAAGATTTATTAGACAGATCATAACATGGGTGTTGAAACATCCTACCACACCATGCTGTGGAGCAGCCATGTTTTTCAGGAGGAAAACAGCAGTACTGAAAATTCTGTTTTCATGATGTTCTCCTGGACACCGAGGAGTTTTAGTGCTGCTGCTCAAACTGCACATCTCACTAAAGCACCTCTTCCCTACATCAGCATTACCATCTTCATTCCAGTAGCTGAAGAACTGGAAGTAGGAAGGAGAATACACATCCTTGACTTTTTGTGTAAACAAGCACTGGAAACTTTTATATAAGTTTCCAGGTGGAGACAGCTAATCCCGATCTCCTGTAGTAAGCTTTTTGGAGTAGAAATTAATCAAATCATAGTGCATCACTCACCTGTGTTCATAACACCCATGCCTTCATTTCCCTCTTACGAACTTCAGTTCTGAGTGGGGTTTTCCCTCCAACAAGTGGGGCATTTAAATGTTCTCTGAAAGTGGAGTTTCTCTCTGATACCAGGGAGATAAATGCCTTTTAATAGAAAGGCACATGCACTTATTGGTTCTATTATTTACTGCATCGAGGAGTGTGCGTAGAGGTGTTGAATGATCACATCAGTGCTAATAAATAGATAAATAAGGGATGCTCTCGAATGCTTGTAAATCCATGAGAATAAATGCAGGGATGTAGGAATTTATTGTTAGAAGCAGAAATAGTCTGGACTAAAATTAGTGTATATTCACTGCTTTCCTTTCAAACTGATTGTTTTTATTATTCTAAAGGAAGTTACAATTTGGTTGCTCTTCCTAGGTTCACAGTTATTGTTAAAATCAATTTTAAAAATAATTTGGGTGAAATAGTAGGAGTCTTATTAGATATCTGTTTATGACCATCTAACTTTATGTGGAAAGGGCTCTGGGCAACATCATATTGCAGTCACGTGACAATAAGGGCAACTAGAGCCACGTACTTTATGCAGTTGCTGCCCAAGTTGGTAATTCTGCCTCCGAGTTCTGCTCCCTGATTGCTGCAAGTTATGCACAGAACACTGTGGTGATTGAGTGCTGGAGTTCCCAGGACAGCATCTATTCTTAGTGGTCCAGCAAAACTTATTAAGAAAAGTAATTAGAACAAAGCTCAAGTACATTAGCCTCTTTAATGCTCCTGAATTCTCAGAGCTGTCTTCAACATTGGCAGAGGCTGTTTCCAGTAGAGAAGCTGAAGCAACTTTCCTTGCTGAAGTTAAACCCACTTTGGCATCGTGGTGGGAATTTCTTCTTACATAATAATTTCAAGACCCAGACAGATCAAAGGGTGCTGGTATTCCAATTAGTGAAAATAACCCACTTTGCTTTTATTTTTATGATGGATTTCTGTCAAGATGTAAAGTTCTGTGTTTCTGCCTGCTTCTTATGTGTGGTGTTCTTCTACGCCATGTCACCTCACACCTTTTCTGTCATCTCCTGAGGCTCAAGAACTATGATGTGTTTGTATAACTATCCATTTCCCTTTAAAGAATCATTTTTAATTTCTTTCTTCTTCATCATCATAAGTCTGCTATCTTAACTCTGGCAGACTAGAAAGGTATTTTCTTTCTCTGTTTGGAACACCACCCAGCATTACATTTGCTCAACAAATCATCTCCAGCATCCTCCTGAATATTTGTTTCTCCATTGGAATCCAAAAAGCAGTTTCAAGCCTGTTCAGTCTTGTCTGAGGAATCAAAACTATGTCTCCTTGGGCTTTCAGGAAGTCTTTGGGAAGATCTCTTTGACATTTAAACTACTTCAGAAATGTGAGTGGCAGTTGTCCTGAGATGGGAACATTCACTAAAGACCTTCAGTACAGGGAGACGTGTTCTGTGAGAGAAGCTACAAGGAGAGGTGCTCTTCATTTCTTCTTATTATACACCTATATTCAGTCATCTTGGGTACTTATCCGCTTCCCAGGCATTCCCCTCCCTCTTAATTCTGGTAGAGATGGACAGGAGTTACCAAAGTGCCCTTTGAGCTGTAGGATGTCCCATTAGGCAGGAAAACAGGTTTCTAGGTTTTACAAGTCCAGACTACTCATATTCACTTACTGAACAAGCAGTCTATTTATAAAAGGGCCTACAAGCTATTTTTTCTTCTCTTATGCCAATTAGTGACAATTTTTAGGTCTTCTCTTCTGCAATGCTCAGGGTTTTTTTGTCTTTGTTCTTCAGTTGCCTTCGAGAGGTCTTTTGATGCTTTCTGTACTGTTGCTTTGTAGGCCAGGCAGTCGTGTCTTGTGTCACTCCTGACAACGTGCAGTCCGTATAGTAAATTTAATAGAATAATACTCATTTGTTCTTTATCTCAAAAATAAAATCCTCTTCCAGTGGAAGCTGCTGAGTTGCAAGGATTGCACAGCAGCTTGTGCTTCTGGGAACATCTGAAGGACAGTTGGGAAGACCCATCACTGTGGCCACACCAAAACTCTTCTACTTGGTTTTCCTTCTTAGCAATTTTTAGAACTATGGGGAAGTGAAACCTAATTTTCAATAAATTGGCTTGTGCCTGCATTGACTCAAGCTTGTCCCATTTCAGATATTTGTATCATAAATTTCCAATGGCACTGAACATACGTTTGCTAATTTTAAAAGGACTTTCCCAAGGATGGAGAGGAATTATGTCCCATAACTCCTGAGAAAGGCTGACTTCTGCCTGGCACTGCAGACAGGATTGATGTTAGTTTCACAACCAACTTTTTAATAAAATACACTGTTTGAATATAAATGTTACAGTAGTCAGAAAGGAGTCTGCCACTCCCTGCCTGAAAGTTGGTGCTTCTCCACACTTAAGGAGCTGAATGCTGATCCTCAGGCTATTCCATTCTGTGATGCTAATAGCACTAATACAGTATCATTGTGTTTGAGGCTTCAAAGATACTATACAAGCATTTTCTTATGATTCCCTGATCTTTGCATTTATACCCAGCTGTTTGTTATTCAGTTCAGCCATCAGCATCTAAGTCTCAATGGACCATGTAATATGCAGCTGTAGCCAGATGTAATGCTTCCTATTCCTAAATGTTTCTGTTAGAAGCTAAGAGTGGCAGGCTAAAGACGACTGATAACAGTGTTGCTTGCGTTAATTTAAACTCTAGAGCTGCAGTGATTCTGTTTGGCAAATTTATTCCATGGCCAACAAGCAGAGCAATATTTCCAATCTCCATCATTGCTACTAGTGTTGACATTAAATACACCGAGTATGTCTGCACTGATACAGAATGTACTTATGGTGCTAATTCAAATAGGAGAAGGATGTCCAATTTGCATAAACAAATATATTTTCAGATACAGTTCTATTTAAGAGAGATAAAGACAGGAAAAAGCTTGTTCTAAACAATGACTCGCAATAATTTAGAACAGTTCAACAAATCTTCACCCTCTTTAATTTTTTGTTCTCTATGGATAGCCAGGGAACTTTTACAATACCTTGTTCAAGCCACAGGCAGATCTTGCTCTTCTCATCTTTCCTGGCATGGGTGGTGGCACAGAAGGGAATTGCAGTGTTTGAGTTTTCTGCCACAGATCACACTGAAGTGTTTGTCAAATCACATCAGCAGGTGGCTGGAATTGCACACATGCTCGGGGAGTCGTGGTTAAGCCCTTCACTAGAAGACAAGTTGAGAAAGTTCTTCAGCCTGGAGAAGGGAAGGCTTTTGGGAGGCCTTCTAGCACCTTCCAGTACCAAAAGGGGCTACAAGGGTGCTGGAGTGGGCCTTTGAACAAGGGACTTTGAACAGGACTACAAGGGGGAATGGCTTTAAGAGAGTGCAGGCTTAGATTAGATATTGGGAAGAAATTCTGTACTGGGATGGTGGTGAGGCACTGGAACAAGCTGCCCAAAGAAGCTGTGAATGTCCCATCCCTGGAAAGTTTCAAGGCCAGGGTGGATGGGGCTCTGAGCAGCCTGGGCTAGTAGAAAGTGTCACTGCCCTGTGGCAGTGGGGTTGGACTTGATGATCTTTAAGGTCCTTTCACACCAAAATCGTTCTATGATTGATTCTAAATTGATGCCAGTGGGTGGTTGGAGACTTCTGAGAAACTTTGAACAGGAGCATTCTTCACAACTGCAAAATGCCCTGTCAGGGGGAATTTAACTTTTCCCTAGGGATTTTCATTTTTCATTGGCAGTGTAACTTTATAACACACACTTTAGATTCTGCTTTGTCATTTCGTATTATTTAACTCAGTGTAAGAATGAAATCAAAATCAGATGTGTAGTGGTGGCTCCTTGTTTCTTCCCTGCCCCTAAGCCCAGCTTCTTATATATGTATATATGTATATAATTACTTTGCACACTAAGTAATCTTAATTCAGCAGGATTGTTGAGGTGATGGGCAGTGCTCTCACCTCCTCCTGTGCTCTGAGCATGCCCCGGGTGGTTGATGCTGCACAGCAGTCGCGTGCAGCCCCAGTGCTGGGCACTATGGGCTCGGGTTGGATTCCAGAGTGAACAGCATTACACAGAGGATTTGATGCGATTGTAATGAATTGCATAGGGGAAGTGCTTGTTTGAAATCAACTCCATTAACTCAGAGCATAAACCATTGCAAAGTCAACAGTTTTTCTGAGTGGCCACCGCCAGCCATCTCTTTTGAAAACACTAATGGGCTGTTTAATTAGGTGGTGAAAATTGTTTACAGTTGGTGATCCCAAGTTTTGTCATTTTAATAATGGTTAAATTCAATCTCTTCTTTGATTCTTGGCAACTCTCTCATTATTTCATAACCTGCTTATGTCTAGTTTAATTCATTTGCTTGTATTAAAACCGACCCTCTTGTGCAGTAGTGGTGTTTGCTTAACTGCACTGTGTCATTGCAATATGTGGAGAACAACTAATATTCAGCACTGGATGTTAAACAAGTACAACCCTGGGAGAGAATGTTTGCATATGTGGAAGATGTATTCCTTTTGTGGTGACTATATATGAGACCTAGAGGTAATCCAGCCAATATCATATGCATTGCAACTGTTCCTGTGCATCTCTCACTTCTGGGGTGTGCTGGCTTCTCTTCTCTCTCTCCAAACTTAAGATCTGTACACTTTGCAAATCTAAGAAGGAACAACTTAGAGAATGTGGTTTAACTCACTTGCTCGTTCCCCCTCTTCCCCCAGTGGAATGGGGGAGAGAATGAGGAGGTGGAAGTAAAATTCACAAGTTGAGAGAGTTTAACAGGGCAAAACCAATTACAATAATAAAAGAATATAGAAAATAAGTGATTCACAGTGCAGTTGCTCACCACCACCTGACCAATGCCCAGCCAGTTTCTGAACTGCAGCCCCCAACAAGCTTTGCCCCCAGTTTATACACCGAGCATGACACCATCCAGGGTGGAATATCCCTTTGGCCACTTGAAGTAGCTGTCCCTGCTGTGTCCTCTCCCAGCTCCCTGTGCCCCCCCAGCCTCATGCCAGGTGGGGAGGTGTGAGAAACTGAAAAGTCTTTGTGAGTTGGTGTAAGCCCTACTTAGCCACAAGTGGAACAGCAGTGAGTTATCAACATTATTCTCATCCTAAAGTCAAAACACAGCACTGTACCAGCTACTGGGAGGAAAATTAACCCTATCTGAGCGAAACCAGGACCTTATATGTTTGATTTTATCTTCAGTGTCTGCTTTAGAGCAACCAAGAGCAGAAGTTTTCTTTTTCTCTTAATTTTCTGATGTTTATCTTTACTTGGTGAAGGTGGACTGGATTATTGGAAACTATTAATTTTTTTGCATGTTGATGGCCACAGGATGCCTGTGGGCTGCTTTTCCTCTTCACCCTATCTAATCATACTACAAAGACCCACAAATCCCTGTCTTAGCAAGCATACAGTCTAAACAACGAGCAAAAAAAAAATTGTTGGAATGTGAAAAATTATATGTAAAGCACACCTGAATGACAGGAGATGCATCCAGACTCATTGGATGGCACTGGCAGAAGCCAGGAGAGGCCTGGTTCCCAGCCCCTTGGTCCTTTGCCATCTCAATGGGCTTGGACTTCGGTTTGCTTTTTGACAGCATTATATGCCTTGTATTTTGCCAAGCAGCTCAAGCAGAGGCAGATAAACAAACTGGCAGATGCTGGGGGAGGGAACGTCTTTTGAGTTTGGGGTTTTTTCCCTGTCTATTTCAAAATTATGTCCTGTACGGGTCTTTGGATTCAGAAGGAGTAGGAACCTTTCTCTTGAGTTTTGGATGCCACTTGGATGGAGCCCCACAGAGTGGGGTTTTTTGAGGAGCTGGAGACTGATCTGTTCGGAAACCACATTGTGGTTGATGCTGTGATACGAAATCCTACAGCATTTCTAAACCTCTTTGCACCTCCTATTCCTGTGTTGCAGATGTAAAGGCATCATTAATATAAGCATGCAATATGCTGCATGGGTAATTAAAGCATTCTTGCGTAGCTTTTCCTTGCAAAGTGGTACAGACAGTCACAGCCATATGTGACTGCACTTAGATAAAGGTTGTGCTTTCTGGAGCTCAGAAACCACGTGGGAGACCCGACCCCTATCTTCAGAAGGCACTTGATGGCTTCTGAATCCCAGGACATTTGCAAGGACATCACTAAGATGTCTTCAAAGAAAGTCCATCTGCAGTTCAGCTGCTCAAGAGTTCTTTAGCCCTAAAAATTCATAGAAAAAGACAAAACCTTAGGTGTAACTTTAGAGCAGATTGTACCACAGCAGTTGTACATGAGTGACCAGGCAGGTGTTTGAAAACCAGAGTGGTGAGAAGGATGTACACAACAGGGTAGGCATTTTCCAGCATGACAATACTCACTTTGGGTGTTTTCCACTTCCATCATGTGTACTCAGCTTTCTGAAATCAAAGTAAATAGACAAGCTGAGGATTGTTGTATTCCTGTGTTTCTTACATTACTGGACTTCTGGAAACTACTGTGATGCTGTTGCAGTATGACAGGTGGTCTATTATATAAATAAGAATGACTAAAGAAGAAATTGTTTATGTTCAAGGCGTAGAACTACATGAATGATTCAAAGGAAATGTGATTTCTCCCATTTTCCAGCTGTTGTATTCTTGGAAAGTTCTTTAAATATGCATGGAAAATGCAAGCAAAATAGGTTTTTCTAAATTTCTAATTGCGTGTGCCGCTTTCTCTCTAGGGAGCAAACAGATGAACCAAAATAAATAAGGTTTATTCTACAGCTTTAGTGATAAAGATACTTGACCTGAATAATAGTGGGAAATAATGAGTGCAAATGTTTGCAAGAAGCTGTCACATATCTTTATTATGTAATCAATACAAAAGAGTTGGGATTATGGTCACATAGTAGTGGCACACCCTTAAAATATTATGGTTCACCATAAATGCAATTTTAAGAGTACCATTCAAACCTCCTACTTATAAGGGATGTTTTTTAACAGCTTTTCCTGCTTACCTTTGCATCTTAGTTACACACTCAGGAAAGTCTGTCTCTCCTTTGAAACTTCATGTAGCAAACTGCATGAGAGCACAGGTTTTTGGGCTTTTGGGGTCAAAGTTGTATGAGCTTGGCTATTTTCAAAGCTAGAAAGCAAAGGGTTAAAAGGAGTCTTTGTATTTCTCTATTCCCAAGCCACCATTTAAATTGAAGCATAATTTTATGAACATTACATCTGCATGCCGTTTTATTTTACAGGATCCCTTACCTCTGGGACACTCGCTTGGATCAGGTT
This sequence comes from Lycocorax pyrrhopterus obiensis, assembly GCA_014706295.1. Lineage (NCBI taxonomy): Eukaryota > Metazoa > Chordata > Aves > Passeriformes > Paradisaeidae > Lycocorax > Lycocorax pyrrhopterus. Next base: position 5,702,581 of record JACSVZ010000015.1, read on the forward strand.
TTTTTTTTTTCTTGCAACAGCTGTTCAGTGCACGAAATAAGCCAGTGGATGTGGTCCAGTTTATAGTGGGAAAGTGTCCATCACCAAAGCACCATCTCAATTGGCACCGAGTATCATCCTTGTCTCAGCAAAACGGCCAGAAATTGAATGAGCATGAATAATGAACCCTTTGCAATTGTCCAGGTCAGGTTGACAGCAATTTTGCCTCTGTCTATTGATAAACTTGGCAAAGGTTCTGCATTTCCAGGCACACAGAGGCCTTTCTTAATGGTTAATTCTCCAAAGTGAAATGCACCAAATTTGAAGTCTCTGTCATTCCTACTGCTGATGAATACGGTGATGGAGTTTGCAGAGCATTTTAATACAAGGAAAATCTACTTCTTACCCTGAACAGTTTTAATTTTAAAATCACAACTACAGGAACAGTAAAAGGTGGCTTCGTGTTGCAGGAATCCAGAGGATGAGATTTAAATAGTATAGACTGTCACATGACCTAAATTTTCAAATCTGGGTGTCTAAAGTTAGACACTGAAAATCAGGACAATTATTTTAGTCTTCCTACCCATTTTTGCAAGCACAGAAATACATTGTTAAGTCTCATATTCATTTTCTACGGAAGTAGTGCTGGTTTAGTTTTAACTTAGTGCTTTTTCTCTGAGGAGCTCTGAACGGTTTTATGAAGTATGTCAATGTCTTGGTAAAGAAAAGTTGATATTGAAGCACAGCAAAGTTGAATCTATGCTCTCATCCTAATATTAACCTGTCCTTTCAACCCAGCCTGGAGCTTTTGGAGGTATTTGCAGGGAGGATTATCTTTCTTGGCATCCTCCATAATCACTGGAGAATGAGAGGCTCCAGTTCTGAAATGTCTTATTGGAGCCAAATGTTGGTGCTCTGCATTCCATCTGAGAAGCTTTTTGTCTGGTGTCTGTCGAGGGAACCCAGATCTTGATTCCTATGCCTAAAAGTATCTTTGTGAGTACCTTCTTTTGTGGGGTTAATGCAGTATAAAAAGAAAACAATTTTCCCATGGTTGCCACATGAAGGGCATTTGTCCCTTCAGGTCCCACTTTTTCTTATCTAGAGACATCCATTGATCAAAATGCCTGAGTGGGGCTGGTAAATCTTGGCTTTGTCAAATATTTACTCAGGCCTTTCTCTTTGAAGGGCCTGGTGGGACACCCGTGTGTTGCACAGAAATGAGACCAGATTTTTGTGTCAGGTTTGTCTTTACGTAATCCATCTTGATTGGAGTCAAGTTAGGTGAAGAATGTGGTGTTAATTGGCTGGTCCCATTTGACCCATTTGTCCAGGCTGAGCCCTGGAGCCACCTAGAAAGCAGAAGGCTCAGGAAAAGCAAAAGGAGCATCCCAAATGCAGGCTTGTCTCAGAAGCTCTTTATCAAATTCTGAAAGCAAGGATTGAGACTCAGAGTTTATGTGGTTTGGGAACTTCTGGTGAAAATATTCTCATTGCAAAATGTCAAGTCTGTGTTACCCAGTGTTTTGTAGAAGTCCACCAGCTTTCTGTCAAGGAACAGTCCTTTGCCCAGGGGTGGAAGCAGGTGAAAAAGAGATGGATCCAGGTGAGCTTGCAAGCTACCAAGTGGGCCACTGTCTGGACTGGCCTGATTTGAGTGAGGAACTTGAACCTCGGTGTCTTCATGTCAGCCAAGTCACCTGCCTGCCAAATTGTCTGGTGATTTCCTGTGCAGTGTTGGAAAGAGTAGGGCCTTTCCATCCCTCCGTCTCCAAGCCAGTGAGCTCAGGACTCACAAGGACAGTGCAAGGCAAATCTTCAAAATTAAATCTTTCCTGGCCTGTGGAGATCATATGTCTCATCTCATCTCATCACTGCCCCCCTTTCCCAAGACTGTCTCAGAACACCAAATTCATCATACCTTTTCTACCTATAAAGTAAATATTGTTCCTTTAAAGGGAAGCTATACATCCAGTTCTGCATTTCTTCCTTCTACTCGGTAGATTTGTTTCTCATTTCAGACTCATTTGAGACCTGGGACTGTGCAAGATCTTTAGAAAAAAGACCATTTCCTTGTACTGTGTTTGTACAAAACCTAATTCTGGGGACCCTGATCCATGAAAGGTCTGAACAGCTCCTACAAGACAAATAATAATTTGGCAAATATAGACTTAACCTCTGCAAAACCAAATGCATTTGCTCATTGTTGTAGGGTGAACGGGAAAAAAAGAGAAATGCGCATGAAGAAAATGGCATCTGGTAGGCTGCAGGAAAATGGACCAGTCTATTAGGAATTAGTGCTAACAGGCCTCTAAGTTTCTTTCCTCAAAATTACTGCAGTCAAAAAAAATACCACTTCACGTTTGTGCTTAATTTCACCTCTGTTTATTCTCCTCTCCTGTTCCCTGAAGAATGTAGATGAGGTTTAAGTTAGTCTTAATAGTAATAGGTTTGGAATCTAGCACACTTTCACAAAATTAACTTTGCTTCTGTTGATCTGGGAATTAAAATGCTTCATTAATTTAGCAAGTCCTGGTTTGACAGCCAAATAATGCATTTTGTGAGTTGTACTTTTAAGTCTAAAATTCTTACCTGCAGCCCTCCGTGGATGTCTCTGACATTCAGGGCAGCTTGCAGATCTGCGTGGCCTGGAAAGGAGGAAAATGTGCCTGAACACACACATGTACAAGTGCTATAATACATTTTATATGAGTGACTGTGCTGTATCCAAGCATGTGTTTAAGTACTACATGAGTAGGCAACTACTAAGAAACCTGTTTCTTCCCTCCTCCACAACATACACTTGTTTTTTTCTTTTTCCTTTGTTGCTTTTTTCTCTCCTCCTTTACAAATGCAGCTCTACACAAGCAAGAACCTTTTTGGTAAAGGGAAAGAGGCTGGGAAGCATGATGGCTTTCTGTGCTGTATACTGGGGCTGGGGGAATGGAGCAAAAACCCCAAATATGTCTGTATTAGAGGAAGAGATTTGTTATCTCCCTTCTTCACACCAGACACCATGTGGTACTGACTCTTGAGAAACTGAAGAGATGCTGGTATCACCAAGTTCTCAACTATACAACTCTATAGAGCGTTCTCATGTTTCCTGTTCCAGTCATTCTGCATATGCTCTTTATCTTGTAGATGTTTTCCTCTGAAACATCCATGAGCTACATGAACCACAGTATGATCATGTATCAGGCTTGCAGACTGTGGTATTGCACAATACATACCTGCAGAGGACTTGTATGGTGCCTCCAGAGTTTTCCCTGACACAGAAAATGAATCTCTTCTTCATGTCTCATAAACATTCCCCCAAATCGCTTTTATTTTATCATGACTTGTCTCAAGGATCACTCTGGTCTGGGCTGTAAGGCACAACCCAAGCAAATGGCTACAGAACACAACCATGAAAAGACTTCAGGATTCTCAAGGCTCCATAAAACTAACTGCAAAGCACTAAAATATAAAACAAGTTGAAATAGTTTTGTTTTATTGGTGTCTAAAAATGCTTATTCCCCTTTATTGTCACCTCAGAGTGGTGCAGACCAGCAGTTTCACGAGGAAGTAATATAAAAGCAGGTACAGGTTCTCCAGCATGAGGCATCACTGGATTCCAGGTTATAAAAGTAGAGAAGTTTAGCCAGACCAGTAATCCCGCTGGATGAATACCCATCAGAGTTACCAACATGGTAGATTCAGCTTCATTTGCACTTTGTTTCTTTGCAACTCTGTGATTTACACCTCAGAATCACAGAATATGCTGAGTTGGAAGGGGCCCTTAAGGAACATTGAGTCCAGCTCCTCACCCTGCCTAGGACACCCCACGAGTCACGCCCTGTGCCTGAGAGCATTGTCCAAACACTTCTTGAACTCTCTTAGGCTTGGTGCTGTGACCACTGCCCTGGGGAGCTGTTCCAGTGCCCAGCCACCCTCTGTGTGAAGAACCTTTTCCTGATATCCAACCTAAACCTCCCCTGACACAACTTCAGGCCATTCCCTTGGGGGGTGTCACAGGTGAACTCAGAAAAGAGATCACTGCTGGTGTCTACAGAAATGTCACGCAAAGACAATCAACTGTAATTTTCTATTTGTGCACCCTGCTGAAAAAACAGGAATTTTTACCCATGCTAGATGAGGAAAATTTTTGGAATTTCTTTTCTCTGATCTAATTACCATAAGTCAAAAAGAGTCTGTAGATTCTGTAGCTGAGGCTAATTGTGTTTTGCTTGGGAAAGTCTGTGGAGTGAAAGGCAAGGTATGTTTTTGTGACATAGCAGCATGGCACTCTCTTTTCCCCCCATGCACTGCTTTATAACCTCAGTTATTTCAGATGTAGCTCCTCTTTAGTGCAGTTAATAGCGAAACTTAATATTTCTGTCTCTCTTTTGGGAGGGGTGGGGGAAGAGTTAATTTTGCTCTTCTGTTGTCTAGGAAACAGCGGTTGTACTTACTTCCCTTTTGAAAATAGATAGTGAATTCCACATTCAGGGAGCAATGAATAAGATAAAAAGCCACAAGATTAGAAGCTTGAATTAGACACCATTTGAGAGAGCAAAGATAAGTTCGTGTGTGCTGGAAACTTTTCGGTTGCACTGGAGTGGAGTGGGGAGAAGATCTGCTTTTAAAGAAGGTGCTCAGGGCTTTTAGGCTCTGGGCTGTTGGCGCTGATTCAGCAAAGTGTTTAACTAAGTGCCTAATTTTAATGATGTAGGGCCCCGCTGAGTCCAGGGCTGAGGACGTGGTCCGGTTTGTACATTAAGCACTTTGCCTCCCACCACTTGGAGAATTCAACCCTGTGCACATCATGCTGAAAATTATGAGATAGAGAGACACCAGCAATTGCGATCTGGGCTCCTGTGCTGAAAACAAGCCATCCATCCAATTTAGGGCTGTAAATACTAAAATTGGAGATGGGGTTAATGACTCAGAACAACAGAACAGGGAACAGGATTTAAAAAAAAAAAAAGCCTTGACGGTTGTCACAATGGGCAGCAAATGACAAGTGCATTTCAGTGCAAGTTTAAGACGATTATACTTGGAAGATGGAACTAAAATATAAAGCGAGGGCTGTATGCAACGCTGCACGTTCAACTGGAAATGTAGGTTATGTACTTGGTATTAATTCATGTCCCAGTGAACAGGAAAAAAAAAAATCTTTCTTTGATTCAGATGGGACTTGAGCTGTAGATTTTTCTGACTAAGAAGCTCTGGATAATTCTTTTCTTATGTATTATTAATAGTTCTATTACATTAAACCTTAGGTGTTCAGAATGATCCATCAGAGGTGTTTCTCCCCCCACTCTCAATCCGTTGTTCCCAGCTGAAGTCTAGGGTGCACCTGGGTAGGTGAATCTGCGCTTGCAAAACTGGCACACAGATGCATGTAAAGAGAGACACAATTTTCAGGACTAATTTCTTACAAGCAGTTCAGCAGATGTGTTTTCAAGAGGGATTTTAGTGTAGTCAAGGAGGTGCTGCCCTCCAAAAGGAACAGTTTGAAGAATTGCAGAGTCCTGGGGAAGAAGTACTAAAACAAATGAGCAGGAAGGGGGAGGGAGTGATAAAAAAGGAACGTGTTGGGAGTGGTGAAGCAGAAAGATTTTGTCAGGGAGTGAAGAACAGGTTTTCTGAATGTGTTTAAAGGTGTAAAAAAGGGCAGCCTCAGAGACAGTAATGCAGATAGTAAATCTCCCAGGGTTTGTGATTACTACGATGTGATTAAAAAAATCCCAACAAAATACAAAACCACTCAAAACCAATACAAGACAAAAAAAAAAAAGAAGTCACATGGAAAATCCTCCTGTCTCTTGTGCTAGTGATCACAAGCAGTCCCTTGTGAATGGGGTCACCATTGCTATACAAATATGCATGCCATGCTTCTGAGTGGCAAATTCCAGCCCCCTTTGAGGGGAGCTTTGCGAGAGGTTTTGGAAATAAATATGAATGCAAAACCTAAAAACCGAGAAGGAATATGGAAAATGGAAAACGCTCAGGAGGATTTGTGATGACTTTGCAGACTGGAAGTAGGATGCAAACTCCCAGGTTGGAAGATGTTTCCGAAATGGCAGTCAATTAAAATAATATGTGATAGAGGGTTGACAGTTTGGGTGTTTTCAAATGATCCAGCTCTGGCTTGGAGTGCAGTGGGTAAGGTGCAGCACTTAGTTGGATGTTCTCCTATGGCAGTCGTTAGTCACCTTTTCCCTTCCCATAGAGCACAGAGAGTCCTAATGACAGTGGATATAATGATGCCTTCAGGGATGCTTAAGGAGTAACACAGCTCCTATAGCAAGGTGCAGCCTGGTTCCCTTCGTCTCAGTTTCAGTGGTGTGTGGAGGAGCCAGGACATGCCTCGGAGGGGTTGTCAGCCCCCCTTATCACCCCAGAGCTGTTCGACAATTAGCGGCTGCTTCCTGCACATGGCCAGGAGTGGAAAGGGAGCTCCAACTCTGCCGCCTCACACAGGGCTGGAAGTCATTTGGCCTTTGCTGTAAAGAGGTGAGGAATGTGAGTTACTGTTCAGCGTGGCCTGTGCACTTCACCAGAAAGGGTTACCTGGCAAGGCCTCTTCGAGAGGCATCTACATCTCCTGATGAGCTTTGCCAGTGCTGCTCTTCCCTCATCGCTCTGACATCAACTTTCCTGAGCTGCTGCAGCCTTATGTAACTGCCCCAGCTCTCCCAGCAGCCTTTTCTTGGGGGGAAAGGTGCTGATTCACCCTGCACACAGGTGCTGCAGCACAGCTTTGGTTGCAGCTCTCAGGTCGGGCAGCACCTCTCCGAAGCAGAGCTAGGGAGTAGTAAAGAGAGGGGGAAAAGTTGGAGCTGGAGGAAGGTCACACTGCAGCACTCGTGTTTCTACCTCTCCCCTAGAGATGCTTGCAAGGAAAAGACAAACCTGATGGATGGTTGTATTTTCTAGAGAATGCAATGCAAAGCAAGTGGTTCCTGGCACTTAATAGACCCAGGGCTGTGTCTGTGCTGCTTTCAGAGGTTCACCTTCAGCAGGCTTTAATCCTGGCTGCCATGGGTCTTGCTGACAAAAGACACAGTGGCAGGGGCTGCAGAGTGAGCCACCCACATGCCTGGCCCCAGCAGAGCTGTGCCTAATGCAGAATACCAGCACCGATGTCTCTTTGCTGTCCTGGGTGATATTGTGGTGGTAATTAGCAGAACTCCGTCTTGCCCAGCTGCAACACCATCTCCCCACAGCTCTGTAGGTATTCACCCAATGCTGTGCTTGGTTATGCAACAGAGGTGGTTTCCTACATATGGATCCCTGTATTACAGTGGCTCATAGACACTTAGGGCTTAAAATAGGAATTACTGGCCCTGGCTCATGCAGCCAACTCAGAAATCTGGGTCTGTAATCTTGGGATCTTCTGTGCCCCTTGGTGGAGGAGAAAGGGCACCCCAGGACTGGATGTTCATCTCTTCCTGAGCCACTGGTGTACAGCAGATGGAAGAATGGCCTTGAAGGACCAGTTTCTGTCCACTGATTAGAAAAGGAGCCAACAGTGTGACTTACATAGCCTCAGGCACCTGAGGTGGGGCAAGATGACTTGTGGAAAGACCTAGGGATGTGGGTAGAAACCGAGAAAGGGAGGCATTTTAAAAATGTGCTGTTTTAATGAATATTTTCAAAGCAAAACAAAATTGAAGTCCTGGAGTAAGGCAGTCTACAAAATGCCAGACTTTGAAAGCCAAAAAGGAGGAGATACATGGCTTCCAGTGTGCAGAATGCACAATATATAAAAATATATTTTTGAAGACTTTTAAGATTCAGAAATCAGAGTCAAGAAGAAAAGAAGAGGTGAGGTGAAAAGGAATGAAGAAGGGTTTCAGGGTTTTCTTTGTTGTTGCAGTTTTGGTTTTTTCACTGCTCATCAAAGCCTCCTTCAGGACCTCTCCATCAATCAGCTCCAAGGACCTGTCCCAAGAAGTGCCCCCTCTAGCAAGGATTAGCTGTTTGTTGTGAACATGCTAATTTCTGATGGTAGTTCTGAGAGTGCATTTTCTTTCCTTGCTGATAGAAACCATATTAGCTAATAAAAATAATTAAATTCATATTCTCAAGATGTAATTGGTGATTATGCCCTCTAGGTGGGAAAAAATGCTTTCAGATGAGCAGAAGCATATATTCTCCATTCAGATGACTAAAATTCCTTAATTTCCGCAGAAGTGGACTGCAGAGAGAGTCGTATCCCCCAAGCCTGCACAGAAAGGGCATTAGCAGCCATTTCCTAAAGTAATTTATAGTATAGTTCACAGTATTATGCCACCTCTAACAAACTCTCTCCTCCTTTACTGCTTGCATGGCTGTAATTCCGGTTACTCTGTTGGGAATTTGGCTCTTGGAAAGCTAAGTGATTTATAAATTTTTAAGAAGTGATGCATACAGCTAATCTAAAGGAAAATGGGCTCTTGCAGCCTGTGCACCTGCTGTCTGGGAGGGGAGAGGATTTCTTGCAGGATTCCTCTGCTAAAATGGGAAAAACTCTGATAATCTTCAGGGTAGCTTGTTTTAGCAGACTGTTGATGAAAGGCCATTGCTTCTGGAGCCTAAAGCCTTCAGTTTACCCAGAAATGGTTAAAGCAAAGATACCTATTTTTGCAGCAGTGCTTAGTCTTGAATGGTCATATGAACTTCCCACCTGCTGGCTACTTTGTGTGAGGGAGCAGTTTTTTGTGAAACCATGGTGGCCTTTATTTAGGTCACAGTTGAGTCCCTTCTCCTTGCATCCCTCCCCAACATGCTTTCCGTGTGGAAAACAAACTCTTTCTAGGAAACAATTTGTTAACAGCCTCCTTCCTTCCAGCTGGGACTTCTGAGCCCTGGAGAAGTGTGGCGCAGAAGGGATGCAAGGCAGGGAGCATGGAAAGAAGTCCTCCTGGGTGAATTCATACCGTAGTAACTTGATATTTGATTTCTGGATGAATGCAGTTACTTGTGCAATTCTGCAATTGCCTCTGAAGGACTTCCTGTATGGAAACCCATGGCAAACATACACTTCAAAGCATATCTTAAAAGAATTTCATACTAATACATTTACCCTTGGTCCTTGACAATGTCCAGGTCAAAAGTTGCGTGGTGTTCTCACTCCCCTGGCACAAATGGCACCTGATGCAGTAGAGAGATGGAGGAGAAGCTGCTCTCTGCCCTGCTTCAATTGTTAGTGTGTCATTGTTGCTAGAGAAACACAAAACCTTGGACTGGGATTCTAGCAGAATAAAAGCCTTTCAATTCATATTTGATCACATTTAAAGGAGGGGGAAGGAGGGACCTTGTAAAAACCCTGTTCATCCACTAGAGAGCATATAGGCAGTGCTTCTCCTTGGAGAAAATAAAAATGTCAAGCTCTTATTATGCACAATAATGCAATGCAGTTTAAATGTTTACTGCTGTTCTACCCACCGCAGTTACAGATGGAGAAGAGAGTATGTGAAAACTGGAAGAAGGCTTTGCAAATATATAATTTTCATGTTCAAAAGCCTCTCACCTCCTTGTTAGTGTTTAATATCTTCTTGTTCTTAAAGAGCATTCCTATTCTCCCCATGGAAATATTAAATTATTTACAAAGTTTCTGAGAAATACAGGGGTGGACTTGAGAAGGTGCAGAGCCGATCTCTGCAAGGGCGTTTTATGGCTTTTAGAGGATTCCAGTGTTTCATTTCTGGCTGATGTGGTTGGGAAGAAGCTTCTGCAAACAAACTGATGTGAAGCTGCTCATTCTGCAGATGATCAGTGCAAGAAGCTGGCACTGAGAAGGTGATATCCTTTGAAGTCTAATGATATTAATGTTGACTCTTAAATATTTCATAGCTGTTACTCTTTTGTAGTGATTTTAGTGCTTGAGTTAAGGAGCACATTTTTTTTTCATCATCTAATTTCCATTTTTCCCCTGTAAACTGCCTCGCTCTGTGTGTATACAATACACGTATGTCACTTCAAATTTAAACCATGGGGATCTGCATGCATTAAATGGATAGTGGTACACCCCACTAATTAATTAAACTTTTTTTTTCCCCCCATGGGTGTCAAATTTACTTTTTCCAAAGGCTGTTTGTTAATACAGTGCATGTTAGAGGCAGTTTTTTACAGCGGAATACATCGCTGACTTTCTCTGCTGCCCTAGTTAACCTTATTCCGTCCATCTGTAGGTTACAGACGATTCCACTTACACTTGTAACCTGCTGTGAGGGCTAGGCATGAAAAATAGTATAGAAAGCTCAGGTAACTCCTCTGATACATGTCTTTTCATCTGGATTTTTTTATGCTTGTTTTATTTTGTGAAATCCTTCGTAGTGAATTTGCTACATTCGTATAGAGCAACATGGGTTTGTTGAACATTCATCACGTGGCCTTTCCTGGTATATTTTTACTTTTTGTATGCCATGATTCTGACTTAGCCATTGGCAAAATATTTGTGTTGCACTTGGATACTGGATGGATTTCCACTGACAGTAATGGACAGTCTGGTCAGGATTTTATTTGCCCTCAGCATCAAGCAAAACTTTCTTTTTCTTGCCTTTTGCAAGTGATCAATGGATCCACTTAGATTGTAACCTGGAGTTAGGAGCAGAATTACATATTAATATCTCTCATTGCAATAAAACAACTGTTAAAGTCCCTTACTTTTCTAAGGAAAAGAATGGGATTTGTTTAATTTTAACTGCCTCAGTAGTGTACTGGTGCATATATAAATGCTGATGAATGAAATCAAGCAATTAGAATTAGAAAATCATAACACAACTCATCTAGTCATTTCAGCAAGTTTGCATTTTGATTCTGATTGATTTTTCTAATATTTGCTAAGTGCATATGTATCCACAAAGGCTTTTTATCCATATGCTGTATTTTTAAAATGCCAACATGTTGACTTCTGGGATCTAGATCTGTTGTTTGACAGCATATTATGATTTAATTTCTGTTATCTGAAAAACTACACCATTAAAATAGCTGACGCAGAATTTAAGCATGTCTGTTCATTGTTCTCTTTTTCAAGGTTTTTGGAAATTACACTTGCTGCCTAACACTGTAAAGTTGGTTTACACTTCAGGCAGGGTTATTTTTCCTCTTTGAATGACAGCAAGTATTTGTGTGCATGTATGCAAGTGTGACATGACAGTACAAAGATAGATGCCTTACAGTTCTGTTTTTGCTTTTTAATTGATATTTGGATGATATAAAGCAAGCAACTGCCATATGACAATGAAGTGGACCAACTTTCCCAGCTGGATGTCATATTTGACGAAGTATGTAACCAGAGAAACTGTGAATTATGTAAAGTGCTAAATAGGATTCTGGGTGTAACTTACTACCCTGCGGGCTGGAAGATACTGCTTGTTATTTACTTGCACTTTCTGAAGCAACATTATTCTGGGTGTTTCTCAGAAGTGCTAAGCTTCGTTGTTGGGGAAAAAAAATTTCAAGGAGTGAGTGTCATACTTCTGGTTTCCTATGGGGAAGGAGTGGGAGGTTTTGGAAGGCTGGATGTGAGTAGTATTGAGTATGATTTCTTGAACTCTTGTCTGCCATGCCTTGCATGTGTCTGCTCTGCTGCCTCCAGGTAGGGACCAGGGAGAGCCAGATTTCCTGATAGCTCCTGACGAGGATGGATGCTGCTGTCTGGGTTCACTGAGATAAGAGTTCCTTGGGCTTGTTTGGGGTGGTGGCTGTGTTTTATATTCTGTGTTTACCTCACCAAGGAATATTTTATTTGCTGGTTGATTGTGTCCCTCTGTGGCTCTGTGCTTGTTTCTTTTTCAGTTAAACTGAATCACATAATTTATTTTTACATATAGTTCTTGAAAAGCCAGTTTACTAACATCAGGCACTTGCTTTGCAGCATAAACTTAATGCAGCCTCTCTGAAATAGACACTTTAAATTTTAACCTCAATATAAAACTTGCTACTTTATTTTTTCTGCTTTTCACACTGCACCTGCTGTTCTTCCTCAGGGTCCCTGGGTTTGTTGTTGGGCCATGTGCAGCCCATTCTTATTTATCAACCACCACGAGTGTCGTAGGTGATCTGTGGAGGCAGCCAAACTTTTTGCAGTAGCATTCAAGTTCTGTCGGGAGGTTGTAGCCACATGAGGGTGTATGAGTTGGTTTGGTTGTAGGAGGAAATAGTCTTAAGAAGGGCCAGATTTGGTGAAGAGTTTTGCTCTTGTGCTAAAAATTGTTGCTTCGTGATGCATTAGACTGGACTTTTACAAAAACTCACTACTCAGAGCAGATAACTGGAGTCATAGTAGGCGTGAGGTTGGTGTTTGTGGGAGGAATGCATGTCAGAAAAAAGTTCATGTCCATCAGTTGTTGAGTGTTTTTGTTATGATGAGGCAGTATTAGCTGCTGAATCAGGCCCTGAGCTCAGGGTTGTCTGCTGTCTCTGGCCCTGCAGGTGAAGAGACAGTCCAGGGGACCTGCCAGGTTTCCATCTTCTGGCAGAGGCAGCTCACCTTGTCTGTCCCTTCATTAACTGGAGGGGACAAAAGTGAGTGATGCTTTAAATACCCAAGTTTTGAAATAAATAATTCAGCTGCTTTCCATTTTATATTTCTGCACTTTCAGGTTCTTTTTTTTCCTTCATGTTTCTAGGGGTCTTTCAAGGCTGATGGTGCTGTTTAATGGGAGAGATGAAAGTTTTCTACTCTTCTATGTGTGGGCATTATGCAGGGTGGAGAAAGTCCAGGGAGAGGCAGCAGCGTGGCTGGGAGAGACAGTCTTGCTCGTGCTGAGACTTTGGTGAATGGCAAACCTTCTTTCCTAAAGACCTGTCCAGAGACTTTCTTGCTGTTGCAGCTAGCAAAAGGCTCAGACTTTTTCAAAATCCTGCTGAAGGAACAGGAAAATATCAAGAACTAGAAAACACCTGCATTATACCTTCTTACAAAACCTTCCTGGCTTTTTGGCAGATGAAGGGAAGACTTGGTGCACGCCTCCAGGAAGATTTAGGTTTCAGCTCGTGGGCATTTTCCTGCATAAAACCTTGTTCAAAGTATGTTGGATCAGCTTACAGAGCAGTTCTGTTGGGTGCAATACACTGGGAACTGCTTTCTCGCATAATCCAAATGTTTTGGGGGCAAGAAAAGGAGAGTGCTGCTGTGGTGGTGACTCACAAGAGTCTCGTGCTGCTGTGTGCTTCACGTTCACGTGTGAAGCTGTGTTCCAGCATGAAGACAGAATGCACCAAGGCACAGGTGGTTGCTACCATGAGCATGTGCCTTTCTTGAGATCTGTGCTCATTTTGAGCTTTGAGGTCTGCAGAGCTGGGTGAAAAGGACAAGAGATTGTTACTGCACTGGTGTGGTGGGAAGGCCTTGCAGAGCCCCTGCAAAATGACAATTTTTGTGTCAAAGCCTCACGAATCTAATAACTTGTAAACAGCTTATCCTTCTCCAACTTTCCAAAAGTATTGTATTTTCACATAAATTCTACCTCTTTCCTATGAATACAGCTATCTCCAATTACAATTCTATGATTTTTTCACTCACACATGAACCTTTACTATAAACCTTTACCAGTTTACTATAGTAGCTTTGAGACAATGCAGCAATATGTAAACTGAAAATTTACATATGCTGCATTGCATATTTGAAAATTCAGAAATTTAAATACTGCTGTTGGGACTTCGATCCATCTGTCAGAATTCAGGCAGTGGTGTAGCAGTTGTTGCCCAGTAATTCCTGTTGCACAATGCAAAACTATTAGGCTTAGCAAGAAGGTGTTAAAAATGCAACCAAACTGAATTTTCAGTTGATTTCCTGGTTTTAGCATTTAGATTTAAACTACAGTATGAATGTCAAGCTTCCCATCTGGGCCTCATCAGTTAAAACTTTTCTTTTGGTAAATGTAGTAATGAGTTTCTGCTTACTAATTTCACTGTAAGGCTTTAAAAAAAAATAACCATTGAGACACTCAAGTGAAAAGGAAGTTTGATATGTGCTGTGTATTTATTTCAAGTGCATAAGCACCTTAATGAAAAAAAGAAATGTGATATTTCCCCCTTCTTTATTAACTTGTCAAAAGTCTTGGGCTAAAAATTGGAAAATTTTATAGCCTTCAGTGCACTGTATTCAAGTTCTGCTTTTAAAAGCTTAAAGTAAGATTTTTTTTAAATTGATTTACTAATTTCCAAAAGGTTTCCAATCCCAAGTATCCTAGTTTTGTAAAGTTTTGTGGATCTTTTCCTTTTATGATAGTTGATCATTGTGTCCTATATCTAAGTTGTTAGTTATGGGGAAGAATTACGAATATAATTCTCTACAATCACCATTATTATCTCTGTCCTTCCCAAAATAATGCAGAGCTTAAATATATCATCTTTAAAAGATACATTTTTTTTTCAGTTTTCATACAGCAAGTAACCAGTGCTCAGACTCATCTCAGGGTCTTTTAAAATACCACGTTCTGCTGGCCATTGTTGGATATTCAATAATCTCATTTTTCACTAGAAATGTTGGGTTTTTTCTAGAAGTCATCATGCAACCTTCCGCTTTCAGTTTGAATTTTGAGTCCAAGTGATTTTTTTATAAACTTTTACAGCATTTGCTCTGTGCCAAAATCCAGCCTTTTCAACTTTTCCAGATTTCTTTTCCTGACTGTGTTCTGCAGCGAGTTAAGCCCCGCTTTTCTGTATTAGTTAACCTTTTGCCCTATAAATATTCGTTAATGGAAATTTTTCCCAGTTGGCTCAGGTTTGTGATAGTCAGCGAGCCTGGGCTGATAAGGAAACCCCGCTGCCAGCGTGCCGAGGAAAGCATTAAACCACGGCTGTACTCCTTAGTGCTCCTGTCTTTACCTGCCCCAATCGCATACCATTACACTTGATTTATCCAGTGTAACGTGATCCTTACACAAAGCCAAGCCTTGGTTGTCATAAGGCCTTCCATTTTCATGCCTTTCTTATCTCTTTTCCAGCTGCATTTTCCCCGGTGCAACAAATAGCTCTGATGTAAAACTTTCAGGGTAAAAGGAGCCAGGACTAAATTTGTGCAGCTTGGGTTTGGATGGGACTTAGACACATAAATGTAGCTTGGGGGTTTTTTTTATTTTTTTATTTTATTCTATTCCCTTTTAGCCTCTTGCTCTCTGATTTCTTTTTATGATATTAATCACTTTGCTTATCTCAGCACTGGAGTACTGGAGATATGAGCGGTGAGATGCACCATTCTGTAGCATATACTGTTGTCTACATGTTTTCTTGATCTGCCTGCAAGTGCCTGGGGAGCCCGGCTGCAGCCACCTCAGGCTGCATTCTGGGGGGATGCAGGGGGCAATTTTGCATTTCATTGTGCATTTAAAAGCTAAATAAACTAAAATATGCACAATTCTTCCATAATAAGTCCCACCAGAGCACCTTCCTCGTCAGACTTTGACATAAAACAGCTCTTAGCACTGATCTTTGGGTTGGATCAAGCTTACAGTGTGTTTAGCGAAGAAAACTTTCATTCATGTGTCCCTGCGAATTAAAACAATCAAAGAGCTTAGAGAAACCTAAAACAAGCTGCAAAGTGGGAAGGTGCTGCAAAGTTCAGGTGATTAAAAATAATATCATGCCTTTAGAAGTCTTAAAATTGATGGAGAAATGCAAAATTTCTGTGACACAAAAGAACTTCAAAATCTAACCATATCTATTTCTTTGACTTAAGAACTTTCTTTCATGTTCTAATTTTTTTTTTTCTTTGAAGCCACATAGACTGAAAACTTACTTTGCCCATTTTTAAAAGGGAAACCCAAGGACCCCCTGCAATCAAATTGGTTGCGTCCTTCCAGTTTTGATTTTGATTTGTACTGAGTATTTTTGGATGCATCAAAAACATGACTTGCAGTCAGAATATGTGTCCTTGTCAACATTTCAGTAAGCAGAGGTCAGACCAGAACATGAGAATACAACTTACATATTCATGGTTGCATAAATTGTCCCAAAAGAAGGTCTTTTATGATATGCTGTCCATTTGCATGCTTAGTTAATAGTTTAGTGGTCACCATGAACATGTCAGCTGCTTCTTTACTGATAAATTTTATTTTATTTTGCGTAAGCCTACATACTTTTTCAGACAAGAGAATTAGTGTAATCTCTTTCAGAGTGATAGCAACATGAGTTCGGTGCCTACAAGAAGGGATCATAGCACTGGATGTCTGTTAAAAAGGAAGAAGTCTTTGAAATACTCCATTCACCTATGCAGTTAAAGTAACTAGAGATTCAAACAGTCCTCAAAACATTGATGCAACTTCACTGTATCTGTAAGTCTGTAAGCACCTGCCTCCAAAACAAACAAAAAACCAAACTGTGAGAAAAGAGAAAGTATTTGAAAGATAAAGCAACTATAAACAGTTATTGTACTGAAGGTACGGCAGTTTTTTAACAGTGTGGATAAAAGAAATGGGGCAGGAAAATCATAGGAAAGATAATGTAAACTTTAATGAAAACTTATGTGGTTTCCATGAATAGCTTTTAGGGGGTTTGGTGGAAAAGCCATTTCATAATAGAATAAAATAATAAAGGCAGTGATCAGTGGTAGTCAGGGCCACAGATGCAGCCATCTGAAGATGAAGAAACCCAGGTGTGATCCAGCATTGCTTTGGTCCCATTTTTGGTGGCATCTTTGTCACCAATGACTCTTCTCAGGAATGTTTGAGGGTTTCTGCTCTAATCAGCTCCATGCTGCCCTGAGCACAGGGATCAAAATTCTCTACTATTCTCAGTCTGACTACAGCAAAGCTAAACCTGCCTTCAGCTGGGATAGTTGCAATGGTGAATCAACCCCTGAGAAGAGGTGACAGAGTTACAGGGAAGACAAAATGTCAGGCAAGGAACAAAACCCCCACCTGCTTACTAGTGAAAGAAAAGACGGTGACCTAGTTTCCCTTTCTTCATTAGGATGTGGTTTAGCAAAATTGCCACCATGTGCCTGCAGAGGTGATGAACCCCAGCCACACCACAGGGCTCCCCAACACCTGAGCTGTGCAGAGCCCTGCATCATCTGCGCTGCAGATCATCTGCCATAGCTCTGGGGGCAAAAAAAATTCAGTCCCAGAGGCAGCAGGTAGCTCCTGAGAAACACAGGGCCTCTGCCAAACCCCTTGTAGGAAGCAAGAGGTGAGTTAAAAGAAGAGCAAGGGCTGTGGCAGAGCCTGCACAGGTTCATCCGCCCTGTGTTCGTGCCTCCACCCCTCACAAGCACAGCCACTTGCCAAAGGAAACTGCAATTTTTATGAATGTCTTGAATGGCAGCCAAGTAATTACCTTCAGGAAATTTTCATGTTGCTAAATGATAATCTATAGAAAGTGAATGGGGAAGACAGGCTGGAGGGGGGAAGCTAAAAGTTTTGTAGTATAATACACAACCATCCTGATTTAGAAGCTATGTATAGGAAGATCTAGGTATGATCTTCAGGGAAATAGTCTGTTCTGTAAGCGCTAATCCTAGGAGGATATTTGGCCTTTGGTGGATATTCACAATGTCTGCATACTGGACTCAACACATTGAATTTTGATTCTGAACTACCCAAAATTAGCATTGAGCAGTACCAGCCTACTGTAACAGTGTCAGAACTTTGCATGTGACTTTTCAAGAATCCAAAAAACATCTCTGCTGAAGAGGCTGTTTCCTCAAGCTGACTTTCACATTCATTTTTGGTTTTTTCACTGCTATTAATTTATTTCCTGCACTCCATTAAAAATGGCATTTACAGGTCAAGGAGCATTAAAATGATTTCATTTGCAAAAAAACCCCCAAAAAACAAAACAACAACCACAACTGCAAAACAACAGCAAAATCCTCTCTGCCTTTGTTGATTGTGCAGTTTACCAAAGATTTACATTTTTCACATCTGTTGCCCTCCCATTATAGTTTTCATCTTGCATGTAAAATTGATACAGCAAGATAAACAATCTCCCAGTGGCTGGAGAAGGAAAGCTTAATAATAGCTCTGATTATTTTTTTAACCGAAATGATGTAAACCAGCCTGTATTTTTTATGATGTCACAACTAGTGGAGAGTTTGACATTATCACATTAACTGCTAATGTATAAATGCAACACTAATGTACTAGAATTAAAACTTTGTATAATGAACTTCCCTTGGTTCAGCCGTTAAAAATACATTAATACTCTGTCTTGCAAATTGGACCTGATGCAATTTTATTCATCAGTAACTAGTTTCTGGGAGGTTTTGTTTGTATGGATATCTGTGTTTATTTTCTGAAAAATTATTCTGACTTCGTCCTTTGCAAAGCAGAAGTCAGCAACATCTCAAGTGCACTTACACAGCCTTTATTTTATTTTTATTTGCAAGAATAGTAGCCAGAACAAGGAAACTCAGTCTCCCTCCTATCTTGTACTGAAGTTGGCCAGCTTTATCCAGGGCTGTGTGCTTCAACATACCCATTTGTAAAATTCGTGTGTTACCCATCTCATGTGCAAACTGAAACTTAATTAACAAATGTTTGTAGCTACTTTCACATCCTCCTAGGAGTCACCCTGTATGAGTGCAAAGCAGTTGTTGCTGGGACATGAGAACATTGGAGCAAAGGCTTTTTTGGAGATGGAGAGCAAGTTACAAAGGGCTACATGGGGGGTTACTTTAATTTTTTTAAGATACTTTGGAATCTTTAAAAAAATCCCCATTTTGAAGCAGGTAGGGCACAAGACAGCAAAAGATACCTCCCATATAATAGGTATTATTTCTTGCATCCCCCTTCTACAACCTGCATGCATCAAGGTTTTAAAGCTCTTAAAAGCAAGCTCTGAGTTGAACAAAAAGACTGCTTGGAACAGCAGTGGGCATGTCAAAGCACACTTGAAGATAACAGCTGTCAGGACACAGGAGAAGAAAATGCAACCAAGTACACAGGCTGCAGGAAAACGTGGCTTTGGGCATTTTGCTTTCACTTCAGTAGTTTTAACCCTTTGTACTCCAGAAATTATTTTTAAAGTTGGGGGAGGACAAAGGGGGAAAAAGTCCTTTGTGAGCTGTTTCTGAAAATTGAAAATACACAAATAACTAGTAAATAGCTGCTGGGTCACCGTTATAAAGTACAGGCAGGGCTCCATTTAGACAGCTTGGCTTTTATCTGATTGTGAGCTGTGTACTTCCTCATACGGGAACTACCGCCAACCCAATTTTAATCAGTTGCAATTTTGTTTTTGCATCTAAATTAGAATAGCTTGGATTGAAGGGGAAGTGAAAAGAAATGTCTGTCAAAGCATTTTTATAAAGCAAGAACTCTCTCACTTTAGTTTCATCATGTATCTTGAGTCTGATATTCTTCATTTTACCCAAATATTACCAGGATTATTACTCTAGTGTATTTTACATCAGCTTTCTGCTTGCAAAGCTAAATAAACAGTTCATGAGCCATGCTGGGAAGTTTCCCTGAAGACCTTGCTCTTTAAAACATATAAGTACAAGCATGACTCAGATTGGTGATGGAGAATGGAAACTTTCAGTTCTGCTGTTGTCTAGAATCCACCTTGATTTGGGAACAACCAAAAATATTCCTTCCTGATGACCGCTCGGGGGCCTCTGTGAAGAGACTCAGCGGTATCAGTTACTGCAAGTAAGCAGACACGTATTTGGCACATGCCTCGGCAGAGACCAATGTACCTCCCAGCCAAGCTGAGGGACGTTAGCAGGACAGCGCTTGATTTGTGACTAAATTCCAGCCTGTGACCCAGCAAAGCTCCTCACCACTGAGCCTGTTGCTCCTGCACTCTCCGCCTGCATTATATCCAGTTAAAAAGAAAATGGCTAAATACAAGTTTCTGATAGCATCTGCTCCCATGCCTGTTGTCTGAAACAAAGCCTAATTATCACAGCCCCTTCCTTCATGTTTTCTTTTGACTTACCCAGTTGTCTACAGCTTTGATATCTAGAGCATAAATGCCAAGGCTGAAACGTGCATTCAATTAGATGACTCTTGACTGACCTACATAACAGTTCATTCATGAGATAATGTGACCTGGAGTCATGGAGATAGAAGGCAGTTGATTGAGCTGGCTTGGCTGTGTACACTGCAAACTCTCCAGTGATTGAGGAATCATCTAAAATTAGCCATATGCTGTACGTTGTCGAGAGCTTTTCAGACCCAGCTCTGTTTCAGAGATTTTATTTTTTATGAGATGGGCGTATAATTTGTCACATTGTAATTCTTTAATGCTTAACTTTATTAGCATGAGGTACTTGGGTATCAAATAAAATGAGCAATTAAGTGATTTATGCTTAAGGTCTGCTCTCAGTTCAGGGCATAGGTAGCCAGCCTCCCATGTAGGGGCGAGAGCATGCACAGTATTTACCACTTCCTTCAGAGAGCTACAAAATGGTGCTTTTTGAAGATGAACCTCGTTGTGCATGTAAATCCCAATTGCCTATTACTGCGCCGCAAGTTAAAATGTATTTTGTATTAAAGGTTATTGTGTGTTTGTAGAGAACCACAGGGTGTTTTCCCTAGCTTTTGCCTACTGCATTTGTGAACTCGCAGCTTTCAGCTGTGGGGGAAAAAAAAAAAGTTAACCAGGGAGCGAATGGTTTCAGCGTAACGATTAAGCGACAGTTTTTGTATTGCTGAGCCACAAAGGAAGCTCAGATAAAGGTTGTAGGTCGAAAAGAAACCTTGAGGAGCATGCTCGTGAAGTGAGGCACTTCAAGAAAAGCTGCAGCTGTCACTTCCACATCTGAGGGACTGAGGTATTTCAACCATTTTCTTATTCTATCTTGTCTTAAAGATTCATTACCAGAATAATGTGAAATTATCTGGTGTCCTCTGGGGCACAAGTTCTTGCATTTTTATTTTTTCCCTCGGTAAGTGTGGTAGGAGCAGTCTGTGCTCTGTCATGTCCAGTTCCTCTCAGATGGAGCCGCTTCGGAGCTGACTGATGCATGTCGCGAGGAGGATGGGGGGACATTTTGTACAGCGAGACTGTGGGCTCTTCAAAACGTATTTGGGGCACAGCACCATGGTTCCTGAGGCTTTCTCTTTTAGCAGATGCATCCCGTGGGGGTTTTACATGCGTTTAAAGAGCAGGTTGCTTGCTGCCTCCTTCTCTGTCTCTTCCATGAGCTGGTTCTGTGGTTAACTCTGTGCTGACACAGTGGTGATCCTCTCTTGGGGAGGGTAAATATTAATCAAAATGCTGAGGAGCTGGCTGTCAGATGTCCAGCAGGAGGTTTCCTGAGAGCCTTTTTGTGAGTTTCTTAGGGGTTTGGGTTTTTTTTTTTAATTCACGTTGTATAAGAAATAATAAGGAAGTGACAACCTCCACAGCAGTAAAAAGGCATTTAATTTATTCTTTCACATTGTGCATTTTGCAGTGCTTTTGTATGATCTTTTTTTTTTTTTTATGATGCATATACATTGTTTGGCTTTGAGTGAATAAATTGTTGGGAATGCTGGAGAGAGGAGCAGCAGAGAAACTTTTATATTTTGCATGAGTTTTTTAGTTCAGACAGACCACTTGGGCTCCAAGCTGAGGCTGAAATTGCACAGGGCCCAATTAGTGCCTGTTACCTTTGCTGTTTGCTCTTGATCGGTTACAGAGACAGAGGTTTAATTAAGCAGAAATGGGGATGTGGAGTTAATGTTCATTATAACTAAAATCGAAACAGCTGTTTACCTTGCTGAAGCCTTGTGTGTTAATGTCCATAAATCTCACCTCGAGGAGAGCTCGGAGGAGCCAGCCCCTGTACACGCCTTTCCAGATACTGTGTGATATCATTTTACATACTCATTTTCACAACATTTCCTAATCATATTAATTAACACATTAGGGTATAATTCTTATTGTCTGCAGAAATTACTTCAATTAAAACTATTAACATATTATCATGTTTGTCATAGTATTTGCAATTTGTTTTGTTACTACTCAACAACTACTCCAGCAAACCCAAATGTTTGAAACCAGCATAAAATTGTCATGGCTGCACTTTTCCTCTTAACTGTCACATCAGGTCTCACTGTAAACTTCCTGAATAAGCTCTGTTTCTGTGCTGGGGTTTCCTCTGTGAAAAACAAAAAAATATGTGAGAGGCCATGACTCTCCTACAAGTTGAGGCCAGAAAGATTTTGTCTTGATTAGGCTCTGCAGTGCCTAACAGGAGTGTGATCACTGTGCAAGTACATACGGAAAGAGTAAATAATTACAGTGGAGCACAAGACAGTAATGGATAGAAACTGGTCACATTCATGTTAAAAAATTAGTAGGTTTTTTCTTTTCTTGGTCAGAGCTGTGAGTTTCTGCTCTGGCTGTCTTGGAAGAGGAATGAAGGCAAGAGGCTAGCTTTAATATTGAACATTTTCAGACTCAAAATCTTCTTACAGGCAAGTGAAATGTGCTCCCTGTGTAAGAAGCCAAAACTTGTTGTTAGTGTAATTGAAATCTTAATGGTCTTATCAAAGATTATTATTATTATTATTATTAATCCAGATCTACTTATTAAGAGAAAAGAAAGAACACTGTTGTGGGGGAGGAAAGCTTCAATAAAACATTTGAAATGAATATAGACATATTTCTGAGTGTCTACTCCTATCCAAGCTGTTTTGCTCACCCTTACTCAATGAGCTTTAATTTTTGGAGCTGGAAAGTGGATAGGGCAAGAAGACAGATACCAAGGGCTTCATTGGAAGAGGTACTTTGATAGTGGGGCTTTCTTCTTCCTCTTTGCCATGATGAGAATGATGTTCATGGTTTCCTAATCCTCATTCTGAGTTCTACTTCTGGCTGTTTTAATGGGTTTTTTAATGTTTCCTAACATTCTTTTACACCTTACTCTTTCTCCCTTGGATTGCAACACCCGTTCAATATGTATGTGGCATCTTACATATGTTGGATACTTTTTCTGTCTTACCCTAAGACCACAGATTTGCATTTTGTTAGGCAGCTCTAGGTGAGTTTTTGTAGCCCTGGGGTCTTGAATATCAGTCTGTGCCCAGTCTGATGCCTGCTCGTGCCTCCACTCCTCTGCGCTGTACCTTGTGTTGCCAGTTCCGGGTTCTCCGTTATGGCACCGGGTCTGTGTTCCTCTGCACTCCGTTGTTACCTGTTGGGATCATAAATATTTCATCCTGTGCAGAGTAACTGCGAGTTACTACGTAATCCACATCATTATGCGAAGACAAGCAAAAGCAAAATATATTGGGCAATAGCCACCTGGCCATTAAGAAAATTGCTGCCACAGCTAAAGCAGCTAAAATGAAGCTCCAGGTTGGGCAATACAAGTGTAGGCAAGCCTGACGTGCCTGGGGCTGGGGATGTGCAGGCTCAGCACAAAGTCTGTGTCCTATTACTGGCATCACTGGGCTACGGGACGTGAATGAGATCACTATTTGGGTTTACTCTTATTGGCTGGGTGACACAGGATGTCCTTTCTGGTGTTGGGTTTGTAGAAGCACCTTAAACTGTTGAAATAGAAAGGGAGAGCTTTTCCTTTACAGAGCAGGTGTGTATTGGTGTCGTATTAGCAGGCAAGTTGAACAGAAAACAAGAAATTTTATCTAACTGAGGTAGATAATTGCTATCATTATTCTAAGCCATATGTATTCTATTCATCTTCATGATATTGCTGTGACAAAGCTGTTATCCTCCTTTACAGATAGAGAGTGTTTATCTACAGTTGCCCTAGGACGCCTCTATAGTCAATGGAAAGACATTTCTACCTCCATTTTAGTCCACCTGAAGTCTGAATTGCCCTCTAAAATGATTATTTCTCTTCACGGACTAAACAGGAAATCCCACACACATAAATTTAATAAATCTGAGCCAAAGAGATTAGAGATTTGTCTGCAGCAGATGAGTTTCAGAGCCTGTGCTTTCACAGCTGTTACTAGTAACTAGCTTAGCTTAAATTTATTTCATATATGGAATATATAGGTGACTGCTATAGTTTAGATTGTACCATTGTTATACACCAAATTAGACGTGTCCAAATGGCTGAGTGTGGAATTCTATTTTCATATTTTGGATGAGGAGATAATGCCCTAATCAGGTCTCGTCTATCTAATGTGCTCAGTGGCACTACTCAATTCTTTTCAGTTTGGCTACCACTCCAAACTGTTGAACCATCTGCTGATAGCAGGCGAAAAGATGACAATATAATAAATTACTAGAAAAAGTTAAGATGCCTAACATCTGCTCTCCACCAAGCTCGAGCATCTTCCCTGAATTGATGTTCTGTCATCTCTTGACACAGTAAGGGAAGATGCCTGCTCTGAAGCTGTTGCAAATTCAAATCATTTGCAGCTGGACCCACATTCCAGGCATCCATCCTAGGCCTAAATAGGGAATAAAAATAGAGAAGGGAGAAGACAAAGGCAGGAGAGCAAATAGCTTCTCAAAATACCTTAAGAAGTTCCTGCCGCAGGTAAAGGCCTTTGTCTACTCATTATTCATTATGATTAATGAAGAAATACCTAATGATGGCAAGCAGAATTTTGCAAGACAGAAATAGAAACTGCTGCCTCTCAGAACCACATGACTGTCTGTCCTGGAACTACGTTCTGCGTAGTGTTTTAATCAAATAACAGTTTGCTTAGTAGCAATGGACCACATTGGTTAGTGCAAACAGAATGCAAATGTGTTCTAGATAAGATTATGTAGCTCTGAAGGTGCTGGTAGGCAGACACTGTTGAGAAAATATACACATAATATTTATTTAAAACGTTCCTGGAGCCTCCTTTGGTGTTATTAGTCTGTCATGAAAATCTGCAAACACATACTTATCAGAAACTCACTGCAAAACATGAGGCAGTTAGTGAAGTCAAATAGAGAGGGTGGATGCCATAGCAGAGCACAGTTAATGGTTGAGCTGTGACTTAACTTACATCCAAGTGCAAACATAATTAAATTAGGAAAAAGTCCTGAACCAAACATAGGAGGTGTAGCCTGCCTGGAATGCAAAGATGAACCTGGATCCCATCCTACTGCTTCAGGCTCCTGAAATAGAACTGGAGGAAACAGGAGTCCAGAGCTGAATCCAAGTTAAAAGGTGTAAAACAAACTAGTAGGTGCCACAATGTTCTGCTCATTATTGTGGTACAAACTTACACAAAATTAACTGATCTAAGAGGAAAGACTTATGGACTGGAAATTTGGTGTGCATTAATTTGGGAGATTTGCCTTACATTAACTAAACCCAAGTTGTTTTTTAGTTTCCTTTTCTAAGTTTTTTCAAGTCTAAAAGCATCCTCTTAAGACGTGATTTCTGTAAGCATAATAATTGATTTCTTCTCTGTTCCTAATTTCTCTCACATACACAGCCCTATCAGCTGCTTACACAGTGAACAGGTGAAGGAGGGGCACTCCTTCAGCACAGACACCTCCACAGTAATCTCCTGTGATTTTAAGCTCAGTGAAATTCCACTGGATCTAAATTCACCTTAAGCAGAAGGATGATCCTTGAAAATAAATACGAAATCATATAATGTAGTTATAATTCATAAAAGAATACAAACGTAAAGAGAGTAAATACCTAAATACTCCGGTAGCCTTTAGTATATAGTAAAGCAACTGGATTTGGTCCTGGAGAGTGTATTCCACAGTGTATTCCCATGAGTCCTGTTCTGCCACAGATCTGTCATCCATCCATCCATGAAAATCTATTCCTTCAAGTCTAGATTAGAAAATGCTTCCCCCTGTTTTTTCCTTGTAACAGTAGTGTTCATCATTCATTCTGCTGCTTCTCCTTACCTCCTTCTGTCTCCTGGTTAGACCATGGGGCTGCTGGCTGGTGTTCCATAGAACCAGCAAGTTTTTCCTGAGCTAGACCCAGCAGAAGCAGCAATGAAGTTCTATTTTAGCTTCTGTGATTTGGCAAGCACTGGCTATGATGTGATAGTAAGTGAAATAAGGAGCCAGCAGGCTGGGCTGGCAGCAGGAGCGGGGAGCACCACGGTGATGGTTAGTATGAGATTCTTGCCATCAGTGCACCTGGTTGCATCTAGGAACAGACACTCAGGTTTATGTCATACTGCACCAGCCTGGAGAAGTCCTGAGGGGTTGCTCAGATGAGCTGTTTTGGTTTGTACACACCAGTGCTGTTTGGAAAAGGTGGGAGAGTATAAATCTGTGTGCATGTGTGTGTCCCTGACTGACATATTTAACCTAGTGCAGAATTAAACCTGTAGCTGTCACTGTCTCATCCCAGCGTGGTGACCAGCTGTGCCTGACTGATAGAACAGGCTGTTTTCCCTTTTAGGGGTATTATTTATAGCGTTATCTTTCAGAGTAAGGTGTGAGACTGGTGCATTTGGCTGGATAGCAATGCCAGTATGTTCGCCTGCTACAGGGTAGAGGTGATGTTTCTAATCAAGCTGAGGCTGAATGGACTTTCCAAGAGGAACAAGGTGAGATTTCTAAACAATTTAAAGGATTTGGTTCAGAACAGGCATTAATCAGTCATTAAAAAGCAATTGCAAATAACCATTACTTTCTGTCCATCTCCAGTGTTTCTCAAGCATGTCCCTGGAAGCTCGACACCATTCTGCAGCTTTAGCAGTAATTTGAATGCAACAAATCGTACCTGCAAAGCACAGATGTTGAAAGCTGAAAAATCTGAAGGTGCCGTATGTTTCCTGTAATTGAAAGCAGGTGCCCTGAAGGAAGCAGAGATTCTGTTTCACTTTATGAAGTATCTAGTTGGCGGAGCAGGCAAAAAATACCTGCTAAAACTTCATTCACTAGGACTGGATAAAACAGATTAAAGCTGTTGTTTTACGACAGCTCTTGCGCTCCAACAAGGGATCAGGATCCTGTTGTGCTGGGCAGCATAGACAAAAGGAATTAAGTCACGGGGTTTAGAGTAGTAAATAAATGGAACTACGTGTGTTTCAAGGATGGGATGAGGGGAAGTGCCATGATTCACAGACCTCTTGGAGTGATTCCAGAGGAGGATTACCAAGATGGTTAGAGGGGAGGAACACCTCTCTATGAGGAAAGGCTGAGAGAGTTGGGGCTTTTTCATCCTGGAGAAGAGAAGGCTCTGGGGAGACCTTATTGCATCTTCTAGTTCCTAAAGGGGGCCTGGAGAGAGCTGGGGAGGGACTTTTGACAGAGACGTGCAGTGATAAGAAAAAAGGAAATGGCTTTAAGCTCAAAGAGGACAGGTTTAGGTTAGATATTAGGAAGATTTTTTTTTTCTGTAAGGGCAGTGAGACATAGGAACAGGTTACCCAGTGAAGTTGTGGATGCCCCATCCTGGAAGTGTTCAAGGCCAGGTTAGACCAGGCGTGGAGTAACCTGGTCTCGTGGAAGGTGTCCCTGCCCGTGGCAGGGGGTTTGGAACAAGATGATTTTTAAGGTTCCTTCCATCCCAAACCATTCTGTGATTCTATTATATGATAACCTTCCTTGTGCAGCACTGAAAGCAGGCCCAGCATCTCCATCACTCTGGGTCTGTTCCGCTCTAGATTGGGGTGGATGCTGCATCCCAGGTCTGCATCTCCCAGTGGCCCCACACCCAGAAACTCTCATCATTGCTTCAGTGAATGCTCAGTATGGTAGGCTGCCAATCTATCTTTTGCCTCACTTGTTGTTTATAAAGAATCCAGGCCTAAAAATTAATAAAAGCTATGAAAATCTGTGCTTTGGAGGATTACTTTTTGGGAAGCAACCTGTAAGGTGAAGCCTGCAGGATAATGAACAGGAGAGAAGTGCCTGGTGAGTTGTAGCTGCAGCTCCACCTGCAGAGTTCATAAGCCTTTAGGGAGGACTTTTTTGAGTGTCTGTGAATCAATTTACTTATGGGCAGTGGTAAAAGGCCCAAGGGTCCTCAGAATTATTTCATTGTTGTTTGTGGGGGAGTTTTGCATGGTTTGTGGTACTTTTAAGACCATGTAAGATCCAAATGTTATATATGCCATGAGATTTAGCAGAATTATATTCAAGATGAACACAGTCTGTGGGCATAGGTAGTATTTGATACTTAAAGGCAGAAAAACAAACAGAAAAGCACCCCAAATCATCCAAATTTACTGATGCTTCCAGTCAGTTTTGTAATGCTGCAAGCTGGGACTACATCCCCTTCTGTTCTGTGTTTTGGTGGCTATAGCAAGTATAGAAAGACGAAACAACTTTGATCAAAACATTTTTCATCTCTTTTTCTAATGAAATAGATAGTGCCTGCCACAGCATCATTGTACAGTTATTTAATCTCTCTCAAAATACTTTTCTTAAGTTCTCAAAGTGCTGACTGACCTGTGTGCACCAGGCTCAAAGCTCTTGCTCCCATTTAAAGGCTCTGCAGCACTTTCACTATATTCTTTCTCTTTGGATTCCCCACAGTTTTTTTTCCTCCATCAGTTCTAGGCAGACATTTTCTAAGACTTTTTCTTTTTTATTCCATCAAACTACTTGAAAGAAAGAAAAAAATGTCCTTTCTTCACGTTGTGACAGAGAACATAGATTTGGCTGAGAAAATCGTGAATTATGTTTACCACCTTTTTCTAATGGCCAAGAATAGTTGGGAAAACTTGAGGGGGAAAAAGTGGAAGAAAAGGCCAGATATTTAATATATATTAGTCAGTTCTTCATTCTTTTTGACAATCTTATTTAACTGACTTCATATTGGATCTTAATTCCAGCCAAAATTTTAGAAACTAGGAATTTAATGACCACATCATTTCTCTCTGTGTAGCTTCCTATACATGAAAGGTCAATGTCAGTCAGACTGTACCATTTGGCATGAAGATGAATATAGAAGCTAAAGAGGATTTAAAAAATACATGATCTGGTATTTGAAACTGAAGTCTGGGAGTTGAGTCCTGCTTTTATTCCTTTATCTGCTGGTGACCTAGCACTTCTTCTCTGATGGGGTGTGTTTACAGATTTAATAGTTTTTTTGTCCTACTGCACGGCAGTGGGGAAAGTCTTGCAGGGGCTAAGTCAGATTTTTAGGTAGGCTGAAGAAGTGTCTGGTTGATGCTGCCACTCTCCCTAGAGGCATTTCTGTGCAGAAAGTATGTAAAACAGGGTTAATACTCTCCACACCTCACAGAACCTGAAAGAGAAGTCCATTTTCCTAAAAATCTTTGGCAGGGATGTCTGGTCCCCTTGTTTCTTGTTATTGACTGTAGAAAGAAGGGAAAGTGTCTGGGTTACTAATGTGGTGTTTACTGAGGCTTCTGTAGCACGGTGAAACCCATCTGAGCATTAGTGCCTTAATTTTCCCATCTGTGAAACACAGGTTATGTCTTGCAGTGGAATGGTGATCCTTGCTGCTTCTGTGTTCAGAATGCCTGGAGAAAGAAGGCAAAGTTAAAAGACAAGGTGGTATATTCTGGTCAGGGTGGTGTTTGCTCTGAAAACTGCAATACACAGCCTGAAAGTATAGCACAGGTATGGACATACACAAAATGAAAAGGATAGCACTGAAAAATAAATTAGGATTAGATGGCTTATAAGCCTTATTTCTTTGTGCAGTAGTGCTTTTAGGTGGTGTTGTTAGGTATCTCAGGAAAGGAGTTGAATATTTCCAGTCAGTCTTGGAAATATCCATTTTAATGTGCACAGCAAAGGTGGAGGGACCTGTGTTTATGATTTGAATACTTGCGAGCAGTCAGAGCTGTGTGCACAGTCCCTCTGCATCTGCTGGCTTGCTATTCTTTATCTTTAGTTGCTCACTTTTGATAATTGCATCAACTTCTCAATTGAAAAATACACATATATTAAATATGGCTTTATTATGCATTGTTAAAGAGTCAGAGACAGCAGTCAGCCAGCCTGCAGAGATGTTGTTACAAACATTATAACAAATGTTATAAAATTTCTGAATTTCCAAGCTTTTTTATGAAATGAAACCTGGCTGAATAAGCCACATCTTCTTGTCATCTATTTGTCTATCTCTGGAATCACACCAAGCTCCCTTCTGGCATGTATGAGCCTTTTGCACCTCCAGTGCCACATGGTTCATGTTTTCCATGGTCTGCCTTGCCAGCTGTGTGGCCCCATCATAGGGTTTGAATTGTAGTGAAAGTACTGACATAGTTAAAATGATTGAGAGTAACACGGTGATTAGATTTTGGGAATAGTTTGAGGATATAAAAAAAAATACTTTTTTTACTCTGACTTATGTAGATTGGAGATGAGTCGTAAGTTTGAGCTATTTAGTGATGGCCCTTGGACTTTAAAGCACATCAGAATGAAGATACTCTGGTGGCATCTGACCAGCTTATCTGGGTTTTAAGGTGTTTAAAATGTGGAGTTGAACCTTGGAATCAAACTGGCCAACAGCTACAAGTTAGAAGCTATTATCTCAGGCTGTTTATAATTTAGTTTCTGTCTTGCAAGTCATTTGAATGGGAAGAGGTTCCAAAGTACACATTTAGCATTCACTCGTGGGGTTTTCCTTTCTCTGTCTGCAGTAACTTCTCCTATGGAAGCAGAACTAAAGGGTCTGCAAAAATTTGACCTCATTGGTGCTCACAGATGCTACTGTGAATGTGAAATTACTCTAACTGCACTTCCTTGGGGGCTGCTAAAAGATTTCTGTAGCTTCAACTACTGTGATGTGATGTTTGGGATGACTCCTACTTTTATAACTGCATATTTAATTGCATATCTTAAAGAGTGGAGGGTGCTACTGTGGAAGAACTTTTCCCTTCAAATGTATGTTAGCTTGTTTTAGTTTTCTCTTTTATGGTTTTGTCATGCATATGTAATATCAGCTCTTCCAGAATAACTTTACCATATTTAAAGTATGAGCTGAGTTTGCAGTTTGATGTAACCTACATTGAGGTTTCTCCTCTGTTTCTAGGTACAGGGAAATTTTGTGTTTTCTTAGGGTGCCTAGGTTATCAGGCACTACAAAATACCCATTACTCATTCCTGCATCTAGTATGGCATTTTCAGACGACAGAAAATCTCAATTCCTAATTGCTGCAAATCACCATTTGGGGCAAAGTGGGACAGGTTTTTGAATGAAATCTAAGATGATCTGGTGATCTTTAGCCTCTTCAAGACAATTGCTCTTTGCTAGTAAGTAGCGTACAATTTATTAAAATCAAAAAACTTTGATACTTTCTATCCTGTCACATAAGCCCCAGCTGCTGCTGAGGTGCACAAGATAAGGTTGTGCTGCCCCTGGAAGAAGAATTCACTTGTTTCATACTCTCTGATATTTCTGTTTCATCCCCTCATGATCTTATGGCTTTCTGTTGTCACTTCTCATTTTCATAAGGTATTGCTCCTGCTGTTGGTAGTAGTTGGATCACGTGGCAGCTGAGGTTTGAAGCTCACTCAGGAGATCTCCAGTCCAACCTCCTGCTCAGAGCTTGGTCAGCTGTGAAATCAGACCGTGTTTCCAGCCTCTGATACTGCTGTGTGTTGAAAACCTCCCAGGATGGAGACTGCACAGTGTTTCTCGGCAGCCTGTTCCAATGGGCAGCTGTCCTCATGGGGAAAACATCTTTCCTTCTATCCAGCAAGATACTCTCCTTTTAACTTGTATATGTTGCTTCTTGTCTTCCTGTTGTGCCATGCAAGGGACCTGGTCTTGTTCAGCCTGGAGAGGAGAAGGCTTCAGAGGAGCCTCCACGTACATAGGGGAGGATATGGAGAAGACAGGGACAAGATCTTAAATTGGTAGATATTCCCATAGCAGTTTATCAGTGAAGGTTGGTCTGGAGTTGTTCACACTTCGAGAAGTCTTTGAAAGAAGGTGCTTTAAAGAGAAACGATCTCATTTCTGCCAGTTGGCAGTGTGTGTGAATTTTAGGAATGATTCTGTCCCTTCTTCTCGTCTTTGACTCAGGAATCCAATCTGCACTGCATGACATCTTGCCTGGCTCATGACAGAATCTGCCTGCCACTGTCTTAGTGCTTCGGGCATCCACAATCCACTGGCAGCCTGCTAATAGATGCAGTGAGACTTGTTCTGCTCCAGGATTTCTAAACAGATAGAACAGGTTTTCCCCTGGATTGCTAACACTGCATACACGAAAGTAGGAATGGTTGTCTCCATTTTTCCATATGCCTGAATTTTCTCTGCAAGAGCTGTCTCATGTTAACTTACTGCCTGAAGTGATACAAATTACTGCTGCAAATGGTTAACACTTAAGGAGATGGGGAAATTGCTGTTCAGACAGTACCTATCAGTCTGGGGAGCAAGTACACAAAAACTTGTTTCATTGTAAGGCAGAGTAGCACCCAAAGGCAAAGAACTGCATTGGTGTTCTTGAGCTATTTAATAACATGGGGTTTGTTTGTTGTTTGTATTTTGTTTTTGTTTCTTGTTTGTTTTTAATCTGCCAATAAATGCAGATCTATTTGAGCTAATTTTTTTAAAAAAATCATTTGGGACTATGCTGTTATTTCCTTGTTGTGTATCACTAGGCTTTTGCATTTTTTTTCATAATCTTAAAAGAGAAATGAAAGCAGATTACAAATCAAGGCTGACTCTCTAATTTGCATTTCTAAATCTTACATGACCCTGTTCCCCCAGCATGGCAAATTACTTAGGTACCAACTTCAGACCTAAATTAAACAAACCTCTGCTGTATTTTGCTTCTGATCCGAATTAAAACTAGTGCTTGTAGATACTTAATGAAGAGAATATCCTTTCCAGTCCTTTTAAAGGACTTGCTACATTTCTCATTTTTAGGTGTTTGTTTCCGCTGTTAATACCTCTTGTGCTTCATCCAAAGCACCCCTGCAGGCTTCACAAAAGTGTAACAACCTCTTCACCAAGAACGTTTGTCTTCTGAATCTGGAGGGTTGTGAAAATAAGGAGTAGGGAGCACAGAAAGAGAAGGATTTGAGATTTTATGGCAAATTATTTTCCAAGGGACAGACAGAGGGCTTCTGTTCCTGGAGCAATGCTTAGTAGCTAGACTATGATGCATTTTAACTTAAGATATGACTAAAAAAGAGGATTAGATCTTTTTTTAACAGCTATTTAAATTACAGCACTAGCTGTGTAAAAGCATGTGAACAGCTTTACAATGCCAAAATGAATGTTGACCTAGCCTAGTAGCCTGATTCCACAAAACCCAGAGAAAATGTGTAAGTGAAAATAAACAAAATAATAGTGAGTGTTCAAAGATTTTATTCTTTTTTCCTGTAGCCTTTCCCAGGTGTTTTCAAATTGTAACATGGTACTTCCAAACCTGAAGTTGCACCTACATGTTTGTTTTGAATAGATTTTGTTGAATTTCTTTTCCACCAGGAAGAATTTGGCAGGTCTTTTCAGGTCCTCATGTATTGGGCTATTTTGAGAGAGAACTAGATATATTTTCATGATATCACTGTTTGCTGCTACATTATTATACCCTCCTGTACATTAATAGTGCTGAGTTATTAGCATCATCCCACACATTCTGTGTTGATGCCAGCAGGGTGAATAAGAAAAACATCTGCCTGGGAGGTAGAAACGTGTTTTTGTATATGAATACATAAACATGAAAATTCTGCACCTTCTGGTTTGAACTCACACCAGAGAGCACAGGAGAGACCTGTGAATTTCTGCGGTTGGGAACTGGCCCTTGTGTAAATCCTGTGGGAGGAGGCTGGGAGGGATAAGGTGTCTGTCCACATCAGTGTTAATGAAGAAGAAAACTGGCAGAGCGACTGCTTCCTCTGGGAGTAAAGCTACGGGTGTTGTGACACCGGGATACACATGCTATTATTTCCTCAGCATTCGGGAACTACTTTGTCATTCATTTAAGTCTGTGTTGCATTGCTTGAACTTAAATGCAGTGCTGGGAATATTTAAGGTAACGTTGATCCTTCCCATTTATTGTATTTTCCCCAATGGCCTTTTTTTTTTTTTTTTCTTTTAAATATTGTAATTTTGTCCGTTCTAGATGGATGAGGTCTGTTAAGCGTGGCAACTCCTGATGGCTGTGCAGCTCCATGGCATTGATGAGGAGATACAGTACAGGAAAAAGACTTTAAAATAAACGAGGAGCAGCTCTTGAGCGTTTTTATATTCAGAGAAGTGCATCTACTTAAATTTCCCAGAACACACTGAGCTTTTACTAAATATCTCAATAGGCTCAGGGGTCACAGTGATCCTCCTGTTGATACTATGGAGTTATCTGGCAGCTGACACCTCCATGGAAAAACAGGAATGTCAGCAGATGAAAGCAGCATTAACATCCTGACAGATGCATGTTACAACAGCATCTTTAGACAGAGCTCACGTGCCCCTTAAGAAAGTTATTTTCTGCCACAATAAGTTGAGTTTGAAAAGTCTTGTCTTGAAAGGTACCTATGCTAAACCAGGTCTTCCAGAGTTGTCTGCACAGCCTTTCAGGAAAAGCCCAGGTCTCTGTCACTCAGTTCTGCCCAAAGTTTGCATTATTAAGAACAAGATGGAAACAGAATTCCCTTTCCTCTTTAATTCCCTCCCACTATTTTTTTAGGCATTTAAAAATACTGCATTTTATACCATAACAGAAAGTGAATCAGAAACCTGGCAGATAAGAAATCCTCCAGCCAGTGAAGATGCTGTACAAACAGCAGAGCTGTGAGTATTTAGCAACATCACAGTAGCCTTGTTTCACATTTGCAATTAATACACGTCTGTGTTTGCATTTGTTATAGGACTCTTGACAGCACCAACATAACAAGAAAAACGAACAACCTGAGTAATAAATCTCTGGAGGCATTCAGCAAGTGCCATAGGGCTCATTAATCTTGATTATTCCCCATAATAGATAACTTCACAAATCATCTATTCTCCCCAATCATGCACATAAGGATAATGTATATGTAATAGCCTCCCGTACTGTAAAACCCCAAATAGAATTTCATTTTTTAAATATAAGTCTTGACAAATGCAAGACAAATATTTATAGAAAAAGGATGGGTGTGAATAACAATGAACTGGACTGAAACAAGTCGGGCAGTGACTGTTGTGAAGAGATGGGGTTTGGGTTTGTTGGTTTGTGGGGGGGTTTCCCTTTACTTTATGATGTCTCTATTTGAATCAAGAAATTCATTTATTTATAGCCTGAAGTAGGTGGGATTTTCTTCTTGAGAGTTTTGGCCTGGGAGATAAAGCAGTCTGCAGCTGCAGCCTTCATGCATGCTCCTTAAGGAGTGTAGACAGGGGAAAAATAGGAGCAGCTAAGAAATACCCTGAGTTCCAAACAATTTAATATTTATAATTTATACTACTGATGCCTTCTTTTTCTTGTACCTTCCCAAAGTCTTCCTTTGAAACCAGAGTTATCAAAGAAAACCCTAGTTCTGATTTGACATGGTCTTCACCTGATTACCAACTTTTCTCAACTACAACTTAAATATGCCAGCATAAGAGATCTGTGAAAATCACCGTAGTTACAGTAAGACTGTATATGATCCTTTCAATAAGAATAGCAGAGGTGCTCTAATACTCAGAGTTGCAGGCTGTGCTTCAGCTCACAAATACCATGATTACCTTAAAATTGATTGTTCAAACAACAGAAAATACAGGAGACATATTACGTTTTTAAAAAAATATACAAAATACTATGGTTTAAATGCAATCAGTTTTAAAGGATAAAGGATAAAGTAAAGGAGAAGCAAGTGGAGTGAGGAGGAAAATAAAAGATTTTTTTTTTTTTGCCCAGAAGTGGACCAGTACTTTTTATGTCTTTGTAATTGTAGTGACCTTAACCTGATGCTTAAGAGTAGGTTCTGCTGATTGAAGTTTCAGAAGTGTAAAGCTCTATTCACAGCTGAGCCTTCCTCTTACACAGTATAAAGCATAAGATTTGATTGCCCTCATCTTTGCCCACATACCCATTTGGCCACCTTTCTTCCCCCTCCCTCCCTCCCTCCATGTGTCCAAATGCTCTCAAAACCCCAGGATTTTGTTCTGTGACCTGGAGCACCAAAATAGCAGTTTTGTGTGAGTGGAAAGGATTTTACAGAGTAACAACTGAACAGCTTTAGGGCATGTTTCTTCTTCTTGTTCACTGTCCCTCCTCCACCCTTTGTATCAAGTACTCAGGATTCATTTGCTTAAAATTTATTAGAAAAGAGAACATATGCATCATCTTCCAGAGCTGAAAAAAGAACAACCTGAAATTTGGATCTGTTTCTTTTTTCAAGATCTGCTGTGCATGTTATTTGAGCAATTCTCTTTCTGTAATTGTTTTGCATGTGAATGCATAATGCCCATCTATGAAGTATCACAGTCTTTTAATAGCCTACACTGCATGTTGTGCCTCTGTTCCTAAATACATACATGTTAATCATATCCACAGGCAAAATACCTTCTGGCAAAGAGGTGAAGAATGGGTGTTGCCTCTAAGAAGTTTTAGAAAGTGGAGAAAAAAAAATGTTCACAATCATCTAAGTTCAAGTGGACAAAGGATCCTGTATGTTTGACTTTTGTGTTTAGACCTTTCTTCAGACTTCTGCAAAGAACTTTCTAAGACAATGTCAAGGAGAAATACATTTTGGCTTAAATTTTTTCTTTTATATCAGCACAGTCTCGTTGTTTGAAATACAGTTTTGAATCAGGATAAATGGGTTGTATTCTTAACTGTCTGAGAAAAATTCAAATAACTCCCTTAATCTCTCTTGGCCTCAGTTTGTCCCTGTATAAAACTGTACTTATAATGCTCCACCATCTTTGTAAAATGTTCCACAGTCTTCTGATGAAAGGAATTATTTTAAGTTCAAAGTGTTGCTCTTAGTGAAAGAGTGATCTTGTTTATTCTTGAAAAAACACTTTATATAAACATCAAAGAGCTGTTTGTACCAAGTGTTTAATATGCCATAAGGTGCTCCTGTGTCTCAATTAGCAATATTTTCTCATTCATTTCTCCAGGAAAAGGAATGTGTTTGGTGATGTGGATGCCATGTGATACAATTCCATCAATGTCAATATGTGCAGCAAACTAAATGCAGTGTTTGACATTGGCCATAATTTCCTATTCTGTACACAAATTAGCATAGCAATGGATGCAAAGTGATATGGAGTCACTTATAATCACTCTCCTTCCACTGCCCTGCCTGGCTGATTTCCCCAAAGAGCCAGGAGTCAGTGCTGGAGGGCAGCTGGAGCTTTGCAGTTCAGGTTTTGCCCCTTGCAATCACCTCCAAAAGTAGGAGTGTCTTTGTCTTTTGTTGAAGGAGATCATCAAAATATAGGGATTGTTTCTTTAGAAGTTAATGCAAAAGGCCACTTTTTCAGGTAAGAATTGACACTTGTTGACCACTTGCTTCTTCTGGAGGTATGGAAGAGAACACCAACATACAAGAAGGTCACCACAGTGGAATAGAAGGTGGACTTGATGTAACTTTCCCTTGTCTGGGTCAAAAAGGAATGAACAGCACAAGTAACCAGTAACCATGGATAACATAGTTCCTGAAGGACAACATTTGTGTTGTTTAAACAGTCTCAGTCTGATACTATTGTCTTTTTTTCATGAAAAAGCATTAGAAAGCCTTTTCTTTTCTTTCTTTTTTATGCAGATTTAGTGGTACAAAAGGAGATACTGACCCTTCTGGTTTAAACTAGGATTACTGGGCTTAAACTGGCAAAGAATAGAGTTAAGCAAGGCCAGAATATGAATTTTAGGACATCTTTGCATCTCTTTAACTCATGATGAAGAGGACAAGACTGTATTAAGGCATTTTGAGTTCAAGCACCCAAAGGGTTACAAGGAGAAACTGGTCCCCCTCCAGACCTTGCTAAAATGGGATTATAAATACAACTAAGTTAGTGGCAAGGTTGCTGCTGGAGGGATCATTTTCATCTTTCAAGATAACATCTACTATTGTAGGGAGGCAGCACTTAACAGCCCTTCCAGTGGTATCTCCTTTTACCTGAAAAATCATCTCCATAAGCACTTTGTCAGTGTTCCTGTGCTTTCTTCAGTGGGATTAAGTGACCAAAGCCCTGTTCCCAGTGCAAACCGAAAAATACATTTGATGGTTATTTTTAAGTTGTTTGGAAACTTGACAAGTGAAAGCATCTCTAAATACATCCAGATTCAAAACACGTTACCCTGAGTGTCTGAAATAGAAGTTGTAGTTGTGACAGACTCCCAGTGCTCACATCACAGGAGCTTAAAAGATGAGAAACACATGTTTAAACTCAGATGCCCAATTTAGAAATAAATTTATACAAGCTCTCAGTCTCTAGACTAGGACCTCTGTTACGGAAAAAAAGTTTATGTAATGCTGTTTCCATTATAAATGGAGGCTAATTTTCGCAAAAAGACTCTTAATACTGAGCAAACAAGTAAGTTTAGTACTAAAAACATTCTCAGTGCTTCATTGCCTTGGGTTTACAATATCATTTGCACGTCAAATTATATTTCATCTTATGATTTAGTAATGCCAGAAGAATAGATCTAATTCTCTGTCTCATGATACCCTTAAAGATGGAAGATTGCTTTCCATGGAGTGTAAAACTCAATTTGTAGTCATGTGTATAAAACATGACTTTATGGCAGATTAGCTTGCTGTAGATTTAGTTCTCTCTGACAGTGAACTGAAAAATATTAGCATTTCACTGAACACAATATTAATGGCAACAAGAGAGTATATTGTAATGTAGAAAGTAGAATGAGATTTTTTAAAGTAGAGCAGAGGAAAATGTATTTAGAGATTTGCAAGGAGTTTAGGTAGAGTTGGTTTAACTTTCTTCTCTTCCTCGACCTTTTTCCCCCCTCTCTGTGAGTCATTTTGAAAAACAAAAGTATATTTGCAGTTGTCAGATTGACCTCTCAACGATTTTATATAAGACAGCCATTATGGTACTGGAAGATGCCTTTTGGATCATATGTGTTTCAAGTGACTGTAGTAAAATGTAATTTTTAGATATTTTTAAAGGCTGGTTTTGGTTTGCAACTGTCTTGCTTAGCAGTGAGGTGCGATGTTTGCTTTTTCCAGTGGAAGGAGAGAGTACAACAGAAGAACAGAGTGATCGTTTCTGTGGAGTTCATTATTTATAGTGCTGTGAAGGTGGTATGATGCTGTGGTGATGGTGTCAGTTTGTGAAGAAGGTGAAGATCAGCTCCTGGGCATGACAAGGCTGTCCCTTGGAGTGTTGAGTACTTAGAAATGGGTCCCAGCCAAGTAATGTGCCACTAAAACCATCACAGCCATGTGTTGCACTGAGGGTTTTAGTAGAAGAGATGGAAGAAGGAAAGAAATTGAGAAGGAAACCAAGTAGACACTATGATTAAAGAGTGATCAAGTGGGGAATGTTTTATGGAGAGTGCTCTGTGCTGTTCCACATCCTGCACTTGAATTTTTGCAGCCTATCTTACATGTATCTGCCAGAGCGATCCAACATGTTTATACAGAGCCTGCTTTTATAATGTGACTGATAATAATGAAATTCTTTATGCCTAGCTCAAAGCTAATATATTCAAGATACAAATTATATAGGAGGGCGGAAAAAGCACTGCAACAATTTAGCTGCAGTTGTAGAAAGGTTCCCCATGCTTCTGTTTTAACTGAATACTTTGTATTTATTAATTGCGTTCATTTTAATTCCACAGTAAGTCAAATAACATTGTGTGAAAACAGCATAATTAAGCTTTGATATTTCTGCAAAAGTAATAACTGAATTCAATCTGCTTTTAATCTTTCAGGCTCTTCATTTTATCTATCCCTTATTCCTACAGTTATCTCTTTTCTCTTTTAGTTCTCTTTGATTAACAGGCAGTTGAGGTCTACCTACTTTCTTGGGTCAGACACAAGCTCTGCTGTCTTTTAAAATACCTTTCAGTGTGATTACAGGTCCTTTGTTTCTATTGAGGAAAGCATTTAAGATGGTAAATGATGTGCTAAATTGTCCCATTCTTTACAGAATATTTTCCACATATTCCAAAGGTTGAAAATTGAGTGTGCTTGGTTTTAATTATGCATGCTTATATAAACTTATATTTTTTCACTAATTTTCTTTCATTTTTAGCTACAGCCTGTACTGTGTGAGACTCAGTCCTACAAATATGCATGTGATTAATTTTTCTCACCAAAACTGATTTTGTTGCCATTGCTTTTTGCAATCTCCAGAGGACCTGCTTTGCAACGTATACAACATACAGCAGCATGCACGTGTGGGACAAAGCGTGGTGTACAGTCAGAAAAGGGTGTTAGGGATGGGAGGAGAAACTGGTTGCAGCTCCCTGATGTTGACTGGTTTGGAACTGGTTTGTACTGGCTGAGTTCCCCCACAGAAACCAGCTATGGCAGTGGGGTCTCAGACAAAGAAAGTGAGTTGCACTAAGTTGGAGGGGAGGACAGCAGGTGGACATGACTCCTGTTTCCACAGCTGTCCTGCTGTGATGCTTATTTTACAAGTTACCACAAAAGGTATTTCTAATCTGTGGGAGGTGGACTATGATGTTCTTTAATCTCATGGTGGTCTTCTTGTCTTTGGTGGTAGCACTGGAGGGCAAGTTTACTCTCCGTTACAGTCTCTCTCTGCTGAGAACTTGGTCCTAAAATTTTGTCTTTAAAACAGCCTCTACTTTGCCAAACAGCAACAGGTTGTGTTTACCACTGCAAGGAGGCAGAAGTTAGAGAGGACAGAGGGACCTGTCTAGAGTGACTTTCCTCCCTCTGTGTACGTCCCCTGTCCCAGGCAGAGGTCAGGACTGCACACAGCTTTTCCTCAAGGAAACCTAAAAAGTAGAAGAAGTTTGTTGTACAGTCTGGTATTTCACTTGTGCAGGGTTGAGCACGTGCCCCACACAACCATCACACAGGACTGCAGTGCTCACATGTGCATCAGGACCTGTGGTCGTTGTCTGGCTCCACGACCCAAAGGCATCATCACAGCCTTCAAAAACCAGCCTGCTTGACACCATCTGGCCTGGATGGGATTTATCTCCTTCCTCATGCCTAGTGCAGTTTCTCCCTTTGCAGCACTGTCTTTTGTCACAATGTAAAAATGCATTTTGAAAAAAAAAAAACAGGGTCAAAAAGATACATTTGCTATAAAAATCCCAAGGATGCCTTAGCCTTCAGGGGACCATAGTGATGCCAATTGTTAACCCTCTCAAGAAAAGCATTTACTGAAATGTCAACATTTATTTTAAGCTGAACAGGCCAGGACAAGTACTGAGGGTTTCCTGTGGTTCAGCTGGCTTACTGACAAGTGCTCAAACTGTAACAGCCAAGCCCACATGAGGGCTGTAAATAGGCAGGTAGCCTTCAAAAAAACATCTTACTCCGTTGCAGTGGCAATATCTGTGTGTCTCAGCTTTCAGAAAATCCTCTGTCACCAAATAAGCTGCTCCATGTTTCACAGTTTACACAAAGATACACAGAAAAGATGCCTTCACCTTGTGGGCTGTGCTGTGTGGTGCAGGAAGAGAATACCAGAGATGGTTCGTCTGCCCACCCAAAGCAAAGAAACCACCCTTACCCACACACTCCTATTAATAACAGCTTAGATGTTACTGTGTGGTGACCCTTAGACATTGTCACAGCAGTTTTTTATTTTGCACGCGAGGATCAAATTTTTCACATGTAAGTATTTAGAAATAAATGCATGTGTGCATTTTTGAAGGGCTCTCAACATGCCTGACAGAAGCACCTTTTGTCTGAACAGTTAATGAAATATTGGCATTTATTTAAAGCCCTTACAGATCCCTTGAGGCTTTAAAGGTTATTTGTAGAAATTTCAAGAGGCATTACAAATACTTTAAAAAAAATACACACAGGCTCTAAATAGTTAATGAATGCACATCATTTACCTAAACAGTGTTTTTATAGATCTTTGCAAATATGACATTAATTAGGGAAAGTAACTAAAGCTGAAGTGCCACAGAATGTTAATCCTCAGCATCAGTAATTAGCTGTGGAGGAGAATTTTTAAAAATGTTTCCAGTTTATATCATTTTGTTTTGGAAGAAACACAAATATGTGGGTTGAATTATTAAGAAAACAAATGAGCCTGAAAAAAACAACAAAAAAACCCACCAAACTTCTTTAGGAGTGGATGGGTGTATCTGTGCCGTTGCAATGAACCTTTGCAGCTCCATGGCTTTTCTGGCTCTGGGATGGAAAATAAGCCTGAGATAAACCTGAGCTATCCCCTTCCTTCTCCCTCTCCCCCCATGCCCATCCAGGTGTATGTGTGTCCTGTGCACCAGGTATCCTTGTATTTCCAAATTTCCCTGAGACCAGACAGTGCAGAATGCTACTTGGCAATAATTTGATTGTGTTTTTAACCAACCAGTAAAGGCAACTCTTTGACTCCCTCCCTCCTGCATGCCCTGGTAATCGTTTTGTTTATCTGCACAATTTGACTCGCCACAGCGGGCAGTGGAAGGGCCGCCTGCATTGTTTGTCTTCTTAAATTGTTAAATTAAATGACTCAGAAGATGCAGGAAATTAATTTTTGCAGTCTAGATATATGGTGAAAAAAGAAAGCTTTGAAGTGGAGATGTCAGTGTAGCCACTCTGAAATTCATGAATCAGACATCGCAAGATTTTCAGAGGCTTAAAAACTGAGAAATTTTTTAAATAGTTGCATCCTTTTTAGTTGCCTATTGATATCTGAACCTTAACAATTCATGTCACTCTGAGCTTTATTCAACAGCTGTTTTATATGAAAATGAAAGCCAAGATACCCATATAAATAAGACTCCAAGAATGAGGGCTTTTAAAATAAAGTGTAGCATTGGTATTAGGCTCATATTAAAATTGTGATAATAGCCAGTGTTACCTCTTCTTTTCTCTCTCCTTTTAATTTTTTTTAGGATGATTAATTTAACAGCTACTATCAAAATAGCCATAAACAATTTAATAAACCTAGTAAAACTTCAGATGCTTCTTATTATGCATTCAAATAGGATTCTCAGCCTCTTGAGTCCTACTCTACACCCTTGAATGCTGCTAAGTAGTGCCATTAAAACAGCAATACTAGCAGACCATTCTCATTTATGGTGATTGTAAAATAGGGGCAAGACACTGGTTTGGATTCTTTTTGAGAGGTATGTTTCCACAATAAATGCTAAAGAAAATGCAGAATTAAACTATACTCTCTGTGGATATCAAATGGTTCGCTTTGACTTGTTGGCGTGTGTTAATACTGTCTCTGACTTTTTTATGTTATGCTCAAATGCATGCTAGCAAATGGTAAAAATGGATCTTCCTACCTAGAAGACAGTCAGAACTGTGGTGAAAGAATTGTTATGTCTTACTGAAATACCATTAATTTTCTACAGATTGATTTCTTTTAAGATTTAGTGTGTTTCGTTAGTTGAGGATGTCCAAGAGGAAGAAGTTAATACAAAATTTTTATTGAATGCTTATGAATAAAGGCTTTGAAACTATTTGAAAATAGTCTTTCAAGGGATTTGACAAAACTTTATCTAGATTTTGGAAATTCAGGCCTTAAAGCCATTCCATTAGTTGAAATATGTTACGCAGGTTCTTACTTATTTTGCCCTCATTTTTGTGGTACATATTTACAGGTAATAACCCAAGATGGGTGACAGCCCAGTGAAATGTGAACCTGTGGTTTTCTCCCTAGGTGAAAAAAAAGGTGAAGCTGTGAGCT
This sequence comes from Lycocorax pyrrhopterus obiensis, assembly GCA_014706295.1. Classification (NCBI taxonomy): domain Eukaryota; kingdom Metazoa; phylum Chordata; class Aves; order Passeriformes; family Paradisaeidae; genus Lycocorax; species Lycocorax pyrrhopterus. Next base: position 5,746,019 of record JACSVZ010000015.1, read on the forward strand.
TTGGTTTCTTGTTTGTTTGACTACATAGATGCACGTGTATCATTCAGAGATACAGCAGGGCCATCTTTGCGACTATAGAGATATATGAGCATTGCACAAAAAGTGTCTTGCAAGATAAATTTGTCAGGAGTCTTTTCTAGGGGCTGTGGGCAGAGATTACTGGTGAAGGGCAAGTGGCCAGTACAGTGCACTGCTGCTGCCTCCAAGAAGTCAGCTGTGATTCCTTTCTGTCACCTGTAATGTTGCCCTTACATTTTTCAGGGGAGTTGTGCTTCAGCAATGCAGCTGGAAAGCAGAGTTTGGGATCAGAGAGTACAGCAGAGCCATTGACTTTCTGAATAAAAAAGTCAGGAGTTGCTGTCCGTCTGATTGAGAAAGCAGATTTTCAGAGATGGCTGCAGAACAGCATTTGTGCCTCTGATAGACCCCCTCCTTCTCATACGAAATGTGTTGTTCTGCACAGTGACAAGCTGATTAAGAGCAATTTTTTAGAGAGAAAATAGACCTACATTAGATGGAGAAGAGAAAAATATTAGGCTCTTGCGTGAACATCCTTATACCCGTGGTTGTGCTCCAGTAATTAAATTCTGACAAACAGATGAACAAACAATCTCCAGGGGTAATGAGGCTCAGTCAATGAACCACAAGTGTTCACAAGTACTAACAATAAGAGAAAATACAATTGAAACCCGTGCATATGTGTTACTCAAAAAGCAAGTTAAGAACTAATTAAAGGGATTTCTGTTTTCCCCTCAATGCTTTGCATTTAGAAAGAGAGTATATTCTCCACATTCCAGCGTTCTGGTATTCTTAGATATAAGCATGAGAGTAGGTTTTGAACTCATTTATTTTAAAAAAAGGAAATTTAATAAATTCAATGCCCCACTTGACCAAAAGTTATCACAAGCATTATGCGCTTCTTTAAAACAAATTTGAAAACCTGTAACCAGAGAATTGAAATCCTTCAAATTCAGTGTGCTCACCCTTTGCTTAGGGTGCATGAAATGCCAGCTCACGAAAATGTGGTTGTAGAAATAGAATACAGTTCCTTCCAACCTGCTTGGTGATAGCATATTTCACATGCCGAAATGTAAGTATCTCTTTCTGCTCTTGGGGAAAAATGATAACATATGCCATCACCTTAACTGCACAATAAAGTAACTCAAATTGGACATGTCTGTAAAAGTGCTTTGTGTCATGTGATATAAATATCTACATTTTTTTAATGTCCTTTTTCTTATCACCCATGACAGAGGCCTATCTCGCCACTGTCAGAATTGATTTTTTCCCTTTGAAGTATTGTTTCTTAGTTCTTGAAAATATTTTTTCCAGCAAAAAAAAGATTGGCAAAACGACCGTTTCATGTGACAAGTACAGATGGGGAGTTGACAATAAATACAGTATGAACTTTGCCTTTTGCTTCAGCTTCTGGTCTGAGAGAGTTAATCCCATCAATGACAGTCACGTTAGTTTTATTGATATTTTGTAATCTGTCTTTCCTTTCTCTCCCTGGTTCACTGCCATCTGCTCTTAGTTAGTGACCTGTCACACACTACTGGTATCTAATTGCTGCATGTATTACTTTTTTCATTTAAAATTGTGCCTTTAAGGGATCACATTGATGAACAGTGTGAATTGGTTTGATATAAATTATTTTCTCCCCTCTCTCCCTCAGTGGATCCCATATTTAAACTGTATTCATCAGGGTGCTCTTTAGCTGCTGTAAATGCTGAAAAATCACCAACAGGTTGATGCTTTCAGCTGCTCCAGAGCAGCGGACGTTTTGGAGAGATTTGGAAATGCATCCATATACACATGGAGGTCATGGTGGTTTGGAGTGGCCCAACTGAGAGAGTGGTACTAGGTCCATGATGAACCTTTATCACCAACAAGGAATCTGCTCCCTGATTATGGAACCCATAGCTACAATGTGTATATTTTAAGTATTTTTTTTATGGCAGTCAATGATAACGAGCTCCAAGGCCTTGAGCACAGCAAGGGAAAACCCTAATAACTCAAAAAAACAAGAGGTGACCTGAAGCTGATTTGTAAAATGTTGAGTGTGGTTCTAACATCCTACTCTGGGGTTTGGTTTCATACTCGTGCTCTCTCTGTAAACAGGAAGAGTAACTTGAAAGCAGAGGGAGGCTGCAAGGAGGTTGGTCTGTGTGCACAGTGGCACGTAGGACTTGTACTTAACTGGGGCAAAGAAAGGGTTTGGTCTTTTTGTTTCCTTTTTTTCTTTTTCTTTTCTTTTTCCCCCATTTAAATCTACGTCTGTGTGCCAAAATGAAATGCCTGTCTTGTAAGGTGGAAGGCAGAAAAGTTTCTATCAGTCCTCTTGAAGGTCCAGCCACACTGGACTTAACACCACAGGAGCTTTTGTGTAATTCTCTTGGTTGGGGTGGCACTGCCTTTGGAAAGGACAACACACTCAGGGACAGTATGACCCAGGCACTGATGTTTCCTCTACTGGCATTTAAAGATGAACAACAGGATAGAAAAGCAAATGTAAGAGTTTTCCTCTCAGATATGACATTTTTTTCCTTTTCTCCGTTTTAGGTATTTTTTCTCTAGAAAGGGAAGAAAAGCAAGCAGACTAGTTTTTATCACTACTCCATTTAAATATTTAATTTTTACTATTTATTTTAGTATTGGCTGATGAGATGGCATGATATACTGATGTGGCCACTGATGATGTATTTTATATCCAGAATACAGTGCTGTCCCTAGTATGGGGTTTAAATCCTGTGTCTCCATCACAGGATATGAGTACTGCAGAAGGACAGAGAGGCTGAATTGGTAAGGCACAGAAATTTCAGAACTGCAGAAATCATTTAAGAATCTATTGGTCATTGATCCAGTCACTTAAAATTTCATTTTACCGTGAGGCTTTCTGCAGCATGGAACCTTGAAACAAAAGGAATTTTTATTTATAACTAGTAATAAAGGCCTAAAAATCTGGCAAATTTAATTACTGCATTTTAGTAAAAATATATTTTAAAGGAGTGAACTTAAATGACTTGTGAACTTGGCAGTAGATATCTTTGGAATAAACCATAGTAAGTATAGCTGGATGAAGGTCATATTTCAGCCATATAAAAATTGGCCTTTAATTAATATTAGCTGCTGTTGTGGTGGTGTTCACACAAAAACCTCAAACCCTTCATTAAATGTTAAGTAAGCCTCAAAAATTCCATTGTGCAGTTCTGTAGTCATTTTTCATATTCTTCTGTTGTGGCACAGAGAAGTGAACTAATTTTCCTTCTACAAGAGCCAGAAATAGAACAAAAATTCCCCCAACCAGCAACCACTTTATTGCCTCTTTGTGTTCATCAGTTAAAACAGGATCACTTTATTTGTGTATTTATGTTTTAAGTTTCTTCTGAACTGTTTGCAGTCTAGGGATGGGTTATTTTATCTGGTGCATGAGTGGGTATTTCATGGTCTGTAGAGTTCTCCTTACCCTTTCATTTATTTATGCTTCCTTTTGACTGTGCACCTTTTCTGCCACTCCTTCACAGAAAGATGTTTCTAACCATAAACAAGGTCAATGTGTTTTGTCCTCCTGACCTACGTACAAGGATGCCGTGCAATTAATATTTTAATTTTGCAGAATTAATTTAAAAAGGTAAGTATTTTCATGACTTCTCCCCGCTATGAAGGAAATCCTCTTCTTATACCTTTTTATCTTCCATTGGAGAAAGCAGCCCGGACATCTTACTTGCTGAAGTCTGTGTGCTGATGCTAAATACACAGCTTTGGACAGACAAAGGAAAATTTTGACTGTAACTGAGAGGTTGTTTGTGTGCACACAGGCGTCTCCATCCTACCCGTCTGTGCACGCTGGCCCGTGGGCACACGCTCTTCTCCCCTCCCATCCTCCCACCACATTCTTCCCTTGAAGAGCTCTCTGCAGCTGAGAAATTAAGCCTCTTTACATATCCAGCTCCAATCAGTCCCGTTATCATTAAACCATTGCTGTGGGATCCCTAAATGAACTAACTTGTGTATAGCGTGCAGTTTTCCCTGCTTCTTGCTAAAGCAGTCCCCGTTTGTGTGGATTTTTTGTGTCGTGGAGGCACAGCCAAGAAAGAAAAACTTCCCTCCCACAGCACAAGAACAAAGCGCTGTTTCCACTCTGCCTGAAATTATTTTTCTTGAGATGGTCCTACAGGGACCGAAGCCATTTTGCCATTACCCCTTAGTGCTACTTTATGTGGGATTTATAATGAAATTGCTTTGACAATTTGGATAATGATGGAACAATGCAATAATTGATGAAACATTTTGGGGTAGAATGATTTCCTTTGGGAGACATCAACTTCTGCATTAAAATTGTAGTCCTAACATAATACACTGAACCTTTAAATAATAATAATTAAAAAAAAATAAAATACTCTTTGACTGCATTGCTTAGTGTCTCTCACTGATTTTAGTTTCTGGCAGTTCTTAAAGTAAGATTGAAAAGGTCTGTGGAGCAGTAAAACCCACGTAGCTAAAGGATTCTGTCTCTGATAATCAAATAATCAAGGAATTACCCTGTTTGTAATAGTTCCAAGATAGACAGGAGTAATAGTTTGCTGTAATTTTCACTAAGTTGAGTAAATGAGCTAGTTATGTTACAGTAAGAGACAAGGAGAGAGTTTTATTGTGGTTTTTAATAATTTCCCTCAATTTTTTAGTTTAAAACTTACTCCCTAAGACAGTAATATATTTTACAATGCCTATATATTTTTTATTGTCCATCTAATGCTTTTTTATTTAAAGATCTCGGAGCATTTAACTTCAGTTACTTTATTAATGAGTAATCTCACAGAGCATTTAATGTAGATCAGAGAATTACATTTACTACTTCTGGTATATGGTTTCATTGATTTGTAAATCCAAAGTAATTAAGCAAAGTAGGCTGTACTTCATATTTGCAGTTTGAAAACAGGAAAAGTGAAATTCAGAGACCATAAAGCAAGCCAGAGACCTGATCCATATACACTACATACATTAAACCCTCTCCTAGTACTCGGGATTGTTTAGCAGAACAGTCAATCTCTTTCAGACATAGGACTGTTTGCATGGCTGGATTTTTGTCATGCTAATTTCCAGCATTTAAATGCTTTAAGGTAAAGCAATCAGATCAATTGCTAAGAAAAACTCTTCAGAGAAAAATTCTTAACAGGTGAGCTGTGAATTCCTGGAAGGGAAGCTGAATCCTTGAAAGCACACCTCCACAGCCACAGAGAGCTCCTCGGGCATTGCACAGGGTAGATTTATCTACTGATCAGAGTAGTTTTGCCACAAATGCTTTAAGAAACCTGAACTTCATCTGTATCTCTGGCAATTGTAAAAGAGATGTTGAGTTAAAACATGTGACATTACGCCAAACAGATATGTTAAAAATTGTGCTTAAAGGTTAATATAATAAAACTGTAGTTCATGTGAGAGTGATAGAAATATTGATCATAAAAATAAGTAGTGGCCCAGAAATTCAGCTGAGAAGCAGGGGGAGAGGGGGGGAAACTAGTTGATATATGAAGAATTTGAGTTGTGACACTAAGATCAATGGCTGTATTTTCACCCAGTGAAGCATGAGAGCTTCAGATAAGGGCAGTTAGTCAGTGAAATACTGACTGACATACCCTTTTACTGTTGGCATTTGGTCTCCAATATTGATCTTGGCTGTCACTGCCAACAAAGTATACTGAGGCTGTATTTAAGTTCAAATAATGTTGTGTTCAGTGTTTTATGAATGATTTCTAAAAGTGAGGTGTCTAAGGAGTTAATTTGAGCACCCACCCTCTTTTATTTGGTTTGTTTTTTCACAGTGCTACAAGCCATTATAAACTTTTGCCAGTCAGTCAGAAGACATATAAAATGCTGTAATCCACACAGATTCTTTAAATCCAGAGATTTCTCTGCTGAGAAACAGTATTCTGTAAACAGCAATTACATTGTTCTTTGACTGTCAATGCTGGGAACACTGTTCCTGAGTGTGCAGAAGAGAGCAACTAACGTGATTAAAGAACAAATCTTTAGGAGGAAAATCATTATTTCTTGTGTCAGTTTTGGGGAGCTGGAAGAGTTAAATTCAGGGTTTTTGAAAATAATAGTGATATTACAGCAAGACACGTTTACTGAGAGACATGAATCAAAAGTTTTGACATTTTATTTTCCTTTACCTTTTTCTCCTGGCTCCAGCTGAAAATCATCTGTGAACAAGATCTTTGGTTCTGCTTTCTTAAAATTAACAGTTTGAGCTTGAGTCAGAAAGGCTGAGAGAATTCTGTGCTTGCTTCCAAGGTGGAAGCTCTTCCTCCACTGCAATCGGACACTTTTGCGGGGTATGAGTTACTTGCTGGCTGCTTCAAAGAGACAGAAGGGTTTATCTAGCAAAGAGAAGCACAATCCAAACCAAACCATTTTTCTGCCTTTCTCACAGTATCATCCACAGATTTGTAACTTCTGATTCGTTTTTCTTATGTTTGGTCATACCTGCAGGATTCCTTGTAGTTATCATAGGGAGCAGACCCAGGATGGTTTTTATTGTAGCCTGGCAAACCTTGAACTTCAAGAGAAGGAAAGTCAGGCAAAGAAAGTAGAGCCCAAGCAATGGATTCCCTGACCACTGAGAGGGTCTGGTGTGCCTGTTCTAAGCTAGACTGGAGGGGAAGAGGTGGCTCTGCCTATGCTGTGACTGCATTTTTGTGGAGAAACAGTTAGTTAGGTAAAGTTATGTCATTTACCCAAGACAGCTTATGTCAGTCTTAGCCTTTGACCTCTTATTCAAGTTCATTTGCTTTCTTATAGCTAAATAACTCTGGGATAATCCTAGCCAGCAAAAGAAACATCACCGGAATGAGTAATGAACTTAGAGGCTGGAGACATGGGAGCAATGTCAGGAGCAAACTGGAAAATTGCATCAAGTTTTAAGAATTAGAGCTTATCACAACAGCAGTTCAAGAACATAACAGTTAAGACAGTGTATTTGCATGCAAAGTTCTGTAGCAGAAGTGAATAATGCTGGAAATAGCTTAATCCAACAATGTTGCATCCCAATTCGAGTAATGAAGCTGTGGTTAAACCACTGAGAACTGCCAGCCAGCCAATGTCACTTGTTTCTCTGTATCAAATTAGAAACAACCTTTTATTTGAAAATACAAATTCAGTATTTTTTTAATCTCTTGGCTTCAGATTTTGTTTTATACACCCCATAAAATTGTGTGCTGAATACCAGATAGGGCCATCACTGGTGGTGCATTTTATGCTGAAGTTGTCTGTCCGCTGCACTGGATGCAAAGACTACCTGTGGTTTGGGTTACGACTGGATGTTTCTCTGATGGGATATTTGAAGTTATGACAGTCCTTCATCTTCTTTCAAACCCAAGGTTACACTGTACAGAGCAAGTCTAGAGATGCTGAAAGTTCTAAAAGCATAGGTAATGAGCATTTTAATTAGGCAGAGTGAGGAACCACAGCTGAGATACAGATGTACAATATTACTGGACGGATCCTTCTCAGATTGGATTGTAGTGGTGCTTCATCTTACTGTAGATTTTCCTGGGGTTCCTGAGGGTACTGTGACCACCTTTTAGCTCAAATATGGTGAATTAATATTGTCATGAATGTAATACAGCATTATGTAGAGAAGCAGCAATTCTAGACATTGGATGAAGCCAGCTGATGTTATTTTTGCATTCTTACCTCAGGGAAGAGAATAAGAAGGTTAAAATTGGAAATCATGATGCTTTACTCATTAAGGCTTTTACAGTTGAAAATGAATATGGGGTTAGAAGGGATGCCTTCTGGACCATCAGAAGCAGTTCTTACCACTTTGAGATTTCACCTTTTTCCTGAAATGGGGAAATCATTTATGCATATTATTAGTCGCTTCCTAGAAGACAAGGTATTTTTCTGCAATAAGCTTAGAAAATGAGACTTTTTCAAACTTTTTGTTTCAGTCAATCAGCTTTGATTTTTAAATCATGAAATTGCTTAGATGTGGGTGAGCAAATCTAAACACCTGTGAAATACATCTGCTGATGGCAGCCAGCGACACATAGTGAGTTCAGTACTGAGCTAATGCTGCTCTGTTGTGAGCCCAAGTCAGTCAGGATCTGATGGTTGTCTGTTTAAAGCAAGCCTTCCCAAAAATCTGAATTTTATGTTCAAAAAACATGTCTTCCATTTCGCACTATGAGTTTTGAGGGCTGAGTTCTTTTAGGCAAGAGCTTTCTGGGTTCCTGGAAAACTGGCAAGAAGCCCTCTGGGTTCTCAGTGTCCTTCTATCATGTCTGCAGCCTGCTCTTACCAGTGATCCTCTGCTGTCCCTCTGGTCCCTTGCTGTGACTGCTCTTGCCACCACGGCTAGAAGCATCTCTCCTGAGCGTGCCCTTCCCCAAGGGAACCATGTCTCCCTGTTTACAGGAGCACAGGAGCAGCCTCAGAGCACACATGTAGCCTGTTTTAGACATTGCCGCTCTCATGTACTGGGAATTGGCTTCCTTGGTTCCCGGAACATGTCAGGGGCTTCTGTTCCAGCCCCACCCAGTGCAACACCCAGGTTCTCTGTAGCCAATGATCACCTTTGGACTTGACTCCTCTTCCTTCTTGGGTGAGATTTGGGGGGTTCGCAGCAGTCTGCAAAGCCCATCATCCCAATCATTGGGACCCCGTTACCACAGATTAAAAAGGTTTTCTCAGGAAGCAATTTCTATTTTCAGAGACAAAAAAGGGGACCAAGGGGGAATAGATGGGGCTTTGGCATATGTGTTGGTTTTTGCAGTTAAGGGCCCTCTGCAAATATTCTCTTCAACACTTTTCAAGGATTTGGTGCAGCAGGTGTGCCTCGGACTTTGTTTCATTTTCCCTCAATCCATCTCTGTCATAATTTAGAATAGAACAAAGGTGGTCAGGGGTGAATGAAACCAGACATTAAAAAAGAAAAAAGGTACAGCACACTTCAGGAGCATTTTACGATGATATGATCAAACAGCCTAATACACCACTGCTGACCTTAACATGATGACAATTTAAGACCATTAATGATCTGTATCAGCATCTTCATCTGCCTACAGAAAAAAGGCAGAAGCAAATATTAACATAGCTTGTTACAGGCTGACTTCTTTTCTGATTTCACTTTGTTTTGCTATTCTATGTATCCTGTCCACTGTTACTGTTCACTGTAGCACCATCATCTTACCAGCTCCACTTAAAGTGCATTAAATATTGCACTGAAAAGAGCAATGCTATTCAGGGTTGGGAGTGATTTGAGGGTTGTTTGCAGTATCTTAGTGAGATCAAGCTTGTACTGTAACCATGTCTAATGACCTTTTATTTCACAATTTAGAACCTGGTAAATATATATGCACATACATACATTTGTAACATATATGTGTTTGTGTATATATATACACATTTATGCATGTCCATAAACATAGAAAAGCACAGAGTGCTCCATGTCTGCCTTTCTAAGTGGCATCTGAGGATATATCGTTGAGTTCATAACCCATCATTTCTATTCTCCTAGGCACTGTAAAATTCATTAAGCTAAGTAAAATGGCAAATTACTGGAGTATATAGAAGCGTGCTTGTTTGATTTTTGGGCTCTTGTCCATGTTGCTTACCGAGCCACACTGCCTCGTATAAGAAGGATCGTGATTTCTAAAGACTCTAATAAAGCAAGTCACATTATGTGTGTGTATTAGAGTGTAGCAAAAAGCCTTTGTTCATTCTGACTGCAGTAGAGCTGACTTAATGCCCTGTTCTGCAGCTGTCCTCTAACTACTACTCACTCCAGTATTTCTCCTACAAGAACCACTTTTGTCCATCCTATGGGTTTGTTCAGGGGTGTTTACAGCAATGTCCTTTGAGGTTTTTCTAGCCTGTGACCAGTCTAATGAAACAACTGGATAGTTGTTAGTGTAGAAAGCCGAGGGATATTTTCTGGCAGCAGTTTTACGTTGGGGTTTGATAGGCTGGAGTATTTGTAGAAATCAGCCCTCAAGGTGTTCAGAGCGCAGAAGCATTCATGAGTTTACTCCTTGCATCTTGAGCTCCCTTGTTGCAACTAAAGAGATGTCAAATCATTTCTTTAAGGGTTTAGGGAATGAGACTCAAAGGACTCAGCTTCAGAAGAGCCTGTCATCTGTTAGTTTGCATCTAGACACCTAAATGAGCAACCTAGTGTTGCAGGCCATTCGACATCCAGCAGACTCCCTTGATTTTGTTGGGATTGTTTATGTTGAGCAGTTCTGATACCTGACTGCATCTTCCGGATAGCTAATTGGGAGCTGACCATGTTGGCTCTAGCTTGGGCTAGGTGTGCTTAACACCACTGAAAACCCATTCCAGGATCTCTTGTTTTCCCAGTGCAGCTTGTTGGTACTCATGTCAGTGCTCCTGGCAGGCTCCTAGGCTTTGCACGTCATCCTGCTCACCATCAGTCCGCTCTGCAGGTAGTCCTTGCTCAGTAGCTAATAGCAGACGCTAAAAGTGACAAAATATGCTTAGACCTTCTCCCCCTCCCTCCCCATACGCTAAGCAAGGGTAAGGATAAGCAGCTGCCAAGGAGTCCATCATTTGTCCTGGTTTGAAACCTATAAATAGCCAGATCATTAAAGGTGTCACTTACAAAACGCCTTTGTCCCAGAAGCTATTTATGGTGTGGACTTTGGCTCTGCACAGTTTTCTAGGACTGCCAGAAGCAATGTTAATCTACCTGAGCAGGGAGGCCAGCAGAGCTGATAGCGATTTCCTCTTCTCCTTTGCATTATCATAAATTCATTTTGGTGTAAAGGAAAGCAAAATCTGGCCTCATATCTTATAACCAAATAAGAAACAAAACTATCCAATGACCAGCAAAATTTTCATAAAAGTGTTTTAGATAGGGAGATAAAAATATTCCCATAATCTTTAGTGCTCTTCAAGGGAAAGGAAGGAAATGCACTTTTTATTTTAAAGATTTCAATGGGTTGCTGCTTACTATCTGGGGAACCAAGAATGCCACAGCCCAGTGTCGAATATGTGAGCTTTAAATGAGTTGTAATGAAAAGATACAGGGACAGAGTGTTTGGTGGTTACGGGGCTATTAAGAGACTCAGCAGACCCAGATTAATTTCAGTCCTTTGCCTCAGACCGACGTTATTTCCTTGGCCAGGTTACTCAGTTTGTAAAGAGAGAATTATCCATGGCTATCTGTAAGGGTGTCATAGAATGATTTGGGTTAAAAGAGACCTTAAAGATGCTCTAGTTTCAACCATAAAGGGACACCTTCCACTTGACCAGGTTGATCCAAGCCCTATCCAGCCTGGCTTTAAACACCACTGGGGATGGGGAACCCACAGGTTGTCTGGGCAATATATTCCAGTGCCTCACCACACTCACAGTAAAGAATTTCTTCCTGATGTCCAATCCAAACCTACTTCATTCAGTTTAAAGCTATTACCTCTTGTTCTGTCACTGGAAGGCTTTGTCAAAAGCCCTTCTCTAGCTTTATTGTGGGCTCTTTTTAAGTGCTGGAAGGCAGTCTAAGGTCTCCCCAGAGCCTTCTCTTCTCCAATCTGAAGAATCCAAACTCTCTTAGTCTTTCTCTATAGCAGAGGTGCTCCAGCCCTCTGAGCGTCTTCATGGCCTCCTCTTGACTTGCTCAAGCAGATCCCTGTCCTTACAGTGCAGCCCAGGGCATGTTTGGCTTTCAAGGCTGTGAGTGCACATTGATGGGTTGTGTTGAGCTTCTTGTGCACCAACACCCCCACATCTTCTCTCCAGGACTGCTCTTGATCCATTCTCTGCCCAGCCTGTGCTTGGGATTAGGATTGCCCTGACTCACATGCAGGACCTTGTACCTGGCTTTGTTGAACTCTATGAGGTTTACATGGACCAACCTGTCCAGGTCCATCTGGATGTTCTCCCTTCCCTCCAGCATGTCAACTGCACCACACAGTTCTGTGTCCGCGGCAAACTTGCTGAGGCTGCACTCAATCCACTGTCCATGTCACCAAACCAGATGGTTGTCACAATTCTGACACCTGAGAAATGCCACTTGTCACTGGTCCCCATTCAAATGTCGGGGTGTTGACTCTTTGAGTGCCACCATCCAGCCCATTCCTTATCCACTGAGTGGCCCATCCATCTAATCCAGTTTAGAGACGAGGTTGTGTGGGACAGTGTCAAATGCTTTACACAACTACAGGTGGATGACATCAGTTGCTCCACTCTTATTCAGCAATGCAGTTTTTTAGGGTGGTGTTTCGGTTCATTAAGCCCCCAAATATGCTGGAATCCTTCATTTTGCACTAGAAAGATTATGGATTAGGTGCTATTATTATTTCCTTAGCTTTTTCTGTAATTCTAGCATTAACTGCAAGCAACATGATTTGATTTCAGATCAGCAAGGGTCTCTTCCATTAACCAAAGCCATTTAAATCATGAAGATTTTCTCTTTATTAAAAACACAGAAATGAACGTTACTCAAATCAATTATTACCGAAAAAATGCTTTGCTAATCAAATTAGGAGAGACTCTACCCATTCCATTGTTTCAGTGATGCATTGAATATGACAGGCCGGCTTGACTGAAGGCAGCCAGTGTGTGTGTATATATATATATATATATATATATATATGAATGAGAGTGTGCATGTGTGTGTGTGTGTAGCACAGCTGATGCTCACTGAAAGCTTTTGTGTGGTGAACCGTAACATTAATAGTGAAATCAAGGTTTGCTAGCTGACAGACGTCAATTTGCCAGAGGCCATCCCTCCTCTCCACCCTCCCTGGCATGTTTGTGCCCTCACACATACATGGACATATCTTGTCTGCTGATTTCTGGCAAATCCTATGGATACTTGCAATCTCTGCTCTCAAGATGTTTGCCAGCCAGCCTCTCATAATGTCTCGTGTACATTCCTGCAGGCTGAAAAAAAAATAAGTAAGAAGAATTACAGATGATTCAATTAAACTGATATTGTTCACAACAAAAATGAGAGCAAATGCAATTTGGGTCCTGTTCATGTGACTTAATTATCTCTTACCTCCCCACTCCACCCCCTTTTTTAGAATTTAAAAACAATTATGATATAATTGCCAATCTGGAGATCCCTAGATATGCAGTAAATACGCTTTGTCTCACTGAATGCTCTTTTTCCTGATTCAGAAATGGGACCTTATTAAAAATGCACACACACAAACACCAAAAAAAATCACATAAAGTCATCAAATGACCTTCAGGAAATAAAATTCTGTAATGCTGTATACCCAGGAAAGACATACCCCTGTATTAAGTGAGTGAATCTGCTAAAGTCATTGAAGATAATTAGCTGTGTGCATTTATAAGATGCGCACACTTTCAACACTCGAGGCAAATCCCTAGAAGTCAATTGAGACCTTCTCTGATAGAGGCGTGGAGGTGCATTTGAAGACCAAACATGCCTTTTTTGCCTGAATTAGTAACGTTTCAAAATTTACTAACAGCTTTTTAATGTGTAATCAGCTTGACTTAATGGGGAAGAAAAAAATCGCGGTCATTAGGAAGCCCATACTGAGTGTATATATTCACGCGGTGGGAAAGTGCCTTGCAGTATACAGTAGTTTGGAGTAAGTAGGATCCATTACCCATATCTGATGAAGGGCTGTCAGATATGAAGCAAGTTTAGAGACCTGCTTGTCCCTTCAGCTATTCATCACTGCTGAGTAGCTCTAGCGGCAGGCAGTGGTATTTTTAGAGGGGAGAATGATACGGAATTTCTCCATGTGCCGAACGTTAGCTGATCCCATTACTCAGAGCTACTCAGAAAGTCACAGCTGACACATCAGCTTGGTGGCGAAGAAGAGCGATTGGCTCACAAGGGAAAACACAGAGGAGACATCTAAGGAGGGTACATTTGTGGGGACGTTGCCACGTTGAGACTTTCGTCAGCTGAGGTCCTGTGTTACTTGGAGTCAGCAGCAAAATGCAAAGCTAATTTTTGAAAGGTACATTTTCTCAGGATTCTGTGCAATTTTGTCCAGGTATGTTGTCACATAATACATGTAATAGTTTGAATAATAAGAATAATAACTCATTGTTAGCTCCTTAAAGCATCCAGCAGCTGAAAAAAGGTTTGTCCTGAGCTTCAGGATATTTTCAAAATAATGTGGGCAGCTGACTATGAACAAGCTATTTTGCAAACAAAGTCATCTGTATTATTATTTATCATTATTTCATCAAAGAAAATCCATTTAGTTTAATGCTCATTTGACTTGCTTCTCTTTAAGACCTCCAAATCCTAATAATGTGTCGAACACACTCCAGAATGTCAAAATAGTAAATTGTATGTAATTTTCTTTGACAGTAAGTGGATGAGTCCTTGCCAGAATTGTTCCTCTTTACACCCGGTGTGAAGTCATTGCTTTTCTTCTGTCAAGTGATATTTGACTTTTTAAAACCTACTAACAAGAACACCGCTGACCTTCTCGTATCAAATTCAGCTCAGTGGGGCTATGGGGGGCTGGGAGAAGTGGTCAGCAGGCAGTGGCCTTCTGCCTATTCTGCTGCAGCCCAGCTCCACACCATCAAGAACCGAGGGTGGGCACATGTGCCAAACATTTAAAAGCTGGACGATTCTTTAAAGAATGTCCTTTTTTTTGAATAGCTCTAGTACTCACCCCCAAGCGCTGCGATACTGAACTTCCAAAGCTTTGGGCTTACAATGAATAGCATTCATCTTCGCTTCTGGTTCTGATCTTGTAAAAGCTAACTCATGCATGCACAACATGATAGACCATGTTACGCCTCAGAGCCTTTTTCAGAGCTATCATCTAATACATTTTTTATAAGCCAGAGCGCATTCATAGAATTCTGCCTCAAAAGGCATTCGGCTTTAATGGCTGCACTGAAATGTCTAGGCTGGCTACTTGTGCTGTTTGAAACAAAAGGGTAGTGAAAATGTTGACATTTTTTATAGTAGCCTTTAAATTTCAGGGCTTTTTTTATTAAAGGTATGTTGTTTACAGGTAGAAGAATGTCTAGAGAAAAGCTTCTTTCTCCTAGTCCTAAATAAAAAGGGTCAGAATTTTGGCAGCCAAGAAGGTGTATGCTCTTCATGGAAGTGGTTGTTTGAGTGTATTTTATACCACATACACGCACAAGTGTACGTGCATCTGCAGAGAGGCTGACCTTGGAACAGGTTAGATTAGGAAAATATTAGGAGGCAGATTTTGGTGTCAGTCCTGTGACTCAGGTTAGCTCAGGTTAGCTGCTAACAACAGAAGGGAAGAGCAAAAATAATTCATGGGTATAATTTTGTAGCATTCATCAAAGTACAAAAAAACCCCAAAAAACCACCAAAAATTCAATTGATTAAGGAATGCTTCAAAATTTATATTTACCCTTACTGAGTCTATCCCAGTAGATGGGCAAGTTTGCAGTCTCACTGAGAAATTGGTTTTCTAAAGAAAATTGGTAATCTGAGGTAAACAACAATGCTCCTGAATTTTTCTAGTTCTCTGCAGGCAGGACTGCATTCATTTGGCTTGCTCCGATACATTTTGAAGATTATTTTCTTCTGTATCAGAAATTTTATTTAGCAGCTAGACTTATTTTTGTGTTTGTGTGTAACTGGAAAGCTTGTTTGTCTTTAAAATTGGGAGAACATTTGTAGTGCTAGAAAAATTGAGATTTTACCTCCTAATGCTTTCTTGGAGTCCCAAGATAAAAATTCTGTCAAAGTATTTTAGAAAGTGCTTTTTCTTATTTTAAAGATACTTCTGAAAGGCTTCAAGATGAAAATTCTGTGAACTGCTGGTTATGAGTGACTCATTTTAAAATCTGAGTTTGACTCTGTGCTTATACTTAGAAAATCTGCAGAGATGGAGAGTGTGTCAGAATCTGGGCCTTTGATTCACATCTGCATAAGGGATAGAGAGTGTCTTCTGCTTTGTCTTAAGAAGAATAATTTGTCTTGATGTTATTGTCCTAAAGTGACTTTGAAATAATAGAGTCTGTGTATTTCTGAGTCAATTTAGAGGCTAAGACAAGATAATTGAATTGTATCTTTTGTGTGTGAGGTATTTGGTGGAAAAATTTGTCCAGATTTTATAATATTTAATTATCTAGAGCTGTGTACAAGTTGCCACACTTTGCTTTGGTTTGGCATCTTGTTGCCCAAACAAGTTGTTGACAACCCATTCTCTGGAAGCATCTAAGGCCAGGTTGGATGGGGCTCTGAGAAACCTGGTCTAGTGGAAAGTGTCCCTGTCCATGGCAGGGGTGTTGGAACAAGGTGATCTTGAAAGGTCCCTTCCAAACTAAATGATTCTATGATCTTCTGCCCTTGATGTCATCATATGGACATTTAGGTATTGTGCTTATGGGTTTATTTTGATTCTAACAATGATTGCAAGCAGTCCAACCTTTTATGCATGTATGTCTTTCCATGGGACTTAAATATCATTTTCCTTGCAGGAAAAGCCCTGGGGGAGGGTCTGACTGGACAGAAAGTTGCGCAGGAGTCAGTTTTTCACCCTTGCAGCACAGAAAGACAATATTAGGGTGTCTTAAAAGGGTAGCCAACACGTTAGGAAAAGGAATTGTTTCTCCATTTTGATACCTGTGAGTCCACATCTATACACTGTGTCCAGTTTTGAGCTCCTCAGGACAAGACACTGTACAAGGCCTGCTGGGGGGAGTTTGGAGAAGGGACACCAAGATAATTAGGGATCTGGAATACATGATGTAGAAGGAGTACCTCAAAGAGCTGCGTTATCCTGGCACAGAAGGGGAAAAGGAAGTCCTAAAGGTGTTCTGAACTACTTATTGACAGGTTACAAATATAAGAGAGCAAGACACTTTTTTTTCCCAGAGGTGCACAGAGTACATAGGACAGGAGGCAACAAGCACAAGGTGTTAGCATGGAGAGGCAAATTTTGATTCAAGAAAATATTTTCACCATGGTGTGGTCAAACACTGTAACAGGAACCCAGAAGGACTGACTGTCCTTGGAGATACTGAAATATCTGCACAGCCCTGAGCAACCTGATCTAGTTTGTCCTGCTGTGAGGCTGACTTGACCAGGTGACCTCGAGATGTCCCTTCCAACCAAAATGACCCTGTGAATGTGTGCTGACACAGGCTCTCTCTGTTTAACAATGCAGTCAGGAAATTTGAATGCTGACAGAAGGGAAGAGGTCAGTTCTTCCTGCTTTAAGAACCATTTGTGTGAAGTTAAACCAAAAAGCCCCAGATGAAATGCCCTTGTTTTGAGGTTTGCACAACTTGTGACCCAAAGCGAGCACGTTAGAATTTTTTGTCACATCCTGCAGAAGCAAAAACCTCATGGCTGTATTTTGCAACGATTGAAGTAGTAATTTGTGGTTCTTGCAGGATATAAGTATTTGTAGCCACCTCCATTGCACTCTAAGTTTGGACATGGAAAAGGAAGAACTCCTTGGTTCCTATGGGATGAGCCAGCAGTGAAGTATGCCTTCAGAATAACTAAATGACCACCTTCCTTTTTGCTTTTCAGACTGTCAGGACATCTAGAAGCAGATTTAACATATCTAGCCTTTTAAAGCTATAATTAGCATTATTTTCTAGTGCAGTAGTATTCAGAGAGCTCAATCAACTTTAGCCGCTTGATGAACAAACATATAAGAGACCTAGACTTTAATTGTTTTTGTTGGAGAGGGTGGAACAATTTGATTGTTAAGCTGCCTGTGCAACTCCTGACAAGACCCACCCCAGGTGGACCTTCTAGACAGTTGTAGCCATCTTAAATGTTCGTTCATCAGCGGCATTTCACAGCTGACGGAAGAAGAGTTGGCACTACAGAAGGGTGCCTCATATGTTTTAGGTGCTACTAGGATAACACATCTGAGATTTTTTTGCCAGGAAAAGGATTTGTCAAAGACCAAATTTCTAGTAGGGTACAAGAACCTGGAATAAGACCCAGGTCTTGAGTCATGGTCCAGAGCCTGTGCTGGTTTTATACTTTATCTACTATGATCCCGAAGATACCCCTCTACCTGAAACGTGATGGGCTGATTTGTAGAATTTTATTTGGTCTGTTTTCTCCAGAATAGTGTGTTTTGCACACCTGTATCCCTTCTGAAAGAGGCAGTCTGTCATTCTAGATGTTTTTAAAAGCAGCAGACAGCAGCCTCGCTCAACATTTCTGCAATAATGATGACAACCACTGGAATAATATAAACCACTTACTAATCAGTTTGCAAAGGCAGGACATCTGCTTTTCACAATACAGAAGCAAATTAAGGAGGCTTTCACAGTATTCTGAAATTGTGTGTTAGACTTTAAAGAGAGAGAGAGAGAGAAAGGAACTAATGGTAAATAAATTGGACCATAGTGCTAGTTTTCATCCAGCTGTATGCAGCTCTAAAACAGCTATCTCAGAAAGGTACCTATTGTTTATTAATTCAAGATTACTCCAAAAAGCAATTCCTCCATAAATTTCTTTCCAACAACTTTCTAATCTCAGTAAGTTCTTGGCAGAAGTTATGCTGAGAGAATATGTCCCCAGTCAGTCTTCACTATTGTAATTCCAAGAGGCTCTTGCCTGCAGACACTTGGATTTTTAAAGGTTTAAAGGGTTTTTATGCAGGTGTACCATGTGTTAGGTGCTGACTTTAAACTACTCAGTCCTACCTTGCATTGCAGAAGGAAGAGAGGGAGTCTGGGATTCATAGCATCCCAGATTTAATGGGTTTGGTTTGTATGGCTTTGTCAAGATTCCATCATCTTCCTAGTAGCAGCCCCAAAGCCAGTACTCACTGCCTCTGAGAAGCTCCACACATCATCTTCTAAGCTAAAAAGTTTAATATTTTTCATGCATGTCAGCATGTGTTCTGGGATGTGATATTTGGGCAGGGAGGAGACCAACTCAGCTGCTTTCAGGGATTAAGTGTGGGAGTCAGGAGTAAGACAAAGGCAGTAAGTGGGCAAAATTAAGATACAGATGTGATTTAGGATAGGCATTGCACATCAGCTTGGAAGCAGAATACTCTATTTAATTTACTTTCTTGGATATGTATTTCAATAGACAGCTATGTCTGGCAGGGTTTAGAATGCATCTGCACAGAAATCCTAAGACTAATTTTTATCACTGTCTGGTCCACGGCAAGGATGCCAGTTTAACCTGTTTCTTATTTGGTCTAAAGACTAGTGGGATTGGGATCTGAGCTTATGTTTCCAGCAGTTAACCACATCAGTACTGTTTGGTTAAGCAAACTCATTTAAAATTGGGAGAATATGAGTCAGAACTACACCTGATTGCATGGAGAACCCAGTCATGGAATACACACAGTGCTGTGCTCTGAATGTTTTAGATGGCACAACAGATAACCAAAATCTGATGGTCCAGAGAAAATGAGTCCTTTTGGGAAATGCAGATGTTAAAGATCTGAGCACGTGCAGCCTTTAACTAGGAGAAAAATGCACTTTAAGTTCATCAATATTTCCTTTTTTTCTTGGAGTGGGGAATGTACTGATTGGCTGAATTTCTGTAGAAATTGCTGGCTTTGCTAATGTTAAGAGTAACACTTGCCCACTTGAAAGAAAAGGGAATAACTGAATCCATTTGTGGAATGTGTGTATATTATCCCTTTTACTTTTTCCTGGATATGCAATTCCCACCTTCATCTCAGAGTTGGAAAGTTTAAGATATAAAGCAAAACATACCATTACAAAGGATGTTTGGAGCTCTTAAGGAATTGGTTTTCATTTAGGTCCAAAGTAATGATGCGAAAGTTTTCTTTCATCTGTTTATTTTTAAAGGTGGTGAAATATTTAGTACACTGTGTTACACTTTCCCTTTCTAGATTAAGTGTTCTGGAGACCCATCATCTTTAAACTGAAATGGCACAGGAGACTAATGGAGCAAGTCTCCACTATAAGCTTTTTCTAAACCAAAAATGTGTGAAAGTTGGAATTTTGGGGAGCTACTTGATGTTTCTCCCAGCTGATTCTCTCATCAAGGGTGATGGCAAAGACTGGCGTAAAACTGTGGTCTCCTCTGATGTCCATGGGTTTCCTCTGTCTAGAATTAAAGGATATCAGGACTCCTAGTAGTGCTGCACTGCAGCAAAAATGGGCAATTCCTCTCTCATTGGTGTAGCAGCACACCAGAGTGCTCAGTCTCCCCATTACTTTAGCATTTGCTGACGAGTGTGGATTCATTGACTCTATCCACACTTCTTACTAATACAGAACACCAGTGGTCTGCATAATACTGTCTACAACAGGCTTAGAATTTGCTGCATAACTTAGCCTAATGATTAATTTTATTTCATTTTGTGCATTTCTCTCTTTCTACCTGAAAACAGAGATACTGCAACACTGCCAGAGCATCTCTAAGAATCACCACTGCTCCAGACACTTCTAGCACCTGCATTTTGTGAACTCTTAGGTGCACATTACATCAATGCTTATTTTTGGACTAGAGGCCCACAGGGAGCCCCTGGCATAATATTTTTGCAGTAATTCAGGATTGAACTCCCTGTGGTTAGGATATACAAAGATATTCTAAGGATGGCAGCGATTTGTGCCTTCTGCACAGTGTTTCTCAAACCTCAAAATGTCTTTCCCTCAGCAATTTAAAGGTTGCTGTTGGCTCTGACTGCAGGGGAAAAGACATTACTGTTTCTGTGAAGAAGTTAGTTGTGAACATGAAAAAACTTCAGTAATTTCTCTAAGGGGAGACACCAAACCTCATAAAAATATTGACAGAGCTTATGCATAGCTTTTCTGCACTTTGTTGGTTATAAATAAAATAAAGCTACCCAGATTACATTTCATAATATAAGACAGGTGAGCTGAAAAATTTATAAAGGTGTGAGAGAATTAAGAATGATAATTTTTAGTTAACATTTGAATGATGTGGCTCTATTATAAACCATTTAATGCAAGATGCAAATGAATGCATCTGAAAAGGGAACTTCATGTTTGTGGGTTTACTGTAATCGAGCACAGTATGTGTTTAAAGGGGTTGTTAGGGAAATAAAGGTTTAAGGCTAAATATGACTATTCTGCTGAAAAGCTCAAAAATGTTTTAATCAAATAGAGAAAACAGGTCCTTAAACAAATTGGAACCTCGGGGTACTTGCTGGGGGCATGTGAGACCACAAGATCTTGAGTAAACAGGGGGTTCTAAGGCAATGAGAAGAAAATTCCCAAAATTGGTTTTGTGCTATTGATGTTCGCTGTGGAAAGTCCCAGTTCATTCCAGATCTGACATGCTCGACACTCTCAGAGCAGCAAATTTTATCCCTCATCACCAAGTTTTGATGAGAAGGTGCCTTAAAAGCCATCAGCACTCATGGAAGAGGGCAAGAGACACCACTGCCCCTTATGTGGCCAACGAAATGCCAATGCCAGCCCCAGGTCAGCTTTCCCAGGAGTGGGTGTGCCCAATGTCTTGTCTGCTGAAATAAATTAGCTGTGTTTGAGGGACAAAAATGGCACTGACTGCATGCAGATGGAAAAACCCAACCCCAAAGCCCCACAACCACTGGAATCAGGAGGAGCAGCAGGGCTGGGGGCATCTGGCAGAGCGGCAGGCAGGAGCAGTGGGTGATAAGAAATTCATTAATTACCAAGATAAGTGGTGTTCAAAGACAGGAACGGGAGAGTGTCTCCTCCCAGGAGAAGCTGGAAGATAAATACTGCTTCATGATGAGTAAGTGAGGTCGTGGGAAGGCCTCTGCTGGCGGATCTAGTGGCAGTGCTTCAAACATAAACATTTGTGGGGATACCTTTAAATGCTGATGCTTTCCTCCTCTCTGGGCAAACACTGAAAATAGCATTTTCTAGCCCAGAGCCACTGAGCAGGAGTAAGCAGTTGCAATCTGTTGACATTGTATGTTAAAAGCCACAATCTGTATCTGGCAAGCGAGTGGTGGTTTTGAAGTTGGAGTTGAACTAGCTGAGGTAAATAGGCAGGAATGGGTGCTTTGGTCTTTAATTTGTATTCAGTTTTAATAACATTTAATTGATTTTTGAAGTATTTTTGGAGCTTTCAAATAATTTGTAATGGTCTTTCAGAGCTTTAGATATAGAGCATCGTATTTCCAGTTAAAGATTCATTATTTAATTAATGCAGCTCAGTCAAGTCCTGATAAATACGAGCACCATCAGAGCTATTTTTGGTTCCTGATTCATTTCTCCAACAGGACTGAGGAAACATGGCCTTGAACCATGTTTCTAATGGTGAACTAATTTCCTGCTGAATAAAAACAAGGAAGAGAATTATCTGCATATATTCTACCAAGGATTCTACCACATAATACAGAGATTAATAATATCATTACATTTCTCCCCCTTCCGAACACCTTACTTGACTTTACTAAGCCACACACTCTGAAGTAGAAAGCCAAACACTGAACAGAAATAGTAGCTAACATATAAAACGAAGATTAAGAAAAGAAAAATAACGTTCTTAGCTTTGTTTCGGCTGCACTATTTTTATAACCAAAAATCAACCTCTGTTCCTAAACAATTTATATGCTGTTTGGCTATTAGCATTGCTGCCTTTTAAAGCTCTCTCCTTTTTCTTCCCTCTCCTCTCACCCCCAGTATTTCATTTTTATACCTGTCATGAAATGGTCGGGGTCGGAAGTCAGCACAGAGTGCATCATTTGTACATTGTGTCTCTTTTCCTCATGTGTCTCTGCTGCCAGAGAAATTGAACTTTCGTCCATTAAAAATCCATTTATTGTGTCTTGACTTCTCTGAACTAAAGAACAGGACATTTCATCAAGCAGTACAGTTTAAAATCAAATTAAATTGTACTAGTGCCCAGAAAATGTGACATGATAAAGACCCCGGCCATTTAAAACATCTTTTTAAAGACTTTCCTGATCTCACTTGCTGGTACTTCCACATGTCTTTTAGAGTTCAAACTGGTCAGTGATGCAAGGACTCACCATGGGACACCTAAAAGGACCCCTTTTGTCTTTTTTTTCCCCTTTCCTTCTTTCCATAAAGCAGCTGGTGAGCACTTCTAACAGATTCGTGCTGCCTCAGGTTTGACGCCTGCAAGCTGAGTCTGGATGTAAGCGATCCCCAGTTGTGATGTCCCTGCCCCTCCAGGTGATCCTGTGTGATGGACATCACTGGAAGTACCGAACTGCCATCTGCAGAGATGACCTGTGTTAGAGCACCCTGTGTTTGAGTAACTCAGTTGCAAACCCATGAAAATCAGGGGAGACAATGCTTGTCCGGCAAACTTCCCTGATGGCTCTTCAGCTTGGTTAAACACATTCCCCCAAAAATGGGGGTTGCATCATATGTTCTTCTGTAACAACCTGCTCCCTTTATTGCCAAATGTACCCACAGCTTGTAGGGGAGAGCCTCCCTAAATATGGTTCTTATCCCAGTTACAGTTTCCTCAATGTTGATGTGCCACTGGAGTCAAAGAATCTGGAGTTTCGCAGATGGATTACAGAATTAAATTGTGCAACTTGCAGGGCTACATATGTGCAGAGTTTCTGGGAGTCCGGGAATGAAACCGGGGGCTGAGAAAACACCCGTCTTCCAGACCCCAGCGCACAGGCAACAGCTGGAATTTGCACGGCTCCTTATTCAATTAATATTCAGAAGCCACTATTGCATTTTCCCAAGAGCAAAGAGACAGTAAAAGCAAGCTGCTGCGTCTGGCTCCACTGTTTGTCCTCCCCCTTATGCAGTGTTGGGTTGTTTGGTTGGTTGTTGGTAGTGTTTTGTTTCTATTTTAACCTCTTATAAATATGTGTAACATTTGGCAAAGAGGCAACTGGGGACCAAGAAGAGAGCAGCAAAGTGGTGTTTCAGAAGCCAAGAGGGAAGAGTGTTTGAAGTGAATTGCACCAGATTTTTGTTCAGATGGGAGATGCTTGGTTTGGTTTTTGCTTGACTTGCTTCCATGCTTAGTGAATTGCTGAGATGCTTGTTTGTAGTTAAGATCTTTCTAAGGTACGGTTTGGGTTTACCAGCTAACCAACATCAAGAGGAAGGTGTACTACAGTGATAAATATTTATTTGGATATAATGCTCACAATGTTTTTAAAATGTAAGCAACAGATTAAATACAAATAAGTTATCACTGCCTTTCATTTTTGAAAAATGAGGTATATCTTTTCACTTTTGGACTGTACTGTGTATTCTAAGTGGAAGCAGATTACAAAATGATATTTAGAAAACACGATTTATAGACCTTTGTTTTGTTTATATATACATAAGAGGTGTCCATTCTGTTTGTGTGCAGAAGGAGGACATCCAGTATGATGGTTTTTCTGGCTCCTAAGCTGCTGAAATAGAAGATCAGGCCAGGGAATGTATTCCCTTACGGTGCTTTCTGGACTGAGGCATGGTCTGGCCCTTGAATTGCATGTAGTACATGTGCTCCAGAAGAGCTGATTCTTTGGCAACCTGCTTTTTTTTCCTGCTCAAGGCCAGCCCTGGAGAAAGAGAGGTGAAAGAGAGTTAACTAAATTTCATAGCTTGTTACTTACTGTCTTCAGTGGATGATTTCAGCCTAGAAATCATTTATCATTTCTTGCAAAAATGATAAATGCAAAGTATTGACAAGTGGCCGAAAGCTAGAAGGAAGTTGTGGAAGTCGTTTTTAGTTTGCAATCAAAAGGAGAAGCTTTGGGCAATCTGGCTTCCTTCTTTTCCTGACCCACCAATATGAGGGCAGTGACAGTGGGAAGCACTACAGTATTTTTTCATGTACTTTGTTTTGTAATAAGTCACCTCAAATAGAAGCTTTTAATCATTCACTCTAACATAGGCTGAGGAGATGCAAATCAGCGGTCTTGGCTTCAGCGTTTGGCTTTTTGATTTCAGGATTTCCATGCACACCACTTGCATCATTTTAATGGCAAACTACTTCTTTTTTCTGGTACCTCGTCATGGTTTAAATAATTGATTTTGGTTTCTATTTGTACCCTTTTTTCTATTTTGACAAATTACAATTATAGTGTTCAGCTTTATCATTGTCTTATAAATGATATAACAACTGCTTGTGAATGCCCATAAGTTTTTATTGTTGTGTGTGAATGTTAATAACAACATTGCAGAATGGCACAGAGAAGGTTTAGCAGAATAATGTTTGCATTTCCTCTAGTAAAATACGGTACCATAGTACAATTCCTGGATAATAAAGCCATAGATTCTCCTATCTATCTGTGTCATGGTAATGAATCATGTACAGAGCTTCTAAATAGAAGGTGCATGTTACATCTCTGATATGGATAGATAGAATCATAACTCTTCTAGATATTGAGAGGTTATGATTCATCCAATGCCTGAGAAAATAAGTGCCATCCCCAGAAATTCCAGCTCTTGCTTCCAATGGTATCATGGGCTTCCTGATCACATACTGCAATATGTGTGTACTGAGCAAGCAGCAGGCACAGAGCTGAAACGCAAAGTGTTGGAAGTTTGTAGCATTTTTGGGCTTGGAAGGATCAATGTCTGTACCACCTTTTCTATGTGGGAGGACCAGGCTTCACTTATGCATAATGGCATAGAGAATAAACCCCTAGGGAATAAATGATATTACAAAGAAAAATTTATATCAAGTCTGATTTAAAAAAAAAAAATCGCTTTCCTCCAAGGAAATACAATTTCATTCCTAAATCATTTCCTCCTTTTTCAGCAAATTTTCTGCAGGGTGCTGATATCTAGACCATTGAGTAATGTAAGTTAGGACCTCTGGGATCATCTGCTCCAAACCCTAAATCAAAGCAGATCCAATGAGATCAGGATGCTCAGGGACTTGTCATGCCATCACACACAAAAATTCCAGGAGAGAAACACCAGATTAATTCTTTTAATTCCCTCTTGTTAGTAATATGTTGTTGTCATACTTTGCTTCTTTGTTTTAGTTTGAGAGGGTATTAATGTGTCTGAATGGGATTAAACATGTATAAATCTTGCAGTGACTGATGATTTAGGAAATAGTTGTTTTCTTCAGCTAGAAGGTTTTACTCCTGAAAAATGCTCCTAGTATTTTTTGAAAGCCTAGTCAAAATCTTAGAGTTAAAATTAGGTAATAATACATATTTGTAAAAAATTTATCAAGCATTAATTTCAATCACTCTTTAGAAGAATGCAAAAACCTCAATGAGACACCTAACCAGGAATAAAAGAATGAGTTCAGGCACTTAATGTGTTTAAAATTCCTGCTTATTTGGTTGTGGGATGGCAGGAATGTGGGACAAACAAAAAGGCTGGAGTCTGAAGGAAACCTGACACAGGAGAGGGGCAAGATGGCAAGGCAAGAGTAGGATAAGGCTTGGGAAACCATGGCACAGCTCCTGCCCTTTTCCTTCTCCATTCCCTAGAAAGCCAGAACTGTGACAAAACAACCCAAAACAGCAAAGCCATGGGAGATTGCACCCTGCCTTTCACCTTTTATCTTCCCTGGCCCACTGCAGGCGGTGGAGAGTTCAGTGTTTGTGTGGTTCTTCTCTCCTAGGAAATCTCAGCAGTCAGAAAAACAATCTTAGCTCTTTTAACACTAATGAAAGTTGAAGGCAGTAAACAAAATCATGGAGTAAATCATCCAGTGCTGACATGTCTTTTGGAGCAAAGAGCCTTTCATTCGAAGATGTGAAATAACATTTCCGTCATGTTTTTGCTCGTCTGATAATTAGAAGTGATTTAGGATGGCAGTGAAGGTGTCTCTAATGGGCACCTTGTGGGTCTTAATAAAAGGAAGAATACATTAAATGTAGTGATTTGTGATTGGGCTGATGGGGTTAATATTTTCTTAGAATATAGCTGGCCATTTTTCTTCCAAGTAGCAATGTAATGTAATTATAAGTACCTTAGTAGATGGACTCAATTGCTCCTATCATGAAAATTAATTTCAGGAACATGCTGAGGCTTTCTTTCATTTCTTCTTTATTTCCTAAACTGTGCAGGGGGTAGCAGACACATACAAATGAAATTATGTTTGAGCAGACCTCACAGAGACCTGGCCAGTTCTTGTGAACGACTGAAATTGAAATCTGTGGGAAAGGGGAGCATTTCTTTTTACATTCCTTGACATATTTTGCACCTGTAAAACTCCCAGTTTTCTCACGTGCTCTTTCAAAGCACTTGACAAAGCCAGACACATATCTCCAAATTATAAGAGGGAAAAATGAAATATGCTGAGTTTTCCCAAAATGTTTTCTCGGAAGTAACTGAGCTATGATTGCAGCTTTTCCAATAAGTTTAGCCAAGCTTTATAATCAAGCTTCTTCAGCACATGTAAATGTTCTTGCTGTAGTATTTCTAAGCACTCGAATACATAAATAATATTAATAATGATCTCAATAATAATCTTTTATGTTTTCCATTTTAATGCATGGCAAAATATAACAAAATTATAACTGGAATTTATAGTCTTGGAATATAAATTTCTAAATTTTTATGCTAAGTGAAAGTGTCATATATAGAACAGTTGCAAAGGTTTGCAAAGAATAAAAGGACAAAAATCTACGCTTAGTTATATTGTGAGCTTTCACAAGTAACTTTAGCCTTGAAGAACTTAATGAAATTCAATCAAATAGGACTCTCAGACATTGCTCTGAAAATATACACAAATATAGAGAGATATCAGCAACATGAAAGTGTTGTATTGCTGCTGTGTGGTTTGAAACCTTAATTACCAATACTCATTAGCAGATATACATCTGACCCATTTGGATTTAAAGCAGCTAAAAATAAGCCTTAAACCCATGGAGGAAGAGGAATGTACAACAGAACGAAGTCGTGAGTCTTGATGTGTTTGAAGGCAGTTTGTTGCACAATTTTAAACCAAAAGCAGACACCCAGGGTTGGGGTTTGTAGGTGTGAAAGTGGACCTCAGTTTGAGCTGATGATGTAAATCCATATTTGGGCAGAATTTCGATTTCAGTTTTACAGACCTTGCATTCTTCAGAGAATTTGCTGTCTGTGCTTCCTAAGTATTAATATTTCCTGTTGCTCTTATTGCAGGCTATAAAGTGTTAATGAAAGGAAAAGAAAGTCTGGAAATTCCTTTCCAGAGAGTCATTTGCATGGTGAGGAGGGAGAAACACAAATATACTTGCAAGTTGAGGCAGAACTATGCTGGAGTTCATCATTCCCTTTCCTTTGGTTTCTGGAGAGGTACTTAATGGTGTTTGAACATGACTGTATAGTGCCATTAATGTAACAATTTTCATTTGTACATTGCAACACCAGAAAGATAATCTCTCTGTTAAGTACTTTTCCTTTATAATCCCTGGAGAGTCAGAACTCTGAAAGCAAATATTGTATTTACCATAGACAGTAAAAGGGAAGAAATGAGGCTAAAATGCAAAGCAGCAGGGATAAAATAGAGTTCCTTTTGGATGTCTGCAGTGGTGCTATGAATATACATATACTCACTGTTATGCTTTTTATATTATCTCTAATTTGAAATAAACAACATGATTACAGATTAGATCAATCATGGCTTTAGTATTTCTGGCCAAAGCAAGAAAAGCCTGGATGTGCTAGCTAACAGTGTAATCGAAGCAGAGATTGTTTCACTGTTGGTGATTTGTTTAAGGATTTTAATTTACAGTAATGAGTGTTCTTCTCTGCATTGTAACCTGGCTCCCCATGTCTCCCTTTGGAAAACAGTCGCTGCTTGTATATACCAGTGGAGTGATGATGCAAGGCACTAAACAACAAAATAGAGCAGTTGAATGCTGCTGCCTGGCATCTCTTCCAGCATAGAACTGAGTGGCAAAATTGATGCCTCGCTGTCCTTACTTTGATTTGCACAGGAGCTCTGGTGGGAGCTCAGCCACTGCTGGCGACTGGGGGATATGGAAGCGGAGTGTCTTTCAGAATTCATCAAGTAAACAGATAACCAGCTCACTCCAGAGGACAGCTCTGCCTTGGCTGCTGGAAGGATTGAAGGATAAGATGACTTTTTCCTGCATGTGACTCGTGTGTTTCTTCTTATGAAGTTAAGCAAAGGAGCAACATGCAGTGGCAGCTGGAGAATATCACAGGTGCTTGAAAGCAATTTGACAAAAACAGTCGAGAGAAAAGAGATCAACAGTTTACAGCACATTTATTTTTGGGTAGTAGTTATTCAGACTGGAAGGGAGCTGTTGGGAATTCAAGCAGTGTTCAGAAATGATAAAACATGGTGCTAGGAACCTGATGTTCAAACGCTTTGAAGTTGCTGTCACTTAATCTGATTTCGGAATCCTGCCCAGAAATGATGCAGTAATAAGGGCCAGCTGCCATGGTTGCCTTTCTTATTGGTGTATTTTTAGTGGAATCATCAGTTTAATGATGAACAAATGCATTGAATGCAAATAAAAGGTGTCTTAAGGACAATTCAAAAGAGAAGTGATAGGGAAAAACACCTGTGAATACCAAGGGAAGTGGAGGAATAGGGGGTAGTGTAAACAAGAAAATTTGGTCAAACTTACAGAAAGTTATTCCAATGTACAGAAAAATAGCTTTGGTTGCTTTCTTCAGATGGAAAAATGATGGCTTTTCCCTTCAGTTCCCTCCAGGGAATGGAAGCTTTCCATGCTTTCAATGCACATCTAAGGAGCTTGATGGACTTTCTCTTTGAGGTGTCTGGAAGCCTTGGCCATATGTCAGGGTCATCTTTCTTGTGGGCAGCTCACTTGGTATTGAGAGTAAAAGTCTGTTATTCAGACTATTATGCCTGCAATCCAAAACTAGAGATTTTTGTCTGAATTCAGGGACTCCTGCAATCAACAGGACTTTATTCTTCTTTTCAGAAGGCTGTTAGACTGCCACTGCTTGAAACCCATGCTTAGTTTGCTCGTTGATAGTTCAACAGTAATTGTATTTACGGTTCATTTTGCTTGGATGCTCGTGACTCTAATCTTTCCACAGTGTCAGTGGTGCAGTTCGGCTCTGATGTATGTGTTCATCGTCCTGCTAAATGGAAAATCCCATTGCAGTTATGATTTCTGTCATCTCTGTGAAAGTCAGGAGAAAGGATGTTGTGGATGTTCTGTGGAAAAAGAGTGGGTGGTATGAAGTAGAAATACAGGTTGTGACCAAATCCTCAATCTTGTCCACTGTGTAACTGTAATTTAGATGTGAATCTATATACATGAAACATTGAATCATATAGTGTACCTGTGTTTGCTAAAGGAATGAGGTATTGGTTATAGAAACACCAAGGTGTTGCACAGTCCTGCTGGGAAGTGTAATAAATGACACGGAAAGCTGAAACAGTCAGACAAATCCAAGTAGCAGCAGTGTTACATACTTCTGTTTAATTTTTCAATGAGACACTAGGAGTGACATCTTTTCTTTTATAAATGCCAAGAAGAAGGATTTTCATAGAAAGCACTGCAGAACAACACGTCTTCCATTTCACAGGACTTTGCACCAAGCAGGAATATTAGTTGGCTACTCAGAGGGAAGTAGAGGAGATGAATTAAATCTTCATTTTTGTTTCTGTTGAGGTTCACCAACTGAGCTTTAATGCATTTTAATTACATTCCTTACCTGGTTGGTAAGAAGGGCTATATTAAACCACAAATACCTTAACTCTGGGGCTCATTTGTTGCAAAATGAACACCATCTCTTTAATTCCTTATTTCTCTCTCTCTCTCTCTGCTCTTACAATATTTGCCTTGTACTGCTTCCCCTTGCTAATTGCAATCCATCCAGCGCTGTATTGGAAAGAAACATTTTAGTTGCATGATTTAGTGCTTTTAAGTTGTCTTGGCTTTGCTGACTCATTGGTCAACCTTGAAAAATCATAGCAGTGCAAGCATTGCAATGCCAGCAGAGGACTAGCAGGTTGTGCAGGGGACTCTGTTACTGATTAGTGTCATTTTTTCTCCGAGTTGAAAGAGCTATTGTGTTTAAGGCCATGAGATTTAGAATTAGGAGTAATTAAAAACCAAGTCTGCTGCCTTTATATTTTTTTTAAATATGAAGGGCCCCGGGAGTCTCTGTAGTCATTAGAAAATCCTATTCTCGTGCTAAGCCTGTCCTTATAAGCAGTTCTGTTGTTGGCTTTCCTGAATGTAAAGCGGGATCTTGTAGATGATGAGAGAGGGGAAATATCATAAAGGCAGGGGAGAAGAAAAGTGTGTGTGTGAGTGTGTGTGTGTGTGTGTGTTTGGGGGGCAGATATTTAGTGGTTGCGTGGCTGCTTTGTAATGTGTCCTTAGCAACTGGCTTTCTACTCTAATGGGAAAAATAGATGGTGGGAAAGCATTCAAGGAAAGTGGGTCACATTTGATCTATGACCTAAAAGGAAAAGTGGGGGAAGGGAATAATCAGCTCAGATCATTAATGAGGAGAAAATTTATCATTATAAAGCTCATTCATCGCACTGGGCAAAATTGCTGTTCTGGTGTCTTGGCTATGTGATAGAAAACGCAGCTCCCAGTCTCTGAAAACACAACAATTGCTCTGTGGCTTTGTATTAAGAGAGAGGGAAAAAAACAGAAAAAAGTTGTTTGTTTAAACACTCTCCAGCAACACAATGATTAGACATGACAGTTTGGCTGTGGGGCCTTCCTTTCAGTTCAGGAAAATGTAGAACAGAGCTGAGCTGTCCTTTCCTAGTAAAAATGAGGTCATTTGTAAAGCTTTGTGTACATTTCTGCAGCACTCGTGGAACAGAGCTCACAAAAACAGCTCTCCTGAAGCCTCATTCCTGCCTCCACCAGTGCTCCCATTTTTAAGAAATGCAGGCCCATTGACCACATAAGATGAGGAATCAGAAGCTGTGATTTAGACGAAATGGCTCCTCAAGGATGTATAGTTTTGATTTAACTGTCAGTGCGCTGCTGTTGCTGACTCTGAGCTTTTACAGCTGCGTGTGGCTACGGGGAAGCTCCTTGTAAGCTGTTCCTCCTCCTTGTGAGCTGTGTATGTGCTCTGAAACAAGCAAAAGTACTCTGTCAGCCCTGATTATTCTCTCTGTTACTTATACAATGTATTGTATATATTATATTTGCTAATCCCCATTGTTCATAAAAATGCCCCAGGCAATTAAAATTTATTGAATAAGAATTTATTTTAATTTTTATAATAATTAATTTAACAGCTAATACTAATTTTCATACCCAACTATTTTTCTCCTACCAATCAAATGCTATGTAGCTGCTAATATTTCAAGGTAGTTTTAATTAATGTCTCAGCCCTAGTGCGAGTCTGTGAAAGAATGCATCATTGAATTAAATAAGAAAGGATAGCAAGGCATCTACTGGATAAATGCCTAGAAAATACAGAGTAATGCGAGATGTGAGCTGGCACATTAGAGTTGCATTCCCTTCTACCTTGAAACTTCGGGGAATACATTCCCATTCTGTCCAGGAAAGCCCCCAAGACTCTGTGACCCTCTAGTAGAGCAGCAACAGTTTCAGCCAACTGTATTGATATTCAGTCCAATCACGGAAAGATGGAAGCACAGACAGTTAAAGAAGCATTAAAGATCTTGGGCTCATTAATGAAGGTTCTTGGTAGAAACCAGTAAATTAAAAATTCCAGACTTTGTAGGCTAAGTGAACTCAGAGCTGCTGTGTCCCCTTCTCCTCTTTATTTCTTGACTGTCTATTAAAATAGTCTGAGAGTTCCTGTCATGTTTCCTAACATATGAAAATAGTAGGAAAAAATCTGGGCTTGAAAATAAAATTAGGTCTGCTACTTAGAAAGCAGGCGGTGTTGTTTGGGGCCTCAGAGATGCTCTTGCAATGCAAATAGTAATAGTGGCTTTGGAAAGTACTTTACTTCTGCTGTATTTTATAATATTCAAACACTGCCTTTAAAAGAAAAATTAGAATTGCATCAAGTTAAAAAAAATGCATCATGAAAGGGTTGTTGTTTTTTCTCTTTAATAACATAATGGTTCGGCATTTATGTAGTGGTTTCCTCTGAGTGTTTTAGAATTCTTTGTCGGGATGGGGTCATAATTCAAAGGTGAGGGAGATAAACACAGCAAAGGGAAGAGACTTAGGAAACAGTGTGGCTGAGAAACAGGGTTTTTTGTTGCATAGTTCTCTGCTCTTTACTATTAGACACACTTCCCAGCTTTGTTCTTCTATTAGATTTCGTCTTCTCTGAAAGATGGTTATAGCAAGAAAACTGATGTGCCTTAAAATAATCTGTGAGTAATACCCCTCTCGATGAATTTGAAATTGCTCGAGCGAAGCTCTGTGCTCGGTGTTGAGAGCTGACCTGCTGCCCAGCTGGTGGCTGCCTATCCTGAGTGATTGTGTGGGCACAGGGCACAGATATCCTTCCCTGCCTTAGACCAGAATGAGCACAAATCCACAGCTCTCCAGTGGTGGCAGTCAGAATGAAAATTCAGGCTTCATCGTTTCTCTCTCCATATCTCTTACTTACAGTGACAAGCCCAGCAGGTTCAGCCTTCAAATCATTAAAATAAATGCTCATATTATTAAAATCCCATATTTGATGCTTGGATTCCCCTTGGTTTCTTGTATCAGGCAGCTGAGACCTGTGAGCTTCACGTCTGTACTCTTCCATTGCCAGCATCCTGGTCCCTCCAACTGCCCTGGGGCAGGTTCTTCCCTTTTTCCATCTGTTGAGAGAAGGTGCCGATGACCATACAGAGAGGGGTTATACGGAAAAACAGTTGGAAAGGGGCTAGAGATCTTAGAGAACCACATGGTGTTACTAATCCTCCAGCTTTCCAAGGACTTGTCATCACAAATAAGAGTTTTCCACTTTCAGGGGCAGGAGGGAAAGAGAAAAAAGAAGGAAAGAAATTAACCCTGTGGTGTGATGACAGAGATTTCTATAAATCACACTGCGTTTCACACCGCTGCTGACAGCCAGCCAAACCTGAGCTGGCCAAGTTTCCACAGGTCGAGCACGTTACAGGGAGCTTAAAAATATATCCACAGCTGTTTAACTACCTTTTCTCTTGCACAAGGGTATTGGAGTTAAGAGTCTTTGTAAATTATGGGGTGGTCAAAATTATGTGGATGGTATTCCTGGTTTTTTCCCATCTTCTCTTTTCCCACTTCTTCTGTAAAAGTGCCAGCAAATCCCTAAGACCTGGGTTCATTTTTGCTTGTGAATAAAACCTCCAGAGCAAATAAATATCCACTAGGATAAGATTTTGTCCAACGAGTACATTTTAGAAGTTATCTCATCCTTTTAAATTTTTCCTACTGCAATTATTTATGATAGCCCTAAAAATATGGGGTTTTGGCAACTTTTCAAGCTGTATTCTCCTTTCCATTTGGCAAAACAGTTCCGAATGGCAGCTCTCTTTTGTTTTCCCAGTGCTGCATTTGCACAGAGTGCCCTTCAAACTCACAATTAAAAGGTCTTTGAAGTCAGACCTGTTCCCATAAATGACTGCCATATGACTTGGGAAGTGTGTGTACATGTGTGTGCGCTAGGGCATATTTTTGTTAGGATTTTTCAGGGTATGTTTATTAGGAAAATTTAAACCAGTTTTTTTCATTTTGTTTGTTTGAATGATGCCTTTAAAGGGGGAGTTGCTCCTCTCCTAATTATGTGTAGCTGTTTATTTTCTTGTGAGCTTCAAAAGAACAGCACAACCAGCAGAGCAAAATATCTTATTTGCAATAATAAAGAAAAAATAAGGGACTAAATTAAATCTTAAATTATAATGAAGGTTTACTTTAAAAGCTCAAATTTGTTGTTGACTACTCGTCTGCTGGTGCTGCTGACCTCTTGTATAGCAGGTCTCTCTTTGGATGCAAAAGTAAAACTGTTCGTAAACCAAAATACAAAGGAAAAGGAATCCTTTGAAGATGCTAGGAAACACATTGCAATGGAATTTAGAGATTTCAATAAGTGAGAAATTAAGACAACTTGGCCTGTTT
Source organism: Lycocorax pyrrhopterus obiensis (assembly GCA_014706295.1). Taxonomy (NCBI): domain Eukaryota; kingdom Metazoa; phylum Chordata; class Aves; order Passeriformes; family Paradisaeidae; genus Lycocorax; species Lycocorax pyrrhopterus. The sequence goes on from JACSVZ010000015.1 coordinate 5,780,827, forward strand.
TGCAATGCGTACAATGTGTTCCACACGGCACACATTTGGTTTTTTTCATTAAAAATTGCTCAGTATTCTGCCTTCACATCCAGTTTCTTTTCTTTAATTTATATATTGTGGATGCCTGTCTGGTGGGAGCTGATTCTGCCACCATTTGACCTTGGCAGGAGTGTGTAAATCTTGCCCATCTGAAGTTGAAGCCAGACTCAAGTTTTACTTATTATTCTGTCTTCCACGAAGCTGGCAGGGGTATTTGTGCTCCTACATAGAATCAACTACCACTAATACTAGGTTTTAGATGTTTTCCCCCTCCCCCAAAAAGCACTAGAGTGAGCTATAAGTATGTTGAAAACTCACTGGGGAAAATCACTTTCTAACTATTGACATTTTAGTAGCAATCTAATGAGGTACTTAGATTTTTCTCATTTGTTATATTGAGGAGCAGTTAGAAAAGAGTCAAAAAAAGGGAAACTTCTGGATTTTTTTTAAGCTTCCTTGTACTACAACTTAGAAAAAAACACCCTCTATTGATTTTGTTGTTGTCCAGCAATCTGATCAGAGCTGAGATCTGCTCTGCAGAAAGACTGGGCAGTTTTACAACTCTCTTTTCTGCCCCCTAAAACCTGGCTGGACAAAGCTGACTTCTCCCTGGAGAACTGGGAAGTGTTTTGCAGACAACATTCATGTTTTCCTTTACTAAAAAAGCAGAATTTAGATGAGGTAGGAGGAACAGAGGTGTTTTGAGGAGAGGAGGGGAAAAAGAGCAAAACAACTCTGCCTGCAGTCCCACTCCCCTTGCTATATTTTTCATTGAAATGGCAAAGTCACCTTGTTTCCTGTCCTACATGCAGATTTTTGGTTGAGCTACAGCTTCATCGGATTATACTTTCCAGCAACATTTGAGAATTCCCCCACAGTTCCTGAAGTTTTTCCTGCCCACATGCTTTAACATCAAGCCTTGGGAGGGATAAAGATTTTCTTCTTTGTTTGCTTGTATGTTTAAGATTTCACCTTCCTCTGCTGCTGAACCAAGCCTGATCCTGATTTTCAGTTTCACCATTTAATCTGTAGCCCCTCTAACACTCTTCTAATACCAGAACTTTGTTTTCAAAGACGGAGGAGGAAGAGATGGGAGGATTGACACTACCTGAAAGAGTTACACAGGCAGGCAAGGGATTGCAATTCCCAAGGCCAAATAGTGGGATGAGAAGAGGGAGGAGCAACTTCTAGCACCTCTTGGTTGTCCAGACAGAGGCAATACTGCCTCATGAATAGGCAGTGAATATCTTAGCACGTTTTATCCACCTGCAAAAATTTCTGTGTGGTTCTCTGGGGTAGGTTTGCCCCACTCCTGCCATACTCCTGGCCTCTGATAGACTGCCAAAATGAGCCCTCCAGTACAGCAGTAGCCAAACTCTTTTGCCTTCCCTTGGCAGGGTGGAAGTCCACCCTGGCCAAATGAAGAGCTTGACTCGCTGAAATAAAGCAGGATGAGCTGCATTTCCTTCTGTTCTGCAGAAATCCTCTTTGACCTCCAGTTCACCAAAACCTTTCCATCTGTCGGAAGAAAAAAGTTGGCTACAGCCCTTCACAGATGACTGGCAGCTTCTCCAGCTTTTACAGGCTTGGTTAGCACAGAAGCAGATCAAGACCACACCGTGCTCTCCTCTGAACCGCTCACGGCTGTTGCCCCAGTTTAACTCATCATGTATCAAGATGTGGTGGAGCAGCCACCCCGCTCTGAGCACGAGCGACACCCGAGAGCTCTGGAGGCCGCGCTGGCGCGCGCGCTATTCGTGTTTCCACTGAGGTCGGCATCTTTCTAACAGCCCACTGCAGCTGTATTTGCGCATTATGAAATCGCAGCTTCAAAGTGCCTGGTGAAGCAGATCCTTCCAGCCCCGCGCTGTAAGGAAACAAGAGTCACACCATGCAGGAGTGTGTCTGCGTGTGTCAGCAAAGTGCCTTTTCAGCCTGATAGCTGAGTGCAAAAATTTCAAGAGGAATCAGGAAATTAAATTTTGAATACGCATCTCTTCTGTTTGTTAGGGGTTCATCCTTTCACATAGATGCAACGTTCCATTGTGTGTCTTGTATCATCTATATACACAATTTCATTTTAATTTTTTAATATTGTCTTTCTCTGTTGTTGGGATTTTTTCTCTCTCTTTTTCTGGACAGGTTATACATATGCTAATAGAAATATGCCTATTATTTGAAGCATAGTTCTGCTTGTCAATGAAGCTTCATTAACACCGTTATCACTGCCTGACATTTATCTTATAATTTTCCAGAGTTGACTGTTACATCTCCATGGAAACCCAAATTGCAATTGAAACAAGTGAGATAATAAAGGCATCCACAGAGGATTGACAGTATGCAAGCCCACAGTGTTTGCAGGCTACATTTGTTTATAGTTCCTTAGATAAATCCCTTGCAGTGGAGATTTTTATTACCTGTTTCCTATCTTTCCATGACTACTGCTTATTGCAAGGTTTAGAGCAACGCTTTTTTTTATTTTGCTTTTTAATTAGAGCAATAAATTTTATTGGACTCAGCAAGGGAGGCATTGAAGATGTAAATTCTGAAGTGATTTTTCTGGAATGAAATATGAAGTTTATTATATATGAATTTGGCACTGTATAGACTAAGGCATTCTTATGTTGATTTGCTGGGGTTTTTTTAAGGAGCCAAAACTTAGGATCATGGACTCTTTTGATTTGCTGACTCTTTCAGTATGCAAGAAGGATCTCTTTTTTTCTCTACCTAAGGACTTGAGCTCTCTTAAGTTCATGACTTTAAATCAATTTAGATGGTGCCTCAAAGCAAAGAGTCATGAAACTGGAGTGGGTCCAGAGTGAATTAATCTGAAATTAATTTGATTTTGAAAGGCTCCATCTGGCTGTGTTTGGAAAAGGCATTTAGACAGATATATAAACAAAATGATCATCTGAATTCTATATGCCAGATGTGGTGTCAAAAAAATGAAGAAATGGTTTAAAAAAAAAGAATCAGCTGAGGGGGATTTTGCTATAATGATGCTCAACTTGTTGAAATCACAATTGCATCACACTTTGGACAATGATCTTCTTATATTCAGATTTGTGAAAGGGGAGAGCATGGTTGAGCTTGATAGAATTTTTTGTTTTAAGGAAGAAAATTGAATGTCACAGCTTGCTCTAATGGTCTATTTGAGATCTAACCAAAACTGGCTAAACAAAATTGGCTGTGCCCTTAACACAAGCAGGGCTGTGATCTTCCATTCCCTATTTTAGGGAAACTATTCAGGTAAAGCAGCCATGGGCCTCCTTCTCTTTGGACATGGCTGTTGGGCCCATGAAAATCATTCCCTGCACTTTGTAGAGTTCACATGGGACCAGGCCTGAGCATGTGTGTACATACACACATGAGTGCCAGTCTTGAAAAACACTGGACTGTAAATTACTTCTTGCAATAATCAGTTGATTTTAGCACACAGAAATGGCTGCATTTCAAAACAAATATTTGGAGAACACCTTTCCCATGCCCTCCATCTCGACTTCAGGACAGCGTTTGCCATGAACTAGATAAGACCTTGCAAACTTCATAAGAACTTGCAGATAATTGCCAGCCTGGCTACAAAACTTGGTGAAATAGTCATGTCATTAATTATCAAGTAAAAGAAAAAAAATTTTGAAACCTTCATTGCTATCTTTGAAGTTTTTTGGAGGGCAAAGGAAGAAGGGAATTGAGTAACAACTTTGTAAATTTGGAGCAGTAAGTGTTTGGAATGGGGAGAGAGAGACTGAGGTTGTTGACAAGAAAACAGATGGTCCTACGTGTCTTGAATTTTAAAAGCCTGGTACTATTCTAATTCAGTTGTTGACATGTCACCAATACATAAGCATTTGGGTGTAATCAAATACTGTTGTGCTTTTTAAAAAATAATACCGATAAATGTTTCCTGCCACACAGAAAGAAGAAGTGTGCTTCATTGCAAATGTGTGTAATCAGCAAGGCAAGGCATTAATAATCCACACCATTAATACTGAGCAGTCAGCTACTCCAGGCTCAACTTCATGTGAAAAAGTGCATCAATCCATGCTCCAAAACCGTAATGTAATTGTTCAGGTGCATAAGCTCACTCTCATGTTACTGTCCAGCTTACAGTGATGCAGAGAGAAAAAAACCCTTTTCAATTAGAGCCCCTTTTAGACAGAGCACAGATATTAATGCCTCAAAGAGATTACAAGCGAGAAAGTTGCTGAGGAGCACAAGAGTGGAACAGTAAGTTGCAGTAGTCACCATAACAGAGGTTATTTTAGACACAGACAATTTATAAATTAGAAGTCTTTGTTAATGCTAAACTCTCCGGGTCAAAACCAGATGTGCAGGTGCCCATCTGGGAGTTGGTCAACAGAAAACAGATATTTAAAAGTCATGACTTAGGTATTTTTGGACTTTTCATGGGGCATATGGTGATAGAACAAGGGGGAATGGTGTTAAACTGAGAGAGGGCAGGTTCAGTTAGGTATAAGGAACAAATATTTATTGTGAGGTTGTTGAGGCACTGGCACAGATTGCCCAGTGAAGCTGTGGATGTCCCATCGCTGGAGGTGTTCAAGACAAGGCAGGATGGGGCTTAGAGCAACCTGATCTAGTGGAAGGTGTCCCTGCCTATGGCAGGGGAGTTGGAATAGATGGTCTCTAAGGTCTCTTCCAACCCAAACCATTCTGTGATTTTCTGTCCTAACTCTCATGGGACTTTCCTTAGAAATGCACCTACCTTACACCTGATAAAGATAGACCCAATCTTGTTTAAGTGTTTAATGTACAGAACAAATTCTGCCCAGAAAGCAAAAATGAATTATTGGGTGGTTGCCTAAGATGAGCTTTATGTTGCAGAACATTATTGTTTAGCAGACCTCATCAAACCTTGAACTAATTATATCCCAAATCCTACAGCAGCCTGGAAGAACAAGGATTGGGGCTTACATAGGCTCTTGTTTTATATCTTCAAGTACTTACTTTTAGTCATTCTTATCATGTATCCCAGAAATTTTTGATTCTTGTCTGTACTTGCATAAGAGGGGAAACAAGTTCAAAGCAGTCAGGGTGGGGTGGCTTTGACTTTCTTCAGCCATTGAAGGGCAGGCATCTGTCACTGGCTGTTGAGCTTCTGCTAGTTTCAGTTTAGTAAAATCTATAGGCCACTGTAGGCAAATCCTTAAAGGTACTGAAAGTAGGCCACTGTAAGTTTTATCAGCATAAACAAAAAGATGCTGCCCAGTTCAGACGTGTGCAGATGGTGTGTTTAATTGTTTGCTTCCGCTATTAGATGAACTAGCAGTGATATTTAATTGGTTTCCAAAATAGAAGTCTCTAAAAAACAAACCTCTTCCCCTCCCTGTTTGCTTTCACTTCTGTGCTCATTCACTCTTGTTTACATATATTTTAACTTGTGTGAGTTGCTCCACTCACAGTACATGCACATCATTAAGCACTCCTGCATGTTCTAAAATATAGTGTGCATGATAAAAAATAAAAAATAGGTCCATACAGCAGCAGTAAGCGTTCAGATAGTCTGAAACATGTAGGACTTTTTTTTTCTTAAGGTGTGTTTGCACGTAAGGGGTTGTTTTTTGAAGGTGTGATATAGCAGATATACAAAGCTTTTGCAAAGTAAGTTGCTTGACTCTATGGTTTCAGGAAGCATTATTAACAGCACAACATTAGGATAACATCTTTTGGTAGGTTTAAACATGTACACAAGGGGTATCCAGGGTTTAGGTTGAAACCCTTGCCTTAAATCAAACTGGTTTGTAATAGACGTGGTGCAGGAACACAGAGGCTGAACACCTGAAGAGCCACCTGCGTCTGGAGGTGAATATTTAACTTTGGTGAGCAGAACTCTGAGGGCTAATTTTAGGAAGTCGAGAAGCCTTTAAGCACAAAGGAGTGTATGTGCTCCAATGTGCACCTTCAGCTGAAAAGGGAACTGCATTTTAATGTAGCTCTTACTATGATTTCTTTTTGTATCCTTGATTTCTCTCCATGATACTGGTGAGGAATCTGCATCTATACCTCTAAGAAATAACATGTTTTATCTCAGGTGGGTTCAGCTCCCTTCTGATGTTTCTCTAGTCTGTATTTTGTTCAGTACTTTTTCCAATTCATATTGCCCTTAGTATCATGAAGTCTGACTTATCTGCTTGAAAGGTACCTTCCCTCTTCCGCTCCTTCTCCCAGCCCAAATTTATGACCCATCAAAATATTTTCAAGGTAGGAATATTTTTTTTCCCCTCAGATTTTCAGATCTTTTTTCCTCTGGTGTAAAGTGATGCCTCCTTACAATTTGCATTTGAGGTGTTAAAGTGATCACGTGTACTAAATTTGGAATTAATCAGAAAACAAGTATTCCCTATACTAACAGTGGTTTGCTGTAGTTTGTATGGTCTGCTACATGGTGAGAGTTAGCAAAGCTGAGCTACAAGAAATCACTGATTTCACCAGAAAAATGACTGTAAATTTTGAATTATCAAGGCAGTAAAAAGTAACTCGTTGTCTTAAGAAAAATTACGTGTTTAGAGATAATTTCTGCCAATGTGGAGGCAACACAGGGAAAAACGTCTTTGCATTTACCACTGAGTGCTTACACGAGCACTTGAGTATTATTAGCTACCGAGAAGAATGAAATCTGAGCATTGTATGTCAGGTATTAAAGCCATCAGGATTTTCATGTAGTTCATGTGTGTGAGTGCAAGTGCGGTTGCTCTCTGCTGGGTGGATGAAGAATTGCTCATCTCTTTGTTAAAGTCTTTATGGGGCTGTTAGATGGATTGCAAGTCTTACAGCTGCTCAGTTGTTAGCCCTGCTGATGGGTGCAGGGAAGCCTGGAGATAATTATTTTGTAGACTTTACTGCCTACATAGGACTGAACATCCTGAGTTTTTTTCATTGGGCATGATTTCAGGGTCATTTAGCAATTGCTGTTTAGGATATGTGTTAGTTAATAATAATTATAAGTGTCATTAGAGTCTAATAGTTCTGCCAAAAACTGTGTAGTTGTCAACAACACACTACAGCAGAAGCAGTTAATGATTTTTGAAACATCATCTTTCCTTTGAGCTGCTTTTGAGCAAGCGTGCTGCAAAAATGCTGATGGGACAGAAAGCATCTGGAGATGACTTTTTTCCCCCAAAACACAGAGACCTGGTCATTTACGGCTTAAAAATGTTGCACAGCTTCTTCTTCTGTTTGTCAGAGGTTCTGGCCCTTTTTTTGCTGGCCAAAATCCAATGTAGGTAATTACCTTCTGTGTCTATAAATTGCAACCCCCTGCAGTTTTCAATTGGGTACGGTATTGTTCTATCCTTCCTGGCTGAAATTGTTGTGTGATAATGCTCCATGTCATTAAACAGCTGCCGTCTGTCACCTTACGATGAAGTCATTCCTCTCTAAACAATGAGTTTATAAAGCCCTTTTGGGTCTTTCCAGATAAAATTTGCTCGTAAACCAGCAATTATGATCTTTGGAGTATAGTAAGGTGATGCTTGGCTGTCTCTCTTGACAGCAGTCAGAAGCCTTCGAACGGGTGTTGTCCCTTTTGTTGGCTTGTGTGATATCCTGGCAGTGATGCCACGGCTCGGATGTAAATACTTCATTACTGTAAAACCTTGGTGCCTGTAAATACCTCTGCACTGGGTTGGATTTAGTTGTCATTACACTTGGAACTCGTTTGTTATTATGTTCTTGTTCTGTTGGCTCCTAGAGGGAACTCGAATCTCTTATGCCATGGAACATGAAAAAGGCAAATCCCCAGCAAAACGGTAAAACCATAATAATAGGGTGAGGATTGCAATATGAATTAACCAAAAAAGAACAGTATGAAGGTTCTGAGTAGGGTTAAAAACAGACTTGAAAACAGGTCTCATGTAAATCCGTTTGGTCCCCATTAACAGCTGTTTTTCATCACCTGACTTGACACTGGGATCATTAATGGAAATGAATGTGGATTAATGCCAAAGCTCTTAACAGCAATGAATTTAAGAGAGTCTGTTTTGATTCAGACGTTGTTTCTGAAGGCTAGGTCTCTGTCCTGAGTGGTCAGTTCACTTTTAGCAGTCCTGCAGCAATTAAAGATATGAATGGGAGAGACCAAGAGGGCATCTACTAGGTTTTTCCAGTGCTCCTGCTGAAGCAGCAGGGATATTAAAACAATCTCTAGCTCCTCAAGAGTGGCCCTGTCAGCTTGCTGAAATGATGGAATGGTAGTTAGGTTATTAGAAGAAAAATTGGCACAAATTGAGAGAGAGAATGCTCTGGCAGCAACCACAAGCAGCCAGCAACTCAGTGTCTTAATCTCTGCCCTCAGGCTGCTCTCTGTGATACAGATGACACCTTGTCAGTGAAGATGATGTGCTGGGTCACCCCTGAGTCCAATGGGCTAAATTGGCCATGGAGGGAAGGATTGCTACAGTGTAGAGCCAGCAAGCCACATAATCTAATTTTTTTCTTTTTTTCTTTTTTTTTTCTTAATGTATGTCATCATTTGGGTGCTGACAGTAAGTGCCAAGGGATCTCATTCTCATTAGTGTCCCCTAGACACAGCTATCTCTGTACACTTGTGCTTTCAAGAAATAGTCCTAAGCTTTCACAAGAATTGCTTTTCTTCCTTCTGGAAGGTTTTACATGTGGTTTCTCTTTTGTCTTATAACTTCTTGAGTACAGGAGAAGGGGAGATGGGGGAAGGAAAAAGCCACTTCCTCTGAGAGCCACTGTGCTGGCAAAGAGAAATTAGTAAAAACCTACAGCTGTTAGCAGCCAAGAGGTCTTAGTGCAGAGCAGTAATGTCCACTGGATGAAGAGGAAAGCTGGGAGAAGATAAGGGAATTCATCTTTAGCAGAGATCATTTACAAAGGATCAAGAATATTTGGCTTAATTTTGTATGGAACCAACAAGTCTGTGACAACTGAACCATCAGGCAGGTGTGGTGTATAGTTTTGTTCCTCAGTGAAGCCTTCAGGTACACTGCAGGGATCAGATCCATAGAATCTATGCAAGAGGTGGTTTTTCCCATTGTTACCTCTCTGCTGTTTTATTCACTTGTTCATTTTGTCTGCACTGGCTCTAGTCCTACTCTGGCTGCCAAAGCTGGGTGAGGATACTACTGCAAGTGTCACTGCTGCAACGGTGTTCATGGGCTCCTCAAAACTCCAACAGTGAGACTTGGATTCCCCCTATGAGGTGTCTGAGAGCCTTAGTTTGCACTGAAATCAAAGGAAATACAATTTAGGAAGAAGCCCAGCTGTGTTTGCAGAAATGAGTGCCCTCTCTGTGGCCTGAACTTGTCCGTCAAACCCCCAAAATGCTGGCAGCACTGTCAAGTCCCTACCTTGTGGTAGAAAAGTATTATAAAGAAAAGCCTAAATTATGCTTGGTTTCTCCCTAACTCTGCAGGAGTTAGTGGATTGACAGAGCTGTCAATGGATGGTGGAATTTAGTCTGGAGAAGTTTTAATGACTTACTCAAGTTAATGCAGGCAGTGAGTGATAAAACCTGTCCCCTGGAGCTTTGCATTGTAGTTTATGGTACCTATGCCTTGAGTTAGAGCTTTCAACCAACTTCAGCCAATAAAGCATTTAAAGAATATGATCAATGTAATTCAACTTTGGTCCCAAACAAAATAAAGAAAGGGCTTAAACTTTTTGTGAATTTAGAAGAGAACTTAGCCTGTGCCTAAACCTTTAGCTCAAAGCAAGAACTTGATCCTGATGGGGCCATTAACCTGAGAAAACAGATATTAGTGTTTGGCTTTATGGTTTCCTAAAAAATTGGCTGATTAGCAATGGAAATTGTGGGGCTCTTGGTGGTAAAGGTGGTTTTGGTAAAGGAAAAAACAACGGAATAAACTTGTTATTCTTTATTAAGCATGACCCTAGCTGTAATTTTGGGCTAAAGTAGCAATTGTGTATGGATTTCTTAAAGAAGGGATCCAACAGAGAGAACAGATGAAGGGCATAATTTAAAACTGAACTCAATACATTTTCTTAATGCAAACAACACGGAGAATAAATGAAGTGAAAAGTCAAGCCAATTTCTGAAAGAAAATAGTTGACCAAGCCCAGGGCAGAGCTGGGAGCTTAACTAAACTTATACCTTTTCTTTCAAAATAATGTGTAAGTGTTTTCCCCAGTTATTTTAAGCTATGGGTCAGGGATTTTTCAACCTCCCTGCTAGGGAGGTTGTTCGACAGATTGGGTTTTACGTAAAGGAATAGGAATTGCAAAGAAATAATGGAGTGGTTTTCGAGAGGTTTAAGTGTCAGGTAGGTGCCTACTGCTCTGTGAAAGTCTTGAAAGTTGTTCCCATGGAGTATCACTCAAGTGAGTCAGTCATGGTTTTTCTGTTTCTTGGCAATTTTAAGGGGGTGGTTGTTTGGATGGTTGGCTTGGTTTGGCTTAAGTGTTGTCTTTGTATGGAAATGCAGTTTTAAGGCCTGGAGAAGTCACAATTTCTGCAGTGGTACTTGTGACCTGTAGGACTTACTCAAAATGAAGAGCATTTGCAAGACAAGATATTTGTACATGAAATGTAATATAAAAGTTTGGACCAAATCTTAGAGTCTCTTCCTCAGGCAAGATTCCCAATAGAATAGATAGGCATTTTAGCTATTTATGAGTGTGATGAATGCTGTTGTCTGCTGATCTGTGTTGAAAGCACTTCACAAGGGATGATCAAACTTCTTGCTGGTGGTGTAAAATGTGCCTTTAATATAACTTTCTCCTTCCTGCCTGTAAGCAGGGAAAGTGCTAAAGTTAATGCGGGCATATTAATGTGTTTAGGTGAATTATGCTTTGAAGGAGATGAAACACATGAAACTAAATCATTTGTCTTCACACAGGTTATAGCTGTGAGACAGGGGAATTGCACAGGGCTGTTTTCTTCTTGCCACTCTTAGATATTTTTTTTTTCACATGTAAAATATGATTTTCATCTGGTTGTGCAGATTCTGAGCTCTTCCAAGTCCTCCGGTGGGCATTTACTCCTGAACAATCATCAAACGGAGAAATTCTAATTAAAGCCAAGTTTTTTGAAAGTGGCAGGTGGCTCTGAAATGCCTGAATTCTGCCATGATCAGCTTCTGACATTGCTGCATACAGGCCATTTGCCCCCTCTCCCTGGTGGAAAGGTGGGGGGATGCTGGAAAATTCATGCATCATTAGTGTTCTTTCTTGAAACTGAAGCATCCAAAAATCATCAGCACTTATGGAATTTCTAGCCAAGTAATTAGTTGAAACTACTGTCCTTAATTATCATTAATGCAAGGAGGGGGGCAGGGGGGTGAAGGGAGTGATGTACGTTTGCTTTTGTTCAGTATTTAAAATTATTTATTTTCTGTGTAAGAGTACAAATCCTCCTAAACCATGATCTATCATTTGTCTCCCAGATCAGATTATTTTTTGTTCCAAAGTTCTTTTCCCCTGCAAAAGTGTGGTTGTTTTGAACTTGGATGTAGGATGTACATCTGGAGATCAGATAGGCTAAGAATTTACAGGGGGTGAAAGTGTTCAAAAATTTGATCTCCTTTTGCAGGGGAAAAAAACTTTCTGAAGCAGCATTTTAATTTCCACGACGAAGTAGGCAGTTTTGCCACTGCCATCTCTTTTTGAATTGTGCTTTTTTTTTATGGCAGCAATAAACAATGTGCTTTAAACTGGGTCTCTCCAGACTGCTTTTCCTTTTTAAAGAGCGTAGGCAACTAATCGGCAGCAACCAGCCACATAGCTGGAGTGTTTTCCATTCTAGGCAATATCATATTAATTTGATGCACACATGGATGCTTCACACAATCTGCAGATTCATCGCTGGCATCTTGCGTTAGTCATCTGACAGATTGCCAAGTGTTTCATACTCCTTTCATGTGACTTTATTACAAAACACACACACAGACACACGCACTGCCTTGTTTCTGCCAGTAGCCAGTTTAGTGAGAATTCACTGCAGTTCTGTTTACAACAGCCATGGAGAGAAATCTGCACTTATTTGCCTCTATCCTCTGCTCTAAAATGCAGAAGTCCCGGGTTGTGTTGTGCCGCTCTCATCTTATATAATGACATTAAGCAGCAGCCTGCAGAGAAAACCAGACTCAATGAAAAATGTAATAGCATTGTTTTTTGTTCGTAATACTTATGCTATTAATTAAATACTGATTTTTTTTTTCTGCTTTGTGCCAATTGACATCATCTTCTGCATCTAGTGCACATGAGAACTGCGTAGTCTCCTAACTTGCCTTCTCTTTTTAATCTCCTTTTCCACTTTCTAGTAACGGCACAGCTAACAAGATGAATGGAGCTTTGGATCATTCAGACCAACCAGACCCAGATGCCATTAAGATGTTTGTTGGACAGATTCCCCGTTCGTGGTCAGAAAAAGAGTTAAAAGAACTTTTTGAGCCTTATGGAGCTGTCTACCAGATTAATGTTCTCCGAGACAGAAGTCAGAACCCACCCCAAAGTAAAGGTACAGTAGTTATGCTCTCTTTGCTTTCAGTTTGTTTGTTTTCCCGATGATCTTGCTTGCCTTCAGCATTTCCAAAGAGGTTTGCATCTGGGCTCTCTGTTTTGTAGTATGCTGAGCTATGCAGCAGTCCTAAGAGGAGAGGACTCCTGAATCCTATCGGATATTGCCTTCCTCCTCTTCTTAAATTGAAGTTTAATTGTCTGTTTTCTGGAAGCATGCATTCCAACTGTGCAAAAAATAACAAAATATCGCTCTCCTTGTTAAATTATCATTGCCAAGAAATGTGGAAACCTGAGCAGTTGCTTCCCAGGATTAGCTCATGAAAAATATAATTTTCTGTTTCCTTTCGTTTCCTCTCTTCGCATCCCAGGTGGGAATTATTTTAAGGATACAAAAGGGAAAAATGATAGTGGTGGGTTCTTGCCACATCATTGCTCCAGCAGCAATAAAAATTACAAATAGTCACCCTGCTCTTTTTCCAAAATTTTTTCTGCAGTCATGTTAAATGATTATTTTTTGGCACTGATATTGTTCTAAATGAAAGGGTGAGTTTTCCTACCTGCATTTTCTCTATACACATATAAAGTATTTGTCCCTAACTATATTGCTTCCTTTCACTACATGTATCTGTGCTTATTTAGGTATGTGAGAGTTTTGTATATTACAGCTGTTTAAGTGTGACATGTGCTTACGTGTAAATTGAAAGTGAGTATTTTGTTCCGCAGAATGCATTTTTCTCCCTACCTAGGTGTGAATTTTCATTCAGGTTTGGTACATGAGAGCGTTGCTGCCGTTAAAAATAATTAGCGTAGCTCAGAGGCAGACCTGGATGTGCATGTGTGTGCCTGGCTGTAAGGTTGCTAGACAGTTACTCCTTCTTACTGCACTCCTGCCACTGACTCTAAAAACCTTCAGAGCAATGGAGAATATCACAGAATGATTTTCTGGGCTCCCAGCAAAGTTAACAGTGCAAAACAACCCTCGCTGGAGATGAGAGGTGGCTGCTGTTGTGGGAGGCACACACCTCAGGTGCTCCTGTGCTTTTGGGTAAAGCACTGCCAAGGATCAGCTTGTCTCCCTTGCCCTGGTACCAGGCAGAGGATCCTCTCAGTGCCTTCTTTTTGCTGCCCAGTTTAAGCAGTCGGGTGCTTTGAGTGACTGTGGTCCATTTTGGGTTGCGTGCATCTCTCACTTCTGGTTAAAAGACTTGGTGCATTGGTCTCACACCGGCATCAGGGAGGGGGCCCAGCTCACTGTACCTTCCTGCTAATCAAGTGTCTGTACTAGATCACTCTTTCCCTTCCCCATCCCTGGAAGCATTCAAGGCTATGTTTTGTTAACAACCTACTCTAGTGGAAGGTGTTCCTGTCCATGGCAAGAGGGCTGGAACTGGTTGGTCTTTAAGGTCCATTCTAACCCAAACCATTCCATGATTCTGTGATTCAGAAGCAGAAGGTATGTTTGGTCGGAGTGTTTCCGTGTAGTTCTGCTTCCAGCCCCCCCCACATTTCCCAGGATTGATGTATTGTAGCATGTATCCCCCTGCTGTGTTAGCACAGAGCCCTCACCAAATGTCTTTTTCTTGTAAAGCAGGGTAGGAGAGCATTAAGAGGTCAAACAACTGGATTTTCTACAGTCCAGGCTGCTATGGATGAGCAAACTCCTCCTTAGTTTAAACCACTAAAATGCTGAACTTTGAGACTCGTCCATTTGGAAGGAGCTGATTCCTGGGTCACAGCAATGCCTTCCCACTAAGCAGTAAATGAAGTGAGAATGATATTGTGGTCAGACAGAAGAAACCCATTGATTCCCATTTCTGAGAATCAGTGTACCTGTCCATTAGGCAGCTGGAAGGCATAAGGACGAAGCATAGGTCATGCAAATCATTGTAGGCTAATTATCAATGTTTGTAGTCCCCATGTACAATATCCTTTTTGAAAGGTGGCTGGGTTTGGGGGATGCTTTTTGCTTGGACTCTTCTCAGCCATGCAGAGATTATGCTTGTCACTTCAGGCATTACGTGTTAATTAATGAGTAAATGAAATTAATCCTGAAGACAGGCAGAATAACCTTCAGACTTACTTTTCTCTGGTACAGCAGCAAGCTCCTCTGGTGGTCAGCTTTTCCCTTGGAAGCCTTGGAGGAGTGTGGCTCTATCCTTCCTCCTGGCTGAATCTGCCAGCAAGGTTTCTAGAAACCTCTTGAGTTTCTTGTGGATATCTCTTGACTAGGAATGATCTTTATTTTCGTAATCCAGTTGCACAAAGGATTCTGTGTGAGAGATTGTTAAGAATGCTAGAAACAAACAAACCAAAAAATTGCCCTGAGAAACATCTTACAGTCTTCTTTTCATCACAATGCATGAGAAATACTTCACCTATACTATCTAATTGGCATTTAATAATGAAAGTGAGTTTTCATTTTTTGTTTGGAGATCACAGAATCATAGAATATCCTGCGTGGGAAGGGACCCACAAGGATCACAGAGCCTAACTGCTGGCTCTGTACACGACAACACCAAAAATCACATGTCTGAGGTGGAGTCAAATTCCATGCTCCTCTTATGTGTAAATACCCAACAAAACCACCCTTTTTATTTAATTTGAGCTGGGTGGATTTGGGTTGTGCCGGGCATTTTTCTGCCTGCTCAGCCTTTGTATCACCTCCAGTTTTGTGGAACAGTCCATCAAGGGGACCGTGTGGTTGGGTGAGGTAGAAAAAAGCGCATTTTTCATTTCATTTCATGGTTGGGACTGTGTGTCAGGCAGAACATTCACAGCCTGGTGTCACACAGATATTTTTTCTGATTATGCTGCAAGCCATGAGTTGCAATGACAGGAATGCAAGTTGGTGTTACTACACCACACGGGGCAGGGGGGGAGCAGTTCGGTTTTGCTCTTCAAAGAAAAGCATTTTGATTTTTCGAAAGATTTCTCTGTTCTCAGACAAAGGTTGTGTATTTCTGTGAGCTTGGCCAAAGGGGCTCCTCTAATTTGGACAGAGTTTTTCTCTGATGAACTGGTTATGAAGCTGCAATCTGAGTCTCTCCCTTGTCAAAAATAACCATAGGCTGCTTCTCTCTCTCCTGCTGTTATTCAGACTGTCTTTCATACCCTCCAACGACAGACGGCCTAGTTCATGTCTTTCCTCCTTTTTTGTATTGCTTGCCAGCTCTGCAAAGCTGAGGCTGGAGGAAGACAGGTAGAAAGCCAAGTTTACCTCACTCTGGAAAACCAGAGGAAAGCCATCTTAATTCCACAGATGTATTGATACTAGTGCAAACGTTGAAGCTTGGCTTTATTAATTGAGAGCTTCAGGAGTGGCTGCATTCTAGGAAATTCCTCGTGCTTTTCAGAGTTTGCATTTCATTGCTTCTTTTGGATGTGTGAAAGAGCTCAGCAAAGTAATTTGACTTTGTTTTTATCCCTTGTTGTTTTGTAAGGCTTCTTCCTCTTTCTGCAACAAGAGAAATCCGGGGGATTAGGTAAACTAAATAAAAAAAAAAAAAAAAAAAAAAGAAAAGAAAAAAAAAACGGGGCAGGAAATTCTGTACCACTGAAATAAATGGCACTTTTGGCTTCTGGGGCATAAGGGGATTCAAACTCTGGGCAGATCAGCCCTCTCTGTTCCCAATCCAGCTTGCTCCCTTTATACAATTTATTCTGGGTGGGTAGATGACTTTTTTCCAGGGTAGTTGTTAAAAAGAGCTTCTCTAATACCTCAAATGCAGTGAGCTCTGTGTGCAGGCAGCATACACTGCCACCGAGATCTCTCTTCCTCCCACTGTTTTCCTAAGCCGGAAAGATTTCCTTGGCTGCTTTGGTTTCGGAGTCCAAGTGCTGAAGCAAGCAGATGGCACAGGGCTACTTTTGCCTTTTGAAATGCAGCAGAAGAGTCTTGGGCCAGATCCACTATGTCCTTTTGGCACCTTACCTCTGCTTCAATACCTGATAATTCTCGTAGGGATCAAGGTCCCCTAAAACAGCTTTGTGAGCCTGAATCTCTTTCTGCTGCCATAGGAATCACACTGCAGAAAGCAGGGAGAGGCACCCATGTAACAACTGACTCCGTGTTTGCTTGTAGCCTTTTACAGACCCTTTATCAGATTAGAAGGAGGCTGCTGAGTGAACAAGGATGTACTGTAGTTAAAGGCCAGTGTTTATTATTATCCTATTTAACATGGTAATTTAAGTCTACCAGGAAGCAAGCAGAGGAATCCGATAATGAGGCATTCATCTGCTGCATACAGGAGAGAGTGGGTGGGCAAGGAGGCATGTAGGTATATATAGTTATATGTATGTAGAGAGAGAGAGTGATATGCATACAGGAGGCAGAAGTTACCTGGCTTGCTTGGGCACTGTTTCAGCCTCAGTTTAGCCCTTCTAAAATAGTCTGGTGCAGGCAGGGGGGACGATTCCTCTCCTCCAGCAGGTCCCTCTCACAGTGCCCAGTACAGTAGGAGATAAGTGAACTTGGGCAGTCCTGCACAGCAGCAGAGCTGTGGCACTCATTTTGTCACACGGGCCCGTCCCGAGTGTCCTAACCTGCAGTAAAGACCTGCTGCTCCTTGTTCCTTGCCTGCCCCTGCGACACCACCCGGCCGACTGCACCCTCCGCTCCTTCAGGCAATTTCAATACTTTGTGTTTGGCAAAACTGTTTTAGATGCTCTCTAAAAGCTCCCTTCAGCCAGCGCACCAGGGGCCAGGGTTTCTTTACGCATTGTGTCTTATTCTGTGTTTCGAATGCTCTCAGAGGCCCATGTGAACACTGTTTAGCTTTTGAGATGAGATGAGTTGCACCATGAGCACATTTGCTGTTGAAATGGCACAACGTGTGACCACAGCCATTGCACATGTGTGTGTTAGACTAAATTCCAGTGATGGTGGCTGACAGATATTTTGTTACTATGCAGACTTGAAATCTCCTCCTGCACTGTATTAAAAAGTGCCTTGCATGTTATTTTTTTAGCTGGTGCGTTGTGCACTATAAGAAGTTTCACGCAACAAAGACTGGCAAAAGCCAGATGTTGTCATTAAATACAAGTGCAATGGGAAAGAAATGTGAGTGATAAAGTTGAATTTTTAACTTAAAGTTTCTTACTGTAGGGTGTTTAAATTTAAACCTTAAGGAATCTTATATCTATGATTTTAAATGGGTTGTAAATAGCATTATACAATTTATTCCAGATCTGAGCTAATTTTTATAAAAGGTAGTTCTTACTCGACAAATCTGATGGAGTTTCACGAGAAGTTTCTGTGAAAGTGGACAGGTGTGAAATCATCTATGTAATCAAGCTGGATTTCCCAGGGGCATTTCACACAGTGTCACACGGGAGACTAATCCATGCAGTTGCTGGTGAAGCAGAGAAGGGCCCATTTCGAAATGGAGAAAGGAGCTGGGTAGATGATCGAGGGCAGATTAGAATGGGGAAAGGTTGTGGGCCAGGGGAAGAGAGGGGATGATGATTGGAGAGCAACAGGGACTGTTATTGGAGATCAATACTTTTTCACTCTCTATGTAAATGGCTTTGACAGAGTGAACCACCAACTTGTTATCCAACTTTTTGGATCATGCAGAAGGGACTGGATGGGGGAGAAGCCACCTGATAACCTGGGGAAAACAATCCAATACAAAGAGATTCTGCTGGGTAAAACGAACCATGAGCAAGAAGAGTAAATTTTATTTTGAGTGAACACATGTGTTGAATGAGTGTGTTTTTTCAAAGATTTGAGAGCAGGAGAGGATTTGAAGAGTGCACATTTCATAAAAGGACTGAGATGATGTTTTGTATCTGTGTGGTCAAAAAGGCACAGAAAATGCGAAGCTGTTTGAATGGAAGCATTGAATAGAGCTTTCAAGGAAATACTGCACCACTTAAAGAAGGGTTTTTTTAATCATGTTTAAACTACAGTTACCAATATTTAGTACCATTCTATAGAAAAGGGCAGAGGTCCAGAGAAGAGCAGCATGATTTTGTATGAAGCCAGGAAGGGCTGAGCCATGGTGAAAGGTCTAAGAAGGTTAACTTGTAAAGGGCTTCAAACATTGACTTACAAGAAAGCTAAAAGGGGAAGAGCTGAGGAAGAATACAGGATTGTACCTTGCTTTGGAAAGAAAAAGTTATAAGGGGATACAATTGAAGTTTCTGCAGTATGTTGAATTGCATACCAAAGGCAGGAATAGATAAGCTCTTTCAATTAATATTAAACCCAGCGACTGCACAGCGTAGACTTAAGACTGAAGAACAGCATGCCAACAGAAAAAAATCCTCAAGTCAAACTTTCTTCCTCCACTTTCAGAGCAGAGAATGGCTTCCAGAAGGAGCAGTGAGGAGAGCTCCAAAAGAAAGTTTCCTTTTCCTTGCTCCCATTTAGTGTTTTGAAATAATACAACTGGAACAGGACATGACACGACTGCTCCCCATGTCCAAGTGCAGTTTCACCCCATAAACAGGACAAGGTGCCAAGGCTGCAATGGACACAGCCGTCAGTGGCTTAGATATGTCCAGCATGAAGAAGGGCTGAGATTGGTGTCCCCTGATATTTTTGCATTGCTTTGAAGAGAGGGAGCAGATGAGGGTAACATCCCATTGTGTACTTGACTGCAAACCTGTTGCCCACATAAATCAGTCTCACTGTAGACTCCCTTCGTTGACAATGGCAAGAAGGTCAGCCCCTTTGATAGCAAAAATTATCACAGCAAACCCAACCCAGCCAGACAGAGCAGAAGTAGTGGAAGATATTTGTGAAGACGCTGTAACAGGAGCAGGGGGCTGTGGTGGCAGATTGGAAAGGGTAGAGGGTGGTGGGGGGAGCTGGGTAGAGGATTTTTCAGCTGTAGTATTTGAATATAGAGGCAGCACACAAACCTTTCCTTAGCCTTGTTTCTGGAGTTCCTGTATACAGCACATGAATGACTGGAGCTGTAGCAGAATGAAGCTTTTTTTTTTTTAGGTATCTTTTCTGTCCCTATTTTTATGGTATTTATCACAGTGGGAGCTTGGTCCAGAAATGAGGACTCTAGGTATTGCTGTAAGAAGTTAATAAAAATAACACATCTCAAAGGGATTAAAGTAGATCACTTTGGGGCTCATTGGCTGCAGTTTCATAGCAGCTTAACTATGATTTACAACTGCATATTAATTTTTAAAATTAAGCTAAGACTGTATAAGCATATTAGTAATTACATCTATGCTTAAAAAAATGCATAAACTTTAACTACATGGATTTTTTTAGTTAAATTGGTAGAAAATCCGTGTGCAGACCAGCCATGAGAAGAGCAGGATTTCATATTCCAATTGTGGTTCTCTCTAATGTTCATGTCTGATAAACACTTGGGGAAAAGGCAAGTTCAGTAAAGCGGTGTTTGAAAAGGACTTTTCGAACTTCAATTCAGGCATGCTGTAACGTTGCCAACTTCAGCATATCATCCAGCATTTACTTATAGAATATTTTAGAACAACTTTAAAAGAGAGTCCCAAATGTTCTTAAAATATAAATGTGTAATCTGTTGTTTGTAATGACATCACTTCATTGGGGAAAAAAAACACGTAGGCAGGCAGTTAAAACAGCCTGAACTTTCACCAACATTGAAAAAAAACCAACTAATCAAATTGCTTTGTTGAATGTGAATAATACGCCAAACCTCAGTTTCTCAAATATATAATCTCAAAGGCAAAAATTGTAATGCATGGAAAAATCTAAGTCAAGTCATGCACGCACTTGCACGCAGGAATTAATCAATAGATATAATACTCAGACATAAAACACAGGCATGTTTAAGTATTTTCAAGATTGCTGCCTACATTTAAAATACATACATCTATAAAAGTGCCAGATACTCTCAGTTTGATATTTATGGTATCCAGTTTCTTTAGTTGCATATTAACGCTCACATCAATGAGATGCGACCATTTTATGACGTTGTGGCACTGAAATTCTTTCCTCTTCCAATTTTCTATTACATGAATAAACATACAGTATTAATCTGCTCGTCACATAAAAATTTATGTGAGTTTTTGTTAAAGGACAATGGCTTCAAAACAAACCACATAACCCTTCTCTTGTTAGGTAGTGTTCCTGATTCTATTCAGTTCTAATATCAAAATCATTTGCTCCTAACACAAGAGGAGGTTTTGCAAAGGATTTGGGGACTGGTCTGAAATCTTCACACACTTTGTCAAGGAGCTCAAAGGAGGAAAACATTTGACAACTGAGAAGCATCAAAAATGAAGTGCAGTTGGGGAGTACCTTATGAGCATGGATTTCAGCTGTACTGCAGCTTCCAAATCTCTCATTTCCACTGCAAAAACAGCGTTTTACTGCTTTTATCTTCTGCTCCTGTCACCCCACAAAAATCAGTCACAAGTGCCTGTGCACATATATGCACAAATAAATAACAGCCTAAAATTAAAACCCACAATGCAGGAAGATTTCCTCATTAAAAGATAGAGGGAGAGACTCCAAGCCAGTAAGAATTTCTCTGTCACTGCTGAGATGATGTGAGAGACATAAATATTACAATGATGGGTCACAATAAAAAGCTAAAGACCACATAAAACATTTTAGCATAAATATGTCATCAATTTTTCCTAGTTCTTAACATGAAATTTAAACCCCAGGAGGGCCTTGAAGGGATGTCTGCTATTCTTTACAATTTTGAAATGCATTAAAAGCAGATATGTATAGCAGTGTAAATTAATTACTGTTTCATTACTTCCATCTTCCCTGCACCAGGCCTTGTCACCCTGTATTTTTTTTTTTGTGAGAGCAGGGTAGCAAGAGGGCAGATTTGGGCATGTTTTGGGTCTGGCAGGATCCACAACCTGCTCAGTGTCAGACTTCAGTGGTACAGATGCTATAAAAGGATGTGCTGTGCCAGTTGTAGTATTACTTTTTTTTTTAAGACATCAGTTTCATAGTGCACTGTAACCATCAGCATATTTCAAAAGAATAGCAAATAACCCCCCAAGGATAAAGTCTGGTAGTGGCTTCTAAGCCTGGTTTGAGCTTAACTCAAGCCAGTGAGCTGTGGGTGGAAGGCTGCGTATGCCATATAAATCTCCTGGTCCATCTGTCTTGGGAAAGAATGCGTTTTCAGGAATCTGTGTCTTTCTAATTGCTTATAAAAACACTCTGAGACAAGCCAGTGAATAAATTAAATTTGAATGTTTCCAGTGGATCTTTTCAGTTTCTCACTGAACCTAATTACTGTCTAATCTATGCCCATGAGTATGCAGTTTTAAGTGGGACGTTAGACTTTCACTCTGCAGATTAAACTCTGTGGTGCATAAATTCATTATTGTTTGTGGAAAACTTCAGTGTCTACTACCTTGTGGTTTTAATTTAAAATAACTACTGCATCCGAGTCAGGCATTCTTTTAGAGGACTAAGAAGAGCAGTAAAGAGGTGGAAGATGTTTTCTAATAAACCGTGTCTCTTATTCACCCAGCTGAATTGGGAAAATTTATGTTTCAAACAATAATTAAAATCTCCTCGTAGCTCAAGATGTCATGCCTTCAACTGCAATTTTAGGGAGTTGTACCACAATAGGGAGTAGATTAATTTAATATACTACATGAAACTTTTTGCTGCAAGGATGAGTGTGGCACCATAAGGAGCAGCGCTGCTGCTTCAGCTAGACGTCTCCAAGTGTTTTGCAAAGGGAGACAAATAGCATCACTCCATTTTTACCAGCTGGAAGAATTGAGATACAGAGGCCTGGGGGGACTTTTCCCAAATTTTTTGAGTCACTTTGAGCAGGCAGAGAATAATGTCCTGTCTGTGCTGGTGTCATTTTGCCTAAATCAAATCTGCTCCCTTCGTTTTCAGAGCGTGAATCTCTGAGCTGGTTGACACAAAAATTTTGTTGTTAACACTGCCCAGGTGAGATCTGCATTAGTTTATTTACATATTAATCAGATCTGATGAGAACTATCAGTTAGAAAACAAGTGTGGAGCAGACCCAAAGGCACCAGCTCTAACTCTTCTTATGCTCCCCCTAATTAATACAATGAGTCTTAAACAACAATCTTCCTTTATTATTTGCAGATCATGGGATATAAAAATCATTGTAGATTTAAAATGGACTATATTAACCCAAGTAATTCCACCAGGACTTGAGTTTCTATAGTGAAAAGTGTTGTGTTGTCTCTGGCTCAATTAGATTTTTCTCAGTGTCAATTTTAATTCACTTCACCAGAGCGTGGGGGAACTCTCAGTGGAAGGAAAAATGTTGCTTCTGAATGAGAGCCTCCTGTAGCCCACATTTTATTTAAGAGTTTTAAAATGCTTTGCAGTCCCACATTCTCCCTGGAACGTCTGCTGTTGTGTGCCATAAGAGCTGAACAAAATTGCTTGATGTTTCTTAATGTGACGGGCATCTGAGTCTGAGCAGGAGGATGGAAATGGGGAAAGCAGGGTCCTTGGTCCCTCTTTTTATTTAATACTAAAAAAAAAAAATTAAAAAAGTCTTGGTGAGACTTGGCGGCCAAAAAAAATTATGTCGAATCTTTCTCACCCTTCCAAACACCTGCCCATGCATAAAGAGAAGTAAAAACTAGGCAGCAGGGTTTCCTTTGCAGTGCTGAGCTCAGGGCTGAGGTTGAGTGGCCTCAGAAGTTGTTTTTTCCCCTTTAGATTTTGTATTTCCCACCTCCCATGGCTGTCAGCACTTCGGTGTGCATTGCTTGGTTGTGCTCTACTTGGTGCAGAGTAACCCAAAATTATTATTTCTTCTCTATTTCAAAGGGTAAAATCGAGTAGATCTCTAATTTGAGGATGCTTCTCATTGTGAGAAAGAGAAGACAAGAAAAAGAGCTGTCAGGAAAGGTTTACCCTGGACAAGGGCCTGAAATGCCCGCTGTCTATATGTAGGGCTTTCCAAAATGCTCTTTTCCATCATGTTCAGCAGTTTTCTCTTCCTATCTATACACTTGTCCTTCCCATATTTCATCAAATTCTCAAGACTTTGGATTTATGGGTAGTTGTGCACACACACTGAAGTTTTACTTTGTGTAAAAAAAAACTTTGGGTGGGTTTTGGTTTGTGTGCTGGGGTTTTTTGGCTGATACCTCCCATTTTCCAGTTTTGCAAGTGATTGAGACCACTTTCCAGTATATCACTGGGCTACCTATAGGAAAACAGCTGGGACTGTCACCAAAACCAGACTATTGGGTCAATGGATGTGAACCTCTTTTCTGATTCAGACAGAAGATGATGCCACAGTGTGGTGCTCAAGTGCCCCATAGCTATTAATAATGCCAGCTTGTGTATGAAAGGTAAATATGAAATTGTCTCCATGGAGAACGCCTTCATGTTTTTCAGAAGAACTGTGCAAAACACTCTATGAAAATTTCCAAATGTGCCATCTCCCAGCCTTTTCACTTCCAACAGTTTTAGCTTTCCTTTCCAGTTAGCATGTGCTGTGTTACTTGCTAGTTCTCACTTGGGTATATATTGAATTAAAAGGTGCTGTGTGGAAGTAGGGAATCATTACTATTACTATTATTATTATCATCACTTAGATGCTGCAGTTTAAGTAGTTCAAAAAATTCTCAAAACTAAAGGTCAGTGTAGCTTGTAGGTTTACACACGCACAGTACAAGTAACCTTCAGAAATTTCCTCATGACAAGATAAGTGCAGCAATTATATTTAAATGAGTGCCAGAGAAAATTTCACTGTAAACTGCATTAGCTGGAGAGTGTGTGCTGTAAGAGGATTTAATTGAATTAATGTTACTTACTATCAAAAGCTCCATCTAGTGTATTGCCAGGTCTCCTTATTACTAAGAATAATATTTGGCTCATAAAGACCCCTGCTCGACTACGCACACAGTCCTGATGACTTCAGCAAGTGATTAAAATGAAAGCATTTCCTTTACTGCTTTGCTGAAAAGGAACAGGCTGGAAGCTGGGAACAGGCACTGATGAGTGCACAGAGCATGGAATCACCAAGCCCTTTAACAAGGCTCTTTATGGAGATTCCTCTTACCAGTGGTTTCCCAAGTGTCTCATGGAGGTGTGATTTCGGCATGAGTGTCCTTCCCAGCTTGAGTGTAGCGGGTTTGGGTCATGGCTGCACCAGTGATGGAACCAAGCATTGTCTGGGTGTTCAAGAGAGACTCGGGGTGATCCACACTGGGGCTTGGAAGCCCTCCACAAATAACAGCGGTGATGGCAGAGGGATTTAATTGAATAATCCTGGTGGTATTTTTAATGCTGTTATTAATGCAGGACTCTCACTCTTGCATTATACAGATGTGCCACAATGAGATCCAGAGAGGTATTTTGTGTGACTTCCTACATAAAAGCAGAAATGCAAATGAACCGCATTTACATATTCACATGATGTAAACAGAAAACTCAGACACATGGAAACGCAGGGACATAGCCAGGGACATAGCCAGTGACATGCTTCAAACCGGGGATAAAGATGTCCATAGTTTTCTGACTCTTATGTTTTAACCATTAAGGAGAAAATGTGATATATTGGATGTTTTTGCAGAATATTTTTGAATGTCAAAAATCCCATTGAAGCCTGCGTCTCCTTTATGTTTGATATTATTTTATTTTCCTTTCATACGCATTTTCTAAAAAGAGAATACATGAAATCTAGCAGAAAAAAAAACCTTTTATTCTCCATTCATTCAGCAACAAAAGCAACAAAGAAAGAGGGTTTGAACCAATCTTTTATGAAAATTGGGAAACAGTAGAATAGTTTCTACGACAACTTTCTTTATTGTTTGCTGAATCAAATAGCAAAAGTTTTTATTCACCTACGCATCTTATATTTTAACAAGCCACATGTCACTCCTGAGCTTCACCCACCCGTATTTCTGCGTGCGGGTGGCATTCTGGTACAGGCAGTGAGGCACATGCCGTTCAAAGGAGTTACAATCTCCTCTTTGTTTTTGTGGTGTTGTTTTGGGGGAGAAAAAGAAAGAGTAATTGCCCATGTTAACTGATGTTCATTACAGGGAATTGTTTAGCTCTCTTAAAAAATCATTGATCTGCTTTTCCCCCGTGAAAGTACTCAAGGTCTCAGTTCACAAAAGAGAAATCAGCATGTAAAGCAGCAGCCTGGCAATCTGTGCTGCGAGGAGCAGAAAGCCACGTTCTGTGCAGAAATGTCAGCTGAGTTTGCTGTCTTCAAAAAAAAAGACAAATATTTAGTAAGGATAAGAAACATTATTACTGTTGCAGTCAGATGTGATTTTGGGGAACAATCTGTTTAAGAGTAGGTATTTTTTTCTCATACATTTGTATGTAGTGTTCATGATTGAACATTCGTTAGGTAACATCTGGCACGAGCTGTTCCTCTTTCTCCCTAAGTTTCATGGCTTTGTTTTGTATTTGAGAAGGATATTACAAAAGGTAATTTGGTGTCTCATTCCCACTGGTATGGTTTTAACTTTTGAATTACTCCCTTGAAATAAGAGGAAGGGGAAAAAACGCCATTTGGGTATTTTTAATAGGAAATAGGCAGTCTTTAGATTTCATGGCAAGTGCCCATGGTACGTTGTGTGCATGCAGCAAGTCAAAAGTGCAGCTGCAGACCAGGGTCCATGAGCCACAGATAACAAAGGGACCCAAAATCTGGGGCTCCAGTCTCGTCCACATGCTCTTATTATCATTTACTGTTTGTATTGCAGATGCACGTAACAGATTGTACAATATGCTGTACAGACAGATTGGTAGAATGATCTTTGTCCTGAAACGCTGACGGCAGAGCTGAACGAGAAGGATTGACAGTGTGCCTGCACTGAGAGCTGCACAGCCCAGACACCACAGTTTTGGACCCATGTCCTCAACAAAAGGGCTTTGTGCATCTTTGGTGAAGCAAAGGTCTGTTCTTGCTGGTCTTACTGTAAAGGGCTGAAATTTTAAATAAGAATTAAAAGAAAATAGCACAAAGATCATTAGAGAGTGAGTAGGAGAAGGGAATGTGCCTACTTCTCGCTTCTTTTTTCTTTCTTCTCATCTAACAGCATTTCTTCTACACTTGCCAAATCAAGTGTGTCAAAGGAGCAGACTTTCAAACTTTGGGTAGTTGCTCCCAGTATTGGAACAAAGCCCTGCAAAAAAAAAGGCTGGGGCATGCAGGGCTGAGGCTTTGGTGACCTGACTGGGAGAGGCACTGCTCATGGAAACTCTGATGCTTTGGGAATGATAGGGAGAGCAAGCTTGCAAACTTGGCTTGCTCTCGCAGGGCTACCCAAACAGGAAAAATCCTAATACTTAATGTCTTTTTCATCATCCACGGCATGCAAAGAGATCATCCACTTATGCCCTGTGTGGTTAAGAAAACCAAGAATTGCTCACTTATTTATTGAAGTAGCTAATGTGCATTTCAAAGTGCCTCAGTGTTGGCTTGTGGGGGAAGGAGGAGTGAACATTAAGATTAATTTCAATGAAAATATTTTTGAGGGAATAGTTTGCTCAGTGAATCTAGATCATCTGCAGCTGGCAGAATAATGATATAAGCCTGTTTATATGTTTTATTAAATCAGTAAACCACATAAAAATGGAGGTGTTCTGGGTTGTGCACACAGCTTTCAGAGGATCTTTGCTTAGGGACGAGAAATGATTTTGCCATTTAGAAACACTTTTGTTTCTCTTTCATGTGAAAGTGCTCTCTCACTAAAATTATTAAAGAAAACATTTTTCTACTCTGAAGTATTGCTGCTGTTTTGGCAGTGGCTGTGGCCAGTAGTCCAAGGGATGGGAACTGCTGAGCACTTGGTATTTAAACAACTCGTGTTGACTTTGTGGTTAAAGAAGGTTTATGGCTGGATCAGACATAACACTTGACCCACGTGGTTCTGGTTTGAGGTAAGACTGTACAGGAACATGCCAGGATTCAGGGCTCAGCATCCCTGGCTGCTCATGGTAGAGCCACTGTGGCCTTTGTCAGGAGGGGTGGGTCTCTAGATCAGGCGAGAGATTTTGAGTTCCAGGATGCAAAGGTCTCAGGTTTGGAAACCTAACTTGAATGAAAAAAACCCTGCTGGTTCGTCCAGCCTGTTGTCTGCCAAATCTACGCTTGTTCTGTTTAGTGCATTCCTAAATGTTTTGTCTAATTTTGTTTGGAAGTGGACTATGGGACGCTCTTTCCAACTCCCCCCCAAACCCCCAAGATTAAGTGTTTTATTATTGTACTGTAAACACACGCAGTCGTAACATTTTTTTGGTGTTTCAGTCCCCCCATTTTATTTATTTTCTGTTGTATAATCTCTCTTCTGTGCTAATATTGATGAATTGGAGAGATGCATTTTCTGTCCTGTAACATAGTACTGGGGATAAAGTCTGCCTAGGATTTTGGCTGACCCCTTCATCAGGCTTAGCTCAAAAATTAATTTGTCTTTACCCAGGTGCTATGCACTAAGCTTTATTGGCATAGAGGAGCGCCACATCCTGTATGTTCTTTGGAAGGAAAAAAAGTGATCATATAATCGCTGAGACAGTAAACAGTCATTTCCAATCTGGTAATATTTTATATGAACTGGCACTGTATGTTGTATATCATCCATCTTGCTAATCCTTGTTCCACATTGCCTCCCACTTGAGGCCAAGAACATTACAGCTGTGCCAGAGAGTGGGTGGAAAAATAGCCTTATTATTAACCTAAGTTGAAAACATAATGGCTTTTTGAATGTCTTCATTCACAGATGCAGTCGGACTAAAATATTAATACCCTTAAGTGTAGAGAAACAGAACTTTGATTTAAAATCCATTGTCCATGTATGTTGCAAAAGGGAAAGCCTTGAAAGTGTTGTGAATGCCCTGTATCTTTTGTTTTATGTTTTATCCTTTAAATGTCAGTATCCTGTAATAAAGGAGCCAAAATATTCTTCAGAGTAGGTTTTGAGCAATGTTGCTGCCATCACTAACATTGCCTTGTGGTAAAGAAGAAAAGAGTTTCTCCAGTTTTCTCTTTGTCTTAAAAGACTGGTAATAACTGAGTGGATATTGAAACACACGTAATGACTTTTTAGTACCATGATCAAGCAGGCCTGCATTGCCAATGTCAATGTTTGTTTAAATCTCATCCCCAGAGGGATCAGAAATATTTAAGATGGATGTGTTTTCTGGGAGGAACCATCACAAAGAGTAGAGGAGAAAACTGCAACCCTCATCTGATTAATCTTCAGAGCACCCCAGGATCCCTGATTTACAAGCAGAAATGAGGGACCTAGCAATGAAAACTGAGTAACTTTGCAGCACAGCATCACTGAAAAGGCACAGAAGAAGGAGACGGTGCTCTTCTTTAGTTAGAGTCGTGCTTTGCCTTTCCTAACTCTGTAATTTACTTCTCTGTATATCTTCCCAGGTAAAATATGAATCTTCCACAAACCTCTTTAGGGGGTGTAGGAATTGCTCTTGAAGAGTATTCAGAGAAAAAAATAAATAAGTCTTGATTGTACTAATTTATGACTAGCATGAAAAAATGTCCCCTCTTTTAAAAAGGAAAACAAAAGGATTAAAACTTCCAATGTATCAGGCCATGTGTTGTAAATTAGCCTAATTGTTTTAGAATTCAGAAGTGTTTCATCATTTTAAATTGGGCTTGTCTGATATTTAGTTCCACATTTTTTATAATTCTGCAGGACTAATATGTAGCCTGTTGTTGCACATGAAAAGCTTTTTTTATCCTAATTTTTAAGACTGATGGAATGAGAGGAGGTTGACAAGTAATCGCTTAGTTATCTCTGTGTCAAAGCTTATGATATGCTTTATAGTGAAAATGTGCAATATGCAGTTCCAGAAATAATTTTGCTCTACATTATGGTTTATCTTTCTGGCATACAAAATGCAAGAGTGAGTTAATGCTGAAGTCTGATAGAGGATTTCAAATTGCTTGGAATTATCTTTAAGTTTCACCTAATAAGTCTTAGCAGGAGCCAAAACATTGTACAAGATAGGGGCCCCAATATTAACAGGACTGCCCTCCAAGCACATCCTTATTTCCCCATATCCCATTTCACGTGGGAAAAGAAACTTCGCATTTTTAGGGCATTATTTTGCAGTTTCTCTGTTGATCCACTGTACTCTGTGGATAAATACCAGTCACCTATGAGTAGGGCTTTTTGTGAAAAGAGCAAGCGATGCTTGTTCGCAGTAAGAACTGGTGGTTGCAAGGCTTGTTTGACAATCTAACCTGTAACCCACAATTTCTCAGCTCCCATCCAGGAAAACTTTGCATTGTTTATGCTCAGCAGAGATATTTTACACAATAACAACATGTTGAATAAACGGTGAGGTCACACTGTCAAGTTAACTAAACAACCTCTGGTACCAAAATATGATCACTCAGAGATTTTATTTTGTATTTTTTTCAGCTTGCAGTTAAGGCTGGGGACTTTGCTCTAAAGCTCTCTGAGTATTTTGGTAGCAAAGCTGCGCATCCGTGATATTTTGTTGGACGTGTTCCTGTGGCTGCCATGGTGACCTGCAGAGAACACCGTGCAGAATCCTGCTTCTCCAAATGTGATTAGATACATTCGGGAGCCGCATGCTATTGATGCCAAGGAACACTGAATAGTTTCATCTACTTTGCAGACAAGCTTCAGTGTAAGCCCTCCTGCCACTGCCTGCTCAAGGCCACCTTTGACAGCCGCAGGAGCCAACACATCACTGTTTGGGCACTCGTTTTGTTCCTTTTCTCTATTTTTCTTTCTCCCTCTGATTAAGTTGCCAGTCATTCAGCTTCTTTCTCTTCTTGTCCTGATAAGTTGCCAATCATGTCATACAGCCTATACCTCTAGAGCCGAGTATTTCTCTTGTCATAACTTGAAAACAGGCTGCTGGAGATTTATTTTAAATCTTGGTCTGATTAAATGCCACATCTCGATCTTTGGAGAGCCATAGGACCTATAGATCATGGTACTCTTGTTTGGACTTCTCTGAACAGACTTACAACATGTCCTGTGGGTCACCCAACACAGTCTCAATATTCCCTTCGCTTAATAGATGTTAAATATTTGTGAATAGATTTTTTTTTCTTCAGTTTTCTGGGACAAACATAGTGACAGTTGCAAGAAATAAATAGTCGGTTGTATGAAGGCTTCTGAGGAGAATAACATATTTATTTGTATGGCATGTGGGGTTTTATGTTTTTGTCTGCTTGTCAAATCATTTATACAAAGATAAGTAATAGCACTATTTCATAAGGTCTTCAGGCCATAAATGGCAATGGGAAATTAAGCAAAACTGAAAGTGTTTACTGTGAAAAGAGTATTTAAAATATTTTTTGTGAGATTTCGAAATAGGTTTTTTTGGGGAAATTATGGGAAATCTGATTCTGGGAAATCTGCAGATAGAACAAGATAAAACTTTGGAAGAATTATGTGTGGAAGCGTAATGCTGTCCTCTGTGGGAGAATAGCTTAGCTGAATTTTCCTGCCTCTAACGGTTTTATAATTCTATTAAAACTGCTTTCCTAGATATACAAGATAACACTTTCCCCCAGTATTTATAGTTTGCTAGCTCATTTTCCAGTCAGAAGGAAAAGACTGTATGAATCATCTTAGCTTTTCTCTCTCATTTTGGAAGTACATGTGTTACACGTCTATTCCGTATCTCCCTTCATTGATTTTACATTAGTTAATCATCAGACAAAAATAAAGAGGAATAATAATTAACTAGGATAGCAGTCTCTCCTCAGAAGTGTTTTCCTTGCCCCGGTAAGGCTGCCCAGGCAAGGTGAAACGTGACCTATAATTCTTCATCAGGACACTTTGCATTTTTACACTGTTAGTCTGTGCAAAACAAGGTTCTGTGCAAGGGGCAAACAACAGGCAGATTGGGAAGTGGTTGTGAGATACCTCTCAAATACCTTTGAGCTTGAGCTTTCTGAGCATAGATCCCCCACATGAAGTGTGTTCTTCGTTCTCATTGCTTGTGCTCATTAAGTGCTGCCATTTATTTTTGTGTGCCTGCACAAATATATGGCTTTATTACTAAAGTGGTTTGTTTATCTTTGCTGCTGCTGCATTTATTTTAGCACTCATCTAAACAATTAATTAGGGAAACACTTGAGTGCCGAATACACTTCTTCAGATACCACTCAGTTGGGTTTTTTATTTATTTCCAGGAGCATCAAGCATAAAAAAAACCCCTATCTTTCGCATTTTTTTTTTCCTAACCATGCCTTTTTCCATCTTTTTTGAAGTTTCCACAGCAGAGTACATTGCTTTGAAAGATCATGGGCCCTGTTGAGAGTTCAAAGCCAAGTAAAGATGATGCTTAAAGTTCAAAGGCTCGGTGGAGCTGCATCTTCATCTGCATAAAATTGTTTCAACTGACTAGAAAGATAGAAAAGTTGCCAGGAATTGCTTCTATTTCTTTTTTATTATTATTAAAAAGAAAGCTTAATTGGGGAACAAATGTGTCACTGCTAACAAGTTCAGGCAAAGCGAAGCTCCTTAGATGAAACACTGCTTGAAGGTGCAATGCAGGAAAGATTTGACATGTGCTGTGACCCTGTGAGAGTGAAGCTGTGAATGCCCAGAAATCAATACGAGATGTGCAAGGGTTCATGATGTTGAAGTCGAGAAAGAGTTGAAAGTGTTTGACTGCATCTTGGTCAAAGGGAGCAGCGAGTGTGACGGCTTCAGACAATGGATTTAGACTCAAGTTTTAAAGATGGGGAAACGTATTTATCAGGGGGGAAAAAAATGTGAATAGTTGAAAATTATCTCCATTAAAATAGTGTGTATATTGAAGCAAATCATGACTCAGAATGGAGGCTTTGCCGGTTCTTCCACCAGCAGAGAATGGAGCCCCCAATTCATTGACTTGGCCAAAAGCAGAAAAATCAAGGCAGGGGGGATGTTGGAGGAAACAGTTATTTGTTGATTCAAGTTCACAGTATTTATCCTAGAATTTCTTCCCATGGTACTCAAGCATCCCTTAAGCCATCTCAAATGTCTTGTATTGATTTCTTCCATTTCCTATAAGGTACCTTTTGGAGGAAGTGTGACAGACTGCAGTGAGTCAGATGGAAGCAGCGCTGGCATGTACTGCTCTGCTGTTACTCATTGTCACTACGATGGCTGTGTCTTTTTACCTCAATTTTTATTTTTTCATGGTTTCTTCAGAGTACTCCTTTGAGCTCAGAACATTTTATTCTTTCTATTTTACAAGGAAAAGCTAGAGCATAGGGAGATGAAAGGCCAGATTGTTCAAAAGCATTTAGGCATCGAAAGATTCAGATGGGCATTGAACATTATTGTCAGAAGAACTTCAACGCCCTATTCCTAGAAATGAGTCATTCGAGGTCAGATTTTAGATTCTCTTGTAGAAATGGTATCCAACCCTTCCAAATCCAGTTAAATGTTGAAAACACCCCATGCACGATATTCTTGCCAAGTTTCTGGGTAGGGTTGAGGTTTTGTTGTTTTGTAAATGAGTGAAGTGTCAGCAATAGCAGTCTTTCCTCGGTGTACCTTCTTTTATGACTCCTTCTCCCTGGACCTCTTCCTCTTATTTCTCTTAGTACTGATAGTTCTGGCTTTTCCTGTGCTGTCCTTAGAAGACACAAGCTCAGAAGTTTAGAGCTGTCAGTGAGATTTAAACAGAACTTCATGTCAGATACAACAGGACTGGATAAACTGCAGCTTAAAAAAATGCATTGTGTTATCATGAATTCATAAATGTATTGATATATTTCTAAAAACAAGGTATGACACAAGACATTTTATTGTCTTGTGTGTTTATGGCAATATCTGCCATGCTGGGATGTTGATAGAATCGTCATAGAATGATAGAATGGTTTGGGTTGAAAGGGGCCTTAAAGATCACCTTGTTCCAACCACCCTGCCCTGGGCAGGGACGCCTTCCACTAGACCAGGTTGCTCAAAATTCCATCCAGCCTGGCCTTGAACACTTCCAGGGATCCACAGCTTCTCTGAGCAACCTGTTCCTCTGTTTTACTGCCCTCACAGTAAAGAATTTCTTCCTAATACCCAGCTGAAACCTGCACTCTTTCAGTTTGAAGCCGTTCTCCCTTGTCTTGTCACTACATGCCCTTGTCAAAGTTCCTCTCCAGCCGTGTCCCAGTCCCCTTTAGGTACTAGAAGGTGCTAAAAGGTCTCTGATTCTGTTTCTTTAAAAAAAGAAAAAGAGATAAATTCCCGTGTTCTTGCTATGAAAAAACTCATCTTGTGTGTGAAATTTGCTAGTGAATGAGAGCTGGTTCCCAGCTGATGGATACAACAATAAAACAGTAATTTAACTGATGTTGTCTGCTAGAGTTAAATAAGCTTGCAATATATTTCTGGGGAAGATAAGCTATGTTAGGAGGGATGTTGTCAGAAGCCAGTTAAATTCCTTCGTTGCCATTTCACAGAATCACAAGCTGGCTGAGGTCAGAAAGAACCTCTGGGATTCATCTTGTCCAATCCTGGCTCAAAGCAGGGTCATTTACAGCAGGTTTGTCAGAGCTGTGTCCAGGCAGGATTTTAATATCTCCAGGGAAGGAGAGTCCACGACCTGTTTAGGCAAACTATGCCTAATAGTGTTTGATGACCTGTAGTATAAAAATATCTTTCCTTATTTTTAAATGGAATTTCCTGTATTTTGATTTGTGGCCGTGGCCTCTTGCCCTGTCATTGGACCACTGAGAAGGCTCTACCTTCTTTGATTCCTCCAATGTTTTCTTGTCCAGGCTGAACATCCCAGCTCTCTCAGTTGCTTTTCATACAAGAGATGCTCCAGATCCTTCCTCATCTTCATGGTCCTTCACTGGACAGGCTCCAGTACATCCACATCTCTTTACTGGGGAAAAAGAAGGAGATCCAGAACCCCATATATGTCTCAGCAGGGCTGAGCAGAGGGCAAAGATCACCTCCACTGACCTGCTCTGCCTGATGCAGCCCAGGATGCCTTTGGCATTTAACCAGTGAAGATAATTTCCAGTACAAAACATAGGTTTTTCATAGTGACAGGGAAAGTTTATAAATTGCAAATAACTCTCAAAGATTTGATTATTTTGAAGGGATAATTTTATGGTAAAGCTCTTCTATTTCAAGTATTTTTCATTACAGAGTTGCCTTCTAGTTGAACTAGAACTTGAATGGCTTCTCAGGAGTCACAGTGCAATTAGAGGTTTCATCAGAGCAGTGATCTGGAAGTCTTATCAGGAAAAGCCAGTCTTCAGTGATCTTTCTCAAGAATTCAAGTGAAAGAAAAAACAAAAGGAAATCCAGAACTATAAGATGTATGTGCTGGGAAGTTTGATTTGCTACTAGTGAGTGCCAGGGTTGGAGACAATAGGGCTTTTGAAATGACATCAGGGAAAGATGTGTCCCTGCCTATGTTAATTTATGTAAACATGATCTTTGTAGAGTCTTTTTGAACTGAAATACAGTGTTACAGCAGTTTGCTGCTGCAAGAATGGATCAATAAGGGAGAACATCTTAATTCTGTATTTCCATTTTTTTTTAGCATCTGTTCTCTGAACCCTCTTTCTCTACTGCATCCAAAGATGTATTCAGCAGATGGTCAAACTTAGGGGTTAACTTACACAGAGGACATGTTAATTCATTTTAAAGCCAGTAAATTCAAGCCAGTAAACTCCAGTCAATTGTTACCTGGCCAAAGAAAAGGGAAACAATAACCCTCAGCTAGGAAGAAAAGAAAAAGAATTTATTTGAGGGAAGAAGAAAGTGAATTAAAAATTAAGGAGCATTAGTGCAAGAATAAGAAGGAAAAGAAGGAAGAAGAGGTAAAGGGGAAATGACAAGAAGGCAGCATAAGAAATGAATAATTATTTGTACTTTCATTTTTTTTAGTTTCATTTTGATGTCCCCCCAGTTTCAAGATTTCTTTCTTGATACAATATGTATACATAGTGACAGGACTTGTTTAAAACTATTTCCAGTTTAAAAAAAATTCTCGTATTTTGTGTATATTCTTTTCTGTATTTTACAAGTGGGAAGTGCAGTGACTTCCCATGGGACACCCCTCACAGACCTAGAGGCTGGAATGCCATTTCCCCACCCTCTCCCCCTGCTGTCCTATTTAGTTTAGAATTTCTTGTCCAAAAGCTCTGACAAGTAGTCTTTATTGTAACCCATATGGACTGATGTATAAGATCCCAGTTGTTCTCTACCCCTGAGATCTGGAAATGTGAACGGACCAAACATGAACTCGACAGGAGCACTGAGCTGCTGCTTTGATTTTCCCACTGATGTTGGTTGAGTGACAGCTGTCCATCTCAATGGCTCTCCCTAGGGATTTGCACTGGGTGAGTACTTGGATAGGCTGGCAAAGGAGGAACATTCCGGGCCAGGCCACCTGCAGATCAGGGTGTTGGTACAGTGCTGATGTGCAGGCTCAGTGCCCCTGACTGCTCAGCTCTGTCTTCACAGCACTTCCTGAGTTTATGTTGCAATGTCTCTCATCCACTACTCAGCCCAGACCAATAAAGCTCAGCTCCCATCCCAGCACGCAGGGATGGTTTCTTTAGGGACAGATTAGTTTGTAATGACATGGAATTGCCTTGATGCTATAAACCTGATTTGTGTGTATTTATTTACCCTGCCACCATGTATAGAATCTAATTCTGCATCTGCTTTTTTTTACTCCTTTATCACCATCTAGTGCAGATATCATATACGTGTTGCCAAGCTGCAGGTGTGGAAGTTGGCCCCATCCTTCAGAAGTAAAACAGAGAGTTCCAGGATGCTGTGCATTCGCTTCCCAGTCATTACACAGGCAGCAGGAGAGTTCAGGAATTTGCAAAAGCTGTCATTGTCCTATATGAAAAATTGTACATTGAAATTCTTCGATACTTGTGCAGCTATTAGCCATTTAAAACTGTTTAATATAAGTGGCTTATTTCTGAGAGCAAGAAAAGTAGATTCTGGCAATTTTGCCCTTGATATCTTTTCTATCTGTGTCGCACTTTAGTCAAAATTTACATAATAATGGGTAGGGAAGTGTTGTGGCACATGAACTGGTGCATATTAGTTCTTAGTTGCTGTCCCAAAAGGCTTGAAAATGCAGCAAATTTAATCTAGGTCAAAAAAAGAAAAAAAAAAGAAAAAAAGAAAAAAAGAAGAAGAAGAAGAAAAAAAAACCACTTCCATTTTGTAGGCAGAGGACATTTATAGAGAGCATTTGTATTCACAAGGGTATGGGAATGACAGAGTGCGACTCCTCCAAAAGAGCTCCCTGGTGCAGCTGAAGGCTGACAGCAAACTAGGACTTGTGGCCAATTAACAGAAAGGCCGTCATAACTTGCAAGGCATGGAGAGAAAAAATTGAGCTCCATGGGATCATTTTTCACTGGCCATTTACGGGGCTGTTACTGGCCTGGAGGATTTGTGCTTTAATGCGAGCGATGCAATGCGGGGCACTCTGGGGCTGGGGCACTGCCACCCTGAATGCTATAACCAGGAGGAAAATTAGAGCACAGGGTGGAATTTGGCACGTCCCAGTTGTGAATCCTTCTCACATGTGAGCCCTTTCCTACATTCAGCTAATGTATTAATATTAGAAGTGGCATCGCTATAATATGTGCTGTCATTAGTGTGGCAATGCGGTTTCCTGGCTGGTGACAGGACTGGTAATACGGTTTCCATCAGGGTGCCAATTATATCAGACTATTAGCAAACCTGAGCTAATTGGGAGGCGGCATCATTAGAAGTTGATTTCTGCTGTATTCAGCAATTCTATCAGGAATTGCTTCGGGAGTGAATCCTTTCCATCTTACTCTCCCATGACTCCATAGACAATAGAGCATAACGATGGTGCAGGTAGGAATCAAAACACATCCCTGCCTTAGCCACCATCTTCTGATACGCAGAGTTTCAAAAACAGTTGGATTTTTATTTCTGGCTTCCTTTGTCAGGAATGGCTGTATTTGCTATTCAGACAGTTCATGGTTTTCTCTGGTTTTGTATGGAACGCCCCAATCAAAATCTCTAAGACGTGAGACACCTCTCCTAATACAAGACCAGCGTCTCCAGTGCAGGTTAGCTAATTGCACTAACATCTGTAGCACAGAAGAAATGCCAGGCAAGGCTCCCATTGCACTGCACCAAATGTAACAAAAGTGAAAATTCTCATTGCCCAACCACACACCTGAACTCCTTGTAGCAATAGGTCTTCTCAGTGGCTTTAGTGGAAAAGAGTTTTTAATGTCTTCATTGGCTTTTGGAAAATGACATTACAGGTCATGGTGTGTTTGGTTGCAAATCACACTGTTCAGGCAGCTGTTTGTGATTTACAGAGCACGTATTCCAGAGTTTGGGTGGATGGCTGGAATGCAAGAGGCCTTGTTAAAGCCTGCCCTGTATTAGTGTAGTGTTTAAATTTTGGTAGTGGATGAGTGAGTGTGGAAATCAGGAGAAAAACATTTGGAATGGGGGAAAAAAAAACAAGAAAAAGAAATCCTCCTTAACTTAAACTAGCTTGAACTGTGCTGGATTGACAAGAAGCTACTGTCCCCATTGAGATTCCAGGCTTGTATGAAGCCAGCACCTGTTCTGCTTGCAAATGCATACACAAAAGTGAGCTTCATTCACAGAAAGAAAGAAACATAGCAGGACTTCACTCATTTAGCCTTCCAGGGCCTTCAGTCCCTTGATCTGTCAGCCCCTTAGAATTCAAACGCGGCCTTTAAAGGAATTTTCAATTCACAACATGATGACTTTGTTGATGTCCTGAATGTGAATGTGTTTTGAATTGAATTTGTCTGCCAGGATTCCATTACTTGCTAAAAGAATACAGAGTTCAATCATCAGATAATCATTATAGCTGTTTTGAAGTGTTTATTTTATTAGTCTAGAAGGTAAAGCAAATTTCATACTTTTAAGTTGTTGCAGGCTTTGCAGGCACCCTGATAAGCTCTTGTATTTCTATACCCCATGGTTAGGGTTCAGATACTGGCAGCAGGTGATAATATGCACAACACAGGAGAGATCCAAACTGACAAATTTTGTCAGTTGAAAACTACAGAAACTAATAAATCAGACCAACGAATATGGGTTGGTTTTTTTCCCTCCTGTATCATTTCTCTTTTAATTCCCAAAAGTTAAATTTTCAGGCCTGGGAGGCTGCAGAACGTTTTTCTTCAAGCAAATCAAAACCTCAGAGCATCTTGTGGAGCGTGTTTTAATTCCTGTCCACATCCAAGGGTTATTTTCTCATATTGATGCACATGTGTAATTCTTGGTAACTTTAACACAGGAATTGTCTATTCAGTTTAGGGAGCTGTAAAAGACTTTTTCTCACCCGAAGCAAGATGGAGGTTGCCGTATTCATTCAGGCATGAAATCCTGGCTGAGAGATTAAGCCTCTTACACAGATCCCAGCGCCGTTAAATGCCAACGAGGACTGTGTAAGCCACATCTTCAAGTGGGAGAGAGCTTCCCTTTGTTAGTTGTTCAAAATTAGGAATGTAAACAGCTCTCACGGCATAATTAGTCTGTGTTTGAATTGGGAGAAAGTGAAGAAAATAATGGCATGGCAGAGCTCCTGGAGATGTCATAGAGCTGGATCTTGCAGCCTAACAAAGCTGTGACTGCTCTCCTGGGAGGTAAATTTGGGTCATAGAGCAGAAGTCACACGGGAGGAGAAGCCCCATTACATGGGGTCACTAACAGCTCTTTGAAAAAATCCTCTTGCTTACAGGAGGAATGGCATTTCTTGAAGTTTCATGGTGAAAACTGCAATTTGTCGTAATTCCACAATGCCCTCCAGAAACCCAAGTTTACTGTCAGCAGAAAATCATGGCTACAGTGGTCTGAAAGTCCTCACCACTTGATCTTCTTTTTCCCCTTCCTCACTTCTAAATGATGGCTTCTGTGAACCTATGGCTTGATTTCCCTATAATCCATTGCTGCCGCCTTTGACAGTGACTCACGTAAAGCTGTTTCTAGCCATACACGAGGCTGTTTGTCCCTGTCACTGTCTTGCTAAACAGGTTTCTGTGGAAATTAAATAAATAAAATCTCCACCACTGGTGCTAATTGGTGCCTTTGGCAGCCTGGGCAAGGGCTTGTGAATTGAATGTGTCATGGAGAATTGAATGTGTCAACTCTCTCCCAATGGCTGGGACCTTGAGGTCTTTCTCTGGCACTAAATTTCCTTTGAAAAAAAGAAAAAAGAGGAAGGGGGGAGGGAAGGAAGAGAGAGAATGAAAACAAGCTGAAGCAAGAGATCTTTTCCCTTTTTTTAATGAGGTGTTGAAGTTGAGCATTGTAGTGTCCACACTGCAGCATTTGCTCGTCAGATGCCTTGAGAAGTAGGGCTGTTTTCTGCTGTTGTTTCTCAGGCATCCCATTTGTTGCCATTAAACGCCGAGCAGCACGGAGTGGCAGGTTTTATTCAGTCTGTTCAAGCATCTGGCAGGATAGCCATGAAGTTGTTGCCGATGTCCTTAAGGGACTGTAGGGATCTGCATGATTCATTCAGCATTTTTTTCAAGGTACAAAGAAGAAATGCCTTACGCTGTAGTAAATACTGTTCCAAGTAGAGCACAACCAGCTTAGCAGAGCGTGGGAGATTTGCTGCTCTGGAGGTACTGACAGGCAGCACGAGCTCCTCTGCCTGTGGGCAAGAATACACTAACCCA
The DNA here is from genome assembly GCA_014706295.1 of Lycocorax pyrrhopterus obiensis. NCBI lineage: Eukaryota > Metazoa > Chordata > Aves > Passeriformes > Paradisaeidae > Lycocorax > Lycocorax pyrrhopterus. Next base: position 5,820,903 of record JACSVZ010000015.1, read on the forward strand.
TGTGGAGTTAAACTGGGCTGTATTTCAGGCTGCTGAGGAACAGCAGAATCGTGTTCACAAACCAATTCACCTTTTAAGTTGTCCTGACTAGGAGGGGAGAAGGTTATCACTGCCAGGCATTGAGTTATTTGCATGTCAGAAAAGTCTAGTTGTGGTTCAAGCTGCTGTCGAGTTTGTTGGGTGATGAAGCAAAGATTATATGTGCATGGGGCCTGAAGGGGAGGGTTGTATTTTTTTATTTTCTTTCAGTAGGAAACATGCTTTTTCTTTTCCAGCTGGGCCACTTGTTTGTCTTTGGCAATATCAAATTTTCTTTAGTAAAATGGAGGAAGGAAGGTCATTGCCTCTTTGCCTTTCAGCAGGGGACAGCTACCAGTCCTAAAGCACAGATTAGCCTTGTCCTTTTACATAGGCATCTTCCCCTCCAATATTTCTGCAGAAAAAACTGAATTAGATACTTTTTTCTATGTATTGACCCAAAATAGACTGGAGGCATCTTCAGTGCAGTTTGTGTAACATGGATGCAGCACCTCTGGAAAATCCATAGGCTGAGCTACAGCATTTCCTTGGGTAAACATGGCCTCTTCTGTTACTCTCTGTTCTCTTATTTTCTTTTTTGAGTCCAGCCCTGACCTCTGTAGCAAATACTTTCAAATTCAGGTGTCCACAAGTGAGTGTCCGTGCTGTACTCAAACCACAGCAAACCAGCTCTTGTTGTGGGGTTTTTTTTATTTAAGAAGATATAAGCCAAATGCATCCTGAGAAAAAATTTATCCATGTGCATTTTCAGATGTGTAAGTCTGTGAGCTTAGAAGTCTCTATTTTTGTCAGGGTCCAATGACCTGCCTGAAACATCTGCACGTTTCCCATTAAGCTACTGTTTCTTCCGGCCCTCATTCACAGGAACATTTTTCTCTCCTGAGCTATTACTTCCCAAAAATGACCAGTTAAAGGGTATTTCACAGCATATTCATCTTTCAAGTGCAGTTCTTTCAAGTAGTGCCAAGAATGATAAACCAATAGATTTCAAATTTCTTCTTATCAGAATGAACCCACAGAGCTGAAATCTAAAATGAAACTCTTCGGGCCCATGGAAAAGGACATGGCAATTGCAAAGTTGTGATTACAGCTTGATATTTTCCCCTCTGAATATTCTCTCCTGGTTAAAAAAACTTTATATTAAAAGCTCATAAACCAAACAAAGAAACAATAGAAGATAGACTTGGGCCTGGCTGGCAGGATAGAAAAATACTGCAATGTTGTCTCAAACTTGCACTATTAAATGTCACAAACTTGGATTTTTTTTCTTGTTTTCATCTGGGGTAAAATAATTCAAATTTTCAGAATTTTCCAGTGAAGTAGAAGATTTTTTTCCAGTGAAATAGAAGATTTAGAAAGACTTACAGGAAACACAAACCCTAACAGACTGTGCCTGTCTCTAGCACACATCCCTGCGAACAATGTTCTGCTTACTGAAATAATTATTGAACGATCTCCATCGTAAAGTGTGAAATTTTAAAGAACCTGTTGGCAGTATGAAAAATGTTTCTCTCAGCTGTGTTAAGTCTGCATTACCTGCCTGCCCATGTTTTGCTATGCCTGCATGTGATTTTCTGCGTTAGGGATAAACCTGTGTGTTCCAGCTGAGAATACATGGTCACCTTTTCTTGTTACAGAGGTAATGGTTGTCAGTGGCCTGGCTGCGGAGCCGAAGGGAGCATTCCCAGTGCCATGCACAGCTTGAGCCAAGCAAGGGGCAGTGAAGGGGCCGTTCTGGATTCAGCCCTTTCTTCCAAAGTGTGCTATGGGCCACCTCCACGCAGCTACTTCCAGTGTTTGCTGTATGCTGCTGTGCACACCTTCTCCTTGTGTCCTTTGCCATTACGGGGATGCTGCAGGGTTGAACACAAGCAGGCATGTCAGGTGGGCTGGGATGTTTCACCTTGGCCAACATCAGGCAGCTGATACAAGCATCGTCTTTGCTCACTGCCTGAAGCACAGATTATTTTATCTGTGTCATGCTCCAAGAGAGCACCGAGGCTCATGAGCCGGGGTTTCTTTTATTTACTGATTGGTTTTGACATTTCTCTGGAGTTGTAACAAATCTCTGACTGTGGTTAAGAGAACAGGATTGTTTTCTGATTCATCAGTAAGACCTGCATCATCCTGTTTCATGTGAAGTAGGTTTTTACTTCAGTAGCCACTTCTTCCCCCCCAACCAGCATTGCCCAGAATGTGTTCCCCTCTCCCCATAGCAGCTGGGTCACCAAACACTCCCATCTGCAGCAAACATCTCATCTTTGAAGTCAAGGGGCAGATTTCATTGCCATAGGGCATTACCGGCAAACCCTGATCCTTGCTTTTTGTCCCATGCCTGTGACATTATGGTTCTTCCCTGAGGATCTGCCTGTGAGCCCTGACCTGACCCTGGGGCTGGTGTTGAGCTGCCTGGGTTGTGTATGCTGCAGCAAAAGCTGCTTCACATGTTTGCAGTGGAGAAAGTGACAGCAACCCATGTTTGGTCGCGCAGACCACCTGGCTGGACCATGCTGTCAGAAGGGAAACCGTAGGATTAAGGCAACTAAAACCACCTGCTCTACTGAAAATACGGCAGATGCAGGGAGTTAATGCTGTCAACCATCAGCAGCCTCCGCTATCCCAGCAGTGGCAAATTTACCTGTAGCTTGTTTTTCATTCTTGAAACTGAGATGAGTGCCCTGCCTCCAGTCCTGCCTGGTTTCAAAGAAAGGGGGGAACCAACCTTAGGTCTTTTGTATGAGGCCCTTTAAATAGGGTCCTGCTTTAACCTGATTTTCTGCTTGGGATGTAACAATGAATTCCTGCTGCTTGAGCCTGCCATGTTACTTATATTCAAAGCGTAATGGGGAGCCTTCAGAAAAATATAACCTTATTTACAATGTACAAAGCCAATTGGATTTTGGTTAACAATTTCTAAGTGATTACAGTTCACTAACAATGCAGGTGTGCTATAGATGCAATGCACAGGGGGGGACTTTTTATTTTAAACCATACAAGCTTTCTTTTATTCATGTCATTGAGGCGCCTCAGGATAATTCACTTCTCCAGCTTTCATAATGTGTTGTTCAACCACTGTTTTTTTCTCCCTCCCTATTGTACTCTCGCAAATCATGCTCACTAATTTCTGAAAGCTTTTCATTTCTCTCTATAGGTTGTTGTTTCGTAACATTTTATACAAGAAAAGCTGCTCTTGAGGCACAGAATGCACTGCACAATATTAAAACTTTACCTGGGGTGAGTACATTTACTTTTTGATCCTAATTATTTTATTGCCAGGAAAATAGCCCTTTTGCTCTCAATGCTGCTTGGTGCCCCAAATGACCTTGATCTCTGCAAGGAGAGTGGCTAAGCTGATGGTCTGTCCTGTGTTGGTGCCAGTCCTGTAGCAATGGCATCATGTCCAAAGGCAGTTGCTGTTCTCTAGAAAGTCCCTTGGCTGGAAAGGGTACTGATTCCTGCTGAGTAGAGATAGTGGCCAAAGTGCAGTGTGGATCCTTTTTTTAAATTTATTTAAGGGGTGGGGAGGAAGGAGACAAAACATACAGCAGAAAAACACCGCACCACTGGGGCTTCACGTTTGAAAAGGGAGAGAAGAGGAAAAGACAAAACACAGCCAATGTTGTTAAATGCAGCCTTTATCCACATGGTTTCTAAACAACCTGAATGCAGTGGCTGCACATCTCAGGATGTTGTGGAGTGTGGTACCACATAGCTGTTTGCACAGTGTCATCCTGTCCCCTGACATCACCTCTCCTCACCACCTACTCCCAGTGGCACCAGCATTCAGAACAGTTGTGGTTGTGTTGTACAAACTAGATCTTTTGTGTTTTCCTCTGGTATTTTATATTTAAATTACAGGGCTACAGAGAAGTGTATCACTGGTAATTGCATGTCTTAACTCTGAAATATTCTTGTACCACGATTTTCATTTTCTCTGCTGAATACTTTGAGGATGGAAGAGAAAAAATGTAAAGGATGGAGATATATTCCCTCTTGATGTAGGAGAAGTGTTCAAGTATATGTTTGTAGTGTCTGGTTACAGACATGAAAATAAATAAATACACTGTGTAAATAAATAGAGCATTGACTGGACTGACAGTTATATGGCCAATATCTCCTTTAGTTCCTATGTGCTGTGTGTGAAATTGGACATTCTGTGTTTGAAAAATTATATCTGTCCAGTTCACTTTACACAAGTGATTTCCTGATAGGAAAGCCAACTCATGTGTCATGGAAATGACCAGTGTAGAGAGGTGTGTTGGACAGTTACCCGTGAGCCCTGCTAAGCCACCAAGGTAAAACAGGAGTCCTCTGTCATTTGCAATGAAAATGCTGGGAATGGTGGTAGGAAATTTGCAAAGGTAGGCCAGCCACAGGAAAATGGGAGAAAAGTTGTGGCACTTCAAGTGATATTTTCCAGCAACTGGCCCTTGCAAGGGACAGTGTCAAGACCTTACAAGCCTCCCAGAGGGAGTCTGGGCACTTGAGGGTGTAGAGGATGGATGTGCCATCCTTGAGAGAGAAAGGAAGGCTCTGAGGGACGATTCCCTTTGAGATCCCTTTGGAGCTCAGGCTGAATCTCAGCATCCCCTGGCTCTGCAACCCCAGTTGTTGGTTCCCATCCCCACTGCCAGAAAATGCTGACCCCTTGGACGAGTGCTGTCTAATCCCATTCAATGTTGCACCTAAACCAACTCACTGAGTAACTGGTCTCCATCATGCTGAGTCAAATGGCTGTGTGGACTGGCTGGGTAGGATGGAGGTGATCCCAAGCTGCTGGAGCAGCACCCTGCCCAGATAGCATCCCTGAAGCTCTGCCACAATATCTGCACATTACCCCCCTTGGAAACAGACAGGGTCCATTTAGAATCATAGAATCTCAGAATCATTAAGGTTGGAAAAGACTTCCAAGATCATCGAGTCCAACCTTTGACCAAAAACCATGATGTCAACTAAATCATAGCACAAAGTGCCACATCCAGTTGTGTTTTGAACACTTCTAGGGATGATGACTCCACCAGTTCCCTGGGCAGCCTGTTCCAATGCTTGACTACCCTTTCAGTGAAGAAGTTCATTCTGATGTCCAACCTAAACCTCCCCTCTGCAGCTTGAGGCCATGTCCTCTCGTCCTGTTGCTGGTTTCCTGGGAGCAGAGCCCGACCCCCACCTGGCTACACCCTCCTATCAGGGACTTATAGAAAGTGATAAGGTCCCCTTGAGCTTCCTTTTCTCTAGGCTAAACCCAGCTCCCTGAGCTGCTTTTGTTTTCTGTTCTTCCCTGAGTCCCCCAAGCTGGTTGCTGTGTTTTGAGAGATCTTATTTATCCCAGTGGGCAGCTCAGAGGGGCAGATTCCTTCTCTGACTTCCCCAAAAACGGGTGGCAAAGCTGGCTCAGCTCTGCATTGCATCTTACTTGAGCAGGGCATCATTTTCTCCTCCACTTTTGCACAGCTAATGAACAGGCCACAGTTAAAGACACTAGTGTACCTTTTGATGTTTTTAAAATAAGGTTCAAAAATATAATTTTCTCTTCTAAAGCCCTCTCTAGCTCTTTGTCATTTAAAGTTATCTTTCCAAGCTGTTTTTTCCTGTCCTGACTGTAAGGTTACAAAGTTTTCTTTTAGGGAAATATGAAAAATGCATTCCCATGACTCTGGGGCCTTGGCTTTAAAAATACTCCTGATATGGCCAGAGGTGTTTAAATTTTACTATGAGATAAGTTGTTATACCTACTTTTTTAAAGGGAAGCCTCTAATAAAAAGAAGCAACTTGAATGCATTTCTACTGCTTGTCTTTCACAATGATTCAGCATATATTATGTAACAGATTCTATATTTTGCACATGCAGTATGCTGACATTCAGTGTGTATGGGGATACTGTTATGCTGCATCTGTGTATTCCCAAAATAACTTCATTTAAGCACGCTTTAAAGTTGTGGCACACGTGCTGGAAACGCTTCACGTTAGCAGGATTCTCCTTATATGAATTTTAGCAATTTCTGTATTGTTCCTCTTGCCTGCTAAGCAGCTTTTACCGAATGAGCAGGCATTGGTAGCGGATAGGTCTGTGTGTGAAATAGTCTCAGAGCAAATGGGAGCAATCTTCTGGCAGAGCTACAACAAGGGATGAATTTGGATCAGGTTCATTTGGGCATCAATGTCAGCTCGCTTCCAGTAAGCGAGGTATGATCAGTAGGAGGTTCAGTGATAAGGTGTCTCCTGGAAACAAAAGAATCTGTGCCTTCCCCTTTTGCTGTAATACCGCCATGCATCAGATAAGGCATCCTTAAATAGCCCAGGGAGAAAATCCGAGGGAAAGGCAGGTGGTTTATTAGCGTAAGGTAAGGAAAGCTGGCAGAGGCAGGAGCAGGGGGCTGCAGGGGTGCTGTGGCTGTTGGGACTTGTCTGTGTTTTACCTGTGCTCAGGTGTAACCCGTGCTGCTGCAGAAGCATGGAGGAGAATAGCTCTGTGTTCATTAATGATGGAGCCTAAATTATTTCTGGGTTTAGTCTCTTCATTTCCTAAATGCAGACTTGCTCCATGTGGCTCGGTAAGCAGGTTTTGGATCAGCACCGGTGAAGCCAAAAAAGTGGGGGTTTAGAGTGAAATTTATCTCCCTTCCAAGGCTGCATGTTCAGTTTAATTTAAGTAGGTTTTTGAGCAAAGCCTGTAGTGCTACATCTCTATCTCTGCTTTTTGCCTGGACCTCATCCTTAAAAAGACATGAAAACACCAGCGCTTGATCTGCTCCTTTGAGCTGCACCCTTTTACTGGACATGAAGAAAATAAGACCAGACATAAATGATTAATGCAGAATCTTGGAAGAAAATATTGCAGGGTGCCTTGCTGTTTGATTACAAGCCTTGGAATTAGTCAACATTTCCATAATTCTAAACCAATATACACCTGTTTTCCCACTGTGATGTGAAGGCACAACTTAATTTAACAGAAACCCCGCTGTGCTAAATCTCTCATTAAATACCAAGCTAGTTCTGTAATTTAAAGTTGCAGCACTACTATTTTAACTGAATTGCCTTTGTATTATAAAATTAATAAGAAGTTAATGATGCACTTTGCTGTATTTTCTCAGATTTTTTTTTCACAGCAACAACAACAAAAAAGAAAGATAAAGAAGAAAAACATGTCACCAGCTGACATCTCAAGGCTTTTCTGGTTTTAATCATTTTCCTGAGGATAGAAATTCATTTAAAAGATTTAAAAAAAAATTTTAAAAACTTTCTGCGCAAGTAGGATCAAACATCATCTTTTTACTCATTATTAATATAATCTCTCTGTTAGCCATAATATTCCTTGTCATATATTGGAGCTTTTATCTTTCCCAAAATAAATATTTAGATATCACTTGTTATGTAGGATTGCTACTAGGCAGAGAAGAAGATATGCAGTGTTTGAGAAATACAGGCATATTGTTATGATATATGATACAGATCAATGAAATAGGGACAGTTCTCTTCTGTTTACTTGGTGCTGGCATCACAAGTAGCTTTTATGTCTTGAAAATGAACAACATGAATTTTCAGATGTGTCTTTTCAAACATAGCATGGGAGCAGGTTGCTGATACCCTCGTAGCTCGTAGGGATGTAGTTTATATTATTCAGCTTAGAGCCAGGTTTTCTTGGAGTGTTCATTTGGATTTTGTTTTAAAAGGCAGAAGGGAGAAGAGGGAAAACCTCAATTTGAATGTAATAATGATCTTAGAAATGGGCTTCTTTGAGATGAGATGTAGAACTGAGGCCTTAACTAGTCTCATCTTCATTAAGAATCTCATGGCTTCGTTAGAGGTGTTTAACTTCTATTCCCTAAACAGAGTAATCCAATAAATTCCACCCATCTAAATTTATTCTGTACCTTCAGTTAGATGCAATAATCTTGGTTCCCCCATGCTCTAATTTGCTGCTTAGTGAAAATTGGCTTCTGTATAGAGGGCAAACCTCAAAGAGCTGTACTCAGGGACTGCTTTCGCTGCCTTCATGGCACTGACATTTGTTCTTTGTTTTAGTTTTCACATGCTTTGTTTTAAAAACAGAACGTGCTCTCTTCTGCTGACAAGTGAATCTGGTAGGATTTCCTGGCAAGGGTTAAGTGCAGATGGGTAACACAAGAGCACTATATGTTGGTTGGGTTCTTGGAGCCAAATAGCTGAATAAATGCACCTTTAATGTCATGCAGAGGCTATTTGAAGTCAGAAATCAATGGGCATCCATTTGTAAAATCTACGCCTAAAACTCTTTGGTGTCTTTGTTCTGTATTTGAAGTTAGATTTATTGGACATGGTAAGGGTTATTTGTTGTCTTTATGTACATTTTTTGATATATCCTCCTACCTAAGATTATCACAAAAATAATTAACAGCCCACACTCTGCACTCCCATGCTTTTAACAGAATCATGGTTTATGTGGTTCTTATTTCAAGTGGGATATGCATATTCCAGGTAGCAGCAAACCTTTTGTATTGAAGTTCTGGCATGAAATTAGGACATTAGCTGTATGAATTGATTTGATTAAGGGTTTAACAAGGAAGAAATACCATTCTGAGAAATCTCAATATTTTAACAGCAAGGTGGAGTTCATAGGAACTGTTTTTGTAAAATGCTCATGGCTTCCTTTTTTGCCAGATGTTGTTGAGGGAAACATTTTTAATTTTTACATTGTAAGAATCACTACTGGTTTTATTAAACTCTTTTTACATCATAGGGAAACAGGACTGGCTTAGAGGGAGCTTTGCCCAAAGGTTGTGTACTGGCTGTAAGGAAACCTCAAAGTCCATTTAAGGATGTAGAATATGAAAAAAAAATGAATTTAGAAGAGGAACTTGGGCCGTTCTTCTCTTTTGGTGCCCATTCACAGTGGGGTCAGTTCTACCCTACACCAGGCTGGCAATCACTGGCATAATGCCAGTCTGCTCTGGGGCTTCCCTTGTCTCTGAGGGCCAGCTCAGGTAAAACACGTTTACTCCGTGCCACGCTGTTGGTATGGTCAAGGAAGCGCCACAGCCCCTCTGGGGACCTGGGGCTTGAGGGTCAACATGGGAGAGAAATCTCAGGGCTGTGCAGAATTGGCTTAGCAGGTTATTTAACCTTCAGAATAATCTGGTTCAAAATGCAGGCACCCATGATGACTTACTAAGAAACCTCATTCACTTTCTGATAAAATACCGTTTGTCCAACAAGAAGCAAAAAAACCCCAAATATATTTCTGGTTCTCACTTTACATCATGAGCCCTTTTCTAATGACTATACTGCCATTCTCCTTTCTGGAGCAGTGTTTTAATATCCAGTTCCCTTCTCTGTTTAAAGCCTTATGGTTCGTCAGTACGATACGAACATTATGTAAAAATTACCTGTAATAAAAAGGTAATCATCCACTATGACTTGAATAATAGCCTGAATATGATATATCAGTGACTCTGAGAGATTTTGACAAACAGAAAGGGAATTCAAAGAGCAATTAACTTACTTAAGGCTTTGCAGTGATTGATTTATGATGACAAATTAAACTAATTCAGTACCCATATAGTATGGCCAAATGCTGTTTAACGAAGGATCCAAAGAGTATAGAGCTGCTTAAATGATAAAAATAACCAGATGGGAAAGAGGAGAATTCCCAGAGAGCATCTGTTCCTAGGAAGGGAGCTATAAGACACTGAATGATGTTGAGAAAGTGAATCTGGCCCATTCCTTCCTTTAAAATACTATGCAAATAAACCCACTTAATGATGCACTTTGCCCAGCTCAGAAGAAATGGGGGGGGGAGAGGGGAGGGTGTTTTATTCAAAAACACCACTTCTACCCCTGCCCCTCAAAAAAAAATGTTGCGCTGACTCCGCCACTATAGTGAAAATCAATATTTGCACTAAGTTCAGGTACCTTAGTAGAAAAGTTGGGTTTGTACCTACCACTGCCACAAAACACAGAATGGATCACCAGCCCTGGATTTATAAAATGGAAAAAAATTACTTAGGAGCCCAGTGAAATTTCTGTAAGTAGCTGAATTTGGAGCTTAGTGGGAGAATGTGGATGTTGTACAGGTGTAGGGAGAGGAGAATATTGACCAAGTGAAAATAACTTCTCTAAATTGAGCAAAACATTTAGTTCATAATTATGTTGTCCCTTTTTCTTATTGAGGGATGGAGGGTCAAATTCACCTTCACCAAATTCACAGCCTCATCATTAGGGTAACTTTCTGGCATGCAAGGAGAATGCAGTTCATATCCTCTGTGCCCTGTTTATAGAAAGGATTTAGCTTGGATCGACCTAACAGAGCCTTCACCACTGGGCTTAGTTAAGATTAGAGGTCACTGTTTCTCCTCTTGAAGCTGCTCCAGCTGTATGAAAGTATCAAATTCTTGTGGGAGTGAGAGAAAGCAAGGAACAGCACTTGGTTGCCTGGTACTGAGGGCAGTGACTCAAGTACTGTGATATCTGGAAATGAGTCCATGCTCTAGTAACTGTTTTATTCTTTGGAAAAGCTTCAAAGATTTGGAAGAGACTCTCCAAGAACAGGGAAGTGCAGGAAGGTCCATTGCTGAGGCACTGAGAGAAGGTGGCTAAACCTCGACCTGCCTTACTCAGGGGAGTGTTGCCCCTATGGTGCATCAGGAGAGTGCAGAGCAGCACAGGGTATGGGCATCAGTGAGGTGGTTTAAATCCTAAACATCCATATCAGCTTGTTGCTTTTCCTGCTGGGAAGCAAGAGCACATTGGCCCAGCTGCAAAAGCAGTTAGATACACTCTAGCTTTTTTAGAGAACTCTTGGAGTAGTTCGGGAATTTTTTGGTTTTTTGCTCAGCTTTGCAGTATAGTAATATTGGGATGGAAAGTAAGTAATGCATAATAATGTCTTGGCCTCAGAAAAATTCACTAATGTGAAGCCCATCCCCTAAAGGCCAAATGGTTCTGGCATGTGTCACTGGGAGACCTCAGGTTTCCATAACTCTGACCAGTTGAGGTCATCACTTTGCAAAATCCCTCCAGATTTTTTTGTCCAACTTAGAACATCTTACTCAGTGAGGGTGGAGGATCAGTTCACAGGATATCACTTTTAAGCTGGGTACCCAAAAATCACTGACTTGGAGAACTTTTTGCTGTGCACTTCAGAACGGAAATCTCTGAAGAAAATCGAGAGGCCATCACTGGAGTACTCCAGGGTATTGCAAAGCTCACCAAGATTTAGGTGGGGTGCTTAGCTAAGGATAATAGCCCAGGCACTCTCTTAAACAGCTATTTATCCTCCTGCTGGTGTTAGCTGTTTTGTGTTATCTGGAACAGAAAGTACAGGTGCTTCAGTCAGCCTCATTAGCAACACGACACGAGCTATTAAAATTGTCTTCGTAATGAAAAACTAGTTCAGGGAGCCTTCCTAGCTGTCTGACTACTCCTACAACAGTGAAATTAGAAAGGCAGATCATAAACAGTGTTGCAGGCATCAGGAAGCAACATCATTAGGGGTGCCCTTGGATGCCATTTACCTGCCTTGATAGCAATGTTTGGCACCCGTGGGTCTGATTTATGTTATGACTGAGGAGCCTGGGCCTCATGGCATGTTTATAACAGAGAGACTGTTTGTTCAGCATCCTCCTGCCATTGTGTCCCACCCTGTGAGCTGTGCTGCTTCCTTCAAACACCTCTGCTCTGTGGCCCATTGCTGTTGAAGGGATGCAATGCTGGCTCATTGTGTGTTTGCACTCCTGTGGTGGTGCAGGAAGCTGAGAAAGCCCCAGCCAGCTTTCCCCCACCTCAGCTGGGTAATGAACCACACTGGGCAGGTGCACCGTGCTGCTGAATGGGACAGCGTACATGGTAAGAGAGAAAACATAAGTTCTGTCTTCTCTGTGGTACTCAAAAACCCCGTAATACCACAAAAACCAGGTGAAAGTGGGTGGCCTGATTGAGTCTCCTGCTCTAATAACACACTTTGGACAATCATATTCTGCCTAATTAAAAACACTCTTTGCAGACCTAGAGAGATAATTGGTTTTTTGCTCATTCTCTGGAAGAAATTATCATCTTCATCAGTTTAGTTGGAAGAGCCACTTCTCTGTCTGCTCTTCCCCTGTGGTGTGCAGAGAAATCCTTCCTCCTCTTGCCAGCAGGGTCACTGGGGCTGCTAGAAATACTTGGGGATTCATTTGGGTGCAAGCACCAATCTGGGGTACAGACATATTAATCTGATTGTCTTGGTAGGCATCCAAAACCTTTAGACATGCTCAAATGGGCTGTGAATTCCCACCCTGGAAAGTCATGGAAGACACATAGTTGCAGAGCTTATATTTTAGGCTGTCAGTATGTAGAGCAAGTGATCAGCACCCTCTAAAGCAGAGAGCAGATATCATTATTGATAAAACACAGAGGAATGGGTTCAAACTGAAAGAAAGTAGGTTTAGATTAGACATTAAGAAGAAATTCTTTCCTGTGAGGGTGGTGAGGCACTGGCACAGGTTGCCCAGAGAAGTTGTAGATGCCCCATCCCTGGAAGTGTTCAAGGCCAGGTTGAACAAAGCTCAGAGCAACGTGGGCTAGTGGAAAGTGCCCATGGCAGGGGGTTGAAACTAGATGGTCCTTAAGGTCTCCTCCAACCCAAACCTTTCTATGATTCTACAATTAAAGTGTCAAATACCTTTTAACAGGTAACAGAGGGGGGAAAGCTAATATTTATCTCACTTTTGGAATGGCCCATCTTTTCCCCTTCAGTTTAGCTGAAATCAGTAATGGCTTTGCTACCAGACAGTAGCCTGACTATCTGCAGGAGCAGAGGGGAACAGTCATTGAAAAAGATGCCGCCATAACTCCACTTATTAGCAAAAGACTGTATCTACTGCCTTGTGCCAGGGAAGTTAAAAAAAGCAAAAACTGCAAAAGAAAAAAAAATCGCATTGAGCTAAACAGAGTCTTAAGCAGTGGTAAACAAAATGTAGCTTCCTTTGTGGTTGATTTTTATCCAGCTGCAGCCAAATATCAAAGCGATATCAAAGGAAAGCTACCCATTAATTAATTCAGACTGGCTTCACAAAGGAAGCTGGAGCTTTTGCTGATATCTGATTCTGACAACTTCCTAATCTTCACAAGTTGTCATTAAGAGTGGCATTGAAGCAGTCTGCAGTCAATCCCAGCTCTTGCCCCATTGTAACTCAGGCGGGGCGGGGGGGGATGGGGTATGCAAGCAGGGCTTAGAGTAAGGAACTTTGCTTCTTTGCAAATGGAATTTGCAATGTATCAGGGAATCTCATTAATACGCTGCCTCAATCGTTCACCCTAGGAATGCTCACCCATTTCCACTTGCAACCATTACAAATTGCAGTGAGTAGAAATTTTCTCTTCTGAAGGAGAAACACAGGGAGAAAGCAGAGAAAGAAACTAAAAAAGAAGCTCATGTCTGAAAGGAATAATTAGAAGTCTGTAACGATCTCTAAGAAAGTATGAATAGAAGCTTATCACTGATTTCAAGATAGAGAACATAGGATTGTGGGTTGAAGAAAGTAAGATTGTGGAAAATAAGACGCTAATCAGAGGATAAGATTAGTTTTAAACTAAGAACTTTGAGCAACCTGGTGTAGTGGAAGGTCCCCCTGCCCGTGGCAGGGGGGTTGGAACAAGAAGAGCCTTAAGGTCCCTTCCAACCCAAACCATTCTGTGATCCTATGAACTGAAAATCTGGTACCTCCACAAGTGAAGTTCGTAATTCCACCATGAAAACACAGCACTCAGTGTTCCTTACCACTGCCAGAATCTCTCTGAGGGATTGCAGCCTCGTGCAGAGATGTGAGGGATGTGATACCTTTATATTTCCATTCAGCTGTGAATGGCTCAAATGATTGAAGGGAGTTTGTTTTCTAGACCATCACTTGAGCAAGTATCCACCAGACAGCAACTAATATTACTTTGTGGCAAATTCCTGACAATACCGTAGAGGAAAATGTGCTGTGTTATTATACAGTATATTCATTTCAAATATTGCAGAGAATACAGAGGAGGATAAGTGCTATTGTGGGAGCACCTCACCCAGCATCCACAGCAGCATCCACGAAGATGGTGCATTTATTTCCTCCAGGGCCAAGTACTGCCCAAATGCCAGTGACAAATGGGAATTATTTTTGGTTGTACACAGAACCAAGGGTTTACCATCATAAGAGGTGAAATAAAGCTTAGATCAAGTATCAGGAAAAAATACCCATTATCAGTTCAATTAGAATAATCTTCTAAAGGAAACAAAGTTAAATCCCAGTCCTTATGGGTGTTTGGGGTAGGAAAGTATTAGAAAATATGGGATAGGCAGTAATCCTGTGTTGGCGTTAAGTCATTCAAGATGAGCTGCTGGATTTTTTCATCTCTCATTTCTCCGATTGCTAAGAAGTGAAAGAAATTGCTATGCTGGGTAAATATAGAATCCTCCTATTTGTACAAAAGTATATGATTAACCAAAAAGAAAGATCTTGCTAAGTAAGAGCTACAGTCTGTCTAAATGCTGTGCTTATACACTTGTGTCTGGAGGGCTCTGGGGGTTGCTCGGGCAGGCGTGTCCCTTGCCTCTTGTGACCCTGTTCATTTTGCAAAGAATGACACGGATTTATCCCACTTTAAAAGTGGCCTGAAAGCTAACAGCCCTCGTTGTCTGCTACTTGTCTCACTCCCTGTTGACACAAAAGCCAAAAATAGAGGGTGAGGTATGGGGAAAATTTCTTTTCTGCACCCATTCCTCATCCCCTGTGCTTTCCTTGCCCTCTGCTAGCTTCACTGACACGGCAACAGCCCCCAGGCTGCATTAGCCTCTCTCAGAAAAAGCAGCATATGCCAAGAAAACAGGAGTTCAAGACTTCCCAGTAGCTCTAAATGCTACCTTTGGAGCAGGTAGGATGAATGATGTAAGAGCTTTTAGCTCGGTTGATTTTATCAGAGGACCTTCCTGATAGTTCTCTGTGGCCTCCAGCTGTTCCACCTGAAGCCATCTCTGCAAAGAGATTTCTTTGACCTTTAGGCAAGTTGCACATAAAGATGTTACTCACGGGGCACAGCACGGAGAAAATTTCTAATTGAGTACAGTAGCAGTAAAGAATAAGTAAGAGAAGACAACTTTTCACATACTGATGTTTATAGTCACTAAATGATGCGTGTTGTTGCTTTTTTTCAGGAGAATCAAGGGGCCCAGTCTCTGGACACAGGCATTAAGGTTCATGCTTGGGGTCAGATGCTGGTTCAGAGCTTTGCAGATGGGTGGAGGCAGGTTGATTTTGGCCTTACTCTTCCTAGCACTGTCCCTTTTACTAATAAAATCTTAATCACAGCTCGGTCCAAACACCACAGCCAGCTGGAACTGACTCATTCTTCAAAAATATATGTTTCTGCTAATGTTGTCCATTTATTTTTTGTCTAACTTTCCAAACACCTATTGACAGAAATATTCAAATGCATTGGAATTCCTGAAGATTGACGTTATAAATGTATACTGCATGTTTAGTTTGAATGCAAACCACTTTCCTTATCCCAAAGAAAGCACTGGCAGAGTACATTAGCTACAGAGATGCTAAAAAATTAAAGAGAATGAGTTCATACGAAGGGTGGTTAAAAATAACATGGTTGCTCAACGTGACTCTTACTGGTGTTTGAAACTGTATGTATACACAACTAGACATTCATATTTTCATGTGGACAGTGTGTGCTCATGTGTGCTTGTGGCTGGAGACTTGTGGCAGTATCCTTCTGTTTCCATGGATGGATCAAATATCGAGCTATCTTTTTCATTCTCTCTCCACAGCCAGATTATTTCGCCACTGCAAACTATTGGCATAACACTGAGAGCTTTTATTTGGATGCTGATATTGGATAGTCGTGGAAAATTCCTGTAACTTCAGCTCGTGGAGAGCTTAAATAGAATTTATGAGCCATATCCTCATTTGGCGTAAAATATTATGGCTCTGCTGGTTCAACAATAAAACTGTACTGCTTAGCCCAGCTGATCTCAGTCAGGAGAGTAGGATTTTTGACATCTTCATTCAAAACCTGTTTTCTACCTGAATGCTTTGGCTATTCCCTGCAATATTTAGAGGCACGCGTGTTGACAAGTAGTTTGGGGCTCACATCTGACCTTTGAAGAAATCTGGATTGGTCTGTGTTTGGTAACAGAGAGGAATTTGACTGCCCATCTGCCTTCTGGAGAGGAGGGAATTGTGAATCGAGACATGTATTCCAGACTCAGAACTTCTCTGTATCTTTGCTAAGTGAAAAGTGAAAATGGCAGCGGCCTCACATCATCAGTGCCAACTTTTTCTTTATATTGTACCCTTTGCTCTAATTTAAAAGGTAGAATTTCAATAGATTTCATAATTTTGATGCTTTTGTGGCTTATTTTAGACTTACCTCAATCACACTTTTTAGCTATAAGATGTTCTTGCTGGTACATTGTAATGCAAATAGGAGAGCTTTCCAACAGAACTTTAAAAAAGCTTTACATTAAAAAAAAAATCCCATAGCCTAGAATTTGAGTTTTGTACCAAATAATACTCTAATTTCTGTCAGAAGAGGAGCCCAAGAGCGTTGTTGGATCAAGGTGACCTTCCATGCTGCAGAAAGAGTCAGGCAGAAGGTCCACTTAGCAAATGAACAGAAAAATCTGTGATGTGAAACTAGGGGAGTGGCTGAGGCTGGTTTCTCTTATTGAATGAACGCAAAAAATTAAGAAGATAAGTGTAGATGAGATAACACTGTGAAAGAAAGAGGAGGCCCTGACTATGATTTCTTGCCTTTCTGAAATGTTGCTGTCTCTAGTCATTCCTTTTAAAGGGTTATCTCCTGAATTCCAGCTTGGCAAAGGTAGAGGATATTGATGATCTTAATCACATGGTGTTTTCCCAGAGCATAGTTTACAGATGAGAACAAGCAAGCACAGAACAGCATGAGTCTTAAAATAAAACTCCTGCAAAATGAGCATTTGATATCCTGGTTGCTTTGACCTCTCTCAGAACCAAGTTTGTGTTTTGCATTACAAAAGCCATTGTATATTTTTAAAAACCTTTCATTTAAACTAAATTTCTTCACAATCATTGGTAGCCTGAAAGAAAATTTATTTTATTTTTGGTTGGGACTGTGTTTTTGGGAAAGAAGAAGGATAGGGTAGAGGATTGCTTTGTTTTCTTAACAAAGTTCTAAAAATTATCCTAGAAGTTGATGTGAAATCAGAGGGATTTATGTAGAAAGGGAGGGGTTTCCTGTGGACTAGGCTTGAACATTAGCACCCTAAAATGGTGACCACAGACTGAGCTACTTGAATATTTTCATTTGGCAGCAGGAAAGGTCTTTTCTTAAAATGGGGACTTCATCTTGAGCATTCACAGATTCTGAGAAGGGCAAAATTCCCTGAATACACCCTCAGGAGTCAGTGCTCCCTAAGCAGGGAATCTGGCTATTTCTGGGAGGAGTGTGAAATCTGCCTTTGCAGATCACTCAAGGAAGAACAAGCCTCTGCTTTGCTGCCTTCCCCTTTTGAGATGGTTGAGGGACCTCTCTTTCATTGCCATGTGAAGACTTTACATAGAAGATGACTTAATAGGTAGCATGTTTTGGCTTTGCTCTGGCTCTGTTTTCCAAATACTAATACAGGAGGAGGGGGTGTTCTTAGATTTGAAGGGAAAGTACTCCCTTTAAAATCTCAGTCTCCTGTTGACTTCTGGAAACAAACGCCCAACTGGGGAGATGGAAGAAAGTACATCTTCAGAACACTTGAGTCATGTCCAGTGGGACACTGGAAGACTTGTGTCATGCTGGGAATTGAGTCCTGGTGTCTTAGGTCATGCTGGGCAAATCCACCCGATGCACCACAAGGCTACATTAGTTATTAGCTGACATCCCAAAGCCACAACAGCTTGGCTGGCATTTGTTTCCTCCAGCAGCCCTGGATCACTGCTTCAGGTTCTTATGTTACCTCTCAAGTAGGGTATCTAGGGAGTAGTATTGTAAAAAAAACCCTGCTTGTGTGGAGTATAGCTGCTAATTAATATCTTACCTATACCTGATGATAAAATGACAAGATTTTGGCTTGATAGACTTGGCTTCAGTTGTGGAATAACTCCAGATGCATCACATGGAGCCTCTATGCCTTTTTCCCATCTTCCTTTCTGCTGAAAGGGATAGCAGCAGTGAGTACCTTGCAGTGGTGTTAGGACAGGAATCAATTAGAGCGTGAGGAGCTTGGGCTCTGATGCAGTGCGGACAGCTTGGCTCCCTCCCTTCGGATCATCATTCCGGGCCATGCAGCGCTTCCCTGCGTGACACCGGGCAAGCCGCCGCCTCGCTGCGCTTCGCTTTCTGCTCACAAACCTGGACAGTGACTTTTGCCCGTCGTGATTACCTTGAATGGGTGTTAAAACCCAGTCAATTAATGTCACTGAGAGACTTCTGTTATCTCTCCGCCCCACCCCATTGACACGCAAACTTCAATTGGCAAAATGTCAACAGAAGTTATTGCTGCTGCCGATGAGATGGATAACTCTTGCTGTTAAAATAATATCTGATGTTTTGCTCAGATGTCTAATGGGTTTGCTTTTTAAGCATGGATGATGCAAAATATCCCCAAGGCATTATTCCCAACAACTTATAGAATCCCACTTAATGTCTATTTTTAGGATTGAATAGGTTCTGTAAAGGCTCATTTGTTTGAAGAAAAGATAGTTAATAACTTTGCTTTCCATGTGATTTTGAAGAGACAATTTTTGGCCACGCCTCCCCTTCTTTATCTCCACTCCGTTTGGCTCGCCTGTGTGCAGGAGTTGTTGCCATTAGTGTGGGAGGTAAGAAATTAAGGAATTAAATAAATGGAGGGGAACTGCTAAAAGAGCAACAGTAGTTATTTATACACTAGGAAGTGAAGTTGTCAATTGTAAGATATCCAGCTTTTTAATTTCTGTATGAGGGTACAACTTTTGAAAGAGACTGAGTGCTACAGTCTAATTAGCAAATGTACAGGAGGAACAGCAGGATGTGGGGGTGACTGTGGAAGGGATCACTAGACGAATTATTATTACTATTATTATTACTATTATTGTTTTTATTTTTATTTTATTATTATTTTAAAGCGCAGCATTGTAGTCTCTCTAACTAATGTTAAATTAAACTTGAATTTAAACCACAGAGTGTAGTGGCTTGCAAATGACTGAGTTGGAAAGCTTCCAAAAGCCATTGAATTTCAGTGGGTTTAGTGTTCTCCGGTAAAACAACGTGTTTTAAGCAAGCTATATGCTTGTTTCTGCGTTCTAAATAGAAAATAATGATGTTATGCATTACCGCATGAACTATATTTGGCATCCACCAGCAATATTCATTTTCTCTTCTCTCTCTTCCTCCTTCCCTCCCTCCCTCCCTCTCCCTCTCTCTCTCTCTCTCTCTCTCTCCAAAACAAGCATGTATATATGTCTGACAGTAATCTAGGAGGCCAAGCAACAGATCTCATTCTTCTACTACTAAAATTGTATGAATGCCTAACACAGCTTAAATCCCTTAAATTGGGATTTATGAAAGGATGACAGCAAACAATCTTCTAGCTATGCCATCGCTCAGGCAGTTACAGCAACTGCTTTACATTTTTTTGTGAGAGTCTAAGTGATGAATGCACATTTGTCGTCCTTTTACCCGTGAAAAAACAAAGGTGAATGACTTCAACCAATGCTGGGAATCCAAAGCTCTGCCTGTGCTGGTGAAGCAAGCAGGAGCATGGTGCGGGTTGCCACTTTCCTGCCTGGTGTGTGGGCATATTTGGGGGAAGAATGTGGGCTGGACACTGTTCCTACTGTCCAGTATGAACATGGGCATCCTGTTCCGAGTGGAAGGAGGAGTATAGCTGTGTAAATGCAAGCTGTGCCACGCCACTTCTTCTGAGAGCCAGAGAGCCGTCCTTTGCCTCTTTTATTCACTAGTATTTATTTGGCCTTGGAGATTATCCCCAGTTCCCAGAGAAGTTCCCAAAGCACTAGCCACATATTGACTGCGTAATTCAAGTTAGTTTGACCCTAGAGAAGTCATTCTAAACAGTTCTGTTCGATAGGAAAATACACCTCTTTCACTTCTGGGAAACTTGTATTACTTGTGAGTCACAAGGGTTTAAAAAAGCAAAACCAGTTGGCAATGAAATGATGTGAGAAATGAGTGTTCAAGAGCTCTTCTGATAGATCCTGTGGAAAAATGGGGTGCTAAAAGCTGAAATGAGGGGCTGGGGGGGATGTGTGTAGAGGTATCTGCACATAATAGTCCAGGAAAACAGTGGTCTATGAAGACACAGAAAATCATTTAATTCTCTGGTGCTTATGGAGTATTTTCTCTTCTTCCCCCAATCTTCTGGTAGGTCAATACATTCCCTCCTGACTTCCAGATTCAGTAAAGGTTCTCAGGAATCTGGTTGGCGTTGTTTTTTCCTTGGACTACTGGTGTAATTTAACTTCACTCACTAATTGGATCAGGAGCTTGGAGAAAGCATTGAATTCATTTCCAGACCAGAGTTAGGCAAAGAGCATAATTTTTTCCCACTGTTTTTCATGCTGGTACCTCTTTAGGTGCTTTTCTTCTGAGCTCTTAGGCTGTCTCTGTTGCTCCTTAATATTTCCTCGTCTTTGGTTTTCCTATTGATCCCAAAAAGTCTCTGAATTTATAATCCTTCCCCCAAAAAGAATATTAGGGTTTAATTAAAGTCTAATGTCTCTTCTTTTCTCTCCCACATTCTCTCTTGACATTTTACAATTCTGAGATTTAGAAAATATGAAAGAAGTCCCCTTTGGCTTCAGCAATGATTAATGCTAGCAAGAAGCAAGTCCCAAAGTGCTAGAAATGACAAGATACATGCAAGCTGTCATAATTTAATCCTATTGCTTTTTGTTTGGTTTGGATGTTACCCAAGCAACCCATGTTCTTCAAATTTACCCTTTGCTTGGGGGAGGGTTTAGCTCCATTTTTTGTGGTGTTTCTCTGCAATGTGGTCTGTGAGGGTGACAGGTAAGGGACAAACTGAGCTAGGTCGTGGCTAGAAACTTATAGCCACGGCAGGTGACAGGGAAGGGAGGGAGGGGACAGGTCTAAAAAAGGGCTAAGAGCTCTAGAAATCTGCTGGTGGCTTTAAAGGATTATAGAAAGATGATGACAGGAATGGTAAGGAGTGAGGAGCCATGGATAACATTCTCCACACACAATCCCTTAACTCTGATGGTGAAAAGTCACATTCTGCTTGACTTTAGGGGACTCTCAGGAGGTGGTCTTTGCCGTACTGAGCTGGGTGAAGGTGGGGGCAGGTTTGTGTGCATTCAGAGTCCTTTTCTCGTGGAGTGGTTTTCCTTCCTCAGGGCACGAGGAATGACAGGAGCAAGGCATGTGCATCCACAGTGGCAGGAATGGAGAATAAAAGCTGCTAATAGATGTAGTAATCATGTATGAAAGTACTTTTGCAATGGACCGTAAAAAAAAAGATTTTTCATAGTGTAGGTGGCAAGAGTTTCAGAGGTGCTGAGGGTATCCAAATTTCACAGACTCAACACAGCTGCAGCAAAATGAGCCCATCATCTCCTTCATCTTCACTGAAAGGCATCTCCTGCTTTTAATCACCAAAGTCCTCTGTAAGACTAACATGCTCACGTTTAACAAAGTACCTCTTATTAAAGTAGCCAATACAGACCATTTAGAGTGCCAACTGCCTCCTCCTACAAACCTTGCTTCCCTCACAGAAATTGCTGCTCGCAGGAAGTCTTTAGTCTACCCAGAATATCTGAATGCCCATTTCTCCTCCGAAAATTGATGGAAAGCAGGTGCCCAAAAGCCTTTCCAGAAAATATACTGAAAATTTGGAAATGTGATTTAAGCAGTTGCTATTGATGCAGTGGTATCTTGGAGTGTGCCAATCCCATGCTTGTCCATGCCTGGAGACCGTTCTTCCCCATTCACCCCTGGCACCTCAGGTTTAAGATTGCACCTGATTTGAAGCATCCCCTGACTAAACAAAACAAACCATGAGCTGATCGCCTTGTGCAGTGTGCAACCACACAATAGTAATCACAGCTAATGACTCTGCTAAATGCTAGACTGCACACACCTCCTTGTTTGGTGTTTGTTTTGTATACAGAAGGTAACATCTACTGAATAACGAGGATGCCAAGTTACAGATGGGGTTGTGGAATCGTATTTGACAGCCGATTAGAGTAATCTGACAGAAATGATGACTTAATCACCACGACAGACTCCAAATTCCCAGATAGAATTCCACCCAGGTTAATCTAATTTCCTTGCAATATTTTTGCCAGAAATAGACTCTTAGCCAGCTTGTTTTCTCCCATGCAGATGTCACATGGCTTTGACAAGAATGTAAATAGGTACTTTTATTATTGTTGAAAAGATGACTTTGAGGCTCTAAAGCTGGAGAGGTTTCATGCCTTTGAGATGCATTGGGTTGCTTTCTGTGGTTTTTTTCTCTAATGAAGTTATGTTTACATACAGCAAGATAAACTCAGGAAAAAGAGGGGGGAAAAAAGATGTAACTATTCAATTGTAATTCTAGGCCATGGCATGGTCCTGCTGCTGCCCTGGACGTAGCCAGCAGCCAAATTCTCATTAATTTCAGGGGGATTTTCAGGGTTGCGTGTTTGACAACTGTTTGTTTGCCTTTTTGGTTCCCATGGACTGCCTCAGCACCCCTGCTTGGGATGCGCCCAAGGAGAGGCAGTGAGATGCTTGGCCCCAGGCTTTGGGTGGCCTCTGTGACAGTGCAGGCAGCAGTGAAGCCCCCACTTTGCTGCCAGCACTGCCACAAGGCACTGGCAACCTTGGGCAACAGGCATTTGCCTGCTCTCAGTTGTAAAACAGTGGCATGCTGTGTTTTGAGACCGATGGACAGAGAGCACCTGTAGGAAAGGCAGATTGTGCCCTGCTTGCTGCACAAGTGTGTTCAGTAGAACTCTCTGTAATATTGATGAGGAGAGGTTGTTCCTTACAGCCCAGACTCCAGCCTGGGTTTGATATCCCCATGCACAGTGCTTGCCAGGGGAAGCTGCCCACGCTTAGAAAGAACTTGCCTGAGAGCTGTGTTGTTCTCTTTTACTGGGTGTTCTGAGCACAAGATGATGTTCAAGTCTATAAATTACTTGCTGAGGTTATTTTTCTTATTCTTGCCTCTTTATTAATTGTAAGTGTGCATTCATAAATACTGTATTTTCATAAGCAAAGATTTCTCCAAGAAAAGAAGAAAATGTTTCCTGTTGTTCTGTGTGACAGCATGACATACTGAGAAATCACTTACCTTGAGATCCATAAGTGATGTATAGCTACAATAACAGCTTTCTGATAAGACAGGAAATCCTTCATTTCGGTAGATGACATGATTCTAGTGAGTGGCATCTAATTTGAAACAGTTTTATATCATCTATAATCTTTTGGAGGGCCTGGGAAAGCACAGCTATTTTATTATTTTATAGCCTGCAGTTATACAAGGAAGATACAAAATGCACAGATTATTTTCTCTTTTGCTCATTGTAGAGTGAAAGGATAGTACCTATTTAGCTTTTGTCTCTGCCCCTTTAATTTTCTTATTCACTGCACACTTCTTTGAGAGTCATCCTTTTCTTCTCTTTTCTTTTTTACACCTACCTTTAAATATTTTATGGGTAGAGAGCTTATAATATGTATTGTCACGGCAGTTGTCTCTAGAGGTCAGCAATGAGTTTAATAATGAGATGCGAACCAGTGACTCTGTAAAACCCATTTCAGGTTATAAATGGCATGTTTTATTGAATCTAGTGTTAAAGGTTGTTAACGTATCAATTGGTGATGGTCAGGGTTAAACAAGCTTCAACATGAGCCCTCTCATGTTAGGAAACTGTCAGTAAGGTATTTTTCCACTTTCCTCTTTGCTGAAGCCAGGTTCGTGCATCACATCCATTTTTCTGGGGGTGTTCTGCAGTTTAAACTCTCCAGGCCTGAGCTGGATCTTTTATTAGTTTTGCACTGATATAATTTTAAGCGCAGTGGCATCACTCCCAAGTTCAGCTTGATGGTGTGAAGAGAATTTGGACCATGAGTTTTTTGCAGGAACTTTTGAAATCAAGTCAAAACCCGGTGGAAGCATCATGTGAAATCTTGCCTCTTGCTTCGTGAGTGTACCAGATTACTGAGTTAATGAACTTGGGGTAATAATGTGTAACAGAAGAGGATGATTTTGGAAATGCAGTGAACGTGTTTGTCACGTGACACTGATCTTTGTGTTGTGACCATGGACTGCAAGACTAACTTCTTCACATGAATTTGGTCTAAAGTTGGCTTCTCTGGCTCAGGCAGTTTGAAAAGGGAGAGGTTTTTAACATTGTTAGAATAGCCTTTATTCAAAATATCTCCTCTGAGGGGCATATAAATGCAGCCATAAAGAGCAATAGATTCTCTGCCTACAAAAGGCCTGAATTTGGGTTGGGTTTTTCTCATATATTCTGCGTATTCCTGAATTTTCAATAGTTGCCTTTCTTTCCTCTATTTTCTTACCACTCCATTGCTCCTCAGAGACATCAGTAACCTGCAATGGCCTTGTGGAACAAGTTACACCTTTTTTCTTCTTTCTGTTTGTGCTTGCTGAGTGGACATGCTGCCTCACATTCCCGTGAATTTTAAGTCTCCTGCAGTGCCCAGTGTATTGTTGATATCAGGAAAAATCTTAAGCACTAAAGAAGACAGAGAACAATAGAAGTTCCTTTTTTTCTATAAAACTGATTGAGTAAGAGTGGTGGCAGGCAAGTGCTGGGCTATTAAAGTTCATTTAGGAAACGGATGATTCAAAGAGAACAGAATTGTTAAAACTGGAGTAAATTTATGCATCCCAACAACCACATCTACCTTGTGGCTTTGCCTTTCCCTAGGACACAGTGGGGAGCTGTGCAAGCAACACAGGGAATACATTGATTTGCAAGGCCAGGGAGCGTTCTGGACTTTGAGTAAATCTAACAGAAACATTCACAGCAATATTTTATATTTTCTAAAGAATCCAGCAACTTTTTCCCTGGTGGTTAAGTTACTTCACCAAAAGTAATGCAGATGTGGGTTTCTGTGCAGCTTTGAAAGCACATTTTGTATGAGGGCATGGATGTTCTCTCCTGCTCAGCTGTTTTTGTTTCCCAGAGTTTGTCATAACAGTCTTTTATTGAAAAAATGGAATTGCCTCTGACATTTTCAGGCGATACTCAGCTGCACTGTGCTGAAAAATGATACAAAAGTAGAAAGAGCATACATTTTTTCACCTGTTCACGTGAATTGGTAAGGAATTGCTGAGGAGAGAAAAGGCAGCATCCCTGCTGCTGCCGGAAGGTTTGTGCAGTCAAATCCCAGCAACTATGCAGAGCCCATGAAAGAAAATAAAAATGGGGGGTGTTTTTGCAAGCTTAAACGTCTCCCACATTGAATCTCAATGTGAGGTCAGTTCTGGAGGCTTTTGAGAAGCTGTAATAAAATTTCCCTGAACACACCACAGTGGCCACAGGGCTGGCTATCACCAATGTCCTGTGGAAAACTCACACACTCTGATCATGAGGGAGCTCAACTGTTGTGGTGTTATTATTCCTGAGAGAACAAAAAGACCATTTGTAGAAATTTTATTGGAGCTGTCCACAGGTCAGTGTTGAATTATTTAGCAGAGAAAGCTGCGGACACGCCAGACCGAGTGTGCCAAGGTGGGATGTTCAGCATGGAACGCTGCACACAGGGGTTGGTTTCCTTTGCAGAGGTTGAAAAGGAAAAAGGATTTGGAGTTTTTATGGAAGCCGGAATTGTTACGTGTTGTGGTGGAAGCTTTATGAATGAATGTATAATGTATTCTAAAACAAAAAGATGAGATACAAAATAATTATAGGAAGCTATTTTAGGAATAAAGATCTGTTCTTCTTCAGTCCTAAAAGAATCAGCACAGTTTTTTAATTACAAGCAAAGTTCATTTGTCAAACTCAACTCCTCTGAGTACATTTGAAATGCTTGCTAGTTCTTAAATTACTTGAAAATTCCATCTTGGTTTTGGCAGTGGTTGAGCTCAAGGAAAAAAAAGTTGGTAAAACAGAAACCAAGCATGCCATAAACTAATGAGGGCTGTAACTTTAGAGGTCTTCTGAAACTAGATACAGCAAATTAAAGATTTATATGAGTCCTATGGGCCCAATGATCTTTTTTTTTAATCTTCTTCATTATAAAATACTCCTTTACCATTTTATTTTTTCTTACAAGTGTATGATACAGTGTTATTTTGAATTTATATAATTTCAACATGTTTAATATTAAATTGTGTCTCTTTTTAGCCCTTCATTAAAAACATGACTCTTGATTTTTTATAACTATCCAACCTGCCTTACTCTCTTTCATTTTTGTTTTTAGATGCATCATCCTATTCAGATGAAACCCGCAGATAGTGAAAAGTCAAATGGTATGTGTTTAATTTATTTTTACTTAATTGTGTCTCTCTCTAAACTAAAGTAAGCACAACATTGTGAGAGTTTTGCTTTACTCCTTTTGTAGCGAAAATGATAGGCAGTTTCCCTATACCTGACATGTTGGGAAGGTGTCAAGCTGCTCTGAACTCCTTATTATCTTCTGCTTTAAAGAAGGAAGGAAATGTCCTCAAAAAGGGTCTTCCTTGTACCTGCTGTGCATCATGACTCACCCCACTGCATACACCCTTCCCTTGGGTTCTCGTAACAGTGAGGTAATGTGGGAGCACCTGAGATTGATAAGATGGAGATAAAATGTTAATGCTGAAAATTAAAAATAAACAAAAGGGCATACATGTGTTAACAAACTATGTAAGCACATGATCAGCCTTAAACATTTGCAAAACTACATTTTTATAGAATGATGCCATTCTGAATCTGAGCCAAATTTAGGTTTTAATCATATGCTTCATTATGAGCTGGGAAACCCACTTTGGAGCTCTCTGTATACTTATTCCTCAAAACGATTGAAAAATGAATACTATAAAGACAGTAATATCCATTTGGAATACTAGGGTACTGCCTAAGTGGATGTATATGACATGCAAAATAGATGGCAGGCTAAATCTATTAAACATGCCAGGTTTATATATTCAGGGAAATAAGATAATCGAATGGTAGCGCAACTTGGTGGCGTGTGATTCTTTAAAAATATATACGTGTATATTTTGCCCCTTGATTTGTTCCTGTAATTTTCTAAAATATATGTTAAAGATATCATCTGCCTTCTTAGATTGCAAGAGCTTCATTTTCCCATAAGGCCCACATAATCAGAGCTGGTTCCTCCAACAGGCATCTTTGCACCTCATTAATTAGTAATCAGGGCAGAAGCCGTGCACTTAGAGATCTACATACCTGCAAATGTAAATTATGATTGGGCTCTAAATCTCTCCGCAAGGCTTTTTTAAGGCTTCTTTTTCTGCTAATTGTAGTGCATCCCTTTTTCAGGCTTCTCCAAGGATTATGAAGTTTGGAAGGAAATTAAAACTTTGCATTATGCTAGGTTTCCCAATATGACAACTTTCCAAACAAAAGTGGCCATGAGCACAGGAAATATGAGCTGTCACCCATTTGTACGGGATGGGGTGTTCTCTCTCTCAGGTTGGAGTCATAGAATCATTGAATATTCTGAGTTGGAGAGGATGGATATCTGTCCACGAGGATTTTCAAAGTCTGATTCCTGGCCCTGCACAGGACAATCCCAAAAATCCCACCATGTGCTTAAGAGCATTGTCAAAATGCTCCTTGAGCTCTGTCAGTCTTGGTGCTGTGACCACTGCTCTGGGGAGCCTGTTCCAGTGCCCAGACACCCTCTGGGTGAAGAGCATTTTCCCAAAGAGTTTTAGCAGTGATTTCTTGCTGTCTTTGAGTGCTCAGAATAGAGGCCAAGGCACCTGGATGGGCAGAAGGACTGAACTTTTCAGGCCCCACTGTGGTCAAGGAGAACGTTGCTATTGGAATTCAAATTCCAGTCCCTAGGATTTAGTGCTAGCAGTGGGCACAATCATCCCTTAGGCACAGGAACACCGGCCTGAACCCTCTGAACTAAGTATGGCCTCTATGGGTTCTTCTTTCAAAGACAAATTTCACCTCAATTTCCTTGGCAAATTAGAAAAATAAGAGGCAATGGGCCAAAATTGACTCCCAGTGAGTTACTTGTTCATTGCCTGAAGTGTTTCTTTCTAAAGGAGATTGAACATATTGGAAAAACACTGTGGGGAATTGTGCAAATTCTGTCTTTCTCTGCAAGTAGCACCTGCTTGGAAAGCAGGGTAGGTTGGCTCCTGGCTGCTGCTGTTAGTCTGGGGTTATCTGCATGAAACTCCTGTCTGCACTGTGGGAATACTCTCTTATTTTCTGGCATCTATTCCAAGCATGAAAATCATGAGGGATTGGGGTTTTTTGCTTTTTTTTTCCCTTGCCTTTTTTTTGTATTTTTGGGGAAAACAAATTTTCAGTTCAGGGGTTCCAAGTGTCAAATTAAACATCTTTTTGAATTTAGACTCCTGAAGGGTGTGGGAACTTTTGATAGGCATGTTCAAGGGGTTGTGAACTATTTTTTTTTTTTTTACTTGACTGGAGAAACAGAAGGCAAAATAGTACCACAATGATGGTAATAATGGTACAGCTCCTCAGAAAGGCAGGGTGTAAGCGTGGGGTTCATGGAGTGGATGACAGTTTTCAAGCAGCTTGGAGATCAAGAAAGAGAAAAAACAGCAGTGTGGGGGATGTGGAGGTTTGTTTGGCACGTGTTTCCCATATGCTCCAGGCTATCCATCTGAGGAGGTATATTATCCATGCCAACAGCAAATTGTAAACTGTACCTCTTCAACCAGATTGGTAAGTTCAAAGGGGAAAAGAAAGAAGACATGCCAAGACATCTTGGTTTTCATGATCCCTGGTGGTTGAGCTTTTGAGGAATACTCGAATCTCTTTGATTTCTGAGTCACAGGAGGATCCCAGTGGATTTTATAGGTAAAGTGGTGTTTCTCAGTTTGCATAGAGGTTAAAGAAATTTTTTTGGTCAAAAATTTCTTGTGGAAAGATGTGTAGGACAAGTTGAACACTGTACAATTCTTCTGAGCTTGTACATGTTTGTGAAGGATTGACAGACCTGTTCAGGTTCCATAGGGAGGAGGTAGAGGTCCTCTCATTCAGCTTACAGAGGTTTTCAAAGAACAGTATTTGCTGTGTGATAAAATGCCCCCTCCCCGTATTGAGTCCCTTATGCAAAAGGTTTGAATGAGCATCCAAGCCAGAGAGTACCAGCATGAAATGCTCCTCCTTTTCCATCACTGTTCCTGCCCTTAGATGTCTGCATCACCTAAGGTATCTGTCCCTTGGCACCAGAGGCCAAACTCACCTCATAGAAACTGGGAGATGGGTATGGAAGGGACACCTCTTGCACATGTGTTACTAACCTGGATCAGGATGCTCAGAGCCCCATCCAACATCCTTGAATACTTCTAGGGATGGGGCATCCACAGCTTCTCTGAGCACCCTTTTCCAGCGGTTCCTTCCCTGCCTACAATGTGTATAAGTCATTTCTCTGCTCATGCAGATGAAGCAAAGCTTGATCTCTTCCACCAAACTTTTAGCAGCTCGAGTTGATGGGGCAAGACTTGCCCTCAGATTTAGTTAGTTTGTCTACCCAGGAGGATTGTGAAAAGCTTCATGCTGCTGACAAACGTAACATCTCTGAAAGATGCAGATGATGAATTTTGTAGTGTGTCCTGGTCTGATCACCCGGTAGGTCTGGTCTGATCACCTTTGTGCAGGTTGTTTTAACCTACCTGCAAAGTTTTGGTTAAGGATTTTCTGCCAAAAAGCATGGTTTTGACTTTCCACCATTACTAGATTAATCACTCACAGTATTTATCCTTTTAAGGACATTTTCCCTTTTTCAAACAAAGGGGGTTCCTCCAGTCTAATGCTGAAAAACTTGCAAACACCTGCTTGACTCTAAGTTGTCTGTGGCCATTAACATGCTACAATTTGGAAATGCTTAAATGTGTCTTGGATCTGGATTTGAACACAGTCAATACTTTCAGGCACATATCCTGCAGACAGTATGCTCTTAAATGGATCAAAGCATCATTGCTTCAGGGAAAATGACAAAATCCTCTATTTAAAAAAAAAATTTAAAGTAGGGAGGAGGGTAACCAAGTAATCTTATAATTTGTTTTTAATTATTTTATTAGTGGAAAATTTAAAAAATAATTTTGAAATTCTAAGTGGCACAACTTTGCCGATTTGGAGGTAGTAATTAGATGCCATATGTTAGCACTAACACATAGAAAAGTTGATAATTAATGCAGGCAGCTCCAGATTCAGGTGTGACTTTGACAGATTGTATGCAAGGGGTTTTCACAGGCTTACAGCTAGGGATAAAAAGTCTGGCTTCACCCCTTCCCTTCTATATGGGAGTGAAAAACCAAAACCAAACCAAAACAAAAAAACCCTCCACACCATTTATACACAATTAACTATTTATCTGTTTTCTTAAAAGAGAAGGCATCTTCTGGGGAGAAAATGCACTCTTTATCTGACTGGACTCCTCAGAAATGTACAATAAAGAGTTATAATTTTGATCTTTCAGAATTTTGGGGATTTAGAAGAGTGAAAAGAAAAGTTTGTTGGATCTTCAGGGAGATTTCCCATTGTTATTACAGGGTTTAATTCTTTTGTAGCATTCAGAAAATAATCTCTATTCCTTTATTCTCCTGGGTTAGCCTGCAAGAAATGCTCATTACTGAAGCAAATTGAGTAAAGCTAAAAAATTAGACCCTTCAGGACGTTATTCTGCACAATGGATGTACTGCTGTCAGAAGACAGGAAGCTCAGTTTGAAAAGCTCCCCCCCCAGCAGAGACAGACTTAATCTCAGATAACCTTTGATGGCTAACGCAGGGTTCTAGGCTCAAACGTGATGCCCAGGCACACATGCCAGTGATGGCAGAGCTAGCCTTGAGGGGGTTACAAGAGCAACTCATTTTAAAACAGGTATCTGCACCGCATCACTCAGGGTCCCTGCATTCTGGCAAACCCCACCCCAAATCCAGCAGGCTTAGCACTGGATGTGTCACTTGAACTGCCCTGGCAGCACAGCCCACCTGCATTTGTAATGTGTTAGGATGGATTAAAGGTGAACCCCATAATGTGTTAATCAAGAAACTGCAGTTTCACGCCTTCCTTCCTATAAATAGAATTTCAGGCCTTGTTTACTGTGACCTTCTGCCTGCTTCTAGTCCATCAAGGAGGGGCATTCAGCCACCCCATCCTACCTGCTACTTCCAAACTGTTGTATCTACTTCATTACCACAGAGTGGTGCAAAAAAGCCAGAAAGTTCAACTAACCCCACGAGTGAGGTTCAGAAATAATGATGTCAAACATGCCAAAAAAGTTTTGATTTTTCTGGATTTTGAATTGTTGAAACCTACCCCGAGGGTGGGAGAGAGTTATCAAGCAGCAGTGAAACGTTTATGAGATGTGCACACGAGTGCTGGCCCATGCACAGTTACCCTCCTCCCAGCCTCCTTCTTTGCCTGCTCTCATTGCCCAAAGCACTCGCAGCTGCCAAACTTTGTCCAGTCCCTCAGAGCTCATTTATTCCTCCTGTCCCTGCAGCTGGACCTCAGGACACCTAGGTGTTATTATGATGCCCAGGATCTGGGAGTTGGATGGAAGGTAACAGCATCTGTCAGTCTACTCAGTCAATGTAAAAAATCTGTAATCTTCTGTCAGTAGCAAGGGAGAGACTGCCATGACAAAGGCCATCCACCTTGCTGGGAGAGGTGAGATCTGGCACTCTTTGGAGGAGCTGATCTCTTGGCATTGCCAACAGCCAGTTGAGCTGACACTAGAACTGTAGGTCGCTGAAGTTAGGCCAGATGGGTTGAGGCTGCCATCCTTTCCCTAAGCAGCAGCACCTGTCCCAGTCTCAGTGCTTTGCTGGGTCACGTGTGTTTAATGCTGGGCTTCTCATTTTACTCTCTCCTCATGCGTGGGAGAAACCCAACATGCACAGGAAGATCCGCAGGCTTGGCAGATCCAAAGAGAAGTTTGCTGACCTCTAAATACATTTGACCCACACTTCTTGTACTCTGTTGTCTGTTTGATTCTCAAGCCTTGCCTGTGTGTCAGGTAAGAATTCATTTTAGAAGGAAAGAAGTGGCTGACCAAAAATGCAGAAATAAATCCTGAAAATCAGTCTTATCGAGGTGGAAAAGTATTCAGTTCTCTGTGTGGGAATATGTTGTTAAAAACTCTTTCAGCCTAATAATATCAGATGTTCTATCAGATGGAGCGAAAACATGTCATTTTGATCTTGACAATTGTCACTTTAAATGTTTTTTATGCTGGGCCCCTAGCCAGAAAAAGAATAGCAATTTTCTTAAGCTTCAACACTGATCAGCACTGACTAATGGCACTGAATGCAGAGCACGTCATCATATCAATATGTTTTCTGTACTCTGAGCATTCTTCATGAAATCTGCATTTTTAAGATGTACAGTACACAGGAGCTGGATGTTTAATTTACTATAAAATCACCCTCAAGCTCCAAACCTGCAAATCATGTTAGTTAAATGGCATATTTATAGGTTTACTAGCGAAACCGAAGGAGGCCGGTGGGGAGTTCGTCGCCTGCTACTCTTTGGAAAAATAAAACAAAGCCTTCTGTTTGCATCTCATTTCTTTTGAGTCTCCATGTGGATCTCTTTGGTTTGAGGCTTTGTCCTGGCACCAAAGCAGGACCCAAGGGGCATCCTGTGGCAGGCGTTTGTCCAACTTAGCCAACAGCTATTTTTAAAAGAAGGTTGGAACCTAGTCACCCTTACGGTAGACCTGCACACTGTATTTCAAGCCTAAGATCAACCCAAGTTTAAACTGGCTGGTACTAGCTGACACAGAGACACAAAATGAGAGGTTCATAACACAAAGCAGAAGGCAATGCCTGGAAATGTGCTTGGCACCAAGGCTTCACCTAGCCTGACCTCAGTCTGTGGTGTGGAGAAATCCAGACCTGGCAGCCCAGCTTGATCCCTTGTCTCAAAACTTTTCCTGCACCATGGCCATAGTCTGTGGCTGTTGTCGAGGGGACAGGCTGGCCAGGGAACTTCCTCAAAAAGATTGCTCAAGGCAATGTAGGAATTGTCTGCAGCTAAGTTACAGGCATCCTTTCACCAGCAGAAGTGGCTGCCTGCACTCCTCTTGTAGCTGTGAGCAAGGCAATTCGGCTTTCCCACCCTTAAAATAATAATTAGCAGCATCAAGGTCATATATGTATTAAGAATCAGATGCAAAATTCCATATATATTTATATATATATTTATGTATATATAAATATCCCAACTTGTAGGTCTTATTTGCAATCACTCATTTTCAGCTCCTGATCTGTATATAAGTGGCTCATCGCATGCATTCATCATTTATTAACCCTTTCTGGAAGGGTTCACCTGCATGTGGAACCTCAATATAAAGTGTGAATGAAAATGTTCAGTCTTGAGGAATCTCTACTGAGGAAAACATCTTCCCCTGGGTGTTAAATTCACACCAATTTTCTTGCGAGCTTGTAGAGTGAGACGCTGGGATTGCAGGGGCTGGTCTCTGTTTTGGGTTCTGAAAAATGCATGGGTTTGGTGCTTGCTTGTATAAAAGCTACAAATACTTTTTAAAGTCAGCAATTTAAGGAGAAAATTACTTCAAACGCTTCTCATGATCAATAAACATGAACCTCTTCTTGTTATTCTTGAAATTATTAAATGCACTGGAAGTGTTGAAGTATAACACAAATAAAATCCTAGAAAAAATGGACGCAATTCCTTCTTCCTCAGCTGCAATTTATTCCGTTTGACAAACTCGTACTAATACAGGAGACAGAGTTAGAGAGCAAGGGAGGATTCACTATTTTTTTTTATAAGCCCAGAAATGAAAATACTTCATTACAAAAATAATTTGCACAATAATAGAAATAAGTAAGTGCAGTGCAGACTCTCTGGAGTAAAGCTTTCCTTCCTTCTTTGCTTCCCCACAAACCCTGACAGTCTGCTCATTAACAGGGAATTGGATTTACATGCCATTTCCAGAGAAGAAGAAAGCACTGGTGTATGTACTGTATAATAAGCACTTAGATTTTTGGTTTAATATAGATGGGTCGGTGCTTTAACATTTTTAAGTCTTTCCAGAGTGAATTAAGTTTTGATGGCCTCTTTCATTTTTGACAAGAGTCCCTAGCTTTAGACCTGTGAATTTGAGTTTGATTAATAGGACTGTGTGCATCCTGCTGCAGCAGTCCAGCTTGTGCTGGTGTTGGTGACAGTACAGGCAGGAAATATTCTACCAATAATTCAGGTGAAGCACCTTTTTCATGGGTTTTTTTTTGCAAACTCAGCATCATCACTCATCAAAGGGTGTTCAAGTGATGTCCTGGAATATGCCTTGTGTCCTCCTGAAGGGGAGAGGACTGTGGCACTGAAAAAATCAGCAGAAAAATTTAATGCATTCTTTTTCCAAAGCAATCATTGCACATCTGCCTTTCCAGTGCCGTGCATTAAGTTAGCTGAAATTGAAAGCTCAGATAGGAGCTGCTCTCAAAACATTTCTCAGGAATATTTTTCATTAGCTTGTATCATTACGTGCACGATCCCTTCTTCACCCTCACCCCATCATGATTTCTTTCACACATGAGGGGGATGAGGGAATTTATCTGAATTAGAATCTATGCAAAGGTATCTTTAAAAGTGTCTCTAACAGAGGATACTTTTCTTTTAGAAGCCGTGTAAGAGAGGTGTATGCAGAGTGACTAAGACAGCCAATTAATATGTTATATAAACAGTGAGCACCACTAGAAAAAGGAGAGAGAGAGAGAGAGAAAAACGAGATATTTGGGGTGGGGGAGGGAGGGGGGAAGGGAAGTTGTAAGTATAAAGTGTTTGCCTTAGGACTTGTCTTCAGTTACAGAGCCAGACTCACATGACTGGAGCTTGGTTTGATGTGGTAATGAAGCATTGATCACAGGAAAAAGATGAAATGGCCTTTGCTCATTCATTATTTTTATCTTCTAGCTGTGGAAGACAGAAAATTGTTCATAGGAATGGTTTCGAAGAAGTGTAATGAGAATGATATCAGGGTGATGTTTTCTCCGTTCGGCCAGATAGAAGAATGCCGAATCCTTCGGGGACCAGATGGGCTGAGCCGAGGTGAGTGTGCAGTCTGTAAAGTCTCTTTCCTTAAGTGCTAATTGGGAGCTTTATGTCACAGCCAAGGTAGGCAGAGCTGCTGTCTGCAGCGAGAGGTTACGCTGTAAAACGTCCCACGTGATGAAGGTATCCACATGAACTTTTCACAGTGACTGAAATTATCACCTTTTATTTCCAGTGTCAGAAAGGTCTCGGTGCCAACGTATTAACTTGTGTTATCACCCTGTTTGTCAGGTGGAAAGGTTCCTTTGCACCCTGAGAAAACACCCTCAGTTTTCTGCTCTCACAAAATCAAAGTTGCTCCCCTGACCCCATTTCTGCTTTGTAGCACAAGGCCAAAAAAAAAAAAAAAAAAGGACAGACAGGACTGTAAATGACTGCTTGAAGGCACAAAGGGTGATGGGAACTGGCCCTCATTGTAGCATTATCTCCTCCATTCCTGTGTTTTCTGTAACTATATGCAAAACATAGGTCTGCTTTATCTGAGAAACAAAGAGGTTAGCTTGGACCTGAGAGCTTTGCCTGGACAAAAGTTTGTAAAAAGAGCTTTTAAATCTTGTGCCTCTACCACAACCCAAAAACCAAGGCTGAGGTGTTAAGCATCATCATCAAGAGTGGTCAAGTGGCCAACCTGAACTTGGAAATGAAAAGCAGCGCAGACTTCAATAGCCAGTGATCCCTTTTGAGTGCAAAAGTACCTTTTAGGGAAAGGCCTTCTGAAAACCTATTGAAAAGAAAGATAATTGTATATTGATGACCCAGACTGCATATTAACTCCGTGGTATATGGACCTGAATTTATTCTCAGAGCATGAACTTTCTCAAAACATCAGTGCCAGGAGTTGTTGAGTGGAAAAGGAAATAGGGATAGTCCCATCTCTCAGTGCAGGATGATGCTGTGGTAGCTGCTGCAGCCATTTAATGGCACAGAGAGTAAGTAATTTTCATTGTGGAGCTGTGAAAAACATCACATCTACAGAAAAAAAAACCAAATACATAGAAAGCACAGTTTATGCATTTTATTACATTTTCAAAAGGCATAGAAAAATGCAATAGCACCCATTTTGCATATAGATATGGGTACAGATTTAGATTTTTTTTTCTTTACTTTTGGATCTACTTGTTTCTAATAGGCAATAGGATCCACAGAATTTTGTGCAACAATTTGTGCATGGGTTTTTTTGTTTTGTGGGCAGCCCAGTTTCTATAAAACACCTATAAATTTCAGCAAAGGAAGTGCAGGTATTCCTATATTTCATGGCACTTCTTGAAAGTACTTACTGTAGTACTTCTGAGTAATGACTTGTTGAAAAGCCACTCTGACAATAAATAGGGAGCCCCAAGAAAATTGTGCGTATTTGTGCTTTGTGATCCCCAAAGTTTTGGGGCTGGGATGCAGCAGGCCCTTCAGGCAAGGAGAGCCTCATGATCATGGCTTTTGCCTTGGGGAAGATTAGGGCAGAGTCTGAGGTTGGTTGCTGCAGCTCAGTAAGGAATGTTTACTGATGGAGTCGAGTGTTGCCGTTATCTTTCTAGACCCAACACTGAGGCAAAATAAGTATTTCTGATTTTCACTGATTTCATTGTGTAAGCAGCACAGGGAAGGGATGATGGAAGACACAAGTGGGAAAGGAGCTAATTAACTGCTGAAATAACAAGATCTGTGCATCAGATGTTTTGAGCCCCAAAAAAGATTTAATTGACTTGTCAGCATCACCCAACAAAGAAACGGATCTTTCCTGGGATCCATAAAAATCCCACTGCATGCTTGCTTTTATTCAACAGACTGGGTTTAGCAGGAGCATAGAAAAGCTAATTATGAAATCCAACAGAGTAGGTGAGGCTGGTGGGGTAGTTTTGTTCTGCTGTGAACAGCAATCTCACGACAATCGGGAGCTGAGATTCCTAAGCCACATCTCCAGTGTATCAGGCAGGGCGGTGTCGTGTGCTGGCCAGCACAGCTGTAGAGTTAATGTGCTGTTCTCTCCTGCTGGAGACTGAAGATCTCAGTCCAGGTAGGTCACACACCAGTAACCACAGCAGAGCTGCATCCTGTGTGCCACTCGGGTTCATTTCGGTCACAATCACGACTGATATTCTATCATGCCCTCATGCCTCATGCTTTGTTAAACTTGAATTGCTTTCTACACACCCATGTTCACACTTTAAAATGAGTTCGGCTGCGCCAACCAGGTTTTCAGGCAGATTTTTATCAGCTTCACAAAAACCACCACTCCATGAGATAAGGCAAGGTGTTGGGAAAATGGTTGGTATTGCAGTTGAAATGAAAAGTGCTGAGGGACATCTGCAGAGGAGGGAGCTTGACTGAAAAAGCGCAAGGTGAAAAACTGCTTCAGGAGAGAGGACTTACACTGTTAAATCTTTGTAAAGAGTTCCAATCCTTAATGAATTTTAATTCATGTTGCCATTTCCAAGATGTTAATTCCCTTTGCCACAAACAGTATTTGTTTTCTCAGCACCCATCCAGATGTACTTTCCTCCTAGACACAGAGGGGTAAATGAAAAACAGTCGCTGTCTAAGGAAAACACTGACCTTGCCATGCCAGAGCCTTTGGGAGCTCAGTTCAGTGCTCACAGCAGTGAGATGGAAATGTGGTCCAGTAAACTCTGTTTGGCATCTCTTTTCAATGGCATAACAAGTGCACATCATGGTATCTCAGATGAAAACAGCTTGAAAAGTATCTTCCTTGGTATTTATGCCAGCTTTCGAGCTTTCTTAAAGGGTTCAGGCAAATAAATCTGCGTTACCAGCAGATAGTTGCAAGGAATAGCTCCAGGTTACACTGCTCAGTAGAACAGTTTTCGTTTGGACCAGGTTTGGTTTTGGGTTTTTTAAAAGTAAAGTTTTAAAAGGTTTTTTTAGTAAAGACTAAAAAGGTTTCAGTTGACTTTTGTTTTAGCCCATGTCTACACTACAACAGCAACGTTACCACTGGTCGGGTAACAATCTGCTCTCAACTCATAGGCGGGATTTAGGGTTGTATTGTACCACATGGGCTCCAGTAGCAAGGAGAAATCCCATCCTGTGGCATCAAGGGAAAATGTAACACTTTGTGATGAGTGTGATGTGAGTGCTAAGATAAAGGGAGAGGGGGAGAGAGACAGAACTCATTGTTTCTATTGTAGTTCCTAGCCAAGAGCTGACAGAACTTTAATAAAGTCGCACCCATTGCTGTCAATACTGATAATGGACCATCACCTTTTCCACTCAAAATTCCTATTGTCAGCTGTTTGAAACTCAGCTGTAAAATGAGACTAAAGTAATGATACAGAGCTCCAGTGGCGGAGTATTTCAAAGAAACTGAGGGGTTTTTTCGCTTGAGTCCTGTTTTCCTCCATTGTTACTCAACTCCTGCATCTAAGAAATAACCATTGTTTGTACCTGTAACTTGCTATATTTTGATCAGCTACAAAAATAGGCAGCAACCAAAAGGCATTGCCTTCCAAAGGCTCTGGGATAGTCCCTGTGAAATTAGCTGGCTGGCAGCGAGTAATTCCTAGCTGTGAAAGGTATTAAAAAATAAAAATACCCTGTTGGCTGTAGAGATAAAGAAACCAGGGACAGCCAACAGCCATGGAGGCTGGCCACCTCTTGAGCAGGGTTCATGGGACTATCTAAAGAAGCTTGCCACTGCCTGTACGATATTCATTATTCAGAGAGAAGGATTCAGCCTGCAGGGTTGTTTAATCCAGCACTTTTTCTGAAGAGCTAAGTATGCTTTACAAAAATTCATTATTGTGATATCATGTGCTAAGCTTCATTATCATGAAAAAGCAGAAGTGAACTGCCGCAGATGATTAAGATTTTAAATCACTTATTGTAAACAGCTTAAGGAAACTTTCAGACCTCCTGACTCCCAGCACTATGTAATGTCGACATGACCACAGATGCCAACACTAACAGCCAGGCAATGAGAGCTGGAGTGTGCAAAAATAGCCAGAAACACCCAAGTCTGATTTGTAGCTGTACCACTCATGTGCTGTATTGACCATAGGTGAGTTGGTCACTCAATCATCTCTGTTATCCTGGTGCTTAAAATAAGGGTAGCAATGCTCCTCTGCCTTTGTAAAATGCTTTTTTTAGATCAGTGGATCAATATCTCTGTATCACTCTAGGAATTATTACCATCCATAATGATGATAAAAAAAGTCCTCTTATCCTTACCACAGGAGCACCACATAGCAAATTATTCTGCTGTATTGCTAAGTGCAGATTTGTATA
This sequence comes from Lycocorax pyrrhopterus obiensis, assembly GCA_014706295.1. Taxonomy (NCBI): domain Eukaryota; kingdom Metazoa; phylum Chordata; class Aves; order Passeriformes; family Paradisaeidae; genus Lycocorax; species Lycocorax pyrrhopterus. Next base: position 5,860,372 of record JACSVZ010000015.1, read on the forward strand.
TCAGATACCAGAAAGAAGTCAACTGGGTTAATAGCATGCACTGGAAAAACCTGCTAATAACATGTAGAGAGAGTTGGCTATACCATAAAAATTGTGAAAAAGCTCAAAATGCATTTTTCTACATCTTCTAAGCTCCTAATTGTATGATTTTTTTAACAAAACATCACCAGGCACATGGGACAAGTGAACATTTCTGCAGACATTGATTACAAGGATTGTTTTTTTCATTCTTTCTTTGCTTTAAGAACAGGTTAGAAATGGAATAGCGAGTTACACCATGGTCAGGCAATTTAATTTCTTGAAAATCCATTTAGAACTTTGAGATTCAAGGGTTTTCTTGATGAATTAGTAAAAGAAAATTAGTATTTGCATCACAATTAATTGCAGGGAAGGATAGGTGAGGAGACTTATGCTGTGTTTTTTTTTCCTCTGGGTATTTACTGCTCCCTTCTGAGCTAAAGTAACACGAAGTGCCAGCTATGGGAGCACCCTAGATTAGGGGTCACCTGAATTGTGTATCAGTAAGTGGTGAGAAACAAGGACAGTGGAAGTGCTGTATTTTTAATAGCTCTTCAGAAGCACCTCAGTGCCTTATTCCCTTTGCTGCAACGTGGTAACATTTTCATTTTTTCCAATCATTATGGCACATTTAATTTTGTTTTCCCTTGCTGAAACTCTTTTGCAGCTGGGAGGGAAGAAACACATCCAACTGCCCAATGTCTCTGCTGGCCTTTGGCCAGTAACTACATCTCAGATTTCCATTACTGCAGTTTTGCAGCAATCCCTCCCAAGAGGGAAGCCTGAAATGAAATAATTTGCAAGAGGCTTTATTCCAACAAGAGGGTCATCGAGGCACAGTTAGAGAATGTGGTCTTTGGTACCCATTTAATTCCGAGTTTGTGTAAATTCCACCTACTGAGGTCTGTACTTTTCAGGGTGGGTAATTGAATGTCCAATTAGAAATGCTTTGAGGGAACCATGAACTTCAGGAAATTTAAAATCTACAATGTGTCATCCAGTCAATAGTCAAGTCAGTAGAGCTGAAGAGCTGAGGCATGGTTACAGGACGTGCCTCTTGTTACCTTTAGGTGCCTGTTGTGCATAAATTGAAGAGCTTCACTGTGGCTTTTTCAAATTATTTTCTTTAGACTGAATTGTTGCACTTGGTCTCAGACATGTCGTTGTGTGTCTTAGGTAATACTTAACAACCAAATATCACTACAGTAAACAATTTGATGTACAATTTAGTTTGTAGATGAAATGTATTTTAACCACCAAGACAGATTTTTGTGTGATGTCTTCATTAGAAGGCTGTTTTCCAGGATGTTCCTTCCTTCAGACTGGGCTGTATTAGCACAGTGTAGAAAAGGAAAAGTCTACTTTGCAATCTCAGCTAGAAACATTTTAACCCAACTCGAGCTTATTTTTATCACACTTCAATTTCCATAGCTTTTTATTCAAGCCTTATCTTTTCTTTAAATAGAAGCTTTCATCTCAGAGGATCCCAACTACTCCTGGCAGGAGTATTTGGTAGCTTTTCACTTTTGTTTCTTCACAGAGATTGAAGAAAAACTTTGTTTACAGTGTACGGGGAAGCTGCGGGGCAACCATTACAGCACCAGCTGCGCAGCCACCACTCGCAGCACTGCGGTTGCTTGGGTGGATTTGAAAATCTCTTGAGTCTTCTGTGTAAAAACCATGTTTTTAGACTTCCAAACAATGTCTCTGCATTTTGCATCTCCCTTTGGCCTCACTTTAAAACCTCTGGTAGACAGCGGTGGTTTCATGAGGGAGGTTTCCTGCATAGGTATGAACCTTACCTGAGGCTTCCATATGTAAAAATGTTCTACTTCACTTGCAGCTCACAGGTATTGATGTTGGGTTAGGCTGTGCAAGAACTGATGACTGAATGTTTCTCAACAGTCTAGGAAAGCCTGAGATGAGAGGAATCACATGAAGCAGGAGCTGAAATGGGGCAGAGCTGAGCTTTTTTAAATATTTCAAATATTCAGTCACTCAAGCAGCAAGCCCTAGGTTTGGGATGGCCAGGATAAAGGAAGAGGCCTATCACATTTCACTGCTTTTTCAAAATTCTCTTTTATTTTGTCGTGGGAGAGGGGTAAGGAGCAACCCTGTGAGTTCAGATGTTCTCTCAGCCAACGTGGCAAATGTGATAATGTGCTCCAAAATTTCTCCCATGCCAGGGCTGGGTGCCTTACTCCAGTGTTGCCTGCTGGAGGAAATTACTTCCAGCAGCCTTTCCCCGGTCACTCATTTATCTGCTGTAGGGGATGAGAAGGCAGCCTTGGAGAAGCAGCTAAAACTCTTACATCTTCTTTCTCCCTCCGCTTTTCTTTCTGTCAGTGATCCCTGACATTTTGAAACTAGAGCTGATAAGTAGGTGCGAGGTGTCTTGCAGGTTGGCTGTTTTTACAAAACAATCTATTTTTTGGTGTAGCTAGGTAGCTGGTTGTACAAAATGAAGTTATTTCAAGGCATTAGCTATAGAAATATCCCGCTCTCCATATTTTCTTTCCCAGAGAGCTCCATAGCTCCGGTAAGATGGGAATAATTGAATATCAGGACTCGGTGGGGTAGAACAGAAATAGTTTGCTTGTAGCTATGGGTCCGGAAGACCTCGGTCCGTGGCATGCCAATCAATGCCATGTTCCATAGGATGAGGTAAGAGGCCACAAAAGTCTTTCTTGTTTCCTTGCACCACGAGGCATGAAATCTGATTAGTCCTGTCCTCCTATAATTGTGATTTACAGTCCTAAAGCTGGCAGTGTGTTCCCGAAAGACCACCTGCACCCATGTGATGCAGTGAGTGAGAGTGTGCTGGAAAGAGTTTTCCCAACCCTTCAGAAACATAAATAAATGAAATCCAGTGTCCTTGGTCACCAACTTCTGATTAAATTCTAGGTGCCCAAAAAAACCATCCTCTTCGAGTGCATATGTGCCCCACAGAGGAAAATCAAGGTCCTGCCATTGACCATGGCAATAAATACAAGCATTTCAGAAGAACAGCTTTTCTGAACACCTAAATTATAAATTCAAAGTGATTGAGTTAAATAGACCAAATCCTATGGCATAGGCTTAGCTTCCCTCCGGTATGGCAGTCTGGTCATGAGGGAAAGGACTCCACATTAGTTCACACATAATAAAATATATAGGATCCTGTATTCCACGCATAATAAAATATATATGCACCCATAATAAATATACAGATGTTGTGTGTGAGTGTCCAGGTTTGGTAGCTGAAAAATAACCCTTGAATGTGAATACATGTAGCAATGTCTGGAAAGATGGGTAAATTAACAAACGTTTAATTGGGGCTCTTATTGGCAACCTCTTAAAGTCTGGGTTTTCAAATAATTTAGAAATAACATTGTCTACTGAATTTTTGCCATGTTATTGAGGTAAATTGGAAATTTACTGTGCAAATGGCCACTGTCCATCGGTGGGAAATGGCCTGCTGAATGGAGATAACAAGGGGACCTAACCTTGTAGCCTCTGGCTGGCAAACCCTAATTAAAATGCAGTCCCATCCTCTCTGTGGAATGCTGCTTCCAAATGCTCATATTCAAGCTGCATAACCTCATTCATCAGGCATTCCCCTTGCCCAAAGAACAAGTTTCTTTCAAATTGGTACAGAGATCTGCTACAAAGGTCTTTTTGCTCCATGACAAAGGCAACGAGACCCATGCAAATGGTTTTGGGCTGAGGAGTGAGGTGGAAGGCTTTGCAGTGGTGTTGGGCGCTGAAAGTACCCAACAGCTGAGCCCTGTGGTTAAAAAGAGAGAAAGCTTAAAGGAGGGAAGGGAGAGTCTGCTTTATCTTGAGAGGAATGCAGCCTTATTTCTCTGCTGATTCACATTGCTTTTGAGACCTGCTAATTGCAACATCTCTCAGTAAGTTACTTACAGCAGAACTGCTGGGGAGAAATTGTGATAAATGCATAAACTGTGTCTTATTGATTTTTGTTGACATTTTACATGCTTCTCATGCATTTGAAACCTCCATTCAGTAATTGTCACTATAGTACACACTCCTGGATAGTGAGAGCCAAAGAAGTGAATGAAGCAGTTTCTTGACCGTTATGAACAATATTATTCAAGGCTCTGTATGGGGTTCCTTGCCTGCCCTCCACTATATCTCTGTTTGTGCTCATCCCCCATTGAATTTGCAAAACAAGAAAAGAAAACCCGTGGTGTTATTTCCTCTGTTAATGTTAATAACAGAAATGGTATTAAGAGAGATTACTTTGAGACTGATGGTAAATTTGTACCTCTTTAATTTTGGTGTACAGCAGCAATATGGAATCTAGCAGAAGTACTGTAGTTTATTTACCCTTCTACTGCACATTTTGTTTAGATTGCTGTACAGAAAGCTGGTTTGTTACATCATATTCTTTGACAGAAATTTGTTGCTGAACAAGACTAGTATAGCAACATGTAGTGTGGCTAAACAGTAGTGAGACATCATCAGCTGTTTTGTTACCTAAGAAATACAGAGAGTCACAATGCTGCGGTGAAGTTTGGGTGAAAGAATTCTGATTTCTGATTTTATGATGCTCATCTATCAGCCAGAGGTACATGAGCCAGCTTAGGTTCTCTTGAATCAAGGGCCTTTACATTAAAGAGAAAAAAAAATACCGCATGATGCAAAAATGCATTGACTTTATTTTCATGACTAGATGTAGTGCTTTTGGGTAATGATCAGGCATTGCTTTCTCTTACTGTTGTTTGATTAAAATGTGAATACAGTCTTGACTTGATAATCTTACCAGGTACACACAGAGCTAAAAAGAAAAGGTATTCTATGCCTCAAATTGATTTGCATAAACCAAACAATCTGTTGCTTGCTGGATTGCAAAATAGTTTATTTTGCCCATTGGCCACAGGGGCAATAATATTGTATTTTTGATGCCAGAATGTAGCTTTCATGCATTAGCTCTAAAATGACAATATGCTTTAGCCTCTCAGTGCTTAGATCTGCTTCATTTGGAAATCTTTTAAGTAGTAATAATAATAATGTTTTGAGGAAATTGAGTGGAACACTAAATTATTCTCTGAAACCTAAGTTCAAACTGTGCAAGGCTAAGGGAGCTGAAAATCAATGCACTTTTAAAGTCATTAGAGATCACAAGTGAAATAAGTCTATGTTGCTTTAGCTAAGCTTTTAGTGTGCCATGGTATTATTACAAAATCAGCCTGAATCTGCATTAATTTCACAGTCTTTTTCTTTAAGATGCCCAAGGGTGCATGAAGAATAAAATGTAAATCTCAGGAGGCAATGTTTTTATTAGCCAAAAGGGCAGTGAGTCATGCACTAAAAACGTTGACCTGCACCGTGCCCAGTGTAGGTATGGCTGACAATAGTAAAAGGGTGGAAAATAGCCCAGGCATTAGCCTACTGGCTTTTCATTATGATTTTAAAGGCTGAAGAGGGGAAAAAAAAAGTGATTTTTCAGTTATTCATGCATAGCTTCAGAATTGTTCAAGCTGATGGTAGCTTTCACAGATCAAAGAATTATACTTGTACATAGGACTCGGAGAAACAAAAACCGTAAGGATTTTTATTTTTAATATGTTATTTTCTTAAATGTTGAGATTTCACCTACATTACTGAATTTCGTCTGAGTCTTTTCACACACAGTCACAGGCTACAAGGTGGAGTTTTTCTCATTCTTATTTGTATGATCATTCTTGGTGCATCACAGTAATTTGTGATGCTATGGACCCCTTTATTAAATTCTCAGTTCAGCTGTCAGTGATGCCGACATTTATTCACTATCCACAGTTTACCTACACAAAAGCCGGAGCAAGCAATTGTTAATGCGTGGTCTGAATAGATTTAACTATGCAATCCAAGGGCTACATAAAAGCCTTATTTATTTCAAACCCTGTGGCTAAAGAACAAAAACAGTAACAAAACAAAATGAACAAAAAAAGAAAAACAAAGCAAAACAAACAAAAAAATTAAATAAAACCCCTTCTTGTCACCCATCCTCACCTAATTTTTTTTCTTTCATCTATGGTCAGATTAGCAAGTCAGCACTGTCAATAAATAAACTAGAGAAGTTGTTTATTTTTATGTACTACTGAGAACAGTGTCGTCTTGTGGCCGTTCTCGTAGACTGTGTTGGTTTAACAAGCGTCCAACCCTTTTGTCTTGTTGTTTTTTGTCTTTCCTGCTCCCTGTCCCCTTGTTCCCACAGGCTGTGCGTTTGTCACATTTTCTACAAGGGCAATGGCACAGAATGCAATCAAAGCCATGCACCAGTCTCAGACCATGGAGGTACAGTACTGTATCATTTGCCCTTTCTTTGTTTTCTTTGTGCAAATGATTGCGAATGGTAAAGCCATGCTCTCCTGGATCAGATCAGACACATGACAATCACAGATTTAAATTTTTTACCAGTTCACTCTACCTGTCTTTGTGAAGCTTTATTTTTCTCAATCACCTGAAAGAGCACAGTAAGGCTGCTGTGTGGTATCCAAACACAGCTCTCAATCCTGTTTTCAGTGGCATGCAGCTGAAAATAAAAATGCTGTGAATACCACTCCTCATTCGTACTCAGAGTATCTCTGATGAGTAAATTACCTCTATTTTTAACACACGTTCCCCCAAAAGAAAAATCTTAGCTTCTTTTAAATAGATTTCTAAGTGTTGTGGTTTGCACTGCTCTGAGAAAAAGCTCAAGAGGTTTAACATGGCCACGCTGAGTTACTAGTGCATGTGTTTTTCTGCAAATAGAATCTCTTTTTAAGTTAATATTATTTTGCCTTCTTCATGTAGCCAATAAAAATGCTAATGATGACAGAACATATTGGAGTGTGGCACTTCCTGCAGAGCACCATCGTGGCTGGCCCAGCACAAGTAACACTCTTCATTCCCTTCCAAACTGCCTCTATGGCCTCATATTTTATCATTGTGAGCAACTCAAAACTGGTTCACTTGATGTGACTTTAGCTGCTAGTTAATGATCTGGTCATTGGAGTGGTTATCAAATGCCACAGCTTGTCTGGCAATCTCAAAACTTTTTTCAGTCTGTGATTTTTGTCATGGTCTTTCAGAATTTTGCACAAAAAACCGCACAAGTATGAAATCTTTACTTATTCTGGATCTTCTAGCTTATCATTGGAGAGTGCATGTTATACTGTATTATGTATACTGTATCTTCGTGTAGTGATGATTTTTCTCAGAGGTGGCATTGATGTTATGTGCACTTGTTTCTTTTTTTTTTTTTTTTTTAATTTCTTTTTCCACCAGGACCTTTCAATTTTTTTTTTTCTCTCAGTGATTTCCCTTTGCAATGCTCTAGTCTCCCAAAGCATGCTGGGTGCTAAACAATCATTATTGCGTCATGTCGTTGAGCTGCTTTGTGTAACGAGCCAAGGGGGGAGACCAGGGGTGGGAGGGTGGACAGAGGACAAGGAGGAGGAGAAGATAAAATTCAAGCCAGTGCATGAAAATGTCACTAACTGTTTCCTGTATAGTACAAGTAATGATATCAGCATTGCAAAGCTATTGTCTTTCCAAACATCACGTTTGAATTTGGTTGAGCTTCTTTTATAATCAATGTGTTTTCTTTTCAGTGCAATGCATTTTTAGACCCTGGGTATACAGTTTTAGTTGAGAATCTGCCAATGAGATGAGAATAAATGAAATTATCTTTACTAGAAAGCTGCTGTTATACAGTCTATGCAGTCTGACAGTTTATTGTGAAAAAACTGCCTCTTTGAGTCTCTGGAATAATACCTGTAGTAATTTGTCTGCCGTGCACTGCTCCATTAATTCAGATCTATATGTTTTGCTGGGTTTGATTCCAAGTAAAAAGGAAATGTTTATTGGTAATACTGTGTTTTACCTATATTTTCCATGTGTTTTAATGTATTTTTCTGTCTAGCAAAATGAATTTTACACAGCTCTACTTCCGAAAGATGCCTTTAAGATGGTAAAATAAAGACATAACACCTCCCAGACAATTCTCCCACTCTTCTGTTTTATGCAGGACTCCAAAAGGGGCTGCATTTTGATGGGATACTCTTAATGAGATTAGTTCTGTTAGAATAGTTACTCTTGGATCAAAATCCTTCTCAACACCTTTAGAGACATCATCAATGAGATCCCCAACGTGGCAAAGCAATTCCAAATATTTTGCACCTTGAACATCTGGGTCTTTGCGTCAGTTGAGCTTAGGCTGAGTCCCTTCTTGGAAAGAAGCTGTCCACCCTCCCGCTCCGTGGAGGAGGGACTCAACCTGACAACACACAGAAAAATATGAAGGCAGCACCAGCTGTTGGGAAGAAAATGGCACTGAATGGCATGGAAATATGAAGCCATTGAATGAGGAAGGGAGTTGCACCTTGTATGTGTGCTGGAAGCTTCCCCTCAAGCTAGAAAATGGAAGTGCATGATACAGAAATCACCCTGTAGGCAAAAAAACCACGTTTGCTCACATTTGCCAATACTCTTTCAGTGAAAAGTTAAATTGGGTTGACTAGTGTTACATGTCAACCCTCAGACTGAAACAGTCATCCTTGGACACTTTGGCTTCATGTTCTTTTGCAAACAAAAGTGGGCTTAGGGGAAGACATGTAGTACACAATTGCATTGCAACCCAATTACTATAGATTTTTTTTCCTATTTTATTATTTTCAGTTCTTTAGCACGCATCATTGACCAAGATGAATTTTCAAAGAGGGCTAAGAAAGAACAATGGGGATGTTAAGTCCAGATGAACACATCTCATAGAATAATGCATTCTTTTACTGCTCTTTCCACCTGACTTACTGACCTGGTTAAATCAACTGATTTTTAAAATATAATTGCTGCTCTAAAGTGTTTGCTCTGTCTTTTCTATGGAGGTTTTTTTGTTTGTTTAAGTCAATCAAATGCAGCACCAGTAGAAGACGCTAATTTGTTATCATGGAGTAAATTTGATACAACAATAACAACCCTTTTCTCATACAGAGCCACTTGCTAGATATAATCTCAGTCTTCAGAATGTTTGCTTTCTTGAAAATGATGAAGTGATGAAATATAGAGGAGGCAGTGAAAAAATGAATTATAGATTCATAAATTGCAGAGATATTGTTTTTATACAATTTACTGACATTTAAGCATTCATAAATATGTCAGCTGTAGTGTTGAATGCTGAACTACCGAACTGAAAACTGGAATAACCATATAATATTTCTTCCTCTGATACTCATTTCTGTTTCTTTGGAAGTACACTTGATTCTCCTGTACATCCAGGCAGAAGGCAGTAAGTTCCAGTTGTTCTTAGCCCGGTGTTACCAAACCTCGTATTAGATAGAAACAGCTTCCTTATTTTTTTATTAGCAAAACCAGAAAAATCTCTCTCACATCCTCTACCCCCTGGCTCCTTTTTCTTTCTTCTTTTTTTCTTAATGATCTTATTTTTAATATTAGTATAAAAATCACTAGAGAGAGGTAATTGTGTAACAAGCTGACTCCTTCATGATCTTTTTTTGATTGCTGGAGTGTTATGTATCTCCTTTCTTCCTCACTGAAACACTGAAAGACATTTTTACAATGAAACACACAGGAAAAGAATTTGAGGTGGAATAATAAACCACAAGTGATGATTTTCTAAGATAATTTTAAAGGAACAGTGTTGATGGGAGATCTTTCTATGAGAGATATTGTTATTATTGTTATTATTATTGCGGTTTATTTCATCATTTCATCTGATGATTGTGAATATTTTTAACACGTGTCCTGGTGTGAGGTTCTTCAGAGAAAAGGTACATGGCTGCTTTTTGTAAATAATTGAGGACAGGAACTTTGCTGAAGATGTTCACAGTGTTGTGAGAGCAGCCATGGGAAGAGTAGGTGAAGTATAACCCTGCTCTGCATCCTACGCTATACACTTTGGCTAAGGCACTGCTGTGTTTTTTGGACTTGAGTCACTTATCACTCCTGCCATTGTGTTCAGATTGAAGTTAGACAAGAAATTAGTATAACAAAGCATGGCAAGGGAAGTTATTCATTGGGTGCTGTGAAGTTGAAAAGCAGTATGAAATGGATTGACAGTTCCAATGACTCATAAAATGCTTGAATTAATTTGAAGAACTGAATCATTGCAGTATATAGTTTGCTTTCTTGATCTGAAAAAAATGAAGACTTGAAAGGTTAAAATATGAAACATTTCTTAGCAGGGAAAAGAAACAGAGAGAAATCAACAGAGACATCTTTCATAATCACGTCTCATTCTCTCAGTGACTTTGCCCAGGAATGGCCAATTTGAAGTCCAAAGGAAATTCCAGCTTACCTCAAAAGTCCATTTGGTCTGTGACCTTCAACTTCTTCCCAAGGGTCCCTCAGCCATGGGTGAGGAGTAGGCTGCAGACCAGACCTCTAGCTCTTTCTTACAGCTTCCCTATTTCCTAAGGCATCTTACAGCCTTGCCATACCATGTAACAAGAGGCTGATAGAAGCAATAGAAGAATCAGGAATGGGCTGCTATCACCAGAACTAGTCCCTTTTGGTCTGCATCCTGCCCTTTGTTCACATCTCAAGGGTGCTTGATACAAAGCGTGCCTGGGAGCGGACCGCAGGTGGGTGAATTGACCGGGGGTCCTTGGTGTGAACAGGGCCGGTGCCTCGCTGATGGTGGGCGCTGAGGTAAATCTGCTGCTCCCAGTCTATTTAGGGGGCACACGCCAGCTGCACCGAGCGTGACGGCACAGCCAGACTGCAGTGGCAGGGCGGTGTTGGCTGTGTGGTCCCTGGCAGCGCAGAGGTTGGACACCTCTCCCTTTGGCAATGCCTCGAAAACAGACTGCAGACAAAGCATCACGTCCATCTCATCAGCTGTGAAGCTTAATTAAAGAGGACTGGTACACTTTGCTGTCTCTGGCAGCAATTTTGATAGCTGGAAGGAAAAGAGAGCCTGAGGAAAGGTGCTTTGTAAAAAGAGCTGGGGAATCAATAATTTTTCCATAGCCTCTTTTCCTAAGAACATGAAAATCTTAGTCCTTGCGGTCCTACACATGCCAGTCACAAAGAGAGGGTGAGCAATGTGGTTGTGCCAGTGCCAGTGGCCCTACAGGACATGGCTGAGCTCACGAGGTGAGGGTGACCTGGTGTGATTTAACCCTTCTGTCTTTCCCGATCTGTCCAACCACAGGGCTGCTCTTCGCCAATCGTGGTGAAGTTTGCTGACACCCAAAAGGACAAGGAGCAGCGGCGTTTGCAGCAGCAGTTGGCTCAGCAGATGCAACAGCTCAATACTGCCACTTGGGGAAACCTCACAGGTCTTGGAGGACTCACACCACAATATCTAGCTGTAAGTTCACTTCAGAGGCGGTGGCTGTATTATACTGTAGTTATTTTCGGACCACGGTAAATCAGTTCTAGTAAACTCCCTGCACTGCTAAATTGTCCAGGATACACAGTGTGTCTTCTTCTGGGTGCGCTTATCACGTGCCCTAAAAATAGATAACGAGGAATAGAATCTGAATAAGCTTTTGAAGATGTGTCCGTGCTGTCAAAGGCAAACATTTAAAGTATCCTTATGCTGCAAAACAAATCATAGATTCGTAGAAAGCCTTGGGTTGGAAGGGGCCTTAAAGATCATCTAGTTCCAACCCCTCCACCATAAATAAAATTTGATTCCATTAGTTTTATTGGGGATTTCAAATGTTAGTCTAGTTTTTGCAGCTGGAATAAAATTTAAGTTCTTCCTTAGGGGAGGACAGATAGGCAACTGAACACTGTGGGGGCCATATCCATATGGTGCAGCCTCTAAACTAGGATGTTGTGGTTCAATCAGCAAATTTCCACATTTTCATTTGGAAATGGCTTTTGCTTTAATGCGTGGTCCTGTCAATGCTAAACATACATGGCTCATATCCCTTCACACAGAAAGTGAAGGTGGCCAGGAAAAGCCATAAATTTAAAATGGTATTTTCCTTGGTCCATTTGTAAGATGAGAAACAGGTGGTAGCTGCTGTCCCTGCTGGAAAATCTGAAATCCGCAGCCACATGGCTTAGGTCCTGGATGGCCAAGAGAGGCTCCCCTTCATCACAGCTGAGAGGGAGCCTCTGCCTTTTGTGGCTCTGGAGTTCAGAGGTCTGGTTGAGGAGCTTTTGGATAACTTGGGGGTTCCTCATGGTTCCAAGACAAATAGAACCTCACAAAGTACAAGACCAAGTGCAAGGTCCTGACCCTGGATCAGAGCAATCCCAAGCACAAGAGAATCAAGAGCAGCCCTGAGGAGAACTTGGAAGTGTTGGTAGATGAGAAGCTTAACATGACCTGTCAATGTGCACTCACAGCCCAGAAAGCCAAACATGTCCTGGGCTGCATCCCCAGCACCGTGGGCAGCAGGTCAAGGGAGGAGATTCTGCCCCTCTGCTCTGCTCTGGTGAGACCCAACCTGCAGCGCTGGATCCAGCTCTGGAGCCTCCAGTACAGGAAAGACATGGACCTGTTTGAGCGAATCCAGAGGAGGCCACACAGGTCATCAGAGGGTTGAAGCACCTCTGCTATGGAGAGAGAGCTGAAAGAGTTGGGGCTGTTCAGCCTGGAGAAGAGATGCCTCTGGGACCTTAGAGTTTTCCATACCTGAAGAGGACCTCCAAGAAAGCTAGAGGGGGCCTTTTTACAGGAGCATTTAGTGACAGGACAAGGGATAATGATTTTAAACTGAGAGAGGACAGGTTTAGATTAGATACTCAGAAGAAATTGTTTCCTGTGAGGGTGGTACAGGTTATCCAGAGAAGCTGAGGCTGCCCCATCCCTGGAAGTGTTCAGGGCCAAGCTGGATGGGGCTTTGAGCAACCTGGTCTAGTGGAAGGTGTCCCTGCCTGTGACCTGGGAGTTGGAAGTGGATGATCTTTAAGATCTCTTCCAACCCAAACCGTTCTAGGATTCTATGATTCTATGAAATACATGTGCCCATATATATGTATTGTGTATGTATAAATAACATCATTTGCATGCATACAATGCTTTGGTATAGTGATATAAACAGCAATTTACCCAGCAATTAAAAATATGTGTTGGTATTGAGGTAGGCTAATTAATACTGAGATAGGCTAAATTGCTATATATACAAATAGCAGTCTAATGAATATCTGTGTGCTTGATTCATAAAGATAATAAAGAAAAAGCTGGATTCACAGGGGTGGGGAGGAATGGACCATGATTGACAGAGATGAGTTATGGTAACTACTAGACTACAGAGGGTTGTAATTAGTCACACTATGTTGGTTTAAATAGATTTAACACCTGGTTGTTAAAAAGAATAAATTGATTAATTGTTTTAAAACAGCCATGTTATTGAGTTTCCCTTGTGTCTCTGTGTTTCTTAATAGAGATTAGACATTAATATGGATTTACAGCATTGACTCTAGGGATGTTCATTCCGACAGCAGACAGAAGCAAGAGACTATATAAATGTAAAGGAAAGCAGAAATATTCCAAATGTGAAATGATAGCTCATTTTAGTTTTATCTTCGTTTGTTACATTACTGTCAGATAGATTGCTGTGTCGTGTTGTTCATTTGCAGCTTCTGCAGCAAGCAACTTCCTCCAGTAACTTGGGTGCCTTCAGCGGCATTCAGCAAATGGCCGGTGAGTTAAAAACCCTTTCATTTTGCTCCAGCTATGTCTTGTATTCTTAAGCTATTGAATTCTGTGCCTCTAATAATCGCATTGTCAGGGGGTGGGGGGCGTGTTGTGTATTAAATGTGGCAGATGTATTGGCAGGGGACAGCTCACGGTTCAGCGTCAATAGAAACACTTTCACCCCTCTTTCAGAACTGAAATTAAACCCAGTGCTCCCAGGTTGTGCAAACAGTTTGTCTTGCATTAGTCACCTGCCATTTGGCCAAAGTAACCAATTGTAAATTGCAGGAGAGCTCTTAGTCCCTGCAGCCGTATCCTGCCCTATGGAAAGTGTCAGGAAAGCAACAGCAGGATTACATTCTAATTTCCAGTGAAATTTCTGTGTCCTGAAAAATCAAATTAATGGCAGCCCTCAAACATTTTAATAATATGTGGTGAGGAAAAATGTTCTGACCTTTTTAATGAAACCCAAGATTACAGGCCTACCTTCAGTATGAATTTTCAGGCTCCTTTTATAATCACGGAAAATTAACTGGGTGCCTTTTTGACTTTGGAACCCTAGTTGGCAAAATTGCACAACAGAGATTTTATGTAAAAGTATAATCTTTAGTCTGGAGGAAAAAAAAGAAAGAAAGAAAAGGGGAGAAAAGAATCAAAGTGTAGCGGATTTGAAAGCCAGCTAGTTGGAGGGTTTCTTAGTAATGAGCTGTGTGCCAGTAGTAACTGATGTGTAGTGATTAGCAAAAGGTCATTCCCACTGTGTGACCTACCATGCTGATATCCTAACTTAACATGATGCTAGAGAAGGCAGCATGTGCAGTAAATCAGAGCACAGATGCACATTATGCCTGCCGTGAGGAACTGTTAAAAAGCTTTTTTTTTTTCTTGTTACAGGAAAAAAAAAAGAATCACAAAACCCCTAAATTGCTACATTAGTTTATTTTAATCATGAGCCCACTGAATCAATGAAATACAACATTGCGCTTGCTTCATCATCACAAAACAAGGGCTAAAATATTCAGAAGTCTTTATGAGCACCATTTCTCATTCTTTTTTTAATCTTGGTCTTTTGCTGCTTCTGGTTCTGCTTTGAATGAAGCCTGAAACACTTTAACAAGTATATATATACCACACTGTATAGCTATACCCCACAGGTATTCTTTGCTCAATCGTTATATTATGCCATTATTGCAGTGACATCAGAGAATAATGTGAACCTGCTGTCTGACAATATAAATTGGCCTACAGATGACAATATCTCTGAATTATTCTCTCTTCTTCCTTCCTGCTGGCAGTGCTTGCTGGTTCTATTATGTTACACTTGCAATCTAGCATTTTTTTCATCAAAATAATGTATCTTAATATGATAAACAGAACAGAGTGGTTCAGCAACAGTTTTATACTTGGCAGTTTTGGAAGTGGTTTTGAGCTCAAAGATTGTGTTTTAATGTTTTCATATTTGGTTAGGTCTACAAAATGAAAGAATTGGGACACTGAGGAAAAATAATGTGATATTCATCGCATTATGTGCACCTTAGAAGTTTTTGTTGCCTATTTCTCACTGTTAGTGTAGATTCAGCTTTGTCTTCAAGAACTTTGTTGAAAGTAAGGATTTTAGTCAAGTATTTCCAGGATGGGCTTTCAATCCAGGATGTGATTTATTCTCTGAAAATCATATGGTCTTGAGACTAAGAGAAAGTCATCTTAAGAAATCATAGTGGCACATCATTGTTACTTAAGGGATATACTTTTTCAACTGCAAATTGGATTGCTAATGCACTCATCTGTGGGATAATTTGATGACTGACTGTCTCTCTTGGAAAAAAATGCATTTTGTATCTTTTATTCATGTTATCAAAACAGCTTGAAGTTTACTTCTTTCCTCAAAACATGTGACTCTTAAATCTTTATGTTCAAGGTAAAATTAGTGATACTAAATTGTTCTCCAAGCTGCCTGTCTACATGAAAGTGCCAAAGACTAAGCACTATTTCATTGTTAGAACTGAGAGTTCACATCCTCTCCTTGGAAATCAGGCTGTACTATGTCATGCAGTGCATCTGGTATTAACAATTTGTATATTATGTTTTGTGAAAGGAATAGAAAGCATTCCTGTGTCTGCAGCAAGAGCTTGCATTACCTGCTGAAGGTATCTTTGAACATTTTTAAAGGCCTAGAGTTTTTTGACTTAAGCTGTATAGGTTCATTTCACAAAAAAGAATCTAATATGTAATTCCATGTTGCATATAGTTTGCCTATTAATATAACATTTCAAAGTGAGGAATAAAATCCAGACACAATTGAGTGAGGTGCTAAAGAAGATCCATCATTGCAGCTTTCAAGTTCTTTGAACTTTGTGTTTGAGGGGTGCAACTTTTATCCTTGAAGTCGGTAGGTGTGCTTACCATGTAATTCAGACACTAAAAGTTTGATCAAAAGCCACATGAGCCATTGAAATTCCACCCTTACTTCCATGTCAGGGCTCTAGCATCTCTTTTGTGCTTAAATCTTGATGAAGTCACGGTTTGCTACATTAGGACTTCTGATACAGCCACCCCCTTGTACAAAATTAGGGCCCTTTGGATCTGCAAGTGTTTGTTTGTACTGCTAAAGCTTGTGTTGTCTCTGTACAGAACAGAAGGGGCACAGCACACACCCTGCTGCACATGTGAAGAGTTATTTGCTATGCTCAGTGATGTTATTTCTTAAATGAAAGCAATTTTCTTTGCTAGCAGAGCAAAGACACTGCTCTTCAGTGTGGAGTTTTAAATTCCCTTTCCCTAATAGCATGCCTCAGTCTGGCTAAAGTAGTTCTTATGTAGCAAAAGCAGTGGTTCTTTGATTTCGGTGAAAGGAGTGGGATTTTTAGGCGTTTGTGATTGAAGAATATTGGAGTTCCTTTGTTTGTGTGTTTGTTTGCTTTTTGTAAGCTGGGAATACAGTCTAAAGAAAAATGGGAATTTTTCTCAAGAACTCTCTAACATGCAGACATTAAACACACAACACCAGGTCTAAAAGTGAACACTGTTCTTGCTGTTGCAGCCCACTGGCCCTGCTATATATTCAGCATTGTGTGAAGTCCAAACAAATCGTGAAACTGGTTTAATGAAAGTTTGAGATCCTAAAATTTGAGAGACAAAAAGCTGTAGCTTGCCATTTAGCTTTCCAAGCTTTAAGGTTCCATGCTTAATACCCCAGTTCAGTTTTATCTCATTTCTATTGAAAAACGAGATTTTCATGAAATCATTCTACTTCGTGAGTCAAGCCAAAGAAAACAATGTAATATGTTGAGACTGGTCATAAAATTGGGAGAGCTGGCAGTGGTGCCTCTGGTATTACAGTAATCCCCTGGTCTTGATTACAGGCACTAATTCTACCTTGCCAAAGTCTGCTTCGTTGTCCTGTGTAAAACATGCAAGGACATCCCATCCTCGTGTATATTTCACAGTGAGCACTTCCTCACTTTTCCTCCCCTCCTCTGATATCTGCTAATGTTAATTTAAAAGCAGCGTTTCCTCTCACGCGCCTCTCCAGCCTCAGCGTCCAGCCTGCACTTTGTCTTTGGGGAAGGTTAATAATGTAGATGAGTTACATTATGTGATTTGATTGTCTTACTGTAAAAGACAATGCAAGCTACATTAAACACTAGCAACCTTTCAAGCAAACAAAAATTCCTCCTTCAAATATATACAAATTGCTTGGGAAGCTTAGTTCAAAGGAGGTTGATGTTGCTTGAATGTTTGCATTGGATTTGGCTGGTGCTGGAGCAGGTCCTAAAGGCTGCAGTTATTTGAGCCAACCTGCCAGTTTAAGAGCTCAGGAATTACTATACAGACAGTGTAAACAGGAGATTTACTATTGCTAGGACGATCGTAGAAAATATTTCAATGTTTTCAATATTTAAACAATATACGGTCAAGGAAGATTTTCTATTGTCTATTAATGTCAAATGTTTTGGCAGGAACAAATATTGGTTCATACAACAATGTTTCTGTATGTGTGACCATTCAAGACATTAAAAAATGTACAGTACTCATAAAAAACACAAAAGGTTTCTCTTAATTTCATTGAATTGACAGTGTACTTTGCTTTCTGAAGTTATACAGGAGGAGAAACCATGGGTTTGCCTTTTATTGTTTGTCTTTCAGATCCCTAAGCCCTCTGCAGCTGGGACTTCTAATAGTTTTCCAATGTATATATTTTTTGCAGTCCTGTCCAAGTTCTCTCACAGTTTGGTTGCGTTTTGGGTTGAACTTCTGGCCCTTTCTGAGCCCTGTTCAATCCATTCCACCCTTCTTCCGCTGCCCAAGCCAGATTTCCTCCTGTTGCAGAGTCTGTAGGAGCAGATGGATGAGAGAAAGTCTGCGAGGTTCTGCTTTCTGAATATTTTCCTCTAATTGTTGGATTGGCTCAGTGGATCTGGAGGGACCAGTTGGAAGCCAGGACCATCTGCACAAAAGCTCTATACTTTTGCATTGGCCAAAGGATCCTTTATATCCTCTGACTCTTGGATGGCTTCATTCCAGCAATGCCATACAGAGGAGGATTTCTCCTGCTATGACCTCTTTAGGGATATCATATTAAAAGTAAAGGTCACCGAGAAACTGTTTCCAGCTCAAGGGAGATAGCTGTTTCTTAAAGATAGCTACCAGTTTTGAAAATGCTGACCTCAGGGACCAAAAACATTCAGCTTTTGTAACACTAATTCCATTGAAAGTCCTAGTTATTTTAACACATAAAATTAGCTTTTTTTCTTCTTCTCTTCGTCTTTTAACTAATAAATTAAACAACTCTGTTTAGCATTTTTGGAGAGACAGAGTTTGCAGCAAGTGAGCCTGTTCACAACCTACACATTGCTCCTTCTCAGAGAAGGAGAGGCACCTTGAGAGGAAAAAGCTGTGCTCAGCAGTTGAGGAGACGTGCTTATTCAGGTGGTAAAAGTGCACGACGTGGAAGTTTGGCCAAGTCTGGGCACAAGATCTGTAGCTCTGTGTGGGCTTTCCATAACCAGTAAATGGAGGGTGAGGGGGCTTTTTATTGCCTTGGCCTCTCTGTGGATGGAATTCTTCCAATTGAACCTCGGCAGTTTGGAAATCAGGCATCCCATCTCCCTGCAATGTCAGTGAAGAGGGAGCCACTCCCAGGCAGTGATTCATCCTACCAAGGCTGGGGTTAATCTATTTTATGGATATTAGGAAAATATTATGTATGTTAGAAAGAAGTTCTTCCCTGTGAAGTTGGTGAGGCCCTGGCCCAGTGAGCTGTGAATGCCCCATCCCTGGAAGTATTCAAGGCCAGGTTGGACAAGGGCTTGGAACAACCTGGTCTGGTGAAAGATGTCCCTTGAAAGGTGGGCTTTGGGCTTTGAGCAACCTGGACTAATGGAAAGTGTCCCTGCTCATAGCAGGGAGGTTGGAACTAGATGGTCTTTATGGTCTTTTCCAACCCAAATGTTCTACAAGTCAGTGGTTCTGTGGTTCTATTTTAGGATCAGATGATTTCATTATCCCCTCTCTCTTCTTTGACTATAGCAAGAGCCTGAGTGAGTAACTTTTTTTTGGACAAAGTTAGATCAGATGAATCCTTCCCACTAGGACTGAAGGAATTTCAATTAACAAAAGCACCCTTCTTGCCAGGATGTGTTTAGGGCATGTATAACTTGAAAATGGATTGAAATCCTACATAAGTCAACAAATAGCTCGAGGTGGGTTGGAATTAGGTGATCTTTAAGGTCCCTTCCAACTCAAACCATTGTATGATTCTGTGAACCTCCGGTCAGATTTAAGCACATACTCTTAAAAAACAGAGCAGAATCAACTGTGGACTTAAAAGTTGTTTTAAGGGCTTTGCTCAATCAAACAGTAACTGGTCAGGGTTCCTCAAGCACTGTTCAGATAAGCAGCTTTTCTAAAAGTAACCACAGAATATCTATGGTTTGATGGAGTGCTCTTAGCTCTCCTGTCTACTTTAGTTCTTAGAATATTGCTGGAATAGCCTTGCCCTCCACACCTTTCCGTACATTTTACCATCAGCATCCAAAGTGGCTGATGTCAGTGTTAGCAAATTGTTGCTTTTTAGCCTGGAGATGATAAATTTTACCTTAATCCACATTTTTTAAGCTGCAGCCAGGATTTAATTCATATGGAATAAATCCTAGTAATTGAGAAGGATAAAATTTCCAAAGCAAAGGAAGTCAAGTCAGTGGGAACTGCTTGTGAGCTATCAGATTTGGCTCTGATAATCACCACTGACTTTGAAACTCTCCATGCATACGGTGCCACTAAATGTAGCTGGTGCCTTCCTTTTTTAGGAATTTGTTCAGTGAGCAAATCTCAGCTATTTCCTAATATGATTTTATTATGGTTTTAGAAACCCAAGAGCTGATGAGGCCTAAGAAATCTTCAGGAACGGCTTGCGACTCTGTTCCCTCCTCTACAAATACCCAATAATTCCAAATTTACAGTTATCACAGGAAAAAAGCTGCAGTGACTGAAACGAGGCAAATTACTTCATTGTATGAAAGTTTGTGTCAGAGGCAGCACAAGAAGTTGTAAAATGTAAATCTCGTGCTCTCAAATTTCCCCGTGTTTTCACAGAACTGCATCTGTGACTGTGCAGCACTACAAAAATTTCCTGTGAATGTGCTAATAGGCCTTATGAGAATGTTCTATCACCATCCATCTGTCACTTTTTAACAGGCCTGATTGGCAAGCACTTGTAACAACTGACATCTGTTCTCGCTTATTGATATGTAGATTTATGGTAATTGCTGTGAACAATAAGACACAAAATTACCTAAGGTGAACATTAAATTAAATTTTCATGCCCCTATCCTTATAAATAATTTTTTTTTAAATCTTAAGTTTCAAGCAAGGCATACTGTGCATCTGTTTTGTACATAATTTAATTGTTTTTTTAATCTGCCAAATAACAAAATGAAAGTTGAATTTCCTTACAATCTTGAATATTTGCCAAGCTGATAGCACATTGGTAAATACATGTTATTAAAAATGGAATCAAACTGTATTGTGATTCTGAGGTTTTTAATCATTTCCCTTTAATTCCCAACATTGTCTCCATCATGAAGATCAAGAGTTATTCCTTACCCAGAAGCGTTTTTTTTTCCTCTACAGGAGGATTTTCATTTTTCATGTGCAGCTCTGCCTATGAGGCTGTTCCTTGGTGTTAAGCAATTTGCATTTTTCTTCAGAGAGACGTGCATTTGCTGAGTGAGCAGCACTTTCAAATAAAATCCATCTACTCATTTGCCATCCAGCTCTGTTGCGGGATTTGGGACTGTTTTGAAAAAACTGTAGGATGTGAAATGTGTGAGGAGAGTGTGTGAAAGGCGAGAGAATGAGAGAGCAGATTCATCCCACAGAACTGCAGAACTGTACCTCAGCTGGGGTTCAATTGAACCAAAAATCCCCATTAGAAAGCGAAGTACCTTTGGGGTCTGGACTTCAGAGCATTTGGTTTCCCTCCTCCAAGTTTGTCCAAGCAAGTGGGATGTTGACACTCCTGACAAGTTGATGGGAGAAACCAATAAAGAGAGAGCAGAAATGGTAAAATGCCTGAGGAATGTGAAACAGTGATGACAGGACTTATTTTTCAGATATTTGAGCAGACAGAGGATCCTAAAGAGGATGCATATTAAGTGATAAAACTGTTGACAAAATGGGCTCTAGAGCATGCTGGGTGACAGTGTGTGCCATGAGCTCTTGCTGACAGTCACATTTGGGTGCTCAATTCAGTGGGGGTCTTTGCTGTCCTTCTCTTACTCAAGTGTGACAGCAGCCAGCAGTTTTTCGTCCTGCAGAGACCCAAGCTGAAACCCTATAACATCTGCAGGCTGTTTTGTGGCCAGTGTCTTACAGTCACCTCTAAAACAAACTGGATGGGGAGACAACTTCATCACCACCAAGCTCTTGTTCGTTCACCTTCTTTGGACATTGAAACTCATTTGCCAAATTGATGGGTTCCTCCGGTGCTTATACAAAAAATGTCCCACTATTAAAAAAAAAAAGAGTTTTTGTGGGATGAGGCAATGATGGTATTTGTTTTACATCCACAGAGGTGCAAGGGCTATTCATGAATGCAGAAAGAGCAGTTGTTTGCTCTGCTGCCTGTTGACCTTGTCTGGCCTAGGCTCTCCTTCTGTATTCACCACAATTATTTAATCCTACCATGTATTCCATTTAAAAGTCCACAGAAACCTCCACACAGAAGAAATATAAGCTGGTTATTACTGATCCTTTTGATGAATAACTAAACAGTGGGTGATAGAAAGCCGTTCCTCTGGAGGAGAACAACCCACTGCTTTCCCAAATCCTTGTTACAGAATGGCACGAAATACGGCCTCAGTGAAGACCAGCAATGTTTTCTGGATATTCTTTGCTGAATTACTTATGCTTCTTATGAAACAGGAAGGTAAATGATAATTGAGGACCAGTATCAGTCCAGGATGAAAATTAATTCTGTATCTCATTTTGAGAACTACTGACTGCTTTGTTCGCAAAGAATTGGGTCCCAGCTTAAGTCTTCTCCATCCCCAAAATCTTGTTTGAAATAGTCTGCAGTCTTACTATCAAAGCACGATAATTCTTTGGTGGGAAAAAAATACTTACACTCAAGGCAAACAATTAAGTCAGATGAGTAATTTAAAAAAATAAAACAATGTTGTTTGTATACCTGAATTTCTGTCTGAACTGTGTCTTGCAAAATAGTTTGGATTGGTAGCATTTAAGAAGAGCCTTATCTTTTAAGATGGTCTTTAGCCTCCAAAAGAAACCTTAAAGAGCTTTCTTGGTCACGTAATTTCTCCAAGTGTCTTGTTCTGGCTCCAGGCTATGAATTGGTGTATCTTGGATCAACTGAAATCTTAATTCCCACCACTGTAATTGCGTCACATTTTCAAAAACACCAACATCTGAACTGAATTTGGGCATTGACCAAGACACCAGCATTAGAACCTCAGTCAAATTAGGTGCTCACCTGAGGCCTGACCTGCCTGTTGGAACATGCCGTGTTTAAATTTGGGGCTTTATTCACAAATAGATGCTTATATCAAGGTTCATTTCACAGTGCCTGATGCTGTGACAGTAAGAATTCCTCTTTATGGAGATTGTTGATTGTACTAACCCGAGTCTGCAATACATGTGTTTGAAAGTAATATCACTCTCCATCACTGAACGAGTTCTGAATTCCAAGAAAATACCTCTCCTTCATTGCATTTTTTTTCTTCTCAAACATACTTACCAAGTATTTTATTTAAACTCTCTTGTTTTCATTTTCTCTAAGTTGTTGTTGAGCTCCCCTGTTTGAGATACAAAGTGTGCAGGGAGAAGTAATATCTCTCGTTAGAAAACTAACATTCAGAAAAAATCAGACAAGTTTCTAGGCATTCAAGCTCTCCTTGAGTATTCCCCAACACTCATGCAGTCTTCTCAGCTCTATCACTAGGTCTAGAAAAGGTATTGCTCTTCCTACCTAACCTTTTGTGAGTGTACTTGTATTATCAGGACTACAAGAACATTATAAAACTCTTTTAGTCTTTTGCATTTTTGCACTTTTTCAACCTGTTGAGGGCTCAAGCCCTCACAGTGCTCCTTCATATGTCCAAACCCAAAGGATGATCTCTCACTGCCATCCAAACCATGTCTCTCACGTCCTTGTGTAAATGCCCAGTCTGAACATCACTCCTGGGGATAGCTGGTCTTACTCAGGGGATCCTGAGAAGGATCCAGTGTGGTTAATGCTAGCACCCATCTTATATCTGCACTTTAGTTGTTACTGAAGTATTTCACCTTAGAGTCAGTTCCCAAGCACTTTATCTAGTCCAAAGTAAAAGGAATGTTCTTTTAAATTCCTCTGGAGAGACCGTGTTCTGTCCCTCTGATTTAAGCAAATTTATGTCATTGGCTGTTCCTTAATCATCTTTTTTTTCCATTTCACGCAAGTTCTCTTTATTGTTTGTCCTTTTTTGCTTGCCATCTAAATTAAACCTTTGCTATTTAAATGCCTCCATTTCTTTAAGGTTCTCACTAAAATGATGGTGTATCTTCCCCACATCTTCTAAAATAATGAAGCGACAGATGACTCAGTAGACTTGATATCATAGTCCAGAGCTACAGCCTGAAAATCCCTGTCTCAATGATGGCTCTGTGGTCAGGCTGATGCTAATTTGATGTACTTAGTTAATATATGTTTTTAGAAATGAACCATCAGAAGGAAATTGAGCACAATTACTGGCTACTGCACAGTGTAACCTTAGTAGTTATATTCAGGGGAGACATGGGAAACAAATTTTATTCATCCCAGTTATATGACCCTGTCCTGAATGTGTTTTAAATGCTACCTAGCTTCTTTACATCCCCCATTGTGTCAGGAAATAATATTGTGCCTGGGCTTCACGCAGAGTTTAAATGACTTTTAATTCTACTCTTCCCTTAGAAGAGGCACAAACCAGGTTTAATGTTCCTGAAGTATAGACTGGTGTCTTTGGTAAATTCTCTCAACTCCGAGGTAGACAGATGAGAGATACTCTTCAGGAACTGTAAGAGGTGGTTCCAGATTATAGATGTCTTGGGAGTGGAAAGAATTGAGTTTATTGGCAAGGTACACCCCAAGCTCCACGACCATTGAAAACAGCACTTTTAGATGATTATGATTATGATGGTGATTATTACCTGTCTTAATTAACCCTATTGCTTCTCCACATAGGCATGAACGCTTTACAATTACAGAATTTGGCAACTTTAGCAGCCGCAGCAGCCGCCGCCCAGACCTCAGCTACCACCACCAATGCAAACCCTCTCTCCACAACGACTGGTGCTCTGGGAGCCCTCACAAGTCCCGGTAAGAGCAGAGTGCCTGCTTTCAACTCACAAGCATGGCAGTCGAGGGGAAGATGGTCGTTAAAATGCTGATTCCATGTTGTGTCTTAAGTTCCATGCTCATGTAAATTGTGAAGAACCTTTAATAGCTGAATACATTTTTGTTGCTGTTATTTTTAAGCAAATAACTGCTTTTTTGAGTGGTCCAGTGTGGGCATGTTCACCTTTCCAGATTCATTTCAGGGGCCATTAAAGCCTAATAGACCCATCTTACAGAACTCTGCGTGAAAATTACACTTGCATGGGAAACTTAAGATAAAATTAACTTTTCACAAAAAATTCAGAACATGACCAAATTCTTCCCATCCAAAGGAAAATCAGCTGGGGTGGTTCTTTTTAATCCCCAAGATACTGATGTTTGATTCCCAGTACATGCACATATTGCCTTTAGCCTTCATGAATTTTTGTGAAGTCCTTTTATATTTTCCTTCTCTTGCTGGATCTTGATTGAGCTTTCTTCTGGTCCTGAGTACACAGTTACAGAAGTGATATCAGATGCACAAGGAATACACAGCCAGATTCTGACTTCATTACACTAAGCAGAAGCCAGATTTATGGAGGGAAAAGGGACAGGATAAGAGGTGGAGGTACCTCCATGACCACCATGTGGACTTCCAGCCATTCATGTCTGATGTCCGCAAAACCTTAGAGAGAAACTGGGGCAAATTCAGACTTAGGTAACACTTCAGGAGCACCAGAATCCACAGAGAGAGATGTTGATTCAGTGTAGTTACTCTGGGTTTGCAGTGATGTAGCTGAGTAGAGAATCTGGCCGCTTGTTGTTACATAAAGGCTGCAGGGTGTAATTATTTGCATCATGAAGTGTGCTTATTGCTGTTCTAAAAAACATTCATATTATTTTAGACACCACTAAAGAACATTTGCGTTTTATCTTGTTTAAGTGTGTATTTATCCCCCATGAAAAAGTAATTCATGGCAAACAGTTTGAGCTCATCAGTAAGGAAAACAGTCTTCACTGCACAATTGAACTGGGACAGAGTGTGGTGCTGGGTGTTAGTGCTGTCCAGAGCTCCCATTATATTACAGTTTTATTGTTTGTTTGGGACAGAGGTTAAATGGAAAGAAGCTTGGCTAATACTAAGTTTGTGCAGAATTTTCCTGTTTTGTGGCATGAGCCTCATCTCAACCTAAAAACGATATTCATTAGCAACATCTCTGAGAAGCAGGTTGGGTGAAAATAATTTTGACTTGCTGATGTATTTCTTTCAAACCTGAACAATCTCTTCCCTCTGTCCTGGTGCTGGGACTTAACACTTTGCAAAAGACTATTCCCAGTGTCAGTGTTTCCATGTTAACACCTGTCTAAATGCCACCCATTTATAGAAGCAAAAATGTTGCATTTCATGCATGCTCTGTGACATCTCTGCAGTTTAGCTGATAAATGTTTGAGCAGCCTTGTCCTTCCAAGACACACACAACATATCTTGACGCATACTGACAAGACTTCTCAATGCACTGCACTGTGGTGCAGGGGGGCTGGAAATCAGCTCCCTTTTTCTTTGCTGCTCTGCAGCAAAGTGGCACCAGAATGTTCCTGTTGTGCACTTTGTTTTGCCATGTACACACAGAACTTGGATTCAACCTTAAGACCCACATTTCTCTCATTCCCTCTCCAACACAGTCTTCTTATCCAGCCTGTCTGACCTGCTGTTCCCTTTTGACCTGATCTTGAGGCTCCTTGAGTACCTAGAAGGTTGTTTTATCTGATGTCCAGGTCTGCAGAGGCCCATGGTAGACAGGTGCTTCCACTGGGCTGGGCAGATATATCTTGGGGCAACTAGAGCTTCCTGTTGCTCAGGTGGTATGGTAGAGCAGATACCAAGGGTTTTTCCAAAGAGATTCATGATTTTGGCTAGCACATTGAACTTGTGTTATTTTCAAAAAATTCTGGACCTTTAGCCTTTCAAATAGTGTATTCAGAATGCCAGTTGCCTTTGAAAGTCTTATAGATGGCACCTGTACACATGTGTTTCTAATATTAGACAGCTTGAAAAATCTCTAATAGGTCCACTGACCTATTTATGTTGCACAACCAACCTAAAATCAAGCCTTGTTAAAACGTTCTTCAGTTTAACATTCCTTATCTGGTTCCACATTCTCCACCCTATTACAGATTTTGTAAACCTGAATAATATCTTCAATGATTCTTCTCTGCTCCATGGAAAATGAATTTAGTTTGATAAAACTTTTCACAGTAGCTCAAAGTGTTTCCACTAAAACTTGAAATATGTTGGCAGAAAACATTTAAGTCTGCCTTTCAATGTGTGAATGTTTGGAGGCCTTAAGGGTATTTTTTTTGGTCTAGTTTCCCTTTAATAGAACACTTCAGTTTGTTGTGTTTCATAAGTGTAAATTATTTTGTCTGATTTCAAAGTCTGTGCTAAGCTCAGGAAGAAATGTTTATGTCTCTCCAGATAATGCATTAAATTACTATTTCTTAGTTGAGAAAAATAGCCCAAATTTGGGGCAGTTCAGAGGTAGATGCTTAAATTTAATCCTTTTCTTGATGTTGTTAAAGGCAAAATACTGCACAGAATGGAGATGGGCATAAGTGTGTACTTCCAGTATGCCTTGAACCATGGCAGCCACATAAATCATATCCATGTTTCTTCCCAGATATATCTCCCCTGAATATCTCCCCTGAATCAATCTTTGACCAAGAGCTCTTGTTCTGTCCTTTGTGAACATGTGTCATAAGAGCCCCAAAAGATGGTTGTTTCAGTTAAAATTCATCATGAAGCTTAATTTTAGATAGATAGGATTTAGCAACCATCAGTGCACCATGCCAGTACAGAGGAGACAGTGGTCAGGCCAACTTCAGTGCATTGGCAACACAGAAAAATAGGCCAGGAAGTGAGGAGCCAGCAGGACATCTGATATTTGAGGCTTTCCAAACAAATTAAACTCCAATGATCTTTCTCTCATACATTCTGACTAAATAGCTTTGACCGCAAGAGAGTCTAAGGACACTCGTTCTCCTCCATGTGCTAAATACTTTCTCTTAAGCTTGAAAGAGTATTCATTCAGAAAGAACAGAGACAATACAATCCCCCAAACTATTAATTTTTTTATAATTGTAAATTTATAATTTCAATTTTGCATACCCATGGAAGTGTCTCCCTACAGCATTGTTAGAAATGATTTTTTAAAAGCCTTTGCTTAAAAAAACATGAAAGATTAAGCTTTCATTTTAGTAAAAATCCCCTCAGGCAATAAATAGGTTCTTTTGTCTCTTGGCCCTGGAAAAAAAATTTAAATGGTTTAAATTGCCTATGGTTAAAGTAACTGTTTCTTGCAATTATCAGATGGTAGTGAATAAAAACTAAAATGAAATCATGAAAGACTAAAAACCAGGTAAATGCATATTCGTCTTTCATGAGTTTCTCATGGGTCTTTTGAAGACTCATTTAATCATCTTTCTTGTCTTTTATTTTGATATGATAATTGTTTCCTTTATTTACTTTAATCACCTCTATTTAGTTAATTAATTCTTCACTTTATTTTCATTTCACTTGCTTAGGATACTTTTTCTGTTTTAAAGACAGGTACCAGTAATATTTCATACTGTTTTAGAGGCAGGTACCTGTAGTATTCCGTAACACAAGGATTTGGGCTGGGGTAGCTTTTATCTGACTCCAGCTTTGTCTCATCCAGTTTGTCTCAGTTCCCTTTGGGTGGGGACCTGGAAGTTTGCATTTCTTGTTAACTGGGAGGGGATTTTGGAGGGACTACCTCAGCTGTAGGTGTCCACACTGTAAATATCCCAGTTTGGGCAGGATGAATCCCAGCTGAGTGTCAGGAACCTTATTCTCTCCTCCAGAGACTGTCCGTGACACATCCTGTAAATGGATCGTCGAGCAAAGAGCTCACAGACAGGCTGCTGTTCCAGGGCCTGGAGAGATTCATTCAGGGTTCATTCAGTGGGTGGTGAGAATGTCTGGAGGTGAATGTGAAGGAGGGACATATAAACTCAAGATCAAAGTATCCGTCTCTAACACCGTCTGACATTTAATTTCCCTCAGTTGACCCACTACCCTAATTTTCCCTAGGGTAATAATGTGTATTCTGACTGTCCTGGGTGGTAAAACGTGGACCACTCAGAGCAGGTTGGTGAAAGCCATGTGCAGTCAAGGTCTGAGTATCTCCAAGGATGGAGATTCCACAGCTACTGTGAGCTCATTTCAATTTTGTTTCTTCAAATTCACACATAAATGTTTTTTACAGTACCCACTAGGAAACCCCTACTATGTGTAAATGAAGAGACGAAACATCTAATAATATATACAAATTTATCTGCATGAACATACACAATATAATTTCTGAGCTGTGGGGGGATAGAATTGCTAAACCAGAAGCTAATTCAGTTTCAGACTTAGGAGCCTTCATTTTCCATGACATTTTCATGATTATTTGATTCTCTAAACTATTATTTATTCACACAGCTGAACAAGCTATTCATGCTTCAGTAAAAAACTCTTTAGGTTTATCTGTTGTGTAAACCTAAGAGGAAATATTTCAGAAAAAAAAAATACTGATAGGGTAGAAAGTGAGAAAGTGAGACTTTTTTCCTTTAATGACCTCTTAAAATCCAGCACAGCTTTTGTCATATTATATCAGTATTCAGCCATTAACTCTTAACATTGAAAAAAAGAATTTCTCCTAAGCACAAAGGTCTAAAAATACTCATTTTCAGACAGATGCTGACATTGAAGAATAACAGTCCCTAAAAAAGGAGGACTGTGAAGTATAGAATAAACTGAAAAAGAAAAAAAATTACACAGCCTTTCCTGTAAGAATTAATTCCTTCTTTCCCTCTGCTCAAAGCAGAGAATTATCACTTACAGCTATCATCCGTGGCTCATTATTTTCTCTGCCCCCTAATCTCATATGAAGATTGTCTTTTTTAGTTGAAGGTGTTCATGTTGTGAGCACAATTGTTGAAATGGTAGAGATTTTACAGAATATACAAGATGCTTCAGCTGAGAGGCAGTGAAGAATGTTCAAATATCCATTCTTAGAAGATTTGTTTTTTGTTCGCTTCAGTACAATACGTTTTTCTCCAATCAGTGGCACAAGGCTGCCACCGTGACATTTTGTTAGAGGCCAGTACACCCACTGAGATAGTTGTGATTTGCTTCCAGGATGATCCAAAAATAACCCTACCAGTAGGTGTGTAGGAAGGTCTGACAGTTTGCTAAAGACTGAATTGAAGTAGATGTTTCATGTTGGAAAAGATAGGTTTAAAATGCAGAATGGCACTCGTTGTTCTGTAGTACAAATTGATTATTTTTGTGCCATTTCATGTGGAATTAATGCATGTTCCATTATTGTAAAATCATTTAAAATAAGCTTTATTATTTTGTAGAACACAGAAAACTTCCCTAGTATCATTTTCCTTATTTTTAGGTTAAAGATACAGTTGATAAATATAAGACATAGCTTAAATAAATATTTAAAAATACGGTGTATGTACAGTACACACACTTAAACAACCCAAGAGTATGTTTTTAATTTTTGTATTTTAGTTATATAATTAGCATTGTTACCTTAGTGCTTGGAGGACAGAGAATTTCAATGCCTTAACCCTGATCTCAGCACCAATATTTTAAAAAAATATGTTTTCAAGGAAGCTATGGAAGAAAATCTTGCCTTAGCACACCCACTTCCCTGTGCCTGTTATTGGACTGCATAGTTCAAGGAGATTTGTGACAGGACAAGTATATTTCTGAACTGTTGTGTGTCAGCTGATCTTACCCACATGGTGTTAAGTTTCTGAGTCTGTGGTTAGGCTGCTAAATAAGTGAATTGATGTTGACTGCTCTTAGTGGCCAGAGATTATGCTGCTTCTTGGAGAGATATATTGGTACTAAGCCCATCTAATCATTAGGTCACCCTTAAGCAGGCATGCAAGAACAAGTTAGAGCCAAAAATATGTATTTTTGACCAATATTTGTATTTTTAATAATGCTTCAATAAGTCTTAAATAATTAAAGACGAAAAGAGTGGGAATTGTGGCTAAGAAGCTCCCAGAGTCCCAGTACAGTAAAAGGAGAGGTGATGGATTCGTATGGAGCCCCCCTGGAACAGCACTGTCTCTCCCTGGTGTCCTCATTGGAAAAATGAGCTGGTGATAACCTGAAGGATGCTGATGGCAGCAGACAGGCCATCAGTTTGCTGGGACGACCTGTTTGCATGTTGGTCCCTTAAAATGTAACAGGTCTTTGTACATTCTCCTCTCAGAAGGGTTTCTGCGTAGGTGCATCAGTGCAGCCTGAAGGATCTCAGGGAGGTTCAGGTGCTGAATGGGCTCAGGGTGGGCCAGAACTGCTTTGTGAAGCAGTGTGAGGCTACCTGACAACTGCAGGAGTCATTTTGGCAAAGCTCCTTATCTGTTTTAGAATCAACATTATCAATTTATGAATTTTTGGCACAGAAATCTCCAGCTGTTTCCTCAGAATTCCATAAATACCGAAGGACAGAAACATGTGGATATTTTCAGTCAAGCATTGTGCTAGTTAATTCTTTTAGGTTTGTTTTTTTCTTTTAGGAAGCAGCATACAGTACTAAACCATGGATTAGTAGGATCTAATTCAACAGGAGACATGTTTGTTTTTTAAACATTATTACATTATCATCTTCCTAAAGTATTAAATCCATTGCCTTAGCACATTTCAGGATTTACTTTGCTTGCAGTATACAAATAACACATATAATACATTATACTTTGTAAGTGTCTCTCTACCCCACTCTTAATCTCTATTTCAAGCTACAAGAATCCCAGTTTGTAAAAAAGAGCTGTTTTTCTTTCTGTTGGAAGCGCTGTTTGAAGTTCATTCAGGGTTGCTTTCTACTAAAGAAAGATGATAGTATCAGCTTGCCTACACAGGTAGAAATGTGAGCTTACGTGTAATATATCTTACAAGAAGTTACAAGCCCAGATAATGCTGCAGTTCATAATACCCAGGAAATAATGTAAATCTTAGAAAAACTCATGCATTTGAAGGAGCTTTCGACTACTGCCAACACTGTTCCTTCAATCCTTCTGGATTGTGTGTGTGTCCATGGATACTCCTGATCTGTTTCCCTAAGGCAGAATAATTAGAATTAATAGTAAAAAAATAATAATTTAAAAAATCTTAATTTTATTCTACTATTTATTATTATTAATGTCTTAACCTAATTGTTTTAACATTCTCTCAAAAGAACTAGTTGCTTGAATATGTGGCTACTGAATTATTTTATGCAATGGCCAAACAAAAATATCTCCAACAATTGCATGTGTTTAAAAAAACAAATAAAGTAAACCCTCGACTGCCTTTGCTGTTTGCAGAACAAAAATGTGCAATATGGATGAAAAGAACCAGTGTCACAGTGAACTAAATATGACTTTACAAATGTTCTGCAAAGGAGCTGGCTGAGTAATTTTACATGAGGCAAGATAATCCTTGAGTTCCGCAGCTCCCAGGGGTGAACAACTGCATTTTGTGGATGTGCTATTGCAATAAGGTTGTGCTTGCACACCCCACTTAGAAACCCATCTGCCATGGAAATAATTGCATGCACCTTCAGGATTCATAAGTCCTTTAACTACAAACTCAAATTTTCAGTGTATAGTTTAGCTCATCTCTATTCTAAAATACCATGGATAGGACTCCTAACTGTCTGAAGGAAACAAGTCTTTTAGAAACATCTTGTTGCAATGGAAAGACAAACACCTCCCAAGGACTGTTTACCTGATCTTAAGACAGATATATGAGAGAGTTGAAAAAGAAGATGAATCAGACCATCCTCTCCTGTGTACTAGAATTTGAATTGGCATATATGCATGTGGTAAGCACTTGCAGAACAAAAACATTGCTTACTTTGAGTGATAGCCTTGGACTCCGCTGACACTCTTTTACGTTTTTTTTTAATGGAGAGATGCTACTGCGTGATGTTTGTCAATGCTTAGGGCTGAAAGTGTGTCAAAGGTGTTGTAGGCACACTGAGGGCAGCGTGAAGGAACCTGTACTCCAGGCGGGAGATCCTGGCCTCGAGTAGAGCCTTCTTGATTTTAGGTCAGAAATTCTTTGGGAAGTGATTTTTAAGTGGCTGTATTCTGAAGTGGCTCCACATGGAGGTCATTTCAGCATCAGGGCACACATCTCGGAACAATAGCCTGCTCCAAATTGTGTGAGATAGCTGTAATAAACATGAGAGCACAGCTGGAAGTTCCCTGTAGAAATGGCTTTGATGTGAACTCAGTGGTGCTTCAATGAGCACAGCCACAGCCCTTGGCCCCACCGAGTAAAACAGAGTCATAAGTGCTCAGTAATTCTTCTTTGTTTTGTTCATATTGTGGTGATTCAATTTGGTTTGATTTCAGTTAGAGTTGGAAATATCTGATGGTCAGTTTAACTCAAGCCAGTCCACTGTGCATTATTATTGTATTCCCGAGCCTCTCTAAAGTACTTCCCACCCAAAACCAAAGGCGATTCCTCATTGGGGTGTGCTGGGGAGAATGCACAAGATGTTGCAGGCACAGTATTGAGGTACAACTTGTAGTTTATTCTAGAGGTGGATGGTCTTCACTGAGCAATGCATTTCAACAAAACAGAAGCATCAATGTGGAATTGGCCCAGAATATTAACGTGTTTTTTTACTCTCTCTCCATCAAAATATCATAGGAAAATGTGCCCTTAAACACCAAGATTCACAAAACCAGCCTAGCTTCACAATCAATAAACCCTTGTTTGTTAAAATCCCTTCTGCTAGATAGATAGGTTTGGAGGAAAGTTATGGAACAGAGGACTAGAACACTACAAAAATAACCAGCTAATAAGTTTGTCTGCTATACCTGTAGTACCTTTACATGCTGTTTTCTCCTCCTTCTTTGCACTGCTGTGAAAGGTCTGTGGTGTAGACACTGTAATTTCATAACAATCATAAATGTCAAGTTAGGTGTTAAGATAAATAAGTGATTAAAGTGAGTGTCCCTGATTTTCACTTCTCCCAAGCTTTCTTAGCTCTCAAAAACCCATGCAGTGCTGAATAGCATGGATTTATGAGCCTGAAGTTATTCTCCCATTGTTGAAGACCTTGGCTTCTGAATTTGCAAAGAATTTGAATGAATTGGTTCACCTCTTCATGTTTTCTGGTTTCTTTATTCTTGTATAAGTCAATGTTCACAAAGGACTTCGTAAAATATAAAGCTGTTTTCAGCAAGCCAGAACCAGAAGGATCACCATGGGGAAAGACTCCTCTCCCTCTCCCTTCTCTGTCATGCTTGCTCTCATTTGCACATGCATGCACACAGTTGAAAAAAAAGACCAGATGTTGAGTGCATGGCTCTCTCCCTTCCTCCTTTGCTCACTGCTGCTTCTCTTTCCCTGTTCCTTGAGAAGATATGGACAATCTTTCATGAGCACAGTTCACCTGTGAGTAATGAAGAAGCAGAGGGACACTGACTGATTAGAGAAAGGCTGTGATATTGGTATATGTCTTTCTATATTGTCATTCTTGTTTCCCCTGACTCTTTCCTGCTCTCTTGCTTTTCTGGTGCTCTTTCCCTGGAGTGCATCTGTCACTTTTATTTTATCCTATCCAAGCACAAGCAGAGCACTTAAACTTACTAGAATCTTCCTTTTCTGACATGTCAGACAGCACTTCCGAGATACCAGAAAATATGCAAGTTTTTACTTCTTTCTCCATACCAATGGCAATGTGTTTGTCAGAGGACCT
The DNA here is from genome assembly GCA_014706295.1 of Lycocorax pyrrhopterus obiensis. Classification (NCBI taxonomy): domain Eukaryota; kingdom Metazoa; phylum Chordata; class Aves; order Passeriformes; family Paradisaeidae; genus Lycocorax; species Lycocorax pyrrhopterus. Next base: position 5,894,612 of record JACSVZ010000015.1, read on the forward strand.
TATGGAAAATACTCCTCTCCAGACCAGGAAAATCTATCTCACCTTTGCCAAAATTTGCCCTGAGAAATAGAACCAGTGCCTGCTGGTACTGCTGGCAACGGGGAGACCACCAGTTTGTGCAAGGGTGAATACTCGGATTGGCTGGAGATCACCGCAAAGGGCAGACAATTTAATGCAAATCACACATGCTAGTTAGATTAGAATACTTATGAGCCCGAGTGAAAGGCCAACTGCATCTTCTTCTAGCAAAAATATTAAAATGCCCCCGTTTTTCCACCTCCCCCACTAGATTCACCACAAGAATAAATTAAAACTTGGAGGTGTGGTTATTATCACAGAATAATTAGACCCCATGGGATTAGAGACACTCAACGTTTGCTAATGCCTCTGGGTTGTGATTATCTAATAATGATGATGCCTCTGTCATTGCTTAATTATTCTTCCCCTTTAAAATGTTCCTTCTGCAGTCAGAGCCAGTAGAATGTGCTCATTTCAGCCAGATACACCACTGCAAATTCCTGAGAGCAATGTCATATGGGCACCATGATTGACTTGCCCGCTTCTCCCCCACACCATGTTTATAATCCTCATTTCATAAGCTCCAGCATTACTATATTTGAATCATTCCGCTTTTCTATAAGACATTTCATTTGCGTGTTTAGAAGAAAACTCTGGGGCCTCCATCTCTTCAAAACAACCAGTTGGTGTTAGTGCTGCATAAAGAGAACACACCTTAATCAATTGACCTTAAATGTATAAGATCAGATCTGTCCAGAATCCCTCCTAATTCCAGGCTGGTGGTCCAGACTCCCAGCTACATAAGAGCCTCCTACAGCTGGATGCCATTCTTCTCTGTTTAAGAGAGTACCACCACCAAACTAAGATATTATAAACCAAATTCGGGAGCTTTGCACAGACTTTGTCCAACACAACTAAACTTTGCCCAATATCTTTAGTCTTTCAGTCAGGCCAGCAGGTGTTCCTCATGTTTAGATACAGTTTTCAAGATGCAGTTCCAAACATCATTGGTTTTTGCAACAAAAGATTAGAAAGAAAACAGAGAACGCAGCCTTAATCTGATTATCCTTAAATCCAGTGTTGTCTCTTAGCTTTATTATCCCTCTTGGACTAAGCAAGGGACAAAGGCATATTTTGTTTACCCAAGAGATTTTGTGTACTAAACAAAGATTTTAAATTCAGCTGGCTAAAATTAGAGATTTCTACTTTGGGTTTAATATTTCTTTTTCTTTTGTTCTTATAATTCTCTTACAAACTTACAATTTTTTTTCTGTCACTGACTGAGGAGCTGTTAGAAATATTGTTTTTTCTTTTCTTTTTTTTACTGCCTTTACTCTCTTTGTATAATTTCTTTATATCCTTTCTTTACGTTCTTCTACTGTGATTTTATTTTCTGTTGCACATTGCTGAATCTAAGAGGAATCTAAAACCTCAAGGCAAAACCCAAGGTCAGAACTTCCTTTTGTTAGGTGTAGATTGGGCCCTGGAAACCTCACCCACACAGTGTCGTTGTGGCAGCCTAAAATCAAAACCCCAGATGAGAGTTAAGTGGAATATTCAATGTCAACCTCTGTTTCTGTAAACAGACCCAGGACCAGAAACCAGTTCTGCTGTTCAGTTTTCAACACATCTTCATTCTTCAGCCTTCTTTCATTCTGCCTTGGTGTGAGCTGACTTTCTCTTCTTTTCTCCTACACTGCTCTAATTCCCATAGAATAATTGAGGTTGGAAGGTCAGTCGGGACGTCTGTAGCCCAACTCCCTGCTCATGTGAGATCAGGTTGCTTAGGGCTTGATTCAAACAAGTCTTAAAAACTTCCAAGGACATGGATGGAGCAATCTGGGTAATCTGTTCCAGTGCTTGACAATCCTCACAGTACAAATGTTTTTAATTATATTTGAACTGAACCTCCCTTGTTTCAATGTACTTCTCCTCTTCCCACCATGTACTATTGCTCTATCTAGTGGATAGCAGACCTCCTTTTAAGCACTGGGAGGCTGCTTTAGGTTCACCTGGAGCCATGTCTTCGCCAGCCTGAACAAGCCCAGCTCGTTACAGGATGAGTGCTGGAGCCCCTGACCAACTTGCTGGCCTTCCACTGAACTTCCTCCACCTGATCAATGTTCTCCTTGCAATGAGGAGCCCAAATCTGCATGTCGTATTTAGATGTGATCTAACAAGCACTGAGTAAAGAGGAAACTTGAATCTCCTGGCTCATCTCATATTCCACAGTCCAGGATGCTGTTTGCTCTCTTCGCTGCCAGTGAATGCTGTTGGCTCATGTCACCTCCCACCAAGACCCCCACAGGTCCTTTTCAGCAAAGCTTCTCCCCAGCTCATCCATCCCCTGCTGTGTTATTGAAAGGGATTATTCCTCCCCAGGTGCAGGACTTTGCATCTATCCTTATTAAATTTCATGAGTTTTATGTTGGCCAGTTCTGCCCATCTGAATCCCTCTGAATGGCAGCCATTTAGTCAGCACCTGTGTAAGTCAGATCCATTTTATCTGGCCCTTGGAGTCAGTGAGCTTAGGAAGGCAGTAGAAAACAAAAAATACACCCAAATTCGGTACAAGAAAGAGGATTCTGGACTTAGACAACTGCCAATGCAGATCTGACATGAGTGTCTCCCAAAAGTGAACGTTTTCTCTGCAACTTCTCATGCTTAAAGTCATAGAGATGCTAAACCTAAAATTAGTGGGCAATATTGATCCCTGCTGCACTACTACTTTGTCTTAACGGGAGCAAAAGAAGTACTTTGAACACTGAGTTATTTAAACTCTCCATTAAGTGAAACAACAAGAACAAAGTTGAGGTTCACAGGTGAGTGGTGGTAAGAAAGTGGCTGATATCAGAGTAAACATTGAGCTTCCTGTTGTGCCATGCATTCGCAGTGACAGGCAATTGTGAAGTGTAACCAAGGGCTGCCTAAAGGAAAGTGTCAGCAGGGCTGACACAGTTTTACCATTGTGGTTCTCTGTGTGCAGAGTCCCAGCATAGTTAAGCCAGTCTTGGAGCTGCCCTGAAGCCCTGCAGCACCAGAAATGTGGTTCTGCTCCAGAAACATTATAGCTGCTCTTCACATGGATGGGGTTGGCAAGGTGTACAGCAACTCTCCATGCCTGCAAAGAGCTGAAGCTGCCCTTGCTCTTCTTTGCCCATTCTCTCTGTTAGTCCTGCCCTGCAACCAAAATAATGTTTGCAATAAGAAACTTCACTTAAAATGTTTGTAATGCCTCATGTGCTTAATATCTTACTCCAAGAGTTGCACTTTGTGAATCATTTCCAGACAGGATGCTCATGTTGGAAGAGGAGGAAGGGAACAGGACATGGTGGAGAGGAATGGAGAAGTGCAGTTTACACTGCCCATAAATAGTGCCAAATTAGCACTTATAGCAGGGAGTTTCCTTCCAAGAGATTTGGGGCTTTTTGTGGTATAGAACTTTGCTGAGAAGTCATTGAAATTCTTTTTTTGCTTAGACATTTACCAAAAAAATTAAGGAAAGAATGAGGTTGACTACATGCTGCAAACAATGTCTCTGCTAAATCATAGTGGCACATGTGATTGGAATAGGTCCTTTCCTTCAGTGCAACAGTGAGAGGGTGGCTTACCTAGTGCTTTGTCCTCAGGCAGCCCTCCCGGACCCTGCCCTCCACTGAGGGAAGAGGATTTCTGAAGATGATCTGAGGGCTGCAGCACCTCTCCTCTGAGGAAAGGCTGAGGGAGTTGGGGTTGTTCAGCCTGGAGAAGAGAAGGCTCTGGGGAGACTGCTGCAGCTTTTCAGTACTTAAAGTGGGCCTGCAAGAAAGACACGACAAACGTTTTCGCAGGGTCTGTAGAAATAGGACACAGGGTGATGTTTTTAAACTAAAAGAGGGTAGATTTAGACTATATACAAGGAAGAAGTTTTTGTTTTGAGGGTAGTGAGACACCAGCACAGGTTGCCCAGAGAGGTGGTGGATGCCACATCCCTGTAAACAGTCATGGTCAGGTTGGATGGGGCTTTGAGCAATCTGATCTGGTTGAAGATCGCTCACTGCTCATCTTTAAAGATGCCTTCCAAGTTAAACCATTCTCTGATTCTATGATTCATTTTATAAATTGACCCTGAGATATGAGGGGGGTGGGATTTGCCCAAGGCTGTACTACAGACAAACATAGGTCTGTGGTTTCAGTATACCAAGAAGCTCTACCAATGGCACTCCTTGGTCTGAGGTGCAGCAAGTGAACGGGCCTGACAAAAATGTGCCTGTGCCTCCAAGATACACCTTTCTAAGAGACAAGGCAGCAACTGTGAAGAAGCAGAAAGTCTTGCAACAAAAATCATAGCGATTGCTTTATCCAGGGCAGCACAAGAAGTTTGAGGGAAAACTGGTAAAGGCATCAGTAGCATCTGGTAGTTGAGCTCATCTGCATGCTCTTCAGGGCAATTCAGCCCAACCTGAAATAGAAATCTAAAGGTAGGGTGTCTGAATTGGAGGTCTTTAAATCTCAGAGACAGTCTAGTTTTCACTAGACCAGCTTAAACTAATAACGAGGCTGCCAAAGGTGGAGAAATTAATTCCATCCACAGTGTGTGTAGCAAAGCCAGAGAAATATTTACACATCATTGCCTTTCCTAGTTGTTGTTGTCCTGAATCTAGTTTTCCAGCTCAGGCAAATCCAGATGATGTAAATCAGTATGAGTCTATTGACATAAGCTAGACAAAAGAATGGCCAAAAGTTTCTATGCTAATTCCTGTTATTTTTCTAGGTTGGAATAATTTTTAGGAATTGTGTTGAAGTGTTATTTAAATTAAAATTTAAAAGAGAAATGGCTCATTGCTAGTTCATATTTCTGTTTAAAAAAAAAAGAATTCACTGACCTAAAAGGTGTTATAGCGATTTACAGGCAGAAGTAAATGTTTTGAGAACATTTGAAAGTGCCAGCTCCTTCCAGCCTTAAAAATCTCCATGAGTGCAACATTACTAGTTAAACACAAATACCTGTATTGCATAGAGCAACCACTCCAAACAAGAATGTCTTCTCTGTATCAAAGAGAACTCTGTCAAAGAATATATTAACCAAAGGCCAAGTTTCTTGGCTTGAAGCTTGAAGCTGATAGCGAAAAAAAATTTGATCAGTTAAACATAGGAAGTACAATAAGGCGAGGGGCAGGCACTGCTCTGTTCTCTGTGGTGACAGTGACAGGACCAGAAGGAATGGCCTGAAGTTGTGCCAGGGGAGGCTTAGGTTTGATATTAGAGAAAGGTTCTTCACCCAGAGGGTGGTTGGGCTCTGGAACAGGCTCCCGAGGGAAGTGGTCACAGCACTGAGCCTGACAGAGTTCAAGAAGCATTTGAACAATGGTCTCAGGCACATGGTGGGATTCTTGGGGATGGTCCTGTGCAGGGCCAGGAGCTGGACTCGATGATCATTGTGGATCCCTTCCAACTCAGCATATTCTGTGAATGTTCTGGTGTGCAGGCTGGCGGGAGTTGTGATTTTTTTTTTTTTTTTTTCATTTATTTGGTGTCAGAGGAACCTGCAAAACCCAATTTATAAATTATGTAGGTAGCCAATCTATTTTTGTCTTCTGGACAACTAAAAGACATAAATATAGAAAGTATTCCGACAGTGAATTATTCTTCCTTTGCCATTACTCTGAGCATTTGTGGAGCCTGAGAGTTTTGCTGACACAAGAGAGTTATACAGGTTCCCCCAAAGTAGTGCAGTCATTTGCTGTTACCACAAGGCATGTGATTTTTCTTCTTTCCCTTCAGTTTAATATATGTTACAATTTTTTAGTTGAAAGGAAGTAGAAAATGGCAAAGGACAGGAGAATCATAGTCCTTGTCTCTAGATGGATTTCAAAGTATTCTGGGAGCACATGAAGTAAAACTTTCAGCTGGTCTAAGCCTTCACACTTGTCTTGTAGGACCTTTTAACTTTTGTTTCATCTTCCTTTAGCTTTGGGCACAAGCCATACCATTGTTTCATCTGTTGCTTTTATATAGCATTTTGTTAGAAATTTTCACCTCTCTTAATATCTTGGACCTTTTATAGCCCTTTTATGGTAGTATTTTAGCTCATCACTGTCTTTGTCTTCATTTCAGAGATGCAGGTCTCAATCAATTAGTGTGGAGTGTCACAGGAAACTTCATGCAAAAGGTGCTTGATCTCTCCAACCACCCTAAAAAAAGGAGGTCCCTTCATTTCTGTTCACCCCCTGTTCAATAAGATAGTGGAAACCACACAATGTGTTCAGTCTCTTTCTCCTCAAGGAAATATTAAGCCAAAGAGGAAAGAGCATTGTCCCGCTGCATCTAAGGGAGATCATTGCTAAGCAGAAGAAATACCACAACAACATAAATACTGGTTCCTTAGGTGCTTTAGGGCTGCAACTAGTATTGTACAGTGAGTATGTTGCCAAGTCTTTATTCAGGCAAACTAGATAATCTGCATTGCAGCTTCAAATAGGAGAAGCACTGAGGCACCTGCTCTTTATTTGTCAGAGGGAATAGAGAAACTTGATACCAAAAAAAGAAGAAAAGAGATGTTGGCCCCAGATACTGACCATCCGTGGAGCATGTGTTTGAGCAGCCAATGGTAAGAGCCCCCACAATTCACTGTGGGCTGCACAAGAGGGAAGGTTTTAAGCAGATTTTTTTTTGCCTTCTCCAACAGATGTGTTGGCAATCCATAAGCATATGGCTCTTGTTCACAAGAGTTATTTGCCCCCAGCTTTAATGTAATTTACAGGCAGTTTCCTAGTCCCCATTTCTCTCATTTCTTAAATATGTGTTTCCTCAAGAGAAAATGGTAATGGTCCTCTGAAACAGAAAATGGATGGAATTTAGTCCAGTCAAAACCAATCAGATCCTTCAGATCTGAGTTTTATATACTTCATTTGAAGTATTTGCTAATGAACGTTGACAGAAACACAGACCAGTGTTGGTCAAAGGGAATTCACTTTATTTTTTTCCTATCCTTCTGTTGGTGCCCACATTTTCTGACAAAAGTGGGTGGTTTTACTTGTTTTTTATTACTTTTTTTAATCAAAGACATTATTGGATTCTTATTGCTTTGTGAGGACAGATTGAATAATCAAAGCTGCTTCTATTTGCAACATATAAAGTTATTCAAGTGAACATCGCAGATGCTAAGACACAAGGAATGCATAACAGACTCTGGAAGTCTCTCTTCCCCCACAGCAAGATTGTTCTTTGTACTTTGAGGCCCCAAGAGTCTGAAAGCTTGCCTTTGGTGGGTCTTAATGTTGCAAAGGCAGGTTATTTGTAGGTTAGAGCTTCAAGGTTTACCCACAGAGTGAAAAAGTTACCTCCTACTTTCCATACTGGATCCTGTCAGCTCTAGAGACTTCACTTTCTTGAGGGTTCACTGAGTAATCTGATGTGTTTGACAGCCCAAAAAAGCATCAAGATAAAAGTGGTCTTAACCATTTCATAGCTAGGTAATGAATAGGAGCAAAAAAAGCATGGTGTAGACATGATGTGCCTCCAGTACACCATCAACAAAACTCTGACTTTAAATGTTCGCTTTTCATAAGACAATGCAACTTTATAACAGAAAAAAAAAAAAGGAAGGCTTTATGACTGATGCACGAAAGTAGGGCTCAGGAGACAAGCTAAAAACTTAATTGCTTCTGCAGCTTTTATGAGTGTGATTCATCTGGTATAACTTTACCTACCTGTGAGTTAAGTGTTTAATCTACACTGGTTATTCAAGGCCCTTCTGTGAGACAGACAGGTATTTCTAGTTCACCCAACCTATCCCAAATTATGACTCTTTATTACTTTCTTATGACAAGAGAGTGAGTCTCTTTCTGTCCCTAAACATATAATTTGGATGGATTCATCTCACCCACCTTCATCATTCCCTTGACATTGTAGCATCAAGGACATTTTCTCCACCTTTTCCCCTCTGGCAGAGCTTTTGGGGATACATACAGTACCATGGGCATGCATATACATGATTAGCTATGTAGTAGCTTGCAATAAAATGTTTGGTAGTTACATTTTGTATTTGCCTGGTCATTCTGATCTTCAGGTCTTTAAATGAAATTCATACAATGTCCGAGAGCATAGTGTTTTCACTTAGAATAATTAAGCTTACTCTTAGAACATTTGGGGCCCAGAACAGTAAGCTATTGTATGACAAAATTACTGAGTAATTCTTGTTTGTTCAATGATGGACTTTGAGGTGTGTGGCAAAATCCCAAAAGCCTGGTTAGCTGATCGGCCTGGGTTGCTAGGTTGATTGACAAACTTTTGAGAAAGTGTCTGATCCCACACACACTGGTTTGGTATTATATTTGCAAATAATAGCACAATACTGAATTATGTGATCTAGCATTTGCAGTTCTAGACTCATCAACACTTTCCATGAACAATCACACTATTAATGTCTTGAAAAAGGTTGGTCTTGTTGGTCTCATTTTCTTTTTTCCTTCTCCTTGCAAGTAGCCCTGTTGTGCTCCGCATTATTGTAAGCTGTTCTGTGATTAAATAAAATAAACAAACTATGGCCTTAATTTTGCTTTGTTTTTTTTTTTCCTTTCAGTGGCTGCATCAACTGCTAATTCCACAGCTGGTGCGGCCATGAATTCTTTGACTTCTCTGGGTACTCTCCAAGGACTGGCTGGAGCCACTGTTGGACTGAATAATATTAATGCACTAGCAGGTACCGTAAACAGTGAGTATTTATTGCTGTGGTGGACAGCCTTCCCCAATAATCATGCCTCAAAAACTATCAATTGTAAAGTGAGAATATGATTTTTAATCTCTACTCCAAATAAGGGGGTCACATTGATCCAGTTCCATTCATGGTACATACGTTGTTCTGGATTCTTTTAGTTTCACACCGTTTGCTCTGCAAACTGAATTTCCTTGGGTCCCTGCATAAAGACTCCTCTTCTTGCAGTACATATGGAAGGTAAAAGAATTTTCACCAGGGATTTGGGTTGTCTAGGTTATAGGAGAGGCTCCATTTTCATTGAGGGAGTCTGACAACAGGTGTATAACCCCAATGTACAAAACCTCACTCAGAAAAGTAGTGCTAAGGAAGATGTTTGCCATGGAGGCAGTCCTTTAAAATGTCTGTAAGAATGATCTCATTGACTTGAGAGGAACATGCTTTAAAAATGAAGGCAAGTCTTTGGCTTTTAATTGGAAAGTATAGGAGAACATGCAGTCAGTCACCTGTAATGCCAGTGCACGCACACCTATCCTGTGACATCTTAACAAACCCTGACATCTCCAGCTAAGTAGATGCCAGTAGTTGTTAGAATATTCTTCCTTATTCTTAGCCTTGCTCAAGATTTTCTTGAAGAAGAAGGATTTTTTTTAATTGTTTCTGCTATGATGACTTCACTGTTGCCTGTAGTGGAAGAGATTTGCCCAACTGCATTTTTCCCCCTCCTTCTTTTTTTTCTTTAGCTGCTGTTGCTCCTTGCATTTCCCTTTGCAATGCAAGGAATCTATTTGGTCATTCCTAGTCCATGACCCATCATAATGCACCCTCAGGAATGGATGTCCTCCTCAGTATCTCTTGCTCACTCTGATGCTCTGCATGATGTCCTTTCTGTCACTGTTACTTGGCTGCTCACCCAATCTTTTTGTTCTGTGATCTCTGGTTGGCATTGTTGGGAGCTGGGAAGGAAGGGGGCTTATGGATGTCCATGTAGCAATGTTGAATGGTTGCATGGGGTCTCGTGTAAAACAGGACTTGCTTCTGGCAAGGACATGTGCATTTCACACAAAACAACCTCTTTGTAAATACAGCTCAAGGACAGCTGAGGAAAAGTGAGTATTAGATCCCAAAATGGCAGATGTTAGTTTCCTTTCTTATTATTCCATTAGTGTCAAAGCAAGCCACTGGACATGGCATGCATGGAAAGCTAACTTACCTCCTCTCCTCTCATGAGCTCTTGTAATAAGAGATCTACCCTGTCATGAGTAAGTAATCATTAAATGTCCTTTCTGATTAACAGTCATTGTGCTTCACTTGGTTTATAAAAGGTCATAATATCAAGAGCAAAATACGGCATCCCACTCCTCCCCTCCCACAAGTACTAAGAACCCAGACACACTGGACACTCCAACATAATGTACCCCTTCATCAAGACCAAGCAAGAGTGAATCCTGTGAGCTCTTTGCGTGGGAGCCCTTCTGTTGCACTCCTTTTAGCACTCCTTGCTAGGCTGCAAGCAAAGAGTTCACATTTTCTCAGCAAGTATTTTGAGGTGATGTGTGTGGAAACTTATCTGCATGTGTCATTTGAAGTATTAATGATGTATTCAAAATCTGGTACCAAATTTCAGTTTGCTTTGAGTCACCATTGCTTCCATGGACTTGTACGGACAGTGACTGCAGTCCCAAATCTTCCTCATGGATGTTTTTATGGATATGTGTATAGTCCTTACAAAATGTGTGTGGGTATGTCTGTCTATGTATATACATACGTGAGAGAGAGCTAAAGAGGGGAAACTGCTTCCCCATGACACAGCTCAGCATTAGGAAACTGCTTCTCTCAAAGGGTGATACTGATTATCACTTTCTGGTACTTGTGATGCTGATGATAGTGAAGCATTGCTCAAATTACAATAACTTCCCCTGACTATTTTAATGACAGTCTGAGGTTTTTCATGATGACCATGTCTGAATCAGTTATTCACACTCAAACCCACCTGGGAGATTGCCTTTGGGAAACCTCACATTTAGTAAGTCTGATGTTTCACACTGACATGGCTTATGCCATGGTCATAAGCAGGCTAGTGAAAAATATTCACCGGACATGGACATTCCTGAAGTAACTGTGCAGCAAATTGGGAATCGAGGGACATGCTTCTAATTGGAGACTCAGAAAATCCAAAGCACAAGTCAAGCAGAGCTTAACCCAAAAATTAATCAGTAGGTGGCACTGGGCTTGGGCATTGATTTAAATAGAGGTTCAAAGAGATGCCCTGCTCTGCATGTGAGAATCACGTGGAGAATGTCTGACATGCTGAGCTCAGTACAAGACTTTTATCTGTTTTCTCCATCTTGTCTGGGTCTGTGAAAAGAAGCTGGGCTATGGAGGCTGATAGTGCTGTCATTGTAGAGAGAAGCAGTTTAAAAAGATGTCTGGAGGCCTTAAATAAAGTGAAGTGTGGTAAGTTTAACAGTCTCCAAGGCTTTGGCCGCAATTGTACCTAAGTGTGGGGATTCAGTCTTCTTTTGGTTGTTCTTGAAGCACCTAAAACTTTAAATGGCAAAACATTACACTGTCTGCTTTGAGTATGTAAATATAAGAATTCTAAGTAACAAAAAGAATTATAAATTATGAGGAAAAATTACCAAAGAGGGAGGAAGCGATTATTTGCAATTAAGAAGAAAGACCATACTTTCAGGATACTGGACAGCCATGGCACAATATTTGTGTGTGACCCCAGGGCAGTCACTTAGCCTTTCTGCCCCCTTATTTACATCTGTAAAACAGAGATAAAACTATTCATGACAGATTTGAAGGTGCTTGAAAAGCACTTTGAGAGACCTTTAGACTTGCCAAGCTTTGTTGCTTCTGTATTATGTAGAGACACTCAGAAAAGTAGAAGGCCATAGATGAGAGGCTCCAAAAGGTTATTTCACAGAAGGGAGGAAGGGACCAGAGTTCAGTGTGAGACTAAGGTGCATTGGTAGAGATAATAAAGAGATGGCAAAGATGTGCAACAGCAGCTGGGCCTTGCAGATTTCATAAAAATGTAAGAACAGAGAAAGTGTCGGGTGCTTTCTGCAGCTCTGTTTTGCTCAGGAGGGAGGTGTATGCCACACGTGGGCTGTGGCAGCAGTAGCTGTGCCCTTCCCAGGAGCAGTGCCGTGGGCCGGCTTGTCTGGCTGATGGCTGATCTGGAATCGCTTGGTGGGAAGGTGCTATTGATTCCAGGGGAAAGGAGGGGGAGGATGCTGCCCACTGCAACACAAAGCATGTTTATCTAATAGGCCGATGACTCACGAAAGATAACATGGTATCCTAATGCTACCTCTGTTATCAAGCTATTTCAACACTCTAAGAGAGATACAAGCTGCTTTATCAGGAGCCCTTACTTTAACCAGTCCTGTGTGTACACCCATGCAAGCAGTGACAAACCTAAGTTCAAAAATGTCAGAGCAGACTAAGGTCAGCCTCAGGTTCAAATTATTAGTAGCAGTAATATATAATATATAATATATAATATATAATATACAATATATAATATATATTGTATATTATACATCCCTTATTATAAAAATTATTATTGATATTGTTGTTGTTATTCGTATTATTATAATATTTTGAATGCCACTCTATCACTCCCCCTCCTGAACGGGGCAGGGGAGAGAAAATATAACAAAAGGCTTAAGAGTTGAGATAAGGGCAGGGAGAGATCACTTACCAACTACCATCACAGACAGAACACTCCTGACTTGGGCAAATTAGTTTAATTTATTACCAATCAAATCACAGTAGAATAATGAGAAATGAAACCAAATCTTAAAAGCACCTTCTCCCCACTCCTGCCTTCCTCCCAGGCTTGACTTTATTCCTGAATTCTCCACCTACTGTCCCCCTCTGGTGCAGGAGGAGGGGAAACGGGGGTTGCAGTCAGTTCATCGCACATTGTTCCTGCAGCTGCTTCCTCCTCAGGGTTGGACTCCTCACATTGTTCCTCTGCGCCAGCATGGGGTCCCTCCCACAGGAGAGAGTTCTTCACCAGCTCTTTCAATGTGGATCCCTTTCCACAGGCTGCAGCACTCCACAAATTGCTGCAGTGTGGATCTGTTCCATGGTGTTTCCTTCAGGAACAGGCTGCTCCAGGGTGGGTCCCCCAAAGGGTAACAAGTATTGACAGCAAACCTACTCCAGTGCAATCACCTCTCCACAGGTCCTGCCAGGAGCACTGCCTTCCCATGGGGTCACAGCCTTCTTTGGGCATCCACCTACTCTGGTGTGGGCTCCTCCAGGGGCTGCAGGTGGATCTCTGCTCCCCTTAGACCCCCATGTGCTGCAGGGCACAGCTGCGTTACCGTGGGCTGCACCAGGGGCTGCAGGGGAATCTCATCTCCAGTGCCTGGAGCAGCTCCTGCCCCTCCTTCTCCACTGACCTTGGTGTCTGCAGAGCTGTTTCTCTCACATGTTCTCACTCCTCTCTTCTCTAGCTGCAGTTGCCATTGCACAGGGCTTTTTCTCCTTCTTAACCATGTTACCCCAGAGGTGCTGCCACTGTCACTGATGGGCTCAGCCTTGGGCAGTGGCAGGTCTGTCTTGGAGCCATCTGACATTGGCTGTCAGACACAGGGGAGGCTTCCAGCAGCTTCTCACAGAAACCACCCCTGTATCACCCCCACTACCACACAAACCCAATATAGTTTTATAACTGGAACCATTATACAAGAAATACCCAGGTCTGTTGAGCTCTGACAGAGATTTTTGTTCAAAGCAGTGGCAGCCAGTACCTCCCATCAGGGTACAGCAATGCTCTGAAGTGGGGTGGAGGGGAAAGAGAAGTCTTCAAAGTGAGACATTTTATTAAGGAAAGGCTAAGAATATCACATCTCTGTCAAGTATTTAGTCACACAAATTATAGTAAGATCAAAAGGTATAATTTATGCAGTACAATTCTCTTAATTGGCACAGACCCTGGTGGAGCCAAAAAGGTGCCACTTGAACAATTGTCCTGATTATTGGAGACTCATAGGAATAGGCTTTTCAAATCTACATAAGAGGTGGAAGGATACTGGGGTCAGCATCTTTATCCTCCTCTGTCAATGCTGGATAATTCCCTGCAGTATTCTTCCTATTTCTAAATTACTCATGTGATAAGGTTTATGCCATCTTCCTTGAAGATTGTTTCCCAGTCTAATAGATTTAATTATTAATTTACTATAAAGTGTCCTCTGCTTAATTTCCCCACTTTTCCCCCAATTTACATACCAACCCTTATTATTGCTCCGAAATTAAGCCCTCTCCTTCTCCTTACTGTTCCTCGCTTTGGGGTCTTAATGTGGCACCACCAGTCACATCTTCACCCACCATTTTACCAATCAAAACATTACATGATGTCTAAGAAATGATTGCTGGTGATTCTGGGTGCCCCCCCCTTTTTTCTAGTAACTGATCTTCTGTACCTTGCAGGGCCTGATTAAGCCCTTTAAGTTGTTTGTGAGCTGTTCACCTGGAAACTGGGGAACTGGGATAGCTAATAGTGCAGAAAACATGGTCTGACTCTCAGTCCTAATGGGCTGTCACTGCTCAGGTTGACACAAGTTGAGCATGTGGAAGATGAACAGGGCTCTGAACCCTGCCATGCTTTCAACTTCCAACAGAAAATTCAGTTTTTTGGAATGTCTGAAAGACATGCCAGCACTGTTAACTTCAACATAACTCATTTAGGAGCCATGGCGAGAAATAGAAGCAATGGAGGGAAGCTGTAACTCAGGAGTTTGTCCACTATCTAAACAGAGTAGTACAACTCCTTATGCAGCCAACACTCTTTGCGCAGATGAGGGATGCCATTTTCTGCGTAGCTAGCAATCCCATCTGAAATTTCCTCTTTAACAGCCATCCCAGTTAAATTACTCTGTTACTTATCAGGATGGAGAATCGCTGTAAGTTAAAAAAACAAGTGACTCTGCTTCCCATGTGAAGAAAAACATTGCTAGAAACAAATGCTTTTGTTTCTTCATGAAAGATGCCTAGTCTGGATGAAGTATTTTTAGTCAGCCACTCTGGATGTGCTGCTGTTCATCTCTTACGGAGTGACTGGAGGGACTAGAGGAGGAGGGTGGAAGCAAGGAGCATTGCAGTCCATCTTTCTACCACAAGCCTAAGGGACAAAGCCTGTAATTGTACAGAGGGTTATCATAGAATCATTTAGGTTGAAAAAGACCTGTTTTAAAATGCAGTTAATCAGGGTTCTCTGCTCTCTCTGTATAAGCAAAACACTTCTGATATGGTGTGGTCATGCTGAAGACCCTGGTCAGAGAGAGTGGGTTTCCTCACAGACTGCTTTTCCCGGTGGCCAGCTCACAAGGATACAGGTCAAATAGGTCCCACACTGCCAGCCTCAGACACCCACAGCAGAAGCACAGGTGTCAAGGAGGACGAGCAGAGAGGCTCTCAGGAGCTGTAGTACTTGCCAGTAGCAGGCTGCATGCGAGTCCATTTGACTGTGCAACCTTTGTGCTGAAGTGATCCTGATGCCAAAGTCGTGTTTCTTTGTCCTCAGTCCCATTTGGTGAAGTGCCGAGCTGCATGCACTGCTGTCGTTGTCAGTGTCGTATAATACCAACAACTTTCGGAAAGCACTAATGAACAAGTGCAATTTCTTTTCTCTATTGTTGGGTTTTTTGTAAAGTTGCTCAAATGCTCTCAGGTATGGCGGCCCTGAACGGAGGACTCGGCGCAACAGGCCTGACGAACGGCACGGCCGGCACGATGGACGCGCTCACCCAGGCCTACTCAGGAATCCAGCAGTACGCGGCCGCCGCGCTGCCCACCCTCTACAGCCAGAGCTTGCTGCAGCAGCAGAGCGCCGCGGGCAGCCAGAAGGAAGGTAAGTGCCCTCGCTGGCAAACCCAGCCCAAGCGGTGCCACGCATCCATTTCCTCACAGAGGCCTCATGGAAGGCCTCCAGCAGTCTAATCTGTGGTTTCTTTTTCCTCCAGTTTTCTCCTGCTTAGCACTGTCACCTTCTTTAACCTCTAATGTGTTTCACTTTTCAACCGTCTGTCCTTCAAGTTATACTTTGCCACCTATCCTTCCTTATATAAAAGCATTTCTAACTGCCATATAAAAAGGCGCTGCTAACAAAAATCATCCCTCTGTGGATGCAGTTTTGTCTTCTGGTTTCCATTTTCTGTCATAGTGGAGTTAATCTGATTAAGTTTAAGGTTTTGAGCTAATGACAAGATCCGTTTTCACTTTGAGTGGTTCTTTGCTTAATTGTGGGTCTTGTGGGGAAGCAGCTAAGTGGATGATTGCCCCCCTCTCCCCACACCAACAGCAAATAAACCTCAGGAAGTTATTGCTAAGAATAAATGAATACTAATTACAAGGTGTTTAGGAAAATGAGGTTACCCTTTTCCCCTCTTCCGTTCCCCTTCATGCTTCCCAGGCATTTTGGGGGGTTGTTTCTGTTTTCATTGCTTTCTCTCATCCTAATTTCCAGCTAATTCTACAAAGACAGGGAAATACTGCCTGCTTTCTAAGACTGTATCGATGTTGTCACTACTGTTCTTGCCAAGGATCAGCTTTGGAAATAAACCTAGTATAATATCCTCAAGAGAAATCTTTTTTATCCTCTTTTGAAATGGTATCTTGTACTGTTGTGGGATGTGTTTCCTAGGAAGACAAATTTGGCATTCCTCCAGCTGGTTATTGTATAGGGACACTGGAGTTAAAATGTAGATTTTCTCTGAAGTCTTTTCTTCATTTGCTGCTAACAGCTTGGATTATTTAAAATGAAAGGGGGATTTTTTAAAATCTTTTTTCCATATTTTTTTTGTTTTCTGAATTTATCTTTCACCTCAGGCCCTTTGCTCAGTGACAATAGACTATTTGACACCAGAAAAAAATTGTTTTGGTGTCGTTGCAAGATACATAGTGAAGGAGAGTTTGATTTTTTTCTATTTAAATTTTTTTCTGTTCAGAAACATTCAAATCAGCTTTAAGTTTATTTTTTATTTGTATTAATTGGCAGCATCCTTTTTAAAATACAGTATTTTTGTTATGTATCTTGTATCTGTTAGTAAGTGGTTAAGTGAGTGAATTCCACTACTGAATACCAACAGCAATGTTTTGTCTCTTAACATGATTTCTGATGGAATGGTGAAGATTCTGGAATGGTTGAGGGCAAACAAGTACCAGAGAAAAATGCTACATAAACATTAAATGCTGAAACATAATGAACTGCCTCATGCATATGTTCTTAAATATTATTTAGTAATTTTTTCCCTACTATTTTAAAGAATATTATTCGCCGGAAATGATAGTTTACTTGTGACAAGAAGAAAAAAATCCCAGGTGACAAGTTTTTTTCATCTTTTTTTTTTCCCACCTCCCCAAAAATTTTTCTTTTTTTTTTTCTATTTTTTTTTTTCCTAATTCATTTATCCCCTCCTTTTGGGCAAACTTTGCCACCTTTTGCTTCAGAGCAGCCAGCCTGATTCTGTGTGGGAGAGGTGAGGCTCTGTTGCAGAAGGAACTCTGTAAATCTGATGAGCGCTTTCCCCTTCCTCTCCAGAAAACCAAGGACATCACATCTGAGGCACACTTAGGTTCCATTAAGCAAGGGAATACTTAATCAGGCTATTCTAGGTGTGTTTTTAGCAGAAATGCTCGTTCCATTTGTGTACCACTTATGCTGCTGGAGCCTGCATGGGAAGGCCATGTCTGGCTCCATCATGTATCATACTCTTCCTGGCATCCATTGCTTGTTTCCAGTGTGTTGCTGTAAAGGGGGAATTGAGCTAGGGGAAAAAAAATAACCTATTAGTGCTAGGATGCATGTTTTAATCTGCATTTAATAATACATATCTCAAATTTTGTCTATAAGAGTTTACACCTTTCTTTGCAAATTGAACTTAGTGTAAAGCCACTTCCATTTCAACCCCACCACTTAATTTTGAACTATTTTAAAAGACTTACTTTACAAAGCTTCTTCCAGGAGACAGAGCTTTCCATGGGGAGTTTATATTAAAAAAAAAAAAAAAAGCAAGCTCGTTTTGAAATGAGTCAGTACAAATTTAATCCTGAATGTCTTTTTCTCGCTGACTTCACTGACTTCCAAGTCACAAGGTGTGCTTTGTCTTATTATTTTTATTCCTATCTCCACCATTTTCTTGCCCTTTGAGTTTAAATCTATGGTACTCAAATCTGAGCTCACCTCATTCCATTTCCATGAGTTCCTGCAACTGGAATTAAACTGACAAACCCATGCAGGTGTTGGAAGCAGCAGAGGACTCCTTGTGGAGTTCTTGTGGTATTTTGAGAGCCGATACATTTTGTACCTGCTTTCCTAACCCTAATTATACTGACACTCATGTAAATGAAGAAATAGAATGAATTTAACTACTTCTGTAGTAGAGTTATGAAATAAACACTTCTCAAAGTAAACACTTTTCAAGATGGGATGCTCTAAAGAGCTGCATTTCAGCTGTGCTGCTTTGATGATCCACTTGCTTTTGTTCCTTCAAAATTGGAAAGTGAAATGCTTTCTGACCATCAGATTCAGTAAGTATTATGGAAAAACAGATTAAATGTAGCACTTGTAATAGCTGTTTTCATACTTCTTTTTTATTTATTTATTTATTTTATTTTCCTAAAGGTCCAGAAGGGGCAAACCTCTTTATTTACCACCTCCCCCAGGAGTTTGGAGACCAGGACATTCTGCAGATGTTCATGCCTTTTGGAAATGTTATCTCTGCTAAAGTCTTCATTGACAAACAGACCAATTTGAGCAAGTGCTTTGGTATGTCAAATTTAATAAATCAAACAGTAAAAACCACATGCACTGTACTGAAAAGGGGCCAGGAAAGAAAATTAACAGCAATGTGAGAAATGTCATACTGGAAACTCATTCCAAAAATAATGGACTGTTAATCCTCAAATGAGCAGAAAGATGCACAGACAAACTACTTCTAACTAAAAATTGGATATGAAAAAAAACAATAATAATCTTCCAGTCTGACATCTTGCATGAATGTGTCAAGTACATGAAACTAATTACACCCTATGTGGGGGAATGTCATTTAGTATACTATTAAATTGCCTTATTATGGATACCTAATTATTCTCTATTGTATAGCTGAGCCACTTAAAAAAGCTCTATGTTTAACCCATTACTTCTACATTACAGGAATTTCTTTCTTCTGAATTAAGTACAAGATTTTGCAATTAGTGACTGAATGGTGTGTACACGTAGTTCAGAATATTTTGCAGACAGTTGATGTCTAGATATGCAGCTCCAGCTGTTGTGGGTGGGTTCCAATGTGTTATGGAAGGTGGCATCTCCCTTACCTTAGGGCAGAGATGAAGGGAGCCTCACAAGATCGGTGTCAAGTTTCCCAGAGAATACTTTGAGCTGTCAGAAAATTAGATCACAGCAGAGGAGGAGATGATATGTTGGTATAAAAATAGTTTTAGGGTTGATTAAGAAGGCTGATGTCTTTGGAATAGCAGAGATGCACCAGTTCAGTGCTTTGATGAAATGGAGCAGAGAATGTAAGCGAGTGGCAAATTTTTAAAATGTTGGTCTAATAATTATGGTCTTATACAAGACACCAGGAGGTTCTAGGAGGAGGAAATAATCTCTTAAACATGAGTTTTATAAGGGTTGACATAAAATTACTGGAGTTTCCTTAAAAGTGGCAATTCTTTCCCAGAGTAAAGGAATGCAACTGTATATATGACAAAAGAGGATTGGATAGTACACTTAGAAAGTTGATTCAGTTCATAGAAAGAATGTGACATTCTTTCTGCATTTTCCCACAGTCTTTCAGTTCTTTTTTGAAGCATTCACCTCTTTGGGCTTTACAAAAAATTATTTATATCTAGACCTGTATAGTCCAGCGTGTGTCTGCAATGGGTTAAGGCACTCCCTGAGGCTCCTGCAAATTTGAAAAGTGGAGTTGAAATGGACTCCCCATTGATCTGGAGCCAGTTCTGTTAGTATGTTGGGGTTACAAAATCGTTGTTGAGGTCTTCAGGAACCTTGATGAAATGTTAAATCAAGCTATATTAATCGAAATGCAGCAATTGTGGTGACTGCTGAAAGAATGTAAATTAGTTTGGGCAGGTGGCTCAATTCAAATCAGCTCATTTCCCACACTTGCATTTTGTGCATTTTCTTTTACTCTTTGATTACCTTCTTACACATTTGCCTGGGTTTGTGGGACACAATTGCCTAACTTAGAGTGATGCACCAAGGTTACCTTCTTTGAGGGAAAATGGAGGTGTCGACACTCAGTGGATGGAGGAATCCTCTGTATTTTTGGTTTTAGTCAGCTATTTCCATTTCTCATTCTTCCTTCCCAGATACACTGCCACCAGGGAGGGAGCTCTGTTTAAAAAAATAAAAAGTAGAAGTGGCAGATGAAGCTGAGTTTTCTGATTCAGTGGATGACTACTTGGTGATGCTGCAAATCACAGGCAAAGCCAGAATTAGTCCTGCTAGCTTAATGTACTGGCATAGTCTGTATGTGCCTCCTCAGCTTTATTAGCAAGAATCGTCTATTTGTTGTTTCGGTCTCATATTTGTGTTTCCAAAAGCTTTATTTTTTTTTTTTCTGTCCTCCCACCCAAAACCTAGGACAATAGTGCTGCTGAAGAACCCATTTCTCTGCTGAATGATTAATGGTCATTGCTCTTGGTACAGTTCGGGTTTGGGTTTTTTAGTTGTTGGTTTGGTTTGGTCTTTTTGCCAATAGTAATAGTAATAGTAATAGTAATAGTAATAGTAATAGTAATAGTAATAGTTTGCACATGTTTAGGGCTTCCTACTCTGGAGGTTCCAATCTCCTGCCCAAAGGAGGAGGAAGTCAAATTACAGAGAATAGGTTGAACATCCAAAAAGTGTAAAAATTGTCCAAGTCTGTCCACTGGCAGAAATAGGAAGGGAAGGTTCATTCTGAGTGAGTCACAAGGCAGTGATATACAGTGATGAATCTTTATGTAAAACTGCTTCTCAAAATGAAAAATTCCTTGTCTTTGCACAAAAAGGACTTTGGCATATTTTCTTTTCTTGTCTAACCCAAAATGAATGCTCAAAGGATTAAATGGTGATGAGGAGGACAGGACAGTCTGTTTACATCTGAAAGTGCTCCTCCATGAGTTCTCATGGGCTCCATGAGCTTTAGTTGATTCAGCAGACAAAGGGTTTCACTCTTCAAGCTTATCTCTTGCCTTTCATAAACCTTACAATAAGGAAAATGAGATATGTAAAAGTAAGGCAGAGGAGGGGGGACCCAGTTACATCAGTGCAGAAATGCAGTTGGCCTTGTAGCAAAATTGCTACTCAAATGATTAAAAATATTTATCCTGACTATAGAGATACCCAAAGATCTAAAACAAAAATCAGAATTGTCATGACAGGGTCTTTGAGAATTGATAAACATCATCCTAACCTCATGTAACCTGTGGTTTAAAATTCAGACAAAAAATGATGAATGGGTGCAATCAGAAGAATACAAATAAAGGGAAGGAATGCCAGATTCCTCAGCAAGCTTTATAAATGAAGGTTCTCAATAAGGAAGAAGATGAGAGCATAACAAGCTAATGCAGGTATTGCATTCTGTGTAAAGAGACAAATTGTGAATCAGAATAACAGTTGAATGATAGGGCCTGATGCCAGCAGTGCAGCACAGAGGTTGTATCTTTGAATTGCTGTCTGAGTCAAGGAAGCTGTTAAAGAGACATAGAATGAGGTAACTGGTCTCACCTCCCTGGAAGGTAAGGTAAGCATAGCCTGAGCTAATTGTTCTTCTGCCATCATTGGAGGTGTCTAATTTGGTGACATGGATGATGGGTGGAAAAGCCACCTCTGGGTGTGCTTCCTTCTTTCATTCACCATCCACAGATGCCATCTAAGTGACCAGTTTAGATCACTTGCTTAACTTCCAGGTGGGTAAAATTAGATAAGAAAGAAAGGAACTACAGTGATGAGCAGTTCATAGCAGTAGACTGTTCTGAATGCACTTAAGAGAATAAAGTGAAGCTCAGGGAAGCTGTAGAGGGAAATGCTGAATTGTCGAGGTAGGTAGGAGTAACTACATCTCAGCTGTGGAGCATCTGCCTGGGCAGTGCTACAGCTGCCTTCTAGTTCATGGTAGTTCCCTTTTCTATCCCTGAGGCAATCCTAGAGCTGACGGAAGGAGACACAGGACGTAGACCTAAGATAATGACTGGAGTCATGTCAACAGACAGGATATCCTAGAATAAAATGGGAGGGAGGGAGGGTGTGAGGGAGGAAGGAAGGAAGGAAGGGAGGAAGGGAGGAAGGAAGGAAGGAAAGGAAGGAAGGAAGGAAGGAAAGGAAGGAAGGAAGGAAGGAAGGAAGGAAGGAAGGAAGGAAGGAAGGAAGGAAGGAAGGAAGGAAGGAAGGAAGGATTTGGCAATAACTCTCAGAGGGAATGATCTAGGGGAGAAAGTGAGGAAGTGACAAGAGTTACTAAAAGCAAGGAAGATATGGAGGAACGTTTATTATCCCTTAAGGAGGTAACAAATAACCAACCACAGAACAAAATGGATAGAGCATATTGGCTTTGGCCAGGAGAAGGTGTGCAGAGATTTAAATGAGAGGCGGTTTTGAGTGGAAGGAACAGAAGTTAGCCTGAGTTGTCAGAGAAGAGTCTTAACTTAAATAGTTTGGTGAAGTTGATTTAAGGTGAAGCCACAGGGATAGTCTATGAAGGAGAGCAGCTAGACAAGGATACCTTGATAAGGGGGGAGGATTTTTTTCAATGGGGAAGGTGTAATAACACTCTGAAACTGCAATTGGAAGAGGGCAGCAGTGCAAGAGCCATTAAAGGATAGGTTAAAGAAATGGTAAAAAGAGGTTATGAATCCAAAAAGTATACAGACGCTAAGCACAAATGAATAAAGCTAGTTGGTGAAAGAGAGACACTAAGAAGCCTGTGTGTTATGACTGAAGACAAAGTGTGTGGCATCCATGCTTTAGGAGAGTGAAGGGATACGTGTTAAGGCAAATTCAAGTGGAAAGAAGAGGGAGCATTTCAGAGCAGATGCATAACAGCAGGCTGAGTACAGTAATAATTAGCCTGAGCTGAGGCAGAGCAGCAGTTAGGCAAGCTTTGCAATTACAAGTGGGAGGCCCAGATATGAAAATGAACTTTGAGCTTCCAGAATCAGGGAGATTTGAGTATATTATGAACAGAACATTTTCAGTCTCACAGGGAAAAGAAATCTGAGCCAGGCCAGCCATTCTGAATTACCCGAGCAAGCATTATCCTCCTAGTTAGTGCTCACAACCAAGGAGCAGAAGATCTGGAGTTCTCATCAAGCCCTGCCATTGTCTTTATGATACTGCTTAATTTTGATGTTTGCGTACCCCTTTGAGACCAAGAGACTGAATTAACTAACATTAAGGTACCCTGAGATCTTGAACTGGAAGGAGCTGTAAAATTGCAAATATTAATATTGCAACTGTCCTAGGCTGAGCCCAAGGAGATGAGTGTTCCATAGCACACAGGAGCTCACACCCAGGTCTGCCAGTGGGTTTAGGCAGTTTGGGGGCTGATTCTGTAACCAGGCTTGCTGTTTCAGCTTCCCTTTTGCAGACTGGCCTAAATAGAACTTCCTAATAGACGGGGAGGTATGTAGATACTACACTGAAAAGTGTCACAGTAATAAATATCTTCAGTCTCTAAGGTAGGTAGATAAATAACAGAATGGAAACTGCATTGCACCAAAATTGGCCAACTGCATCCCAGCTAGTAAAGAAATATTATGAAGGTAAAGAGGAAGGCAAAAGGAAACAGGAGAGGAAATGGGATATGAAATGTGATCAAAGAACTAGTTGAAAGCAAGGTAAATGTGTCAAATAAATGGCAGTCATAAAATTCTAACAAAATGCCTTCTGACATTTGTTCTAACCTAGAGTTGACTTTCTCTCCCGCCTCTGTTTTGTGTCTCACAGGTTTTGTTAGCTATGACAATCCAGTCTCTGCACAAGCTGCTATCCAGGCTATGAACGGCTTTCAGATTGGCATGAAACGCTTGAAGGTTCAGCTGAAACGCTCCAAAAATGACAGCAAACCTTACTGATCTTAACCCCAGATGCTTACTGCTCTTATTTTAGCTTTCTTAGGGTAAGTCCCATGAGCAAACCTGTCCTCTGCAGGGGGGTTAAGAAAGAACATAGAGCCAACCTTCACCAAGAGACAGTTATTTTTACAGTTACCACTTCCATCTCCCCACTTGTCCTTATTACACTTGGCTCCCATTTCCTTGCCAAGTAATTACGGAGTTGTGTTACTGTATTTTGTTTTGCAGCATAATTTATCTCCTTTTTGAAACAAAAATAAATGTCTTGAAATTCCAAACAGCACACACACACACACACACACAAAAAAAATGTGCAATTTAACTCTGTGAACCCTGGTGCCATTAGCACACAATAAAAGTTGTTTTCTATGGATGGATCGTATTTTACCAGGGTGGCACCAGCAGTTTATAGGTTAAACAAAATGGCCTCATGCCAGTTGAAGCACTTATTTTGCAACAAAAATTGAAACAAGTCTTTCCACTACATCAACTTGTTTTTTGAGAAGATCTGACTTTTTTTTGGTTCAAATCAACGTATTGTTATATATTAGTCTGATTTTACACTGGTCGTCTTTATATTTCATTTTTTTTTAAGTTCTTGTTTTTTTGGAAAGGATTAATGTAAAAAAGATTTAGAGATCTGTTTCTAAAGCTACAGGGTTTAAAATAAAAAAAAATAAAATAAAATGAGTGACAATACTTGATGTTTCTTGAGAGATAAATTTAATAATAATAAAAAAAAAGAAAGCCACAGGCCTGTAAATTTTATTTGTAAAAAGCATTTCTATTTTTATACAAAATTTTTACTGCCTCAGAAATAATGGAATTTATTTATTGCCTATTGTTAACTTATTGGATACCTAAAGAGCAGCTCTCTATGCTAGCTAGATCCTTTGAAGTAGTCTCTAGAGTAATTGTGCCAAGAATGGGCGCTTTTTCACTGTTGAACCCTCCACCCTTTACAGTTCATGCTTTTATCCTCTTGTTTGTATTTGTCTGGTTATTTTGTTCGTAGTTTCCATTACCTAGTTTAAAGTTCAGTTGTCTGACCCTTTTTCCCCCCCCTCCCTGTACCTTTCTGTTACATTTGTAGAAACTGGTTCTTTCCTCTCTTTTCTTCCCAAAGAGGAATCCATTCTCTCTGACTCCTTTCAGATGGATTCTTTTGGGTTTCCATTGTGTTCTTGTTGACAAGTATTGTAAGTTAATGCAAATTATGTGAATGGCTCATAGGCTCTACTGATAAAAGATTTGCATTAGTTTTCTCCTACACCCATAAAAGTGATTTTGTTTGTGCTGCATAGATTCTGTGTAACTTTTTTCCTCTTCCTTGTTTTTTCCCTAGACATCTCCATGCCCGTTAGCCCATCGTTTGCCTAGCATGTCCCTGTGGCGTCTCAAAAAAAAAAAAGTTTCATCGTCCCGTCATTGTTTCTGATGTCTTTCTGACCTCACATCATATTTGGTTCTCCTACTGACCTAGTTTGACCTTTGAAATTTGCATGTGACCTCATCTAGCTATGAATTCTGGGAAGTCAATGTGAAAAAACATTGCTGCATTCATGCAAGACTGAAATTTATTATTAGATAAATTAATGATAGGATTTAAAAACAACCTGTGGCAAAATGTTTTTTCTTTCTTTCCTTTTTTTTTTTTTTTAGTTTTGGTTTTCTTCTTTCCTTGGAGTTTTTGTTTTGTTTGGGTTTTTGTTTTGGGTTTTTTTTTCTTGGTTGGTTTTTGGTTTTGTTTTTTTTCATTTCGTAAAAAAAAATAAAAAAAAAAACAGACTTGAAAGTATTATACAGGGATTGGCATTCTGCCTGGTCACTGGTGACAATAGCAATATGTGTCCAGAGGCACAGAATGTTGGTTTCTAACAGACTACTTCCAAAACAGTTTGAGAAATAAAACTGTCTGATTTTAAGTCTCTAGAGGTCTGTAATAGTTTTTACATTTTTCAGGCAGTGTAAAGTTTTTTGATAAGGCCATTTTAGGTGGCTCACTTTCTCATTAAAGTATATATATAGAACCACTTTTTGTAGATTAGTATAAGAAAATATTTACCCTGTTTTAGGGCAAATGCTACCTACTTGTGTCACCTTTTGCTGAACTGACTCACAGTTAGACAATCCATGGTTTAATGCACATGAAATTACCTATATTTTATACTGTTTCAATGTACAGAAGAAAGGTTACTGTAAACTGTGTTACGTTGGTGCTTCTGTGAATTAAGTTGTGGTTTCATCATGAGTCTTATGGTCTTAAGTGTTCTATGTTTATAAAAAGACAAGTTTAAAATTGGTTTACTTGAACAACAAGAACAAAAAGAAGATTTAAAAAAAAAACACAAAAAAAAGTTGTTTGCTTAAAAAAAAATAATTTCATGTGAAAATGAAAAAATATTCCAGAATAAGTTTGTGTTGGCTTGTGACGCATTGATGTCATTTTTTTATTGTGAACAATTTAGGTGTGTTTGTGTTCAGCAAAATGTGATCGGTTTTTCTTTTAAAGAAAAAAAAAATCAGTGAAACTATAGTGCCAAATTCCAAAGGTACTTTCTTCCTAGAGCTTCAGTGTGTTTCTTGTGTGAAGTAATTTGATAACATGGGTATTTTATTATGTGTTTTGTATAAATCCCTAATATTTAAAGAAAAAAAGAGGTTAAAAAGTTTGTTAACTTGCTATCCTGTGGTCTTGTTGCCTGAAATTGTTATTGTTTGTTATTTCTCTTTGATGTTTTTTGTAAAACATTGTATAAGTGCCCATGTTTCACTTTTTTAACCACTCTGCACACATCAATGCTGTGAAAGCAAACCTCACTATGTATTTTCTTCATATTGTATGGAAACCTCTAAGGTGAGAAAGTTTTGAACTTTTAACCCTTTCCACCCAGAGCTGTCTTGAGTGTTAATACCTTTTATACATTCACCATTTTGCTGTTTATTTTTATATATATATCTATATCTATAAATATATATATACTTAGTTTTTTGTGGTTTATTTAATACATGGTTGAAATCAGAACAATGCACAGGGCAGATCTGAAGGACAAAAATATTTTACTGCTGTCTAAATTTCTTCTGTATCTATAACTAAAATTATTTAAAACCGTAATTAACTTGTGGTTTTCCTTTTTAGATTTTGGGGATTTTGTCTTTTCTTAAAGAGCTTTTAATATGCTGCTGGAATATGCTATTCAGTATTAATAAAATAAAACAAAAAGAAAACAATTCTTTAATTATCTATTGTGTGAGCCACTCCCAGCCAGGAGCGGTCAATCCACCATTTGAAAACCTTGAGGAGAAAAAAATAAAAAAGATTAATAATATTTTTGTAATTTAAATAAATGAACTTTTGCTTAAATCAGATGCACTAGATCTTCCTGGGTGAAAATTCAGTGTGCACTGCAGTTAAACTACTTTTTATGGATAAAGTTTACATACACTGTAATGTTTGGTGTTATTTGCCATTATTTGTCACGGCAATATATTGGCTTACTCCTGCAGACACTCGTACAGAGAGGAGTAACTTTACTCATACCAGAGGTCCATGGGAATATCTGTGTGACTGATGTAGGTGTTTGCTGGAGGAAGCTCTTTGTAAGGAACCAGAAAAGAGATGCTGGTAGCCCTTTTCACTGCCTTGTAAGTCTGATTAGGTTGCGTTTCTACCGCACAAATAGTGACCAACCACCAAATTCGGTTCTTTGCCACCGGTTTAGAGAATTCATTGCCAATCCAATGTGTGTGAGCAGCAGTAACTGCTACAGGTCATAAAGTGCCATACCTTCTTCCACCTCTTAGTTCTATCTGGTTATATCTGAAGCCACCTAAAATTAAACATGAAGCCCTATATAAGCAACATCAGCTGGTGCACTCTTGTCTCTCATCCCCAACTTAAATGCTTCTTTGTGTAGAGCCCTGGGATGGAAAGGACTAGCCTCTAGTGATGCAAAAAAAGTTTCCTTCTTATAGCACATGCACTTATAAATAAATGATCTATACTTTTCTCACGTTTTTACTACTGCTGGGGCCTTCCTACACCCTTTGAGGGCTATTTTGTACTACTTGCAGCAACTGTGCGTATTCAAAGTATCATCTCACGTACGTTATATTATATATATGTACATATATATATATAATATGAGATCATCATTTGGATTGTTTAGAGACTGTTTCACTAATTTTTCTCATTGTACCCACCGTCTAAATTTCCAAAGCTTTTGTAGATGCCCTGGTGTGTCCTGTGGGTTTTCCAGTCCAGTTAGAGCGGTGATGCCTCTGGTCCTTGGGCAGTGTAACTTGGCACCAGGCTGCCCTGAATTACTCCACGGGACATTGGCTTAGCAGTGGGAGAGGAGCAATGTTTCTGTACTTCCAGTCAACTGAGATGAGTCATTGCTTAGAAAAAGTGTCCATCTCTGGAAAAAAAAAAAATCAAAAATCAAAAATGAAATTCAAATACAAAACCAAAAACCCAAACATACGCCTCCTGGGAGGCAAATTATCTACCAGTTCTCTTTCAAAATAATGAAAGGAAAAAGCTGCAAGGGTGCAAGGGCCTAATAAGAGAGGAAGTAAAACAAGGGAAATTGCTTTACAAAATTCTAATCAAAAAACTAGACTAGTTGTTTTTTCAAACAAATTAGCTAATTGCAATGAAATGGCAGTCCTCAAAGGAGTAACAAGTTCATCTTTCTTTCACCATAGGGGTTACAGTTCCTTGGCTTGTGCTACTCTGGAATCATTTTACTGTTTCTGTTTTTATTATCTTAAGTGCTAATTAACAAAAGGAAAAAAATATCCTGTAGTTTCATTACCTTTTTGGATAATGTCATACAAAAAGAAAAAAAAAACAAACCTATGTATTTGTGTTTTTTTCGTGCTGTGGGAATTGTTGTTTGTAGATTAATAATACTATCATTTTGTTTAGAATTACAAACTAGTTTTTAAGTATTGTCTGAGAAAAGCCAAAGTTAATGCAATCTAGTGGAAACTGTAAGACCATTTGAGTATTGTTTCTGTTTTATTGATGCATTTGGATTTTGTTGTTTGATGGAATTTGAGCCAAAAAAAAAAAAGAACAAAAAAAAAAGAAAAAAAAAAAGCAGGCTTTCCTATTTCTACAACTTGATTGTACTTATGCATTTTGTACCAGTGGAACTTTTTATACTGGAGATTAAAAAACAAATGGAAATTTTTGTGGCTTACTCTCGTGGGCCCCCTCGATCATGACTGATTTTCAAGTTTGATTTCTGGACGGTAGAAAGAGAGTTGGTTTTGTTTCGAGAATTCAAAACTTTGGCTTGATTTCTTTTTTTCCCTTTGCTTATATCTAGTGTTTAGAATTTTGTCTTAACAAAAGCGGTAAGTTTCACTTTTTATTCTGTATCGTGCAGTTACACAATAAGGTAATTAGAATTAGGAGTACTCGGTCACTTTGCGTGGATAAATGTATTAGTTAAAACGTTAGGGGTTTGCTTTTTTGCTGTTTAGATCAGAGTTTTTTCTGATTCTTCTGTCCTCATTGTGAACATAACCGTGTAGTTGAAACAGTCAGACTTATTTTTGTAACGTATGTTATTGTGTGATGCAGTTTTTTGCTTCTGTCTCCAATATTAAACCATTTTCCTAATACTTGTCTCTCTACTTTGTGTGTTGTATTGTTGGTGGTCATTCTGTGTTGGTAATACATCTGCACACCTCACTGTTTCACGTGCCTGTTTTTTTTTTTTCTCTATTTGTTGGTTGTGTACAAAAGATACAGTCGATTCCACCTAAGTGAATAGCTGATTGGGGGGCAAAAGAGGATTTGTACATTTTAGACATGTTCTGGTTTCTTTGATTTTTTTTTTTTTCCTCTCTTCCTCCCCCTAGTCATGCCTTATCACTTGGATAATCTCTTGGAGCAGGAAGCATTTTAAATGAGTTTCCTGCAAAGTCCTATTGAAGGTAGTTTTTATTAGCCTTCAAACTGCAAAACCTTCTGCACACAAACACACAGAAGCCACCGGAAAAGATTTTTTTTTTGCTGTGACATTTCAGTCAGTCTGGAAAGTGTGGATTATGGAGATCATTTCTTCCTAGTTGTTAAAAAAAAATAATACTCTGCCACTACTTCACAGAAGCATATGAAACATTCAAGAAGAGGAGGATATAGCCTTGGGATTTCTTCCAAACTGCACAGTAATCTGATGGCATATGGTGTTACTCAAACTCTCCCTAGAAACTAATCACGTCTTAACTAGGGCTGGGAGAGCCTGCAAAATTCTACCAGGTGATCAAGCTTGTTATGTGCAGTTATACATATAATTCTTTTAAAAATATAACAAAATCCAAGTGAGCACAGGAAAACTTTCTACTAAAGCCAGTGGAAGTAAAAAAAAAAAAAAAACCAAAATAAAAAGAAGGAGAAATACATGATGGAAAAAAGATCCCCCATTGTTCCAATGGGTGATATCTTTGCTGTGGGCTTACAAAGCAGATCATTCTCAGCATTGGCTGATAGTATTACACAAATCTCAAAAGGGACTAAAGAAATACCATAGCACTTTTTTTCTCATTATTTTTTACAGTTAGCTCTTAGCTTTTTTATTCTTTCATTTCCTATAATTTTTTCCTCCTCACAAGAATCTCTCTGCTCTCCCCCGACCGGTGTCTACCACGACGAAATAAAAGCTGCAAAAGAAAAATCTATGTTGTTCTGGTTTACAGAAAGTCTCTTCTCTCCTCTGATCACAGATACAAACCTTACAATTTGGAGAGGGGGGGAAAAAAAAACAAAACAAAACCAACCAAACCAAACCTAAGGAGGAGAGAGAAGCACTGGCGAGTGCTCTCTGGAATTCAAGCCATACGCCCCCATCCCTTTCCTTTGTCCCACTTTCTGTAATGCTCAGGAATCGAAGACCACTTAAAAGTGCTCTTATGAGACCCAAACGACACTCCTCCCTCTTGTCTCCTCTCCCCTGGTCTTTCTGGCGCTCTGGCTTTGGCTCACACACACACACACAGCCCCTTCAATACCGTCCGACAAGGTCCTGGCGCACTGGGTGTATCCGTGTGGTGTCAGCAGCAACGTTGGTTCCTGCGTTTGGAAGACTTTTGAAATTTTCTGGTGGCTTATGAGTTGGCCTGGTTGTTACTGCTCGATCTATTTTTCTAAATTTTTTTCTTTTTTTCACTTTTCTGTTTCCATGAGAAGCAAACAAGTGATGAGTCTGGAGCCCCCAGCAAGCTCCAGTGCCATCCCGCAGGGTCTGTTGTCAGGGGTCCAAACAGCTCTAGGTTTGATCTAAAACCACAGGAGCCTGTAGCAGACAGCCCAGGCAGGAAAGCAGAACCCGATGGTCAGACTATATCCTGGGTCTTTGACACCTCTAGATTTTATGATCTCGATTTGGATAATTTTGACACCAGTGGATTCAGTTAAGTAAGTCTTGACTTGCATGATGAATGAATCAGAATTGCTCTCTGGGTTTTTTTAGCTTGCTGTGGATGTTTTCTTTTTTTCTTTTCTCTTTTTTTTTCCTCCAAACTTGGTCTTAGGAAAGAAACTAGAGCTTTGTGAAGGGTCTTTTCTTCCAAAAATACAGCTGAAAAAAAAAAGACTTATACTGCAGTTAGGTTTCTTTTAAATACTCAGGGCTGAAAGATACAGGGTTTTCTTTCTTTTTTTTTATTTTTTTTAATTTCAACAGTGGGGGAAAAATGAGTTCCTTAAAGCAATGCAGCTGAACAGTTTGTCCTGCTTAAACACATGCTTTTAATTTCAATTATGTAAGGCACCTTGCAGTGTTAGCAAAATGTCTCTTTGTTAGCTATATGTGTATCGCCATGGGAAATTACCAAACTGTCACAAGACTCGCTGATTAAAGAATAGCCTGCCAGAGTGTGTGTGCCTTTGCCCAGTGTGACTCTTAGGTATTAGGCTAAGGAAAACAGTTTAACAAAATGTAGTGTGAATCATTCCTGATAAGTGAATAAAGCATTGTGACCAAGCAATCAGATTATTCACTTATCAGGAATCGACTGTACTGATAGTTTGCCTGATCGTTTTTGTTCCTCATCTCTGTTGTAGTTTCACTACTTTGCTGTGTTCTGTTTTTTCTCTCATGCTCTTAGCAAAATCACTGGGAATATCCCTTCGTGTGATCATGAAACGTGCTACTGAGTAACAAATAAAAAAAAATTAAATATAAAAATGATATCTTAACAAAATCTATGCACTTGCTATCAGGAACACAATACTGGATGTGTCTTATATATATTGAACTATAATAGTATTCGATTTCTTAAATAAAGCTTAAGAAAGGATTCTGTTGTCTGTAAAATTTTATGAGCATTAAATGGAAAAAAAAATGTTTCTAGGGTTGGGCGCTTTTTGTTATATGAAATCTTCCTGGGTGCGTGGTCTTTAACCATGCCCAGGCAAATGTTAACTAATTCGCTTGATATTTCATTAATAATGGAGACTTTGAAAATTAGGCTTTCTGAAATCTGTGGGGAGAAAAAGTCTTGCCATTCAGTGACTTGCAACAAAAGATTCTAAAATGCAGAAATTTTTATCTCTTTCTGTGTTTGCAGAAGCAAATCGGCTTGATTTTGCACTAAAAATCAAAAAATAGCTAAAATATGTGAATCAGAAAATGCCATAAAACAATACAGTACTGTACTTTTTGGTATATGACTTTTTTTCCTCCTGATTCTAGATAGGTTTAGAGTTAAAAAATGAAAACCCATATGCTCAAAATGCCACAGATTCCACACTGGAGGTCAAAGCATCTTTTTGGGGAAGATGTGTGGCCTACTGTACGTTTCCTGTATCTGAGCCTTTTCTTAAAAAATCATTTTCACATCAAAACCCATGAACTAAATGGGAATCGAATAGGTAAAACTGTTGAGTATGCTGAAAAAAATTATTCCTTCAACGGCTGTACGTTTGCCACAAAATTGTAGATTTTAAACAATCTGATTTTTATGGAAATGCCCATAATTCTTGTGTTTATCAAACTTTCAATAATGTCAGCCTTTGGCAGAAAGATCCAGGAGAATGAGGGGAGGGGAGGGGAGGGAGAGGGGTTGCTTTCTTTTTTTCTTTTGAACTGCATTACTGCCTCACTTTTCATATGCCATTATATTATCTGAAAAAAAAATTAAATTGTGGAAATCTATCTGCTGCTTGTATCATTCTATTCATGCGTATTTAGTAAACGATACTGAACTCAACATCTTGTGGATAGGTGTGTCACCCTTGTAAGCCAAAAATACTGCTCCACCAGAGGGGTCACAGGGAAGATTGGCCTTGGTGGGCAGCAGGATGGTCCTGTCCATCCCACATCAGCACAGAGCTCAGGTGAGAGCCCTGCCCTGGTTTTCGAGGGCTGCTGATGTAACACAAATATTAAGTAACCGCAATGATTAGCTCACATTTGTATTCCCTCTGATTTTCCTCATTAGCAGACTTTCTTTTTTTTTTTTCCATTAAAGGGAACTGGAAAGTTGCAGTCATTTTCTGAATCATTTGCCCCTGTTGATAACCTAATTGTTTTACATGAATGCTAATATTTCCCTCTCACACATTTATATCTATCAGCTAAATCAGCAGTAAAGTAAACTCTTCTGGGATACATTCCTATATCAATTAGCAAGGATTTATGCTCCAAAGCACCATTAGCATTAATGGGAGTGTGCTCTTTAGCATAAACAATTGGCAATAGGTCTGGTGGACTTTATTTCATAAACAAAGGAGCATTTGAATCTTAGAGATTTGTTTCCTCAAGACAGCACTTCAGGGAGTGATGTCCCAGCCTCCCCGGCTGCTCTGGGGACATCTCACTCACAGGACATGCATAAATTCCTGAGTTGCCAGCAAAAGGAGACAGTGCCAGTTTGAAAAGTGGGCTGACTTCTGACACAAAGTTTTTCTGGCACTTTCCCTTCTGAAAACCTGCCTGAGAACACACCAGGCAAAATTTTCAGCATTATCTCCTGTCCCTCCAACCAACAGCTTGAGAAAGTTCACTCTTAGCATTGCGTAGTGCCTCAGGATAGAGACTATAGAGGGGAGGGAGGGAGGGAATTTGGAAAGAGGCAGGAGGAAGAGCAGAGACGAAGCCCTGTAGGAAAGAAACTGGTGGGTCTGTCAGCTCCTTCAACTGTCGGCCTCACAGCTCCACGGCTTTCAGTAGAGAGATAGAGGGGACCAGTACATCACCAAATCTCACCTTTCACGTGTAGGTCAACAGTTTCTCCCTCACCCCATGTTTGATCGACCAAAATATTTCCATTTTAATCTCAAGGCACTGGGACCTGGGGCAAAAGTCCACCACTTCCCAGAGGTGCACAATCTGCTGAATCCCTGCACGTGCTTCTGCAGATGTTTTCTCTGTAGGTTTTGGCTCTGCTCAGTTCTGTTACATTAAAGAGCCCTTCTGCATCTGCCATTTCCCCCCAAAGGCACTCATAAGCAGGTCTCAAGTTGCTTTTCATCCCTCGTTCATAAAACAAATATATCATGCTCTGGATGCATCTACACACAATAGCGGTTTTTCAGTCCCTGAATAATTCATGTGCTTTATTTCTGCAACTATTTCTTTTTTTCCCGACATTCTTTCTAAATTTGGGTTGGTTACCAGAGCCAGATATGTTATTTCAACATCAAGAGGTGCAACATGCAGAAATTAAGAATTTCATCCCTACTCCACTCCTCTGAATGACACAGTCAGGGATTGCATCAGTCCCTGCAAAAATAACATGCAAAAGCCACAAAACACCATATTGACAGAATTATTTGGGGCTGCTCCGTTAGGATGCTGAAATCCCTCTAGGATGCATTGCGCTCGAGGTTCCTGTGTATGTGGTCTGCTTGCCTGTTCTTCCACTCAAAAGCTTCCTTACAACCATACTGAGAGCACTTCTGTGCAACTCCTAGTCCCCTCCAACATTTTCCAATGTTATCAGCAGTTTTGATACTTACTTCCAAGTCATTAGTGAAAATATTCAATAGCAGTCAGACCCCCTCAAAAAAAAAACCACTCTCCTACAGTGAGTCTCCTTTGACAGCTTCTTTGTTGACATGTCAACCCATTCTTAATCCATTTTATGTGCCTTGTATTGATAGGGTAGAATGCTAATTTTTTAATCAGAATCTGTTGTGCTGTCAAACATACAAAAGTCAGAATATATTCCATCTTTGCAATTACTTTTATCAGCCAAAACCTACAATCACATCAAAGAATGAAATCCAGTTTGACAACCCTTTCTCCCTTAAAAAACACGTTGATTGGCATTAATTGTTTACCTCATTTTTAATGCCTTTATACCCATATCAATATGTCCATTATTTTGCCAAAGTAACATCAAACTAGCCAACCATGGGCTGGGCCATCCTTCTTGTCTTTTATCAGTGCATAAGAATGTCACATTTCCCAGCCCATCTGGGATTCTGCTGGTGTGCTTAAATATTCCTGAGGGTCCATGTCAACAGACCAGAGCTCTCTGTCCTCTTCTCAGCCCCAGCTACCTGGGCTACCACATCTTTAATAAAATGGCAGCTAAGTAGACTGTTACAGAGTTGGACCAGAAACCCTTTTATCCTTCTCTTGGCATATAGGTACATGAAAAAGGAGAACTTTAGACATTACCTCTCTTTCTGCAGCATGACTAGAAGTTTTCCCATCTCCAAAAGCCTAAGTTCAATGATAAAATAAACATACCTAAAGAAATTTGTGCAGTTGTCCTGTCCTTCTCACCCAGGTAGAGCTGCCTATTTAGTGTGGAACCACAAGGCAATGCATGTTTGTTTACATGTGATATATTATTTAAAGGTCAATAGGAAGCATGTGTGGAGGTAAAATACCCTTTCTTTCACCATCCTCCTCTGAATAGATACAGCTGCTTTCATTGGTGCACATGTGAGTTCAAGCCCTGTGACTTTGAAGGAGGCAGCAGAGAAGAGTCAGTGACACCTGAGGAGTGGGGGATACCTGAGGCCTATTAGAGAAGATAGGTCATTTGGAAATCAGAAGAAACCTTAATCAGACAGGCCTGATGCTGCAGCAGCAATAACAGAGGAAGGTGCTGTGCTGATCTATGCCACAGCACAGGTGCTGTTTCAGCCCATGGTGATGCCATACCGGTGTCTTTGACACAGGCCACAGAGCTGTTCAGATACCGATGCATCTGCTCAGGAACCTCAACCTCAGCCCAGCAGACACGGGCTGCTGCTTTACCTTGTAGCCATCTCCACTACTCACGGTAACAAAATGCATCCTGCAGACAATTATACCCGCCTGAAGTAGTGTGCCAAAGACCAGGCAGTGAAGAAGCTGTCTGGAGGTGTTGCTGACTTTCCAGTGGCTGTAAGAGGACAACAGGAGCAAAATGGAGTTTTCTCAGCAGAGATTTCAAGTGTTGCTCCCAGTGCCAAAGGATACCCTGCTGACTGCTTAGCTGCAGCCACTGCAAAGAAGGGCAGTGGTGGATTGATGGCTGGACTTGATGATCTTAAAGGTCTTTTCCAACCCAAACAGTTCTATGATTCCAAGAGCTTGCAGACATGATGCAGGATGAATAGGGCATTTGTGACCTCCAGCTCTCCTAGGCCATTTCAAGGGGCTCTAAATAGTACAAGCATAGGAGTCTGGTGCATCCAGATACTCCCTGAGCTTAGAGGGATCAGTCTGTGAGCTGAATCCCACTTTAAGGCCTATATTCACTTTCCTAAACCTGGGCCGTGTTGGATACTCCAGGGCAACTCAAATGGCATTGATTCCTGCATTTATTAAAGAAAAATGGAGCTCTAGGGGTCTAATTTGTAGACAGCTGAAGGTAAAATTCAGTGAATCCTATTGTTAACAAATGAGCCCCAGGTGATGTCCCATAGGCCCTAAGTGGGAATTGTACCATACCAATAAAAACACCAGCTGCACTGGAACTGCTTTTTAGGGGATAGATGTATGCAGAATATCCCTCTGACAGGAAAGCCAGACCCCTGAGGACTTGTACTTACGTGATCTATAGAGCACCTCTGGCATTAGTTTCGTCCTATTCAGCTTTTGGCCTTGAGGATCCCTAGGAAATGATTGCTTAGGTTTCTTGTGGATGTGGCAAAAGTATCACATAATTAG
The DNA here is from genome assembly GCA_014706295.1 of Lycocorax pyrrhopterus obiensis. Lineage (NCBI taxonomy): Eukaryota > Metazoa > Chordata > Aves > Passeriformes > Paradisaeidae > Lycocorax > Lycocorax pyrrhopterus. The sequence continues at coordinate 5,931,560 of JACSVZ010000015.1, forward strand.
TGATACTTGGGTCTCTGATCCTGGTGTAATTGTGCCACACACTTTAGCATCCCATACCCCCAGGCCATGGATCCTCCTGTTCAAAAGAATAACAAAATAAAAAGCAGGAAACTTCACAGACTCATTGGGCAATTTGTTGCGCTACTCGACTGTCCTCATGGTGAACGTCTTTCCTGATATCCAGCCTGAACCTCTCTTGTTGCAACTCATGCCCCTTGCCTCTCACCCCTGCCAGATGCCACTGCAAAAAGCCCTGCTAAAACTTCTCGAGAAGTTCCCCAAAGATACCAGGGCAGTGTGCTGCTCTCAGGTGCCCCCAAGCTGTCCCTGCTCCAGGCTGAACAAGCCCAGCTCCCTCAGCCTCTGCTGGCAGGTGACAGCTTGGGCCTGCCCAGCCGTGCTGGTGGCCCTCCCCTGAACTCCCTCCAGTTTGTCCATCACTTGTATGTTCTGGAGGCACCAGAAAGTAGATGCAGTATCTAGATGTGGTACAGCACATGACTTGGTAGGTTTTTTGTGGGGTGGGAGGGTGATTATCACTTCCCTCACTGTCCTGGCTCTGCTGCTCTCCATGCAGCCCAGGATGTTGGCTTGGTTTACTGCCAGGGCTCACTGCTGGCTTGTGGTGACCTCCCACCAGGACACACACCCACCCCTCATCCCTTCCAGCAGAGCTCCTCCCCAGCCCCCCCATTCACAGCCCCAGCCCGCCCATTCACAGCCTTCACCACTGCAAGCCCCTCTTCCTTCCTACGTGCAGGTCTCTGCATTTGTCCTTGAATTTCACACATTTCCTGCTGGCCCTCTCCTCCAGCCTGCTGAGCTTGCTCTGAATGACAGCCCCATCCTTGGTCATCCCTCATCGATTTTGGGTCCTCTGCAAAATTCATAGGATGGGACATGGAGTGGTGTGAAGTATGAATGTTGCACTTGCCCTTGGTTGCACTTCTCCTTCTACATGTGGGTGAATCTAAGGCCAGTCGAGGCTGAGGAGAGCACATTATGGTAGCTCACCCACTCCCCTCTCTCTTTACTTTAAAATTAAAATACAATAAAAAACAAACTCCAGAAGGTGCTAATAAAAGAGACTGGTTGTTCTCTAGTAGGCACATGTAACTAGTCACACAGGCCATTCTGAGCACCCCCTGGGCATTTGATCTGGGATATCTGCTCACCACCCTGCTGTGAAACACTCTCAAGCAATGCTTCACTGGTCCAAACACCTACCAGTGCTTGTGTATGTCCACAATAGTGACAAAGCTGTGGTTGCAGCACTGCCAGGGTGGCCAAGATCCTTGAGCTTGCAAGTGACAGGAATCCACCCACCCACCCATTTCCTTGTCAGCCACTGTCAGCCTGCTGCAGGCAGCTAAAAACATTCTTCCTTTCCACAGGCACGAGCACAACTTGTGGCACAAGGTTTTGGACCTCCTGCTCTCCTGTTCTGAACCCAGCTTCTCTTGCAGTTCACCTTTCTCCCACACACTATCAGCAAACCTCGGGTTTCCAGCAAACTTGTGGGTGGGGAAAGGGGAAATAACAGCACCACTCAGTCAGGGACTGAGATCCTGCTGGCTAGAAAGGTGCAAAGACCTTGACCAGTGTATGTGCAGGGAGACACAGAGGTCATGGAGGACTCTTTCTCCTTCCCTTCCCACATCCCAGGTTCCTGTCCCAAACAGTGGCCATACAAGCCTAGAAAATTAGGTGGCATAGGCAGATCTGCTGTCAGTTAATTTTTTCTTTTTTTTTTTTTGCAAACACCATCTTCCAAGCCAGTGGATCCCATGGTCATCTTCATGGGCCTTACACAGTAAATACTATCACAAATTCCTGTGTGAGATGTCTCACTTTTCTATCCCATTCCAAGCACCTTCTTCATGACTGGGAACGCTTGCTTACTAGACAGCTTTCCTTTATGCCAAAATATACTTTCCAATTAAAAGAAAACCCTAGCACAGTCCCATCCTAGCCCGTATACCTCCCTTTTATTGTTCCTGCTTCCTGTAAAAGAGTTACAGCTGCAGCCAAATTCTGAACACCAGCAGTGGGGCTGGGGGGTGGGCTGGGCAGTTTAAGTGCTACCACGACTACTGAAATTGTATCCGTGATTGTGCCACAGCCTGACTGTTTATATCTTCAACATCTCAGCAAAATGGCTTGTCACTGGCTCAGAACGTAATTTCTTTGCCATAAATCACCTCCTGCGCCTCCTGCAGGAACAGATGCCAGCCATAAATTCGCTCTTGGTGGAACAGAGCTCCTGGATGAGAGGTCATGTTCCCAGGTGTGAATAAATAAAAAGTTCACAACTCACAGGAACAACACCAGCCGGCTGGATTGTGGCTTTGCATGGAGGACAAACAGGATTAACAGGAGGGTTCAGAGTGCCCCCTTCTCCTCCAGACTCATTTTCTTCAGCTCCTTTAGCCTTACTGTGTTCTGTTAACAGTTGGCCACCTCCCTGTTTGCCGACTGCTCTTCACATCCTTGTCAAAGTATAGAAATGTTCCCACCTACAGTCCCAGGGCTGTGGAGTTCAGCCTGGGGTAATTGGTGCCAAAATGCCTACTGCAGCACAAGAGCGTGGCCAGCCCTCCAGTTCAGTTAACTGAAGTTCTGGTTGTTTGAGCATCCCTGTACATTGGGAATGTTGGAGATGTAGGGCAGACCTCAGCCTGACCAATTATGCACTGGAAGAAAGTGCTCATTCTCTGCTGAGGGAGGGTGAGGAAGGGATCCTGGTGCTGAGATATGGCTTTAGCATCCTGACTGGGATGGACACAGTGCCGTGGGTCATGCCTTCTGCAGGTAAGGGGCCCTTGTGCCCTAGGAATGCACTCCAGCACTTGCCTAGAAATTTGTGATCTTCAGCTTTCAAGGTATAAGGAAATTTAAAAAAAAAATAAAAACACCAAAACACAACCCTTCAAACTGGATTTCGGGCAGCAAAATCCACTCGTGTCCTTGGGAAAACAAGTTTGTGAGGAGTATTACCATCAGTGCTGGAAGTTCTCCTGAGTTCTGCTTCAGCAGAAATGCGGGACTGCATTAACCTGGGCAGCTTTCACCTGCTGAAGGCTTTTCAGGCACCCAGATGGCTGCAGGGTTTATGTTCAAGGTGCACTCACCACCGTTCCACGTTCGGTTGCCCAGCCATGCCTGGGGAACTGCCTGTGCACTGCTGCTGTTTCAGACTGACAGGCATCAAAGGGTACCTTCTTCTGAGCAGAGCACTTCAAGACCCCAGGAGGAACTGTGTTATGCCTTTCCAAATTAATATGCAAAAGTAAGCAGCATGAATCAGCCACGGGGCACTGCAGCTCTCCTGTATCCCTTTTACTCTTACCAGCAGCTTGGATTTTATGCTTGGAGCATTGTTCTTTCTCCATTCCTTGCCTCTCAAATGGTCCTCTCTCATCTAGTTCCCATTCCTTTTCTTCCTATGAGTAATTCTTGGTCTCTGCTCTGTATTCAACAAGTGTTTGAAATGAATGAAGGAGGTGATTAATTATTTAGGATTGTACAAGGGAATATAACTAGGTGCAGTGGGAAGGAATTAAGCAAGTGAGACATAAAGGCTGAAGATCAGGAAAATATTTCCTTAAAGTGAAATGTAATAGAGGGCAAGCCTGCCTCTGAGGCAGCACGGGAAGTTTCTCCTCCCATAGGATTTAAGATTGCAAAGAGCAGAAAATGGTCTTTAAGAGGAATCCTTCTGGGACAAGGTTAGCCAGCCCAAAAGACTACATTTGTCTATCCCTTCTAGGCACAATGGTGGGACACAGTGTGTGCAAAAGCACTGAAACGAGAACACAAAGAGATTTATTCATGCTGCAAACTTAAAATGCAGTGGGCAACTTCCCTTCAGCACAAACAACTCCTTTTATAACCTGTTTGAAGAGATTTTTTTGTATCTCCTTATTACTCGAGTAATTAATTTTCAGCAACGAATGTGAGAGGACACTGCATTAACACAGCAGGTAAATTTGGGACAGCAAAGAAATAGCACTAGCCCTTAAAATGAGATTTATTTGTGAAGATTTCATCTAAGTTTCTAATGGCACTCTGAGCAAAATCAAGGTTTTCTGCTTTCATTTGCTGGGCTGTCTCCTTTCATTACAGAGTGTCCTAGCACAAACTGATCTGCCACACTCCTAAATCCTTTTATCTCTCATTAACTCTTTTTTTTTTTCTCATTGATCACTTCCTTCTCATGCAAAGACTTGATATGTTTAACCTTCATAATCTTCCTACTTTGCAGTTGTGGGTCTGTAATTACAGGCTGTTTGAGGGTTCAGCCAGCAATAAATCAAGTTGTGCTAATTGAACAAAAACTTGTACAAAAACCTCACTGAAGTGGTCGTTTTGCTCTTTTCTTGGAAAATTTTACAGCTCAGGAATAGCAGGCAAACTTATTGTTTATGTGTGTCAGGATTATTTTCATGGAACCATAGAATCATTAAGGTGAGAAAAGACCTCCAAGGTCATCAAGTCAAACCTTCAACTGAATACCACCATGCCCACTAAAACATATTGTGAAGGGCACAACAACCCAGTTTTTTAACACTTCCAGGGATGGTGACTCCACCACTTCCCTGGAAAACCCGTTCCAATATTGAGGTGAGGACTTCCTGGTAACCCCAGGCACTGATTGTGTCTTCAAAACTCCAGTGCTCCAAAGAGCTGGCAGCAACTTCAGATTCCCACAACCACAGGCCAAGGAAGCAAGGAAGACAATTTTACATCAATTTTACAATACAGAATCCTGATGCTTCAGAGCTGGAAAAGCCCCAAAGAGACCAGGGGGATACAGAAGTGACACAGGGAGAAGGTTTCTCATCACTTTTCCTTTGTCTCAGAGGGTAATGGCTGCATATTGATGCCAAACAATATTGTGCATGTTCTTTAGTTTGGCACAATACCTCCTGCCTTGCTCCTTGTCTGATCTCCTGGATAAATCGGTTGACTCCTCTTCCAGATCCTCAGCTGGAGTTTCTCAGCGTATCAGCAAGCCAAACAAAGCTTCTGCGCATCCCAGTGGTTTCAGAATCCTTCCCTCTCATTTAATTAGTTCTTGCAGTGCTTTCAGAATCCTTCCCTCTCATTTAATTTGTTCTTCTAGTAGTTAATGGCCACCAAGTCTGGTCTCTGTTTTTCCCTATGTGCTGTGAAAGTCTCATTTGGAAATTATTTCAGGAGGCATCCTGTAGAAGCAGAGGGCTTTGCCATGCTGACCCTCAAAATTTTATTTATACTTCTGCTGATCCTTCACTTCCAGGCTAAATGTTGCAGCAAAGTGACAGGATCCAGTAGAGGATAACCAAGCCAAAGCTCTTCCTGCACACTGCCATTTTTAGAGAAGCAGTTTGAGACTGCCAGGACACATCACCCAGGTTAACTTCACAAGCTGCAATCACTAACAAGCTCCTCTTTGGCCATTGCACCGTGCAGCACAAGCTGTTCAATACAGAGGGGCTTGTGGCCAACCTGGGCTTGAACGAACAGCTGTAATCTTCAGCAGCTACTCATATACCTCAGTGTCCCACGGATGTCTGAATGCCATTTTCCTTCACAGAATATCAAGAAATAACAGTGGAAGAAGTTCTGTATCCCTGAAAAAACTTCTTATTGGTGGCTGGTGAGCAAATTTCTGGAGAAATTTTTATGTGCCCAGAATTAAAGAGAAGCTTTGGCAGGATCTTGGAAAGCAGAGATTTTGTCCATGTAACATTTCAGTGAGCAAAGTTGTGCCAGGGGAAAGAAGAAGAGGAAGATTAACAGTAAAAAGCAGCAGCTTTCAATGGAATTTTTTAAAAAATAGAAAAAGTAGATTCTGTGAAAATACTTAATGTCTTCTTACGATGAGAAACTTGAACTGATTCTTTCCCATATTTTTTTTTTCATTTCTCAATAAGAATACGATATTTTTTTAAATGTTTTTCTCCATAGCGTGTTAGTGTTATTAAGTGATGGTGGTTCCTGAGCCTCTGTTTTCAAGACCCCACCATGAATGCTTTGCAGCAAAGATGTGCCAAGGCTTGCATTTGACTCTGTAGTGCTCAAAGACTTCAAGGTCTCATTATCACTATGGCAACTATTAATCATTCATTTGTTGTAACATAATAAATACATGCCCTCAGCTAGAAGGCATGTTACAAATCACTGGAGTACCCTCAGAGCTGCTCTGTGTAGCTCTAGGTCACCCAAAGGAAGGCACAAGTACAGCTCTGAGTATGTCAAAATGCTGCATCAAACCTTGTGGTTTGGGTCATCAGAAGAACAACATAACCAAGAAGTCAGTGTGGGCTTAGTGTGATTTCTCAAAACAATAAATGCTCATGAAGTGGATTGCTCTAAAATGTGGAAGCTCACAGGTTTGATAGTCACACACATTTCTGCCATGCCCTGGGTGATGGCAAGGTGATCCAGCCCACCACCTCCGAGGAGCTGGATCTGTCACACAAGAACAAAACTTGAGGTCTTGGAGACAATACAGGCACATCTACAAGGATCTCCATTCTCCAAAGCAAGGCCAATAAGATTTTTCTTGGGCACAGAGCAACACTGACAGGGCTACACCCTGTCACATAGGAGGTACCATGGAGGCCCCTCTGCTGTGCAACACAGCATGAGCACGTTCCCTATGTGGTCACAAACCAAGAGCCAGCACAAGGCATCCTCTGCTCTCCTCTCTCCTCTCCCAGCCCCAGCTGGCTCTTCCTAGTCACCAGTACCAATACCAAGAAAAGCTTGAGGACAACATCTGTAAAGACATTTGAGCAGCCACATTAATGAAACTTAAAAGTAGCTCTCTCGGCCACACTACTACACCAGTGCCCACAGCAAAGCCCACCCATTTCCCTTGCCCTTGCCAAGAGCAGCTGAGGCAGACTGCTCCATATCCCAACTGCCTGAGCACAGAAGCCAGTGTGAACGCTGGTCAACAACTTGACTCAGGTTTCCTACGGGATGCCTCATAGCCCTCAAACATTAATGGGGCAAGGGCCCCCCATTCCTATTTCAGACTGTTCCTATTCTCTCTTTACAGCATGATGCTGAGGGTGAGGTCAGAGCCCCAGACCAAGGGATAAGAAGATGCCTGAGGGTGCAAAGCCTGGTAGGAACATGTGGGAGAGCTGGTCCAATACTATTTCCAGAACCTACAGTGAGTCACCATGGCAGCTGTGCCCAAAAGCCAAGTGACTGCTGAGTTACCCTGGCAGCAGCCCCTGCAGCCAACGAGTATGGTCATAGTGACTGTCACCGTAACAGACCAAGAAGTGTCACTGGCAGCTGGAGACTCCCAGCTGCCTGGAAAAACCTTAGCCCTCATCCTGACAGTCCACAGTAAAGAGTAAAAGCCCCCACACAGTATCACTTAGGCCTGTTCTTACTTTATAAAGTTCATGCTGATCCAGGAAAAAAATAATGAATTGTTTCAAAAGAATCCAAAGACTAAGGCCATCATTTATACAGGTCACTGGCACTGACAGCTGGTGCCAGCTTCAAAAGGCTCTGCAGTATCAGTAGCAATGGTACCCCAGAGTATCTCCTTTGCTCCATAAGTGGGTCAGGGGAATTGATTATTCACTTTTATTTGGTACTTGCGAGATCACATCTGGAGCCCTGGGGACAGTTTTGGGCCACCATGAGAGTGGTCAGCTGGTTGGAGTGAGTCCAGTTTGGTTATCATCTGAGATGCTGAGGGACCCAGAGCACGTGATGTGTGTGGTGATACTGGGACAGAGAGTTTGTTCATCCTGGAGGAGAGACAGCTCCAGGGGAAGCGGGGGAGGGTGGGATCTTACAGCTTCGTTCAACAGCCTAAAGTGGATAGAGACAGATGTTCCTCAGGAGCCTACAACAAAAGGACAGAAAGCTACATGGACAGCACAGGCACGAGAATTTGCAGGAAGGACAGTTCCAATTAGATACAAGCAAGGAAAAGTTCACCATGAAAGGAGTCAAGCTCTGGAACAGGAGTCATGAAAGGAGGTGAGATCCCTGTCCTTGGAGATTTTCAAAATTCAAGTAGGCATGGCCCTGAAGCAACCTGAGCTAACAGGGAAGTTGGCCCAGCCTTGAGCAGCAGGTTGAACTAGGACCTCACAAGGTCCTTTCCAGTCAGAATTGCACTGTGGTGCTGTGATCTTTTATTTAGGTGATTCCTACCTCGCTAATCCCCAGCAGCACATCACTGCAAACAGCAGCACATCACTGCAGAATACATGCTACTTAATCCACCACTCTTTGATCTTTAGGACTGGAGTCAGTGAGGGGATCACTAGATGAATCCAGCTCTGGAGAGATCTTGTCTCCAGAGATTTATGACAGCTAACTACATTCCTCTCTCATTCTACATGGCATTTTATTTTCTTTTATCCTGCCCCCCACCAAATCCCTGTGCCCAGTGTAGGAATTCTCCTCTGTGTCGTATAGAATCTGAAATAAAGGATTCAAAGGTGTGTTAGTGCCACCAGGAAAGGCTTTAGAATTAGCTAGTTGCTGTACATCTTATATTCAGATTAATCAGGGAAATAATCACATACAATGTTCATAAATAGATGGATCCTGTGTTCATAAAAGAGGCTAAACTTGCAAAAAAAAAAAAAAGTCAAAGGGTGGTTTGCATCGGAGAACAGCAGGCTTAGCAGGTGGAGAAGGAAAATGTTCTCATGGTATTTCTATTCAAGTCCAGCCTTAGCATAAGGTGATCACGTTACATATTTAAAAATGAAAAACTTCCATTTTTCTGAAGGAAGCTTTATCACAAGGATTATCTACAAAGACTGCACAGAAAGGTGTCGCAGCAAGGAATAATGTGCCAAACTGGATAGGAGCAGCAGTAAAGGAGCTCCGTGATGCCCGGCACAGCCGAGATCTTGAGATAACGGCCTCTTTATTCCGTAAATGTTTTTCCATAAAGCTCATAGCTGAACTACCAGAGCACTTTCAAGTCATGCACCAGGCAATATGACTAACATCTGTCATTTTTTCCTTTCATCCTGTCCCCAGGGGCAGAAGCTTGTGCAGTCGTGAGGACGGGAAGTTAATTCATACATACATTGGTACGCACGCATGTGACCCACGCACACGCACAGGCTGACAAAATCTTCTTCCTTTAATTTGCTTTTTGTCAGTAAGGCAAAGAGCTAGAAGACATACTTTCCACTAGAAGATGTACTTTCCACAACCATCAGGGTGGAGATTCGCCACACATTTAAAAGCAGAGATGCAATTCTTTGAAGTTCTGAAATCCCAAGGTAGCACACCCAAAATTGCATCCTACAAGTAAAAGACAAACATTATCTTAAAAAACATAATCATCTCTCCCCCAGAAGTTCCAGCCCAGAATAACCTTCTCTGTTCTCAAAACAAAAAAAACAAACAAGTTTTGGCTGCAAAAAGCAATGTGAGACGTGGCAAGGCAAGAGATGTAATGGTGTTCTATTCCAAAGCAAACACTCAATGCTTTTATTACAGTGAAAAACAATAATGGGATACAGAGTGTACATGATGTAAACACCTTTAATGCAATTCTAATTTTATTGTTGCTTCAAGATCACAGATTGTTATGGCAACTAAAGAGGGAAGGGGGGGGGGAACCTGATCGCAGCATTAATTTGATATCAGATTCATTTGTTCCACATACGTGCTTCAGTGCCTACATAATAAACAATCCTGGTTAAAGAAAAATAATATTGTAGCTATAATAATGGAATAATGTAGTATCCACTTAACCCCCAAGTCTGGTTAAAAAATAAAAAATAAAAAACCATTTAAATCCATTATGAGTATATTGCTGTTCCAGCTGCAATCCAACACATTATAATCAATAACACTTGTAGATCAGGAAGGCAAATTTTCAGAAATACAGTCTATTAAAGCACTGAAAACTGCTAAACTGAAAATTACAACAGTGTCCTGTTGTCACAGCTGTAAACTCCAGGCATGAGACTCAGCAGCAGCAGTAGATCCCACCCCACTTCCTCAAATGGGATGTGGGCACTGCAGCCCCAAACACTGGGATAGATTCTGCAACGCTGATGTTCCTCCTCCCAAGGAAGGACTAGGCAGCTCCTGGGTGCAGCCCTGCCTGGGTGGGGAGGGGGCATCCCATGTGCTTTGTGAATCTGAGCCATGGTAGTTGAGCTGGGGTTTGGTTTCCAAGATCAAACTGAGTGTGAGAGAACTCACTGCAGATCAGCAGCTCCCCGGTGCTGTTGGAGCACTTAGCAGGGATGCCATAGAACAGCTCAAAACCCTACATTGGCCATTAAAGCCAGGAACCCGAGCACACAAAGTTCCGTCAGGGCTTGGAGCAACCTGGTCTAGTGGCAGGTGTCCCTGCCTGTGGCAGGGGGATTAGAACTCGGTGATCTTTAAAGTCCCCTCCAACCCAAACTGTTCTGTGATTCTACCATCCTTCCTGAGAGTAAAAACTAACTGCAAAACCCTAAAATTTTCCACTAACCAGAGTGCCCATTCTGCCCAGAAGATCAATAAGTGTAAAGTGGAAAAAAGATTGAAGCTACTTAAATGAGGATTCTTAAGGGAACCATATCCATCTCTAATAAAGGGATATCAAAATAGGTTGCATCAGAGAAATGGAAGATACAAGCTATTGCCCTCCAAGGAATGTGATGTCTGCAGTTTACCCAAACATAATTCTGGAGGCTTTGGGGCATGAAGTGTGGCTTCACTTTGAAAGGGACCCATTATTAATAGTGTCATGGGTTTCTGGGATTACTGTGTCTCAGAGGTTTATTGTATGTTCATTTGCTCTGTTTACTAGCAAAATGTTTCTCCTCCAGATTCTCATCTTCCAGGGCTGTAAATGCAGCTTAGGATCTGAAAGTCAAGATGAGCTATTCCAGGGTCATCCATCAAGAGTAATAAAGTGTCTCCTGGAGGTTACACATGGGTAAGCAAGAGCACAGCCTGACAGCAGTGGGATTACACCGTGTGTACTACAATTAGAAATTAATGATCACTCCTTTCAGATAATGCAGAAGAGAGAAAAGGCTCCAGTTGCTGAGTTCTGTTAGTACACCGGGGCTGAGGGCAGAAAAAACAGCATGTGCTTCCCCAGACACGCAAAGCATCCAGGCTAACCGAGGTGGGAACTTGCCTTCTCTGTGTCCCCCATTTTCAGAGGAGAGGTAGATTTTACTCGTAACTCCTTTCTTTGAAGAGGTGAAAGTAGTAAGGCAAAATGTGGCCTGAGGGTCAGAAAGATGAACACCCTGCTAATGCAGAGTGAATTAAAACATGAAAAATGGTTTCACGCAATTGGCTAATACATGGCGAAATGAGAAATTAGTTTGTTCTGTTCCCAGAATAGAGCCTCATTCAAATGTGAGCCTGCAGTGCAGCTTTCAGAAGCATCATCCTGTGCCTGGGAGCCAGGTAAAACTGTTTTAGTCCAGCTGTTCAAAATCTATCTGTATTATTCTTTCAGTGACAAAAACAGCAACAGATTTCTTTACAAAGGACTGCCAGAGTCAGCAATATTTGCATTTACAAATCATAAATGACCAAACCCAGTTCAACAGAAGCAGTGTCACATAGCTACCAGCCTCTAGTTCAGTGTGATTTAATTATTCATAGCATCACTGCTTCATCTTTTTTTTAAGCTATTTTCTGGGTATTCATATATGACAAAGAAAACCAGTGTCATAAACTAACCACATGTTGTGTTCGCCCTCATTGGCACTTACTGCATATGATGCAGCAGTAAATTCTTAATTAGCCAGAGCCCCAGACAGATCTTTTTATCTCCTCTATTGACCTGTCATCAGTCACTCCAAAGCAAGGAGACAAAGACTTTCAAAGTTTTTGGTGATCAGGGCTGACTGACCTGCAGCCTTTGAAAAGGCTTCAGTCTTTACAGGATAGGCCACCTCCACCAAGCTGATGGCACAAAACCTGTGCTCAGCTTACACCCTGCCACACACATGATCTTCTAAGTTCTTCTGACCTGCCAGCATAATCTTTAATAACTGACGTGTCATGCAGAGTTGTAGGAATTCATTTGCATGGTTGAACCAGCCATGATGGGAAGTGGAAACCTGACAAAACTTCAAGCAGGAAACGGGGTGGAAACAATAGGCTTCCTACAGAGGAGACCAAATTAGATAAGACAATGATCCTTTTGAGGATTGCAGGCCAGGAGTTGCCTTTATTTTTCATAAATAAACATGAAATCAGTGTGCTTATCCAGGTACTTGGATAATGTGTTTTTCTTTTTTTTTTTTTTTGCTCACAGACCATCAACCGGGGCTAGCAAGGACAGGTTGTTTGCACAGGAATTGAAATATTTGTCCTTCATAGTTCATTTCTCATTTGACATTCTTTATTCTTGATTGTTCTGCTTTAAAAGATAGAAGCATCCAGCCATGGAGAAGCAATAATCCCCAGTAACACAGTAAGCTGATGACACAGCACAAATGGTGCACTTTGTGCTTGGTGCCTGGCACTCAGCAACACCACGGGAGCTGAATCCAAGGGGGGGTTTTGCACAAGCCCATTTAGCAGATTCTTTCAAATAACAAACATGTTTAAACGAGGCTCAGCCCAGAAGCAAGGGGCAAGAAAGTAAAAAAAAAAAAAAAAAAAAGAAAAGGCCACCAAAATCCACAAACATTGCCCAACTTCTCCCACTGGGATTTTGGCCATGGGGTCTTGAAAAGAGAACCTCCAGATATTATCCTCAGTTTTCTTCTGGAAAAAGACTCTTCAGATCAGGAGTTCCAGTGCCGCCCACAGGCTCCTGATTTCTTAGGAACAATATGAAAATGACTCCTGTAGTAAAAAAAAAGTCAATGTCCTGGTCAAGTAGCTAAATAACAGGCATGACATGTCCCTCTCCCAGGGGCCTTGCAGCATAAAGGGTCTCTTTATGGGTGTTCTAAAGGGTATAGTTTCTGTAGTGCTGTTTCCCATTCTCCTATGGCTGATCTGTTTTCCTTACCATATGTTGCTGTTCTGGAACTACAAACCACATCCTGAAGGAGAAGTAAGACCAAGAAAGGATTCTTAGGCAATTTAAGCAAACTCAGATTTCCACCCCCATCTTGTCTTCAATATGGAAGAGAAACTTCTAAAAGGTCTTTTCCAGACAAAAACTGAGCATCAGGAGGGATCTTCCAAGTCCCATCACCATGATGTTTTACAGTATTGCTGCCCAGAGCTGAAATGTGAATTCAGATGTAATTTTTGAGCTTGGATTTGGTCACTTTTGACTAGAATGCCACTTTTGATGTCTTCTTGATGGTACATTTTAGATGACATTGGCTTGAGCCGAGAGAGCAATCAAGAAAATGCAGTGAGCCCTCAGAGGCTGAATCTGCTCTTCTTTCCATCCATAAGGTCTCAGTTGCAAGAAGTATAAAACAATTATAACTTTCAATTCTGAAGTTGATTTTTACAGTGATTTTGAGGTTTTTCTTGTTGAAGTTTGTAATGTTTAGATCGTTTTGCTCTTTCAAGCGCTTTCCTGCTTATGATCTCTCAGCAGCTTACTGTGATTAATGGAAGCTCCAGCACACTCTCATATGACAGAGGAGACACAGAATTACAGCAGTTTCTTCTTCAAGAAATTAAAATTGCACTCTCTAAGCCACTAGAATAAAGTAACTGGTGACAAACGTTGACTTTAATGGCTACTGGGGATCTCTCACTCCCTTACTAAAATCCAGCCACTTGTCAGATGAGAACACGTCTGCCACCCAGCCATCTGCAGCCGTGGAGAACAGCAGCTTGGAGATGGCTGTGTCAGGGTCACAGTGCAACAGAAATGGAAGTTGACATTCAACAGAAGCAGCTTCCCTAACCTGAAAATTATTTTTACATGAAATTTTTGAATAAAATTTAAAAATAGACGTTTTAAAAGGACTGACCTCTTCCAGTTAGGAACAGTTCAAAGCAAAATGTTTTCACCAAGTTCAGATTAAATATTGGGAAATGTAATTTGTTTCTAGATTCAATCCATTTCTGAAAATACTCTTGGACTTGCAGTATTTTCAGTGCAGTGGAAATGCTGCTTATAACACCAACATCCCAGAGATGAGCCCCAAGACACTCTGCAGATGGATGGGAAGAGATATCCCATGTCCCAAAGAACCTGAAGCCCAAAGAGATGAGTCAGGCAAAGAGTGGAAACAGATGGCAAAGACCAACCAGCTAGTCCAGGTCTCACAAATCCCACTCTGGCGTGTCTCTTATGGAATCCCACCTTCTGATGTTTTTTCCTTGCTTTCAGTTGCAAAGGACTCTCAGCTGGTACCTTGCATGGCCAGGCATGAAGGCAGGGCTTTAATTCCTGGTGCTTCATACTTCTGTGTGATTATAATTGGCTCAGGCTTAGAATGAAAATAGAATCACAGAATGGTTTGGGTTGGAAGGGACCTTAAAGATCATCCAGTTCCAACCCCCTGCCGTGGGCAGAGACACCTTCCACTAGACCAGGCTGCTCTAAGCCTCATCCAACCTGGCTTTGAACACTTCCAGGGATGAGAAAATGATTTGTATTTAATGTGTTTGGCATTCATTCCTTCACCTAAAAGGTAGCTCAGGTGAGTTTCCTGGCAAATACAGCCTATTTTCTTTAGAGAAGTAAAAGCCATTATGCAAATCTGGGAGCTGGAGGACTTTTTTCTCCCTCAGCCTTGCAGATAGAGCCGACTCCACTGAGTGCATGGCTCTGTGGGCTGCCCTGATATCATCCCATTCATGCCCTGACAAAACAAAGCCCCATGGCCATGGTTAATGTGGCACAGATTAAAGACATCCTTTGCTAGGTAGCTTTCAGCCAGCACAGCAGAGCCCCTGCTGCCTGAAAGCAGTTGGGCAAAAACACCTTTAGTGACCCAGGCAATACCCAACCACCCCATGCACTCATTGCCCAGGGAAGAGACCTCTTATCTGCGAGAAAGTGCATGGCAGGATCGGTTTAAATATGTTAAGTTCCCTCTGAACATACCCAAACATCACAGCTTGAGCCCTTCAGCCAGGATTTCCTGGACCTTTGAACATCCTGCTCTGGGCCCACAAGGAGGTCAGCCAATCCTGAGCCTCTGTGTGTTGCACAAGGGAACCCTCTGGAGAAACAGCACATCACTCTTCAGTGATAAAAGCATCTCCTGCCCTTCCCCTAGCTGTTAATAGATATGCAAAAATTACCTGCTCTGCATAACCAACAAGTAGTAGCTGTTTGGAGGACAGGTCCTCCTCTGGGAACACGAGACCCCGAGATGCTGGTGGTGGCTGTGGGCTGCCCAGGGTGGCCCCCATCACTGGGAAAGGATGCTCTGCCCCGTCCAGGCTCTCTGCCACGTCACCCAGCGAGGAAGCTCTCAGCTGTAGAGTACATGAGTGGGAGACATGCCAGGAGGCATCGATTTTTATCCTCTGATGAAGCCTCATGTACCGAATCTCCTGCAAAAGGGAACTAGTCAGAGGTGAAAGAGACTCCTCAACACAAGGTAAAAATAACATCCCCATGTCCCTCTCCAGCTGAGCCCAAGAAGGTCTGCAGGCACTTTGGGGCACCCAGTCTGGCACAGGAATCAGCCCCACAGTGCTGCAAGGGCCATGGTGGGTGAGACAGAAGGCACAGGGTGCTGGGCTCCCTGTGAGCCCAAGGTGGAGGGTTCATGCCTGGAAAAAATGCGAATGATTGTTAGAAGAGCTTTTCCATCATTTGCAGTAGACTTCCCCTCGTTGTGACCTTGCCCATTTCCTTTGTCCCGGAAGAGAGGTGGGCTCGGCCCCCAGTTCAGCAAGACTGGGAGAGGAGGGAAGAGGGGAGCTTAGTTAAAGTCTAATTATGGATTTAGTTGTCTAAGGCTTTTATATCAAGCTGGCCTTGAGGTACAAAGACTGGCTCTTAAGGATCTCAGAGGAGAGGCCATCCTGACTGATGGAGGCCAGGAGATGTTGGTTTGTCCTTGTAGCTGTATCAGAGTGAAAATGAAAGGCCAAGATGAACAGCTGGAATGGGTTTCAGCACAAACCAGCCTCCCGTGCCTGTGGGGAACCAGGGTGGCCTTCAGTGCCTGCCCACCCATCCTCAGCCATAATGGGTGTAAGGATGGGACATGATTAGCCAGTAAAGACATAAAACGTGGTCGTCTGGTGAAAGCTGAGCCAGGATTTGGCAATTCAGGGCTAACCACGGCCAGTGAAACATCTCCAGAGAAAAGCAGCAGAGGCGGTGGGGGCTGAAAATAATGAATGTGATGACAAGCTGTAGGGTGGGAACTGATGGAGAAGGTGATCTGAAGAACACACAACCGACCAGTCAATCTAAAGACAAGAATCCACTGGGTGAAATAAAGGCAGGAGCAGTGGAGCAGCGGAGGCAGCAGGGCAGCCAGTGTGAGACAGTAGCTGACAGGTAGGGCAGGCGGTCAGAGTCCAGCCAGTCAGAGGGAGGTAACTCCAGAGCACCGGTCTGTCAGTCCCCTCGTATTTATTCCCCTCCACTTCCCCTTTGATTAAATAATTGCCTTTTCATCCAAAAACCCCTTTTGTCTCTGCTACTGGCAGCCTCACCGTTTATTATCTAACCCAGCCCTCCCTAAAGTCATCCTTCCCATCACTATCCACTCACAGCCTCTCCAGCATGCCCTGCATTCAAATATTCATGTCCCATCTCATCCAAAGCCAGCCCAGTGATCCTGAAACTCAACATGCTCCCATGTTTTCCACTGCTGTGCAACCAGGACACCACTCATCATATCACCAACAAGCTGTGCAAATGTGCCCCTGGAAAAGGGACACTTTCCTGCAGCTCCCATGGGTTCAGGGAGCCTCAGGCTTTGGGAAAAAGCAACATGCCCAACCCTCACAGCTCATCTTGGGTCCAGGGCAATGTGGGTACAGCACCAGAACTTCCTTATCCCTATCCTTATCCTTACAACAGAAAACTGCTGGCAAAAAAGCCCAAACAAAACCTAAGAGCAATTACCTGTGGTATTTGGGATAACGCACTCCCTGTCAGTTGAAAAATGTCACAACCAACTCTCTGTACATCTGTGACAGAACAGCTGGCAACTGCTCCAGGTCACAGCCAACCTTTGCTGAACTCACGCTGGCCCCACAGAAATTAACTCCCTCCGGCCCCAGATTCCTGCCCACACATCCTCACACCTACCACAAGACCATGGGCTTGGAGAAGGGAACAGTTTGCACCCTTAAAAGGGCAAACAAGATATAACAGTTTTGAGTAGAATTCAGTAAAGATTTTGGAATCAGAAGAAGGAGGGAAAAAAAAAAAGAAGAAAAAGAGCACCCCCAAAGCTCACAAGTGCTTAATGTTTCCTTCTCCGAGATTTACTAATTTTCAGCTGTCATACAGAATTTGAAGATTCCAAATAGAAGCAATACCATCAGAATGATAAAAAAGCTCCCATGTGATCTGAAACTACTTTTGATCAGTGACTGAACTAAATAGGAAAGCTTGTTTGTTCTTGGCCAGGACAGTCCTAGAAAGAACATCATTTAGGATTGTTGTTTGCTTTGGTCCCATCAATGAAAACAGAATCGTTTTCAGTGTGACTCACAACCAGCTTGCAAGTTTCTTGGAAAACAAGAAGGAAAAGATATGCAAAACTTTTCCTTCTGCCACAGCTGGCTCTTCAGGAGAGTAACCAAGGCAAAGGCAGGACAGAGAAAGAAAATTTTAAACAAACTGAATTTTAAAAAAATTTTCAAAATCCCTGTTGGGGTTGTTCTTAACGAAAGACGTCATGGCTCCTTTTCCAAAGTGTGTTCTTGAAAATGCTCTAAACCCAGGTTTTCAAACACTGGAAATTACTTATTTTCCATGTACTATTTTCAAAATTCAAAAAGATGGAGAAGAAAACCACCCAGTTCAGCCATTTCAAAAGGATTTTTTTTTTTTTGGCACAGAACTCCATGTTTGGGATATTTGCCACAAGACTCTGTGTTTGGAACATTTAGCTTGTAGCTCCTGGCAGCTCTGGGAGCCACAAGGTGCTGCTCAGAACAAGATATTCCCATTTCTCAGCTGTGTGAAGATGCAATACCATAGCCCCTTCTGTTACTGTGCTCCAGCATCTGGAGAAGGAGAGAGGGAAAAAACTGATTTTGTATAATGATGCACAGGCTCAGCACAAAGGAGGAGCCAGGACATACATCAGGACCAGGGAAGAAATAATCTTTCAGCTGATGGTTTTCATTGGATAAGGAATATTTTTAATTCCCAGCAACTGAAAAGTACAATTTTTTTAATCCAAAGGGGTAAAAAATTCAGCCTTTCTCCTTTTTCTCAGTGAAATTTTTCTGGGAAGGAATATAGAAATTTCAGTGAATGTGTTGGAAATGTGCTATGTGACTTTTTGTTTTTTTAGTTGTGGGGGGAGGTGTTGAAATGGAAGTTTAAAAAAATAAACTTACCACCTGTCTTTTCAGCTTGTGGGTGTCAAGCTTACAAAAAAATACTAACAGCAATGTCAAAATCATAGCCAAATTTAGAGCAAACATCACTTTTCAAATGAACCAACCACATTATTATGCAACTTTTAAAAATGACAGATGATAGTTATTGAAAGTAAATGATAATGAGTGTTCAGATGGAAGTGTTAGGAAATGCATAGGCAAGCATACAACTTAAGCTTGCAATCTGTATGTGTTGAATGGAGGCTGTAAACTATATATTTTAAGTGAAATGAGAGTGAAATGTTCCCTAGAAGAGCTGAGCCCTACGAGTTAAATTAGCCTTTCACATGCTGAGTTCCTAAATAGATGTCAAATTTCATGTGTATGCACATATTATAGATAATGATAAAAAATTAACATTTAGTTTCATTAAACATTTTATTTCACTTAATAATATGAAATAATATAAATACATCAGCATGTGTACATAAATATCTGCATACACACATATCTGTGGATTTATTTTTTTAACATATTTACGGGTGAACATGCACACAAACTTCTCTGTATGTGTTGGTGGAGGCCTGCATCTTGTGCACATATGACTGATCCTATTTTGACATACTGGATTTGCAAAATGGAGTGGTAAAGACTTATAAAAACGAACTCTGCTGCAAGGACAAATTAGCATGTTGTGAGAGCCCTGCAGAGGATATCAAGCATCCAGACATTTCAGCCTACAATGTCCTGCAACAAAGAGATCGCTCCAATTGCCTGCAGTCATATTTTTTAAAGATGAGAAACTAATTAGCAGCATTATCAGCATAACTTTATCAAAAAATTCTGTATTTTTCCCAAGTTGGAGAATGAATTGCAGAGGGAAAATGTTGACTTTAACATCATAATAAGAGGGCCTCAGTGGGTTCTCAGTATAATAATAATATCAATAACAAAAGCAACAACAATAGATAAGATAGGTTTTATCTTTTTCCACAGTGGTTGGTGGCACATCTCGACTACCTGTATCAGTCTTTCTTCCTCTGGCCAGAAATAGGAAGAACTTAATTTAATTCCACCCCAATTTACTGAAAATATTTGAAGTCTTCCTCAGGGTGCATTATAGAGGGATGCAAGGACAGAGAGGACTGATCTTGGTGGAGTCAAGAGAAGAAGTGAGAAGTTTCTGGAGCAAACTACCCTCAGAGCAGTATGTTGGGGGGAACAAGCTGGGGAATGAACCTACACAAATGAACCTGCACCCATGGGCACAGCAGAGATGGCCCAGGGCAACCTGAAAATCAAACCATTGGTGTAGATGCACTTTCAGGCTGAAAAAAACCCCAAAAACAAACCAACAAAAAAAAGGTGTCTTCTCCTGGTTTCAGCTGGGACAGAATTGGTTTTCTTCCTAGTACCTGGTACAGTGCTGTGTTTGGGATTTAGGATGAGAATAATGTTGGTAAGACACTGATGCTCCAGTTGTTGGTAAGTAGAGTTTACTCTAAGTCAAGGACTTTACAGTTTCCCAGGCTCTGCCAGTGAGGAGGTGCATGGCCAGGACAGCTGGCCCAGGCTGGCCAAAGGGATATTCCATACCACAGGACACCATGCTCATTATATAAACTGGGGGAGAGTTGGCCAGGGGGGTCCGACAGCTGTTTGGGGACAGGCTGGACATCAACCTGTGAGTGGTCCGCAATTGTGTTTTGCATTACCTTTTTTATATTTTATTCCTCTCTCTCTCCTCTTCATTACTGTTATTATCATTGTCATTATAAATGTTGTTACTATTATGTTTTACTTTGTTTCAATTATTAAACTTTTCTTATCGCAATCCATGAGTTTTACTTTTTTTTCCGATTTTTCTCCCCATTGGGGTGGGGGTGGGAGTGAATGAGCAGCTGTGAAGTACTTAGCTGGGGTTGAACCCCAAGAAGCTGGGGACAAACCATGACATCCTCTCTTTTCACCATGATAAAGATGGAACAACTCCATCAACTATCCATCAACAGCCCTTCACTATAAACCAGGGTCATCAGAGATGTCTAAAGTCCAGGGACAAGTAAACTTTCACAGCCAACCAGAGATTTCTAAAACATGTCAATAATTAGTCCAGAGAAGTGCAAGCAGTGATAACGTACTCAGAAGAGCAGTTTGTTTTGTGTAGCTTTTGTTTGCTGCTTGGTGTTGTCAGGTGTCATGATTTTACCAAGAAACTCACAGTAAGTGGTGCTTTTCCCGCTGGCCAGCATTCCTGGAATTGTTTTTGTACTTTGTGTGTCATCTAAAGCTTGAAAATTTCAGTCCTGTATGTACCTCTACCTAAAAAGAAGGCAAAAGCAATTTTTGTTTTCTTTTTAATCTTCGTTTTCAAGCCATTGTTGGGATTCACAGGAATGAAAAATTATGCCAGACCTGGTGTCGCTGAGCACCCAGTAGCACAGGTTTCCACTGTGGGTTTTAAGGTTTTACATGAGAAACCCACTCTCAAACTCTGCATACCATGAGCTGCAGAAGTCAACATAATCGCTGCTGAAGGGCCAAATTATCCCTGCTGGCACCTTGAGCAGATGATCAAACCTGAGGCTCCAACAACTGGACTTGGGAAATGTCACAGAAGCCTGAAGAATAATAAAAACATGGAAATATCTCCTGAGGGAATGCATGTCACTCAACACTCCTGTCAAGAAAACCACAGAAAAATTTCAGCTGACAAACACACACACCCCAGGAGCAGCACTACCCTGGGTGACAAACCCATCACACCGAGGAGCAGTGATTGCTGCACCCCTTCTGACTGCGGCCTCACCGCTCCAGGGCAGAGCATTCATAGGAGACAAACAACCCCCAGGCCGTGCAAACTGCCACACTTCCTCCAAAAATACCCTTCCTCAAACCCCCAAATCAGAAATAGTCCTCACAGGAAAGAAACACCCCGCTCTTGCCCTTCGCCTCCCACCCAGTTGCCATCAGGAGAGAAGAACTGGAGAGAGGAACCAAAGCTTCACAAGGGACTTTCCCATCCAGAGAGCAGAAGGCAGCAACGTTTATTGGACAGTGCTCTGGACTTCTGGGTGTTGTGTCACCTCTGAATGGAGTGAAATCAGCCCGAGGGAGCGTGTGTTGCCAAAAGTAATTACTGAGGTGAGGTCACTGCTCACACAGAAGCCCTTTCTCACTTTGGGATTTACCAGTTAAACTGAGCCCTCAGTCAGCACTGCCCGCAAGCGTGGCCAGGGATGGTGCAAGGACTTGCACAAAGCACATGGAATTCTTCAACAACTTCTATAGCTTTTGACTTGTTCTTCTGTCCAAAAACTGAGTCTGGAAACACACCTGGTCGCACATCAAGGCAGAGGGAGAGCAGGGTTATAAAAATCACTGGAAATCTATGTAGCATCTATGCTGTACCTAAAATATTTTCAGTGCAGATTTAATCAAAGCATCCTCCAAGCCCCATCCATTTGGAGTGTTTTATTTGAAAAACAGATGATGTGGTGTGTCAATGTCAGACTTCAGCACTGAGGCACCAGATTTAAATAATACTGTGGGATTTTGGTGCCTGGGCTCCCAACAGAGCCCACAAAGGAAGTCAGCTCCACTGAAAGTTGAGCCTGGGGCATGGGGCTGGCAGGTGTGACAGGAGACCTAAGCAAGACCTCTTCTTTTCTGGACTGATACCTGCATTGGGTCAAACAAATGAAGCCCTGACTGTCTGGTCTGACCTGACTGTGCTGCTCTCTAGATCAGCTTCATCTCCACTGAGAACTAAAGGCTTCAGCATATACAGAGAGACCTAATGTAGGTGTCACTTCAGGCTGAAACCCACCCTGAGTTCCGGAACTAAAAAGACAACCCATCCTTTGTTACCCATCTGCTTTGCATGGAGGATTTTCATTTGGTCCATCTACAAAGATGGGAGAGCAACCACAGGGTGAAGATGGACATCAGCTGGGACAGCCACTGGCCAACAAACTGACAGGCATCACAGACAGACGGAATAGTTCACGGTGATTATCAAACCAGCTCAATGGCTCCTGGGCCTGCCCATACACTGTGGCTAAAGCTGGGACAAACCTGCAGACTTGCTGAACTAGAATGTGACTTTTGGTAAGAGCAAAGGATGTCTGTGTTGTTAAGAATGGGCTCTATCAACTGTGCAAGTGGTTCACATGGCCAGCACGCTTTTTGCTAGAGCAGTGTAGAGTCCGACAGATTTAAACTTCACTCTTATCCCATTACTCACCACAGAGCTCTGGCCTTGTGAGCAACAAAGGACCCACCAGTCACCAGCTCGAGGGTTCAAACGCAGCCAGCTGCAGACCCTTCCCACTGGGTGTTTGTATGAAGCACTTGTACAAAAGCAGAGACACTGCCATTCCTCCTGGCAAGTCCAGTAGCACACTCCATGTAACGTGGTGATCTGTGGATGATGCTTGAGAAAACATCTGTGAAAGAGCAGAAGGACTGCGAGGTGTAGTGTTGCTGAGCTTGAAGGGACAGCAGCAAGGGCTCTGCTGAAACTTCACGCAAAATCTTCATCGCTCCCAGGAAGGCTGGACCAGCTATAAAGAGGTGAGACACAGATTTTTTAAAAGATAGACAAATTTTCCGAGGCTGTGTTGGGAAAGCTGGAAAGCCCAAAGAAGCAAGAACTACCAAGAGGCAATGGCCTTCTGGCACATGAAAAGCATGCTGCAAAAAGGCAAGGGACAGTCTGATTTCCAGGTCCAGGGCATATAGGACAATTAATAGGATTAAGTTAAGAAGAGGGAGATTCAGTTTAAATATGAGGAAAAAAATTTCCAATGGCTGGGATAAGAGAGAACTGGAATAAATTTTTCTAAGGTTGAGAGGTTTATGGCCCTATAACTTTTTGGATTTAGAATAACATAGTCTATTTACGTTACTTACAGTATCATTGTATTTACATGGGTTTATGTATTCTAATAGTGACTTACCAGTAAGCTGCCTGGTTCTTTTTGAAGCTGTGCAATACCAATACTTATTTTTCAAAGTATAGTGCACAAAAATGATGCCTAAGTTTGGAAAAAAGTTTTTGCATGTCCCAAGTGGACAGCATTCTGCAAAATTCAGCAAAAAATTTGGAACTGCTTCTACCTTCCCTGTTCCAGCCCATCGTTGCTATGAGTTATGGTAGCTTTGGGAATGTGGGATCTTTCAGCAACCTGCTCACCCACTCTGATGTGGTTCTTCACCTTGATAAATCTCTTTTCTCTTACACATACATATAGGCACACACATATGCACAGAGATCTTTAAAGGTCTGTAAAGTCAATCCCGGCAAGCGGAAACAAAGAATATTATTTGGAATGGGCCTAACAGATTGGATTAAAAAAAAATAAATTAAACCAGCAACAAACAGTGCTTGAGTGCCCGTGTGCCAACTTTAATCCCCTCGTTAATTAAAAACGGCCGAATTATAACCCCTAAAAAATTAGGTTTATAGCAGAAATGCCAACTGAACAGACCCTTCAGTGTAGCAGCCCTGCTGCCGCCTCCAGAACACAATCGCGGAACGGCAAAACATATTGGCACCTCCTGGATCCGCGATTGGAATATTTGCTCGGTGCCGTCTCTTCCTGTTAATTGCTGTGTGGAAAGTGGTCCCGGCACAACCTCTTTATCTCCGAGCCTCAGAAGCGCTGCCGGCGGCCGCGCTCTCCGGGGGCACAGCTTGGCCAAGGCTGCCGGGCCCCGCTGCCAACCCGGCCAAGTCACCCAGCCCCGCGTCCCCTCCCCGAAAGCGGCAGCTGGATCGCCAAGCTTGGCTCCCGGGCTGGCGCTTGGCTCGCTCTGCTCTTGGCTGGCGAGGGGCTGTGCAACAGCTTGCGGCCTCGCTGGGCGGGATGGATGCTGGCTGCCCGGCTGCATCAGCAGCCTCTCCTCGCTTGTCAGGAGAGGAGCGCTCCCGAGCCCCTCACTTCGACCGTTCTCCTTCGGGTACCAGCAGCACAGTGCGGAAAACCTCACCTCCTTGGAAAACCAGACTGCTTTTCCCTCGCATCCTCTGACGTCCATTTGTTCTTTGCTTTAATTAAGAGCTTTATGAAGCAAGGTTGCTCTTAATTATGAGTTTCTACAATATCTTCGATGGTGCAACAGCACCCTGATATCAGCTATTAAAACCTGTCAGGCTGAAGGGAAAATGCAGTTTGTAAAATGGCTCCTGCCTTTGCAGATGGATTCCCTGTACGAATCCAGGACCAGGGGCCAGATCTCCACTGGAGCTGTGCCAGTCCACACAAGCTGTCAGCACAGCCACAGAGGATCAAGTATTTCTGTGCCACCCCATCTCTTCATCACAACTGTCAGCTCAGGACCCACCACAGAATATTTATTAGTCATGACAATAGGAAAGAATAGAAATATCAGCTCTCAGGTTGACTTTTGCAAAGTCAGTCACTAAAAAATACACAGTTTTGTCCTCATAAAGGGATTAAACTTGTTGAAAAAGATATAGGGGGGAAAAAACAAATCCTTGGGGCTTAGGGGTAGGTTTGCTTTTTGCTTAATGAAGGATTGGCGAAGGACTTACACTACATGAAACCAGGCATTGTTCTCGAATTCAGATGCTGAGAAGTGAAGCAATCAGTGAAAGCACCGAAGCACTGGCATATCCATGGGTCTGACCATGCAAAAGTTATAAACAACTAAGTGCTAAGGGTTGCTCTGTACTGAGAGACAGTCTGAAGTCTTTGCATTTACATACCAGCTGTCATCAAGGCTTAACCAAAGTGTTTCCAATTTCTTTTTATTTTATTTTGTGTCGTGTTTATGTGTTGGAAATCAAGGCACAGAGTCTGCAAGTCAGGGTGAAAAAAAGGACAAAGATAAACTAAGTGAGGTGCCAGTGGAATTCAGGTGCTTAAATGCATAGAAAGCAATATTTAAATTCTCTGCTCTGCTGCTGTCTAAACTTAGAGATACCTAAATGCCCACAGTACAATTCTTCACTAATCAAAAATTCCTTTATTTCTCTCCTCTACAGTGAGTTAAATAATTCGCTATCCACACTGATGGCCCTCAGTCCAGGCCCCCCCATCCCACAGCCAAGCCTTGCCATGCTCCAGCACCTCCCCTTCCCACCAAACTGGGGCCAGTCCCAGGGGAAAAGAGCAAAACTCCCTGTGTCCCTGGCTGTGGACTGTGCCTGGTTGGAGGAGCTTCCCAGAGACCCCATGTCTGGGACTAAGCAGGAGTTAAGGTTAATCTGCACAGTCTGCTCTTGGCAGCAACTGATTTATGGCATCACCCTGCTCCCACCTGGAGGTCTGACTCCAACTCTCATTTGGAGCCCCTAAACCCCAACCAGAAATGGAGGAGTAGAAATCTTTGGGTTTTCTGCTGGGGAGACACATTTCCAGGTGCCCCACGGGGACTCCAGCCCCGATCACTCTGCCTACAGCTGCAATGGCACTCGATGTCGGGGGCTCCTGTCAACTGACTTCCCATCCGGGCTGCTAATAAGAATTCCCTCGACTAGGAAGACATCACTGCAGAGAACAAAACCATCTCCTGCTGAACTGATTATATTTACTGTAAAACACGGAAGCAAATGAAATCTCTGATTGAGAGAGAAGGAGAAAGCTTTTAATCCTGCTCTATGATGCTTGCCAGATTGACAAGTCTAGAAATACAAATGGAAGAGTAATTATACAAGGCTCACGTTGCTGCTCAGATTTATTTTTCCAAATGTAAGAAAGAGACAGAAAAGGCCTGGCTTGTTATACTGGTTTTCATAGCTGTTAGTGCAAATCGATTAGAAATCAAAGTTCAAGATGTTCCAAACTACTCAAAAAACCTTCTCCTCTGAGCTGTGGCACAATCACAGTGTTATGGATGATACAAGACAAAGGGAAAAATAAAAGGAAGAAAATAGCAACCTGGGGCAAAGTCATGTTTTCATTGTTACAAGTCCTAGAATCTTTGTGGAAGAAGGGGGAAATGTCTGTGCTACCTGGTCCAAACAATTTTAAAGTTATGTGAGTAAACTCCAAAAATATCCATTAAATCTTTGAATTCAGCTGCTAAATGAAAGTGATAGAGAGGACTAAACAGTGAAGTGTCTGTCAAGTTATAGTCACTAAATACTGGGAAAAGATATATCAGGGCTTTGGGTCAGGGTTGAGCTCAGAGCAAATGCATTTCTTCGAGGGCCCTTGACGACACTGCACTTTTTAATTGAACTTGTACTTCCAATTTGAGACCTGAGCATCCATCACACAAGGCGTTTTTTTAAAATACAGCATAGACAGGATTCATCTTGCCTAATTCAAAACATCCACACTGGAGACATCTGTGCCTCACTGAGCCTCCCATCTTTTGTAACCATGAAGGGAAACAGGCACTTTTACAGCGCGCTCAGCTGACTTATTTTAGATATCAGCTCTAGGGCAAGATGAATCATGCCTTGAATGTGCCAATTTCCCTGTGGTGCCAAAGCAAGACCAGACAACCAGTTTGTTTGCTCAGATGAATCCCACGTGGCTGGGACTGATAGATTTGTGCTATGATCTGGCTGAATGTGGGCTCTCTGTGGTTCCAAGTCTTACATCATCCTATGGAGAGTCCTGTGTAGCTGTGCCTCAGTGGATCCTTAGAGGTGAGCTGGAAAACAGCAGCTGCCTCCAGATATCATCAGTTCTGACAATTGCCATGGTCTGCTAATGAATCTGGACGGCTTGCCTGGAGAAACAAATCACCTTAAACATTTAAGTTGTCCCCAGAGATTTTACAAAGTTTGAAGCAAACAGTGGTAGATTCAGACTAATTTCAGCAATGTTGGTATGGATCTGTAGTGGGAATAATTTGCATGCTCAGTTTTTGGTTTTTAGTGGATGTATATTAATGCTCCAGATAGCAATATCAGGACAACAATTCACATTCTCGTCTTTCCTCCTTTGGTGAAGAGCTTTATAGGTAAAGGTTCACATTGCACAGGGACATTGAATATTGAACAGGAGCTTTCCTTCCAAATTTTGTTTCCAGAAGGGCTTAAGAAAGATAACCAGAGTTTTATACATCTGATTAAAAAGCCAACACTCCAAATTCTGTGCATGTAGGGTTTTGGCATTATTTCTGTTATGGTCATAATCAGCTGCTTGCCCATTCCAGCTGCTAAAGCGCACTAGACAAGACTTGAATTCCAAATATTATTCTCATCACCATGGTATCCTGTGCACAGATCCCCAAAGGTAATTAAAGAAGTTTGAGGCTCTGACTCCAAAGGCCAAGTCCATAAATAATTTCAGCTCTCGCAATTAAGTGACACCATGTTTTGTTTTGAGACTTTTGTTCTGCAGGGAGCGAATCCAGAAGCTGTCTTGCCTCCAGCTGACAGGGAGAGATCAGGGCACCCCCACAAAAAGCCACACACAGAGCAGAAAGGCAGGTCAGTGCAAGCTCACAGAGGATGCTGCACACTGGGACACATCTGTGAGCTCACCTCTCCTGGAGGCTCCTCACCCAGGCTTGCAGGGAAGCGGCTCCATCTCCTCAGGGTCTTTGGACAGAAACCTCCTTCTCTCCTGGATGTCAGTGTTAAAACCTATGCTAAACACAAACACAACTGGCACACAAACAACAGAAGAAGACGTTTTGGTCCCTCCCCCCTTCACCTGCCAAATCCACAGCAAGAGCTTTAACTGTGAGGTGACAAAGCAGAGACCCTTTGCTATGCCGACTGTTTGGTCCAATATTCCCATGAACATCCCAAATCCCACATTATTTTCTAGACAGCAGCATAAGCAAAACCAAGTTACTTTTCTGGGAGAGGGCAGTTCTGAACCTTTAGCTTTAATCCTCCCTCCCATGATAAACAAAAATAACCAGGATTCAGAGTGTATCTTTTTCTGCTTTTATCTAACATAAAAAGCACAACTGCTGAAGCTGAGCAGCAGCAAACATGTAGATATAGAGGACTCACAAAGTGCAAGGAGAGACATAATCAGAGTCAGACCCTCCAGAACTGGGTGTGGGTGGAGAAAGGTATTATGTGTTGTTATATTTACTTGCATCGGTGTATATTTTGCTTTAACTGCCACATCCCTTCTGGACACCACCCTTTCTACCTTGCATGTGAACATTTTCTTTTGGGAGTAGGAAGAGGAGAGCAATTCATAGAGCTATTAAAAGTGATTAAAAGAAGAAACAGCAGAGGGTCGTTTTAAGATAGGAATGGGAAGTCCTGGGAGGACCAGTCCCTTGGAAAGATCCCACCTTTTGCATAAGGGGTAAAGGACTGGCTTTGCCTGGGGAGCAGCAGTGTTTGTCCTGGATTTTCACCCTGCAAAAAATAGCAATTAATGGATTTAATATGTAATTTTATGCACTTCCAAAAATGGTTCAGGAAGCACAGGATCAGTATTATTCAGTTGCATGTTTACTCCATTTTAGATCCTGCACCTCCAGGTTTTTTTCTTTTTGTCCGTTTTGTCCTTCTGTTCCTTTTCTTTTGCTTCAAGGATGAATTGCTGGCAACCCATCTCAGGTGTGTTGTCAGTCCTAAACACTGTCAATTAAGTGCCTTCTGAGGAAGATTTGGTCAAGCTGCCTTCTCAGTAATGAACATCTTTCTTGAAATTACAACTCTAAATTATACTATTTGCCATAATGTAAAAGCTATGAAGGAAAAAAGAATAAAACCCTTGGGAAGAAACATGTACTTTTCCCTCAAGTCCTGCTCCATCCTTGCCATCTTCCATCAGTCTGACAAAAAAGCTGTTTGTAAGAGCCTCTTGAAATGAGGAATCTAATATTCAATCACAAAAAGATTAGCCTTTGACTGTACTTCACTCCGTGCTACACTAATACAATCAGCACGGGAAATGTTATCCAGGAAGAGGTTAGGGGAGAGGATGGAAGACCAGGTGGTGCTGGAGACCTAAATTATAAAGGTTTATTTTTCATGAAGCATGACTTTTATTTGCTTCTAACTTTAGGAAGTAGCAGTGCTGGAGATGAAACAGCAGGAGATGTTCAGTCACGTGTGTGAGGGCAGGTGTGCTGCTGAGTCACTGCTGAGCTTGGGCCGACCCGTGGAAAAGAGACAGGAAAACTGGGATTACTTTGGAGAAGTTAATTCAGAACTAAAGCAGCCTGCACACACCATGCCCAAGGTGCCACCGACGGCACGAGGAACTGCAGGATGCCTGGACAGAGTGTGGGCACTCAAATGTGGGAGTGCAATCCACAGAACATTTATCACCTGGGGCTCCTAAAGGGCCACAAACACATAATTTGTGCCACTGTAATTACCCGGCTATCTGGAGTTTTGCTGCTGCACTCAGAAATGTTGTCATCTCAGCAGGACTGTGCAGCTTTGCATCTATGTCATGTACATGCCTGTTGGGATCTGCAAATTAGGTCTTTCTGTGCTTAAGTTCCCTGATCAATCTCAGCTTTTCCTTAGGTATGAAGCACAGGGGAGGATGCTGTCATCTGTCATCACCCAGGAGCTCAGACACCTCTTTCAGAGCAGGAGATGGGACACATCACCTCCCCTCCCAAAACTGCTGCAGCACGGGAGGAAATCTAAAGCTGGAGAGAGAAAGTGTGAGCACACGATTGTGCAGCCCTGATAAAAGCTCTGACCCTGCACAAAGGCTTGGGATTTCCAGTCTCTGTACAGGCACCACGTCTGCATTTTGCATTATTTTCAGTAAGGCATGTACCAATTCTGCACATTTGCTGCCTCAGCAGCACAAGAGATGTCTGATCCCCTACAACATAAGCCTCCCTCACAGGATGAATATGTTGTATTTTTGTGGCACTGTGCTGTCAGATGCTCTCTCAGTGCTAGGATAAACCGGAGTTCATGGAAAACAGAACTGATGA
Organism: Lycocorax pyrrhopterus obiensis; assembly: GCA_014706295.1. Lineage (NCBI taxonomy): Eukaryota > Metazoa > Chordata > Aves > Passeriformes > Paradisaeidae > Lycocorax > Lycocorax pyrrhopterus. The sequence continues at coordinate 5,961,827 of JACSVZ010000015.1, forward strand.
CAAGTATCACTAAAGCTCCAAGTAACTTTTTTTTCCCCCTGAGATGTCCTTCCTGAAGCCACAGAGAAGGACATTCGATAAATACACGTGTCACCATTACTCACATCAGTAATCTAGCAGACAAGACTGTGGGATTGACATGATGGCCACAGGGGCTGAGTTTAGGTCACCTACGAAATGAATTAAAAGCTTCTCCTTATCTCATTGCCACATCTCCTCTTCACTCACACCCTTGTCGGGCACAAAGATGATGAAAACTAACCCACTGATTGCCAAGTGACTTCTAAACACCACAGCTCCTAAATCAGGGTACCAGACCACATTAAACTGGTACAGCCACAACAGCAAAGCTCTGGATCGTGTTTGTCCCCATGTAGTTACTGCTACAGATCTCAGCGACCAAGATCTATATGTGGGCTTGTCTTAAAAAAAACAAAACCAAAACAAAACCAAAACAAACCACAAACACAAAAACAAAACAAAAACTCCAATAACCACAAAAAAAACCACCCAACACATGCAAAATTTGGACATAGATTTGCATCAGATCAAATGCCCTTTGGTACCTCTGCTCCTTATTTCACCTCCACTTCTCCAGAGTGAGCTGTGAAGCAGAGATGGCTTTGGGCTGAACGACAGACTGCAAGCACAGACTACCACCTAGAAGGGCCAGTCAAGTCCTCTGCTAGGAAAACAGCTCCCTTGTTCCCATTTTTAAGTGATTTGTGGTTTTATAAAGCACATTAAATGCCCCACACTGCCCAGATTTGCATGCACTCATTACTGATGTCCAAACAAACCTGCTGCCAACACAAAGGCCCATCCTCACCTGAAATCAAGGCACGTTTGAGTCTTCTCGAGGTTGAAGAACAGCAGATGAAGGTGTTTTCTGGGTGTCTAGGAAGTATTTTTGCAGGACAAGGTGGATAAAACCCGAGCCTGGCAGCTAAAGGAGTCCAAATCCTTCATCACTCAACTCTCAGGTGAGGAAAGGAACCTAGTGTGACGAGGTTGGGGTTGCAGTGCTGACGAGAGAGGTCTGGAGTTTTAATCAGGAACATTTCTTGTGTTTTGTTCTGCTTGGGCACCTAGGAACTGACCCTGTACACTTAGTATGTAAATATATACTGTGCCAGCAATCTTCGGTGCTTTCTCTCCTGAGTCAGCTTTGCAAAATTCCGTAGTTTTGGCTAATGATTCTGATGAAAACCAGGAGCAACATGATTTGCTGCTGCCTCAGAAACAAAGTGTGATCCCTGTGTGAAACCTCCTGCTCTTCACAGTGCCCCCTCTCTGGGGGCTGGCCAGCTGAAAACAATGAGGCTTGGCAGAAATTAAACAGAGGTTAAAACTACTGTACAATGGTTTCCATTCACTCTGATGTATAGTGAGGATGAGATTAAATGAGAGGAAGGGGGACTTCCCTGTTTAGGATTATCTCTTGTATTTTGGGGCTTTTGTCCTTGAAGAGCTTTTTGAAAGGTTGCCAAAAGAGGCAGCAGCGTGTAGGTGTGTAGCCAGATTATAAGGCAGCATCCCGTGGGGAGACAGGAGGGTGGGATGTCCTGCCCAAAGCCATCTGCCTGCAAAGGGAGAGGCTGCGCAAGGGAAGCAAGTGGGCAGTGAAAAGTGTGTTTGTGTGTGTGTGTGGAGGCAGGAGCAGGTGCTGGACAGCCACAGACGCCAGGAAGGGCAGTGGGCCAAAGTCAAGCCAGAGGAAGAAGAGAATCCTGGGGATAAAAGTCAGGTCAGGGTGCTCATGACACCCAAATGGATGATTTCTCCTTCCCCCATTCAGAGGGATATTTTAAGAGTCTAATAGACCATGGATTAAGACAACCAATTTAGCCATGCCTTGTGTTGTACTTTAGCCCGTTCCATAATCACTGCAAGACAGAATTTGGCTTTAATCATTTCTCATCCCAGGAACAAAGCCTGTTTTCACCCAGCGTGCCAAGACTTTCTATGAGATTAAAATTATGTCTCTTGCAAGATTGTCCAGATCCTGCCTTCAAGGGTCTCTTTCTAATTGTTTTCAGAGGCTGCCAGCCTTGCAGGGCGTAGCACTAACTTCAGAAGATGTGGGGTGGAAAAGTCTTTTTAAAATGATTTTTTAAATCAGAGGAAGAGAGGAGGCTCTTTAATTCCATACAGAAAATCACTTCTTCCAGCCAAGCAGCAGTGGGAGCACAGGCCTTGGAGTTCACGGTTCAAGAGTGCAATCATTTGGCATGCAAGCACTGCCAGGAGGAAAAAGGAGGAGAGGCCAACCTAGGCTGAGACTCTATGACTGACCTTCCAGGAGAAAATCCCAATTTGTAGAGCTATCTTTCAAGGACCTGGCTCCACAGACATTCATTGCATTCACCTGGGCAATCAGAAAACAATAACAAAGGTATCAAGGTCAAAACGTTTGGACTTAAGATTACAAGGTTGGGAATGAAAAACGGGTTATAGCCACCTAATAATAACCCAAAAAGCCCTAATTGTGAATGGCACTTGGATTTTGGAAGAACGTTTAAAACTTCAATTTTTTTTTTCAGTCTCACTGTTTAATTAGGACACTTAAAAATGCAGAGGATCAAAACAACAACAACAACAAGCCCAAACGCACCCTGCCCTGGGATAAGTCTGTCATCTGGCATTGAAAAAAAGCCACCAAATGAGAGAATGTACTGTGGTAATTCACGTCTGTGACATTACAGTGATTGGCTTTAATGCACCCACCATAAATTACTGTGGGTCAAACAAAGCACTCTGAGGAGACAGACAGACAGAAAGGAACATTCAAGGTTCTTGATTATTTATCAGTTGGCTGAAACATTCAGAGACCAACGAGAGCATTACATATCCTACCCAATGAATCACCTCATGGCAAACGATTTCACATTCATACGAAAGTTTCCACTAAGGGCTGGAGGGAAAGGATGTGCAAACAGCTTGACTTCGCCAAGGTAGCATTAAGATGGCATGAAGAGGCCAAAAGCTGTTGAAGCCAAGAATAAACTGCTGATTTCAGACAAGGTCTGTGTGACACAAAGAGGTCTCAGCAATATGGACAGTGAACTTGGATCCCGGAAGCCACACCAAGGATGCTTCTTTAGAGGGAAGCCATCAGGCTAAATACAGTTCCAATTTCACTGCTACCATCTTTAATTAAAACTAAGGACATTTAAACCACATAATTTATTCTTCCCTCCTTGCCCTGTATTTTCTTCAAGATACTTCATGCAGCCACCTAAGCAGCTTAAAGACTTTGCCTTTCATGAGTTCACATTTTGGCTCTCCCACGCCTTACAAATGCTGCACCATGAAAATACCACACTGGAGAGCAGCTGAACAGAACTTTGTCTCAGATGACATTTTAAACCATTCAGGAAACACTGATCACAAGCAGATTTTTTCCAGTACTTTTTTATATAAATAACATTTACGTTTCTGCCACAAATCACTTGTGTTCCTCCATTAGCGGATAACAACTCCAAAGTGCAGCGATTAACTTGTGAGTGCAGTGTGATGGGAAGAACCAGGTTGGTAGCAAGAGAGAGCAATAGGAGACAAAGTACTCAACTAATGTTTCTAAGAAACCAACATGAAAGGCTTGTAAACTGCTATCATACTTTTTTTTTTCTCTATCATACTTAAATTTCCTTTGCATTACAAATTCATCACTGAAGAGCACTGTAGACTTGGCGCTGGCTTTTTACAAAGCCATTCTTAAAAACATTTCAATCAAGGTGGAAAAAAACTTCACAAAAATCCTAAGGCCCTGCATGTGATGCCACCCTTCTCGCTGATGCAGCCTCTCACACTGGAATCAGTCTGTTCTTGACAACAACGTGTGCAATAATTTCTGCATGAGCCAGGGGAGATAAGGACCCCTGTGGTTCTGAATTGCCATCATGCCAGACTGCATGTAAGTGATAACTTAGCATTTTGGGATAGAAAATACTGTGTATTTTACTCTCTTGTAACCTTCTCTTCATCTTAAACTGTCTTTCATATGATAATTCGAAAGATTTTCCCCAGACCTTCTATCTTTAATAGAAGTTAGACAAAGCCTGAATCATCCTGTGTTTGACAAATGTTTTGCTATGGATGCATTTTTAAATAAACATCTGACTCAAAGACCTGGGCACACAATGTAAGAGTGGGATGTGCTGCTGTAATTCCTCTACCCAAATATCTCAGTACATCTGTGATGCTGCTGCATCACCTAATGTTAGCATGTGCAATTTATAGGGAAGAAATGGAGAGAGAAAATGTGCTGAAATAACTTGCCTATAGCAATATGCTGAGAGATCTGGTGCCAGGGCTGGGAATTAGAGCTCAATTGATTTCTGGTATCCAGCCCCTTGCATAATTTACTAGGTCACAGTGACAAGATTTAAATATGGGACTAATTGAATGTTCATATAGGAATTGCTGCTCTTTTGGTCTGGCTTGATGCAAAGTTGGAGAGGGAGAAGGATACAGAGGAGAAACTGAAATCTCTGGAGGAAAATCCAGGGAGGGGGGAATAGCTGGAAGAGAAAGCTGCTCTGTCCTCCCCCTGTTATCTCAGTGGCAGGTTAATTCTGGATGACAATTTAAATGTCAAACATAGTCAATGTATTTCACCAGGGAAAAATCCCATCTCCTCAAATCCCTGCTGACAGAGCAGGAGCAGAAAGCACCTGGGCCCCCAGTGAGCTGCTCTAGGGGAGAGAGATGAGGTCCCCAAGAACCATAAAGCTGCCTCCAAGAGCAGGAGCATCTCCTGAGGGAAGTGACTACGGACCCAGGGGTCTTGCTGGAGTCACCCTTGAGCTGCTGTGAATAATCATAAGCAGAAACATGAGGTGACAGCAAATATAAGCATTAGGGTGAATGTCTTCAAAGGAAAATCCTCTCAAAGATCTGAAAATCAAATGGGCCAGGGGAATCACAGCTTCTCCCTTTCCTGGGCTGTCCATTACATCCAGTGCCAGATTCTTCCTTCTGTTTGTTGTGCAGGTGGTTTGAATGCTGCATGCCCTCCAGCTTTCCTCTAGCTCCTGGTGGAGTGGTTGTGCTTGCTGGGAAGATGTTTTCCCAAAGCAGCCTGTCTTGGGAGCAGCCTGTGGCTCCCAACACGGCTTCACTGAGCCACTCCAGGTTTGCTGCGTGCCTAAGCACACACACTGCAAATACTCCTACTCCTCCTCCCCACTGGAAAGCCAGAACAGCCTTTTTCCTCCCCCTCCATCATTCTGCTGGCACAGGAGAGGACTCACATTGCTGTCCTGACTATGTGGCTTGTCCTCAGGGACAGAGCCTGAAGAAACCATCCAGGTGTCTTCCCCTACCTTGGCAGTATTAAGGCATATTCCTCCCAGGATTTTCTCCTGCAAGACAGTGAATGCCAGGATCTTGGGGTAGCAGGAAGTTTTAAATGTTTTGTAACCTCCAAAGCAAACAATTCTTCCTCACCCACATGGTATTCTTCAACCTCCATTAATTTATACAGGATGTCTCTGGGATACTGGAAGTACTCCAGGTATGTTTCCCACTGTAAGACCTGCAGCAACATCTGCTTTTCTTCTTATGCCACAAATGCCACAGATTCTCTGTCTGCTCCAATCTTCAGGGCCCCTGGGAACGGGGCTGTCTGTCAGGTGCTTCCAAAGGAGTGCACTGGTCAGCAGGTGATGTGTGTGCAGAGGTCAAGTCAGGCCAACACAGTCTGTTCTCCAGAGGTGGGTGCTATCTGATCCTAAAGGTTTCATATCCCAGTAGCTAAATCATCACCCAGTCTTCCTAAAACAGCATCTAGACAATTTCTCTCCCCCCTCAAAAAGCCCTTTTTTGGACTGCCCCATGGAAATATTTACTTTTCAGAGTTCATTTAGGAGCAGGAGCAAACCACAGCTGTTGCCATCAGCAAAGGTGAAGCTTGCTCAGCTGCAGGGCTACAAGCCCTATTTCAATTCTGCAATCCCCATTGAAAAGGTTTTATTGAGCTTGGTAATATTTAAGGTTAGTGTTAAAAATTAAAATCCTCCAGTTGTGTGTCTGTGTCCATGTCTCCTGCCGCCTCCCTTACCCAAAAAATAGCAAATCCAAAGCCTTCAGTAACCCAGAACAAAAGAAATTTCAAAAGTTCATATAAAAAAAAGAGAAAACATCTGGTTTGGTTTATTTTCTGTTGTTTTTTGAGCTTTTGATTTGAATTCATGCAGTGAAATATATTCAATAATATTTCAGAAAAACTTTGGACCAAAAACCCACAACCTCTTTATAATGCATCACCCAATGCCAGCAGGAGAGAGAGATGTTCTGAAAGAAAGGGAATGCTCTGCGTCCTTTTTATATGTCACCACCCGGGGTGTCTTCCCAGTTCACAGACAGGCTGTACTGATTCCTGTGCTGGAAACTCTGGACACACTGATGGAACAGCCAGTTCTTCCAGATCCCTCATGCTCAGACAGTTTCTGCGGGTGGGATCTGTTTATGGAAACGTAAATCCCTTGGCTGGGCTCTGAAATTACTTAGAGCAGCTAAGAAGCCACTGACCAAAATCATTACAAATGTTGCTCATCTTCACAGGGTCATTTGGAGATGAGCAGATACAACTCACCTTTGGACTGTCACCAAAGCAATATTAATAATTATGAAAAATACCTTGGGCTTTGCACGACATCGCAAATCTAGAGTGCCACGTCTGGAATTGGCCTTTCCTCGGTGACAAATTCTAAACAGCAAACATTCATAACACAAGTCCATGAAGTATTGGCTGTAAAGGATAATAAATCCTTTGGCAATATGATGAGGGTAGGAAAAGCTTCCTGGCACAACTATTGATAACACTGTCTGTGCACTCAAATGGCAAGTGCAGGTGGATTCCCAGCTCTGGAGGTGGGTGTAAATAATTGTTATGCAAAATGTTATGCAAGATATTCCTTCCAGACAAATGCTAGCTGAGCCATACACCTGACTGTTGTTTTTAAAATATTTACACCTGTAATAGGTAAAGAAATAGGTAATTTTTTCATGTATCTCATCTATAATATCTCTATATATCTCTACCAGCCAGAAAAGACACCTTCTACCCAGGTGCACAGGAAATGTATTTAATGCTGTTTTCCTCTCAAAATCATTATCAGGTTTTAATTCAGCTCCTCATGGGCAAGTGCCCACCCTATGGCTCAGTCCTCCAAGACATTCTGACTCAGACTCCAAGGTCTTTGAATACTCAGGGATATAATCAGTAAAACACTGACATCTGAGCACACAACCAGATGTGATGAGACAACAGAGAGAACTACTCCACAAAAATCACTGTATAATGTAGAGAAAGGAAAGCTAATCTATCACGAGCAAGCACTGTGGACATAGCCCGTGGCTACCTAACAAAATACAGAATTTCTGGGGAAAAAAAATAAATGTCTTTCACCTGACATCAAAAAAACCCCAAACCCGGCAGACACGTAAAAAGTTGTGATCTGCAAAAAATCCATGTAGTTAAAAGTACAAATACTGCAATAAAAAAAAAAATTAAAAGCAGAGCAGGAAATGGCAAAGAGTTTCAGATGGGTTGAAAATACAGACAAGTAATAATGGAGAGTACAAAATTCAATGAAAACTTTATAAACTTCAAGAATTCAGCATAATAAAGAAGGCAACTTGAAACAAAGAAATCCCAAGTGTCAGGTACAGCTTTATTGTTGGACATTAATGTTAAAATTGTAAACACTGATATCAAAAGGCGACTTCATGTAATCGCATTAGTGGGAGATAGGAATTGGTGGGGCTTTTCCCAGCAGATTTCCCCAGGGACTAACTCTTAGCTCAATATTATTTAATATTTTATCAATGTTCTAGATGCCCATGTGAAAATTTCTGTAGATGACAAACAGATGCGATAGCAGTACATGATCAGAAATTAGTTTTACAAAAGAAGCTGGGTTTGGGGGTTTTTTGTTGTTGCTTTGGCTTTTGGGTTTGGCTTTTTTTGAAAGATCACAATACAGGCAAATTGATTCAAACATAACTAAACACAAAGAAATCCTTCTGGGAACCAGGAAGACTTCAACAAAGAATTGGAAGCCAAAGCATTATGAATTCTTGTCTGTCATAGAGGTCTCCATTCAACTGATCGTTGCTTGGGAACAAAAGCTTAGTTTCATGGGTGCTTCATATTAACACACTTATTGAGCCAAAGTATTTGAATACGGCATTCAACAATAATTTAAAAACCTGTAAAGACCTGTGATATGTAGCATAGTCACCAATCAAACAGCATCAGTTAAATTTTCAATAGTTTGCAGAGACAAGACAGCAAATGCTCTGTGGAAGTCAGTGCCTTTGTAAATCCACTCTACACTGGAGATTTATTTTTCTAGACAATATTTAGGCTCTTAGCTCTAAGTTTTAAGATGATTCAGCTCGAAGCAGAGAACAGGAAGATGCCTAAGCTCCTTTGATTTGTTCCCATTTTTACAGTCAAATAATAGATGTATTCTTGAAAGTTTCTGTAACTCATAAAATCCACATCAAATACTGCTAAAAACCCCCAAACTCACAGGCAAGGCAGGTCAATAATGTCTCTATATATAATGGGCACTCATAGCCTGATCCTGCCTGTCTAGGGACAAGTGATGACCTGAGCCAGCAACCAAAGCCACAAACACAGATTCTACCTCTTTTGACAACTGTCCTTGACTATGTTTAGTTACCTACTAAATAATCCTTTCAGTCTCACAGGACAGAGACTTGTTCAGCCTTTGTGTTCAGATATGTTGCTGAGTGGCTTTTTATTATTGTTATTATTGTTATTTCTCTGAAAGAATCCCAAGAGAAGTTGTCTCACTTTCATAGGAGGTCCGGGTCCTCTATCTTCCACAAGCCTTTGTTGGCATCTTTGTCCTTGATTTCAGGGCTCCTTTATATCTGAGACCTCTGAACCAAAGATATGAAAAAACTTTCATAGATATAATAAGTTTCTTGAAGTTTGTTAGAATTAATACAATACACTTCCCTCCTGCTACATCTTTGCATTGTGCTGCCACTTCAAACATAGCCCACTTAGCTTCTTCGGGAAGACTTCAGATGTCAAGGCTATGAGGGTCCTCTTGGAGCAGTTACAATAAAAGTCTCATTTCAAATACATGCTTTTACAGAAAAGACTCCCATAAAAATAATTTTTAAAAGAGTTTTTCATTGTGAATTAATAAATGTATTGCAGAGTGACAGGTTCATCTGTATTGAAGAGAGGAAAATATTTGGTATCCTACACAGAAACTCAGAGAGAACCAACTTAGTTCAGTACTTCTGAGAAGACATAAAAGCATCATCCCACATCTGTGTATGCAACAAAGAAAACCAACCTCTGAGTGAAATTAAAGATTAAAGAAATGTAATTTAAAAGAAAAATGGAAATCAGACACAGGAAGAGCTGTTTGTACAGTGCCAACCCAGCATGAACTGTATCAATAACAGTTATGAAGACCTGCCCAAAATTTTTAATCTCAGGCACCAAACATGCAAAGACTAATGGGTTTTTCACTTTGCTTATGGAAAATTCTCTCACATATAAATATCCCTGATATTTCAGTTCTGCTGAGCTCAGTGGGCTCATGCACTCTGTATTTACAGTCTTGTAGGGCCGATCTGCCATGGAAGGATTTCATCCCCAGGACAGAAGGAACTCTCCAGCTGCAAGCAAGAAGCAGGGAAGGCTGGGCAGGTACCAGGCAAGACTCATCCAAATCTGCCCCAGCCTTTGCTGTGGTTCTGTGCCAGATGGTTTCTCAGTTCCCATGGCCAAGGAGAGAGCAGCTGGGGTGGGCAGGGCTCAGTCAGCAGAGGGTGAAGGTTCCTGGGCTGGCTGTGCCCAAGCCTGCACAGGACAGAGCTCCACGAGCAGAGGGTGGGCTGGCAGCAGAAGAGGCCAAGAGCAGAAACTTGGCAATGAAAGACTCATCAGAGATCAAAAACCTGCTGAGAGGGGCAGGGAGTGAACATCCCATGGGGACAACACTCTGTGGGTGAGAGGGGCAGCTCAGAGCTTGCAATAACCCCCAAAAACATGGCTGGGTTGACTTAAGAATTGAAAGAAAAGATCTGCACAGGAAGAGACTTAATGGACAAGGGCAGAGAGCGCTTAAATATTTAAGAATGCTCTTCATCGCTTTGAATTCTAATTAAGATAATTAAGTATTCTAGCTGACATTCTAATAAAGCTTTTTGAATTCAAAGAGCCATTCTCATTTTTTTTTGTTAGCTCTCTGCGGTGAGAGGTTCAGGTGTACCCACCTCAAAGCACCACCAGCATCCTCCAGGTCTGTTAAGGTCCTAGTTGGGAGAGAAAGGAAGCAGGCAGTGACTGAAAAAACAATGCCTTGAGCCAAAAGTAAGTCCGAAAGATCAGACTACACTTATCACAAAACGGTCAGATAGAAAATATTTGAGAAATTCTGTTCAGCACAACAAAGTGCAGTTACAAAGACACCTCAGGAATTAAATGTTGCAGAGCAGGGGAGGCACTTTAAATCTTGTTAGGCTGACAAGCATTTATTATTTTTTCACAGCAAAGGCGAAAAAGCAAAGAGGGAATTTCTCCCTAAGCACCCCCATCATTAACACGGGAGTTAAAAATAAAAGGGCTGCAGGTTTTTCGTATAAACAACACTATCAATGAAGTGTCAGACAGAAGATGCAGGCTGGGGAGGTTTTCTAAAGTAGCTCAGCTATGCTTATGGTAAAACTGAGCATCTGTTAGATGCCAAGGATATAAAGACAGTTCTTTGCCTTTCTAAGTGACATGGACATTGACTCTTCAAATTCTGTGAAGAACAGTGGGTACTAAGTCACTTGAGAGGTTGGACACAACTCTTTGGCCTGCTTCAATAATTTAAAATAATTAAATGCAATTCCCTCACAGGAGCACCATCGTGGAGAGTGCTCCTTCAGCATTGCATGAGCATTGTGTTTGTTTTTATGGCTGGAAACAATTCCAACCCCACAGCACTTGACTCCTACTCTGTTGCTTAAAGAATTTCAAGACAGTAGTTCAGACAGCTCACCCTCCTTTTCTGAAGATAAACCTCTTAAAAATTACTGATAAACCCCCAATGACCTCCACAGGTCATGGGTTAGGCTCACAGACGGAAACACAGCCCTTGGTTTAGCTCCAGAGACCCCTGCTGAGGTGGTCAACTTGCCAGCTAAGATTTTGCTGAGCCCTTCCAGCAGACAGTGCACACGAGGGTGAATCCTTCTGCATACAGTACTCAGTGGATATACCCAAGGTATCTTCAGAAAAGGCAAATCCAGTTCAACTACCTTGTTAGCAGCTGACAAGTCTTTTCAAAGGTTTTCCTTTATTAATCCAATCCGAGGATAATTAGCAGTCATGGAAGTTTGGCTTCCCTCCTACAAGCCCCATTAGTCCAGCTGGAAAGGAAATTTGAGATCTCAGCTTAGGGTCATTTTAATATCAGAACATGATTCACTTCTAAAAGGGGAGGTAGACAAGGGAGTCTGGCCTTCCAGTTAATAATAAAGTAATTATCAGGGTTGCACAGAACGTTATTCTGGAACTCAAAGGCCTCTGTAAGAAACCACTTAAATGAACAGAGAAAAACATCACCTGACAACCCTATTGAGTGTAACATGAAGGTTATAATAAAAGTGATCTGCTTATGTGCCCAAAATCACACGTTCTGAAAGCATTTCAAAGCCTTTCAGACATAACATTTACAATGATAAATGTGTGCCCAGCGTGACACCCCACCCAGTCACGGAAATCGTGGGGTTTTATAATGGCATTTAAAGAGCAAAACTATTTTGTTCCTTGCCTGAAGTTCGGCTACCAGAACTTTTCTCTGTGGGGAGCAGACAGAGCTGCGGAACTTCCAGCAGGTCAAGTCCACAGATGTTTAACTCCAGAATTCATGATTTTTCCCTCTCCTTTAGTATTTGGCATAATTTGGACAGAGCAGGGAGGACCAGGAGATGTGAAAACTGAATATATTCTTAAGCTTTGTCGCAAAACAAATGAACAAACCCTGCAACCATCACCCAGGAGCAGCCACGAATACTTAAGAGCAGACAAGGGGCTCATTTCTTCCCCTGTCAGACTTGGTATGCCGAACAGAAACTGAGCCCACCAGGAAAGCAATGGGAGCAGACAGAATGGATGCTGCCCACCTGGATGCACCTGCATGGCAAAGAGCGCAACAGAGGTAAATGCTGCAGTTTTACAAACTACACAGCAAAATCACAAATGTACAGCATCAAAAAAGTGGTGGTATAGCTCTGTACAACTCCAGCAGCCACAAATTACTTTCTATAGCTGTGAGTGTACTCATTCTATGGCAAGGAGAGACTATTCCTTCTTTATTCACTATATGTGATGAAATATTTACAGAGTTCTGTGCTCAGCCATCCAATAAAGGCTGGCTTGCTCCTTTGTGCTGACCAGCATCAAATTGTCAAATCATGGACAACCTCCCACACAAGCCAGGTATCACTGGGGGAAAGAGCTCAGCAAAGCCACTGATCATCCCAGCCCTTCCAATTAACGGGGTAATAGATAAGCACCTCTATCATTTATGATGATACAGGTGCTGCTCACAGCACAATCACCAGATAGGCCTTTCTAAAGTGCCTGTGATTGGCTTTTACACTCATAATTTCTGTTTTATGATCTCCAAATCATGTACTTTGTCCCTTTTTCAGTGTTTTCTCCAAAGCAAAGTGACAGCGCTGCAACTTGCAGACAGACTTTGAGATGGATTGGAGAATGCAATGAATTGACACAGGGCACGAAGCTTGTGACAGGCTGACATGAGAATTGAAAGAAAACTCATTCACTGGAGAAGCAAACAGGTGGACATCTCTACTGGAACTGAAAAAACTCTGACGGAAAAAAAGTGACACAGTAAAACCTGGGGAACAAAAAGGGACAGCACTGTGAAGGGTTTCCGGAGTTCCAGACACAAAGTCTGAACAAATGAAGGACATTCAACATCTTGAGCATTATTTGACATCAAAGAAAGATCTTCTAATGCAGTTGCTTACTTTGGAGACTGAAAGGTTGATATGGTGAGTTGGCTCTAAAGAACACTGAAGCCAAGAGTGCTGTTTTAAAACCACTTTACTATAAACACAATACCCAGTTTGTTTGAGTAACGGATTTCCTTCCATGATTCTGTGAAATTTCAGAAGAAAACCCAGGTGTTGCTAGAAACAGGCTTTGTACTGAACTCCACTCCCAAACGTTTAAGGCAGCTAAGCATCACCATGCTTGAAAACCAGCCCTTCTGCTTCAAAGTTGTGTAAGTTTTATTATAAAACACACATTGCTGCTGGGTTCAAGGGGGGCCTTCCACCAGTAAAGCTTTTCCACTCACCTCTGTTGCAAAAACCCAGTTTTCATAGCTGGGTGCCAACACGCCTGAAAATACAATCCAACCCACGTGATGGTAGCGCTGGAGATGACCACCTAAGGTGTCATTCTCAGATCTGAGTTTTCCTTGGGGAAATACAGGAACAGGGAAGCTTAAAATGAAAGCAAAGATCAGACAAAGTAACCTAACACACCTTTTGTTATTGAAAAAACCCAAGTGAGGTCTGTTTTTTCCTAAGGGACAATAGCACAAATTATTCTAAAAGATACTGTTGAACTTACAAATACAATGCTTGAAGTGGATGGTTTGAACCAAAAGCCAACTTAAGTTCTCCTAATTAAGGAGAGGTGCTCAGGCACCCCCCGTTCCCAGCCCAGGCTTCAATTCTTTGCCTCATTTCCAGCAGAAAAATCGGACAAAAGCAGTGTATTACCAGGAAACAAGGGGTTATCTACTTAACCAAATCAAACATTTCGGAGCTACAGCTGACCTCCTGCCAGTCTAAGCTGACATGTTTCTGTGGCAGGACACAGCATTTTGCAAAAAATGCTTCCTTGGCCTGCGTGTAATACGGCTTTTTGGTGCTTGACTCCAAGTAGAAGCAACCTCAGACTTTGGATTGCAGAGACTTGTAGAAGAGGCTCCACCCTACGGCGTCTGCCACCAACGGCCAAATTAAATTGCTTTCTGTCAAGAATAAACCTTACTGGAGAATTTCTGACCAACTGCAACACTGAGAATATAATTTTTTTTTCCCTTAGTTTGCACATAATCTAGAAAGGAAAAGCTGAAGAGGCAAGCAATAACCTCTGATATAAACAGCAGAAACAGCAGCAAAAATGCATCACAAAGCTTCTGAAAAACACATGTTGGCACATAATCAGAGAAAGAAGACAGAAGAATCACATCATGCACAGCTCACCTTGACAAGGCTGACAATAAAATCAGCAAAACAAAAAAAAGGGAAGAAAGAAAAGTCAGAACAAGGTATCTTTGTTTTCTGATTATTCACTCAAAGTACCATTGATTTTCTACTAACATACTAACTCCATAAGCATGAAGAAAAGCAGGTGGTGTGAGCAGAGAGAATCAAATCACTCAGGAGAGGGACCTACGTGTTCCCTGCTGCAGTAAGAAGTTCTCTTGGCACAAAGAACCCAGAAAATGGTGTCCTTCCCCAGATCTGGCAACCACTTACAAGCTACTCTGAAATGACTGCAATTATATTTCCAATTTCAACTGTTGGCCTAGTCATCTCCTCATTGCAACTCTGACACTAAAAGCATTTGGACTGTCTTAATATTGCCCAAAAGAAAAAAGAAACCATAGAAAATTATGCAGTAGCTTCATGCCATCTAAAGAGGAGCCTGAACGATACTTGGTTAAGTAGCTGTTAAACTGTAACTGTGCTACGTTTACAGAACTTTACAAAAATGCAGTATTTAAAGGACTACAAAAAAGATTTTATTTTCCTCTCACTGAAGTATTGAAAGTGCAATGTTCTCTGCTGGAAATGAAACGGTGGGCGTCTGATGGCATATTTTAAATAGTATTCTTCTTTGTGCATGCAGTGTAATGCCACCCAAGGAGGAGATTAAAAAAAAAAGTCTGCAATTTGCAAGTCCATTTCAAAGTCATATTGAGGATGATGTGAAATTCAGGATAGGATTCTCGAGAGAAATCTCCCTGGAAAATGTGTATGTACCTCAGGGAAGCTTTGGATTTGCTTCCCCACGCTGGAAGGCTGTTCTGTCTTTTGACATTTCAATGTTGTTTACTGTTTGCATCTAATTTTGGAATTACTGTGTGGTTTATTACAATGGTGTATCTTCAACTAGCAATAAGATACTTCTCTTCTGCATCCTCCATGATTTCTAAAAATCTCTCACTATTTGTCTTGAAACTTTCACTGGTAGTGAGGATAGAACAGTTACTTTTACAACAAGGGATTCATCCTGCTGATAGATACTACAGAGGTAACTGGCATTTATACATCTTGGCCCTGAGACAGGCATGTCCATACAAGTCTGATAATTTTGAAACAATTGAAAACAATATCATGCTTGAAGGCTTTAGGTAGTCCTCATCAGGATTAGGAGGGAATATTGTCCTTAACAGACTTCTGGCTAAACAGGTTTTCTCTTTCCTCGGTGATGCTTTCCCTAAAGCATTACAAACTGGCCACAGATAGATCTGGGGAGAGGGAAAGGTAATTTTCCTGAGGTCAGATTCTCTTCCTTAGCTGCCCAAGCAAGTGGGTGTTTAGATTCCGATTCATCACCAAATCTGATGCCAGAATCTTCCCCTGGGTCAGCTGAGAAAGGAGGAGCAGGGATGGCTTCTGTCTTCACTTGCAGTGCATTAACGTGTCTTGGTTATACCAGTAAGCAAGCAGCTGGATCATGCAATCACATCCCACCCACCAAAAAGGTTGAGTACCACGATCCTTCCTGTCTTTCTTCCATGGCCACAACAATTTATACTGCACAAGACTGAAATGGTTCAGTCCAACACTGAAGTCATTAGAGCCAATCTAGCACAGCATCCAAGTGAAAGGAAAAACAACCACAAAAGACCACAGCATATACTCAAGGTCCTTCCTTTTCCTCTTAAATCCTAATTAGCTTAATTTCACTAAATTTTTGCCATACAGAAGTTAGACATGTCTCCTTACTTAGTCTTCTGAGCTGTGTTAATTCTCCAAATCCCTATGCTGAATTTGTCTCAGCAACCACAAGGAAAGCCGTGACAACTAACTTGGACAAGAAACCTACAGTTTATACAGCTCAAAGCAGAGATCTTGGAAAATTATGAAACCATATGAAGAAAAAAAAGGTCTCAAGTATTTTATGCTGATACTTACCACTCCACTGTCTTCAGATCAAAGAAAACAGTGACAGCAAAGCTCTTATGAGGATACCTAATCCACGACACTGAGATGATTCCCTTCACCAGCAAGGCACTGGCACAGCTGTGTCTCACTTCATTCTGCATCAAGTGGGTTTTGTTACTGGTATGAATGACAGACTCAAGTCTGGCTGTACCCTGAGCATGGTTTGTCCAGTGAAATGAAAATAAAAATGTATTTTGCACTACAAACAGATGACACAAGGCTGGGTTGTTTTTGTTTTTTTAAAAAAAAGAACTCAATAGCATCCTCCAAACATGTGAGAGACAGAAGCCACAGTCAGACAGTTTGCACAGTTTTGCACCTTGATCAATGCAACTTTGCAAATTCTTCATGCCAACAATTCTCTTTCAAACTGATATCGGGTGAGATTATTAGAACAAAACCAGTAAATTATGATCACAGTTTATGCTCCTAGCTTTTGCAAGTGGTAGGCTAAGGTTTAACAGTGTAATAAACTGTAATCAATGATCTTGCCACTTCTACAATAATGCAAAAGCACTATATAGATTGTATACATTGCTTAGTATAAAAATAAACGTACAAATTAAATAGGCTACATCATATATATACATGATTCATTTATGAAAAGCAATTATTTTTGCTGAGAACAGAAGAAGTCCACTTTGGAGCTAATCAAATAATTAAGAATAAAGACAAAACAACATAAGCTTAATTATTATTATTTTAACATGTTAAAAATACAGTCACATCAAAATAGGGTACACAGTTATAAAACTGTTGCAGATGAAATAAGAAAATAGTGTGTATATATTTTATATATAAAAATCTACAGTATTTACTAATGCTGATACATATTTTGGAGCCTCATGTTGTTTGCACAAATAAATTGTACAGCCTCATTATGAATTACAGAACCATCATTAAACACTGAGATTATTACACTTAGCCACAATGTTATATACATACATTTCTAAGCTGCTGCAAGCAATCAAAACTAAAGTAAGCCCAAGTCATATTTACCTTCACAATTTTAGTTTAGGATTTCAGTGTAGTGCTTGGCTACAGTTACTTCACTGTCGTTTGCAATTTTTAAAATATAAAATTGCCCAGTTATTAAAAATTACACCAGACACGTTATATACACAAAAAAAATGTTTTGAAACAAACTAAGTAAATGTTACTTCCATTTGTAAAAATTGTTTTACTTCTGTACCTTAAAACTTACAGAGCCAACCTGCAGCAATAATAGGCACTAAAGCTCATTCTTTAAAGGAAAAAAAAATAATTTCCATTTCTATGTTTTCAGTTAACAAACCTTACAAAACAAAAGGGAACAGGACAACCTTCCAAACTATACCAAACTGGTGTTGATACCAATGTTTAGTACTTCATATTAGAGAAATCTCTCTGTTCAGCACTCCAAGGACCTCTTCTGGCGAGACCCTCCTCTGCCTCAGCTCCCGGTGAGAGGTCAGCGCGTCCTGCAGCTCACAGGACTACATCCTACATGTGCCACTTCACCTGCTTTTAATTCCACCCCCAGTTCACAGTCAAAGAAAGGGAAACACAAAGTAGAAAAGGCTGCAAGCACTAATTAGAATTACTTATATTAGCAGGAGTTTAAGGTTCCTGTTAACAAGAGTCAGGGTCATTTTAGTGTAAAACAGCGCGCAGTGCGAGCAGCCCGACAGCACAGCAGCACACAGCCCAGCACAGACACGAACCCGCCGGCAATTTGGGGGAAAAAAGGGCAAAACACAACGGAATCCGCTCGACAAAGCTTGAGAGAAGGGACACTGCATACTCACACAGCTTGGGGAACATCAAGCCTGGAGCAAAGCTCAGACTCCTGCATGCACTTCACAGAGGTGTCAAGGAGCTGTGCAATTCTCTGATACCTGTGAGATTTGGCCCTGCAACCAGTTTTAGTCTGACAGCACAGCATGGCAAAAAAGTGAAGGGTGCAGCACCATTTCTGTATCTGGCATTAGTCTCACTGTGCTCCAGTGTTTTGCATATAGAATGACATTCTGAAGGTAGATTCGGGTGAGAAGGTACAAGTTCTCCACTTTCGATGCACCTAAAAAACCCCTAAACACTGCCCTGAATTTAAGCACCATTTCTTAGCCAGATTAGAGAGACATTTTTGGCTTTCTGCTTTTGCCTGCCTGCTCCTTCCTGCTGAGGAAAATGAAAAACAGTAGTCAAAGGAGAGGAAATTAACTCTCACATATGATTAAATTAATAATCCCAAAGCATCTCTCCTGCCCAGAACAGATACTGGGATGCTGAGGCAGCTGTATAAAACGACAAAAATTCCCATTCAAAATGAATGGTTTCTCAAATAAATTACAAAGAAAAATTAATATGAAATAAAAGTACTTCACGAGCTTTGCCCAAAGTTAAATGCATTTACATTTAAACTCTTTAGCTCTTTTCCATATGAGTTTGTGTACTGTAAGTGCACACTCACACAGGCGCACACACACACATCTGTACAGTGCATTAACAATGTCAGTCAAAATAAAACTTCTCAGCGTGTTACAGGTTTTAGGCAGAAGGATTGTAACACAAGTTATTTAAATGTAAGGAGCGATGACAGCATGAACCACATGACGTATATGAGCTTATTGCTATGTCTATGTGCATTAGATCACTTCCAGTAGCTTCCATGCAAGTCCAAGAACTCCACCAGCCTTCAACCCAAGTCTGAAACATCTCTGAAATAGTGTCGTTATTTTTGAACTCACATGAACCATCCACATTTCAGAGAACTGAGGTGGACTACTACTAACACAGTACTGTTGAACTGGTTTTGGTTCTTGCCATTTTACTCAGCTCAGCCAGATTCTCAGAGAAGCACAGATTCATGCATAGACAATCCATCAGTTCTGTTCTGATAGTGTTGGGCTTGAGCTGACGGGCTTGAATATTGGTACTGTGGGGAACCATTCTCTTCGAAGGTTGGGGAAGTCCTGTACCTTACTGGACTATCCACGGAAACAGCAGGAAGACTGTGGTCTTGTAAAGGTGCTGACTGAAAATGCTGGTATTTCTGGAAATTATCCAAGTGGGCTTTGTTAAGGTCTTGGCTCCAGGGCTGCCTGTAGAGTTCATGTCTGTAGACAAAGGTGGCATCCAGCCACTTTCTCTCCTCTGGTAAATAATCTGCTGGAGGGATTATGAACTTGACACCTGGGGAGGACCTCAAGTTGCTGGTAGAAGCATCGACAGGAGCGACTTCTGTCTGAGCAGGGGCTGGTGAAAGAGGATTCTGGCGACTGGCAGGATAGGAATTCATTTGCAGTTTATTTGGAGAATAATCTACTGATATAAGAGGAGGGTATGGCCTTCCAGAGGGGCTGGGTCGATTCCCGTGGTAATGCAGAGGTGCAGAACTCGTATTGCCTATACTGGAAACATGCTTTGGAGAATTCCCATAGTAAGTAGGGGGATTACTATAACCTGGCAGTGGCTGTTTTACATTCAGTCCACGAGGTGGGCCATCAGACTGAGATGCATATTTTGGAGATCGGGGTTGTGAAACGAAGGTGTAATTATTGGGTATTTTTAAAGGAGCTGGTATTTTTTCCATTTGCTTTCTTGGACTGTTAGAAAATGCTACCTGCCTAGGACTCTGTGGATGAGCTCTCTCAAGCATCTCTTCAACAAGATTCTCATTCTCAGTTTCATCATCTGAAACATTGTCATACTGAGATGCATTCGACCCTCGCTTACCTTCATCACCATCCAAAACCCTCACCTTTTGCTTTACATTCAAAGGCTGCATTTCTCCAGGACTTGGAGATGGGCCCAAAACCAAATGGTTTACTGGCCTCCCTTTCACCTCTGCAGTGAGTTGCATTGTCTTTTCCATTATTTTGATATCAGACGGTTTGTTCCACTTAGGTACGAATTCCCTTCTTGTATTGGAAGTAGCATTAGAATTTTGATTAGCAGCTGCATTATTGTATAGACTCGAATTGTCTTGCTCTGTTGGTTGAGGCTTTTTTCTGGTATCTACCTCATTCTTAGGCAAACTGTTTTGTGTCTCTATTGGGTGAACCTTTTGCTGTTTTAAGGAAGGTTTCTTTTCCACAGAAATAATTCTTTTTCGGTCATTTGGTGAACTTTCTGGTTCTTCTTCTGTGGATGGTCTTCTCTCTGTCTTTCTTGCTGCTTGTGTACCAGTACTGTTCTGTCCATTAAGCACTGGAGTGGAGTTAAGCACAGAAGGCTGAGGTCCTGATGGAATCTGCCCCAATGGCTTCTTTGGAAATTCATCTTCTTTACCTAAAACAAGAATAACATAAATTCACCTTTGTGCAGAAGCCTTCTTTCATCTTTTGGCCATGCAAGCAAAAATAGCTACAACTCTCTGGGTCACCATTCTGCTGGACACCTCAAAGGTTCTTCTGTACACTGACATCAAACAGAGATTTTCTTTAGCTTCTCATCCCAACCAGTTATTCCTTCCTACAGCTCATGCAATCTTACCAAGCTTTTGCTCTGTCATGACACTGCTGAGAAAAACCCCATTTTTCTAGATGACATGTTGGTTACCTACTTTGGAAGCCTCCTCACATTGTCACATTAAGCAAACTACTTTGTCCACTTCAAAAATCCTTCCCAGTATCCCTCTCCCGACTGATTGTTCTCCATTCATTCATCTTTTAATGTTCACCTCTAGCAAGCTACACTATCAGCTCCTCCCTCACATGCACCAAGTTCCCAGATGACATCTTTGAACTGTCTCTCACTTCAGTTTTTGGGTGGAGCTCCTCATTAACATCTGTACAATTAAGACCTTGTTCCTCCTGAAACTCTCCCTGCCTACAAATTTCATCCTCAGTATTAAAAATCTCCAGTAAAAGGCTCTATATGCAGAATTTCTTTTTCGTTCAGCTTTTTATCAATACAGAACAACTGAAGCAGCTGACAACAATACCAGCTACGTCATGGTTTCAATTGAGTGTTCCATGGCTGGGTTTTGCCAAACACAAGGACATCATTTACAGAACAAGGACACGAGTGTAAAGTTCTCCCAGACTGGAGCTCAATACATTGCAACAGCCAGTGGTAAACGTCAACTGTGTGGGGACCCAGAGCAACCCACATAGACATACAGAAACAATAAAGAAGTGTTTCATGGCTCGATGCTGCTCACAGAACAACTCACATCAAATTTTCTACTGCAATCCTTCTCCTTAGCAGTCAACACCCTTCATAATTGCAGCCAAAGTCTTTTATCATATCTACTTGCATACAACTTATTTAATTGTGTAATCCATTACTTTCCCATTATAAGAAGAAAAGGTCATGCACTTCTCATTAAATGTATTAATCTAGATTTAATTCATTTGATGTTCAGCATTTAAAAAAAAAACACAAAAGTTTTAAAGTCAGCATCACCAAACAAATCCTACTCACTGTGTACCTATCTATAAAGAAGAACCTCTGTTGTAAGGAAGAAAAAAGAAATGGCTACCCTTGCTTAAATGCTATGCAAAATAAATTACATAAAATGGCTGTTGGTAAAATAATCAGAGATCAGAGAGTTAGCACCTCACTTTCTAGCTATTTAAATTCTAGTAATTTAAATTCTTTTTGTTTGTCTGTAAGGGTTCACAGGAGTGAATACACATAAATGTCTCTCCCTGACAAGTGCTGTGGTTACAAGTGAGCTATGTTCATTTATACAGGCATGAGCAGGAGCTCCATCTTTGATGAGTGGTTCATGATACAGATACACTGAGGAAAGCCAGCAGCCAAGGTCACTGTTATTTATTATAACAGCATAACAAACTACCAGCACGGATCAGTTGCTATATAAACTAAATGAAAACTCAGAGTTTGAGCCAGCCAGGCCACAGCAGGAAGACAGCAGAGAGGAGCACTATGGCACTGTGTGTCACAACAAGGTAACTAAATAAAAGCACTTAATAGAAACAGCCTGGCTTTGCCAAACAATTAAACTAGTGTTTTCTTGATCTTTCTGCCTCAGAGCCAAAGGTCATATGGAAACCTACCCTTTGCTTCAGAAATAACTTCAGAAACCTCACTTCACATACAGCCATGGTGGGGCCAGGCCTCAGCATCAGGCTCCAATGAGCGGCTCTGAAATTCCAAGTCTGATGTTTGGTCTCTTTCCATATGGGCCCCCACTATTCCCAGATCAGGCTAAAATCTGGAACAGGGCTCTCCGACCTGCACTCCCCAGCAAGGGAGTGTTCCACCACTGGAAGAACAGATGAGGGGACGAAGGAAAGAGTTGCATGGATGCTGTAAAAAAGGTGATTTAACAGCTCTGCAATACACTGACTGCTGCACCAGCCTCTCCAAAATTGTCCTTCAGTCTTTAGGAATAGGAGTTCACTTTCTGAACTTGCTTCTGTTTGGCAAGAGTCATTTGTATCACTTAATTCCATCTGCGTCCTCAAATACAGGGTTAGGCAAAGCTGAAGATCTTGTCTCCTAAATAAAAGTGAATTTTGCACATAATAAATATTCCTGATACTCAAACCATAGATTGCAGTGCTTTCAGTCTCACTAATCTTGAATGTGAAAACAGCATGAAGTCTGAATTAAGAAACAATACTTTGGTATGTACAAAACACATACCAAAACCCTGCCATCAAAAACATACAGAAATAATCTTTATAGGCTGCTAATCCATTTATAGCCTCCAGGAGATCCAAAGTAGTTATGGAATAGCACAAGAAAATGGCTCTGCAACATCTCTAAATTATTTAATATCTGTCCTTTTTTGCAAGACATGTTTTAGAAAAACTGTTTATTTTCTTCCACACTTGAAGTTAAAATATTCTAGTCATATATATAAAAACCTGAAGACCAGTTCCTCTGGTAGCTGCAATACTTCCTTCAATTGCCCAGGGTCATCAAAAGCATGAACTGATTTCTTTTCTCCCAGCTTTTACTCTAAGAAATGCCTACAGAGCAATAGGAGATCCTTTAAATATACTTGGTTGCACAACAAAGGTGGGGTTTGTGTGAGTTTTTGGTTTTCAATTTCACACACTTAAGGTTTCCTAATTACCATTAAGCTCTAATAAACCCAAGTGAGAATACTGCAGACATTTTTATTGAATTCTACTAAGGCTGCTTTGTGTCACCTTTCCTTCTCACTTCAGGGTAAAGGAACACCCTACAACCAGGCATATGTGGGCTGCATGGTCTAGATGATGTATCCTGGAACATGAATTACAGCTGTAAAATGACTATCAGAGAAATCTTGCCATGTCTGTAGTGAAATTGTTAGAATTCAACATTAATTCACATCCTGAGTAACAAGGAAAGTGTTGCAAGACAATAGTTCTTTTAGAAGAAAGCCTCTGCATTTTAACAGCATGATACCATGTTTATAGGCTGGTAACACCTATAGTGTTACCAGAGCTTAGTGCTTTCAGGGAAAACAAAATACAGAACAACGAGAATGTGTGGAAGGAGGCTCAGTAGGGAAAAGAAGAAATACAGGTTGAACCTTAGCCACAGGGCTACCACAGAACTCGGTTTAACTTGACCTTGGACAGAAACAAGTAGCACTGGTTGCTCAGTCACCCACATCTGCTTGTGGAAGTAAGCAAGGCCACACTGCTGGAGGTATCAATTCAGGAATCAAGGCTACCAGAACAGGCCTTGTTCTGGTTCAGAGGTGCCCCAGCACTGATCACCTCCTGCCATAAAAAGCACTGGGAGGAAAAGAATTGTGTAAGGATCTATTATGCTCCACCAAAAAGACATCCTGCAAACCAATCGCCTTCTAAAGGAAATTTTTTTGAAACTGCAACATGGCTACTTAATTCTAATTGAAGTGTACAGATCATACATAAATCCCATATACACACACACATGCAAAGAGTTGCCAATTCCAGTGAAACTAACGAATACTTAAAAAAAACCCAGAAACTCCTGAAGTTCCAGAAAAGTTCACAAAATAAACAAGTAGAGGATAACCAAATTACCACCATGCACATGACTACGATGGGACACTCCTCAAATGCACAAATAGCATGCCAACTGTGTTGGGAATACTTTAAGCCATCCACTATCAGCAGTAACAGCAAGAAACCCATGATGCTGCATGCTGGCAAGAAAGAAAGAAAAAAGGTAATAAAAGCAAAAAGCTGAGGAAAAGAAACCATAATGCAAAAGCAAACAAAAGACACCAAGTCACAACAAACATCTCTACCTGAAGAGGTACACAAACAGCTTGCCAGACAAGCACACAAAAGCACCCATTCCTTCAAGCCACGTTTCTTTTATCTACCATTTTTCCACTCCAAATCTGCCTAAAGCCTCACACACAACTCTCAACCATCTCCTTTACTACTTCAACTAATCTCACTGTTCAAACTCCTCAGACCTGAGCACGAAGAAATTTTATTTGGGTGTTTCCAAGGAAATTCAATTGAGTATCTGTTTGTGCTGTTGATCCAAGATCTGAGTTAATTCACTGTCTGGATGTATTTGTCTGACAGAGAAATGGAGAAACTGCCAAATTCTACAAGAAGTACTTTTGGGACAAGTGCTTTTCTATACAATCTGTGATGTTTACATACAAGAATTGAAAGCATTTTAAAACTAGAAGTTAAGACACAACTGCCTAGTTCAGCTGTGACTGTTTTGACCTCTGCAATCATCCAAATGTCCCTTTGTCCTCTGAAGTGATCCGGGCAATGAGATTTTTCCCAAGTTGCCAGTATTCCTGTGAGATATGGATATCTCTAGTCTCATCTTTCTCTCCTTCCTTCCCTCAACAGAGTAGGTTTCTAGACAGTTTAGTTACTGGCTTTTCCCAAAAACAAGCAATATAATAGCTTGTATCAGAATTTACAGAGCAAGAACTATAGATTTTCTATTTTTCCTTTAAAAGAAAGGTAGTGGTTTAGTTGGCTTCTATGCAGTATAGCATAAAATAAGCAAACAACAAAGGAAATAGGGTGAAAAATGGCTGAGGAAGGAGAGCAATGGAAGTGGAGGGAGACAATTTAAGCAAAACAAGAACAATCAGATGCTTGCTTGTTGTTGGCAAACATATTCCCTGACATGAAAAGGAGCAAATATGAGCAGATCTGACTGTTCCCCAAAAGATAAGAAATACAAGTCATATTAAAGAAAGTTTGCCTCCTGACTTCCTCCTGCTCAAACAAGCCTTGGCCACCACCCAGTGGAAGTCGATCTCCACTACAAGACTTTTACAGATAATTGCTTCAGGAGGCACTAACAGCCTCATGCATCGAGTAGCAGACATGTAATTGGAGTAAAGTGCTTTAAGTGCTCTCTCCGGTGAATAACAGTCTAGTCCTTAATTTCAGCACCAGAATACATGCACTTTGACTGTTCTAACACAATTTTCAAGGATGGTAATGGTCATAAAAACAACTCTTAAAATGACATCTTGAAATTTTGTGTTTATTTTCCATCAGTGACATCCCATCTTCTTTGGTTTACAAGTCCAGGAGAATTTTAAAGAAATTTAAGTGCCTGCACTAGAAGCTCAAGCTGCTGTCTGAAAGTCAACCTCTGCTCCTCCTCCATCATTGGCAAAGGAGTTGCTAAATGAAATAACTGCTGGACAACTTGAAGGGAGAACAAAAAGCAATCTTTGCCTCTCTGATGCTGTGTCACTTTTGTAGTACCGACAGTAAGGAGAACTTATGAACATCTGCATTCAGATAAACAACAGAAATTTCAACAGATTTAGTATTCAGCCAGAAGATACAGGTGACCAGCTGCATGTCTGTAAGGTGCCCTTGCAAAAAAGAAATTTCTAAAATTAACCACTGTGCTTTACATTCCTAATTCCCCATTTCTTTCAGAAAATATACTTCCTTGCAAAGTCAGTTTTAAACAGCAATATTAGCAATGACCAACACAACCATCTGGACCATGTGTTTAAAGATCATGCAGGTTTTAAACAGTAAAGATTTTTAAATGATGCAAAGCCAACGTCTAAAACTGCTGAGGATATATACTAACTATATTAGTATAATTCCACGTATTATTTTAGTTCATAGTATTGTAAAGTAGCTGCATCACACAAGAAACAAGGCAGAAAAAATAATTTAGTTGATTAAAACATGAAGTGCATTGTCTGAAATAGCTACTTGTGTATTCTTGAAGTACAAGAGAAAAATCCAAAATTCCTCTGAAACAAAACACAACCAAAAGAAAGACACCATCAGAAACAGGAAAGTCAAGCTGAATTACATATTTCTATTGTTTTGGCTGTCAAAAGGCTCATTAACAGGAGAGAACAGATGATATTTAATAGATTACTAAGGTAGTACACATTTCTCCACTATCACTGATGACTATGTAAAATCGGTAAGTGAATAAAAGATACTGATAATAAATTTAATAACATGTAACTTCAAAGATGAATATCAGATAAACATTTTAAAATTTATGGCAAATGCAAGATTCAAACTTTGCTAGTTTTCCCTGAATACAGAAAAGACTGGGAAAAGTACAAGAACTGCAGTTTAAAGCTGGTGTTAATCACAAGGACACAGGCAGATTCCAAATTTGCCAATATTACTTTAAAATTAAGGTACAAGACCTTCATCTCTGATTTAAGGCGTTCAGCTGCTGTAAAGTCTATTAAACTTCCAGTCCCTTCCAGACCCCTCTGCCCTCCCTTTTCAGGACACCTTATACTAAAACACAGGTGAGAAATTGTCTCAAGAACAGACCTGAGGGGCTTCAAGCCTTGAAGGTGGGCCTGGCTGTCTTGTTTACAAAGCACTGGATTAATAAACTGTTTTCAGCAACATATTTTTAATATGGAACTTTCACTGGTAAGCACTTCTGTTTATTAAAGTCAGACACTATAAAAATCTATCCATATATAAATATTGTTTATTAAGCATTGCATTATTCATGTAGTCCTACAGGAAAAAATTACAGCAAAGCTGGAAATTCTATCCATATCTTGTGAGCATTTATAGAATTTAGCTGCTGTTTTAAATAACAGACAAGGAAAGAATTTGCATCGAGGAATTTTGGAAATCAGTGGTGTATACCAAGAAAGTTCTTCTCATTATGGTCTTAACATCATCCTTGAATCAAGGAAGAGATTGTTGAATCTACACTGGATCTGGCTCCAGGAGAACATGTAAAGTCACACAGATTTAGGTGAGAGTGCTGTTCAAGAACCAGCCATGATGTGGACACCCTTCATCATGTTCCAGGCAATCCAGAAAATACCAAATGCCTTTTCTTCTTTTTGAGGGTGTGTCAGAGAAGTACCTCCAAGGACAGTTTCTATGTACAGCTGTCACAGCCTCCCTTCTCCAAGGTCTCAACAACCACAGCTTCCCAGTAAGAGGAGTGCTTATCACACAGCCCCCGTCTCCAGAGTCACGGGAAGAGAGGGAAGCCCACCTTGGGTTCCTGGAGGAACAGCACTGGAGTTCCAAGCCACCCTCTGGAGGTTACAGTTGCTAAGTACGGGCTACCCTACACTGGACAGCACTCAACTAGAAATCAGCACAGAAGGGAGGAAAAATCCATGGTCTTCTTTATGCAAAACAACCCTGGTATTGGAAAAGCAGCTCACTGACATCCAAAATTAGCAAGATCCCCTTAACATCCATGTTTTCTGGCTGAGCATTTTAGGGGCTTTATCAGTGAGAAAATGTTAAACAAGTCCCTTCCTTCTCTGCTCTGAAGGAAACAAGGAGCTCCTTAATTCAGTGAGAGAAGCCATGGAGGAAGTGAGCCAGAGAAAGCTACATCAGACATAAACAGACATCCACTTTAAAGTAACACGAAAGTTATTACCTCTTAATATCCTACTGCGGCTTACCCTACTAGGGCAGGAAAATCTATACAGCCTAACAAAGGATGCCAGATGGAAAATTCCACTGAGCTTAATTAGCTCACTGCTATTCCTGGATGACTGATACTGATGCAACTGCAAGATGAAGATTTTTTTTCTTTTTTCCTAACATGCATTTTTACTTTAGTTCTTAAAGGTGTAATTCTTGCTCAGTGAAAAAAATAAAGTACAAGATAGGAAGCACTGCTTTGATTTCAGCTGAGAAAACTAAAATAAACATTATTTTCTCAGGCTACAGTGAATACTTAAATGAGCAGGCTAGTATTTTTTGTGTCTGTACCACATATAATAGTTTCATATGTTTTAGATTAAATTAGAAGAAAAACAGTAAGACTTGAGGTAGTAAAGACAGTAGAATCAGACATTTGTATGAGGTTTGCATGACCAGGTTTTGGCAGCCTGTGAGAGGGACCCCACACTGGAGAAAGGGAAGTGTGAGGAGTCCTCACCTCCGGAGAAAGAAGCAGCAGAAACAATGATGAACTGATCACAACCCTAATTCACTGCTCCCCCCCTGTGCTGCTGGGGAGGAGGAGGTAGAAAATAAAATGGGAGTGAAGTTGAACCCATGAAGAAGGGAAGAGTGGGGGAAGGTTTGTCTTAAGATTTTTTTTCTCACTATCCTACTTTGATTTAATTGATGATAAATTCAATTAATTTCCTCAAGTCAGGTCTGTTCTGCCCATGACGGCAATTGCTGAGTGATCCCTCCCTGTCCTTATCTTGATCCAGAAGTCTTGTTTTGTTTTGTCTCCTCTGCCCAGCTGAGGAGGGCACATGCTATCCTACCAGGATCAACCTGCCACAACACATGAGCAAAGCTGAATGTCTAGAGAATGTTCAGAACCTGTAAAAGAATATTTCTTGAAGACAGTGATTAATAAAACCAAGATTAAGAGAGTGCAGAAAATTTTAAAAAATAAAATAAAACCAAAGGCTTATGAAGTTCATATGAAGAACAAATGAGGCAGCCTCACTCAAGGAGAGATAAGAGCAGACAAATCAGCTAGATTCCCAAGGATTAGGATGAAGGCATTTTATTTTTATTCTATGAAAGGTTAAGTAATGTTCTCTTCTACCCCTAGCAAAAACATACCACACAGAAAGGCTTGTCCAGGCTACTTCGAAATCAAAAAGGAAAAAGCTCATTTCCAGCATCAAAATACACTTTGCTTTGGCTTTCGTCTTCCTGTTTTAAAATTAAACCTCCCTCATTCATGTTGAGGGGAGAAAAACCCAACACACAAAGACATTTCGTTACTGATGTTGCTTTAGCTACCAAAATTAAGAACCAACGTGGCTCAAAACAATCAGCATCCCGTCAGCTCACCGTATCAGGAGTTACACCTAAGTGTGCACAGTATGAAATCAAACAACTGCGTCCCACTGCCGAAGTGTCTCGGCAAGAAGACACAGTCACCATTCCTTGCTGTTGGTAGCCACAAGGAGATTCCCTGAGTCTCACATTTTCTGTCACACCGTGGGTGACTCTTATGTCACCTAAACCCTCCTTGAATTTTCTGTGATAATCTACAGTATTCTCAAACAAACTTCCACCTGAAGGCATTTTATGTTCTACCAAAACAAAGGCCTTAAAACATAAATAAGTTAGGAACAGACTTTCTGCCTTCTGCATCAAGAAAACTTCCAGTAAATTCTGTATTTTCCACAGAAAAGTTCAACACAACCCACATGCACGTGACTTTCTAGGCTGGAAGATACACTAACTCTATCAAGTAGCAAACTACAAAAATCTTTCCCAATTCTTCCCCTACCACAGCTTCAAGTGGAACTTTTCACTGATGAAATTTACTTTAACACATCCATAAAAAAATCCATGCATCTACAAACAACTGAAGTTGCTGGGATAACCCCCTCACTGCTCAAACACAACCATGGAGAACTCCGTATTTAAGATTTAAGAGACAGGACTCCTATGAACTATCTCCTTGTAACGTGGTGGTGTGGAGCTGATGTTAAAGGACACAGCTGCTCATATTTGTCACCACGGCATCCACTGTGACAAGGTGCCTGAGACAGCACGTGGCTGAAGAGCAGCGACAAAGAGCAACTTCTTCTGAAGAGAAAGTCAAGATTGAAACTTAGCTTGGGGAAAAAAGATGGAGAGAAGGTAGAATGGGAATGCTGTGGTGAGAAAGGGGAAGCAACTGATTAAAAGGTGAAAGACTTAGACCTATTGTGGGGGGAAGAAATTCTGCTGGACAGATTATACAGAAATTCAAGAAGAGGGCAAAACACAGGAATACGGAGCAAGAGAAATGGAAACACTGACAAGAACTAAAAGAAGAAACAAATATACAGAAAGTGTACTCCACAGGAACAGATCTGCTGAAGAACCAGATGAAACAGGTATTTATTTGCGATGACTAGTTCTGACACAGCCCAATACTGCGTGCAATAAATAATGTCTACAGAAACAGAAAAATTAAGTTCATTAATGAAAGAACAAATTATCACAACAATGCTACACAGGCCATCTTTATTCTGACACTTCTTAACTTCTGAAAGCTAACCATAGCATCTTTATTAAGTTACTTCAAGGTAAATTCTGCCATGTTTGTAATTTTTTAAAAAACATTTTGTCTCATACTTTTCTACAGTTAGCAAGGATAAACTAAAAGGACTCTGAGCAATCACAAGAAGAATTCTAATTAAAGACTATGGAGATAGGGATAGAAAAGAGAATAGAATCTTAAGAGGAAGAAGAGATCCTATACATTTCATAAGTAGGGCCACATGAAACAACCATCTCTTATCTGCAACCAAAAAGTACAAACGCTAGAAGAAACAAAGAAAACTATTCAATTAAACACCCAGCAGGTCTATCTCTTGCAAAAAATTAAAAATCTGGATTTGACTAACAGAAGAAGCTATTTGACCTGAAGTTTGGTCCACATCTAATCTATCTACAAAACAGTCTGGATTCTCAGACAATGTAGTGTTACAGACACTTTGAAACTTTGATATTTGATCCTCTATCTGAAAGATTTTATAAATTCAAGTTAATAAAATTACCAGAACATGGTATTTTTCAAAGTGCTTTGCTATTAGCTTAAAACCAGTAAATAAAACACCAAAAGAAGAGGAAATTCTTGAAAGGAAAAGTGCTGATTTTATACTGTAAAATATTTTTGGGTAAAAACTCCCCAAATTTATGCAGTGATGAAGAGGAAAATATTTGCACAGTTTTCAACAGCATGAATTAACATTTAAAAAATTAACAATGTGTGAATAGTTCCAAATATCTAACTCTGCATATGTGCAAGTTTCTTACCAGCTACTGGTAAATCCAGCTTTGCTCGTTTCAATTCTGATATAGAATTTTGGAGCTGCTCTATTACAAAGTCATCTTCATAGAAGAAATCCTTGGCTAAAGACTCCTGCAGAAATTCTACAAGCTCTTCCATTTGTAATTTCATCAGATGCTCTATATAAGGAGAAAACAGTACATTATACATTAAGATATCTTGATAATGAACACTCAAAAATGTACTTTAGTCATTAGGTGCTTTTGTTTTCAAAGCAGAATGAAAAACACTTGTTAATTAGGCAGATAACAGATTTCTACAACCAGAGATCTAAAAATACATTAAAAATTCACTTGCAAGTCATCATGGAAATCCTTTCTACACGTTATTCTTTCCTTAGAACAGTGTTTTCCAAAATGGGGCATCTGCAGAAAACTAACTACAAGTCACCCTCCTTCAGCCTTCTCATGTCCAACAGCTTCAGGTCTTTATTTGTCAGCCTGCACCCTCAACTTACAAACACTGCTGTAGATCTGTACAACATACATCATCTCTCCTATCAGGAGCTCTGAAAAGCAGAAAAACATTTTAAAAATCGCTATTTACAGCACCCTCATTCACAACTGAATTAACTCCCAATGAAATGATGATGGCAGTTCACACTTCAGAACCGTTGCTTCAGGCTCTCTGAAAATTCAGGTCACATTTTGAAAGTCATTTTACAGTTATCAGACTATTTTTCTTTCTCTTTTTACACAGCAGTAAGGTCATGTGGATTGCAAGGCTGTAACTGCATACCTATGCCACTTTTTCCATCATTTGTATGGCATCCAAAGTTTCAGAATGCATAATTTCAATATAGAAACCATAAAAAATGTTTTGGTGCTGTAATAAAAATGCTCTTGGCATGTATTCCACAATGACACTTTGACTGGATAGCTATACCATCCACGTTTTTGAGGGCAGACAAGAAACTGGAAAACAAATCAGAATCTGTCTTCTGCCAGCTTCTCTGCCAGCCTCTCATCTCCTCTGTTGCCGTGAGGTTCTCTGTGTTTGATCATGGAGGAAGTTGCTGTGTACTTGCTAAGCAAGCAAATACACACTCAGACTTTTTCCTCAGGCCTTCCCATTAAAAGAGTGGGGAATAACAAAAAACTTCAAGTAGATGTCTATTTGCAAATAAAGAAGAAGAACCAAAATGCTAAGCCTAATGATTTGCCTCTAAATTCTTAGCTTTCTCAAGTGCAATAATGTAAAAAGTAACCTTTTCCATTTTTCAAAGCAGTTCAGGAATAAACTAATGAGAACACCCGAGTGAGACAGTGAGGTAGCACCACCACAGTTCAAGAAAGATAAACTAGCAAGGAAATCACAACATTGATTCTGCAGACCCCACGCAGACCTCTGCATTTACAGAGAGTCAAATGACTTCACTCAGAAAGCCAAAATCCCACAGGAAGAGTGTCTCAAACTCGAGCTACAAGTTATCATCCATAGAAATGCTCAAGTCTATTCAGAAGCCAACATCCACCTTCAAAAGCTTTTTGGATCCTTTGGAACTTAGGATGCTAAGTCACTTTGGGGAACCGAGTATAGATTCTTTAGACAGTTCTATTCAAAATCTCAATTTTTACCTCACCCAAAGTCAAGAGATGAAGGAGGTCACATAGGCAGACTACAGAAATTCTGGATTTTAATTACATTCTTGGACAAACAATGGTATCACCACAGAGACTGGTGATTCCTCGTTGCTGAGGTATTTGCTGGTAGATTTTCAGCATTTAGTGGCACACTCTGGATTCTTTGTGTGCTTTTTTAATTAATTTAAATCCTGTGGGGGCTAACAAGACATTTCCAGACCATGAACTACCACACTTCTCCCCACTGTTTAGTCAGCAATACAACTCACTTCAGGTCCAAATAACTTTTTGACTCTAATAAATACTTTTCTTTGACAATCACACTGCATTGGGCCCAGGTGAGATGGAATTAATGTTCCCCACAGCTGCCCTCATAGTGCTGTGCTGTGCACTGGTGTCTAGGAAAGGTCCATCTTGCTTTCTCCTTCCCCCAGTCCTGTTGGAGGAGGTGAGGGATAGAGCAGCTTGGTGGGCACCTGGATCCAGCCCAGGTCAATCCACAACACACACACACTAATAAAGCAAAGGTTTTTAACTTCTTGTGCGTAAGGAATGAAAAATATCCTTCAGAAGAAGCATAAGGCAAATGGGAAACTAAGATTTTCACACATTAAGGTCAAACTACACCAAATCAGATCAAAACTAGCTGAACCTCTGCTCAGGTTTCAAATGTTTGAGAAATTTCTTACTTCTGTGCAGTTTCAGAATTGTGTAAGACATAGCAGTGAGAATCCGCTCTCCTTCAAGTATGTAGATATCCCATATCCTGAGGCTTAATGTAAAGGGAGTCTGCAATGACAGAATCAGGCAATGCTGTGAAAAGTCTGCCCCAAGTCACAATTAAAAAATGCAACAGAAAGAAAAACATACTCACACGATCAAGAAAACACTGGAAAAACCACTTGGTTGTGTAAAAGCTGGTGGGCATATCCTGGGAGTCCTGCAAACAACACAGAAATTGAAAAATATTTTCAAAAATTCAAGTAATGCCTTGCACTGTCCATGAAAAAACATTTTCCCCTCGAGGCCAATGTACTCAATAGTCACTCAATAAATAATTAATTTAACTATGTAAGACATTGTTACTTCAATCCAACAGATGCAATTCTGGTTTTTACAGCTTTTCTTCATCAATTTCACCACCTGAAGAACATGCACTTGGAAATGCAGAAGTATTAATACATCCTAGACTTTTATCATGTTCTTGGGACAGAGACAGCAGAGGATAAAACCCTCTCTCAAGAATATAAATCAATATTCTGGAGCAACCCAAGTTCAGGCACTGGGTCCATTAAGTCTTTCATTTCTCTGTAGCAAGGCTGCCAATTTATGCCAAAGTCTGAAAGTACTTTGTTACAAAAATACATATCCACCAGAAATGATTGTAAAACAACCAAATTCTTTGACCACTGGGCCTCAAACAGGATACAGGCTGATAAGGAATTTTATTTCTTAATAAAGGGGCCTAATTTCCCCTACAGCACTGATAATCCATGTGGTATGACACCCATTCAAAGACTGCTAAAGCTTCTCTGCAGCTTCACGGAGCTCTTCAAAGTCCTTTGCACAGTCAGAGGAAAAGCTGAAGGAAAAGCTGAGAAGTTAAGAAATCCTGAATTTAACTGTGGGATAACATCATATCCTATTCTCGCCAGATTCAGCTTTTCCAAAAATTATGGACCAAATTTAAGAACTTAGCTATACAAACACTGAATAAGCCAATGGGCCAAACCCCTTTGGTTTATGTGCAGGCTTTACTTTTGTCTTTCAAGAGTTAGCATTGCATCATTTTACTGACACTCACAGGAAGAGACAAGGAAAAAGATGATGTTGCAAGTGAGCATCTCTAACACTACCTTTTAAGAACTGGAGATGGATTCTGACAGCACCAATGTACTGTAAAAGGAAATTCTTGATGACTACTGGAAGGGCATTTTTCTCCCATTAGAAAAATAATTTACATCTTAGAATAAATATAGCCAATCTTAGGAAAAAAAAGGCATATTATTTTCTATTTAAGAGCATTAGAAGAGATAAAACTCTACATTTAGCTTCATGAAAACAGAAGTATTTTAAAAGTACCATTAACCCCTCTTATAAAGGTTATTTTTTAAACAGAGATTGAAACTGGTTGTTCATAAAAGTCACCTCTGTCCAGAGATGAACCACAAAGCTAAACATACAAAAAAACCCTTGATAAAATGTTCTAGCATCAGCTTGCTTACAGCAGCTCACACAAGGCCAAACCGAAGAACCACATATTGTCCTTAACTCACAGGTCCAAAGTGGGACAGACATCCAAACCACTCACTCTTAGGATCCAATTTTATCATAACTCTGCCAAGGTGCACCATAACTTTGTCTATAATGAAAACAACAGCACACCTGCCTCTTAAAGCTTTGCATTTTTTCCTGAGGTTTGAGTATTCTTGATCTAGTGGGTTCACCTGAACTGAAACAAGGTAGAAAGCTGAAAAGTAGCATTGCTTGTACAGTGAAATAAATACTTACCAAATGCTGCTTAAGTTTGGACAAAAATTTCTTCAGTATTTTGTCATGATGTTCCTGAAACCTCAACAGTTTTGGAAAACCAGGAATGAAAAAACCTAAGAAAACACATTTAACAGGTGTTTGTACTGTAAAAATTACATTAAAAAAGGCATTAAGACTCCAAGAACATTATCCTCCTATAAGGCCACTGAATCTGAACAGACATTCGTAACAATATTTTGATGTTTCTGTACAGATATGCACATACTCCTGCCTAAATAGCTACAATCAATAGTAGTGACTATTATTAGATGTGTGACTTAGTGACTATTATCAGATCAGAATGACAAATGACAGCAGATCCATCAGTGCTACATTAGTCAACCCAATACAAGATCAGGTGGAAACCATATTTATAATTATTCTTTAAAAGAAAACAAAACAAAGAATCACAACCCACGCCCACTAAAATTGCAATTATAACCCAGAAAATTCATGATAGAAGGGCATACAGCATAGGTATCTACTAGAACTGTCTGCACTGAAGAAAAGACCATAAAAAAAAAAGAGGGATATTCCAGCAAGACAAGTATCATGATTATATACTATAAGTAAAGACTGTAAGCTCACACAACTGAAACAAAGGGCAGAAAAAACCCCATCTAATAGGTTTAGTGATCATACATGGAAAAGGAAAGCTCTAAGATCCCCTTCCAACTGAGGTATCAGCAGAGTTAAAAAATGGCCCAGAGCAAACACATAACACAAGGCAAGAATCACAGACAGACACTGGGTTATACAGATCTAGTACAGCAGTTCCCTATTCTTAGGATTGAAAAGGTTATAAAAAAACCCAAATATCTTTTAAGCAGTATGAAAACTGGAAGAACAAGTATGGACCCATAGTAGCCATACCACTTCAAAAAAAAACAAAAAGAAAAAGAAACAGGAGAAAGGAATGACTAAAGAAGTCCCAAAGCCAAAAGCAAAGTCTTTTTAGTTACCAATTGTGTAATTCAGTGCATAGTCACTAAAACACAAGATTTACTACCTCAGAATCACACTGGTTTAGTATTTCATAGATATAAATGCAAATTCTACAATACTTAAATGTCAGGTTGCATATCAGGAAATTTCAATAACACAGGCAAGGCATTTGGTTTTTTTCTTACTGTAAACAGTGAATGACTACATCAAAGCTAATTAGCCATCAACAGTAACAATAAAGGTTCTTTTTCCATGGAAGGTTGCTCTTTCACATTTATATGCACCAACTCATTATGCTGAATTTTTAAGACTACAGAAAAGATCAATGGAAAGAGCTTCCAAAAAAGCAGATAATTTTCAGGGCCAGATATCTGTATTTTATCATTTAAAGACTTCACATACAATATGAAATACCCCAGAGACCAAATTTATCTCTTGATTTCAAGTGGTGTTGTATTAGAAATTAGTCTGGCTAATGGGCTGCACCCAGAAAGTACTCCAGGTTGCCATATCACAGGTATAAGTGAAAAACACATGAAAAACCTTGTCTGTGGGGAGGAGCTTTCAACCATCCTAATCTTGCCAATATGATTCTAATTGAATTACTCAGCCCACTCCCATGATTTCCACAGGGAGATGCCCATTTCAAAGAACCATCTAATGGTCTGTGGCATCAAATGCAATTAGAAAAGTTTTTCTTCACGGATATCGGCAAATTGGAACTGAAATTAGTTAAGCTTTAAAGAGTTGACAAACAGTGCTTTAAGCCACTTTCTCCAAAGAAGAACA
This sequence comes from Lycocorax pyrrhopterus obiensis, assembly GCA_014706295.1. Lineage (NCBI taxonomy): Eukaryota > Metazoa > Chordata > Aves > Passeriformes > Paradisaeidae > Lycocorax > Lycocorax pyrrhopterus. The sequence continues at coordinate 5,999,113 of JACSVZ010000015.1, forward strand.
CAAAAAGTGCAAACTGTAATATGGCATCAGTTAAATCAGTTTTACAGTTTCCTTTCCAGAATCTACAGTGATATTTACAGCTGCACAGTGACATAAACTCATTTAAAACAGATACATTCTAAGAATCACAGGAAATCCAGGTTGGATGGGACTTCTGGAGATTATCTGGTCCAACCTGCCGAAGGCAGAACCTTAGACTACTTGGCAACATTTAATAAATGATAAATTGGGAGCACATGAGTTATAATTAAAGTTTTATCAGCATATCTGTAAATGCAAACTTGCCTAAAAGGCGCTGCCAAGACAGTTTCAACATGTATAATAAAGCTGTGGCAGGATGGTTCATATGCCCTGTAGAGGAGCTCATCAAGCCTTGGGCTACTCAAAGCTCCCTCCTTCCCTCTCATGTCACTTGGCAGGTGTGTGACAGGAATGAAGGAGGGGAAGAGGGAGGTTTGCAATATCTCAAGCAACAAATCTGCCTGTGTTCACCCTCTTGTTCATCGCATCTTTGTTTATCATGCACACGATTTGGTAAATAGGGAGCTGATTTTGACTTACTTCCCCCAAAAGACCTAGAATTTTTTGTGAGCTTTGAGGAGCTCAATATTCTACACAATTGCAGTTGCACAGGTTTGGATTATTATGAAATCTATAGATTTTTTGCAAGATGCTTTTAATCTGTGTTATCATTGCATAAAGCTCCAAGAAAATATTTTGACATTTGACGAATTCAAAATTTCATTTATGACGCTGACATCAGATAACACTTTTTTCCCTCCCCCAGAGCTGACAGCTTTGCAGAACTGTAAACAGCAAAACAGCAAACCATCCCTTTGTTTTGGGGATAGAGAACATCCAGGAACACTGAGAAGCCTGGGAAGGAAGATATCACAGAATGAGAAATTCTTCAGCAGGGAAAAGCAGCTAGAGCTTGCTGGAAATTTGCTAAAAAGCCCAAGTTCCGGATGACATTTACTTTTGCAGGCTTCCAAGAACCACAGCTTTTGTGAATCACCACAACTGTAACATCACAAAGGTTTTGGAATTCCTGGACCTGTTCCATACCAACAGCCATGCAAAATGCATAGATCATAACAAATCTGGCATGGAAAGAGAGAACTACCAATAACATAAGAACAACATTACCAAGAGAGCAGGAAATTCTGTGTGAGGCAGAGATAAAACTGAGAAGCCTGACGTTCATGCCTAGACACAAGTCCATTTTTTACTGCAGATTCCTGTCCTGCCAAATGATAGCACAGCTGCAATATTATTTAACACATTCTCTATTAGGTTTCCAGTACTATTTTATTACTATATAGATGTCTACATAACCAGCTTTCAATTGGTTACATTCCCTGAGAGAATAAGAGAAGAGGAAACCATCTGATTTTCATTAAGAGCTATTTGAAAGATATCACATATAAAAACCATTACTTACTCTTATGGATGAGAGCTCCAGTAACATGCAATACCTCCCTCAAGTATAAAGCTCCCATTATGCCTTATTTTTGACCAATCAGAACAGCATAGTTCCATTTTCAAATAATTTACAGCTTAAATAGGACAGGCTGAAACCTAAATATACTGACATGAAACTCCATACCATGCATAGCGTGCTTTGGACCAGAGAGAAGTTTCACCAAGGCCCAGAAGGCATCTTCTTCATTCATGTACATCAGGAGCAAAGCTGTGATCTGGCTCATTCCCTGACAGTATCCAACTTCCTGAAAACCATACAGTGGAAATATTAAAATGCTGGAAACAAAAGCCTCATAGCCATGAGCTTTTAGCTTTTCCTTGGGTTAGTGGAGGAAAGATGATGCCTGTCCTGATGGCAAAGCTTCCCATCAAACACGCTTCATATTGAAACATTAAAAATATTAATAGATAGAAGGGATGATGCACAACCCTCCAACTGAAAAGGAACTTGGAATTATTGATTGCTCATTAGAACTCACTACTGCTGAACAAAATCCTTGGTCAGTACTAGTATTTTCAAGTTACTGTATTTGTCCAATGGATGCGTTTCTCATTTAGTTGTAATTTGGGGGTTTTCTGGAGGGTGAGAGTATCTGGCTTTGTTCTGCTTTACAGTCAGGGCACCACCTGATAAACACAGGATTTTTCAAGAGTGACCTGTAACTATAAACTTGCTCAAGTTTAGCAGCCCAATAGCGAGCAACTGTAATAAACCCAAAGAAAAATTTTATTGTTCCAAAACTGAACTTGAGTACTTCCTCTGCTATTAATTTTGAATTTTATGGCAGGAACCAGCTGTCACTATCATTCAGCTGCTCAGATAACCCCATCAATAAAGTATTTGTAAGGACAATTACTTAATTGTTGAGTAAGTTTTTTCAGGTTTACAAATTCGTAGCACAACTTTGTTCTAGGGATAAAACCAAAGCATTACAACTGCTACACATTAAGAGGAAAAATACAACAACAGAAGTGCAAAATAAAAACTTCACTATAATATTCTCATCATTACAGTTTAATGATTGATTTTAAACATAATTATTCATGCAACTTGAAAATACTAGTCCAATGTTTTATAGGAGGTATAAAAGGTCAGACAGAAAGGTTACATTTCCTAGAACTTTGAAAAAATCCAAACAAACCAGTATTTAATTCAAGTAACTGCTTAATTTCTCCATCCTCTTCTAAAGTTAACATATTTTATCTTGACTTCTATAGAGTTGCTGATGGATACAAAATGGAAGATACACAGAAATGCTCAAAATGGGCCCAAGGAATGAGGGGACAGTGCATTAAAACCACAGTTAAATGCGGACACGATGGCATTTCTTTTTCTTCTATTTTTAGCATGCAGCCAAAAGACACTGCAAAATACATAAGCTTCTAACCCTTATGATACAGTCTGGAAAGCCCACTCTAATAAATCCCCATCCAGGACTGCAGCCAAGACCAAGAGCTTATGTAAAGAAGATGCAACCTTTTAAACTAATTTCAAATTTTTAGAACCTTTCAGGTTATGAAATACACCTGTGGACTTCAACATGCATCCTTCTGCAGTATTTTCCTCCCCATCATTCAAATGAAAGGCAGGTAACATAATGGGGGGAAGTATCAGTCACGTAACACCCCAGCACAACACAAATTCATTATTCTAATTAGACACAATCCTTGGCTTCAGCCAAACTGTAAGCACAGTTCAGTCCGTCCAATAAAACTCCTAATTGAGATGCTTTATTTTAACTTCAGCTCAAAACATGTCAACAAATCATTTATTTCTATGTACTTCCAAAGGTCTCTGAAATGTCTGTTGGTTTTTTAGGGAGAAAGAGATGCAAGTTATCTTACAGCACATTCAGAGAACCAGATTTAACTGTGAAGGAACACAACTTACCGTATTATATATGGAATATGCAGCTAAAACATGGAACAAAGATTGTTGCCTGGAGAAATAAGAGCAGAAAATGAAAAAAATATAGTATTATCTTTTGTAAAAACAGAAAAACATAGAAGTAGTGAACTGGATTTTGGAAACATGTTTTCCCAATTTAACCTGTCCAGCACTAAAGAACAGGATAAACCACACTTCACAACAATAAGTGCTTCTGATTTCAAGGCGATTTCGTAATTAGCACCTTTAAGATGTTTTACATGTTGAAATGTTTCAAAAAGTATCAATAATACTTTAGAAGAGAGTGATGGCACATCATAATTTTTACCGACAGGTAAAGTGAAAAATTGCATGGGTGACATTTCAAACACTGATTTATTCTGAATGCCAAAATTTAAACACCCCCAAACCTGATTTCTGTGCTTGCAGAACACAAACAGCTGTTACTGATTCCAAACAGAGATGTAGAAGTGAAGATGTGAAATACACAAAGTAGCCACAATGGTGTCTTAATCTTGGCACCAAAATTAGAGTCTGCTCTAGTGACTGCTACTGTCAAACTGAAGAAAAACAATATTAACTCTGGCTCAGCATCCTGTGCTCAGCCCTCTGTTGATCTCTGGATACTTCAGAGCTAGAATTACAAAGAGCTTTGTAGAGGTCCTTTGCTTTCTGTAAAACAGTCTAACCTGTCAAGGGAGCCAGATAAAAAGCCCCAAACAACAACACAACCAGCACAACTCTGCTCTTTCCAAGTGGCATATGAAAGTAATGGTGGAGAGCTCTCATAATCAACTTTTAAACTCACAGCTACTTTTTGCCACCTGTTCAGGAGAGAATCTGGATACCTGAATGCCTACTTTCATCTACAAGTAAAACTGCTAAAATTTAACAGCTGAGTTTTGCATGTTGTCCTTTTTCTGTCCAGCAAAATTTTCTTCCTGTTACTAATCAATGGATGGAAAGAGGTATTAGCAGGCTAAACAATAGAAAGAATAAGCCAGAAGGTGCTTATTTTCTTTTGGGAAGAGGATTTATACTTGGAGAATTTTATCAAAACATCTACATGGTGGCATTTTGGTTTACCCTCTTGCAGAATTGAAGTTTAGCCATTCTTCAGTAACCAAAGAAAAGTGTAACAAGGTACTAGACATTATGCTGGAGCCTCATTTTACAAGGACAAACTAACAGGTCCCCAACGTACAGAGGAATCTCCTGTACCCTCAGATGACCATATGAAACTGAGCATAGGAGCTCTCTCTCATTCACAGTTACATACACAGAATAATGGTGATTTTAGTATTATTTACACTAGATGGTAGCACTAAAGACCTGTAAAAGAATGACCCTTCAAAGACATACAGTGTGCTTAAAAGTCAAACAAACTATTGACTTACCCAGGGGACTTTATTTCACTGCTATGTGAACGGATTTCTGAATTTTTCATTGAGGCATTGCTGGAAATGCATAATATATGTACAGTAATTCTGAGATCTATTCCAAGTGTGAAATTACTTTAGGCAGCCAAAGGCTTTCCTGTGGACTCTGAGGGCATGGTTACAACAGCCACAGGACTGGAGCTGGCTCTGCGTGTGTTAACCCCAAAGTGATGAGGCAACGAGCTTCTGCTGACATCTAAAATGTGTGCACAGAACAAAGAGAGGCCTGAGCAGCACAGGCACTGACAGCCCTGCACAAATGGATCTGAACTGCACTGGCTGCACGAACAGTCTCAGCTTGGGAATCTCCACTCTGTGCTCCTTCCTTACAGCCATCACAGAAACTCCCTGATTTAGAATTTTTCCACAGAACACCTACAGTAACAATGGAAGAAAATGTTTCTTTTATTATCACACTGAAGTCCACAGCTCTGAGTACTGCTTTTTGAGAACAGCACGCTACCATAAAATCTGCCTTGGCAAGAAAAGGAGATTAAAAACTGAACTAATACAGAGACAGAAGGGGAAAAAGACCCTCTTCTTCTCAGCAGGGTGCTGATGCTGCAAGTGAGCAACAATACTGATGTTTGTATCCCCACTTTTTTCACTATTAGGCATTTTTAAAGACGACAGCTGCCTAACATTCCTCATCTAGTGGCAGCAAAAAATAACAGAACAAAACATTCTGAAGAAATTCAAAAGCATTATGGCCGACAGTTGTAAATAATTAAATGCTCGCATACAAAAATACTGCTTTATTTGGTTCTGAATTAGATACTGGGAGAAGAAGAACACGAAATCCATAGAAAGGCTAAAATCTCTAGGAAGGTGAAAGTTTACTCACTTTACACCGTATCTGTCCCGAAACATGATGTGGTCTCTGTACGTCCGGTTCACATCAAGGTCAATTTGCCGGATATCTGGCGACGACCCCCGTGCTTGACACTTCAATTTCTGGGAATACGGTAAAGAACAGAATTTAAGTTTAAAACTGTGAACTCTAAAATAGCAGAAGTCTGCTTGACTGTACAGCTATATTTAAGTAATTGCCATCATGCGATTTAAAACAACACAGAATAGCAACTCACAAGATAACCAGTTTTAACTTCCAAAATAAGCATATACATGTACAAATTCTGTGAGCCAGAAACAGCCACAGAGTAAAGATGTAGAAACACCAATCCCATCATACACATTTTTACACTGCCCATATTTAAGGCTGTTTCAGCATTTCAAATTTCTTATTGCCATTTCTCAAGCAGGCACAGCACTAGACAAAGACAGAAAATTAATTTTGCTACTCAGGAACAAGAACCTCAGATGCAAGTGCTCTAGACTAGACTTTAAGCAAATGATTTAGTGTGGTTTTCATACTTTTCCTGTCATTTTCTCTAGCAGAAGTTAATAGCTACATAGCTGCCAGTTATTACCTAAGTATAGATAATGGACATTTCTCTAGTAATTTCCTCTGTCTTTCTGTTCTAATCTAATTTAGCTGTAGAATATGTCTACTTTAGCACTTGCTTTAGTGTTTTATAATTAAATCCATTTTTGTAATTGAATACTCATGAAGCCTGCACAGGTTTAGACTGACACCTTATTTTTTGCACTTAAAATAAATTTCTCTTGACACTTATTCATTTATTCTCACTCCTGTCCATAAAAGTTGAGTTTGCAAGACCCTGGATTCAATATGGTATTTTCAAAACATTACTTCTGACTATCAGAGAATACCACAGGCAATCAAAAGGCAAAACTCTACAGACTCTGGTTGCAAGAAAAGAAGAGTAAAGACAAAAAGAGTAATAACAAAGGGATCAAACAGGGAACAGTAACATGCATCAAGTCTGTTGAACACAACCAGAAGCTTTAGGCACACAAGGAATTACTTGTAAGTCATTGAACCAACACAACACTAACCACAATCTCAGCTATGTGCACCTTTCAATATAATTTAAACTAAACACCCAAAATTATTTGTCCCTCAGACAGACAAGAAAAGCAGCAAAGGGAAAACTTCTGGTTTTAAACGCCTATGATTTGATGGAATATAGGAAAAGAAGCACCCTGAGCCCTTGCAGTCGTGGCAGGTTCATGTGTGACCAGAAAGGTACCGAAAGTTTGAGAAACGGGAAGGACAGAAGGTTAAGAACCGGTCTTTCCCCTGCAAAGAGAACTGAAAGAAGGTATTTGACCTACAACAAATGTGTATTAGCCTTCTAAATTTAGGGTGTGCAGTCTGTAAGTGACACTTACAGTGAGCAGTGTTAGTATCATTTCAGGAAATAGGAAAATAGAGAGCAGCAAGATGAGTAAATCGCAAATAAATCAGATAATGATGGAAGAAACTATTTCTACTTCTGTATCTGAACTACAAACACTTCTTTGTTTTGCATTGAGCATTAGATGACATTAATAATTTCTGAAGATTATTTCACCTATTTTTAAATGCTTCTAATTTTACTTGGCATTCTTCCCCACAACTACATTATTCAGCATCAACCCTGTTTTACCTCCTTTGGATCTCCCACTAGTCTTAGTGAGGAACTTAAACAAAATATAATAGTCAGAAAGGGCAGCCTGTCAGACTAAAGAGTGACAAATATCAGGAAGGTAACAGACACCAAAATTTAGATAAGACCAATACCAACACCAATCTTCTTCCATGAGATTCCTCATCTACTCAGACTCAGTCTCAGCTCAGCTTTTGAATACACAGCCTTTTTCCTAGCTAAAACAAGCAATAGAGTGCAATGTAATTTCTAATTTATTTTTTTAGCACTGCATAACAGCAAAGGCTTAATTAAGCCTGTAGTTTTAGTATCTGATATTTTTTAATTAATATTAAGTAGAAATTCTACAAACTCACATTATAAAAGTCTTTCATTTCTTCTTTCATCTTAGGAACGTCAAGCAGCAAAGACCAGACTTGCCCTCTGAACTGCAGTGGGATCCCTTTATAAATTCTCCTATGAAACTGAAAAAAGAGAAAAAAAGATAAAAATGCAGCACAATTTACAATGCTCTGAATAAAAGGAACAGTGATGCACAACATGCTAAAGAGAAAAATGCAATTACACCAACTGCCCTAAGAAAGGGATGACCTGCTGGGGACAAAGTGTTCCAGTGTGTTTTGAGGAACGTGTCCAGCAATGCCATTTGGGACCTCTTGACAGAATCCAGAGGCACAGGGACAAAATGGACACACAGGCCAAACCATCCCAGGTGATGTTTTCAAGTCAGGACTTTTGCATGTAGGAAGGTCTGTCAAAATTGTATCACCTTTGCTGAGCAAATTTTGTGATTTAGATCTCAAAAATCAGATTCTTAGCAATACTATTTCAGGATGAGCCACAAATAACTCACTGCAATTACAGTCTATAAATAGAAATAGCAAAAGGCAAGCAGCAAAATCACAAAGCTTTAAAAATTATCAGTAAAACACCAAAAGCAGAACTGATTTTTGAATTCTTGTAAAACTGCAACTGTGTGCTGAAATGTATGTATGCAAGGAGACAAACTGTGAGATCACAAAAAACCAGAATGTGCAATTTCTAAAGCTAACAGATCTCAGACTCTATTTCTAAACTAATAAACAGTTTCCTACTTGTATATTAAAACATTTCGGAAAAAACCAACAAAAAACACAAAAAGGTGTTACCATCTTTTGGAGACATATCTAAGACAAGGGAAATAACAAAGGCAACCCTGACAAAGAAAACAACCCTTTCTGAAGTTATGTTTTTACCATTATTTTAATGATTACACAGGAAGACAATTAGATTTAAAAGAGAACAAACCACACACAACTGCTCTCCAATTTTTCTTTGTGTTTATCCTACAACGAAAGTTAGACCTTAAAAATTTCAGTTGAAAAAGCTACCAGTTCCTTTAAACATTTTTATAAAAGTTATGTTTGCAGTAAGAAATATTTTAAAAGCAATGTCCTCCTCAAAGACAGGATTTTTTTTCTTTTCATGTATTTCACATCTCCAGTTTTGGAAAATTAATGAACCCCTCGTTGCAGAATATTTCCAAACCTCCTGCCATTCGGAATATATCGGCTCTTTAAAGGTGTCTTTAATGCCTGCAAGAATTTGTGTCTGGATTGCAGAATCTGTAACTCTTGCACAAGTAAGGTTATGAGTTTCTTCCCTTGCTCCTTTTTCAAATGAAAAATATAAACTTGTATAAGATACAGCAGCCATCCTGGAGGCTGTCCACAAAAAAAATGCTGTGCTTCCTAAAGAAAAATTTGCTGCCTTAATACTAAGAACGCTAAAGCAGCAACACTCGTAGTGCGAGCACAGCTGTGCCAGTGCAGTTTCTTCTGTAAAGATGAAGAACAACACACAGAGCTCCAAAGCAGCCTTCTCCACAGATGGATACCCTGAGCTCAGGTCACGGAATTCCAGTGTGCACCAACCCAGACACAAGGGTAACTGCTTGTGGGAGAGAATTCAGTCTTTTGAAAGCCAAACGCCCCCAACTGCAGTGGAGTCATCCTAGGAAGAGATCAGCCTGTCTACTGGAAAGCAAAATGAGCCAAATTTGCAGTATCTTTTCTGGAAATTTGGAAGAAAACTAAGGGAAAAAAATGCAGTGATCTGTGTCCTCAGTGACGGGTAGTTCCAGTCCCCAGACCCATGTACAGCAACAGAGTACCTTCACAACAAACATTTTTGTCAGCTAATTACAATTTTTTAACTCATTTTCAAATGTCTTCAAGAACAAAAGGTTATTAATGAAGACAACTGGTCAAAGAATAAACTCTCAAGACTGCTGTTGCATAAATTAGTATTTTGGGAGAAGGTCAGGTGGATATAAAAGGCCAGAAATAAGCTTTTATAATAATAGCTTCTTATCCAAACAGATTTAAAACAATTCAAACCATCAATCCAAAGTGTGGAGATGTTCAGGGTTTTTTTGGAAAATAAAACTGAAGGAGAAGAACCTCCAGTTTCAGAGGAGTCCTTGGCATTTACAATCTTCCCATCTCCTGCACTGCCTAGATTGAAACAGCCAAATGCTAGAAGAGCCCTTAAAGCAGCAAGTAAAAACGGAGATGCGGAACTGTGGAAGCACTTTTCACAGAAAAGTTTGAAAAGTGAGCAGAAAGGACAAAGAGGTGAACAGTTTCACCAGCCCACTACAGCTATGCAAAAAAAAAAAAAAAAGGAGAAAAGCAAACATTTTCAGTAGCTAAGTTCTGAATTATTGCACTACCTGACAGAATAAACCCAAATAACATTCACAGCTTCTTGCAAACCATTTTAGATCTGTGTTCAGCTGACTCTGCTGTTCCAAGTATTCTTTTATTGAGGCAGAGAAAAGCTCTCAGTCATCCCAAGTCATTACTAGATCCTGCCTACAGACTCAGCAGAACACTAGACCACAGACTTTCACTATCTGATAAAGAAGAGAGAAATGTCTCTCAGTCATGGCACTGCACAAACAAGAACATGGAAACAAGTGTGAAAATTTTCATATACAGTGGAAAACTGAGAGGAGTGGCTGATACACCAAGAGGGTTGTGCTGCCATCCAGACTGATGTCAACAAGCTGAAGAAATGGGCTGCCAGGAACCTCACAGAGTTCAACAAGGAGAGGTGCAAAGTCCCGCACCTGGGAAGGAACAGCCCCAGGCACCAGAACATCCATGGGGTCATCAGCTGGAAAGCAGCTCAGAAGAAAAGGACCTGGGGGTCCTGGTGGACACCAAGTTGAGCAGGAGCCAGTGCAGCACCCTTGAAGCAAAGACAATCAATGGTATCCTGGGCTGCATCAGACAAAAGTATTCCCAGCATGTTGAGGGAGGTGATCCTTTCCCTCTACTCAGCACTGGTGAGTCCGGGTGGGGGCTCCTCAGCATGAGACAGACATGGACACATTGCCAAGGGCTACAGAGATGATGAGACCATCTCTGCATGAGGAGAGGCTGAGAGGGCTGGGACTGTTCAGCCAGGAGCAGAGAAGGCTCAGGGAGATCTTACTAATTTGTCTTTTGCATCACCCTGAAGGGAGGGTGCAAAACGGACAGAGCCAGGCTCTGTTTAATGGTGCCCAGTGACATGACCAGAGGCAATGGGCATAAACTGAAACACTGGAGATTCCCTCTGAACATCAGGAAAGATTTTTTCACTCTGAGGGTGACAGAGCACTGGTCATCCAGTTAGGTTGTGGTGTCTCCAACCTTGGAAATACTCAAAAGCCATCAGGACATGGTCCTGGGCAGCTGGAGGCATCCCTGCTTGAGGAGGGGGCTGGACCAGGTGACCTCCATAGGCCCCTTCCAACCCCAACCTTTCTGTGACTCTGTGCAATGCTGCAGCTTTGTGAAAATGACACGGCTGTGCTGCATCTCGGAGAGTGTGGGGGGAACTCACACACACTTCACTGCAAAATTAATTTCTGATAATCATTCAGTCACCAAACAGTTAAAGAAAATATAAATGAACAAACTGATTATTAGCTAGCTGAATGTCTTTACCATAAGCACCATGCTAGTGCCCTCTGCTGTCTTTTATATCCTTATGTAATATCAGGTTAAAAATCTGCTGAGAAATGCTGGTTGGGTCTACACACTTGCAGAGCTCTCATCTACTTTTCTGCTCTCTCTGAATTAATAATTAAAACAGAAAATAGAAAATTCAGGAAGCTATTTTTTTCATCTTCTTCAGGGAAGATGAAATACTGAGTTAATTTTCAACAAATTATTTAAAATTAAAGCTTCCTTAATATAATAGCTCAAAACAAAACACAAATAAATAAACATACATAAAAATACAGGTTTAAGTCCTGTATCACATTTAAGCTGATATTCAGCAAAGGACAGCAGTCAAACTCTTGCAATTATTAGTAATATTGTTGATCCTGAAGTAGGTAGGAGAAACTGACACTAAATGAGGCCCTATCACCTGGGAATTCAAAGGAGCTTCTCATGCAAAAATAAATTGGACTTGTAAATACACTGAATATACAGAATGAACTAAAACCCTTGTAAAACAAGAAAACAAAAAAAAATTAGCTATAGTCTCAATGAGGTCCATAATGTCCAACATGCAAAAACACCTGGAAAACATACAACCTCCCCTTTCTTTGCCCAGCCCCAACTATCTCCAGCTCATAAACCCAACTGGTTTCTGGACAAGAAATGAGGCCATTGTCACACAGCACTGGCCTGAAGAGTGGCAACTGGCATCACTGCTCCTGCAAGATATAAAGCTAGTTTTCTTAACAATAAAACTTTCTCAGCTGTGTCAGGAAGAGCTGCACTAGTAGCAGAGGGACTCTGCCACCTCAAAAAGAATCAGTGATGAGAAGCATAAGAATTAAAATCTGAAGTCTCACAAGAAAGTATATTTATAATGAAAAGAAAATATATTTATAAAGCCTGCTGCCTTTAGAGGTTCTTCAGCTTCTGTGGGTTGCATAAAAGGAAGAAAAAGTGCAAATAGAAGAGTTGTTCCATCTCATTCAAAAATCTCAGGAATGCAAAGAAGGTTCTTCATTAAGGCTCTGTGTTCAGACTCCAAACGAACTGGAGACTTGATTATTATACTGTGTGTGAATGCCAGAACAGCTGGAAATGGCAGCTACCCTGATTGTTTCTCTTCTTCCTTTCCCCTTCAATTTAGGCAACTTCAATCACAGATAGATGAAGGCAAACAGGGAAAGACAGAAATACTTTGGTGGAAATACTCAAATGGGAATACAACATGTAACAGTTTTATTTAATCTTTCCTGAAAGTTATGATCATACTAAGCCAGGAAAGATTTACTATCTGTGGGTGGTTGATTGTACCCTGAACCACTAAGCAGTAGAATACAAATAGGAAATAAAAGCATAAACTAGAGAAGGACCACTGAAACACAAACTTTGCTGCTCTGTGCCACTTCCTGCATAAGAAATGACTGATGGGGAGATGAAAGCTTTGTTTTGACAAATCAATCACGCAAAGACACAAGGGCAGTTACACACTTCAGAGTGGTATCTGTAAGAACCATGACAACTCCACTGAAAGGGATGCCTAAATAACCACACAGGACTCAAGGAGTTTTATACACAAAAAGCAAGTCAGACAAAAGCACCAGGAGGCCTTTATGAATGAACAGGAGCTCCTGGACAATCTCAAACAGAAAAAGGAAGCCTGTGGGGGGGAAGCAAGGATAGGCAGTTTGCAGGAATACAGAGAGACTGTTTGAGCAGCCAGCAATCAGGTTAGAGACCTAAAGCCCTGGTGAGATTAAATCTGGCCAGGGACATCAAGGGTATCCTAGGTAAGGAAAAAATTCTTCACTGTGAGGGTGGTGAGACCCTGGCACAGGTTGCCCAGAGAAGCTGTGGCTGCCCCATCCCTGGAAGTGTTCAAGGCCAGGATGGATGGGGCTCTGAGAAACACGGTCTAGTGGAAGTAGTCCTTTGTCCATGGCAGGCGGCTGGAACTCGATGATCATTAAGGTCCCTTCCACCTCAGGCCACTCTATGATTCTGTGATTCTACATTGTTACAGTGCTGTACATGGGCTCACTTTATTATGTCATACTTCATTACCTCTAAACTACTACTCAAATATGGTAGAGCCTGGCACATTTCTGGTCTCAATATAACAATTCTTCCATCTTTTTCCAGTTCCTCTTGGTACACATTCCTAATCTCTACTCCCCACCCCCTCTTTTTTAGAAGGTTTAAGCACAAGCATTCTAATGGGAAAACAGTGTGAAGTTCCCAGAGGCTTCATCTATTCCTTGAGATATTCTTCAGCAGTCAAGATCAGGGGAAGATGTAAACTGACGCATCTCAAATGCACACACACACCATCAGTGTGTTAATGTTTTCTCATTAATTCTCTTTGTGAAGTTATGACAGAAAAAAAAAAGTTGAGAAGCAGCCTATAGGCAGGTCTGCAAGAGTACTGAATGAGAACTGTAGTCTGCAATTAAGCATATGACAGTTTGGGATAATGGAATCAAATATATGGATTCATTTACAGTATGTGTACACTATGAACAGATTCCTTCAAGGCAAAGCTCTCTTAGCAATATATTATGAAGGCTCATCACAAACAGGCTGTCCAAAGTCCTGTATTTTGTACATACCTGTTGTATACCTGGGACCATCACTTTCTCTGAGTCTCCCTTCCTATCTAAGAGCACAAGCGTGTCTCAAATATGCCATTTTCCAAAACCAAGCCATCACTACAATAATAATCTATAATACTACAACATCATTACTGTTGTTGTTGCTGCAATGTTCCCTTCAGTGCTGTTTCTAAAGAACACTCATTTCAGGAGCAGCCTGACTGCACAGAAATCATGGCAGTGTCAGGTGAAGTGAGTCTTGTAACACACAGGCTGTTAATTTTCTTCAGCAACTTGTTCTTCTAGCATTAACCCCTTTATCCAGTCATGTGAAGACAGAAAACAAAAGTCACAAACTGTTCCTGCAACTACTCCTTCCATGCTTCAAGAATGTGAGCATGGAAAGCTGGTGCATTCTTGCAACACACTTCCAGATAAAACCTGTCTTTAAGAACACGGGCAGGTTTTCCATAAAGAGCAGTGACAAATAATGTCTAGCTTTCCACTGGATGCTTACGAGGAGGAGGCTGATTCTTTATTCCGTATGTTCTGGTTCACTTACCACATAAGATGTGAGAAAGAATAAGGAAAACACCCTTGCTTTTTAAATCTCATGTGCTCTACTAGAGTTCAAGAATGAGTGAAAATTTTTCCTAGCCTCAAGCAAAGTTCATCCCTTTATGAACATATTGAATTATTTCAACCACTATTTATAGTTCAGCCTATAATTTGTTACATGAACTGAAACTCTTTCTGCTCAGCTGATCTGCTGTACCTTCTGCACGCCTGGTGAAGGGAGGATTATTTATTTAAGTCAGTGTCTCATGGACTGATGTCACCAATGGCTGAAGAGCACAACCACTGCTGCTTAGATGACATGTGTTTATTGTGTTACCTGAAAGGTCATATTTAACATTCTCTTTGCAAAGTAGCTGTTACAGAGGTTTTTTTATTGTCCCTTTGACTTGGGAACATATTTGATCTAAAAATCTCCTTACTGCCACATTAACAAAACAAAGTCACAAGTGTTAAGACCCCTAGTTTCTCCTCCCAGAGAAAATGGCAGGACAGAAAGTAGGATAGTAAGAAAAACTCTGGGAACAAATAATTATTTTTCATGCATTCACATCATATTTTAAGGAAATGGACTTTCTGAGCTAAACCCTGAAAGAGGTCAACCACTGGCTTTGGTTTTTAACAAAAGCAAAGTGCAAGACAAAGCTACCAGTCTAAAAAATGCAGGTAGTAAGCAGACGGGATGAGCAGGGGACATGTCAAGTAAATTTCTCCCTCTACTTTACTTGTAGCATCTCAGCTCTCTGCTCATCAGGCTAACAAGTATCCTGGTCTGAATATCTCTCTTCAAAGGTCTCAACTTCGCACAGATAATTTACTTAAGCAGAAGGCCAGTAAGGTGACATTCCAGGCCAGTCATCCAGGCAGGAACCTGGTATGTGTAACAGCTGTCCTTGCTCCTCTGCACAGTACAGGTGGATCAGCAGCATCAAAAGTACCAAGAGAACCCCCAACAGAAAATGCAAGTCTTAAGCTGTGCTGAAGAGAAGAAGGAATCTGAATTTGGGATTCCGTGCATTATCCACTGAACAGCCACAAGACCAGCTATGAAACCCTCCCCAGAACCCACTGTTGGAAATACAGCGCTTGCCTCTCCAGCAAGGTTTTTTCCAGCTGAAATTCTTCCATAATTTTAAGATGACCAAGACTACAATTCCAGCAAACAAACTGTTCACATGGACGTCCCTACCTAGCTTTTAAAGCAAGTAAAAGTACTTAGCACTTAACGGCACACCTGACACAACCCACTCTGTCTACAGATTATTTTGCACACATGAACACACTGAACACAATTCCTGGCTTTTGAGCACCAATTTTTTTGGGTAATTGCTTTTGGGTTATTAGGTATTATTGCATTTTGGAAGAACGAAAAACCTTATTCTTTTGGTGTGGGGTTTGTTTTTTTTTTCAGATACCAAACACAGGCAAATCTAATTTCAGGGTTTACATTCTTTCAGAAGTGACAGCCAATGACAAAAGCATGCAGAATTTTACCTTTTCACTATTCTTGTATTTTTCCCAGCTTTTCAACATCTTAAGCCATTTTGTAGTTCTTTCAATTTCAAGGTGCTTTTGCTGAAAAGGAATTAGAAATTTTTAATACATCCAAAACAAATGCATTTAAAGTTATTTATGTTTTTCTAAAAATAGTAAGAAAAAGTTTAACAGAGCATTATGAACTTTTTATTCAGTCATCTGAGAACAGCAAAGAGTAACACCAGTTCATTTAAGACATCCAAAAAAACCAACCAACCAAAAAACCAAGCAGAAACTCTTATTCTCAGCACTATGGAAAAAATTTATTTTGTAAGAGGAGGTTAAGAGGACAAGATTTCTAGAACTTTCTTCTTTACACATTTGGCAAGTTAAAAAAAAGAAACCAATTTCGATTTGTTTTTATACTCAGTAAATTTTCAGGAAAGTAATTTCTGCTGCAAGCCACTTAAAAGTTATCTGTCTCTGAAATGATCTTCTTTACCCAGACTTGCCCTAAACATAATTAGCTTCTGTTTGCCAATGATCACACAAACCATCCCTTCTTAAAAGGCACAAAGTTAAAAAGGAACAAAACCAAGTGCATTCAAGAGTGACAATGCAGGAGCAGAAGTGGGAATAAGCTTTAACTCTAGACTTTAAAAGCTAGAAATCCTTGCCATAATTCTCCTGCTTGGCATGGCACGTTTTCACCTGAATTACCCGGTAACTTAACATCAAGGATTTCTTCTGAAGATCTATCTGCTCAAATTTTATTACTGACAAGAATATTTCAGTAAAAAGGTGACAGAATGAGAATCAAACCAAAACAAACCCCATCTTCTCAAAATGTTATATTAAGTAGTCTAGCAAGTACAGCCCTACTACCTTAGAGATTGCCCTTCTGTCTATAAAAATATTGCTACAGTTGCCATCAACTTCTCGAATTTGGGAACCAAACAACCACTTGGAATCAGCCATCTTAGTCCACTGAATTTTAAGGCACTTTGGTGCTCCATGGCCAAAAATCTGTATTTTTTTAGCTCCAATGATAAGACTTTTAGCAATTATTTTTACGGCTCAGTTTTACATTTTGGAAAGTGTCTCTGATTATACCACAAAGTAGTTAATAGTTAGCTGTGTGTTTTTACATTTTTTAATGAGACTATTTCAACTATCTCAAAAAGCTTTGGAGCAGAAGATCCAGACTGGAAAGGTTAAAGCAGAAAAATGTATGTGTGTGGCTACTGCTTTCTCTTCAAAGCTGAATACAAGCAAGAATTTAGTTTTATTGTAAAGGACAGCCCCTTTGCCTCCAACTTCAAATCGAGGGATTAATAAAGACAGGAAGGATATTCACATGGCTAGTGATTCAATCTGGTAACAACGTAAAAGTTTAATTCTAAAGCTCCGCAGGATACTGAAAAGTTATTAATACTTTCATTAAGTATTTATAAAGTCAATTGCATCCAAAATGTTGGGGGAAAACATAAAAGAAAATTATTACTTATTGTCCCAATAGAATCCTAATTTTACTTCTAGCTTTTACCCATCAGAATTTGTTCATTCTTTCTCAGCTATCAATGCAATGAAGTGGGCTTCTTTAACTTCCTGAACTTCTTTAATCCAGGATCCCAAAGCCTTGCATTAGCAGAAGTATAACTTGATGATGTTTAGGTCCACTCCAACTATGATAGGTCCACAAAATGTCCAGGAAAAACGTTGGTTTGGGTTTTCAAGTTATTTTTGTTTAAATTCAAATTATATAAGCCTGACACAAATATAAAAATGGTATGGGGAAAAGAAGCGCCTCTACTCTTTCAACCTTATCTAACTAGTCATGTTGCAATAAACTGCCCACATTCCTGTTCAGGTTCTGGCTGTATTGGGCAATATCTCGAATACTTGCCTTTAAAAAAAAAATTTAAAAGATGTCTCTTAAGAGTTATGTTAGAGGAGAAGGCTAGAAAAACTATTGCTTCCCAGATTTCACAACACAGTTTCTGATTCTCCGTGACACTTGCAACCCCTTTAAGGAATCAGCATTTTCAACATCTCTTAAAGCAGCTGTTCTCTAGGCACAGTTTAGACTGCAGGAATAACAGGAAGCCAGGAAAGGTCTCTGCCCTCAACAGGTTCTTCAGATAATTGGTAAGAAAAATAAAACCCTATCTGTTTCCACAGTCTTTTTGTTTGTATGTTTGATCTGCTTTCAAGATTTCTGGTCTTTTGAGCCAGCAGCTCACTTCAATTGTATGTTTGTTCAAGCTTTTATGTCTTTGTGTCAATTTATCCCCATTCTCAAGTGATGCTACTGTAGTCAAAATAGCAATTATTTTGTGTTCAGTTGTTGAAAACTTTCAGCTATTTCTTTCCCTGTCTGAATTATGTTCACTTTCATGTCTAACAGGTACAACACTGAAAACACAGACAGATCTGAGGCAGCGCATTGCAGAGCAGATGGACGCTGCTGCTGCTCTTTCAGACAAGTTCCATGTAGCTGTCACCAAAAAAAGAAAAAAAAAAATCCATCTATCTGTCTTCTGAGTACATTTTACACTTTGAAGCATTTTTGCCATTGGGAGTAACAGAATCCCTAATTGAAGCAGAGCTGGTTTCCTCCTCTCATGTCAGTAAACAATGCACTAGTGAAAGCAAAAATATCATGAAGTTGGCAAGCATCCCTCTCGTGTGCAGCACTCCACCTTCCCGGAGAGCACGTGTGCCAGGGGCTGAGGCTTAAAGCAGTGCTTCAGCAGAAGCCTCAGAAAAAAACAGAATGTGCTGAACCATTCCCCAGAGAATTTATAATCAAGTAAACCAATGACAAAACGTAAAACTGAAAATTACTTAGAAAACATTTCATACAACTTCAAAATCAGAGTCAGACACAGACTCCAGATTTCCTGAGGTCAGTTCTCTGTCTCCTTTCCTCCAGAAAATCTTTCCTCCCCTTGTTTTATCTGAGATGTGCTGAATGATTCATCTCAAGGTTAAGTAGTTCATAACACAGGACAATGATTGATGTATTTAAGGCATCAAATGTGCAGCAAAGTAATGAAGCACCAAAAATCAGTAATTATAACCATTAATGCAGAGTAAAGGTATTATGACCAAAAATACACACACACAAAAACACACACAGAAATCCCAGCCAATCCCAGCCTAAGGTTTTTTTTGTATCTGAAGACCAGATTCCAAATTCACAAGGATATCAACCTCCTACATAAATTGCAAATGAAATGAAAACTTGAGTTAGGAATATTTTTTAAAATTCACAAGGCAAAAGGAAAGCATAAATACTTCTGCCAAGTAAGTGACTTCAAAAGACATTGTACCGAAAGCTCATAATCTTAGCCTGCATTAACATAACACAGCAATCCTTATGAATGGTATCTTGAAAACTGCGAAGATTCAAACCCTGCTGACAGAAGCCTGATAAAGCTCAGACCAGCAGAGGTCAGGATACCATCAGGAGTGTAACCAGGAGTCTAATGCAGGAGCATCACTGGATGATTATAAAAACACACTAGACTTGCAATTTAACACTGACTCCATCAATACAGTTTCTATGCTGACACTTTGAGACAGCACGAACACAATTTGGGACAGAGAACTGAGACACTAGTTCCACCAAATAACTTAAGGCTAACTACAAAGCCACGGTGAATCAGGGCTTCAAAACACATCTACCACAGTAGCTGCAAGCTGCCTAATATTTCTGCTGAGAGACTCACCCCCCTGCTGTGTCCTTCTGATGGAAATGAAATTATACATACACTCACTGTGTTATTAAATGTAATGAAACATGGCAGGAAAATGCAACTATTTCAGGCTGTGTATGCAAAACCACACATGAACCAAGGCGAAACAAAAGAGACTTACAAGTTCTGTTCTTTTACAGTAAGCGTCTCTTACTAGCTTCAGTATGTAATTGAAGCTCAAAATAATTAATTTTCCGAAGCACTGCTGCCCTTAACACTCAAGGAGCTGAGCTGCCTTGGAATAAGTCATTCCATCCTTTTTCCGTGTATTCTACTCATTTATGCAGCCAAGAGGGCTAACTTAAACTTACAGCTTTAAATATTTGAGTTTTCTGATTTGATTTGGTCTTGGAGATAGCAACAGACTCAACTGACCAAGAGGAAATACCAACAGTAACTAGGCCCAGACAGGCAGAAATTCAGTTCCCCGTTATTTTTATTGCTTTCCACACTCCCAACACATCAGTTGGCAAACTACTTCTCCAGTACCTTCCAGCAGCAGAAGGATTTTTGGACTAGGACCTGCACCAGCTGCCGACAGGACCTGCATGCCCAGAATACACCCGGCTCAGCAGCTCAGCATCACGAGGGAGGTCACCACACTGCAGTGGCAGCAGGATACTTGTCACCATTTCCCAAAGCAGCAAAACACCCCACGCTCCTCAGGACAGCAGTGCACACCTCATTGTCAGCGCCACCACCTCGCTCACATCATCCATCCCCCAGCACAGCTGATGGCAGCTCCTGGCACAGGACCACAGCTCTCACTCTTTCAGGGCAGAGCTGGGTGTGAGCTCTTAAGTAGCTCCATTTCCTTCACTAGGGCGTATAATGGGCAAGGAATATTCACATCTCACTGACAGGAGCAAATGTAAGAATGAGTGGGCCCCAAGGGATCTGAGGGCGAGTTAATGTGGCCTCAAGGATGACAGCTCTTAGGGGACTTAGAATGTGGTTCTTTGGAAATGCAAATCACTAAAATGCTTCATCAACCCATTTCACAATGATTTATATTGTTAAAAGCTGTAAATCTGTAAATGTTTACTTCCTAGTAAAAAAAGCTGGAGGACAGTGGACTTACCTTTTCTATCACCGCATCATGGACAGGAAGCTCCTCTGGACTGAAAACAAAGAAAAAGTTTATATTAGTCTTGGTTAATCTTGGCACAAAATCATTTCTGCATAGGTTCTTACAAGTCATCATTTACAGCAGCAATTTGTAGTAACAAGTGAACAAGAATTTTGAACTGTAAAGAAGAACTAGTATTTTTAAGTACAGAACTAGGATTTTAAATCAAAGTAGTTGCATAACTTAAGAAAAACATTGCATAGCTTAAGAAAACTTTTTTTCTTCTGTAAAAGCACCTC
Organism: Lycocorax pyrrhopterus obiensis; assembly: GCA_014706295.1. Classification (NCBI taxonomy): domain Eukaryota; kingdom Metazoa; phylum Chordata; class Aves; order Passeriformes; family Paradisaeidae; genus Lycocorax; species Lycocorax pyrrhopterus. The sequence goes on from JACSVZ010000015.1 coordinate 6,020,187, forward strand.
TGCTGTAATACTGAACTGAAATCCAAATTATTTTTGTTTCATTTTATTTGACCATACTATTGTTAGCTGATTTACAAATTAAAAAAAAGAAAGTATTTCCTCCTTTACCACTGTGCTCAAGGAAAGGCACTGAGACTTTGCTTGACTTAGGAAAGTTAACTCACATTTTCTCAAAACTACAAAACTCACTCTAAGTAACCAGGAGGAAGCAGCAGAAAAAAAAATCCATTTTGTTACGAGGTACCTAATTAATACTAAAATTTAAAGTCTTTTCACTTCTTACCCTAAACCAAAAAAGGCAGTTTAGGAATTGAAAGCTTGAAAAGCAACCTTTGACCAGATACATCATCAGACTTTCCATTACCTTCATTTCATTCTGAGACCTCTAACTTCTGTTTTTCTTATCAAAGAAATTTGTGTTTTTCCTCTCAAAAGTAATTGGACCACCTTGATACCAAGTGAGCCTGCCTTCCCCTGCAGCTTCTGAAAACACAGCAGCTCAGCTGTAAGAAGCAACTCCCTTCTGCTCTAGAGGTCAGATAAATAACACACCCAATAAAACCACGTTTAAAAGGGACTACAACACAGGAAACATTGGAAATATTTTAAAAATACCTACTGAGTCTTGATATTATGAAAAAAACCATCATACCTACATCATTATAGCTTTTTATAGCGAGGCCATTAAACCCCAGTATTTTAGACCTGTATCCACTCTTTGCAAAGGTGACCTTGGGGAAGGCTACAGAAGTTAATGCTTCATTCAGTGTAACAACATTCTGATGCAAAATGCTTGAATTGTATTCAATCTCATTTCATTTATAAGATGCTGTTTCAGATTCCGAAGTTCTATTTGAATAAAAAATACAGAATAAAGAAATACATTTGAACCACTTAATCAAATGGAAAAACTTGCTCCCATCAACACCTTCACAGAGACCAAACACAAGTCAAAGTTTCCAGTCCACAGCCCAGAAATTAATTTTAAAACCAAAAGACTGTTGCTTTTGAGCAGCATTGCAAAAAGCATAATTCATTTAGAAGCACTTAACTAATATCTGAAAGTTCTCTTGGTGAACAACATCGAAATCAAAAAAACTCCCAATCAACATCTAACCCACTAGAAATAACCTCTAGTCAGTGCTATTTGTAAATGTTAACAAAATTATAGTATTGTGCACGGTCTCATATAACTAAATCAAGTAACTGATAGCAGGCCCTTTGAATGCCAAATACCACCTAGAATTTTAGCTTATTTGAAGTGGAAAGAAAAAGCAAAGGGGAAGAAAAAATTCAGTTTAATACCATCTGCTTGGGGTGGTTGTTGTTTGGTTGGATGTACAAAGACTGCTAGGCCTTCTCACATCACTTAAAATTCCCAATTCTTTAATGACAGTCGCAGGCCCTGCCCACCCCTCCTCGAGCCTCCCACAGCAGCCTCATTCTTCGCAGCCCTACGAGGTCACACCAGCAGCTGGCTGTGCACACAACAAGCTCTTTTTCCTCCTCTTTTTCCTCCACAGTGCTGCCTGCAGCGTGCAAGGCAAGCATCTGACAGCTCCGCATCCCCGCGGACTCACACTGGCCACAGCAGCCCCTCTGCTGAACTGGTACCACTTGACAGCTTATCTGCACGCTGGCACGGAAGCTGACCGCATGAAAGATTAATCAAATCTTATTTTTCACATAGGGAGAATGAGTTTTAGTGATTTACTATGGAATTGGTCACTGCTAATTTTGGGAGTTACCATCAATGTACAAAGAAAAGGCATGGCTGAACCTCCTGAGCAGGAAAAGGCAGCCCTCATGTCCTGGGAAGCAGACACTAAATTAATCCAACATAAAATTCATGCCCACATTGCTCGTTATTTTTTGAGCTGTACAGCTCTGCACTAATACGACAGAGCTACACTGAAATTCCACAGCAGCACATTAAGGCAGTCCCATGTTTTTATTCCCCAAGACGATGCTGAGCACCAGGCTGGACATGCAGGAGTTCCTGGAGATCTCCCTCTCCATTAACAAGATGGCACCAACTATGCCCATATACTCATATGTGTAAATATTAAAATCTACCCTGCAAGGACTGAAGGAAAGGAAGAGCAGGCACACAAACTCTCTCAAGCCCCTAAAGGTATTTTAAATAATACAGTTCCATTTGTGTACGTGTTTTCTATGCAGAAGAATCTTAAGAGGTTTTTTTATTATTAGGTGGGAACAGACACAAAATCAATTGATGTCTGTGAATCTGTTATTGTACCTTCTCTTTTTTTCTTTACAATGATGCATCTCCCCCTTCCTTTCCCAGCCCAGCCAAGCCAATCTAATATTGTTACACCTTAATTATTTCTTTTAAAAATGAATCTTCTCCAACCATTCCCAGTCTATTTAAACTTGCTTTTCTCTATGGTGTTTATCTGCATACTTCACCAAATAATAATGGGAAGTAGTAAACAATATTAACATAATATAGCCATATCCTGCCCTAAGATGACTGTTTTCCTTTAATAGCTTAAGTAATATGCATTTAGGGGATACAGAGAGAACAGAACTGATTAACATAATTAGCTTGGAACCATACAATCCTGGATATCCGAAAGAGGAGTCACAGGAATGCTTTTAACTGAAGTCATGAAAATAAGGTCTCACTCAGCAGAAACAAGATCTTAACACTCTGCTGTCCACACTGAAGTAAAATCTGAACTAGGTAAAGTCAGCTGTTGAACGAGCCAGGAATTAAGAATCACCACACCTTCCCATGAAGACAAGAGCTCCCAGCTGCAGCCACACGGGATCCCAACAGCAGCTCAGGGCTCTGCCTGTCACTGCCAAGCAGCTCTGGAGTTACAGCACTAAGAGAAAGGGCTGAAGATCCTGTCTGCACATCTAGGAGCTGCAAAACACTGCAAGATCAAATCCCAACTACAGTAAGCTGCCTGATAGCCATCCTACTAGGAGGCTCCTCAGAGACCTCTCACTGGAAGAAAGTAAATACGGGATTCCAAGGTTTGACTGGAACTTAGGATATCCACCCGTGGTCCTCACTGGTGGTGATCTGCAGCACCAGCCCAAAGCCATCTTCCCATCTTTCAGGCTGAACTACTTCCTCCTTCTGGTGAGAAGGTCTCTCAGTTCAAAGACACAAGAGTTCATTTATTGGACTTGATTGAAAATGCCTTTTTTATTGCATTGTAAGGGATGAATGGATCTTTCCTCCTTAAATCTACCACGATGGCTCACACAGGTTTTCATGAATATTTCAAGAAAACTTAAAAAAAGAAACTGTGTCAAATGCATAAATATTTGTCACTTCAGAACATTAAATATGCAGATCTATGGTTTTGACCATTGCAGTGTGTGTTGTAATTAGCCTCCCAGAGTAACAGTGGTAGTTGAAATAAATTGAAAAGTCTAAGACTTAACAAGCTTACAGTCCCCTACCCACTGCTGCTGTTTAAATCAGTCATCTTTAAACAGCACTTTGATTTATTTGTTCAATACAAACACAAGGAAAGACTTTCTTGTATTAGACACTCAACAGATTTATTCCTTTCCTACATTTGTATTTAAAACCCAAGTATGTTCCCTGCTGACTCAAATCACAGAATTTTCCTGTTTCTAGTTTGGCTTAAGTTTAAGAAATGTAAAGCCTCCTCTGTCCTCTGCAGCTTCAGTTGAGGGTAGAAGATATTTAGTGCAATGATCAGCAACCTTGGTACACCGATCACCCCAGAACTCTGAATTCCAGAGGAACAATTCATTTCTTCATAGTCACAAGCTGGCCAAGGCCTGACAATGAAATTTTCAGTGGGGAAAAAATAAGTGACAAAAATTGACCACAAAAAGACCAAAAATACTACAAAGCTTAATTGCCCAAAGAATTGTAATGTTTAAAATCTTTTGGTACACTGTACTTTTATTTCTCAAGTTCTATTTCAGAACACAGCACTTGCTTAAAAACCCTCTCTACTTGCTCTAGTCTGTCTAACCCAGACATAACTGGCCAGGGCACTGTGAAGAACTTTGGGGCTCGTTATTAGGAAACATTCGTGGGAATAACTGTGATATATACAAGTCATCTAATAAAAAAGTCAATTACATTCAATATTTCTATATTACTAAACTCAGTGCAAAACAACCACTAAAAAAGTTTAATCCTCATAAAGCCTGTACAGCAGTGCCTTTGCAAAGAGTTTTCTCAAACTATTCCTCAGTTATTTTCTCATGCTCTCCTCAAAGTACTCTAAGCGCAATAGCATCACCTTGTACCACTGCACAGTTTCATTTTAAATGAAAAGTATTTTGAAATCATATCTGGTGTCACATTTTAAATATAATGTAGGACAGGTTTTTTGCAGAACACTGATCTTCATGGTCTCATTGAGTTAACCATAAAGAAACAAACGCTGTGCGTTCAGCTTGTCATTTGTGATGCACTGTTAAGTTTTTTAATCCATGAGGAAAGTATATTTGCTATTACCCAGGAGACTTACTTTGAAGGAAATATAACAAAAAAATTAAGAACCAGTCATTTGTATCATTTTGAAGCTTTCATGATCAAGAAAAGTTTGAGTGAAACATCCACAAAAACATTAGTAAGGTATAAAGTCAAACCCAAAAGTGATGTGAAATAAATTCATAAGAGTGATCATGCACAGGGTAAGGTATAAGGGGAAGAATTCACTTGACAGGTCTGAACACAAAGAGCTTTAGTAAAAATGGAGGTGTCTTGCTGTACAACATGAAACTCAGATTGCTGAGTAACAACTTCCACCATTACAGTATCCAGATGTATTAGGAAAAAAGTAAAATCTTCCCAAATAGGTACAGTTTAAAATTGTGTGATTTGTCAGGAGTGAGTTGTAGGAGTCTATGGCTTTACTAGAGACAAAAAAATGAGTATATCCACACTGGGAAACCAATTCTACAGCAATAAACACACTAAGGAGGTGTTCTATTAGGTCTGCCTCCCCCTCAGTGTCTGCTACATGGCACATAAAGCTGTCTGGGCAATACGTGGTATTATGGATACGAACAACAGTGCTTTGCAACAATCACACCTTCAAGGTAATTTTCAGAGGAATCCTGACTATGAATATTGCTTTAATCTTCCAGCTTTTGAAAGGAAATTAAAGCAAAAGTGTTATTTTCAAAACCAATAATATATGGAAAAGATTTCTGAAAATATTAAGGAGAAGGTAAGAAAGCTGTTGTTTTTCACACACAAAATTCTATGGCTCACTTCCTGCTTTGTATTTCACAATTTACTTACAAACTCACAAATGTGATTGAGTCTGTCTCTCATAATAATTGGAGCTCTGCTACTGTAATCACCCACTTGGAATTTTCACCAAACAACCTCTGCACAGTACGGGGGTAGTGACTACAGCAGATTAAAAAACAGCTTTCAGAAGTTTTGTTAAAATTCATAAGCAAGCCAAAGCAATTAATTAACATATGGGATAAGCCAATGTGATACTCCACAATATAATTATCAGGAAACATGCTGCAAGAAAGAATTTAATGCTGGCAAAAAGTTGGACCACATGTGATTTTGTGACTAGGTTTTGTTTGCAATTATTATTTGTGGATTCTGTGGATGTTGCTGCCAATTTGCACAGCACAGTGCCATGAACATGTAGCTCCTGTCCAGAAAGTCTCAAGCAATGTGCACTGTGAGAGATGAGATAAAATAAAATCAAAAGTTTTACCAAAATCAACTAAACCTCAAAATGGTGACTTTTTAGTAAAGTACTTTGCTGCATGGGAGAAGATGACTGCTGTAAAATTTTTACTGCCAATATGAAAAATTATCAAGAAATTAATAGAAAAAACCACAGAACTGTGTTTTCACTGACGAATGCTAAAAATGTGTTTTCCTGTGTTTTCAGTGAAAAGGCGTGTTCTAAATGCAAACTTGAAAGTTTCCCCAGCTTGCAATCACAAAAGCTTTGAGAAAATCTATAATCTGCTTAATTGAGCACATCAGCATTTCTAGTGATTTTTGATGTCACTTTAATTGTACATAAATGAACACTGAGGTTAAAAACGTCTTCTCAGAATCACATTTTTATAAAGACAAAAATTAGTCTAAGCTACCTTAAAATTCTCTAGAGTCTAAAAGGCAAATGAAAGGGAATGCCTTGCTTCTAATTTACACTTGATAAACGTCTAAAACACCTAGGATTTTCTCCTTAAACACATATCTCCTGCTTTGAAGTACTGCTTGAAGGTTACTTCCTGTTCAGATCACTTACACCACAAATTAACAGCGATCCATGGTTTGCATGATGGCAGCTCCCTCTGCATTAAAATTCATGCACTATGCAAAGCTTATTTCAACATAAATTAACTAAGATGGTATTGTTCCAGTAATATATACTGAATATATACATATGCTGAATATATAAATGAATATATGCTGAAGCTCACAGCATTATGTACCTATACTTGCTTCTTTCAGGAAATAAACTTCAGTGGTCTCAAACTCCATTTTGGTGGGTCCTTCACTGGGTCTAGAGTAGCAGCATCTTTGCACTTCTAAAAACTGTCCCCCTTTTTAGCATCCTTAACAATCTGTGCCAGTGAAGCACACTTTGGCCATTTCCTACATTCAGTTACTTTAACCTTCTATAAATGCTAAATTTAGTAGGAAATATACGAGGTAATAATGATTATGCTAAATACTTATGTTTTAAAGCTTAAGCAGTAACTCAAAACCACTGCATATCGCTTTATGAATGTTGTATAAATTAAACTATATTAATGTACTCAATCATTTTTTTCAGTTCTGCTACCTAATAGCTCTTTTCATAAAAGGAAGTACTTTATGAATTCCTAGTACACAGTGGGTGATCTTTTACTCAAATCAAGTAGCAACAGCTGTTAACAAAAAAATACATTATTTGTCCTTAGTTGGCAGAATTATCCTGCAGCTTATTTTTGTGTTTGTCATCAAATCTGCAGGATTGCATTCACCTCATTTCCTTCTGTATCTGCAGAGGATTGCTGAAGTGACAGCCTGGACTAACTCAGCTGAAAGAATTGATATAAAATTCAAATTTCAACTCTAGTCCTAAGAATAAGCTTAGAATAAAGCCAAGCCAAAGAAATAGGTAACACTGTGACACAGTTTTAGGAAGGAAAAAAAGACCATACCATACTGAGTTACAGAAAATAACAACAGAACACTTCTTCCTTCCACAGGAAGGACCTGCATGAAGGGAGAATAAGAGAAGAACCACACACTAGATCACCATGATAAGACAAGGGGAAAGGGAAGACAAAAAATTAAAGAGAACATCATCTTAAATACAGTTGCAAAAAAAATTAAATTCACAGTCCAAGTCACAGAAAAATTCATTGGTAGCTTCTAAACACGTAACTTCAAGGCACCTCCTCCTTCTCCTGGTGAAGTCCTACCACTAAATACACAAGTGATGTGCAAATATATACAACTGTAAAGCTCACAGGTGACTAATCTGAGAGAAGAGCTGATTCCTCTCCCTTTGCTAGGTCTGGTTTAGACAATTTTCCTGAAACAGCTTTGAATAAAGAACCTATTTTCACCATCAGGCTGACAAAGAATACTTGTGAAAGCAGCAAGCGTGAGAAAAAGTGAACGACAAAGGCACTGAAGAGATCCTTGTGGTAACCAAAACACCTTCTAAAGCAACACTTCTGACCACATGCTCTTGCAAAATAAGACCTCGCTTTAAGGAAGAAAATACTGCAAACTGGACATCTCATACTTCTGAACACAAGTTCAAATGCATTCATGCAAAGAGAAGAGTCACAACACAACCACTACCACGAGTGCAGACAGATTCAGAGAAAAATGTTCATTGTCCATCAAGGAAGCAGAGCTGTAAACTCAGTCAGAATGGACAGGACTAAGCAAATTTTACAGCAGGTCCAATGTACTCCTCCACTGTCAGGGATGTTTAAATAAAATTACCCATTTACCCTGGTCTCTGACACAGCCTCTCCACTTCACAACTTCATAGTAGGCAGGGATTCATTTTGACTTATCAGGAATTCCAAAACTGATAAATAGTGGGTTTGCTGTGTTTTCAAAACAGGTTTTGTCACACAGAAATACAATTAAAATATTGTTTTAAAAGTAGTTCCTGTGGAAGCATGCCAAGAAAAAAAAAAAAGACAGGATTTGTCTAATGCTAGGAAGATGGACCTAAAAAAAGCATTCTGAATCTCAATTACTAACCCAAGAAAACTACCACTTCTCTCCTTAAATAAAGATAATATCCTCAGGGTATATTAGGGCAAAAGGAAAGAATCTTAAACAGAGCTGAAATTTGTGGTTGGGGTTTTTTTAACAGCAGTTCCTCAATACAATTAGCAATGAATATTTCACAGCAAAATCAGTCAAGGCAAGCGTATCACATATTAGAAGGCAGAATCCATGGCACATAAAGCAAAACTCCAGTGGAGAGAAGGGAATTCAGTGGAGTTCCCATGGTAAATCTTTATAATGCCACATAAAACTTCTAGACAGTCAAAATGAGGCATATTCATGTATTTAGGAGAAAGAGAAGAGAAACACAACTTTTCTCTAATAGGAGAGATCTGAACTTTTTTTTTAATAAATATTTGACTTTGGCAGCTGAAAGAGGCTGAACTTGGCACACTTCTTCCCAAGGGATGGAAGAGTTTAGCCACTCTCCTGACAAGAGGGTCTGACCCTGTCTCACACAGCTGAGAAGAGGAAAATGACAGCAAGTCCCTGCTGAATGACCAGGATAAACAAAATGCAGTAAGATACACATTTATAATTGAACTGTTAAGAATAAACATTTCATTGCTATTTTAGCACATCACCACATCACTTAACATGTTTGGCAATATTTACTGTGCCTAGAAAATTAAGAATTGTGGCTCCATGTCACTGTGAACAGTAACTTTGCAACTCTTCTAGTAGCCTTGGAGCTCTTTCCTTAAAATCCGATGTGCAGATTTAATGGCCTTAAAAGGAAATGGCCTTAAGCTGAGATAGAAGAGATTAGATTAGATACTAGAAAAAAAAATTTCACTCTTAGGGTGGTCAGGCATTGGAAAAGGTTGCCCAGAGAGGTGGTGCAGTCACCATTCCTGGAGGTGTTTAGGAAGCTTCTGGATCTGGCACTGGGTGATGTGGTTTAGTGGCTATGAGGTTACAGGGATGGTGCTGGGTTTTCTGCTAGAGTTAATGATCTTAAGCCTCTTCCAACCCCGATGGTTATATGACTCTCCTACTAAAAATTTGAAACTAAAATGATATAAAATCCCTATTTTTTGAATGCTACTTTGATTATTACCAAATTACATTAACCATGCTTCTTTTTTTAGCTGCTATTACCCAAAATCTCAGCATAACAACTTCTGCTGCCAAGAACCCTCAGAGACCTGTCCTTACAGCTCTTATCCAGAGAGAACTCACTCGTGTACCCACCCAAATCAGCAGGGAGTGCTGTGCAAGAGTTATTGCTTATGGACATGTGGTTCAACTGGCACATGGGAGAAAATATTAAGGAATGAACACAGAATCCTTCAGAGACCTGGACTATTTTCCAGCAAGGCTACATACAAATTACCAAGAAAAGGAATCCAAGAGGGGATAACCAGTTGCTCATCATATTGCTCCCTCAAAAAGTTCAGGGTAAAATAATAACACTGGAAGAAAAAAGTAATCAATAGTTTTATTTGGAGGCATTTAATGGAGTATCTCAATCCTTGACTGAGCTCTCAGTTTCTTTGCTCCCCTAACTCATTTTTGGAGCATGCTGTAGAAATGCATTAGAGCTAATAAAAATGCAGGTTTTTTAAAGAGTGAAGTTTGATGGAGAAGAGCAGGTAGGTCTCTATCTCAGCAAAAGAAATAATAAATTCTGCTATTTGAAAAGCACCTCTGGCAATGTGATAATCTCCATCATTAGCAAACTATTCTCAAAACGTGTTCGCTGCTTTAACAGGCTCATGGGATTAAGACTAAGGGTATGAGTCACATTCTCAGCTGCTGTGAACTGGTACAATTCCATCAGAATCAGCACAGAGCTACTGTAAGAGCAGCACAAGAATTTAACCCAAATTTTGGAGAGAGCCTCATGAATGGGGTGAGGGGCAGACCACATCTGTATTTTCTACCACTGGTACTTTTATTGTACCACTCTTTATTCTCTAGGGGATAAAAACCCATATAAACAACCTTGCAAAATAAACCTCCAATCTGCCCAATCTCACTGTGCTGATCCTGGAATATTTATCACCATAAGAGCATCTGCCACAGTAAATACACATCCCCAGTTTCCATTTACTGAGCAGGTAGTAAAAGGAAAAACATGTTTTAACTGAATCACCCAAGTTAGACCACAAAATCTGACAATACTGGTTACTGCTATAAGATAACAATTATAAGTTAACACAAACCTTGATAATAACAAAGTCTGAAAAGAGCTCCTATGGTGCAGGCTGAAGAAATAAAAGTACTTTTTAATTTTTTTTATATCATGTCATGGCTGCATTGATTTTCACAGCTCATCAAAGAGCTTACCAGAACAATTCTGTGACTGGCATTCATCAGGGAACAACGGGAAGAAAAAAGTTATTGGAAAGTTGCAGTAAATGAATTGCAGTTTCTTCTGCCATTTCTACTTCCTAACTGTTAAGGTCTGTACACTTAAAACACTTTCCACAATGTATTAGTCAGAGTATTTAAGTCAGAATCCATATTTCCCCATGAGGAGTAGTAAAATTTGGACTTGAGCTGTACCTGTCCCAAATTCCAAAAACCAATATTATTTTTATTTTACTTAGAAAAGCAAAACTGTGGTCTTGAACAGTTTTGTTATAAAAGAAAACTGCACACCTCTCTCACAGCTGGGTGATGTACAGAGAGAGAAATATAAAACAATCATCAAGAATATGCACACACAAGGATGAAGACCAGATAATATAAATCCTAATTGCCAGCTAAAAATGAAAAGTGTGGGACATTTTATTTTTTTTAAATACTTTTGCTTGGCCACCATCTGATTGAAGGACTGAAATCAGTAGTTCCAACAGGTACCAAACAAATGAACCTGGCTGATGCTTCTTCCTCAGGGGGACATTGTTCACTGCTTTACAGATTTCAGTACAAAGCCTGTCAGGACCTGAGTGCACTGACCAGGGGTATATTGGTGTGCTGACCTAAGTGCAGGAAGATGCTGTTCAGATTTGCTCAAATTTTACCTTTCTGTGCCATCCTAGGAAGACAGCGAGGCCGTCTGGCTTATCCTTCTCTGACTTTTGGCCTGGTGCTGAAAGGCCCCAAAGAGGATCAGCTCTTTAAACTGGTGTTGACCTTCACAATTGCAAAATGCTGTTCTCAGCTTCTACCCTACTTCAGGATCACGTACAAAGTTTGGGCTGTTTTGCAAACTTCAATCAGACAATGCTCTTGTGACCATTCAACCTTAACATTATGTGGGGCAGGGAGGAAGGGGAGGGAACAAAGCTGCTTTGCCCTTGTAGGTAACTGGAGAGTTTCACAAAAAATAAATACAAGGATATATTCATGAAAAATACATCTTTAAGTATGTGCTTTGATGATAGTCAGTTAAAGCTTAAATTCTTTTATACTTATAAAAATACTGACTGTCATTTGAATTCCTTGCTTTCTTTTACTGTCTTAAGACATTTAATAACTTTTTAGCTATAAAAATAACTCACAAAATTGTCACTTCTAAATAGACAAATCAATATAGATATTACATAAACTGTCAGTTCAAAGAAATAAAATACCTTTTAAAACATTCCTAGTTGTAGTAGGGAACTTGTCACCACCCAAGGAATAAGGTCTTTATTTTAGTAGCTTTTTTAATCATTCCAAAGCAGCACCAAAATCAACTAAAGAATTCAAGGAGGGGGAAAGGGAAAATCCCAAATCCCGAGGCATTACTGGAATGCCTGCTATGAGCTTCAAGACACTCAGAAACTCCTTTAGGTTTTTTTCCCCTGAAATTATTCCCTTATCAATGACTGCGAGAAAAAATGCAACTAGAACTATCTACAAGGTAAAGAAAAGGGCTGACAAAAGAACAGTCCACAGTAAAAATACTGAGGACATTTACTTCAAAATTTAGGCAGGTTCCAAGACAGGACAGAGAGGAACTGCTTTTTTGTGGGGTGCCGGGTCAACATTCACACAATGCTGACCAAAAAGATGCAACACAGCCAAGAAAAGGGAAAAAAAGAAAAAAGAAAAAACTGAGCAAACAAACCCCTTGTTCTTTATGAATATCAAACAGATTCTTCCTTTTTCATTTCCAAAAACAGCTAAAACAGTTTTTGTTATGACTATCTGTGAAGAGATCCTCGGCATTTCTCCCATTCCTAAAATACTTGATTGCAAAAGTCATCTATTACAGGCTAAGGCTTATCTGAGCCCTACAGGAGTCCCCTGAGATGGTCTGCTGGACTTCCATCAGCTACAGGCACAGCACGAAGCACTCATCTCCCGCACTTTCTAGAAAAGAATATCCAATCTTATCAAAACACTGGCAGATTGTATATACAGACACTGGTGCTAGACTTCAAGAGGAAAAAATGTTCCTTTTAAAATTGAATGGCACTTTCACATCAGCCTGACTGCTCAGCATTCCTGCACTATCACATGAAATCAGCAGCAGGATTTTTACTGGAAAATAAATTGCATTGAGTAAGGACCATGCCTGCGGTTTTGTGGGGGAAGGGATACTGGTGCCTTTTTTTTTTCTTAAATATTTTTAGGTTTATTGGTAACCACATTGCACTTGTATAAAATATACTGGTCAGCTCTGTCAATACTCATGGTCATGACTAAGACAAGCTCTCTGACATGGGATTCTCTGAAAGAAATAGTATGAAGGTGAAGAGTGAAGTTTTAATAGGCTATTCCATGTAATAGGAATATTTAATTTACTTAATTGATGTGTTAATTCTATGTACTATTCCATGTATATACCAGGTGACACTGAGGAAGACCAACAGCACTTGGCAGAAAAAGGTCTGTATTAATTAAGAGGAACAATACTAATTGGAGAGACAGAAGACACACGTGGAAGGGGATGCTGACAGCATGACTGGAGATGTACTCCCAGTGGGAGGCACACCATGCCCAGGTGGGGAAAGACATGTAAGACAAGGAGCAGAAGGTGAAAATAAGTAAGAAATCAGGAGCAGCAGAAAGAAGTCATCATGTGCAGGAGCTCCTGCACTGCCTGCCACCTCACCAAAGGAACTGGGGTGATCCAAGGGTAACCATGACAAAAAGCAAGGGAAGTTTGTCCTGGAGGCAGAGGGGAGACAGGTGTTTCCTCCAGGTGCCTGTCAGAGTGTTACGGTTTGGAGTGTTCCTATCCAGCATCCAAACCAGCAATCAGAATGTCATGTTATTTGGCAGTAAATTATGAAAAATAATCTCCAAGTTGAGTCTGGTTTGCCTGCAACACCACATGGTTTAAATAAACAACAACCCACCAGCTCCTTATAGCCTTTCAACAGCAGTAGTTGGTAAAGGCCAAATTTTCTACGTTTTAGCCAGTAACTAGAGTTTCATTCTTCCTGGTTCCTGCATGCCTCTACTGCACAATTTATGTTTTCAGCAGAGCAGCTCATACCTGCTACAATTTAGTCAGTGCCACTGAACAAACTCCTCATAGCTGTATTTTGTTTTGTACACTTTGGTGTTAAACATCTCAGGAGACAGTCCCCTTGGGCTCCCCACAGGTTATTTCACAGCTTAGCTCTGCTGAAAACCTTTGTCCCACATCCAACTTCCCTCTAAAACTTCCCTTTATTCATTTCAAATAAGTCTCATTATTATAATGCTCTGGTACTTCTCACTGAACATACTTTCTTGTTCCCTAAATTCATTAGGTATAAACTCAGCTATTTTTTTTTTTTGTTTTAAATAGCTGTCTTAATAACCTGTCCACACCAATTTCCTTTTAATATCCAAAGTTAACTACAACATTCACATTCATTTGCAGAACTGCAAAATAAAGTACTGCAGCAAACAAATTGTGTTCTGAAGGCAGCAGCTACTAAAAATTTAAGACAGTATTGCGTAAAGATGATTCTAACTATTGTAACCAATAAATACTACAACACTTAGAGCTAATCAAAGATGCCAGATACATCAACAGAGGGTCTTATAAGAAGGTTAAAGTGACATATTTTACTTGAAGGGAAATGTCAGATCTGTTTCCAATCACAATCCAATTTCTCCACTATTAAATAAAAAGGTACTTTCCCTCTCAGTCTGTTCTCTGAAGAAAACCTGAGCCCACTTCTACGGGTATGGCAGGAAGACAATAGAAGTGTTAATTCTTCAGGTTCCTCAAGTTTACAAATTCCCAGTTTAACACACAAACAAGGACACTGGGACACCAGAAGAATTGCAGACCTAGACCAAACTACTCTTTTAATGTCTCTAGTCTTTACATTCTCCCATCTTCTACCCAGTGGCAAGTTACACAGGCAGCCTGAGTGCTTCATTCCCTCAAAATTATCTTTTCTGCCCTATCAGCAATCAACTGAACTTTGAATGCCCCTTCACAATGCCAAGGAAAGCTGCAAACAGGACACTGACAAGGAAAAAGAGAAAACTACTGATAGTAATCAAAGCCTACTGTACTTGAGAAAACAAGCCCTAATTTTCTGTCAGGTTCCTCACACTCAGCACCCTTCTGATACAAAAGACATCTCTCAGCTACCTAGTATTCAAGATGTCAATACAAGCAACATTACAAATCCCTGTAGACATTAACTAGGGCACTGTAAATTTGGTACTGCCCCCAGATTTTGTTTTCAGTGTGCATCAGCCTGTTTGCTAATTTACACTGTAAACACCTGATAGGTCGTAGGGAATTGTGGCTCTCAGGGATGATAACCTTTTGTGGCTTTTGGTACATCCTGCTGCATTTCAAACCCTCATAGAACAGAAGTTTCTTTCAGACATAGCAGGCCCAGTATGACAGCACAGATAACCCAGACCATAGTTAAAATCTATGGCGCAATATAAATTGTCATTCTGGGGCAAGACAGTTGATATGTTTATCCTAATTATATTTCTTCTATTAGGAGAGATTTTGCTTCTCAGGAAAATAAAAATATCATTTGCAATTAATTTATCTTAAACAATCATAAAGCAGCCTTGAGAACACTCCCAGGTGAAATCTGCCCTGTAACAGGACATGGACAAGCTACAAATAGGCACAATTAGCGAAGAGATTATCTGCATACACCGCTAACCTGTGCAGTCTTTATGTAATTTAAATCTTTCAGCTTTCGTCCCTTAAAGTTGACTACATAGAGAATTAATTCTGTGTTGGTGAATAAAGATGTTCCTGGGGAAGAGGTGTGGGGTAATGACTGACAGCAGCAGCAACTGGAGAGGGCTTGAGTAACAATCTTCTATGCCTTACACATAAAAATGCAAGTATCACAATACAAGTAACAGGGAAAGTTCAGGAGTTCTCAAGGATACCGAAGTCAGAGGTGAACCCTGCAGTGGCTTCCATGACTTCTGCCCAAGAAATAAAACAACTCTGACATCCATTCTCCATCAGGAATGCTACAACTGCAGCTACAACACCAGGCACATGGTGCTGCAGCTGTGGTTTACCAACACAAGGACCTCTTTGTGTAAAACAGATCTCTCTGAAGATCACACATCAAATTAACTCATCCCAATGAAGCACAAGCAGTCTGCAGGTAAAGATGACTTTTTAACTGACAGCATGTAAAAACAGTAACATTGCAAAAAGGAAGGAAGAGAGGGGGAAAAAAGCCCCCAAAACCCAGAACATACACATCCCCCTTCCCAATACTATAAATTACATAGGTATTACGAAGTTTTCCACTTATCACTGATTTTGCTGGATTTAAACTGCATTTCATGTATTCAAACAAAAATGCCAAACACCAAGAACATCAGAGAGTCCTAATATTATCAAAAGTAGCAAGTCAGCTTGTGTTCAGTTTCTGAAAGCTGGATATTTACATCTGCCAAACACAAAACCCTAATACAGTTTAATACTCTAATCTTCTATTTGCCAAAAAGGCACAGATTATGTTACAATGGAGGCACCTATAGGGAACTGCATCTGGACTCCGACATCTTCTGACTTAAAGTTAAGATTCAACATTAGGTCCCACATCAGCAGAGATTTCAGTAAGGTTAAAAAATATATACAGCCAAAAGATATTTGAAGGACTGAGATACACTGTTGCTTGTATACAATCACTGAGTTACCTTAATGTGTTAGTATCTTTTTAAAAATAAAAATTTTAACAAAAGTTTTATAAATCTTCCAAGAACTTCAAGTTTGTTTACATCCAACTAAGTTAATCACAACCAAAATTTATCTGCAATTCAGCTTGAAATATCTTTTTTGTAGACTATCAATTTTCACTCCTGAATATTTTAAAACTATTTTAAACTATTCCTATTTTAAAAATAGGAATTCCATTCCCTATGCAGGATCAAATTACAGAAATAAAAAACCAGATAGAAACTGAACAGAAAAGCACAGTGAAAGATTAGCCAGCAGTAACACTTACACAGCAGTTTCCAAAATATCTATTAAAAGGCATAATAATACTTCCACCAAATAGGTAATACAATAAAGAGCCTGAATATTAATAGTAGCAAACTTTTAATCTTATTTTCTTTACAAGCTTGCTACTTACTGTAGAAACCCAAATCTGTCTGTGACTTTGTAAAGATGGTAGTCAGCATCTTCCCACGGTTCAATCTGAGCACCCTCGCGTCCCTAAAGGGAAAGGAAAAAATAAAAAGCCAAATGATGTTTTATGACACAATAAATTAATGCAATTAAGACAGCATTTAACCACTCAAAGCATAACCTTTGGGACATGGTGGCAGGAGGTTAGAGGAGGGGGAGGAGAACACCAGTCCTAAACTGACCAGCCAGGAAAAAAAAGGAGAGCAGCACACCTCTCCCAGCCCTTACGAACAGTATTTTCATCACAGGAAATCTCTTTTGGTCACTGCTGAACACAGAATACATTTCAACCACAGTCATAGTAATCCCACACCTGTTGTTAAACTCCACAATAATCCATCAAGGTCCCCACAGAGTGCCTTCGACTCGTTTCATTTCCAAAGTCCATCTTTCCTGGACAATCACCTGCAAGAGCACATCCTGCAGACAGTCCTGAATTTATCGTCCACGCTGGCTTGCACCAGCAGTCAAACAACGCAACACTGAGTTTTCCCTCAGTGATGCCTTCATTCATGTCCCACTCTTCTACTCCAATTGCCAATCTTGCAAAAGGTTTGCAGAAGTTCAACTACATTTCAGCCCTGTCTGCTTCTGGTATGGGCTATGCACAGGTTACTGGGTACGAAATCAGGCCACCACTCAGAACACAAAGTGTATTGGGTTTGTGTGGCCAGGTTTCAGTAGCAGGGGGCTCCAGGGGTGGCTTCTCTGAGAAGCTGCTGGAAGCCTCCCCCACATCCAACAGAGACAAAGTCAGCCAGCTCCAAAATGGACCTGCTGCTGGCCACGGCCCAGCCCATCACTGCAGCAGGTTTGGTGGCAGGACTTGAGACCCCTTGGGGAACTCACACTGGAGCACCTGTGCCTGAAGGACTGACCCTGTGGGAGGGACCAGTGCTGGAACAGCTCATGAGGAACTGCAGCCCATGGGAAGGACCCACACAGGAGAAGTTCATGGAGAACTTCAGCCTGTGGGAAGGACCCCACACTGGAAAAAGGGAAGAGTTTAAGGAGACAAACCCCCAAGAAGAAAGGAGGTGGAGAAAAAACGTTGGATGAACTGACCATAGCCCCCGTTCCCCATCCTTCTGCGCTGCTCGGGTGGAGGAGGGAGAGAAAATTGGGAGCAAAGTTAAGCCCAGGAAGAAGGGAGGGGTGGGGAGAAAATGGTTTAGATTCAGTTTTTATTTTCTTATTATCCTACTCTGAGTTGATTGGTAATAAATTAAACAGATTTCCTCAAGTCAGGTCTGCTTTGCCCATGACAGTCATTGGTGAAGGATCCCTCCCCTTCCCTTATCCCAACTCACGAGCCTTTTGTTACATTTTCTCTCCCCTGCCCAGCTGAGGATGGCAGTGACAGAGCAGCTTTGAGGGGCACATGGTGTCAGCTAGGCAGACAGGAGCCTGTTTTCCTTATTCCAAGGTGATCCACTCACTCACCTGCACACACTGTGCAAACACCAGTAAGTCTGGCATATAAAACATTTCATGAACTCTACAAACAAAAGTATTGCTCAGTACTCCAATGACACTTAAAAAGTCTGTAAGTGGTACAAAGATACCTGACTACATTGTAAGCACTCTAGGCATACTCTGTGCCAGGCTTGCCCTGACAAGGGGTCCAAGAACAAACATGGTATGACCAGGGCATTTCATTAGTTCTCCATAACAATATTAGAAACCATATAACTCACTCATCTTTTATTTTTCTGCAAGGATTTCAGTGTTTCTACTACTATAACCAAAGATTAAATAAATAAAAAGTAAAAAGAGAGTCTTTCTGATCTAATAGATACACTGAGCATCCTCAAACACCCCGCTTTCACCACTTTTAATACAATACACTCCCTGAAACAGCCCCAAAGTAACTTGCTATGCATCTGAAAAATTAGTTGATTGAGTCATTATCCAGAATATCCCCCATGGAGGGAGAATTTAATTCACCCAGAGGCCAGTATGTCATTAAACATCAGATTAGTACTCAACAGTATTTTAAACAACAGCTAGCTGGAATCATGATACATTTTTTAAGCAGACATATTGCTAAAATTCATTATAAAATGTCTTTTAAATTATTAAGAAGTTCACTTACTCTGTCATACTTGGCAACTATTTCTGCTCGTTCCTGGGCAAGTTTGATAGCAGCATCCTGCTCAGCATCTGCACCTGTAGAGGAATTCAAATAATGCTGTTCAGATTTTATCCCTTGTGAACAAAGAATTGCAGCCAAATACTTGGAAAATAAACTTCAACTTCAGGGAGACTACTTCAATGGAGAAATGCCAAAGCTGTTGTGTCAAAGCAAAATATGACCTTGGTGCATGTCTTGAATACTGCTCAAAGCAAAGTACAGTTACTGCACAGTATCTTAATTGCTGAGTTTAGAATATTTCTGATTTTCCACCACGGCAGATATTAAATACAGTAAAAAAATAATTGTGCACAACCCACTAAATGAAGGACTGAAGAAAGTACTAAAAGCCACTAGAGCTGGCAATCCCATGTTCTAATAGTCAAAGAAAGCTGAAACATTCACTACTGGCTTAAAACAAATGAGTGAACTATTTACAGGATTTGTAGAGGTATTAGAATACTGAAGAAATACTGCATGGCTTCTTCTAAGAAACTGCCTAAAACTTATTTCTCAGAAAACAGGGAAAGGTGTTGTTACAGTGTCAGAACTGCAACCTGGGCAACCCAGAGCTGGAAGAAGTGTAAGGATATGATAACAGGAAGGTTGACAGGCAAGTAAAAAAACAATATGTGAGTAAGCACTGGACATGAGGACACTGCAGATGCAGCATTTAGTACATGAGTGGAGTTCAAGTTTTGCTAAGTCCTGTTCCCTGAGCAGAGACCATCTCTAGAAAATGGACAGGAACAGAGAGCACCAAGAAAGGAAAAGTTGCTGTTCTGAATATCCAACAACAGAATGTACTTCAATACCCCAAATGTAATTGTATCAAACCAGTGAGGTAAATCAGCCTTAATTAGTAAGTTTGTGAAAGATTCAAGAGTTGATTTCTTTTGATTATTAAAAAGCAATGAACTTCAGATAAAGCAAGGCTTTAAAAAGGTTTAAAATATATTTCAACCTAACACTGTTATAAAAATAACTCCAAGCATGTGTTTTTTCTTCACTGTCTAGTTCATGGCAACATAATGAACTTCAAGAATTGTACATACCAACCATCTGGGCCATGAAATAGAAAAACAGATCAGATATTACAGTTTTCTATCGTATGACAGTAACACAATTATTTGTCCAAACCTAGTGTTCCTTTAATAAAGTTTGCCTACATATTTCTCAACATTTAGGCAAGAAGTTGTGCCAGGGTGGCCTTCTAAGACATCTCTTAGAGATTTGGCGTGGTCTCTGCTTGTTTTCACTCCAAGTTTCTCTAGCGGAATGCAAAGAGAACCTCAGTATGACCCACCACAGACACAAGCACCAGCATTCAGTCAACAGCACTGCTTATCCCAAGCTTCCCCTAGGGGAAAATCTGGCTGCTTCTTTAAATCTTCCATTTATGATCCCCAGAAGTCACACTTTGTTAGCCTCACCTAGTCCCCTTTTCCTGGCCAGCATCATTTCCCAATCATACTACCCCTGTTTGTTAGCAAGGACACAGAGCTCTGTCATTTTTTCCAGCATGCAGCAGAACCAGCACGCATGTATTTACACAGTTATTTGAGGGAGCACAAAAAATAATAAATAATTCAATCTGCTATATTTGGAAGCTTTACATCTCTGAGCCACCACACTGATAAATAATTTCCTCCCTGTCAGGTAAGAGTTGAGTAGAATCATTTCATATTGCTCATACTTTGGTTTGTCCAAGCAGGACACTGCTCCTCCTGTGCTTTCAGGTGCCAAATCCACATTTATTCCTAAGCCTGAAGAGGACTCAAGACACAAAGCAGTTTGGTCTCAGGTCTGCTGTTCTCTGACACAGCTTTACAGCCATTGCAGGGCTCTGTGACCCCGGCTGCCCAAGTGAGCTCTGATCAAGACACAGCTCCCACATCCCCCCACAGCCCTCCAGAGCCCCTCCCCAGCCTTGTCACAGGAAAAGGCACAGACACAACTTCACACCAGTGCCAGGGCACTCCAGCACTACCTCCTCCCCCAGCACAACTACAACAATCTGGCTCCTAATCTTTACTAGCTGGCATAGCGTGTCTACTAAACTGACAATGTCCACTAAAGCTACCAAATCAACACTGACAAAAAGCAGTGGATGAACCCTGGTTTTACTTTCAAAGTGAGAAGATAAAGGAACTGTAACCAAAATTAAATTGTGTTTTCTTTTGTAAGACAGATCTGTGCTTATAATAAGTCTTTACAGAAGACCGATTATGGGTTTTTAAAAACTAAACTTTTAACTTCCTTAGAAACCTGACATTCCTTCAGCAAATTTAAGTACTGCTTGACCCTAATCTCCACTTCTCCAATAGACAAATGTGGGGGAAAAGCTCCCTTGTTTAAAGTACACCTGCTGCTGAGCTTCAAGAAATAGGGGAAAAGTCCTATCACTAACTTGCAAGTAAAAGAGAGATTAGATTTAATTTGAGAAAGAGTGGCTGAACATAAGTGGACAATATTGTAATACACAGTAGTCAGTACATTCACACAGTATGTAGTTGATACATTTTTTTAACAGAACTAAAAATGCTTTCTATTTTTATTTTAAAATGTGCTCAAAAGGACATGCACAGATCTTCAACAACACAGAATAACAGTGTAAGCTGAAAAAAAGTTTAGACTTTTACTTAAAAGAATGCCAAATTGTATTTGCACCAGAAAGCAAGTTCCTGATTTATGCTGAAAACGTGGCCGTGGCTTTCCATCCCTTCCTCTGCATAAGCAATGTGTGAATCAAAATTTGGCATGTTCTGTGTCTCACGACAATTCAATTACATTTAGTGTGTAAATTATCATATTCATTGCCTTTAAAGTAATCCTCTTTGCTTTCTGCCAGAATCATCTTAACCTTCCAGCTGCACTGAGATAGTTCAATGTTTCATTAATCCATCAATACTGAAACCCCAGAAAACAGCCTGAGATAGGGACAAGAGGTTTTATTTTGGGAGATAAGCATTAAACATGATTTTTCTTATAAGAGGAAATATTTAAATATCTCCAACTTAGAAATTACACAGTGATTCCCGATAAAGTAAAAGCTAAATATGGGAACAAGAAAAACTCTTCGGCACAAAAATACATCACTATGAAATTGAAGATAAATAACTGCTATCCTAAAGTCTTATCAGTTTTATTCGGTGTTGTCTCAGTGAAAGCAGTTAAAGATATGACACAAGTATGATTAAATTTACTAATTAAAAGTTAGCATTACAGATTATACAGGAAACAATTCCATCTCAGATGAAGTTGACATTAATATATAGTCAATTAAGTAGTATAGAGAACTGATTTGAACTAAAAAATGGGGAAATATATTAGCAATGACCTGATGATAAAACCTCTCAATGATGGCATGCTAAATAACACTTTCAAGTCCCCCCAAAAATCAGTCAGGCTTACAAGGCACAAGCAGCGTGGTTAAAACCCTGCCCAGCAGCAATCATAGAATGACAGGTTGGAAGGGACCTCAAGGACCATCTAAGCCCAAGCTTTCTTGGCAAAAGCACAGTCTAGACAAGATGGTCCAGCACGGTGTTCAGCTGAATCTTAAGTGTCCAATATTTGGGAATCCACCACTTCCCTGGGGAGATTATTCCAATGGGTGCTCTCAATGTGAACATTTCCAAGTGCCCTGAATCTCCTCAGGAGCAACAGACATAATGCAAACTAAAAACATTTAACACTATGCTCTACTAATGAATGCTAGACTACCTGGAAGAGACCAACTGCCCTAAGTGACATTTAACAGCAAAACAACAGATTCAAGTAAAAATAAACACTACTAAAGAAAAAATAAGGTTGTGGCCTACGAATAGATGTAAAAGTCAAATTCTGACTATTAGTAAAACTTCTGAAGGATCCTGCCTTACTCTTGTTTTCGTGCCATCTTCTCCCTTCTGTTTCCCAGGGAGGAACAGCAGGTGTCTATGTAGGCACCCACAGACACCAGAGAATCTCGACCCAAAGACCCCCTATAATCCACCTAAAATCTGTAGATGGGGGTAGGGAGGAAGTAGGGGGAAAAAAATTGACAATAATGTAATTTAGTATTCACTTAAATCACTGAGCTAAACACTGAGTCCCTGCAGTAATTCACTTTTCCAAAATAAAGGAGGGCGAACTGGCAGCACTATCCCTTGTGTTTCCAGCAGTCAAGGAGGAGCTGAACAGCCTGTGACAGCCTGGCAGCACCTCGGCCGCTCCTGGTTGGGGTGGCTAACACAGAGCCCATAGTTACACCTGGCTTTTATCACAGCCTGGCAGAACTGAGCTGCTGCCAAGGGAGGAACAGCCAGAAGACAGTAAAACACTGGTCTTTCCCACAAAAAGAAAAGCTGCTGCTCTACAAGTTTTACTAAGTACCTGTATTTTGAATTGTTTGCCTAATCCTGCATGGCTCCTAATCCTGTTCAGCTACAGAACTGCAAACCAGTAAGGCACAACTTTTTTTGAAGTGATCTCCGTGTGCAATCCACTGAGCACACATCTCTAGTCCCAGCAAAAGCAGTCATGCAGCTTACAGAAATGGTCTTTGGGGTTACTCACACCCACTAATGATAATCTCTCCAAAACAGTCTAAAAATGACTAGACAGTATCTCACCTGGAAAAGGTAACAACAGCCAAGGACCAGCTCCCTCATCGAGGGAGCATGAAATGAGTACCTCCGAGAGCCTCAGCGAGTTCCTTACACTGAAGGAGGAGTAGGTACGAGATGCACTGCAGTGCTCATGTATCAGCAGCAGCATAATAAACTGCCTCTTACAGATGTGCCATAAATTTAAGAAGAATTATAGATTTGTTTAGGTTGGAAAAGACTTTTAGGATCATTGAGTCCAACCATTAACCCATCACTGCCAAGCCCACCACGAAACAATACCCCCAAGTGCCACATCTACATATCTTTTAAATACCTCAAGGGATGGTGAATCCAGGGAATCCACTTTCCTGGGCAGCCTGTTCCAGTGCTTGACAACCCTTTTGGGAAAGAAATCTTTCCTTATATCCAATCTAAACCAACCCGATGCAATCTGAAGTCACTTCATCTCATTCTGTCATTTGTTACCTGGGAGAGGAGCCTGACCCCCACCTGGCTACAGCCTCCTGTCAGGGAGTTGTAGAGAGCAGTAAGCTTCTCCCTTGAGCCTCCTTTTCCCCAGGATAAACATCCCCAGCTCCCTCAGTCACTCTTCATAGGATTTGTACTCCAGACCCTGTCATAGCTCCATTCCCTTCTCTGGACATGCTCCAGCACCAAAATGTCCTTTTTGTCATAAGGGGGCCAAAACTCATTCCAGGATTCGAGGTGTTGCCTCATCAGTGTTGAGTAGAGAGGGACAATCACAGCCCTGGTCCTCTTGGCCACACTATTGCTGGTACAGCCCAGGATGCCATTGGCCTTCCTGGCCACCTGGGCCCACACTGGCTCATGTTCAGACACTGTGGACCAGCAACCCCAGAAGCAATGCCTCTTTCCATGGGGCTGAGGCTCAATATACTAATAGTATCTTGTGCAACCTTATCCCAAATTCTGAAAAGAGATTTCTCCCTTTTTTTCTCCTTTGACCCACCATCATTGCCTCTCCAACTGCAGAGCACTCTGAAAACCACCCCAAAATTTAAAGATGTTAATTTGTTTCCCATGACTTTACTAAAATTCTTGCTTGTTTGCACATTACACATTCCACTGCACAAAGAGCTGCACTGGCACAAAGTCCTGTCTGCAGGCACTACCACCAGCTGCTACGCAACTACACATTCAAAGCACACATCAGAGCAATAAACAAAGTCTCTGGTCATAGCAGAAAGTCCCTTAAATACTCAGGCTGTTTATTTTCCTTCCAGTTCATTCCCATAAACAACAAAATAAAAGCCATGACGTACACTTAATAGTATTTTGTTGTGGGTACACAATGTTCAAAAGGAAGACTCTTGGTAAATACCTGCACATCAATACTGAACCTGCTCTGAACAAAAAGGATTAAGCGTCATTTATTATACTTTCTCTTTCTCTTCACGCAGAGATAACTTCTAACACAGAGAGCTTTTAACAAAAAGTGAACTAGTCAGTTAGAAAACCAACCACTTTTACATAGCAACACTTCCTCAGAAATACATATTTCCAGAAGTTAACTGAGCTACATTTCTTCCCCATTACACATAATTACATACTTTAATAGCATGAAGTATTTAAAACTCAGTTATCACTAACTTGAAATAAGATAGAAGTAAAACAGCAGAATATAAACAATTAAAGACCAGTACATAAAATTTTACACAACACTTTACCAGTCTTTAGACTGTCATTTTCTTCCCAGTCCTTGTAGAGCTCTGTTTTAGTCTTCATGAAGACTAAATATGGTCCGTTTGCTTCTAGACCATATTCTAAATCAGTTTATCAAAAATGAACGGGGCGGGGGGAAAAGTTCTCCTCCTCCACTTGCTGCATTTGCTCCACACAACTGAGCCACTTGACACGTGCTCCTTTTTCCAGACACAGCCCCTCTACAGCTCCATGAGCTGCAGAGGCTTGAACAAAGATGCCATTTGTTAATGCCAAGTGTCACAAAGGCACCACGCTGGTGTTCTCCAGCCCAGCCCACAGCCCTGCATTCCAGCTCATAATAAACAAAAGGATTTGAACAAACAGCCTCAGAGGCCAGGGCTCCTGTAACACATCACTGTTATACTCTTGGGCAAGAATTCTTAATGGTGTTTTCCAAGGGCTGCAGGAAAAGCATCTTACTGAAAGGACTTACTTGAAATGGGGCTTGAAGTACCCTCTTTCTGACATTACTTAAGAAACCACGAAATTAGGTAACTCTAAAAATACAGTTTAGATTTCTGTAACTGGCATTCCCTACTTGCAGGATGGAGATTTTACGTATTTTCTGATCAAAACTCCTTTATTGTTCAAGATATACTGGGGACCTGAAACATCTAGGACACCAGGAATTGGCAAGAACACTTTTGTCAATAAAAGTACAAAAATTCAGGAGTAAAATTGGTAGAAATCATCTGCATCCTGAAAACCAGATCTCCACACCAAATATCCCAGGACAAACACACAAAGCCATTCTCCCGCACAGACTTTAGCCTTCACACACGCTCTCTCACACAGACATTCTGCTGCCATGTGATGCCTGCAGCCAGAACCAGCCAATTCCATATCCCAACCTAGGCAAGACAGGGCACATACACTACCAGACACTTTCTGAAGCCAGCTGAAAGATGATCAGTGGCACTGGTGCAGGTTACCCAGGAAAGGTGTGGAATCTCCATCCTTGGAGATATTCATAAGCTGGGCATGGTCGTGGGCAACCAGCTCTGCACAGCCTTGCTTGAGCAGGGGGCTGGACCAGATGACTTCCAGAGGTCTCTTCCAGCCTCAACCCTTTTGTGGTTTTCTTGCACTCAGAGAAGTGTTAAAATGCCAGGAACAGGAGATCTGATCAAGTGTGTCGGACAATTCTTTTTTCCCCCGAGACTGAAAAAAGAACAGTTCCTTCAATTGTTTTAACCTTCCTCCCCATATCGTCTGGCAGAGCACCAAGCCTGGAAATGAGCAGCAGCTCCTTTGTCTTTACCACTGATTACTGCTCATGGATCCCACCCAAGCCCAGGTGTCAATAGTTTAGTCTCTGGAATCAGTATGAGTTTAGACTAAGCCAGTGCCATGTCCACCACTGGGCACATTTCCCTCAAAAGCAGCATTTTCTTACTGCTGACACACACAACAGCAATCCTCTTGCTACACAGAAATAATCTTCTACTTTGCTCATAACAGAACTACTGAACTGGTTTTGTAAAACCAACTACTTTCTGTTTCCTTATCTGTGAGCATATTTGTGGTGAGGATGAAAAGAACGCACACACAGTGAACACAAGCACTTGTTCCAGGTTAACTCTCTCACCCCTTCACCACTTGAAAACAATCTGCTTTTTAACATCACTGCTGCTCTTCTACCACACACTACTCACAGGCAGCAATAAGCCATATTATTGACAGATATACATATATATAGATATATATATAGATATAGATAGATATATACACACACTATAGCCATACTAGAAATATCTATACTGGTATTTCTCTTATATCTCTCAAGCTTAGCATGTCTGGTTTTGTGGGTGTTTTCAAGTAGCCTTACACAGAGAAAAGGTATTTTGGCTTAACTGAAATTTCTCTCTATTTCAAAGAAAAAAAAAAAGCTAAAAGATAGAGTAAAACTCTTTGAAAAACAATATATTGCACTATGCATATGAAAATCAATATATTGCACCAAAAAAGCCCATTGCAACAGCAAAACACATGCACTCTCCCCCTCTTAATATCAGCATTCAGAGTAGACCCTATTGTAGTTTTACAGCATGAGGAGTAATGGGTAAAAAATAGGAAAGTAAAGATTTAACTTCCCTGAAGAAACGTGACTGAACTCTCATCTTAACGAAAAATCAAGTTTCACTATGGCAGAACTCTTGCAGTTTTGCAACATCCCCTATGAGACACTGCACAGCCACCAATGGAAAATGGTCACTTCGGAAATTAGTATAATTAACTGATACTAAAAACCCTCTCAAATCAATTTTGAAGTGCTCCCCAAAGGACTCAAAGCAAGAGCAGGGAAAACCAGGCAGCCCTGCTAAGCGATATTCCACAGAGGAAGCCTGTGTCAAAACACGAAATGAGAATTTAGGAGTCTATGTATTGCATAGAATTTAAATCAAATACTCTGTCTTGCTTTTAAGCAACAATGGACTAAAGGACTCACAGAAACTCTACCAATATTAATCAGTTATTGCAATATGTCTATCATTTTATTTTTAATAACACAGCCTTACTAACACCTTTAATTAATGGAGCAATGAAAGCAGAAAACTCAGAATAAACCAGCAATAAAACAGAAAAAGAACATATTCCAATAAAATACAACTTGGCCATTTACTTAGTCCTAATTTGCAATTTGTTTTTCTGTGTGTTTCATGTAAGTACACCTTAAAATTAGATCACTCCATCAGCAATGCCTACACCTAACCAGCTGGAAGCTGCAGTTGGAATGCTCATGTCATCACCTCACTACTGAGCCTTATGAAAGTTCCCACAAGGGTTACAAAGTGGAGTGACAAGATCTGGCAGGGTTCTACTGTAATTCCATTTTACCAAGTGTTGTGTGTGCAGTCGTGAGCCAAAAGATAATTAATTTAATGAAGGTTAACATAATCAGAAGAAACCATAATTGCCAATTTGCAACAAGCAACACTGAAAAGAGTAAGCCCTATTTTGAACAATACTCCTTTCTTGAAAGGAAAAGAGGACAAAACCAACGCACAACCCACCCTCCTGGACACAACTCTGTCAACGCAACCTGAAATATTTATGGCAGCTCTTAGTAGACTTAAATGTAAAAACTCAGGATGGGTATAATTTGGGGCTTGCCAGTATGTAAAGACTGGTCTGACTTGTGCCGCAACTAGCCAATGTCTTATGTCTAAGCTTAAGTCATCCTTTGTTCTTCTCTTCCCAAGGGTGTAGTTGGTATCTGGCCTTTTCATTACAATCTTTCTGTTTTCTCACTGCTAGGAAAGAGTAGCATTGTGGCCACGATGAAGTGGTCGCTCACCTACACGTTTGTCTTTCAGGAGATGCAAACACTGCTGAGCTCAGTCATGTCAGCCCTCCAAGCAGCTGCTCCAGAGGCGATGGGAGCAGATCGGCATCCCGCCGTGCCAGGGGACACAGCGAGCCTTGTGTCTGTAACACCCTATAACCCAGCAGCCGTGGAACAACAGAGACACAGCCTTCATGGAAAAACACAGGAGGTTTTCTACTACATGGAAATCATTTTATGGTCTTCCACCAAAAGATTACATTTCTTGGAACTCCTACTGTGGCTAGAACTGATCTCACTGTAACATATAATCTGTTTCTTCTATGGCTCATGAGTATTACTCCCACACTTCCCCTGAAATCCATGACCTTTCCCAGCACCAGCCCTAGCCTTTACAATTATGTCTTAATAAAATATGCTGCAAATCAGCTGCTGCATTAAATGGTAAGATCAGACACTTGACCTCAGAAGCAGTACTGACAGATAAAAAGCAGAAATATTCCACGAATTTTACCCTCAACCTAACATAAGTCAAGGCATCCTTTCACACCAGTGGCTCTTCAGGTACTGGTTATGATTTTATAAGCAAATTTAGCTGAAAATGTCTTTTTTTTGATCCCTTGTACTTTAAAAATATATTATGCCTGCAGTTCCCAGAGGCTTTTGAGAACTAAAATATCCCTTCTGTACACTGACACTGCTCATACTTCTTTTAACCATGACAGGCTACTAAACACACAAGTGAAACAATCTTTCAGTAAGACTGAACATAGCAGCTCTCTGCAATAAATTTCTTCTTCGTTCTCCCAATGCCATCTATCAGGATAACATATAAAAATCCATTTTTTTCCCAGCAACATAAATCAAAAGACCATTTAAAAATTCTCTGAAATTCTGACATTATTTCTGACATAATTTCAGATTTCCTGTTTTGAACATCATAATTAGTGGTAGAATATGAATGTTTTCACAGCAGTAAGATTTGCAGTATCAATTTGAAGAGTAAAATGGTTCTAATATTTTAGATTCTGACACAAAGCAGAACATTTCATAACAAGAGCTATTCTTCCCACGTTAACAGACTTGTATTTAAATAGTCAGTTGCCACACTGCACTAATTATGTTAAGTCTCCTGATTAATCATTTTTCTCTCTGCATTAGTCAAAATTAATGAAGCAAACAATACTTAAATTTTAAAATTCAGCGTTAATGATGTGAAGTCTATTCCCAGTTTAAAACATCACCAAGACAACATTCATACAGACTCCAGAAAAAGTTTTTTAAAAGGAGGCAGTTCTTAATTTTTGAGGAACCAGTTTACTTCTTCTGTAGGGCTAGAGAAGCTACAACCGTTCTCTAGTTACAAAATTTCATCTACATTGGTATCATTTTATACTGGCTAAAATAAAAAGGTTTGTTCTTCTACACAGACGACCTTTGAATACACTGACATACCCACGGTCCAGCTCATCATTTAATTACACAGCCGATTTAACTGATTACAACAGGAAGAAAAGGAGGGTTTGTTTTTGTAATAGATGCTATTCTGCCACTCAACAAGACTAAAGAGCTCCGAGCCAGCTCAGAAAAACACCAGCTGTGACTCAAGGTGGCAGGAGTAGAACTCGAACAGCATCGTGGGGACGCAGCAGCAGCTCCCCCAACCTGCCCAGCGCCCACAGCCTCAGGACCGGCACCGAGCTGTTGCTCAGCTGAGCAGGCACTGCCCAAACCTCACTGGACCCTGAGTGAGACGGAAAAGGAAGCGTTCACAAAGCAGCAGCGGATGAGCAGCTGCTGAAACCACCAGCTTTTACTCCCCAGCTGCACATGTTCTACCCGTCTACTTTTCTGCCTTCTCCTGGAAGAGACAGCATGAAGCACACAGGGATGAGTCCTCGCCCACAAGCGTGAGAAAACCTCCCCGGTGCCTCTGTTCACACCTCAACCTGAGCTCCCCAAGTGCCGAGCTACTGCTCCTCTGCCTATCTGGGCACAGCCTCTGAAGGGGGAGACCTCAGGATTCATTTTCAAACTTTAAGCTCAGTTTCACCCCAACACACAACAGGAAAATAAAGTCTTAAATATTGTGAAAGTTGTGGCAGGATGAAAAAGCATTTCTTGCTTCATTCCAGCAACAGCATGTTACATGAGTTACACTAGTTACTACAGGCTGCTGGACAGACTGTTGTGATCCGTACCTAAGAGTGTGGATCTCAGGCATCCCTCCATCTACCCCTGGGATAACACTGAAGGAGCCATCAAAAACCACAGTAACAGTGAGAGGAGCTGCAAGGCCTTTCTCTGTTCGACTTTAATTATCATCTTAACATACTTAAAGCATTTCACAAAAAAAAAAATAATACTGAGTTACACACTACAGCTCAGTTCACTGTAGCTGAACAGCTTTCTTCAATTACTCTGTCTCTGAGCTATTCATCTTTGAGAAGATAAACATTTTAACTGCAGTAATACCTTAAGTACAAATAGGGTCCTCTAAAGGAATCCTCCGAAAAGTCTGAATGGCACCAAGAAGCTCATATGACACTATACCTTCTCTTGGTGGCTCTATGGTAAGTTTGAGTAAGTCCACAGAAAGACATCAAGACAAATTTAGATGCCTGCCTGCTTGTATCAGTCATGTCTACACAGCACAGAGCTGCTTTGAAAAAAACCTGAATAACTGACTTCTTACAGTATCTGTCATTCATTTAATTAATAATAAAAATGACATTTAAGAGAGGGGGAAAATGCTGAAATCCCTTCTGAACATTCGAAATCATCCTAAGTGTCAGGCAGAGCAGATCCATGTTTTTTATGTTTATAAAGCGGTTATAGGAAAGGCTGGAGGAGTAAGAGACAACCAGATGAAGGGTAAACAAGTTTGTCAAACGGCAGCAGAAACAGGGGAAGTTTCTTCATCTTTGCTGCGAGAAAGGAAGTTAGTGGTAGACAAGAAGGTTCTGTTGTTTTCAGTTTCGCTGATTGAGGGCTGGTAAACAAAACAAAGTAAACAGCCATGGCATTTCCCATGCGAAACAGGAATTAGGGCTTCCAAGGCTGTCCTGTGTGCCTGGTCCCAGCCCCAAGCTGAGGGAAAACCCAGCAGAGCAGCTGCAGTAAATCCCAGTGCCATATCCACCAAATCACAATCAGGTTACATTCATACTGCTAATTAGCAATACCACTATGAATTTGTTTGCCTCCATCTAGTTTGCATCAGTTAAAACCTTTGTCAACATAAAACAACTTCAGAGTTTGGATAAAACAACCCAAAGCAGGGGAGAATGGGGGATGAAAAAAGATCAGAAACTTTCTGGCTGTTTATCTACAGAACACTATACCAGTCAGAAAAACCTTTTGCCTACGTCATATCCATCACCTTCATTTTTTTTGCTACAGGACACACTGAAGTAGATTTTAGATGTAATCTATCCCTAAAACTTAGGGCACTGTGACAAGAAAGGTCAGGGTTTTCTTTTTCCTCAGCCTCTGACACCAGTTAAGTACAGACAACACTGAGATGTCAGCCCCACTGAGAGGCAGGCACAAAGCTGTAGTAGAAAAGGACCACAAAACAAAAATGAAAAGGCATTTGTTTGAATAGTTGATTTTAAAGGACAGTACAGGTTAATGAGAATTTTCCAAAGAGGTTATAAATCTCCCTCAAGTAAAAGAGCACAGCAAGAGGAACCATTTGGCTCATTCTGTGGATACTCTGAAAACGTTTTACAAATATCCAGTGTTGACGTAAGATTACAATTATTAATTTATACTGCTGTTGCACAGAAACAGTAACTTTAATAATCAGTGCATTAACAGGCCTATCAGTAACACCTTCTTTTTATTGGCTTAGAGGAAGATAAACACTGAGGTACTTCAGTGACACAAACCTACCATCAAGTTTTCAATGCTACTTCTCTCAAAGTCAGTACTTTTATTTCAGTACCGATGCAAAATGAAGAACACATGCTGTGAACACCTTAACAAGTTCCTGCTGCAAAACAAACATGAGGTTAATTCTAGTCTAAGCCTTATACACAGGCATCAAGCAAAAAAATCCATTTGTTTATGCTGAAGTCAATAATGCACTGAACCTACTAATGAAGATCTGCTTTATAACCACTACACTCTGTTAAAGAAAACCACCCATAACCCAGAAAAATCTATTTGTCACAGATTCTCATATCTCAGCAGAAAATTACCTGAAATTAAAAACAGCAGTTTTAAACTCAGTACACTGAGAAAGTCTACTTCATCTAAGATAAACACTGATGCAATACGTTGGAAATCCCTATTCCAGGTTACAAGCATTAGCTCTAGGACCATACACAAATAAAGCCTTTTATGGATTCCAGTCCAGCCCATATAACCTATTTCATTCCCAATAGATCACTCTCAACCTCTGTGAATTTCGTATCCTTCACAGAGTCAAAATCCACAGGAAGAGTCACGACTTGGTCGAGCTTGTGGAGCTGCATCTGGCAAACAGGGTCCTGTTCCCTGGGAAAAGCAGACCCACTGCAGAACCCTCCCCTAGGGCAGACATGAGCTGTCCTCTCCATCAGAGAGAAGGAGGCACAGCACCAGCCAGGATTCAAACACAGATCCACCCACTGTCTGCTGTGCCTGCAGACAAGCAATTAAGATATTCAGCACTTTGGGGAGGGTTCAAGTTCTCATTTGTGCAGCCTGGACAGACCAGGAGCAACCGGGCTGACAGGTTACCCAGGCATGAACCAAACATCACAACCTTCGCAGACAACAGCTTTGAGCTCTAACTAAAACCAGCAGCTGCAGAGAGAAAACGTAGAGGTCAAAGCTCTACATATGCCTACATGGCCTTTAAATCCTCTTTTTGACTCGGAGAGGTAGACACAGTGGTCAGGCAGGAAACCTTCCCATGAGGTGTAATACTCACTCTGAAATCCATCCGACCTAACATGAAAGTTCAGCAAATGCATCAGTGAAATTTTAATCAGTGAAGTTAAACCCAAAATTACTTGCAAGGGAGAAAACATATTTTGGTTATGAATTGTGGTTCCCTCTTACCACTGAAGACATTTCTTCAGCACATGTTAAAATGACAACTTCACATTTCTGATGTTACTACAAACAAAGCCAAAGCCTCTTCCTGAAGCAAGGAATTGTAATGCAGTAAACCAAAACCATCTCTGCAAAGGTATTCCTTTGGGAAGTGAACAGGATGAACATAATGAATGTTCCTTCAATTACAGAACTTTGGAAGGATAAGGAGCTATCAGTCCAAGGGCTTCAAACTGGATGAAAATCCAACAGCCTCTCATCAACGCTTACCTCTTCAGCAGAAGTACAGCTGTCATCTGCTGTCACACAAGTCTGAAAGTGAATGAAAAGTACCAAATATTTCTCCTGTTTTAGAGTTTTCTGCAACTGTTAAATTTAACAACAAACTCCTTGTTACGACAGCAAGTTCTTGAAAGAATTTACAAACAACTCAGTCTCCCTTAAGGCTGGGGGAAAAAAAGAAATATCATTTTCAACTTAAGTTTGTTTCACTATAATCCACATTAAAGAAAACAGCTTTTAGGGCGCATTAGTCATCAGTACAAACTTTACTCCACGTAAACAGTGAGCAGAATTTCTACTCTTTCTCCTTCTCTAGCTCATTTTATTCCCTGGCAGAGAAAAATCCAGGGGTGTAACTATTGAACACTATAAAATTACTCACACATACTCTACTTCCAACACCCACTCTTTTGGAAGAGCACACAAAACCTAAGCATTGACAACAGGAACAGTGGCTCACATTACTGTGGTAACATGTGCCATAAATGTAGAAAAACAAAAGCATCAAAGAGTACTTTGTACATGAGGTACAAGAGGCTGCTTAATCCCAGGGTAGCAGTCAGGCCACCTCGGACACGTTGTTGACAGGTTTCTCTGAAAAATGAGTCAGCTGCACGCCCTGAGGAAGTTCTCTCTCAATTAAAACAGTATCACAAACAGCCATTATTCTTCAGGTGCTACTGAGCCCAGGTGGTGTTTCACTGAATCACCAGCTCCAACACAGAGTACGTCACTTTTTTTCCAGATAAGCAAACAGGATTTTAAGCAAAGGCACCAGACAAAAAAACCATGGATTTGCAACTCAGCTAATCAGGCTTTGCTAAATAAAAAAAAAATCTTTGGTGGAAATACAATGAAAGGCTCCCCCTGTTTGAGAGGTCCAAATCCTGTGGATGCAGGTGAAGGCTGCAGCACTCAGAGCTCCAGGGCTGATGGAAATACAGCCCAAGCACTGCTGCTCAGCTTGGACACTGCAACCTTCACCCTGACACACAGGGAGGCAGTGACCTGTGTAATTGTTTTCTGGTAATGTAACACCTTCTGAGACTTGAGAAGCAGAGCAGTGAGAATTTAGCAGTCACACCTAATGACAGTACAAATGCAAACAATAAGAAAAGAGGATACAGAAAGCAGGGGTGGAGGTGGGGAGGAAGTGTAATGTTTTAGCTAAGGAATGACATTCTAAGGGGGTGATGTACAAAATTGGTAGAATACAATTAGCTGTCAAGTTAAAGCATGCAGGGGTGATCATCAGTAAGGGGTATGGGATTACAACATTCCCTCAAATCTGAGTACCAGTTTTCCCACCACCTTGCACCTGTTTTCCTCCTTCACACCTGTATATTACATCAGCACTATTTGGTATCTCTCTGCTTACACAAGCAATGCTGAAATGAAAAAAAAAAAGTTAAAAAAGCAAAAACCTAAAGGAAAACTCATGGAGGCAAAATATGGATGCAAAACAACTGCACATTCTTAGAAAGATGAAGAAGAAATAGAAGTTGGAGAGGAATAGGCTATGGCACAAGTTAGTGTGAAGGGTCTAGGAACTATAAGTAACTTTGCAAAGCACAGTTATTCTCCAACACACAACTGAGAGTTGTGAAAAAAACTTATCAGCACAAAAGGAATACAAGTAACGTATAAATTAGCTTCTTTTTAAAAACTTCATAGTCACCTTTTAGGTAGTTCCAAGTTATAAGGATATGAGGCTATGACACAGGGAACTGCCGTATTTATAAGCTACTGGGATGGTCTGACTGCCTGATACAGCTGCTACATGGCCCCTGCAGGGCAAGCAAGGCAAATTTCTTACTCGTACACCTCAGAAGTAACTCAGTGAAATGGTATGTCATTACTAGTATGTCATTACTAGTCCAGTATCAGGCAGTTCCCTGATAACGTCATTCAGCCATCACTATTCTAAGTTCAAGCTTCTTAGCTCATATAAATACAATACCAAACGTTTACAGCCTTTCACATGAGACTGTAGGATTTAGCCCAAATTTTAATTGAAGGACTTTTCACCTTTGGCTCAGAATGAAGAATGCTTGGAAAACAAGCTCATCTGCAGGATTTCTAATTGTGGAGGGAAAAAAAATTTAAAGTTATAAAAGACCTGAAACAGTGTTCATGTTACAGCAATTCTGTAATGTCTTTGTATTAACATAAATTATTCCCAACAATGAGGCTCTAAGACTTTTTTTTTTTAGCTTTTAATTGGAAACAAATGTTTTCCCACTAATCAGAAATCTGAACTCAATTGATAAAAGCTTCATAACAGATAAAAGGCAGGTAAAAATAGGTTTGAGAGGAAAAATAAAAAATACTGCAGAAAAGTTGTTTTAA
The DNA here is from genome assembly GCA_014706295.1 of Lycocorax pyrrhopterus obiensis. Lineage (NCBI taxonomy): Eukaryota > Metazoa > Chordata > Aves > Passeriformes > Paradisaeidae > Lycocorax > Lycocorax pyrrhopterus. The sequence continues at coordinate 6,056,388 of JACSVZ010000015.1, forward strand.
ATTAAAAAGGAATCAGAAATTTCCAAGGCAGCTTAGTCAAATAAACAAAGCCCAGACCAAACTATTAAATAACAATTCTACAGAAGCAGGAACAATCCAGATATGTCAAATAAATGTTGTGTCCCCTTGTCCACCTGCCCCCTGCAATCACCTCACATTCAAGTGTATTCTTATTAGTTCTAATTTGATTATCTCTTCTCCAAGCTCCTTATATGTTGAAATTATATCATAGCTAGGATGCAAGGGATAATTTGTTGAGGTTTCCTAATGGTAGCAATGACTTTAGAATTTCTAACACGAGCCAAAACTGCCAAAAAGTCCACTGGCATACCAATAAACACTGTTTCAAAACCAACTGCTACACACCAGTATCTGGAAATGTTACGAAGCTTATTAAATTTTTTAATTTTTTTTAACACAGACAGATTTTACCTAGGGGTACATTAAGGGAGCATAAAGGAAAATGCAGGAGGACATCATTCAGACATCCAGTCCTGGATTTGCAGTGCTTGTTGACCACATCATTGCTCTTTGTCTCCAGCCCTGCTGGAAGTTACTGCTCTGGGCAGAGCTGGTAAACAGGATCATGTGAGTGCACTGCAACCCACGGAAGAAAAGCCCAACTGCTGAATTTGCTCAGGCTGCCATCACCAGCAGCTTCAGGGAACCTCGACTGGGAGAACTCGCAGGAACTGTAAAGTTTAAGTCTGTCCACATCTTCAGTGTGGCTGTAGTGGGTTGACCCTTGGCTGGCTGCCAGGTGCCCACTGACCAGCTCTCACTCCTCCTATTCAACAGGAGAGGGGGAGAAGAAAAGAAGAAAAAGTTCATGGATTAAGATAAACAGGGAGGTCACTCAAAATTACCCTCATGAGAAAAATCTACTTGGCTTGGGGAAACTAATTTACTGGCAATTAAATATAGTATAGGTCAGCCTGTAACACTTGGTTTTTGCTGCTCCTTAATTCTGACATTTGTTCCCATGCTCCAGCATGGGGTTCCCTGCGAAGGGATACAGTCCTTCACAAACTGTTCCAGTGTGGGCCTTTCCCATGAGCTGCTGCTCCTGCCAGAAAACCTGCTCCTGGCTTGGGCTCCTCTTCCAGGGCCATAGTTTCTGCTCCAGCATGGGCTCTCCAAAGGCTGCAACTTCCTTCAGGGCACATCCTCCTGCTCAGTGTGGGGGACTCCAGGGGCTGGAGGTAGATCTCTGCTCCCTCCTTGGACCTCCACAGGCTGCAGGGGCACAGCTGCCTCACCATGCTCTTCTCCAGAGGCTGCCAATGAATCTCTGCTCTGGCGCTTAAACACCTCCTCCTGCTCCTCCACTGACCTTGGGGTCTGCAGAGTTGATTCCCACATAGTTTTCTCTCTCTCCTCTCTCACAACTGCTGCACTGTGGTTTTTAGCATCTCTTAAACTATCTTATCTCAGAGGTGCCAGCAGCTTCACTGATGAGCTCAGCTTTGGCCAAGGATGGGCCTGTTTTGGAGCAAGCTGGGTCTGGCTGTGTCCAACTCAGGGGGCAGCCCCTGGCCTCTTCTCATACAGGCCACCTCTGCGGCCCCGGCTATCAAAACCTTGCCCTGTAAGCCCAATACAGAAACTCTGCCATTAACATAGCACTTAATCTCAAAATGCAGAGCATATAAAAACCCAAGTCATAAATGTCAGTCTTCAGTGCTTTAGTGCATAATCTCTTGATCCCCTTTCTGCCCCTGAAATATCAAGCCTATCAGAAATTCCAGTTATTTCCAAGAAAAACCTCATTAGGCTATTCTCTCCAATGCCAAGATCATAAATCTGGGATAAAAGACTCCTGATGTTCCACAAAATTCTATAAATAGCATTTTAGTCTAAATTGGAAGAGCGCTTTGGACCAAAGCTCCAGATCATCTCTATTTACTGTTCTCCAGTTTGTGCTGGAAGCGACTTGGAAGTATGCAAAGCTGGATTCCTTCCAAGTTCAACTATCTGGGAAATGCACTCCTACCTCCAAGTTATGTTCTACCTAAAGGATAAGGCCAAGGTTTGATCTACCCCGGAACAAACAGCCAAAATGCACAGGAATGTTGAATTCCCAGCTTTCCTCTCTCCATCTCTGCCTCCAATGCCATGCTCCCTGCCAGCATGGACACAGTCCATGAGCCACTGCTGTGTTAAATGCCCAGCCCCGGCCCCAGCACATTTGTCCTTTGATTTGCCTAAGTATATTTGCTCATTCCTCCTTTTAGAGCTTATCTGCACTATTTATAGAATGGCTTTACATTCTTATTAGTTGCCAGACAATGATTTTTAATACATGTTCCATCACTACAAACACTCCTCTGCAAAGCTTTACACATTATGTAAAACAGGCAATTATCACTGCACAGATTAGAAGGTCATTCCAACGCCTATAAACTAAATAGTTGTGGGAATTGGAGTCTGTGTAGCTTATTTTCTTTCTCACCTATAGATTTGGCAAGCTCCAGAGTAGCATTCATCCCACATATTTCAAAACCTAGCCAGGGTACTAATTCACGGCACAGAATTGACAAAAACATATCTTTGATTTGTGCAATGTGTGATCCACACGACAGTCTGCGAACACAACATTTTCTTTTACCCAGTGATGTGACATGGTGACTTCAAGATTCGATGCAGCTGCAGCATAGATGGGGAAATTTTTCAAAACATTTAAAAGTCTTTTCAATGTACAGCTGTCATCAGAAAAAGGAAAGGATTAGTCAGGTTTTTTTTCTTTATAGAAGGAGAAAAATTAGGACACAGAGCAATGGTGCAGCCATTTATACATCACACAGCAAAGTGCAACGCCTGAAATCAGCAGTATATTGCACACTGGGGAGCCCTGGAAGCATCCCAGAAACACCCAACACTTGAAAGTGATGAAGAATTGTTCCACCAATCCAAACAATGTGACTTTAAATGAAACAGAAAATATTTCTCTAGGAGAGATCACAGCATATTCAAGTTACCAAAGTCCCTTCATTAGCACAAACAGTATTTCCTTTTCTATCAGCAAGAGGAAGTCTCAGATCAAGGCAATTTCTCACATTCCAGTTGAGACCTACGAACTGCACTATAACCACGTCCTTCAGACTCCTGCTATTTCCCACTCAAAAATGAGGTTTAGCAACAAAAGCTTCACTTCCAGTCTAACTGTGACAGGAATCAGTAAACCAAAATTATTAATTAAAACTTTGAAGGATCTATTTCTAAAAAATAAGCCTGAAACTCAGCCTTAACCTCTGTAAGATACTTCCGACTAACTGGAGATAAAAAAGGGCTTGGAGAGTGCCCTGTAGTCAAAATATTGTGGGGGAAAAAATTTGCACATAGTGATATGGTGAAACTTGCCTATTCACATTCATGTTCCCCTCCAAATGCTTACATATTCATCTTGCTTGGTGTATGAGGTAAATCTCAAAAGAAAAATGTCTCATCTAAAAACGAGGAAAAGAAAAAACAACTGATTTCCCCTTCAGCTTCCAGGGAATAAAAATATTTGCCAGTCAATAAATGCAGGAAGTTTTGTGCCATCTGATTTGCCTACAAAATTTACAGGACTTTGCTATCTGCTTCTGGAAAAATAATAGGCAGAAAGGTTACATTTGAACACTTCATGTTCAGATATAACTGGTGCCTGCAGTGGTGCAGGGAGAGGAAGGTGCAGCCATCACTTACACACTATAACACGAATGCTAAGAAAGAAACATTTGATTTTTAGATCCTTTAATAGAAAACTATTTTTCAATGATGAATTAAAGCACAGGGAAACAAGGAGATTGCTTTTCCTAGTATTCCACTTACATTTCATTAGTATCTGCATTAGACTGTAATAGTCCCACGGCTAATGTGCCATAGGAGTGGAGCATCCAGATTGTGATAATGTGTTGTTCGGAAAGCACAACAGTGCCAGACAAAAAATCACTGTTAAAAAAAGAAAAAACAACACACCAAACAAACAACAAAACCAATTACCACACACACAGTGGGAAGGGAGGGAAAAACATCAACTGCAGCACACAACTTTCATTCCCCAAGGACGTACGGTTTCAACCGTGTGAATCAGGATGATACCTGGCTTAAAAGCTACAAACCCCCCAAGGTCTTCAGCACGCCCTGAGACTAAAGGAACAGTTAAATCCTGTCCTGCAGAGCTATTGCTCAAACTGCCAATTCCATGTGAAGTGTGCACTCGAGCTGTTCCCAGTGGCAGCAGGGAACACCTTCAACGCAGCAGCGGTATCGGGCAAACAAGAGTATCCAAAGTCCACGAGCTGAATATCCATGAGATTTCCCACATGGACAGAACATGCTCACAGGAGCTGTGGCCAGTCAGCCCAGACTCATTTTACACCAAAGCCCACTTGCACACATGGAGCCCTCGAGGCTGGCAGGTCCCAAGATTTATGCCCTGGCTTGGGGGGCAGAGTTAAGTGACCATGACACCTGACACAGGGATCGGTCATGCTCTTCTCCTGGAGAGGAGTGTGTGCAATCAAGTGCCCACACATCTATTTCCTTTTATTTCAGTGTGTTGATGTGTAATAATGCTACAGAAAATAACAGTAGGGGAAAAAAAATGCATCACCTGGGACATGATACAGAAGGGAGTAGAATCTGTTCCTTGAGGAAATAATTTTCACCAAGGACCTGCCCCCTCCAGGTACTGCTAAAAATGCTTCATTAGCTTCTTTATTAGCAAGGAGACAGCAGCAGTCTTGGGCATCTGTGTACTTATTTTCTCATTTCCACCAAGAATTTAATTAACTGACATGAATTAAGTTTTCTGTTTGATCTGGAAATTCAGTTCAAATTAACATTTGTATGGATACTTTAATACTAATGCTGACAGATAATTTCCTTTAGAAGAAACTGCTTGGACTTACAACCAGAAGGACGAAATAGTGGAAACTAATCCACTGAAAAACCAGTATTTTTATTTGCTGTTAGACAAGATTAACTAAAAAAAAATCGCTTTGATAGCTGATTAGAGAAGTCTGGATGCTTTCCCTACAAGCTATACCAAAAGATCTAAAAGCTCAACAGGACAAAAATACTTTGAAGAAGCCAGATAAGATGTCCAGGGAAGTTGTGAAATGTCAATATACACCAAAGCACTGTCTAAGCCACACAACTGCTGTAATTATCTGTTGTAGAAAATGTCCAGCTGGGACCCTGTCACTTTGAAATATTCACCACATTTTAAGTTACTGAAAACGAACAGGCAAAGTTATTAGCATTTATCTCTGCACCATTGCTTAATCGTATCCACTGCAATTTAACAAACAAAACTGTAACCTTTTGAAGCTTTTTAAATAAATTCTGTACAAGCTTCCTAATTAACAAACATTGACATTAACATTCATATTTAACATTGGATTCCAAATTCCATAAGCATGAGGAGAAAATACTGAAAACTTAAGAACTTAATGCATTAAAAAAAATTAGATGATCCCTCATTGCTTGAAGTGTGCACATCTCAACAGCACAAGTTTTTCTTCAAGGAAAGGAATATACTTGCTCATGTAAAGTAACATCAGCATTACCCTTTGACAGTCAGTAAGAAGACAAAAAGTTGTACATGCTTGAAACAGCATATGCACAATTGCCATCCCACCAAAAATCAAGATCAGAAAAATATGTTTGCCTGAATTATGAAAATGGAAGACAGAGAATGAGGCTTGTTTTTCTAGATCCTTCAGGCAGAGCTTCCCAGCCTTTTCTCAGAAGTCTCCAAACAAAAACTGAAGTGTCTTAGCTGTTAAATTCACATAGTGATAGAAGCATAAGAGCCAGTAGAGAAGGAAAGGCACAGGACACCTTTTTGCCATGTTCAGATCCAGGCTTGAGATATTGGCTCTACTGCAAACATAGTGGACAAATGCCTCAAGCAACACAGAATCTTTGTCACAGTTGGAGTACCACTGAAACCAGAAAGCCAAATATACTCATCCTACCAGCTCGAGCTCAAAACCATGGAACTCATTAATCTTCCCAAATGTTAAGCAAAAACTCGAATGAATCATTAACTGTCCTCTTCTTTCAAGGAACCTAACAGATTCACCTTGTTTTCAGTTGCCCTTTCCACCCAGCTGCCAGGTCCCTCCTGCTGCAGTGAAACCAGGCCAGAGTTTGCAGATCCCCACACACCACACACAGCAAGTCAGATCAGCTTCAGTGATGCCAAAACAGCTGTGCTGATGTACACAGAACTGAATTTCTGTCCCATCTAGCAGAAACATCACTGCAAACCTGTTGTGCTCCTCCCTATTACACTAACTGCACTGTTCCCTACTTTTCCTTCTTTTTCAAACCTAATTGTATAGGAATATTTTATGTTAAGCTCCCACATTTCCCATGTGCTACAAATAAGAACGCTAAAATTGTATTTCAGGAATATTGAGAATATTACAGTTGAGAATTAATGGGTTTAGGGTCACACCTTCCCAAAAATAACCCCAAGACATAGTGGAATAACAAATCATGGTAGGAAGCTGAAGCTGAGTTGCCTCTTCTGTGCTTACCTGCTTGTAAATTAGGTCATTTCAGGTGACTAACATAAGTAGTGCTTCTTTTCTCTGTAGCTCCTCCATAGGTAAATGAATTCTAGCTGTCTGTATTAATTTTGTTATGCCACAGACCAATTCCCAAGATACAACATCTACAGACTTTGTTTAATGATGCTACCTACCTAATAACCAAATACACAGACACTAAAGTAAGCCATTAACAGCTACATATCGTGAAGCAGCACCAGGACCTTTCTTAATCACTGCAGCTGGCATCACTCAAAGGAGAAGAATAAAATTTCAAATGAAGTACAAAGGCAATAAAATGTCAGGATAAGAAATTCAACAGAAAAGCCACAATGTATGAGCATCCTGTGAAAGTCACTACTATTTAAAGTGAGACATAGCAAATGCCAGCCACTGAAATAGTCTTTTAGGTAAAAACACTCTACATGAGTCACTGTGTGTCCAGCTGTGCAGTGATCCAACTGTATTATTACTTGCTTGTGTCTGTATCATCCTGAGGTGAATTCCTCACACTCCAGCAGAAGGAAGTCCCACCAGCATTTCACACTAGCCTCAGCCGGTGGGAACACCGAAAGAAGGTTGTCCCCATGGATTCAGTCACATCCCACTGCTGGCTCCTCCTCGGAGCTCACAAGCACCTCTGTGGAACTGCACCAGCAGGTGGATTAGTTAAACTGATCAAGGTTACAGGTACTCAACAAGAACAAAAAGCACCATTTCCCACTCCAAACCACTGCATGGCTACACAAATGCAGGTGAAGCACTGTGGGGATTTGAACTGGGATGAAGAGGGAAAGTGAGCAGCAGAGGCAAGGCAGGAGGAGTCATTTGTGCTGGCACTAATTATTTGTGAAACCACAGCTGAAACTTTAACACAAATAATGTAAGAACTGCTGAAATATAGTTACATTCTGTCACACTGGTAGAAACTTAGCCACAGTAAATTATGAATTGAAGCTGTGTACATGTACTGATGAGCTGCAGACTACAATACATTATCTTGACTGCTGTGGGCAGAATTTCATATTTAATGACAAAAAAAAAAAAAGAGATTTAACTCCCTGCTTGCAGCTCACTGAAGAGCTCATTAATTTTTATTAACTGGGCTCTTCTGGCCAGTCTCCTTTAAAAAATAAAATAATTCAAGGACAGGTATATGAGTCTAGAGAAACCTTTACTTCTAATCCAGCACTTCTCAGTTAAAATACTCAACCTGGATTATAACAGTATTATATGAAGAAATAAAATAAGAAATTCAGGTAACTCTGGAGCCTCCCATAAGCAGCAAAATGCTTGGCCTTCCATGCAAAGATGTTACAACAGACAGAAAAACCAAGGGATTGAAGAAAGTTTCCCATATTTCCCCAGATGCCTCAAGGGAATGCGTTTGATTTGAGTACACTTTTCCCCTACTATCACCAAAGGTAAAGAGAAAACACCATGACTACTTCATGTGGGACCTTTATTTTATTTTCTCCATCTTTCAACTAATCATCTTAGTCCATGCCCAGTGAAACAAACCAAAAAAACGCTGTCCATTTTTTGTCAAGTCTAAGTCTGAAATACAAGGTACCACACGGTACTGTCTGCAGTGAATCCAGGCAGTAACTTCCCAAGTGTCATTTATTGCTGGAGAATTTAAACATAGTTATCCTTGGCTGGCCCAAAATTTACACATCTTGTAGGCCCAAACAGTGCAGTGACCAAACATATGCCTCCTCTTGCATTTCATTAAAAAAAAATAGTATCAAACCAAAGTTTTCTCTCAGGTTTCTCTCTCTCACACTGAAATACTGCATTCCTTTTTAATTCTGTGACTTCAATTTAGTTGTCCCATCTGCTAGAAGTGTTTTAATACAACGTCTCTTTTTATATCCTAACATCAAGGTGATGTTGCCAATTAAGTTCTGCTGTAGCCATCTGTAAGAGGAAGAAGGGAGGAAAGAAATAAACATAAGTATTTCTTCATTAATTTTAGACAACTTGGATTTCAACCAGGATTTTAGTGATGGAAAAAAATAAAATAATTAGTAGATTTATATTCTACATGGATTTCTCTAGGAAGAGTAACATTTGAACTATTTTTAAAATTCAGAAAGGTTTCACATCTCATGAAATGTTTGGCTTTGAATTAGAACGCCTGTCAAGAGAATTTTATACTGGCATGATTTATCATTTTATTCAATGCAGACTTTCAATTTCATAAATAAAATAATGGCAACCTTTTAAATTTCTTCACAACTTCACGTTCACCTTCAAACTTACAGAGCATGTAAAGTGTTACCCCTCTGACAATAAACGACTACTGGTAATTTTTTCCTCTAACAAATCAGATATTATCTAAATCTGGTAAGGGTCTGGAGTTTCCCTTAGTTTCCCAAAAACTAAACCCATAAAAACCAAACAATAAACTCTACACACTCAGCTTCACTGCAATTGGAAGACTATGGAAAATAATTATAGAATTTTTTTTCCTAAAAAAATTGAGTAATTCAATTTTTAAACAGCACAAGATTAAAAAAAAGTATGGAAACGTGAGACATTATAAATCAAAACTTACTGTTCAGCTCACTTCATGTACTCACTAAGCAAGCCTCCCAGGCCTACTGAAAGATTTTCTGATGTTAGCCTCAACAGTCAGACTGAAGACAAAACCAGAACCACAGGTCTTGCACTGGGAGACAAGGTGGATACTCATGCTCACACTGCCTAACTCTTTGCAGGATTTAGTCTTGTAAACCACCTATTTACCAACCTCTTATTGATACAGAAAATTAAATTTAATTTAACTTGTGGCATAGGTCACAGCCACAATGAAAACAGACTAGCCCATGAAAAAACAGAATTAGACTCCACGACTCTGTCAGACTGTTCAGCTACCCCATTAAATCCACATTTCAACCCATGAAGCATTAGTAATGGGGTTCTTTTAAATGGCATTCTGCAGGAATTTCCTCTGCAGGGATTGAATTTTCATCTCCATAGTAGCTGTGCTTACTGCAGACCTTATAACAAGCTTCTGATGTTGAATGATGGATGCAAAAAGACACTCTCTTGGCTATTAACTGTGCTTCTAAGCCTCAGTCTGAAAATAAATCTTGGGAAAATTGGAGGGCAGAGGAATCCTTTCCCCCACAACCTTGCGCACTATTTATAAAAATAGTTACATGGTTAGGACCTTCAGTCTTAAAGAAGTTTTTAACTTGATACTATATATGAAATATGCAATTAATACACTGTGCTCCTTTGTAACATTTACCTCCCAAGAAATTATATTCTAACGAAAACACTTTTTAAAGGGAAAGAGGAGGATGCACTTGAGGAGCGGGATTTAAAATCTTTACAGTTTAGTAACACCAATTTGAAAGCACTTTGGTAAACATAAACACTTCACACATCATCCCCCAAGTCTCAATGGATTCACCTCACATTCACAGTGGGCTTCCTAGCAACTCTTCTTTTACAAGTCCATTTTTCTATTTACCGAAAACAATACTGAGAATGAGTCATTTCTGCAGAATACAGCCCTTCATGTACACCAGATGCCTAATGTTCCACACTGTGAAGAAAAAAACCTAATGTCTTCTCAAATTACTGTATTTATCACCAAAAACTGTCAGCATTTTGCATCTTTTGTAAATGTTTTCTTCAGAATACTTGAATGGTTTTTAATGTTAAGATCTTAACATTGCTTGTCAAAATGCACTACCAGCTTCTAGAAGAGCTAACAGCTAATTAGCTCAGTTAGTAGCAGCTTGAGATACCACCCAAACAATGACCAAAATTAATGTCTTTTAACAAGGGAGTAAAAAAACCAGGAAAAAAACCCTCAAAGCTTTGGAACTCAGAGCATTTCCTCATGTTTTTCAAAGCTTTCCCTTTCAATTCCATTGAATCTGTTCCTATAAATACGTATTTTTAAGGGTTTTGGTGTTACATCTTTTTGAACAGTTCTTACAGTAGTTCTACAAAAATCCTGCCTGATTAGTGAGGTATGTGCAGAATAGACAAGCAGAACTTCTGCCCCTTCGTCCTTCTCTGGAAGCAGCACAAATCAAAAATGAACAGTGAGCAGTGCTGAGGTCGAGTAATTCACCGGGATGAAATTATACAACTCTTGGAGGAGATGTTCAACCAATCACTGCAGAATCTAAGGAAGTAATTAGGAAGCTTGCCTTTTTTTCTTTCAGAATAAGAGGGTAACAGCTGAGCCCAGTTCTACCTTCACTCCTTTTGTTTACTTACAGAGGTGTTTCATTAACTGATTTGTTACACTTAGAGCAGCCTGATGTTATTGATGAGTGGTTTGAAATAAAGGTACTTGCCTATAGCCACACATTACACGTAAGGGCAGAACAGAGAAATGACACAGTAACAGGCAGATGCTGTAAATCTTAAATTATTCACAACCTATTCAACACAAAATAAACTGGTCCTAGAAAAATACTTCTAGTAAGAAAGGAATGAAATTTTTAAGTTATCCCCACAAATTATTTAGTTCCTCTACAAACCAAATATTTAGCAGTTGCAAATAATTAAAATGCAAAAGACAAAAGAAGTGTTTAATCACTTCCTAATTAGATACGTGTGCCAGATACCACAGAGGATGGCACTACTTTAGCAAAGAAAAAACAAATGTTCAACACACCGAAGTAAACAAGAACAGCATTTAACATCAATAACTTCAAACAATCATTGATTATCTCAAGCAGTTTTTTGTAAACTTGCAAGAGGCATTTTGGATTTTGAAGTCAGTTGTAATCTAGAAATAATCTAATTGTAAAACCTAACCAGCAGTGCAGCTGTGTACTTCCAGTTTCTATTTCCACAAGCATTAACAAAGCCTATTTTTGCTCTTATTCTCATTTGGAGCATTAAGACTCTAAAAACTATTTTGATGGGATTACACAGAATACAGCTGCTATTTTCACAACCTGAGCTCTCCTGACAACAAAAATGTTTTTACCACAAAAACAAAAAAAAAAAAAAGGAAAATCTTTAGTACAACAGTAACAGTTACAGATGCTGACAAACTCAGTTATCACCATAATAAACATCACTGGGATTCTCTTTGGGAAAGCTGCAGTTGCAAAAACAATAATAATTAGGCTTAATATAGTTCTACGCCAAATTATGGCAGCTGTACACGCTACAACAAAGAACATTTTTAAGTATCAAGTATGCAATTTAACTACAACCAAACTCCAAAATATTTCTGATTCACAGCAAGTTACTGAGAACACCGAATATATCCCAGAGCTGCTCTTACCTTTCCTGGCAGCATCTGTTCTCCGTCTTGCTGGCGACACCAGATCCTTTACAATCTGTAGCACTTGAATCATTGCTCGTTAGCAAGATCAAAGGAACAAGGTGCTCCTCTAAAATTCCAACAGGTTTCATTACTACTCCTTATTACATGGCTGTCTTCAGTATGCTCAAGCAAAACTGATGCAGGAAGAACTCATCTACCTTCACAGGAAGATTTCTGCCTGATGACTCTACAGGCTGAGGTGATGGATTTAAAGTGACTTCAGCACAAGGAGGCAAAAAAACACAAGCAGTCCTAAATGTATTTCTACAGAGCATTTTAGAATTATTTACTGCAGAGAACGCATACTAATTTCTCTAAATAAAGTTTAAAGGAAACGTTCACAAAGTAGCTAAAGAAAAAAATCCCCCTTTAAACGACTGCTGACAGATGCAGCGTGCTCGCCTAGGCTCAGTAACTAAGAAGTGTGGCTGCATCCTCTTTTCAAGTCGGTCTCAATTCATGAAATTTCACATAATGCTTAAAGAAAGACTCCGGTGCAGTGCAGAGCCAGCATCAGACCCACCAACAGAACTAAAATTAAACCCACCCTGCAAAAACTCCATCAGGCACAAGCAAGCTCCTGCTAAAGACAGTCATTGGGTACCTTTTCTCCCCCCTCGAACAGAAACCTCTGATACCCTCGTACGTGACAGGAATTCTCACACACCGGGAGGCACGCTGGAAATCCTGGGAGTATTTCAGGCGTTCTCTCACCCACCGCCAGAGGCCCAGAGAACCATTTCAGCAAAGGTATTGTCATTACTTCTGTCAGGTAATTTTAGGCAGACAGATTGCTGTATATGCCCCACAACATTTTTAATGCCATTTGGAAAATGTACAAAGGCCCTTCAGAAGTGCCTTTTGTCAAAGCCTGCGCAGAGCTAACCCAAAAAAAAAAAAAAATCACGAGGAATCATGTTTTATGTGATCACTTTAAATAACTGTCAGGCCTGAAGAGGCTCAGTGAACACTTCAGAAAACTGAATTCCTACGCAGCACTGCGAGGCCTTGCACACACAGAGATCGATTTAGGAAGCCAACTACATGTTCTGAAAACCATAACATTAAAACAAACCACAGGCCACATGCTCCGGCCTTTAGACCTTCTGTTCCCATTGCTTAAGTGTTAGATGGGGGGGGGGGGGAGGTCATCTCTTTCCGTTCTTCCATTTCCAGCTGCTCATCACAAGCATTTCAGATCTTAAGATTAACTGGCGTATCTATCCACGTCCATGTCAGTCTCTTGATTCACACAGAGCACAGGAACGACAAACTATGTCTGTTATGTCAGTCTCATTCGGAGCCTGCCCATTAATCTCTGCCAGAAGGAAGAGCAACCCAAAGTTCTATCATATTTGGTTAGGCAAAACAAAGACAAGTAAAATCCTTCTCCCTGCCAAGCTGTCCAATTTCTTCTCCCACTCTGCAAACATTCAAGTGTCCACCCAAGAGGAAGCTTGTAAACACGCTGTGCAACTATGACTTATCCCTTCCTGAAAAAGGATTCTTCAAAATGTTACAGACGGAATCCTCAACTTTTCTATAGTAAGAATAATTCCTAACTCCTGGACCTAAAGTTAAATTCCAGGTTTAAGACCAATGACTTTATACCTAGAGAGGTTTGGAGACGATTACTACATGCAGGCCCTTCCAGAACAACAATAATTTCAGAATCTTTAAATAAGATGTAAAATGCAGTGTTGTGCAGTAAGGTTTACCCAGAGGTCCATTATTTAATAATCCAGTGCTCAAAACTGCTGTTGGAAGAACTTTTTCCATGATTATCTTGCCATGATGTGTTTGTTCTTTATTTAGTTGGGTAATCAAACAACTTATCTTCAAGTCAGAGATATAAAACTAAAGGAGTATCATTACTTGCAACTATATTACATTGCAAATTTTCTCTAAAAAACTGACTTCTAAGTTCATGGTGAACAAAACACAACTACTACAGAACTACTAGGCTTTCAATGGTCCTTATATAAACATATTATGGATAGGAGGAAACAGGAAGGAAAAAAAAGAGAGTAAGGTTGAATAAAATATTGAGTAATAACATCCACTTGGCTTTCCAAAGCAAGACTACACCTTGCAGATCCTACAACTGATTTTTAAATTAACTTGATTATCTCGTTTCTACAGCAATGTTCTCAAGTGCTGGAACAAGGAGAAGATGGTGGACTGACAAAGATTAACAGCTGAGAAGAGGCAGCAAAGGAAGAAAGGACTAGAAGGCATGACTTGTACTTACTTTTCTGAAAAATTATTTTAAAATTAAGAAATTAAGCACTTCAGTACTTATTCCCAACTGCAAAAATGAAGTAATTCCTTTTTCTTCCCAACTGTCCCTTATCCTGCTGGTACAGGTCCCTGTCCTCCCTTTTAAAGAGAGACACAGAAGAACTTCAGGACGGGAAGTCATCTTCACCCACACCTGCCTTCCTCAACATGAAACAGTTTTCAAAGTTGGTATGCACAGTAGTTTCCCCTCTCTTCTTTGTTGTGACAATTGGCATGTAAAAAAAAAATAAAAAAACAAGCAAAGCCCTAAAATTAATTCAGGAAAATGTAAACAACATTCCACGTGCAATGTAAAGAAAATGGTGCAAGTCTGAAGCAGGCACGATAAACAAGAAATTTCAACAAATCACTTTTGAAGAATTACACAATAAGCTTAGGGGCTGCTATTTGTCTTTCCTCAAATTAATTCACACAGCCACACAGTAACACAACCTGCTTTAGGACAGTGGCAATACCAAAAAGACTCTTAGAAATAAAACACACTAACTAGTTAAATTGTATAATTTCGTATGTTGCTCATGAGTCATAACTTGGTTATAGTTCACTCTTATCTTTGACTGATACTGAACCAACGGATACTTCCATACAATCTGTCACTGCAACTGCCACCTCTCAGACCACACATCCTGACAAACACCCACTGCGGGCAAGGATACACCAGATGGAAGTTCACAGCAATTCTGACACAGATACACAAGGTGAACCACAAAGAAACCATGTCATAAATTACGCGTAACAATTTGAGAAGATTCTGTTTGAGAAAAAAAAGTAATGCTACATATTCAATGCATACAACATGGATCTCTGCCAAGCATTTTTCCTCTTCAACAGCGAGCTTGCTAAGCAATATGTGCTCGATGATGTTCTTGGATTTTGCTTTTCTTCCTTGACTTCAAAATTGTAGGGAATACAGAAACCATGCACGTTATCAACCTGATGAAATACATTGGTATTGGAAGGAGCAGTTAACAGGATGGGATGGATCACAGTGTACAGCCCTTGATCTCTCCTAAGCATAATAAAAAAAACGACCTGCATCCTGATTAGTCAGCTATCATAATTCAGAATAAAAATGCTTCCGTTAACATAATTATAATTAACTGATCTTTGGAAGTAGTTCTTTTTCATGAAGCATATTGCCAGGAGGTAACACATATACAGCACAAATGATGCCGCAGAAGGATGGCTCAGTGGGTATTTGTCAAAGGTATTTGACAGGGGGTGGGGAAGATCAGAATTTAAGTCTGAGGAAGACTTAATATTTTCTCTTTCAGTCTCTTCTTCTAATCTGTAATGTTTATATATTCACAGTGTTCTGTCTAGGCTATTAAAAAACCATCAAGAACCCTCGGGGTTTTCCCAGGCAGCATTGCAGCTACCCCAAAAAGCGCCTGCTTGTTGTGTCCTCATTTACAGAAAGATTTACAAGCTACTAACAGAAAAAAAACCCCAACCCACTGCAATGGCTTGAGGGCTTTCATTCATAGTAACAATAGCCCTGCACACATTTGAGCTGAGATATAAAGTTACTGTCACCGTTCTTCTTCCATCTCGTATCAACCTGAACTGTCCAGAATTCAGATATTCTGCACATAGATTATTCCCCACATCTCTGCAGAACCTGTGCAGGTCTGGCTTCATTATTCTACCCTATGTTCCCCATAGCCAGAACATTTTCCCTTTTCCCTACCTACTAGACTCCACACGTGGTTAAGATGCCAAGCTTTCAGGCCTGACACCCCAGGGAATGGAGAGCCAACAACAAAATGGCCAGGAAGGTCCCAGCCCAGGGCAGTTCTGTCACTAATGTTTCAATGGCATCAGGATCAAGCCTTAAGTCCTCTAGAAAGCAAATAAATACACAAAACACTTCTTCTGGTGTCTCCAGTTCTGCGACAGAGCAAAGTCTGACATTAGAGGACGAAGAAAAGGATTTACAAAAGAGCAGGGTGCATTTGCTCTTTGGACCCTCCTTTGGAGGCTGTAACACCCGGAAGGTGTTTCAGCACAGTACGAGTCAGCAGGGCTGGCCCAGCAGGGCTGTCTGCAACAGGGGCTGTAAAAACTCCAGTGCCATCCAAAGTGAGGGCAGCTGCTCTTAATGACCCATTGGAATGTTTGCTTTAAAAGCTGCAGTTTCAGAAATCACACCTGGCACAACTGCTTCATCGTCCCTCCCATCCTAGCAAAGGGGCTCAGAAAATGATGATTTTCCCATCAGGATCAACTATCTCATATGCAGGATAGAAGTTTTCAAGAACAGACAAAAGGATTAAGGAAATACATGTCAGGCATATAAGCTGGGAAAAGATTCTTTAAATATCAAATAGAAGGAAGAGTATATTATAAGAACATTTGCATAGTCCCTTACAAAAAAAAACAGCTTATTTCTTGCAAAAACAATAAATTCAGATAAAGTCTATCCAGTAGCTAAGGCAAATACCTTAACTATCCACAGAAACATTTTGTTTTATGATACTCCTCTCTGACCTTTCCTGTCACAACAGGTCTTCAAATTATTTTCTCAAAACAATTAGGTACTGAGCTCTAAGACAGGCAATATATCATAATACAAATTCTTACTGCAGCTGCTATAAAGTAGGTTATCAATTGTTTCTCACTAATATTTTGAATTAATTTTCCAATCTCTGAACTGAAGCCTACAGTTTTCATTAAGTTTTAAATAATCTATTGTAGTTGGAAGAGAATTCTAGAGTTCCAGATCAATAACTAACTGTCCTCATAAATCTCTGAAACTTTAAATTCTTAACCTCCATTATTTTCTACAGATCATTCTTTGAAGCATGAAAGACGCAAAAAAAAAGAAAACCTAATGCTCTCAACAATTCCTATGTGAAATTGTGATAGACTTTCTTGTAAAAATGTTTGCACCAGTGATACAACTTCATTTCTTATTCAGGGGCTCAGTTTTCAAAAATGACTGCTTTCGGCTATGCATTTTGCAAAGCATCCATAAAAATAAATAAACATCCTCACAGTCTTCTCAATGGTCCTTCAGAGTCAGTAACTGCTTAATCCCACAGAATTTGCATCCACTTAGGAATATTTTTTCCTTCATTTCTAGCAGGTTTACTCCCAATTTTAAAGCATGAAACTACGGCTGCAGTTTTTAAAAGAAATTTATGCAGCTCTATGAGCCTTATGTAGAAGGAATCTTCTTGGGAGCAGAAAGTAGCTTGATCTAAAGGCTGGAAAAGTAGTAATTTCAAGAAAAAGCTATTTTTTTTAAGTCTCTTTTTCTTTAGACTTTAAACATACAAGAAAGCTGTTCATTAAATTCAGATGACGGAAAACTTCAATAAATGGTCAATGAAATTAATTCTACCTATTCCAGGAAAAAAACCCTATAAACCCAAAATAGAAAAACAAATTCTATAACTGGGAAATAGAGAAGACAGAAAAACACAGGGCCACATTCTACAGACCTTACTGCACACAGTGAAGGAAAACTACACATTGCACAATCCCATCCCTGCTCAATGCTCTCACTGTTACCCTTCTCGCATCAGTTTTCATCCCCTCAGCTCTTGGTACAACACATTCTGCAAGTGGATCTAGACTATAACAAGATAGACAGCAAGTTTCCCAGAGAGCCACAATGAAGCCAAGGCAACTGCCCGTGTAGATCACTTTTATACCCTGATAACAGACACCAGACACTAATGGAGATCAGTATCAGAAATTTGTGTTCACGTAAGTCTTGATGCACTCTCCCAAAAAACAAAAAAAAAAAAAATCTACAAAAAGGAAAAAAGCATGTCTTGATGACAATTTATTTTTTCTTCCCAATAAATGTGTTTTATACCTGTCATTTCTGTGAGAAAAGTAAGGGTACTGCTTTGTCTTCGCTCACATGTTTTCTGTGGAACTGCACCACCAGATTTAGACATACAAGTGCATCTAAACTACACAGTTTAGCAACAGTTCAAAGAGTTTCAAAAGCTCTTAGATATTTAACCCATAAAGGCCAGGCAAAAGGAATAGCTCAGGCTGCAGTGCAGAATTCCTTAGATCCAGAGGGACTCATGTTTTTTGGGTCTATGTGGTTAGGATTGTGTTAAGCAAGCTACAAAGTGTTATGAAAATGAGTAAGACTAGAATCACAGATTCTTATTATGAATCTTCAAATTAATTCCATTGCTTTCTCTTCCCCCTCACACCATGCCCTTCAAAGGCCAAATGGTCACTTAAGGCTCATGAATTGGTCAGGAAAGCACCAACAAAGCAAATGGAATTCCACCACTCCAGCCCCCCCCAAAAAAGGTGGTAGCTAAGTAGTCCATTTCAAATAATTGATAAAATAAGGTTTGGTGGGGTTTTTTTAAACAGAGGAAGAAAGAGGATGGCAGTACAAGATCTCATCTCAGTGAATGCACACACCCCACAGAACTTCTCAGTCTTCTTCATATTAGATGACAAGTTTTCATATAGCTTTAGGTGCAAATGAAGATTTTTCTGAGAAAAAAAAAGTTCCGTACTAGACGTCTCAAAAAGAAATCAGACATTAATGAAGCCGCAATTACAATAGCAAAAACTATTTTAAATATATATCCCCCAATAATATGCAGGATTTCCTGCACTTGCAGCATTTCAAACAGAATATGCAGCAATTTTACACTGCCTGGATTTGGGTCATGGCTGTAGTGCTAATCAACAAATTTATCTTAAGCTAAAGGATAATATTAAATGTTCTGCAAAACCTAAGCACACAGAAAGAAGCCATACTAGTCATTAAAGACTTTTTTTCAGTTTTGCAATATTAAACAAAAATCAAAACTATTACTATCCTGTATGTGCTAATACTGAAGTCAAAGTACATTCATTAGTTTAATCAGGCAAAGACTGATAAAAGTGAATTTGTGTTCAATTCAAAAGAAGAAAAATAAAAACTTCACTTTTAATTTAAACCCTAACTTGGTTTCCTTTTGAAGAGGATATAAATGGGACTAATAATCTTGTACCTCCCTGAGGCAAAGAAAAACTAGAAAATTCTATGCACTGCTATTTGTTAGTGTGATTAAATCCTTCACTGCATGTACACTTCTATGCTGATATTTAATCCAAGTAATAAAATGCAGCTGTACAGAGGCACCAGGAAGAACATGAAACCTTATTAGTCCACTGCAAAATACACACTACTTTTATTAAGCCCATGTATTTGCAGTCATAGTTTGTGCAGCAAATAGTACATGGTGTGGCTTTCTGTCTCTGCAAGAAAAATCAAAACTTTTAAAACAAGTTCTTGAATACTCTGTAATAGGCTAATCTAACACTAAGTACCTAATCCCACAAATGCAGCCTACCTTAGTGATGAAAAAATTATTATGAAGAGACACATTCAAAGGAAGAACAAATTCAACATTTCAAAAGTAGCCAATGGAAATTAACCCAAAGGTCACACAGAGCAGAAGGGACCCACCCTCCTTTAAAAGGAAGTGTACCTGGGTCTGTTTGCTTCCTGCAGTTGTGTTCTAATGGGAAACACCATTACCTGTTCGCTTTTAGTCTTCTGCCTCCTGCTCTCCTTCTACATTCACTCAGAAAATGCAGTCTTTCAAAGCAGATTTTAAATAACGTATCTTAAAAATTCAGGCTTAGCACTTGAATACGACAATCATGTTAACTGTGACTACTTAAGGTTAATGCTAGAGCTGTATTTGAGATGTTTTCTGACTAAGTGGCTGGTTGTGGCTACCTTTATGGTTATCTCTGTTTTGCCTCTGTTCTTACAACTGGATTTATTTAGTGCAAATTTTTAACAAGTAGGTACCACTTCCTTCATATCCAATCCTATTTCCCATAAAAACATACATGTTTCCACTACTGAAGAGTCTTCCTATTTCCTCATCAATGAAAAAATGGCGAAAACACCTGGGCATCTGAGACTTCTTTTGTCAGCTTCACCTTAAGACAACCACTTTATCCAAATGAAGAATGCCTTACCTACTTATTCCATGAGCAAGAACAGAGGAACCTACTAACATTGTACCAGTTTTGGCAGACAGAAAACTGTAGTGTATTTACTGGTCTCTATGTTCTCTGTAGCTGTAGAGAATTTAAAATCATGCAGAGTTTCAGCCAACAACTGCCATGGTCCAGACAAGAAAGGTCGTCACTCTACCCAGTATTACATTCAGGCACTGCAGCCTCGCATTTTAACTCCCACCGGCACTACTCCAATGCTAAGGGAACAGAAGAAGTGCCACCGTCCCCCCTTGCAGTGGATTTATCCTTGAACTTGACATAACTGTCACTGAATGACACCCAGGTAACCTGGCCTTGCTAAATTATCCTGGGAGTCCACTGAATGTACAGTTTTAAACAAAAACACAGATTGTGCTAGTTCTGCTAAATGGATGTTCCACTTAATGATTGATTGCATTAAGAAGAGGGGAAAAAACCACTCAAGAGCCTTACAGTGAGTTTCACATAAATATTATTTCTTTTAGTTTGTTTTAATGCATGAGGAATAAATCAATATTGAAATGTCACTAAAAGTGACTCATTAGCCTTTGCTCTAAAAGGAAAACTTTCCTACCACATACTTAAAGCAATACCTACAAATATTTTTGTCACTGCTTCTGACACAGAAAACAGGGGGGTGGGCAGGGAAGGCAGTGAGGAGGAAATAAAAAGCAGAATTGTCACTTTTCAATTTGTGCCTCATCTTTTTACATCAAGCAATAGACCAAATTTCTTCTCTCCTGTCCTCCAAGACAAACCCTGACATCCTTCAAACATTCTTACAGTAATTTGCGGCAACTGAGGAGGAGAGGAAGCTAGAAGTTTCTCTATTTTGCAACCAGATATAAAATAATATGAACTGTAACTGCTCTGAAGCTCACAAGGCAAGCAGGGTCTGTCAAGTAGCCTGAACACAAGCATGGCTGTAGCACAGTATCACTTTAAGAACTCAGAGCTGCAGCCCACAAGCGTCACCTCCAAACCTAAATTTGGGGGAGTGCAGGGAAGGAAGGTTATGCCATTGTACTGTTGGTACAACTTGGACACAGCAGCATCACAAAATAAAACTCCTCATATAATGCTGTACCAAATTCTACTACCAAAAAAAAAAAGGAAAAAGCTTTATGTTGAATGCAACAGAACATTCTGGTGAGAGACTTACTTCCCTATGTCCCTAAAATTTCTGGCAAGTCTGACTTGTGCTCAAAAGAGCTCTGAGTAAGGCTTTCAGCACTCCACCACAGAATTAGGCAGGTTTTCAAAGAGCTTTTCAAGGCTAAAACAGAAAGACCGCATTCAAGAATCCTTTCCTATGGCAAACCAAAGTGCTTTATTAAAACAAAGTGCCCTTTTACATTAGTGATCTGTTAGATTAACGACTGACCTAGCCAAAAGCACTGAGGTTCTACAGTGTGTTGGTATGCCTTCCTTTCTGGAGACCATTATGTTACACAAAATAAAACTGGGAAAAAAAGGAACAGAAGAAAAAGAAAGAAAACAACACATCACACCAACTTCCCAAACCAGAAGAACTTGGGAGTGCTACACAGCTTTGTGCTTGCTTCAGAAATTTTGAGCAGGATAGGCCCAGGTTTACCAATAGCCTTGAAAAAATTCCAGTGCTATCTTGCCAGTCTCCCACATAATTTTAGGAATTAAAGTATCTTAATTATAGGCGAGAGGGTCCTTTGCAATGAGAGCTTAAACAAGCCTTATAATCAGCTGACTGATACGGTATCACCTAAGTGCAGCTTACCACAAACATCTGCAACCATCCTTGTAAACAGTGAAAGGATAACAAGCTGGATAGTTTAAGTAAAAAAAAGATCATAAACTTAAACAAATATGGAGCCAATAATCTTGCTGACATTACTTGCATAACCCCACTTCTGGCAACAACCCCAAATATTTTCCAACTGTGTTACACAACAAAGAAGTTGTTTCCTACCAGAAGTTGGGTAAAGCATGTCAGAATAGTTTTTCTTGAAATCCAGTCAATTTAGCTTAAAATAACCACACATCTTCTAAATCAGTGTTTTGTTTCTTGAATATGAACATGAATAGCAACATAAAATGAGACTGCAGCTCAATTGTTTTTCTTATCTGTGATAAAGTTACACCAATGAGCAGCAGTGCTTCACTTTTCCTATGCAGTGGTGCGTATTATTCAATCATTTGTATGGAAAGTGAGAATCAACATGACTCATGACAGGCAAGGAAAGTCCTGTGAACACCTCACCTAACACTGCTGTTGGCAAAGTTCTTCTTTAGTCCATTTCTAATCCTTCCTCTGGTTCAGCTGTTCTGTGAATTCTTTGATTCAACAGGAAATAACACCACCATTAGGGAGCTTAAAACTGCAGCTTCTGTAAGTCCTCCTGCAGTAACTGCAACATTATTCTGTGACTACACAGTGCCTTATGCAGAGAAGGGGCTGCCCACCCAAACATCTTCATTTATAACTGCTGCTTTTCATCTGTATTTAGTTGGGAATTTCTGCATCCTTTCCCCCTTCGGAATGTACTTGAATACCACCCTCAACTTATCAGAAGATGAATAGGATCCCAGAAATATGAATTGCTTACATAGTGGCAGATACTTGATACTCACTCCAGAGAACAAAGTTACAGTGTTCTTGTGCTACTCACTCCTTCTGCTGCAGGAGCACCAAAGACCCACGATAAAGGCATCATTGTGCAATGTTCTATATAAAGGAGCACAGAGAGATGCCCAAAGACTAAGGTTTAAATAAAAAACTATGTAATGGGAGAATGTTATCATGCCAATGGCATGTACTCTTGTGTATGCCAATTAGTCATAATAATTCAGCACTCCTTACTGGCCATCAATCAAAACTGAGGCAGACAAATGTTAAAAGATGACTCTCTTTTATTTATAAACACATAAATAAAAGAATTTTAATATATTTTATGTAGATATATAATTTATAATATAAAGAGAAGATAATTACATAAAATATGTATCAAAAACAAAACATGTAATGCATGTTTAAATATACATAAATTATTATCATAACCATCTTTCTATCATCCTTGTTGTTTTGGACACACATAGCTAGAGTATCATAAAGTAAATAATTTGTAAACAATCCAACCTTAATTTCCAGTACAAACATGGCAGAATAAATGTGAAGTGCCTAAAAAGGACACATTTGGGGAACTCTGTGTATATACAAAAAGACTGGAATTCCAACAACATTAATGATAGCAATTTTCCTGCCACAGCTCTTCTGTCAGCTCAAAACTAACAATAGTTCCCAGACAGTGCCAACATCCTGGTCTACAAACAGAAATTACATCTCTGTAAAAGTGGGTGTCATGTTGCACTGACTTATTTAGAGAAGCCACATCAACCTGCCAGGAAAAAGCCCAAATGAAAGAAGATAGATTTGAAGTTCCCTTTATGGACAAATAAATTAAAAAATAAATATAACACCTTTTAAAAAATGTTCAGTAAATGTATCTGAAATGTATGCAAAGGATTTTACAAATTTAACTTTACTATACATTAACTAATTTAAATCAAATAGTAAATACTATACAATACCTCTTTGTTAGCAAAGCCCTACAAAAAGGGACACTACTGAACTTGAATCTAACACCTGCAAACAGCTTGTGGATGAGATGAATACATTTTTGGTAACTGCAACCTCCTGAAAAGATGCAGCTTCACTTCAGACTATACAGATTGAAGACTTACTTCATTCAAGTAAATACATGACAGAATAAAATTCAAAAACTGCTTATCTGCCTCTTTGATCTAAAATTAAATTTTAAGTGCAAGGGAAGCAACAACTTACCAGCCCTAAATATCCTAAAAAGTGACCAAAAATAAAGGAAGGATGATGAAAACAAATTTAAAAATTAATTTAAAATCTGTTTAAATACAGATAAATTTCAAAAAGCTTTCATTTGTGTTCTGATATATTTAAATAGCTGTACTATGAGCAAAAAAAAAAAAATCCACAGGGTCTGAGAAGCTGCATCATTACATCAATTGAATAAACAAGAAATCCAACACAATAAAATGTGAATATTAAAACAACAAGTAAGTTTCTACTAACATGCCTGCATTTCCCCCATGTGATGCATCCATTCTGTGCAAAGTATTTGGGTTTATATTTTATTGCTGCTCATGCACCCTGTGCATTCAGAGGAGCAGTTTAATTACAGTATTGGTGAGAAACTGGGTCATCCAAGATCTGATTAGCCCTCTGGAGATGCCTCTCCTTGCTTAGCACAGAGGAAGCCCAAGATTACTACATTCCTGAACAACTTAAGCTACAGTTCCATACACATATCCAGCAAGGGAAAAGCAGCATTTACCAGAGTCTCACCCACGGATCACTGACCCCCACCCCTGCACTGCTCTCCCTGCATGGCAGCAGTGCACCCATGGATGCAGCTACCTAGGCAAGAGCTTAGGAACCCCACCTAATTCCAGTCAGCTTCATGAATGCTCCTGAAGCAAGGAAGAACGCAGGAATTCAGACAGGCAAAGGACACCGGCCCCATTACTGGCATGGGCAACATTTTAAAGAGGTCATGAAGTTTTAAGACCCTGAGTTCAGCCTCGGCTCCTACAGCCCAGATCTTTCTAATGAAACTTCATTCAAAACTTCTTTGTCAAGACCATACAAGTTTCTGTAACTCATTAATTCTGACCTCTGAATCTGTATTTTGAGTCAGAAAATTATCTCCAGCCCAGTTGCTCACAGTCTCACCATGTACAAGTTGCAATACATAAAGAGGAGCTAGAGCAGCAAGGGGCAATACCCCAAGAAAACAGAACTGAAAAGTTAAGAAAACACAGAGGAGTAATAGTGAAGCAAGACCAAGTGGCAAGTTCTCCCACTACAAGATTCCAGAGCCAAACAACAACATGCATTTTTCATGCTTCAACATCCCACTATAAAAAAGTTAATAGCGTACTACTACTGATCCAAATTCTCATCTGTCACTACAGTTACACTGGTAAATTCCCTTGACAGCTTCAATAAAAAAAGAGGAAACATTAAATAAACACTGATATTATCAATGAAGCAATTTTTAGGGGGTCGCTAATATACGGTAGTTTACTATTTAAGAGTCTTGTGGGTTTCCTTCTTTTTCGCATAGCTGAGTTGCAGAGGGGTTACTATTATTTATCTGTTAAAAATTTTTATAAACATATCACAAGTCTTCAAAGCAACCTTTTTCAAATCTGTATTATGGCTCTTTATCCCCTGTATTCTACAATTCTTTATTATTCAGAGCTCCAGTTTTTCATAGAGAATTACTATTTCAAGTTTCAGGAAAGATAACCCAGGAGACACAAGAGCTTCTTCTCTATTTCTCAAGTCACAGTATTTATAAAGAAGACAATTGTGCTGTGAAATCACAACAGCAATTGTGAAAATGCTTCACAAACTGTAGCTTCAAACTTGCATTTTATGAACGGCTTTCAGGGTTCATAATTCCAAAATAAAACAAAACCTTAGCATGTAACATAATAATCTGACGTCCTTTAGCTATTCATTATTATATACCATAGAAGTATTTTCGTTTACTTCTAAGCTTTCCTTCCCCAGCATGCAGTTGTCTCAGTGAATCAGAATCTAGACTTTTTCCTTTCTTTCATTCAATCTCAGCTCACTGCAAAGAACTGATGACTACGAAGCCTCTTACACCAAATCGTTCAGCTTTAAAATGATTTGCAACACTTTACCCACAATACATAAAACGCACAGCCACCTACACTTCAGGTAAAACAAACAAAAAGTCTATTTCCCAGTATTTATTTTATGAACAGTTTGACTTAGTCCTCAGTTCACTACAGATTCATTCTGACACATCAGGAGGGGAGACTGGGGTTGAGGGGGGGGAAAACTGAGCCAGCCTTAACTCAGAGACTTTCCTTAGCACAGGAAGCTTTACAGATGCCCAGAACACTTTCCTCAGCTGCATGCACAGAAATAATAATGTGTAGAATGGTTTGGGTTGGAAGGGACCTTAAGATCATCCAGTTCCAACCCCCTGCCATGGACAGGGACATCTTCCACTAGACCAGGCTGCTCCAAGCCCCATCCAACCTGGCCTTGAGGCACTCACTACAGCACTGCATCTTTATCTGTCATGGCTGACCTTAACGTTTGTTCTAATTCCCAAGTTCATTGTTCATGAACAGGGAAATTGACAGCCAAAAGTATTTCTTTACATACACTACAAGAACACAGAAGGAAAGAAAAAACCTATTTTTTTAGAAATCTCAAAACCATAAGGTTCCTCTGTGAACACAAACTAGAAAGCCAGAGCTGTAATGAGAGGTCAAGGTATGCAACCAACCATCAAACAGCAGCAGCCTTTAATCACACCACTGTGGGCTTGATTTGAACTGGTGAAGCAAAAACTTCCCCCATCATTACCAGGCCACACCAACCATTTGCAGAATTGAAGATTACATTGCACAGCATCTCTCAAAACACACAAAATGTGTTCCTACACTCAAGTCAAACAGAAAGCAAACCTGAATTGATGAGAGTGAAGCACAAAGAAGCAGGTGAGCTTCACAACTGCAGCCAGCATTAAGCTTTCTGTGTGTAAGAAACAAAACTAAAAGCAGAAAGATAAAGTCAGGAAATAAATATTCTGCATTATAAGTTGGCACTGCATCTTATACACTTAAGGGGAAAAAAATTGAGATGTCAGCAGCTTGTTGAAATAGTGTGCACT
Source organism: Lycocorax pyrrhopterus obiensis (assembly GCA_014706295.1). NCBI lineage: Eukaryota > Metazoa > Chordata > Aves > Passeriformes > Paradisaeidae > Lycocorax > Lycocorax pyrrhopterus. The sequence goes on from JACSVZ010000015.1 coordinate 6,083,261, forward strand.
AACACTTAGTTTCACTGCAGCAGCTCAAATAATTTCACTGCACTGACCTTTCCTCAAAGGAGAAAAGCACAGGAAAATTCCCAAAAATAAAGAGCAGAGTTTATAATATTAAGAATTTTATCATGACGCTACACATTTTCTGGCCACTAAATGTTAATATCTGGAGAAAATGTAGATTAAACCAACTCTTTCTGTGGTGGGACATTCTAGGCAGGTTGCATCCACCAGGATTTCTCTGAAAAGTTATCTTTAAATACAAAACAAATCAATAATCAACCTCACTTAGCTACACTTGATACTACTACAAACCCTTTAAGGATATTACCTCAGTGTCCTATAAGGCACACAATCAAAAAACACAATTTCAAATACAAATCTGTCTTACACTTATTTATGAAAACAGACATTTATAAAGCTATTCCACAGAAATAAAAGCCTTCATTTTAACAGATTTTTTGTATTGTCCTACAACAAACTACCACCACAAAAGGTGAACTTTGCAATTCTGTCAATGCTCTTCCCCAACACAGGGGAAGATCCCGTATAACAGGATCCAAACCATGCATTCACACAGCTGGTAACTATCAAAAAAGTTAAAACAAAAAAAGCAGTTCATTCACTTTCAAAAAAAAAAAAAACCCTCATCATTGGCTTAAAAATAAGTATGTGTGTGCTTCATAAGTACCAGGATATTAACAGATTTACTTCTACAAGCTATATCAATAAAATAATAAGCTTTATGTAACTAATTTTATATGGTAAACAACAAATATTATATGGTAAAAATTACTTAAGCTAGTGAATAAAGTTGGCAAAAAACCCAAATAGATATGATCTGCCTGTGAATAAATTTAGGACAGGCATTAGAAAACGGATTTAAACATTTTAGGACTTAAGAGTCTAGCACAGCCCTTCAAAAAGAGCAATGAAATATATATTGCATCAAGTACATCACAAGAAAATAATGAGTAGGATTTGATAATATAGCCTGCACATAACAGCATTCTGGAGTTTTTACTGGCCTTCTGAAGGCTGAGATTACCTCATTTTAGATAGATTTTTGGGTTGAATAATACCAGGTGACACACAAGTTAGGAATACTAGAGACTCCCACCATTTTTAATACATCTAGCTATTCCAGGTGCCCACAAATTTTGTGAATAAGCCCACACGTACAGAACTATGCAAATAAATGCAGCTTCATAAGATATGATACATAACTTACTGACTGAGATATTTAGGAAAGAGAAGCAAAAAACTAAGGATTGCACTCATAGTTCAAGTTTCTCTCAAGTAAACCATAAACTAAGAAATTCAACATCAGACAAATATAAAACATCTAATCTTCCCTAAACCATTTTTTTTAAGTGGCACTTTGTGTTGTGCCCTTGAAGCCCATCAATTAGCACAGGCTTAAGCATCCACTCTACCACAGGAATGCAGCGTCCTGCATTGAAGAACATCGTTTCTGACCACCACAAAAAGTACTGCCAAAATGTTGTCTTGCATTTGAATAAGGGTCTTCATTCTTCCTAATGAACAGCTGAACCCTCCAGTCTGGAATCAGCTCAAAATCTGACCAAAACCAAGCGTGTTTTGCTCTGTCTGTAAAACCAACATCAGCACAGCAGCATCCTGGAAATCACACTTAACACAGCAACTATGAGTCAGTTATTTGTTATGTTTAAGACTGTACATAAAGCAATGACAGCACATGAAAAGCTCTGTAAAACAAATGAAGATTCATACACAGTGTTTGACAAACCAGGATATTCCGGTACTTGAATAACTGTCTGGAAAATTGTCCTCTACACAATACAGCAAATAGGTTTAAACATCAGAAAGTAAACAAGTGTGAGCAGCAATATGACAGAAAGCAGAGGTACATCTGTATAGAAACTAAAATAGTTCTATCTACACTAGCATGAACCCTATAGTTCAGCAATTCTTTCAGTCCTTTTTTTGGTGTAATTTTTTCTCTGCTGCACTTAGCAAGCATGCCCTTCATCATTCTTTTTTATTTCCAGTTGTCAAGAACAATCATTTTTCATTTAGTTTGACAAGAAATTTAACCAACAATTTTCTTTACTCACTTCCTCCCAGAAACTCAAATGGTCTTATTTTACTAACACAGGATATAATTATCCTATGAACAAGATGCTTTTTCTACAGCACATTCAGTACAGTTGTGTTGAAGTTGAGCTACATTACAAATACAGTTCCTGTGCAAATGAAGTTTTATCCTTATTTCTACGTGAGGCAAGGCCAAGTAACGCTTCTGACAAAAGGGGCATTAAGAAGTCTCACATCTGCAAAACTTACGAGACCTTTAAATACTCAAAAGAGTTCACTAAAAAGAGGTTATCTTACCCATCAGATATGACCCAAATCAAAACTTCCGGTGTCTTTCATCTGTTTTTCTCCACCATAACAGATACTAAGTCACAGTTTTCTATGGCTCAGACCATTCCAATACATGCCAAAATTCCTTTGGGATCAAACCTCTACACTGGAATTTGAGTAACATATTTTTTTTCCTATAAAATGAAGTCCATTCATTTTATGTTGGGATTTTTACCAGTTATTTTAATTCACTAGGCAGTCACAAATTTTGGAGTTCTTAGCAAATCCAAGGCATTTTCCCCTCAGAGTTACATGTTTTATTTATACTGAATAAAACAAACATCAGCTTGTTACAGAACTCAACTTCTTGAAAATGAGACCAGACTACAAACAGAGAAGTCTTACAGAGCACACATCAATCAGAAATTCGCAGATTACAAATGGCATCTGCCAAATCTCAGTTTTATTTGGTTATTTTTACAGGACTGAAGACATAAAACTCAGTATGAATGTTTTTGAGGAATAACCACCTCCCAAAACCTACTACAGAAGTAAAGTTCTTCTAAACTGCAAACTAAGGGGGTTTTTTTTTCTGAAATAAAGAGAGTTACTTACTCATGACTGGAAACTTCTTTGTATATAATCCAAGACAGGTCTTGAAGCAAGGTATTTTGTTGGAGAAGGTTTCTCAGAGGTATACATGTCCTGAAGGTGGGAGAAAAATAAAAATACAAATAATTTTTTCAACTTCAAATCATTAGAATATATGTTTACATATAAACAGTCTTTCCTACTATCTTTTCATCCTCTTTGTTACAAAAAGAAGGAACACAAAGATGTGTTTGTTATGACTGAGAAGCTTTACTGCTTATGGATATATTTTGCAGTTTATCAACTTGAAACATGCACCGTCTTCTAACGACCACATTATAAACTTGTGTGTATGTGCTACAAAAAAAGTGCAATAAAAAATAATGTTTGTTATCTCTTGGGAACAGTTAAAAACTTAAAAGTACAAGACTACAATATTGATACAGTAACTGAAAATTCCAAAGTAGTATTTTCCTTCAGCAACCTCAACTAGCAAGAGGATGCAAAAAAACACTCTTTAAAACACAAGAAATGCAATTAAGATTACTAAACAAGCATGGGTTGGCATAGACATCCAACACTTTCTCCTCAGAAAAAAACCTTGAAAAAGTTACCCTTTCTAGCAATTATAAACCTACAGTTCCATCAATTTCTCAGATTTCAAAAAAGGATACACAAGTAGGGCAGATATGGATTCACTAACAATATGCCTGGCCCTCCCTAAAGCCAAATATAGAGGACTTAATCTCCAACAATGACAGCACAGCAAGTACGTTTTGAAAAATTTATTATATAATCTCCCTCCTGCTGCTAAAAGCAAGTTTATACAAGTCTGATAGAACAGTTAAACGAAAGCAACTTCACCTCACAGCTGAGACGAAAAGAAGAAATCCAACATATCTACTAAGCTATGAACAGTTTTCATCTAATACCTGCACAAATACAGACTATCTGTAAAGTAAGGAATATTAGGTGATAAATTTCCATTTTTCAAAACCAATTAGAACCTGCTGAACCTCACCACCTGTGCTAATCCAGCCAGATAATATCTTGTGCTGACTCAGATTTCAAGTCTCAACTCTCCTGATCTCTTCATGCTTAAAAAAAGCAAAGCAAAATGCAAAAAGACACAAGAAGAGATTTCCTAAATTATTACTTCACATAACATTCACAGATCTACAGCACATGGCAAAGTAGTATAGGAACTACCACAGGACACCACAAGAAGGTTCCTTTATCAACTGCTAAAACAATTTAAAAAAACATAAAATAAACATCAAAACCACACACACCACGAAAAAAAAGAAATCCAGCTGCCAAAAGGAAGCCTTTGGTAAAGCTGTAGACTGAAAATTACAACCAACTTTTTTGCACTGAAAAAGTAAAACAAGGAAGAGACTGAGAAGGGGAAGAAAACAGCTGAAAAAATCCACCCACAATCATTCTAAACAAGCAGAGATGAACACAAAGCCATGAGATGCTACAATCAGTGAAGAAGAACAGTTTTAACTGCAGGTCCTGTCAACTTTCCATGAACATCTGCTAAATTAAATATTTAAGCACACACAGCCGAATCAAAAATGAAAGTTTCTGTTAAAACATATCATTAGAACTGCAGTCTTGTCAGCTTCCTCTTGATTACTGGGGTCAAAATAAGCACATATAACTTTCATATTTAATTATTTACTGGGCTAATAACGCCTATTATGTTAAGAATATCAAATGGATCAAACAGACAGACCTCAAACCAGGTCTAAAGCACTTTGACCACAGCTTCACACTACCTTTGGGCCCAAATTCTTCTTGAATCTTATGCATAATCAACGGGAAGACCAGAGTCTCCCATTCAACTTGATTTTCCAAAGGCATTATCTCACTGTAGTTTTGTAAATATGAACTAACAACACTTTGACTCTGAGACATCGTGTTACATGACATGTTATTGTGTGTATGTACAGGAAAAGGCTGTTCATTAGGAAAAAACAAAACAGCAGCTCTGAAAACCACTTAAGGCTAATAATAGCTTAATTATGCACCCTCATCGCTTATAAAAATCTTGTCACGTAACACTGAGGAAATGAGATGAGGACGATACAGAAGCTCTGTTCCACCAGAACGTGTGAAAAGTGAATGTTCCAGTGCACCACAGCAACCTGACCTCCAACTCCCAGCCATAAAGTGCTACCCCTGTATTGCCTTCAATGTCTAAATATTTTTAGAACCATTGCTAGCATCTGTTTACCAAACAATGCAGACTTCTGGTAAATTCAGTTGTTGTTCTTTGAAATAACACTACGTGTGTGTTTTATATCATTTCCCTTGTAAATAACTTTTTAAAAAAGCGCAAAGTTTTGTCTTTCATCTGTAATTTTGATTATGGCAATAGCAAGCAGTACTGAAAGTCAACACTACCAAATATCAGACAGTCTTTGCTTTCTATTGCATTGCAATACCAATACCTTTTCCTAGGGATGTGTGTTAGAAACCAAACTGTTTTCACTTTGCTTTCTCAGCCAACCTGCTTTATTTCAATGCTTGCAGGGTTCTCTCCTGTACAGAAATGCTACCAACTACTACAAAACAGAAAGAAAGACTATATTACTTGTTGAGTGTCTTTCTGAGAGACACCATCTTGGAAAAGTCTAATTCAAAACAGTGTCTCACACTCTCTCTGCTTTCCCTTGCAATCAACAAGGCTATAATAAAAAAACCACCAACCACCAACCCACCCACACATACCTTTGATCTTTGTCTTTTCCTGAAGAGCTAACCCTTGTATTCCATCCCATGTTTCCTCCACTGACACACATCTATTCACTCTTGGGTGTACCACCTTCAGTGGCTGTGAAACTACTGGCATTTTAGCTGAGACTTGAAAGGAATACCTGCAGTGAGCGAAGCTCTTTGCAACTTCAAATTCACACATACTCACAATATATTCAATTACCTGTTTTCATAGCTAGTGCCAGGTCTCTTCTTTTAGCCAATACTCTGTTTCAGGATAATTAGCAGGAGCCAGATTGCAAGCAAATTACAGCATATTGTAATTCTATGCAGTATGACTGTACCTGGAGAAAAATTTTCCTTTAAGTTGGCAATTAAAGGTGCACGTCTAGCCTCTGTGTGTGTTAGTGTAGTATCTGTTTAACTTACATGTTAAGGAGTTAACACTGGAGTTAACATAAGGAGTGAACATTGGTTCAGTTCCCAAGAACCAGGAATCACAGGAGCAGCATGCAACTGCACTGCTTAAATACACAAAGACAAAACAGTCTAAAGACAGCCTGCCTTGCACAAATCAGTATTTTAGTGTCATTTACCATCTTCTTTAAACCAAACATTACAGCCCCTCACAGAAAACAGAGATTTCAGAAGCACTGTGTTTTAGAGTTGCACAGATAGCTGGCTGGCAAAACATGAAGTTTGAAATTGGTGGTTTCTGTGCTGTATAATCAGAGGGCAGAGGAACAGCTGGTTAAAAGGCAGTTGTACTAAATACTTATTTTACACTGCATCTCAGCTGAATTAACTTAAAAGTTATAATCAGAAACAACAAAAGTTAAAAAGGAGCAAAACTAAGTCACTTCAGAGCATAGCTATTAAAAAGAATATAACAAAAATCCCTAATATAGCACCAAGCTTCTGAAAAACGCCCAAGACAGCACAAATGCACAATTCACAACAAAGTGAAATTGCCACTGTTTCAGAACCTCCACAGAATCAGACTGGCCACAGATGAGGAAGCACATGGAAGTACAAATGAAACAAGCCCAACGACACACCCTCCTTTGTTCATAGCAGGAATATTTACACTACAAAGCGTTGAGGCAAATCGCCTTTAGTTTCAGGCACTGCTGATGGGCCGCTGCGTTTAATACACACACGCCTGGCAGAGTTGGAGTTTCGACTGTCACACAGCAGCTCTAGATTGCAGGGCACGCAGCAAGCTAGAAAACCATAGAAAACAATTATTTAATATAATTATGCTAACTGAAATGATCCTCCACAAGATACATTTGTTGTGAACAGGGCAGATGTGGATTTGTTTTCACTCCACTGTAATTCAGTGAAAGCTGAAAACCAGCTCCCCTCACAGCCAGCTTTCAGTGCAGCTGCCTCCTCCAAGCAGCAAATGGCACAAAGAAAGTTATTCTAGAGCATATACGGGTGAACAACTGGTAAAGGACTTTTGAGACAGTGACTTTTAAGTCACCACTTGACTCTCGTTCAGCTGGCAGTTCAGTGGCTTCGGTGGTTTTCTAGAGGCAGCCAGCCACGCCACAGAAAGAACCTGAAACACCTGATAATAACTGGCTCTTTGCTGGCAGTCCCAGCGGAGACTGAGGGCTGGGAGAGGGCCATGGGAACCAAGGGCTGGGACAGGGCCATGGAGACCCAGGGCTGAGCACAGCCTGGGGGACGCCCTCTGTCCCAGCCCACCGCCGCCAGCCTGGCACTTCCCACCACATACCTGAAGTATTACCAAAAGCAGAGGAGGGAGTAGGTACAGAGAGAGCAGCGATGCCAAAAAGTCACATTAAAGGGTTCAGCCATCGAAATCCTCCCTACTCCCGACTAGGGCGGCACTGTCGCCTCCCACATGGACAGAAAAGGGGGGCCTCAAGGAGGCTCCAAGTGTCCGACCTACAGCCGTGACTCCCTCCAGCACACACCCACACACACAGGCCCCCCAGCCCCACTCTGACTGCGGCCCCTCAGGCTGCCAGACCTCACTGCAACCTTACAATGGGACCAGGGGCATCTCCACAGGGCTTCCCCCAGGGTCCCCCAGCACTCCCGGCTCCGCCGCGTCCCGCACCCTCCGCAGCCACCCACGCGCCGCCCCCTCCCCAGCAGAAAGAGCAGGGGACCTCCAAAAACACATACACCCCTCCGCTGGGAATGGAACAGTCCGAGCACCCCAGTACCCTGCGGGAGCCAGCTCCCGCCACTTCCACCTCCCGGGCCCAGCGAGGGGTGCGCGCCTCCCCCCCGGGGGAGGATGGTAGTGCCCGCCTCCCCGCAGCCCGCAGGAACCCGCCCGCTTCAATGGAGGGTCCGGCACGGCACCTCCACACACACACGCGGCCCCCCGCGCAGCCCCGCAATGGACGGATCCAGCCGGCCACTCGGGGGCCGCACAATGGCCGGAGCAAAGTCCCGGCTTGTCCCTACCTTTGCTCGGCTTCCTCCTCTTCCCGGGGCCTCCCTCCCTCCCTCCGCCGCCTTCCCCAGCGGCGCGTCCCTGCTCGCTGCCCCGGGACTGGCGGCCTCCGACCAGGAAGTGCCCCGATGTGACACCGCCGCTATGGAAACCCTCCCCGCCCCCGCCCCTCCCACAGGGCTGACCCATCGCCGCCGCCATCTTGGGCTCGGGACGAGGTGTCTGCCCGGGGCCGCGACCTCCTGTGGGGTAAAAGGGAGGAGAAACACAAAATAGGCCTCGTGGCGCTGAGAAACTCCTTGGCTGTGCTGCATGAGCTACCGAGGTCCTCAGTATGGACACCCATTCTCCTGTGTCCGGTTCTGGGCTCCTCAGTATGACACCAAAAACATCGGGATAAATCAAACTCGCAAACTCTTACTTTATAGCATTGGGGGGTAGGCGTTACTTTATTCCCAGCTGGAGTGCATAGCAGATAACTCTGCACTAACATGCACTCCATTTCCAAAACTTTTCACTCACACATTTTTAGCAAACAAATTAACATTTGTTGGTTCTAAATTGCCTAATTCTCTTCATTAATTACTATTTGATTAGTTACTGGTTTCTTGCTTCTAGTGCTAATTAGTCCACATTTTTTCAGCCCTTTTATCAGTTTTTCCCCAACAGAGTCTACAGTGCTCAGGCTGTAATGTCTTTGTTAGTGTCTTCTGGTTACTCCAGTATCTCCTTGGAGGGCCATAAATTTTGGATCCTTGGTGTCCTTTGGATCCTTTCCTTTGTTAATTCAAGGTTATCAGGGTTAGTTTAGCAAAACTTAAAGTTTCAGTGATCTAACAATAAGTCTGTCAAAAGAAACTTAGTGACGTGCTGGCTAAAGTGGAAAATGACACTGCTTAAGACTAATACACTGCTTTTGATTAATTAAAACAATTACTTAGAAAAAATTAATTAGGAAAGTGATACAATTTCCAACAATTCCTCCCTTTGGAAGTGATTTTAATTATTTCTTTCAAGATTATTTCCACTTAAATCCTTGAGTATTTGGCAAGACTTATCACGATCGACAGTGCAGCACTGGATGGTAATGAAGCCAAGCAACTGGGATCCCTGTCCTGGGATGCAGGTATTGGCCAGAGGATCAGGAAAAGAACAGGAACTCTCAGCCTCTGGAGGCAACTCTTGTCAAGTGTGAGGGAAAGATGCCTTTGCGAGGAAGACTTTTCAGTGCACCAAGACAAGTGGAACACCATGGAGGAATGTACCTGGTGCCTGAGAGAATTAGCTCTGCTGGAGATAATCTTTTCAGATAACGAGTGATTCCCTAATAATCCAGACAGCATCCAGTGTACACAAAACCTATGGTCATGTGCCAAGTCATTAGGAGTGTTGGCATGAAAGGAGGGAGAAAAAGAAGTGGGCATTCTGGTTTGGCAGACTCCAGAAATATGAAGACACTATCTCCGCTCTGTTATGGGCCTACATCTCATCCATGGAAAGACTGATGGAGGATTTCTGAAATTTAAAAGAGGAAATTAAAGAGGGTCACCAGAAACTTTTAGAGGAGCTTAAAGAGGAAATTTTCCATGCCCTACCAGTACAGACAAGAGTCTCTGCTATTAGGAGCAGGCTCCTGCTCGAGAGAGAGGGGACACACTCCATGAGGTAACCTGTGGTTTTACCTGCATAGAGAAGGCATGAGGAGCTGGGATGGAAAACTCAGCTCTGCCCTAGCTGCATGGGTATGTGAGTTGAGAGGAGGAATGACTACCACAGGAAGCTCGTAGAGGATAAATGCCACTCCAGTTTCCTGTGGGCAAGCCCCTAGGCACAATAGAAGGGATGATGTTATGTCCAAACCTCTCCAGGCCAGGAGGGACAGGGATCATTCACGTAGCCAACAGATTGTCCTCGATGTACAACACGTAGCTATTGTCTAAGAACATCAGGAACCTGGAAAAGAACCAGGATTTAGAAATGGAGTTGAATAGAACATGGCTTCACATCATAGAATGGAAATGGAGAACCTCTCCTGTTCCTTCTGGAGTAGGGGACATCCCAGTCCTGGATGAGGACAGGATGATGATCCCAAACTCTCTCTGTGCTCCCCAAAGCAAGAGAGAGGCTGCCCAAATGCTTCCCAGCATCACAGTCCCAGACAGGCCCTTTCCCTATGCTCCAAATTCTTTCCGTGCCCCAGCCAAGGGAAGTAAAGGGAAACATTTAATTGTTCCTTCTTTCTGCAAGAAAAGTTATTTTTGGTGTCTTTGGGACAACACAGCAGGAGAACTTGAACATGAAGTGCTGGACACAACTCCAGGGCTACACCCACAGCCAAGTGAGAGGAGGAGAGTCCCTGGTGCCTGTGGAGAACAGAGAGCTCCAAGGGGTACCAGGAGCTCTGACATGGCATCCCACAAGCTGGATAAGGCACCCACTTAGTGCCACGTGCCTCTGAGTAACAACTCCAGGCCCTGGAGCTGTACAAAAGGTGCAGAACAAGGGATCTACATTACAACCAGGAGTAAATTTGCAATATGAGTAGTAAATTCATCTCATTTTCATTTATTAAACACAGATCAGATAGCACAATTTACAGCAGATCCAGAGTGATTAAATTCTTTATCAATCTCTTCAGGAAGACCACAAGCCTTTATTTTAATAGACCAGAGCAGCTCTGCCCCTTATTTATTCCCAAAAAAGCTGCTTCAAAACTTCAATATTTTATAAGCTTTAATGCACTCAGCTGCTATACCACCTGCTGGGTTTGCTTTTGTTTATTATTTTCCCCAAAATGAAAGTGGTGGGTTTCAGGTGTTATTTCCAGCCCATCCCTTGCCTGATCATGTCATCAACATTTCCAGGAGCTTTGCAGAACTGATGATTTAGCAGAGGTTTGCCTGCACATACGTGAGAGCATCAGCCCCCACGGAGACACTGCATTACATAGGAAGGGCTGTGTTAAAAGCAGGAGTCGGGCGGGACTTGGAGCAGGAGGGTTTGCCCTTTGCTTCACTGTTTCTGGCTGCCTAAAGGACTGTTTTCCTTTCGGTTGGGATTGTTCGCTCGCCCTCAGCCAGTCCCATTGTCCACAGGCTCTGTTGGTTTGTTGAGGTTCAGGTTTCACCCATTCAGGCCTCTCTTCCTGCTTTTGGTGGCTCCTGCCATGGGAATCAGACTTGAATGTGTGCAGTGCTTGCTGCCTGATGAAAGGGGCTATTTCTGTCCCCTCTGCCTGTCAAGACAGATTTTCTTAATTCTCCGTCCTTTTTTCCCAAATTTTCTGTCTCCTCTAGGATTTTCTTGCCTTTTCCCATTCACCTCCTTCTGTCTTATTCTGTTATTTCAATATTCTCGCTTTCTCTCTCTCTCTCTCTCCTTTTATATGTTGATTTATCTTTCAGTATTCTTTATCTATGAAAACTACACACATGACAACATTTAATACACTTACACAGTACAAACCCCCTTTTTTTAAAGGTCTTCTTAATACCAAGTAGTTTTTCAGTGAACTGAAAAATATCACAACTCCAAAAATGTGTCCCTTACCTGTATATCCCATGTCATAGAACTTCCCAGATATCCTTTTCTACGTTGAGTACACAGACAATGCACGATTGGCTGTCCACAGCAAATGTAAAATCCAGAAAGCCTGACTGAAGAATGCACGTGTGGCTGTATCTAAACTGAAGCACAGGATGGGCTTTAAAACATGAATCGGGATATTTTCCTGAACCTGAGTTTTAGATTCTTGTTAAAAGGATTTCATCCTGCTCCCACAGCAGGAGGCAAAGGGATTTGGTGAAAGAGAGGGAAAAGCTATAATCAAATCATACAGCTTTCAAATCAAGGAAAAGTAGAATATAAAACAGGAGAAGAAAAAGAAGAGATAAGACAGAAGATTAGGTCTTATTGGCAATGATGCTCAACAAAACAAAACATCAGCTTCATCTTTTGTGTGCCTTATTGTGATTTTCCAGGAGAGTAGCTGAAAGATACATTTTTGTAAAGTGCATATCTGATGTAGAGTTACAGTAAGACAAGGAACCAGGAGTCTCATGACAGTATTTATAGAGTCAGCGTTCAGAGCACAGTCACTATTAAAGTTTATTATCACTCACTCATAACCACCAGAATGTCAAAAGCAACTCAAAGTTAACAGAAACAGAATCATTTCTTAGACACAAACAAATCTAAAAGCCTCAAAGGGAATAATTTTCATGAAGTTACAAGCGAATGAAAATGGGAGCCTGTAATAAAATGTGTCGATACTCTGTGCTGTGATAGTATATCCTGCAAAAGGTGTAATTACTTGTCTAATGTAGTGCAAAAGTTAAATCTTTATGACCTTTTCCATTTGCTGCTGAAACCAGCAGAAAGAGAAGTGTGAATGACTGATGGAGCAGAAATATATTCAGTTCGTTCAGGTAAAGCTCCTTGTGAAAGAACAAAATAATTTTTTTCCAGCAATGTGATATTTAGAGTCTTTTGCCAGCTCCGCTTCATGTAGAATTTATGTAGCACAACGTGAAGTGGGGGATGCAAGTTGGACTTTGCATTCAAGCACGTTCTTCCCCCTCTGCCTTGAGCCATCTGTGTTCGGTCAGCCTCCTGTTCAGGGTAAAGCAGCGTGAAGGTTTCCTACAAAGCCTTAACTGCAGGAATAGCTTGCCAGGGAAGTGGAAGTCCTATCGCGCTTATCTTTTCCCTAACCAAGCCCATATGGCAACCGTAGAATGAAATAAGACAACAAGAGGGTGGCCAGGCTCTCTCAAGCTGTTTCACACCCATAAGGAACAGAGTTCGTTCCTCAGGGAAGGGCCCTTGCTGTGTTTCCCAGGGTCAGGCTCCCCAAACACAGGGACACGAGGTTGCTCACATTCCTGGCCGGTGAAGAAGGTGTGCTCACAGATCCTGCTGAGGCTGGTGTTTACACCGGGTACCCCGTTTCATCCTGTAGGGAAGCCAAGGTCCCTGCACACAGCCATCAGCACTAATAAAGGCACCCCTCAGCTTTGGCAAAGAAAGCCAGCTTGAGGCTGTAAAGCAGGATGAAGCTTCCCAAACTTTCAGCAAACATCTTTGAAGTGTAAACATGCTTTATCCTTTTTATGCAAGGAAGAGCTTTCTGAAAGGTGAGGCACCAACTCCCAAATAACAGGCTGTTTTCCTCAAAGTTTCTTTACAATCCAGTAATTTACTATCACATCCAGAGATATTTCTCCTTTTCTAACCTCAAGATAATAAGCAGGATTCAATCTGACCACACTTTAGCTCGATCAACATCATGAAAGGTGGATTTTCTTAAATACTGGGTTGAGGGGAAAGTGAATTTGTGCAAGGACACACATACCTTGAGATATATGAGCCAATCGGCTTAAAATGTTGTTTTGCCCTGACCTGACAAGACTTGCTGTCTGGCAACGCGTAATCTCTTTTAATGTACTCCCAGGAAGGTGATGGCTGTTTGAAAACCCTTCTGAACTGCAGTTTATCTCGATGGCTGACACCTGAATAGAAACTACATAGCTCCGTGGAAGCCCCGAGACAAGCAGGTATTAATAGGAGTCTGTGTTGATTCAGGAGACAAATGGATAAGGGAAGACTCTGAATCAACTTGTTACAGGTTTTGTGCAGAAGTTTAAAAAATTGCGTGTCGAGGATTTTGAAGCGGACACTGCCAGTGGAGACACCTATTTCACTGAATAAAGCCATGAGGCTTTGTCCTGCACATCAGGATGTTTTCCTAAGAGCGTGCTGCTCTCATTCATCTCCGTCAGAGTGATTTCAAGTTGTGCATTTAAGACTCAAGTAAGCTCCTTTGCAAACACTCTTGAGAATAGGATCAAAATGGGAAGAGATTACAAGTAATCTAATTATGTTAGGTTCCATTTGAAATCCTTCAGTGTAAAAATTAAAAGAATACGACACAGCTTTGCAATATGCTGTAGTTCACATGGAAGTGACATGAGCATGTGGAACTGAGGCAACATGTGAGAAAATATCATGTGTTGGGTATACAGTAGCGTTTGCTTTAAATAATCTAAACCTCAGGACTAGAATGGTTTGGTGAACTAAAAATAAATTCTAAGAACTTTACGCCCTCTGTCATTAATGTGACGCTGGCCTTTGCCTTTTATTGTCTGGCCACAGCTTATATGAAAAAGCTGGTGATCAAGAGAGCTATATCAAAAAGGCAACATCAATCGTGATGCTGGTTAGCAAGGTTGTGCCTGGGGCAGCACTGGCCCTGAAGATTGGCAGCTGCTCATGGGACAGACAGTGAATCCCTCTTGCTGAGTGCTCTGTACATTTACACCATAATCACCTTCTGGTAAGGGCTGTAAGAACATTCACAGTCACTAGAGATTGTTTTGAGTAATTCTTCATTTTCACATTCTTTCAAAATTACACAAGTGAATTAAATGAACAGCTGTAGGATAAGAAGCAGTAGTTTCACTGAAATTGCACCACCTTCTGATCCACACTGAATCAGGCCTCAAATTATGTATTGAAAGTCTGATACTCACAAGTGCTCCAAATGTGCTTGGAGGGAGGACCAAGAAACCCTCAGGTCTCACTCCCCTCATTCACTGAGTGCTGCAGGTGATCTGGGGGCAGGCTCAGGTGTGGTACTTCCCCTCTGTATCACCACTAATGCTCCCAATCCATGTGTGATCAGATTTAGAGCTGGAATATGTTTAGTTTGTCAGTTAGGTTTTGGGATGGAGGCTGTCCTTCCTAGACTTGAACTTGAGCACTACTCAACTTCATGAACTGTTCTGTGAGATTCCTCAAAACTGGGATTGTAGAAAGTTCTTCAAAATGTCTTGTCTAGTTCTATTTCCATTATTCTGAGTTATGTCAAAACTGGATTCAGAAAACAGGTTCTTTTCTCATTTTGAATTCAATCTATGAGTTTAAGAAGTTTCTACAAAATCCCCCTAAGAAGGAGATGGTCAGATTTCTCTTCGGGTTTTCCTTTGATTTTAGAAAATGGATCAGCCTGGAAAATGCACACCTATGTTTTGCCCTCCACCACAGGACTCACATTCTAATTCCATGTAAGTCTATAGATCATTTGCCAAGGATATTTCTTGCCCAATTCCAGATATTTGGGCACATCTTGATCTCATGTTGTACTCTGGGTCTAATCACAGAACAGCAGCAGGGGAATCCTTGTATTATGGGCTCTACAACCAAAAGAAACAAATACAGTTAAAACAATGAAATAAGTTCTGTACCAGTTGCTGGCCAGATGGTATTGGGAATTGTTATAACCTATCAGCAAAACAGAGGAAGGAAGTGTTTTAAAGCAAGATTATATTATTTTCCTTAAGTTCTTATTATGAAATCTTCCTGAGGTGAACTTTCAAAACTCGAAAACCCTTCCAGAGGGAATGAATGGAACAGGGCAAACCGGAGACTTGCTGGGGAGTAGTTAAATACAAGGGAGAAGAATAGTATGCCAGCGAAATAAAAGAAGAATTCATTATCAAGCTTTCAGTTTGGGAAGACAAATGAAGAAAAATACAAGTAACAGAAAAAAAGAAAAAAAAGTACATAAAAATATATGGTGTTTCTGTCCTCTTAATAATTCCAGATTGGAAAGCACCCAGGGTCTTCCCTCCCACTGGAGGGAAATAAGCCTGAAAGCTGAGAAAGCAGATAAGGCCAGCAGTGACATATTCACTATATAGGGAGGCTGCAATATGTAGCAACTTACTGCCAGCAAAGTGCCTTGAGATCCTTAAGAAAAAATGCTGGGAAAAATGCATTTTCTTCTTGCTGTCATTTAAGAAACAAAATACATTTGAAAACCATGAGAAAAAATGTGTCTTAAATGAAAACAACCCCTGACCATTAAGTTCACTCCAGTCAAATAAAACACATCCTGTTTTTGTAACTTTTTTATACACAGCAGATCCTGGTCTGTATAGACTCTTTCCAGCCAAAGATTTGACCCGCAGTTGAATTTTTATTAGAAGCAGGGGAGGAGGTAATGGAAAATACACGGTGCTGCTGCTGCCCCAGTTAAGATAAAGGGTGAAATCTGAATTTGAGAAAATGCAGAAAATGGAGTAAGTCCATTGTACTGTATCTCAACTAAAGTTAGTTGGTACAAAGAGTTTGGAAATCCTCTGGCAGGGCAAACATAGCTACAGTATCAGTTAATTAAATGACACAAAATGCATCACCTAAAATACATCCTGGACTTTCCATACAGTCAAGAAAATGTGTCACACAAGCTGCACCAGCCTTTTCTTGATAATTTTGTTCTGAAACATCTGCAATGAGATAGAGAAGCACAGTCATGTTGTGTCCTGCATCAGTCACCCCCAGGTCTTTTCCATGGGAAGAAGGAATCATTGATCAACACCCTCCCCCCATACCCTTATTGTCCATAAAGAAATCTTTTTTACTTCTTGTCTAGATTTTGTGGGAGAGCTGGGAAAAGCCTGGTATGTGCAGAGGCTCCAGGCAAGCTGTAGATGAACAGGGCCACAGGTGTAATCTAACCACTGGTTTTGTGGGACTGCTTATCCAGAGTTCTGAGCGCTGCTCTACAGCCCGTCTCCTGCAAGAACTCAGCAGAGAGGATCCCTTCCTCTAGTACCCCCTTTGGGTGGGATGGATCTCACTTAAGCTTAGGTTAAGGTCACTGTGTCAACAGTGTATGTGCCTGTGTGTAAACCAGGTGTCAGGGCTCCCATTCTGGGGGCTGGAGGGCACAAGACAGCTCATTATACAACACTTAAGAGGTGACTGGATTGATGCCACCCTAAGCCCCACTGTCCAGACTTTCATTGATTACACTGGAAAATTGCTCCATAAGTCCTTGCTCAGGTGTGATCTCCAGTGAGTGAGGCTGGAGCCCTCTCAAGCTAACGAGCCCTGGTGCCTGCTGGCCGCGCCGGAGCTTCCGCAGCCACCTCACAGGTCAGCACCTACGTGCAGACACCTAAATTTAGGTGTCTTAATCTGCGTGCTGAGTCTAACCTTTACATTAGGTAAATGAATCTGCTTCCAGACGACTTGGTAGAAACACAGGTTTAAAATCCAGATTTGAATGACTTTGATGAAGTAAATGGAGAGAAGTGTTTGGAAAATATAATCTGAAGTGCACTGAGAACTGAATATAAACCAGTACAAGAACCAAACAGGAATCTGCTCTGTCTGTGTGGTATCAAGTCTTTAAATATACATTTACCTCCTACTCAGCTGTTCAGGTGCCAGAACAGGATCTGCATTTGTAGAAAAAGATCAGGCTTATTAGTCCTTTTCAGGATTATAAAGTTGTTATCTATTTTTGAGTAGAAAAAACACACTTTGTCATTGTTCATCCATACTGATAAGAAAGTGTTCACATTAAAGATTCTTAAAGAATCTTTAAACTGAAAGATTCTTGGTATTTCTGTTGCAAATAAGAATCAAGGATTTACTGATTTTTGTGTTTTCAGGTGGTAGCATTGTGTGTCCATATGTTAAACACTTGGCATTTATACAGAACACAAAACATCAGTCTATTTTTGCCAGAGATGGTCCATGTAACTGCATGTTTTCAATGCTTATTAAAGCATTGCCATGCAATGACAATGAGTGTCAGACAAATACCTTGCAATCAGGCAGCACTCCAAATCTGCTCCTGTGTTCACACTGGATATTGCTGATAATTATCCTCTTCCCAATCATATTATCATAGAAGACATAACTGGAAGGGACACTGAGATGGGCTCATCCATTCTCCTACCCTCAGCTGGATCAGCTACACCTAAAGTTTTTAAGTAAGTACACTTTTTAAAATTGTATTAAAATAATACCTTGTTCTTTATGGGTTTTGTTGCAGGATTGGACATTGCTTGATTTCCTTTTGGGGGATGGGAATTGGATCAAAGAAATAGGTCAAAAAAACCTCCACATTTTTTGGCATATTTGTAATCTTGGACAGAATGCAGCTACAAATTACCTGCATATACAAAGAAAGGAGACTGGGTTTTTTTGTTCCAGCTGTCATGTTTGGACATAACTGGAAAGGGAACAGTAGAACTTGAGGATATGGAGAGGAGAATTATTCTTCATCTAAAGCCTGCCTCTTCCTACAAAGAGTAATAAAGTCTTCTAATGATAATAACAGGTGTCCAAAAGCCAGAATCTATTTCTGAGTAATGTCAAGTCATGCAGGTCTAATAACAGGAACAGAACCAAATTACCCCTTGGATGCATGTTAGTCTTTTTTTACAAATGAGTGGAAGCTGTAGGTGTGCAGCTGAGCAGGATGTAGTTCAGAGCCTGCAACATTCCTCATAACTGACTCCCTTCCCATGGTGAATCAGTGTGAAGCTATAAAAAGAAAATGGGGATTCCTCGAGACAAATTCTAATCCCTGCTCGAGCAGATGGAAGCAACTGACAGAGAGCTCAGTGTGTTACAGGAGAACTCCCTCAGCACAGGTCAGATCCTGAGGTGGCCTAGAGCTGATATAGTGAAGAAACAAGGGGGCATCAAAACATCTCATCGATGCGGCTGTGAGAAGCCAGATCTCATTTAAAACCAGCAATGGAGTTGCTCCAGTTTAGCATGTGGATACCCACCTTTAGTTCCTAAACTTGAGATCTGGGACAATATTTTCAACATAATATTGCAAATGTCCCTCTGTGTACTCTGTGTTTTACTCCTTAAATCTGCTTTAAAAGGAAGTTCAGAAAAAATAAATTAACTATAGATGCTCTGGCTCACATCTGTACTGAGAGCAATCCCCATTTCTTGGGGAACCAGGTCTCAGATGGGGAAGAAGCAAGACATGAAAGTAGCTGCCAAGGCAGGAGTGACAGCCACCCCCAGAGCCACTCTGCAGTGCTGGCTCAACATTCACTCATGTTCACTGGTTGGTTGTTCCAGCCCCTGTGCTCAAAATCTCTTACATCAGCTTCATTCCACTCCTGGGACTGTTACTCCAACAATCCTCTTTTCAGTGTCTCTTCTTCTTTCTCTCTTCTTTCTGTTTTTATTCTCAAACTGGCTTTTACACGACCAAGGTACTACATAACCTACGTGCTTGCTCTCAAATTACAACCTGCACTTTACAAACACATTCAGCTGCTTTTCTCCAGCTCTGAGCTTTTTTGGAGCAGGGAGTACAGTGTCTTCTGGGGAGAGCCTTGTACTTTCTCAGCCTTAGGCACTGGTGTAATAAACATGATTTACCTTCCTAATGTCTCTGTAATTTCACTTCTATAGATTGGTCCAGATCTAGACAACTGATTAGTGCTAATGTGCACTGAAGAAAAGTAGTTGGTCTTCCAGTATCAAAAAGCTGTGCAATTATGTACCTCTGTAATTTTGGGAGCATTGGGGATCCAACATGCTGTCTGAATTCCTTGCTGTACTTCTGTGGCTCTGAGACTGCACAGATGATATTATCACAGAATCACAGAATTGGTTGGTTGGAAAGGACCTTAAAGATCATCTAGTTCCAACCCAGTTTGGATGGCACTGCATATCCCAAAGCTGAAAGTAGGTCTTCCTGAACTGTCATGAGTTGCCACTAGCGTCAAAGCTTGAGAATTGCTGTGCCAGGTCCAGCAAACCGGCAGATGGAAACCTGACGACAGTGAAATCCATAAGAACCCAGCCACCAGCTTCAAATAGAACTGGGATTCAGCTGTGTCTTGGGGTGCCTTGCAAAGTCAGAAACTCTTCCATCCTCAGCAATTCAAATGAAACATTGTGCCACTGTCAACAACCAAATCTGTCTGTTCATGGAAAACGTGAAGAACGTGAAAAACTTCACAGCCACAATTAATTCATATAATCATATTTCATTTGTCTCAGATGTCCAAATACATGCTGTTCATCTCCCTGAAGGTTTCCTGCTGGGAATAGTAGTGCCAGCTGAGGCTCCCAGGTTCCTAGAGCTGAACATGCCAAGCAAAAAAGGTACTCCTGAAACAAGAAGAAATGAAAAAAAAAATCTTAGAATCATAGAATATCCTGAGTTCAAAGGGACCCACAAGGATCACTGAAGTCCAAATTTAAATGAATTTACTACTTAGGAATGGTCTTCTTTTCCTTCCTCCAGAACTATACATATAAACACTGATGAAGGAGAAATGCAGGTGGCCATGTTTAAAAATAAGTGATAGATTAAACTACATTATTTCAAAGAGACCTAACCAAACCCTCGTATTTTGCATACTGTACAGATCTAATTGAACAAATCATGTACCCAAATTTAAGTAAATTAATGTCAGAGGGATTAAGCAGGATGTAAATGGAGGAAGCATTTGATTTCCTTGCCTCTGATGAGAAGAGAGGGGAAAATCAGCATGCACGTCTCTCCTGCTGTCTTGTGAAGCCCAAGCCCAAATTTCTCATACAAGTGGAATGAAAAACTGAAAATAAAGATAATCTAGTCAGTCAGCTGTTTAAAATAAATGAAACTCTAAACATTCACTAATGGGATTAGTTCATTGAAATAGTCATTGATAATTGGTAAGTCCGTTGCCATGTTAAGAACCTTTCCAGTACTAATTGGTTCAGCTCTCAATAAAACAGATGGATAATGATGAAAATCTCTAGTTCACTGTAGTGTTGCTGTTGTGCAGGAGGCTGTTCATGAAAACAACGTAATTTTAAATGTAGGCGTTTAACATGATCGTGAAGGTTATTTTAGCCTGGTTTCCTGTGGAAATACGATCAGACTGTCTGTCTCCTGCTACATTTACCAGCAGGCTGGGGTTCTCAGTGATCTTAAGTATCCACCTCTCCTAAGAACACCGATGGCTGGACAGAGACTGGAGACACAAATTACCACCTCCAATTAGAGAAGAGCCACAGAGTTCACTGGGCACTGCTTTGTCTGTGCCAAGACTGCCAAAAGCCTGCACTCTTCCCACGACAGCACATCTGCTCGGGGAATGGTCAAGAGGACTGAAGGAACGGAGGCAAAGCAGGAAGGCAGGCGACACGGAGTGTTAGGGATTTTTATCCAATCAACTCGGGTTCATTCTTCAACTACAGGACTAGTAAACACTGTTGACAGCTAATTTTAATTCTGCCATGTACTGTCACAGTAACCTGAAGTTCCCCATGTATGTAAATCCTCTCTCCCAGTGTGTCTGTGTGGCACAAACACAAACACCCCGTGTCTCAGCTCTCTTCCACAGCCCATGGCTCCTGGCTGGGTGAGAGCAGGGCTGGCTCTGAGCGCTGTGTATCGATTGGCACACGCGTGCCCATGGATTGGTCAGGAGGTCACACCAGAGAGAGCATCACTGAGCCCGTGCTGCAGCCTCTTCCTCAGGGCAAGCACTCATTTCTGTCTTTCTGTTCTGCTCAGCAGTAATTTTCCTGTAACTTTTAACATCTCTTCCAATCTCCTTGACAGATCCAGGGGACTGGCAGACATAATTTCCTGCAGCTTTTTCTTTTTCCTTCCAAACTAAAATAATTCTTTATTATAAAAATGCCCCTTTCAATTTGTGCGTTAGTATTTCCTAAACACAGAATAATTTTCTTTGCTTATTATGTATTACTGCTTCCTCTGCTTGGAAACAGGAACCACGAGCACTTTGACACAGAGAGTTACAGGATGTTTCTCCACGATACAAGACAGCTGTGTTGGATCAGGCCATCGCCCCTTCCTTTGTGCCAACACACCGTGAATTTAACATGTGTGGCCTTGATAAGATGAAAGTGTGTGGTGAGAGTATCGGGGCCAGCTGGATGGTCTGAGCTCAACCTGCTGCCTGGCATTTCCTTCCATAAAGAAAATGCACATGAGCAGTTGGCAGCTTTCTTGGTGACTCGTTGTCCTGCCTCCTGGCTGCCACGTCTGACACAGCACAGGGGAGACAAGATGTAAGATAAGGTAAAATATACACCATTAAGATATGTAAGTCACCACCAACACAGTAATGAGCAGTGTTCTGTGCCAAGCCCCTTGCAAGAAATGTTGCAAGGACACAAAAGCCTCATCCTCCTCCTCCTCCTCTTCCTCCTCCTCCTCTTCCTCTTGCACCAGTCTGGTGTGGACATGACTGGCTTCAACTTCTGACTGAGCTAATTTTTTCTGGGACTTTGTAAACTTTTCTTCCCAAGGTGGATGTTATTGTCTGTGTCATGCCTGTGCACCTCTGATGTTGGTGGTGCCAAGGAACAACTATTAGGATTCTGTCATTCTCGTGCTCATTTGTAAGATTCTGGTTTTCTTATTGGATAAAAATCCAGTTTAATTGGAAAATGAGCATTTTCCCTGGTTCTAATATGATGGTTGCAATGAGATTAAAAGGATTGAAAGAAAATGAAACGAGCTGAAAATTGGCCAAGGGGCAGGAAACAGGTGAACCGGAAGAGTCCAGAAAATTCAGTGTATTTTGCTATAGTAAAGTAGTAACTGGCAGAGGCAGGGACAAGCTGGGTAGAGGGTGCAATTTTGTGGTGAGAACTGTCATTTGCAGAAGGGGCTTGGAGCAAAGCCAGGCCACAACAGCGGCTGTTCCCAAGTATGGACAACTTTGGGCAAACTTTTGCTCTTGGCCCCAAACAGCAGATATAAGTTACCTCACCATTCGCAGCAATGATTTTGTCTGTAACCACAGCAGAGAGACACTGACATCTGGAAGGGCATCCTAAGATGCAGTTAGAGAATCATCAGGCTGAGAAGATTCTGGTACTCCCTCCTTCCAATGAGGTCCCTGGGCTGAGGTCAGTATCTATCTATACCTTTCATGTGGGTGAGGGGAAAGTTCACATCCCCCGCAAGAGGCATCGGACCAGTTTGCCTTGGTTCCCTATGGAGATCATTTGGGCTGGGACAGAGTTGGTTTTCTTCACAGCACCCTGCATGGGGCTGGTTTGGATTTGTATTGGAATCAGTGTTGATAGATCAGGGATGTTTTTGTTATTGCTGGGCAGGGCTTACACACAGTTAAGGCCTTTCATGCTCCTTGCCCCACCCCACCAGTGAGAAGTCTGGGGGTGCACAAGGAGTTGGGAGGGGACACAGCCAGGACAGCTGACCCAACTGACCCCAGAGATATCCCAGACCATACAGGGTCATGATCAGCACGTAAATCTGGGGGAAGGAAGGGGGGGACATTTTGAGTGATGGCTTTTGTCTTCCCAAGTCACTGTTACATTTAACAGAGCCCTGCTGTCCTGGGGATGGCTGAACACCCCATTGCCCGTGGGAAGTAGGGAATTAACTCCTTGTTTGGCTCTGCCTGTGTGCACCATTTTTCCTTTACCAAATGAACTATGTCAACCCATGAGTTTCCTCACTTTACTCTTCTGACTCTCTCCCTGATCCTGTTGGGGGAAGTGAGTGAGTGGGGCTGAGTTGCCAGCTGGGGTTAAACCCCGACACTGGGGCAATGAATGGAGAGCAGGAGGAGCCTGGAGAGGCACCGGGAGCAGCAGCTAAATTAGATACTGACCAGCCCTGCGGGGGAGACTGTGTCTCTATTGATTGCGTTGGGAGCCTTGCAGGATTAAGTATCTAAACTGGGAATCTAAGGTTAGATCCTCTGAGGGAAGGAATGAATATCACCTTTTTTCCAAGCCTGTTATAGTCTCACATATTTTATAATTCTGGTCATTGTTCATATCTTAAGAATCTCACATACAAAAAAATTTAATGTTAACACCAGGGAAATAGAAATCACTTTAAAAGTGAGGACAATGCAAGATAAAAGATGAGTGTGGGGAGGATACGAGAAAGACAGCAAATAAAGAGGAGCAGGAATGGGTGTAGTGACAAAAGGGCTTTGGTCAATCACCTCGTTCACAAGCAGAAGGGAAAATAAACAGCACCGATTACACGGAGCAGTGCTGCCACACAGTGTCTGGGAAATGGCTCTGAGCAGTAACTGCAAAACATTGCAGCAGAAGTGACACTGGGAGCTTTCTGTTTAATGTCAAGAGCAAACAGGACACTGGATTGTTTGCTGAAGGAATGCTAAACGTAAAGGCAGGAGGCAGCAGTACTTCCAGATAAGGACCTGATCTGGGCCTGACTGGCAGGTGATTAGCCTGGTTCACAGGCTGCTGCAAATTCTCAATAGCAGTCATGGAGTTAAAACTGGATTCAAATCCTTTCTCTTAGCAGAATAATCAATATTTTTTTTTAAATGTAACCTTCTCTTAAAGTACACACTAAAAATTTTGATAGTCTCCTATACATTAATCCTGTAACTGATTTTTAATTACTACTTCAAGTAATTAGAGTCTCTATAAAGAGAAGGCTTATATATTTATATATCTTACCTTTCTCTGAGTTTTCAAAGAAAAAAACCTCAGGGCTAGGACTCAAAGGAGGTTTGGTAGCAAAGTCATGGGAATTCCATGTGTGGACAGAGTACAGAGGCTTCATGCCCTTAGAAAATTGCCTATTGTCCTGAAGTTTCTTTGCTATTTCTATCTTAATAGCAATACAGAAAACATAAATTGTCTAAGGACACAGAAAAAATGTTAGACAGACAGCACCCATCCTGTGGTGCTGGAACTCAGCTCAGAATCCTGGCTAAATGGGAACAAAAATGCAAAATCTTTTTTCATCTTTTCTTTAGTCAGTCCTGGAGGGTTCCACATCAGAGAAACCATGATGCACTCGGCTATCTCTTTGCTAGCAGAATTTACAAAGCAGGGAAATAAATTATTTTCCTTGGCCTGGGTGCAAGAACAGGACCCTGCTCTCCCTGTTGTCCTGGAACTACTACACACCTGACCAGAATTAAGCAGTCTTTGAGTTCTAAAGGTGCCAAACCCCCCTGGCTCCCTGTGGGATTTGAATGCCTTCATCGGTGTTGAAAATCAGGTCACAAGATCCTCTGGGAATGCCAACGTTTGACAAGAGATAATTTGCATGAAACTCTGCTAGGGATATGTCTGCCTCATGTTCCACAAAATAGTCCCAAGTTTTCATCATAGCATTCCAATTAATAGAAATGTCTTTATGGATATATTTACTGATTTACATACATGTATGTGGATGTGTTTTCCATTTCAGCTGCATCCCAACAAGGTCTGCCTTTGCCCTGGGTTGACCTGCTATTTATAGCAGCAGGTGCTCCTGGAAGATGCATATCCCATCTGGGCTTGCTGAAAGCCAAGGAAATAAAGACCCAAATAAATACCTGTGCTTCATAAAGGAAGGGATCCTGTATCTTTATTGCCCATGCATGGTATCTAATAACATCACAATGGAGAGCATAGAGGGCTTTACAGCACCTAATCACACTTGAATCTCAAAACATCTTTTCCTGCACAGTGTGATACCCTGATAGTTTCTAGAACGATCTAAGGATGAAATTGCGTCATGTTCTTTGTCATTTCCCTTTTTATATTTTATGAGGATCAATACAGCTAAAGGTTAGAAAAGCCCTGTCTGGTACTTGCAATCCTGGCTTCTGGCTGTCTCCAGTTGAAAGTGTGAGCTCAGCCATAACCACAATGCTGCTGGCAAATGCTATAAAAAGGAAATCTGCCTGAAATCGGAAAGTTTTTTCGGTACTTTTTCAGAGAAGGCAGCAGCAGGTCTGCTAAATGCATTGGGGAAGCTGCAGCCAAAAAACAATCTGTAATGGGGGTGGGTGTGAAAGGAAACATGAGGTTGTCAATCAAAGTTAAAAAGAACTGAATTTCCAGGGAGCTGGAAACACTATATAAAAAATAAGCTTTTTGGAGAAGACCACAAAAAAATTCTTTCCTTGGAGATGGACAGAAAAAGGACAAGCAGATGGAGAAGGAGAAGGAACTGGAAGAAAAATAATCAAGTTGTATTCACAAGTTTGAAAGACGTCAGTGGTCAGAGTTTCAGGGGATTGGGAACTCCTCCCAGAGCAAGCACACAAGTTGTGTTCTTGGTGTGCTGGCCTTTGCCACACCAAGCAGGGACTTTGAAAACTACTGAGATCTATATAAGATGATCTCATTTGCTTCTAAATGTTTCTTTTTTTCCTTGCTACAGATTCCTACCACTTACTGAGTTTTGGAAGAATTTTTCAGTGAATTGACCATGAGGTACAAATAACCATGAGAAAAAGAAAATGGTCAGATGGGGAAAGCCCAGAGCAGAATTAGCTCTCAGGTCTGACAGTGACCTTCAACACTGAAAAATGTACATAAATGTACATAAATCCACTGTTGCTCTTACAGCAGAGCCACAAAGCCCAGGGATCTAAGGGGTCATTGTGTTAGACAACATAAAATTAGTAAACAAAAAGTGCATTCCCACACTAAGCTGTTACTATCTGTGTAAGTAAATATATTATTAATCACAAAACTCAAGTGGTTCTTTCATGATGCTGATGATCACAACTGAGAAGCCTCAATTGTCACTACAGTCAAAAAAGCTGTAGGAGTTCAACAAACACTGATGAAAACTGGAGACACATCTGGGAACCTACAAGTACTTTGTGACAACTCACAAGAACAGGGGGATCAGGAAGCAGGAGCACAGATCTACATTTACAAGAGCGTATGCTGGACGTAAATCTATTCCACTTTAGGGTACCTCTATCTTGTGGAACAAGGCTGCTTGGTCTTTGGGCTTCTGAGCATCTCCTGGCAGATGAGGTTGTTCAGCAGCTGCCTCATCCACATGGCTGCCCCTCTTTTAGCTTGATTTTTGGAACACAGGTGACCAGACGCATAAGCAATAATCAAGACGAGCTGTGAATGCACCTTTATGTCCCTAAAATAATCTGAATTTTAAAATCACATTTTAAGTTTAAAATCACCAAATCACCCCCTAAAATCACATTTGCCTTTTTTTTTCTTCTTGAATGCATCATATGGACCACAGACTGACTCTGCAGAACCAATAAGAACACAGAAGGCCTTTCCCATAACAATTTCCAGGTTATGAGCTCCCAGTGAATAACCAATTTACTAGTTCCCAAGTATATGACTCCAAGCCCTGTAGAACTGAATTTCATCTCATGCCAGTTACTCTCAGCCTCAAAGTGATGTCATTTTCTCTGCATGACACTGCTGTCCTGTCATGATAGATCCCACCCAGTGCCACTGACAAGTTCGCTCAGCACAGTCCTAATCTCCATCATATGGTCATAGATTAAAATTCTTGGTGGAATCTGAAGAAATTATCACAAAAGTCAACATTTCCGAGTGCTCTCCAACACCCCAGCTACTCATTAATGATACCACTGCCCACCCAGGCCTTCCAGCGCAGGAGCCAGGTCTGAGAGCGGGACCGAGGGAGGCTGTGTGTGGGTGGTCTGTACCAGGAATAGAGCATCCAGCAGCACCAGGGAAGGGATTCTTCCCCTGTACTGGGCACTGCTGAGGCCACACCTCGAGTGCTGTGTCCAGTTCTGGCCCCTCAGTTCAGGAAGGACACTGAGGTGCTGGAGCGTGTCCAGAGAAGGGAAATGGAGCTGGGGAAGGGTTTGGAGCACAAGTCTGTTGAGGAGCAGCTGAGGAAACTGGGGGGGCTCTGCCTGGAGACAAGGAGGCTCAGGGGGGACCTTATCACTCTCTACAACTCCCTGACAGGAGGGTGCAGCCGGGTGGGGGTCAGGTTCATCTCCCAGGCAACCAGCGACAGAGAGGACATGGTCTTAAGCTGTGACAGGTTTGGTTTGCACATTGGGAAGAACTTCTTCACAGAAAGCGTGATTAGACATTGCAGTGGGCTGCCCGGGGAGGTGGTGGAATCACTGTCCCTGGAGGTATTTAAGGAAAGTCTGGACGTGGCACTCAGTGCCATGGTCTGGTTGACAAACTGGTGGTCGGTCATAAGTTAGACTCGATGATCTCAGCGGTCTTTTCCAACCAAATCGCTTCTGTGCGCCGGCGGCACCGCCGACTCAGACTCAGGCCCAGGCCGCGCTGCCAGCCCCGGTGCCGCGGAGCTCCGCCCGCCCGGCCCGCTCCGCCCCTGCCCGGTGCCGCCCGACCCCGCAGCGATGGCGGCCCGGCTGTGCCGGCTGCGGAGGCTCCTCACGGCCGCCTTCAGCAGCGCCGCGGCCGCGGGAGCCGGGCAGGCCCCGCCGGCTGAGCCGCTGACGGAGCTGCGGCAGGCGGGGGGCGTGCGGTGAGCGGGGGCGCCGGGGGCTCCGGGACGCGGCCGCGTTCGGAGCTCGGTGACCGTAACCCCGCTGTGTTTCACGGGTTTTGCAGCACCATCGTCCTGAACAACCCGCGGCGGCGGAACGCGCTGTCGCTGCCCATGCTGCAGAGCCTGCGGCGGGACCTGCTGCACGACGTCAAGAGCCGGGAGCTCCGCGTCATCGTCATCGCGGGTACCGCGGCACCCGGCCGGGCGGGCAAGGGGCACACACCGGGGAACGCGGAGCTGACAGCCCAGCCTCGCTGGGAATTACAGGGGACGGGGCGGAAAGGGAGCTGCGTGTTTCCCTCATACTCCCGTGGTCTGCTGGGGCTGCCGGCACCCGGCAGACCTCCCTGTCACGCTGTTCCTGTATGCTCACCCCACCTTCCCCCCTCCTGCACTTAATCCCTCATTCCTAACACAGCATTAGCGACTGACTTGGGGTTTGTTATGCTTTTGATTTTGGCCGACATGTCTAAGTATTAACACGTTTCAAAATGTCAGCATTTCAGTCGGCCTGTGAGGGTGTTTACACTCGGTGAGTTGCTTCCTTTTGTAAAAACAACCGGCAGTTTAGGGTTAGGGTTGATTTGTTTAAGACTCTATGTAAAGAATACTTTAAACAGAACAAAAGTCAAACAAAAGTTCTAAAAGTTAGCAAAGTAAAGCATTAGCATTCCCAGAAAGCGGTTTTGTGCAGGAACGGGCAGAGCTAGGATGACATTTGTTGCCTTCGTTGACAGGTATAGACTGTAGTAAAAAGCAGGGTTTCCACCAGTCGGGTGCTCTGTTTCCCTACTCGGAGCCAGGATCAGCCTCCTTATCGTTGCCAGCGGTTTGTCAGAACTATTTTTAAAACACTCCAGTGAAGGAGAGACCGTAATATCAATACCACAGACACCCATAACCCAGGGATGTAAAACAGCCTCTCTCAGAGCCTGTTAGTTTCCTTCAGTTTATGTATTAACCTGGAGAGTTCTTAAAGATAATGAAACCTGAGCTGTACTTAAGCCATCTTTTTTTCCTCTGCTATTTTAAGATAACCTTTCTCTGCCTCCCTCCCAAACATCTCAGAGAAATTGGTTTATTAATTTAGGATGATGCTGTTTCCTATACATAGGGGAAAACTCTGTGTTAGGGCACACACACAAGAGTGGAAGTGAGCTGATTTCAGAGGGGTGAGTTTAAATATACGTATTCCTCATTTCAAACAGCAGTGACAAATTTTGTGAAACACTGAAGGTTCTTTGGGAAGATAGTGCTCTGGGAGTTTGTGAGCACAATTGTGTTTGTTTTTTTAGAAATTGCATGTTCTTGTTTATTTCTAATTCCCCTGCTGAATAAAGTGCAAAAGAAGAAATTTCAAGAAAATAAAAGATTTCTCAGTGAACACTTTGGGCCTTTAACACAGACTTTGCTTTGGATTCTTCAGTGAGGTTCAAATGCAGATGTAGTTAATCTCCAGATATATATTGCCAACCCCATGAGCTGACTGATGTTAATTGTGTGGTTATTTCTGGTGTCTCAATAATCTGATCCATAAGAAATAAATCCATAGATGAGGTTTGGTCTGCATAGGTGTAGCTGGAAATATCACATCCGTACAAATATCTGAGAAGTTCTGAAGGATTGAAAAGCATCACATTGGTTCATTCTAATGGCAGCTATTCTCAGGACAAAGGAAAACTGTTGTAAAGATTGTGTACCTGTATAGAGTGTTCTGATCTTAGCAAATCCAAAGCTTAGTTCCACAGAAACTTCCTCTTTTGCTGCCCAAACCCTGGACATGCTTTTGGGGGTTCTCTAGAAGACAGTTTAGCAGTGGAGAAAACACCCCAGCAACCCTTCTCGTTGTCCTGTAGCAGAATAGCCTTTTTTCTTTCTTTTTCCATTGTGACCTTCAATGCCGTGACAAAAAAAATATTGAAGCTTATTTAGCAAAAGTTAATAATTAATTTTGGGTACAATAAATAGGGCCTAAGAGTATGTATCAGTCTGAGAGCAGAGCCCTCCAACCTTGCTCCAGCTGATAAGTTTGCATTGTAGCGAGGAGGTGTTTTGAACATCCTTACACAAAACTGGGCTCAGAGGTGTGAAGTGCATGATTTCTAACTGAGTTAAGTGGAATGGAAGTAAAATGAGACCTTGAAAAGTGATAATGGGTGTTACTGTGCTTAAGTGTTGCATTGCAGCAATTTAAAGTTACCACAAAACCCAGAAGGCAATCTTTTGGAATTTTGTTCAAAACTCCCTCCCCAAACTCGTTTTTGAACATTGACATGTCATTGACATCCCTTTAGCGGGGACGTTGATATGCTGCTACCCCTGGTTTCTTCATTAATCCAGACTGACTTTTCCTGAAATTCTTTGCAGCTGAAGGACCTGTATTTTGTTCCGGCCATGATTTAAAGGAACTGTCAAGTGAAGATGATGTGAAGCATCATTCCCAAGTATTTGAATTATGTGCAGAGGTAAGCAGTTCTTCTTGAGTGCCTCTGCCTTTGCATGGTGTTAAGAGCAAGCATTGGTTTAAGGAGGGACAGCATTAGTCATCTGCTTGCTAAAGCACAGACTATTCCTACAGATTCCTTCAGATTCCTTCAGATTCCTTGATTTTTGCTGCCCTGCTATTTTAGTGCCTGATCCTGGTGAAATTAATGTTTCCCCTGGATTTCTTTACATGTAAATAGAAGGGCTAGAACGTAAATGTGCATATCTCCAACAGTGTGGACAGTCAGGGTGTGTTCCTTAGTTGAGTTAGTGTTCCTTACAGCTGAGTATTTGGGCAATGTCTTTCCTAGAAGTCTAGGGATAACCACCTTCAAATCACTTGTGATCAAATGTTCCTTCCCAGCATTTAGTTAAAAGCTCAAGATCAGCCTATACATCAAGTAGACAATGTGAAAGTAAGATCTGATTCACTGGTTGTCCAAGTTCTTGTTAAAGACCCAGGTCAGCAAGGTGGGGAAGTTAAAGTGAACCCTGGAGCCTTTGTAGAGAATGGCAAAATCCCCTTTGATTGTGGTGGTGCTAGAATTTGACCCCTGATCCTGCTCAGTGTGACAACAGAAAGTCCTTTGAAACCTTTTGTTTTAGTTCCTCCAGTACTAATGATCTCTAAGACATTGTCAAGCCCATATTTAAGGAATGCTGTAAAAGCCATGGGTGAAAGCTACAGCTGAAGGGCCCTTCGTCATCCTTTCATCAGAAAGGAGGCAAGATCCAACAGTTCAGGGGTTTTTTGATAAATAGAGAGGAGGGTACTTTTGATGGCTTCCAAAACAGGATCGTGTCTTCCTGAATTTCCATACTGACCACTGTCTTTTGTGCATGCAGGTTATGACTTTAATCCAAAAACTTCCAGTGCCAGTGATTGCCAAAGTAAACGGCTTGGCTACAGCAGCTGGCTGCCAGCTCGTGGCAAGCTGTGACATTGCGGTGGCAAGTGAGAAATCTCAGTTTGCTACTCCTGGAGTAAACATTGGGCTGTTCTGCTCCACACCAGCTGTGGCCTTGGGCAGATCTCTTCCAAGGAAGG
Organism: Lycocorax pyrrhopterus obiensis; assembly: GCA_014706295.1. NCBI lineage: Eukaryota > Metazoa > Chordata > Aves > Passeriformes > Paradisaeidae > Lycocorax > Lycocorax pyrrhopterus. The sequence continues at coordinate 6,114,971 of JACSVZ010000015.1, forward strand.
TAGGCTTCCTTCCCAGATACTTTGTAATTTTGCAAGAAGTAGATTCCCTTGTTGGAAGTTTTGGTTCCATTGCCTGAACTTTATTTTCCTGCAGTACAACATTCAAAATACTTTATTTCAAAAGGCATCTCCATAACTCTTTGGACTGGGAAAAATAATAAAGGGTGAACTCTGTTTAGGAAAGGCAGCTTCCTACTGATGTGACTCCAAGCAGCACGAGCTCGTCCCAGCTGCTCACCAGCTCAGCAATCCCCTTCCTTTCCAACAGACAGCTCAGGGCTTTAGCCAATGGTGTTCTCCCCTGAGGAGGAAACCCCTGCAAGTTCAGGATAACAATCCCACTGAGGCATCAATTCTTGCCAGGCAGTGACATTTCACTGCCAGCAGGATCTGCCTGGCTGTAGATCAAGATGCTTTAAATAGCACCTAAAACCCTCCTATACTGTCTTCCTGTTTTACGTCCTACTGATTGTGGCTGCACATCTCTATGTACATAAAAAATAGTACAATCTGTAAAGCTTCCATAACTGAGAATAGAAATTTTAAGTTCTGATCCAGTTGAATTCATGCAGACAGACGGTCCAAGCCCAGCAGGGCTCTGCTGAGATGCAGTGACTGAACTGCATCCCCTTGCTGCATAAGAACTTCAGCTTGAAATTCCCATCTGCAGGGACATCCTGTTCAAATAGAGCCCATGGGAGATTTTTCCAAGTCTGCTCTTGTGTGCAGTTGTAGCTGCTTCTGAATTAGTATTTCTGGGCTGTAGGATTACCTTTTTAAAATGTGTGGGATATACTTTTCTCTGTTCCACTTTTCAAAGCAGTAAGAACATTCCCTACAGTTCCCAGGATTGATGATTTTTACCTTTTAACAAAAGAAGTGTTGCCGTTGTTTGTAGCTACCAGAGCAAAGATGCTAATGAGGATAATCAGCTCTTATGATTCAAGCATTGGTCAATTGCATCATGAGTCTTGGAAAACCATCTTTATTGATACATAACATTGAATAGTCACTGAGTATTTGGGGGATTTTTTAGTTTCAAACCTCAAGCACCAGATGCTGAAAGCAGCAGGAGACTGAAATAATGTGGCTATAAAAAGTCCATATTTAAAACCACTCATACTAAACTTAAAACTAGGACAGGTGTTTTCAAAAACTGCACATATGCCCAGCTTAGAATACCAAGTTCAGTCATTTGACATTGTAGATGATCCACCTCTCTTAATTCGTACTGCAATCACTAGAGATTGTGGGCTTTTGAAGAGAAACCCAGAGGTGTCAGCCTAGGACAGCTGGAATCAGCAGGCAGGCTTGAAGAGACCAGCTTTAGACCTAGTCCTCTTTGCTGAGACCTCTTAACAGGTACTTGGCAGTTTAAAAGACCAAAAGATTTAAATCATTTGTGAAAAGATCACTGTGAAAAGTGTACTTGAAGGAGGAGGCTGAAATTCCCCAAGCAAAGCAAAGCACTAAGGCAGTTAGGTTGACTTAATACAGTGTTTTTCCTTGTTCAGGTGGCACTGGAGATGCTTTTCACGGGTGAACCTCTCTCTGCCCAAGAAGCATTAATGCACGGGCTCGTCAGCAAGGTGGTACCAGAAGACAAGCTGGAAGAGGAGACCATGAAAATCTCTCAGAAGATATGTGAAAGCAGCAAATCCGTCCTGGCCTTGGGGAAAGCCACCTTCTACAGACAGATAACCCAGGACCTCGACACTGCCTACAAAATGACTACTAAGGTCATGGTAGATAATTTGACTTTGAGAGATGGGCAGGAAGGTATCGAAGCCTTTGTTCAGAAGCGTAAGCCTGTCTGGTCACACTCTCAGGAGAAGAAATGAGCCCTGTCTCTAAACAAACCTTACCTGTGCTTTATGATTCTTCACGCAGTTGCCTTTGGGAACCATATTTTTGTTCTTACTGAAAGTTAAATTTCTCTTCTTACATATGCCAGACACAATAAATTTACTCTAAGTATGTAATAAATGTTAAGAAAAATCAAAGATAATGGGTTTTCTGAGCAGTGAATTTAATCTGTGGTTTTAGAAGTAACTGTGCTGCAAAAATTAGTTTAAGGTGTCTCAGGTTGCATAGGGAGTCACAGGGACTGAGAGAGAGCTCAGATCACCCTGTTCAGAACCTCCCCCCCATAGTTCTGGATGAGAATTGCTATTTATTGTTACTAATAGAGAATTGAAGGGCTTGGACACATTCCAGAGATGATGGTAGTACATATCATAATGGATGTGTTAGTTGGGAAGTCCATCCTTGTGCTCAAATCTGGGCTTTTACTAGAACTGGAGCAGTTCAGCCATGGATTTACAGACTTGACAACCTCCAACAAAAGGGATTCAGCTGTTCCCCTGGGTAATCAGTTACAACCCTCCAGGTTAATTTTTTATTAATGTCCAATCTGAGCCTTGAAGCAGCATTTTCTGGCCATTACCCCTTGTTACGTTGTTTGGCATTATTGAGAAAGTTTAGCTCCATTATCTCTAACTCTATTCAAGCAGTCACAGGCTACACTTCAACCATACTTAGACTCCTCTGTGCTAGACTGAACAGGTCCTGCTTCCTCCACCCTCCCTGTCGGTCATGTTCTCTGGGTAACCAGTTTGACACCCTGTCGGTCATGTTCTCTGGGTAACCAGTTTGGCACCCCTCCAGTGGACCACTTCCAGTTTCTCCACATCCCTTTTGTACTGGTTGTGCCAAACCTGGACTGTACCCTAAATATGGCCTCACCAGAGCTGAGCAGAGAAGAGCAAAATAGCCCTCCATGTGCTAATCTGTGAGTAGTGCTCAGTGTGTGTTTGGTCTGCTCTGTGACCAGAGTGCAGTGCTGGTTTGGATTCAGCCAGGCATCCTCTGTGAGCCCATTTCCAGCAGGAATGTGCCCTGCCAGTCCACTCCTCACTGTACTGGTATCCTGTACTGGTTATTCTTCCCAGGTGAAGAAACTTGCATTTCTCCTTAGATCGTGGTTGGTCTGGATTGAAGCCAGGCCATTTGGGGTGTCAGCCATTGCCCCAGTTTTGCAGAATCTGCAGATTTGCTGAAGATGTGTTATTGATGACAGTACTGGATGAAAGGAGCCTTGGTACCAATCCATGGTGATCAACATGGGATGACCTCCCAGCAAACAGCACATTTTTTCTGAAGTTCCACATAGCCAAATCATGAGGGCTCATCCATCTCATCCTTAAATAGACACCTAAGCCAGATCACGTGAATCACAGTATGGATGGGCCTTTTTTCTTTGTTGACAGTAGAAGCAGCCTACAGTGCTTGATGCAGACTCAGATGTCTTAAGTTAGATCAAATTAATCTTACCTATGGCTACTAAAACTCCAAATGTGGAAGTGTCATTTATACATGACATACAGCCCCACAAAGCAAGTCCCTTTTCCATCTACAGGGTCAAAAGAACAAAATTTTCATTTCTGCTGCAAATTTTAATTTTAAGAATGGAAACTTAAACTTTAATTCAGCATTAAACTGTTTCCATAGAAATGTGAAAAATGTGCATCCTTGGCACTAGTTGTTTTAAAAATATAAACTTTTATTGTCACCACCAGGAAAGAGGGGTAAGTTTTTTGCAAACTCACATAGTTTATATAGGTTAGAAACTGTTCTGAGCAATTAAGAGATGGAAGAGTTAAATCTGAAGCCCAGTAACCTTCATCGTGTCCTTTCCAATGCAGTAAGATGCTGCACTTAGACTCTGTTCCCACACGCTGCTCTAAAAGCATTAGGAAAGAGTAAATTGTTTTTAAAAATATTTATATTTAATGGCTATCTTGCAACTACTCAGCAAATCTCAACTGGCTCTTTTGTTCCAGGCTTTTAGAAGTAAGTACATTATCTGATTTTTGCAGAACAGTGCCCTTTCCAGCTAACTGCAGTAATAAAATGGTTTCACTGGCCATCTAAAAGCATGAGTGACAGTTTAGATGAGCACATTCTTTCAGCTATTTAGAAATTCTTCTGCAGTTGATTGCCATCTACACAAGATAGGGTTTGGCATTATTATTAACTCCATTCAGATCCTGAAGAGAAAAAATATTTTTGTTTTAACTCAGTTTTCACAGTATTTGTACTATTTCATGCAATAAAGTAATTGTGTAATTATAGAATCATAGGGTTATCCTAGAATGGTTTGGGTTGAAAGGGACCCTAAAGACCATCTAATTCCAGCCCCATGGCAGAGACATCTTCCAGTAGACCAGGTTGCTCAGAGCCCCATCCAGCCTGGCCTTGAACACTTCCAGGGATGGGGCAGCCACAGCTTCTCTAGGCAACTTGTGCCAGTGCCTCACCATCCTCAAATTAAAGAATTTCTTCCTAACATCCAATCTAAACCTACCCTCTTTCAGTTTCAAACCACTCTGCCTTGTCCTGTCACTAGTGCTTTTGTAATTAGCAATCATCAGTTCTAAAAATGTTGGCATCCCCAGGAACATTTCCCTCTTGCTTGAACCACTAGACAGAAAAGGTTCAGAAGGTTTTATAACTTTCTCACACTGGCCTCTGAAGACTGACAAAACAACTTAATTTTTCATTTCTGACTTGCATGCGCTTTTTATTTTTGCCCACATCTGCCATTATTGTTTCATTTAATGGATTTACAGGCTATTCCTGGGAAACAGAGCAGTTCCAGAATTGTTAATTAAGTACTACAGCCAAGAAACAGCAAACCAAATGATAGATTGGGAGCCTTACCACCATGGTTATCTGCTGCCTGAGGGAAGAGTTTGTCCCAAAATAGCAAGGAGCCTATCCCTTGTGACCCCCTCCATTTTTATTAAAGAATCTCTCTGCAGCAGTCTGCCAGGTAATTAGCCTAGTTTCAAGTCATCCTAACAGCATGTGGCTCTGGAAACTAAGTACAAATCCATCTGCATGCAGCCTCTAGGATGCAGCTTATCCTTAGAAATGACCAACATTTTCTATACATATATACAGGAACAGATGGAATGGAAACCAGTCATGATATGCAAGCAAGGAATTGCCAGTTTGAATGGAATAAAAGGGACTGCCTCAGAGTCCATGGAGGCCTTAGAGGAATGGCTTTGAGCCTGTACCTGGAAATTTTAGAAAAAATATATAAGCAAAATCTAGAGGATATGATCATATCACTTGTGATACAGCTTCAGGCTCCCCTCATGAACAGGGCAAATGAAAAGCCAGGGAGCAGTGACAAATAACACATGGCACAAGGTTATTCCTAATTCATGGACCAGGCAATGACCTGCCTCACCACATCACTTGGGGAATATGTACTGAAGATAGAGTTAAACAGAAGATTTGGGTAATGGGCAAGGTATTTATACCCTCTCTGCTCCACAGAGCCCAAGAACAGTTTATATAAGCTTTTATATAAACTTCATGCAGTTTCCTTGAGGCCACCCAACCCAGAATTCAGCAGCCTGGGTAAGAATTAGTTTTGGGTTGGTTTGAAGTAATCTCCTGTAGCTGTGGAGGAGAGAGCTTGAAAATACGTCCTACAAAGGCCCAAAAAGCTGGACGTAGTTAACATTAAAAATACATGACTACCTCATTGGCAGGAGTCAGCACCAGAGTTTTTACCATCTAGCTCATGATTTCTGAGCATTTGGATGGCAGCACCGTGTCCTTCACAGAATTGCCTCTGGGTAATTCCTGTATTGTCATTCCTGTATTGCAGATGGGGAAATTGAGGCCAAACGTGCTGTGCCTGAGGTCTCACGGTGAGCCCGTGGCACTGTAGCAGTGGCACTCGGAATGCTGACACCTGCTCCTTGTATTTCTTCAGCAACAAAGTTTTCGGTAAAATCAGCAGAAATGCAGGATGACGGCGTGCCCTGAAGTGACTGCAAAGGCTTCTGAACAGGAGTTATGAGCTACTGCATCAAAGGCCTCTTGCTTGACATTTATTGGCTTTTTGATGAATGTTGGGGTAATTCTACTGTCAACAGTTTCTCATTAGGAGCCTGGCAATGTACTTTCTGACCATTATCTTTCTCAATATCACACTGGGTTGCTACAAAGAGCAGGGATTTTATGTAAAACCCATCTATCTCTCTAGCTGCAAACTTTTCTAATAATTCTACATTTAAATAATCTCATGGAAATGCTGACTGCCTTATCTGAGCAATAAGGAGACTAGACAAATGGTTAAATTTCCATGAAGACCTAAAGCTATAGGACAAATCTCATACTGCAACAAGTAGGATTCATTTGTCTTGATTCCACCGGCATTGCACCTCAATTATACTAATTCTGAATTTCACTGCTGAATAATGCATTCCCATCCTGCTTTACACTTGCAAAGGAAGGAGGAAACCATCAGAGCTGTACCTTACACTCTCCACAGTATGATGTAGCATCTCCTGGCTGCTTCTGGTCAATATTAGGAATTATTTTTGTCAAAACCATAGATTTTCTGAAAAGAAAATAGTAGAAATATACCACTAATACCACTGTGTATTTGGAAAGGGGAAAAGAGTTCATTCAACTTTGATGTGCCCAAGTGTAGTAATTTTCATACAATGAGTTTTAAAACATTAATACTTATTTTAAATATTTGTATCCTGGAGTCATGATAGTGGGAACATCACAGGGCTATTGTATATTTTATTGATTATGGTTGTTACAGACAAAGAAATTAAAACAGAACCAGATGTTAAAATAACCAATGGAATTTGTACTACTAAAATGGGTTTGATTCATGACTAATGTTCACAGCAACTTAATATGAGAGACTAACTTTCCCTCCTAGAGGTAGGATGGTGTTTTCAGCCTGCCAAAACCAAGACTTGTAATGCTCTGGAGTTAACTGAAAATAAACTTTCCCACCAACTCTTTAACCTCATTTCCATGGCAGTGCAGATTAACCTGTTGGATTGAACATGGATTTAGGTATCGATCTCAGCCACCAGTTCTGCTGTGGGAACATCCCCTCCCAGGAAGGCAGCACAGGTATGGATGGCAGTGTCTGAGTCTGTCTCTCAGCCCATTAGAGCCCTGTCAGGAGCTCTGATGTAATGGGCCATGTCTGAGGGAGCAGAAGCAGCTCTGCTTCCTGAAGGAGTTTTTAAGGACACATTCCCTGCAATAAGGGAATGTTGACATTCAGGCTGCCTCAGCTGCTGATGACACAGAAGGTGTGAGGTTTTCCAAAGTGGCACTCAGGTTTTATTCCAGACCTGTCCTCCTATAAACAATTACAGTGGATGAAATCATGTTTGGAAAGATGAGTGATGTTTTCCCTGTCAACTCTGCCCTGTCAGCATCAAGGATAATGTGATATATATACCTGCTTTGGTCTTCTCGACTTCCTGGCCCAAAATCATTCTCAGTGTAGACAGTGAGTGATGCTTCTGGAAAGAAACAATAAAGAATTAGTAAATCATACATAGAACACAGGGGAAAGGAAAAAGGAAATGAACACATGAAGTCATTCTCCTAATGTGGTCTTCAGTCTAGATATGAATATTTTTTTTCTTGTACCTGTTTAATGAAATACACCCTTCATGCCAATAAAACTTTATCATCTGTTGTTTAAGGGAGTTAATCCTATAACAAAAATCCCTATTCTGAGGGTTAGGATATTGTATAAATGGTGAATAACTCTGAGTTAATCTCCCTTCTCTTTCAAGACCTCACTAGTGTGCTTTTTCTTTTTTTGTTTGTTGATTTGGTTTTGAAACCTCAGTGTGAAGTCAGAACTCTTATTCTGGTTTTTTCTTCCCCTCATTGGGGGTTAATTTTGTTTTAATGAATGCTGAGATTCTTACATGACTAAAGTACTCATTCTTACATGGGTCCACAAATCTGAGACATAACAGATGAAAGAGCAGGGTAATGAAAGAATTTAGCTCTCTGAAAGAAGGCCCTGCAGGAGAAACACTGAGGTGCTCTCCAGAGCACCCACACAGAGGACTGGAAAACTGACCTAATTTACCCCTTTTTCATTGGGAATGTGCAAGGATGATCAGCGTCTTATTCATTAGCCTGAGATTATTATTAATTATCAATACTATTACTTATTTTTATAGTTGCTATAATTCATGCTATAATCTGTTTAATAAAATGACAGCACTAAAGTTCAGGAATTTAGATTTTGATATCTCCTCCCCACAAATGGGCTTGGAAACTGGTCCGAATCACTGAAATCAGAAGCCTTTGCTGCTAGAAATGGGGAATAGTATTTGCCTGGCAGCAAGAGAAAACTTCATCCTTTTACAGAGCCTATGAAAAAACACTTAGTCCCTACCATGTACTCATCACAGTAAAATGCAAGTTGTCAAAGATAAAAGTCTTTTTTCTTTGCTGTCTGTGGATGTTCCTGTAAGCTTTTAGTCTTTTTCCACATGAGCATTTATTCAGAGCAAGCAGCCCAAGAATATTTCCATTGACAGCCTGAAATCTTTATGAGGTACTCGATGGTTGAAATGCAACACCAATTTGTTCAGCACTCATAATGAACCCAAACAGTGAATTTACCACAGGAAAAGTCGGTAAAGAGCTCAGTAGCAGTTCATAGGCTAAAAAAACCCTGTTAAAATGTTCTAGACCTTTCTGTCCCATTCACTATAATATTTAAATATATTTCTGCAAGTAATTTTTTAGATAATTCTGAAACATAAATAAAAGGAATAAAAGATTTTAAAGCCCTGGACAATAAAAACCCCAAAAACAATAAAACAGACAAAACAAAACCAAAACAAATAAAAAACCCTGATTCACTTCCTGGCTTTCTCACAAAACTCCACTATGACTTTGGGCAAACTGACAGAGGCAGAAATGTGACTGTTCAGTCCAACCTTCTGTTTATCACAGGTCATTGCTTCTGCCTGCTTTACCCCCAAACAACATAAGAATTGCAGCTTTGGTTGAGCTAAGGAGTTATCTAACCTTGTGATGAAAAAAAGTTTAAAATAAAAGAAAAAGAAGAAGCTAACAGTGTGATCCATTCTCCTTGCAGTCAGGACTTGTGGTTTATTTCTGCTTTGAATTAATCTGACTTCCAGGCAGGGTACCAGAGCTGCATTTTGTGGGCTCAAGTAGACCTTTCAGTATCTCAATGACTTACAGGTAAAATGGGGCTGATCACTGGGGTTTTTCACTATGTTTTATTTGAGTTGTCCCTGTACACCACAAGCTCTACAGGGAAATTTGGCTCTCACTCTCTGTACACGCCATGCCTTGCACAACAGCTTACACTGGACTTGGCTTTGATGTGGGATGATTGATATGTGATTGATTGATGGATTGACTCACTGATGTGTAGCATCTAAATTACAACAGTGAGAAAAGACAAAAAAATCAAGCAATAAATGCCAAAAATCTCTGTCTGAGGGAGGATCCTTCAGTTTTCTGCGGATCCCCAGAACTCCTTGTTTGCCGTAGAACTGAGAACACTCACTTTGCAGTGAGGGCACCGTACACCGAACTGTCGGCAGAGGGCAATGGCAGCTCACAGCTTGAAGCGGCTCCCGGGACCTGCGCCAGGCCGGTGCTGCCAGCCTTGTTTTTCTCCTGGACTGCTCCCAGGGAACGAGTCCCAGGTTTATTCCGAACAGCACGTGTGAAAAAGTACCCCCGGGAGCCCCGCAAGTCGGGGTCTAAACTTTCTTCTTCTACTTTCCCTGCCTTTGCATCCTCATGATTACAGTGGAGGATCAGTTGCAATCTGATTCAAGACAGACAACTCGGTACCAAATTCCAGGATCTTTGGAAGCAAGAGGAGACCCTGTTCTGCTTTAAAGAATACACCTGTGCGAAATACAGCTGTGTCTCAGGAGCTGGACCATTCAGCTGAGCACAGTTTGGGAAGGCCTGGCTGTTCTGGCTTTCCTGGGGAGTCTTAATTTTAGATCCAAATGGGTCTGTGTAGATTGGTAAGAGGTTCTGGACGGAACATGTGATTCAGAAAGGCCTTCCAAGGAGGCTGTGTCAGCAAGCCAGGTAGAAGAGGTGAGTGAACTGTGACAATCATACCTTCATGCCTCAGGTTTTCAGGAATAGGATCCAGAGGATGGGCCTCCCATCCAGAGCTCAGCCAGCCAGAATGTCAGTGCTGCCTCCTTCACCCACCTTAACAGGTGAACTAAGTGGCACCATCTCTTCTCGCCGTGATTCAGTTTCCCCAGATGTAAAGGAAGTTATAAAGTTCTGTGTGACACACTAAAAGCAGTGAATGATAAGAATTAATCAACTGTACTACTCACTAGCTGGTTCATCATTAGTGATGAACTACTGTGCTTGTCACTGCTGGCCCAGAGTCTGCTGGGCAGAGAAAAAACTGCTGAAGGTGTTAGTCCAGATGGACTGTAAATGCCAAGGCACAGCAGGAGCTGTTGAAAAATAAAAATATTCTCTCAGGTCCTCTCCCAGCAGGAACAATATTCCAGTTGTAATGCAGATACCCTACTGAGTCATTCCATCCCTTAGGCCAGGTGAGCATTCTGTAAGAGTCTGTGAAGGCAATCATTACACTGTTGTAAATATGAATGAATACAAATGCCAGGTGTCTCTATCTGAGCCTCAGTTTTACTCCTGGCTTCATGAAAAGTAGGAGAGCATGACCACCTATCATGATACTTTTAGTAATTGGAATTTCAGAGAACACTGGTTATCAGCTGATTCTCCCCAAATTCCCATACTGTAGAAGAAGGATAGGGAGCACATGCACTGTTCAAAGCCACCACAGTGAGGGAAATCTACAACTTCAAACACCAAAAGAGCTGGTACAGTGGGCTGTGCTGGAGCAGCAGAGGAATTCAAACAAACAACATTGAACGACCAGCTCTGGAATGCAGGGAACCCAGCCAGGTCAACAAGAACACCGATAAGGTGGCAAGTGGGGTCCAGCCCAGGCCAAACCTGCAGAAGCCCATGGCAATGAGGTACAGGTTATGCCAGCTTTGTGCCCAGCAGCTTCTGGACAACTCTCACCAGTGGACTGTGTGGAAGATGTAATTTAACTGCTTTGCCAGTTTTCACTACAAAGGCTCCACTCAGACTAGTCAGTCGTGATTCAACACCTTTTCCACCAGACAGCCTCAGCCCTGCCGTGCAGGTGTGCTCCCACAGAGCCGGGACAGAGCTGACCTGTGCTCTTGGCTTTGTTTTCCTCTCTGCCACTTTTGAGCTTTCCCTGTTTGGGAGAAGCTGGTTAAGGCAGGAGCCACTTCAGACTATGGCCATCTGTAGCCACAGATATTGAACCACCACCAGTAACATCCCTAAAAGCAAACAACTGAAACTTTGGAACAAAAAGCAAATGTTACCTCAGAGTGATAAGTAGCAATAACAACAGACCTGGCAAGACAGTATTTTAAGCCAAAAATGTGCTAAATAAATACTTTTGCAGCCTGTTTTGAATCTTTTCTTCAAAGAAGTTGAAGTGTTTGTTTTAGGAAAAAACATACAAAACACCAGTTTTAAGTAAAGGGGGTTTTTTTCTTCTTAATTACAAACAAATTTTAAAAGGTTTAAATGAAAGTTTATGCAAGCATTTCCATATAAATAAAAAAAAAAACAAAACAACTCTTTCAGGTGGACAGAGAGTTCCTGTTAAGGCGGTGGTTGGTTGCATGGAGGATGCAAAAATAGCTGGTAATGTAAGTGTATATGGGATGCCATTAAGAAATCAAGTGCTAATGACACTGCTTGGGACTGAATCACGATTGCCTGTGGCTATTCCATGACAGCTCTTCCAGGAGGTGTCTCCAGCAGCCATGAGTCAGATCCCTGCCTCTGCAGGAAACTCCCTACAGAGAAGCTGCCAGGTATGTCCTTAAAGGCAAAGGAACCAGGGTCTTCCCAGGCTTTAGCTCTTCCAACTGCAAGAACAGGTCACAGAGGAAGCTTGGGGTGAGCATGGATAACAGCAGCCGGAGAAGTCTCTGGGCACTGGCATGAACAGGAACCAGCAGCATTGTAAAGGTACAACAGATGGCTGTGAGCCAGGTGTGTTCCTGTTGGTCCTTGAATTGATGTTGGCTCTGACGCTCTTGTGATCTTGAACACAGGCCTAGAGGACAGACTCTTCACTGCCTGAATTAAAATCTTGCCCTCGGTTACCCTAGGCAAAGTTAATGACTATAATTTATTAAAAGGTCTATAATGACTTGTTAAATGATGTTGAAAATGGTAGTTGCATGCAAACAAGTTACAAAATGTCCTGACAAACAAAACGTTTGCACTGTACTTGCTTTCAATGGAACATAGCAGTTAAAAGTCATCCATTCGTCACCTTTGGGGGGCCAAGAACAATGTATTAACTATATACATTTGCATCTACCATACACATCCAGGTGCCCTATACTGTTCTGTTTGTTGGTACCTCAAATGCAACTGCGTGATGGTTTCCTTCCCATGATCTGCATTCCACAGACTTTACAAGAACAGCACCTGCAGCGGAGTCTGCATGGTAAGCACCAAGTGAACCCACTGTGAACAACCTCTCTCATGGCTGTGTCTCTCTAGCAATGTGCTCTCAGGGAAGCAGCACCCTTCCTTGTGAGAACCAGGAAAGTGTCCATAGGCAGTACCTCCCAAGAGGCAGGGCTGGCGAGAGAGGAAGGAATTCATGCACAGACCTCACCTCTTCTGTCTGTACTGATGTTATTCATAAAACACTTTCATAGCTATTAAAGAAAAACTTGGTATTACAGACTGGCAATGTTTCTTTGGTATTTAGCATTTGCAAGGGACCCTGCATGGCTGAAAGTCAAAAAAGCCTCCAACGTTCAAATTATTTTCTCCTGTTCCCAGGGTCATTCTCCCTCACTACCCTGTTGCAAATCTCCTGATATCCTGTGTCTGAAGCTCAAGTCACCAGCCAAAAATGATATCCAAGCCCAGAGCTAATTGTCTAAGCTCCTTCTATAGTTATAAAGAGGAAGAAAAGCTTCAAAAGATCAAAACACCTGAAATGATGGGGGGTACAGAGCTGCCTGCCTGCAGCTGGTAGGGAATGGATGTCTCAGAGCCCTTGACCTTCATCAGGGAACTACTCAGGAGCTGGAGCCTGACACGTTGTCCTGAGCATAGGAATATTTTCAAGAGTAGAACAGGGAGACTGATGAAATCCATAGAAGTTTTTAGAATGTTATTTGCACTTATATGTATGACTTTGCACTTATTTAAGGGCCTGAATATTGCTCTTATCTTGATATAAGGCTTATTTGGTTACTTCTTTTTTTCCTAGGTTGGGAAGGCCTCTCCCATTCCAGTTTGAGAGGTGCACCTGGTAGCAGTGTCCTGACCTCAGAACAGACCTGTTAGTGCAAGATGTGGTACTGGTTGTCCCACTGCCTCTTCCATCTGTCTTTGCACAGCATCAAGGAGGAAAAGGGAAAAAAACCAGCAGTAACAAATGTGCTTTCATTCCTCACTTTCAAGGGTGAGATTTCCTTTTTATGGAGAGATCTCTCAAATTATTTACTATTGGAGCCTGATATTTTTAATGGTACCTTCTTCCACCAAAAGAACAAGTTATTCTGTAAAAAAGCCAGTTCTTATCCTTTGCCAGATGCATGCAAGTACAAAATTACAAAGCACTCACTTAGATGAAGTGAATACTTCATTAAACAATTAAGCAATAAGGCAGAACAAAGGCTGTGGTTTCCAGGCCTTGTTCTGTAATTGTATCCTAGAGCATTAGGAGAACCAGTGCTCAAACACAGGGGTGCAATTTAGGTTAGGATTATCCTCTAATAGCCTTGTCCTGTGGGATTAGGGGATTGCCACAATGGGGAATTATTTTATCCATCAATGGCAATGTAAAATGCATGATTTATCCCTGAAGATCTGGAGTGAGGATTTCCATCCCTCTTTCCTCCTTTCATCTTCTTGTAACGCCTTGAGTAGAAGCTTTTGTCTCTGCTTTCACTTTCTGAACCATGAAGGGTATCCCCCAGTCCAGTTTTTATGGAGGTAGTCTCAGAACCCAAGTTCACAAGTAAATATCCCAAACACACTGTGGACACTCTGAGCTTGAGGGACGCTGAGGATGGAAAATGTGTGAATCACTCTGTTGGACAAGGTTAAGTTTGTGCTGAAGTTTTCTGTTCACCTCATACAGCACGTGCAGCCACTGGACTTCCATGGAAAACTGAGAGGTTCCTGAAGAGATAAGGCAGAAGCGGGTTTCAAGGGCTGATAAGCAGAGACTGTTTGGATTGCAGATGAAATTTAAATGTCTAAAGTCCATCTACATTCTGCTACAGAAGTCTAAAGCCCTTTCCTGGTCTAATAAAGGCCTGATTCAGCTCCTAATTAAATTACTGGGATTTGTTCCACTGACTTGAAGTTGACCCTGGGCAGAGCCCACAGCCCCAGTAGAATCCCTTTCCAGAATATCCTGGATGACAGTGGCAAGTCCTTCCCTCAAACACGATCTACAGGGAACCCCTCCATCCTGCTCTCCTCCTCCATAAACCATTCAGTCCTGCTGAAACAGAAAATACAGCTCAAATGCAAAATATACAGCTTGCTGTATCACAGGACACCCTGTCCTTGGGAACTGGAATTAAGATCATCCAGGCACATATCATGGGCCAATGGAATACCATTAGAAGAATTAACTTTCAGTTCTAAGAGAAATCAAACCAGAAATTAAAAAAAAAAAGAAGAAAAAATAAAAACAAAGTGTAAATGAAAGAAAAAGAAAAAACACAAACCACAAAACCCCACAGCAATTTAAAAAGACGGGTTTATTTCCAAGTATATGTATTTCATGCTCTCTTGGAATAAATAATTTTCTATATTTCTTTAATTCTAGTTGCACTTCTCCCCTTTGGAAATAATACGATTAATATTTAATTCAATTCAGTGACATATGTCTCCATTCCCCACAGGAAAATAAGTTACATTAATTTCAGACGCACTGACACTGGAAAATAACCAGTTGTTTATACTTGTTGGGATGTACGGGAGAACAAACTTATCGTTAAATGTCAGAAAACATATGTTTGAAATAGCAGAAGCCAAGGAACAGCTATTAAAATCAGGCCACTTTTAACCAGATACTGCAACACCGGTAGAAAGCTGTCCCAACCCCCTCTAAACAAAACACAGGAAAAGGGAAGTATTTGCTCTCACAAGTAGGACCTGCTGAAGGAAAAGATGAAAGATTAGATCTGATAGAGGATTTAGGAGCCGAAACTAGAATTTAAATGAAAGTGAGGTACTAAGCGCCAAAAATACACCCCAGCTTCCCTTTCTATCCCCTCAGGTGAACTGCAGACAAAGCCTGAAGGCAGCACAACTCATTAGGGAACAACTTCTTCCTCTGCAGCCTTCTCCTAGTACCTGCAAATCTTGTCTCACCAGTGAGGTGCACTAACACCAGAAGTAAGGAGAGGAGAGAAATTAGGTCCGACTTCCTAGACAACTCTCTAGTATGCCTATGAGATCAGGCAAGGAAGAGGAACATGGCCTCATGGAGAGAGAAGGCAGTAGGAAACGACGAAGGCAATAGAGAGAGTTCTGGGGAACAAGGGTAGGTCCCGAGGCATGGGTAGGGTGGGGATGATGGTGGGGGAGGCAGAAAGGATTGGGGACAGTGAGCTGGCCTCTGCAGTGCAAAAGAAGGAAGGGGCAGCTGGGAATCTGGGTATCCAGAGGGCAGAAGGAAGACTGTGAAGGTTGGCTGGAGAGATGTTAATAACCACAGCTTGTGATGCCTCCAGCTCTGCTTCTGTACAGGGAAAGAACCGCACTGCCCACAGCAGCCTCGGGGCCATTTCTCAATTAATTTATAACACAACCTGGAAATTAGATATTCTTCTGGCTTAATCACAAACAGGGCTAAACGCTAAAGGCATTCCTAAAGAGCACCAAATAAAGACTGTCTCTGCTCTCCACAGATCCTATCTCAACTATTTTTCACAGCAAGTGATGGTATCTCAAGTGCTTGTCTAGGAAGTGCCCATCTAGAAGACTCCATTGCCTCTGAACACCAGACTGTTCAAACTCAACACACATGTACCCTGATCACCCAGGGGAGGGATGGAAGTTGCTCTCTGCAGCTCAGAGATATTCCTGTCCCTACAGCAGTGGATCTGCTTTCAGATCTGTCTCCCTCAACCTAAAGTTTTTGTCCCACAGCAGTCCAAACCAAATGCAAAAACATCTGGGTGAAAAAAAAAAAGATACGAGCACCTCCCAAAATGATCACTGAATCATAGAACAGCCCAGGCTGGAAGTGGCCTCAAAACATCATCAAGTCCAGTCTTTCATGGAGAAGGGAGCCTTGATGAGATTATGTAGCACCCTGTCCAGTCACATCTTGAAAACCTCCAGTTCTACCTGGTTCCTTGGGGAGTTTGTTCCAGTGAGTGACAGTTCTCACCATAGAAGATGTTTGTTATATGAAGATGAAACCTCTCCTTGAGCAGTTTGTACTCATTGCCACTTGTCTTCTCCATGTGGCTCCTTGAGAAGAGAGAGCCTCCACTCCCCTTGTAGTAACCCTTTAAGTGCTGGAATACTGTGATAAGGTCCCCCCAAAGTCTTCTCCAAAGAGAAAAGACCTAACTCGTTCTGTCTTTTTTCACAGGGCAGGCTCTCCAGCCTTTTGATCATCTTGGTGGTCCTTCTTTGGACCCTCTCCAGTCTGACTGTGCCTTGAATTGCATAGACCAGGACCAAACAGAGTACTCCAGGTGTGACCTGGCCTCTAATGGGTTCTTGGGTTATGTTGTCTCAGGTGCAGGACCTTGCCTCTTGTCTTGTTAAATAAACCTCATACAGTTCTTGCTAGTCCACTCTTCCAGCCCATCCAGGTGTCTCTGCAAGATCACTGTCACTTCTCACATGTCCACCTCACCACCCAGTTTAGTGTCATCAGCAAACTTGGGGAGAGACCTTTCAATCTTGCCCTGTTTGTTTTAAGCTGTTTCACTAGGCCAACCTGCCTGACCACAAAACAAAAGCCACAGAGTTGGCAGGAGGGAGACAGCAGTGACATCTGGGTCAGGATATCTGATTGCTACTGAGTCACAGGCAAAGCCCCAAGTTTTGGTTACTGTAAGTTTATCTCATTGCTTGGAAATGCATTCTGCCAGCTGGGCACTGAAAAGCAAGGAGTGCTGTGACACTGAAGCTTTCCTTTGGCTCTGGCTGGAAGTGCCCTGCCAAAAAATGGAAGTGGCCAGTCACGGGGAAGAGTTGTATGAATCAGTCCTGGAACACACTTCGTGTGGGATTACTGATTGTAAACAATAATAGTGACCTGCTGTTGGTACAGTACTTTGTACAACAAGCCACGCTCTTGTCTGGAGGTTTCCTATGGCCACTCTTATGCAAATAACAAGTCATGATAATACCATGTTTATCACAACACTAAGTCAACCATAATGACTGTAAATGTAACCTGACCTTCACTTTGGCTAAACCCAATTTCTTTCATGGTTATCTCATATCTCAGTGCATATTTATTTCCCTACTTTGTCTATCTGTTGCCTGTTCTTTTACTTTTCATACACTGCCTCGCACAAGGGGCTCTGAACTTTAACTGTGGAGCTTTCTAAGCCTACTGAAATTCAAGTAAATTACAAATAGCTTCCCATCAGTCTATGTTTTCTTTCTGACTGCTCAGTTCTACCAATTCTTGTCAAATCCAGGCCACATACAGAGAAAAAGAAAGGACAGACCCAAAATGAAAATTATTTGTGAAAAAGTCCAAAACAGGTGAATAAGCTCCTCTTTGATCACAGTTGCTTAGTTCAGTGTGTCTACTCTCAGCTATTTGCAGTAGCAAATACAATAAGCACATTCTGTGAGAAGAAACATGAATTTTGGCCTGTAACACAAGGTAAAGGAGTCAGATTGGCAAGAGGAGTTTTACAAACATGGGCTTGTTCTCGTGGCTCTGTTTTGGGCAGCATTACCAGTGTACTGACACTGACAGCTGGATGTGTCACCCTCCACTGATGCTGGAGTATGATAGAAGAAATTAGAAACGCACATAAAATACTGTTTTGCTACATTAAGTAGCAACCAGAAATGTCAGTATCACATGTTAATTAATGATTAATGCTGGAGGAAGGAGATGCATACCTCACATATTTTTAAACTGGTATAACCAGTTTTCACCGAGCAGAGGAGGGAAGTTCTCTATAATACACAGTAATGGGCTGTGTGCTTGGAACTGTGCTCCATAAATTTCCCCACCTTCAGGACAGAATGTGTCAACACACAGTTGGTCTCCTAGAATAAACTCGGTGCCAGGATTAGCAATCAGTAATGTTGAAGAACAAGGAAAGAGGGGAAAAAACATACAAATGATGATCAAAAGGACAAAAAATTCTTCTGGACACACCTGGGGTAGAAAAACGTTGACAGGGCACATTTTTAATGTGAGACTACGTCTGATATTACAAGGTGATGAGAATAAATCAAGAAATAAAGAAAATAACACTGTGGAGCTGATAAAGCCCTGGGACTGTAAAATCTTCCTCAGATGTCCTACTTATTAAGGAGAACTTTAGCTCAGGTAGGTTGAATTAGCATATAATACACTGAAGTTATCTAACATTCCACCTTGATGAATCTCGAAGCACTCTCCATCTGTGTATTGATGTTCCCACACTGGAAATCGGTAAAGTACACGCTTGCCTTTAATTCTTGAATTAAATGTTCCCAGAACAGAGATGCATTCCTTAGCTGGGGTGTCCATGCTATATGCAGTAGACACCACTCCCACTTTGCTCTTCGGTGAAATAAGGAACTTTCCTCTCCTGTGCTGTTGTGTAACAGTTGTTACACAGGACAGGCATATGAACCTGCACCAAGTTGTTGCCAGAGCCAAGAATAAAAGAGAAAGGTGGGATTCATTTAGCCTAACATCAGCAAGCTCTAAACTGGGCCTCCAGTCAAGAGAGACACATAGGACTCTGGTCAGGCTTCACCACTACAACCACTAGAGACATGTTTCCTCACAATGTGATTTGTCCAACCTGTCCTAAGCTGGTGGAAATTCCCTCTCTCTCTTGGCTGTAGAATGACCAAACAGCTAAGATTAGGCACCAGCTTTAACATAACCAAAAATTACATAATGTAAATATCTTCTTGGAGTCTCAGTCATTTGCTTTCCTCCTGGACACTGCTCCTGTAGCTTTGGAGAACACTTCAAAAAAAAGTTATAGGCTGGGAATGGTCTTACCTTGTTGACTCTCACTGACCCACCTCGCACAGCTCCCCCTTCCCTGTTCTGTTACACCATTTATTTGGGTAGGGTCACATCTTTTTGAAACATTTCCATCTTCCATACTTTGAGGTACTTCTTGCTTTAGGAATATTTCAGCCACCACAGCATGGGTGAAAAATAATGATTTCTGAGAGCAGCTGGAAATTTTTACAGCGTAATGTAAGTCAAACTGTTAATTTGCTGGCTGCCGTGGCCTTGCACAATGAAGGAGGGAGAGGACACGATCACCTGATAAATACTTGTAAGTATGATGATATATTAGTAATAAATAAGAGTACAAATAGGCAATATTTGTTATTGAGCTGTTAAATATATGGGTGGCACAGATTAACAAGGCATGCAAATCTTTTCCCCACTGAGGAAGCAGACTCAGGCAGTTGTGACAGTTGTTTTTCCTCTTCTTTTACCTTCACCATTTCCCAGTAGCTTAGTGGAGGGACAAGCCCCTCAGATACCAGATCCAACATAATTTACACCCCACAGAACGGTTTGGGTTGGAAGGAGGCCTTGACACTCATCCAGTTCCAACCCCCTGCGACGGGCAAGGGCACTTTCAACTAGACCAGGTTGCTCAAAGCCCCATCCAGCCTGGCCTTGAACACTTCCAGGGATGGGGCCTTCACTACTTCCCTAGGCATTATCAGGGCAGGTTTTACCTCCAGATACTCTGAGGCAGTCAAAGATGTCACTGTCCCCTCTCCCACTGCACCCACCATGGCACTCAACCCTCTGCCCTCACAGGGTGTCTGTGGAGACCCATGTCCCCCACACGGTGGAGGGACACAGAATTACAGAATCAGTCAGGTTGGAAGGGACCACAGTGGTCAAGCAGGGCCATCCCAGAGCACACAGCACAGGATTTTGTCCAGACAGTTCTGGAATATCTCTGGTGAAGGAGACTCTGCACCCTCTCTGGGCAACCTGTTTCAGTGCTTGGTCACTGCACAAGACAGAAATTCTTCCCCATGTTCAGGTGGAAGTTCCTGAAGCATCACTTTCTGCCCTTTGCCTCTTGTCCTACTGGGTGTTACCACCGAGCAGAGCCTGGTCCATCCTCTGACACCCTCCCTTTAGATACTGATAGACATCGATGAGGTCCCCTCTCAGTCACCTCTTCCCAAGGCTGATCAGGCCCATCTCCCTCTTTCCTCACGAGGGAGATTCTCCAGACCCTTGACGAACTTCGTAGCTCCAATACACCGGGGTCCGCTCCTGGGGCAGAGCAGCCGCGCAGCCCCGACCGTACCACAGCCACCCTCCCTCCCTCACGCCCTGCCCCGAGCGCCGGGACAAAGGCGACGGTCCCGCCCGGGCGAGGCGGAGCCGGGCCGGGCTGAGCCACCGCCCGGCCGCTTTATCCGCCCGCCGTGGGTGGCGGCCGGCGCAGTGCGCATGAGTTCGGGCGGCTGCTCAGCGGAGCCCGCGGCGTTGCTCCGGCCACCTGCCCGCCCTTCGCTTGGGCTCGTTCCGCCCTCGGCCGGGAGAGGCGCGGACCCCAAAGCCGGTGAGTGCCGCCAGCTCCTCGGGGGCTCCCCTCGCCCTGCGCGGGCCCCCGGCCGAGGGGGTCTTCGCTCCCACCCGGCTCCCGGGCTCGTCTCCGCCGGGGGTCGGGTCCGCTGGCGTGAGGGGACGCGCTCGCGCCGCTCCGCCTGCCCCCGGCTCGGTCTCGCTGCGGGGAGAGGCCGCGGAGCTGCGCGCCCCTGCCAGCCCGCCACGGGAATGGTTCGGCGTTGCTCTTATTACTCACTAATGGATTTTTAATTATTCTTCCCTCCTGTTCCAAGAGCAGCGGCGGCCGGGACGGCGGGTGCTCTGTGCGCTGCGCGGGCTCTGGGCGCCGGGCGGGACCGGGGACAGGGACCGGCACAGCCCCGCAGAGCACCTTTGGGCTTGGGTTAGTTTTGGTACACAGGCGGGGAGGAGAAAAACTATCAGCGAGCTGCTGCCCTGCCGCGTGTGAGGCTTGGCTTCCCACTATTGAGCTGCTAAGAATTTTTTTCCCACTGTGGATTTCTTGTTCTTCCTTTTCATAACCTAAAATTTGCTTCTGCTAATCCGCAACTTTAAGAAAATATATTTGAGTGAAGGTTTCGTACCCGTAAAACTTCGATGTATGCTGTTCCTGCCTGACTAAGGGTGATGGGGAACAGCTGCCTTGTGCCTCCTTTTTGCCTTCCGACTGTCTGCAATTTAGGGTTCCATTGGAAAAACTGTTGGTGTAAACAGTAGCAGATTCTAGTTCAGAATACCTTTTCCCCCTTTGCCCTGTCAGGTGCCTTTTCCATCTGGAGGTCGTAAGCATGCGATGGCTGGTGCTTATTAAGATCTTAATCTTTAGGTGGTTCTGGGGAGGTTTAGTGCGTGTAAAGAGAAAGCACAGCCTTAAAAACACTCTCGGGATTTTCAGTAATCCGGGATCTCAAGGGCATGTTTCCTGAATAGTTTTTGTTTTAGTGTGGCAGCGAGAGGCGGTTGCTGGAAGGGGAGCTCTGTAGTGCTTGGTCCTGTGCATGGGTGTAGCAAGAGATGATTCCTGTGGTAACAAGCATGCAGATGAAATAGGAAAGAGATAAGACAGCCTCCTCCGAATCTTTCTAAACATTTTGCAAGGATTTTAAACTAGAACAAGTATCAGAAATGTAACAGTTATTTCCTTTCCCCTCCCTTTTATGAAGGGCACACAAGGAAAGACTTCTTTCCAAACCCTAAAGCATTAAGTCTTAGCTTTAAAAGCTTTTGCAATTTCTGGCTTATGCTAATAAAAAGGTATTATTTTAAGACTTTGCCACAGATCCTTGACTAATGCAGCATTGCAGATGGCCTTCCTTGTACAAGTACTACTTTAAAGAATTATGATTGTGGCTTTTTTCGTGCCTTTGCAGGAATTACTGTTGTATAAGGGGGGGAGCTGATGTTTAAACAATAAAAGGGGGGAAAAAAGTTGCTTGATTGGGTCTCCAAGAAATGAAGATATTACTTATTTCTCAGAAATTGAATAGATTTTCCCAGCAGTGTCTTTCTTATCAAGGATTTGTTTGGGGGTTTTACTATAGAGAGTGAATGACTAAAATGAAGTTTTGTGACTAGAAGTGCAAGTAATGCCTAGCATTAGAAAGGAGCAGGGAAATTCTATATTGCATCGCTGTTTTGTCAGTAGTAAAACTCTTCTCCTGTTAGACATAGCTGCTTTTTCTCTGCATGCCTCTGAGAGAAATATTAACCAAGAATGTTGGCAGACGGATTGCTGGTTGGGTGTAGTAACTGGAACAACTTAACTCCTGAGCAGTTGACAAGTCTCAGGCTGACTGACCTTCTGAAATACTGGAGCATGAAAATAAATGAGTATATGAATGTGGCTTTCAAAGCCAGCCAGACAGGCTGTTACTGTTACCAAGTCCTCCCTCCTCCTTTTTTTTAATTAAAAAATAAAAACGAGTAATTTTAATTTCCAGTATAACTAACTGCTTAAATATATTCTTTTCAATTGGGTGTGTATGGATTATCCCTGTACCAAGTAAAGTCCAGGGCCAAGACTCTATTGCTCTGTTTTGCCAGTGCTGTTTTCAGCTTTGTTTACCTTGGGCAGGCAGACCTTTATGTACTTACATAGGAATGAAATGTCCATAAATAAGTTAATTTTTAAAGTAAACACCCCTGCTTTGTGCTTCAGATGTCCTCTGCTTTCTTCCCTACAGCAGCACAGCGGCCACAAAAAGAAACATAGGAAAGCAGCCTAAAATCCAGTTTTGAGACTGTGACACAGCTGTACTGGGGCTGAAAATTGTCTTGCTATCCTAAGTACTCTGTAAAACAGGATTTGGCTCACCATTGCTATGACTGTGGCAGTAGTTACATAATGAAACCCTAAACCCCAGCAATGCTGCACCTGTAACAAGACAGAAGTTGACTAATTACAGAGGCGTCTGTGCCTGAAATTGTTTATGTACACTTCATGGTTCTAAAGTGTTGGCTGTCACAGATAGCACCACCCTGATGTTAACAGGGGAGGTTTAAAAAGAGTAACTTGAAAAGAATGGGACGCTTTCCTTGTTGAAATTTGCGTAAGGACATTTGAAGTCGGAGAAGAGCTCAGCCATCACCTGGATGTGTTTAAAGCCCCATATAGGACTGGACTAAGCAGCCCCGGGTATCACTCATAGTTCTCCCACTGAGCAGCTACTGATCATCAAATCTCACCTGGAGAGTCCCAGTGAGAGCCTTATCGTTATCCTTAGGTATGACCTTAATCTAAAGAAAAGTAACTACTTGTCACTGGCTGTAGTTTTATTTTTAGTTGGGGCAGGAAGGGATTCTGTCACTGTAAATGTGTGGGAAATGTGAGCACTTCAGGGATCTTTGGTGGTCTAATCCACGATGTTGTATAGGAGCCTTTGGCACTGGCCTTCATTTCAGGCAACGAGATTCAGCTGATGCTGTTGCTGATGTAGTGCACTGGGAACAGAGTTTATTTGCAAGGAAAAAGGCAAAGATGTGTGGGCACATGCCTTTTTTTACCCCAATAAATTGTCTTGAGGGTGGATCAATGTGCTTAGCATCATCAAAACTTGCATTGGTATTCCACTGCCTTAAAAGAAGGATCATTTCCCAAACACTGCAGAGAGGAGTATATATGAGTACTGATGAGCTATGCTCTTGTGTTGGCTTGGTTGTAGGTAACAAAGTGTCTAAAGTTTAGGGTCTCAAAACAGTAAAAAGGCTGTTGTTGAAAATCTAGAAAGACCAGTTAAGAATGAAGCACAGTATGGAATCCTCATTTTCTGGTATCTTCAGGCTCGGATTAACATGATGTGACCTTAGGTATTGTTTCTGGGCAAAGCATGATTTGCAGAATTCAGTGTAGTAATTGAATTATTACTTAGGTGATGAAAATGTTGGTTTGTGATTGTTTCCTTTCTTTTTAAGTGGTTGCTACATTTAATTTGAGATCCGATTCACCGAACCATTTAAGCGTGTGATGGAATGTCCTGGTGAAGTCAGACAGATTTAAGTTTTACTGAATTGGTGCCTTACCCATCTAGTTCTTTCAGAAACGTATGTACACAGGATTAGTTATTTCACTGTTGGCAGCTCTCACAAATTCTAGTGTGAGTTGTATGAATGACATTCAGTGTGTTTCTTGAGACTCCACCTTCCAGATTTAGAGGACTGAGAGAATCTTTGTTTTTAACTTTAAAACTAACGGATTTTGTAGCTCCCCAGCCTCTAGAGGAAAGTTTGAATTGTCACAAGTGTGCCACAGAAACCAGAAAATTTAAAACAAAATATCGGGGTTGCATACATTGAATTCTGGGAGTCTTGCATGGTTGTTGTCACTCTATATAATTACTTTGATGTAGTTGCATCTCTGTGATGGGCTGCCATGAGAGCCCCCTGAGTTCACACTTGGCTAAACATTGTTCAGTCCTACTTGTCACCTGTTCTGCAAATCAATATTGATGTCCAAGAAAGTGTATATAAAAATGCTGTTGGGCTGGCTCTCATTTAGCAGACCCTACTGTCATGGATTCTGTGTCTGT
The DNA here is from genome assembly GCA_014706295.1 of Lycocorax pyrrhopterus obiensis. Lineage (NCBI taxonomy): Eukaryota > Metazoa > Chordata > Aves > Passeriformes > Paradisaeidae > Lycocorax > Lycocorax pyrrhopterus. Next base: position 6,139,715 of record JACSVZ010000015.1, read on the forward strand.
GGGGTTTTTTTGTTCTTTTTCTATTAATGGTCAGCATTTCTATTTGTCTGGCCGTACTGTGGTGACAGTCCCTCTCTAAACAGGGGCAGGAACATTTGCGGGTTGCTGGATGTTAAATAGCCGTGACTGTTTCGAACACACAGGATTCTTCACGAGCAGCTAAAGACTGTGAATCATACTAAGTGTTATCATAAGCTTCTATACTTATGATGTGGAGAAGAAAAGTCAGAATTTAACCATGTTTGGCCAGGTTCCTAAACATCAGCTGTTGTCTGTTGTTACTTCAGTTTTGTTTTGTTTTGTTTCTTTCTGTAAGAACAGCTTATAAGTTTACTGTCTGACTCTGTGGGGGTTTTATGTGTTCAGCAAAACCTCATCAGCTTATCCTGTGTACTCCTAGAATTAGTCAAATTGCCTGTGAGGTTTGGCCTCTGTAGGCAGTACTGTTACTTAGTCTATTCTTCTACCAGGTTTCTTACTGTATATCACAAGAGTAGGGTTACCCCTAGAGCTCAAGGATTTTCTCAGTATTTCACATACTGAAGGAGGTAGAAGAATTCAGTTGCTGATAGCCCTGTTCAGGAGGAAATGTGTCCACCATAACTAACCATCAGTTAGCTTTGAGGAGTTTGGAACAGCAGTGGCTCAGTAAAGACATGTCATGGGCCAGCTGGTTTTGTTCAGCTCTGGTCTTGTACAGCTGGTTCAAAGCTATGTTGCAGGAGCACTTAATACAAGGAAAAATTCATGAGGTTATTATACACGAATACCTGGCTTGTTTTGGGAAGCCCTGTGGTCTCCTGACCACAGCATGCAGGAATCTGAATGAATTCCTACTCTCCTTTGCCTTGTTTTACTGCTTTGCTGCCAACTGACAGAGGCTGATAGAGATACAGGTCTCCAGTCTGCCCCTGTACCATCATTTTTATAAAACCCATCCCACAGGAACACTTCCAATGACCACAGATTATTTCCAGGTGTTTTTTCCAGATGCTTAACTCTCCAAACTGAACCAGCACCATGGAGTGCAAGGTGACTGACAGTGTGTGCAGAGCTGAGTGTGTGCATTGCTGTGTCTGTACACAGCTGACAGATTAAACCAACCTTGAAGTTCCCTGACCACTACTTCTGTTTCAGTTGAATCACTGAGAAAGAGCTGATGTGTGTGATGCTCAGTACACTCAAGGCTTAGAAATCTATCTTGAGAAATGTTTCATGCAATTAGTGTTCTAGAAATTGTATGTACAGTGAAAGGGACAGACTGATCTTGTGCCCTTTTAAAAATGTATGATAATTTTCTAAAAATTGTCAACTCACCTTAAGTATATTGTGCAGTTAATGGCCCGGTGCTGTCTGCTGACTTTTGGCTTCTGGCTTACGTAGCAGTTAATTTTTAGCATTTAAATGTCTTGCACTTTTGTGGGATTGATCCTTTTGCCTATTAAGCTAGTCTTCAAACAGGATTGTTAATAAAAAATTCTTTCAGTCTCCTGCTACTATAGAAACAGTCCCTTGTAAATGCTAACATTGAGCTTCAGTGAAGAAGTAACCTTAGTCAGCAAAACTATAAAGATAGCCTTTTTGAAAGGACAGACCGCACCTTATCTTTGATGGGAACTTAATACAATCTCTCTGAATTATGTGCCTCTGTCAAAGCAAAATTAAATCTTTGGAGGTGAAATTCAGTGCTACACTTCAGAATCTTTCAATTTCCTCCTTCTACCATCTGAAAAACATGCATGGTATGTGACTTGTATTGTTTTAAATATCTCATGAAGCCTACCCCTAGTGTAACCAAGTGATCGCTTCAGATGATAGAATCATATCTGCCCTAGGATGCCTTTCTGCTTTAATATCTGGGATCCTCTCTCCAAATAGTACTGTTCCTGTCACACTTCTGTGCTCCTGTGTCATAGTCTGATATTTTTTTATTATTAATCCCTAATGGTACAGGCACACATCTCTTAAGCCAAGCTAAAAAATACCCCGCTACAATGACTGAACAACAAATCCCATTGCAAGCAACTTTCATATTTAATGCATCTCTGAAGGTCAGGAGGAACAGCTGCCTGTCGTCCTGCTGTTCCTGCTCTCTCTGAGCTAGGTTACCTTATTTTTGAACTCTGCTTGTTACCTTGGCAATCCTACTGAAACAGTGGGGTCTGGAAATTCATTAGATTCTTGACTATTTATATTTTAAATCTATAAAGTCTTTCACTTAATAGTGATGACATAAAAAAGGTGAAGGGGCTTAAGTGTTAACCATGGCAAGAAGGAGAATTTGTAAAACATGCTCTACGTATTGCAGCAGTGCCAGGCAGCCTCACATCAGCTCTAGCTGCTCTAGGCACTGTACAAAGGTGTGGGAGTTTCTCAAAGCATAAAAAACACAGCGAAGGGGAGAAGAAATAATGTATATGAATGGATTATGATTTTATTGACATGTACCTTTGATGTGTTAAAGATGATGTAAAAGATAGAAGGGGAAAAAAAATCTTCCCCCTCACCTTTTCTGCAGGCTCACAGGCCATTGCACAGCTCTCAAGCTTTTCTGAAATGAGTAAAAACTCCAAAGAATCCACAGCTTCCAACACAAAAGCAGGACCAGTGCTGTAATGTTTGATACTGGCTCTTGTGTGGGTGGCTCTCTGAACCAGTCACGCTCACTGCCTTTAGTCATTGTTCAGGAGCTTTGTGAAACATCTGAACTGGAGCTCCAGAATGAGTAATGGGAGCTTGCTGGGAGCAGAGTTACTTGTTGTTATTTAGAATTCATGGCTTTAATGCTTATTGCTGCTGCATCTGGGTGTTCCTGCTGTCCTGAATGCAGACAGCCCACCATGAAACTTAGTCCTGGTTAAACTAAGGTATTGCTGTTGGACAAAGCAGAACAATACTCTTAAATAATTCTCTCTCAAAATTTATGCCTCTTGATTGGTTTCGTGGTAACTTGGATTAATAGCTTCTCCTGGTTAGTCTTTAAATGTGGGTCTTATTTATGATATCTATTCTAGTCTGTAGCTGTGACCTCTCAAAATATAGTCCACAAAACGTTCATAGTTTTGAGTGTAATTCTAGAAACTTCTCATATGTAGTTGTCTATAGCATCATTGAAGGACTGAACAAACATGGTATCTTCAGTTTATATTTGGGACACCTGGATAAAAATTTGCTGCTGCAACTTAAAAAGTGCTGATGAGAAATAATATTTGCCTTGTGTTGGATTAGTAGTAGTACTCACCTCTTGCTGGTCTCTCTTTTCCATCTGAATGTCACCTTGACAGTCATAGGATGAAATCTGAAGTCAGTGGGAGTTTTCTGTGAATTTCAGAGGTGTCAAGATTTTCTCTGATAGCCTTGCCTTCTAAAAATTATGTATTTATATATATTTGTGTGTTTGTTCATGTGTAGGATTTCAGAGGTGTCAAGATTTTCACTGATAATGTTGGTTTGCAAAAATTGCCTAGATTTTCTTGTGTGGGTGTGTTTGTGTGTGGCTTTTCAGCACCACAGGGTTTGTTGTAGATGAAGCTGCTGTTGCAGGATATGTTCCATGCTCGGGCTGCTCTTTTCCTGTTTAGCTTTCTGCAGCACCCAGAGGTACAGCAGCTGCCTCAGTGCTCTTGTGTCTGCCTGTCCTGCAAGTCTGAAAACCAGGACCACAAGCATGTTTCTGCCTCTGGGCATCACTTAGCCCATTATCCTGAGGATGCATTGTATCACTGATAGCTAAAGTTATTAATAGAAAAAAAGGAAGAATGTTCTTTTTGTGTAAAAGCAAGGCTAAATTTGATCGTTAGACCTAATGTTCATAAGAAGGGCTATGAGATGTTTTTGTTGTGGCAACCCTGTGCTCTGGATTGTGGGTGTGCTTCCAAGACTTGCTGGACTGCAGCCTAGCTACATTGTGTGGGAGCTTTCCCACAGGACACGTTGGTGCTGCGGCGCAGGCAACGCACCTCTGGTAATGTCATAGCCCTCTCCTGGGAGGAGGGCTCAGCGGGATGGAATTGTTGCTCAGTATTGGCAGATGTTATCTCACTGCTATGAAACACTAATCAGCTTACCAGAAGGCTCTGGTTTCTCAGCCCTCAGCCCACAGCCGTGGGGAGCAAGGAGAAGTAATCCGATTGAATTGGAAATGCAGGCTGGACTTTGCTTCTCGTGTCGCCTCGTGAACCATAATAAAGGGAGAAGCACTTGGGAAGCGGGACCATCTCATTTAATTTGTGCAGTGTTAGGGGAATGGTGTCCAGTTCCCAGCTGGTTGCATATAACATGGTACTTCAGAACCAGCTGTTTTGAGGAATGTGTCACTGCTGTTCACGGGTCACCGGCAGGGTGGGTGAAAAGACGGACTCTTGGCAAGCAAGGCAATTTCTCATTGCAAAAGGTGGTTTAATGTATTGGAGTGAGAAATGAGCTAGGTTCTACTTTTCGCTTACCCCCTGTTCATGCTGTTAGTGCACTGAGATGACTTTCGTGTTTGTGTCCTTGAAAATAAAAGTTCTGCCAGAGTGTTTTGGGAGATGACAACATTTCAGAGAGGTTTTACAGAACTGGGCATTGGGATAGGTTAAAAAACTGGGGGCTTTTGCTCCAGTGAGTGCTGGTGCATATGTCTGTTTCAGTAAGTGTCTTCCAAATGTACAAGTACTGTTTTTTCATGGCTGAGTGAAATAAAAGCTCTTGAAGCTTTAAAATGCAGTTTGTTATGCGCTGGTGCAAAAATGGCACCGAGTTCTGCTCATGGATCTTTCACCAGAAGCAGGTGGCATAGAGCTGCTTCAGTAACACAAGTTAACTGCAGCAGTGTTAGGAAATGAACAGAGTTCTGTTTCCCTCATGTAATCCCATAAATAGAATTCTTGTTTAAAACCAAATAAAGATAAAGGTACTTGAGCTGGGCCAGTTGGTATTTCAGCCAGTGGGATTTTATACTGTTAATGATGTGTCATAATGGAAAACACAAACTGAATCTGTAGGACAAGGATATATGCAGGGTCCTTGCTTCCAGCTGACCGTAGACATCTGGTTTGGAAGCTTGAGAGATGGGGTACAGAACCTTTCTGTGTTGGATTTTTAGTCATCTTTTTGAATAAAACCAGTTTTTTAAAAGGTGCCCATAAAGTGGTAGATGTGTTCCAGGGCATAAAGATATGCCCTTTATTAACTTGTGTGGGATCTTTTTTTGCCATTTATTTTCCATTCCTTTTCAGGTGTTTAAACAAGCAGATTTAACCATACCACATTGTTCTCTATTTCCAGACATGAAGAAAGCAAGCAGCCCCACGTAACACACTGATGGCATTCTGTGCTGCTTCGGGATCAATCAGTCAAGAAGGTGTGATGCCTAGGAATCTCCTGGCAGATTCTCCTGAAATGGCATCTGAAATCTCTCCAGAGCACATGCATGGGAGCATGGAGAGGGCTGGCAGCATGGAGAATCGTGGCAGCCAAGCTAGGTGCAGAAATCTTGCCTTGGTAAGTGTTTAATGAGCCTTGTGCTTACTGATACAGATTACATTAATAGCTCTGTCCACATCACGCGATTTTTGTTTTATTAAGACTGATTTTTGCCATTTCTAATCCTAAGTGGTTGCTGTGTTGTCTCGGTTGTTAAACTCAAAGGCCAGAAATAACTTCTCAGCTTTGGTACAACAGCTTATTATTCTGGTCTGATTGTCTCTGAGAGTTTGGAGAGTGCTACTCTCCAGCCCTTCCTCCCAGAGAACCAGGAATGGCAGTAAGGGCTGCTCTGCCCTTGCTTTTTTAAATAGCTCATGAAGGAATTTAAGGATAGTGGTTGTTCTACACACTGCTTTTTGCTTAATCTCTTTGTTGACACTCCTGAATAAAGGTCTCCACTTATTCCACCTTAATTAGATGAGTAACAAATATGTCACCATAAACAAAGCCATCCTCGCATTAGTGAGTATGAGTGTGTGGCCATTTAAATCATGAGTGAGTAACTGAGGGAGTAGGATGCACTTCTGCATTTTTCCCAATTAGCAGGGTGAATCAGGCAGTGAACTCAACAGTACACTTTGTACTGTGACAGACTAAGCCTAGAAAGCAGGTATGGTTCCTTCCATATTTTTTTTATCATCATGACCATTTGAAAAGCATCCATTTTCGATTGAGGAAAGAACACTCTGGTAAACATGCTTGCCCTAAGTGGAAATCTAAATCTCTGTCTTGCCTTAAACATGGAATTAGGCTTTCTGTCTCTTTCCTTCTGCCCTCCCTGATAGTTTCCTTTTTAATGTGGTAGTTTTCTGTGAAAGAGTAAGTGGCAAAACCTATATTTATCTGTATACCTCAGACACACTCATGCTATTGTGCTACTTTCTGAGCCTTCTGACACCTGGAGGCAATTCTAAAGCTGTTCCCTCTTTTTTTGTTGTTTCTACCGAAAATACTTACTGTTAATATGACGCTGTATCCTTCAGCTTGTGTTGCTAGTTAAAACACAAAACAAGTATTACGAAATTCAGTTCCTTAACTGTTTCTGATCTGTTCTAGAAAAAAGTTGTGAAGGATCAGGATGGGGGAGGTTAAGTACACCATTTGGACTCAGGAAGTTAGTGTATATTGTTTATTTTATGAAAGCTGCTTGAATTTTAGAGAATTATGGTGGAAGTAGTACTTCTAGAGAATTACAACTTAATTTTAAACAGAATTGCAAGTTAATTTTGCTTATTACCACTAGTTTCCCAGATTATCACAGTAGTAGTCAATCATGTTCCCTTGGGTTTTATTCTTAGCTGCAGTAGCAGGCATGAGACTAGACATTTGAAAAAACCAGCATTGAATAACAAAGCTATGTATAAATCAGTCTGTTTGTACAGTCTTATCCTGGGTCTGCTGTGTCAGAAGATGATGTAGATTCTCTTAGTCCAGCTAGATCCTGCCATGTGATAACCCATATGATGATGCATCAGCTAGAATTGGAATCCCTTCCTACTCTGTAATGCAGTAATTTATAGATTAAATAAAAGTTGGCTGCAGGCTTAGGCAATTCCCATCAAACCTGTGAATTAGCAGTTCACAGAGCCTTTCATTTGTCTTGTTAGAGTTTGTGCATGAAGACAGTGAAGTGTGTACCAAGTTTTAACTGTGATGCCACAGATCCCCTTCCATGATTTTTCTTCCAGCAGTGTAGTAGGTGGCATGTCCAATAAGGCTGACAGCTCACATGTATGGAGTAACAGGCTGGACAATATAAACTCTTCTCAATACAGGCATAATTTCACTTTCTGAATTTGAGAAGGGCTCTGTGTTAAACTGAACATGAAGGAAGTTCTGCCTAATTGCTAGAACATGCTCCTAGAGACATCATCTTCTTGCTTCAGTAGTTTTATTATAAAAGTTCAGAAGATGCAGAAGCTTTGATGGCCTGATGAGTGTAGCAGGAAGAAAGGAATAGGCAACTTTGTTTAGACAAATAATTTCTTATTATACCAATTCTGAGAAAGGAGGGGATCTATTTTCAAGCACACTGCACCTTCATGGCCCCAAAACAGAAGCAACTAAAGACTTAACTGCCTCTTCATTTATCCCTTTCCTGGGTCTGTTCACCTAGAGACATGGCAAGGAAGGTCAGGGTTGGCTTTGATTTTTTTGGGTTTTTGTAATGGCCTTGCAAAGGAAAGAAGTGTAACAGTGCTTCTTATTACAGGCCTGTACTGCTGCAGGTTTCTTCCTGATTGTAAAAAACCAGGCTCTTAAGCTTCTCAGTGTCAAACTGCATTAGTCACTAAATATAACCTTTGTATTGCATCTGTGGAATTCAAACAAAACCAGGGTTGTGATAATAGGGACAAACACTTGGATTGGCTTCAGCCTCCACTGACTGCTCACAGCTGGTTTGGCTGACTTCTGGCTGGTCCTGCATCCTGTGTGTCTGTGCTGGCATCGCTTGCTGGGGAACTCGTTGTCAGTTTAGGAATGACTAGGAGATGGACATCAATTGCCACATGCTAAAAAAGTCTTAAAATTCTGTGTATGGGATCCTTCCCAGTCAGCTGTTGTCACTTCAGTTTAATTTTGCCAGATTCCTCAGCTTCTCTTACCTACACAATGGGGCTTTCAGTTAATCTTTGACAACTGTAGGCCTTCAAGTCAGATTTATTTCTTTTAATGGAAAGCAAGGTGCTGCCTTGATTTTTAGGAGAATTTCCATAGAAATTATAGATATTCAGGTCTGGATTTATGCTGCCAAATCTATCACAGCAGGTTGAGTTGAGATGGGAGGAATGTATGCCTTGATATCTTCATCTCACACGAATGTTTGTAACCATAAAAACTGATACATATGAGGACATGAATTTGCACATATATTTTGGTTTCTTTGTTAAAAAGAGGTATCCATACATCTACTTGAGAAAAGTGTATTTTCTCGATGCATGGAATCAGTTGCACTTACCCAAGGGTGAGGGCAACAAAAACACTCTGTTTTTGGCAATTCTAGCTTCCAAAACCCAGTCTGGAATGACATTCCCTGACATGTGGTATAAGAATGAACTTGCCTTGAAATACAGTTGCGGTAATTTAAGGACACTTAATTCAAAGATAAAACTAGGTCTTGGGGTTTTTTTGAAGCAATTTGTCTTGTTCCACTGACTGAATAGGCACAGACCAGCTTCTTAAAGCCAATCCTTCTTTCAGTGCTTCTCTCTGGTAATTGGAGTGGGTATCTATTCTCAGCCATGAGTAACTGCTTTAGGTTCTATGTGTGAATAATGTGCTTGGACAATCGTGCTACCTGTAAAAACCATGGCAGAGGTGCTGGTTGTACCTGAAGTGAGCTGTGCTAATTGGAACTGCACTGATAATAAGCTATGTCAGTGCCTTGGATCTGTTGCTATAACTTCGGTACTTTACCATCTGTATCTAAACATGTCTCCCTGAGTGATAGCTTTGAGGGATAGTGAGTTCTTGTTATTCTTGGTGGATCACACTGCGTTTTTTATTTTATTTTTTGCCTTTGGATCAGACAGATCCTTGGTTAATACCACAGTTCACCACCACTCTTTTTGGGGCAGTGGTGACCTCTAGAATTTGTTCAAGTGACTATTTCATTTGATCACTAATCAGATGGCTTAAATTGGGAGAGGTCATGACTCTAAAAAAGAGATTTTGCTTGTTCTGATTGTTATTTTTTCAAACAAGCTTTCTCTCTGGCTCTAACAAGACTTGATAGCCAGTCACTGAAGATGATTTGTCACTCCTGGATCCCTTGTATAGTACAGGTGACATTCTGAACGTTGGTTACATAGACATGAGGAGCAAGTATGCTGTGAGTAGTCTGAGCTGGCTCAGCATTTTCTTTCACACACTCAGCCATTTAACTCAGGGGTGGCCTGGTTGTTTTGTAGTTATGGTGTCTCTCATAGCCTAAAAATTCATTATTATGATCCTTATCCTTTTTGGAACAGTACAGATCATTCAGATGCAACAGACCTGGCATTGTAAGTGCACCGTGCTCGTATCTCTTTACCCCAACCTCTCTGACGAGAATCCACTGGGAATCCAGTGTAGATTTAGGGGTTCTGGAAAAGGACAGATCACGTGTCTGTTAGCCCACTGCCACCTTTTTTCCTCACAGTTTGAATGAGTCTTGTGATGCTGAGTTGCATTTCAGATACATTCAAGGGAAAGTACTGAGAAAGACTCTTTTCATAAAATTAATGTGTTTTTCCCCCTTGACACTGATACTCCACAGGCTTTACTGTACTACAAGACCTTTCACTCTGTCCAAGGACTTTGCCAAATAATAATACACAAAAAAAATGAGAAGAATTTTTAACTGTTTGCTTTGTATGGATACCGCTGCCTTGGGGTGGGTGGAAGCCATTCCGTACAGGGTGTGGAGAGAGCTATGCTATGCTTCATCCACTCTAAACTGATGTTAGTATGACCTGGAAGCGTATGCCTCAGAAAAATAAGAGCCTGACTCCTAGAAGGAATGATCTTGCTGTAAAATGTGCTAGTGAGAATATAGATCCTGAAGGCAGTTTGGGCTCTGTGCACAAACTGCATCATTCTGCATCCAAGCAGGATCTGGTAGGTAGATTATTCCAGCAGGTGGGCAAGTCTGCTCTTTAAACCACACTGATAAGCATTCCTGAACTTCCAGAGTGTTTTCTTTGTGTACTCCATTACTTTTCACGGAATACTTGCATTAGAGTTTCTGTAATGTGAAAGCCAACTTCTGTCTCACCTTCAGTGCATGTAGAGAAGATTTGTTGTGATTATATGGGTGGTCAACTTCTTACATGTTAAAATGCACATAGGGCTGCATCTGCCCACCACCCTTTCATTCTCTCCTGTTTTAAATATAACATGCTCCATTATTTGAGCCTTCCTGTGCAGCTAAACTCGCAGCACTCTGTGCTTTGTTCTGGACCCTGTCCAGCTTGGCTGCATCCTTTCCAAAGTTCAGCAACTGAATCTGAACTCTGTGTTCCGAATGAGGATGTGCTGTCATGTCATCACCCTGGTTAATATATCCCAGAATGAGATCTGCATCCCTGAATAGCAGATTTTTTTCCCTCTTTATGGCACTTATATCCCTCTTTATGGCACTTTATGGCAGAATCACAGATTGTGCAGGTACCTTGCAGTAACTTCATCTCAGCATCATTTTTTAGTTCATCTGTGAGTGCATTTTTGGGGGCCATGTCATAAAGGCTTCAAATCAAAGTATGTGACACCTTGTGCTTGCACCTATTGGTCAAGTCAATGACCCTCTCATGAGAAATGAGCTTGGTGTGAAATTACTTTTTTATGTAGTTACTTTTTTATTTTGAAATTCATTTTTTATGAAAACTATTTAGTAGCTTTTGCCTGAAGTGTATCCTCAATTTTCTCAATGTTGTTCTAACACAATTTCTTTTTCCCTTTAATTTCTATGAGCTGATCAGCCTGATTTTGTTTATCAAAGAGATGTCTCCAGGGTTTAAGTAGATATTCAGCTTGCTTTCTTCAAAAGTAGGTTAGGAGTAATTTAGTCAGTTTATGACTTTAGCTCATCTATTTTATCTTTTAAGTACTTGTAGATAATTTGTTTCGTCACTTAGGACCTATTGATTATATGCTTTGCTACCTATTATGAAGCACACGGGTACAATTATGCTTGTAAACTGAAGAAAACAACACTCAATATTATAGTCTTCTTCACCAAATGAAATGGTATTATGAAAACCATCAGATAGTGGGTTGTAGAGGAAGCACTTTTTGACACAGCAGACAATTACACTCTGGAACTCCCTGCCACAGAATGCTGTGAATGCCAGTCATTTCCATGGCTCAAACAATAAGATGAATTCATGCTAGAAAAGCTCATTAAGGGCTATTAAATGTGCAGATGCAGATGCATCTGGGAAGTCCTTAAGCCATGTATTGCTGGGAACTGGAAGGATTTAGGGGAGAAAAAGATATATCCATCCAATATACAGCAACACCCCCCCCCAACCTCTCTCCCTTGTCCTGTGTGTTCATAGTTGCTGGAGGCTACTGAGCTAAATGGGCTTTTTGGTCTGATCCTGCGTAGTAGTTCCTGTTCTTAGCTGTAATTCACTTGCTTTCAGCTTCAGTAATGCAGCAGTACAATCCATTCCATTTCCCTTTTCTGTAAATCTAGTCAGAGGTACTTGACTACTTCTTCTGTGCTAAAGCTTTTATACCTGTTCTGATACAGTTCCTGCATGTAGGGCTTTCCTTTTCACCCCTTCTAAGAAGTAGAACTGCCTTGTTATTAACAGACTGTGGCCCAAGTGGTGCTACACTGGCCTTTGTACTTCATATTAGAATAGTTTGCTCCCTTCATGGTTCTTTTAAGAAGCATTCAGTCACTTCTCTCCCATGGAATTGTGCCTATTAATTCTTTGTCACTGTCAAGTGATTGATAAATCAGTTGAATCTGGCATTCTCCTGGTATATTGCTCATTGAGGTTTGGTTCCTTAGCAGTTTTTAGATTTTTTTTTTTTTTTTTTAAGCACTGCAGTTGTCTTGGGATTTCCTGTGCTGTCAAAGCTGTGCTGGTCTTAGGATTTTAGACCTGGATGTGATGTTCAGAATTTCTTAAAATGTATATGAAAAATTGTGGGCCTCTGGATATTAAGTCATTGTTTTAAACAGGTAGGAAAGGAATCAAGGATCTTTTCTATGAAACAGATTCTATTCTTCTTTTCTTTCTCTTATTTCTATTTTTTTTTCCTCTTTTATACCAAACACTGTTATAACAGACTCTTTCCTGTTTGGCGTAAGCAGGAAATGTTTGGCTGCACAGAGATCTAAAATATTAATGCCAGCTGGGCATACTCAGCTATTTCAGCTGTTTGCATCCCAAATTTCTTCTGTCCAAACAGTCTTTTTAATCCTCCTAATTTAATGTAATTTTAAGCTGAGGCACAGTTATCAAGTTTCAAATTCAGGCTGTCTTTTGACAGTAGTTTTAATGTTTGCAGTGTTAGGTGTATGTGAGATTTAGTTTAGGGAGGTGTGTTTGTGTATCAAGAGTAGGGAGTAGATGGAAACTTTTGAGGTGAATAGCTCAAGTAGCTGAAAAGACTTTTCTTTGACTATTAAAAAACACAGATTCATCAAGAGGAAAGGAGGCCTGGAAAACCAGCCTGGAAAGAATATGAACTGTTCCAGTACTTGGAATATATGGAAAATTAATTAATTGCAAATAGACTTGGTAACTTAGTTAAAACTGGTACCTGTTAAGTTACAAAAATTCCTCCCATCTTTCTGAAGGCTTTACTATAACACAAGTAATACAGGTGGGAATAAAGCAAGTCACTGCTTGCTTCACATCTCTGAGCTCCTTTGGTTTGGCCAGCCTGAGTAGATTTTTTTTCCACTGTGATTGTGTGTCTAAAATGGGATTGTTTCCTTGGCTGGCAAACTGAAACATGCCTTGCCTGAGGGAGTTTCTATCCAGACTGGATGCCTTGCATCTCAGTACCGTGCCCTGACCTAACACTGCCTGTTCTCCAGAGATACTGGTTTTGGTTTTGTTTTTTTTTTTTTTTTCCTGATGAAATGTGACATTGATCATCGTGAAGGGAAACTGCACGAGGAAACAGATTGAAGTGCTAACAGAGATGAGGTTGGCCTTTCACATCGTGGTATGCCATTTATAAAAAATGTGTTTACAAAGGGATGGTTACTCAATTTAGATCCTTCACCTAAAGGGACACTGCTCATTTCAGCAAGATCCATGAGGGATGGTTAAATCAGGCAAAGCTCTCCTGCAAATCTTACCTGGCATGGAAAAATACTCAGTCTTACAGCACAGAAAAGGATGGAAGGAAGTGTTTCTGGAAGTCTTCGCTTCCTTGCTTTAGTCTTTGCTCAGCTCTTGATTAAACAAGTTAAGCTCAGGTGGGAGCAGTTATTTTAGGTGCACAGTGTGGTGCAGTAATTCCTGTACCATGCTCTGGATTTTTTGTCCCTATCAACTTCTTAAACACAACCCCCTCTTCTTTTCCTTTGCCTGTGTCAGTCTGGCTCTTGCAATGAGCTCACTCTCTACAAAAGGTTCTTGGAGTCCTGTTCAGTTCCAGCTCAGGGCTACCTAACAAGGGTTCCTTTCCTGTCATTCTCTCGCCTACTAGACATAGCAGCCGTATGAGTATTTGGGTGGGGAAGGAAGGAGATTGCAACATCCATTAAGGAAAAAAAAAAGAAGAAAAAAAACCAACCAAAAAACAAAAAAGGAAGGCTTGTCTGTCTCTTGCTTTTCAAGTGTTGCTGTAAAACTTTCCTTGGCCTTTGAAAACTGACATGTGGAATACGTCAGCCTTTGAAGTTCATCTTTTAAAGAGGCAGTGGCAAATGGCATCCAAACTTCAGCCTTTGTAGCAGTTTTTCTACAAGCTGGAATAAGTTACTTATTCTGACAGCACACTGTGGATAGTAAGACTAAGTTAGAAATAACCACACCTCTGTACATCTTTCCCACCCACCAAATGTTCTCTTGGCCACACAGGAGAAGGCAGCTACAAGCCCCAAAGCTTTTCTTTTCTCATCTGTAACGTTCTGAGTGCTTGGAGACCAACTGCCACTGTGTACAATGCAGCACATTATATTTCTTAATCTATAGGCATTACTTTCCTACAGAGCTACGTTGTTCTTATTTTTAATGCTGAGAATGGGGATAAAAGCTTTGTTTGTGCAAGGAGTTAACAGGTAGAGCTGCACACAGGTTTTTTTAGTCTAATCTAATGTAAGATGATCTGAACAGGCACGGTGAGTTTGAAGCAAGTTGTGCTGCCCTAGCAAGAACGTAGCTACCTCTTGAATATTTAGACTGCATACCTTTATGTATTTACCTAAATTCTCCCAGCCCTCCACTGAGAAGTAGCCTTTTTACCCTGTCTGCACGTGCAATGAGGTGTCCTTGGTGCTTCTTGTTAAGTTACTGACAGCAAAGTTTCCAGTATATGCTTGGCAGGGGAGAAATTCAGTCCAGAAAAGGGAAAACCTCTCTTACTTTTCAACAATATGTACTTACATTCCAGACCTTACATAGTTCTCTTGGGAAATGTCTTTCCTGTATCCATTGTCTTAATGCAGTACCTTTCTTAATCATTCTTTGTCATCTCCAAGCTTCTGGAAAAGTGAGTGTTTCCCAGGGTGGAGGGGAAAGAGTTAATGCATTGCTGCCCAGCTTCTCATAGTGATAATGTGTTAATAAAGTTAATCAAGAGCAGTGACTCAGAGAAAATGAAGACTGGATAATCCAAGCAATTATTTATCACTTCTGTGGTCTGCAGGATTGTTTCCTGCTGAAGAAAATAGCCTAAGGCAGTATACTGCTGGGGAGCATATCTTCGTATTTATTCTTGGGTTTTCCTTTCTGTAACTCAAAGGTAAAATCTTTAGAAACCTGCTTCCTCCTAACTATTACTTCTTTGTAATCTGTCATGTAACTCTGGATAATTTGTAGTTTGTGGTGGTAGAGACTTCTCAGCTCCAGCTTTGCTTTCAGAAGCCAAGTCCTACTTTGGACTAGACCAAAAAGGGAATCAGCCTGTTTCTGGGACTGTCCTGAGTGCACCCTTTCCTTCCCGTGTTGTTCCCCAAGCCTTGTCCCTGTACCTGACACAGAACACAGTTTAGCCCAGTTTGGAGCCAGAAGCAGCCATCCTAACCCTTGCAAAGGCGCTGGTGCGTGCAGGGCTTCTTTTTTGCCTTTTTTTTTTTTTTAGTAGCTTTTATGGCTTTTATGATCTTTTAACAATTTGCTCTTTCTGTACAACTCAAATGAAGACTTCTTTGCCAAACAAAAGGATGTAGTACCAGTTACTGCTCTTTTGATTTTTTTTAAAATTTTTTTTTGTCCTCTAGCATTAAAATATCTAAATGTCTCTTTGGGAAGGTGTTAATCTTTCTGGGTTTTTTTCTTTTTTCCCCATAGGATGATGAAAGTTTGAAATACTTAACTCATGAAGAACAGGATGTTCTCATGTTCTTTGAGGAAACCATAGATGCCTTAGAAGATGACTTGGAGGAGATGGCCCTACGTGACAGTGGCATCCACTGTCAGTCCCCAAGGTCGACAGAAGAAAATGTGTCCAGTCATTCAGAGACTGAAGATATCATTGATTTAGTACAGTCAACACCTGAGAGCAGTGACCATGAAGGCCCTTCCAGCAGAGATACAGAGCCAGGTAGTTGTGTTTCTTGCAAGTGTGGGTTTTCCCTTTGATCAAGCCCTGACCTATTCCAGTTCTCCTTAGAAACAGCTAAAGAAATTCTTTACCTTCCTTACTGCCTTAAGATAAATTTGTTACACATCAGGAGCTCTAAGGACTGTGATTTTAATTTGCCTTGGGGTTTTTGAAATTCTTGCTGCTACTGTAAGTTTTTTTCTAATTTTTCCTTGTCCCTCACGGGGGTCATGCATCTGATGAAGCTTTTGGTCTGCTCTCTCAGTCCTCTGCCTGGAGACTGACTTGTCACTGTTGTGCACAGTCATTTCAACAAGGCAGACAGTATTCACCAGCCTGTTCACACTCTGCTTTTCTCTAAGGCTTCTTAAGATTTTCTCCTAGAGTTTTAAGATAGCAGATTGTTTTCAGTGTTATTTCATGTGGGACTGAAAGGCACACGATCCTATCAGTGAGTTTGTGACAAGATAGCATATGGCATGTTGGTTTTGTCACCCTGTAGAGTGTGTTCTCTCTGTGTTTGGAGAATGAATCTATCAGCTAGCACACACAGTGGGATGTAATGTGTCCTCTCCTGGCTGTTTTAATAAAAAATAAGAACCGCAGAACTCTTATGAAAGAGCAGCCATTGAAGCACAGTGAAGCAACACGCAGACTTTGAATGAGAGGCAGAGAGAGGGCTGAGGTAGTGACACGTTGTAAACGTGGTGATTTGAGCTATAGCACTGCCTATGAGATGCCATTGCTGGGAGTTCAGTTTATAGTTTCTTCTGGCTATATGGGCTGAGGTTGAGTTGGAAAGGTAGGGAGAAATGACGCTGAAGGAAGGTTTTGCATTCTGCTCTGTGTGAAGACTTAATGACATCTCTGCTGCTTTGCCTTCTAGTGTTGGATACTCCCCGGAGAGCCGAGAGCCCTCAGCCAGCTGTACCTGCTGACCTTCCCCCACACCCCCCTGCACCACCACCAATGGTGTCAGAGACACTTCCTCTTCCTCCTCCACCCCCTCCTCCAGTGCAGCACCCGAAGTTGCTCCGTTCCATCCCCACTCCTCTCATCATGGCCCAGAAGATCTCTGAGCAGCAGGCGGAGAGCCGGGCACGCTTCCCTGGTGCCCTCAAGGAAGGGAATTCCGAAAGGAAGAAAGCCCCAGTAGCCAACGGTGATTATTCCACAGCACCCAAGCACCCTCCTGCCCCCGCCCCCAAACTGCACCGGTTCCCAAGCAACATCAACATAACAAATGTCAGTGGCAAGGAATTCAGCGAGACCATTTCCAAAGCAGCGGTTAACGTCCAGGAGCGGCGGGCTCAGGTGCTGGCCAACATCAGTGGGGGAGCTCTTCTGGCAGCTGAACTGGAGGAGAAGCTGCACAAGAACGATTTCTTGTCACGTAACAGAAGTTCTTCTTTACGGGATCTCTCCTCAGAGCAAACGCGCTATGAAGCCCTGGCAAAACTCGGCCTAGTTAAGGGAAAGCCAGCTCAGGACCAAGTGGACCATGCCCCAAGCACTCAGCAGCTTGATGTGCAGCCCAAGCAGGCAGAGGCTGTTACCAATGGATATCAAAACATACATGAGATTTTAAAAAGCGAGCCCAGCCCTTTCCTTCCTATGGGCAAAACTGTAACAATCAAACCAGAGGTGGCTCTTGCCACTAACAAAGTCAGCAGCGCACAACAGAACACGGAAAAGAGTTGTAATGATTATAAACAACCTGGTGTAAGCCTGGACATGAGGAGGAGGTCGGGTTCGCTGCCTAGACCTTCAGGATTTCGATCCCAAGGGATAACGGTGAAGTTTTCCGGCCGTGGCTCAACTGAAGAAGCCAGGAGAGAGGCACTCCGGAAACTGGGACTGCTGAAAGAGACTGCGTAACTTGGATGGGAATGTTGTGGCAGTGGGGGGAAAGTCATAGCATGGCTTTGTGCTAGAACAGTCCCAACAGGATTGGGATCAAGTGGATTGAAGAAAAAAGGGAAAGTTCTCTGCTTCAGGCAAGCCAGGGAAGTACTAGACACTGTGGAATGGCCACTTGTGTTTATCCCAGAAGGACTGGCACCACATAGGGTCATGTACAGCAGTGGGTTTCGGCTCTCCTTCCTACAGAGATACTCATCTGTTGCTCTTTGTGGCTAAGAGGAATTTTATTTAATTAATGCTGGACTGTAGCAGGCAGCATCTCATTAATGAAGTGTACAGTGCAGTATTGTTGTACATAGCAAACTGAATGGCAAATCTTGCTTTTGCTCTTTCTGAAGCCAAAACCAAGAGCTCTGTCTGTCCTGCCCACATGTGTCTGTCTGTCCGTGGGAGCTCGAAATAATGTCACAGCTGAAATTTCTGACAGTGTGACACCCTTCTGTGACTTTTTGTTGTCTGTGTTATCTGGCTTGGCTTCTTTCCCTACCAGTGGTGGGGTCTTCTGCTCCCTCACTCTGCACTTGACTCAGAACTGTGCACAGGGTGGCTTCTGCTTCGACCTTCTCCTGGACTTAGCAGCCCAGGCTTTAAATGGGTGACTGCCTCACTCTGCTGCTGCACCTGGAGTCTCCCCTCCCTTCCCAGCCACCTGCTTCTTGGTCATGCCTGAGCAGCCCACATGTCCAGGGAAAGGCACCAGGAAAGCCTCAAGGGTATGCACCGAGCACCAGATTTCGCACTGACAGCCAAAGAGTCTCCTGACAATCTGTGACCCCAAATGCTCTGTCCCAGGGAGGATCTCACAGCAGAGAAGCCATGGGAGCAAGTTAACTTTGTACCAAAAGGAAGACCCGTATGTCAAAAGTCTTGTCTTTTACGTTGGGGCTCCTGGGAAGGAGCTGTTACTTCCTGAACAGTAGCTGTACTACACAAATTATAAGTTCTGTTACTTCTAAAACTGTCATTGGTCTTCCTGTAGTTTGACAGCCCTAATAATCCTCTGTTCACAGCCTTATTTAATTCTGCCCTGCCAATGCCTAACAGAAGTTACAGCCAAAATTCTTGCAGGCTAAGTGGAGTTTCAGGAGAGCTGCATGTAAGAGCACATCATTCCTGAATGGTCCGAGTTGGTGGTATTTTGCCTTTGTTCAATAGATGAGTTGGTAAAGATGGTCCCAAAATATATTTGTGTGTTGGTATAATTTTTTTTTATATGGTAAAGCTGCCCTTCCACATTGAAACTCCTTCCCTTTTTGTATTACCTGAAAACATCAAGAATAGCCACTTTAAAATCAAATGCCAAACTCCAAACTCACAATTTTTTGTTGTTATTCCTTCATGTTTGATTTCTCGGTGTTTTGGATTTTTTTCTAAAGGGAAAAACTGACTTATTCTCTGCACTTTCTAAAGCCTCGACCAACCCACTCCTTCTCCCAAGCAGCTGAGCAATAAACCTTGGAGAAGAGGAGGGGTGGCTACAGCAGAAACTGACACACCCTTTGACGAGGAGCTCTGACATAACTGTGATAAACAAGTTTGTAGTGCTTGTGATAAAGTATTTCAAACTTGCTGACCTGTACTTGTAAATGAAGCTGTCATGAAGGAAAAACCTTTGTGTCGTTCTCAACCTGCCTCATAAGTTAAGGGGTTTTTTGGGTTTTTTTTTTAAATTATCTGCTTGCTGCTTAAATTTTTAATTGTGTTGTTATGGTATCTGGCTGGTTCTGTTATGTAGTTATTCTTTTCAGCCTTTTCACTGGGTAAGTGATCATGTTCCTCATTGTGACAGGCTTTCTATACATAAGCAATCAGTAATTAAAATATGTGGCCATTCCTGGGCTGGCAGAGCACTTGGGCATGCATAATCAAACGTGAGAGGTGCTGCTGAAACAAAAAAGGCTGCTTGTGTGCTGCAAGTAAAGCACAGGCTTGTTCTGCTGGGCTCTGAGTCTGTAGTCCTAAATCAGAAAGACAAGGGGTCACATAAAACACACCCAAGCACGTGCTGCAGCACAGGCTGGAATGGAGGCCAACATGTGGATGATGCATCATAATTTATTAACATAACCTGATAAGTAAATTTAAATGTTTCATGGCCTTTGTGCTTTTAAATCCTGGTAAAGCAAATTCTTCAGTATGAATGTGGAGTGCGTACGAAGCAATCTCCACATCTAATCATTTCTTGCCAACTCTTCTTTGAGTTGTTTACAGCTGAGAGTCCATGCTAAGCAAATGGGGGGGGGGGAAAAAGCCCTGACACTGTTTCACTGAAATTCAGTCCAGTTCAATAACTCTGTAAAGTCACCCTACTTAAAAATACCCCAGATATTTAATATCTAAAGTTGCTGTATGCTGAATTAGCTGGATCATGTTCTCTCATCCTTTGTGCAGGGCTGTGTCCTCAACTGGTGGGAAGTGAGAGTTAGATCTTCATTAGGTAAAGCAGTTTCTGCCCAGGGAGGACTTGGAACGAGGTATTCATTGTAGCCCTTCATCATAGCAGATAAATTCTTCTCTGTGCCTAAAACTGTAGTGAGTAAAGCCATGTACTAAATGAAGTTAAGTCTAGCTGCTAATAACCTGTATATAAATTTAGCTCTATTTTGTGTATCTTGTTTTGTGTGTATATGTTGCTGTGATTTTACTTTCTTCCCCTTTGTGCTGGAGGTAACTGTCTTGCACAAATCTGATAATCGTCTATTAAACTAGAATAAACCCAATGAAATGATGCCTGATGGGAGGTGCCATTGTGTTCTTTGCCACCCAGAATTATGACTCTTTCTTGGAGGAGGGAGATGACTTTTTCTTAATGGCTAATATTGATTTAATAACCTTTTCATTTTGCAACTGTGGATGTGTGTGAGCCAGAGCCCAACCCTGTTATGGCAGGTGATGGAGGAGGGACAAAAAAAAAGGTTATGTCTGACAAGACGTATGTATTCTCACTGCTGGGCTTCAGCAGCTGTGATCAGGGTCCTTGAAGGAATGAAATTCATCCTGAACATCCTGTTTGAATTAGACAAAAGCCCCTCTCTCACACTGTTTTGCATTATTAAAATGACCTTTCCAAGAGGAACATTTTCTATGTGAAAGAAGAATAACATCTTTGTTTCCAAGGCTGTTACCGTGAGTGAGGGTGGTCCTGCTGAGTGTGGAAGTCTTCCTTGTTGCACAGGGCAAAGTTCTCCATCAGAGAACATTCCTACCCGTCCCTTCTGAGCACGTGCATCTGTGTTTGCTTCCTTTCTGTCTTTTGAAGAAGGATTTCTTTGTAAGTATTCAGGTGTTGTTGAGCATTTGTCCAAACATCATGTGTCATAAAAGAGAGAACAGAAATCACTCTAGCAAAAGCAAATATTTCCCATTTGCTTGAGCTACTTTTTTATCCCTGAGGCTGGATGTGCTGGTAGCCAAAAAGCACCAGCAGGTGCAGCAGCCTTGTCTCCAAGCTTTCCGGGGCTGCCTCAGGGCTCAGCTACGTGTCTCAGCCAGGGCAGGGCAGGTGGCCTTTTGTAATTGTGTCCAGCTCCAGCCTGGAGCCAGAGGGAGAGAATTTAACTTGGCTCAATCTGTAATGAAACTTAAAGGAGGTTCCAGTGCCTCGCCTGTGCTGGAGGTGAAACCTCACAGCTGCCCAGCACCTGCAGCCTTTCAAGTGGCTGCAGCTTGGGGGATGAAGCTTTTGATGTTTTTACTCCTGTTTTGTACACACACACATGGAATTTGGTTTCTCCCTTTAGAACAGACAACTTCAGAAAGTGTTATCCATAGAGAGATCAGGGAAGGCTGGAGGCTGAAGGGGGGTGGTAGTTTTAACCCAGCAACTTGGACAAGTGTTCAATCCTGATTGGGCCTGAGCAGAGAGTAACTTCCAGCTCTGCTGCACAAGCTCAAAGTGTTGTGTAGGTCAACCCAAAAAATTACAGCCCTTCCTTAGCTGGCAGAGTGGGAGCCAGGGAAGCACAGCTCAGGCACAGCAGCACCTGCTCCAGTGGGATTGCTCTGGAGGCAGCTACAAACAAAGGGCCTTGGAGCAGGGATGCAGTGATGCTTTAGGTTTTAACTTTCGTATTTTTCAAATCTTGTACTGCCCAGTGTGTAACTCTGAAGTTTCTTGTAGCCTGTTAACTTCTGCTCTCTCATGCTAGGTTGACATAACAAAGCCTCTCTAGGCCTGGTCTGCAAGGACACTCAGAGCGTCCTAGGCTCAAAATGTAAACCAAAGCCTCTAAAAGGTGGGGGGCAAGCTTGGGGAAACTACATCATTAACTGAAGCTTTAACTGGAGAATTAACCCTGATAGGCAAATGAACCAAACCTATAAAAGTGTGAAGAACTCATGACCTGTCATCCATCTTGGGGTCCATCTTGGCAGTAGCCTCTGGCTCCCCAGGGGGTACCTTTGAAGGCCTTCAAATAAATTTATTTATTCCCTTATTCTTGTCTAGTCTCTGTTTTTAGGTGGCCTCTTCAGGCATCAGGGACAGCTCAGCCCAGGGAGAGCAGAGTGGCCCATCCTGGGCACCCCCAGCTCCCTTTCCACTGGCCACTTTTTCAGCCACTCATCCCACAGCCTGGAGGGATCCATGGGGTTGTTGTGACCCAAGGGCAGGACCTGGAACTTGGTGGTGTTGAATCTCATTCCCTTGGCCCATGGATTGAGCCTGTCCCAACCCCTCTGCAGAGCCTTCCTGCCCTCCTGCAGAACAACACTCCCACCCAGCTCCATGGCACCAGCAAACTCCCTTGATCCCCCTGTCCCAATCATCGATAATGATTAGCCAGGGCTGGGCCCAGCACTGAGCCCTGGGGGACACCACAGTGACTGGACACCACCTGGGTCCAGCAGCATTCTCCGCCACTCCCTGGGCCCAGCTGTTTTTTTGGCTTTTACAGCAGTAGCCAGATTAAGTTCCAGCTAAGCTTCAGCCCTACATAACCCTGATACCCTTGTATTCCTTCTGAGTTACCTGCCCCTTCTTCCAGAGGTCATATGCTCCTTTTTCCCCTGAGTTCCAGCCAAAGCTCCTGCTTCAGCCAGGCTGGTCTCCTTCCCTGCTGGCACATTTTTTGGCATGTGGGATCACCTGCTCCTGTGCCTTTAAAATTGCCTTCTTAAAAGCACATCCAGGCTTCCTGAACTCCTTTGCCTTCCAGTTTTGCTGCCCAAGAGACTCTGACAACCTTTTCAATGAGAGGAGGCCTTTAATTCATCAGTCCTCCACCTGCTCTTGCTTTCAGATAATTCCTGCAAATAGATGCAAAGGGAGACAAGTCTTCATCCTGGCATTGACTCTCAAACTATAAATATCTTTTCCTCTGAGGTTAGGAGATCCTTAGACTGGATGGAGCCAAACCCTTCCAAGGGAACACACCCTTGTCTTGTGTGTTTTGTTTTTGTTTGGTATTTTTTCTTCCCCCAGAATGGGGCTTCTCTTCCCATGTAAGGTGACTCCTCCCAGACGAGGAAATGCCTTCCCTGAAAAGTCCTCGGTGCATCCCTGACTACATCACCAAATGATCAGATGTGTTCTTACCTCAAGGGAACTGCCAGGAAAGATTATTTTCCACTGGGCCATAACTACCTGCTGCTACTTCCAACTGGCCAAAAAAAGAACACCAGGAGAGGCTTCAGTAACTTCAGGATGAAACTGAGCAGGCACGAGTAGTGGTAGATAAACCAGCTGGCAGGCTTGAAGGTGCGACTCAGCTTCAATTTCTCTTTTGTTCATGGATCTTTGCACCTGCCCCTGAGCTTTAATGAATGTTTCACAGAGCCCCAGGAATCACAAACTAATTCTGAGTGGTTCCCAAAGCTGCTGAGGCACTCTTACCCAGGGCATTATTTTCTTCTCAGAGGGGTGTCTCTGTATCACGAACAAATGTAGCTGCTACAGTCTCCTCACCTGAAGGGCAAAGTTTTTTGGGTTTGGGGGTTTTTTCCCCATAATTTTTTTTAAAAAAGGTATGTTGAAGGTTTGAATTTAAAAGAAAATAAATACATAAAATCCTTTGCCTGACCACTGAGTCAGGGAGCAGCTCCAGTTCCCAAAGCCTGTGCTACAGCCAGCCAGGGACTCTGCTGAGCTGCTGCTCAAGGTCTCAGAGATTTTGGCTTTAGTCCTCCCCTGGTGATTGCTGGACCCAGTTCAGCGTCCACACCGATCCCACAGCGGCGTCACCCTGTCCACCCTCTAAACTCGCCCTTCCCACCAGCTCAGCCCCTGCCACGTGCCCCAGCAGCCACCTGAGCACTGAACACTGCACTGGGCAGAAGGAAAGGGTTGTCTCACCTTATCTATTGCAGAGTTCTCCTGATTTGTTTGCTATCAGCCCCGTGCGGAGCTCGGAGGCACCTGGAGCAGGTGGGGGTGGGAAGTGCAGCTCGGCAGTGCCTTTCATCCCACTGAACAGAGACTCTGCCTTCCCCAGGGCACTGCTGTAGCACAGGAGCCAGGACATCCCTCCTGTCCCTTTCCTGCTTTGCAAATGGAAGATCACAGGAGTTACTGGAAAAGCCTCTGACCAACAGACCAAGAGCCCAGGGCTGGGGCTGCCAAGGGATGTTTCACCCAGACGCCAGCCAGAGCTGGGGCATGACTGGTGCAATGGTTACTGCTGAACATCACACTTCTCTTTGTGAGGTGATGCACAAAACCACATCCCTGCTCTCCCAGTAAGTGCACGCCTCCCTCCCAGTGTCTCCACATTCCCTGCCAAAGCCCCACACAGACCCTTGAGAGGTCCCATGTCCTTAAGCCAGGCCTTGTTCAGCCCAGGAGGGGCTCAGCAGCTCAGTGCAGCTGTGTCAGCATCCTGTGAGTGTCCTCCCTGAGCCTGGAGAGCCAGCACGGAGCTGCACAGAGCCCTGGAGCCCCCAGCCCTTGCTGGGCACAGCCCAACTCTTGCCTGGAGCAGCTGTCACAGCATCCCCCTCTCACTGCTGGCTGGGGCTTCCCGTGCAAGGCCCTTCCCTCTCTGATTCAGCCTCGGAGCTCTCTGTTAGGACAGGATTGCTCATTTCCTCACAGGGTTGGGGAGGTCAACTTCACCCTCAAATGTTCATGATGTATTTTTTCCCATAATTTCAAAGGAAGCTCTTAACAGAAGCTCCCTGAGTTATTGTCAGCATCAGAGAACTGTATAATTTTTTTATCTGCTCTCTGCTTGCTTATCCATTCCCACAAGGAAGGGCAAGGGCTGCATTTTCCAGCTGGGAAACAAGGGCAATGACGTTAAGCCAAGGAAAAAGAGCAGAGATGAGCTTGACCTTCTGGTTTCCAGGCTTATGGAGTAATCCTGAATCACCCTTCCTCTCCCACCACCACACCTGCCCCTTTGGTAGCATTCCCTTGCCAACCCAGGAGAAAATCCAGCAGCCTGGAAGCTCAGACTCACGTGTGCCAGGAGTTGTTCATACTGTGATTAATGAAGATAAGCCACCCATTGGACTGATGCTCAGAGGGTGGAATGACACCAGAAGGAAAACAGTATTCCTACAAGCTGTAGTGGCAGGAGGGGAGATTATTTCTTCATACTTAAACATCTATTAGGAAACAGTTGTCAGCACATTTCTACTTCCAATATCCAGCCCTGCACAAGAGCAGAGGATCCACAGTGTCTTCAGGCTTCACGACACAAACTTCATTACCGTGGAACATTTCCTGCCTCCTAAATGGATTTTAGTTTGCCTGGTCAGGTTTAATTTTTATTTATGGGCATGAGTTCTCCAGCGAGCTCGAGCCCAGGAAATGGGCACTGTGTGCCCAGCATGGCAATTCCTGGTGCATCCTGTAACAAACTCCTCAGCTCTGTGCCGGCCTCTGCAGTTTGTCACCCTGCAGCAACAGTGAGGCCTTCTCTGAACCCAAAAGCTGCTCTGATTTTACATTAGCTAAGACTCACAGCCAGTAATCAACCCCTGGTTTTCATGGGTGTGGGATTTGGGACCAACATGAATAATAAACTTGGTTTATTTACCTGCCTTGGGCATTTCAGAAGGAAAGGGAGAGTCAGACTGTGTAAGTCCTGCTGCTGTGTCCATCTTTCTACTGGAAAAGAAAGTCTGCCACAGGAGGGATGAGGAATCGGTGTCTGCCTGGAACAGCTCAGCTGAATTCCCGGAGAGAAGTGGATTGAAGCTGTCTCTTCCTCCCAGGAAAAGGCTCTTCCTGCCCTGAGCCCAAGCAGGAAGCCAGAGCTCCCATCGCCACTTGAAAAGCTGCTCAGAGCACAGATAAGAACAGCCAAAGCTGCCTCTGAGCTCCCTCTCACTACTTGGTTATCTTCACTTCCATCACTCCAGGGAGGCAACTTCCAGCAACTTGTAGCAATTTAAGTATGGGATTAATACAGCAGCAAGCCGAAACCTCCCTCCAAGTGGGTTCTGAAAGCCTCAGTGACACATTCAAATCTTGCTTCCCAGGAAGGAACTTCTGATTTTTAGTTCACCATGTATACAGAGATGTGTGTCAGTATGTACATAATCTATATCAATAATTAAAAATTTGAAAAAACCACCCCCAAAACAATTAAGGGGTAAACACAGCAAAGTTTTCAAGCTCTTGGGCTGTCAACTATGACTTGTTCCCAGCAGCAAACATCACTCCCCTTTATCCCCTGCACAACAGAAACTTCTTTCCTGCAGGTAAATGTCAAAGAACAAATAAACATTAGCAATAGCTAAATGTCTTCTTCCTTTTTGAGTGTCTCAACCATTTTTTTATTTGCCTGACGGCTTGGATCCAGGTAGTGGAGGGAAGGAAGGAAGGAGGGAGGGAGGGAGGGAGAGAAGCTTTTTTACAGAACACTGTTTGCTCTTCTAACAAGGATCATAAACACCAAGTGTTTTAAGGGCACAATGACACCCCAAGAATAACTTAAAAGCAAAGTTTATAGTTCAAACAATGCAAGTAAATATTTTGACATTTGCTCATTTGTTTGATTCCTACTCAAATAGTTTCCTACTCCCAGTACACTGGGATTTCCTTAGGAGTACCTGGAAAAAACCCTATTTATAGTGGAGTTCTGAGAAGAGACAGCAAAGCGTCACCTCAGAGGAGCACCTTCAGCAGGGCAGAACAGTGCATGGCTGAGGAAAACCTCAGCATGGAGCAAATTAGTGATGAAGCTCAAAGAAGGGAAAAAATGAGAAAAAAAATGATGTATTTATCAAGGGGGCAACAGCAGGCTCCTGGCATCATAACTGATGGATTGATTTTGAAAATATTCACTCACCTGGCAAGGACATGCAGTCCAAACACTACAGCACCACTTTGGGGGACAACAGTAATTCATTTTTTAACTCACTTTTTCATTTATCCACCTTCACCGGTACTTCCCGAGCCGCCGTGGTCCCGCCAGACAATGCAGATCCCACATGGATCTGCCAGGCTGAGAATGCCCACCCAGGGCTGTTCCCCACTTCTGCTCAGCTCTGCATTTACTGGAGTCAAACGCGCTCCGTGTGAAGCAAAGAGACAACAGCGCCAGCAAAGCACCCCAGCCGGACACGGCAGCTCCTCACAGCCCATCCTGCTGCCCTGCCAAGCACACAGTGACTGCTCTGCCGGAACAGCCACAGGGAAAATGCTGAGAGCTTGAGGAAAGCAGCCAGACGCCACAACAGAGGTGGTTTTCTAAGCCTGAATATACATAAAATTGTGTGTGCTGTGGCACGGGCATCGATGTGCTTTATATTTATATCTACATAACACAAACAGCCCAACAGATTTCTTATGCTGAAGGCCTGGCAAGTTGAGATTACAGCAAGTCTGCAAATTCAGCAATTCATTAAATAGGTTTATACCTTTTTTTCTTTTATCACATTACATCATTGCGGGTAGAGAAAATGCCCGATAGCACCAGCTGGAGTTCAAGGGGTTGCCTGCAGGTACTGATATTCCTGGGTCAAATTCCAATTTCAGAGCTTCCCAGCCACCCTGGCTCCATCCCAGATCAAGGGCCAACACAGCACCTCAGCTCCAACAGGCTTTCAAGTGATGCACCACAAATCATCGAATGGGTTGGGTTGGAAGGGACCTTAAAGCTCATCCAGTTCCACCCCCTGCCATGGGCAGGGACCTCTTCCACCAGACCAGGTTTTTCAGAGCCCCCTCACAGGAGCCTGGGATGGCCTCAGACCCATCTTGTTGGGTTACAGAGATTCAGGCACATTCAGGTTCCTCAGGTGGTCACAAACCTGTCTCCTGTGATAGGAAGGACTTCATTCCCCCAAGTCCCTGCCTTAAGCTTTAGAGGCTTGAGAGATGTGGGAAGAGAAGTTACTGAGGCACAAAAACTCAAAAAATCAAAAACAAAAAATCAAAAACTGAGGCACAGTTGTTGAGTACAAACCTACAGCACGCTTTGTCTGTCAGCTCAAGGAGCCTCACATCAGTGACGACAACTCCAAATGCCAGGGCCTGACTTTAGCCCAAATTCTTTCCACAAAACAATAAGATAACAGAAATCTTTTACGTAATCAAGGACATGAAACAGTTTCTCCTTCATCTACATATGTTTTCCTAGACTTAACTCCTTCTTGCAGGCTCAGGAACACTGCTGCAGAAACACTCTCTGCAAGGGCACCTTCAACAGCATCCCGTGAGAAAGGCTCCCCAGGGAACATCCTCTGCCCCATCCAACAGTGCCACAGGTTGAATTTGGGATGACTTCCCCAGTGACCTGACACACCCGTGGGTCACTGCACTGCAGGGAAAGAGAAGCAATGACATTAAACGTAATTTCATGAATTAAAATATCCTGTAATCTGGATAAAGCAGCAATATTCATAGGTAATAGACACTGACCAAAATAGAGGCTATTCCTCCATTCCTGTATCAATCCCAGGCTGCACACCCAGCAAGTTTAATTAAACACCCTCTAAGGGAAGGCAAAGGATTTTAAAGACATGAGAGGGAGTCATGCAATCCCTGCAGCAAGAACCTGCACATGGATCAGATGGTGAAACTGCTGTGCAAGAAGCAGGACCAGCATCGAGCCACACCGCAAGGTGTGGGGTCAGCACATGGGAAGGCAAAGAATAAAGAGGATGCAAATTGGGGTTTTTTTCTGTATGCCATGGAATGGTTTGGGTTGGAAAGGAAGGGACTTCTAAAAGTCACCCAGTTCAACACCCCTGCAATGAGCAGGGACAGCTTCAAATACATCAGGTTGAAATATTGCACATTTCCAAGGATGGGGCATCCACCACCTGTCTGGGAAATCTGTGCCAGTGTCTCATCACCCTCCCTGTAAAAATTTTCTTCCTTATATCTAATTTAAGTATAATTTAACTCTTTTAGTTTACAACCATCACCCCTTGTCCTGCTGCAACAGGCCCTGCTAAAAAGTTTGTCCCTGTACATTCAACCCTGATTATTTCGCTCACAATGATCTTTGAGGTTTTTATTTGGCACAACATTAGAATAATTAATTTTAAAACTGAAATTCAAAAAGTTTCACTGAACTGTTTTTTGATTTCAGCCTGAAGTTAGGAAAATCCTCAGATGACCCTAAACTATTTTTAGCAAATAATTTTATAAAGACATTTCCATTGATCCCAATTCCATCCAAGGCATTGGATTGACACATACCAAACAGAGCTAATGTTTTATTTTTATGCAGTTACTCAATCTAGATAAATTAAATGCTTTTGAAACTAAGCAGCATGTTGAGAAAAGGAAGCTGACTCTAGCCTGAACCACAATTAGATGCTTAATTTGCTATCAGGAATTGGTAGGCACTGTTCTTTGGGGAAGTGGAAATTACATCTGACCAGTGGATATGGGCACACTGGTGTAGGAGACATTCCTGGAGGAGCTTGGAGTCACAAACGTGATTAATAAACGTACCCATGAATTTCATGTGGAAAGAAAACTATGAAAAAAATCACATAAGACTTGAATCAAAGACCTGGGATTCCTGTCCAAACTACAGCCCACAATACACCACAAACCCCTCAAAACATCATTTCCAAAGAACAAACTGAATGTCAAGAGGCAGACACCGACTCTAAATTACAACACTTTATTGCAGCATTGGCAAAGGTCAGATTTCTGAAGCTGGTGAAGATCGGGCGGCATTTCTGTATGAAATGTTACAATTTTACAAGTCTCTCTTCCTACATGCAGAAACCAAAACCAGTGGTAAAAAGGATTTTAAAAGAGCTAGAAAAAAGAATTAGTAGTAACATAGATGGGCTCCTTAACTCAATGAACTACCTCTATCTGAAAGCAAACAAAATCCTATGCTAATAAATAACAGATTGTCAGAAACAGACCAAGAAACCTCATTTCTACTTAGAAAAAAATAAAAATTCTACTTGTTTCCAGACTTAAATCTTTTTTTTTTTTAAACTTTTTGTTTGTTTCAATAGACACAGAGGCTTATCAACCCATGAAGATCAACAATATATTTGGATCCATTCCTTGCCATCCTCCTGTTATGCTGACTGGCACGTTTTGGTTTTCAATGATACATACAATGGGCTCAACTATATCCCTGTCCTTAGGCTGGTGTCAGGCTGTTCCAAGCAGTACGAGTCAACACCCCGTGTTCATCAACTTCACTTTCTATTTTAAACCTTAACAGACATTTTACCTCCTTGGCTCTTCAGTTTTTCACCCCTCCCCACCCCCTTTCTGGCACATCTGGCAGCAAAAGGCTCTTCCTGGACCAAGAACGTCCTCGCTGAGGAGTGTTTGAGAAGTTATCCTACTCGGCAGGGTTTTCTCCAGGATTTTGCCGTTTGCTCTATGTTTTTCTACTGTAGATTTGCAGCCCCCAAAGAACATCCTTCCAACACCAAGTGCTCGAGTCGGAGACAACGTAACTTGCGGCGAGTTCAGAGCTTTGTTTCCCTGCACGCTGCGCTGCCAAAGGCCTTTCCCGTTCCAGTGTCATCGTCTGAACTCCAGGCTGCTCCCGGCTCTCACCGAGCTGCTTGCAGGTCAAGTTCCCCATCTCGCTCGTTTGCTTCTGCTCCTATGAGAAGATTAACCCTCAACACAGTTCCCATAACAAAAAGCTTTTTTTTGGGGGGGTGGGGAGGGAGAGGGGAGGCTGCTCTTCGTGCCCCACGGCCCCAGCCTGTCCCAGGTTTCGGTTCTGAACGCTCTAGACTGACATGCTGAGATGTGTCCACTGCTCTCGTTTAATCGCTGGAGGACTCCACAACACCAGAGATACAGGACCTAATGAAATGACACTGGCGGCTGGATCAACGTCTCCTGCGGGAAGAGCGGAGAGAGGGATCAGTTCAGCCTGAGGTGCCCAGAACTCTGCGGGTGAGCAGCCCCTGAAAGCAGCTGCCACTTCTGATACTCTTTTACTCTCTAACAGAAAGTTACATATTTCTGTTTCCTGCACAAACATTTCAAAAGGCCACACCAGACAAAAGCAGGGGGATAATCTGCACCTTATCATCCCAGATGAGATGCTGAACTATTGAAGCACACAGCTGAGCTGTGAATTTGTTGAAAAAAGAGTTACTGTAAATAGTTTTCATCTTCCTGTGCAGTTTCTTAATGCTTAGAAGTTCTGCAAAAATGTTACAAAGGGCTTTCTACAGGTAAATTATTGGTTAGAACCTTTTTAAAGAGTTGACAGGTGCATTAAAATCTTCCACCATCCCTTGTTCATGAAACACATCCCTACCCACAGAAAGTCACATTTAATTCTCTTAAGAACATACAAATGCATTGAAGAATGACACCAGTTTGTTGGCAGGGGATTCAACAAGACCAGGGCAATGCAGCAGTAAGGCTACCCCAGTGTCACTAACTTCAGCACAAATGCTGTTACTGTATCTGCGCTCATTTTCAGCTGATTTTAGGCTGCAAATTAAAATTAATAATACACAGCAAAATAAAACTTCAACGTTTACAATTTCAAGAAAGCTCCAGGGCTGCACACCCAGGCTTTTCACCATGCAAACACTATAGTTCATGTTTCTTTACATCAGTGCATAAACCTCCAGTGTTTGCTAAACAGTCATTTCATCTAAACCTGGTTTTTACTGAAGATCTTACAAGAAAAATGTTACAGATATGTTAACTGGACATAGCAACTTCTGCATCTCTTGTACCAGATGAAGCTTTCACACTAATTTTGTATTTGTATGTGTTGCTTTGTTCTAATATCCAGTATTTGTTTATTTAAAAACGCTGTGTATTTTTGCCAGGAAGTCCGAGCCAATGCATCACTAGAACTCACTGCAGCACTGTTTCTATTATTTGGTTTCAACCACCTTTTAGTGTCATAAAATGTAACACTCCAATTCTCTGTGGCACACTCAGTATCAGGAGCACTGGCTATGTGTTTTCAAGAGAAAGGAACTTAGATTTTTATTTATTGAGTAGACTGACATCTCACTTGCAGAGTGTTACAACTGAGGAGAGACATCACTGAATTGCAGGATCATGCTTTTACCTCTCCATCTCCCCTTAAAAAATAATTCTACTGCTGATGGGGAGGGAAGGAAAAAGGCTGGGACTGGCTGCATGTCTCCAACTTGGTCAAAATGACTCTCACTCAAACCAGCAGCTACCAGGGCACACTGGTGGCAGATCCCTGTTTCAGGGGATTACAGCAACGTGCTGCTGCCAAAAATAGTAGTAGTAGTTTTTCCCAAACCAGGTATTTTGCACTTGCATCCAAACTAGTACACTTGATCCAAACCTGTATTTAGCAAGGTCAAAGTCAGTACACAGATCAGATTAAAACCATCTTGAGCTCCATGTGTAAAATGAATCAATTCTTTGCAGTCTCCTCCTACACTCCCCTTCCTGCCACTGACACAGTTATTAATTCGTATGAAATTCATACAGTCGGCTTCTCACGCCACTGCTTAACATTAACACTGCCTACCTGTGACTGGGAAATACACAGAACCGCTGCAACAAACCATAGCTGGAGCAGAAAACTGGAAGCTATGAAAACACAGAAACATCACACCACAGGCTATGAAATAATCACAGATCCATGGCACGGGTGAAGCTGGGAGAGTTCAGTCAGCAAGACAACATTACAGCTTAAACTGAGAAGTGCCCAGGAGAATATCAATAATCAACTCCTTTCTGCATGTTGCTGACATCACAAGATCACAAAAATCACTTTATTTCTTGACATGTGAGACCTCTGAAGTTGGATTTCACACTTGTCCCTAATCCCCTCATGTCCTCCAATCCACAACACTGCATTTCTACAGTGCTGCATTTCTTCACAAATCTCCTCACAAACTTCCGCCTCCAAACACCTCCTCTCCCAACTCACTCCGTGCTTTGCTTTTCTCAACTAATCTCAGCTTCGATGCTTTTTGTTCTCTCTCTCCCCCCTAATCACCCAAAACCAGAACAAGAAACAGAAACCACCAAAGTGCCCATTAAGAACCTATCAAATCTGACTTACCACATTCCATATTGTGAACATCACAAATTCAAATAAACCACAAAAGCTGGACTCACCTAAGTAAGAGAATCTTAACTTCTGCAAGTTATTTTATATTCCCATCTATCCACGAAAAATAAAATGCTCTGACAAAGTGAAATCAAAGTCAGTGTGCAGAGTTGGGAGCAGGGAGGTGTTTGGGGATTGGTAGTTGGTTTCCAGAGGGCCACAAAGCTGTAGGGGTTTTTGGTAGGTAGTTGTTATTATTTATATTGAAAGAACTTTTTTAAACACAGGAGTCTTTCTAATTGAGCATGGCTAATAAATACAATTTTGCCTTCCATTCCCTCTTAAACTGAACTGTGATCAGGTGTCTCTCCAACTTTGCTGTCTGGGTTAAACTCACACCCAGCTTACAGAGCTCAACAAGCACCATTCAGCCAAGGCAAGCACTTGAGGCTTCTCTTATTATTTTTGGTTCAGCCCCAGTATAGTCCACCAGAAGAAGCAGCTGCAGGATTTGGAGCCCCTCCTCCCATATTCCTCCCTTTGCTTTCCTCCTATGAAACAGCTGAAAAGGGAGGTTGGAATTTCTTAGCTGTGTTTGAAAGGGTCATGTCAGTAAGAAGTGAATTCAAAGCTTCATAAAACAGTATTGTCAAAGCATCAGCTTCATGACAGGTAATGTATGAATTATGTTGGTCCAGTAGCTGAAATGGGAAATCATGTTAAATTCACATTTCTCCTTATTATCCAAACTCTGATTTTTCAGCATTAATGCAATACTCTTTATGATGAGAATATTTAGCTAATAAAATCCCAGCATCCTGTTATTACCGTTACGCTTCATTTTTCTTTATTAAATGGGTTAAAGAGAAATAAGATGTAAACAGGAGACCTAAAATCACCATTTAACTTGAATATGATTTGGTTTGCCAGCCCGTACCTGCATCCCCAGGGGAACTTTGGACACAGGCAGGCCCTTCTTTACTATACTTTCAAAACAGCAACGCATTTTGAGGTTACTGCTTTTAATAAGGAGAGGTTTAACAAGATAAAATCCTTGGTAAGGCCCTACTTCTCAACAGAAGAAATAATTACAGGGAGAAACTTGACTTTCTTGATAATCAATGTTTTTAAAAAGATTTTATATAATGTGGTTATTTTCATTCCACTTTTAAAACCAAGCCATTTAATGGATCTCAATCATCTTAAACAAAGGAAAACCACTTTATTTTTTAAGAAGCTGTTAATAACTGTAAAAGTCTATTTTTATGATAATCCCATCACCCCAAAAAATTACTTTAGTAAATTTTGTGTTTCCTGAAGGTAGCAGTTTAATAGCCTGAGAGCCAAAGGCCTCTCTCAACACACAAATGCTACAGAACTGGAGGCAAGAGAGAAAATTGTTTTCTTCCCAGTTCTGCTGAAGCAAATCAAGGAACTGTACTTTAAATGGAGTCACAGTAAATTATCTTTAAGGCCAGTCAGCCTTAAATGCACGAGTCCCAGAAAGAATCTCCTCCTTACAGGATTAGCAGGTCTCAAAACCTGAGGCAGTACAAGCAGGCAATTCCAAACAAACAGGAATAAACTCCAATTTTTGATCCAGTGTTTTGCACATACTAAATAATAAGAAATCTGACAAAACCTGTACATCTCACTGCATTTACTTTAGCACAGAACAAGGACATTAAGAGAGGAGAAATAAAGTTAAAACTGCAAAAGATTTATCTTTTAAAAAAAATATATGGAGGGCTAATTGCTTAGTGATCAAGGCCAGAAATATAAGGAAGAACCCAATGCTGCCTTCATTAATTTCTGAAATTAACTGCTACAATAGGTAGATTTGGATTTAACTTCCTAAAAGGTGTTCGAAACACAGTGCTTAGGACATGTTTAGCAACACAAAAGCAAAAGCAAAGGTAAAAACAACAAATCAATTTCTCTGCTCTTAACACTACCTGAAATGCAAGAAAGGCCTCATCCCTACCTCACCTATCAGAACCTGTCACATTGTACATTACTGTGGAATCAGCCAGGAGATTTATTTGCTCAGATTATCCCTAAACTCAAGAACTTTTAAATAAAAAGCTGCATACCTTAAAGAAAGCAGCAAACTATTACTTCCAGTAAGTTTGAGTTATTTTGCAAGAAAACAACATTTCAGTTGTTCTCGTGTACAAAGAAGCAGCAACAACACAACACAGTGTACTTAAGGAAGCGATAACATCTGTGTTGCACACGTTGGTTCTACGAGGTAGGAACGTGAAACCTTCTCTAAACAGGTATTAAAATTAACAGCTCAGTTCCTATCTGCTCTCAGAGAGATCCTCCAGTACCCTCAGAATCCACAGGGCAGCTTTTTAACAAAGCATGAGAGGGGGGTCTGGGCAGAGACTGCAGTGCAACCTTAAAAGTCAGAAGACAATTTTCAATATATCCTATAAATCAGAGGCTCTAAAATGTAGGCAACAGACAATCTGTGCTAGTGGGAAGCCACTGGTGAACCCACAGTCTCCAATAAATAAATGGAGTTGAGAAAAGTACTATTCCCTTACTGCAGGGTGAGATGGCTCAACCAATGCATGACTGCCAGGCAGAGCACTGCAGTACACAGCAAATAAAATATACCTGCTCAAACAAACTTCCTGGTCTCTGTTCCAAGGAGCTTATGGATTAAAAGGAACAAAGAGTAAACTGCATCATACCACACTACATCAGAACTGCAAGTGCATGGCACTTGAATAAGCAAACACTACTCAAACTGTTTGCTGGACGACGTCTGACCTACTTCACAGAGAAATACTAAATGATATTTTCCCTACAACATCTGAATACAAGAAGTTTTCTAAAGAAAAAAATTTAAAAGAAATCTACAGATATCACATCTACTGGTCTGGCTGCTGTATTTAAAGAATAACTGCAGCTCATGCCTGAAAGAACAGAAGGCTGCAGCTATTTATGAAACACCTGCACGTATTGTGGCAATTCAGTGTAACTGAACACTTTGTATTCCTAAAACAGCATTAGGTCACAGTGATATGAAAAAGCTAAATGGAAAGCACTGCTCATTTTATTGAGTTACATCTGGTTCATTTTTAAAAAATATTTATTTTGAACTGCAATCTTTTTTAAAAAAAGATTTTTTTGTACAAGCAGTATCTGTATGAGGTCTCAGTGGAGTGAGTGATCATCAGGACATTATCAAATGATCATAAATATGTACCATGAAGAAGTTGGAAATGCTACTGGAACACAGAAATAGTACATCACATGAAGTTATTTGCAAAGACAGACCCATTAAGAGGTAAACTGTCCCTTCCCAGTTGCTGCTCCTATCAATCCACCTTCAAAATGAACTTGCAAAGAAAAACATGAAAGCAAGTCTGCATTTCACCTGAAACTCTGTCTATTCAAATGTGTGCTACAGGGCTAATTTAATGGTTTATTTGCCAGTTCACTCTGAGTGAGAAAAGACACATACTAAAGCCTCAGAACAACTATTAAGCAATCTGGAATGACTCTTTTCATGTTAATGCTGGTTTTGGTACGCTCCTGCACACCATAAATTGAAAGTTCTCCTCCCCCTTCCCCACCTTTGCTATATTTACTTTCCATACAGAGCATCAAGTACAGAGGAATAGCTGTCAAATTCACCACAGAAAGAGCACAATGGGAATTTCTGCAGACACTAAAAAAAAATCCTCTCCCCCTCTCATAGAGAAAAGCAGACTTGCCTCTTTTCCCCTACAAAAAGAGGCTCAGATTCTGGCAGCCAGTTCACAACTGAAAAATAATCTTTTGGCTTCCAAACTGTCAAGGAGGTACTGACACTGTGTTAGAAGCACAAAACACTGGTGGCATTTTAAGAGAATTCTTTAGAATGGAAACGACTGCCCAATGCACTCACTACAGAGATCATTACCTGTTTCAATTATGAAGGTAATTACTTGCCTAGAACCAGAATTACCACATTTAAAGGAAGATTGTCCTACCTCCCACCGGTTTTAAAGATTAGATCTGCATTAGGTGCTCCCTTCGGATGCTGGTAACGAGGCCGCCGCTCACGATTAGTATTTGCTGGAGCTGGACGCTGTGCCAGGGACTGCAACATTTCTGGATTTCAGGCAGAAGAAGATTAAACAGAAGAAAGTTAAATACATTTTCTGTGCATAATTTTACACAGGAATTTACACAAGTACATTTCACTGCCATTTATACGTACACTTTGCTATAAGAGTTAACACTCCTCAAGTCATTCCAAAAAAGTTAATTACAAAAAGTTATTAAATTGCATCGACAGCTTCGATAAACCCAAGCTACCCCACAACATGAACTTGCATTTCCAGATGTTCCTGCAGAAGGAACTTCCAGCAATGGTTTTCATCACAGATGCTCAAGAAAGGACCTGTGACCTTTTCTTTCCAGACACATCAGCCACCACTTTCTTCACCAATGATCAGGAACAAAGACTCACAGCAGTATGAGGGGCCTCATACATTAAACCTCTCTGGAATAGTAACAACGGGACAATGCTGCTGCCAATTAAAGACTCAGCAAGAAACCTGTCCTAAAATTAGGCATTGCCAGTCAGGTATTTAAGTCTAAGCTTGGCATAATTGGATCCTTTTCCAGGGAAGACAGGCACCTGAAGAAGGTGACTCAGCTGACCTACATTGCACCAGCTGTCCCATGGATGGAGTTTTTCACTTTATCAGCAGTAGGAATAATTTGGTGGGTGCAGAAAGCAGCCCACACTACCCAGTTTAGCCCCGGACAGCCAACTTTTGGGCAATTTAAGCTAGGATAGTATTGTATTTTGACATTTGGTAGAACTTAATTTCTAAAATTTTATTCAATTTTTTTAATGATAAAAAAAGTGTCTCTTTACCAGGCTAATTAATGGTTATTAAGTAGCCAATATAATTACAGATACATCACAGGAACTGCCAGGTAACCTCTGCCAATCTGTTAATTCATCTAATGGAAAGTATTCCTGACAGTCCACCTGAGCAAGGATCTACATCGCCCAGCAAACAGACAGATGGGATAAATGAAGGAGAAAAGTGGAATAAGCTGTTAAACAGATTATGTTTGAAAGTCTGCTCTGTCTGGTTCTTAATCTCTGGTAATCTCATTGGAGATACACACCCATCACCTGCTACACACAAACTTCCACTGCTCTCAGTGGGACCAAACTAGAGATTCTAACGAGTTTCCCTCACCATTTACAA
Source organism: Lycocorax pyrrhopterus obiensis (assembly GCA_014706295.1). NCBI lineage: Eukaryota > Metazoa > Chordata > Aves > Passeriformes > Paradisaeidae > Lycocorax > Lycocorax pyrrhopterus. The sequence continues at coordinate 6,177,951 of JACSVZ010000015.1, forward strand.
AATGCAGGTGAAGCTTTCAGTAAAGTTATCCACCCAGTCTTGGAGAAACTGGGAAACTGTGACTGATTTAATATACAATGTCTGTGTCAACAGTCAATGACCCTTGTATTCACGTTCTGTACCCTCCCCATTCAGCACCTGGCAAAGGCAAAGGAAGCCACTGAACACACCGACAGTCCATGTTTGTAAACATCATGAAACACCATCCTTCCCAACAATCCCGTGTGCCAGGAAAGGATGTTTGGGGGCAATGAGGAGACTCAGGAGGAAAACCAGATTAGGGTACCCTGCCAGCCAGGTGTGAGCAGCAAGCAGTGAATGAACAAGTACGTGCACATCTGCCTCTTCTGTTTTCCACGCGGGAGGTGAAATATGGGACTGGGAAGTTCAATACTAGAAAAGGTAACAGAAGGCAGAGATGGCAGGGGACCACAATGTGTTTTCTAGGCTGAAGGCACATCACCAAACCTTCTTGGTTTTTTAGTGAAGAAAAAAAATAATCTGCACAGAAAAGTACCAGTCTAAACTAGAGAGCCACCCAAGTTCCTAATAGTTTTTTAAATTAAAAAATGTTTGTAATATAATAAGCTTTGCTGAAACATTAAATCATTATCTGATACTACTTTGAAGTACATTGGTGAATTTCCATCTATTAGGTACCCTGTGCAGATGAAAAGAACAAGAAGTACATGTGCAAACGCTGGGACAACCCTGAGGCATTCTTCCAGAAATTGAGAATTCTTCCTCCCTCAGTAACTTCAAAGCTTGAAACAGAAATTTAAACCCAACACTTTCATTCAATGGGTAGGTACCAACTTGTCACAGACAGGATGACTCTTCAAAAGTAACCATCAACTGCACAAAATCTAAATAAAAAATTGCTCCAAAGGCAAATGAAATTTGGTCTGTTTAATTTAGCCAGATTAAAAGGTCCTTCTTAATTTGGTTTTACTCTGTATATTACCCAGGTTAATAAGATGCATCAACAGATGTTTTAAAACAGGATGTCAGTTATGGAAAACCCTTTTCCTTTTGTGTTGACTTCCTTCCTGTATTAACATTTTATACACAGCAACTAAATAAAAATCTACAAGAAAATAATTTTTTAAAAATGCCTATTACCAATTGTCAATTGGTATTTGTTGCCTGATTTTGTCCAACAGAAATGAATCAGTGTGATTCTTTTTTGGATAAAAAGCACAACTGCTCACAATAAAATCCTAGATTAAACAGGTTCATTTTATAGATATCAACAAAGTCATACAACAGAGCATAAAACCCTATTGCCTTGACCAGTAGGAATATCAGAAGTATCTAATGAGGAAAAACCAGCAAAAAGTCTGAGACAAGCCCTAAAATGTCTAATTCTAGAGTCTACTCTTTCTCTTCCTTTTTCACAAGTATGCTTTGTAAGAGCAGAGTGTCTCAGAAACGTTCCTGAGCTAATTACCATGTTTAATACTTATGAATATATTGTGTTACCATTTCAGAACTCTGCAGACACTCACTTTGGAAGATACTTCTTGTTACAATTACAGGTTTAGTTCTGGTACTATCAAAGTTCTGCAAGAAGTACCGGATTCCATAGTGTTTTTAAATTAGAACTGCTTTAAGTTAATTATTTCGCACTTCTTGATGAACAATGACCTTTCACTAAATATCTTAAATGAGATTTCCTGCTAATTAACTACTTACACTGTGATTAGCACCTGACTACAACATCTTTACAAAAAAAAAAACAGAGCAAAAACTTTCGAGATGTTAAATGGAAACAGTAACATAACACATCAGTTTTATTGGGCTGGCTTTGTTTACATCTGAGTAACCAAGGGAAGTTGAATCTGAAAAAAATCACAACGGAAAACAAACCACCCAACAACTAAACACATCAAGTGCATCTGTTTGTGGACTGTATGATCTGCTGTATTAACTGTTTGCTTCAATCTGTCCAGGTTCCCAAATGCCTGACTTGCATGTCTTAAAAAACCAAATTAATCATGTAACCCATATGAAACCTTCATTTTGTTAATATATGCTTATGCTCCAGATTTGAGGACTCCTAGAACCTTTACAGTATGAAGCTGAGGTAACATTTTGTAATTCTCTGGTGAAGGTGACCTCAGGACCTGCAAGTCTCAGCAAGACTAATGAAGAGTCTAAATACTATTGATATATAAAACACCTAATAATAGCTTAAAAGCAGAGTTTAAATTGCACAGAATTCACCTTCTAGCCAACTCAACTGTCTTGCAGTAAATATGAGATTGATTTTGTATTACCTTAATTTTAAAAGTACAATCTCAGTTCTTCCTCTTTCCCAAAATAAATGGAAATGCTGAAATTTGGGACCCACTTGAAAACTCCCTTTCATGGAACAGCTACAAAAACTTCTTCAAGTATAAAGACCAGGGAGGAAACAATGAATGACTAGAACCAAAATACAGGTTTCCCATAAGCACTGCAAATCAATACTTAAAACTTCAGCTGCTACTCATCACAAATAATACTTTCTGCAGATCCACAAAGGCTCCCCTGAAAATAAAAATTAAATATGTGGTGATTTTCTTACCCTGATAGTCCTCTTGTTCCTGCCGTTCATTGATATCCAAAGTGAGCTTTTTCATCCTCATTCTCTCCTCCTGTTCCGCTTGCTGTTGGTTCCAATGGTTCGCAGCAAGTTGGGAAGACATCGGTACATTTAGGATCTTAAACTGCAAATGAAAATAAGTTTTTAAGTGCCCATCAGAGAAAAAACCCCAACCCATACAAAACAGTCCAAAACACAGAAATGCTATGGTTATTTCTAAGTTATTTCAATGAGATACTTTCTACAGAAGTTTCTGTGAAGTGTGTTTTTTGTTGGTTTGGTTTTAAGCTCTTTTTCACCTAAAGCAGCATGAGAAAATGCAAGACCTGCTAAAGACACAGAGAACACACAGAAAAGGCTGAGGCCAAAACCTATTACACACAGTATTCATGGGAACAAAACTGACTTTCTCTAGGGAGGCATAGCCATGCTTTATCTCCTATTTTCATACCAGCTGGCATGCCCACAGAGAATTGCACTGGTCTTGAGACAAAAGCACCACAGCTGGCTCAGGAAGCTGCATCTCCCTCTTCAGGTCTCTTCCTTCCAAAGAGATGAAACCCCCTGAGCAGAATTTCTGCTATTATCCCTTGTGATAACAGAGGAGAAACATTTCAAGCATTCCAGACATTCCCTGGCATTTCTTGGCCAGTACTTTTCTTTTTAAGAATAATTCTGGCTCCCCAGTGCTTCTTATTAGTCTGGAGACAACCATGGTGTCAGATTGACCTTTTCCTCCTCCCCCATACCCAAATGGGCCCACCACACATTCAATCCATTATCTGATTCACCATAAGGTACACCAGGTAAGCTTGGCACTCCTACAGAAGTACCCTCTCTCTGGAAATCCAGTTGGTATTTTCAGGAAGGTGTAGGGAAGGCGGTATCTTTTTCCTCAGACTCAGAAAATCCAAGTTGCTACAATTTACTTTTTTTTACAATTGCTCCAGAACAGAGAAATAATTCTTAATCTTATCCCCAGCTGAAACAATAGTTCTCAGAAAACCCTTAATGGTAAAGTTTGCAAACATTTAGAATAATCTCACTTCCTCCCTCAACTCCATGTCCATTAGAAATAAGTATTTCTGTGTCAAAAGAAGGGTAATGCATTTAAGGATAATCAATCTCAATGTTCCATGAACTACTCTGAATCCTGCTGCTTGTTCTCATCATGGGAGATCTATTTCCAAAGAAATAGAAGTAAATGTCTAAGTGTTCTTTTCTGTTACACTGCCAAAAGCTGCAGAGAGAAATTATCAAAACCTCTGTTGAGAAGGTTTAGAGTAAAAGCAAAATCCTCACCACCTGCGGTTAGTATTTAATGCAGTAATCCCTAAACAATCTCAAGGTATCTCAGAGAGTAACACCCCACTAGCAGCAGAGTGGTGAGTGTGAGAAGTCTCCGAGTACTCAGATGAAGCATTTGAAAACAAATTGTGTTTGAAACAATTAAGGCAGACTGTTGCAAAGACCCGAGAAAAAACCTGGGTACAGTAAATCCCTAAACTCTACCAAATACAAGATAGATTTAGATGAGATTTTTTGTGGCTGGGAGTGAGGGTAATAGCAAATTATATATTATAAATATGAGCTTGTTATTAAGGTGTGCAGGGAAGAAGAGAAATGAAAGTTGAAATTCCAAGAGCAAAGTAAGCTCTGGTTACTTATTGCTGAGCAGGCTGTGCGTGTTCCCAGATATCATCAAATGAACTTTACGTAAGCTACACAAATAACTAACCCATTAGCAGCATTTCATGATAAAAATCATTCCTAAGCTTCACCATTAAGCTCCTCATCCATTTTAATATGTCCTTTATATTTTCTCTGTTCTATGGATTTATCAGCTTAATGGGATTGGTGTTCTCAGACAGGATGCTTGAAGTAGAAAAAGAGAACTGAACTATAGAAGGGTGTAAATGAGAGAAACAGATACAGAAAAACAACAGCCTGGCAATTAACAAAACACCACTGAGTCACTATCTCAAGGCAATCAGCTGCCACCTGAAATCAAGTCACTGATGACAATTACTACAGGATATGATGATTTCTGAGCAACCGAAACATTTCCGATTCACAAATAGTGAAGAGGTGTACCAAAAACCTCTTATTAAAGCTGTGAGACGGGGGCAGGACAGAGAATTTCACTTTAAAGATGTCAAACTGAAGGAAGATCAAAAATGATTATTCAGAAGACTACAGATTTTATAAAAATGCCGTGAGATAAAGATATGAAGATATAAACAAGATAAAGAATTTCACATTCAGGGAGAGATTGACAATTCCATGGATATTATCATTCTTTTATGGAGCCTTGCTAAAAATCTTTCAATGGGAAGGAAATCTTTCGTCTTAGGTAGTAACCAAATTTCTTGACTTTCTTTTTACTATCTATACCTCATTTTAGTTCACACCTGTCATAAAACTTCTTGGTTCAGAAACACCAAATGGTATTACATAGAGCTCAGCTCTGATCCCTTATGATGACAACATTATTTCCCCTTGCTCTCTCATGGCTTATGGATAAATCACAATGCCATAATCTTAATTTCAAATAACCATGTTAGGTTCTACTGCTACTAGTTTTCTAAGTTTTGAGGATAAAATATGGTGTCCTTGTTACTATCAGCCTGCAATGACCATTAATCTGGGTATAAGCAGCTAGTAAATACCAGTCAGTTGTTCTTGTATTACTTCAAAAAAACTACTTGTCAATGCTGCACTAAAATCTGGGTGGACACTGACATGCGAACAGAGTATTTGGCAACTGGACCTCCACTACCAAATGCTGCCCTCGGGAAGGAAGCACAGCATGATCCATTTTTCTAACATTGCTTGTTTCAGCAGCACCACTGACAAAGAACACAGAGACCAAAACCATTACTAGCAGAACAAGCAATTAGGCTGATGTCATTTATCACTCCGGTGACTGTGCAGATGAATTTACTTACAGCCTCCCAGGCCACTGCAAACTTCTTTTGACTGTTTTTAAAAGCTGAAAGCTTACAGCTATACCTTAACAGTGAAGTATGCATCCAGCACTTCAGAATTCTGTGCACATTCTGCTCATGCAGATTTAAAATAAAGCACCGTAAGAAGAAATAATTATTTTCTTTTCAACTCCACCTCTTCTTTCCTGCTTACTTTTCTATTAAAACTCTGTACTAAAACACATTTTTTTTCTGAATACAGAACTATGGACAAAGAAGCCTTTCATTAACTCAAGAGCTGAAGAAGTCTATAAAGCAACTGTTTTCTACATTTCTAGAAACACTGAGAGGAGTTTTGGCAGGAAGAGCCTACTCCCAAAACCAAATATTGGGGGAGGAGTAGGGAAAACTCCTGAACAAGTTCTGCTTTCTTTTTAAGTCACATGTTTGCAATATTTTCCCCTTTACATGGAATATGAAGATCCCAAACTTCCTTGTAACTACAGATACTCCTAGAAAATTATTCTGAAAAAGCTAAACAACTTTTTTTTTTTAATGGAGTTCTCTTAAACCCCTTCTCAGATCAACGACCACAGTTAAAAATCTCCCACTCAAAGCTTTTGTAGAACTTTGTATACCACATTCAAATTCCAGGAGAACAGAAAAACCACCTCCTACATGGATTTTTGAAATGTGTTTCATATGAAGGAAGAGAAAGAGCCTATTTCAGCTTTATACACCTCAACTGCTACACTACTGTCACAATTTAGGTAACAAATGTAAAAACCAAGCAGCGACATGGATCTAAACGCTTGAAAGGCTCAGATGCATGGCATGAAACAATTCCTTGGGTATGCTTTCCATATAAATTCAGAGTAATTTATTTTCATCATCAAATTAGACAACCAAAATGAAAAGGTTTCTTTAAAAGACGTAAACCATGACGAGAAATACATGTGGAATGTGTTAGGTAAAGATTTGTGTACTACGGATTTGCTGAGCTAGGAAAATTCAAACATACACTGGAGAAAACAGCCAAGACTAACATACAGCTTAGCTGCATGAGGCAAGGAGTTACTTTGTTTTATCAACCTGATTTCCATTTAAGTCCCTGCAAGAGATTCATTCAGTGCCTTCTGGAATAGTCCCCTACAAATGTCTTCAGAGATAATGACTTTTTTTTGCAAGTTGAATAAATTCAGCCAAGTGGCAGTTACTTAGGAAATGGAATTTAGCAATGACCATATATCTTGATTTGAAGCTGAAAGTGTTTTCAGAAAAACATGTAGAATCTTAAAGATTCTGGAATATTCCTTTTTCTTTCTACTCCTTTCAATGTTCAGTGGCAGTTCACCAACCACATATCTTCATCTTCCACAACTATATCTAAAATACATGCAAGACAAACCACTGTCCTACTGGTATAATCACCAAATGTAAATAGAAATGGTATAACCTGACCATAAAATTTTTCTACAAGAATTTTCTATCAAGAAATCCAAGAAATTATATACGGTATTTTCTATTTGTCAAAATGAAGTTGTCTATATCCGATTTTGAGAAATGAAAGAAGAAACAAAAATTTCTGTGTTACTTAAGTCCTTTATTTTTTTAAACAGTATCTATACCTTACATAAACTCTTACCTGCTGTTTGTTGCCTTTTCTTGTTAACATGACAAATGGCATTGTGTCCCCAGACTCCGACTCTCCTTCCCCACCTCCAAGTGGGGGGCCCTTCTTCAGCTGACTTTTGAGATGCAGAGGAATAGCAACATCCAACTGATGCACTTTAACAGATTCACCACTCCGTTGCTATCAAAAAAAAGTTAATTCTATAAACAATCAGATGCTGACACAGTCAATCAGGCTGGCAACATTCTGATTTTCACGACTGAGAAAAGGTTTAACCTTCCAGGAAAATGAAGCAATACATAAATACATTTATTAGGCTTTATTATATTTTCCTTTGGTTTTCCTTGCTTGTGAAGAAGAAAGTTACAGGGCAATCTCTTAGGCAAAGAAATCTAGAGACCTGATGAGACACACTGTGGAATGTCCATTCTTAGTTCACAATTTTTTTGGTACATCTTATTAATATATTTATTATACAGGGCTAGCTATACTCAATACTTAAATATTTACCAGATGTGACTGAAAAAAAAAGGTACTAAAAAGTTATGTAAATTTAAATGTATCTGCATTTTAAGCCTATTAAAGCCTAAGATAAAGTCAGAAGTGTTGCACAGTATCTGCTGCAGTTATTACTCATTCTGTAAAATATATGTCAGTATGTCATACATGCACTGGACAAACAACACAACTAACAGCTATTTTACTAAAAGCCAAATGTCAGCTGCAGAGAGGAGGTCAAAACAAAGAAAAAAAAATCTTCATTCCTTTAGTATAGTAAGCTAAGCATTAATCACTTATTTACTTTAAGGAAAAAATCAACTATGGTTAGCTGTACATTAAATTAAGAAAATAACTATTTATACCTGAAGATTTTCCAGCATCATTTTATCCAAGGCCTGAATGAAGTCCTCATCCTCTGCACAAGGGACATGCTTCAGTCCTCCTCCTTTAATCATTACTTCCTATTGCAATGGGAAAAAATCGTCCATTACATCAGTTTCATTAATATTAATATTCAGTCTAGAAATAAGTGGCAAATATCCTTACTGCTTCTGTATCATACACAATCAAAAGGATTATAAAACCAAATTGTTCAAGAAAGAAGTTTTCAGCCTTGATTATTTTCCTGAAAGGCATATTTCCTGATTTATGGTCACTCATAATACGGTCACACACTCGTGTGTGTGTGTGTGCAGGTGCATGGACACATTCAAGATGTGGCAACAATACAAATAAAAGTCTCTATCCTTAACACACCTATTTTAACTCAATTTTCCACTAAGTCCATAAACTTAGATGGTATTTTCAAGACAAAGACTACCTTTCAAGTATTTGGAAAGCACAACATGACAACAAAACTGTCTGAAGTCAGTACTCCACACATTGTTCTATTATGTTCATTATTTCCTTACTATGCAACGCAATTCAGGGTCAACCAGATGAGTTCTTTAGCTGCAAATGTTGTAATTTGTCAATCCTAAATTCGTATTTTAGGACTTTTGCACTTTTTAGGTTGTATCTTTTTCTGTTTTGAGAGCCAGTGGAGGGTAATTAATCTTTTTGCATCCTATCAGTTTACTATTGCTGGCATTGCAAAACCACCATTTACACAGCATTTTCCAGCCTAGCTACCTGTGAAAGCTCACAGTCTTGTGAAAACGTGTTGTCGTAAAGTTGACAGCATAAATATTTTCAAAAGGTAATAACCAAAGTTTGCAAACATGAAAATAAGCCATAAAACGTATCTGAAAGACTAGCAGGAAGTGTCCTTGCTGTATTTTCCCAGACATGTTATGAGCAGTATTGGAAAAAAACATTCAGTAAAGAAAACCAAAGATGCAAATTCAATTCACTTATCTCCAGCTCAATACATACTGTATTCTCCTCATCGGTTTCATTTTCCTTATTGGAGTCCGTAAGATAATCTGTGTTTTCTTCCTCCTCTTCTTCACCCTCTTCTTCCTCATTGTCAGAGCCCTCCTGAAATATTCAATTTATAACCGCTGACTATTTTAAAACAAGAAGGACAGCTGGTTTCTCAAACATTTTCTGCACCTTTTCTAAACTCTTCCCATCCAAACTTGTTCAGTTCAGTCTTGGTAAATTTGTTTATTATGGTTTTTATTTAATGTTTCAGTCTGAACTCACTCAGCTTTACCTGCTAATTTCAGAAATGTACAGCAGAAAATGGAGTAGTGGCTGACACACCAGATGGTTGTGCTGCCACTCAGAGGGAACTCCACAAGCTGGAGGAACGGACTGGCAAGAACTCATGAAGTTCAAAGGAGGGAAATACAAAGATCTCCAGAGGTGCCCTCCCCAGCCCCCAACTGTTTATGATTCTATTGGTACTAATTTACAGGTGAAGGCACAAACTCAGCAAACTTCAGGACCTTCAATGCTGAGAGACATATATTGGAAGAAAGTTTATTAGTAAATCAACCAGCCTAAGCACATGGAGAAAAACTGTTCTCTATTTCCTTGATGAACTCATTTTCTTGTAACAATACCATTATCACGTCAACTTTGCTGTGTCACAGTGACAAGTCAGAATTTCTACGTACTTGTGGTTTTTTTATTGGCTCCACCATTTTTAATTCAAAATATTATTAGCACAGTAAACAAGGAAGGTTTTTATGCTCCATAAATCTTTTATTTATTCATATTGCATAGGCATACCCTGAACACCTGTTATTTTTCCTAATGACTGCTTTGACATTTAGTCAATACATTTGCTTCTACAACAGATAAAGAAAGTCATCTGAAAGTGGTTTTTTTTCATGCCAAAAGCTGAAGGTATCTTTTTGTTGAGAAGCAGCACATACCCTGAGCAAAGCTGTCAGGTTCAATTTTATGCCAAAATAAGGAATAAGCCTCAGACACTCAGTTTTCCACACACACAAAACTGGGATGGGAATATCCTCACAGTACTGACTGGGCTGTGCACACCCACATTTCACCCGCTAACTCTGTGACTCAGAAGGGCTTCAGAAACTAACAAGCAATCAAAATCACTTCTTTTACACGAGACAAGGTAAATGATTAAGTTCACCTCTTCTTCTGGCTCATTTACTTCACTTTCATTTCCAGATTGCTCCTCTGTCTCTGCTCCACCTTCCTCCTCTTCTTCATCCTCTTCCAGATTCTCTCCTTCTGTAATGGAATCTTTGGAATCTTTGTCATTCACAATTCCTGAAATTTGGAAAAAGAGAGATTTAGAACATCAGAAAACATATAACCACACAAGTTATATATGGAAGATCACTTTAAAAGTTCATTGTCACTGAGCACTGAAACTCCCCATTGGTGATAACATTTAATTTCTGAATGAAACATTTCCTATATAGTTAACTTAGTCATAAAGGGTAATAATGTCCTGTCAGAAAAGGAGGAAAACATTAGAGAGAACATTTAAAATCTCCCAGACAATAGAAGAAGCTGTGCAAACTGCCTCAGAACATCCTCAAATTGAACGTGGACCCTACTGAAACACGTACCAAAATCTGAGTCCAAACTACAGAGACTTTACAAAATCAGCAGAACCCAGAGACATGAAGCCCCTGCAGTCTTCTCTGCAGTACTTCCCACTACTGTCAACTAACAGTTTTGAAACAACAATTTTCTCAGCCTGTAATAAACCTTTATGGTTCTCTCCTAATGCTCTGAGGCTGCACTTGAACCTATGAGGATGTAGGTGCCTTTATGAAGTCTCTGGGAAAGCAAAGTCCCTTCCAAAAGCATTACATAGTGTGCTCATCCTCCTTGCTGACAGCATTGACAATTCTTACACTGTGTTTTTAGTTCATCTTGTAGTTTCTCTTCCTGACCTGCTTGTCTTCTGCCCCTCAAGATGTTTTAGTTTACTCTGTGTGTAAAATATCAAAAATAAGTATCTCCTTTCTTTCACTAAGGCATCCTTCAATGTAATACCATTATTTGTACCATTTCCACAGAAGTGAAAAATAAGTTTTAGCTTTTTTTCAGTGTTTCAGTGTCCAGTCTTAGATATAGATTTCAATAGAATGTTTTTAAGAACTGAGCATGGTTCTGATTCAAGAAAAAAAATTAAGATCTGTTTTTAGAGAAGGACTATTGCAACATTTAAGTCATCCAATGCAAAAGCCCCAAACTTCCAGCACACACTATTGTTCTCATACATTCTTTTTTTCCTTTCATTAATTTACAAAGCCACTTAATCCTCCAGAGGATTGCTGATGTCAGCCTTCTAAGCCACTAATTTTTCTAGGAATTTACTGAGGAGTCAACACAGTTACTATGCAGGTTGTCATTCCTTTTTTGGCATTATGCCAACTGCACTTAAGGTCAGCCATTAGTGTAAAGTTTTGTGAAGCTCCTATTATTTGTATGAAGTGCTGAGTACCTTTCAAAAGAATATTACAGCTTATATAACTACTTGTATATTTCTTCCTGGTTATCATTTTGAGAGCATGAAAGCCATGAATTTAGATCATACTACAGGGGAATTCTAATCTGCTTTTCAGTTACTACATAGGGAATTTCAAGGCATGTCAATTAAATAAACAGTATATTTTGAAAAAAGTTCCTCCTAAAGCAGAAGTTGCAACATTTTATGTGGCTATGAGACACATTCATCTCATAGAATTAAAGGAGTATTCTTAAAAATTGAATTTGTCCAAGTAGATGAAGTGCTATTAAGGTTCTAATTAACACTTAAAAAGTCTAAAATTTACATATAAAATCTTTTAATGAACAAGCTTGTTTTCAAATAAAAACGGAAGATTTAAAAACAATTCCATTTAACAAGTAATGAGCACAGTAGCATCCAATATTTTCTAAGAACGGATATGTACAAGAGGTTTAAAGGTTAATATGATGATAACAGTTTTAGATACTCACTAATCAGTATATTTTCAACTGAGCTGTGCTGCCAGCCCAACTGTTTTCTCCTGAAATTAGTGTGCTTCCTATATTTTTCTGATTAAATTAATAGTTTTCTTCCTCATCATTTGCACCGTGTGACTCCATAAATTAATACACACACGTACACACTTCTGCTCTCCAGATACTAATATATTAACAGTATTCATATTGACTATTTTTTATAACATCCAGTACTTCAGAGTTATGGAGATTCTGTGTGATATCCATGGTGATTAGAAACACACAAAGAAGTTACAAAAATATTTCTATCATGAAAATAAAATAATCATAACAATAACAACACTTACCTGCTACCATCATAAAGAGACAATTTTAAGAACTACAGGAATTGTAAAAAATACCTAACTTCCCTTGCACATTTTCTTACCCAATTTTATTAAGAATTCTCGTTCCAAGTCTTGCACCTGTCTGACAGCTTCTTCCAGAGAATTGCAGAGTTTTATCTTTGGTCTCAGCAGTTCCAGTGTATCACTGATCATATAGTCTATGTCTATAGGAAAAGGGTGGTCTTTTGTCCAAACATCCAGACTTTTTTTCCACCACACATACCGCTAGAATACAAAATATTCAAGTCAATTATATGCACAGATGTTTATACACCATTTAAGCTATGAAGTTAAAAATGTCATGTTTGTACAGTAGAAAATGCAAAAGATTCACATCACTCATCCCCTATTTCATGCAACTAATCAGATGTTCTTGTATCACTAAAAACTGTTTGATAACACTGGATATCACAAACATTAAGAATATGCTCCTTCTATCATAACTACTGTTACAAGTATGAAGACTGAACAAAAAAGCCGTGACAAGAAAGTGCCTTCTCAGGGTAAACTCCTTCTACAAGAGATGAGCACTTAACAACCAGCCAGCTTCCAATTCTCTCCCCCATATATTTTCAAGAAAATTAATTCCCCGAAGGCATACAATGGGGAAAAGGGGGAGAAACATCACAAAAATAAAAAATCTTTAGACTGCAGCCAGCTTCAACTGATTTATCCAGTTTGCTTTATAACAAATTCACATATACCTCTTAGAGTAACATTGTAAAAAATAAATGCTGATTTTAAGTGAACCTAACAGTAGAACTTGAGAACTAAGGTGCTGCAAAAACTGCATCTGAAAATGAAGTTTGAGGACAGAATCTTATTTAAAAAGTGACATGCTCAAAAGGAAGGCCTGCTGAAATTACTAGGTGTAACAGAAATATAATGATGTCTTCCCCAAAACATTTATTTTTGCATTTACTGTGAGCAACCTGGTCTAGTGGGAAGTGTCCCTGCCCATGGGAGGGGGTTTGAACAAGGTGATTCTTGAGGTCCCTTCCAACCCAAACCATTCTGAGATACTATACTTCAAAACATCATTTTCCACCTTGCATACAGATGAGGGATTTGATTCCTTAAAATTTGAAATCAGTTGTTATCACCTTAAGTTTTATTTTTTAATCCCCTTGTTTTAATATAAATCATAGAGAAAAGCAGAAAGAAAAAGAAATTAAATCAGCAAGTTTTAGCATGAATTCCATGGTCTGGAATTCCTCATTTCAGTGTTTAAACACTCATTATTAAATCTTTTCCCCACTTCCTTACATCTATTGCATCAGAACTTTCTTTGCTTCAGCTTGTGCCCATCACCTCTCATCCTTTCACTGTGCATGCCCGAGAAGTATCTGACTCCTCTTTATCTACAAAAACCATTAGCTGAGGAGAGCAACCTAAATAATCTTCTCCAGCTGAGCAAACCAGCAATGTGAGCACTGAGAGCCTCCTGATCATTTTGGTATAACTCAACATACACATCACTTGAAAATAAAATTGCTACCAGACAGACAAGATTCTTAAAATTATAGTGCTAGAGAACAATGCGAGAAATATGTACTAGACTGACTTACATTAGCTTGCTAAAGAATTCTACAGAACCTTATAAGATTTAGAATACCTGAAAATATACAAGGAAACAATCAAGTTTTCGTTTGCTGGATCCTCTGTCAAAATACTGCCCACAGGTATCGAGGATAGTACAGACAAGTCTGATTCTGAAAAGATGTTCTGGAGGGTCCAGTGGACTAGGACTGCCATCAGGGTTCACACCAAACGAGGTGAAGGAATACAGAGTTCTAAATATTACAGCCGACTCCACCATACGATAATTGTAAAGCTCCCCCAAAAACTTGGCACTGCTGATCCGCCGTTGGTTAAACTTTGGTTGATTAACCTTTATCAAAAAAGAACAAGAAAATTCACTCTATCAAGCAGACACAATAGAACATTAAAAGACCCAAACCCAACAAACCTTTTACAAAGAAAAAAAGGTGCATAAAAAAAATTGATAGAATTTCTTATAATAGAAGATGGTTATTTATGGCTACATACATTACACGAAAGTAAACATTAAAAATTAGTTATGAAAGCCGGTTAACTACTATTTAAGTTCCAATACATTTAGCATACACTCCATCTTAAATCAATGATGACCTTTCATCACTCAGAGAATTCGTGTAATTATAGTATCTATTAAAATATGGACTGGTCTCCAAAGTTACTTGAAGTTGTGTAGATCTGTCTAGACTGTGAAGGAATAAACTCTATGCCCTTACTATGATAACAGAGGCAAAACAATTGTCTTAAGTAATGTTGTTTGTTTGGTTTTGTTGGGGCTTTTTTTGGTACGGTTATTCTATTAATTTAAATAAACCTATACAAAGAAAATAACTGAGGTAGAAGGTCATCACAAAAAAAAGAGAATCCAAGGATTCCTTTCTTTAAGCAAGATTATTTTAGTTTTCCTTTCAACATAAGTAGATGAATACAGCTTAGCAAGAACACTTTAAATGGTTGTTTACCTCCATTCCTAGTCGAATATCCTCTAGCACTCCATCCACAACATGAATTCCAACATCTTCCTGGTAAAGGACCAACCCTGCTAAGAGGTTGGCTACACAGTGAATACTATTATATTTCACATTCCAGATGTTGATCATACAGCATATAACATAGTCCTTAACTTCTGCATCCTGCCAAGGCAGCTTGCGCATCTGTCTCAGGACCTAAATCAAATTTTAAGACAAGCTTCACATTTTAGCAGGTAAAATACCAAGATGTTCCCTGTCATCCCCCATCTCTCCTGGTTGGGATGAAATCCCTGTAAGCACCTGCAAACAACCTCATTCTCCCTTCCAGGCATCCTCCAGACCTGCAGGGGCTATGGAAGACTTTATGTACATAACCCAACTGCTGTCCTCAAGCTACTAATCAAGCTGTCCAAGGCTGTTCCATAATTTCCTTGCTCTTACAGTAAGTATTTAACTGAAGCCTTTTTTCTCTTACTCTCCCATCACAATGTACAAAACACAATGATTCTCATCTCATTTTCCCTTGTTCAGCACTTGATGCTGTTGAGAACACAGGTCCACAACTAGAGCTTCTCCGCGTTCCAATAAAAGAAATGAAACCATCTTAATCATGGATACAAAAATGATCCCTCTTCCTTGCAACTGAAAAAACCATAACCCTCCCCAAACCTTTTCCAAAGTTACTTCTACACCACTTTCAGTAAAAACTGTATTAAAGATTTTGAAAGGATTTACCTTCTCTGTGGTGACCTTGGAGAGATCCTTGTAAAGAAGCTTACGGATATATTCCTGCAAGGGAGGACGTTTTTTCTTCACAGTTTTTTCAGCTGGAGGGGGATTACAGTAGTAATAGGCATTTTCTACCATTGTAACATAGCGTGCATCAAGATGCATTGCTTGTTTTTTCCTCATCATTTGTTCCTGGAAACAAATGCAAATGACCAGTTAGAGATGCTGACATACCACATTTTCAAGCCAAAGGCTTTTAGAGTTACATTTGGGATACAGTAAATACGAAAGGTTGTAGAAAAGTAAGTTAAAAGCTTGGGTAGAGAGAAAAAAGGACAAAGTACATATATATGGTTGTGTGTTGCTCTTTCCATGGCCATTTTTTGTTATGATCCCTATTTTTAGAATGGTTCACCTGTGGTAAAAAAGGTTTCAGAAAACTATATAAAATTTAACTCAAAATCTTAATGCTACTGTTCAGATAAATGGTTGATAAGATTACTAGCAACTCTGTTTAAAACATTATTTAACTAGAGTTTATAAAGTAGCTGAAATACTGATGTCTTGGCACAAACACAGTGAATCATCATAAGACTGGCAATCTACTTTTTACACCAGCTTGTAACTTGAGAGAGGCTTTGATGGTTTTGTATTAATTTCCAAAGGTTTAGACAACAGAATTTTCCTTATTCCATGCTCCATTGCTGCTGTTTACCCAAGCAGAATCAACTGCAAGAAAAACAGTATCGACCATAAAGTAATGTTTCAGGAAAAATCAGATGAGTCAACACTAATTACTGTGCTTAATTGTCAGGATTGTCCTGCTTTTCCTCACTTAATACAATCTTTTCTCCATACTTCATTTTAGATATGTAAGCTAAGGTTTATTTTGTGGGGTTTAAAAATTTCTTTTATCTAAAAATTCTGTACAAGAACTAAAATAGAAGTTCTAAGCTGCTGATTTTCACAGCTGAGAATGAGCTTAATTCCATTACTAAATACTTTTTAATATGCAACTGTGTATTTATAGCTATATAGGTGTAATTCTGTAAGTTGCATTAAATTTTTATGTACACCATATGATCCTATCTATTCTAAACCACTCTATGGTGGTTCATCAGGAAACTGCACTTGTTTAAACTTTATTATTTACTAGAGATTGGCTACACAGTAATTTACAACTTCAAACAGATAAACAAAATTAACAAGTAAGTACTGTTTTATCTCCTCTGCCCCCCCCCCCCCCCCCCCCACCATGTTAGTATATCCACTCATGCAGTCCAGTAAACCAACCAAGAGTTTAAACCTCCTTTGATTATTGGTGAGGAAGCAGTATTTGTCATGCTGGTGGCCTTTCCACTAAACTTGAATAATTTAAAATTTCTTTTACAAGGCAGTGATTCAGTTCAACTGAAATGTCAATGTACTCAAACAGCTCCTTAACCTTGAGTTTCAGCTGCTAATTCAATGGGGAAGAGCAGCCTTGTGTAACATAGTAACCCAACAAATAATGTCATTTTCTTCCTGGATTTTAGTCATCTATCACCAGGAAGGTCTCCATCTGACACCAACCGTAAGGCATTTCATTCTTAACCTTTTCCACAGCACAAATGGTCTTTCCTTTGATTCCTTGAGACTGTTCCTTCCAAATGGGAAATTTCGGTCAGTAGCAGTACATTTTCCTACAGGCACCTAACAGATGCACAGCACTTAATAACTGAGTACATAAATTGTTTTATGTGGGGAAAAACCACTTAGAGTAGAAAATTCCAAAACCTTCCCATGACATATATGTTAATGTTACGTTTGAAAATTTTTCACCTTTTCTAGACAGATCAGGAGAAAATGCACTTTTCCTAGCTTAAAGACATTTATGACGCTATACTATAAACTGAAAAATTAAGTGGGCCAAAGTGAAGCAGAACAGAGAAAATGGGAGAAAGGCTTGCAAATAACATTTAAAAACCCCTAAACCTTCATAATTTGTAAATTTTCCTATTATAAAAAGTTGTACATTATACTGTAAGTAATAGTTCATAACTAAAATGTTTCTTCCCAGAAGAGACAATATGCACTACCTGACGTCTCAACATCACTGTAATTTATTGAGTTCGGAGCAGTCCTGAGTGTGTATTCTAACTGTAAGGGGATTGTATTAGTCTTAATCTCTAGTCTATTAAAAATCTCCAGCATTTCAAGAAACTGTTTCAGTCCTTTTTCAGTTAAGGCATGAGATGGACAGGCAGGAAAGAGAAATCATAACACCACATTGTTTGTAGTAACAAAAACCTCGTCGCAATTCAGAAGAAAAAAGCAAGACCCGTGGTTCAAAGTGCTTTAAGCTCATCGACTACTTTGGCTCTACATTTTACTAGGCTAAAATGAAGAACTACACAGGTAAAGCATTACATTTGAAAACTAGGTTTCTGTTTTTCCTGACAAAAACAGACTACGAACAACATTAAAGTATCCAGGTTAAAATATTAAAACTGTTTGGGTTTTTCTTCTTGGTGAGTAACAACATCTCTCTGCATGTAGCATATACTGCAGAATCACTTCAAAAGAAAATCTGGTGACCATTAAGGAAAAAAAAAAAAAAATAAATAATCAATCAAAACCTAAGCATCATGAAAACTCCAATTTAGGAAAGCATTTCAGCACGACTGACATTTAAACATCAGATTATACTGAAATACTGAAACTTCAGCTCCTCCTTCCCTTCACTACCTGCAGTGCTCTGCCCTGCTACTCGTTCCAACAGGTCAAAATAAAAATTTTAAATTTCCTGAAGCACATTATTGCTATAGTGAATTAACACAGTTCTACATGAACTGCATGTACTTTGCCACAGCCTCTGCCTGTACAAACAACATCTCCCAGCTTCAACACCACCTATGAAAGGAGTCACACCACTTGCTTAAGTTCTGTATATTTACCAACACAAGTGATCTGGCCCTAAAGCTTAAGACAATTGTCTAAGTTAAATGGTTGAAAATGCATCAGGAGGCTTTTAAAACCAAAATTTCAAATATTCTTTTAGCAAGACCACAACAGTATAATAGAAGAATTTAACATTTTAACATGATTATGTTACATAAACATAGATTAAGATGAAGCTGATCTTCCTTTCAAAGCTCCAATTCAAATAATACAATTCAAATAATTAATTTATCAACAGACCAACCCTAAAGCCAATCTCATTTTACATTAGTATTTCAAATTACATAAAGCACACTGAATTTGAAAGATTTGCCCAGAAGACAATTACCAGAAATAAACATTGTCCTAATAAAAGAAGAATCTCTAAATAATTTGCAAAACACGAAGTAGTTCCACAAAACAAGGATGTGATCACTAAATGTTTCTCTAGAAAAAGTTACTTAGTGCCACTAAATTTGTGATGCTCTTATAGGACACTTGACTTCTCAATAATTAATTTTCCCTTAATTACTTTTAAAATCCATTCTTAACTATGACTTTCTTCCACACCAGGACAAAGCAACACTGTCTTTAATAGCAGACATGCAGCCATTTGGAATCTTATTACAAAATACATCATCAGCAGTAAAGATTAAGACCAATAATTATTCAGAGGATCAACAGGCCTTAATTCTACCCGTAAGAGTCACTGAGTAGACCAGCTTTACAATTGCTTAGATTTTTACCACAAGATTGTAATCAGCTTGCTTTGGGAGAAATCTTTTCCACAGTTCACACCAATCTGTACCATAAGACCATGATTCAATTTGTAAAAGACTATTTAAGTCAAAATTAATCTCTGTAGGTTTTTAGGGGAATGTTAGAAAATGCAGCTATTAAGATGGATGCAGAATATAAACCTATTCAGCCTATTGTACATCTTAATAAATAGATATTCCAAATTTATTTGCCATCTTCCACCTTCTCTTGGTTCCTCAATGTATAAGAAAAGACTACTTATCCAAGTACTACTTATCCTTGTGAGGCTTTAAGCCTCAGTAATTCAAACAGTGTTTGGTTTGTCTTACACTGCACAGTTAAGCCATGTTTAGCATTCATCCAGCAGAGTCCAGCAATCCAGCTAACAATCAGCATTTTTGTAGGGCATAACACTAAAAGCAGTTGGTTACAAAAACCAGGTCTGGTAAAAGTATTTAATTTTTCCTGATTTCTAAAATTTTTATTAACTACCAAAAAGTGATAGCAATGAGTAAAATGTCTTTCAAAGATAATGGAACAGTGTTTTTAGGGGAAAAATACTTGGTTATGGAAAGGAATATATTTCACAATACAACACATCAGCTGGCAAACCTTTAGAAAATTGAGACTCAAACCTTTCAAGATACAAAGTACACCGCAACAAAAAGCAAGAGCCAAGGAACTGGCAGTTAATTTGCCCATCTCTTTCCTCTCATGATTGCACCACCTCAACAGATGTTCTGACATTCAAAGAGGTTCAGAAAAAAACAGGATTTTGTGGAACAGAAATTGTACAACAAGTATGCAACTGCTTCTCCATTAACTATACCATAAGAAGAGACACTACTGGTTTAAGAGAAAATGAAACTATCTTTGAAGGTCTTCTTCAACCATGTCTGACTTGGTCTCTTACCTTGGACAAAGAGTTTTAGGATTGTCTCTCAAGTCAGTAAATACATTATTCAGTTCTTGTTATTTTTAAGTCTTTGCCAGTACTTCCCCAGACTTACAGATCTCAATTCTAATCTTACTTTAATTCCCAATCTCTATTTCTAAAACTGCTTCCCTTAGTGTCTTCATAAACTTTTTCTTCACATTTAGAATCCCAGACCATTATACAGGGCATAGAAACCACCTCTTGCACAAACGTCTTCACCTCCAGTTGAAATCATGTCTGGCTCCACTCACTACTATTTTTCCCCTCATACAGTATTGCAGGCATGTTCAGGTACAGCTACAATATTCTTTCAACCTCACCCTCTGGGTTTGCGCTATCTCTGAATTACTAGTAGTTGAAAAGCAAGAGCTTTTTACTTCAGAAATTTAATTCCTTTTTTTACATTTTCTTTCAAGTCATGAAGAGATCTTTAGGTCAACTGGAGTTCTCGAGAATAGTTTCAAAAAGAAGTAATTGCTTTAAGTCAGGACATGACATCCTCCCCCATAAGACAACAAGTTTTCTCTTACCAAAAGAACACTAGTCCTTAAGTGAGATTCTGGTGATCTGAAGAGGAATCTTCCACAGGTTTCCAGCAAGGTACACGCCATTTCAATATGGTGATGAGAGAAGTCTGACAGAAGCATCTGGTATGTATTTATATAAAAGCACAGCTTGTTAAACATCTTTTTCAGCTGCAGAAAACACTAAATAATATCTACCAGACTGGACAGTATGATGGTGTTCTAAATTCTTTACAGAATAAATGCAAACGGATTTCACTGATCAGATGTTAGGATTGGTGAGGCCCTGGCACAGGTTGCCCAAAAAAGTTGTGGATGCCCCATCCCTGGAAGTGTTCAAGGCCAGGTTGGATGGAGCTCTGAGCAACCAGGTCTAGGAGGAAGGTGTCCCTGCCCAAGGCAGGGGTTGGAACCAGAAGATCTTTAAGGTCCTATCCAACCCAAACCATTCTATGAAGATTCAAAAGATTAATCTCATTTTAAAATTCTTATAAGAACAGTCCATGGACCCCAAATTTAGGCTTCAGAAGAACAGGATGCTTTGAAAGACTGGCATTAAAAACCCCACCCAAACTACCCAATAAAACTGCACAAGGGCACAGTAACCTCAGAGCACACCCAACTGCACTAAGTTAAGCAATAACTATAATTAATACAGCTTTGCATTTTAGAGCATTTTATACACAAGAGAAATTATGAGTGATTATGATTTTTTAATGAATTCAGCTTTGATATCTAACAAGTCAATGAATAGAAACTTTTCACACAGAAAGTGATCTTAAACTGTGAGTCTCAAGCACCCTTTAATAAAGGCACTTTTATTTTTTAAAACTATTTTTAATATGGGATTTGACAACAAAGTCTGAATGTTTATCATGCAGGCAAAGTGAAATGATATGCCTAGAGATTAATGCTTTCCAAAGATGTTTTGTTCCTCAACAAACAAAAGCACCTGACAAAATGGCATAAAAACCTCTCCTTGCATCACTGAAATGCTTTTTGCCTCCAGTCCCTCTCCTTTACTGTTATTTTCTCCACAAAAACATTAATTGAAATCAACATAATGAAAGTTTTGCAATGTACAGCAGATTAATAAGTAGCAATGTCTGCCATATTAACCATGAAAACAATTAGCAGTTTGGTTACATCCAAATGTAGAAGTTTATTTTAATATATTCCTCCCATTAGAAGAGGTAAAACATTCTAACTTCTATAGCAGGTATAAAAGTCTCCTCATACGCAGTAGCCACAGACATCAGGGTTTAAAACATCCCATAAAATGAATTCAGACAACATCAGCAGCAGGTAAGTGAAGGGGAACAGGATGGGGATACATTATCAGCATACACAGGAGTACAAGACTATCACAACACCTACCTTTAAACAGTGGAGAGTATCGTTTTTGGAGAACATCTTAAACTTGGTAAGCTCACCAATAAATCTCACAGTTTTATTCTTTGTTTCAATGTTGATCTGGTCCTTTTTTCTTACCTAAAAAACAACCAAAAAATTGATCGTAGGCCCTCAAAAACACCCACTTCTTCTAAATTACTTTGATCTGAACACGCACAAAATACACTTGGGAATTCAGTAGTGTTTGGTATTGGTTTGGTTCCTCAAGCTCCACTTTTACTTCTCATTGGGTTTCCTAAAACTCCCCCTATGACTTTGTTTCTTCAGAAGATTTTGAATTCTTTTCCCCATATCCCCACTCCCCAAAACAGTTAATTCCTGTAACATACCTACACAGCCATAGATCCTTCTCCTTTGCCACACTGAAGTAGTGATAAAGTATTCTAGATTCTGTATTTTCAGAATCAGTAAGAACTCTCTATGGGAATAGGGCCACTTGTACTGTCCTCAAGGGAATATTGAACATTGATGGCTTTTCAAGCGAGATTTAGTAATGTGCAGACTTTTCCTTTT
This sequence comes from Lycocorax pyrrhopterus obiensis, assembly GCA_014706295.1. Classification (NCBI taxonomy): domain Eukaryota; kingdom Metazoa; phylum Chordata; class Aves; order Passeriformes; family Paradisaeidae; genus Lycocorax; species Lycocorax pyrrhopterus. The sequence goes on from JACSVZ010000015.1 coordinate 6,200,669, forward strand.
CTTTTAAAATCACTGACATGCAGCATAAATTTAGGAATGAAACACAAATATAAATCTATGTCCAAACATAATCCACGAAACAGAAAATTGTATTTCCCCAACAGAAAGAGGTTTTTCTGAGAAAGTTAACTTTACATAGTTAAGATTCAAGTAAGTCTGAGCAAACTATACACATTTTTAATGTCAATATTAGAAAAAATTGAAATCTGTGCCACAGAACTCAGAAAACGGTGAAGGAATCATCGCTGTGCACCATAACAAGTTTGATTACAACACTTAAAAAAAGTGAAGGAAACAACACTGAAAAATACATTTGTGTGGAAAATTTTGATAGACGAAAATTGTAAAATCTAATTTGAATTAAATACTATATGACAATAGTAATCACTACAATAGTAGCCTTCTAGTGGGAAATGTTGAAACAGGTCAGGTCTCATTTTAAAAGCAAGTTATTAAATTACAGAAAACTCTTAACACAGATGGAGCACAGTTTCTAATTTTTGTAACTTCTGTTGTAACTGTTGTACAGTTCATTCATATAAATATACAAGCATATATGGAAAGTTGCAAAAATTTCTCTTTTACAAAGACTTAAGTAGTTACAAAAACTTATTTTTGCTAGAACTGCTGAGCTGACAGAAAACTATTCACTGAATTTTAGAAGTATTATCTACAAAACACAAAATGTTATTTTTTTCCCCACAGGATTACTTATGAGATTGGTTAATCTGAATGTAAAATCTAAATCACCAGAACATACATGGAATCTGAAATCCCCTTTCAGCATGGAACAGAGATCCTCTGCTACATCAGACATACAGGGATGCAATGTGGCAACCAGTCTTGCATAAAAAGGCAGCAAATCCAATCTGCAAAGGAGAGGATAAAATAGACAATTTATAGACAAAAATGTATTTATGTGTACAAATACAGGTACCATTTTGCTTGTGAAAAGAATCTATACACTGAAAGAACCACACACATGCAATTTTTTTGGCCCACCTCAGACTGCAATATAATTTAAAAATAATACAAGGAAGTAAACAACCATATCCTGTTGGAATACTTCATAGTTCATTTCCTTTTTAACTACTGCCATAGGTAATATGCCAAATACCACCAACTACAGAATGTGACTTTCAATAAATTACCAAACAGAAAGAAAATTCAGATCCATCCCAACATGCAAAAAAAGATTCTTACAGACAAGGCCATGGGTTATTGCGAGGTATTAATATTTTTTCTGAAAAGCAGCAGACATAACCAGGGAGGTAGAGTATATCTGTACTTTTAAGGTGGGAAGCTTCTAAATGAATGTAGCAGTTATTACATAAAACAAAGCTGAGCAGATGTGATGTGGTCACCCTTTTCCCCAAAACTGTGCTAGTACTCCCACAAATGGTAATATTTCCAAGTTTGCTATAGAATTTCCTTAGTTCCTTTTCTCTTTCCTTAATTACATGCCTTCACACCCATTTCCTTTGCACATTTATGCAAACCAGCTGTGTATATATCAGTTTTAAATGCAGAGAAACCAATTGCACTCTGAGGCCTCATAATATCATTTAACAAGCTGAAGGAAGTATTTTTGGTTTATTTTCAGAATGTTAAGTAAATGCAGTAAACAGATGAACTCTAGAACAAGCCAAAGTTCTTAAGTGGAGAGAAACATCCTAAATATGCATGCTTCTACTGAGAAATTGCCTGCAAGGGAAAAAAGTATCTTGAGTTTATGAAGGATTAAGGTTTTCCCTACTGCTCAGGAAAGGAAAAGACAAAAAATGCTGACAAAAAAAAATCCAAAAGCACAGTTGATACACAGAGCTTGTCCTGGCATAAAGCATCAAGATGAAAACCCCAAAACAAAGCATCCACAACTGCCTCCTTTCTCCTTTCTGCTTCTATGTCACTGGAGCCCATTTCCAAGATATTTAATACCTACTTACAAAAAAAGAGACAACTATGTATTTAAACTGTGGATTAGAAGCATCAGAATATACTTCCCCCAAAAAGCATAACCAGGCAGCCTCCTGATAACACACAAGACTCCTGGTGAAACATTGTGGGTATCTCAGTTACCTATTTAACTTTTTATCTCTTTTGTTAATCAATAACTGAAGCAGTATTTACGTTTTTCAAGCTTGTTGGAACTCAGAGTCAAGGCTGACTACCCACAGCAAATTACTACCATGTTATTATGCATTTAGCCATTAACTTTAAGAGAAGTGAAATTCTCACTACTTCACACACAACCACAAAAGCTAAACTAAGAGAGAACTGTGGTTGAACTAAGAGGGTGTATTTAACTGAGGGAATTTCTGTATGGCAACTCTTTTAAGATAAATACCAGAAAGCTTTATTCTGGTCTCAACAAGTACCTGCCTGCTGAGAGCTAATAATTTCTTCTCTGTAAACTGAGCATACCTGGGGGAAAATTAAAGTCTTAGAGCACATTGTTGTTATTCTCTTGCAGGGCACAAAAGGTTTCTTCATGGGGAAGCATACTAAGATTGGGTATTTCTAAATAGGTGAAATATAGTAAGGAAAAGCCTTGGGTTAATTACGCTGAAATTGGCAGTCAGAGATTGAGTTAGTTCCCTCTCAGGGGAGACAAAAATTCATGATCAGCAGCGGAGACATTCCAGTATCAGTGGCACCATCTACTGGTACTTGCAGTGCTTTGTTTCCTCCAAAAGCATTTATTTCTCTTGAGAAGAGGGGAAGAACTTAACTAAACCCCTGCAAACCCCACAGTATTGCTTTCTCTTCCTGCTCTTTTGCATTATGAAGCAAGATCTGGCATCGGGGATGAGTCAGTCACTCTCTGAAGTCCATTTTACGCACCCTGAATATACACCACCACAGTAAAAAGCACCACTTCTGACCATTGCCACTAAGACCACACACCGTGGACTGAAGTCTAGTCAGCTCTGGATCTCAGGGTCACATGAGCTGCACATCAGTAAAATATCTAAGAGCATATCTTTTTTCTACCATTTCAGATGTCAATTTATTTTAAAAAGCCCAAATAAACAAAACCAATCATAAATCAATCCACACAAAAACTTTTCTCCAAGTCCTAAATGCAATCTCTCTAAAATGGATGCATCCAAAATTTTATGCCCAGGAAGAGTGAAGGGGGCATTTTGTGCATTTCCTAATTTCTGTGATTCTACAAGAAAGCTTAAAGAATGAAGCAACAGAGCCAGAACTCCTGCTTCCCAAGCATAATCATAATGGATAAAAGCAGTGCATTCACAGGGCCTGAACAGGTACCAAGGGCCACTCACACAGCTCAGTGGGAAGAGAAGGATGCTGTGGAATTGGAATGTTACCAGGGAAGCACTTTTGGCTTTTATTTCTTTGCCAGGACATAAAACTCCATGATCTCAAGCACATCCCTCAATTTTATCCTCAACTGAAACAGGCCACTGAAACACTGATAAGTCAAGTTCAACTGAACAAAAAGGACCTTGCTACAGAGAAGTCTCAGGATGAAAAGCTGACAGTAAATACACAGGAGGCTTGCAGCTTTTGAGTTAAAATGTGCACAACTATTTAACACTTATGAAGCAGCTAACTTCTGAATTAAGAACCAATAATAACACTAAAAACTGCTACATGAACAACTGATCTCTTACTGCATGTAAACTTGCAACTTCACAGATCACCATAGATGGCAACATCAAAAAATATCAGAAGCCACAACAGCCCCTATATAGTGCTTAATATTTGTCTAAAATTGTTTAGAATTTAAACCCTAAGAAAAGATTTCAGACTTCTCATATTGAAGTAAAAAAAAAAAAATTACAGAATTGCAGTATTCTGGTAAACCTAAATAATTCTGCGTACAGGAAGATAATGCAGTTAGACAGCAAAGAACCACGCAAAAGTCCTAAAGCTGTGAGCAGTATGGGTTAAATCACTGTCTGCAGTTCTGGATTAAAAGGCTAATATTTAGTTTTAAAGCAAACCTCCAATGCAAATGCAAAAGCCACTCATATACTGGCATTGAAAAATCTTTTTAAAAGGCCTTCTGTTCTGTTGGGTTGGAGGTTCAAATCACAGCTGAAAACGTAAATGTGATCCATTCATCAGTATTCAACAGAGCAGGGCAAAGATGTTGTATTCTAACACTGATCTACAGTGAGCTGAGGAAGAAATGGCCTTTTTTGTCAAATTAAGTTTTCTGTCTTGAAGAATCCTAATTTGTCCCCATCTATCCAACCCTAGTGGTAGCAAGAAAGCTCCCTGGCAACACTACATAATTACTTTGATTTCACAGTGTCTGTGTTACACTTCAAACACAAAACTAGTTTCACACTTTCTTGGTAAAACTGTCGGGCCTGCACATTTCCCAAAACTGATCTCAGGAGAAGAAACAGAGCTTATTCTGTTATTGAAATACCTCATTATGGCTGCAAAGAAAGCAGCTAAACGTAGACAGCATTAGCTGATACACTAGGAAACTAAATGCTTTTGGAAAACATACTGCTTTATCTGCATCCTCAAGGACACTGTTCCTCTGAAGCTTTCACAAAAATCCCTCCTCAGAAACATAACCATAACAAGCTTTTTTCTCCTATAATATCCTGGAGTGATACTGCAAAAATTCCTGGATTAGGAAAAACAAGTATGGAACAACAATAATGGAAGGTAAAGCCATATCATTATGGCTCAGTGCAGAGATACGCAGAGCAGAATCATCATTAATGCACAGTACACAAAGCCTTGAAGCAGTGTGTTATAGAATATATGGAATTTTCTACATCAGAAAGGATTATAAATGTTGATTTGAAGACACACAGCAGAACTGCTCATTTACCAACTGCAGCAATACAGTTTACTTAAATATTGGGATAGGTTGCCCTATCAAATCTTCTGCACCTATGGGCAGTTCAGTTGGTATTTACATTCCAACTGCTTGTGTTCAGAACAAGCAGCTCAGTCAACATCCTGATTCTCCAGCTGAGTAGCCCAGAGATGGGGTCACCAATGCAGGCAGATAAACACAAGTGAACTTAAGATCTTAAAAGAATCAAGGTAGCTTGAGTATTCATTAGTCAAGTAGGTCCCAGAGCAGACAGCAGGAAAAAGAATTAAAAAAGAATTGTACACCAAATGTTAATACTTCTTAATATTAGGAATAATTCATATTTATAATTAAGGATCAACAGTGAGATGATCAGCTGAGCCATTCACTTCAGTGGTAGTTCCAACTACTGGAGAGCAGAACTGTCACAAAAGTAGCAGCTCCTCGAGGCAACCCCACCATCTATCCTGCTCTGTTGAGTTCTATGCGAAAAGTTAATATTTTTAAAATTATTACTTTTAATATAAATCTGTAGGGCAATGGAATTACCACCAGGAAGACAATAAATCAGTGGCAATGTGGAAACTATATACATTTCCAGGAGTTTCTTAACTGTGTTCATAGTACAGTCTGGTCTGAGATACTAATTTTTTAATAGTGCAATACATCAGGAATGTAACTTTTGCTTTCATTCCATCCACGAAATCACACTGCTGAATTTACAAGCCATCATGCTGTTCTGCTTGAAAGTACCTCCTTTTGCTGTGCGCATTTACAAGTTCCTCAGGAGCATTGTCACCTAGCCCAATTTAGCAGATTATGCAAAGAGAATAATGGATTTTCAAAGAGGTTCCTCCTTCCAAACTATACTGTGCTCTAACAGTCCACAGGCTCTAACACAAAAAAGTGCAACTTGTCCTGAATGAAATAAATCCTCCCTTTTTGGTATCAGGTAGGTTTTGCTTTGTTTTCACAGTTAAAGAAAAAGTAATGAAAAGAGATCTGCTATAAACATCAAGTACGAGAAAAAAAAAGAAATTCCTTATTAAAAACCTTAATTTTTGGCAAAATATCGTTATGTGGAGCATTGATCCTAAATATTTCTTTGGTGCTTCAGCATAAGCCACTCCAGAAGCGCACAGCAGGAATAAACAAAAGCAACTTGGAATATACACTGGTTTTAAAAAATACATGCAGATGCTAAATTAAATAACAAATGGGTGGATCCAGCTTTTTCCCCTTCAGTTCTTACCTTTGTCTAGGGACTATGAAAAGTGCTCGTACCAGTTTTCTTCTGTTGGCTTTCGTATTCATATTCATGCAAAAATCCATTGCTGCCTATAAAGAGGAAAGTTAATGCAATACTTCCCTTTAATAGAGTGGGTTTTAATGAAAGCAACAGAAAACAGTTTTTAAACATGGCTTTTACAGAGCTATTTCTACTACACGCAGCTGCTTTAAAAATAACCATAAAGAAAAATCTTCTGTTTTGGCTGGAACTGACATAGTTAGAAAACATGTCCACTGAGAGGAATACAGACTGATTAAAAATTAATTCAGCTACTGTCAGACTCCAAAGCTTCAAATCTTTATTTCTTGTCTATCTGATCTTGCTTTACAGCTTTTAAGAGTGGAAAAAATTAAAACTGTAACTGTACCTTGTCTATGAGGTCTCTGTTGACACAATTTGGAAGCTGCTGAAGAAAAGCATCTACAATGAGTTTTAAATGAGATCCAGTACTGGCTTCTTCATCCTCTTGTTCTAACAGAGAGAAATAAGCAGCACATATCCTTAAGCTATAAGCTATAATCAATCATTTATGAACATATTCCCCAAACAGTGCATTTGTAATGTTTAGTTGTTAAGTACTCACCCACATATTATAAAAACTAATATAAAATTCTGATTTCCTGACATCAACTATGAAGATCTCACCAGACCAACACCCCTACTGTTATCTTCTAATTGCAAAACTTGTGGTATGCTTCAGAAATTTTCCAGACTCTCCTCTATGAATTTGGCACTTAACACCTGATTTTGCTTTTCCCACTATTTGGTACCACTAAAAGAAACCTTTGAATTCTTAAGGAAAATTCTGAAGAAACACAGTTTCCCCTAGTCAAACTAACACAGCTACGTTTTTAGAGGTGCCATTTGCACCCCTTTACACATAATTAGAGGTTAGAATTGTTAAATCATGCTATGTAAAGCCGTAACATAAGAAAAGTCTTTACCAATTCAAAAGACAGAGTTGAATCTTAGATTTCAAGGAAAGTTAAAAACAGAAAATATTTTATTAGCACCCTAAGCACATTTGATGAGAAAAGTAATTTATGCACTGAAGTCTACATTCCTCTTTGTAGTCACTTTTCAGGCAACCGCCTTTACATTTGCTTACCTTTAAAAGCTGTGTGAAGGAAGCAGTAACTTTCACTACATAAACAGCTTCAAAATAATTTTCACTTGTATCTGTATGACTTGTTACAAAAACATTCATGACAATCCTAGCAGTTTCTAGCAACTAGTTTCATAAATAAATAAATAAATTCCCCTGAATGCACTCAACAATCTACAAACTGAAACAATCAAGTTAAAAAAAACAAATCAGGAAGAAAAAGAATTCTTAAAACCAATTCTTTTTACCTTGCTCATCAAGAAGCTTCTTCGTAAGATCTTCTGCCTCATCTCCACAGTCCAACTCCAGTGCATCATCATTAATATCCAGGTTCTCCAGCTCCAATTCCAGATCCTCATTCCCACCTGCTTCCTTATTATCTTTGGCATCTTTTGAATCTGTTTACAAGTAGAAATACCAAATAAATAGTAATAAATTGTTAAAGATACACAGTCATGATTAGAATACAGGAAGATTAGTGCTGCTAAACCTGTATCTCTTCAGTGTCTTAATGGAAAATGTTTTACACAAATGAAGGAGAAAAAGGAAAAAGCAGAACAGGAAAAAGGTGTTGATGAAATAACATGCTATATAAAAGGTCAAATAAAAACTATTAGTTTCCTTGAAAATGGCATCTGAATCTGACAAAGATTCAGAAAAGAACAGTTAACATTTTTCTTGGACCATGACACTGGCCAACACTGAGAATTTTTCCAAGAGATTACTACCTACAGAATTTTACTGTTCTTTCAGGCCTCCTTCCAATCACATTTGCAGACAATGCTTCATTTGAAAAAAATAAATTTCAAGGCAGATAACCTTATTAAAATTCTAAAATTTTTCAAAGCAGAGTGTGACAACTTCTAAACAGCACGCACATCATATGGAAATACAGACTCACAAACAAGTAACACATTTAGAATCACAGACAAAATTAGTCTGGGATGGACTTTGGTGATATCTCCAGTTCAACCTTTTGGTCAAAGTGGATGAACACTATTCACTCCAGATTTCTCAGGTATTTTTCCAGTTTAAAATATTAACACAGAGATTCCAGTCTCCCTGGGCAAGCTGCTCCAAAACCTAAAGATCCTTACAGGGAAATTTCAGAATTATCCAAACATTCGTCTTCTCTTACACTTTGAGCCAGGGATGGTGACTTTTTATCCCATTGTACGTAAAGTCTGCACATGCCTGGTTGTGAATTGAGGGCTGCGTCAGAAGCGAGGAACCACCCAGGTCTTTTAAGCTAGTGAAATTTTATGCTGACAAAGTCACCTACCATTAATAACTTAGTAAGAAAATAAGACTGAAAAAACCCCCAAACACTAACATCAGCAAAAAAGGGAAAACTCTTCCCGTTTCTCACAGAAAACTTTGCATTTACTCACACTGGTTAACCTCCAATTACTTGAAATTTACAATTCTAACAGTATTAAAATGCATTTACTTTTTTCTTCCTCAATAACCAGATATAATCCCTACCCCATCTAGTTTATTCCCTAAAAATTCATCCATGGCGTACTGTCCTGATTACCACAAATTATTTAATTAGAGACTCATTACTTCCATCAAGTTTATCTGTTGGACAAGATATGTTAAAGAAAATACTCATCTGAGCATCCTACCTCTTGATTCATCTTTGCTGGAATCCTTGTTCTGGGAATATTTTTCATTATCTTTAAACAAAATTGCTGGCACAAAAGCCTTCAAGTCAATGAGATTCTCATAGAAGTTTCTAGCATCTTCATCTTCCCAGATACCCCCCTCCAGGTCATATTCTCCAGGCTTTCCTGGTGTGAAAATATCAATACCAGGTCCATGTTCTGCAAAAACAGTGAAACCATAAGAAAATTATTTACACAAACTTACAATCTTCTATGGGGAAGCACCTTAGAGATTAAGAGTCCTTTTAGGAAAGTATTAAACTATTTATTACTACCTCTGTTTTCACTTAAATACTGCAATGCATACTTTAAAGTGTTTCTAAGAATTCAATCTTAGTATTAGACATATCAAGAAATTATCTTAAAATTGTAAATTTAATTTTGATTGAAAATACAGACAGAATCAGAGAGGAAGTCAAATCAAGTAAAACTACACAGCACATTATGTGGTATTAGAAAGGAAAGTTATAACAGACTTTAATAACATTAGCATTAAAAGTAATCACTTTGAATATGATGAACTGTACCCCACTAAGTTTTAAGAATGAAGTTTAAAAAGAACAATATAAAATTTAGAGGCATTCAAGAAAAACAGCTTTTTTTAAGTTCAACATCATTTAAGGCAAAAGATACTCATGATTTCAACAACATCTCAACGAATCTCAAAGTTTAGATTTAAAGGCATTGAAAGCTGCACTTTTGCTCAGGAGGCCAGACAGCCACACCTACTGGCTTATTTGGCTTAACAATATGTTCCTGCCCATAACATCATGACCCAAAATGGACTTCAAACATATTTTTTAACAGCATCGGCTTTTAAAACTCTAACAGTTTTTAAATACTAAAAACTGCATAATATTAAATGGGAAGGATCAGGTTAAAAACATTTTTAATTTTCCATTTATTACTCTATTCCCAGAAACAAACCTAAAGACATATTACTTAGGTTACCATAACTACATAGAATATACGATAGTTACGGTTACATATTAGGCATAATTACTTTAATTTTAAAAAATAGATGTATTATTTATTAGCTGATATCCTTCAGGGGGAAAGGCTGAATGAAATGAAACCAGCAGAAAGAACACATTGTAAGAGCGTTTCATTAGTTTTCCCACCACATCCAAGCCAAGTCCAGGGTTCTGTTGTCTTGCTTTAGAATCTGGCTTACCCTCGGGTGTTGGTTTCTCTTGGGGGAGGTCAGGCATGTTCTCATCCAAAAGATCAGCCAGAGACTGAGAATTGGCCAACAGCTTCTGATATGACATTGCAAATTCCTCATATTGCTTGTGTCGATCTTCGCTCAGCTCTCCTTTGGAGTGGAGAATGCGTCTACAAAAATCAAACTTACAGTAAGACCACCTTTTTCCTTGAAATATATTGGAGCTATGCTGAACCACTATGAATTTCTCTGAGCAAAGCTAACCTGCCCTCTTTGAGGGAACTATAAGAGTTCTAGTTTAGACCGCAATAGTGAAGATTTAAGTGATGCTATTATTTTTCCAAACCACACTGAATTTCCAACTTCAATCCCACTGAAGACAGTACAGCTCCACCTTCCATGTTCAAAGAGAAAGGCCCACTTACTCTTTGCCACGATTAGGCTGTAACAGTACTAAAAAGACTTGAATAGTAAAACAAAACATTCAACTTAGATGAAAGCTAGATAAAAGTTGCTTTGCACCTGTAACAATCCATTTCCACAGTGTTTAAAAGATTACATGAGCTATTATCACCAGGAGGGTCAAAAAATTTGCAAGCAGCCCACTGACTTTCCAACAAACCAAGTTATTTCAAGGCTATTGGTCCAAATTATGAGCAGTTACATTTGTTTCTTCAGCTGCCCTTTATTTTCTTTTACAAAACTATTCATACTTGTTTTAAATAACAATTTTTAAAATTGAAGTCTGTTGTCAAAAGTAACTTGCATTTGAAGGAATCTAATCACTGCTTACAAGTGCTGGAACTACTGACCAGGCACCCTGCACTGAGATGAAAGCATCAGAAGTCTGAGAAAAAGGTGCAAGTGCCACAACTCCCAAAACAAGTTGTATCTTTATATTATCATCTGTAGGATTCCATTACCATTAGGCTTTCATTATGCAATAGGCTTACAGTCACAGTCTTGCCAAAACACACAGGCATTTTGTGGCATAAGAATTCTGAAATAGTTTAGGCAATGTAAGTTGAGGGATATCAGTCTTCTTGTTACAGGTTAACTGCAAAACAAGTCATCTTTGTACACATTCACAGGGTGCGCAGCAAGATCCCTTATGCCTGCTCAGAACCAGAAGTGGACACAGGTGTCTGGCTAGAGGGCAAGAAGCACTAATACTGGCAAAAGTTCTACTTCTCTGACAAAACACACTTATTCAACATGTATTGCCTGCTCCTCAAAAGTACAGCAAAGAAGAATTAACAAATTAAATAACCACTGACAATTTGCTCCATGCAACGGTTCAGTGTGGATTCAGGAAACACATTAAGTGTAACTTCATAGCTTTTCCATGGAGACCACTGTCCATTGCATACATATTTTAAACTTAAAATATACCAGCAGCTTTATAAACATGAGCATTGAAGTTTTGTGCTATTATTAAGAAACAAAAAAAGCAAAGAGCTGTAACAATAGTACAAGACTTTCAGTTCTCAATTTCAGTTCCAAGAAGACAAGTGTTAACAAATTCAAAGAAGCTAAAGCAAATGAAGCAAACTTTAAAAAGCACAGTTCACCTCTGAATACAAGTACAGCACATAGCACTTGTCTTACTTGATGTCTCTTCAAAACACCACGAGGCAAGTTCAGCACATCTTTAGACAAAAGAAGTTTCTTCTATAGCTAACGCTTATTTTTGAAAACTCTCTTTAGAATTTGGGAATTAAGTTGTTACGTTCCAATGACACAGCCTGATTAAGTTCTGTTGTGCCCTCAGCTGTGTAACCAAATGACCACCAGGTTCTATGTTATGTCTGTATTAAAGTCACAGCATAACTCAAGGTACTTTTCCTAATTATCCACTTAACCAGCAACACTTGAGTCTGCTTTAATTTTACCTGATTCCACAGGTAACACAGCACTAAAGCACTGTTAATTTAGCATAGTAATTTTCAATTAATTCAACCAATTTGTAAGGCTTGAATCATTTCACAGTCGCTCTCCTGACAAAGATAAATTGATGAGTTATTTACCTGACAAAATACCATAACCTAAACATACGACACAGTTGATGCACAAAAGGGAACAGTTCATTCCCTATTCACTTCAATGATTCTGGAATAACAGTGTGAATGAAAACTACAGCAAAATGGATCAGATTTTTAATACACAGAGAACTGTTTTAACCAATAGAATAATTGGTTGTTTTTTTAAAACAAAAAAACCCAAACCAAACCAACCAAACAAAAACACCCAAAAAAACCTGCCACCCACATAAAAAAAAAATTCAAAAGCAAATAAGGAACCAACTGCATAATGACCTTCCCAAAATCCACAGTTTAGGAAGATTTCTACAGTACTCATAAACTTCTTACTAAGCAAATTTCTGTCTTGCCCTCCTCATGCTTTACACTTCCATAGCGGGCAAATGCCAAGAATCTGTTATAGATGTTGTAAACAAATAAAATTTGGTAGGAAAGTTTTTTGATGTCTTATTTAACAAAATTTATTCCTCAACTTTTGTTGAGGAGTTAAAATAAGCACCTTGAAGTTCAGAGAAAGAAATAAGAGAGTTCTCTTAATCCACAGTTCTTCACACTCCTTCCCCAAAACAAATCTTTGCACCCAAGTTCACAGGTATAATTCAGATGACAAGGTGCTCCAAGAGGTCCCTCATCTGTCCTTGTCTGATCTACTCAAAGCAGGCTCAGTGATGAGGTCAGACCAGGCTGCTTAGGCTCTGTCCTGTCATTTTTATCCAGTTGTACAAGTAACTATTAAAGTATATTTCTCTCTCCCAGATCACTTACATTCTTTCTTCTTCTTGGTTTCTTACCATATTTCATACCTCTCAGAAACTTTTTTCACTTTATTTTCTATCATATCATTAGGCTTTGTAACACCCACTCATTGAAACACCAGCCAGAACCAATGTGCCCAGAACCAGTGACAATTGTGAAAGTATAAAGGTTCATATTCATTCACTTTGAAAGAATTGCACCTAAGTCAGTAACGCACTTTAAACTAGGTGAGGTACTTGCAGAAATAACAGTACCTCAAAAGTCAGTTTCTGATCCTGTGAAATTCAACACTTGGCTAAGACCAGATAGGACTGGCAGCACAAAACCCATCAGCACAATGGATCCTTGCTCTGGAAACATAAAAATTTAACGCATTCCAAGCATACATTTGGCTCTGGATGGATGTCCAGCCTTTTAGCTGAAATATGTGTCTATACACAGTAAAGTGTTCGTTTCTATGTGACTGGAATGCTTCCAGTAGGAATTAAGAATGACTGTTTTAAGACCAGCATTTGGGTTTAGGCTGGCTCCAATAATGAGAATTCAGGAAGCCTTAAAGCCAACAATTATTAAACAACGCGAACATGGCAGAAATAAAATTATTCAGATCTCAAGGTCTGCATATTCATACCCTACAATATTAGTACTACATACAGATATTTAAGAGGACTTTCCTCAAATTGTCTATATCCTCCAACATTTTAATACATTTATTTAATATGTATTTGTTCACCTTGGAGTATAACAGACACCTTGTTAATTTAACATATTTTTTCCTTCATGCTGGTACACTAAAAAAAGTAAACAAGCCAAAGCAATTGTGGCATATGCTTCGTTAGATACATGTGGGTGGAAAGGGAGAAATCAGATTGTGCCAACTGGAAAAGGACAGTACCAGCTGGGAAAGCAGCATTGCTCTCATGCTGATAAGGAAACAGCACCAAAGAGAGTAAAGAGAATTACAGCTAAAGGTCAACCTCCCTTTTCTTTAAAAGATATTCAAAGAGTCTGTTTGGTCTCTGCTTTTTAAGTATTCAGAACAAATTTAGAACTTTTTTTAGAAACACTGCAGAACACACTTATCTTCTACACACTGCTAACAGCCTTCGTTTATAAATACTGCAACAAATCTAGGCATTTCATAAATAAACTATTTTTTATTCATAAGGAAAAAACAACATTCAATTGTCACCTGTTTTGTCTTTCAATATTTTGTAGCTCCCTGTGGTCCCTTTTCAGGTGTTTGGTCAAAGATGTAAAGTATTCCTTCAACAAATTCTGGAAGGGCTGTTGTTTCTCTGGGCTAATTATCTCACTAGGAGGAAAGCTCAAGTTAAACTTCTCTGCAACAGTTTTTACTTTCCTTGGTACCAAACCAGCAATGTCATCTCCACAGTGCCGACAAAAGCTGATAACCACAGAAACGTGAGTGTGGGATTCTCGATCAGCGTTAATAATATTTTTAAGCTGCTCATAGATTAAAGACAAACCTTCCTTGTCAGTGAAAATCCCAACTATTGTCAATTCTGCAATGAAACGCAAATCAGTTCTTAACTTGGTAATGTTGGGAGTCTTCTCTTCTTTCCTTGCTTCAAAATGTTTTTTCCAGGCCTGCAGTAACGAAGGAGCAAAATCAGCATATCGCTGGTGAAAGAGGGAACACAAGTGCACAGCGCAGTTCACATCCGATATTTTCAGTTTGGCCTCCACAATAGAAGCCACTGCTTCTGCAATGTATTTGCTTAAATTCAGGCTATTAAAGTCATGGGACAAGGAGTCCCTTTGTTGCTCTGTAATGGTTTTTAGCTTCTTCACAAAAGCCGTGTTCTTCTTCAGACTGGAGTCCAGTCTGCTGAAGAAGTTTTCCTCAGGACGACTCTCCGGTGCATTCTGGTTTTTGCTGCGGAGCTCTTTTCTTGCCTGATGGCGCTCCCAAGCCTCCTGATGGAGCTGATGTGCTTCCTCTTTCTCCCTATGAGACATAAAAATTAGTCATTTTTGTTACAGAGCCTTACTCTCAGGGTATCAGTTCAAAGGAAAAAAGGTCACAGTTGGAAAACCTTCAGCAGTTCTAACACAATTTCCCCTTACACTTTTCTTAAATATTTACCAAGCTAATCCTAGAAAGCTAAAGCATCTGCTTCAGAAACTCTGTTTAATTTTTGTGCTGCAAAGGGCAAGCACTACTTGTTACAAAACAAAATTTCTCAAATATTTCTATGCAGAACATATTAATCCAAACAGACTTTGAAAATATAAACATAAAACTCCATTTACTACAGATGGAGATGAAATTCTTACAGATGAGGACAACAGCCTTTCAACAGGTTACTATATTCCACAGTTACGGAAAATCTTTTATTGCCAGACTACTGAAATTACACAGAAAATTTGGAATAGGTGAAATATATCTGTCCCAGCTAGAATTTGGCTATGACATTGTCTCGATCTTAAAAGTGAAATATTTCAGACCTAAGGATGGCCAGAATCTTAGCTTTATTGGTCTAAGGATGACACCTTCAACACTGTAATACCTCTGGATAACATACTAAGAAACATGGTCTTGGTAATATCACATATTAAACTGCCAGGTTACATTCTGAGTTTGCCATCAGGTATCAATTGTCTGTGATTGATTATAGAAATGACAGTCATTTCTCACAGCAGATTTGCTCCTGTTATGGTCTGTAGACCTGTTAAGAATCTGTATTCCCAATTTTTTGACACTAACACTTCATCTTAAATGCACCTGTGCTTTCTTACTGTTCTGGCTTGAGCTGTGACAGAGTTAATTTTCTTCAGAGTATCCTGTGTGGGGCTGTGTTCTGGATTTGTGCTGGAACCAATGCTGATAACACAAGGGTGTTTTCATTATTACTGGGCTGTGCTTACACAAGGCTAAGGCCTTTTCCGTTCCTCACCCCACCTCACCAACAAGGAGTCTGGGGGTGCACAAGGAGCTGGGAGGGAACACAGCCAGGACAGCTGACCCCAACTGACCCAAGGGATACTCCAGATCATATGACATCATGGTAAACATATAAATCTGGGGGAAGAACGAAAGGGAAGGATTGTAGGAGTGATGGAGTTTGTCTTCCCAAGTCACTGTTACATTTGACAGAGCCCTGCTGTCCTGGGGATTGCTGGGGAAGTGGGGCATGAATTCCTTGTTCTGGTTTGCTTGCCTGCACAGCTTCTGCTTTACGCACTGGACTGTCTTTTTGTCAACCCATGACTTTTCTCACTTTTACTCTTCTGATTCTCTTCCCCATCCTGTTGAGGGGAGGGAGTGGCTGTGTGGGGCTGATGCTGGCTGGGGTTAAATCACAACATTTACTCAAGCACAACCGTGCTCTCCATGGTCAGCACATGTAGAACACTATCAAACCCCCACAACAAGAGACCACAGTAACAGAGGTTACAGGTGAAAACACAAAACCTCTTAGAAATCATAAAGCACAATCAGACAGCCATGTAAAATTGATAACACTACACGCAACTTATTAAAAGTAACTCAAAAGAGTTCATCTTTTGTAACTCTGACCACAATCCTGATAGTAGAACTCCAGCATCTGGCATAATTAAACCTTTAAAAGACAACTTACTTCAGTTGAGCAGCTTCTTCTTCTTGTTTCTTTTTTTCTTCCTCCTCTTGTTTCTTTTTTTCCTCTTCTTCAAGTTTCTTTTTTTCTTCTTCTTCTTTCTTCTTTTGCTCCTCTTCTGCCTTTACTTTATCCTCTTCTTTTTTCTTCCGCTCCTTGTCTTCCTTCTTTCTTTTATCCTCTTCCATTTTTTTCTTTTTATCTTCAGGAACCTTTAAAGTCTCTCTCTTCATGCCAACCTTGACATCTTCTTTTGGCTTCTCCCTGGTGCTTACCGGTCGTCTTTCACTAAATTCTTTTTCTTTATTATTTAACTGAGATTCTTTTTCTTCCATATTTGCTGGCTTTTTGCGCTCAGCTGGCATTGTGTTACCCAGGCAAACCTGCAGAACCACAGGAAAACAAATATTTTTAAATTGCTGTTGATATTTTAGCCATTTTTCACAGCCCACCCATATTCACTTAACTCACAAATGTGTGACTCATCAAAATAAAGGTTTAAGTTTTCTTGAACTAAGGAATGGACCTGCCAGGTAAAAACGAATCATTTTGTAAGCATGTCATTCTGCAAAGCTGTCTTCAGCACGAATTGTGAAATAAAAGCATCTTGAAGTTTCTACAACCCAAGGAATATAAATCTTGAACATAAACAAGTCCATCTGAAAAAAAAAAAAAATTCAAGACTGATGAAAAAGTACCCCCAACTTAAAAATAAGTACATGCTTGATACATCAGCATGCACTTGCACCTCATTGACCTTTCTACACATCTCCTAATACTCCCCCTTCCACTACCACTACTTAGGATCATAGGAGAATGCAGGTTAGACGGGACCTCAAGTAATTCAACCTCCTGCTCAAAGCAGGGTCAGCAATGAGTTCAGACAAGACTGTTCCAGGTTCCAGTCTTGAAAAGTATCAAGGAAAGAAACTGCACAACCCCTCCGGCCAACCTGCTCCAATGTTTGGTTATCCTCACTGTGAAAAGGCATCAACTCACTTCCTTTTTTCCTCACCCCTCCCCAGATTTCCCCAGCATCTCTGCACTTAGCATAAGTAGCAGCTGAAGAGCGAGCAGTGCTGACTAAGCTGTATGCACAAACCTCCCTGCCAGCAGAGCAAACAGAAATAATATTAGAAAGGCTGCAATTATCAAGACTTAACAAAGGCTAGAATTCCTCTCTCCTTCTACAGAACCAACATTTTGTAGGAGCTTTAGCCTCTTTGGGTTTTCCAGCACCCTAAGCTTTGGCATCATTTGGCTAAGGACACAACAGGTAACACATACTGAACACAAAAGGGTAAAATCACAGGACAATTTTGATTAGGAGGAAACTGTGATGAGCACCTAGTTCAGCCCCCTGCTCCAAGCAGATCCAATCAGATGAGAGGCTTGGCTAAGGCTTTAGTATCTCCAAGAACAGAGAAGCAATGGTCCCCTCCAGGTACACTGAGAAAAAGCTTTTCCTAATACCAACCTGGAAACTGCCATGCCCATACTGTGTTTGTTTCTTTTCATCCTATCCCTGCACAGCTTTGAGAAGAACCCAGCTTCATCTTCTCTATGCTCTCCCATTAGGTTGTTTTAAGACAGTAATAAGATTTCCCCCTCTCTTCTTACAGATCAAGAACCCAGTTCTCTCTGTTTCTCTTCAGATATCATGTCCTCCAGCCTCCCTGTGTTCTTGATGATCTTCCAATAGACTTTTTTCAGTGTGTCAGTGCCTTTCTCAGGAACAGAGAATCCACATCTGGATGTGGTAAGTACTGAACAAAGGGGGAAGACTCAACTTCTTCAGCCTTTGGGTTAACTCCTGGTACTGCAACCCAGAATGCAAGGGCATTCTGCTGACTCATGTCAGGGTCAGATGGGCCAGTCAGGACCACAAGAGGCAGTTAGAACCACCTAGGCTTTATTTACTTCAGGTTAAATCAATTTCTTAAAACCATAAGTAATTTTCACATATTTACACACTTCAAGTTAAATGCATATATAGGTAGGACTGATAGGACACCACTGCATGTGATGCCTTCTGAAGAGCCATCACTTTGTTTTTATTAGTAACACCAGTTTGATTCCCAACAGCCACCCCTACTTTTGCCTTTCTAACATTTTACTCTGGATGATGAAAACATGCTAGACTCACCAATTCCCTGCATCTACTCAGAGTGGATAATGAGACACTTGCATTCCAATCTAATGTAGAGTGCTTCTGGTATTAACTATTTTGAAATGTGTTTATAAATAAGACTTCACAATAAAGAAGATATGTTTTTTAATAAGCATTGCACAATCCCTCTGCCATCTCCCAAACAATAAAATGACAGATTCATATACTGTCTATCCCACCCAGATGAAACTCTGTATTACAATATTTAAGGTGCTTGTCCAGGGCTTCTGAAGAAAAAATGGTTTGCAGAAATTTACAGTATCAGTATTCACGGATGTGCAGCGACAACTTACCAATGGGGAACCTATTCAGGACTTGGCCTCTGGCAGCAACTGGCAACAGCACCAATGGAGAAATGTCTCCGACACTGATTTATGGAAATCAAATCAGCATTGCTTAAACAAGTAGTAGCAAATTTGGCTCCCTAATGCATGTCTACAACTATAAGATTTCGGATCTCAAGATCTCAGAACTACTTGAATTCCAAAAACACTGATCTTAAAACAGTATTATTATGAAATCTGTACTTAACCAAAGAGGGAAGAGGTTGCCTATGTTTAAAGAAATGCTGGAACAGCATGTCACAATTCCAATACTCTGAACAAAATATCCAGCTACACATGTAACTTTTAACAACATGGTCATTTACCACAATCATTATGGTACTTGAGCTCTTACTAAATTTAGGAACTCGGAATTCTGTTTTAAAGACATATCTGATGTTTGCTCATATAAAAGCAAACCAGAGAAGATGGGATAAAAAGAAAAGGGATGGAACATAAATGGGCACATTATGGTTTTGACCACAAGGCAGTATTATCCGCTTTTTCCCAGTGAACACTGGTGACCAAAAAAACCCCAAAAATCTCGTTTTACAATAGGTTTTTGTTCTGTATGCCAGAACAGGTATGTTACAATACTCCTCACTACCTGCTACGTGTACAGCTCCTTATCTCCCAAACCTTTCCGATGGCTCTGCCAGCTCACCAAGTGCCCTAGGGCAGGAGGAGGCGGTTCGGCTGCTGCCTCTGAGCTACACCCGGGCTGATCCAGCGTGGAGCTCCACACCGGCTGATCCAGCGTGGAGCTCCACACCGGCTGAGCGCTCAGCCGGGCAGAGCCTCTGTGACAGGCAGAGTAGAACTGTCCCACAAGCAACTTTCCCAAAAGTTGTGGGAAGCAGGGAAAAATGGGAACAGACAGCTGGCTCGCTTGGGCCTCATTTCCATAGGAAACAAGAAGATGGTACGGAAACATTAAGAGAAAGATTAAGAGAACTTCAATTTAATACCTCACATTTACATGAATGTACTGATGAAAAGACACAATAATGACATGAACTCCATAAGCCAACAGACAGGACAAACCAGCACTCACACCTGAAAATTAGAAAGGACAGAGAAAACAGAGACAAGACAAACATCCCTATGCCTTTGGACTCTTGGCAACCCATTTCTGTGGCGACCCTTACATGCTTTAACATTCCTTCTTAGTTACAGCACCTAAAGATAGTATTTTTTCAGAGGGAACTATTTCTCTTAATTTTTGAATATTTGACATACCTTGACTCATTTGCAGTTAAGACAATTTTTATTGTACTTAAGTTTCTACTTTTTTTTCATAACAATCTTGGAATTTGAAAGAATAGGACTGGGTTCATGATACTCTGAGCCCAGAAACTTCAGAAATAGTCTTGAAATACAGAAGTAATGTTAAAAAAACCCATCGATGTATTTACTCTTGAGGAAAGCAGAGAGTAATATAAGGTATTCAGCATCACAAATCTACTCACAATTCAGAGTAAAAGAATAAACACCAACACCTTGGCCCTCAGAGCAATCCTCTCAAGTCAATAAAAACTGTCTATTCTCAAAGCCTGCAGTAACATGATCCAGAACCCCCATCCTTCCAAACACAAGTATGAGGGAAAGAAATCCAGTTCTACTAAACTAAACATATAGAGATTTTTCACTAGAAATTAAATGGATCACATAAACAGTCCTTTTTGCAGCTACTCAATTACAAAAGAGATATGGGAGATAAAGAATGTAGGCAAGCTGTCCCATCTCCGACTGGCTGAAAAATCTCTAAGAGCAACAAACTCCTCCACCGCTAGTTATCACACCACTAGAAGGTTGTAAGTTTCAGAGCTGAAGTGCAATTAAGGTTCTCTTAATGCAAAGGGAAGGTGCATAAGAAAAATACCCAGGTCAGTGAGGAGAAAAGAAACTTAGCCACAGGTTTTGGAAAATGAGACACAGCACACAGAAAAAAAACATAGTGCAGAGACAGAGGAGTCCCGCACACACTGGCAGGGAAGGTTCACAGAATTACAGAATATCCTGACTTGGAAGGGACCCACAAGAATCATTAAAGTCCAACTCCTAGCACTGCACAGGACACCCCAAGAGTCACACCATATACCATTGTCCAAATGCTTCTCGAGTTCAGACAGGCTCAGTGCTGTGAGCACTTCCCTGGGGAGCCTGTTCCAGTGCCCAACCACCCTCTGTGTGAAGAACCTTTTCCTGATAGCCAACCTAAACCTCCTCTGACACAACTTCAGGCCACTGACACATCTTCTGGCCGACCTGCCGAACAGCCGGGCACTTTTACTTTCGCTTCTGTACCTCTCGGGGAGAATGTTTTACTGCCAGACTTGCAGGAACGCGCCTTCCACCGTGAAACAGAGGCCTATAGACAAGGCACTAAATACAAAAAGACTCCTTCGCTACCACCCCAATCCCCGCTCGCGGCTCTCCCGCAGCCCGGGCCCTTTTCCGGATGGAACCAGCAGCTCGGGAACAGCAGCTTCCTGTTCTCTCCTGGCCTCCCTATCTGCGTGCCCTCAGGCACCGCCACCCGAGCCTTCCGTGCTTCGACCCCCACGGCCCCTCCGCCTCCGGAACCCTCCTCCCCGTGCCCCTCCCAGGTCCCTGTGCCCTCCTCCGCCCCCCCCCCGAGACCCCCTTCCTCACACACGCCCCAGCACCGCCCTCCCGTCCCGTCGGTGCCCGCGGTACCTGTGCCCGGTGCCGACATGGGCCCGCCCGGCGCTGCCGCCGCCTCCTCCTCCTTCTCCTCCGCCCCTCCGAGGCCCCCGAGCGCTTCGCCCCTCACGGCGGCCGGGCCGCCACTGCGCTGCCTGCCCCACGGCGCCGCCCCGACCGAGCCCGCCGCACCCGCCCCGCCACGCCCGGGCGCGAAGGGAGGAGCGGCGCCGCTTCGCGGCGGCAGAGCCGCAGCTGCGGGCGGCGCGGAGCGGCGCTTCCCGAGGGGCGGGGGTCAGGCAGCGCGGAGGGCAGCCCCGCGCGGGGCCCTGGCGGCGGACGGGTTACCGGGAGTGCGGAGGCGGAAGGGGAAGAGGAACGGGAATGAGAACGGGAATGGAAGCGGAAAAGAGCTCAGCCCCGCGTCCCTCGCAGCGGCGGGGAAGGGGGAAATAGGCTCTTAATGTCACTTCCTTGGTGGCCCCAGCGCACGACTCGGCTTGTGGTGCCGCGTGACGTCACTGCGGTGACGTGTCGGTGCCCGCCAGGCGTCACGCCAGCCGTCATGCCGCGGGTGGGGCCCTCAGGCGGCACCGTGATAAAACACCGGGGGTGACAGTGGCTCAACACCTGATTACTGCCTAAGCGGTGGTTTAATGGGCCTCCATTACTGTGCACAGTTCTGGGCTCCTCAGTGCAAGGGAGACGAGGAGCTGCTGCAGAGGGTCCAGCAGAGGTCACAGAGATGAGGAGGGCTCTGGAGCATCTCTCGAGTGAGGAAAGACTGCGGGAGCTGGGCCCGTTCAGTCTGGAGAAGAGAAGACTGAGAGAGGATTTAATGAATGCATCTAAGTATCTCCAAGGCAGGTGCCAAGAGGATGGTGCCAGGCTGGTTGCAGTGATGCTGAGCAACAGAACAATGGCCATAAAATAAAACATAGGAGATTTCACTTCAAATGAGGAAGAACTTCTTTACATTGAGGGTGGCAAAGCACTGGGACAGGCTGCTCGTGGGGTCTCCCTCTCTGGAGACATTCTAAACCCACCTAGATGTGTTCCTGTGTCACCTGCTCCAGGTGACCCTGCCTTGGCAGGGGCAGTTGGACTGGATGATCTCCAGAGTTCCCTTCCAAACCCACTCATTCTGTCATTCTGTGTGTTTTCTAGTCTAAATTTGGTGTCTCTGCCCTCCTGCCCAGTCACTGTTCCCACGTGGACATCGAGGACATTTTACGGTGGTGAATTTAGTGCACAAAACTCCCTGATTTTTTGGAAGCACTCCCTGCCTGCGCGTCTGGGCACGGCATCACCTCTTGGGCAACTCTAAAGCTGCCTAAGCTGGAAAAAGCTGGCACAGCCCAGAGCTGCAGAGTGAGAATCTGGTGTTTATTTTACATTTTGAATCCAGGTTCTGACAAGCTTTTTCCTTGGGTTGGGAAAGCCTTTACACCCCTCTAGGCTTGGAACAAGCCTTCAGCAATATTGGACTGTGACAGCAGGCGCAGGCCTGGGTGTGCATAATGAGATTATTCAGCTGTTAAAGTTGCTTTTTATTCAGAGGCAAGAGTCGGCCCCAACAGAAGACACTGTTTACTGATGCAGAGCTTTAGGTGTGCTCTGCCAACTGGTACAGGACTAGACAGGTTTTTTTTTTCCAGGGAAGAGCTCTCCTCTCTGCTGTTTAACTTCATTGCTGATTTTGCAGACATGTCTAAAAATCTCTTTCTGGACAAGTTTGAAAGGATGGAGTCATGCTTGTTATTGACACAGATCATTCACATGTCCCTGCTCACAAAGATCTCATATGCTTGCCAAAATATCTTAAACTACCAAGCTGATTAAACTGATTCACTGGAGTGGAGAAGATCCATGGCAGAACATAGTAAAAAGGGGGAGAGAAAATCCATGTTAGTGTTGGCGCTTTATTTTCCAAAGGCACCAATCCTTTGGCCCGTCAATGGGTGGCTTTGGATTACTCTTTTCAGGGGAGATTGGATTATACTTGGGTTAAGTATCAGTGGTACTGGCATTACATCAAGAGATGTTGGCTTGTTTTCTTTTGAAGCACGATGTTGCTGCCCTTTCTAACATGAATAAAAAGCATCATCACTATGGCTTTGAAAGGAAAGCAAAAGCTCATTCTGTGTTTATACCACACTCCCATATCTACAACTATGTTGGAGCTCTCTCTTGTAAAGGCCATGTGAGCAAATCTTGTTTTACCTTTGGTAGCTCAGGAGACTTTTCCTCCTAAAGTACCTGTTTCATTTGTGCACATACTAATCAAGCTTTTGTACTGATTTACCAAAACCAAAACCAGGTAGATGTTGTTTCC
The DNA here is from genome assembly GCA_014706295.1 of Lycocorax pyrrhopterus obiensis. Lineage (NCBI taxonomy): Eukaryota > Metazoa > Chordata > Aves > Passeriformes > Paradisaeidae > Lycocorax > Lycocorax pyrrhopterus. Next base: position 6,224,602 of record JACSVZ010000015.1, read on the forward strand.
TGAATCTCAGACATAAAGCATGCCTTTTTTAAATTCCTGAAGCTCTTCTTCCCAAATTTTTTGATATGTTTCCTCAATTACTGGCACCAGGTTTGCACACAGTATTCAAATTGTGCCAAATACTGGCCTAATGTGGAATCTGTAGGTGTCCTCTATGTTTCCTTGTAGCCAAATCCAGCAAATTATCTTCTTTGCCGAGTGAACGGATATTCACATAATTTTTTAGACACGTCTGTTTTTTTCTCATGATTTTTGGAGATTATTTATAGCCACTGTTTCCTGGAAAGGAGCTGCATTTTAGTGCACATACTCTTTCAAGCTTTCACCTCATCCTGTTAAAATAAATCGTGTTTGCTTATCTCCATCTTGACATTCAGCTTCAAGGTAACCTCTCTTCACCACAACCTCCAGCTGACAAACTTCATCAGCACTCAAGGTGTGGGCAGTTTTTGGGGCTTGATGTACCTACTAAAGTGGCAAGGGGGATCATTCCTTTAGAAATACTCCCAGTGCTCCCCTTCTGCCACGTAGTCAGACACTTACTGTTTAGTGTGTACAGCCTTGGTTTTGGAGCATTTCAAGTTTTTTTAGCAAGAGCATCATGTAGTACTGAATCAACCTTGCACAGCAGCCTTCTCTAGGACAGGCTTTGTGCCAGAAGAGGCAGGCTGGAAGAGTCACTTTGCATAAGCCCTCAGCAGTGGTGTTTCTGCTGGCACAGGTACCACCTTCTCACATTTAGACATGAACCAAAGTCAACAAAACCTTTCCTTGACCTAGATATAGCCACAGCAACGCTTTTGTCATGTGTTATCATGTCCTATGCAAGATGATTGAGCTGGCAAATCTGCAAAGTACTTTAAATCTTTATTAACTGGATTTTGATTCACATAAAAACCCCAACAAGTTGACTTGATGAGATATATATTTCATAAACACCTGGTCAGACTTTATTGAACCCTTATTAAGTGAACTTATATATACAAATATTCAATTAGTTCTCTGAGATCCACATCATGTGACTGAAACGTCTCATTGGAGAAACTGGAAAATTTTTAATGTTCAAACCTATTCCTATCAGTGCTAATTGGGAAATATTCAATTAATTGCCTATTTGATTCAAAGCAAAACCATATTGATATCTGCTGTTTGACTGGTATTTGATTGAGAACTGTGGAAAAGTATTTCATCATCCTGTGATCTGCTTGCAACATTTGTCTTTTTCCCCAAGCACTGAATGGAAATATTTAACTGTATCAACATTTTGTCCCTCTCTACTGTCAGTTTCAAAAAAATCACATAATCTTGCAGCATAATTTTCATGGTTCCTTCATTCTAATTGAAAAAAATACCAATATTCACAGCCACATTTCTACTACACTTTACTGTGTTGGCCACATGTCCACTGTCTTTCTGTAGCTGTATCCTTTTGCCTTCCTTGCAGCATTAGAGGTCATTTATTTTTATTTTTTCTCCCAAACTGGGTTTTATAAATATGCATAAACCCAACCATATAGGCCTCAAGAAACACAAGTGACTCCACTGCAAAAACTGTGAATATCATAAAATCCCAGACCAACTGGGGTGTCAGAATTGATTCAGTTCTGAAATCCAGTTCCACCCGTTCCAAAGGCAAAGAACATCATTTGATTTGGACAAAAAATACTCTTTGATTTCCTCAGTGTGAAGGCAACACGAGCAAAACCAAGCCTACAGAAAGGGAATTTGCCAGTACCCCAGGCCTGCATTCACACAAAGTTTACATAATCACAGGAAAGTTGAGGTTGGAAGGGACTTTTAAAAATCATCTGGTTCCAGCCCCCTGCTACAGGCAGGGACACCTTCCACTATTCCAGTTTGCTCAGAGCTCCATCCAACCTGTCCTTGGACGCCTCCACAGATGGAGCACCCACAACTTCTCTGGGCAACCTGTTCTGGTGCCTTACCATGCTCACAGCAAAGCACATCCTCCTAACATCTAATCTAAACCTATATTGTCTTGGTTTGAAGCCATTCTTCCTTGTCCTGTCACTACATGCTCTTGTAAAAAATCCCTCTCCATCTTTTCTTGCAGACTCCCTTCTGCAAGGTACTGGAAGGCTACAATTAAGTCACCCCAAAGCCTTCTCTTCTGCAAGCTGAACAATCCCAATTCTCTCAGCCTTTCCTCATAGAAATGGTGCTCCATCTCTCTAATCGTCTTGGTGGCCTCCTCTGGATTCACTCTAACAGGTCCATGTCCCTCCTATGCTGAGGACCCCAGAGCTGGAGGCAGCACTGCAGGTGGGGTCTCACCGGAGGAGGGTTGGAAGGGACCTCTGGAGATCATCCAGTCCAACCCCCCTGCCAAGGCAGGGTCACTTGGGGCAAGTGACACAGGAACAGATCCACATGAGTTTGGAATGTCTCCAGAGAGGAAGACTCCACAACATCCCTGAGCAGCCTGTCACAGTGCTCTGCCACTCTCAACAATAAGTTCTTCCTCATGTTGAGGTGGAACTTCTTGGGTTTTATTTTATAGCTCTTGTTCCTGGTCCTGTCGCTGGGCACTACTGAAAAGAGTCTGGCACCAACTTCTTGGCACCCACCTTTGAGACATTTATATGCATTCACGAGATCTCCTCCCAGTCTTCTCCAGACTGAACAGGCCCAGCTCCCGCAGTCTCCCCTAAGACGAGAGATGCTCTAGAGCCCTTCTCATCTCTGTGGCCTCCGCTGGACCCTCTGCATAGCTCCTTGTCTCCCTTCACTGAAGAGCCCAGAACTGGGCACAGCACTCCAGATGTCCGTCGCTCGCAGTCCAGGACATTATCTGCCTTCCCGTTCCGTTCGGCACTGCAGAAAGCCCCCGAGGGGCCCCGCTGCGGGCTCGGGGCGGGTCCGGGGGCGGTGGCGGCGGCGGGGGCAGCGCGGCCATGTCCATGGCGGCCCTGGCGGGGGCTCCGGCTGTGCGCTGCGCGCTCTGCCGGGGTGGCCCGAGGCGCTGGTACCGCACCGAGCGCGGCGTCTACGGCTACAAACCGCGGAAGGCGGCGGGCGGGCGGGCGGCGGAGCAGCGCGGCGCCGGCAGAGCAGGTCGGACATCCCCGGGGCCGCGCCGGGCGGGGGGAGCGCGGCGGGGGCTGCCCCGGAGCGGGGCCCGGGCACGGAGCGGGCGCTCTGAGGTGTTGCGTGTGTTGTTCCCGGCGGGGCAGAGCGCAGGGCAGACCCGCTCCGAGAGCTCTTGGCTGTGGTTTCTGGAAGCCTGGGGTGTCTGGCCCCGCTCCACGGGCTGAAGTGGCTGTGAGAGCACCGACTGCTGAAGTTCCCTCAGCGATGGGCTCTCGGAGAGTTCTGCTCATAGAAGTACCTCTGCCACGCGCCTGTCATTTTCCTTTTCTTTCATGGTGCTTGAACTAGCTAAACTGAGGGTAGTGAGACACTGAATGGGTTGCCCAGAGAGGTTGTGGATGCCCCAACCCTGACGGTGTTCAAAGCCAGACTGGATAAAGCTTTGAGCAGCCTGGTTTAGCGGGAGGTGTCCCTGCCCAGGGCACGGGGGTTGGGACTGGATGGTCTTTAAGGTCCCTTCCCACCCCTTAACATTCTATGATTCCATGATTAAATACAGGTAACTCTCTCTTGTAGCAATAACTGTGTTGCTTTCAGCTCAGTTTTATAGTGCAGAAATGTGATTTCAAGCAGAAAACTTTCCAAGGTAGGAGTGTGGTCCTTGCATTACTTTTACTCTGGAGACTCTGGTAGGAATTAAACCCTTTGTCCAGAAGCAGGAGAGAAACAAGTAACTCCTGGACACCGAGGCCTGTCACAAAGTAGCCTCCTTGTTAATGATTAACATATATTTATGTAACATTTTAAAAATTACTTTTAAATGGCCTCCTTACTGAGAGCATTGTGGGTGATGTTAGCCTTATGTCTGGGTTATGTCCCTCTGCTGTAGAACCCAGTAGAGAAAAGGGCCTGCTTTGAATGGGCCGACTGTGTGATTGTAATGGCTGGAGCAGAGTGTCGGCAATAGAAATACAAATGTCAGAGAAATAACTTTGTGATATGGTATGAGAATTGCATTGTTTTGGAAAACAAAAGCCTTTCAGACCTGACTACTGTCAGTGCTGTGTTTTTACCAGGATGAAAAACCCCTCCACATTAGGAATGCTTTATAAACTGGTTCGTATCATTAATTTGTAGCAGATTGTGCTTGCAGTATGTTTTATTGTTTGCAGTTTATCAGCCTGGTCTGTGCCTGTGCTCAGTGACAGTAACGTGTGTGTGACCTCTCAGCTGGTCAAATTCTGCCTTTGTTGATAATTTTTACCACATTTGGCTCAGTACATGCTCTTGGCTCCTGCAGACAGACCTTTGGTTTTTTGAAGTCATGGGACCTGAATTATTGTTAAGACCCAATCCTCCTGTCATTCCAGCAAGGAACAAGGAAGCATAAGTGGTAGGATTGAGTTGGCTTAGAAAATAAGACTTTATACACTGGTAATGTGCTGTTCTTGACTTGGACGTACCTGTTGTAAAGAGATTCGAAGCAAAATGAAATAGCTTTGTATATGTGTACAGGAGCCCAATTTATGAGGGGAGCTGTGGGGGAAATCTAGAGTGTACTTGCTTGAAAATTGGATGGGAGAGCAGATGTAGAAGTTTGCTGATGGGAGCTGTTGTGGGTTAATAAGGTGGAAACAACTGCATAGAAAAGCTCTTTTTCCAGCCAGAACCTTGATGGTTGCCAGTGGACAAAACATTCCTGTGTTGGTGCTGTAAGTGGATTTAATCTTAGCATGTGTGTGATACTGTTCTGCTTTCTTTTTTGTTTTAGTTGACCATGCTGTTGCTCGTTTAATAACTGCCTATGCTGAACATGGCCACAAAGCAGCCAAAATAAACCCACTGTTTGCTGGCCAAGCTGTTATGAACATGGTACCTGAAATCCAAGAGCTGGCTGAAGTTCTTCAGGGTCCTCTCGTTACTACAGGTGAGTCCACAGCCTTATCACAGTAAATGCTGTTCATGGGTGATTTATTGAGGGGCTGTGGCCTCTGCAGAAGGGTCAGATATTGAGTGGTGGCTCAATCAGTGATGAAAACTCTTGGACAGAAAATTGTCAACTTCAGCCTACATGTCTGTTGCAGAAATCATAGTGCAGTGAGAGGCTGCCTTCTAGCATCCTTGGGAACCATGAAAATATGTACTTGTTCCTACAACTACTGAGGTTAAACATTAATTTCTTGTGTTACTGTAACATTCTATGATTTACCATAATATCTAACACTGTAGTGAAGATTTGAAAGTACAAGGGCAGAAGTCAAAAATTGTCTTTTCTTGGCTCTCTTAGAGTCTTGCTGTGGCCTTAAACAAAGGAAGGGGTTCTCTCTCAATGCTTTATTTTCTCTAAAACAGGCCTTAGTGTTTCCCCCTCCTCCCCCAAAGTGACTAATAATATTTATTTCCCACCAGGACTTATAAACATGGGAAAAGAAGAGGCTTCTGTAGAGGATGTGATGGCTTACCTGGACCATATATACTGCGGGCATATTTCCATAGAAACAAGCCAGCTTCCAACTTTGGAGGAGAGAGAATGGTTTGCTAAAAGGTTTGAAGAGCTAAAGCAAGAAGCATTCACACCTGAAGAGAAAAAGCACTTGTGCAAACTGATGCTGGAGTCCCAGGTACTTTGTTCCCTGTTACTGGATTGTAATAGTCATGGGGTCTGTCATGGATTCTTTACTATTCTGGACATGATTCATGCAGAAAAAGAACAATCACTGTCCTGAAAGTCTTTGACAGTGTGCAGGAGGAAGAAGTACAAGGTTTTGCCTGAAGCAGTGCAGTGCAGGAATCTCATTGGAGTTTGTTGCTGAATTTACTTACCAGCCATTACTGAAATAATAATGCTATAAACCCATGAATAATCAGTCTTCAAAAGTGAGATACTCTTAGATTAATGATCTGACAGCTCATATTAAATGTTACTGATGGGAGCACAAGGTTGAACTCTGTGAAGTCTTGTGCTCTGGCTTAGCTGTTCTGTGTTTTCCTTGCACCCTCATGCTGATCTGTTTTACTGTCCTTAAAGTATGCTGTCCCTCAAGGTTTTGGAAGGAGAAATCAGAGTTGGACTGAGGTGTGATCATATAGCACTGGCAAATATGGTGCTTTTCAGGAAGGAACCTTTGTTCAATGCCTTCTGTAAGGAAGTGAAGTATTTATGTACTTTTGAAATGTATAGAGAAAATTTATTCCAATACTTCTGTACTGTGAAAAGTTTTAATTTTTTTCCCCTTTTCTTCCCATGTTATCCAGAAGGATTGAAAGGTAGAAGAGCAGGATCTGTGAAGGTTGGAAAGGTAGAAGAGCAGGATCTGTGAAAGTGTCCCTGTTTCCAGTTTTCCAAGTGGAAGGAGTGTTAAATGTAATATTTACCAATGACTAAACAGAAGTATATGGCCCACTTCTTTTTTTTTGTTGTCTCTTTGGCAGTTAGAGGAATTTGATGGTGACACAGGAGACTGATATTGGGACCCTGATGTGCCCTACTTTGATTTCAGTATGACCAGAACTATACTAAGAGTGTATAATTTAACCCTGACAGAAAAAAACTGCTTTTATATGTGATTAGTTTTGCATACATTATTCCTTAGAACTTAATATTGCTCAACTAGCAGTTGGCTCAGATCTTTGGGTGCGGCTTAGTCTTCCCTTCTCAGTTACAGGCTTCATTGAGTTTCTGTCTTCAGTTGCAAAAACTAAAGAAATTTCCAGTGCTTCCAAAACTTGCTCACTTATTAGAGCTTTCAAGGAGGAGGTGAATGGAGTGAAGTGAGAATAAAATGAAGTAAATACAGATTCATTTATTCTTCTTCTCTCAAGCATTCTACCCATGTACTAAGGACTGTGCCTAATGTAAATCAGAATGAAACACTGCTTTGCTAGCACTTTGTACCTCAAGATAGTCGTGGTTTATATTGTAAAATAACACCATTCCTTAATTTCCACCTAAAATAGGTAAACTACCAAGGAATTTGTAAATTAGGCTGGTGTTACAGTTCTTCTTGAAGCACATTCCATGTCAGACAGAGAAAGTTTGGTCCTCAATCCAACATTTTTCTGCTTAGGAGGAGATAAGAGCTGATTTTTTTATAGTCGTCATAGCTTCTGGTCTCAGACTGTGTGGGTGGGCAGTGAGCTGAGACTTTCCAGGGGTATGTTTAGATTTGTATGCCTCAAGGGTATAAACATAAATTATATTTCAATTTTATAAACAGAAGGCTGCTGCTTAAAATAGCCTAATACTGAAGTTCTCCTCTTTTTAATAGGAGTTTGATCACTTCTTGGCCACCAAGTTTGCCACAGTGAAGCGATACGGTGGCGAAGGAGCAGAGAGCATGATGGGCTTCTTCCATGAGCTGTTCAAGGTGTGTGCATACAGTGGGGTCACAGATATCATCATTGGAATGCCTCATCGGGGAAGGCTCAATCTGCTCGCCGGCTTACTTCAGCTTCCTCCTGAGGTAAGGGATTTATGGTCTCACAGGTAGTTGCCTGGTTTGTTTGCAGTAAAATAAACCCCTGGAAGTTTGCCATGTTGTAAATGCTGGAGCAATAAAGTGTTACCTGTGTGAGAGTGTTCTCCCTTCCAATCAACACTTCAGTGAACTGTCTGCAGGAGACTGTTAAAAGAACTCTAATGACAGGTTTTATGTGCTGTTACTTAGAAGCATCCTTGCAATTTCAGGAGTAGGAGAGTGTTTTTCTTTCAACATGTCAATGAATCAGAAAAGGGTTTTAACCAAATCTGTTTCCATGCAGCTCATGTTCCGCAAGATGCGTGGTTTGAGTGAGTTTCCAGAGAATTCCGCAGCCATTGGGGATGTTCTCTCCCACCTGACATCTTCTGTAGATCTTGACTTCGGCTCCCACAGACCCGTGCACGTCACCTTGCTTCCCAACCCCTCACACTTAGAAGCCATCAACCCAGTGGCTGTGGGCAAGACACGAGCAAGGCAACAGACTCTGCTCGATGGAGATTACTCCCCAGAGAGCTCTGCACAGCCTGGGGACAAAGTTATTTGCCTGCAGGTATTCTGCTTACAATTTGTAATTGATCTTTGTAAGATTTACAGGACTAGAATGTCAACAGGATTGTACATAGAAATATCAAGCAAAACTGAATTAATGTATAATGTCAAGAACTGGGATCCTCTTTATAGGGAAAGAGGAGGGCAATGAAGATTACCAGGTGGCGTATCTGATGATGCTGGCATTTAAATAATTGCACTTCTAAGATTTCTGTATAACTGATTCTGATAACTCCCTTTATTTTAATAATATTCTGCATTGAGAGCCATGTGTGCCTTTCCTCACTTTTGTATTTAAACCACCACTGGAAGCCTTTAAAATTAATGGGTTTGGAGAAGAGCTGTCAACAAGGCTGCAAAATGTTCAGGAGGATTTGGAATTTTGTCATTTTGTCATGGTACTGTTGAAGACTCTGCTGGAATTAGTTTTTAGTCCTTGAACTGACTTGTATAGCTGTAGAAGCAATCCTAAATAGTTCCTTGAAAAACTTTCTTCTCTTGCATTGAATTCAACTTGGAAAAACAAGTGAGTCGAACTCTTAATGTTTTAAAGCCAGGAGTAAAAACAAGTCGGGCAGAAATGTTCTGTAAAGTGTAACAAACATGCAGGAAGTTACATGTAGGAGTGAAAACGCATTTCAGTTAAAAAAATGTTTTGCTTTCTTCTAGAAGGGTGTGGATATTGTGAAAAAGCAGAAATGAGAATACAAAATATTCTGGGCAAGTTTGGGCTCTCAGTTTTTTATTAAAAATAAGGCTTTAGAGCATGCAATTGCAGGCAACTTTTGCTGCCCAGTGTGTCTCCATCTTTCAGTTATGTCTTAGTTTGAGAAGATACTATTGTTTCTTTCTCATAATGTTAGATCTTCACCATGTAGTAATGAAAGTACTATGACTCTTTAAACAAAGATTCTTCAGGATAAATGGACCCTCTCTATCCAAGAAATATTTAACTTTTTAGGATTCATAGGGGTAAGTGGTAGGGAGGATTGCATAGCAGAGAAGAGAAACATTTGATTCTGAGCTAAACACCTCCATGTTAGTAAACTGATTCAAAGTATTCATAAAAGGAAGAAAATGTATCATGGAACCTGAGTGTCATTACTTGTGATTGTGTCTTCAAGAGACACAAGAGTTAGATTGAAAACACGCACATTTTTAGTTGTAACTGTTAACTGCTCTCATTCAGCTGAGAAAAGAGATGAAAGCAGGCACCTTGTGTTTCAGAATCTTGTTTGTTTCTCTTTGGACTTTCTGTTTTTACAGTGCTTTCTCTCGAGAAGTATAAGTGTAGACACTGAACTCTGAATTGAGGTTTATACTGGCATTCCTTCTCTTCTTCCACAGGCCTCAGTGCCAGGGCTTGAGGGGAGAATGAGTGAAGATCAGTTAAGGTGCCATTGTCAGTGATGAGCTTCATTGTCCAGGGTCTGAAGGTCTTCTTTTCTGGAACTTCAGTGTGGTCAGAATTTATAAGGATTATAAAACTCTTCTTGGTTAACTTCCCATGGACACCTCTGCAGTGTTTAATTGCCCATCTCTGCTGGAGAGTGGTTTATTTTTCACCTTCTCACATACCTTAACTCCACTTCCTGGACATCAGGCAACTACAGATGTTTATGATTTGAAATGAAATCTGAGAGTAATATCTCCCAGAAACAAATTCCACTCTCAGGGTCAGTGTTTGGTGAATTAAAATTGATTATGACCATTCTTTTAGCTTTTTGCTAATGCAGCCCAGAGAAAAACATGCCCTAGCAAAAACTGTCTCCATCTTTTTGGTAGAATGGGTAAAATCCTACCTGCACCATAGGAATTGAATCCTCTGGGGTTTGAGATGCATATGAAGAGTCTCGTGTAGTTGGATAGTCACACTGTCTGTAGGCTTTAATGCTTTGGGATGTGCTAAAGGCCATAAAGTTTTCTCAGATGTTTTAGGGTCTTCACTCAAATGCTATCACCGAGATATGTAGCCTTCTTAGGCAGCAAAAGAAACCAGGAGGGAAAAGTGAAAACCCAACACTTCAGGAACAAGTGTAGCATGGTAAGGGATAGAGTGGGGACTCTGGCTTGTCTCTCTTGCTGTAGTTACCTTTGTTTTGCTGTGATACCTCTTAAAAATCTGTACTGGAATGATATAAAACCCAGTGCTGCTGTTTCAGTGGTTGATTGCACCTCTGTTACCTTGGTGTACATGCAGAAGGCTTGAAACCACTATTCCATAACTAGAAAGTAGAACTGTCATCTGGTTTCAATAAGAAAGTACATTAGTCTGCATAGTGACTTTGATCTGCAAATGATTGAGTCTGCATTCTGAGGAACCTGTGATCATATTCATCAATGGAGAACTGTCTCCAATTTCAAAACATTGAAATTATGATATTCACTCCAGTATCTCTAGGCTTTTTTGGAAACCTGTGTTGGATATCACAGTATTCTCCCTTCCCTTTCCAAACTATTTTTTTATTTGCAACATTTATTTGCTATTGCTATTTTGAAATGTAACTAAGAACTTCGGTTTTATTTCCTTCTGAAAGTTTTTCTTTGTTTTTGAGTGCTTCCATTTGGTTCATTTTCCACTTGTTTTTCTGTTCTTGTCTGTTTGGCAAGGCAGAAATGGGCATCAGTCACAATTCACCAGCATTCAACTTCAGCAAAGGTGTAGTGAATGCTGTGGTGAGTGGCTCCCTTTGTTCAGGGGTCAGTGGCTTGCCTCTGACTGCTGCACCTTTGCCATAGCCAGGAAACTTGCAGTCACCTGGACACTGGTGGGTCAGTTTTAAGAGACTATAGGTCAGTTCCAGGTAGGGATTACATCAGGCAGTTATGTACATTCGTTGGCTGCTATGACCTTGTGTTAGTGATAAGGCTGTATAAACGCTCAAGTTATGGAAACAGTATTCTGAGAGGGATTAAGAAGTGGGTCCAGTTGGAACTGTATCTGTTCCACGTATTCAATTTAGAAGGTCTTGCTTAATGAGTTATGGTTTTGATTTTGCTGTTCCTCCAGTGTTTCCTAATGATACATTTCCATCTTCTTCCCTGATGTAGGTTCATGGCGATGCTGCTTTCTCTGGACAAGGAATTGTTCCTGAAACACTGACCCTCTCTAATCTACCACATTTCAGAGTTGGTGGGAGCATCCATTTGATTGTTAATAACCAGCTGGGATATACCACTCCTCCAGAGCGAGGAAGGTCGTCTCTGTACTGCAGTGACATTGGTATGTAGGATTGAGTCACAAGCACTTGCCTGTTGTGTCAGAAAGTGTAAGCTGTGCAATGGACTTTTTATAGCAACTGCCTGTCAGCTCTAGGGAGAGACTAATATAACTCCAGTTTCATGGTAGAGTAGAAATTAAAATTATTATCGATTATTCCCTCCTACTAGCAACAATTCAGATGCTAAAAATGTGCCCTCCCCTATCTGCTTTATGGCAAAGACTAAATATCAAGGGGAAATCTTGTCACATTTTTACAGAATGTGATAAAATAATTGCAAGATTTCTGTGAAGTCTTTATAATTCATTTAGTTTCTGTCATATTATTGACAGCTTTTGAAAAGGTATTGCAATGAAGTATATAACAGATTTATTTTAAATATATCTTGTTAAATTTCATAAAAATCATCCCAGTGTGTTTTCTGAGCAAGATTTATATGTCAGATACTCCTCCATTTTTGCTGTTTTGTTTGTTGTCATGTGAGCCTGTTGAGCTTTCAATTTAAAGATGAAGCTCAAGACCTTTCTATGCCTGAACTAGAAGCTTTGTTTTGGACTGATCTTTCTTAGTGATAAACAGATGTATTATCAGTAAGATCAGAGACATAGTAGTTAGTTATCTTGTATATGTCTCCTATAAGTAAAAATACACTTTTGTATGCTTTTGACCTAACTTCAAGTGTTTGTCTTATGGTTTCATCAAACCAAACAAGTAGATTCATTAAATCTGATAAGGTAGATAGCATATGTTATTCCTGTTTTCCCCGGGCTGGTTTTGTGTTATGGATTGCTTTTGTTTGGGTTTGGTTTTTTGCCTCCTTCCTTAGTTTTCCTTTCTTCTTACCTGTCAGTGAGGAGGGGCTGTTACGTAGCTGAGCTTTAGTATTTTGCTAGGGAGGGAAACTTGACATGAGCCAGGAATGGCTGAAGTATCTTAGTTTCTCAGAATTTGGACAAAGTACAAAAGGAGCACTGTTGCTTGCAGCCAAATTGTCATACAGGAGAGGGTGTTAAGATACTGAAATTTTAGAGTGTTCTCTTTAGTGAAGAGATTTCTCTGCCTGGAGGAGCAGTGGACAGAAGGATATTCCCTACTAATAAGGGAGAAAGTGGCCTGTATGAATTCATAGTAGTGATAGCTTAGGATAAGAAGGAAATAAAACTCAATTTCTGTTTGAAAGAAAAGCAGTCAAGTAGTTCTCTCCCAGTTCCTGTATACTACCAGATTAAAATGATGCAGGAACTGTGTCTGAGAAGCCCTCTGGGCACAAAGTGCTTGTAAAGAAGTTGTGCTCAAACTGACAAATACAACAGGTTGGGCTAATTGCACTTTCTCTCAGGCAAGACTCCTCTCCTTACCCCAGCTCTCATCACAAAGAGCATCTTTTTTGGATTTGTTTTTATTATATTTACTTCACATGGGTTGTCTGTAGTTTCAGCAGAGCAGGTGTGTGTCTGCTTTCTTTGGAAGGGGTTGGGTGTGATTCCTGTTCTGTTTTGAATCTCTGGGCAGGTAAAATCGTCGGATGTGCAATTATCCATGTGAACGGGGATGATCCTGAGGAAGTTGTCCGTGCCACACGACTGGCTGTGGAGTACCAGCGCCAGTTCCGCAGGGATGTGATCGTGGACTTGCTGTGCTACAGGCAGTGGGGCCACAATGAGCTTGATGAGCCCTTCTTCACCAACCCCAGCATGTACAAAATCATCAGGTAAGGGTTGCACCACCAAAATATGTCTGCACCACCTCAGTCTTGCTGCTGCAACAGAAGTCTCTATGTGAGATCCTTTGACATATCCACAGGTCTTTATGTAAGTGCAGCTACACTGTCAGCAGCCCTTCAGTACAGTGTGAGTCTGATAATGAGATATTAATGAGGGGAATCGCTGCTGTTGGCTCTTGAACGTGTGGCTTGGTGCTTTTCGGGGAACAATCTTGGACATAGCTCTTGGATTTCAAATTTGTGACCACTGGTAATCAGAGGGCAAAGTTGCCTTCTGTGTGCCATGGAGAAGCATGAATAATGTGGCAGAATGGGCAGGAAGCCAGCATGATGTTTGTCTTGTCTTTGCCTGGTCCTGCTGCTTCCAGTGGGGACTCATCTTTATAAGCATTTAAATGTATTCAGATTCCATCCTTATTCCCAAAGAAAAACACACAAAAATTCACTTGGCAGTGAATTCTGGTATTTTAGGTGAAGCATTTATGGAATGGTTGCCTTGATTCTCTCCAGTGCGGAAATCCTACTGTGAATTTCTCTGAAGAAAATACGCATGGTAGCACAGAGGGGGTTTTGACTTGTTTTTACTTTTAACTGCCAATTATAGCACTTTTTGTTTTCCTTTTTTAATAAAGGACTATAAAACACATCTCTAAGAGAACTGTTATCTTTCTGAAAAGCCGGGAAAGTGAACTTCATGCAAATAAGTATAATGGACCAGGACACTGTTTATATGAGTTTTTCATGGTACCTGACTGTAGTAAGATGGTATTTCCTTGTTCTCCTGTGACACTGTTTTTAGGCTTAATATCTATGGGGTTTGATTCCCTCCCTGGCAGATCCCGTAAGAGTATCCCAGACACATACGCAGAACACCTCACGGCTGCTGGGCTCATGACTGAGGCTGAAGTGTCTGAGATAAAGACCACGTACTATTCCAAGCTGAACGATCACCTTGCCAACATGACTTCATACAGTCCACCTCCTACCAACCTGCAGGCTCACTGGAAGGGCTTTGTCGAGCCTTCTGCCAAAATCACCACCTGGGACACGGGGATGCCTGTGCCACTCCTGCAGTTCATTGGAGTCAAGTCTGTGGAGGTGCCCGAAGAGCTCCAGATGCACAGCCATCTCCTGAAGACCTATGCACAGGTGGGTAGAGCATCGTGATACTTCTGATCCCATGGCTCAATGGTACAACCTGTTAGAGGGAAAAGTTTAAACATAGCAGGGTTGCCAGTTAAAGAACAGCATGGTATTCTCTAGGAAAAACAGCTCACTCTGTTTCAAGGCTGAGATGATGCCATTTTTCCTCCAGTTTTGAAGAAGATGTATCCTCTCCCCCAGGTCTGACCATATACTTTATTTTGTTATTTCAACAATATTTTATTGCAATGAAGAAAAAAGCTTATAGAATATACAGTTTATTATTCTTACAAATAGAAAGAAACTATTATGATAACTTACTCACATTTATATAGCTGGTAATTAGAATGAGTACTTTGTGAGGGAATGACTCAGGAACCTGGCAATAATGTACACAGTTTCTAAAGCCAATAGTGAGTGTTTTATGACATATATATAAACATAAGACAACATGTGGCCAAGTTTGACAGTCAGGGTTTGATAGCTCCTAAGTCTGTGTTTGGTTTGGGTTGGTTTGGTGTTTGTGAATGTTTCCCTTTGATGGATGATGAGTGTGTGCAGGTGTCTGGTTGGCAGCCACAGAGAGGGTGTGAGCTGAGTATTTCAAAAGACTGATGTTTTTGTCTTCCCAGCCCAAGGCAAGAACTCCACAGCTCAGTGTGATCATTTGTCTGCAGTTCTGCAGGCCAGGATAGGGAGGAGTTCTGGAGACTGAAATACTTACACCTGGTATCTTTCATCACTGCTAACCAGACAGACAGGAAGTCTGTCAAGACTACACTTTGTGCTGTACTAGGATTTTTTGTATTTTCAGACTAGGATTAATTAATTGGTCCACAGTTTGTTGACTGGGAGGTCAACATGTGGATCATCCGTGGTTCTGTGGTCCTCAGGCAACCTTCTTCAGGATGTGCTGAAATAAGACTCTGTATTCCAATTCAACCTAAGCTGGCTGCAGGAGTATAGCATTTCTCTCCATAGTGTGTAGTTTTTTTCCTAGCTTCTAATATTAGTCTGTGCCACCAAAAGAGCTACAGATGGAAAAAGACAAAATAGTAATTTTTTCTTGTTCTTTACCTGTTTAGTCAAGAGTTCAAAAAATGGAGGAAGGAATAAAGCTGGACTGGGCAACAGCTGAAACTTTAGCATTTGGTTCTCTGCTGAGCCAAGGTAAGAGGCAATTAGACAGCAGACAGTAAAATATTTTTGCTTTAATGTCAATAAAGGATAACATTAGATTTCTTAGGTGTTTCTAAGTAAAAAGATTGATATGATGTATAAAGTTGACTATTTGCATGGTCCAAGAGAAGGTAAATATGAATCCTATATGTCACTAATATTTGTAGACTGAGTCTTAAATATCTTCAAAGAACTGTAGCTCCCTCCCACTCCCCAAAAACATTTGTGCATAGAGATGAGCACGTGAGCAGTACAGATGACATCAGTGGGGCTCCTAAGTACTTTGTGTGCTTTATGCTACTATTTCTTCTCCCTCCTCTCTAGCCTGAATTCAAATCTCCATTTACATATGATACAGAATGCACTTTTTTTTGCAGTTTGCTTCAGTAAATTGAACCATTTTACCCAAAATAATGTCAGAGCATCTGTGTGCTTGTGAGTTGGAGCTGTTGCTGGTTAAGAATTGCATCTCAGATTTGATGCTCCTGATGAGGGGAAATCCAAGAAGAAATATAACAAGAGATAGAATTATTTCCTGCGTGTTTTCTTTTTACATGACTTGCTGATTTGGTGTTTTGTTTATTGCTTGGCAAGGGTTTAACATCAGACTAAGTGGACAAGATGTTGGCAGAGGAACCTTTAGCCAACGACACGCGATGTTGGTTTGCCAAGAGACAGATGATACCTACATTCCTCTGAATCACATGTCCCCAGACCAGAAAGGTTTCCTAGAGGTAGGTTCTGTGGCCCACAACACCTGATTCTTCAAGTTGTGCTGAAACAATCCATTTTTTAAAGCTGCTGAGACATATGTAGGCAGTCTGTACGTTCTGGCAAACCTCAGATACAGGGACATAAAAACTGTCAGGGCATCCCTATTCTTTGTTGTTACAAATTACAACTTTAACAAGGGGGTTTGCTTTTCCTTGAGAAATCATGTATTATTCTTTTCCCCTCAGTGCCTTCATTCAAAAGCAAAAAATCAGACTCTCAGTTGCCTTTAGGAGTTCATGTCCTCAGCGTGCCCAGCACTGATTGCCTGATTCCTAGGTGTTTTCATCCTCACCCACCCCTCCCAACAATTTCCTTTTGTTAGGTGAGTAACAGTCCCTTGTCTGAAGAAGCTGTGCTTGGTTTTGAATATGGAATGAGTATTGAGAGCCCTAAGTTACTGCCAATTTGGGAAGCTCAATTTGGAGACTTCTTTAATGGAGCCCAGATAATATTTGACACTTTCATTTCTGGAGGTGAGTGTACAAGGAACTGATATATTTAAGAATCAATCATTTGTATTATGCACTTTTTTAGAAAATCCTTCCTCTTTCAAGTAAAAGGGCAACATCGTGAAAAGAATTCTGTTTTCTCAAGGAGTTCTGTGAGCTTGTCTGTGAGGTCCTGACTTCTGTGCAGCTTTTCTCTTTGAAAATTGAAAATGAAAGACTCCTTGGCAGAGTACAGACATTACAAAAGGACAATTAATTATACTAATGGCCTTTCTTCCCCCACATTTATTTTACTGTGTGTATATATGATTGATAGCTTTATAGACTGTACCTTTCCTTTATGAAGCATCTGCAAAATTCCTGAAGCAATAGAGAAGGAAAATAGTGATTATTTAAAACAAACAAACAAAAAACCCCACAACACCACCTTACTAACAGGTTTTCTGAGTGCTCAGATATAAAACCTCTGTAGTCATAGATGGAAATTCAGAGGCCCTCTTATCCCACCCACATGTATTTGAAGCTGGGATGAATTACCTTCTGGATTTGACTGTAATCTCTTATATTGTGCGGGAGGTTTGACAGCTCAGGGGAATGAGCACTGCTGTGTTAGCCAGGACTGGCTCACAGGGTGCTGCTGGGATCACAAATGTAGAGATGAAGTTTTAAAATTTCACTGTGTCATGTGCTCCACGTGGAGACATAAGTCTTCTGGGAGCCCAGAGCTACATGATGATTTCAGAAACTTCAGTTCACCTAATGTGTGTTGTTTCACTGCAGTGAACCTCAGGACAAAATGCCAGCAGCATGTTTCAGGCTTGTATTTAATGATGTGGAAATTAGCTCTTCTTTTTCTTAAGTAGTTTGTGCAAAGTAATGTGTTCTGTAGCTTTATGTTCTGTGGAAATCATCCTTTCCTTCCTCCTCATTCTGTGTTTCTAGGTGAGGCCAAGTGGCTTCTGCAGAGTGGGATAGTAATTCTTCTTCCCCACGGCTATGATGGTGCAGGCCCTGAGCACTCGTCCTGCCGGATGGAACGGTTCTTACAGGTACCCACCACACCTCTCAGGGTCACACATCCCCAGCACAGCAGGGGCAGTCAGAGCTCTGGGAGCTGTGCTGCAAAAATACAAAACGGGGATTCCCAGTGCCCTTGTTGCAATGTGCTCAAAGGAGGCAGTTCAGATGTAATCTTGCCAGTTAAATGCTAAACCCATTTCTTCTCTGAAGTTGTTCCTCTCTTGCAATCAATGTCTGAATTTGGATATTTGCTAATCTGCTCCTGTGTGGATCAGTGTGCCTCGTTTGCCTGAATTCTTTCTTCCATATTGGTCTCACTGCTTGCTTTTGACAAGGTACTGCTGTGTTCCTCTTTACAGATGTGTGACAGCTCAGAAGAGGGAGTTGATGGTGACCAGGTCAACATGTCAGTTGTGCATCCCACCACCCCAGCACAGTATTTCCATTTACTCCGGCGGCAAATGGTCCGAAACTTCAGGAAACCTCTCATTGTTGCTTCTCCCAAAGTGTTACTCAGGCTCCCAGTAAGCTGAAAAATGTCCTTCCTCTTTCCTTTTTTTTTTTTTCTCCTTCTCTTTATCCTCTTTTGCGTTCCCTTCCCCTTGTTCTTCTTCCTCTGTGTTCTCTGATCACTGTTTTGGGGTCAAATCAGTGAGATTTTGCGTGTTTGGGGCCAAATAGGTTGAAGATTAAAGCTGGGTGGAGGTGAGCTAGAAGTAGGGTTCATTCCTGATGTGACGGTGTCCTTGGGAACCTTATCATCCCACTTTTCACTGGGAATGGGAACAGGAAGGAGAGGGAAGACTGTGTATTTTGTACTTACCAAAACCCTGTCTCAGTATTCTTTCTGACTCTGGCCTGAGGGAAAAGCAGCAAGATTTGGTAACTTCCAACTCTTCCCCCATGTAGGCTGCTGTATCAAGTTTTGAAGAAATGGCCCCAAGGACAACATTCAAGCCTGTCATTGGTGACTCCTCAGTAGATCCTAAAAGGTAACTCTGCTTTCTTAGAGGAGAAGCTCAAAAGAGATGTCCTGTCCCTTTCTCCTACCCAACAGCTCAAATTTGAGGTGATACGAAAGAGGTGACTTTGAGGGGAAAATGTTTCATGGTGGGCAACTGTGGTTAGTTTTACTTCCTCTCCTTTTCTTCTGGTAATTGTTGGTAGTTACCACATCTGTCTGCAAAACAGTGAAGTGTTCAGGCTGTCAGCCCTTGGCCTCACAGGAAGTTTGTGGGTCCTGTTCTGCACCATGTCCATTAGCTGACAGTCACTGGGAGCAGCTGTGACATGAATCATAGAATCATAGATTGGTTTAGGTTGGAAAAGACCCTTAAGATCATCAAGTCCAATCGTAGCCCAGCACTGTCAAGTCCACCGCTAAACCTTGTCCCAAGTGTCACATCTAGACATTTAAATACCTCCAGGATGGTGACTCCACCACTGCCCTGGGAGGCCTGTTCAAGTGCTTGACCGTTTCAGTGAAGAAATTTTTCCTAACATCCAATCTAAACCTCCCCTGATCCAACTTGAGGCTGTTTCCTCTTGTCCTATTGTGTGTTACCTGAGAGAAGAGACCAACTCCCACCTGTCAGGGAGATGTAGAGAGTGATAAGGTCCCCCCCAAGCCTCTTTTTCCCCAGGCTGAGCCCCCCCAGCTCCCTCAGCTTCTCCCCATAGAACTTGTGCTCCCAACACTTCCCCAGCTCCATTCCCTTCTCTGGACAGCCACCAGCACCTCAGTGTCTTTCTTGTCATGAGGGGCCCAAAACTGAACCCAGAATTTTTGTTCTGGGGTCGGAATGCCTGAGCTGATGAGATGGGGCAATAATAAAGTGTTCGTATATCTCTATCTCTCTCCCTTCAGATGTTACAGTAAATCCTGTTTACAATGACCAGTTCAGCCTTAATTTTTTTTCCCCTTATCTGCTCCTTGCCCCAGTAGTACCCAAGTCTGAGCGTCCTTCCTATTTGCTTCCTGATCCCCAATCAAAAGGCTGGAAGTACCTTAGCATCTTGGGTTTTTTAAGTGGGATGGTGAGGCACAAAGGGTGCAGTCTATCTCGTTGCTTTGTCCAGTAAGATTAGGCAGCCAAGACCTCTGTGATTGCAGGAGGGTGTAGTGTCTCTTCAGCAGGCAGTCCTGCTTTGGCATGGCAGAGAATTGTCCTCTGGAGGGACTTCTCTCCCTCTGGTTTGTTTTCTACAGAGAGTGCAGAGATGACTAGCTTTGACTGGGTGTTTAATTTTTAGATAGTCAGAGCTAAGAGAGATCAACCTCATTGTAAGGTAACTTTCCCAGAATTACTGAAGAAACAGGACCTCTGAGCTCTGGCATACTGTGCACAAAGGTTAGTTTGCCAACTGTTGGAGGGGAGTGGGAGGGAAGGGAAAGCAAAGAAGAGAAAAGATGGTCTAAGGGAAGCAATTTAGCTTTATAAAGTTGTCTTTGAAGTTTGACTGGTTGTTTTGGTTGGAAGTGTGAAGCTGTTCTGCATCAAGTTTCTGTAAAACACTAAACTTGGAAACATTCTTTTTTTTTTTTAGTGTCACCCGAGTGGTGCTGTGTTCTGGAAAGCATTACTATGCTCTGGTGAAGCAAAGAGAAACACTGGGAGAGAAGCAGCGCAGCACAGCTATTCTGAGACTTGAAGAGCTCTGTCCTTTCCCGCTGGAAGCTTTACAGCAAGAGCTGAGCAAATACAGCCATGCAAAAGGTCAGCCAGGCTTCTACCTTTGTGTTTCTAGTCTCTTTGAAGTACTGAACTAAATCTGTTGCCTGCCTTTTAAGATGAAGAGCTGTAGTGGCTTTTTCCTCTTTGTTCTCCCCCTCATACATCCAAGTGTTTCTGGAGTGGGATGTTTCAGAAATGTTTATCACTTGTGCTAAAAGAACTTGTTTCTCTGCTATTGCTAGCTTCCAAGAAGCAGCACTGAAAATTAGAGCGAACCATTTGAGATTTTTTTTGCATTGGTCTTTGCAGTTCAGTCCTTTTAGTAGCTTTTGAAAACAGCAGTAGAAAAGCAGAGTATACACACAGTATACCCTAATGGTGGACATACTTCGGGTTTGAATTCAGCTGTGACCTGCAAGGGAACTGAGTGTGGCATGCCTTCATTTCAAAGATAGTGGCAAGACAGAAAAACAGAGGTGCTTCAAAAACAAAAAACTGTTTTTCTTTCTTTGCTGAAAAGATAAATATGTATGTTTGTTATGTACCCTTACCCTTCCCTTAGTCTTCATCTGGAGTCAGGAAGAACCACAGAACATGGGTCCATGGTCCTTTGTGTCTCCACGGTTTGAAAAGCAGCTGGGGCTTAAGGTAAGATGTCCCCCAGGTGTTTTAGTCTTTAAAATGGAGTTTGAAGTTCTCCTTGAATGCAAAATTCTATGGTGCTTACAACAAAAACCTAATTCTGTTGCCTAAACCAAATTTGTGTTCTAATTTCAGCCACTTCTGCTCTTTATAGCACCATTGGTGAAGAGCAGGACTGGAGCTTTATTTTACATGGTGTTCAGTCAAAGTAGACAGGATATTGAAAGATCCCAGGTAGGGGAATAGGAAGAGAATGCAAAGGTGCCATTTGCTCTGGCAGATCATGCACTATAATGTCCTTGGAGCCATGGACTTTGGGAGATGGAGGATAACTTCCTGCATTACCTCCAGCTGGGACTGCCCAGTATCTGACAGCAGATATCACCATGGCATCAGGACCTCGAGATGTGATTCTGTCCTTCATTAATCATTTCCCCACAACTCAAATTTCAGCTTCGTCTTGTGAGCAGACCACCTCTACCAGCCCCAGCAGTCGGCATTGGAACCCTACACAATCAGCAGCAGGAAGATGTTCTGACCCACACATTTGTCTAAGTTTTCAATGGACAGATTGCTCCTGATGTCAGTCATGTTTAGTGCCTCCTCCTGTGAAGAAGAACAAAAGCCAGATCCTTAAGACTCTTAATTCTCCAAAATGGAAAAAAAACCCACAAAGGTGGAATACGTTTGGTAATGATGAAACGATTTTTTCATGTTGGGGAATACCTAACAATGAGAAGTGCCTGTTACACCTGATACTTCTTGTTCTCTTACACAATTTTCTACAAAATGTCTTTATAAAGTTAAAAATCCAGTCCAGGGGACAGATTGGTGAGGTGACTGTGGAATACCTTATATCATGCTGCTTATTTGCACTTGAGAATTTCCTGGGATGGTGCGTGTGTGGAAACAGGTTCTGTTTCCACAGAAGTGTCAGTGCTGCTTGATCAAATAAATGCTTCCCCATGCCTGGGAATGAGCCATTTCTATAGCAGAATGTTGTGGATTCTCTCTTTTTTCTTTCCTTGAGGGCCAGGAATACAATCTGTTGTGGCTGTTGCGGTGCTCTTCTCAGTGCATGAGTCGTTAAAGCAGGATTCCCATTGTGGGGACCTTGCAGGATGGCTCCTGAAGGCTTCAGGCACCACTGTTTTTCTCACCCAGAGGGTGAGAAATCCCAGGGGATGGTTTGAGCACAGCTGTCATATGCAGAAAGGAAAGAAATCAGTCTTTATTGGGAAACAAAGGACAAAGGACCAAAACATTGAGGTTAAGTGGGAGAATAATGAAGCCAAATGGAAGATGGGCATCCCAGGCTGACCCCAGTATTGACTGCCCCAGAGCAGCATTCCCCCCACCACAGGATTTTTCCTGGGATTTTTCCTTTCCTGGTTTCAGGGTGAAGTTGGCATCTCCTTGCTCTTCTCAATTACCTGGGCAAGCAATGCTTAAGTAATCCAAACTCACTGTGAGCCACAGACATTTCTGAAAAGAAACAAGTGGGGTTTAACCAGATCCAGCACTTGCAGATGGAAAGTCATGGTAGGTGAGAAAGGGCAGATCACAGGCAGAGTGTGCATTCACCTGGGGAGACAGCTCCCAAAATCATCTCTGAAGCCTGCTTTAGTATTTCATCCTAGTTAATTCACATATTCATTCATTCATTCATTCACTCCATATGACCCAGAAGTAACCTCTGTAACCTCTGTTCTGTGATGTTTCACATCACTGCTTTAGCATATCCATCACAGCAACATGAAATCATGTTTCTCCCACTTTGCTCTAGCAAACTGCACAACCTCCTGCACATCCTGAACCGCTTTATCTAATCAAGGCATATTCTGCTTTAAATTTCTGCTGATAACTAGAAAAAAAGAGGCTGAAGAGTAATGTTGCTTTGGCTGCAGCTGTAGCCAAGGAAGTTGTAGAGTGCAATCACCAGCCTTGACTGCACACTGATGATTACATAAACCCACAGTTTTTCACTATGATGGTGCTCACAAGGGAAGAACAGACCCCATGTTTTGAGTTTCATGTGGCCCAAACCTGACCTTGTTACGCACCATTCCCCCACGGGCTGTGCAGGTCTGGTTATCCAACCAAGTAAAGGATGCTCAAGTGTTCCGACCCTGTTTGATCCTCCTGGTGGGAGACAAAGCTACTTCTGTAGTGCTGCTCAGCTCAATGCCCCCAGCCCCATTGGTGTGCCATGGAGCTCCCTAGGGGTACTGGAGTAGGAAGGGAGAGCTTGAGCACAGCTTTCCTCAGTCAGCTGATGCAGACTGCCTGCAGAAAACTGCTGTTGCATGATGGCTTACAGCTCCCAGGAGCGAGGCAAAGCACTTGCTGACTTGGGGGCTAACTCTGTTTCTCCCACCAATTTTGGATGCACACAAGGCTGTTTTCCATCTGTGTGCCTTGCTCTTCTCTGCATGCAGGCTGGGACATCCCTGCACAGTGCTGAATTGCTTTTGCTTTGGGGAAAAGAGAAGCAGGAATTAGAATCATAGAACCATAGAATATCCTGAGTTGGAAGGGACCCACAAGGATCATCGAGTCCAGCTCCTGGCCCTGCACAGGACACCCCAAGAGTCACATCAGGTGCCTGAGATGCTACACAAGTTGGGTGAGTGGGTAACAGAGCAGGTCTCGATCCTTGGACAGGAAATTCTGTGAGTCATTAACACAAGGAGAAGCGAACCCTCATGTGCTGTTAGATAGCAAGGAGCTAACTAGAAAGAGAGAGAGAGTTACAGCATTTGTGCATTGTGGTGTGTCAGGATTTTCAGAAGTGCAAGACTAGAAAGAAAAAAAGTAAAGACATTGAAGGAATGAGCTGTTAGGTTGAACAGTTCATTAAAGGCCGCAGAAACTCTTAGTGACAGAAAGAAAACACACCAGGAAAACAAATATATTAAAACACAGGAAAACAAATATATTAAAACAAGTGTTTCAGTAACAGTGATGTTAGTTTAGATTTAAAAAATACAGTCTGAACTTTGAAGGTGAAAAGTTCTGAACACAGTAGTATTTTGAATAAGCAAAGAAAACAATACTGCATTTTGATTTTTTTGCTTCTGTCAGTGGGAACCCACTCATGGGTGACATAGAAACATTCATTCAGCACACCTGAAGAGATGCATCTGTATCAGTATGGACTGAAGAAACCTCCTGGACCTTTTATCAATCACCAAAACAGAGGCCAGTGACTTAGAGACAGAAAGGTTTGCTAACAAAACCTGTAATTTAATGAACTTCTAAGATAAGTATGGCTAAAAATGTGAACAAAGGTTGATTACAAAAAACTTCCTGAATCTTACTACTAACCCAGCTATTATTTGGAGATTATAATCTACAAGTAAACTGCTAGGCCCATTAATTATCAGCATTTGTCAGATTGTACAAGAACTCTAGGTGAAAGTAATTGCTATGGAGTTGCTCATTAGTAGTTGTAAAATTATGACTATATAAAACTGGAAGAAAAAACTTTTCTAAATTATTTCAGATCATGAAAGCTATTGAGCAAAGTTGTTTAGGTATTGTAGCAAGGTCTCGGTTAAGAGGATTTCTTAGGGAATGCAGAGTGCAATCCAAAATACAGGTTCAAAGTTTTGGAGGAGCCCTAATGCTTCACGCATTTCGTGTTCTCTCCTGGTAACTTAGCCTAATACAGGAAGAATTCAAGCTTGTGCTTGAATAGGATGAGTTACTCAAAAAGAATAAATACTATTTTAAATTGTCCTATCTGAATCTTGAAGTAAATTCTGATAATCCTAATTTTATAGACCACCGGCTGTTGTAACTGAGAGCTCTGTAGGTGTGATACCTGTTTTGGTGATTGTGGGATGATATTGGAATAGGTTGTCAGGTTTACTTCACAGAATCACAAAATCAATTAGGTTGGAAAAGACCTCCAAAACTGTTGAGTCCAACCTATGACTGATCACCACCTTGCCAACCAGACCACGGCACTGAGTGCCACATCCAGGCTTTCCTTAAACACCCACAGGGATGGTCACTCCACCAACTTCCTGGGCAGCCCATTCCAGTGTCTAATCACCCGTTCTGTGAAGAAATTCCTACCAATGTCCAACCTAAACCTCCCCTGGTGCAGCTTGAGGCCATGTCCTCTCATCCTGTCCCTGGTTTCCCGGGAGCAGAGCCCGACCCCCACCTGGCTACAATCTCCTGTCAGGGAGTTGTAGAGAATGATAAGGTCACCCCGAGCCTCCTTCTCTCCAGGATGAACAATTCCAGCTCCCTCAGCTGCTCCTCATGGGACTCGTGCTTTCAGACCCTTTTCCAGCTCGGTTGCAGTTCAAACTTTGGACATGCTCCAGTGGCCCAATGTCCTTTCACCCTGTGAAAATTATCACATCCATCTGTCAGTACGGGGGGATTGGGCTGTTAATAAAACACTTTGGTACCAAACCGCTCAACCTGTGCTTTTCACCTGGTACTGCCGTACCAACATCACAGAAACGCCAAAGCCCGTGAGACCCGAATGAGTGAGCGAGCGAGCGAGGGGAGAGGAGTTTCCCGAGCTCGGGCAGGGCTGAGGTGTGGCGGTGAGGGGCCGTGCCCGCCCCTCGCAGCGCGCGGAGCACTCCGGGAGCGCGGTCCTTCGCCGCGGCGGCTGCCCGCCCTCAGCCTGATCCCGCCGCCGCGGCCACCGCTCCCCGCCCACCCCGCCGATCCGGTTCCCCTCGCCTGGGGAAGGGCGCGGGGGGCGCTCCGTGAGGGCGGTACCGCCGTGTCCCCCCGGGCGGGGAGGGACGGCCCGTCCGCAGCGCGCGTCACGTGACGGCGGCGACAGCAGCGGTGACAGCGCTGGGACCGCGGCCGGGCCGCCACCGCCATGGGCAGTGAGTGCGGACAGAGCCGGGAGGGAGCGGGCCGGGACCCGGGATGGGGGACAGCGGCCCCGGGCAGCGCGGGGAGGACGTGGCCGGTGGTCTGTGGCCGGTGAGGGGGCGCCGTGTCCCGGGTGCCGCCGCAGGCAGGGCCGGGGGTGCTGAGCGCTCGCTCCCCGCACAGGGTCGGTGCTGCCGGGCAAAGCGTGAGGCCGGGCACTGCTTCGTGGTGGGGTGTCCTCTTCCACTCCAGCTCTACTATATATATACACACTATATGCACTGTATATACATATGCAGTATATATACCCTATATGCACATATATGTGTGTATGAGTGTCTAAAGGGAGGGTGTCAGAGGATGGACCAGGCTCCTCTCCGCGGTGCCACCCAATAGGACAAGAGGCAGCGGGCAGAAACTGATGCACGGGAAGTTCCGCCTGAACATGGGGAAGAACTTCAGTCCTGTGCAGTGACCGAGCACTGAACAAATTGTCCAGAGAGGGTGTGGAGTCTCCCTCACTGGAGATATTCCAGAACTGTCTGGACACATCCCCGTGCCATGTGCTCTGGGATGGCCCTGCTTGAGCAGGAAGGTTGGATCAGATGAACCACTGTGGTTCCTTCCAACCTGACCCATTCCGTGATGCTCTGATATCTTGTTAATGTCAGAGCTGTGCCACCCTCTGTGGAGCAAGGTGCACCTTCCAATGAGCTGTCTGAGGCCTTGGGATAAATAGAGGAGACATATGTCACATCAGAGTGTAAATGTAAACATGGTACTACAACCAAAATGTTACTTACCGTGTAATAAATGCATTCTGCAGTGTAATAAATGCATTCTCTTTGAAAAGGAACTGATGGTGCTTTTTTATGTCTGTCCCAGTGTGTTGGGGCTGAGAATAATGTTCAAGTTTTGGAGGGCAAATTCCTCACCAAGCACAAATGCTTTAATTTTTTTTTTTTAACTGATTTCTTTTTCCCCAGAAAAAGTGCTCACAGTGTTGAGCTTTTCTGTGTTTTTAAAGGGGAAACTGTGAAGAGAGATATATTAAAAGCTAAAATAAAATTCCCTGAAGTTCCAATCAGAATAAGTGTTCCACTGATTTAAATTACAATTTCTAAACATATCTTAGTGACTGAATTATTTTTTCAGCTAAACACTTCAGTAAACACAAGATTCTAATCTCTACATGGGTACCTTTTGATGTCAGTATCATCCTGTGTTTAACTAGCACAGACTGATACTAGGTCATTTATTTTTAGATGGAATACAATTCAGTTCACTTCTGGTGATACATACAGTACCACTTCTCTAAAATTATTCCAGCTGTGGTAAAAAGAATGGGCCAAATCTGGTTAGAACGAGAATTCTATTTCACATTTTTGCCCTGTTTTCAGCTGTTTTAAGAAGAGGGTATTAGTTTTCAGACAGTTTTGGAAGCTAAACAAAATTCTGTGAAGTTTTATAAATTCATAAATGTTTGTTAATATATTTTTCTGTCTTTTGTGTTTGTGTGTTTGTTTTTCTGGAACAGTAAAATTTTTAGAAGTTATTAAGCCATTCTGTGCAGTGTTACCTGAAATCCAGAAACCGGAAAGAAAAGTGAGTGCCACGTTATGTTCTTACATTTATTAGTTCACGGAGGAGGGAATATTGTCATATTCTAGTCCAGGCTCCAACATAGCTACCAACAGTGGGCCCTAAAGTAGAACATATTCTTTGGAGCAGGGGGAGCCCATGTTAAGGTAAAACATTCCTGTGATGATGAATTCTGAGCACCCTTCTGGTAAGTCGTTCCCTTTAGTAATTATGCTAACTCATTTTTTTAAAAATCTCAATTCTAGATTAGATTTATTTAGTTTGAGCTCCATGTGATCTATTTTAATATACTAGAACAGAGTCTTCAAGCTTTGTTTTCCTGTGGATCCCACTGTTGGCTTTGAGCTGGCTTGTATATTACTTGGAAAAGGATTGTTCTGTAGATCAGGAAACACAAATTTAATTCTTCCCACTAAGTATTTCCTATAGCCATAGCTGTGATTCACCTTGCTGAAGTGGGAAAGTGATCTGTGGTACAGTTCAGGTAATTGCTGCCTGTTCACCTACTGGATGTGATGTTTCTCTTTGATCTGAAATCAATGAACTCAGATCATTTACAGCTGATCTCTCTAGTCCTCTAGCCCTTGAAACTCCTTCCATTTCTTGGCACGTTTTCTAGATTAAAAATAGGTAGTTTCCACAGATCAGGAAGAGACCTGCCTTGTCAAAAAAAACCGCCAACCAAACACCATTTTTTACTTTCAAAACTCAAGTAAGCACATATTGCCCAGGTGACAAACAATCTAATTAGAGTCACAAATTGACTTAATATTGTCATGACTTCCATGAAAATTCCTTAAGAGCTAAATGTTGTTTTTTTATGTTCTTAAAAGGAAATGCTTAACTGGGAACATGACACCATCCCAGAGGATCCTCCTTGGTTAATGAGAGGTTCCCAAAGGTTAGGACTGGATTCAGAGGTGTTTGTGCCAGTGACCATAGCTGAGCCTGCTGGATTAAATGGAGAAGATGCAGTAAAACCTGATGATCATGGCCCTCTGGAACTGATTTTTTAAAAAGACAGGGATTTACTCCCTGGCTCTTTGATCCATCTGTCCTACCTAGTTGCTTTCCAGCATCTTTCAGCCTTGGGACAGATTTCTAAACAAATTATTTAGGTCAGACAAAGGCATTTTCAGAGCAGGAATCTCCAGAGCCGGACCCTTATGCTGAGGCTTGGATGCACCAGGTCTGGGTGGCAGGGGCCCATCTTTGCTTCTGCAGTGGGGAACCTTGGTACAGTCTTTTGGTGCTGATTTATGACACATGTGTGATTAGCTGGTTACAGCCATCCCATTTTTGTCTTGTGAGATGAGTGAGAAGAGAAAGCTGCCACAAACCTACAGATACTGATGTTTCTGTAAAGCTCACTGGCAGGTGTTATTTGCCAGAGAGGAAGAGGGCGCTTGATCTGTCCTTGTTGTCCATCAGCAGATGAAGGATGCTCAGAGGGGTGCCAAGATTCCTGTCCTCTCTATTTGGGTCACTTTGTCTTTACTGCTATTTAGGTCGCTGTCTAGACAATGGCTGCCAGTTGCCAGCTTTGTACAAATTTAAAGTGAAAATATAATTGGGAACATCTTCCCTAGGCTGAAGAGCCCTTTGACCATTTTCAGTCATGTTCCTTGCTTCTGTGTAGTTTGTCAAGTGATTTAGGTCATTCCATGTAACTCTAATTCTCTATAATTTATTGTTTTCTTGCAAGCTGTCACGGGCAGATAAGACCAGTAGTGGTTTTAGTGGATTGGTTTAAGGCCAGAACAAGAAATTTAGATAACCAAATAGAAAAAGAGATTCATTTTCGTTAATCATGTATCTATTGTTAAGTGAAGATGATGTTTTGATTCAGTTGGGCTCTCACTGAATCATCTTGCCATTATTGTTGATGAGGGAAGTGGTTTCTTCTGTCTCTAGGGAGTGTTGCTTTTGTGTTTTGGCCAACTTGATTAGCAAAAGTGATTGCTACTTTTGTAGTTTGTAGAATGGGCTCCTATTTCCTTCATGCACAGATATTCTAAGTAGAACACACTGTTCAGAGCACTAAGATGATAATGCTCAAGTCCCTTCATTTTCACATGATTTAAGAAAAATGTCAAAGGAAGAAAATGTCCAATTGAATCAGATCAGATGGTGAAATTTACTGTTCCTGTGCTTGTTAGCATTTGTGGCTGGAATATTTTGGTACCACTCTGTATTTTGCCATTCCTGACATATGGATTTGGATGACTCCTTTTTTTTTTTTGTCTTCTTTACTCATAGAGACTGTTTTCCTTGTGAACAACTGTGATTTGGGTGATGCAGAATTCCTCTAATGCTCATATTCACCACAGTTACAGGGAGAACCAGAGCAGTTTTAGACTTTCACCGATGCCTCTGAAGCCAAGGTTAACTGTGAGGCTGTAGAGATAATTTGATTAAGCATTTTTGATTTTAGAAGTCTTAAAATCTGAATTGTGGAGTTCAGACTTGGTAAAGTGGGTCAGCACTGCATAGTCTAACACAACGTATTGTTTGGATTTATTTGTTGCTGTCACTATTTTTCTTTTTATAACTCTGTGCTGTAAGTATTTCTAGCATCTGTCCTCTTTTTAAGAGTGAGGCAGTAGCAGGAAATAAATTACGTGGACTATTTTGCTTTAAGTGCATGGTTTCACTTATAAAGATGTAGACTGCATTCTGGGTTTTCTTTTGCTTGAGGACCTGTGCTGCTGCTGCGTTGGTTTGTAGTTGCTCATTTGTGGGTGTTCAGTACCTATTAAACCAGGCACTAATCCTTTTTCTTGTTACTTCTCCACAGGCAGATTCAGTGGTTGGAGGCAGAGAGCTCCAACCATTTCTGCTGTATCTCTCTTATGCGTTAGTTCATGTCATGTTTTAGTAGCTGCTCTACACTTGTCTGCAGTGAACACACTTAACCCTCAGGTTTACAGTCCCTGGAGGAGAGGTGGGAACTTGAACATACCCCTGCATCTCAGCTCTCTCTGCTCTCTTCAAGTGCATTTCTTTCTGTCTCATGCTTTGAGGAATCCTCTGGCTCAAACTAAAATCTTGTGATTCTTCTTTTCTTGCACCTGGCACTAATTACAGGTGCCTCAAATGTTGTGACCTGAGATTCTCTTCAATTAAATAATGACAAGTGATCATTGGTCTGGCATTCTTTTTAAAGTAATATATAACCTACATCAATAAAAATATTTTGGAGGAAAACAAAGAATCTTTAAAAATCATTTTGTAGCCTATGTCCATGAACATAATGATGAATTTAAAGCTTCCTCTAAGACCCTTTGAAGAACTTAATTCTAAATATTCTGAATGGCTGTCAAAAACTCATGGTTCTTTCCGTTTTTATCACTTCACAACAGTTCAGTTCCTCTAAAAACTTTATAGTGCTTTAGTTTAGTAACTTCCAGCCTTACAAAACTTCTGTTGAAGCCTAGAGCACTAAGCACTGAAGATAAGTTTTTTTCATTAATCTTTCATATTTGCTCTGGTAAGTCCATGATTTTAGCCATGCTGTTGTGCTCTTCTGTAAATACCCACTGTATTAGAATACTGTAGATAAAATATAGTCTAGTGACTGAATGTCTGCCAGTCTCACATAAGTTACCTTTGTCTCTCTCTCTCTCTCTAAAATCTGAAATCATATTAAAAATAAGTTCCAATGAGGAGTGATGCTTTCTGGTTCAATATCTTTGCTCTGAATTCTGAATGATAACAGCATTTAGTACTGTTGTGAGAGTGCAGTGGAAGTTCTACGTACAGTGAACACACTTGTGTCTCCGCTCTGTCCTGTAGATCCAGTTCAGAGAGAAGGTACTATGGACAGCCATCACTCTCTTCATTTTCTTAGTGTGCTGCCAGGTAGGTATTGATGTTGTCTGTGGTCAGAAAATGTGTGTTCTATACCTAAGAAGTACACTGAAAGCATGAGGTGTTTCATGTTGACCTACCAGTTTCAGGTTTTATTTTTATTTTAAAGTATTTAAAGTTCAGTTCAGAAACCTGGTTCTCTGAAATCTCTGTGATCTCTTGATTGTTGATCATAGATGTTTTTAGAAACTAATGCTTTTTATTTAGTCAGAAATACATAACTTTTTTTCTTGTTACAAAGGTCCTGTCAAATGATGATAACGGCTGCAGGGTAAACAGCCAAGATAATTATTTATTGAGCAGCATAAACAAACGGAGCAATTCAATGCATTGTTTACCCTCTCTTCATAGCTACATTTAAATTTTAGGACTCGTAAGTGTGAAAACTGAATCGAAGTGACTTTTTACCAAACTCCTCTTCAACAAGCTGATGGATTGTAAAGATTGCAGGAAAATGTTTTTTGAAGTGTTTAAGTTGACATTTAGAACTTGTTTTTTTGTGAATATCCTGGTAAAGTTGTTAGCTAAAACCCCTCCAAAATGCCTGTCTTTGTAAACATTTATGTGATCCTTATTACTCATAGTCGTAGGCTTTCCTAGAACCTGTGCTTGGGTTGTAAACAGTGGAGGTTTTTTTTGTTTTTCTTTAAAGAATACCTGGATACTGAAGAAAATGAGAATCCATCTATTACTTGATATACATTTTTTAGAACTTGTAGACCTCTTGGAAGATTTAAAATTAACTGTACATTTGAGAATCAGGGTTTTTAGCTTATGTCTATTAATGCAGCCATTGCAGACTGCAGAGCAATAGTTTAATAGTTTTTGATTTCAGCTCTGAAGGACTGTTTAAAAGTTAAAAACCAGCTCTTGTACCTATCTTTTTTTTGAAAGGAGGAGGTGGGAATGATACTAGAGCTAGAAAGTAATGTAGTTTATCTGTGTTTACTAGCAGCTGGATGTATGCATAATTAGAATATTGAATCCATATGAGAGATTATAGTAGTTGTATAAGGAAAACAGATGGTGCAGACTAGAGTTTTCAGAAATTGATCTCTAAGATTGCCTGGATTCCTACTCTACTGTTTTGGTGATTAGGAAGCTCTTTTTATTAAAGAGCTCAAAATCACTCAATATTGACATACAGAATATTGGAAGTTTTTTATGAACTTGTCTAGCATTGACAGTTCTGTGTGGGATATTTCAAAACATATTTTTGTCTCTAGAATTTCAATATTTAAACTTCTTTCTAGGGGTTTCTGTTTTTTCCTGTAGAACGGTCTTAGTTTAGTCCTCTGAGTTATGCCCCAGTTGGAGGATTAAAAGAGGTGGTGTCAGTACCTCTAGTTTAATTTAAAAAAAAAATTAAACAGTGTAACAGTTGAACCATTACATGCTAAGATTTTTGTATTAATGCATGCTAATTGTGTGTATCTGTTTAATGCTGTTGTGCACTTTGACAGATCCCTTTGTTTGGAATCATGTCATCAGATTCTGCAGACCCCTTCTATTGGATGCGAGTCATTCTTGCATCAAACAGAGGTTGGTACTTACTCCTTCCTCTGTTTCCTATCGGGGAAAACAGACCAGGAGAAAAACAGTTGGCTGGTAAATTCCACACAACCCAGATGTCAGGTTGGAACACTTTGTAAAGTTCTTAACGCAGATGTAATTAAAATCAGTACTTGAGGAGCGCTTCATCTTAGGAACAGGATTTCTTTGAGATGCAGATGAGATTAATATTGATTGACAAGTTTTGGGATGATTGCATTCAGGATTTTAGAGCAGTCTCTTTCCAACTAATATATGGGACAGGGAATCTTCTGGCTTTCCATTTCAGAACTGCACTAATATGCAGTACGATGGTGGTGATTAGGAAATGCCTCACCTGTGCAAGTCAGTTACACTTCATAATAGTTTGGCAATGTTACGGGTGAGTAATTTCCTAGGTGGGAAAGCTAAAGGCAGAGATGATTAGGCATAAAGTTTAGCAAAACCAAACTAACTTATTTTAGAAGAGTAAAGTGGAACACAACCAAATGTATAAGAAAATTCAAGCTAATGCTAGAAGTCTGAAACTTAAGATGGGTGACCAGTCATGCCTGACTCTAAATGAGGACACTGATCTCATCTGTAGCTTGGAAAATTGGCTGGAAGTAAGAAAATCACTGGAACTCTCTAATGTGAAGGTACTACTTACTTAGGAATAGCAAATTTTGTCACACCAGTGAGGATAGTAAGGTAAAGAAGTTCTCTGCTTCAAACTCTACTTCAGAATTTGCAGAATTTGCTGCGTCCCTAGCAGTGTATGATACTAAATATGCTGTCCACTACCCAAACAGAATAGTAACAGTGGCCAAGAAAAGGCTAGAGAGACTGAAAGCAATAAAAAGCAGGAGTGGGAAAGTGAATTTTCACTTAAGTCAACTGACTAGAAGTCATTGGAGGATGTGAGGTGAATGCTGAAGTTTTTGACATCCTAATTTTCTAGCTGCTGGAGGAATAGAGATTTCCATGAGAGGTGATGTAATATTTAACATGTAAACTCCAGGATACCAGTATGAAAGAACCAAATTATAATAATTACTTTAATGCTTTCCCTCTTTGAATTGCATACATTTGGAAGTTGATACCTCAGTGACACTGTGCCAGTGAGTTGTCAGAGTAAGAGCATGCTAATGAGAGTCTTTGTTTTGTTAAGAACTAATTTAATCCTAAACTCTTGACTAGAGTCAGTGATTCCGAGGGCAGTGTTCTCAGCAACTGTGGAGCTGCATCATATTTTTGTGGTCTGCAAAATTAAACTTTTGGAAAATGTGACATCGAAACACTGACAGGATAAACAACCAGGGACAAGATGCTGTCCAGTGAAAGGTTCCTTGAGGATATGCCAAAAAAGCTGAGTTCAGTGTGCATTGGCCTTCAGTGTTAGCATGGTTCCACAAAAATATTTGTAATTAAAAGCTACATGGGTTTTCCATGCTGCCTTCAAAATTACAGATTTTAACACAGCAGCCTTTTGTGAGGCCATAACTGTCTTTGTCAGACCTGTACAGGAATATACATATTGGAAGCATTATTAAAAATAGTCTTTATAGGTCAGAAACCTTTCAAGAGACCTAATGCTTTAGGAGAGGTGCTTGAATGGCAATTGTATTAATTTTTCTTCTTTTTTAGGTACTTTGATGGAATTGGGTATCTCACCCATTGTGACATCAGGTTTGATCATGCAGCTGCTGGCAGGAGCAAAGATCATTGAAGTTGGTGATACTCCAAAAGACAGAGCCTTGTTCAATGGAGCTCAGAAATGTAAGCAGTGTTCCAATTAAAATTACTGAGGGTATGTTTATTCTTGGGAAAGCAGCCTGCCTAAGTGATACTAGATAGGAGATTTCTTTGGTAGGTGACTGCAGATTTTTTTAAAGGATTTGCTTTCTCTCTTGTTTTAGTATTTGGGATGATTATTACCATTGGGCAAGCCATTGTGTATGTTATGACTGGAATGTATGGAGATCCTGCTGAAATGGGTGCTGGAATTTGTCTTCTTATTATAATTCAGGTTTGTAATGAGCTATTTTATGTGTAACTGAGACTGGTTAGAGACAGTATAGCTGGAAGGAAAAATCTTTCTATGTCTGGTGACTTCAGTTTATTTATTTTTAATGCAGTAAAGCATCATCATTGTATCTGTCTAGATACGAGAAATTCTAAATATTCCATAAAGGAGCAGAATGTTGGGATAGTTAATATCAAAA
Organism: Lycocorax pyrrhopterus obiensis; assembly: GCA_014706295.1. Taxonomy (NCBI): domain Eukaryota; kingdom Metazoa; phylum Chordata; class Aves; order Passeriformes; family Paradisaeidae; genus Lycocorax; species Lycocorax pyrrhopterus. Next base: position 6,259,590 of record JACSVZ010000015.1, read on the forward strand.
GTATTTCAGGTAGGAGTGGCTGCTTAATTGAAAATACAGGAATTGGTGGACTTAGGAAACAGTGGCTGCTGTTCAGTGCTGTGGAGGAATTCTCACTAAATGGCACAGCTGCAGCTTTGAGACATTCTCCTGTAGAACAAAGCAGTAAATGCACAAACTTAAACATTGTTTTATAAAAAAAGTTCTTACTGAGTAACCTGTTTGGTGTATCTGCCTTGAAAAAAGACACAGAGCTCATTGCCAGGTGAGATGTGCAGGCCTTGGTACATGAGAGGGCAGAAACACTGCATGAATGACATTTAGATGAAACACTTAATGATCACTCTTCGACATGATGAAAATACTGAAGCAGGGAATTAATACACAGCTCTTGACTTGATTTATTCTTGTTTCTGCTCAGTTTTGTTTCTTTTCTCACAGCTGTTTGTGGCTGGTTTGATTGTGTTGCTGCTAGATGAGTTGCTACAGAAAGGTTATGGATTGGGGTCTGGTATTTCCCTGTTTATTGCTACCAATATCTGTGAAACCATTGTCTGGAAAGCTTTCAGTCCCACTACCATCAACACTGGCAGAGGTATGTGTGCTGTTACAGTCAGTCACAACATGTTTCAGTGGGTGTATACTACATGTAAACTATCAGATGTTTATTGGATGGCATTTTAAAAAAAAGTTTTCGTGTGGTGATTGGCTTCTGAAGTCAGTTGTCCAATTAACATTGAAGATGAAAATATCTGACTTACATGGGGATTAGTACAAGTTTGCCTTTGCTTATTTGAAGTGCAGCAGTTGAAATGGGACTTGAAGTCCTTTGAATGAAAATTTTTGGATTTCCAAACTGAAATAGTCTTGTTTTAGCATCACTTAGTCCATGGAAATAGAGAAGAGAGGAAATACTGTACATTCAGAGGAGTTTGTGATCTAGCTGTTGTTTGTGGCTATAGGATACTTTGGTAGTTAGTGCCTCTGAGTTACTTTAAGCTGGTTTGAGACTGCAATCTCTTCATTCCTCAGCCAGTCTTTGACAACATCTGGTTGTTCTGAGACCCCTGAAATACCACCTTAAGATACAGCATCAAGGAATTAAGTAATTTACTGCATTCATTTGAAATCCTGAGCCATGTTTTTAGTTTGCTTTCATTTGAACCTAACTCTCAGTAGTTCTGTTGCATTTTTATTACTGTTCTTCTAAAAGCTGTTTTTCACCTTGTTTATTACTTCTTCCTTCCAAACATCCTCCTGCTCCCAGAAAAGGAAGGAAGAGAGCATTTTTCCATGTGTGTGACTTTGATGGGTTTTTTGGCTTTTCTAACCAGGAATGTTTTTTTAGATCATTCTACATTCCATAAACTGAGTCCTGTATTGCGACATATTTGTTGTAACAGGATCCATGTCCTATTATATCAGATTTTCTGTTTGTCATACTAAAAATTTCCAAAAGAACGGTACTTTTTAAAAATGTTTTTAATTTGGAGATTAACCTTCCTTTCACTTTTTTGCTTCATGCAGGAACAGAGTTTGAGGGTGCTGTGATTGCATTATTCCATCTCCTGGCCACACGAACTGACAAAGTCCGGGCTTTGCGGGAGGCCTTTTACCGACAGAATCTGCCCAATCTCATGAACCTGATTGCTACAGTGTTTGTGTTTGCTGTAGTCATCTATTTCCAGGTAAAACTGCTCACAGCAGCTCTGCAGAGGTAGAAGTGCACGTGGACCCTGGACACTGCAGTCATTGGGAAAAGATGGGAAGGTTTAAGCCAGAGTAACTGAAGTATCTTAGCTTTGAGTAACAAACTCTTTTTATTCCAGTGTTGTTATTTCAGTAACAATTACCTCTGTGAATGTAAAGCTGTTAAATTTTACAGTCAGCCCCACTTGCACTCAGTGTGTAATCTCACATTCCATTAAATGCCATACACATTATGAGAATATTTTCAATAAAATGGATTCTGGTACTACAATGGTTGCATCACACCAATAATATTTTTAATATTCATCATTGACTTAAAAGAATACTTTTGGACAGAGCTGGAGAACTTTGCTTTTTTGGGCTGTGTATGACACAGATTTGTTCTAGAAGACTGCATAGCTTACCAGTTTTTCCCTAATTTTCTTGCAACATTTAATTAGTGTTTCTTTCTAAATCTAAGTATCTACTAAAATGGACACTAAAGGAGGATTCATATGAAGATTTTGGGGGGGGGGGGGCTACAGTGTGATTTTTAATTTTTTTTTAAGTTGTTGAGTTTGAGTGCTGGCAATAAAAAAAAAAGAAAAAAAAAAAAAGAAGTATCAGGTTTTCAAGTCCATGTGGTTTTTCTTGGGTGTACTCAGAAAGGATCCTGCCCCAGAAAACAGAAAACTGGGCTTACTACACAAGAGCCTGCTGGTAACTGGGTGCTTTAGTTAGAAGCCATTACAGGCTTTTATCAACCCCTATTCTATAAAATGTATTTTACAGGAGTATCAGTTAGCAGATGAGAAACCATGTTTATGTGAAAAGAATGTAATACAACCAAAATTTAAAATCCTTAAAATTTGTAATCCAGACTGTAGCAGAAAGCCTTTGGGCTCTACTGTCTCGGACTTTGCACTCCATGTTTATCTAGCGAGAACTGCATGGTCAGGAATAGCTTTGGGGCATAGTGGGAGTTCCTTGTGTCTCGGAAGTTAACGCTGGTGCATTTGTGTTCTTTGCCACAGGGATTCCGAGTGGATTTACCCATCAAGTCTGCACGATACCGTGGGCAGTACAGCAGCTATCCCATCAAGCTGTTCTATACCTCCAACATTCCCATCATTCTGCAGTCTGCCTTAGTGTCAAACCTCTACGTCATTTCCCAGATGTTGTCTGTTCGTTTTAGTGGCAACTTCTTGGTGAACTTACTGGGACAGTGGGCAGTAAGTATTTTATCACATTTTAGCTGCATAAAATTATTTGTATTTTTACTTCGATGTGAAACCTTGGTATTTAACCAACTGGAATACTTACTTTTTAACATTTGTATATAAAAACTGTTGTAAACATTGACCAGGAATTCCTTTATAAATACAGGACAGGAATGTGGGAAGTCTGTGAGAGAACTAACTGCCTTTTTCTTCCCCTCTCAGGATGTCAGTGGAGGTGGCCCTGCTCGCTCTTACCCCGTTGGTGGCCTGTGCTACTACTTGTCCCCTCCAGAATCCATGGGTGCAATATTTGAGGATCCTGTCCATGTAATAGTTTATATAATATTTATGTTGGGATCCTGTGCATTCTTCTCCAAGACTTGGATCGAGGTGTCTGGCTCATCAGCAAAAGATGTAGGTGTTCTGCCTTGATTGTTTTCAAACAGTGCTTCTGGTTTAGAACTGACCAGCTACTGACTGATGGTTGTTATCCCAGTAAACATCAAGTGACTGAAACACTGCAGCAGTTTCATAAAATAATGTTTTTTGCAGGTTGCCAAGCAACTCAAAGAACAGCAAATGGTGATGAGAGGCCACAGGGATACTTCAATGGTTCATGAGCTTAACAGGTAAGGAAATGCTGACTTCCAGGTGGATGGTGAAGAGTGCTGGGGAAGTGCCTACCAGAGCAGAGATTCTCAGAAAAATCTCATACCTGTTTCCACTGCAAAAGGAAAGATTCTTCCCATTCAGCAGTTGCCTTTTCCTAATTATGCAAAAGAAATTATAGCAGCAGATTAGAGATTAACCTGTAGTGTCTTTTTTTTTTAAGTGGCATAATTAGAGAATTTGAATTGAATCTCTTCCGTGTTTGTAAAAGATAGATACCATGATTTTTACGTTTTTCTTTCCTGGTTTTTCGTTTTTTACAGATACATCCCTACAGCAGCTGCATTTGGTGGTTTGTGCATCGGTGCCCTTTCAGTATTGGCTGACTTTCTAGGAGCCATTGGCTCCGGCACTGGCATTCTGCTTGCAGTCACTATTATTTATCAGTATTTTGAAATATTTGTAAAAGAACAGGCTGAAGTTGGAGGAGTAGGTGCATTATTTTTCTAGATGTCCAAATATTTCATGGTTCGTGTGAAAGGGAAAGTATTTTGACAACATGCGTCATTTAGTCCAATAATGCTATTTTCTTTCTACTTGTTTTCAAGTGCTACGTGTCCCATTATTGTAATGGGCATTGAGCGATGCCTGTGTGCAGCATTAGTACCAGCTGCCTTAAGAAAAAAGTTTACATTATCTTGTTTAAGTATTATTATCTAGTGTTGCCTGTAATGCTGGAAACAATTCATCTACCTTGCTGTTCAGACACTACTACAGTGAGATGGTAAAATGTATCAGTTTGAGAGCGGTAAACGTCTTTGCACACAGCAGTAAAATGTTAAATTAATTTCCCTGTCCCTAATAGGAAAAAAAAAACCAACCTGAGTTCAGATTGCCACGTGCCAGTATTCCTGACAAAATTTATTTGTATCTGTATTTTACATTAATTTTTTATACTTTTTTAACTTGCATTTCCCCACCACTGAACTCAGCAGTCCTTATTCCTGTGCGGTGCCTCCACCCAGGCACCTTTCTCTGAGCTCTGAGGGTGGGCAAGCAAACATTTTACCGGCGGCTGATACTCATCTCACCTGTGAACTGGTTCTGTGGTGGAGCTGCTGCGGCCGGGGCAGTCAGGTTCTTGCCCCAGGCCTCCTGTGGGGCAGCCTGGCAGCCGCTGTCACGCTGGCAGGGCAGCCCAGCAGTTCTGTTCAACCATGTACTTGTGAAAACTGTGCCACTGAAACTTCATGTCCACTTTGCTTTTGTGAGTCTAAAGAACGAGGCCTGGTTCCTAAAGCAGTTCATAGGAGGGAAAAGGGGGAACGGGGAGTTCCTGCTGAAAATTTGTCGCACTTTACAGCGGCGATGTAACAACTGTAAGCGTTAGACAATAAACTTATTTAATTAAACTCTCTCCTGTGTCTTGTCTGTGCCAGATGTAATTCATGTGCAGTCTCTGATAATTTCTAACAAGCCTTGATAGGGAGGTAGGTCTAGAAGGCTCCCTTTTTTCATCTTTATTTTTTTTCTTTCTAGAATATAATTCTGATTAATTTTTAGCAGGCTCAATTAAAAAACAACTCTCAAGATTCCTCCCCTTAAAGTCATTGAGCTTTTCTACTCTGCTGTAACCAATTACTTTTTCCCTTTGATGTCACATTTCTTCTGTCTTCTCTGACGCTTAACTTGAAAGTAACTTTGTGTTGTTTGTGAAGGTAAGAAAATCTTAAGCAGTTTTCTGTTTCAGAAAGTCTCCCTAATTATGCACGCTCGTCCTCATCTATTTCAGAAGCAAGACTGATTTTGACGTGTGTTTATTAAAACTCTTGGATCCTGACCTTTCAGCAGTGGTGGCTGTTTACATAATTAGTAGCAGCCTACTGTGTGCAGATGCATTGAAGGTTTGTTTGGGATAAATGCAGCTAGAAGTGATTTGACCGAGTGAAGGTGCAGCCTGGGTACACGGATGTGTCCTCGTGAGAGGGAAAACTGCAAGGGTGTGCCCTCTCAGGGCATGTAAGTGACCTCGTACCTTCAGCAGGATCCCCTGGCTGGGCCTACACAGTTCTGGTTTGCACCAGTGGATGGTGTTGTCATAGGCATTATCTTAGGCCAAATAAACCAGTTGTCTCTTTCTGCATAGTTTAGTTTGGGCTGGGAGAAGCAAACAGCATCTTCATGTCTAAATCATAATAGGAAGTTCTTAAAATTGCCATTTCAGACACTGGAGCCAGAGCATGCACACAGTGTTCTGTGCTGCTGTCCCTGCTCCTATCACAGAAAATTACTACTTAATAGGATATTCTACAATGCTATGATTTTTGAGTTGGGAGGGACCCACAAGACTCATTGAATCCAACTCCTGGCCCTGTGCAGGACACCCCAAAAGTCACACCATGCACCTGAGAGCATTGTCCAAACACATCTTGAACTCTGTTGAGCTCAGTGATGCGACCACTGCCCTGGGGAGCCTGTTCCAGTGCCCAGCCACTCTCTGGGTGAAGAACCTTTTCCTGATATCCAACTTAAACTGCCCCTGACGCAACTTCAGGCCATTCCCTCAGGTCCTATCACTGGTCACCAAAGAGAAGAGATCAGTGCCAGCCTGTCTGTTCCCCATCATGAGGAAGTTGCAGACCACCATGAGCTCTCCCCTCTCCAGGTGTCTGGAGTTGTTTGAGTGCTGTGTGAGCAAGAGAAACCTGTGCTTGTTCTGCCATCTGCCTCCTTTGGAACCATGGTGGTACAACACCAACCACAGTTAACTAAGCATCTTTCTTATACTGAATTGTAAGTGAAGAAAGAAGTCTAGTGAGAAACAAGCCATTCTGAAAATTAAACAGTATTTTTATTATGGATATTCTGTCAAGGCTTGATAGAGCAGTTAGAGGAAATGCTTTTTGTCAGTTACATAATTCCAAATAAAAAGATCAGAATCATTCCACAAATGCTTTTTTGTGCTCTACAAGTAAAGCAAAGGACCTCGATTACAAGAACAGTTGTACTTCTAAGCCATCCGACTTGGGCAGTTTTCAACTGAATTTCTCATTGTCCAGTTCTAGAACTTCATAAAAGGAACTTGGAGCGGTTTTTCTTCTGCACACTTCAGAGCCAACGCGTAAGTATAAACCCTGGCATCTACGGCCAGATGTTCCTCTGCTACTAGTTCTGAAAATAAAAGAAAAAAATTGTGAGATGCTGTTAAAACCTCACCTTCACAGAAATGTAAGTCCTTGCTAAAATGAAGATATGTAGCGTTCCAGACACTGCAAACACCTACTGCTATAACTAACTCTCATACCTGGCCAGGTCTCTCAAGGCTTTTTGCTTAACATACAGTATTCTAGAATGAGAAATACCACAAGGAGTCCTGAGAAGAAAAGGGATTCTTGAAGCTCAAGTTAGTGCATTTAATGTGTCAGAAAGCTCTTACCATCAATCCTTTGAAGCAGGTCATTCTTTGGGAGTGAAACAACTTCCACAAATTCTAGGAGAGAAGAAAAAGATTTACACACCCTTAAATTAGTGAACAGTAGAGAAATTCACCTCTGTGTTCTGTTTCTTGCATTTTAGAAGGGGAAAGAAACTGACTTAATGCTCATCACCATCCAAAAGTTGTGAGCCTTATCAAAAAAAAGGTCAATTAAATGGGGGAAGGCAGTGACTGGGTTCATTAAAAAATGTGTTTGGCAGAAAGAAGCTGGGAAATAGTTGAGAAAAAAGTAGCAGCCAGCTACGAAGGATAAGAATCCTAAAAGGAGAAACCTCCCTTTTGAGAATGGGAAATACACTGTGGAAGGAGACTTTTGTTTGGCTTCTCCTGGTACAGGAATGGATTTGAGATGCATTTCAAGATCCATCCATCTCAAAGACAAAGGGTTTGTTCATGATGAATTCATGTCGGCGTACCCCTCCACTGTCTCTCTGAATTACTTGTTTTTGGGGCTTGACCTACAGCCGTTGGGGGTCCACTAATTTGAATTTCCTGTAATACTGGTGCTATAGGTGCAATACTTGGAAAGATAATTGACGCAACCATGCCCCACAGGAATTTGCATCTAGGCCAAAGTCAACCTCAGGCACGTTTGATTAGGGTCAGGAGATTACCCAAGCACAAATAAAAACCAGTTTTAACTGACATTTTCTAAGTAAAACTTGCCATACGAAGATCACACTTGGCCTTATTGTCAATGGGAACACAGTCACATTACATACCTCCATCATCTGCAAGTGAAAAAAGAAGTAATAAGGGATTGAAATACACTAGAATTTACAATTAAAAAGCATTTGATGGCTGACTGACTGTGATTGACACTAATTACTTCCAGAGTGAAGCTGCAACTGAGAGCAGTATCTAGGTTCACAAGTGCTTATGGCCCTCACTGAAATTTGGCACCGAAATGTTTTATTCTGAGTGTGCCACAGCTGACACTTCACATCTGAGCTTCCCCAGTGAATTCAGCAGAGACACACTCTGCTCATCTAGACTGCAGGATGTGATTGGAAGGATGTGCAGCATCCAAATCAGCTAGGACAGAAGAGATGCAGTGGTGGGGTTAATTGTTTTAAACCCATTGTTTTGTTATCTTCTCAAAATTTTGAAAAAAATGGTACAAAACTCACCAAGGTTTTGCTTAGGTCTCGTGTTCTCAGCCTCATCTCCATTAATGACGACACTCACGATGTGTGTTGTGCTGTTTGACATACCTGGGTCCAAGCACAGAGCTGCCAACAAGCACATTTGAGAGAGGAAAGGTTCATTTTTCAAAGCAGGAGTCAGGCACCTTGACAGTTTATCAAAAGCTTTCACAGAAATGTATCTGATACAATAGAAGAACATAAATTTGGCAGTCATTCATGCTGTAAGAGTAGCGAAAACTTTGTTTTCACATGTTCTTAGAAGTCATGTCTGTAACTCTGAGCTTTTTTACAGATCCCTGGTAAGACTTGTCTTCAGCAGCCAAGTTTACTTTCTATTCCACAGACTGAAGATTTACTGTAAACTATCCCTGACAGACTTCCTCAGTCTGTTGGAGTCTAATTTTGCCATCACCTGTCTCCAGCCTCTCTCAATCCCCAGCATGCAGTTGTACCCAGTAACTGAGAGACAAGTCTCAAATGCAATGACATTTCCTTGAAATCCTACCTAAGTTGCCTCACCTACCTTCTCAAGTTTGATTTATGATCCTCGTTTTGCCTTCATTTTATCTTATGTAGGAAGCATGGGATTGGAACAATCATATTCCAAAGGACCTCTGAATTTACTCCAATTACTCTCCTTTCTTCTTTCCAGCTGGAGAACCTGATTACTGTCACCTCCCCATAAGTACTGTCACCTCCCCACAGCTGACAGGAGGGTGACCTCTGCATCAGGCAGCTATTTTTTTCTAAGTTCACAGATGCTGTTCACAGAAGTCGAGCAATTTAGACCTTTACACTAAAATGCCAAATCACAGCTTGAATAATTGGGCTTTGTGTAAAGGACTTTAATTAATAGCAATTTCCTCCCTACAGACATCAAACTTTTACTTCAGACAGAAGTTCAGCAACTGACGCACGTCAAGGACCAAAGTTTCACTTTTACAGCCGTGAGATGCTACCCTGCTAATCTGCATAGGCTTTGCTGCTTGGATTTTCCCTTTGGTTTAGAGCATTTTAGACATTTAGAGCAGCCATCAAGACAGAGTTAGCTTTGGTGAGAAAAAACAAAAAAAAGCAAAAGACCTGGAGTACATTCAATGACTTCCCCTTTGTACCCAGTTTCTTCCTTCAGCTCTCGAAGTGCAGCACTTTCTGCTGACTCGTTTTCCTCAATGAGGCCTGGGAGATACATAATACACAAAAACAATTAAAAGCCTCCCACATAACTGCAATACCCATCCCCAGATCTAATCAAGCTTTATGGAAGAGGGGAAACATCCTCACTACTCTGTCTTTACAGAGGGATAAATGTTAGGAAGGATTCCAGTCCCTGGATTCATTATGCTGCTGCCCACATCCTTAACTGATTATCTACACAATCGTGCTGCCTTCCCCAAAAATGGCATTAATATTCTCATGAGGGAAAGAAGCCGAATGCTTTGACTCTTGGAGAAAGGAGAAGTGGAGGGAATTTTCTCCAATCTGCTAAAACAAGCTTATTTTGGTTTTGTCCGTATCAAATATTCCTATTTCAGAATAGCACATGGAGCTCAGCACGGTTTTCCAGCTAGAGCTTCATTAAGATCACAGAACCAACTAGGTTGGAAAAGACCTTGGAGATCATCAAGTCTAACCTATAAAATATATATAACCTATAAAATATATAAAGATTGACACTCCAAGCACATTAAACACACGGAACCATATGTGACTCATCCCAATGTTTCAGCCACGTACCTGCAGGAAATTCCAAGCAGTAGCCATTGATTGGGGGCCTGAACTGTTTCACCAGGACAATGCAGTCGTAGTGCAGGGTTCTCTGTAGCACTGCTATCACTGCTACACCTTCAACAGCGATGGGAGACACAAGGGCATGGAATGTGAGTGTAGCAGAAAGTGAGATTTTAGTGCCAGATCTAGAAAGGAACCCACACAGTGCTACTCTGAGCAATGTTTAGATGCCTGATCCAGAATCCTGAATGATGAATTTAAGCTCTTTGTATCATGCATGGTGAGAGATCTTCAGAGCTCCCCAGCACGTGAGAGGCACACATACCAAGCAAGACTGAGCCTCAGGGAAGGGCTCTTCTGCCTGCAAAGACTGTTTGGAAGCCTCTATAGGGAACTCTCTACTACACTCCTTTCATGTGTAAATCATGTCCCAAAGAGTCCCTTGACCCCTTGGCCCCTAACGGGAGACCCAATCACCAGTTTGTGAGCTACTCCATGTCAGGATACCCATGGTATCTTTGGACGTGCTCCATCATTTTAAAGTGAACACAATGATCTTGGGAAAGTACTCCCACCAGTAAGGTTCTGATTCTTCAGCACTTAAGTCAGCATTTCATTAGCCCAGGGATATAGCCAGCTCTGCTGAGCTACCTGTTCTACAGCCTCATTCATTCAGGAACAGATCAGCTCTAAATCTGAATTGTCAGCTCATCAGAAACACTTTTACAGGGCAAAAAGGCAAACAAAAAAAGCCACCAGTGTCTTACCATCAGCTGTAACTCCTTTTTTGTTACCAGTACGCTTTACAGTTTCCCAAGTTCTGTTTAAACAGAGAAAAGAACAAATGAATACATAAATCATCTTCTACCCTTGCTACTTTCATTAAAAGCAAAATGTACCATCACACAGTGAGGTCTTGTAAGAAGCAATCGGCCTTAGGCAGGCCCTGTCATACACTGGCACTATAAAATGTCTTTAGCATAATTTTATTGCCTACTTAAGGAGGGAGAGAGAAAATAGTTAATTTTAGTAACACAAAAGATCCAATCTTGCTAATTGTAAGAGGATACTTTGCTGATGAACTGGGAGGCACTAGAGAAAACAATCAGTACAGAATCTAACACATTAAGGGGAGGGAACTAAAGCCATGTTGTCACACCTACATAAAAACAGCAAAACTAAAGAGTACAAAAGAATTGGACAGAAATGACAACACCCAAGAGGACATTAATTTGTCAATAATATGCAAGATCCAGCACCACCAACAGGGAAAAAAGAGCCCTTAATGAAGAGCCAGAAAAGCCACAGGATGGACTCTGACTGTCACAGAGTAGTTTCATAGCTAGAACTTCCTTCTGCATAGCATCTTTCCAAAGAACTGGAAATACAATACAATCCAGGGTCCAACATGCCCAAGAGGATTTAGGAGCCAAATTCAATCCAAATGCTTGCACATCTGCCAGAGTAAATTTCTTTTCCCTGAACAGCAGGAACTCTAAAGAACCTCACAATGAATAGCTCTCATCCTGTGTGGAGTGATGGGTTTGTAATGCTCATGTTGTATAGCCTGGGGCCAGTCTGTACAATTGGGAATCTGGAACACCAGAGAGGCAATTACCTGGTTTTCCCAAAGGGATCCGTGTAAGTTGTCTCTGCAAGCTTCAACCATTGTCTTTCTACGATTACCTAAAATAAAGAACTCTTTGTTAAATACATTATAAAATTAATCCCAAAGATTTGGGAGAAACGACACAACTATTTTTAGATCCTTTTGAAGACAAAATTTCGGCATCACAACACATGCAGGAATGCGCAACAGCATTCCTGTTGCTAATACAGAAAAAACCATTTACTCTCAATTCTTGAATATGAATAAAAAAATAACCCCAAGACAGTAACTTTTCTTAACATGAGTTTAATAACCAAGTTTTGATTAATTCAGTGGGATTTTATGTACTGGAAAGTCCTCATTTTCTAAGTAGGATTTTGCAAGGGTAATATATCAGCTCCAAAAGGGTCTCTGGGCTGCAAAGACTTTAACTGCACTGGTGCTCACGAGTGTCCCCTTAGCAGAGAGCACAGCCCAAAAGCTGAGCATGCAAGACCGAAAACCAACCTACCCTGAAACTTTTCTTGCCCTGACCTCAGACTGTGGCCTCGTGTAACTGCTGTTTTCTGCAGCTCTAAGAGTGATACCCCTGCCCCTTTAGGATTCTGAGAGCTGCTGAGAGAGTGCTTGGCATTAACACTATGGCCAAATCTCTTTTCTGGGCTAAATGGGTTTATTTTCCCTATGATGTTTCCTCATCTTTTATGTAATTCATTTAAAAGAGAAAAATCCCTAGATACTAGCCCCACAGTTTGCTTCTTTTATTGTAACTTGTTTTAAAATGAGTTATTTTTATTGCTTTGTCTATTACTTTGATGGGTAAAGAACATCTGCTTACAACAGTCTGGATGTGCCTTCCCAGAAAAAGGAAGAATCAAGTAAGATCAGTTCCCACTTTCATGGAAGATATTCTAGAATCAGACCACACAGTTACTGCAGTTACAGAACCATTTCTGATATAAGAGCCACTGGCAGAAAGAGGGTAAACAGTTCTCTGTATTAAGCCCATGAAATTATTGAAAAAAATAAATAGCTTAAAATATGTAAGATCTAATTATAAACTTCCAGTGATACCAAAGAGTACGTTGTTTTAAAAGAGAATAACTAAGAAACATTACAAAAAAACCCCAAACAACAACAAACAAACAAACCCATAAAAAACTCAAACAAAACCAAGCAAAAAAGAGGATAAAATGAAAATGCTGACTGCAAAAAAACCCGCTCTAAATAGAAAACCCCAAAAACAAAAATTTGAAGGATTAAAACAAAAATTAAATCCTTCATGCTTGTGAAATATTCATATTTTAAAAACGTCCATGAGAAAAGACAGAAATTTAATCCAAACAAATCTCTTCTTTCCTTGTGCCTTGAAACTGGAAGAAATTACAAGACTGTGTTCACTCCATGAAGAACAAATAAAAGAAACCACATTTGTGTTATAACAACAGCAGGACACTGCCAAACCTGCCTTAACACCAAAGATTAACTATTAAGAATTCACTTTAAAGGGAACAGAAACAAATATAGGCAGTGTACGGTGAAAGTGCTTCTAATAAGAATGAAGTACCTCCAGAATCCTTCCTTAGGACTGATATTATTCTTACTACTTCCTTACTGATGTCTTTGAAACGGCGATTATCTAAATTCAAACCCTTCCAGAAAACATAAAAGGTGGTACAATCCTAAATGTTAAAGCAACCCTTAGTGGTTAACCATCTTAAAGAAACAGAAATCTGTTTGAAATAGAAAACTGTTGCTGAGTTTCATAACCCACCAATTTGTAAAGTCTCTCAGAGATACCAGCATTATTTCTGAACATTGTAAAACCTCCTGAACAGACAATACAAGAAACAGATGCAAAATCTGAAAAAAGAGAAGCAGCTTAAAATAATGCAACACTGTAGATTTCTCTCTCCTCATTGACAATTTGTATAATTATTTCAATAAAGAGGAATGTCACATCTTTTAAACTCTCTGACAATCAGGAAGAAGTGTTTTGTCTGTTGAGTAGGTTTTTACGAACATACAGCCTCTATAGCATTTTGTACTCTGCACTCACAAACTCACAAATAATTGTTACTTAACAACAAAACGTGTCAAACCCAAGCATGCTGTACCTCTTCCTTAAGGACAAATTGTTTAGCTGTTTTTGCAACTTCCGTGGATGTCTCAGCTGCCATTTTCAGGAATGTCAGGCTTTTCCCCTCCTGTGCAAAGTCCAGATATATATAAAACAAAATCAATATTTGCTTTCAGTGTAAAGTCAAAAGGTTCATTTCTGCACTCTAAATTAACAAATATAGCTTGTTGGAGAAAGTCAGGGACGTGTGACGGCAAGTTCAATTCATGTTTTCAGCTCCACCCAATGATTTCAGAGTCAAATAATTCCAAGGAGAAACGTAAATTTGGGTCAAATCCCTGACTTGCATGGTTTTAATAGTCCTATCAGCTATCGAGTAGCTGTGCTGGCTGAAGACACTTTTCTTAACAATTCAAGTATCAAACACACATACAGACAATTCATCCATTTCAGTCAAATTTTTTCATTCTGATCTGGGTGAAATGCTTTGTCAACAGTGTCTGGACAACAGGACTATGCACTCCACTGTGAAAGTGGGAAAAAACCTTATACCAAGAGAACTTCAGTGGTAAAAACTGTCTGCTATTAAGAATCACAACTAGAACCAACCTCCACCTTACATCACAAACAAACACGTAAATTACTCAATCCTTCCACTAAAAAACAAGGTCAAAAACCTACATGTGTGTTGCAAGTCTATGCAGCACGTGGGGCTGGTGTGACCACAGCATGTCAGTCTCTTACTGGGAATGATGTGCCCAACACCATGCAAAAGGCAGCATTTTCAGTAAAATATGCCCAAAACAAGGCTCTGTACCTGCAGCCCAGTGCCTCAGCCTGCATCTCCAGGAAGGTGAGATTATCCACTCCCTACATCCAGTTCCAGCCTAAAGGCACAGCGGGCAGCAGAAAAAAAATGTATTAGAGACTGACTCTGTGTCACTGTGGAACTACAGGGCACTTTCAGCACAGAAACTTATACCAGGGAAATCATCTCCAATATTAACTTGATACTGAAGTCCTGAAAATCACCATGAATCATAAGCAAAAGCCAGTGAAAAGAAACAAACCAGTTTAAACACCAGGAGCGATTAGATAATCCTAAAGATCTTGATCATCCATAGCATTGACGGTCATAAACTTTCCACAAAATCAGAAGGAATCTTTCCATGACTTCAACCATGGGTTAATAAGGCTCTGTGTGGTCTCTAGCAACGAACAGTACCAAAGTGTGTAAAGACATTCTCTGTCACACCCAATTTCAGCACTTTCATTTTTTACTTCATCTTTATCCTTTCTACGGTTACATCTGCTGCATGTTTGTGAAACACGAAAGAGCAACAATCAGCTTTCTTACACACTGGATTGACATTTATTTCCACTAAGAAGTTAAAAGGAACAGGTAGGACTAAATATTTCTGTTTATCAGCAGGAGTAAAACTAAAGCACATGAAACCATTTCTTCAGTCTGTACACAGGGCAGGCTCCTTCTTAAATCTTAAGGAAGTGTTTTTGGATGAAGTAGATCATAGAGGTCAAATGTGCAGATCGGTTTTATGTAACGTAAGTCTTGAAAAGAAACCCTGACCTGTTAAACCAAATTCTGTTCCTTCAAAAATATGTTCTATAATATTCTCTTAAAGCAATGAAACTCCTTTTCAAAACTACATAGGTTTATTATCTACCTTACTGCTATTTGCATGAAAAACTGCTCAGAAACTCCACTTGCTTATGTTCCAGTTTATATCCCACTTCAGTTCAGTCAGCTGTTCCAATGTTTGGAACTCCCTTCTCTTAGGATTGAAGAGTTTTATCTGGACAATGGCCATGGTCTCATGCTGTGACTCTCAAATATAAGATCAAGCTTTCCACCAAAAATGCAAAAGAAGCACAGCCCAGGAGAAACAGTCACAGGAGGCTCTGTGTGATGTCTTTAAAAACATTAAAACCTTACATACCCAGCTACAACAAATTCACCTCCTACATTTGGAAAGAATTATAGTCTTTTGCATTGTCAATATAAATATATCAAAGGAGTAGAGAGTGAACCACAGCCTTGTTAAAGTTTTTTTTGATTGGGCTAAATCTTCTTCTTTTACTCTCCCCTCACAGGAAATCCTGTTCCATTGATCACACTAATCCTTCTGCCCAACTATCACTGTATCTTTCTCAAATGTGGATTACCACACTTGTACCATGAAAAAAACATACTAGAACCTCATCTCATGGCAGAAGCTGTTTTCACCACAGCTTGCTCTTCTGAGAGATTAAGGGGTAACTTGCTACTTAAAATAATGAAAAAAATACACAGTTTCAGTGGTTTGAATTATCACTAAAACCTAAAATGGGTGAGCACCTCAAAGACAGGGGAACGCTGACCTAGCCCAGCTTCTGTAGTTTGGGTCTCCTCCACAAGTGGGTGCAGTAACTCTACGCATAGTGACATTTTTTTAAAGTTCCACCAAAACAGCCTTTTTGTCCAGATTCAGCTGGCTGTACAGAAGTGAGAATTTCTGCCGTTAGAAAGCTGAAATACCATTTGGTTAAACGAAGGCTGCAATTCTGGCATCTCACATTAGTCATGCTGTCAAGGATGGCAACACCTTTTGTTCATAAACAAAATTAGCTGCAACTGAAAATTAAATTTAACACTAAAATGTTAGGTTTCTAAAGGCCTATTTAGCTTTCAGAACATGCCTTGTCTTGCAGCCCTCTAACAGGTAGGTACTTCTATCTCATAAAATTCCCTCTGCATATAAATATGAGTTCATTTGAGTTAAAAATTCAATGCAGTTGATACAGCAGCCTGGGAACCTGGCTACCTGACTTAGAATTACATGAACTCTTAAGAACAATTTTAATAGTTATAAATGCAATCTTAAGAATACGTCAAAGTGCCCACATTTATCAGCTGCTTTAACACGAATCAATAGCACTCAAACTATCAATTATGGGGAAAAATAAATGTTCTCTACTTTGGTAGGTTTTGTGCCCAGTATTACAGGGTGCTGCTGGCAAATCATGCTACTTCTTCCATTTATATCATACTGGGGTGAAATTGTGTCCTGAAAAAGCCATGCCATTTATGAAACATGTAACTTTATTCCCACTGGTCATTCCTTCATTGAGTGGCTTCCTTTCAAGGCAGCATCCAGCCATTCTACAGTTTCCAAATTATCCTTCCCAGGAGTTAAAATCTTAAGCCAACCGAGTTCTGTGAATCAGCTCAAGAGAGAAGCCAAGATATCAGAGCTATACTTTAATATGAATACTTAGATAGATGGATTAGCTTTTCTAAATCACTTTTCAGAAGACATTCTCTGATCCAAACACACATTCCAGCTGACAGCAAACAGATTTAATGGAAGCTCAGCAACAGGGTCTCATGGCAAGCTCAAGGTCAAACAAAATACAGGTTTTCTCATAAAGAATGTGCAAAAGAGACACTGGCAACATTTTATGCACGATTTAACCAACACTGCTCTGAGATACATACACTGAAGACAAACATCATTAAAAACTCCTAAGGCACTTTAAACTTGTTACTTGTACTTTAGTGCTATGATTCTAGAAACAAAATCAATTAATTAGCAATTAAGTTGATGGGAGGGAGAAAAGCAGGCAGAAAACATTTTATTTCTATCATGGAATTTAGAAGCATGGATGACCCACTCAATGCCAAATAAAATATGAACAAATAACTGCAGAGCAAACAACAACAACGATTATCTCACATAACCAGAAGAGGGTTAGAGGCAGCTCCATGTTGTTATCAAACTTCCCAACAGCTGAGGTGTCACATGGCTGGGGGAGACATCCCCAAACTGCAGATATGAGAGCACACGAGGAAACATCGCATGGAAACAACACCATGCAAGGGACACGCAGCCACAGACACAACAGCTGAACCACGGGGCTTAAAAAAAACCCCATGCTGCTCTGTTAATGCTTGATTTGGGACTAAACAAAATGAAATAGTGGTTGATGAAAAACATAACGCAAGATGACAATGTGCACTCACAGCCCAGAAAGCCAAAGGGGTCCTGGGCTGCATCCTAAGATTGTGCCCCTCTCCCCTGCCCTTGTGAGAGCCCACCTGGAGCACTGTGCACAGTTCCGTGCCCCCAACACAACAAGGACACGCAACTGTTGGAGCAGGTCCAGAGGAGGCCACCAAGTTGATAAGGGGACTGGAGCACCTCCCCTACAAAGACAGGCCGAGAAAATCGGAGAAGGTTGCATGGAGACCTCCGACCACCTTCCAGTAAATGAAGGGGCTACAGGGAAGCTGGAGAGGGACTGTTCATCAGAACTGCAGTGATAGAACAAGGAGTAATGAGTCAAATTGAAAAGAGGGAAAATTTAGATTAGATATTAGGAAGAAATTCTTTACTGTGAGGGTGGTGAGACACTCGAACAGGTTGCCCAGGGAGCTGTGGATGCCCCATCCCTAGCAGTGTTCAAAGCCAGGCTGGATGAAGCCCTGAGCGACCTGGTCTCGTGTGAGGTGCCCCTGCCCATGGCAGGGGGGGATTGGAACTGGACGATCTTTAAGGTCCCTTCCAACCCCTTAACATTCTATGAGCTTATGAAAGAGCTCCATGCAGGGGACGCGCAGGCACAGGGAGGACAGCAGAACCTGAAAGGATAACACGTTACTCAGTTATTCCTTGGCTCGGGGCGGGGCGGGGCAGGGCAGGGCAGAGCGAAGGCAGCGCTGCTGGAGGCTCCGGGACGCTGCCGCCGAGCGGGGCCGGCGCCTGGCAGCGCTGAGGCGGCAGGGGCGGAGCCGAGCCCTGTGCGCCGGCGATGGCGCCGGGCGGCGCCCGGAGCTGCGCGGGAGGTTCCGGGCGGAGCGGGAGCTTCCGGGAGCGGCCGGGCTGAGGAGGAGGAAGAGGAGGATGAAGAAGGAGCAGGTGGCGCACTGCCAGTTCTCCGTGTGGTACCCGCTCTTCAAGGCCGTCACCATCCGTAGGTGAGGGCGGCGAGGTGCGCCGGGGGCTGCGAGAGGCGGTGCGGGCCGTAGGGCAGCGGTGTGGGGTGAGGGTGGGGAGGAGTGTGGGGCCGCGTGGGAGCGGGCGGGAGGAGTGTGGGGCGCGGGAGGTGGTCCTGCCCCTCCACTCCGCCCCGGTGAGGCTCACCTGGAGTGCCGCGTCCAGTTCTGCGCTCCTCGCAGCAGGAGGGACATGGAGCTCCTGGAGCGGGTCCAGTGCAGGGCTACGGGGATGATTAAGGGACTGGAAAAGCTGAGGGAACTGGGCCTGTTCAGCCTCGGGAATCAAGGAATAGTTTGGGTTAGGAGAGACCTTAAAAATTATGTGGTCCCAGTCCCCTGCCATGGGCAGAGACACCTTCCTCTAGACCAGGTTGCTCCAAGCCCTATCCAACCTGGCCTTGAACACTTCCAGGGACGGGGCAGCCACAGCTTCTCTGGGCACCCTGTACCAGGGCCTCCCACCCTCCCAGGGAAGAATTTCTTCCTAATATCCATCTAAACCGACTCTCTCTCAATTTGAACCCATTTCCCCCATGTGCTGTCACTACAAGCTCTTGTAAATAGTCTTGCTCCATCTTTCCTGTAAGTTCCCTTCAGGTAGGGAAAAGAGATGACTGAGAGGGAACTTCATTAATGCATATAAATATCTAAAGAGGGGTTGCCAAAGGGTGGACCAGGCTCTGCTTGGTGGCACCCAGCAGTAGAAGGCAAAGGGAAGAAACTGATGCACAGGAAGTTCCACCTGAACATGATGAAGAACTTCAGTCCTGGGCAGTGACCAAGCACTGAAACAGAGTGTCCGGAGAGGGTGTGGAGTCTCCCTCACTGGAGATATTCCAGAACTGTCTGGATCCAGTCCTGTGCCATGTGCTCTGGAATGACCCTGCTTGAGCAGGGAAGTTGGATCAGATGAGCCACTGTGGTCTCTTTCAACCTGACCCATTTTGGGATTCTGTGGGGCCGGGCTGCGTTGGGTTGGAAATTAGCTTGTGGTGGGGCAGGGTTGGGTGAGATAGAGGGGACCTGTGTGGGGCAGAGCCTGGGTGGAGGTGATGAAGGATTGAGTGAGCCATCAGCTGCAGTTCCAGGAGCTGGGGTCTTGCCTCTACACCCTGAGGGGGTGTTTTGGGAAGCCCTGGGGCAGGCCAGGTACCCCTGTGCTCCCTGCTCTCGTGGTGCGACTCCATGCTGAGCATTAGAAGATATCCACACTGTTCCTACTACCCACATCCTGCTATCCACACTGCTGTTCCTACTTGCTTACTTAAAAAAACCTGACTGAATAGATCCAAACCAAGTGGCTGACTTGGTGTTTCTGTGTATTTCTGGAAGGCATAGAAAATTCTTCAGGTTCTAAGGTGCTTCTTCAGGTCACGAGATAGTTACAAAAACTACCAGTAACTCAGGAAAGTCAAGGCAGTTGCCGTGTTGGATCAAAAACTGCTGACATCATGCTTTTAGTAATCAAAGCATTTGATCTTTTATGTTTTTTTGTGTTTAACGCAGGCTTATTTTTGGTTCATTTAGTGATAGTCCTGCATTTTTATAACATTAGGATGGTATAGGCAAATTTTGGTTTGGATTTCAGAAGGGAAACTGAAGTTTGAGCAACATGTTGTCTCCTCACAGGCTGTCCACAATTTTACTTGGAATTTCTTAGAGCTTTGAAGGAGTGGGGCATTTTTGTGTATTTAATCTAAAATTTTTGTCTTATGCTACCCTGGAGGGAAAATGGGCATTGCTTTTTTGGTGTGGGATAAGATGGGAGAAACACTGTGGAAGAACAGTTCTCTTAGAAGATAAAACACAGTGTTATTGAAGTATGTGCTATTAAAAACCCTAATTATTTTATTCAATTAGGTTTTTATTATAACAAGTAATAATTTGATATTAAAGAGATTTTCGTATTTCTTCCAGTGTTATACTTCCCCTGCCAGAGAATGTGAAAGAGTATTTGCTGGATGATGGAACACTCGTGGTTTCTGGAAGGTAAAGCGTGTTTTGTCCCCATCTTCCAAGTATTAATGACGTTTTATATTCACAGCACCATTTTGTATATACATATTGTATTGTGCATAATGAGTTTTTGAGTGCGACCAGTGTGACTGCAGTAAACCTCATACTTTGTGAGCATATGAATGGGCTGACTGTTGTTAGTGCAGCTTGATTTGCTGCTGCCTGAAGCAGATCCTAAAATCCATGAACTACAATTCATTCTAGACCATTTCGTTTTTTCTATGCCTTTCCTTGTGGAGTGTACCAAGCTCTGGAGTGCTCAGCTGCTGGTTTGTGTTTGGTTCCTTGGATCTGGTTGGGTCCAGTTCACAGGCTTAACCTGTCTCATGCCAGTCCAGGGGTGAAGTGTGGAGGCAAAGCATAATTTAAATTGAACTTGTTGAAAAAAAAAAAAAAGTTCAATTTGTGTTTGTGTTAGACTACAGTAAAGCTGGAAAAGAATCATTAATTGGGTATTGAAAAGCTTCAATTATGGTGTTTTAGATCAAAAACTGATCTGCTAATTTGAAAGAAGCAAAGTTTTCAGGGTAGGACCTAGGCCTAATGCCAGGGTGTTTGGTCTTCAGTTTTCAGTACTGGCTTGCTCTGATTTTTCTCTGCCAGGGTTTTGAAGTTTAATCTTCTTATAGAAACGTTTTGAGATCAACAGCTGGAAATGCTGTGGAAATATAATGGATATGGTCAAGTCAAACTGCAGTGCTTAATGGTTTTTTTCCTGTTAATTTTTTGTTTCAGAGAAGATCCGCCAAGTCACGCTCAGGAGGGGAGTGATGATGCAGAGGAGATACAGGTCAGTGTAAAATGCAAATTAATGTCAAGTCTCTTAAGAAAAATATGAATGTATAACCTTTTCTGCATTATTTGTAGGTGCGGAGAGTCCTTCACAGAAATAATTACCATGTGGTAGTTGCAATGAAAAATGTAGAAACATGGTTATTTATGCTGTGACATCAGGGAAAGTTTAAAATATTTCTGTGACCGTTCACAGAAGACTTTTTAATTTTTATTTCTTGATAATTGCATTTGTAATAATGAGTATGGAATGTTGAAATTGAAAATTAGGAGTACATTTGGAATAGTTACTTCAAGAAACAGTGAAAGTTTCTGAGGCCATAATAACTCAGAAGGCCATTCTAGAAGAAAACCACTGAAAAATGTTGTAAGTACAAGGTGACAGAAGGTACAACAAGGAGATGAAAAAGAAATAAAAGTGAAACTAATGGATCGTGGGTCTAAGTGTGGAAGTGCTGGAGGAGACAAGCTCTAGATAGGGAAGACTGAGTTCTGAAATGTCTATCTTCCTGATATAAATCACAGTTGAAATATACAGATATCTTTTTATCAATACTTTAGAGTAGTACTTCTGCTGAATATACAGTATTTTTCCTGTCTTACTTTACATACAAAATAATTGCAGGATGTTGATGTTGTGCTATCTGGGGCAATGATTTGATCTACATATTGTAGGAGGTTGCATGAATTCTGATGTTCTCATAAATTATAAAGGATGTCTCAGGAAACTGGTAACCTTTGATTTGTTCTTATTTTTAACAGTGGTCAGATGATGAAAACACTACAACACTTAAGGTAAGGTCCTGTAAAAGCCCAATGTGCATTTGTCAGCAGTTTCCTTTCTTCAGCCTTGTGATACAAACTTATTGCTGGTTAGAGATATCTCTTGCTGTATTTAACATTTTTCAGACCATTTTAGATGGATGGCAGTGTAGATGTCTGTAACTTCGAAAAAGTTTTGCTGGCTTAATTTTATTTAACTAAAAATAGAACACTTTTCTTCATCCCCAACAATCGCACACTTGTTAGGCTATAGGAAATGAACTGAAGTACAGCTCTAAATATAGCTGTCTTTCATTTTCACCACTTTGAGTATCTCCAAATTATTTAATCAGACTGGATGCAGAAGAAACTAAGCCCCTGCAGCTCAGTCTTCGCAGCTCTTCTGTTAATATGCCGTTATTTCTTCCTAAGTACATCTCTTTCTATATTTTTTTTCTTTTCCTGTGTTTATGGTCTCCTTGCACTGTGCCTGGCATGGAATGAGGGTCATAATGGACGCAAAGCAGGATTTCTTGATCTTTTTTTGCATTTTTTTTGAAATTTGCTGTTGCCCTGTCACTGTCAGAGTTAAAAAACTCGTGGCACTTGTCTGCCATTGATAGTGTGACTTCAGTCCTTTAGCTCCCTAATGTTCATCATGGTGTGGAATTGCTCGTGTTGGATTAGGTGCCATATAATCACAACCCTGCTTTGAGTGCGCTTCTGCTAGCACAGAATTTATAGCCCAGAGTTTAAAACTAATACATTTCAAATCTGTGCACACTGATTAATCTTCAGTTCAAATACTTAACCTTTGATGAACTAGATTCCTTAAATTGTAAATTATTTAAAATGAGGATTTTAGGATTCATCTTATCATTTGCAAAGCTCACAGTAATGATGCTAAAAAAGTAATACCAGAGTTTTGAATCAGGCTCTGTTATAGTGTGGAACACAATAAGGAAATACATAATTAAGAGGTATTTAACCTGTCAGAAGAGCACAGGTCAAATGACTCTACTGGATCTAGGTAAGCCTACAGCTTCCTCATGAGGGAAGTGGAGGGGCAGAAAATTCTGTTTTTAAAATAACTTGCATTAATATTGATGGTTACAAAGTTAAGCATTCAAAATTCAGGAAATGATGGAGTCTAGCTTGTTTCTGCAGTTTTAGAACTTTCCTCTTGTGTGTATATTTATCCCTTATGTTAATCAAGTGACACGTTGGTAACATTTTCCCAAGGAGGCTTAGTATGTGCTGGTATTACATATATAGTAGGACTCCCGATTCCTGTCAAAACAAGAGGAGCTTGGATCAGAATGCAGTGGATGAAGAGTTTTACTTCTTGCAGGAACAGTTTCTAGAATCGACTGAAAGTCTAAAAATAAAATAAGAGAAGTGTTTTTTTTCAGTTTTCCAAGTGTAGTTTCCCATGGAAACTAGGTAATGTACGAAGGGAAGGTTCAGAATGTTTGAAGTTCAGTCTAGGTCACTGCACTAAAATGTGAGAAGGTTTTTTCAAGTGTTTGCATTTGGGGAAGCTGCAGTGAGGAGATGCCAGAATGTATGAGGTTTTTTTTATTCACTTGTATGGCTGTGAGGGCTTTGTTGTTTAAGAAGCATCAATTAGCTTTAGCCTAGAAGTTACCTTTGAATTGAATTTATAAATAGGCAGAAATAGTGTTCTTATATACTTCTTGCTATAAATCCTGTTACATGAAAAATCTTTGACATATGCTTGAAATCCTTTCATATTATTTTAAAGGTCAGCAACCTGTTTTTTATCTATAGCACCACATTCTGGGTAAAGTTTGGAGCAACCTGAAGAGCTGGGGGTTTTTTTACCTCAATCTTACATTTTCAATGTTCTTTAAAAGGCAAGGTTTTCTAGTCCAACCTTTGCAGTGTGTCCTCTATTTTGAATTAATATATTGTTAAGCAGCTACTTTAAGACCTAATTTAAGAGCTGATGGGTTAAAGTAATACTAATGTTTTATAAAACTAGAGCTTGAATGAAGAGCTGTTACTCAAATTGCCTACGAGATGCTTAATTCTAAAATTGCTCTTTAAAAGTTTAAATATTACTGGATCTTATTTGTATACAATAATCTACCACAGGGTATAAACCAATAGGTAAGGATTTAAGGTTTGGTTATTTGACTTGTATTTTTGCCAGCTGTTGCAGATTTCATGATGAATGTTATGAAGTTTTGGGTTTTCTCCTGAAGTTCATGGTACTTGCTAGTAGTGAGAATGACAACTGGAAGCAGTTTCCGTTTTCTCTGGTTGAAAGAATGACGGATTTTATTAAGTGATTTTATTATACACTATGTTTCTGGGGTTCATACTGATTTTGGACATATTTCTTCTGGAGTATGGATCTCTAATAGTCTTTAGAAGATGGCTACACTTCACTATTAAATGTACTGAAACTGATATTTTTGCTGTTGTTCTTCATTCAGGCACCAGAATTTCCCGAGTTCACAGCTAAAGTTCAGGAAGCAATAAGTTCCTTGGGTGGCAGTGTTTTTCCTAAACTCAACTGGAGTGCTCCAAGGGTAAGAATGCTGACTCCCAAAACTTGTAACAGATGTTGTCATACAGAATGGTTTGTGTTTGTTTTCTCTAAATGCATTGGAAGGAGGAAGAGACTAGTGGTTCTGATGAAGGAAGAAGTGATAGACAAGATATCAGTGAAATGGTGGATTCTTTAATCAACCACTTCACTGATACCTTGTCTATCACTAGATGGTGATGGTGGATGTTTGGGGAGGCTGATGCAAGGCAGCACTGACTTTCTTATCTAAAAACCTGTATCCTGGTCACAGATGGTTGTGTGGTGGTCAGGCTCTTCTTGTTTAGGATGCTAGTTGAAAACTTTGCCTGGGATAAAGATGAAAAGCCCCACAATTTTGAAAAAAGCAAGGAACTTGCCTCTAGTTATTTTTAGGTACTCTTAATTATACCATAAGGATAGGTGCACCCAAATACTGTTGTTTTGTGTTCTCAAGAGACACTGTGTTCAATCAAGCATTCCAAGAAAGTTCCTGGAAGCAGTAAGGCAAAAACTTAATTTTGCAAATGGATTTGCACTGCTATCATCAGAGTATTCATAAGAAAAACAATAACTATTGTGTCTCTTTTAACCATTAATGAAGTTTTCCTCGAAATAAAAAAAATAATTTTGTGTGTATTTCAAATGTTGCATAATATTTAGCTAGACCTGCAGCCAGCATTCCTTCGTGCTAGTAAAGGTATATTTGTGGATAATCTTGTTTCTTTAGGATGCCTACTGGATAGCAATGAACAGCTCTCTGAAATGTAAAGCTCTCAGTGACATCTTCCTCCTCTTCAAGAGTTCAGACTTCATAACTCGTGACCTCACTCAGCCGTAAGTAGATTTCCAGCAGGCAATCTTAGTTATACACAGCCAGAAAAACCAGAAACAAATCAGAAAGACATTAAAATAGCACATGCAACCAGTGTGCTATGACACTGTGGACTAAAACAATTTTTTTTGAGTAGCTTTCCAGAGCAAGTGATGTTGTATTCTTGGGATTTTTTGCCTTCCCAGCCCTCTTGGTGTTTACTTGTTGCTACTGTCCTTATTGGTGCCACTTCTTACGGTAATACAGTGTGACTTTACCATGTCCTTTTCATATTTTAAAGTTGTTGAGGTTTGTGTGGCTGCCTGGAACATGCCTGAGATTTCTGGTAACATATTTCTAGAGCTCGTTCTGAACCCAAGTTCTTGTAGCTCTTGGAACATATACATTCCAGGGGACTAAGCATAGCAACTACAGATAAAATTATTATGTGCTTGGGGTTTATTTTTATCTGCTCACATGAAGGGAGCACTTAATTGTATAGGAACAGTTTCCTCCTGTAGTACCTGCATCTCATTGATTTATGTCACTCATTTCTAAAATACAGCATTTTTCTGAAAGAAAATGAAATTACTGGAGTTGATACTTCTGTTACTATGGTTACTTTTTTTTTCCCCCAGACAAGCAGAATTTCAAAGAAAAGGTGCAATCCGTGGCTTGGTATCTGAGAGGTTGTTTTCCAGTAATTATTCAATGCTTATTTACATTACTGAATTATTTAGGAGACTCAGTCAAATGCAGAGCCGTTGTTCTAGGTGCCTTATAGGGGGTTAACAGGTATAAGTTTCATGTCAAGTGGCTTATGTCTTGATAAAAATTTTCTTTTTAAAGTGTGAAACCAGTTGCATTAATGCTGTGCAACTGGCTTCTTTTCAATTCCTGCAACTCTAGTGAGACTCTCTTCCCCCAGTTTTTTGGTACATGAAAAAAAAAGGGGCTGTTGACAGCAAGGCTGTCAGTCCAGTTCTGATGTTGGGTTTTCCATCATGCCTAACCTGCAATGTCATGAGGTGCTGGGGAAGAGACTGAGGAGGAGAGGAGAATATACTGGAGTGATAAAAAGTTTGAAAAATACATTGGGCTTGGGAAGCAATTGTGAGCATTGAGAATTCCTGATTCTAGTATCACAGAGAATGAAACAGATGGGGGAGATGAGAAATCTGTAGTTTACATTTCAGAGGTGAGTGAATTCTCGGAAGTCTTTGGTTCCTTAGCAAGGAGCTGCTTTTCATGGTTTCCCCTAATGCGAGGTGAGGTGTCTGGAGGATGGCTTGCTCGGAGGGCTGAGCAGTAAAATTTAATGTCTCCTTTGTTGCAATGGCTTTCAGGACTGATTCTTGTAGATCTGAAAAGAGCTGCACACTTTGCATCATCCCTTTGTGAATGTTAAATAATATGGGGTTTGTATTTACTGTCCTCATGTATAAAGAGGTCCAGCAAAAAGTACCCAGAGCTCCTTGCAGAATTCCTGTTTGGTTAACTGTTTTCTAGTGAGTCTGGGAGACAAGCAAATGTTCAGCAAGTGCCACTTGATTTAGATGTGGCAACTCTTTGTATGGTAGAATGAATTGGTTCAACCACGTTCACTCATACTGAAATCAGTGCATTTTCTGTCAGGTTTAATCTTGGATCAGTTACAGTCAGTGCCTCAGCTCTTCACCCCCTGCAGTCAGCACTGGCTTGGTGGGAGGGACAGTGAAGACATTCTAGTTGCTGTGGTGTGAGGTTTCACAGCATGGCTGTTGCCTTGAACCATCAGTGATGTCACCTTAAGTTCACACAAGAACAGTACTGGCTGAGCAGGCATGCTCCCTTCTCCTGATCCTGCTGTGGGAGAATAACCTCTTGCAGAAAGGCAACACCTCCAACTCCACTGCTCCAGTCCATTTAGGTGCCTTTCCCAATGTGATAAAACCACCAGATAGCACAGCTCAGCTAAGGTGGTAAATAAGTAAAGCTTATGACGTGATTGTGGGAAATAACCTTGGTCTCTCTCTGTATCTTGTAATTTATGAATATGTCATACTTGATTAAAGCATGTATCATTGTCCAGTCGCTGCTTGGTATTTCTAAATTACAAAGTTATTTGTACGAAATGTCCCCAAGCAGGGCAATGATTATTGCTAAATCGGAACAGTGGTCGTCCTTAATTATACTATTGATTAGCTGCCAGTCCACTAGTCCTTAGCAAGCAGAAATTAAAAATGTAGCTGGCATAAGAACCTGAAGTGCTGAACAAATGAAAATTACATACATAATGCATCCAAATCCCTTGGAAGGACTACTTGGATGGAGGATAAATGCACTATATTTCTACTTCATCAATAATACTCAGTGTGGCTTAAAAGTTTCTTGCCCTGCATAAGTAACAGCTGAAATTCTGAATACCCTTTTTTTGTTATTGTTGGTTTGTTTCCTGTTCAATTGTATGAACTTAAATATCCACTTCATGGGTCATAATATGGTGAACATGGTGCAAGGGCAATTTGTAGATCTGTGTTTTAATCTAGAAATTTAAGCCAGTGATGCAGGACTTGAGGCAAACCACTTTCTTTGCCTTTTTCTTCCTCTCCCATTTCCTGTCTGCCTCTAAACAGGTCAGGGAATGCCCTTGTTGTAATTCTCAACTGTCTCAAGTTCCGAGAAATCTTCAACCAATCTAATGCTTCAATACAAACTATTAAAAAATATGG
Organism: Lycocorax pyrrhopterus obiensis; assembly: GCA_014706295.1. Taxonomy (NCBI): domain Eukaryota; kingdom Metazoa; phylum Chordata; class Aves; order Passeriformes; family Paradisaeidae; genus Lycocorax; species Lycocorax pyrrhopterus. The sequence goes on from JACSVZ010000015.1 coordinate 6,287,796, forward strand.
ACTTAGTGGAAATATACTGAGCATGATTAAATTGCTTTGACTATAAGTTTGGATTCTGTCATGATGTTGACACTTCGGTTGAAAAGTTCAGACTAATGAATTACCTTCCCTGCTTGTTAATTTTATATAAATTAACGAAGACTTCAGAGCGATGTACTCATTAATACAGTTGATGTTGTTTCTGCTTCAAAGTCAGCATTGTATTTTTACTTAGCTGAGTAGACAAAAAATCTTGTGGGTGGTGTGATCTTAACTTTTCAGGCTTTAATGTAGGCTTTCAGAAACTTACTGTTGTGTATATGTGATTTAAAAAATCCCTTTCTGACTGGGATTTCTGTTAAGTGATTAACACTCCTCTTTTGAACAAAAAGCTCTGTATAACCCTGGTGAATATGTTGGTATAGAACACAGTTTTCTGCCTTATTGTTAGAATGGGTGGACTATGTTTTGTTAAAACATGATTGACTGCCCACCTTGAGACTGGTAGAAATATTAGCACTACTTCTAATGATGTGATAATGCCCCTGCATTCTGACATTTCTGATGCCAGATTTAATGCTTTTAATATTGAATTCCAAATTGTACGGAAATTTCAAAGTTTTTCTGAGATGTGGAGGAATAACAGCCTGTGTTCTCCTAACAGAACATAGGAGGCAGTGTTGGATCATGAAGAATGTGCCTTGGCACTCCAATATCTTTTTGCAGGAACAGGAGCTGTTAGTTTAGGCTTTTATATAAGCTTTTTCAAGGTAGGCAGTTCCACATGAGAGGATGTGGAGAGTGAGGCCTTTGATGATGATTTTTTTTCCTCAGGGTTTTACTCTCGCCCCATTTTTCCTAGCAATTTACAGTGTAGTACAAGATTCTCTTTTGAGTGGTGCATGAATTTCCTATTTCTTTTAGTCCTCAAAGTTCCAGCAAAGTTCAATATTCAAGGAATAAAGATACAGTTCAAAGGCTGTTAAAAGCTTCTCCTTATATTTTTTTAAATGAGGTTTTAAAATAAACTGAGATAATAGCAGGGAAGTATCAGGTACAGAATAAATTTTACAATTCTCATCATATTCGTAATAGTTCCTAATTATCTCAGTGATTTGCAGATGAGTTCATGGCTTTCTTAGCAGGGTAGGTACTGGAGAAAATTGCAAACCTTCTTAAATTGCTTTTCTCAGTGTTGAAAACTGACCTGCATAATGGCTTTGTGTAGCGTGTCCCATGGTCAAGTATTTGCATTTGGAGTTTGACACAGAGCTGCCACATGTAAAGACATCTTGATCCTTCTGGTCTTGATGTCTGTGTATAACTCTGTTAAAAAGCTATTGACCACAACACAGCAAAAGAGTTTCCCTTCACCCATAGCATTCAAAATTACAGTTTTCAGAGGCTTCAGAAAATGCAGCCCAGGCATGTCTCAGTTTGGGCTTCCTGAAATCTTTCTGATTGTACTTTCAAATACGTCCAAACCCTGAACAGGATGTGGGTTGAAGACACCCCACTTAGGGTTGTGCCTCTGGTGATCAAAAGGCCATCTGTAATACACGAGTTCACACAGGCCTCAACAATAAATGCTACAATAAGCTGCTAAAAAATATAAAATTGCAACCTCAAGTTGCCCAAAATTTACCCCCAAATAGAGGTGATCTTTTGTTGGTGAAAACTCATAATATTTTGAAGGAAAATTAGATTACAGACACGAGTTTGTTTTGTCTTCCACTGTGTTCTCCCATTTTTTCCTCATTTGTACTCAGTCCTCTGGCATTAAGGCTCAAGAAAAATACCCTTACTGTGACTTGCAGTATTTTTGCCTGTATTTGTCATTTTGCCTATTTGCTTGATTTGGCAGCAATACCTGCACAGTCTGTGGGGCTCGGGATGGCTCCTGATTTCATTTTCTGACTTACAAGGAAGAGGAACCATCCTTCCCCACATAGTTCTTACCCAAAATGTTTGAGGGTTGAGTTAGGGAATAATTTTGATTATAAGGCTGGGGTTTTTTGACTGCTAGAACAGACTGTGTGTTATTGGAATGAAGCAGATTGCAGGTACCCTGATCTCAGATATGGAATCTGTGAGAGGTAATACAGGTCCTCGTTTGCAGGGACTGTAAAACTCCATGTGCTGGACTTCAGTTGCCTTTATAGATACAGTTTATTATTGGCTTTATGTGTGTGTGGGATATTTTCTTCAGCATGATAGGCATATACTCTAGTAAGAGAGGAATTTTGAGTCTAGCAAAACTGTGAGCTCTCACGGGTTTGTTTCTGTTGCCTTGACAGATCTTAAATTGTGGGGAATCCAAACCGTAGTTGAAGGATGTTATCTGTTTACACCGGCTTACAGATATAAATATGATGTGTTTGATCACTGTGCTTTTGGAAAGCCTGCCTGTATTGCCCTACTTTTCTGTGTGTTGTGGATATTAAAGTCTAAACTAAAATGTGTGAAATTTATTTCTGCTGGCAGCATACAGAATGAACTCTTACGATAGCTCTTCTCTTCAAACCGAAGGCTGGGCAGCCATGTCTTACAAATGCAATGCTTATGTGAGACTTTTGGGTTGCTGAACGAAGTTCACTGCCAAAAGGAGATCCTATAAATATTTCATTTAGGACTATTGCTCAGCAGTAACCCTTAACACAGTTCTGTGCTTCTGAGTAGTTTGTTGCCAATAAGGTCAGGGAGTAGAATTCAAAGGAAAACACATGTTCTTTTGTGAATTCCATCTGAAAGTTACAGAAAATACTGCGAGGCTTACTGTAAAATGACAAAAAGGTACATGGAAGTTGACTTGGCTTATAACTGCCTCCATTCTTGCTAGTTCCTGAAAGGAGACCCACAGAGTCAGCTACTCACAAGGGACAAAACCTTGACATCTGTTTGCAGTTATGGAAATAGTTTTGTTTATTTCCACTCTCAAAAGATTTGTAAGAGTATTTTTTAAGGCTCTTAATTTAGAAAGATACCATGCTACGGAAACAGAAGTGCCGAGCAGCAGTGCTGTTTTGCATCCTTTATTCATGGAAATGAACTGCTGTAAGGCATGATGATGTGTCTCTGTTGTGTGGTTTGGGAAGTTAAACATTAAAAGTACTTGGGAAAAAAAACATGCTGCAGTGAAACTGGATTAGATTGCTCAAAGTTTGTTGGGTTTTTTGAGAATTCAGTTATGCCAACATAACAATACAAGGGGAAAGGAGCAGCACTGTTGATTCAAACAGAAATAAATCAACAGTGAGTAAATACTCACATTTTGGACACATCCCTGTCCAGATTTAAGTGCTTCCAAGTTGCACTAGAAGAAAACAAGTGATTTTTTTTCCCCCGACAATGGTTAAAAGGAGGGTTGTTTTTGGTGTATTGCCTTTACTTGTTTTGTACATATTGGAAATAATTTAACAGTAATTTTTATGTTTCACCGTTTGGGGTTATTTTTTTCACTATGGCTAAAATCTTACATGTAAAGCAGATTTTGAAGCCTGTGCCTTCCTTTTCTAGATTTATTCACTGTACTGATGATTCCCCTGATCCTTCCTTGAACTACGAGGTAGGACTCCTTGCATGATTTCTAAGTAATGTAAAAGAATTGCTCACAGTCTGGGTGACATTTGTGCTTGGGTTTGTGTCCATAAAATGTGTTATGTTTGTTTTATTCATGTTGCTTTGGATATGAGTGGAAGTCTGGTCTAGCACTGCAGGTCATAAGAAGTTCATTTAATTGCAGATCAGGTGAGCTAAAGTGCAGATTTGAGAAGCTTCCTTGCAATGTCCTCTCATGTCTGTCAGGTTTTGACAGGAAGGACAAGTTCAGTAGCTCAAAGTCGTATATTCTTGATGGTGAGCTGCTTGTGAACATCACACTGAGGTTACCAAGGGTGAGGCTTGCTGCAGAGCCTGGGGACATCCTGAACTGAAGTGGTCTGTCACATCTTGTTTCCTATGTTTGTTACCAGATCAAAATGTTCAGCTAGAGATGCTTTAAACTGTTAATGTGGAGCTGCTTCTCTTATGGTAACATCTAGTCATCTCTCTAATAATAGTTTTCATGTAAATATAACATTTGTCATCATGCTGTGGGCTTAAAGGGCTTTTGAAAAGTGAATGAACCTTGTTTTATTTTAAAGCACTATCAAGTGTGCTTTAAAGATACAGGACATCTAAAAGTTGGAACAAAGAGTTTCATGTTTACACTGTAGTTAGGAATGTCATCTCTGGTTACTGAAGCTTTCTGCTGCAGTTTAAAGGTGTTGGGGGTTTCCAGCACCCAGTAGCAGTAACTGGGGCCTTCAAAAACATGGGTCCTTCTGAATATTTCAGCTTAGGAAATGCAGAAACTTGAGAAAGTGCCAGAGAGATGCTTTAATTCCCAGGCAGTCTGTCCTATTGACTATAATAGTTTGCTTTCTATTTCTATCCCGTGTCCTTATTTTCACTGGTTTGCGCCTTCAAAGGCGTCACAGGATTCTGCTTGGGTGTGTACCAGAATAGATGTTGATTTGGATAAAATTAATTCTGCTCATCAGCTCCTTTGACTAGGGAGCAACTTTCTGCCAATTCCATGACAGATTTGTTGTGTTGTACAGCAGGGTTTCTATTTTCCATGCTTTATCATTAATGTAACTTGGAAGTTGTTTCATAAATGATTTCGCAGTTATAAATACCATACAAAGTGGAAGAGCATAAGATAATTAAGGTGGGAAGGAGTCTTGGGAGGTGTCTAGTCCATCCTCATGCTCAAAGCTGGGTGAGCAATGAGATCATACAGTCTTGCATGGCATTTTATAAAATCTGGTGTGAAAACCTCAGTGGGTGGAGGCTGCACAACCTCTGTACGGGAGCTCTTCCAATGCTTGACAGTCCTCGTGGTTTCTTACGTCCAATCTGAACCTTTCTGCTTTAGGCTAGTTTAGACTATATTTTAGAGATGCCATCCAACTGAAAGCATTCTGTGATTCTCTGAAATTAATATTAAATCTAATTGCTTTGAAATATTTGCAAGGATGATTATGTGAGCTGCAGTTTAAGATTGTTTTGTTTTCTAGTATCAGTGGTCATTTAATCATTACAGCAAAACTGTAGCTCTAAAAGGCAGACCTGTTGACAAAAGGATGCTGTTACTTTTCTGAAACAATACTTTGTCATTTGTTTTTCCTCCACAGCTTGTTCTTCGCAAATGGTGTGAACTGATCCCTGGTGCAGAATTCAGATGCTTTGTTAAGGAAAACAAGCTTTTAGGTAAGGAATTTCTTAAAAACAAAATTATTGGATGAAGTTTTGGGATTTTCTCTGCTTTCTTGAATGAGAGCTAAGTCTGAAGAGAGTTCTTTCTTTTCACACCTCATTTCTGAAATTAACGGTTTATTCTTTCTGTAATTTAAAATGTAGTTTGCCACATCTCACTTTCCACTGTATTTGAAAGCCTGATAGCACAGCATGCTCACCATTACAGTGGAATATTCTTAATTTCATTGTTAATTCAGAAACTTCACCGAAAGGCAGTTTTGTGAGTGATTCTTTTATATTCAGGAGCAAATTACATCATCTCCAACTTGCAGAATGAATACAGAGGCAGTTGTGTGTTGTGCTGCAAATACATGACCCCATGTGGATATTATATGCAGAAAGCTGGAGAGGTCAGAACATCTCCACAGGTCTGGGAAGTGTCTTGAGTTTATATTAAATTCAGTGTAGCTTAGTTAGAACCTGTTGTTCTGTTACTCAGCTGCAGAATCCTAAATGTGAAAAATTTCAGGTGGCACTGAAGAGCCAGGGTATCCATCCACAGCATGCACAGAGCTGGTGGGTGAATTGGGAGACCTCTGGCAGCTGGAGAACAGGCAGATGATGCTAGAGCATGTGTTGTAGGCAGCTGAGTAGGGTAAATTTAGGGTAATTTATGGTAAATTTAGCTCAGTTTTACTCCTCTGGTTGTGTTGACTCTTCCCTGCTGACTATAGCAAGAAATGAGATACCTAGTGCACACACAGGTGCTTGAATTGAGGGGTTTAATTTCAGGCTAAGTACTACTCTGGAGTTTGGTTTTGGTGTGGTCTACCATGAAATCTTTAGAGATGAACAGAAACTCAAATAGCACAGGATTAGTGCACATTTGTTCTTAACAAGGTTGAATCATTCTGCCTGAACTCTTCCAACAAGGAAATGTTTTAGCAGTGATGGAGCAAATCCAGACTTTACAGGAAGGAAGGTGATTTTTTTTTTGCTTTAGGATAAAACCAGGGTTGCTCACTTTGCCTGTCTCATGCCTACAAATTCACAAGCACCAAGCTCCATAGCTACAAGTGGTCTGTTCAGGGTTCCTTGTGATGATATGGAAGGCCAGGGATATTGGCTATGTAGTTCTCATTGTTTCTCCTGTCTTCTCGGCATGGTGACTGTGGGCTTGTTTTGGCTGTGCCTTTTTGTACCTGTTGGGAGCTGTCAGCAATTTGTTGCTGCATCCAGTCTGTGAACCTTTAGGAACACACTCCCTGTTCCTTGTTTCCTGAGCTGGGTTTCCTGTGGAGCTGCACATAGATGTTTGGAGCTGTGCTAATCCAGATGCTGTCAACACACACCATTCTCCTAAGCCCTTTTTTTTTGGCTGTTCCTTCTTGTGTTCCTATGCTCATCTTCGTATTTTCTCTCCATTTATGCCAGTTGCAAGTATGTTACAGCTCTCTGTAACAGAGTTTATCTTCCTAACAGCAGAGGTCTCCCATTAAGTTAGTATTGCTTAATGGCTCCTGACAGAGCTTTTTGAAGGGAAAAGACCTGAATCCTATCCTGTTCTGTGATGGAACACCACACCTGCCAGAGATACACGTTGCTGTAATAACCTCTAAAACATTTGAATGTAAATTTATTATAGAACATATTTATATATATATAATAATATTTACTTTCAAATACCTCAAAGCATCTGTACATTGAATAATTAAGCACTCTGTATATTTCATGACTAGGTTTTGCAACCTAGTAGATCTGCCAATATGGGGTATTTTTTTTAGCTAGCACTCCAGCTGCAGCTCTGAAGGTAGTTCCAAGATTTTTCACAATATGTTCCCAGTTCCCATGCTCTTAAAATTAATAAGCCTGTCAGTCAAACTAAGGAGTGATAGTTGCAGTATAGTGAATGATTTTCCAGTTACACATCTGCATCCCCTGAGATGCCATCATCTCTTGGGTTGTTGTTTAGGCTCAAGTTAAGCTTTGCAGTGGTATTAAAAATTCAAAGTTCCACTGACATCATAAAGTTTTTATATGAACTTTTTTAAAAAGAGCACATCTTTGGAGGTAGTCAGCGTTGTCTTACGGTAAAACTCTGTGTTTTGTATATGGCTAAAACAGCAAACTAATGTCACTGATACATCTTCCTTGGGGAATTCTGTCTCTTTTTGTATGTAAATAGCCTGAATTATTCATTCTGCAGTAATGGGGCAGGTCTTGGATTTGACATTTGTCAAGCAGGGTATTGCAATGTTTTATGTTGACACATCCTGTGTGAGAACTCTTGTCACTCAAGATGCATGCAAATGTATAATCCTGTTGATGCCATTTTAAACCATTGTCTTGTAGACAAATGTGTGAAATCAAGAACTTGTAGGAGGGATGGTTTGTCTAGTGTCACACAGATAAGAAAGCCCTTGAGGGAACAAATGGGAGCACTAAGGTACTGGCCTGCATGCCATCTCACTGATTTGGGGGTTTCAGGTTTCACCTGTAGTGCCTTATCAAACAGGCACGTGTTATTCCACACTTAAAAATTCAGTTAAATGAGAATCTGTGGTATCCAAGGCTCTATCATCTTTGCTAATGTGCAAGCTTAGCTTCCACCCCTGGCATTTTATGGTTCCAAATTGTGGTCCCTACATGCAATGTGCAGAACAAGGTTTTTGACCACAGTAACCAAAGGGAATAAAACTGAAAGGAAAAGACAGGAGCTGGAAATTTAAACACAGGCAAAGGTTCCTTCTGAAATTCACTTTAAAATAGTCAAAGCATGTACATAGAAAGTGATGTTCACAAACTGTAGAACAGAGCTGTTCAAGGAAGAGATTCCTAATGGAAGTACTTCAAGCATAGCAGAATAAAGGCAAACAGTAAGTCACTGATAATGGTAGAAACTTGGGAAAACCCCTTCTTCTGTTTTTGATAAATGTATTTTTCTGGTTGGGTTTTTTGCATGCCTAGAGCTCTTCATAATTATAATTAACTGAAATTATTAACAGGTATATCACAGAGGGACTACACCCAGTACTACGATCATATCTCTAAGCAACATGAGGAGATCTGTAGATCCATACAGGAGTTTTTCAAGAAACACATACAGTATAAATTCTTGGATGAAGACTGTAAGTATCTTGATGATATCTGTGGGTATGCATCTCTCTCTTCATAACTGTTGCTTTCACAGGGCTTGGTTCTCTTTAACTTGGGGAGAGTCTGAAAGCTCTCGTGGCTACAGCACGTGGAGCAGCAAAGGTTTGGAATTACATTGGCAACAAAAAACCCCTGAATGAATAGGCTGGAGCTCTTCAAGAAAACACAAATGAATGAAAGATCCCTTCAGAAGGCATAATAACTTTTTTTTTTTTAAGACTTTTTCCCCTTATACTTGAAAATAATTTTTATACCAGAAAAGTGAGGTAGGAGATCCTTGACAAAAGGCCTTTAGTAAGAAGAATACTTGTTTATAAAGATGTTGTCAGATGTTTGCTGCTGAATTATTGATGTATTCCTTGAATAAAGGATTTTTAAGTTTCTTTTCAAGAAGTTTTAATTATTTCTCCTAGAATATCAATGCACACCAGGTTAGGTGCTGAAACCTTTGAATAAAGGCCACAGTATTTGATACAGCCAATCAGCCCAAGTGAATTGCCTTGTTCTTTAAATGTGAAGTCCTTTGCAAATTTGATTTGAAATAGTTTTCTAACATGGTTTAGTGAGAATTGAATGGTGTTGCATTGTGATGAGTGATCAATAGTGGTGAAAAACATGATGAAGAAATTTAAATCAAGTCTGGCGTGGACCAAACCTCAGCTTAGTAAAATCCATAAAACATAAGAATTTTCTGGCAGTTTTATTGTCATCTCTAAAGCTTTGAAAATTCAACCTGTAGGTGGGTTTTTAACTTTATTAATTGTTTTACTGAGCCACCAGAGCAGTCAAATAGACCTATCCTCTCTGACTGTCTGAAAAAGGTACCTTCAGGTGCCAGTCTCTGTTATATTAAAATTCTTAATAATTTGACTCTGCAGAGCTTCTTTATTTCAGTCCAGAAGAGTTGTCACGGACTGCTGCTTGGAGAAGACCAGTGGAATCAGTACACTAATTTAATAAGTCCATAGCCTTACATTTTGAAGTAAGATCAGTCATATAGATCTGGCATTCTGATTACTGCCTTTTAATTTTCCTCTGTGTTCCAGCATAATTTTAGCTGGTATGTAATCAACTGATAGATAAGAATTCAGGGCACTATTTTTGGAAATTGATGCCTAGATTTAGGCTCTGAAATGGCTGTCTGGTGAACTGAAAGGTCTGAAATGTCATCTTATATAAAGGATGCCATCTGAGTTGCCTTGAGGAAAAAGGAGGTTTCAGGGCAACCTTCTGGGATGAAGGTTTGTTAACCTTTTATTCTTAGGCACTAAATGCTGGTCCATCTGCAGAGCAATGCCACGCAGAAAATGTTTTCTGGGTTTTTGTGAGTGTTTTTTTTTTACCACATTTCATTTATTCCCCCATCATCTTCCTTGATCCACTGCCTGGTAGCATATGTGTTGTTAACAATAAAAATCTGGGTTTGCTTGTTTGTTTGCTTTTAAAAGGAAAGGTATTACAGCTTTTTTTTTCCTGACTTCTTGTTTCATTGGGGATTTTGATGCTGTTTGCTCTGCTTTTTCCAGTTGGTCTGGTAGCATCTCCAGATGGAAAAGTTGAGTCAGAGCAGCTGAAGCATTGCAGAGTCAGAGCAGTAGGATAACAGATGGGTGAATGCTTTATAAATACTTCTAAATTATGTTAGAACCTTCTAAATACCTTTGATAAGAGCCCAGTAAGAGCAGTGCTCTGGAGGTGTCGATACTGCAGAGCTGGGCTTTGGCTTTCCCTCTGTTTTGAGCAGTTTCTGGTGAAGTTTCACTACAGTCTCACTGGCACGGGACACTCCTGCTCTGAGGCGATCCCTAAGGAGAGGGAACAGTTCAGGTTTTCTTCTTATTCAGTGTTTGTGAATGTCCTGAACCAGTCATAAGTGTGCAATCGGTCTGAATTCCAGCTGTGAATCCCAATAAATACCATTAGCCTCAGTGGTTGGCATGGGCTTGCTTAGGCTGACAGGCCTCACTATAGAAACCCTCAGACGCAGGGGATGTCTTTGGGATATGACTAAGGACAGGATGTGGTACAGGCACTAAGTTCAGTTGAACAGCTGGAGAAGAAATCCCGGGCTTCCTGTTCGCCCCTTTGCATTGATGACTGGCTTAGCCACTGAGGGCTTGTCTTCCTGGGAAAATGGAGCACTTAATCCTGGAGTGACTTTTACATTGATGCAACTGAGCTTATGCAAAAGCTGTGTGGACTTTTAGGCTGCATGGTAAAAACCAGCTACGTGCCTGGCTTTGGCTTTTGGAGTTGTGGTTTGCCCTTAGCTCAGCCAGCTTCACATGAAATGTCAGCTTAAGCTTTACATGCATGGATGTGATCGGTCAACATCCCTGTTCCTGACAGGCAGCTTCTTGAGACTCAAGTGTTCTGCAGTCATATCCTGAGTTTAGTTTATCCACATGTATTGGGAAATCTCTTAGCTGAAATATTCCCTTATTAGTGAAGGAAGTAACAATACGGCATTTGTCTGAGGCTTTTCTAAATCTCTTTTTTCTCCCTTTCTTCCTGCTAAGCTGGTACAGCTTTTGCATGTAGCCATGCCTGAATGCTTCCCTGTTGATTCCCTAGCTCAATAGAAAGACAGCTAACTCAAAGGTTTGTTTAACCATACGGAACAGAACCTGATGGAAAGCTGCATATAGAGAGTCATGTTTAATTAAGCCAAGGGGAGGAACAACAGTGGAGCCAGGCAAGGCAGCTTTGACTCAGTCACTGAGTGGTAAGGGGGTTGTTTGAAGAAGTTGTTGATATTAATTAGGTGTACTGTGTCTGCTCTGGGTGACATCAAACATGGCCATTTCATTGCACCAACCCCTTTGTTCCTACAACTTGTTTGTCTTGTTAGCTGCTGAAATCCTAATGTCTGTGGAGCAGGAACTTTCTCTTATTAAATGTTTGTGCAATGTCCAATGCAATGGAGTCTTGATTCTTCCCTGAAATGTCTCTGTTCTGCTGTAAACAAAACAGGGGTAATGTCAAAGATAAGATCTCTGGACTAAGAGTTTATCAAATATTCTTCATTGGGGGAAAAATCAACAGAAGAAACCAGCATTAAATGGAAAAACCCAGCAGCTGATTTCGCAGTGCATTAATAGTAGTTCTTGAAATGTTTCAGCTCCCTCTGAGAAATGTACCCAATTCTGGCTTGCAGTTCTTCAGACACACTGACTTTGCAGATTGTGCTATGTACACAAGTTTCTATTCAGATTTAGACATCTTCTGTGAAATTATATATCTTTTACAATTACCTTTTTTTTTCTCCTTTTCAGTTGTTTTTGATGTGTACAGAGACAGCAGGGTAAGTGAACAATATGTCGTATATAATTGTTTCTTCTGTGAAAACATGAAATGCTACAAAGATCAAGCAAGTAATAGCTTCCTCTTCCTAGAAGTGGTCCTGGAAAAAATAAAACCAACCAACCAAATAAAAAAAGCCCTCCAAAGCAAAAACCCCAACCAAGCAAAAAAACACCAAAAAGCAAAACCCTCAGACTAACTTGATGTTATTCTGTTCCACAGGTCTTTTTCTATGTTAAACACTGTCTACAGTAGGAGAATAATAGGATTAGGGTTGTAAATATGTCTGTGCCAGTGATGTAATTATTTAGTTAATATCTTCCAGAGAAGTTGTCTGTCCTAAAGCACAGAACTTTGGCTTCAGCTGCAGTTTTCTCAGTTCTGTGAATGTACAAAAGGCAACTTAGTTTTTGTTATGACATGGAGAGTCCTTGCTGCAGTAATTTAGAGTAGAATAGACTATTTCAGTTGGAAGGAACCTACAATGGTCATCAAGTCTACTGCTTGACCAATTCAGGGCTGACCGAAAATTAAAGCATGTAGTTATGGGTGGTGTTCTCAGGCACATGGTGGGATTCTTGGGGCTGTCCTGTGCTGGGTCAGGAGTTGGACTCGGTGGCCTTGTGGGTCCCTTCCAACTCAGGATATTCTATGACTCTTTGATTAAGGGCATTGTACAAATGTCTCTTAAACACAGACAGGTTTGGGGCATTTTCTTTTAAGACAGATATTTCCTTGAGCTTTATTTTTTCCCCCCGTGTGTTTTTTCACTACAGCATTTGAACTCATCAAAACTTATCCTTAATATTTCTTCAGATTATCTTTGTGAGATGGGAAAATGATTCGTATATGGAAGTCTAGGGTAGGAAGGGATAATGGTAAAAAGAGGATATGAATGTGGTGTGCCCAGTTTGTGACAGATGGAAGCCAGTTTTTTCTTTTCAAGCTGCTCCTGGTGTGGTTCTGAGAGTTGTACAGATCAGAACCCTCAACATCCAGATAGTGATGGAGTTGGGGAGAAACATCCCACCTCAACTATTTGAAAGACATATAGATGTAGTGCTTAGGGGTGTGGTTTAGTGGTGAACATGGAGGTGCTGGTCTAAGAGTTGGACTTGATGATCTTAGAGAATTTTTCCAACCTAAACAATTCTATGAACTTCAGGTATCAATATCAGAGTTAGTAGCCTTGACTTCTAGTGTGAGCGGAGTATTTGGTCAGATGAATTGTGCTTGAAAGGCTCACATGTGTTGTTTTAAAAGCAACCACAACCAAAAATGCATTATGTATCCTTAAATCTCAAAACCTGATTTAGGGAATCATAACCTGATTTTGAGAATCACATTACTGCATGAAAAGTAAGTGTTTAGATTATGGTTTTTTTCCAAATCCTAAACCAGAAATGCAAAACCAATGTCTATATGATTTTGTTATATATGTTTGAGTCTCACTGTTTGACTTGTTTGTAGTTATGGGATTGGAGAATGTCTTTATTATAGTTGGGTGTATTGGGAGTAAGTCCTGATTCTCATTTTGAATGTTGCTGAACTATTTTATAATTGTGTAATAGTAAATTATGCCATAGTTTACAAAACAGGAATGTGTCTCAGTGGAAAGCAATGACTGTACTGTTTCTTAGCCCAACTTTAAATGTAGGTACCTAAAATGAGGCTGTGGGCTAGAGCAGCCATGCTGTAATGGAAATTACTTGCCCAGGCTCAGAATGACAGGCGTGAGGATGCTGTCAGGGGAAATGAGGAGCAGCACTTGAGCATTGAACCAGATTCTGCCGTTGGGTGCTCTGCCTCAGAGCTGAGGCATGAAGACAGATTATTTAAGTAAAAGGTTTCAGCCTGTAGGATCTCAAATGAGCAGTGTTTCTTCATCTGTCAAGATAAAATATATCTGTTTGTAGATTTCTCTTGGTGCTTTCTACCCTCAGGTCTTGTAAACTGCCAGATAGCCCTTTGTGTGTCAGATGCTCCTCCTTTCACACATACTATTGTGGTTTGTAACTGTGTTATTCATCACTCCCCTGGCGTGTGAGTTACAGGCAGCAAAAGATTATTGTGAGCATGATTAATTTCCAGAGCCCGTGCTCCTCATCAGGCTGGTTGCACAGCAACCTCACCTACAGAAAGAGAGAAATGTTCACTGTCTGCTTGTTTTAAATCCTTTAAACTCTAAATATTCAGCTTGGAGAAGCAGGTTGTTGTTTGATATGGTTGTGAATGACAGCAGCTCCCTTCCCATCCTCACTTTAGTTGCTTTAGAGACTGTTCAGAGTTGGCTGCCACAGGTCCTGCTCGCTGAGTTGGAAGTGGGAGTTCACCAAAGCCTGAGAGTCGGCTCTGCTGTTGCTCTTTGCTGTCTCCCAGGTGTGAACAACAAACCAAGTTCAAGACAAGTCACTGTGGTAAGACAGAGCAATACAGGGAGTGGCTCCAGACTGCTGGCTCACAGCTCTTGTTAAGAAGCAGACCAGTGCTTGTGTCTGTGCCTTGTGAGCATTGTCGCTGTGCAAGAAGGTGCAGCTGGAGTTAGGGAGATGTAACAGTTCAGTTTGCATTTTATCTGTCTTTAACTTCCTTTAAACAACAGGCTTTGTCCTGGGCACTTCCTTTCAGCTCCCTGCTGCTTAATGCCTTAGTAAAACAAAGCATGAAGCTGGCAGGGTGTGGTAAATCTATAGATTCCTTCTTATAGGATGAGAAAAAAACACCATATAGTACAAGTTGGGGGATTTTCCCCCTCCACTTACGTGCAACTTTTTTTTTCCTGGCTTGTGCATTTCTGTACTCCCATATGACAAAGATTACTAATAGCAGGCAGAAGATAGCAGATAAATAGCCTTACTATTGCTTTTTAGATACACAGTGCAAGTCATGTGAAACTGTATCTAAATCATGACATTGCATCTAAGACTTGAGAGAGCATTTAATCTTCCGAAAAGGCAGTTTGGTTACTGACCCAGGGTTGCATACACTCCTTTTTATGAGCCCTGAAAAGAGATACTTAGTTTGTTTTGCCACTTCTCACCAATTTCAGCTACCAAAGCTCAGTGCAGATTTAAGACCATCTCAAGGAAACAGCTGTTGCTGTAGATGGTGCACTGCTGTCGGCAGGGGTGAAGAATCACTGCTGGGTGCTCACAAAAAACGTGTCGCTTTCAGTACTCTCAAAATCAATTTTCAGTTTTTTCCAGGGTACATTTATTCTCTAGAGAAACGATCTTAATGTTCCTGTGAAAAAGCTGAGCTGGATGTCTTTGGGGTGAAGAGGAATTTCTGTGAAAACCTTTCATAGGGAAGTCTTAGGTATAAGTGTTTCTGATCCAAGGAAAGAATCTCTGAACTGCTGAATGAACTTCGCCAACCACTGCTACTGTCTGTGATTAAACTGGTTCATTAGATTGTTTTTCTAGAGTGATAGAATGAATCTAAACCCACAGATTCCTCCTTGTGCTGCCTTGGAGCTAACAAAACACCCCCATTAGCGAAAGTAAAAGATTGCTTATAATGAGACTTTGTGACAGCTTTTTGAGGAGGACCAGAGATGAGAAATGACAGCACAGCTTGCCCCAGTGGTGCTCTACACTAATGGTGCCAATGTTAGTGCAGAGGTGTTGCAACTCAACCATGCAGATCTGGGCTTGTTCACCCTTCCAAAGCAAATAAGAAACCACTCAGGTCTGTGTCCCCCAGTTTGCAGGTTTTTTTGTAGCTGTCTGGTTTCAGCACTGTTGTTTCTGTGCTTTGGCTTCTTAAAATGTGCTCTGTGAGAGCTGTACCCCGTGGACCTGCCCTGAGACAGACACCTGTGAAAGCCTGTGTGCAACCACACACTCCCTGCTGGGCTGCTGGCCCACCTCCAGTTTGCAAGTCATAACCACTGGTTTCATCTCTGCTGGGACTCCCCACACCTGCACGAGGAGCTCGCTGTGGATGGTAACAGAGCCACCAGAGCATTTATGCTCTCTATCTCACAGGTTTCCGTCATTTCCAGTTCCACAGTGTATTAATGCCTGTGGGATAGCTCAGGTGGCGTGGGTGGGACAGGCAGTCTCCATGTTACTCTCTGCCAACGCGTCAAAAGCATCTTTGTGAGTTAGAAACCAGATGGCTGTAGTGTAAATAATTGAATGTATTTGCTGTTTGTATCAAGATAGGCAAGATCTTTTAAAGAAAGAAGATCCTTCAGAGATGAAGGAAAGGAGGAGAAAGCAAAATGAGTGTTTAGTAGCTACACAGTCTTCAGGTTTGTTTTCCAGTTCCTGTTGATCTTTATAAACACAATAAAACTCTTCAGCCCTGCTTATGTTACTGCAGCCTTTTCCTTCCTTGTTTGATAGAACTGATTTCTTCCAGATTTAATACTTATTTTGCAGATTTTTACTATCAGCTGTAGTCATATTTCCTTATAATTTATTACAATGTTTTGTTTAATTAGAACAGTTGATACTTCGTTGGGCAAGAGAAGATAGCCCCGTGCTGGGGGTTGTATCTCAAGGTGCCTCAACACAAACTATTTGTTCCTCCCCCGCACACCTCTGTTTCTTCTAGTATGTCTTGTTAGTCTCTGCTTTCATTTTTCAGTTGTAAAGCAGTTGTGCTGTTGTGCACACTACCACAACTGTTTGGAACACAGATGTGTTAAAGATGAGGTAGAATCTAGTGTGGACTACTAGTAATGGCTATATTAAAAGTGCCTTTAAGTTATTCTTTATTTATCTATATCTGTACAGCATCTTTGAGCTTTCACGAGCTCCACTAACATTTTGCAGACCCTGCTGTCTGTTTTTCGGGTCTCTTCTAAGACCAAGAACAGCAATTTTTGTAGACTGCTGGATGGTACAGCATTGCTGAGGTGGTTTTTCATGGAAAGCAAAATCTCTCTTTGGGTGGTTTGGGTTTTTTTGCTTGTGTTTTGTGTTTGGGGTTTTTTTGTGGCTTTTGGTTGGTGCTGTCCCCTATTCTTTGTTCATTCTCTCTGGGGATCTTGGTGGATCATGGGGATTAGCCAGAACCTTCTATGGGCTCATCTGAAAGCAGCTGGCACAGAACTACATTGAGTTTATTTGAGCTCTGTCTGATCTTCTGTTTAAAAAAAAGTTAAAGTAAATTAGTACATCATAGCTTGCTGTGATATAAAACTGTATAAGGTAAAGGATGTTAGAATATTTTAAGTGCTTAAAACCAGGTAGTTTCAATTTTGACATCTTTTTATCTAAAGACCAAGCTTACTACAATAATCTAAGTATATATGTATTCTGGTTTTTTTTATTTTCCTTTTTTTTTTTTTTTTAATTCTGTGATTTGCTTTAATTCTTCTGTGGTTCCTTTGCAGGGTAAGATTTGGTTAATAGATTTTAACCCATTTGGTGAAGTAACAGACTCCCTGCTCTTTACATGGGAAGAACTCACCTCTGGGAAAAACTTGAAAGGAGACCAGAGTGAAGGGGAAGCAACAGAACAGGTGAGGGAGGCCGGATAACATCCAATAGGATTTATGGCCTTATTTTTTTCTTTCTTTTGCTGTTATAATCAAATTGTGATGCAAATCCCATTGAAGTAAATGGAGCTCCTTAACTTCTGAAATGTAGACTCTTTGTAAGTAGAATCTACCTTAGTAGTTAATCTCAACAAGTATCACTGCCAGTTTTAGGGGCCTGCAAGGGAATTTTTAGTTCAATCAGTACAAGCCCATATTGCAGCTTTGACCCTATTGCAAAGAAGAGGCCCTGAAACTTGCTTCTACACAGTTTTGATGCACTCCTTTCAGTTTGTCTTTAAATCTGTTACTTTTCTATATAATCACTTAAATTTCTGCTTTGTTCCTGATACCTGTCATGCAGTTTCCCACATCTCCAGTTTTATGCTTGGGGGGACACAAGCAGAAGCTTAACTTCTGTCTCTTCCTCATCTGGAATACCCTCAGGGAAGCCTTGTCCTCTGGTTGAACTCACTGGACTTGCAGAGCAGGGCTTTTCCATCCCTCTTCCAAGCAGCATTTCCTCTGTAAAAACAAGTAACTTCCTGTGGATACAGAGAGGGAGGGACAGTCTTCATTTTTTGTATTCCAGCTTTTTTTTTCTCACTGCATCTTGAGACAGAGTCCTCATATCTTAATGAGTCCTTGGACAGCTTGATAAGTGATAAAGTGGTGTGTTAGTGGATTTTGGGAATCACTTGGTTGTTTTCTGAAGAGAGATGGCTGGTCAGTGTGGGCTTTTCTTTATTTCCTAGCTGTTGAGCTGCATTAGAGGTCACTGAAATGACAAGCTTCATTGAGCCGATTTTAACATCTGAGAGTTTCTTTAGTCCTGTGGCCTTTTCCATAACACATTGACAGGGAAACACCACTCCGGGCTGTTGTTTAGGCCATTGTCTCTGTCTCACCCTGGGGCTGTTGCTGTATGAAAACCCATTCCATGAAACCTCCTGCTAAAAGCTATGTCTCCTTTGTTAAAACACACTCCCAATTCTTGAGCTGTCTGTGGGACACGTGAATTTTCATTTTGGGATTTCTTTTTCTCAGTGCCAGATGCTTTACACAGTTTTCTGTAGTGCAAGCCTGGATGAAAAGTAGAGTAACTTGTCTTCATGTTTCATCTTACATCCAGTCACAGAATCTGGTGTGAATTTACTGATCTCTCTTCAAAATGAAGCTGTTTAGTGCTGTACAGCTGGCAATTGTGTGGCATGTCAATGTGTTGAACTGAAAATGATATTATTCCACAAAAACTGTTGCTACAATTGAGCATTTAGAGATACTTTTGGGCCTTTAATAGAGGTGTCTTTTCCTTCAGTAAGTAAATTGGCTGGAAATCTTAGATTATAATTTCATTAAGGTTATAGTTGCAAATGTGTTTAAACAGGGAAACCGTGAAGACACATTTAGGGATTCCATCAAAAAGATTTTCCTCTATCTAGATACATATATAGATACTATTGCCCAAAGTTCCTTATAGCTCCATTATTCCAGCACCATCATAAGCATGAGTTTATTAAATACATTAATAACTGATACATTGTCGAAACTTTAAAGTGAGCTAATGAAAGCCATTAGTTGACTGTTCAACATGTTTGACATTTTAAATTGCTCCTAAGTGGGCAGAGGTTTTATAAGAAAGCTACAATTTTTAGAAAGCGCAAGTTTAGTTGAATGAGTGCCAAATAAACTCATTGGCAACGTGACTCAGTCTCACGGAGGAGTTCCAGAAACATTTCTAGCTTTATTCATGTCCACTGTTCTTGTCTTATCTCTGGTGTCTTTTCCAAAGGATTATCCAGTGTTCCGTTGTACGAACAGCAAAGTCACCGTCCAGCCCAGTCCCTACCTGAGCTACCGACTGCCCAAGGACTTTGTGGACCTTTCCACAGGAGAGGACGTTCACAAACTGATTGACTTTCTTAAACTGGTAAGAAACAGCAGAAAAAATCTGACCTTCCACCTTTGTCAGATAGAAACACTAAAGTCCCTGGAACTGTGCTTTTGTAACTAACAAAGAGTACATAATTACAGAAAAAGCAATGTACGAAGCCATCACACAATGCATTGTTGGGTTAAATGTTTCTGAAGTGATGAAGAGCAAGCTTTCATACTGTTCTCACTTCAGTTAATTAATTTTATTTTTATGGGAAGCAATGAATGTAGTTTGACAAATCTTACTGAAGGACTGAGCTGTTTCCTTTCTTATTGAAATGTAAATATGAATGTAGTATGAATGGAAGTGTGCTTTTTGAACACCTGGAGCGAATGCTTTTAACTTTCAATGTTTTTAACTTTTTTCTTTAAGAGTTAGAAGACAAATATATTAGGGAAAACCATGAAAGAGTTGTTCTTTTTTCAATCCACTTTCTTTGTTCTTTTGATGCACAGTGACATGAAAACATGACATCTTTGTAAGGTAGGGAAGGGAGGGCAGGTTACCTGCATCTGGATCACTGACTCTTGCCACCATCTTTACGTTTTCTGGTTCTTGTATATTCCATGAGTTAATGGGCAAGGCAAATCTTGGTCTTTACTGGAAATAAAATCTTATAGTTTGGGATGAGAGAGAGGGTTGATATTGCTCTCTTGCATTTGCTGGAAACATTATCTCTTACTGTTCCAAAAAATGGCTTAGAAATGCAGTCACTGTCTAATCCATTGTAACTGGAAACATTTGTCATGATTTATTAGTGCTCTTACTTCAAATGACTGTGTCCTAACATTATGAACTGTTCTGTTCTGTTGACAGAAAAGAAATCAGCAAGATGATGACTGAGGTACCCAGAAGCATTACACTGAATTACAAGCAAGAAATGTGGCAAAAGCTGTATTTAGCATAACTATTAAACTGTTGATTTAAAGAAAACCTGCTTTTTATAGTCAGTGAAAGAACTGAAGAGCTGTTCATCCTCTGTGTCTGTTGGTTTATACAAAAGTGTAGAAAAGCTTTTGCAGGGAAACACAGAAGGTCAGGGTGAGTTCTCACTGGATTCCAGGTGCAAAGAAGCAACAACCCGAGTGCAGCTGAACCACTGCTTTCCCATCTCATAATGTGAAGATTGACGCCACTGAGCTACGCCTTTGGACTCCCCAAAGTCCAAAGTGTAAATATGGCAACATGTAATGCTTGTCCAGTAAAAACATGGAGTATTCTCTGAATTTAGGCACAGTCTTGCTTAAAATGTAGTCACAAAGAAAAATGAATGTACATTTTTATCTGTAGTAACCTTTTAAAATTGTAAATTGGTTTTGTTTTGGGAGCACTTCTCATCCTTTATGAAAAAAAAAATTTAAAAATGGAGAAGGGATTTTTTCTTTGTTACAAGGGCTAATATTTCAGATAACAGCTATAGCTGTAGTAGACTACTTAAGGTTTGAAAATTTTACATATTGGGAATTTGAAATTCTGAATGCATTTCAAGTAAAGTAATATTTTCACAGTTGCTAAAGCGACAAAATTCGTTTAACTTCACCAAATTTCATTTCATTTTCATAGTAAAGCTTTCTTGAAACCTGATTTTTTTAACATGATTACATACTAGACATCATCTGTGACTTTAATATATGTAGTTAACAACAACCTATAATTTTATATGCAGACTCAGTCTTGTTTCTTTTGTGTCACATCTCTGAGTTTCTTAAGAAAGCAATTACTCTTTCAGCTCTTAAAATTCTGTATTCATTTGGTACTTCATGTTTTTTGTATAAAGGGAAGCTTGGCTAAATTTGGGGAAACAGAAGCTCTTGTTACCAATTGCTGTTGTTTGGGAGGTGGGGGAGGACAGTTTTAGGTGAATCACCAGCTGACTTTTGGATATAGGTGTTTGCATGGCATCAGTAATTTATTAACAGTGTGCAGAGTTCCCATTGAAACAAAAGGACATTTGGAGGTTCATAACCCCTGGAAACTGGTTCCTGTTTCAAACCAGTTATGTGATACTCTGTGTGTGTGTATATAAAGCTGTTTGTGTTTCTTTGCCTTGCTTTTGCTGTCAGATTGGAATGGTGCTTGGTTACAATCTGTTCTTGGATGTTAAATCTGAGCTAAGATGTTAAATTATTACTTACTGTCTTTATTTAGCTTCACTTTTGAATGAAAACTTACTTGAGTTAAAGATTATGCAGATTAAGAATCGCGTTCTACGACACACATTGATGAAACATCACAGATTAAAGCTCCTGGAGTCAGAACAGGTCTGCCCTGCCTTTGAAGCATTGGAACCTGCTTCTCAATAGCTTTTTGTATTCAAATTAGATGATCATTAACTCAGGGCTGGGCTATACCTAATCTTGCCATACTGCAGGACTTTGGATGAGTGTTTCTCAAATTTCAGTTTAATGTCTTAAAATCGGGTAGGAACTTCAAGGTATAAAAAATTAACAACACTTTCCTCTTTCATTTACAGTTTCTAGCCATAACTTAAACTGTTGTGATGATCTAACCACCTTTCCTTTACACAGATGATGCCCTGGAATTTCCAACAGATTCATAAATGCTTCTGAACTACAGAGTATTGTCTTTAAAAACACAGTTCTCGTTTAAAGCTGGAAGACAGTTTCCCATCTCTTCCATGTGGGCTCCACAAATTAATTTACCATTTTCTCAGCTGTCTTTGCTGAATGTTCACCAGAACATATTTGGTGATGGGACCAGTTTGATGGGATCCTGTGTACTCTGAAGTGTCCCTTTAGGTGGGTAGGCTGGAGTTTTTCTCTTCTGTGAAATGCTGACAGATGCCCAGTCTGAATTCATGGGCTGCTCAGCCAAGCTATCCAACACTGATAATGAACTGTAGTTTAGAGTTGCAGGAACTTGTCCTGCTTCCTGTGGGCTTAGTCATAGTGAAGAACCATAAAAGATAGCAGCGCAAAAATACTGGTCCCATGTTCAGGCCCTGGTACAGAAACAGTGCCCAATATAACAATAAGATCTACATGATCAGGTCCCCCAAAGTACCATATCCTTACAGTTTAAATACATACTTTAGGTGTACTTTGCTTTTTTCCCCTAACTTCAGGTAACCAGACAGTGAATTTTGTTTGTCTATAAATTAAAGATTCCTCTTCTAAAAGAATTTTCACTCCATGTGTCCTTTTGATCTCCTAGGATAATTCACAAACATACTCCTTTTGGGGAGCTGAGGGAGCTAATGTTGGTAGATTAAAAATGCTTCAGATCAATTTTACACTGAGTAGTATATGACACTTCTATTTCATCATAACAGCAGTTTCTGCCTCTAGCCATCATATACAGAAATTTGAAAATACAAAATTCCAACTGTTAGGTCCTTCTTCATGGAATTCAATTATATCATCACCAGTTGATGAGTAAGGGCCAACTATATACTATATATTCTTAATTATATGCTTAAAACACAGTGTAAAGATGCTTGCAGTCTCATCTAGATGACAAACAGAAGTTTTAGAGGGAGGTAACATGCAGTCATTTTATACAGATCCTGTGCCTGCCAAACCCTGCAGAAGTCTGGCTGTCTCTGATGGCTCCAGCAGTGAGATTCAGTTCTTGGGCTGCAGCTCTGCCAAGGAAAAGTCCTCATTGTTTCACAGCCAATACTTGTGATGTTTAATCTCCCAGATGGATAGTGGGGATCAGGATTCCTGTAACCCCGTAAGTAGCAGTTCTTAACATGTCCTGGCTTAGTTCAGGGTTTGGAGTAACAAAGTTTGGAGTCCTGGGCTTCAGACTGTCCATTCTGTTTGTTCTCTTTTGACTTTTCTTTCTCTGGTGTTGTCCATGTCTTTCCTCATCCCCCAGCCTCTTATTTGGGTAAATGTTAAGATCAGACTTGGCAGTAGCAGCAGCGTGGATAATACTGATCTGAATTTTAAAACCTCTTCCTATCCACTTTTCCCTCCCTCTTACAAAGACATGTTTTTGAGTGGTGCTCTATGATACCTAAAAAAAACCTTAAACTCCAAAAGTAGGGGAGTATTATCCAGGTCCGAGTCTCAGTAAAATCAGTAGCACTTGTTGGATTCTGATCACAGCTTGTAAAAATCCACATAACTGCATCTGACACCCTCAGCTAGAAATCTCTTGTATCTCGTTGTTACGTACTCACCTATTGCTCATGTCCAGGATGCAGAAAAAGGTACCCTGTGAGATGCGGTTCAGGTGCTCATTCGGGCAACAGAGACCATTACACACTCCTGGTTTCAGGCTTTCAGCTGAGCACGGCCAGGTGAAAGGACCCCAAAACAGATCAGTGGCAGTGTGGAGAAGGGTAATAGCATGGCACAAACTGTGTAAAAATCCTTCTGTACCTTTGTGCATGGCTGAGTTCAGCTTTCACAGATTGTCCCAATTTTGAAGGTCAAATAGCCAGAGAGGAGCACGGGGTGTTTGTAAGTGAGCATAAATAGGCAAATCAGCTTGGCAACTGGTAATTGATTTCAACCTTAGAGGCCAGAATTATGACTTCTGGTTGTGTTCAGACACATGTTACATTTTGGACATTAGTTCAAGAAGTAATATTGAACTAAAATACGTAATTTTGGCCAAGAGAAGATGGACCTAAAGTGTAACACACAGACAGACCATAATGCTTTTCATTCATGAAGGACACTTGGTAACACTGATGTTTAGAGGCCTAATAAATCTACTTTAGCAAAAGCTTGTCTGGATGTTGAATTAATAGTGTCTTCTATCTGAATTTGATGACCTGCGTAAAGAAAAAAGTCTCCAACTTGTGATCATCCTGAAATTGTAGAGAGCTAAAATAAGACTTGTTGCCATAACTGGTGTATTTTGTGGAGACTTGAAGCTTTCTCAAAGATACAGAGCCCTCAAGCAGTTACATGTGATTACAGGATTTTGTCGTAGTAATGACATTGGCACTGCAGTAAGCGTGGTTTGGGGTTTTTTGGTTCATTCTTTTGGGGAGGGCAGACTGGGGGAGGGAGGTATCCTGCTATATTTCTTCATGTGAACTATTGCAGCAAGGTACTACCTGGGTATCAATAGTGCTTTGATTGCTCTAAGGTCCTCCGTAACAGCTGGCCAGGCTTCTTCCAAGGACATGTTTTGGCAGCTTGTAGGGAAAGGTTGGTTGGCTGGTTGGTCATAAACACTGGCTGCTCAGAACCTTTCTTCAGGGAAGGATGCCAGTTACAGCTGAACTTCCAGGAGAGACTTGTGGCTCCTAAATAGCATTACTGTCCAAAAGAAA
This sequence comes from Lycocorax pyrrhopterus obiensis, assembly GCA_014706295.1. Taxonomy (NCBI): domain Eukaryota; kingdom Metazoa; phylum Chordata; class Aves; order Passeriformes; family Paradisaeidae; genus Lycocorax; species Lycocorax pyrrhopterus. The sequence continues at coordinate 6,312,159 of JACSVZ010000015.1, forward strand.
GAGAACAATTAATACTTGTTGTTTCTGGTCTTTAGGGCTCAAATCCAGCTGGTGGAGGGGCTTGAAATTTTGGGTTCTGTCTTGGCTTCTGCTATGAAACTGTGTCCTGACAGACTGTAGCACTTCATTGACGCAAATGAATTATTCATCAGAGCTGGGACTGTTAAGATCCAGGAGAGAGAATGAACAACATGTGAAGCTAAAACGTCTGTACACCAGAATGTGGAATACACAGGAGGAGCTCAGTGTCAGGATGTGTCAGGAATGATTGATGTGCATTGCAGTGACTTTGGGAGATAAACAGCAGCACTGGATCACAGACCTGTCGCTCAGGAAAGGCTGGAGGCACTATGCTGAACACCAACAGTGTATTTCCAAAGCTTGGGAATCACAGAATGGTTTGGGTTGGAAAGGACTGTTAAATGTCCTCTAGTCCTCAAACACTTTCAGGAATGGGGCAACCACAACTTCTCTGGGCACCCTGTTCCTGTGTCTCACCAACTTCATACAGAAAAATTTCTTCCTTAATGTCAGTCTAAACTGACCCTCTTTCAGCTTAACACTGCTGCCCTTTGTCCTGTCACTACAGCCCCTGGTTGAAGTCTCTCTTTATGTTTCCTATAAGCCCCTTTTAAGTACTGAAAGGTTGCAATATGGTCTACCCAGAACTTTCCCCAGCTTTCCCCATCTCCCTCAGCCTTTCCTCAAAGGAGAGGTGTTCCAGTCCTGGGATCCTTTTTGTGGCCTTCCTCTGAATTTGCTCCAACAGGTCCATGTCTTTCCTGTACTGGGGGCACCAGAGCTGGATGCAGCATGGCAGGTGGGGTCTCACCAGAGCAGAGCAGAGGGGCAGAACCCCCTGCTGCTCATAAAGAGGTGCTGGGGATACAGCCCAGGACATGTTTGGCTTTCCAGGCTGTGAGTGCCCATGTCCAGCTTGTGCCCAACTTTTCATCCACCAGTATTTCCAAATAATACTTGAGAATCTGTTGGGAAAGTGCTGAACATGGGAAGACTTGAAAAGACAGAGAGTTAATAGAATTTTTTTCCAGAGGACAGTTTGTATTTCAGAAGGTACAGGGTGTTATTTTAGAGCTGACTGTTCTGGGTTGCAGTCAGGCTTATTTGAAGTGGTTACAACTTTAAAAGTCAGAAGTAATTCAGGTGAAAGTGGCCGTGGAGTTGGAATTTGGTGCTCTGGAGAAAGCAGGGAGATGAGAGAAGCAGAATAAGGACCTGAAAAGGCAGTTTTGGTAAGTGTGGGTGTCAATGCCTGGGTCCATTTGGGAGAGGTGGGTGGGATAACTGAAGAGAGATGCTTTTTTAATGGCCTGTCAGCAATGTCCTAATGTGAAGGGAAAATGGCACAGCAAGGGCTTGTAAGGATCAATCAAAATGAAAACTGCGGAAATCTGAAGGAAAGGCACATGATTAAGTGTGAAAAAATGAGTGGATGGAGAAAAAATGATGGATGATTCAGAGAAAACTGATGCTGTGAATGTTTTCTTTGCCTCACTATATTCTTTCTCCTTTTTTCACGGAAAAGAAGAAATGAAGTAAATCAACACAATTTAGCAGAAAAACTGCACTTGGAATGGCTATTGCTATGAAGCCAGAGAGGGCATTGTGAGACCACTATACATTTTATTTCAGGGTCTGTATTTTTCCATAGCTTCGTTAATGGCTGGAGCAGTGAAATAAATAGCATGTATAAAAATCTGTGGTTGGCAGTGACTTGAGAATACACAGGCACTTTGGAGGTTTGTATCAGAATTCGAAATGGCCATAATACACAGGAAAAATGGCCTGAAATAACGAGAAGAAATTTGATAAAGGCGAGTGCGAAGAGCTGTAGTTAGGAGGAGAAATCAGACATTCGAGTATAAATGGGTGAGAGCTGGCAGAGCAGCAGTGCAGTGGGAGTGGATAAGTTACAGTAGAGACCATTAAATGCAAGGTGATAATAAGCTGTTGGGGGAGGATAAAGGCAGGTGTCATTCTGGGCTAGGAGGAGAGAGGGATGGAAAAAATGAGAGATTATTTTGTTTGATGAGAGGATGGTGTAGTGAGATGTGTTGCTTTAGGCACAATGTTGCAAGAAATACATCGGTCATTGGAGAGCGGCCAAAGATTGACTAAAGAATCACAGAATAATTCAAGTTAGAAGGGATTCATAAAGATCATTGAGTCCAGCTCCCTGCTCCTCAGGACTACCTAAAACTAAACTATGTGACTGAGAGCATCGTGCAGACCCTCCTTGAACGCTGTCAGGCTTGGTGCTGTGAGCACTTCCCCAGTGATCCTCTTCCAGTGCCTGACCACCTGCTCAGTGAAGAACCTTTTCCCAGAGTTCAGACTGGAAGCATCCCCAATGCAGCTTCTTTCCATTGCCTCATGTCCTGTTGCTGGTCACCAGAGAAGGGAGACCAGCACCTCCACCGTCCCCGCTGAGGGAGGTGCAGACTGTGATGAGGTCTCTCCTCAGCCTCCGCTTCTCCAAGCTGAACAAACCAAGTGACCTCAGCTGTTCCTCATAAGTCTTGCCCTTGAGGCTTCTCACCATCTTGATCACTCTCCTCTGGACACACTTGAATTGTCTGATGTCCTTCTTACATTGTGGTGCCCAAAACTGCCTTGGACTTGAAGTGAGGCCCCCCAGAGCAGAGCAGAGTGGGACAATTCCCTCCCTTACCTGTCTGGTGATGCTGGGCCTGATGCATCCCAGGACATGGTTGGCCCTCCTGGCTGCCAGAACACATTGTTGACTGCTATTCCACTTTCCATAGTTATGTAGATTCATAAGATCCCCCTGAGCCTTCTCTTCTGTACATGGATCACTCCCAGCTCTCTGCCTTTCCTCAAAGGAGAGATGCTCCAGTGCCAGACAGATTTCTCCAAGGAGCACCCCTGAGCTGGAGAACAACTGTGAACTCAAATTGCTTAGAAAAAAACTACTGTAATCATGAAATATGTTTTTTTAACTGCACTGGGTGTCAGGCTCTAATCCCAGAAGGAACAACTAGGCCTGTGATACCATCTTTGAAGGCCTGTGCAGGGTAGAAGGCAGCAAAGGGTCCGACCTGCCTTCTCTGGCTGCATTTTCCAAGTTATTGCCTGCTGCTTCTGTGGCAGTAAGATGCCCCTTGTGTCCTGGTTTTGGGGTCAGGAATGCACTAAGAGCTGCTTCCAGTCCCTGCTGTTCCACAAATTCATGTTTCTTCCCATCCAGGACCGCTTAGGCACTTGCATGGGCATTTTGGCTAATTATTGCCTGCTGCTCTTTCAGCACACGCCTGCCACTTGTACCCTGGGTCCAGGGTCAGGAAGGACTTTTTTCTCTGTGAGTTTTTTGCTCATGGGATAGTTCATTGTTATCACAAGAAAATGTGATTTCTTAGAAAAGGCAAAATCTGACTTCTTCAATATGGGAGAAGGGGCTGAGCTCTGTGTTGTTTCTAAAAGACATCAGCCAATACATAGCAAAGATGAGCAGGGAGAGCCCTCAGAGGAGAAAATAATCCCAGCCCTAAGGCAAGCTACAAAGAGAGTCTGAGGAATCTGCAGGAATAATATTGATTATGCTCAGTCTTACTTGAGACCCTTCCTCATCTTATTCCCTCACTTTCCATACAGTGTGAAAATTTCTGCCTTATCCAGTGAGACAACCCTCCCCAAACTTCAGACCTCACCTGGGGATGCCATGTGCACTTTCAAAGTGGTGTCCATGCTTGATTTCACTGATTCCAGGTGGAAGCCCTCAGTGCTTTCTTGTCTCTTCTGGGGATGTGGTGGTTCAGCCCTTCTCAGTGCACAGGGCTGAAGAGAAGAGGAAATTCAGCTCCAGCACTTGGTTTGGATTTGGGTTTTCTCCCTTTTCCAGGAGGCAATGATCCACAGCAAGAAGTCAGCCAGAGTCCAGGAATAGCAGTGTGTCTCTCATAGAAACCATTTGATTGGCATCACTGAGCTGCAAAAAGACCCAGTGGGCTTGGTGGCAGATTCTGATCGCCTGGAGACAGGTTTTTCAACCTCATCTCACAGCAAGGGGAAGAAAGCTCATCTGGTATCCTTTGTACTTGCATACACGTGGGAAAGGGATAGCAGATCTTTTGAAAAGGAGATGCAGAATGGGGTCGTGCATGTAAAAGGGAGGGAAGTGTCTGCAGAAAGGCCTCTGTCGCAGAGTGTTTGCCCTTTGGGATTTGGTGTTCTTTGAAATGTGAATACCCCCAGAAAGGAACAAAAAAAAAAAAAAAAAGTATGATGGAATCATACATCATGGATCTCCATTTTTAACCTAATTTGATCAAGAGCTTTCTTGAACATATTAAATATCATGAAAACAGGCAGCTAGGTAGAAAGATGGGCCTTCTGAAAGCCCCTTCCTGAAGGAAAGGCTGCAGTGGTGGTTTCTGTCGCAGTGGGTAATGAATCCATGAGAAATATGTATTGGAAATGCCCTGAGGGCAGGAACACCTTCAGCACAAATTTCTTTTATGGGTCACTATAGAAATAAACCCCCAAACCCAAGTCTGCACAAGCCCTACCTACAATCTGCTACCTTGCAGGTAAACTGCAAATGAATTTGAGTCAGAAACACTAAACTGTCAAAGAACTTCGACACTGGACACTTTTAACTTGCTTTAGATGACCCTTTTCCATGGAGAAGACTTGGAAATAAGTGCTAATGAGTGCTAATTGCTGCTTTTTCACCAGTCAGGTCCGTATAGCCCTAAGCAGTGATTGATGGTGGCTCCTTCCAGTGCCTGTGATTTATTTGCCGGCTAAGCCATTAGGGAGGCATCATGGATTTCTAAATAAAACATGCGACATCTTAAATACCTTGGCAATCAGTAATAGAACCAGTTTTTTATGTCTCGCTCCTCAGATCATGCTCAGCATTTCTCCTGGTATTTTAGGAAAAAGGGTTTTTCATAAACCTTTCATAGGATTTTTTCATAAATCCATGAACATCTGAGACCCTCAATGCACACAGCCTCTGCCATGTGCATTCAAGGAGGAAATTGGAGCACTGCCCAAGGATGGAGCTTGCTCCACCCTGGGGTCTCAAGGTGGAGAACAGAAACTGGTATGTAATATTTGGGCATCTGGTTCCCATTTGTCTAATTTAGCCTGAGATTCTTCCAGGTATGGAAACAGTTACTGCACTTGATGTTAATTTCCTAAGCAAAAGATTATCTGCTTCTCTTTAATATGGACATATAATCTCCAATTATGTTGTTTTAATACATATAGCAAAGATAATTCTCCTTAATTATTACCTTGAGCACATGGCTGCAGATGCTGTTCACAGATTTTTAAATTTTTTCAGTAGCAAATCTGCATTAGTCCTAAATATTGAAATGTTTTTCATTACCGAGGGTGCTAATAAGTTATTCAGCCTACAGCTTTCATGTGTCAGATCAGGGCTGTATTGACTTCATGGCTGCAAAGCCCTCTTTAAATTTAATATAGGGGAAAAAGAGGACTCAACCCTGAAATAAATTAACCAGAGTTGTTCCAGACACCTGCAACTGCCACGTGTAACCAACCATCAGTCTGGCATCTGACATTTATAGCTGGAGAAGCAGGTTTCTATTTGGAATGGCATTAACCAGCTACTGGGAACCTCTGGAGCCTGGGAACAGCATCGTGTCCTGCTGCTGCTGCTGAGGCATTTTCCTCTGAGGCTTCTTCAGCAAGGACTTCTGACTGCAGAAGGTCCTCCCTGGGCAGGAGGTTCTCCCTCGTGCTCTGTGCTCACTGCAGGGGTCTCCCTCAGCAACAGGAGCCTCCTCAAGTGGTTTTCTCCCACTCATCTCGAGGCTGAAAGGAGAGTGAGGAAAGGGAGGAGGCACAGTGGCAGGATGAGTGTGTTACACAGAGATTTAGGCCGGAACAGGCTGCTGTAAAACGTGGGACAAGAGTGGCATTCAGCCTTTCTCAATCACAGAGGTTTCTCCAGCAGAAGTGCAGTAGTTCAGATGAGGAATTGGTGCTGCTTGCCTTGGTCACCCCTTACAGGCACCTAAGTGTGCATCCATGACCTCCAGGAACTCTGTGGTGATGGGCTGAAAACCACAGCCAAAACCAGGGAAAAGGAGGCCTTTCCTAGTGGGATATTGCTTGTAGCTTACTTTTATCTCCTGTGGTATCCCTTTATGGGAGTCCAGACTTGCAGCACACGCCTTGCACTCAGAGCACCCCAAACCCTGCAGGGAGAGGACCTTCATGGGCAGGAACTGCAGGACTGAGTATCCCTGTAGAAAAGGGACCAGAAGGAGCCAAAACAGAGGCTAACACAAATAAGCCCAGTAAATTGTTCTGCAAACACTAGGAAAACAAATTCTGGTTTCCAAACTTCACCTCCTCTGTACCTACAGAGAATCCCTTGCATTAAGCCCATCCTCAGACTTCTCTCTGTGTTCCTCAGCCATGGGCAAGGCGCAACCTCCTGGGGATAATTCTGAGGTGTGCCTGGGCTCTCCAGCTCATGGGCTCTCTGGTCAGCCAGAAGGACAAGCAGAACTGATACCTGCTGCCCTTACATTGCTGCTTATTAGGGGAGGCACGGATTTCATACTCTCCTTTTCCTCTACCCAACCATTGCTTTTCACAAAACATGCAGCTGTTTCATGTATTTGATTTTTACTTGTCAAAACTGATAGAAATGGCCCAGTGGACCACTTGTGGGCACAAATGGAAACAGAGCAGTCGCAAAAGCCCTTAAGGCTAAAATGTGGGGTGTGTTTAGCACCTCTCTGGACATATCTTTCTCCCATCCCTATCTCCCACTGGAGTTGCATCCATCATTCTGCCCCCAATCCTGTGTGCACAGAGCCTGTGCTCAACCCGTTACATTTCACAACGTTTTCCATGAGCCTCCAACAGCTTGTTAAATAGGATAATCCTGGCAGCATACTTCCTACAAATGCTTCCATTCATAGATCCGGCACTTGCTTCTCCTAATTAAAGGCAATTCTCCCAGACTGGATATGTCTTGCCATCAATAAAGCGAAAGACATCTTTAAACTAAGTAAGAAACCCAAAATACTATTAAGATGAGATAATAACATACTTGCTATCTTTGTAAAGTTTGGGTTTCCACTCTAATTAAAATACAATTTATGACATTTAGATCCTAGCCTATACATTTTTCTTCCTATTTGATGATTTTTCTTACAATAGCATTCAGGTCTATTTTTTTTTTTTTGGTACCATAAGATTATCTTTTGGCAAAAAAAACTCTAATGAATTTGGGGAAAATTAGGACAATTATTTAGGATTTCAGTAACTAAAGGCTGAATTTTGTCGAATGTCACATTTGAGTAAATTCTATTAGTTTGAAATTCAGATGATGTTTGTTAGGATTGAGAGGGATTGTAGAGAAGAAATAAAAAATAAGGGGCAGAGAGTTACTAGAATGGAATACAGGGGTAAAAATGAAGAACGGAACTGGAGAGAGATGGTTGATCCAAGCAATATTTGTGTGTAGTTTGACCTTGCTGAGGATTTTTATTGAACTGCATCCTGCCACAGACAATGACACTATCCATTTTGCAGTGATGAATTTCTAATTACTGAGCTGAGCTTTTCCAACAGCGAGATTTCTTGCAAGTTGGATACAAACCTAATTATTCCAGGTTTGGTACTCTGACATTAAAAATTAAAAAGGAAGCATAAAATATGCCTTATTGCCTATATTCTTGCAGTTATGTATGTCTAGGGTAGTGTAAGGTGGCTCTTTGTTCCAGCTTGCGTGTTTTAGCTGTGCCTGGGGCGTGTGGGAGGAGATGGATTATGAATGCGTGTGTGGCTTCGTGCACAGTTATGCAAGAGCTTGTTTCTGAAATAGAGGAATCCCGGGAAACACAGAGAGAACATGGCCCACCCACCTTGGAGAACCAAAACCCCCTGCAGAAACCTCACACCTTCTCCAAGATTCATTCGCAAGGGGGAACGGGGAGAAGGGAGCAGATTCACACGGTACCGTGCTACGTGATGTAAATGAATGTTGCAATAATCCGATTTTATTTCCACAGCTGGAGGGGCTGTCCATGAGATGGCATCATCCAATCTAAAGACTCTGGGAAATGACCTGTCTTTGAGGTCAAGGGCGAATATGCTACAAAGGTGATTCCTGGTGCAGTGGTATATAAGCCAAAAAAAAGGCAAGGAAAGCAAGAAAGCAAAGCGTATTTTCAGTTTAAAGTGATTGATTTGGTCCTCTGTGCTTGATCAGGCAAATCAGATGTGTGTGAAGCCAACTTCTACTCTGGAGAGTGATGAGAGAGGAAACAGAGGGAGCCAGAAATCCCGATGCCCAGGTTACTGTAATGCAGGCCAGCTAAGAAATGGCTACATCCCAGAAGTTGGTACTGTGCTGGAAGAGGCTGCCAAAGCAAATTTGCTACGGGAATGTGTTTTGGACCTCTTTTTGCAGCCCTCAACAGCAGTGTCAGAGCTTCTGGCTTAGACTGGCCAGGGGCTGGCCACAGGTACAGGGTTTTTGGGAGGACATCAGCATCTGGGTCTGAGCTTGCTCCGTAGAGTGATGCTTGCTCCAGCATCTTGGACATCTCACATAGGTTTGTCACTCCCACAGGGTCAGGTGTGGGCTGAGCCCTTCAGTTTGGGGTGTTGCAGTGTGGCTGCTCACCTCAGAGCAAGGCCAACCATACCACTCTGGAGTAAAGCCTCTCCCTTGGCACTGCTACTTCTCTGTGCTTGCAAAGGTCTCAGGTGTGTCAGACCACCTTTTCACCTCTACCATTCCTGTCACACCTCCTGGAGCATGTTTGGGAACCAATAACTTAGCAATTTAATACTAGCCAATAACTTAACAATTCCAAAAACCTAACTGGGAGAAGCAGATACTCCCTTCTGGCTGTTTCTAAGTCTGAAAACTCTACAAGTTCTTACACTTTCATCTTTGGCTTTTTCATGCTCTGAGGCCATGCACCTCTGTGCCTTCCTTCCCCCCTTCCCACCTTCCCTCATTTCCTTCCACAGAACCATTTCTGTCCTACAAATGTGAGCTTTATTAAATTGCATTCACAGCTCATTAGGGCCTGCCAATCCATCTAAGGGAGCACAAAAGCCAATATTTCTTGTGAAAAACCATTAAAGCCGGACTGGGGAAGAAGAAGGACACCCACAGACCTGCTCACAAGCTTTGTGCTGGGCTGCAGCACAGAAGCCTGTCTGCACCTAAAAGCCTTGCACCAGCGAATGTGTAGGGCTGGATCCCGTAGGGCTGGCAGCACATCCCCACCTTGGGGAGAAATCTCAGCATAGCCCTCACAGCAGAAAGGCCCCATCAGCAGGCTGTGAAAATGGAGATTTCAGGTTTAGTTCACAAACTTGCTCTCAGGTTTCATAGCAGCATGAAAGCTTTTGGATGGGCATGTTTTTTCCGTCTTTGTGGTATAAATTAATATAAATAGAATGATGTTGCACCATTGCACCAGCTGTACTGCTTTTCTCTCTGAATAAGGACTAAATCATTAAAGCAGCCACAGGTTTTAGATATCCAGAATACAATGATTTTTTAATGCATGCTCTTGGTATGTAATTTCTAATAGAACAGCTATTCTGCATCAGTCCTGTTGGAGTCTGCATCAGGTACAGCCCTTGAGCTATTAAAGCATCACCATTCCTTAGATATGTTCTAAAACATCTGGAAAACTTGATGGGATCTATAAATAAATATTGTTCCTTGTTGAGCAAAACCCCAGCACAGTTTCCTGGGGCTGTAGGCACGATAATTCCAGAGTTCTGGGTATATGGCAGCAGCAGCAGGACTTTTCCTGTAGTGTGAGTTAATGAGTGCATGGGCAACACTTGCAGCCCTTCCTCCACTGGGGAGCAGATCAGGGGGGATGTCATTTTACTGTCCCTGCTGTGAGAGCTGGGCACTCAGGATAGAGGCAAAAAAAAATAGCTTTTGGACTTCTTAGTCAAGAGTGCAGGAAACGAGTCATTAATTCACATTTTCAGTTGTGCGGAGAAAGAGGAAAAAACAATGTTTTCATATGGTTAGAAGAATAAATTGTTGTTTTATGCATTAGGAAAGGGCTGCCAACAGGGCTTTAGACTTTCTCCCCAAACAAGAGTAGGTGGCCTCTCAGATACAGAAGTGGAAACAAATGTGCTTCTTAGCACGTATCTTCTCTCATTCAAAAAACCCCTAAAGAACCATGTTCTCTGCTGATAGAAATCAGCACAGCTCCAAAGTTATACCCTCTGAGATGCTGACCACAGCCTTACAGGAAGAAGTGATTCAAAGAGTAGCACTGTGGCTCTTTTAGCACCAGCTGAAGGCCAGTGGGGAGCGGGGAAGGTGCAGGAAATGGTTTTGGGAAGCAGTTCACATTTATCTCACTGCCACCTGGGGCAGCTCTCCATGCAAACCAGGGCTTTTGCATAAAAAATAAACCTTAGGCCCTCCTGCTGATCTACCCAAGTGCTCAAAGCCAGCCCTGTGCTGCATTCAAACACCCTGCTTAGGATCCATCCTTCCCCAGCCCCATGACAGAGCTCTGCCCCAAGCCCCTGGCTGGCTCTGGCACCATCTTCTCCACAGATGCTGGTGCCTGGCTGCTCGTGTTTGGTGCAAGGGCATGGTCAGGGGGATGCTGGGACCATAGCTGTTGATTCATGCTTTCAATTTATCTACGTGAAGTTTGAAAAGAAAAAAATCCCTTTTTATCTTTTCTATGCAATGCCACCTGCCATGTAGAAAAAGAGCCCTTGGTCCCTGACTTTCCTCCTTTTATTATGTGATGATCAAAAAGGTGATGTTTTTACCCCAAGGCGTTTCCAGGGGACAAGAGGAGCGTGCAGCCAGTTCACATAAAGCAATCCTGGTTGGAGAGGCCTGCTTCATCTCAGCTGCAAAATTAGGATGATGCTTGTTGTAGCTTTTGCAGCAAAGCAGGCCTGGAGGCAGAATTTTGAGGAAACTGCTGAATGAGGGATGTTTTTGGGAGTGTCACTCCCACAGGGAGGGCAGGGTGAGGCAAAGCCAGTCCTTGATTTCTCAGTTCAGCACAGGGCACATCAGAGGCACAAACAGGCTGTGTGAGAGCCTTTTGCTGTGGTTTACATTGGTTTAACATCAGTAAGTAGCAGGGTGGCAGAGCATCCCTTGCAAGGCCACACTGCCAAGCCATTAAGCAGCAAAGATCCTTCCTTGGACATAAATTCATTTTACCAAGGCTGAAAATAGCCCAATCAAAGAAGTTCATTATGGTGAATAAGTGCATTGCTAGAAAAGGGGGGAAATGGGTAGGAAAGTGTTTATCTTAAAGCCCCTAAATACAGGGTCCTTTCTGCTGCTGACGCGCTGAGCAGCAGGACTGGGAAGGTGTGACAGCCCTTTGGGTGCCCACACAGCCACATTCCACCAGGACTGAGCAGCCAAGGATGGAAGAAATGTTGGATTCTGTTCTAAGAATCGTGTTTTCCTACTAAATTTTAATTACCTTTCCCAAAATATCCCTTATTCCTGTACAGTTGGTAAAAAGTAGTGCCAATTACAAATATGTCTATCATTTCTCTTTATTTAGGCCCTTGCACGTCTACAATTTCCACCACAACAAAGTGGGAATACCTGTATTTTGAATTCTCCACTGGAATTTTACCAGGATCGTGCCATGTTGGCTTCACACTGACATTGGAGAGGGGATGATGATGGTGATGTGCCACCTTGCAACCTGTTGGTCGTTACTTGGCACTTGGGATGCTGACGTCGGGAACCATCAGGCACAGCTGGATAAAATCCGGATGTGAAGTTGCCTGGTATTAAACTGCCTCAGCCACCAGTCTCCACCATTTATACCATAAGGAAAAGCAGTCCCAAACTGACACCCACAAGATCTACCCCTGCACCAGCTGTTCATGCACCTGCTGCCCCCAAACCACAGCCACGCCTTGGGTTTTTTTAAAAAAAATTGCTCCCTAACAGGAAAATATTCCCACTGCTCATACACATGCATGCCACATGGCTATCAGCTTGGTTTTTCCAAATTAATCCGGACTTCTCTTAAGGGAAAAGGCAAGGAGAACTTGTTTTTCTTATGACAGCATAGAGGCAGATGAAGGAGGAATATTAAGAGGAGTAAGGAAAAGATAGGAAAAAAGATGAAAACAGCCCTTTTTTTTCTCACATAGTATATACTCTGAAGGCAACCATTCTCTGGCAAACAGGAACCTTTTTTTCTGTCTGGGAGGTGATTTTTAAGGAGTGCAAGGCACCGTGCATGTTAGTGCAGCGGATCCTCCTTGAAGAATAAGTGCCACAGAGTGGGGGGATGGGAAGCAGTGGCAGGGCAGATGGGGCTGTTGTGCTGGGAGGTAACAGGAAAAATAAATGAGCCTGTGTTAATTCAAAAACATCACAGATGTGGCTGTTCCAGGCTTGCTGGTGCAGCGGGTTCCTGGAACAGAGCTGTTTGTCTGAACAGCCATCCTGTGTGCGCAGCCCCTGACAAACACAGTCACCCAGGGTACAAGAAGACCCATGTCACAGTGCTATAATAAGACACGTGGCATCATCAAGCTGCATGCCTCTCTAGGAGAATGGCAGGCATTTCTGGAACAGCCCTTTTCACTAACTAGAGGAGATCTTGTTGAAAAATAACCCCACCTGCTCTAAACTTCATTTTCCCATTTGGTGCATAAATTAAAAGTCAAATAAGCTGGGTCAAACAGACTCTGATGCTAATATCCAAGGCTTTTAAGAAAGAGGCAGCAGCAGGTATTAGCACAGGGTCTGGCTTAGATGCGTTTTCTTTTTGCAGGCCTTCATCCACGGCATGATTCCCCTGCTGTTCCACTCTGACAAGGAACAATGGTCTTATCTGCACAGCAGATACACCTAAAACTAAGGCTGAACATGAACAGTGCATGCACAATCTCCAAGAAGTCTGAAAGCTGAATCTTTCTGGACAGTCCCTGCAATGCTTGGTGATGTTTGTTTTCCCAAGTCAGCAGAAGGCTGGGAGCAGCTGTACAAGGGTAGGATGAGCTCACCCTAATTTCAAGGCTTTTCTCACACTGGTGAAGTCATCTGCCCATAGATCCGTGATTATCTGTGTTCAGGCATCTCTGTCAGATACAGACCCTCCGGTCACCTTCTTACCATTTGACCCTGGCCCAGCACTCTTAGTTAAGGCTGATTAAGACTGTGAGCACCAGTTGTATGACATGTCTGTGGTGTACACAGCCCAGCTGGATCAGGCAGGATAAAGTTTCCAAGGGTGTGCAGTCTGGGCCATCATTAGTCTTGAACAGGCCTTGAGCATGACGGCTTACATGGGAGATACACAGGTGGACACTATCACTTCTCTCTATGATTTTTTAAAACACAGAAGTAGCTGACAAGAGTAGCTGACAACTGGCTTGTTGACATCCAAAACTCAACCTGCTCATTGACTTCTAAGGATGGAAATGATTCAAGTCAAACCATGGCTGCAAATGACACCAAAGCTAATGGGCTCTGATACTTCAAGAAGTTGGACAGATGAGGTTCATGCTTCACTTCTCCTAGAGAATATCCACCAAGGTCCATTTTGTAAGGGAAACTTTTGCTCAAGTACTTGAAGTCTTGCCATGAAGGTGGAACCAGGACAGAACTTGCTCTGCAGCAGCCAAGCTTTAAAGTGTGGTTAAACAGGGACAAAACAAAGGCCACACAGAACAGAGAGCTTTTAGTTAAGGGGACTGAATTTACACGGAACAGCTCAGCGAGGAAGATGGTGGTGCACAATGTAAAACCTCACACTAGCTGGTGCTTTCCTGCCTGCAGAGCCCAGATTAGATCTTATCTGACCACACAGGCACTGGAAACACACAGACATGGTAAAACACAGCTCAGTCCCACTCAAAACATGACCCATGGGAACAAAGAGTGGCCAGATTCCTGTCTGGTGGGATGGTGATCAGCTGGGAGATGCAGTGGGTGGAGAAAAGCCAAAAACCATGACTCAGTTTGGGATTTGGGAGAGGAAGAAAGAGAAAGGGAGAGGAAGGTATGAGGATGCAGGCAGGCAGTGTCCTCATGAGCACAGTGAGGTGGTGGGAATACAGACAGAATGCTTTGTCTGGGAGATGCTTGTGGAGAAATGACAGCCTGGGGGTTATAGGGAGCTGGCAGGAGGTTGCTTCTGCCCAGTGATTCCTGGCTCTTTCCAGAGTTGCTTTGATGCTCACTTCCATGAGATCTGGCTCGCCTCTCCTACACAGAGCCAGGCCCCAGCTCAACCACAGAGCCTCACAGGCACATCACAGAAACCATGGAGAGACATGGGACACCACTGCTTGATTAATCTCAAATAGAGTGAGATGGAGGAACAGCTGGTGACAGATGTAACATTCACAGCAGGCTTTTGTTTTAGTCGGAGACATGGACAAAATGACACAGAGACTGAAGTTTAGGTGTCCATGAAGGGTGGTGTTGAGGCCCATGAGCTTCAGTGAGACTAAACCAGACTAAAACATGCCAGTGACATGGATGATGAGGCCACCAGCTTCTCTGCACCTCAGTTTTTCCCTCAGTAATGAGGAGGATGATGCTTATCGAACAGCATGCAGCAAAGATAAATCAAGACAAGAGCCTTGATGGCAAATGGGACAGAAACCATCATATTCCAGCAGAAATTACTACAAAATTGAGGTGAGGAGCCTCTTTGTGACAGCTGCTGGGGTTTGATGTGCCGGTAGAGCAGAGTGTGCACAGCAGCCACTGCTCATAGCCCCGTGCATGTGTGGGAGACGAGGGAAGGCAGGCAAAAAAGAGCCTGTGAAGGCATCGTTCAGCCCATAGGTGACTTGAGAGACAGTTTGGCATCGTGATGGTGGGGGCAAAAGTGGGTATTGCTAAATTAAAGGAGCAAAGTTGGATAAAGCATTCTGGCTTTCCTCACTTTTTACGCCCGTGAAAATTTAATTAATGCCTAAAATATGCCATTCAATTAAATGAGTTTTTAAAGAGCACAAAGTGAATTCCAGTTCCATCAGAGAAAGACACCTGCATTGTGGCACAAGGATTGGAGACACAGGTTTGATTAAACACCTTGTAACAACCTTGGTGGGGCTGTAGCTTTCACAACAATTACGTGAAAGCACATTTTTCCAGCTGAGTTATAGAGCTCTGAAAAGTGAGGTTCACCTTTCCATGAAAACCCTTTCCCTCACCATCAAACTCTGCAAAACTCACCCTCTGGAGATCCTTTCACAGTCTGCTCACATCCCAGCAGGCATGATTTTGGACAGTTGCAAGAATCTCACCAGCTGACACTGGCCCCAGCATCCTGAAAGTCAGGGATTCCAGTAGAACTTTCCAAAAAATGTTTGATTTTGCTAAACACAGGCAACTTCTCTTTTCAGATCTGGCAGTGAATGAGGCTTTTGGCTACAATTGCAAAATTGGATCTCTTCTTCACCTGGCAGCTCATCTGGTAATTATGTTGTGTAAATGGAGTATGGCTTGCAAAGAGTGGAGGGCACAGATTTAGCCCTTGAGCAGCTTTGGCTCAGCTTCATCGCTTGTTTGCTGATGGGGACTGCGAAGAGTTAATTAAGCCTAGACCCAAAAGTTCATTCCAGGTTTACAGCTACTCCATGAGTCCTGTGAACAGGATTATCACCTGTGTTAGTTGTCCTCTGTCAACCCAGCTGGCAAGTTTGAGTTCAGGTATTTACCCTCCATGGAGGAAGAGCTGAGCTCCAGGCGCAGCCCGGGGCAGTCCTGGTGTCCCTGCTCTAGAGGAATGAAGCTCTCTTGCTTTTTCTGAAGCACCCACTGAATTTGGGTTTGTCTGCCAGGGAGCACTAGGACATGGCCTAAACCCATTGCAAAACCATGTTTTATGTAAAGAATAGAAATTCAGATTTGAACAAGCTCATGCTTATATGAAACTCTACTTTTCCCTTCCAAGCCAGTGGGTCCCATTTCTCAGACAGGTCCTCTCCACCCATTAGCTTTTTTTCCCCCAACCTTTGCATGAGCTTTTAATTGGTCCCACCCTGGATTTGCGGATCTCCAGCTTCCCATGGCCTGCTAAGGTCCACCCAGCTATTTCAGGGCTGGAAGAGGACAGGATACACCCAGGAACATTTCTGTTGCATTTCCATTGTCATCCCTGCAATGTAATCCTGTTGCAGCCCTAAATAACATATTGGAATGGGGAATCTGCCCATTAATAAAACTAAAGCACCTCTTTTGGGTTGATTTGGGCAACAGGACTCTGTTCTGGCTCTTGTCCCAGGTGCCCATCACTGCCTGCTGGCACTGTGCTGCTCCTTGCATGTGAGTGTCAGCCTGGACTTAATGTGGTGGCTAAAGTTAATTAGCAAAGCTCCTTCTCCCGTCGTTATTCAGAAACATTAATGTCTGTGGAAGGAAGGAACAAAATGAGCCAAGTTCATTTCAGTCCTGAGAGAAACCCGGAAAAATAGCAATGTTCACCAAATGGGAAAAAGAGAAAATGAGGAGATGAAAAAAAATTAATTTCCAGCTTCTAAGAGGACCTTACCAATAACAATATAAAAGATAGCTGAGTGTTCTGCTTAAATGAAAAAAGTGATTACTTCGCGGGCAAGTGAATGGTTTTCCATATCTTCTTCCCATGCCTCTGTCATTTAATTTTGTTTCCTCCACTCTTATTATTTGACTCCACTGGTGTGGTGAGATGGTGCTGGAGGCTATCGACATTTCTCCTCGGTGCAAGTGGAGGTGACATCCAGAATAGGTCACCTCCTTTGCAGGGTATGAGTCTGGCCTGTGACCCCTGGAAGTGAGTTGTGTTGGTGCCTCACAACATTCATGTGGCTCAGATAAACACATCAAGCGCAGAAAGATGAGAGCTCATAGTACAGTTACAGCCTTAACAGCAAAATCACATGAAGCTAAGGAGGTGTGGTGCATCCTCAGGGCCAATGTGGACCCAGTGCAAGCATGGGACAGGCTGGAGAGGGAAGGGAGGCTCTTCCATGGTTCCAATCAGCATAACTGTGACTACTGAGTGCTTCACTGGCAGTAGTATCTGGCCTCTAAGTACCATTTTGAGGTTCACAAGCCAAGTTCCCTGATGGATAACCCATTGGACATAAGAACAGTGCAGTGGGCAGCTAAACCACCCAAGCCCCACATCCTACACACTTGTGTCATCTTCTGCACTTGCATCCCCGCCAGGCTCCCTAATGTCTGAACAAAGCAACGTGTCTTTCCAGGGAGGAATAACTGGATCTCTTCTCTCTACTCTGACTACTCATTTTCAGTAGACTTCTCTTCTTGGGCTGGTCTGTGAAGGAAATGGGTACGAAAGACAAAATTTGTTGGGGATGGAGAAGACCAACAAGCATATGCATAGAAATGGTGCAGAGAGAGGTGTGATCAGATAATCCTCCCTTCCTGAGGGTGTGGGCTATTGACCCCACTTGTAGAAGACAGTCAGGCTGTAAAGCCAAACTCTCGGGAGCCAGGAAACACCAGAATTAACAGCCTGCACGGCCACAATGTGGGCCTTTGTGCACATCAAATGTGAGGCATCCTTTAATTATCTGATGACCTATCATTTGGGGTTATTTTAATCTGGCAGGTTGCTCCAGGCCACATTAACACACGCTGTTCAAACCGCACGCTGCATTCAACATTAATTTCCTCGCGAGCGCCTCTGTAAAGCCTCGGCGTCTGATCAATATTAATGCGTTTATCTGCACAGCGCTGCTGCGATATCACCGGCTGGGGAACTGAGCCACAGAGAGATTAAGGCCAAAATGATCAAACACACTTGCTAATTTTGGGTGCTCGATTTGCAGCACCGAGGATCTGATTTTCCCGAGCACTCAGCGTTTCGCTGCACTTGGTGCACCTGAAGCACAGCTCACGCTGGCTTGTTCCTGTCTCCCAGGGCAGATCCTTCCTGAGTGCCCTGTGCGGGGCAGCACGAATAGGAAGGAGAACTTTTTGGGCAGCTCCTTTGTTGTGCAGATGAATTTCCTGTGCTGAACTGTTCAGAGCAAGGAAGAAATCCTGGAGGAAAAAAAAAACCAAACAAAACCCAAGCAAACCTGAATTGGTCATCAGTGGGGGCCCAGGTGGCCAAGAACGCCAAGGGTATCCTGGCCTGTATCAGCAATAGTGTGGCCAGCAGCACCAGGGTAGTGATTGCCCCTCTGTACTCGGCACTGGTGAGGTCACACCTCGAATCCTGGGGTCAGTTTTGGGCTCCTCACAACAAGAAAGACATTGAAGGGCTGGAGCATGTCCAGAGAAGGGAACGGAGCTGGGGAAGGGTCTGGAGTACAAATCTGATGAGGAGCAGCTGAGTGGGGGTTTATCCTGGAGAAAAGGAGGCTCAGGGGTGACCTTATCGCCCTCTGCAACTCCCTGACAGGAGGGTGTAGCCAAGTTGGGGTCAGTCTCTTCTCCCAAGTAATATGGGACTGGACAAGAAGAAATGGCCTCAAGTTGTGCCAGGGAAGGTTTAGAGTGGATATTAGGAAAAATTCCTTCACTAGAAGGGTTGTCAAGCACTGGGACAGGCTGCCCAGGGAAGTGGTTGAGTCACCAGCCCTGGAGGTATTTAAAAGACATGTAGATGTGGCACTTGGGGACATGGTTTAGTGGTGGCCTTAGGAGTGCTGGGACTCAATGATCTTAAAGATATTTTCCAATTTAAATGATTTTACAGTGTCAAATTGGAAGTCTTTGGGAACCTTGCTTTTTTGATGTTTTGCAGCTTTTCAGTCCTTACTTCATCACCCAATATTCTTTCAATACAAATTTTGGAGATGTAAAGTCCCAACTCAGTATTCCCCTCAAAAAACAAGTGTGCAAAGCCAATTCTGCCAAATTAACTGGAGAAAGATCCAGTTCTCATTTTAACCAGTACTTATCTCATTGGTGAGGCGCAGCCCGTTGGATCCCGAGCCAAACCTCCAACTCCACAGCCCAGGGACTGAGAGAGGAGGTGTGTGAGCAGGGTTTGTGTTGGCCATGCAGCTCCCTAAGGCTATGAAATGTCTGGTCAGTGATTTCACACTGGGTGCTTGGTGCCAGAGAAACACCAAGATTTGGGACTACAGAGCTCAACACCAGGAACTGAGTGGGGTGTGTGGTTTTGCCCTTTCTAACTTTTGTCCCTGGGAACATCTCCTGTCCCTCCTCCCTCTGTCCTGCCCATCTCTCATCTATTCCCTGCTCCCTGTCTGTCTCCTGCCAGCTCTCCCATTGCCCACATCCATCTACACCACCTTGTTACTCCTCTCTCTTCTGCTTCGGCAGTGATAGGGTTTTTTTCCTCCCACTACACTTTCATGTGCCTGTGATTTACGACCCTGGGTTTAAAGATTTATTGCAATGCACACATGGCACAGCAGACTCTAAGTGATGTGTTTAGCCTGGTTATTATTCTCTTATATAGCAATTTTTCCAAAGTGAAACAAGCAGCCTCATGTTGTCAAAACTTTTGTCCTCTAATTTCTGAGGCTTATTCTGATGAGAATAAAACCAGGGAAGAGAAGGCAACTAAAAGAGGTTGACTGGTATCTATAAACCTCACGAGTGATATAAGCACATGGGAGCTTAACCAAGCACCAGATGGTCTTCAGGCAATTAATTGCAGGTTGAGGATTCATGTCTACATCAGCTCTTGCTCATTCCTCTTTACAGACATGGTTAAAAACCTGACGGCAATTTAAATTCCCTCCTCCCTCTGAGAAAAGCAGCAATGGCAACAACCATGTATCATCTCCTCTCTCTTGCTTTTGCATGTTTTAGGACAGTGTTCCACCTATCTAAGATGAGCAAGGGCCTTAGGTCATCTTAGAGAGCTTAAACTGATCTAAAGCTTTAATGTGCTTAAAGGTGGTGGAAGGACGTTGATTATATTTAACCCTCAAAATCCACAAACCACCATGTACCTAAGACAGGCAGAAGTCTCTTTTTCGGTATGGATTTGTGTTCCTTTCTTCACATGCATCCTCTTGATGTACAGACCAAGTCAAAGTCCCCTAAAATCACTAAGAAATCTTAAACTAGCTCAAAGGAGCACTGGCTGTTGGCATCAGCAGCAGCAGGTTCAGCCTCTGTTGTGGACATTCTTAGAGCCAAGTTTATAATTTTCTGTACTGAACTTGTGGTGTCAAAACTAATCTGGAAAACATTAAAACCCAACCATAACCACAAGTTTCACCTGTGGTGAAAATCCAAAACCTGTGGGTCCCCATCAAAGTGCCCCTTTCCAACTGCAGTTTTTTGAATTACTATCCAATAAAGAAATAGCAGCAAGCCATTTTTTAAAAAATAAGCAATTTTCTCACTTAAACAAACGTTTGAAATGGTCATTTAAGAGAAGCAATTTTCTCTCCCTCTTTTATGCAAGCAAATCTTGTCATAATTTAATTTTCTCATGACTCAGCATAATACCCAAGAGGATTTCCTCCCAGTTTCCAAATGGGGCACGGGCTGGAGTTGCAGCATTCCCACTGTTGGAAATGCCAAGAAACGCTGTGAGTTTGGATGGAATTATTACCATGCTAGTCAGACCTGGCATCTCAAAAAATTAAGACCTGTGCTGCCAAATTTGAAGATGCCTAGCCCCAGGATTTTATTTCATCTCAGGCTTGTCCTAGAGGCTGTGAAGCATCCAAGATGTCATTTTGCTTTGAGTTTCTCTCCAAGGTCTACATCGTGTACAACAGTGTTGCTATCACTGCCCACGGGAGCAGACCAGCACTAAAAAACCAGCCTCCTCCTATGTGTGTGTGACACCAATAATCCACCTTCTCACTGGGGCTGGCCCAAATTCTTTCTGTCATAAGCAGAAAACCCACTATCTGAGGTTGGTGGTAGTGAAGGCAGCAGAGAACAGCTGTGGGTTTGAGTGCTGTTTGCTTTACACCGATGCTGCTCCAGAGCCTGAATGTGAGGTTTTAACCCTAAACATGGCCATGGACATGTGGGTGCTCATCTACTGGGCTTGGACTCCAGCAGCTGAGCCACAGACACATTTCTGATGTTCTTGCAGAAAAGCATCAATAGTGCTGATTTGTAATTGGAAAGGAAGATTATTTTGTATGACTCAGAAACGACGCTGGGGAAGAGGTCTGATATTACAGTATTTAAGCACAGGAAAACCAGGTTGCCAGTGGAAAAGCTTGAAAAACAGACATGATTCCTTTATTTATGCTCATGACAGTGTGGTTTGCACAGTGCCCATATTAAGGGTCAGCAGTGAACGTGGCCAAGCACAGCTGTACCACACATGACCAGCCCCAACATCAGCTGGAAGGACCTGAGTGGTAAAAATACAGTTTCAAATACTACTCCAAAAATCCTGTCTCTTCATCCTGAAAGAAAATAGCTCATATAGAAGTTGATTTTGAATTTCTCTCCCAAATTTACAGTATTTCCAGAGAAGGCTTTAAAAAAAAGTTGGAACGTGTCCATGTGCAATGTAAGGGTTTGGTGTTTTGCTGCCTGGAGTGGTTGGGTGCACGTGCAGCTTGTGTGGCTGTTTGAAACACATGTCAGCCACGCCTGCTCATTAGCCATGTTCTGATACAGCCCTTGGCAGAGCTGCAGAGCATGCCCAGGTAATGAGAGATGGCCTCTGTGCAGCCACTAAAAGGGCTTGAATTGATGTTTTATTGTCAGTCTTAATGCTGGCATTTCTGTGCATTTCATTTTACCACTCTATTGCTGCTCTGGTAATCGGGTTGTGTGTAATTAAACATTGAATGCAGCCGTGCAGAGCCCCGCAGCTGCAGCACGCCCTGCTATTCACAGCCACTCCAGAGAGAACTTTCCACGTAAGATTTTAATTTTTTAGAAATACCTGTTCTTCAAATAGCTACAATAGCTCTGCAGGAGCCTGTCAATCAAGCAAGATTACAGACTCCCTAAATTCAGCCTGACATGACAGACTGTAATGACTTTGAAAGAGCTTTTACGGTCTATTGTGCCAGTGGTCCCTGCCTAATAGAAGCATCTCCTACACTTCTCATTAAAACTGTAATGGCTCCAGAGACTTCTATATTACCAATTACTTCAAATGTGAGTTATTTCATCACCAAAAAACCCACCAAAACCCACATTCATGTGATACTAAAGGTGTAGGTTAAATAAGGAAAATAGAACTTAGATTTTACACAATTTTGATGCTGAGAAATTGAGGCACTGCCAAGGATTTGAGCAATTTTAAGTAAAATTTTTGCTCACTGAAAGTGGAAATGGAGCAGTGGATGACGCTGTCTGTGCAGTGAGATTTAACGTGATGCTGTAGGGATCAATGTGGTGTCATAAATAACAGTGGTGGATGGTTTTGGGATACCATAGCCACAAGGTAAGTTACGATGCTTGTATTCTGGATGGATGAAGCTCCTTGGCCTCCACCATGCTGGAGGTCAGGGCAGACACCATCACACTTGCCCTTTCTGGCCTCACACTCTGTCAATCTTCTCCTGAAGGCACAAGCATGGCATTTCTAATAGCAAGTGATTTACATGTGAAAAAGAGAGAAAATGTCACGGTGGTGGGGTTTGAAGGGCAACTTGGTGTTGCGGTGGCTAAGTCCACTTCACACCACCCGAGTCGCCCTAGAAGTGATCTCTCCCTACAACACTGTGCTAGAAAGTTCTCCCTTTGTCTAGATCCTGCTGGTCGCTGGCCCTCTCCCCCCTCCCATCCCTTCTCCCATTGGCCCCTGTTATGTCACTCACCCTTGCCTCTGCCCCCCAGCCCTCAGACCATTGGTTTTGGATGCTCTGTCCGCGTTTGGGAGTTCTCGGGATAAAACAGGCGCGGGCTCTCGGTGCGGAGTTCTTGCTTCTGTTCCCTTCAGGTGTGTTGCCATTAAACGCCTCAGAATTGCATGCAGAGATCCCCTGTCGCCCCTTCGTCTCCGGTTCGTGCCGAGGCTGTGTGTGTGCGTGGCTGTTCGCGTACATCTGCGGGGCTGTGATCGTGTGCAGCGCGGGTGCTGGCAGAGGGCCGCCTGAGCGTGTCCACGAGGGACCCTGTGGAACAAACGCGGCATCGATTCACCGAAGCCCACTTTCAATCACTTGGATTTGGTAGTCAGCCGCATGTTTTTAGGTCAGTGACATCTTTCATTTCCCAGGTATGCAGTGGGGTTGTGAGGCTGCCTGGGCACTCCTGGCGGCACTATCACGGAGTGGACTGTACGTATCATGCAATAAAGAAAATCCTGAGGGTGGTGAGAAGATGGGAGCAAGTCAGGAGCAGAAGGAAACCTGTTCCAAAGTGCATGCTGTGACAACACACAAACATCCATCGTAGGAAATCCCAAGCTGTTGGGGCTGTCCATGAGGCTGGGCAGCCACCAAAGCATCAGAGGAGTGCAGCAATAAACCACCGGAGCTGGCACACGCAAAGTCGAGTGGCTCTGCCCAGCAGAGGGTAGCATTGACCAAACACCCCAACCTGTACTCCAGGTTTACACTTTCACCTACCTATGAATGCCCACCTCTGCCACAGCCCCTTTGAGATGAGAGGCACAGCTTAGCCCAGACCCAGGTGAAGTCTCACAAGCTGACACGTTGTAATTTCTGCTCATAAATTATAAGAAATCTGGAAAATCAGCTTCCAAAATTGAATTTGAAGGCATCTGTTAAAAGACACAATACATGTTAAACAGTAAAGTGCATGCAGTTACATTTGTTTTAAAGTAACTGTTATTTAGCTCCTTGTATTTGGATTTATTTTCAGGTCCTGATTTGATGATCAGGTTTGGAGTTGATCAGGTTTGGGGCTGCCCCTGAGGCACCAGAATGCCTGTATTGCTAACAGCAAAGCCTCTGATTTAGTCACCTAACTTGGGAGTCCCAAAAGAATTGTACTTTTTTAGTGCCTTACATATTCTAAAACTGGACCCCAAAGATCTTAACTATAAACATCTCAGTTAGTGTAGACTATCATTTTCTCTGATGTCTGACGAATCCTGCCTGTCACCCCGCATAGGAGCTCAGCCCATGCCCGATGTGACGACGCTAGAGGTCTCAGTGTCGCTGAGAAAAAGCTGCTTTCAGCAGTAATCTCAGCCACGCGTGTGTGTGACAGTGTGAGAGGCCGAAGCCGTGCCCGGCTGGGACGGCGGTGCCGGCGGGGTGGGCACGATGCCAGGCTGGACCCCTCGCCGGGGCTGCGCGGTGCCCATCACCGGCCCCCGGGCTGCCTGACCCCTCCTAGGGTGCCCCTTCGAGGGCTGTGCTGGGTGAGGGTGGTCCTTGCTGAGGGATGAGTTCTGGCATCCCAGGAGCGTGTGTGCGTGTGCGAGACAGGTGGGCACCGCTGCCCCGCGCATCCCAGCGCATCCCAGCGCGGCCCCGCGCACAGCCCGTCCAGGCAGCACGGCCGCTGGTGGTGTGCCTTTTTAATTTTCCTTTTTTTTTTTTTTTCCGGCTTTCGTTTTTTATTTTTTTTTCCCTCGCTGCTTTCCCTCCCCTCCCGTTTGACGTGCGTGGTTTTGGTGCAATGCGAATTATCTTCATTCAGTCAGGAGGGGCAGCGCCAGGCAGCAGAGCAGCGGCGAGGCTGCCTCCTCCTTCTTCCTCCTCCTCCTCCGCTTTCTCCTCTTCCTCCTCCTCCTCCTCCCATTGCCATAACAACCGCGCACAGCCGCTGCGCCCGCGCGGCCGCTCCGCACTGCACCGCGCCCGGCAGGCTGAGCATCCCACGGGGCCCCGCACGGGGGTGGGGGAAGAGAAACAGTGACCTCTCTCCAAAAAAAAAAAAAAAAGAAAAGAAAAACAAACAAACCAAAAAAGAGGGAGTTTTCCGAGGGGTGGGTCAGTCAGGGAGCAAAGTGACCCCAGGACGCGGGTGCGCGCAGCTGCTGCGCGGGGCGCAGGAGGACGGACGGAGAGACGGGGCAGCCCCGCCAGCGGCTCCGCGGGGGGAGGGGGGGGCGCGGAGGAGGGGAGAGAAGGGGCGGGAAGGGGGGGGGGGAAGAGAAAGTTGGGAGGAAATAGCCCAGGAAAAGTGACACTCGCGGAGCCCGCCGGAGCGCGGAGGAAATAAAAGCGGCGGCGGGCAGGAAGTGTGAGGAGGAGGAGGAGGAAGGGGAGAAGAAGGAGGCGGAGGAGGAGGAAAAAGAAGAAGAAGAAACAGCAGCAGCCGCTGCCGCCGCGGCAGAAAAGAAAGCAAAAGCCGCCCGAGGGCTCGGAGCCGGCGGCGCGGCATCCGCGGCGCTGCGCGGAGCGGCCATGGCCCGGGAGAACGGGGACGGCGGCGGCTCCTGGAAGAAGCAGGCGGAGGACATCAAGAAGATCTTCGAGTTCAAGGAGACGCTGGGGACGTAGGTGGCGGGGCTTGGCTGCGGGGCCGGTGGCGGGCGCGGGCGCTGTCCCTTCCCCCGGGGATGCGCGGTCGCCCCGCGGGTGGGTGCGGGTCTCTGTGCGGGCGTTTGCGCACCCGCGGGTGCTGCTCCGCGCCCCGCGCATCCATCCGAGCAAGAAGTCGGAGCGACCTGGGAACACGGAGAAAAATAGAATTGTGGGGCAGGACCTGGGCTAGCATCACCCCTTAGCCTTCCCCCACCTCCCCAAGAAAAGGGATAAAAAAGAAAAACCCCAAGTATTTTAAAATATTCATAGAACGAGGAGCCACGGAAGGCTTTTTCTTGATAGTGCAACTGTAAATAAATGCGGTCTGACTTGCACGCTTCCCCTAAAGCCGATGGCTGCAGCTATTCGTGGACAGACGAGCAGAAATAATCGGAGTGGATTGGATGTGTTTTAGCTACGATGCTTAACTGTTGTTGGGCTTTATTTGTTTTATTTATAGTGGCGGGGCATAAAGATTAGTAAAACGTTAAGAGTTGTATTTTTTTTAGAACGCTGAGAAAAAACACGCACAGATGGTGGAAGGGAGCGGGGTACAGGCTGGTGCCTTTTTGGCTGAGCAAAGAGTTTTATTTTTGTTAAAACTAATTTTCGCACACAGGATATTCTAAAGGTGGGGAGCCGGGAGTGCTGAAGGAGGCAGCGCACGGGCTGCTGTGTGTGTCTACATTGTGATGAGAGTTGTTTGTACTGGGAGTGCTCCTCGTAGCTGTGTCCCCACTGCTTTAATTGAAACTTCAAGCATGTCTCGAAACGCAGCGTTGTTAATCCCGAGTAGTGCTTTTCCTACGCTGCGTGCCGCTTCCAAAACACAGTTGAACAAGTTTTGACTAATATTTGAGTTTCTTTCTGCTTCCAAGGGAGGGCTCCCTATAAACAGAGTATTTCTGATTCATGGGCTCGCTGGTTTCCTACAAACAGCCTGCGAGTAGGAGCCAGGCTGTCGTTTAACATGGAGGTGGGTCTGCAGCTCCGCCGTGATGGGCTTGGTAGCACAGCCCTCGGGAAAACACTGACTTCAGAAATCAAATTAATGTCTGTCCAGGTCTCTGAAGAAGCAAAATGCAGCGTAAGAGCCAAGTGTTGTGATGTGTTCTCGTCACCTTCATTGAGTTTTTGCTGTGAGAGTTTCATGCTGGGAGAGACGTGCCCTGCTTGTCGCCTTAGGCGTGCAGTTCCCTTCGTGAGCAAAGGGGTGTTGGGCAGGAAAGTTTTAATGCTCTGAGGTTTGCTGGAGCAGCAGGACAGTTCACCGGAGTTCCCACTGTACAGCTCTCTGTCATCTCTGTGGTTGTGGCATCGAAGCCACCTGTGAGGGTTAACTTGTGCTGCTGGAGGGGTTCAGGAAGAACTAATGCTGTGGCCTTGATCCGGATCCCACGGTAGATAATGGGAGCAGGTGTAGGTCCCAAGGAAGGTAAAGCTGGTCAGAGTTAATAGTTATGCATATTAGCATGGCTGTTGCAAATTAAATTCATTAAATATGGCCAATTAGTGTCTCAAACTATTAACCATTGTCTGAGCCTTACAGTTTGGTAAGTCCTTTCTAATGGGAGTGGAAGCTGTGAAGTTTCTAAACTTGACTTCACAGTCAATCTAGAAAGCTGTAGAAAATTAAAATAACTAGATTACAAACCCGGGCCCGTATAAAGAAAATAGAGCTGTTTTCTTTTTTGTACATGGCTGTATTTAGTTATGAATGTATGAGCATTTAACAGCCTACTCGTGGGTTGCCTTCTGGTTGTGCATTCCTTAGCTTCCAATGGCAGGCTGATCATTAGAAGATTTGAATCTGATTTTTGGTTCTGTCCTTGGCCACCCACCAGCACAGCACCTGCAGTTCCTACCACGTCTGGTGTGACTTACCAGGATGTGAAACTTCTAAAAAATTTAGGCCATTGCTGTGCAAATCATTAAAGTGCCTGTTCCAGTTCCACTGAAGGCAGCGAAGGGCTGTTCACTGACTTGAGCAGCAGATACACAGGGTCCAGGAGCCCAAATGATGGGAAACATTCTCAATTATTGATAAGAAAGTATTTAAATAGGAATTAAGCTATAGAAGTATAAATAGCTTTGAAGTATTTGGACCAAAATGTTTTCCTCTTGCATTTTTTAGGAGCAGGGTTAAAATCTGCTTTGATCCCTCCTGCACTGTAATGCTGAACCGTGTTGGATAGCCAACACTTGATCTCACTGTCTAATAGATTTTTCTCTAGCATGGAGTGAAAAACTTGGCATGTCACATGAAATGTACGGGATTGTAGTAGCTGTATTTTGCATTTCTCTGCCATTCCATTTCAGGATGCCAAAGTGCTAAGAGCACTTTTAACAGAAAACCAGCCCTTTTTCATGCAGCTGTCTTAACTGCCTGTGGTAAAATTGGCTAAAGAAAAGCACTAAACCCCCAAATCTGGGAAGAAAGTGAAAAAGAAACTTTAAAAACATATTTTTATTTCAAGTTCATTGATTTGTGAGTGCTAAATCTATGTGTATACCCTATTAATGATTTGTTCTCAGAAAGGAGCCTTTCATCTGAATAAAAGCTCTTCAGCAGATCTTTAACATGGGAGAGTTGAAATTTGCTGGAATTATTAAAAAGATCCTAAGTCAGTTAATCATTACATCATTTGGGCTTCAAGGAACCTCTAATGAGTACCCAGTTCTCCCTTCCAGAGCTGGAATTAATTATTTACATGTCCCTGTAAATCATGGCCAGGCACATTGATGCTGAAATTGAATTGGATGTCATGTCCAGACATAAGAAAGTAGCCCTTTTCCATCCAAAGAATTGTTTTCTTTGGTGGCTGAGGCCTGTGTTGTTTGCTCTGCTCTGTGCTGTTGGGCAATAATGTTTTTCTACAGAAGTACCAGCAATGCAGTGATTGGCACAGATGTACCCAAACCTGTATTTACCTTGTTCTGTATTTATGCAGCTATTAAAGCATGTGCAATCTTAATTTGGGGCTGCAACTTCTCAGGTACCAGAGTGTCAAAAAAGATTTTGGTAACATCAATCAATATGTTTTATAATACCTGATCATTGATATAGTTTATATGTTATTATATTACAATATATATGATGGTCCTGATCCATTCTTGGGCTGTGCCAGTCCATGTGGGACAGTGGATCACACTCCATGTGCACAGTTCCATTGAGTGTCTCTTCTTGGAACTGGACCTGTTCACTGCTGAGCCACTGACAGGGAAATTACATATCCTGAAAAAGTAGCTAGGAAAAAATAAACAAAATAAAGATAAAATAAAATCATAGCAGCAGGCCAGATCCTCAGGTGATGTAATTTAGAGTCCCTTCCAAGTCAAGACAGGTGTGCTTGAGGAAAGAAGAGGATCTAACTGCTTCTCTCATTAAATTTCCACAAATTCACCTATTGTAGCTCTACTCAGTTCCACCTGGAAGACAAATTGAAAGGGGAATTGAGGGCCTGCCTGGAGAGGGGGATTTCTGCCCCAGCCCTTGAGAGATGTGAAGTTTCACAATAGCAGGGATCTGAGAAGAAGTTGAGTGATCACAGAAATATCACATTCTTCCCTCCATATTTAAAGTATATTATAACTGAGGCATTTTAAACCTCACATTTTGACATCCAAGAAATAATAAGAAACACCATGTCATCCACTAATCAAAGAGGAAAGTTCCATCACTTGATCTGCCTAGTTAGATCAACCATACATTTTAAGGTATCTGTCATCAGGCCTTACTGACATCAGAGTTTTGATGAAGTCCTAATATTTAGAAAGGCTCAGACTTAGTAACTGTGAAAATACCGGTGCTGACCTTAAAAACGATGTGGTAGATTCCTTAAAGCTTAGTAAGGATAACAGAGGGAGTTGCATGGATATAGCCATAACATAGTAAGAGCTGGGTGGGAAGGCACATACACTTCAAATAAGTTTCCAGTACTTTCCTAAAATACGGTATAGAGAAAACATATGGGTGGTTCTGTTTTTCTCAGGGGCTCTGTGGTAATTTTTGGTTCATCTGTGTCACTTCCATACTCTTATGCCATTTCATGGGCTCCTGGCACTCGCCATGGCTCTTCCACACACCAGTACGTGCTGGTTCATGCTGCGAAATGAAGTCACTGCTCGTCCTCCTCTCACATCTCTTTTCTTTCTCACACGCCCATGTGCACACAAACACACACATCGTCACAAACCCTTACGTGCTGTCTGCTGTGTCTTTGTCCTCTCACGTCCTTCACGGTGCCTTCCCCTACGTGCAGCCTCACGCTGGCACTCCATGAGCTGATCCATCCCCTGCTCTCGTCTGTTTTTGGGTGGTCAGACCCCTGTGGGGGCTGTGCCTCGGGCCAGCCTTGGCTCCCAGCGGTGAGAAGATGCTGGTGGTAAGGACAGGTGCTGGCAGAGGCCGCTCTCAGAGGGGAGGTGCTGGGAGGTACCAGAAGGCTCAAGATCTGGTTGCCTCTGACCAAAGATCCTGCCTTTTTGTCAGCTGGGTGCCAAAAGCCCTTGTGTTGGATTCACACAACAGAACATCCCTGTTTAGCTGTTTAACTTGAGGCATCATGCAAGTTACTCAGTTTTTCCCTTCTGATTTTGGAAGTTCTCAAGACATAAAGAAAGATGTTGCTATTTGTGTTTTCCTTGGCTGGATGCCCCCTGTGATGATTGAGGGGTTTGTCTGATTTTCGAGTTTCTGCTGACGTTACCAGCAATTGCTGCCTCTCTTTTATGACACCTCAGGGAGGCAGCAGTGGTTCTGTCAGACTGTTTCATATTTCAGGGGCAAAGCTGATGAACCACTGGAGCAAACCATGAAGGCAAGTGCATCTCATCTCCTCTGGGATGATTTTCTGAGAGCTCCGAAAGCTCTCAGGCTTCATGCAGCAGGAAGGTGCTTCTTGTCCATGTTTACAGAGGAAGATATTTCATGGTCGTTTCTGGCCTTAAAATCCATAACTCTGGGAGTCTTGCTGTCAAACCCATGTGAGGCCAGGTATAATTCATGCTAAGAGGTGCTGTAAGCACCTCACTCGCATCTGTGGGAGGAGTGAAAGCTGAGGTCCAAATATTAATTTTTAACTTAATGGTGTGAAACAACTCAGATGTTGTAGTTTGTGTACTCTATTTAGGGAAAGTAGAAAAATATTGTTAGGACTCCTTTAAGGTGACACATTTTGCTTTAAACCAAGTAATCCTGTTTGCTATCATATGGCATAGGTTGCTATCCAGTGTGTCCTTGAAGGCTTAAAAATAAGGAGTTGGTATCTTTTGATGTGAACTGTTGGTCTTACTTGAACAGTTACAGAAAATAGTAGGTTTGAGGGTTTAGCTGGAAGTGAAATGAAAGAGAGAGAAAAGCAAGATTGCCAATGGATTTAAAGGCTGATGGTGAGGATTGGGAGAAAAATTGGCAGCCATTGGTGGGAAGGGATTTTTGACAGCTCTCCAAGTCTGGTTCACAGGTGCATTTTGGAGAGTGCTTGTTTGTGGCAGCAGTGTAGCCTAAAGGCCAATTTTCTTTCATCGTCTGAAATTAAGATTTCAAAATACTCAAGAATCAAAAGCTTTCAGGTAAATACATAATTCTGGAGACACACAGTTGCTGTATTGTCAGCTCACATATGTGGTCACGCTTCTTTTTTTAGCCTGTTTGTCTACTAGTTTTGATGCCTTACCTCACTTTTTCCCTGCCTGGTCTCTTCTTCTGTGGATATTCTCTTTCAAGCACCTCTTGGTCCTGTCTGAGCTGCGTGCTGCCAGAGGATACCTGCTTGCCTGCATGCCTGTGCAGCCACGGAAGGTGCTTGACCAGCAAGGTGACAGTAAGATATTTGGGTTGGGTTGGAATAGACAGTTGGAGTTTTTTCCTGCTATTTTTTGCTTAGGAAAATGTGGTCCTTGCCTTGGCCAACACTCAGTCTCAGTCCTCAGGACTTCAGTATAACAAATATCTATTCCACAACTTCTCTTTGTGTAGGGCAAAGCTGAGAGCAAAACATGCATAAAAAATTGGTGGTTTTTGGCAGCCACAGAGGTAGCTGACACACCAAAAGCTCCCAGCAAGCAAAACCCAGAATGTGGAGAGGTGGTGGATGGAGCTGAACCCAACTCTTTGAAGCCCTACAGTAATCCTTTAACCAAAAGTCTCTTGTTCCCATCACAGCCACAACACAGTGGGTGTGAGAGCCTTCTTCGCCGCCGCTCCCGCCATCTGGAGCAGCCTGTCTGCTTCCTTCACCCTCCATCTGCTTTCACATAGGAGCTGAAATATCTCTCTATGTATGTTTTCCTTCCTTTTTGCGTCTTTTTCTCTCCACCTTGGTTACTGACCTCAATTATTTTTGTTGTCCTTCACACACAGTTCTCCTGACTACGTGCTGAATATTAGCTGGGGTTATTTAATCCTTTCAAGCATCCAAGGATACAATTAATATTGAATAAAGTCGTATTGTTTTGGTTTGCTTGACAATAACAGGCATTTATAATAGGATTCTGAATTTATTGCCAGTAATGGTATTCACTTAACCGGTGACTCACAGTTTATATTCATGATTACTTAATAGGACCTAATTTTCTAGTCATTTCAGATAGCAGGAAAACAAGTTGGAACTAAGTGGGTACTGTTAGTAAACAGGTAATGAGTGAAAGGAGGGATAAAAAATTCCTCGGGGCAGCGATCTGTCATTTTCATTGGAATTCAAACCACCTTGCATTTCAGTGCTTCTCTGTAAACAATAATTAACAACAATAACAATAATTTGCAAACATATGTGTGTGATTGGGCTGTTGTTGAATGACAAATAGCTGGCTTAGCAATCAGAATATTTCTTATTTCTAGCAATCATAGTGTTCCTTAAAACCTTTCTGTCAAATCTTAACACCGATATGTTTTTTTATTATCTGACTTGGCAGTTCCTATAATTTTCTTCTGAATGTTGTGCCAATCACTTTTGAAAAAGAAAGCTATAAATAACAGATTGTTAATAAACTTTTGACGGCCCTTTCAGTGATGTTTCCATGTTGAAAGCTGCATATTGAGTTTTATGCCAGAATTACTCACCAAACAGATTGTATAAAGTTAAATTAAAATAATACTCTTAAGCAGAATTTTCTGGCTGAGTTAAAAAGCCTTTTTTTTTTTTAAACACTGAATGTGCTAGGAAAAAGCTACTGGGAAACTCTGTTTTGGATCTATGTGTAGAACAGCTGAGCACAGCGCTGGGGGTCCTCTGGAACAATAGCTCACTGATTTTGCATGATCTTTTCCTGAGCAATATCATGGATCACAGTTAAAATATCAACAGTTTTGGACAACAGGACTACATAAGATTCATTCTTAAAATACATTTTTCAAGAGTGAAATGAGAAGAAGCACATGAGAGAAAACATATTGAGGATTTTTTTTTTTTTTTATTTTTATTTTTTTATATCCCCAGTTGGAGATAAACAGTTTCAGTCTTCTTACAGTTTCCAGGAGGAACAAAAAGGAGGTGTTTGTAATGATGCAAATGAACATGAGCAGCAACAGGGTAAAGAAATGTGGCATCTCCCTCCTAGACCCTTCCCTTTGCACTTTTTTCTGCAGGATTCATCTTGTTTTCCTGCTCTTAATGCTCTACCTAATTTAAGTTGAGGATTTGAAAGTATGTTCTTTCAAGCCTGAGCGTCCAAAAGCTGGGAATTACATCTTATGCTCAGTTGCCAGAGTACAGTAGACCTAGAAGTTTGATCCGTGGCTGACGGGAGCGGAGTGAGGTCAAGGATGTGTGGAATTTCTGAGGTCTGGGAGCCTTTAACCTCCGTTTGTTTTGGTGAGGGCTGGTGTGGCAGTCTGGAGAGCAAGGAGAGCAATATATCCCTGCTCATCAGTGGTGGGCTGTGAAGGTGTGCAGGTTTTCCTGGGAGCTCCGAAGGGAAGGTTCTAGGATATCACATGTATCTCCCTGAAGACAGAATCCCCCAGGGCTGTGGAGTTGCTCTGTGACATTGCTCTGTTTTAGCTGAGCAGGGTGTTCAAAACCTGCCTGACACTCCATGGCACTTGGGAAGTGTGGCTGCCCCTCTCCACTAGCTGCATCCCTGGTCACAGAAATGGACGTGCTTCTGTTGTAGGACCAAATAAACCATCAGAGCCACTCCTGCTTAAATGCAGAGATTTGCGGAGGCTGAGAGACCGGTGCGTATGGGTCGGAGATTGGCAAGTGAAATGTGAAGGGTCTAAAATACTTGGGGTTTTTTACTGTGCCCTTTACTGGCCTCAGATGAGATCAGGCACTGTTGAGAGAGGACTGCTGCAAACACCCGAGTGAAAGACTGTTCGTACCCAGGAGAATTTATAATCTAAATAAACAAGACAAAAATGCTAACACTGTTTTGTTAAAGAAAAGTGTGTCGCTTGTAAACCCAGAGCTGAGCCTGAATCTTAACTCCAGCCTTATGCAGGGAACTGTCCTGCTTCTTTTAGAAGTGGGCACTGTGTCAGCACCAGTGTCCTCAAAATGTATTTATTTGTATGTGATTCACCCAGGGTCATCATGTATCATTCATTTTTACTAGTTAAAGTCTGAAGATGCAAGGCACTGTCTCTGTGCTGTTGGTAACAGCGTGGGTGCTTTATTGCTGTGTTGTTTCAGCTGCTCAGAGGAATCCAGGTCTGCCCAGAGCTATAAAGAGCTGGAACAGTCCAGGCAGTTCTTGGGGCAATGTGGGATCACTCCCAGCAGGATCCCATCCTCCCATCCTAGCTTAAATAACTCAAAGGACCAGGCTTCAACCAGGCATGTTTTCCATATAAACTCACCAGCTGTGACCCTGCTGCCCCACTGTGATGGGCAAGTGCAGAAATGATGGAAACCATTGGATGAAAAGCTGTAAAAACCCCCAAATTACATAGAAAATGCAAACAACACAAAAGAAAGCTGAAGGGACAGGAGAGCACTTAGAAGATTTGCAGCCATATGGAAAACGCCTCTGGGGAAGGCACAGGTTGCTAATCAAATTCAGCCATAGTTGAGAGGGATTGCTGGAACATCCCTGAAAAATCCTTCACTGTTACTTTGAGTTGGCTTGGAGATTTCCTCCCACTGCTCACTCTTGTGTTCTCCTGCCTCTCAGTGTAAGTAACTCGGCACAATGTGCCCAGCCATGAAACCTGTGGTGTTTTGGAAATTCCAGGCATAGTCAAGTGCTTGGTGTGTGCTGTCAATGGCACAAGACACTGTGAGCACATTAAAATTGACTTGTGCTCCCTACCCTGTTTCCTTGAATAACACCTGAACAAATTCAAAGGCTTTGTCTTTTACTTTGGGACATTTTGTAGCTGCAGCCTGAGATATCTTAAGGATGATCTAAAGCTTCGGGATCAGCATCAGCCTCACACATCTGCTTTAATGGGATTTCTTGCTGCAGGGGTATAATTAATTTGTTCAACTTTTTTTGAGGGGAAAATCTGACACTGTTAAGGTTTTCCATGGGCTGATGATGAGCATCGCAAAAACACCACCTCCTTCTCTGGGTGCAAGCCATGCTGTTTTGAGACACCTTCTCTAGCATAATTACATAGCAACCTGAATATTGCAAAGCAAACAAGCTCTCCCTCCCAAAATAAAACACTCTCAAATGTAAAAAAAAGCAACATGAAAGAGCACAAACCCTTCTTGTCTCTTCTAGGTAGAGAGGAGGGGGGCAAACAATACACAGCTTGTTAGCCAAGTTGCTTGAAGCACCATGAGAAGGTGCTTAGATAAAAACATAAATAGAGCAGAAAAACAGTGTGACTCCTTTTGGCCTAATGACCCAGGCACTGGAGCACAAGAGGAATAATTTAGAAGGAAGGGAAATGTCTCCTGTCACAGGTTTGACTTATGCCTTTTAGGAAGGAGGAGGCTGTATATTTAGATGTCAGGGGAGAATGTACCAAGAAATGAGTTGAAAAAAATGGTTTTCAAAAGCACATAGGCACAGGGCATAGAGGTACTGCAGGCTGCAAGGAGACTTCTGCTCTTGGGCCTATTAAGGTATATCTGGAGTAATTTTACTGGCTAATTTTCCTGTCCATAGCCATGTAATTTATGTCATAGACATAAATTTTATGCTCTTAAGAGAGAGATCCTGAAAAAAAAAAAAATCTTGCCGAGCTTTGTAGGCAAGTCCATTGAATGAGTGTCTCTGATGAATCTTGTATATTTAATGGAAAGCAATGAAAGTGATTCAAGGATTCCTGGGTGACAGCTGAGATGATTTGTGTCCAGAAAGCAAATGTGTGCCCTTTTGCTACTGTTGGAAGGGAACATAACAGGCACTAAAGCTGAGAACATGCTCGTTCTGCAGGTGAGGGGAGCCGCTCTGGGAGAAAGATAAAAGGAGAGGTCTGGGGCAAAGCAGAGCAATGGGATTCAGCTGCAGCTTAATTGACTCTAGAGACTACTAAGGTGCCCTCCTTGTTCATGAGCTGCAAAAGTTCATAGACATGAGTCTTTTGGACAGGACAG
Organism: Lycocorax pyrrhopterus obiensis; assembly: GCA_014706295.1. Classification (NCBI taxonomy): domain Eukaryota; kingdom Metazoa; phylum Chordata; class Aves; order Passeriformes; family Paradisaeidae; genus Lycocorax; species Lycocorax pyrrhopterus. The sequence continues at coordinate 6,348,005 of JACSVZ010000015.1, forward strand.
CTTGTGTTGCACCAGTACACTTCCATCGTTTTCAGTGAGTGACCACTAAAATGCCTGGCAGCTTCAGTGCCAGTGTTTGCCCTGGAGGTTGTGTGGTGTCCTGACATCTTTGTCTTGCATTGCCATGTGGCTGTGAGGAAGGTGGAGGAGGCCTCTGTATACCTATAAGTAGATACAGTGTCTGTGTATGTATGTGTGTGTGTATACATACATATAATATATATAAATGGCTATGTGTGTGTGTATATATATGTATATAATGTGTGTATATACATACATATATATAAATGGCTATGTGTGTGTATATATATGTATATAATGTGTATAAATGTATGTATACCCACACATTAAAATACTGTTAATATAGTGATATGTAGAGATATACAGGGATAAATAGCACTGTTTTTTTGCCAAACAGCATCTTGTTTGGCTTCAGTAATGAATGTATAGACAATGACTGGTGCCATTTGGTAAAAGCTGTTTAAGAGCATTGTGAATGTTGTTAATTTATTCTGTAGTTTGAATTTCTCTTCATATTTGGGTTACGTTTAGGGGAAGGCAGAAACTGTGTGGTGCCCCTGTGCTCAATTAGCTAATGGGGGTGAACCTAGACAAATAAGAAGTTAAGAGCACAATGGTCCTGTAGTCCTTCCTTCTCTGCCTGTCCTCCATCTCCACGTTACCTCTGCTACACCAAATCCCTGCTTCCATCTCTTGTCTAAATCTTGCAAAAAGCCTCTGGTAGGGTGCAGTGCCAGAGTCACATCCTGCAGGTGTGCACAGCTGGGAGGCACAGCTGGAAGACAGCAAAGCATCTTCCTTTGGGTCAGTTAAGGGCTTTATTTGTTTGGATAAAGTGCCCTTCCCATGGGGGAAATGACGGTGGTGCACAGCAGATGGAGCATGTTTGAGCTTTTTGGGTGCAAAGTCTTTGGGCCACAGCAAGTGGAGGATGAATTAACTAACATTGTGCTTGGTGTTTGGAGGTCTGTCTCAGGTAGCCTGTGAGGGATTCCTCTCCGTAAATGGGGTGGTTGAAGTATCTTCACTGTCCACATTTAACTCCAGTATGCAACTGCTTGTTGGCTGCTGCTGCTGCACAGTCATGGCTTGCAAGGTTGTGCTGATTAAAACCCCACTGTGCCAATGTTGTTGTGGCAGTGAGCTCATTACTTTCTGCAATCAAATCCCTTTTCTGCTGTTACTTAAGCAACACCCCGATGGATGTAGCAGTGGCTTAGACATTTTCATACTTTGACACCAAGGCAAAATATGGAAGGTGGGGGAGATTGGTAGTAAAAATATTTTAAAAACCCCAGTTTTGGCTTTGGAGGGTGCCTGTAAAACATGTACTTAGAGGTCTCTTTGTGTGTTGGTGCTCTGGTCAGAGTAGATCCTCCTGAAGTCAGAGGGTAGCACACAAAAGCACAACAGGTTCTCTCTTATTTTCTCTTAAATAATTTGTAGCATCTGACAGTTGCTGTAAAATTCTGCCTTTGATTTCCACAGCTTGGAGGGTTTCCTGTGGGAGTCGAGACAAGCCCCTACTACTCAGCAGTAGGCTGGAATAGCAGTCTTCTATGCTCCTTACGCTCAGGTTTCAAACATGATTATAAAGTTATAAGGCTGTGAAGGAACAGGTTGCAATTCCACAACAGAAGAGGACAGGGCTGAACACATCCCACAGGACAGTTCCCGTCTTCTGCCAGCTCAGTTGTTTGCAGGGATGTGCTGTGAATTCATTTAATGAAACGATACAGGTTAAAAATAGTCCTTTAAAAAGGAGGTGGGGGAAGGGGAGAAGTACACAGTACAAGAAGTTTTATTTCTTTTCATTCCATAGATGCTATAAATCAGCGGAGAAGTCAGTTGCAGTTTTTCCCCCTTCTGTGTTGCGTCATTAAAAAATCATCAGCCACTACACTGAAATGGTTTGCAAGAGCCACTTTGCCAGAAACAGTTTCTGTCTGAGAACAATAAAAAATTAGTAGATGCCAGGTTGAGTTCGTGTGTCAGTGGTTACTGAATTCAACTTAAGAGCTGTAAATGGAACCAATCATCATTTCTTAATGAGATATATGAGAACAAAGAATCACAATGCTTGAATAATCTGTCACGTCTCTATCAGTGCTGCTTAAGCAATTATTCAGTTTGTTCAGTGGTTTGGCAGGTAACATGACAAAAATCAATTTACAAAGCAGATTAAATGTAAATATGCAGCACTTCCCCCCACCCAGGAATGCCAGTCCTAAAGCCTTGTGTTTTTTTTCCTTACAAACCCTACCCAGTCATCTGTTTTCAGTGGTACTGCTTGGATGAAGTGCTGCATGGCCCACAGTGACATTATTCACCAGATCATTTGTCTTTAATCCATCTCTGGTCTAATGAGACTGTCATCTGGGCCTTAGTAAAAATGAATGATGCATTGCCCTGATGTACAGTGTAAGTATGTTTTTCACTGCTAAGGCTGTATTTTTCCAGGGTCCTTAAGGAAACCTATCCCTCAGCCCTTCCTAACACTTAATGTAAACATTTCTGAAAATTTTATTCATTTGGCAGCTAATGTAGGAGAAACTTGGTATGAGTTCCCTAGGAGCTAAATAACAACCATTGTACATGGAGTTGATACCATCACCTATTTTAACACCAGAGCTTTCTGGTATATTTTTTTCATTGTGTTGTAGCCAACTGTGACTGGGATGGTCCCATCCCTGTTTGTAGTGGTGGAAATCTGCAGCAAACACTGATAATGACAACTGTCACAGTGGACACTAAGTGCCATCTTCAGCAGCAGGTGTTCACTGGTCTTACCCTTTTCTTCCATAAATGAGTCCTCAATACTTGGAATGAAGCTGTGGCACAGAAGAGATAATTTCCCCCCCCCCGCCATGAAATGTTTTCACCTCTTGTCTTCTCCATGGGGAACTCACAGGTTTTTGTTCCCTGCACAAATAACTCCTGAATTCCCTCCATCCATTTGTGTTTTATATAGTCTACAAGATGCTGTTGACATACCTGGCTGTGTATCTCATCGTGCCTCTTGAGTTGTCACTGGGTTCTCAACAGAGATATCTTAAGTTTTAGGGAATTGTGAGCACTTTTCTTTTTATTTCAGTCAAGGTGACAGGGTTCCAAGAAGCCTTTTAAATACACCAGAGGATCGTGCTATGGAAGATAATAGTATTTCTTAACTTATCATTGCCATGTGACTCCTATCACTATAATTTTTGAGCAAATCACATCCTTACAAAATCTGTGATACTGAAAACTCATGTGCTTCTATTTTTGCTACATTTATGCATGACATACGGACTTCCAGTATCTGGTTATTCAGTTTCTGCTCATCTTGTATTTTGTGGTGACTGTTGAAGAATCTGAATATGTCTGGTATTTCCTTATCTATAACTGGTGTTGCTGTAGTGTTTAGACTGTGATTTGTTGGCTAACTGTCAAATACTTATGGGTTCATTAAGAAACAGATGCACAGGTCTACACTTTGTTTTTGTAGCTGCACTTTTGACATATTGTAAATGTCCTGAATTGATTTTGTTCAGGATAATACCATCTGCTGGCATCTGTTTCTGCTGTGGCTCTTGCTGAATACTTGTGTGCATCATGGTCTATAAGGACAAATTCCAGGGTGTCAGCAAGGTATTATGTCCATTTTTTTCTGAAATAAATGAGAGCAGAGTTTGAACACTGGACAATGTAATACCTACATAATTTAATATCCAGATTAATACGGTTTATTACACAAAGCATGTTTCAGGCAAAAATTGGGCCCTCTGTCCATGCTGGGCTCTCTTAATGCGTTGTTGGTGTGTCTGCAAATATATCAGAACTCACAGATTAGGAGAAAAGGAGTCTTTGCCTTTATATTTGTCTCACCATTGATCATGGAGGGATGTGGAATACACTTCTAGATCTTCCTGAAGCCTTTGCACAAAAGTCTGTCTAACAAATAAGTCAAAATAAGTCAAGTTAAAATGTCACTTACTGTATCTGTAAGGCTGATGGTTTCTTGTAAGCCTTTAACATAGCTAGGTGTGTTCTGATACGAAGATTTTGGTGGCAAAAGCAATTCTGGACGTGCACTAGATGAGAATTCTGCTGAGGATGCAACTAGGAAAATATGTGCTGTCTCCTGAGAGTCCAGAACAAAATTCTTATTTTTGAGTAGCCCACTGTCCTGTTGGATTTAGCTCTCCGTATTCCACTCTGTCCTTCTTAGTTGGTAGAATCAGTATTTATGGTGGATTTTATTGCAGTTTCCATGTCTGTGTCTGAACTGTGAAATGCAATAGAAATTCCATTTTCTGGCACTCCCTGTCTCTGCTCATGACAAGTGCAGGCAAGCATCAAAAATTATATAGGTCAGGATTTATCTGTAGTGGCCTAACTCTGCTCCCAATAAAAGTAGTGAGAGTTGGCCTTTGATGTCAATGAGACAGCATTTATCCAATTTTGAGATGCTTACGACCCCCTTGTCATTCCACACCACACACGTGCAGTGGTGACAGGGAGAAGCAGGGTAATGCAGAGAAATGAGAGTTCTCCAAATACTGCTGGAGACGGGGAGAGGGGTGTCCTCAAGTGTTGCAACAGAAGTGGGTCACCAGTCTGAAATACTTGTGTCCCAGCAGGGCTGATTGTCCTTGAGCTGGAGTGGTCTTTGTGGTCCTTCATATGGGCAGGATTCAGGTGAAAGCTTCATTATGGAGAGCCTTCATGGCTGTGCGTGGGTATTAGAGCTCACATGAAAGTAATGGCAGAAACACAGGTTCTACTTTGACTTTGCCAGTCACTTTCTTGGACCCAGTGTCCCTGCTGTTGCTGTTCTTCCACTGTTGATACCTGCAGGACTGGTGCTCCCGTGGTGGTACCCGCTCAGGAGTCAGACTTTGTAAAGTCATGAGCTTTGGAGATGATGTGGACTAATGGTGGAGACAGGTATTAGGTTGAAGAGCACTAGGTAAGAATTTGGGAGACTTGGGTTTTGTTTCTGACTGTGGCACTGGCCTTTTTTTGTGACCTTGGAGAAGTTGCAGCACCTCACTGGCCTGGTTTCCCCATCTGTCAAACAGTTCCCGACCCACTTTGTGACTCACTTTGAGATCTAACTCATTAAAGCTTGCTATGTGAGATGTTCAGAATGCACTGTGCAAGGTGTTGTTTTTGTCATGGTGATGTGGTAAGAATCTCCCTCCTGTATCCAAGTATGTTGGGAACTCAGCTGACAGGCTCGTGTTTTGTAGATGATGCTTTGTGCAGAACACAAAGCCAGAATCTGATCCCTTTCCTAAAAATACCACTCCAAAAAGAGGTGGACAGCCCCACCTCAAAAACAATAGAAATGGGACAAGAGAGTAAACCCAAGTGAAATGCATTTTGTTTTCTGAAACTGTTGCTGTCTTTCATTGTGCTGGGAATCCCAGCAGGGCAGAAGGACCTTCCAGAAATGTCTCTGAGCACTCAGCACCAGCCAGTGATGGGTTTTGCAGTGTAGGTTCATCAGTGGATGGACATTAGGGAGACAGCTATAGGAAACTGTAAAGCTGTGAGGCAGTTTTCCTCTCCTGTGCAGTCTGTGTTATAAGTGGGAGTCAGGAAATACCAGCCCTTTTAGCATCATGCTGCCAACAAGAGTGGGATTTGCAGAGCAGGATAGGGATTTGTGCTGCCCTGAAGAGCCCTCCGAAGATAAGACAATGTAGTCTTGCCTTGAAGACACATCTGTAGCATTAGTCATGTGTTATCTGTTAATTATATTTTTTTATGTCTCACAATGCTTGTGCCTCTTGAAAATCAGTTCAGTAACTAAAGCCAGCGCAGTGAGTGGCTACAGCACCCCTGAAGTTATAAAGCTTTTTGAAACACCTTCAAAAAAAAACAATGAAAGCACTTGGAGAAATGTCTTCATTTCCATGTCTTCTTGGGGGAAAAAATTGTACCTGTGAGATGCAAGAGGAATAGAGTTGTGTTTCCAGTCACTGCAGCAGTACTGTTTTAAAAAGCCCTTTTGTAAGCACAGTGCATTCAGGCTTTTTCTCTGATTCTGGAAAAAAGTAAAGTTCATGCATAAATTGGCAAGCAGGCTTTCATTTAAGCTGTGTGATTTAGATCTGCCAGTGAAGGCTGCTGCTGTAGAGCATTTGGCATTCATCAGAAAAATCTCCAAGTCTAAACAGTTTTATTATGCAAAGTTACATAGTTGGAAGGTAAAACACTCTGTCTTTCTCCACTTTGATGAACCGGGCTAGCTGATGGATGTCCCATCAAATGTCTCATAAACTTGCAGGGAAAATAAATAGCTGTAAGTCTCACTGTTCAACCTATGGCTGCTCTAAGCCCTAAGGAGAAAGGATGCTTAGCTGGGCTGTGGGTAGGAGAGCAGCTATACCCAAGAAACCATGTGGGTTCTCAAATAATGTGTTAGAAAACCATTGGCATCTTCATGAATTAGGATCCCAATACCTGGGTATTTCCATTCAGATTTTATTAGGGCAGCTTTATACTTCTTACAAGATGCTTCTGCTAACAAAGCTTACAGTGACTGCACTTTACATGTGCAGAGATTTTCCTGGAGTGATTTTTCCTTAGTGACTTAGGGAAATTCATAGCTCACTGAAACATTTATTAAAGCTTCACTCTGTTTAGTATGTGATTACTTTGCTCATTCATTGTGCCATGTGTTGACTCTAAAATCTCATTAGAGGTGTGAAGTCAAAGGGATTTCAGCAGGAGCCAAAATATTAAGCCCTTAATGTCATTTTTACTAGGTATGGACTGCTGAAAGGTGACCAAGAAGGATTCTCCTGATGCCTGTTCTCTGTATTTCTGTACATGTCTACGGAATGCAAAGAACCAGGTTTGCTAATCCCACCCAGAGCTCATTGCAGCAGCCAAAAAAATATCTTGGCTTTGGGAGGGAGACCTCTCTATCCACTGCAGCTGAGGAGGGTGGGAGCTGTGGGTCGGACCTCAGCCCTGCTGGGACACGGATTCCAATGGGAAGGACCACCTGGATGGGACAGCCCGATCTGTGCAGAAGCAGCTGCAGCTGGTGGGGTCCTGGTCTTGGTGTCCTGCACCCACCCAGCACCACCACAACCAGCACCAGTTAGAGCCCTGCTAAGCCACTTGGTAAAACATTCCTGCAGGAGTATCTTGGCAGGGTGAGAGGGAAAAAGCTATTTAGCTCAGCACACTGTTGGTGCACCATAAACATTTCTCTCCATAAAAACTGCAATAAGGGAGCAGCAGCCTTCATGAAATGCCCTTTAAAATGCAGTAAGAAAACTCAATTCAGTAATAGGTTCCTATTTATTCAAGAAAACCTTTAAAATAAGCTCTGAGTGCTCAGAAAAGTAACTTTCTCCATCACAGGTGAAGGAATTGTGTTGTTTTTTATTTTGGATAGCTTTAGTTTTTCTGGGAAGAGGACTGTAGCAGAAAGAATAACCCAAGACAATAATTTGGGCCTTGAACAAAACCAATTTCTTGCATGTAATTTGGGTTTGTTCTCCTCTGAGGCTGTGCTTTACGTGAACAGTATAAAACTTGGCGGTCTTTCAAAGTCTTGAGGGAGTAAAAGAAAGGCCTCATTATCCCTTCACCTTGTGCAATGCAGGATCTGCAGAGGTTGTGAGAAGTACTACTGTTTCCCAGGAACTACAGGTTCCTTTAGAGGCAGTAAAGAGGCTGGGTGGGATTCGCTGCCCGTACAGGGGATTGGGTGCATTTGTCTAAATTTAGGAATTCACTGTCATTTGTCGTGGCAGTCTAGCTTGTGCAGAATTGGGTGCCAGGGATGGTTGGGTAGAGCGGCTTCTTTCTTGGTTGGATCCAGTCCTTTTACTGCATGCAAGATCTTCCATTGAATAATGTTGTCAAAAGTCAAAATTATTTTGCTTTGGTCTAATTTTATTCTCTCCACTTGTGGCTTCATTTGTCAGACTTTAAATTATCTTTGGAAACTTAAGACAACCTTTGTCAGCCTTCCGAGGTGGCAGTGGCACTGTTTTCTCTCCCTGGTTTTGGCACAAATAAGACATTCTTTTAATACTGGTCATTTACAAATGAGCTCTTGCAAAAAGATAGTAAAACACATCCCCACTTGTACCACTTGGGCTCCGTTGTGAGAATTTCATACTGGGTTTGTAACGTGGAACACGTGTGATCCACTGGTTCTGCAGAAGCAGCATCCACAGTAATTAAACATTAACTACCTTTGCTTGAACAGAGCTGTCATCATTACTCTTTGCACTCGTGAGATTTTTTTTTGTATGGATACTGGTTATAAGCTTTTAAAGCACTTGCCTACTCTTTATCTCAGCTGGTATTTACACTGAAAGGTGATTTGAATCCTGCAATTTCACATCAGTGTGGCCACTCTGCTTGGAATTACTTCTGGGTCATTACGCAAAAACGGGGAATTTTTTATGGTTCTGTGTAAGTGGGTGATGGAAGAGCCTATTTTCTGCCTTCAGATGGTAAAATCAGCAAGATCAGAGACTCAGCTGGCCCTGCACGACTTTGGATGGGTGGTTCTTTAGGGAAATATGGGTTGTTGGCGGCAGTGTAGGTGGGTGGGAAATGGAAACTCCAGCTCCATAGCTGGGCATGCCTCTGCCCCATTTTTTCTGAACCCTCCTCCAGCTGGCAAAATCTTCCTGCCTGTGCAGTGAGAGAATGGTCAAGCTCAGGAGCAATGGCTGGTTTTGGTCACTTGGTGCCCCATTGGCTTTGAAGTTGTGTTACTGCTGTCCTTTTCTGCATGAAGCCTGGTTGCACCAGTGTTATGCTGTGTGGGGTTTGTGGAGGTTGGGGGCCAGAGGGTGAGAGCACGCAAGAATTGGAAAAACAAACCTCAAATCCCCCAACTCTAGCCAAATAAAATTGGAGGGGGGTAGGAGAGTGGGGCAAGTGTGAGTCATAGCTGGATGGGATGAGTGTAAAATGCTTTGTAGGTGGTTTTAAAAGAAAATCACTGCACGAAATGGTTTTGAGACCTGAAAAAAAGGTGAAAACAAAATAATAATAAAAAAAAGAACTTAAAAGGGGAGAAGGAAGAAGGAAAAAAGGGAAAAGGGGAAGAAAAAAGAAAATAATTTTAAAAAAAGAATTGAAAGAAGCTTGACCATTCCTGGATTACAGAAAAGTGAGAAGCACTGATCAGCCTCATCATTTCCAGGGCTGAGCAAGCTCTGAGTGTGTTGTTAGAGGGTTTCCAGTTCAGGGCTGGCCGGTGTCCAGCTGGCGTGGGGCACAGCCGGGAGATCTCCCGTCTGTCTGCGGAACACCGTGAAGATGCACTGTGCCCCAGCCGAGCGAAAACTCGTCACTTTACAGCTCAGCCTGCTCTTTCAACAAGAAAAAATAATATTTCCGAAAGAGTAGAGGAGAAGTTTTGCCGTTACACAGCGTTTGAACCCTGTAGCAGAGGTTGTGGTTGTGGATCCAAGGCTCTTTCTCTCCGTAGCCCAAAGTTACCATCTCTAGAGGGGAGGTTTAATTCCTGTAAAGTGGGGTTCGGGAGTAGGGACAGCTCTGGCTTGTCTGTCTTGTAGAAGCTAAAACAATGAAATGAAGTTGTTTTCCAGATTCAGCTGTAACCAGTGAGCACTTTCCATACCTTCTGCTTCCCGGAATAGGAAAATTTCCTTTGACCCTGGGAACTTGCACCACGCAAGTGTCAGACTGGATATCCTGGGGAATTTGCAATGGCAAAGTCCAAAGAAGAGGCAGTTGGTGAAGTGAATCTGCTGAAGCTTCTGTAACGTTTAATGAGACAGACTTGAAGAGACAAACTGTTCTTGCAGAGATGGTGGGGTCAGAGGCTGCAGAATCCAGCCTGCTCCTGAGTCTCCTGAAGCTGGTGAGCTACATGGGAGGACGGGATCAAGGGGTATCTCCTGCTTGTCAGTCTTTATGAATAACTGAGTGATTTTCACTATCTCAGTGCTTGCCTCTTGCCATACTTTGTATTCCTTCCCCTCACAGTCGTGCTGAGCTGCCGTGGGTCAGGGGCCAGTGCTTGGCCCTGCTTTGCTGTGTGGATCCCCTTGAGCAGCCCCTGGAAGGGCCATGGCCTTGCTTGGCTGCAGGCAGCCACAAGTGTGCTGGCTTTCCAAGGTGTTGATTTCCAACCTGGCTGGCAGCAGTGGGGATTGAATTATCTGAATTGTCTTCTCGGAATGAAGGTGTTTGTGCACTGGCCATGGCGCTGGGAGCAGCTGTGATACTTGACCCCAGGACAACTTTGCTCTGGTGCCTGTGCTGAGAAGTCAGATCTGGTTCATCTGGATCTGGCTCTAGGCTCAGTTTAATTAATCTTTTCTTCAATGTAGATTAAATTGATTGCTTTGGAAAAAAAAGTAAATTGTCTTTGCTTTTTTTTTTTTCTTTTTTTATTTCAGTAGCTGGCTGGGAAACAAGAGAAATTAGGTGGATTCACATGGTTTGCACTATAAAATCTTTATTCAAAAAAATCCAGTCTATTGGGTATGAATTAAGAAGCTGTGACATAGACTGTTTCCATATTTTTAGTGATCCTAGAATGACATGTTCTGCAAAAGGGGAAGCAATGATAGAAATAAAAATTCACTTTACAACCCAGTAAATGAACAGAGATGACTACAGCTCAGAACCCCTCTGTCCTCTCCCTGGAAGGCCCTGAACACATCAAATATAACAAATTAAAGCACTGCTATTTCCATTTGGGACATGTGTGCACATGCTGTCTGCCTTGTCAAGAATATCCACTGCACCTGGGGTATGATGGATTTACTACACTTGTCTGGAGCTGTGGTTTCACGTGCTGGATGAAATCGTACAATGTTGGTTTTTTCATGGATGCGTATGAGCTGCAGGCATGGAGTTCATTCTGACCAGGACTTCTAAGGTTGTGTATGTCCCAAAATTCTTGCACAAGTTTGCTGGCTGTCTCTTCTTGCACTGAGACAAAATTTCCAGGCAGAAAGGAAGATCTCTGGGGGGAACCCCAGGAGGGAAATAACCTAAAACCGAAGCCGTGATCAATGAATTAGTTCAGAGTTCCTCTTGGCCATGTAACTGCAGGAATCAGAGCTGGGCTTTTGCCTACGTCTTCAGCGAATGCACTGCCCTTCTTCTTTCAGCCTGGGTGGTCAGAGAGCTGCTTTTTCGTGTCGTACCCTCCCCCTTAAGGTTTTTAGGTGGGTTTGAGTCTGAAAGACACGTCCATCCAAGTGCTGGCTGAGAGGTGTCCCCCGCCTCTGTCCTCTCGCGCCGTGGGCTTTCTGCAGAAGTTACTTGCAGCAATGGGAATACAGATGTGTTACAGAGATGATCTCCCCTCCTGAGGAGTTGGCAAAGAGCAGCTTTTCCTGCATGGCTGCTCCATTTCCTGTTGCATGTGTGAGCACAGCGCAGTGGGTCTCTGTCCTCTGTGGTTCATGCCACCCTCAGGTAACATAGAATCACAGAGTGGTTTGGGTTGGAAAGGACCTTAAAGATCATCCAGCCCAACACCCTGCTATGGACAGGGACGCTTTCCACTAGACATGGTTGCTCCAAGCCCCGTCCAGCCTACAAGGAAGCATGAAGGACTTGAGGATGCTGCCAGAGCTTGAGAGCTTTTACTCCCCATTCAGTGATATTTCCTCCGCTCAGCACACCCGGGCTTTACACAAGCACCACCAAACTCACACAGTGTGAGGGTTAAACCTTCCCTGTCAGAGAGCAGCAGCATTTGGGACCTCCCAGCGCTACCCCACAACCTCCCCAGGGAAGAGAACATGCCTGGGGGTCAACCTGAGGCTTGTGAGAGCTAAAGATAAAAGCGCCAAAGTTCACAGTGGAAAAAGGACTTCTCTCATGACTCAGGGCTGTCTGCTGCCCATAGTTTCCTAACACGATAACTGCAGGGTGGGCTAATTCAGGGCAGAGATGGAGGAGGAGACGAGGGGGAATGTAGGAACCAGAGCTGGGACCATGACATCATTGTATTTTCTTTCCTGGTGTTGCTTAGAGCATGTGGCTATGTTTGTCTGAAAACCTCATCCTCGCCTATGTAATTTGAGCTCAGTTTCAGGGATTTAGCATGTTTTGGAAACCACATATTAAGAATACAATTTGTCTATGTAATCTTTTCCCTTTCTTGTGGGACACTGACAAAAATGCCAGCACAGGAGTTTTATGTTGAGGGAATAATTCAAATTAATATAACTATCTGTAAATCCTGGTGGAAAGTCCTTTTTGTCAGCAATGCAGAAATACCAACTAAGAGGGTTTGCCCTTACACTTTTAAAGTTCCAGGCCTGCATGAGTCCCAAGGAATTTTAATCTCCCATTTGATTTGGAAGGGATTTTATGGGCATAAAAGTCTCTGCTCAGTTTTCGAGGCACACGTTGGGGTCTCAGCTGTTCCCTGTGCTGAAGCAGGGCTGCTTTTCAGATCGGGTTGAAATGACCAAGGAGATAATAATGGGGATGTTGAATTTAGAGTTGGCTGGGAAACACTGAGGAACACTGGGAGCTGTGCACCACGGAGCTTGCTGCTGCATCAGGGACAATTCTACTCTGGATTGCACAGGCATAACTTTGGCTCATTTCTGAAACACAGGCATCTGATCTCACTGCAGCTTGTTGACTTTAATGGAGTTTATTCTTTTAATTTTTACAATGGTGTAAGGGAGAGCAGAGTTTGGCTGGAAGCCACGATAGTGCTGCGTTGGCAGATGGAGTGAGTGAAATATGCAGACTCAAACCCACTGCAGGGAAAGTTCAAGTTTTGCAGTACCCAAACCCTCATTTGCCAGTCCAGGTTTCTTGTTTTCCAGGGTGACTAGAAGGGAGCTGTTTCTCCCCAGCATGGACTCAGCGTGAAAGGCCACATGTAGAAATGAAGTCTGGGGGCTTATTCCCAATTCCTGGTCTTGTTTTCCCACCAGCCCTTTCTCCGTGCTGAGCTCTGCCTGTTGATAAGATACACTGCATTGTCAAGCGCTTCTTGACGAGACGCATGCTTATCCTGTCCAGGGTGATAAAGACCAAACAGAAGGAATGGGCAAAGCTGTCATTCCCGTGGAGGAGGCCGGCATGTGGCCCCTGGCTCGTGGTGACACGTTCTGACTGCAGCAGTGGAGGCAGCAGTCTGGGCTTTCAGGGGAGCAGTAGCTGTAGTCTGTGGCAAGAAAAGATTTTCTCCCTGGTGCCATCCGCCTAAATTTCCCCCTTTAAACACAGACCAAACAGGTTTAAAGAGGCGATGAAGTACAAAGTTTTGCTTGTAGCTGTAGTAGGAAGAAACTTACATATGTATAAGCAAGTGGGATGGGGGGAAGGTGAGGATCTGACCATGCGTGTCATTTCCTAATGAGTTTTATTGCTATTAATTTATTAATTCCATTGCCACTGCATTGTCTCTCCTCTTTCCTTGTTGCTGGCAGTGTCCTTCACCAGAAGCAGTTTTGTAGGGTATGATCCCTCCCCATTATACCTTATTCCTGGCCCTTTCTGATTTCTTACACTTCAAAGCCTGGCATAAGCCCTGAATGTGACCTTTAAAATGCATTCAAAAAATGTTTAGTCATTATCTGTAACTCTGCTTAGCCTTGTTATCTGTATAAATGCCCAGTAATATCATAGAGTACTATCATTTTGTACATATATTTAATTATCTCTTGCTTTATATTTGGTCTGATGAATTTTAATCCAGCAGATGCTGTTAGCTGATCACTGTGTTGGGCTTGGACACGATCTCTGTCTTACTGCAAATACAGTGTGTTTATACTCATTGAACATATTGTGATCCACGCATACAACACAGATGTGCCTTTTGGGTCCATGGCACATGGAGAACAAGGGGAGGCACCTGTAAGAGTGGGCCTTAGCTGCTCTCTGGGCTGTGTTTAACTGGTAGCCTTGCACTTGGAAGAGATCTCCTTCATTTGGCAGTCTTAGCTCTTTCATACCGTTCCAGTTTGTTTTCAACACAGCCTGAATGTAATTGAATGGCTTCTTTTATTTAGATGTAAAAAAATGTCTGGTTTACATGCCTCCTGAGGATTAGGCAGTGAATTAAAAGCAAGTGGTTTTAGAGAATCACAAATAATGCTTTAACCTCCCTCCCCACTGAAACCAATGAATGATTCTCTAAATAAACAGATTTTCCTTTGTATATGTTGGGCTGGATGAGACAAGAGTCCTTCCCCCAGCTGGCCCCCTCCAGCCTGTGGCTGAACCCCAGTGGCATGTGAAAGTTACGGTGTGTTTACCAGAGCTCATCCTCCCTAGTAATAAGGAGCTGCTGAATTGCTTCACACATGGGTCACCCAGTCATTGGGGGCGGTTTTATTTTAAGTTTCATAAAGAGTTTAGGGCAAGAGTGTGCCTCCCTGGCTCTTTGACTATTTTTAGTTAATCTCTGCGACTTCCCTACAGCTCTGCTCCCCTTAATGCAGCTTATACTAATAGGCAGAGACAGTCACTGGGGACATTAATGACTTGTCTGTTGAGGTCTGTCACTTGCTGGCCACTTACGTCGTCAGGTTGTTGTTTTACTCCCTGGAGCACTCCAGGATTCTTTGTCTGAGCCTCTCTCCTTGTCTCGTTGGGATTGCAGTGGACATTTTAGTTGCAGGTGCACTTCAGGAAACACAGAGATTTCTGCATGGTTTGATAGGGTGTTTTTTTACCTCCTCACACATGCTTTGTAGGGCCACTTGTTGGAGCAGAGTTAGAAAAACTTGCTCCTCTGATATCCAAGGGCTCTGTTAGGAGAGAACCAAGCAGGTCTTGTATTGTGAGGGTTTAAGTCCAAATGGATTATATGATGGGTGAAAAAAATATTGTGAGGAGGAGAGGTGCTGACAGTTTGGATGATATGAGTCTTGTAGCTCCTGTGTTACTGCAGTTCTCTCAAAGGGTCTGTCAACAATTCTCAGACTTTTGGATGATTTCCCTTCAGTCAGGTTTTCCTTTTACATTAACCATCACGATGTGCCTTTTGGGAGAGCATCTTGGGAAAAATTGGGATGCTCTAACTCATTCACCCTTAAGGCTACTGGGTTTTCTGAATTGATGATGCTGATTTTGGTTTTGTTAGGGCTTTTTTGTCTGTTTGTTTATTTTTTCTAATGAAGAAGTCAGGGGTGCCTGTCAGAGAAGTTTCATTCCTCTTAGAAGGAACCTGGGCACCAGGAAGATGCTGCAGAAAATTGTCATGGGTGAGCAAACTGCTACCTACAGTCTCTGGTTTTTGTCTCTGTTGCCACAGTAACTTCCAGTCCTGCTGCCCACTTAACACTGCTTAATTTGATTGCTAAGACCAGGCCTTCAAGGAGAGACTTTAAGCTGTGCTTATGGGTTGAAATTGGGAGACTGTTGATAAGTTTCCCCTACCATCCCACTCAGCAAGCAGATACTTAGCCTGTGGTCTATAACTGTGCTGTATTTTACAACTCTGTGAACTTACAGCAAAGCCAGGGCTCTGCTCTCTGGCTCTGATACCCAGATGAAGTGGGTCCACTTACGGTTCAGCTGTTCTGTGTATTCTATGTAGTCTCTTCAAGTTGTAGTTGGATGTATTTTATACAAATCGTGTAGCTAATTTTTATCATATCAGGCGCACTTTACCTTTCCTCCTGGAAGGACAGTAGAAAAAAAACCACATCGAAGTGATGCAGAATTGATAAAAATTAAGTAGAGAGCTTACAGATGCCTTATACTACATTTGATAGCTGTAAAAGTCTAGAAAATGTAGAATAATACATGCACTCTAAATGGTCTTTCTTCATGGATAAGTGGAATTTGGTAGCAGGAATGGTTTCAAATCTGCCTGACCTTTAGGGAAGTTTGAATATGAATCCAGACTGGCTTTGAATTAGGCAGTGGAGCTCTTCTGTTGTGTCTAAATGTGAATCCAGATCTAAGCCTTGGGACTTCAGTTCTGTATCAAACCACAGTGGTTGCTAAAGAGATGAAATAATATCTGCAGGAGCAGTTGAGTGATGTGCACACTCTCAGGTGCTGGAGTGAAGACAAAACATATAAGTACTCTTCAGGAAGCCTGAAAAAACAGAGGAAGCAAAGGGCTTGGTGACAGCTGACAAGCATGGTGTCATGGGTTAACCCCAGCCAGCAACCAAGGACCACACAGCCTCTTGCTCGCTCCCACACCAGTGGGATCAGGGAGAGAATCGGAAGGGTAAAAGCTGGAAAAGTCATGGGTTGAGATAAAGACAGCTTAATAGGGAAAGCAAAAAATGTCCATGCAAGCAAAGCGAAACAAGGAGTTAATTCACTGCTTCCCATGGGTAGACAGGAGTTCAGCCATCTCCAGGACAGCAGGGCCCTATCACACATGACGGTTTCTTAGGAAGACAAGCACCATCACTCCAAATATCCCCTCTTTTTCCTGCTTCTTTCCCCCGGCTTTAAGAACTGAACGTGATGCCATATGGACTGGAATATCCTTGTCCTGGCTGTGTCTCCTCCCAACTTCCCATGCACCCACAACTTCCTTGCCAGTGCAGCAGTGTGAAAAGCAGAAGAGGCCCTGGCTCAGTGTAAGCCCTGCTCAGCAATAAAAAAATCTCTTTATTATCAACCCTGTGCTCAGCACAAATCTGAAACACCGCACCATACCAGCCACAGTGAAGAAAATTAACTCTACCCCAGCCAAATGCAGCACAGGTACCCTGGGGACCTGGGGGAGAGCTGGTAATTAGAGGGATGCAGTGTTGCCAAGCTACCAGATTTATAGGAGCACTGGGGTAGGATGTATAGGAGGAGGAGTGACAGTGCAAGTGCAGGATAATACAAAATGCAGCAGTGTAGAAGTGTTACGGGAAAAGAGAAGTGCTGTGGTATCCTTGTGGGTGGAAATTCCAACTCTAATAATAAATGTAGTAGTAGGATTGTACTACAGGAACAACCCCTCCTTCCCCCCAGGAAATATTAAGTGAGATTAAAGAAGCTGAAAATTTAGGACAGGTATTAATAGCAGGAGATTTCAACTGTCCATACATAGAATGGGTCAGTGCCTCATCAGGATGAGATGTAGCGAGAAAGTTTTCGATGGAGTAAGTACATAGTTGCTTCCTAGAACAATTAATCCTAAATCCTGCAGGAAAAGATGCTCTTTTGGATTTAGCCTGAAGTGGTGCCAGGGCCAGGAGGGATTAGTGGCGAAGCTCACTGATAGCAAGTACAATACAATTAGTTTTAACATCACAGCAGGAAAAAACAAGGCACATATCTGTATGTGGATATTCAGTTTCAAGAGAGGGATAAGGTAAATATGAGGGTGCAGTTCAAAAATGCAAGAAACCTGCACAGAGCCTGGAGGCTGTTAATAACAGTGTATTAGAAGCTAAAAAAAAAGACAGCTGTCCCCTAAATCACCTGCGGAATCAGTAGGAAAATTAAGCAGCATATCACAGGAGATGACTGGCATCTGAGAAATGGAAATCTGGTTCAAATGAAGAGAATGGGAAGGCTGTAAAATCTGTCAGGTCAAGTATAAAGAGAAAATTGGGTTTTCTGATGAAGCCAAGCTCCTTTGGGTAGTCAGGTGCCACAGGGATGGTGAGGGACTCCAGACAGACCTCATAAAAATGACTGAGTGTCAAAAATGGGACATATGAGCTCCAGCACAGATAAATGTACAGTAATCCATCAAGGGAAAATTAAACCATGCCTTCATGATGCTGAACTCCAGAACCAGGAGTTATATCTTGGGGGAGAGATCTTGGAGTCAAGGTTGGCAGCTGTTTGGGATCATGTGTTCAGTGTGCAGTAGCAGGAGGTTCACACCGGCCCAGCTCTCAGGTCTGTCCCTCTGGAAGGTCCCTTCCCTCTGGTGTTTTTAACACACCACAGAGCATGGTGCCATGAGCAAACCTGCTGAGGTTGTGCAGGACAGTATCAAATGCTTTGTGCAGTTCCAGGTAGATGATGTCTGTTGCTCTTCCCTTTTCCAACAGCACAGTAACTCCACTGTAGAAGGCCACCAAATTTTCGGGTATCTGACAGCTACGAAATGATGGCAGCTGTTGATGCCTTGCAGCATAGTTTGCCTTCTCATCAGTTTTACTTCATGCATCGATCTCATGCAAATTAAAACGTTGCTGCCCTTATTTCCCTAAGGGACAGAAAGGAAATGAGGATGGGGCTGGTTGGAGAAAGGCAGTGCAAAGAGCCCTATTTATCAATATAGGAAGGGCAGGGCACCTGGGATTGTGTGGAGGTAAACGCCCAAGGTGATGCTGAGATGGTGCATGGAAAGCGTAGCGTGAGAAAGAAGTTCATGGGGAGGGAGTCTCAGAGTCCTGATGTGGAGCTGACTGGGGGAAAGCAGGAGGGTGTACTATGGGGGTAATTCTACTACATTTGTAGAAGCCAGTATGGTGGGAATTTAGGACCATTTACTTCCACACTAGACAGCAGTGCATACATATCATTTGTGTGGTTGCGTAGTAAAGGGGCATTAGCTGATTCCTTAATAAATGAGGATTTTGGTACTCTGCTGGTACTGTGTGTTCCAGAGGCTCCTAAAACAAACTGTTTTGATGCTTAGTCAAATCTGAAAAGCAAACATATGAATCCTGCCTAATGCTGAAGCCATGAGAAGTCTGCCCACACCCCAAACTAATTTTGATACAGATAGGAAAGCAATTTCCTGATGAGAAAGCTCTTAATAGAATGTGTTAATAGCAAACAGCCAGGAGAGGGTCTTGGGCTCTGGTGCAGCTAAGCAACCATGCTGGGAAGCAAAAGGAGGCTGTGTTATGAAGGGTTGTGCAGTGGCTGGGACATAGATGGGATTTCAGGATGACCAAGACCAAACAATGGAGGAGACCCTCTTTGGTTGGTGGCTCTTCAGCTGGTGGATGGCCTCAATGGTTGCTTGTCACATAGAGCAGAAGTGCAGCACTCCTGGCCACTGCTGGTGTGATGTTGGGGTCAGCCTGGAGTTCCTTGGCCAACCACTGCAAGAGAGAAAGAAGAGGTGTGGGTGTGGCTGCATTGTGATCGATGTTACAGTGCTCTGAAATGTGTTTCCAGGCAAGAGGCATCTCATTTCTCACTTGTCTGTCCCTGTGTTTGATCAGAGGACTTGGAGTCCACCAGGCCAAGCAGCCAGGGATGGAAAGCCTCCGGGAAACTCAGTGTTTTCCCTTGGCTTTCCCTGTTGTTTTTACTTTCTTTCTCTCGGTTTGCAGTAATTTTTATTGGCAACCCTCACTCCCTGTGAGGGCTGAAATGCTGAGGTTGGGGATAACCTTAGAATCTGTAGGAGTCAAGTTGGATGTTCCCATCTCCACTGAGGGTGTGGGAGCCTCCTAAGTCCCTGTAACCTGTGTGGTGTGGCTGGCCTTGAACTTCAGGTCTGTGGTATCTGGCTGCCTGTGTACCTTTGTCAGCTGTGTGGTTTTCAGTGGAAGCCCTGCTGCAAGAGTCAGCTTGCTCGTAATAAACTAATGAGTCATGCAAGCATGGAATTTCTTTCTGCCTTACCTTAGGATCGGGTTGTTGCATAAGCAAACTCCACAACTTTCCCAGATGAGGTTTGCTCTGGCGCCTCTTCTCTCATGGGAACCTTCAGGTTTTTTTTGGCTTCTCTGAGCTGCCCTGAGAAATGCAGACAAAATTACAGCTCTTATGGGTACACAGGGTATTCCCTGTCTGCTGCTGCTGGCTCCTGCATGGACCCATCATCTCCACACACCCCAGAACAGTGGTGCTCCGTTGTGCCTTGCCCCGTGCAGCCTCTGTGAGTCAGTCTGTGAGCTGTGCGTGGATGAACCCTGTGGTGGGTGCTTCTCATCCCACGATGGAAATCACACCAGAGTCCTGCTCCCCAGGATGCGTCATGGTGTCTCTGTTTTGGGAAACAGTCGTACGAATGAGAGTTTGAAGATTGCAGCATTCATCGAATCTGGGACGTGTGTTTGACTCTGGCAGGGAGAAGGAGGCTGGTTTGCTTTTCACCATGGGGAGGATGTCCTCTGCTCATCCCTGGAGCTGTTCCCATGCAAAGCCCCCACCCTGTCTGCAGAGGCCATCCCACCCTGGCTCTGTGGAGAGCTCTAGACTGCCTCAAACTCAGGCATGAAGCAGTGTAACCCCTCATCTCCTAACCGTGTCCTAACCTGGGGGAAGGATTGTCACCCTCCAGAAAGCAATGTGTCACAGTATCTATTTATATAGAGTCTTCCATTGTGGATGATTCTTACTCATCTGACTTCACTTTTGGAGGCAGTTCTGTCGTTACATTTCAAGTCCAGTTTTTAGTTGACTTTGTAAGCTGGTAATGGCCCCACCATTTGGGATTCATTTGGACACAGTGAGAAAAGGTCTCACAGAACTGAAGATTTCACCTGAGCTGGAAGCACCAACAGAACTCCGTAGGATTTACACTCTGAAATCCTGTGGGGGATACAGCAAATCTCAGTTTCTTTATGCCTTGGTGCCCAGACTGTAAAATGAAATGGTACCTCTGGTCCAGGTGCAGTAGGGAACTATTTAAATAATTGGTATCCTCTTAAGACTACACTGGAACTGCAGGCAGAGAGACGGGATTTGAAACGTGATCACAGTATCTAGAATTGTATCTGATGACTACACTTGTCCCAGACTATGTACAAGACTTGTTTTGTCTGTCACAGGTATTATCCTGCTTATCTCTAGGTTGTGGCAGGAGATGTAAAACTTCCTTTTTTAATGGGAGAACAAGGGCAGTTTAGTCAGCCGGATTTTAATGACCCGAACTTGGTTTCCCCGAGACAGAAGAGACTGGTGCCAGCCAGTAGCACTCCCATTCCCCGTGGAGCTGAGCAGATTCACACTAAACCAGAAGCTTGAAATGTGCTTTCAGTAGAGAAAGTGTCAGTAATCTTGGAAGAAAATTATTTTCTGCCCTTTTTAGAAACAGGAATTCAGCTATGCTGTTCTGTGCAACACAAGTTGTGTTGTACCAAGCCTGAGGTTTCAGCTCAGTTCCCCAGCCCTGGAATTTGTGGTGGGAGATGGACACACAGAAAAGTCTTGGAGTCTCCATCACTCTGTATTTGGTGCTGCTGGCTGTTGCCCTTGCTGAATCCCAATGACACATCTGGCAGACCTTCACCTGAATGGTGGTTCATAAGCTTAGGTCTCTGGGGATGGATGTATTTCATTAGTGAAAAGGCAGTAGTATTTCCAAAGGGAGGAGAATATCCAGGGACCCCTCTGCCAGTTCATCTGAGGTAGGTTTTAACTCCAGCTCCAACCTGGCCTTGGCTCCCTGAGATGAGATTTCTTTGCTGAACCTATTAAAAGCCAGATTAAGATCTCTAGCAGAGGTCATTTAGAAAACAGTGAGAGAATTCTAAGGAATACTTGTTTTCCTCTCAATCCTCAAAACAATCTGGGGAATGCATTTGGAGTCAGTTTCTGAACTTAACCCTCTCATCCCCAGGGAGAGTATTCCGTGTGCTGCCCTCGTGCCTGGAACGGGGTGAGCTGGCCCCCAGCTCTGACTCCCCAGGCCACATCGATTTTCTGGAGCGCACAGCAGGGTTTGTGTTGTGTGAGGGTTGTGCCACGAGGAGAGGGTGACTAAACCTGATGGGTTTGCAGTTACATAAATTGGCATCAGCCTGTACTGTTGTGTGCACAGCACAGGGATGACTCAGAGGCAGGAGCCGCGTGTCGGGGACTGACAGCCCGGGGTAAAGCCGATGGATCCCTGCTGGGTCTCCTTGGGTGCCCCCTCATCTGCCATGGGTGCTGGGGATGCCGGCTTCTCCCGCGTTAGGGAACAGGGAGGTTTAGTACTGAGCCTCTGGGGCTGCAAACAAGTCAAGCAGTGAGTCAGCATTAGGCGGAAATCCAGTGTTGTGTACATGGGCTGTTGAAATACAAAAGAGCTGATAGGAAAATGAACCTGTCTCTCCACGGTGGCGAGTCCACCTGTCTGTGGGAGGTGGGATCATGTTTAGATGCAATGACAAAGGATGCACTAGGAGTGGAACTCAGCTGCGAGCCCTGTTGAGCTTAGGAACCAGCCCAAAAGCCTGGAGTGCCTTGTATTCTACAAAGAGATGCCTATTGATTTCGTTCTAAAACCAGCTGTATCAATTGCATCCTATCCATAGAAATGTGTGCAAAACAGCCTTTTTTTCTTTTTTCTTTTTTTTCAAAATCAACTCTTAGTGCATTTTACTCTTTAGTTTGTTTGTACTCTAAATTAGTATGCACTGGTGTTCTAAAATGGGAAGCCAACTCCATCAGAATCTTGTAAAGGAAAAGAATACTTTGTACCACTGAGAAAAATTTTGCTGGTAAGACTCCTCTCTATCAAGAAAAAAAAAAGAAGAACAGAAGTGAATGTTTTACCCGGGACTCATTGTGTTCTTTATGGCAATTGCCAATATTCAGAACTCATGCCTCCAAAACGGCAAGATCTAAAAAAAAAAGTGAAAAACATCTAAATTTTTATTATTCAAATTAACTTTCTAGGTTATGGAACTTAGATTTCCGTGCTTGAATTTTCATTTTTCAGAGGGGATCAGGAGCTTGTTTGAAAAAAGAAAGCAGCATGCCATCCCACTTTCCCCCACCCTGCTTAGAAAGCTTTGCTGGAAGGCTTGCTCTGGGAGCCAGGGCGTTTGGAAAAGGACCAGGAATCACAGGAGTGGGCAGTGCTGGCGCTGCCTCAAATCCCCTGCTAATAAACACACCAACTGAAGCCAGATGGTAAAAGTGCATTTTTATCATGTTTTATGTGGATTAATGATTCCAATAAACATTTTTCTCCTTTGTATACGTTCAGGGCAGCATTTGCGCAATGTCTAAGGAAATTTAGTGAGTTTTCTCTGGCTTTCTCGGTGCTGCACTCAAAGACTGACTTTGTCTGATCTGCCTCAACCTCCTCTCATATTTGCCATTTGTATGAGCCACAACACTGCAGTGAGACAGTGGTTGCTGATCCCTGAGGGGTCTGGTTTTCCCTTGATGTCTCTGTGGCTACTTTCACCATAATAAGAGTTATTTGTGCATTTGGAGGGAATTAGTTGATGACCTGCGATGCTCAATCTGCAGGGCCACAGACTGTCTCTCGTGACAGCCACACTTTCTGGAGTGCTTTTGTCTTCATTAAGTTTCAGTGTGTGGTAAAAACAAATATTACTGCCCTCGTTTCAAGATGGGAAACCTGAACTGTTGCCTGTTTGGTGGGTAAATAACGTGAGCTGCTGCAAAGTAAGTGATTTATTGTGTGTGTAGTCAGGGCACTGTGGTTCAACAAGACACCTCTCCTCAGCCATGCTCTTGGAGGGGCTGTGGGTGTCCTCTTAACCTGGGCGGTTGCTGGGAAATGAGCTTAGCCTGAGAGGAGAGGTAATTAGGCTGACACAGGTGAGGTTATGTGTGCACACATTTCCCACGACTTTGGGAGCTCGTTTGTAACCTGAGAGTTTCTAAGCCCCCGATGCTGGATGTGGGAACTGGGCTGGCGGTGTGCTCAGGTCCGTGAGGTTGGGGCTCAGACCCACCACAAGCCCAAGCCTTCCCAAAGCTGTCACAAACAGTAGGAGCAGTTGTGGAGGGAGAACATGGCAGCCTGAAGGCTTTGCTAAGCCCTTGTTTTGTCAAGGAGTTTCCCTGGTTGTTGTGCAGAGTTTGTGCTGGTACCTGTGATCACTGTGTTGCGTGCTCTGGTTTTCCATCAGCCCTAGTGAAGCCCTCATCTCAGGGCTCACTCTGGGGGTGGTGTATAGTGTCTGGGAATGACTCATACAGCTGCTGTATGGCACATCTGCTCCTCTCCAGATGTAAAATTAAACACAGGCTTTTAGTGTTATCTTGACCTAGACTAATGTTGCTATTTTGGGGTTTTATGTCAGAGGCACAAAAAACCTGGAAATCACTGATGGAAAAGACCTATGAGATCATGCCTTCCACCCACAGGGTTGTTCCCTGCAAAATATTCTCCATCATTTTGTCCAAAGCAATCAAAATTCACTGTAGTGAGAGGGATCCTAATGCTTCTCCAGGGGAACTCTTACATCTTCCAGGATGCCAGGGAGGACTCATTCATCCCCAGTCTACAGTCCAAAGTTAATTTTACTTCGTTTAAACCTGCCTGTCCTAGTTCAAGTCCCCAAGACTAGTCCTGCTCTTCCTGCTGTTCATACCCAGCACAGTACAAGGAGGTGAACACGGGCTGCTCAGCCACCTGTAATGGAGTGAATTTGCAGTCAACCCTCAAATAATTGCCCTGGGCCTCTCCAGCTGTACCTCTGTCACAAAGAGTGTGTAGGAGGGTAAGATGCATATCCCAGGACTGCATCTCCTCCCTCCTTCTGAGGCACAAACCTCCCACAGAGCATTATTTTATTTTGTTGAAATATCTCATTTGCTGCTTCATGGGATGTGCTGACCCAGACTGACAGCCCAGCTGTGTTTCTTATCAAAGAAAAAGGCAAAATTCCCACTGAATGGGAGTGGGCTGCTGCAAGTAGGTGGTGGCTACCTGAGGGACAAGAGCTGGATTAGACCATGTCAGTATGTCCATGTGTTTGGGCTGCTGGGGACAGCACCCCTTCCATCAAACCTTTTTCTGAGATGCTTCAGGCTGTTAACAACCTCTGCTAACGAGTACTGTGACATCACCGAGACGTCTATTTTTAATATAAAATGCAGTTACAAAAAAAAAGAGGTCCCCACATAACAGATTTTACAGATAAATTGGAAAAGAAAATAATCTGTTTCTGCAGGGCAGGGACTGTGTGTGCCAGCTCCCTGCTTCGGCCCAGCTCTGTGTCCCATCTCACCCCCACATCCCCTGGGAGTGGAAATGGAAACCTCTGCTCTGAGCTCTGGCAGGACAAGTGGATACCAGGGGAAAGCTTTTGCCAGTACTTAGCAGGAGCCAGCTCTTGCTCCACTGCAGCAGTTAAACACGAGTGCTCCGAGTCTGCACAGCCCTCCTGGCACTGGCTGAATAGGTATTTGTGGGTTGGTTTTGGGGTTTTTTTTTTGCAGTGGGGTCATTTTCTTCTTGGGCTTCTGAGCACTCATCTGTGAAACATGAAATCGCCTGACCCTGAAGCTCATCCCTGGACTGGTAAGATCCATAAGCTTGAAGAGAACAGTATTTTCCTTGCTTTATACTCGGAAGAGTCTTCAGACTGCAATCCCTCAGCAGACAGCAATTTTCAGCTGTCTTTCCTTTATGTCTTCAGTAGGATATGAACATCTTTGGAAAGTGTAAATTTACAGCCAAGGATCACAAAACAATGCCTTACTCTGTGATCTTTCTTGGGCAAGCTTTATGTAGAGACCACAATTGCCACCTCTGAGGACCAACGATATAAATGGTTGATAAATGGTGATAAATGATTGCCCTGAAGGACCCATCCAAGATGTCTGGGATGGCTCCAGGTTGCACACAAGGGATGTGACAGGACAGGCTGTTCAGTGCCATCACCTGGGGACATTTTGCCTGATAGAGATCCCAGGTAAACTGGGATCCCAGAGCATTGCCAGGGCTGGGGCAGCCCCTCTCAAACGTTACAGGGTGCTGATGCACGAGTGGCAGGAGAGAGGAAAAGGTCCTCATGTGCAAGGAGAACTCTGATTGATTTTAAGCATGCACTAGGGGACAGAGGTATAGAGTGAAAAGTGTCTTTGAGAAAACCACCTTTTGCTCCTCCTAAAAATTCTAGTATTTTTACTGAAATCTGCTTGACCTGCCTCCAATACCCAGGATGTAGCTCTACCTTCCTCCCATACAGCTGCCTCCTACTAGCCATATTCCCCCATCTCACTTCCATTAATCTTTCCATATTCATCTGACCTTCTAGTGTCTCATTTATTTTACTCTGTTTGCATTTATTTGTTCTGCAAATTCCTCAGGCCAGGAGCTGTCTCTGTAAAGCATATAGTGATTGTCCAGTAGAATTTCAGTGTAATGTTTTGAGTCCACAAAAAATGGCAGCTCCAGCCCTATAGGCTGCTTTTACAGGTTGCTCTCCATGTAACTCCAGCCAACTTTTTAAAATAAAATTAACTTCTGTAACAAAATAATATAAACATCAGGTCTCACCAGAATTTGGCTCTATAATAACTGGAAAATATGGGAAAACATGCAAAAATTCTGTTCTTCATATCAAGCACAAACTCTTGAAGCATACTGGGTTATTTGTCATCACTGCCAGGCTCTACGATGCCTGCATCCATTTCTTACCACCCACAAGAGCTGCTTTCAGAGTAACCAGACTGAGTCATTAGTGTCCTTGGCTGCAAATTTTGCTCTTTGAGCTTCAAGCTGCTTCTTTGCGTAGTGCATTTGTGCCGATTCACTGGGGCGTGGATCATTTGTTTTATCGACACGTCCACGGGACAAAGGGCTGAGTGGAAGGGAGCCTGGGGTTGAGATATCGAACCTTTTGTCTCTGGAATCGTTGTGGCGTGCCCTGGGCTGGCAGGGGACAGCAGCCATCCCAAGCCAGTGGCCTTTGTGCAGTGATTTTGAGGTCATGACTGCGCTTGGAGCAGCCGGGTGTCCGTGCTGCAGGAAACTCACCGGAGGGACATATGGAAGATGCTCTACTGCTGTCGGCCACGCAGCAGGGCAGCACGGGGCCTTGCCTCGGGGGGATAACGGGGCTGGTTCTCTCTCCTGTCCCCTGCCGACAGGCCCACTGCCTGCAGTACAGTGCAGACAGACTTTTGCCGTGGCATCATAAATTCTGGACCAATTATTATTGTTTTGCTCATGGAAAACTCAGTGAAATCAACTGTCGGAGCAAAACCCTTCCTCATTTCCTACATTGTGTCAATTTCCAACTAACAGTGAGACTGTGAAATCTCTGGAGTTTTATTATAAAATTACTAAGCAACCAAGAAGGCTGAACCCTTGCTTTAAGTGGAAAGAAAATTTTAGCTTTACTGCTGTTCCTTGCAGCGATTCCTCACGTGTCCAAAAAATACGACTGTTCAATGTGTCTATTTCCATACCAGTAAAACGGGGATCACAACATCTTTTACTCACGGCAGGATTATGAGCTTGAATAAATTAGTATCTCTGAAGTGCTCTGATAGCAGGTGCAAAGTCTTTCCATAAGAACTCATGATTCCAGCTAGAGAACAGTTCTGTGTGGTGAATGCCGAGGTTGGAAAGGTGTGAAGCAAATTTAACTTCCAAATTCTGTGGGCCTTGATGCAGCACCAGAAATCTGTGAATTCAGGCCCTTGATGCTGAGTGGTTAATCAGGATCAGACTCTTCCATGTTCTTGCTGAAACCAATCAGACTATGCGCACAATAATGCAATGCTGCTCAGAAATCATGGTAGACACAGGTTCTGTGAATTACTTTTTGTCCTAGACATCTTGAAAGACAAAAATAATTCTTCAGCCTTTATCAACAGGAACTCCTTTTCTGAGAGAACCTCTTACTTGCTGATTGAAAGCTTTTTACCCTACAAAAAAAAGCAATCTCGTCAGGAATTGTGGAGTTCAGCACAGTGTTAGCACTGCAGCAAAAGCTCTTTTGCTGTTTGAAAGTTGGAGTTCTTCGCTGGGCCCACGTGTTTATGATGACTAATTTCCCACTCTTATCTAAGAGTTACTTAATCTGAGAGTTCCCAGTGGGATAAATGGAACAGGAGTGAGGGCGAGAGTGTGCAGCTGTCAAGGTGAAAAGAGAGAAAATACCCACATATTACACTAGGCAAGCTCTTAAAAAATGTTCTGGCTTTGCCAGGAAAGATAAGGGTCCCCCTGTAGCTGCAGAGTTTCCAGGAAAGAAACTGTAAATGCTGCAGAAGTTGGAAAAATGGTCATACACGCTGTGTTCTGGGAATGGTCTCCAGCCTGTGGCACTGGTGCTTCATGCCCCTGGTACTGCTCGGTCTTAGTGACACAGACGTAGCGGTTCCCTCTGAGGAATGGCAGGAAAACACATCCCCATGTCCTTGGGGATGCTTTGGTGCTGGGCTGGTGGATGAAGATTTGCACACACCGCTGACCGTGGATATTCAGGGATCTAAGGCAACAAGTGGGTTTCTGGATATTGCTCTTTTCCCCCAAATCCATTGCATCCCACTGGGAAGAGTAGGGAACCACAGCGAAAATGTGACCTACTCATACAAATAACTCTTGATTCCAGCTCTGGGGGGTGTGAAGCTGTGAATGAGAATGCTACAGCTCAGGGTTCGTTGTCTTGTGGGCATGGGAGTTGTCCTTAAAACTGCTGCTTCTCTTGATGGATATAAATTAATTACCCCCAGTTCTGTTGGCAGCTCATGATTTGCTGAAAGCTCTTACTCCAGCAGAATCCTCAGGGATTCCTGAGTTAACTTTTAAATTAAGCAGAAGAATGAGGTCTGATATCATGCCCCTCATTGATCAGGTTAGACACTGCCTTTGTTTCACTCCTGACTCTTTAAAATGGATTGGGATTGTCAAACTTGTGTTCCTGGAGCGAGCCACGCCGATAACCAGCATTTATGTGCGAATGGAGGGCTGAATATGTGCTTTCCCATAAAAAGTTGAATATTTTAACTCAAGAACCACAGACAAAATGTGACAGCCTCATTTAAATCTGCAAAGACCCAGTATTAGCTACAAGACTGCTTGGTGTTACACCACATCTCTGAATAGATGTACTTTTATAGAATACCTCACGCTGAAAATCTAATTAATCGGAGAACAGTTATCACATTACCAGCCTGACTGAATTTTTTTTTGTGAAAAAATGTGTGCTTAAAAGTCTAAATGCTCCTATTACGATAATTAATTATCTGCAGAAAATTGAAAGCACACAAGAAATTATCAAGAAAGAACATTTAGACATCATCTGTCTTCCTAAAAACACTTGTCTGAGTGTGTAAAGAAGAATATTATTGCAGCGTAAATGCTGGCCACTTGGAATATATTTTTCTGCCTTCTCTTTAAGTGCATTCTTGCTACAATTTTTTATATATATATATAATGCCTAAATGGGTGAAAGATATATTGAATTTTTAACTGGAGTAATTCTTTGGAGAAGATTGATTTCTCTGCCACCTCAGATGCAGTTTAATTTCTGTGTTGCTTATGAAATAATGAGAAATAGACTTTAATGGGGAGAAGCAATGGCACAGAGAACTGGTGATCTTGCAGAGCGTGGGTTAACAAGGAGCCTCGCCTCAGGTATTTATGAGCTGTGATGGTGTCACAGGGATTGCAGTTTGGAGGAGGAAACATTGCCAAAGCCAGAGCCAGTGGAGCAGACACCCAGCCACCTATAAATCTGTGTACTCTCGCTCCTTATTAACTGAGGGTCAGGGCTTATTAATTATATACGACTTGATGATGACATATCTCGTAAAAAAGAAAGCAGCTTATGGTGAAACTTGATAGCTTTACATTAGGCAAGATGGAGATGGGTCTTTTACAACCCAGCGTGGGGTTAGGAGACTAAAATTTACTCCTGCTTAGAGGGTTGTATAAACTGAGAATATTCATGTTTTTTAAATAGAAAATCAGCAATGGATTAGCCCTGTGCCAGTCATTTCCAACAGATTGAAAATTACAGGAGGGAAATAAACAGCATCTGGTTCTTTTTTCTTAGGAAACCAAGAAAACCAAAACAAGAAATGGACTGAAGGAATCCTAGGCAAGGGAAAAAAAGATCAGTTACGTAGATTGCACAAGGTGCACAGAGAAAACCCCCAAAAAGCCGAACTTTCCTGGCTGACACAAGGCAGAGCTCAGACTGCAAGCATTACCTCCTGACAAAGAGCAGAAAGCAATAGCAGTTTACACCATCACTGGAGCAGTGTGGAATAGGGAGGAAGGGGATGGAAACAAGGCTTGAGTTATTTTGTTTAAGCCAGCCTTGCTCTGGGAGCCAGTGTGCCACTCAGAACTTTGTAAAAGTTCTGTCTACTAAAATCTTTGGCTCATTACACAGAGCTCAATATCAGGGTCTGAATTAAATCCATTTATAGTAGCTTTGGAGGAGATCAGGGCTGGGTGGAACGCCTTTAGCAAAGAAACTGAATGTTAATAACCATCCCAGTGAGGCCTTTGCAAACAGTTAGCCAAAGAACATAACAGTGAAATGAAAAATAAAGCACCTATTCCTCCTGCTTTGCACATGTAGGAAGTCCTAGGTTCAGCCCTGAATTGATCCTTATATATGATCTGAGAATCAAGGGCCTGAGTCATATGTCTGAGCATGGCAAGATCAAGTGAAATTTATTCTTAGAATTAATATTATCTTTCGTTTTCGAAACATTTCCAAGAATAAGATAAAGACTTCTGTTGCCTTGGTATAACTTTCAAAGCAGGCGCTCCCCTAGTGTTCTCAATGCCTCCATCCAGCATGTTCAGAGATGCTTATACATAAAATAATGAAAAGAAGAAAGAAGTCAGTGTTCAGACACATTAATGGTCACACATAAAAGAGTAAGTGAATTTTGTGAAATAGTCTCACTTTTTTTTTTTCTGATCGTTAAGAAAGACTGTGCTGATGCCAGTAATAAATAAAAACCTGCTGCGCACACTTTGGAGTTACTGTGGAGCTTTTCATCACCAGAAAAAGCCCAGCCCTGCTGCTGTAATTACATGATGCATAGCACAGTTGTCTCACCCTTCTTTCTCCTTATGTGAACAACAACCACTCTGCCACACTTGCTGTATTTAAACAACTCGTATCTCCAAATAATCACTTGGTGCTAATAACGCTCTTAAAAAATATTAATTGCAAATAATGACATCCCTGTATCATTTGTGCAGCAAATGAGGATGCATTAGTTTCTGGAGAGCACCACCATCACCTTTCATCATGTCCTCCCAACACAGCGAGTCCTGACATCCTCAGTGTGCTGTGTGAACTTTCACTGAAAGCCTGAACCAGCTTTAAAGAGGTGCTGCAGCTGCTCTGAATTTTAGTGAGTGAAGTTAAGTCTCTGTAGCCACAGGTTGCTCTCTCCGAAGCCTTCCTTTCTGAGCAGAGGAGATCTTTTAACTGATTGTATTTTTACAGTTGCCTGGCACAGAGTGCCCTTTTCTTGGTGTGAATTTCAACATTCACCACCCAAACACAGACCTCAGAGTAGAGACAGAAAAATTATTCACTTCAATAGCTAAAAGACCAAAGGTTGCAGAAAACAAAAAAAAAGCTTTTGGGGGAAGATTTGCCCAGATTGGTCCTTATTTAAGAGATCTAGTGCTGTGTTTGGCTTAGGACAGAAAAAATGGTGCAGTTTCTGGCTTGTGACCATAAGTGGCTGTGTTACCATAGTTTAGTGACTCTCCATTGTTGGCTGTTTGTTGGCTTCAGGATTTATTTGTCTGGTTTCACTTCCCACTGTGCAAGGAGAAGTGAGCACTCAGCTGGTTACTGCAGCTCAGCTGTACCTCCCCAGGCAGTAACTCCTTCATCCTGGGTGTACATCTGTGCCTTGGTACTGCCAGAAGGAAAACACCATTTTTGGGCTCCACAGAGGTGAGTGTGCCCCTAAAACATTGATTCACTCATAGACTGCTAAGGTGCTGTGGGGCTGAAGCACAGAGTGCACCAGCAGAGGCTGAGAAGACTTTGTTCAGCCTGGAGGGGAGGTGACTCAAGGAAGACCTTTTTGTTGTCTACAAGCACCTAATGGGAGGATATAAAGAACAAGGAGCTCAGCTCTCCTCAGAGGTTTGTGGTGACAGGACTAGGTGCCACAGGCACAAGCTGCAAGATGGGAAATTCCAGTTAGATGTAGGAAAAGCTTTTTTACCATGGATGTCATCAGATGGTGGAGGCTGTCCAGAGCGTCTGGGGCATCTCCACCTTGGCAATGTTCAAAATTTGGCTGGACGTGGCCCTGAGCACAAGATCTAGTTGGATGTGCTTTATGTGGTGGGGTAGACTAGAGACCTCCAGGGTTACCAAAATTACTCTGTGACTAGTAAC
This sequence comes from Lycocorax pyrrhopterus obiensis, assembly GCA_014706295.1. Classification (NCBI taxonomy): domain Eukaryota; kingdom Metazoa; phylum Chordata; class Aves; order Passeriformes; family Paradisaeidae; genus Lycocorax; species Lycocorax pyrrhopterus. The sequence goes on from JACSVZ010000015.1 coordinate 6,379,927, forward strand.
AAATCCCACTGAAGATCAGAACCCAGGAGGTGAATAGCATTTTTTCACTGGTTGGGTCCCCCACCTTGTGTTGATGGTCTGGCCTCATGGAATAACCAGTACTGTCTGGATTAGGGTAGATGTGAGTGTCTCAGGGGCAGATGGAAATCACAGATGGGATGAGGAATGAGCAACTCACAACATGGCACCGTGCCTGCTATGGGCAGGACCTTGGGGCTGGAGGCTGGATGGGCTGGGAGGAAGTAGAGGAGTCCTGCTGTGATCTGAAGCAGACATTAACTCCAGTGAGGGCACAGGTAATGGGATTTTACCAGCTATTTATCAAGCCCAGTTCAGGTGTTTCTTGCTTCCTTGATAACTTCAGATAGCTGAAGGATGTTGCATTTTCTGGCTTATTTTGAGCACTGCTCCTCGAGCCCTAGCCCTGGAGCTGGCCTCCAGCTGCCGTCCTGCACACCAACCAGCTGCTCAGTGTCACAGTGTTTTATTGACACCCCATCAGCAGCGCCACATGGGCGTTCCAGACCCATCTCTGAGCCTGCCAGAACCTTTCAGCTGCTTCCCCAACTCTCCTGCCTGTTTCAGCTGCTCGCAGACTCTTGCCTCTTTTGGATGTACCTCAGTGCAAAGCGAGACCTCAGAGCTTGGCGTGGAGGGGAGACATGAGCTAAGTCGATCCTATTTTTTCAGTAAGTTCAGAGCTTTCTATACCAAAAGTGGAAGTTTTCTCCTTGCTGGAAGGAGGACACCACTTCTGTGTCCTGCTGTGTGATTGTTAAAATATGCCCAGGCAAGCAGTATTGGAGGCAAAACAGGAGAGGCTTTCAATGAAAGCTGGAGCATCTCTTTGGAGTCAGTGTATTGCTGATTTGCTCTCAGAGTGAAGAAACAACCCAGAGTTAAAACGGCTCTGAAGTAGCAGGTGTTTTCTGGACAGGCTCTTAAAGACCTTCAAAGGCAGCTAAGCCCTAGGGAATTGGTTTCCAGGCTCCCCTGGAAATCAATATACACAAGCTGAATTTTCACATTTTGAAAATGCAGTCAGTTCATTTGGGTGCTTAACCATCCAGTCGTCCTCAGCCGAGTGCTCCAAAATACTTGGCATGTATTTTCTTGTCTACCAGCTTTATGTCTGCATTTTTTCTCTCCCCTTGCTGCTCCATAGCTGCTGTGAGGATCTTTGCAGCTTGTGTTTTCAAAAAGCAAAAGTATTTACCATGATGTTTTCTTTCCGGAGTTTTGAAACTTGCTTTGTATAAAAATTTCAAAACACAGTGTGGACACCAAACAGTTCAACTCAAAAAAAAAATTTTATTTGGGATCCGAAAGAGATGTACCACTAGATTGAGTTTGTGCCTTTATGATCAACATCAGCAGGGAGGATTGTGGGAAAAAAATTTTGAAAGCTTTCTTCATTTTTCCACTGCACCTGTATTTTTTGCCTTTCCCTTTTGGATCCCAAACTCAGTCTTGCCCTGCTCCCGCAAAGTCTTTGTGTCCTGTCCTTCCACCTGGGCTGTCCTGCGCTTGTGGCACCTGCCTGGCATCAGCACAACAAAGCTCCAGACAGCAAGGAGTGCTGTCCTGCCTTTGGACAGACTTCTTCCTATCCCAGGGATTTTTTTCCACATTTCCCACCTGATTCACTGTAGCCCTGAACAGCATCATTTTTTGCTCCTATTGAGGCAAAAAAAAAAAAAAATCAGTATTCAGCTTACTTACTAGTAGAAATGCCACTCAGCAAAACTGATCTGAAATCATCAATCGAGACGCTCTGGGTTTTCACATAACCTTCATTTCTTCAAGATGCTTTCCTCAATTTACTTGGAACCACTTGTTCTTCATTCAGCTCAACTGGAATTGTCCTGGGTTTCCCTAAAATGCGAGAGCCTTTTCTGTGTTTGATCATGGGCAGTTCAATATTCTTCCCAAAACTAAAGGGCAGGAGGTCATTTGAGCTGCGAAGCACTGAAGGGAGCAGAGGCTGTGGATGTTAAGTGGAACTTGCAGAAGTAATTTGGTTGAGACGTAGTGCTGGCTAGCAAAGCTCTGTTAGGAAACCACTCAGGCTTTCTGCTAGGCATTACACATTCCCAATTTTACGAACTTTGCTGGAATCGTGCTAGCAGGGTGAAACGCATTTCCAGGCATAACCCAGCAGATTTCATTTTAATGGCTGCAGCAGATCTCTGCTTGTGGAGCTGAACATTGGAGCCTGGGGCTGGAGGTGGGGACAGACAGCAAGTGTTCATCCTAGGGAGGCTTTCTGTCTCTTAAAGGCTGTCTGGAAAAAAAAGATAAATGTTGGTTGCACTCCACTGCTGCTATAATAGGAGGATAAAGAAGGAAAGTGGAAGAGAACAAGCCAAAAGCGGAAGGGAGTAGGATCAGGAATAGGGAGGTGTTAATTGTTCCCTGTCTCTTTGGGATGGATGGAGTGAGTCTGTTGCCCGTAAATCTCACAGTGTCACAGCACCCTAGTAATAAACTCCATCTCAGGCAGCAAGACAAATGTATCTGAGGAATACTGTAATACCTCCTTGGCTTCAGACCAATGTTTTGGGTAGATCTGTATTTTCCAGTGTTTCAGTGACGGGGCTGGAGGGGATGGCTCCATGGTGGGGTAAGGCCAAATCCCCATCTGCCCTGAGTTAATGAGTGACGTGGGATAGGAAAGGCCGGCAGAGAGAGGTGGATTGGAGCCAGTTCCTCCTGTTGTTGGTTTTGAAGTGATGGGAGCATAGTGTGGGTGCTTGGCAGGAGCTGGATTCAGGTAACGTGGTCTGTGATGTGGCTCTCCTTGACCAGCCAAGAGCACCCTGTGACTGTGACCTGGAGGGGTTGGTGGCCACTACAGCACTGACACTGCAGGTGGTGCTTGGCCCTGGGCAAGCATTTGCCAAGGTCCTCACCTTGGATTCACTCTATGACTTCAATCAACCTCAGACAGCCATATGGCAAACAGGAAGGCTGAACAGGTAGGAGGCACACGGGGCATGGCTGAAGACCCGTCAGTCACCCATAAACTTCTTCGTGTGGCACTGTGATGGTTGATCACAGCCTTCACACCTCAGCCGTGCCATATCCCTACTCATTTGAGGTGAAATGGGATCATTCTGTGCAGCATGAGGGTCACTTGGCCTTGGCTGTTACTCAGAGGATTTTGCTGTTCATGGTCTTGTTGTTGGTGATAATCTTGGTGCTCAGGAAGGCACAGGGAGATGCGGGGTCTGACAGTAGTATTTACACTGCTGTGATTGGAATAAGGAGCAAAACACATAATTCATTCCTAATATTACGCTGTGAAGCTTTTTGCTGCTTGTCTCCCTGTGGATGTAATTAGTCGTGGGAGCTCTTTTTAAAAAGTAATTACACCATTAAGCATAGTTTGGCTTCAACCACAAAAATGCATGGTTGGGCTCCATAATTACACCACTTAATGACGTTACATAATTGTACGTAAGAGTCTATGGAGCAAACAATGCTTGGGCTCCCTCTGACTCGCTGCTGCTTTGATCTCCAAAACAGTTGCTGGGAGTGGAAACTCCACATCCCACGCGTGGGTGAGTTGTGCTTGGAGAAGCTGTTTTCTTCCCAGAACCACTTCCACTCAGTGTGATAAGCCACTCGTGTTCGTAACTAGCTGAAGCATTTGGGCTTAAGTCACTGGATTTGATGTTTTCAAGTTTGAGGACGTTTTTAGTGGTTTGGTGACTCATCACGGTGCTGTAGCTGTTGCGGCTGGTGTCCCCAAAGAGGGGAGCACTTCAGGGTCAGCCTGGTGAAGGGCCAGAAATAGAAATCGTTTGGAGGGGAGGACCAGGAGTGTAATTGCGATGTGACAGCGTGGTCTTGGCAGGTTGTTCAGCCTTTTCATGGGGACTGGATTGGCTGTAGAGAAGTGTGCCCGTCCTTGGCTGTTCTTGACCTCAGCAACAACAGGTCTCGAAGTGGGTGGCACATTCATTTAGAAGGGCTGGTAATTTCAGAACACATCTAAAAGATGTTTTTTGCATGATATGAGTGACCTTGTCATTGGATTGTGTCCCCCACGCATGGACAGCACTGTCCCTGATGGTCTCAGCAAGGCAGAGATGGATGAGGGAGATGCCCCCACAACAGGAGCTGGGTAACACTAGCAAATAGCTGTGGCTGCTGCACACCCAGCAAAGAGTGCTCCAGCATTGCTCGTCTGGCTCAGGGATGGGGAGGGATAAGGCTGGGATACAGCTTGTTTGGTGTGGCTTTCACCCATAGCTATCTCCTTCTGGATTAAAATCCCTTTGCTTGTATTTTCAGTGTTTTACAGTTTTGTGATTTGTTTTTACTGCTTGTTTGGGTGGGAAAAAAAAAGAAAGTGAAATTGTGTGTTTATTGTGTTTCTTTAGTTGAAAGAATCAAACGATGAGTAAAATCTTAAAAAGAAATCAAAGCCAAACAACACGAGCCTGGGAGCTACCCAAGTGGCTCACTTCCTCTGGGTTTCTAAAAGAGTACGTGTCCATGAGACATGTTTTTGTTCCTGTTTCTTCTTTACACAACATTGTGGAAGCTTTAAGTAAAATCTGTCCCTAAATAGGCATCCCCAGGACATGCAGCTGCCAAAACAAAAAATCAGGCAACAAAACTGTGCTCCTGCCCTGAAAATAATTCATCCTGTTATCTTTTCCCTTTCTTTATAATCCCTTCTATTTAGTTTCCTTGACACTCTTTTTTTTTTCCAAGCAATACTGTGCCTGGCCAGTGTTTCCTGCTTGCTCTTTGGGAGGCTGAAGCTGCTTCTGTAGCAGGTCAAGATTTCTGGCAGTGCCCATGTGAGCACTGGGCCAGGTAAAGTCTCCAGCTGCAGGGATGGCTGGAGGGTTGAACCTCCTTTGGACTGTCAGCCAAGGTTTAAGTTAGTTTTGTGTTCCTTGGGGGCTTATCCTGGTTCTCTTACAATTTCTCTGATACCTTTTTGGGGAACAGTGCAGTGAGGGCTGTATCTGGGCTCATACAATTAAATTACATATAGTTCTGTGGAAAAGCAAAGCAGGAAGCAAAACTTTTCAATAGTGGCATCAACTTACTGCATTTCCAGTGTCTGTCTGCGAGAGCACTAAGAGGACTGTTGAGGAACTTCTAAATTCGTCAACTCCATCTCCTTGTAAAACCACCTGATTCCTTTTTCTAAAATACCTTACTCTGCATTTAGGCATTGTGTAGTTGTCTGTTCTTCTCACACATGAGCAAAATAAATGTCTGCTTACACAGGATCACCCTTTTTATTTGATTAAAAAAAAAATCCACCACTGCTATTTCAAGGTCTATATAACTTGTCTGCAACAGAATACAGTTGTCTTCAAAGCATAAGAATACTCCTTCTCTATTTTCAAGACAGTATTCTATGTAGGAATGCTCAGTTTTGAAGCAGATGTCTGAAAACTATTTTGTTAATCTCGTTGTGGAAAGGATTACACTGCATGCCTCACATCTCAGAAGAAAGCACACAGTAATGGATTTTTATAGGGTGAGGAGACACCAGTTCTGTATTAAGAGCCAATCTAATATTATCCATTATAATGTTTTCTCCATCTGACTTTTTATTGTTGGTTTGGTGGCCTCTTTCTTCTCTATCTGATTCTCTGAAATTGCCTGCAGAATAGTAGTTTGTTAAAGACTGCTGTGTGTCTGGCAGCAGTCAAGGAGTTTGCAGACAGAAGTTGATCTCTGCCATCAAATAAAACATAGACAAGAAGTTTCTTCTGTTCAGAGGAGAATATGAAGGGCACAGAAGAGGCTGTGCTAGCCCAGCTGGTGCCCTCTGAAGTGCTGGCATGGAAACTGGGGCTCTTAGTGCAGCTCCCCTTTGGCTGCTGAAAAAAAATTGTCTGGTGGTTCTTTCCTGTTCCCTGGCAGCAGTGCCAGGATGAACCATGTTCATCCATGGTTGTATATTTGGTTGTGTGTATGGTAAAGTAAGAGTCATGCACTCAGTAGCGTCAGAGGTGGTAAAACTTGATAGTCTGCTGTGAACTATGTTTGCAGTTTGGAGCTTCAGTCAAAATTCACAATGAAAAGTCATTTAGCAGATTCAGGACACTTCTTTTCACGTTTTTCACTGAAAAGGGACCTAATGTGTGCACTAGCAATATTGACCAGCAGGTTTCCTACTTAGCAGTGTGAGCCTGTGAACATTTTGCCTCTGCTCCTCCCCTCTACACTGGCTCCACATTCAAGCACATCATCCAGTTCATGCCTTGGGTCTGCTGCAAAAACTCTTTACTGGAGATGGACCATTGCATATAGGATTTTCCCAGGATGTGAGTAAAAGGCATGGGAATCATCGCTGCAGTTTATCAGATCTCATCTCTTTCCAAACTGAATTAAAACTTCATGCTTTGGCTGGGCTCTTTTCGATGTCATTGTGCTGCCTCTGAGGTGTGTACAAAGCTGGTCAAAGAAGCAGGGCTGGGAGCAGTAAACCTCCTACATACCCTGCAGTCTGGAGGGAAAGAAGGTGACTGCAGCTTTCCAGTGGGATCGTCTGTCCTGTGTCTTTGAAAGTACCAAAAGTGCGTGGATGGGTATTACGTGTGACAATATATGGAAACTCCAGCCGTAACTGTTTTGCTCTGCTGGAGAAATACGGCCACAAACCCAGGGGAACAGCAGGTTATTTTGGCACAAGTGAAGTTATGAATGTGTGGCACGACTCTGGGGTGTCTAAACTCTCAGCTTAGTGAAAAATTTTGCAGCACTGAGAGTAGTGATAGTAGGTGTTGTTATGAAATCTAGAGTTTCTCCTGCAATACCTTATACGCAGGCTGCTCTCTGAAACAACAAAGCCTCTCAGTGGAACTGCCAGTTATGCAAAATAAAGAAAAAGGAAGTTTGAAGCAGGTCCCAGACCAAGAAGCATTAGTGGTAGTTAGAACTCCTCTCTTGCAGGAAGTTGCATCCACATTGGCTCTTCTTGAGAATTGTGTTCCCCTCTCTAGAGTCCTAAATACCACCTGTAGGTGAGTGTGCAGATGTGAGCCAAAGGCACGTAAGCCCATAGATTCAGCATGGACAGTGATGTGTCTCAGTTATTAAACTGGATACTGATCTAAGCATCTTTTCCAAGAGATGGAAAAATCTCAAGTGTTATCTCTTCTTCATCACTTGTCTTTTACAGTATCTCTTTCCACCCACTCCCCCCTTTCTCTGCTTATAAATGTGCAATTTCCTGAAAAAAAGATTTCCCCATCACTTTTATTTTTAGATTTGTGTTTGTTTACCAGAATCTGTCTGAAGCCTGGCTGGATAGCAATTCAATATCCACTCATTGATTTCCTAGCTCTCATTAGCTTAAATACTTACTTGAAGCAGGGGGTAAGGAGATCTTCATTGTTTATTTTAAGAGCATTTGGTTTTAAGATGGCCTTTTGCTTTATGTTGTATCTGAATCAATTTTAAAAGGGACCATTTATATTCTCATTCTCTTTAATGCTTACTTTTTGGCATGAGTGTCTGGTTGTTTCTGTTTTATAGTACTTTGAAACGGAAACTAAGTTAGATATAGAAATTAGTGAGCTCACTGATCCTTTGCCAAAAAAAACATGCCATAGAAGATGCATGTCACAAATTAACCCCGAGATTTCCCTGATAAATGCCCTTTCCTTTACCAGAAATAATGAACATGGAACAAAGTAACGATGAAGCTTATTAATTTGGTTTTGAGGGGTCACTGTGCTTTTTGGAAGGCAGTGTGACCTAAGGCAGCATTAGTAAACCCTGAATTCTCTTCCCAGAATTGATCTTAAATGTCCTCAATTGAGTGAATTTTCTGAGAATATAAAACTCATCTTGTTGTTACAAAATTATTTCAGATCCACAGGGAAGTTCTCTAGGAGACTCCAGATGAGAACATTTATGTCAGTAGTGTGATTTGAGCCATGATTCAGCCTTTTGTCTCTTCTTGGGCAGGAAATGTATTCCCTATAGAGTCCATATAGCTAAGCAATATATTTTATCCTGACTGGTTGTCATAGCTTAGATCCGGCTTTTCTTAATGCCAAGGCAAGATTTTAGGGACAAAGAGAGTAAATTAGAAATGCATTTTTCTAGAGGCAGACACAGCTCCCATGTAGGAAGTTCCAAGAAGAAGAATTGGACACTTAAAGTGGAAAAAATAAGTAGTACTAGAAATGTATACCTTTGAAAGTTGGATATTTTTTAAATCCGAGACAGAAATTAGGGAAACTTGGAAGCAAGGAAATTAGAGAAATGTTGCAGTCACCACTTTGCAAAATGTGAAATGCAAGTATCTTTATTGCTATAGCTCCCAGCTCTCTGTCCTTCCCTCTCCCCTTCTCTTCCCATTTCTATCTGGAACTGATAGGTTTGCTTTGTATTTCCCAGTTTGGATTGTGCATGGAGTGGTACATAGAGCCTCAGTGACTGGTAGGCTATAAAAAGCATCTTTAATACTCTGTGATTTACACTTTTTAGTGATCCTGAATCTTTAATAAGAAACTAATGGTAGATCAGGAGACATCTTTAGATCAAGGCTTGCAGTGTAGATATCTTGTTGGTGTTCAGTCCAAAAAAGTGTATTTTCTGTAAAGAAGTATAAAAGATTTCCCTGGGATCCGAGGCTCAGGTGTCGTCATTCAAGATGCCAGATCAGTGTATTGAGGAGCTTGTACAGCAGCTGTCCTCACTGACATCTGTTTGCTGCAAAGTACAGAGGAAAGGGAAGATGAGCAGATTGTGAATGTACATCTGCAGAAGGAGTATACTTTTTTTTTCATTGTATGATGAAAATTGGAAAGGTCAGGCTGCAAGTGAGAATAATTTATTACAAAAATTTTGCAGTAAACAACTAGCCAGAATACATAAAATTTCACCAGAGGAATATTTTTTGAAGCAGCATATTTTTTATTGGGAGAATATAATTGCAAATAAATGCACTACTCTATAAAATACTAGAAGGGCAGAATGGCATGCTTCCAGCTTTCAGTGCTGAAGTCTGATGAACAAATATTTGAACAGAGAAGGAGGAGGGAAAGAAGAATAAAAGATCCATAGCATTTGCACGGGCAGATTATTTTCATCTTGCAGTTGTTATGTTTCTGTGGGGAGTCAGTAGTGTCAGTTGTTTAGAAAATACTGTTGACACAGAAATGTGGGACTTTAAAGAGTAAAAATCAGGTTCTTTACTTGCCAACTTGTGATGCTGTCAGTCATCAACAGCTGAGCAGAGCCTTGCTGAGGGTGTCATCTGCTTTGGTTTTGTTTTTCATCCTGGAATCCTACTTTATTTACTTTTATTTCTTTCTTCAGCTTCGTAGTAAGAGATGGTCCCCACCCTGCAGAGTTTGTTATCTAAGTAGACAGGACATGGAAAAACAAATACTAAGTCACAAAGTAATTGAATAGGAAAAGCAAATGAAAATGTGGGTGTTCCAGCCTCCTTTCCACCGCCCCGCGTCCCAGGAGCTGCCACATTTTGTAATTATCAGTTCCTTTCTGTAGTGCTTGTGGTACTTCATGAAGCACCTGAGCAGAGACAGGCTCCCAGCCCTGCTTGGCTGACTGTCAGCTAAATCCACCTTCAAGGGAGCTGCTGGTGTGAGTGGCATTGATTTAACCGATGGCTACTCGTGATGTGAGTGGTTATTGATGTGAGGGGAGGCAAAGTCCGCCCATAAATAATGGGCCAAGTATAATGCAGCAAGAGCAAATGTGGTTATGTATTTTGCATGAGAGAGTCACAGAGTTCAAAAATCAAACAAAAAAAAAGATGATCTGCAGATCAGGGACTGTGACCAGCATCCATTCCTCCTCCCAAGTTGCTAGGTGGGCTCCATCTCCAAAGTGGAGTTTTGGGAAAAGGGATGAACAGTTCTGCTACCCTATAGCGCTGCCTTTGTGGGCACTGGGCAGCCTCTTCCATCTGAACCTGTACTGAATCTATTTCCAATCATCTGCATCCCCTCATAAAACTTACCTGAGGCCACCTCATATGTGAATCTCACATGTTTATATGCACAGGTCAGGGGACTTGGTTTTGGTGTTGGCTCCTCTAGACATGCCAGTGGCTGAACCAAGGTGACAAAGTTTTTTCCAGGAAATGTAGATTAAGATGACATTTCAGGTGGCAAAAGAGGTTAGACCAAGTTTCTGGGATCTCTGCCACTTAGTCATTGCTGTTCTGTTTGTGTTGCACTTTTAGCATTAAGTGCTGCAGTCAGGGAGTGTTTTGGGGTGAACAGCGATTTTTTAAATGCAGAATTTTAGAGAGGGTTTGTACATGCCAGCCCTACAGAGAGCTGCAGCATGGACTGCTTTGAGAGTTTGCATTTTTTCATGCTGATGCCAGAAAAATTGAATCTTTTCCAGGTAAAGTGTCCCTGGAAAGAGTCTTTTTGTGTTCTTTTAAAAAGAGATTTGAATGCTGGGTAAGAATCACCTCTAAATGTTTCTTCTCATGCATATTCTGTGTGTGCAACTTCACTGCAAAGTGTCAATGAGTGCAAACTTTGGAGCTCTCCCTTCCTCCTTTCGGGATTCTCTGTATAGGAAGTAAAAAAAGAAAACTCATGAATTTTAGTTCACAGAGAACTCATCAGAAAATTTAAAATCAAGAGTTTGGGCAAATAAATACTGTTTGGATTCCCTCTGTTCACTGATTGACTTTTGAGCTTTTAAGGCTTAGGATTTCAAAGCTTCTTCCACGTCCAATTGGGTAATTGAGAATTTCTGCTTGCTTTCCTTCTGTCCTGAGCCAGCAGCCCAGCAGGATGGTGTGGAAAAAATACATCTCTCTTGAGCCTTAAGAGAGGCTAAGCCCAAGTCTTGCTATTTCATAATAGTGAGGCACCCTCATGTCCTCATTTGCAGCTGCTGCAGAGAGCAGACCCTACTTTTGACTATTAGCAGTTGTAAATTGTCCACTTGCATCTATCCATCTGTTCCTTCTGTCTCTCCCAGCAAGATATTCAGGAGTGACGTGGGAGCCTATGGATGTTATCCTTGAGACTGGCTTGCTCCCATGGTGACATTCAGATCTTGTCACCCAGAGAAAGCTCTGTGGCTGCAGAGATTTATTGCTGTGCCAGATCTTGTCTGGGTGTAGAGCCCCAGCAGTGCCAGCTTTCCCTTCTTCAGGGTCAGAGAGAGAGTCAAGGAGAGGTGCTCCTTGGGCTGGGATTGCTCAAGGAACCACTTTCAATCTGCGCATCTTCTTTGGGAAGTGAGCTTTGGAACTGACTGTGTAGGAAACGAATCTGGAGTAGCCAAAAAACACACAACAAAGCACCCAAGGACAGAGACGGGAGTGATTGCTGGAGGTTTTTGCAGTACACAGAGGACCAAGTTCACCTCTGATGAAGATCTCTTGCCGTCTACCTGTCCCAGATGGGCCCATCCACAAGGGCTGAGCTTTATATATCTAGGCAGTTCTGTATTTATTTGAAATGACTTAATTTTTCTTCCATATATATGTTTTATATAACTGCTTTTCTGATACTGAGTATTCAGCATGTATTCTACAAGTCTATAAATCCGTATATGTATACAGTCTGTATGTATATAATCTGATACTGGAAAACATAAGACAGTTTTAGCTGTTGGAATGTACTGTCACAGCAGTTTATTTCCCTTTCTTGCCATGTATGTTTTATTCCACTTGCCTTGCAGTGGAGGGTGCCTGGGCTCTGGGAGTGAGGCTGTTCCTGGGTGAGGCAGCTGAGCCCTGACCAGGACCTAGGAGAGCTCTGTGCTCTGATTCCTAATTTGGGCTGCTCTTTGAAACTCCCGTATTTCCAGGTATGTTTTGAAGTGTTAGATCAGCCCCCAGTAGTTGGGACCTGAAAAGATGTTTGACTTCCGACATAAACTTCCCTATTAAGTCTGCATTTGGCTAATGGAGAGCAGTGGAGTTTCCCTTGGTTCAGCTACTGACACATTTCGAGCCTGATCACTCCCAGTATCTTTGGGGACAGGCTTGTGCTTTCTGGAAGGAGCAGTCAGGAGCGGGGATGGATTTACAGTACCTCACTGCCAGATGCTCATCATCAGAGCCATTGCAAGCTTCCAGGCTGCCCTGCAGCCCCAGTGGTGGGATCAGGGCTGGTTCAGGTGCTCCTGAAAGGTCTTTATAGTGACCAGCTTGGCCCCACTGTGTGGTAGGTAAAGACACAGGGCTGGTCACCGAGCCTGCCTGCAGCTCCTCACACAGCCTGTATCTACCCAGCAGCAGTGCTGCAGGTGTGCCTCTTTGTGCAATAATCACCTCAAGGCAAGGCTCAGCTCCCCCTTGGCTTACCTGAACGTCTGCATACAGTCTGAATAGCTGTCTAGTGTGGAGGACCTCCCTTCTGACCACCATATCCCTTGCTGGATGCAGCTCTGGAGTTGGCCCTGTGTGTTTTCACTGCAGGGGTTGGTGGCGTGTGAGGGTTTTTCTTGGGACAGTGCTTTTGGCTCCAGCTAAACTTCCTTCCTCAGGAGGAGCATTGAAGGAACCAGCCCAGGCATGGGCCATTGTATGAGGGTTATTGTAATTTTGGCTTCAGGACTGAGATGTCGCAGTGATGGGAAGTGATGCCTTTAGAGAGGAAGACTGATGGGAATAAAAACACCACTAAAACCACAGCCAGCACTTTGCCATGGCAGGCAGGTGTGAAAACCCTGAAGGGGGGGGACCATAAGCCCTGAGATGTGTCTTCCAAGAAGGAAGCAGAGCCCTGGTCTGCCGTAGCCACAAGAAAAATGGCTGGCAGTGGTCTCAGAGACCTGTACTTTTAATAGCAAATCTCCTTTGCATGGATGTAGGAAGCCTGGGGATGTCTGGGATTGCTGCAGCTTGGCTGTGTGATAATAAGGAGCAGCTCTGTGCTTGCGAGCCCAGAGCTCTGGCATTTCTCTGCTTGGAGCTTTCGTTCCCCTGTGAACTGACGCTTCTGCAGAGGCGGGTGTCACCGGAGTGGCATTTTCTGCGAAGAGCAGGAGGCTGATGTGTATGAACCGTCTCAAACCTGCACGGACATGTACCATAAAGTGGGCACTCATTTTGTGTGCCAGGGGGCACTGACGGGACTTGATGAGCTGCCCTTACAGCAGCCACCACTGTGGGGTCAGGGAGAGGAGCCCATGCCTGTGTTCCAGCATGGTTCCCAACGGGAAATCTACTTGCTTGGGATTGTGCAAGGGAGAGGATTGACCTGTGATGCATTTCTGCAGAGTTTGGTTTCTCATCAGCCTGGGTGTAGCATCCTGGGTGGAAGACGACGTGGGGAGGCTGCTGGGAATGTGCTGGACCACGTGAGGGGCAGGAGTGTGAGGTAGAGGGGGAGAAATGGGCATCTGTCACTGCGTTGAGCGAAAATAGTGCAGTCCCCTGGAGAAGCTGTTCAACAACAGTTAGGGAAATCAGCCTTCTTTGGCAAGCAGAAACTTTCTAGGAAACTGAAGACAAATTTATCTGTATATCTATTGATTTTATTTGGCTTATATGAAGGGTAAGTTTGTCACCATGGCATAAGCCCTATAGGATGGAAAACTCTTTTCACTGCTTAGTGGTAAGAACAGTGAACAGTGAATGTTTTTAAGCCTCATTTTTTTAGGTGGGTTTTAACTGAAAATGAAAACTAATGTGAATTTTTCCCAGAAGTGTTTATTTAAAGTCTAGCTTTTTTTTTTTCTTCTTTGTATATAGTAAAAATGTAGAGAAGATGCAATTTTATCAAGAAGTGTCCATTTTTTTTATATAAAGGTTTGTGGAAAGAACTCTTAAGCCTGCTTCAGTGCTGTTCTGTAATAACCTATCCATTTACTTCAGAAGCTTCACTGATTAATTTCATAGTTACACTCATTTCCCTTCTTAGAGAGCCCTATATTTAATTATTTTTAATAACAGGAATATGAATCATATTATTCAGTATCTTACTATTACTCTTCATCTTTCCAAGGATGTCGGAAATAGAGAAATTTGTGCTTGGCATTTTGATATACATGATGGAAACATAGTAGATAGACGTTTTCTTCAAGAATGTTAGTGCTCACATAGATTTATGTGTACTGCTGCAAATTTAACTCAAATTAAAGTAGTGCATGGAGAGCCACATGAAATTAAAGCCCATTGTTGCAAATAAATGTGAAAGGAGAATCTGTGTCCCAAAGAACTTTGAGTGCCAGACCAAGGGTAGACCTGTAACCCAATGGGATTTGGAGCCAGGTCTCTTGAATTCAGTCTTCCTACCACAAGACCATCCTTCCCTTCCAAACATGGTGATTTAAAACTTCAGGCCAGTTTTTCCTATGTGCTGAGCATCCACCAGTTCTCAGTAAGAGGAGACAGTCATGCAGTCTCATTCATTTTTTAAAAGGGGGGGAAAACAGTACACACTGAATATAACTTTCCTGGTAGTATTGCGATCATTTCCAGCAGATTTTCTCAGCTACAAGTCAGTGTTTTTTTGTTAATGAAGTACAGCTCTCTTGTACTTCTATCCCCTTAGAATCTGCTTTTTTTTTTACAGGCTGATCTCTGATGTCGTGCCTTTGGGCAATATCCTGCAGACAGTCTCAGTGCCCTCCTCTAAGTCACACCACATAATGACTTGTGAATGAAAGATAATTCACATCAAGCAAAACAGGAAAGTTCAATGCAAAAAAGTAGTAGCACAGCTCTTATCCAGTTCTTTTCATACAATGATCTCCAAGGGATCCATGAAATTACCTTTATTTATTTATAGTCTACAGATGGGGAAACACCCAGAAGGTCCAGAATCACTCAGCAAAACAAGAGTGAATCAGAACTAGGTCGTGATCTTAAACCTCCTGGCCAATCTCTTACTGTGACTTTTTCTGAAATTATTGTTATCTAACAGAAGTTTACATGGTTATTTTTGGTCGGTTTTTTTTTTTTCCCAGAGTGAACGCTGTTGATGTCCATAATTTAGTTTTCCCAGTGAGTTTACCAGAGAGATGTGCTGAAAGATGGGACTTTTTTTAAACCAGGGCAACTGGACAAATATCTGTCATCGAGGGGATGTCATTGGTGGAGTGTCAGGGGTAGGGAGAATGTTTTACACATTGGGACAGAGTGAAGTGTCAGCATCCCATGGCACACTTCAGCCAGAACTCATGTCCCAAGTGTATCAAACAGTTCTGCCAAACTGATAAGGCCTGGAAGTTGTCCAGGAAAGCTATTTCATACTATAGATACTGCCTACAAACACACTGGCTTCTCATTTATTTACAGGATGTATGCAATAGAAATTCTCTTCTCTGGTCCATGGTTCTTCAAAGGGAATAGGAGTAAGAGGGTGTAAAGTATCCTTTTTTTCCCCTCTGTACCAATTAATCTGCAGAAAATAAGGCATTGCCCCTTATGTCCCTTGTATCTGATTTGCCTGGTATTTCTGGGGGCTTGGCTGCATGCAGCCCTGAGTGCTTTGCTAATTCTGACACAGCACAGCCTGTTGAAGAGTTGAGGAAGCTGAATGCTCATTCTTGCATTTCCGTGTTCTGTAGGATTGTAAAAATAAAAAGGGTCATCAGCTGCCAGCTTGACACTGGATTTTCTTCCTTCTCCATGGCCGAGAGAGGCTCACACACAGACCACGTGTCTGTAGATGCTGCTCTTGAAACTGGTCTTAACTTTTTTTCCGTATCTAGATCATTGCTTTTCTCCCTGTAAGCCCTGTTCAGTCCCATACAAGCTACTTCTTGGTAGGAAAGGAAGGAAAAGGAGACACCTTTGTCTCAGCTTCTGCAGACGTTCTTCATATTTTCCTCATGTTTTTGACATTGGTAACAGAGAGATGTTGGTGTTTTGTTCAGCCATGAATATTCATTGACTGATTCTCCTGATTTGTGCTTCTGTTTGTCCATGAGTGTGGAATGAAGACCAGGATTAGACTGACCACCTGAATTTTCTGAGGACATTGGTAGCATGGGGTGAGTCCAGTTTTGGGCTCCCAGGTCTTTAATGAGGCTTTGCTTTGGAGGATGAGTTGTGTTGGTACAGGGCTTTGTGCATATCTCATGTAGCATGTGAGTGATCGGAGTTGTGCTGTTATCTCCCTTCCTGTTTTTATCTTCCCTCCACCATCTTTCAGTATTGCATGCTTTGAAACAGTTGTTCTTACATAATCTAAAGAAAGAGAAGAAATATAAATAAAATGTGATTTTTATTGTCCTTAAGACATTTTGGAGCTCCTGAAAAAGACTGATCGCTGCCAGGGCTCATACCACGCCTCATGGAGACAGGCAGGAAACGTAATTTTGCATACATAAATAATAGGTAAATGCTCATTTTCCTGCTCAACAGGTCATTCATGGGAGTCATGGCCCTGGAAAGTCTGACATACCCACTCAGCTCAACAGAAAGTTATTGTGAATTGGAAAAAATAGTCACCATGCCATGTTAGTAACATGGTGAACATGGTCTAAGGCTTGCAGTGGGACTTTGGATTTTCCTTCCAAATTTTTCAGCACTATACAAGCTAACTCAAACTGCTTTCAAAAGCAGACTGATGCAGAAAGCTATGTGGAAATTGGTGTTATGGCAGGGTTGGAGGAAGCTCCATGAGTATGGTTTGCTTTGTTATTAGTTTGTTTACAAATTTTGAGTAAAATGATCATGTTTGGGTTTATGTTGATTTGGCAGCATCCACCCAGAAACAAAAAGTTGAACAGCTAAAACAACTTGAGGTAGACAGACCAGGGCATCTTTCCTGTGTAATCAAACCACGTGTCATGAGGAATTTGACCTGGGAGAGCTTGTTTTACATCTCCTTTGGTAGACTCGCAGGGTCGCATTCTCTGAGCTGGGAGTTGTGCGGAAGTGTCACAGGGGAAGATAGCTTGCTTCAAAATTAATTACAATGAGATAAGGGTTGTGAAATAGAGCTGTTCCTTTTGGAGCTGTCAGTGTCTCCCTCGTGCTTGTTCGGTGTCGTGTTGCCTTTTGTGGATGCTGGTGGCATTCCCAGTTATTAATCCCACTTTGTCATTCGTACCATCTACACAGGGTGTGGGGAGAGCTCAGTGTACTCAGTGACATTGAGATTTGGAATTTCTGTGCCATAATGTGAATGTTTTCTCCTTTTGGCCTTTTGCTGGAAATGGTTGAGGCCTGATATGTTCTGAATATTATCTGTGAATTTCTCTGAATGATGTGCTAAATCCAGCCAGGATCTCACAAATCAAAAAATGGTCACCCCATAGGTCTTGCTGACTTAATACTTCTGAAGGAGTGTTTTGAAAGAGTTGTTTGACTGAAGTGGCTCCTCAATTGCTCCCACACAGGCAGCTGGTTTGGAAGTAGTTACTAAAAGTAATGGGGTTGTGGGAAGAACAATACTTCAATCTGACAGGTTTGGAAGTTACATAATTTCAATGGTTTGATGAGTCTGTCACCTATTAACAGTTATTGAATGGCTTAAAGAAATAATGTGCTGAGAAAGTTAGAGGCTAAAAAGATGAAGTTGATGCCTATTACTATTTTTATTGTGCAGCCCCATCACCTCAGGCAGGAACCTGTCTTCTCTCCTAATGGGACTCACTGTCCCTTCAATATCTGGGATTTAATTTGAGATGTTTGGTCTGTCTCTGCCTCTGTTTTTTCCATCAGTTAAATGTAATAATATTTTCCTTCTTTTGCAAAACACTTCAAGATTTAAGGAAAAAAAATGGTAGCAAATGAAAGTACTATTAATTATGGTTATTTTATTTAGTGTTTTATTGATTTAGTGCCATTTTACTGTTAGTGTCAAAGATTCTCTGGGAGGTTTAGTAGAAATTCAGTATCTCCAAGAGAAAGAAAATTCACAGAGAATGAAGAAGTCAGAAAAAGAAAAAGGCCTTAGAGATTGGATCTCATTAAAGGAGATGATAGAAAAGAGTCTTAGACATCTTTCAAAATGTAAATCATACTTAGAGGACACATCTGAAGCTAATGCAATTAGGCATAATGTGAGATTAATATACTTGTTTCAAATTATCCTATAATCAACGCTTTAACAAAAGCACTCAGTCCAAAACTGGGTAAATGATAAAGATGAATGATGAGGAGAAAGTACTTGAAGTGAGTGAAGTGTTATAATACTTTTGTTGTGGTTTAATCCTGATCCCCACACAGCCATTCTCTCATGCCCTGCAACAGGATGGGGGAGGCAATTTGAAAGATTAAAATGGGGAAATTTGTGGAGTGAGCTAAAGACAGTATGTAAAAAAAAAGTTGAGCACGCAAGCAAAGCCGAACAAGGAATTCATTCACCACTTTCCAGGGGAAGAAGAGCAGATTCTCCACCCCTTATTCCATACCATTTACATAATTCTCAGGTACCACCCTATTCAATACAATCTCTTTAACCACCACCCCCTTCCTACCTTTTGATGTAAAACACTGGTGTCATTTCTCTAGTCTGTGGACCACCCCTGTAGAATGTCCATAGAATTCCCATAAAATGTGCACAAATGTCCATCAGATGTCTGTTGAGTTCATTTAGTTCATGACTTTGGGCTCCATTTGTCATGGTGCTCACGTGGGACAGGAAAGATGGTGCGTTGTGTGGAGCTTTTGGGCACCACAGCTAGCTCAAGTCAGGTTGCTTCTTGTAAGGCTTCTCCAAGGCTGTAGTAGTCATTTAACAACTCAAATAATGGCTTACAACAATTTAAAGGTATTTCCATTACAATCTCCAACCCTGGTGCCTTTGGGCCAGGGTTTGACATCGCAATGAACTCTTCCCCTTGCTCCTGCTCTGGCTTGCCCTTATCCACATGTTGATATCCCTGAGGGCGTTATCTGCTCCAAGTGGAGCCTTATCTATGAGCCGTGGCCTCTCCCAGGGGTGTACCTGCTGTGCTGCAGACCCACCCACAGCCATAGTCACCTTGAGGTGCACCTGTTCCCCATGGGCCACGACCAGGGCACTGGCATAATCATAATCTGGTGTGGACAGGTTCATGGCTATGAACACTTGGGGATGTCCTGCTCCCGTGTGGGCTCACCCACAGGTGACATTGACTGGAGTTCACACTGGGGTCCCAGCCTGTCCAGTACAGCAGCACAGAAGCAGCAGCGATGCCCTGGCCATCTGCCAGCCCAGTTGCACCGCTGTTGCTGTTATCAGGATGTTCCCAGGCACAGCAGAGTAAGTTGATAAGCCACACAGCAGGACAGCAAGCGGTGAAAGCAAAAAGCAGTCACTAACAAGCACTAGACTCGAACATACAGTGAGGGAAGCAAGCCCCATGGCAAGCACAGGAGTCTGCCAATTAATAGCTAATCAGCAGTAATAGCTATAAATTCGATTTAGCATGTTTCTATCAAATCTGTTGTTATCTTGAACCCTTTGAGCCCCGTGTTGGGTATGAGAAAGGACTGTCATGGTTTAACTCCGCTGGCAACGCAGCTCCACTGCGGCTCATCTTCCCCCAATGGAATGGGGGGGGGGGGGAAATTAGAAGAGAAATAGTGAGAAAACTATCAAA
Organism: Lycocorax pyrrhopterus obiensis; assembly: GCA_014706295.1. Lineage (NCBI taxonomy): Eukaryota > Metazoa > Chordata > Aves > Passeriformes > Paradisaeidae > Lycocorax > Lycocorax pyrrhopterus. The sequence continues at coordinate 6,399,403 of JACSVZ010000015.1, forward strand.
TTGAGGTAGAGACAGTTCAATGGATAAAGCAAAAAGCTGCATGCACAAGCAAAGCAAAACAAGGAATTCATTCACTGCTTCCCATGGGCAGATGTTCAGCCATCCCCAAGAGAACAGGACTTCATGTGTGTGGGCACTGAAAAGCTTTAGCTTTTTCCCACTGACTTGGGAAGACAAGCACCATCACTCCAAATGTTCCCCTTTCTTCCTTCTTTCCCCAGATTTACGAACTGAACATATGGTCTGGGATATCTGTATGGTCAGCTGTCCTGGCTGTGTCCCCTCCCAACTCCTTGTGCACCCCCAGCCTCTCATGGTGGGGTGGGGTGAAGAGCAGAAGAGACCTTGACTTTGTGTAAGCCCTGCCCAGCAATAATGAAATCCCTGTGTTATCTATGCTGTTTCTCACACAAATCCAAAACACAGCCCTATATAGGATACTCTGAAGAAAATTAACTCTGCCCCAATCAAAACCAGTACAAGTCTCCATTTCTACTTGACTCCACAGCCAAGATGGTCTCTATTGGGTGTCCCGTTTTACAGATGGAAGAACTGAGGCGGGGTGAAAAAAGTTGTTTTTCCTCTGCGTCTGCGCTGGTGTCTGCATAGGGTGCGCATCACTTGGGCTCTTTTCTAGGGCTTGGAAGAAAGGAGGTGCCAAGGTATGAGTCGTGCTACCGTCCCCCACCACCTGTTGGCATCGAGCATATTGTCAAATGGGCAAAGAGCGATTCTATCTGGTGATGTTTATGTTTATCTTTTGCGTTTACCTGTTTGTGATTCGGATATGATTGAGTTTCAGTTATTAAAGTACACGTAGTTTTGGCAAATCCGGGCAGTTACAACTCCTCTGCGAAGTAAGATGCAACAAATTTTTTGTTGTAATCGAGTGGAGGAGATGTGAATAAGGCTGCATTTTGCTAGAACTAGCCCTGCTGCTATAGGCTCGTATATCAGTATATGTGTGTACACACACACATTATAAATAATGAATTTGAAAAACGCCTTTCTGCTCTTGTGGCCAAGGAACATCCTCAATTTGTGGCACTTCAAGTTACATTAAGAGAAGAGTGGCTTCTGAAATTAGACTTCCATGAACTGTGACACAAGAAATCTTTTTTACTAGGAGTATTGCTCTGACGACTTACTATCCTTAAAAAAAAAAAAAAAAAAAGAGTTTTTGAGAGTAAATGTCCTGTACAAATATTTCTCTACTCTGCTGATTTGATGAGCTGTTATTTGAGCCATCTGCTGAAATCATCTTATAATGCTGATGGCTTTAAAATTTTTCTGGACTTACAGTTGATTGTTTGATTGCAGTGATTCTGTACACTGGATGGAAGAACAACAGAATCAGTTTTATTCCAAATGTGGCTGCTCCTAGCAGCTTTTTTTTTTTTTTTCAATTTTAAGGTTGTGTAATACTGGAGATGAAGACAGAGTGCATAAGTTAGATTTCAGCTTGACCGAGTACTTAAATACATTGTTTTCCCTTTGCCTTTGGTATATGGCTTTGAATTCTTCAAAATTAGTGATCTCCTTGGCAGTCTTGTTGTAGGATATCAATTTTCATTTAGCATTGTGTGACTAGAGAAGTCATCACCATGTCACAGTTGTTCACTGAATTTGTTTCAGGATGGGAATGTCCACAGGAGGACACATTGTCATCTCTGTAGGAGGTCTCTACAAAGGGACAAAGGATTAAGAAGGCAGAGAAAACTGATTTTTACAGCTGCCAAAAGAGGTCTGAGACTCACAGCGAAGGTGTTGCTGCCTCTCACCCGTGCTGTGATGGGCTTGTAGACTTTGTCTGAGCACTTGGTCTGGTCCTGAGACATTGCTAAAATTAAGGCAGGAAGAGGTAAGAGCAGGGACAGAAGGACAATGTTACGTGTACCTTGTGCCCGTGTTGGGAGGATCTGGCATACAAGACGTACCCGAGTCTACTAAGAATGATTCCAAAAAGAATTCAAAAGTTTCCTTTAAAAGTTAATTGAGCTCTGTGTTCGTCTAAACAAAGATTAGACCTGGAGGGCTGGCTGAGCATTTTTCAGAGGTGTGCAAGGAATAACAGGATTCTTTGATCTATCAGATACGTGTCCCAATTCCCAATTTCCAATTTCCAAGAAAATTTCCCCAAGATACACTATGTGCACTCTCACATGGGAATTTGGATTTTGGACATCATGGGCATCTTAAAATCAGAGCAGACATAGCCTGCAGTGAACACCTGTAGTTCCTTGCTCTGCTCATATTAGATGTTATGTCTAATTCTGGTTAATTATCTAATCTGTCTATTTGAATCAAGGCAAATGGGTTTAGGAAGCTGTGCTACCTGCTGTAATTTTTCAGAGATGTAAAAGGAAGCAGTAGTTTCCACCTGCCAACTGAACAAACCAATGTGATTTTCCTAATCTTTTCACGTTTACAGAGAAGTAACTAATTATATCACCCACTACAAATTAATATTACATCATCGTGTTTATCCCTCTGTATTTGAGAGCAATGCATCTTCACAGAAAGAAGGGAATAATGTGATTAAGGATAAGCAAGTATGCTGATGTGAATTTGCCTTTGGTTGAATGCTTTTTGCTTGAAGTTTAATGAAACTCATTTACTCTAAAAATGGCTTATAAAATTAACTCAGGCCAAATTCGTCCCTCAGCTGTTGTATGGCTGTATGGCTACTTGATCCAGCATGTGGGTTGTGCCTTCCAGTGAGCTTTAGATCACAGAATCACGGAATCAATTAGGTTGGAAAAGACCTCTGAGGCCATCAAGTCCAACTTATGACAGAACACCACCTTGTCAACCAGACCATGGCACTGAGTGCCATGTCCAGGCTTTCCTTAAACACCTCCAGGGATGGTCAGTCTACCACCTCCCTGGGTAGCCCGTTCCAAGGTTTAATTACCCTTTCTATGAAGAAATTCTTCCTCATATCCAGCCTAAACCTTCCCTGGCACAGCTTGAGGCCATGTCCTCTCATCCTGTCGCTGGTTGCCTGGGAGCACAGCCTGACCCCCACCTGGCTGCACCCTCCTGTCAGGGAGTTGTAGGGAGCATAAGGTCACCCCTGAGCCTCCTTTTCTCCGGGATAAGCAATCCAGCTTCCTCAGCTGCTCCTCACAGCACTTGTGCTCCAGACTCTTGCCCAGCTCCGCTGCCCTTTTCCAGACTCAGATGAAGTCCTGTCTTGCCGCTCACCCCACAGAGGTGTCGCAGTGGCTGCGCTCTGGGAAATGGGTCATTGAGGGATTTTCAGCTCCACAGGAGGACTCACATTTCTGAGACTAAAAACCAGCATAACTCCTTCTTCTTTATGGGTTTGCCTTCTTTGCTTATGGGTTTGCCCTCTTTGCTCCAGCATGCAGGCTATGTGGCAGGGAAGGATGGGTCAGCAGCTGAACAAGGATAATTCCCTTCAGCACCAGCCTTGGGCCAGGGCATGCCACATAGCTGGTTTGAGTTTTTAGCTACTCTGCGCATTCCCAGCAAGGCCTGTTGCTAAGAAGGGTGGGGAGAGAGATTGTGTGTCCGTGTTTCAAGGAGATTCTCCAAGGGGTGAAATGCAGATGTCTGAAAAGTAGGAAATAATGTTCACTCATAAATACAGCAGCGAGAATCAGCCTCATCTAAATGCTGTGTAGTGTCCTCTGCGCTGCCAGTGGTTCAGAAGGTGCCTATTTCATATGTATTTCTTTATTGTTGCTGTTTTCTGTCATTATGTGCTGTGTTATTTCTGCTACCACAGCACCCAGAAAACACAGCTCCTCATCCAGAGTAAATGCATTAAAGCAGATGTGATTTATGCCCCAAGTGCAATGAGGCAGGACTGCGTGCTCACACCAGCTGCTGTCACCTGGGTGAGCAGCAATCCTGCCATCTCTTTGCAGCCTGAGCATACACCAAAGGTCTCTCTGTGCTCAGATGGGGTCACAGCTTAAGATGGACCAGAAAGCATGTAAAAAGTTATGTCTGTTATCCCACTTTCTAGTGTATGTGTCCTCTTCCTTATGTAAGTTTTCTTGGAGTTAAAGACTGTTTTTGTGATTGTGAACATCAATTATCTCACCAGCTCCAGTGAGCAGCTTTGATTTAGACCTATGAGTCTGTTCTTATAACTAATCAAAGCTTTTAATAACATTAGCTATAGTGACACCCTTGTAACTTTGCTAAAAATTACCTAACACCTGTCAAGAAATTTGTTTTATTAGCTTGAACAGTGACAGGATTTATCCAGTCGGTAGCCAGTCATTCTCTAAAGAATAATTTTATTTTGGATGCCTACCCATTTTAAAAATGCTTAATGTTTGCATGTTTTTCTCTGTCATTTGTGAGTGACTTCATGTTCTGCTCTACAGAAAAACCAAATTGGAAGGTCCTTATTGTACAGTGGGTGCAATTAAAATGAGAGGACCAGGCATAATGAGAGCTGGCAACAGGCTGTGGAGGGTTATGAAGGGAGACAGCACAAGAAGAGATGTACATTCATTCTTGAGAGGGCATTTTTTAACAAACGATGCAATTCGTGTTATGCTGAAGTCTGGATTGGGAGCATCTGATTGCAATATCAGTAATGGCATCAAGTGGACCAAGTGCATATTAACATATATATTAACAAGATACAACAACTGGGTGAAAAATCAGATTCAACTGATGTTTTGACCGTGACTTCTGTGCAGCCTTTACCATTCTTGAGGGGAAGATGATTCTGTCCATGCCAGTCTAGTCTGTGCACCCAGGAGGATAGATGCATTTTCTGAGGCTTTTCTGGAAGGCTGCTACCTCCTGATTTAGAGAAGCAAACATCTCCCACACCCAGCAATCGCATCACATTTATTCCAGGGATTAATTGTCTTACTTCAGGAACAGTCACATCTGGAGTTTGCTCTGTGAACCACCTCCTGGGAGAAATAACCTCACTGTGTAACTTCAGCCTTTTTGTTGTACTGTTGAGATTTTAAGTGTCTCATGGAGAAACTGGGTGTTTGTAGAGGCCTGAGGTGCTTGAGCTCTGGTTTTAGATGAGCCCTCCAAGTGTGACCAATGCCCACCGAAGGTGTGTTGCCATGGTAGAACCTGTGTTGAGTTTTGTGGGACAGCCTTGGTGGGGCTGTGTCTCTGCTTGTGGAGGTGAACATGGTAAAACTGGCCTCAGGTTCCCACTGATTCATTCAGTCAGTTCTCCCTTGATTTTTTATCAAAATTTGAAATTAAAATTTTTAAGAAAATAGTTTTATCCCTTTAAAGCCCCTACTATTAATAGGTAAAACAAGATCTTGAAAGGCTTTTATTGTATCTGAATACTTCTCAAATGATGTGACATGTAGCCTGGTCCAGGGAAACAGCCCTCAATCCACACCTGTTGAAAACAGTGCAGTTTGTTTCTTTTCTGTCTCCAATCACCTTCATACATATCACATACCCACGACTCACTTAAGTGATTTAAAGAGTGTGGCTCAAAATTTCCAAATCAGAATAAACTAAATGATTTTTCAAGTGTTCTCTCCTGCATCAGGTTTGCAGTAAAAATGAAGAAATTGATTCCTGTCCTGCATGTTTGAAATTTCAGCCCTGGTTACACAGCTGGGGTCAGGTTTGGCACAAGCAGTAATTGGATGTCTTCATGGGCATTGCTCAGTATGCACCGTGGAGCTCTTCTGGAATAAACTGCACTGCAATGTGCACCAATTGGCACCAATTAAATATTTTAATACCTTTACCTTTCAGTTAGGTATTGAAAACAATATATCAAGTTGAAAGGCAATAAAAACCTTTGTGTAAATATGCCCTAGAGGTAGGTTGATTGAACTATATATTTTTTTTTAAATTCCTGGTGTCTTGTGAGAAAAGTCTTTGTTGGAGAGGTGGTGCACTGCTGAATTTTATAACAAGGTTCCAACAGAGCTTCTAACAAGGAAATAAGCATTGACTGGGTTTTGGGGGGTTTTTTTGTTTGTTTGTTTATTTGGTTTGGTTTGGTTTTTTGGTTTTGGTTTCGGGGGTTTTTTTTGTTTTTTTGTTTCAATTCAGCTCAGGCTCTGTCTTTCAACTGCACAGTTTCTTGTAAGAGTTTTATATAAAGATTCCTGACCAATTCATGTTAGCTTTTACAAATGTCTCTTTGCTAATGCCCAGCATCTTTCAAACCATTGTCACCAGTGTGTTCAATGTTTGTGACAAACTCCCGTCGTTATTCTATAAACCCAGAATTTCAGCACACTCTTCAAATATTGATTATGGATTGACTACCAGCACTGTGGTTTTGCTCATTTTATACCAGTCTAATTACTGAGAAATTATGGCCATAGAGACAACATGAATTTTGCCTATTTTTTTCTCTAATATAATAGTGTTTCTGGAAAGTGCCTGGCTCTGGACTAAGGTTGTGGTCAGTAGGGATAGAAGAGTAGAGAGATCTCATCAGCATCATCTGCAGCGCTCTGGTTTCGCATCAGCCAGTGAGATGTTGGGCCCCCAAGTGAAAAGGGAAGGAAAAAGAAACAGGTCTTGAGCTCTGGACATTTTGTACTTACATGTTGATTATAAGGACCTGCAGCATAAAAAAAATTCAGATGCTAAATCTAAAACTGTAGAGAAGCCAAGTCTCAGAGTTAAAAACCAAGAAATCATCCAGTCTTCCTGGAATCGTAAAAATCTCTCTAAAAATAATGAGATTATATTAAAATTTCAGTTGGGTTCTTGGTTTCAAGCCTTTATAGTGTACTTGAACCACACAGCCAAACTATTCCCTGTAACCCTGAAGGCTAACAGATACCAAAATAAAACAAAATAAAAATGAGAGCTGAGCCACAGCATTACTCATGTCTTTACAAACTCAGACTTTACAAAAAAAGCCCACAAGTACCCAAAGGCTGAGGACAAACTTAAGACACTTGGCAGTGTCATTACTGCAAGGATAGGAGAAGCAGAGAGTGAAGTTGTCTAGGAATTGATGGTGAAATTAGGTTGTCTGGACTGAAATGTGCAAGAAGAAAACCAAGGGCATTATTAATGTCAAGAAAATGAGTCTCCTGCAAATTCTTGCTGTTTTTTTGTCCTTAAATATATGCTTTAAGGTGCCATTTGGAACTCAGGAAAGAAAATTTATTTTATTTTTGAAGATACATTCTTTTCAACTTGACAATACCCTTTTCAATAATTCAATGAGATCAGTGAGAAATAAAAAAGGAGCTGTAGTGAGTCAACTTTGCAGCTCGGCAGTGAGTGAGTGGCACTGCAGCCTCAACACAGGTAATATAAGGCAGACAGAAAGACCAGGGCAGAGAGCCTGAAAGGAATAAACCAGCTGAAAATTTCTTTAGTGACAGACTTATGGAGCAAAGAGAGGCATATTATCTCTTTCTCCTTTTGCATGATCAAATTATGCCTTGAAAGTAGCTGGAAAAAAATTTCATCGTGAAGAGGGTTGTATTTGCCTCTTGGACTTACTTTAATTTTTCTTTGGCAAATTTTCCTGTGGGAAAAATAGGCACCAAACTTCATTTGACCCATGTTCTACTTGGTTTTCTTTTCTGTTCTAAATGTGTCCTTTCTACTTTCTTCTTCATAAAATAAGTGAAGGGCAAACAGCACGTGACCTCAGTCATTGGTATGAAATGTGACAGGATAAGCAACGGTACTAAAACAAGAAACTCCCCCTTTTCCCCTTCCAGGCACCAGAAAAAGCTCACATCTTCATGCAAACCTTATATTTTAGGATTATCTGTGATTGGGATGTACCAGACTTAGAGGTTTTAACTGCAGGTTCTCAGAATTCACTGAACTGATTGAACGGGAGGTTTTCACCAGCAAATCTGTGTCTCCTGGGCCCATCTCTAATCTCACACAAAGACACAGGGTGGAAAAAATAAGAAGCCTCATCTCTCCTCTTGCCAAGCATGGGTCAGTATGGGAACTTGAACCTGCCAGCTGACAAAAGTAGGAACTTTGCTCTGAATCTTTGAATCAGGGAAAAAAACCCTTTGGTTTTGTGTTGTGTCCCACTCCAGGGAAGGTTTATAGGGCTGTCAGATACTGGCTGATCCCGTAAGTCCTGCCAACATGGAGGTATTTCTGGTTAATGCTGGAGCTTCCCACCGTAAATACTTAATAGCTCTCCTGCTGACGTTTTGCATCAGAGCTGGGGGCTGGAGCTGGCTTCCCTGCTCGTAAGGAAATGAGAGAACTGCTTTTCTGCGACAGACAGTGTTTCTGTGGCTCACTCTGCAGTGGAGGACACGCTCTCCACTGAGCACGTTAGCACTGCCCGCACACAAACAGAACCTGGGAGGACTTGAAACGATGGGCTCAGCCGCGGCGATGACTCTCCATGGGGGGATGGCGCTGCTGAAATCCACCTGCCAGTTAGGGGTGTCATCAGCACTTCGGCTTGGGGAAGACCCTCGCGTGGTTTGCACCCACTGATGACTCCAGGACTTGGAAATGCGGGCAGGAGGCACATGGGGGCTAAAGTCATCTTGAGTAATGAACTGTTGGAAGCAGAAATATGGGGCCATGTCTCCAAACGACTTCAGCTCTTCCCTTCCTCTTTCACTGAGGTCACTGATTTGTTAGAAAGCATGGCTGGAATAGAGCTTGCTGATATTATCAGCAATTTAAAATAAACTTGGCTTTTTCTGGGAATAATTGCAGGTGCTTTCTTTAAAGCAAGATGGAGAAGCAGTGTCCATAGCAGGACTGACAGCGTGCTCGGGGGGTGAAGGTCTGTAGTGTGTCCCACCTTATTTCCCCTGGCATAATGTCAGGCATTACATTGGCAGGGATGAGAACAACCCCAGGGATTTCAAAGGATAGAAAGCCCCATCTTGAAGGAATAAGCCAATATTTAAGTAACGAGGGTTAGCACAAAGCTTTCCCAGGGCTGATGTACTCTGTTACAGCCCTATGGCTGTGCTCTTACACCTTCCTCTAGCAGACGTAAACCAGTGTCACAGGCATTGCACAGCACTTGCTGGACTAGATCCACCTTTTTGATGTATATTTTATATATTGAGCACCAGAAAATCTGTTGAGACGGCAGAAAGGGAAAAGAGGGAGATCATCAGCTGGTATAAAGCAGAACAACTCTATTAGCATCAATGGCACGCAGCTGGCACCAGCTGAGGCACTTCTTTGGCTTTCCCCTGCAGAGCTGCAGTGTGTTGCTTGTCTGAGAGCCAGCAGGACACGGAAACCCCTGTCATGTTGTGTGTACAAGACAATGTCTCATCTGTGTGCAAGGGGCCATTGCTTGAGTGGGCACACAATGGTCCCAGTGCACCCTTGCACCCAGGAAGCCTCTGAATTGCTGATCCTGAGAGATCAGGAGAGTGAATCAGGGGAATAATATCTCCATATTTTCTCCTTTTTTTAATGCTTTTCATGCAGGCATTTGTTACAAGCTGGGAGGCATTTTGCTAGAACTGCCCTTTGGTCTGACCCAGTGTGGTGGGTCTTCTCTTCTAGGGTTGATGGGTCTGTAATTTCCACAGTAGCCAGACAAAAGAGAAAGCACTGAACCCACTTTATCTCTCTTGCTCAGTTTAATTTCTGTGGCTGAGTGTGTGTAAGCAGCACAGTGCTCCCCTTGCAGGGCCGGGTGCACATTGAGGTGATCTCCATTCAGGCAAGAGGAAAAACCCTTTGCAGAGTTGCTCATTGCATGCAGCATTTAGAGTTAAACATGAAAAAAGAAGGGTTGGAAACCTGCAGAGTATGGTTGTGCTTGTGCAGTTAAATGATTAGAAACCCAGGCTGAGATTTTTCTGGCTGACAAGCAACAGCATCTCAAGGGGCTGTTTCCAAACCTGGCCGTGGTGTTGCGAGCCTCAAGCTGGGCAGGCAGAGCTGGGCTGGCAGCCACCAGCATATTTGATGTGATGCTGCTGAGAAGCAGAGAGTAGGAAAGTTTAAATTGTTTGTTAATGCTCCCTTGGAGCCCCTGCTGGAGCACGGTGGGTCTGTGCAGGCAGCGTGGGGTGCACCAGCCCAGCTGGGGAGGAGTGGAAGGTTGTCCATGCTGCAGTAATATCGATTATCTTGGAGTCAGAGAAGATGTTGGGACCTAAAGCAATCTGCCTCGTGCCTGGCGCTTTTCCCTGGTGCTCTTCACATTCTTCCCCATGTTGCCTCAGGGTTGATGCAGGAGGAGCAGTGTCAGCCCTGGAAAAGGTGGCTCCCTGACCCAGCTCCTGCTGCAGCCGGTGCTGTGACTTTGCCTGGGGCAGACTGGGATGGCTGATGGGCAAATCTTGTTTATTTGTGTCCGTGGCCTGAACCAAGGATGCTCCATGCAGCTCCTCTTTTCTCATTTCCTCAGCTGCTGCTCCTGGCCTCTGCCCTCTTCTCATGTTTTATGTCACTGGGCATCAGCTGTATAAAAGGACAAGATAGTCTGAAAGCATCATTGTTGGTGATTCAGAGCTTGGTAGGAGGTGATTTTTCCTCCTGCACAACAATTTTTTTTTCCTAATTCAAAACTAGCTCAGATATCTCTGCAGTTGCTCTGCTGATGATATACAAGAGGGACCAAATGCACTCTTGCTTAGTTGGACTGACTGTTCAAAGAGAATGGTGGTAACAATCAACACATCCCAATTTATTTATTTTCTTTTATTTTTCTCACCCTGAAGATGTTATTCAGGATGCAAAGAATGAGCAGGTCAGTGGAATAAGAAGATGCTTTTACAGATGCTTTTTGCAGAGCTGTGCTTGAAGTGTTTTGTTTGGATTTTTAAATGTCAAGGCAGTCCTACTGTTTAATTGAGATTTAAATATGAAATAGGTTCCCAAACAGGCACAGACTGTGCAATGTCATGTCCAATATTAAACCTGGCACTTGGCTACCTCTGACCTTCCATTTAAACAGCTCAAAATTGAGCATGTGTAAAATTCGGAAGGGTTGCACTAAAGGGATGCCTGCATTCCCTCATCTTCTCTCTTTGTTAAGTACTTAATTATTTTTGTTGCCTTCCTACCTATTCATAAGTGGGAACTGCTCTGTGTCTGATGTGGGTAATTTCTCATTGTATTGTGCTTCCAAATTGACATTTATAAATTAAGCAGCGGTGTAACATCCCAGGGAGCACCACTGTGGCACAATTAGGAATGTAATTGCATGGAGTCACCTGGGAGGCAGCTGGGATGGGGAAGGCATTGCAGATATTAGAGATGGGGGTGACTGAGGCAGCACCAATGTGCAGAAAACTCACCCAGACGATCCCATTAAAATTGTACTCACCACTTTACCCTGGGGACGGAGGGTGGAAAAGGCATTTGAGAGCCGAGTGCAGGGTCTGCTTTCACTGAACCCAGATGGATTTTCTCTTTAACTTCACCCCGAGCAGCGTATTGATTCCTAATGTAGAAATTGTAATGCCTTATGCTAGGTATGGAAAAGAACACTGGAGAGAGCAATTAATTTCTCTCCTCCTGCCTGCTGAAACCTGTTACAGGTTCGTGGTCCCTGAAGACCCATGGTACCACCTCATCTCCTCCCAGGTGGGATGCTCTCCCAGAAAATGCTGCATAGGACTGAGCTTTCAGGTACAACCAAGCCAGATACGAGCTTGGAGGACTTGGCAGGGAAAACCATATGCTCCCTAAGCTCTCTGGAGTTGTGTTTACTTCTGCTTTGATCACATGGGTTGGCTTGTAGCCTCCTTTCAGATGTGATTATCATCCTAATTGGCCCTAATGAGAACTACACATGCAGAGGAAAGGGGATAACGAGTGTTCCACCCCCCACCTTTTTCTATCTCCAAATTACAAGTAATAGGAAAAAAGATGTGTCTCTTTTTACGTGTATGTATATATGTGTGTGTGTGTATATTATATATAACTATACATCCATATATCTATATATATCTCCATCCTCTGCAGTGCTGTTGCTTTCATCATAACTTTCAGCCCGAATGGGGGGGAATGTTAATCCCATGTTTAACATGGGATTTTTTAGCTTCTTTAGTCATACAAGGTTGAAAATAAATTATGGGGGATACTGGGTGAAATTTTTCCTCTCCTGAATTGCAGTTAAGACTAAACAGGCAACTCGAGATGCATCAAGCATCCTGCTGGTGCCTCCTCCGGTGTCACCCCTGTGCTACCAGCACTCATCAGTCCTGCCTTGGGAAGGGCAAACCTGTGTGAAGCTGCCCATGTGTTTGCAGCTCCCTGGCAGAGCTGCTGTTTGTGAGGGACCTGTCTCAGTTCCTGCTCGTGAGCTCTGCAGCACGTGAATGGGTTGAATCTATGAAATTTGTTTCCTGCTGAGTAAACAAATTGTGGTAACGTGCCTGGGACTGCTGACACTGTGTTTGGACAAGTGACCTCCTGGAGAAGGGGCCCTCAGCAGCTTTATGGTTAACATTTTAGTGGCATGCTATCAGGGAACATTTTTCCCAGGAACAAATACCCAGAAAAACCCATGTCTTAACTGCTTCTCTGGCTGGAATTGGCACTGCATGGTTACTAGGTGTGCTGGAGGCTGTCCAGGGTCAGGTGAGGAAGAAGAGGTTTCCTTGGAGCTTGCTGAGGTCCACTTTTATCACTGGGAAGGGAAAAAATTGCTTGCATGGTTATACCTCCTCTGTTTCAGCTGAACTGGATAAATGGCACTCTGGACCATTTACTAGTCCAGGCTGTTGTGATTTGTTGGGTGATGCTTGGAGGGATGCCTCTAGTTTATTGGAGTTGCATCCTGTCTTGGAGTTGGGATTAATGGGACACTGCACAGCCTGGGCTGTGCTGGAGCTGTCAGAATAGACCCTGAACTGCCCTGCTATGCTGGGGGAAAATTAGGTGCCATCCTTCATATTTAGTGGCCTTTTTGGGAGCAGGGGTGTTCTCTAGGCATAGGTGACATATGGAAAAGCTGCAGAGACCATCCCTGGTCCCACCTTTCACCCTGTGTGTGTGCACCAAGTGTGAAAATGGACATGGTAGAGCTAGCTCATCCTTGGGGGAGAGGAGTGGACCTCCCTAAACAACATTCCTCCTAAAAGCAGGAGCAGCAAATGGGTAGCTTTCTAAGGGTTCTTTCCCATCCTTAGGGCAGCAAAATTTAGTCTGGTTTGTATTGCCAAGAAACTCTGAAAAGCTTTGAATTGACTCTGTCCTTTGCTGATGTGACTCAGCGTAGCATAAATCAGTATAGCTTCATCAGCACAGTAACTCAGATAAGTACCAGGAAAGGACCTGGCCCACAGATAACATGGAAATAATATAGAAGGCCAGGGATGAATAATTTCACAATATAGATGTAGTCATGGTAGTAGTAATAATAATAATATTTTCCCTAGTGGGAGAAAAATAGACCTTTCATGGTTGTTGTGCCTGGAGCTATTAAATATGGATGAGACAGATGAAATGCGGCTTCTCCTATTACACAGAAATGAATAAACAGTAATTCTCAATCACTATATGCATCTCAGGCTTAAAAAAACCCACAAAGACAAGTTAAATATGAACACCTGCTAGCATTCGTGTGTGCCACTCCGAGGCTTTTGTCAACAAAGAGAAAAGGTCTGCTTCTTTGTAAAGATTCTGACGGCAGCTCAACCAAAGGGTATTTACCCTGCTAAAGTTAGGGAAATAAGTTCAATGCCAAACATGGGGGTCCAATAAACAAGTTTACTGCTCGACTCACTGGGTTGATGGTTCTGCTCGTTTACTGCAGCTTCAGCAGTGTGTGATGTAGAAAGCAAGAAACACTTCTGCAATTTCAAATTTTCACAGCAAGATTGGGGGGGGGGAATGATGCCAGCCTTTTAGTGAATCTCTTTTCTGGGGAAGAACTAAGCTTTAGGCCTATCACAGATGATAGAAGTGTGGGGACAGGAGCCTGTGATACAGAAAGAGGGCTAAAGCAAAAGGTGTAGGGATTAGAGGCTGTGTGTGATCTGGCAGCATGTGAAGGCGGTCTCCCAGTTCAGTAATGGGTGACGGACTGGGGACACCTGGGGTTAATCTGCTTTATGACCTTCCTTGCCCTAGTTCCCACGTACCGTACGTGTGACAGCACTGCCTAATCCCATGAGGGTGTTGTAAGGATAAATGCATGAGAAATTGTGAGGGTTTGGGCTATTCTAGCTGAAGGGATGCAAAGGCAAATTGATGTATGCCATTTAAACCTTGGGATGTGAACTTTAGTTTAACTAGCTGTTCTAATCCCACAAGGAAGAGATGACTGTTACATGCAGTGGTAATAAAAGGCCCATCACTTAGAACAGAAATAAAGGAAGACAGGGGCTCTGTTTATTCCACAGAGATCAGTCCAAGAAGATCACAGGGACTGTTTCCTCCGTGTATTTTTGATGCAGCTTTCAAAACTGTGTTTTCCCTGGACATCTTGCGGTAATTCTCTGCTAATTTAATTCCTCTGAAGTCAGAGGTTGTCTTTATTACTACATATCTGATGTACTGCTAGATGGCTGGGTTGCTTAGGTGAAAATGCAGTTGTTGGAATTAGACGGTATTTTACATGCACTTTTCCTTGTTTTTTGCGATGACTTAACCCTAAGGAAGTTCCTGTCTGTCTCAGTGATTGCTTCACTATCCATGCATTTTGCATTTATGCCTATGAGCTGCTGTTTGCTGCTGCTGCACTGCATTAATCGACCCTAAGAACAGCTGTACTGGGTCAGGCCAAAAATGCAGCTCATGCAGTGCCCCCTTCCCTGCAGACAGTGTCTGGGGAGGAATGTATAGGTCAGCATTTAGCAATAATATAATTATAATACCATGGGTACTCCCCTAGCGTTCTATGAGACGTGTGCAGGCATTTTATGACACTCAAATGGTGCCTTTAGTGGTCTGGGGTGAATTTTATAGCCAGTATTTATGTAGTTGTTTTCTGAATCCTTGTTAATGGCCACTGTGTCCTATGGAAAGAAGCTGGATGAAGTGTTTTGAAGTGGATTCTTGCTACCCTCATGTGCTGTCACCTCATCCTTGCCTTAGAAGGGACAGTGACCACCTTCCCTCCTCCACTCAGAGCTTTATTCTGCCCCCCTCAGTTTTCCCTTCCAGGCTGCAAAGTTGCAGTTGATTCAGTAATTCCTCATAATGGGGCTGTTTCATAATTTTGATCATCACTGTCACCCTCCCTGGTGCCATGTCCTGAGGCGAGGAGGACCTAAACAACACAAAGCCTTCAGGCTGTGGCAGACTGCTTTCTTAGTGACCCCTAGCACTGGATATTAAATGGATTTACCATTTATTCCTTGCTGGTTTCTGTTTTTTAACCAGTTCTTTGTTCTTGCAAGAAGTTTCTCCTATCCCTGGCAGCTCAGCTGCTCAGACATACTGCGTTGAGGCACCCCATTGAAATCTAAATAAACCACATGAACAGCATTTTCTCATCTGTGTAGTTGTTGACTTGTAGAGTATTCCAGTGCATTTATGAAGCCTGAATTCCCTTCTCAAAAGCCTCAATCTATCAGACTGTTCAAAGTGTTCAATAATTCTACCTTTGGTGAGAGGAATATGCTTCAGTATAGTTTTTACGGACCTGCTGATGTCAGTTTTGCTAATCTGGAGTACTCCATTAACTCCTGAATTGCTCCTTTGCATCTCTTTTCTAAAGTTATATCATGTTAGCTGCCTTCTAAATTTTGGGTACCCATAGAGCTTTAAGAGGAAGACTCCAGCCGGTGTTTGGTTTCATGCCCACGTTCCCCTAGAATGGGGTCAGTGGGGTCAGTTGGGTCAGTCCAGTCTATAACTTCTTCTACCAACCTCGTAAAGAAGGTTTCCAGTGTGAGAACCTTCCCAAACCTCCCTGCAATGATCACATACGACAAAAACCCTATTTTTTTTGCGATAGTCATGTGGGTTTATTAATGCTGCTTCTGTACTTGGTTTCTTCCTGCTCCATCAGTTATCTGGCACACATCTGGCTTATCATATGTGCAAAATAAGTCTTTATTGAGTTCCCTGCCTGGTGCAACTGTTCTTTAGGTGCTTTTCCCCACCTTTTGAAGTTCTTATATTTTAGCCACCGGATCTTGAAGTTCATTTTTGCTTCCTCATTTGGGCACATAATTTCTGGGTTTGAGGATGTTGTCTTACTTCTCACACTTCTAACTTTCTCTTGCCTGGCCGCTTAGCCTGCCAGACTTCTCTGTTTGTAGAATTTCTTTACTTGGGTACATACTTGGTCTGTGTTTCCAGCATCAATATTTTCGAACAGTGCTTATGCCTCCTGCAAGTTTTAACTCTCCTGGTTCTGTCTCTCAGGACATTCTCACTTCCTGTTTTAACAGCTTAACTCATTTTTACAGGTATTCTTTTAAAATTACACACAACACTGAAGATTTAACACAGTGTAGAAAGTAATACTTTCTTTCCTAAGAATTCTGGGTTTGTCTCATGTCTCCTAATACAGGTTGAGAGTTTCTTGCCATGGAGAGTGAGGAGGAATCCAGTTCTTGCAGACTCCTTTGCTGATTGTTTCTAGCACCAACCTCTAGTTGTAGTTTAAAAACCATTCAGTATATTTGTGATTAAAACCCATTATGTGATATGGGGAAGCAGTTGGTTACTTGACATATTTAAAATGTCTTTCACTAGAGAGTCATGGAAGGAAATTATCGAGCATCAAATTTAGAATGAACAAAGAAGAACGCTTTCTCATTTAATTTGTACTTCATTGTGCTTAATTCTGCAGGAGACTGAAATTTAAAGTGTAAGTGGGTTGGAGAAAATGAATTACAGAGATTAGTACAGGACAGGTAGCTGAGACATGATGGGTCAGTGCAAGTGTCACCTGAACAGAGATCCCTTTCCTGGATCTCTGACTGCTGGAGGCTGGGGGTTAAACAGGGTGGGAGGAAGTCTTGTGCTACATGAGTTCTATTTCTTATGCTCTTTGTTAAGATTAAATTCCTACCCCTGGAAGAAAGCAAAACTGGTTTCCCCAAGGAAGTACCATGTTTTTTCTGCTATTCCAACCATTTCACATACATCCTTTTGACCTGTCATGTTTTGATAGACTCAACAGTTATTTCTTCATGGTGAACCTCTCCATATGATCATGTTGGGCGGAGATGCTGTCTCATTTGATTTATTCCTCAATTCCAGGGATCAACCTGTGCCCTTGTTGTCAGCATCGAGTGTCCAACCCATCCTCCCCTTCAAGTCCTTCCAGTGAAAATAAACAGAAGCTCTCCAGGAAGCCAAATTTCTGGAATCTTTGCAGCTTTTTTCCTTTAATCAACTTTTAACCTGTTTTGAATACTCTGCAGCCCATCTCTTCAGTGGGCTGGTGTACCAACCAGAGCGCATTTGTACCTGACACAACCTGTGGCAGGTTTTGCCAGCTGGACCACACAGAGCTTGGCTCCTCAGCTTGCTGCCGGTGGTCTGTTGTTTGCAGTATTTTTGGGAAATGGCTTTCAGGTAACCTTTGCAGTGCATTGGGAGAGATATTCCTGCAATCCTTCTTGTTCCTTGTCACTCTGCCAGTGTTCTCCTGCAATCCTTTTGGGGTTCTTTAAGCTTCTGGAGTGCAGGTCACCTGGGAAGATAGTATCCTGCTTCCTTTTTGTTCATGAAATTATGCAACAGCTTCCAAAGAAACACAGAAATTATTGCTGTCAAGTTTGAAGAGTTGTGTTCTCCTCTTCCCACCCTCATCAGCTCTTGGGCTATTTTATGGTGCCTCTCATCCCTGCTGTCCAAGGTCTGGACTGGGTTATCTGGACCCACATGAAGGATGGGAAGCACAGTGGTGGCAGTGTCGATGTGTGTGTGTAGCATGTCAACCCGAGATGGAAATGAGTTCTGAGAAACTTAATTTTTAAAAATAGTCAGGGCGCGTGGCAGTCATCTCCTAGGAAACTCACCATTGTATTATGAGACTATAATGTGCTGCGATTACATTTCAGATAAAGGGAATCAGTGTTGCTGTCAGGTTGTTTCTGCTGAAGTTTTCCAACACAGAAGGACATCCCTATGCAGCAGTTGGCTTTGGTTGGTGTTTATGAGCTGGTTGAGGCACTGAGATGGCTCCCCCTGTGCTGCTGTTCACTGGAGGATGGGAGGTGAAGGCTGAGGCATGAGTAGCCTGGCTCTGCATGAGTTGTACTGTGTGCTGGAGCTGTGGGCAGTCCCAGTCTGTCATAGCCCTGGTGAGTCAGATGAAGCTCAGGAGCAGCAGCTTGCCCTGGGAAATCTGTAGGAGTTCAGTCTTCTTCTCCTTAACAGCAGAGTTGGCAAATTCCTTAGGATTGTTTTCTATGAGGACTATACCAGTTGCTATTAAAGCAGGAATCTGAAGACTTTATGAACAATGTGGGAGAGATATCAGTGTCTGTCTCACTGCTGATGTCTTCCGTGGACCATCTCAACAGCATGTTGCTTCCATGGACCAGACTGCACTCTTTGGGTGGGAAGGTCCATCCTCCTTTCAGATGAAATGCAGGAAACACCAGCACCTTTTCTCTGCTGTGTTTCTCTGATATGCTCAGCTGCTCTCATGCAGCTCTGCCGTGCTGAAAGAGCTCATTGCCTCATTCCCTGTCTTCTAACATCACATGGGCAAGGCAGCAGAAGGCAGGGATGGCTCCCGTCCTCAGGGGACAGGCTTGCTGCAAGGGTCACTGGCCTCTGCTGTTAAAAGCACGGGATGAGCTCAGAGGATCACTCTTGCCAGGCCTCGTTGGCGCCCTGCTTCATCTGGATCCATGCTTAGGCTGGGCAGGATTTGGGTGGAAGCCGGTGCAGCTTCTGGTTCCTCACACCTTCCTGGGTGACACTTTTCCGTGCCTTAATTATGCCTCCCCGGATGGGGGAGATTTTTAGAGTCCTTTTTAGAAATCCAGAAGACGAACAGGACTTTTCCATCCTTTTTGCTTTCAGATAGTTGTTTATTAAATCTTATCAGAGAAACCGAGTCACTGACATGACCCAGAGCAGAGAATGCGAGAGAAAAGGTGAATTATCAAGATTACACAGCCTTTTAAAGGTAAATCACCCGATGAAAACCCAAAACTAAAGATATTTTTACTTTTCTACCAATGTTCAATAAATCTCTTTGTCACGTAGAAGGAACTGTGGAATTTTTCACCCAATCCTCTCAATCCACTTTCACGACAGAACATGGAGTAATAGAAGGAGAAGAAGAAGAAGGTGTGGAGAACAACAACGATCCTCCATTTTGAAGTTTTAGCTTTTTATCTATTTACTATATTAACAAGCCCAACACCTCTAAATTTTCACCCTGTGACAATCTTACATAATGTTCTGTCACCTAGTTCACACCAATGTAGATTCTGTTTCTTCCCAGAGGGTAGGTAATTTTCTCCATGGACGAAGGTCAAACACAGGGTTGTCCAGGGGGGTAGAACCCTTCAAAACAGGCGGAGAAATATTCCCTGCACTTTGGATTCCCACACTGGGGAGTTTCATTTTTACCAATCCCTATATAACTCCATGACATCAAAAGATGTGCCTTCAGAGAGTGTGGAGGCTCATGAGAGTGACTTTATGGGAGGAAAGGTGTGCTGGTGCTGAATCTCTTTGGCAAGAAACCTCAGTAGTCTCAACACAGCACCATAAAAACGGAGCCATGGAGAAATTCCTCGTCAGCAGAAGCTGAAAGAAAACCCCTTTTTGTACTGACTTTTCATGAGAATGACCAAGGGTGGCACATGTGGAAAGTGTGTGGCAATTCTCTTTGCAGAAGTATCTGTGAGTTGCGAAGACCCTGGCAACTCTGTGTACAGTGACAGTGAAATAATCTTGCCAGAGTGTTTATTTTCAAGCTTGCTGGTTGCTAGGCAAACCAGTTTGCTGAGTTTCTTAATGTACCTCAGCTCAGACATGAAGCCGCATGTGGATACATGAGCGAAGAGGCTGGGGAGTAGAAAAGCAAACACTCTTCCTACTGTTTTGAGAGATGGCCATTGGGAGTAAAGCTGCAGATGGAGCTCTGAATATCCTGCAGTGCCTTTTCCTACCAGAGCTAAGTTCTGTGCTGTAAAACAATTTATTTGTATTCCACTGTACTGAATTGTCTTTCTCTCTCTCTCTATTTATTTTTTTTTCATTCTAATCTGCAACTTGGAGTGGGCAAGGATACAAAATGCACATCATTTTTAGTCCAGATATTTAAAATGGATATGCAGGACTGGCTGAGACAACAGGATGAGAACAAGCCAATTAGAGTTTCACAGAGGCACAGAAGGGCTCTTAGACAATCGGAGCTGTTCAGCTGTGCTTGTGACAGCTCTGAACCCTGTGGCCTCCTCTTTCGGTGGCTGCTCATCACATTCATAGAGGTGCTTCCTGACTGGGGCTCTACATTGGATCTGAAGCATTAAAGTGGAAAAGGCAGATCCTAGGACGTGTGCAGTGGTTTCATGGTGCAGTTATCTAATCTAAACTTGCCCTTAGAATAGGCAGGAACCATGCTGTGATCATCTGCACTAATATCTGGGCATCTCAGGTGATCTCTGTGACCAAAGTCATGCAGCAAATGGAACAGGGGGCTTTTGGTTGACAGGGTTAAGGATCCTACAGCCACATAGTGTGCTGTCATTAATTTTGGGTAGGATGTAAGCATCTGTTGGAGATGCTTTTCAAAGTACAACAGGAATGTGCACTGTCACATTATGCAAAGCTCCCAGCTTTTAAGTAATTAAAATTAAATAAGAAGAATCACAGAGTTGTTGAAGTTGGAAAAGACCTCCAAGACCACTGAGTCCAACTGTTAAGGCTGCCATCTTCACCAGCAAACCACGTCCCCAGGTGCCACATCAGTCCATGTAGTTCCTGTTCCTCAAGTCCCTCGTCTGTGGAATGGGCAGTGCAGTTCATGAAAGGCAGAGTTGGTGTTTGACAGTCACAACTCAAGTCATACAATCCTTTGCCTGTGATCACTGGGGAAGGCTACCAGAACCGACTCTGTGGCTTTATTTTGTAAAGATAGAAATGCCACTTGAATGAACGAGGTGCTGTGCAGACTTTTGCATCTTGGATTTGTGACGTTCCAGACGCCTTTAGGTGAAGCTGCTGGCTAAATGGGAGCTTCTCATGGTTTAGTCACAACTGCAAAGTTATTTGATCTTTAGGCAGTGGCTGGTTCCACCTTCATCATAGCCCTCTGTAGAAGGAATGTAGGAACTGTTGGAAGCAAAACTACAGTGTCTGCACTTGCTTTGCTTTGCTAGGTGCAAGATCATCTACTTGTTCCATAATTGATTCAGCCTCTTGGAGAATGCCACAGTGTGCCAGATCTTTTCTTGAATTTCCATGTGGAGAAAGAAGAAGAAGAACCGTGCTTTTTCAAATTGGTGTAACCTGCTTTATATGGCCAGATAAGATCTCCAGAAATGATAGACCCTGCATATGTCAGTGTTGGAATAGGGAAATGCTTTGGAAAAAAAATTATGGAGATCACTTATGCCTCTAGAAAGGTTTGAGATCGTTATTAGAAGAAAAAAGGTTATTTTCTTGCGAGAATGCTGCCATCAGATAAATCCTGGGAGACAAGGAGCTCCTTTTGACTCATAAGATGAAAGTGGAAAAAAGGTACTTAAATATTCACTTTGGAAAGAAAGTGATCATCAGTGGGGAAAAAAACCTGCTTAACAGCTCATTTGTGAAGTGTATAATGGAAGGAAGATCTCAGCACAGAGAACTGTATTTCTTTTGATTCTTGATAGCTTTACTGTGACTGCCACAGAGGGTGTAATGTAAATGTAATAGGCCTTTAAAGACAATACTTCCCTTTCTAATAGGGGTCAGGATTAATCAGAAAGGAGCAAACAGTTCAGGAAAGAAGATGACTGTAATGACAAACAGGACTGGGGATCTGAGCTGGGCCAGTTTCCCTTTTTAGCATCCATGCATCACTGTCTCAGAACAGACTGCATAGCATCCTATTAAATTAGCATACACCAGGCAGCTCAAACAAATTCGTTCATCTCAGAAAGGGAAGAGGTTCTCCAGAAACTTTCCTTTTTGGCTTAATTTCTGTGCTTTGTGTGGTTCATTCATCTTTTAACCCAAGTTTTATGGCACTGAAACCTGCATGCCTCGTTCTGCTCTGCACCTGATGGCTTTTCTTGCCTGGAAGTCTCCTTGATTGTGTGTTTTGATGCCTTCACTGTGCTGGTGTGTGAGTTGGAGTGACAAGAGGTGCTGGTGGTGTGTGCCATGCCCTACTGTGACCTTGGAATTCATCCTGGAGTAAAGAACTAATTCCAGCTACAGAATGGTTCACATCGTTTCCAGGGATTTTTCCTTTGGATGAAAATGACTGTTGCCCTCTAAGGGGTTTGCTGCCTTCTGGTGAAGGTGGTCCAGGGTTGTGAAGGAAACCACCTTGACTATACTGTCATAAATTCATGTTTTATGATGTGCAACCTTAAATCAGTGTTTTCAGGCTTCATAGGAGTCTGTTTCCTCTAAGTAGCTTTCCTGTAAGTAGCTGACATGGATTTCCAATCTTAATCCTAGTTCTTTTGGTGGGTAGGCTCCTCTTTTCCTGAGATTATTAAATATTGAGCAGCTAAACTAGAAGAAACTATAAGCCTCAAATGGGCATTAAAATTCTTGCAGCTGACTCTGGTGACAAAAACTGTCAAAACACTAAGCTGCTGTAACTGTAGATAATAGTACCCCCCAAAAAATAGAAGTTAAACCCAAACAAATAGAAAAACTCTTGGTGACTACACAAGATCAAAAGTTTGTGCTGCTCATTCTGTCACAGACTGAAGTGGTGAGTGGAAACCAAACTGGGGAATGAAGAAGGAGGGCAAAGAAGAAGCTCTGCCTGGAGTGTGATATTGTTGGGTGTCTCTGTTACGGTCATGGCTGTAAGTCCCAGCAGAGATCTGGGTATTGATGGGGTCACTTCCTCCCAAACATTTTGTTAAAGGGGAAGCAGCAGAATGACTGGAAAGGTAAGTCTGGAGTTGGGGACGTGCTGCCCATCCCTGGGCATGGTGACTCCCAGGATCCTCTCATGCTGTGGCTGCTCATTGCAAGCCACAAAGGAGGTTTAAGATACCTCCTAACTTGGACAAAATGCTGAGGGAATAGGCATGGGGCAATGACTCAGGGCACAGAGAAAGGTGTCAGTGCTCCAGAAAGAAGCGTCTTGCGACAGGAATGCCCAGCAAAAAATATCTATGCCCCTTGCCATTGTTGGAGTGTCCATCAGGACAAAGCAACAGCACTTTGGCACAGTGGGAAGTGCTGTTCATCATCTGTAATGGGTTAACAGCAGCCCCAGCCTGCGGCATCAGGCACCTCCATGGCATCGTCACTGTGGGCAGGGATCGGGATCAGCCCTGGAGAGGGGAACCAGGGTCAGACACAGCCCAGGGCAGGGCCATGTCTGGTGTTAGAGCAGGCACTCGTGGGGCCCCAAGGTAGGAAACAGCATTTTCAGTTGTGGCTGGGAGGCTTAGTGGAAGTTAAATGAGTAGGGAGGCTAAAAATACCGGTGTTAATACAGTGATCCCAGTTTTTGTGCTCTTGCCCAGGCAGAGGAAGCATTGCCATAGAAGGGGCTGCAGGGTTGGAACTGTGTGTTTGATGAATGAAAATAGCTAGAAAAAGTATTTGTGCTCTAAAGAATAGATGGCTGCAACTAGATTAGTCAGCTTTTCCCATGAATTTATATTTGGTTCTTGGGAATATATAGGGAATTTGGTTTCTATACCATCTGTAGCACTGTCCCAAAGTCCTTCCCGTTTCCTCTTGGCTGGCTAAAAACCCCCTCCACGCTTCGGTGTTGTTAACTTTGCATTCAGACATCACTGAGCTATTGAAAGTTAAATGGTAAATTCATTTTCATGCACCTGTCAGAACACTGATGGACATGACTTTGGAATGAAAATCTTAATTTCCAGCTTCAGTTTGGGTTCATGCTGGGACTCACCTGGATCGTGTGTGAGGAGAGTGAGAAGGTGTTTACAAAAACAACTGAGTAGAAAATTTAAAAAAAAACCGAGAGAACATGAGTTGTGCAGAAAAATGGCTTAGTAGAGAAGTGGTCTGCAGGACCAGAATCTCCCTGGTGTGTGCTGGTTACCCAGAGCCTGAGCTCATCCCACACACAGTTAACTCCTTGAGGCTCATGGAGAAAGCTGTGAAAATGCTAATGGAGACTTTTTTCCCTACATACTGCCTCTGTTTGTGGTGCAGTCCAAAGTCACCTTTCTTTGGGGAGTCGAGCAGAATTTGAGTGTGGTTGCCAAAGCCACACTATGAAAATGACCTTTAGTTTGGTTGGTCTCACTTTGATTCAGTCAGTCTCCTGTCTCAGGGGGGATGGACATGGTATATTTTTCAGATGTTGAGTGTTCACTGGTTTTTTTTTCCCTGGTTAGGCCAGGGCAAAGTACACATGGAAAGCCAGTTGTATCGTAATTAAGAACGTTAGCTATGTGCAGCCTGAAGACGTGAAATCTGTTTCCTGGCTATGTCTGTTGACTTAGTGACAGAGCACCTGTTAATGCAGTGGAAAACTGCACAACAAGGAGGTTGAATGGAAAAAATGAGGTTTTATCCCTCCATCAGCTCTTTGTCTTCATTTTGTCAGTATTCTTGTCACAGCAATTTTTTTGCTGAATGAGAACAGATTTGCTGTCACAGTATATGCTGTTCATTGTATTTCAGAAATTAAGTGTTCATATTAAATTATACTTCCAACAGAAGAAGGAAAAACTTACTTGTTCTTTATTTTGCTTTGATCTCCTGGATAGCCTAGCCTTGCAATCACTGCTTTCTCATAGAAAATCCAGTCTCTTTGGGTATGAATAATGTTCATATTCCAATGTTAATCTTGAAATTCTAATCTTTAAATATAGATAAAAGAAAAATAATGCATGAGAAATAATTTAAATGAATTAAAACTCTAAAAGATTGGCTTTTTGAGAATATTTTTGAGAATATCTCACAGGATACTTCATAGTCCAGGTGTGTGCAAAGGGGTGAGGAGTCAAAACATCTCAAGCACCCTCTAGAATCTGCCATTATCTCAATGTCACTCATCAAGTCCTTTAACCTCTTTTTTTTTCCTTACGTTGTTCCTAATTCATATGGAAATTATCTAAATCTTAAAATTATTCCATGCCTTAATTAGAAGTTTGAAAAGAGCAGTTCCTCCAGGGTAAATGATAACAGGGTGAAAACTTTCAAAAATAGGTTGTTGCCGCACACGGATTTTGGCAGATAAAAGTGGTTTCGTTTTGCAGAAGTTTCTTGCTTACCCATTTCCACCACTGTCCTACTTCCTCAAAGCCATGATACTTTTTTACTTGTTTGCTATGATCTGCAGGCAGGACAGGGAAAATTCCAGAAGGATTTTGAAGCTCCTCTTCAGAGAGGCTAAAACTTTGTCCATGGGTGTGTTGGAAAGGTTGCAATTACCTCCTTCCCAGCTGAAGGGAATGGTGCATCCCAACCATTGCATACATATTTACAATCATAACTTTTAACTAGTTAACCTCTTTTCCCAATTAAAAAAAAAATCTGTATCACAGTGTGACAATTTGTGGGGGTTTTTTCCTTTTTGTCATGCAACACTGCTTGGTGATGCTTAGTGGAAGCCATGGCCTCCTCATAAAAGTCCTGCCATGTTGACGGTGTAAAATGCAGTATTTTCCAACCCCAAGGTTCTTTATAGAATGTTGCACACAATTAAATTTTAAGCCTCAATAAAGAATTGTAATTAGTTCTGAGAGATAAATTGCTTTCTTCGCTAATATGATTATTTTAAAGGCAATATTAATTCCTTTCTGGGAAAAAAATCTTTAGCAAGTCTGCTAAGCTGGTAGTTCTGGGGAACTTTTTTGAGGAGGTGGGGATTTGCTGTAGGATATACTGCTGTTAGCAAGAAGATGAGCAGCCTTGTCTTTCTGACTTGCTGTCTAGTATTTACCTATTCATGCCTGAGTCAAGAGGGGTTTAGTGGAGGCTGGACTGTGTCATTAAGGGTGGATGAATTCAGCTGTATGTTTGAAATTATGATAATTGCTTGCCCATCTATTCAGTATTATTTTTGACTCTTCCCTGACTCCAGCGGACTCCAGGAGTATTTTTGCTGCCTCTCCCTTGCTGGTGCTCCCTCCCACCATTTCTTTCGTCTTGCCCTATATTGCTGAGTCCCTGTTTAACACTCTGATCCCTATCTGCATCTGTTCCCTTCCTTCTCTTTCCTCCCAGCACTTCCCCTTTCTTTCTTCTGTGCACTGACTTGTTGCTTTGCCCTCCTCCCTTGCTCTGAGAGCACAGGAGTGTATGTTGTGCACAGGATAGAGCAGACTGCCTCACTTCTGCCTGCTCACATCTCCCTCCTGCCTTCCCAGCAGATCCACCCCAGCTCTCCCCCTCCCATTGCCCAGGAACTCTTCCCAGCATTAGCAATTTCATCCATGGCCTCATACAAAAATCAGTGTAAAAAAGCACCCTGTCAGTGCCCAGGGTTGACATGTGACCAAACACTTTAGCTGAGCTTCAGGTTATTTCATGCTTTAATGAGAAAGGTTGTTAAGGAGATAGGGAATAGGATTGCATGAGTATCTCGGAGCTCCCCAAAAATATTTCATTTAAATTCACAGAGGCTCTTTCCAACCAGTGAAAACATATCTTTCCTGGTAAGTGGAGGAAGAAATCCAGTGAAATGATGGAGCCAGCTGAAATAGAAGTGCTTTATTGTGTGGAGGGGAAATAAAGGGATTTCCATTATTTTGTTGTCTGAGATCAGCAGTGAAACCCAGATTGGGATGGGAGCTCCTTATGTTTTTATAATATCATAAAGACTGGGAGAGCTGTGTGATCAGTAAACGACTGGTGTGAATATTGCAGCTTCTCACAGCATTGAACTGAAGGCAAGGAGCTTGTTCAGGACACAGCTGGAGCGAAGTGCAGTGTTGAAAGCTTAAGCAGATGGGACTTAAGGGGTTCATGAAATATAGCTGGGAGCAGCCCTGTGAGTTTCTGGGTGCTCTGGTCTTCAACCAAAGCTGGTAAGCACTGAGAGGTCTTAGGGCTTTCCAGCAAGAGGGTTTTATTGCAGTTCTGGTCTGGCTGTCCCAAGCATGAGGGTCAGGATGAAAACCTTATTTGGTAAATTGAATGGCTAGGGCTGTCAATAACAGGAAAGCAAAAAACACAATTAAAAACACTCTGGGTGGCTTATTTGTGCAAGCCAGTTGGATCAGTAGTGTGGCTTATTTGTGCAAGCCATTTGGATCAGTTTTGTGGACTCTCAGTTGGAGCCTGTGGTGCTCTGACATGCTGTGGTGGATTATATACAAAGCAGAAAACAGTGAATCATTCTGCTACTCCAAGTGGCATAAATGTAGCCATATTCTGTCCTTTTTAGTAAAAATGAGGTAAAACATTCTTGGTTCATAGGATCACTGCCCCATGTAGACAAGCTGTCAAACATCTGCTGTATTAACAGCATGCAAAAGTCTTTTTTCATCCGTTCCTAAACCTCCTATCACTATTTCCCTATCTGCTGGCTACAAAAGCATTTCTGGGTAAACAGGTACTTTGTTTCCAGAGCAGCAGCCTCTTCCTTTTGCTTATCCACTTAATGATTCATGTGGCTGTTTTGCAACTCGGGAGCTGTTGGTGAGGTCACAGCCGCCTGGTTGTGTCATCCAAGTGCGTGACTTAAAAAGGAGGAGCCTGCCCAGGAAAGCAGATTCTTTTGTTTATCCACAAACATCTAGATAAGCAGCAGTTGTGGGGAACGAAAGCCAGAGAAAGTTGGTGGTAGACAAATGAAGCTGTGACCAAACATTAACCTTTTAAGAGCGGGCTGGAGCTTGGTTGGGTTTGCTCAGCACCCTCCTGGGCACTCATCAGAGTGAGCTACGTAGGAGAGCAGAAAAATCTGCTGATGAGGGGAAATAATAAAGGAAAGACTATTTTTATTTCTTACAAATAAAACACAAACCTTCAGCTGGTGGATCACAGAATCAAAGAATGGTTTTGGTTGGCAGGAACTTTAAAGATCATATAGTTCCAACCCCCTGCCATGGGAAAGGGACACCTCCTACTAGACCAGGTTGCTCTGCCTGGTCCTTCAGTTGTTATTGGGTTAGACAAGTCCTTGGATCTGATCTCTCTTGGACAAAGTGGGTGCTTCAGGAGGAGGTTTCGGTGAATAGGAACAATGATTTGCTGTTCCTCATCAGGTCAATGCTCTCTCTTGCCCAGTTCCTTGCTGCTAAACCAGTAACAAGTTCCAGAATGTAAGGATGGTCCTAATGTAACACAGCAAAGTCTGGCCAGAGTAGCAGTGTCCGAGTGATGCTCAAATACTCAAAAAACTCTGGGAACCGAAAAAATGTGTGTGTAGCACTGACTGTAACGTTTTCCTGGCCTCTTCTCAGTCAGGTCCAGAGGCTTGGGAGGAAGCACTGACAGTGCAAGAAATAATACTCTGTTATGAAATAACTTAATGAAGGAGAGGCACTGCCCACTCTTGGCAATTAGCGACTGGCTGCTGTGATGATGTTTCTTTATTTGTGTAACCCTCTCTGGGGTAACCATAGGGAGGCTGCTACTAAGGGCCAACGTTTGGACTTGTGGTTTAATCCAGTTCTTTGGCTTTAGTGGTTACACACATCCGTTTGTGTTGTGGAATAACTCTGTATACATAGAGAAATTCTGACGCAGTCTGAGTCAGAGTTGATCCAACGGTGAGGAGAAGCTCTGGACAGCCAGGGAGGACCAGAGTGGGGGCCCTGACCTCTTGTGGTGACTGAGGAACCGGGAGCACTCCTGGCACTGGTGTGTCACTTAGTCCTGGGGACTTTGTGCTGCTTTGTGAATTAAACCTCCAAAAATCTCAGAAAGGGGAAAAGTACATCATCGACCAAGTCAGCATCCAGACTATGGTCCATGCCCCTGTGTACACAAATGGTACTTTCTCATTTTCAGGCTCTGCTCATATCTCTGCTGGACTGTGGTTCTTTATTAAAATTGTTGTGTTTGGTACGCCTTTAATGTTTTGCATGAGTGTGAATGTCTCCATATGTTTGTAAAGGCAAAGAAAGAAGTTTGTAATGTCATTTCTGTGTTTAACAAGTGCAGCTTCCAAAGGACACCAGAAGAACTATATTTGATGTTGTGTTTCATTTAACAGCTTTCAAAGAAAAAGCACCACTTTAAACGAAGGCTTTTCTTCTCTTCTTTCAGGGGTGCATTCTCCGAAGTTGTTTTGGCTGAAGAGAGAGCGAGTGGGAAACTCTTTGCGGTCAAATGCATTCCCAAGAAGGCACTGAAGGGAAAGGAAAGCAGCATAGAGAATGAAATTGCAGTGCTGAGAAAGTGAGTACCAGACCTTCATTTCTGCCTCTTTGCCTCAGTTAGACTCTTGCATTTAAGGAACAGTGATTGACAAATGTGACTGACAAGTTGTTCAGCCCATCACAGGCAGACAAGATCACGCACATTTAAATGGTGCTGAAAATGTTTTGAGAAGTGCTCTTCTTTTCTTTTTTTATGAATGCAACCAGATAACTGCAAAGTGGGAAAGAAGAGAAGTTAGGCTGGAGTAAGTCTATAGTGCCATAAAAAGACCTTATCCACTAAGAATGTCAGCAGTGGTGTCACAGGCTTTGAGGAGAGCAGGAGCAGGGTTATAATTTTTAAATGCTTAAAATAGTCTGTTTACTAATTGCTCTATAAGTATGACATGCTATGGATTGTCATAGGAGATGGTGTTAACCTGTGCCATGCAGACGAGTGGTACCTCTGTACTTCTGGAAGGGGGATGTGTTTTTACCTTACTTTGGCTGGAATACATGGATACGAAAAAGGCATTTCTCAATTGCTGTGAATTCATTGTAGTTATTAGAGGCTTGATCCTTACCTCTTCCTCATCTTATGCCCTGAAGGTGGGATTCATCTCACCTGACTTGAGACATTTGGATCTGAATTTATCACCCTTGACGTTCCTTCTAGGAAATGAAAAGAGATTGGTTACTTTAGGATTGGTTCATGTAGCTGGTTTTAAACTTCTAAAAGTACCTTTTTTTCTCACTGAGTTGAAGGTAACGCAATTACATAGAACTAACTCCACGTTGGAACTGGAACACTGATTCCTGCTGCACTTCTGTCCCAAGTGGGACTTCTTGCCCCAGTCCTTGGTCATGTCAGAGCTGATGGCTGATCATCTGGGCACCATGTGACAAAACAGATCCTAAAAACTGACTGGATGAACTAAGAGCTCAGACAGCCTAAGTCGAAGGAGCTGGTTCAAGGGCAAATTCAGACATCTCAGTAGGCAGAGGGGATCCTTTTCAGTGGAGAGACATAAATGGGGACTCCAAACAGCTACAACTATTTGTAGCAGTGCCTTCCTATTGCTGGGCCCACCTCGGGTCAGTACAATGTAAACCCA
Source organism: Lycocorax pyrrhopterus obiensis (assembly GCA_014706295.1). Lineage (NCBI taxonomy): Eukaryota > Metazoa > Chordata > Aves > Passeriformes > Paradisaeidae > Lycocorax > Lycocorax pyrrhopterus. The sequence goes on from JACSVZ010000015.1 coordinate 6,429,785, forward strand.
GGACAAATGCAGCATGTTGTCTTGCTGTGTAGTGTTATTGAGAACCTATCATAAAACTCAACCATTGTCATCTCTGTAACCAGACAATAATGGCCAATAACCACAGCTTGAGAGTCCTTATGTTGATGGGTTTGTCCCCTGGTACTCGTGTGGGGCGTAAGAGCAGCAATATCCATGTGCAGTAAGAATTGCCTTGCATCAGCCTTGAGCCTGAGCTGGTAGAGCAGAGAAATCATTTAGGTTATTTCTTGCTTCTGCATTGTGAAACGTTTCTGTTCCCTGCAAACAATTTCCTGAGAAACCAGGAGGCAGTACCCTGTGCTATTCCAGCTGCAAGGGCAGGAGAGTGAGTGGGCGGAAAATTCCTTAATTTCATGCAATTAGACCTACTCAATCTCTTGTCCTATGCACGTTAGGACCTTAAAAGAGAATGTCCCTTTTTTATCTCCTGGTGTCTTCTACTTAGCTGTTGCTAATACAAACTTTGCCTGTCATTGTCTTTATTCTGAAAATAGACATCCTTGCTTGCAGATGCAGTATTGAATTTGTATGTGCCACCAAGGAAACGTTTAGAAAATAACAATCTAGATTCTGCCTACAGTTGAGGAGATGGGATATCAACCTGTTTCTCTGTTCAATGAATTCACTGCTTCAAAAGCTGTCAGTAAAAATAGATTTGAGAGTTGTTGAATGGATCCTGAGCAGCTGTTGCTAAGCTCCGTCTAAGTGCCCTTGCTTTTGTTTCTTGTAGCTGAACACTGAGTTATGGGATGGCTAGTTCTTGTGTTGTCTAATGAGTGGGTGGGACCCCAGAGCCCTGGGCTTCCCTGCAGAGCTGTGAGGTGCCACAGCCTTCATGTACCATGCCCTGAACCAACTCATCTGGAGGATGTGCAGAGGATGCCTGGCAGGAGCAGTTGGTCCCTGTTCCCTGAGGGGAAGGTGTAGAGACACAGAGGATGGATGCAAAGCAAATATAAATATGCACATGTGGATGCAAAGCAAATATAAATATGCACATGAGTTGATCCTGGTCTCCCTGTCTGGTTTTGCGTTATGTCTTTTGAGGGTGCTTAAACTCTGATGAGATAAAAGTCCCAAAGACACCCTGCCTAGCTAAAATGCAGGCAAACTCCTTGAGATCCTTGAGAGAAGGATCTCTTGTCTTATACAGGACTTTCTCCTCCTATCTTCAATCATTAGAATTTGTTTTCCTCCTGACAAGCTCTGTGCTTTCTGGCAGACCTCTGCTAAGTGTTGTGAAATGCAGCAACTCTTCTTGAGTTCCCCAGTTGTATATCAAATTGGGGTCTGGTAGGAAATCCTGAGTATAGTCCCTACAGTCTCTGCCAGCTCTCAGGTGAGCTGCTCATGCCCCTGTGTATGGTGAGCAGGTTTTTAGGAACAGTCAGAGATTGTGCTGGCATGTCCAGGATCAAGACCCATAGTGTCCCATATACTTTGTACCCTCAGGCATTTCTGGTGAAGGTTCATCCCCCTGCCAGTCCTGCCAAATCATTCAGATCTGGCAGAATCAATATGGGAGAGAATTTGAATGATGCTGTGTATTGGAGTAATATTTCGAGGAGCATTTTTTTGCATTCAGGATTAGAAGTCGGAGCATGGAGTACTATAGGCAGTAGAGCCTGGTGATGAAAACATGAATCCAGTGACCAGAAGTGTTGGGTCCCCTCTCACCGCTGCTACTTTTTTTCTGTCACAAGGGTTATTGTCTGTCTCAATATTTATTGGCTGTGAAACAGCCTTTATTGGAAAGACTTTCAAGTAAATAATTTTACCTGCAGTTGCTTTCCTGTCCTCTCTTCTGTCAGCAGACCCAGGAGAGTGGGTCTAAGAGGGGAGGTTTCTGGGCCAGGCTCTTAGTGTGAAACCAAAACTTTTGTCAGTCCTTCTGGGTGTCTGAACTGAAAAGCTGTTGGGAGTATTAATCCAATATTCTGTGCAGGGTGAGGTCAGTGACCCCCATGTGAAGTACATGGAAGGTGGGAGATTTTATCTCTCTGTCTGTGGGCTTGGATGCTCTTGCTGCCAAAACAAAATGACACATTTTAGGAGCGATGTTCTGCGAACAGAGGAGCCGAGCTGCCAGCCAACTGATCTGCATGTTTGTGTGAGTGCCAGAGTGAATCATGCATACTCCATAATTCTATTTTTCCAGCCATGGCCAACAAATCTGTTCTTAAAAAAGAAAAAAGGCGGAAGAGCCGTTAAGTCAATATTTACGCCTAGCAACCTTAACAGGGTTCTTCCAATATGGACTCTTTTGTGTCCCGTGGAAATCCATGGCAACATTCCCCGAAGACTGGGATGGGTGGGGACGGAGTGGGAAGGAGCTTGCTGTGGAGTCATGTACTGGGAGAGACTGAGTCTGCAGTTAATCCAGGAGCCTGGGCCTGATGAAGCATTTAAGCATGTGCCTAATTTCAGACAGTAATTAGTTCCAGTGAAATTGGTGAGGAGGCCGAGCTGCCCTTGCTCGTATACTTCAGAGCAGGGTGAGGGTCCCACTGGGCACCTGTGTTTGGTACCACATCAAGAGGGGAGTTTTCTTAATGTCTTTAATTGAGACATTAAGATGTGGAAAACATGCTTAGAATGGCTTAGAATGTGCTTGAGGAGGAAAATGGGATCTCTAGAACTGGACTGTCACAGCTCCATTGGCTGGCTGTGGGGAACAACAGCACACAGTCACCTTTGTGTGACACAGACTTTTTCTGACCTGATGTGTGGGGAGTTTCATAACCTGCTCTGAAAGCAACTGTGTTCTGCTCTTGAGCAGTGAGAGAAATGCAATCCTGTCCATTGTTTGCTGTAGAATAGAGGAAATTTCTTCCACTTACAGTAATTGTGCAGGTGTGAACATGCTGAAAGAGGAATCGTCTGCTAGACAGGTTCCTGAAGGCAGTGCATAGTTTGAAGAGTTGGACTGCTGAGAAGCAGCAGTCTGAGGTTCTAGTTGAAGAGAAAAAAAAAGCTTGTAAGTCAGATGGAGAAAAACATGCCTCATTTGCTTGTGGGGTTGGTTTTGGTTTTTTTTTTTCCTTGGCTACACCACAATTTATCACAAGAAACTCTGTGCTGCCTGGGTAATACCTGGGCAATCGTACAGACTCAGTGCTGAGTCAGAGCAAAACAAGGGGAGGAACAATAAATTGTGTGTAGCACTGCACCCAGGTTTATTGATTGCTTAATGGCAGTAATGTGCATGTGTGTCTTGTTAAGCAATACTGTCTAGCTAGCAAATCATACTCTGCTTTAGCTAGTTTCTGCTGAACAGGGATTTTAAAAATAATTTCTAAACTATTTAGGTATCTCTTCTTTTCTCCCCCTCCTCCTTACTATCCTAGATCCTCTGGAAGAGGCACCATTAAATTCCTTATTACAAATCACATCCTTGCCTTACTGAGGTCTGAGGCTATTTTTCCTGTTAAACAGAGTGAACTGTTCCTAGCAGGTCGGCTAAACTTCTGCCAGTGCTTTCCATCCCCATTTCCTCAGGAGACAGGATGTTCAGGCAGTGATTCATGCCCAGGCACTGCCTCACTCCTTATATGCCTGCACCTACAGCCAGGAGCTGCTGCTGGGATAAAGAGCAGGGAGAGAGCAGGGGAGGTGTCCTCCTGCAAATCCTGGGAGGTCAGGGCTATACCCAACGTGAAACTAAACAAAAAACAGCAATGAAAGATTTTCCTAATGCGGGTGGAAGTGAGGGTTCCTGCTCTCCCTTAAATCAGATGATGGTCAAAGGGGTCCGTTGCTGCATGCCAGTAGGCAATGCTGTTCCTCATGTTAAAGAGAACAAATGTGGAAGAATCACCCCTTCTCAAGATTTACATGAAGGCTGCAGGGGTAATTAAAAAGTTGTACCTCTTTGCTCCTTTTCAGCAGCCCATTGACAAACTCCCTGTAAAACCTCTCTGTCCCAGATTCTTATCTGTGTTGTGCCCCATCCCTGTAGAGCTGACCCCATAGCCTCCAGGAAGACGAATCCAAATTTAGTTTTGAAACCCATTAGTTACCTCTTATTAAACTCTTCTGTGCAATTTAACTCGGAATCAAAGGCTACATTAATTCTGAATAAAACTGGCCATGCAGAAGTTTAATGTGACCTAACATAAATTCTGGCATTTAATTAATTCGGATGAACATTCCTGAATGACTCTGTGGGACAGACCCATCTATTCAAGCCACAGTTGTCTTTGGGTCAAAAAATACTGCCCTTGCAGGCCTGGGTGGTCCCATACTCCAGTTTCCCAGTCTGGAGGCTCTGCTGGTGCCCACTGATGTTCTCCTATAGTAATTGTTTTTCTGTCAGAGGTTACGCAGCAGAGTACAGGGCCAGCTGAACTAAGGAGGAGACATTCAGATCCTGTGTTGATAAGCGCTAATATAAAAGTGATGGTAATTAGATTGTGTAGCTGATGTACAGAAAGCTGTGGGATTGACCTTTAAGGGGTTAATAACTAATTACCTCTTTGCACCCCAGCAGTAAGAACTCTTTTGTCTGTCAAGAAATGGATGGATGGTTAGGAAATGAAAAAACAAAAAAAAAGCGCTTGACATCTCTGTCTGTCAGGTATCATAATTTCTCTGGTGCTTTGCTTACTCTATAGACAAAACAGGCTTGCTGCTTTTTTATTTTTTTCCCTGTTTTTTCTCCTCGGTGAATAATGGTGAGAAGATCGGCTGCCTCAGCAAGAATTGAAGAGACAGCTGGTTGTTATATTAAGTACTCACTCTCAGAGAAAGCTTTTATGTAGATTTACTTGTTAAAACCTGGCTTGCTCATGCCACTGCAGTTGCGCTGGGGTGACAGAAGGCTGACTCTGCTCTCCCTGTGCTGCCATGCTCCAAGCCCTGCCAACTGCAAATCCAGGGTACCCCAAAAACCAGCTCCCCAGTGAGGCCCTGCATCCCCAAGGATGGTTCAGGGTGCTCAGACCAGTTGGGAGTGATACTCAGTGGTACCATTAATGATGTTGATGTCAGTGGTGTCGGGGTAGGGCCCCTCCAAGAATATATTTGTTGGCACCATGCGTGGATTTGCTTCATCATTGTCCCCATACATCTTTTGGGCTGATCTGGATGCCTGGAGGGACCTTGGTGCCTGCCCGTGAAGCCTCCCTTACAGCTGTGCACTTCTGCAGAAATCCCTGCTAGGGAGGCAGGCAGGCATGGAAAGGAGCCAGGATCTACAAAACTCAGGGTAGGGGGACAGTTGGGCATGCCTGGAGGCTGACATCAGCCTAAACCATGAGATCATCTCCTGGATCAAGGAGATGCAGACTGGATGAATTGCCCTTCTCGGGTTTCAGGCAAAAGGGAATCTGACCCTGTATATGTGGATATGGCACAGAGCAGCTCTGCCTTGGCACTCGCAGTTGGCTCGGTGTTAAGCAAATAGTTTTGCTGCAGAGAATTCATCCGAGTGAAAAAAATGTGAAACCTGAAACAAAGCTGACACCATTCTTCATCACTAAGATGCTGGAAACTTTGCAGGGGAAGACTTGCAGCCAGGACTGCCTGGATTGCATTTCATGCTAGATTAGATGTAAGCAGAGGTAGGGAAGCAGATCAAGGCATCTTAAAAAATCCTTAAAATACATCAAGTGAGAGAGAAAAATCCCCTCTGAAGTAGTAATCACAGAATCCTTTTTGTCTTCTCTGGTCTTGCACAGTTTCATTCACGTGCAGTGTGCTGGGTCAGGCTTCAGGGATGGTGTGTGGCATTTCTGTGTCTCAACCTGACTTCACACCCTGCCCACCCAGACAGCTGTGTTCCTTCAAGGAGATTAGAGTGTGATAAGTCATTTCACTGTAATTGCTGAGTGGTGACGCAACTGTCCTCTCTCCTGGGTGGTGGAGGTGGTTTACCAGATCTCCCTGGCATAACTATTGTCCTCCAAGGTCACCCCATACCCTGACTCATCTCAAAAAATGGCACATGCATGTTAGAAGGAGGGCATGGAAGCACATTGTCATTCAATGCTCCAACTTTTAAAATAATTCAAGGAAGTAACAGCTGATTTCTGAAAGAGTTCTAAGAAGGGTCCAAATTAGTAGAATGAGTTTGTCAGCCTTAGGTGGTGTCTGCTTCTGTGCCACACAGGATCACAGAATATCCTGACTTGGAAGGGACCTACAAGGATCATTGAGTCCAACTCCAGGCTCTGTACAGGACACCCCAAGAGTCACACCATGTGCTTGAGAGCATTGTCTAAATGCATCTTGAACTCTGGCAGGCTTGGTGCTGTGACCACTTCCCTGGGGAGCCTGTTTTGTGCATAGGTGGAATAACAAAGCCAGGGTCTTTTCAGAGCTCCTAGCTGAAGAATGAGAATATGTGCCCTGTTTTCCAGTCAGGTATATCTTCCCTTGTAATACTCAGGAAGATGGTTATGATTGCGTTTCAGTGGTATAGGTATCTGATTATATTGCCATTGTCTGTTACCTAAAAGGAAAGAATTGTTAAGATGGATAAAGCCTTTTAAATAAGATCTAAAAGTTTGATAAATGACTCAGTTTTAAATCTGGATTCATAAGGTCTATCTTTGTTACACCGTCAGGTTTAAACCAAAGAGTTACCTAATTTGCAAGCACATGCCTTTGGTAGCAGGGACAGCATTTTCTCCAGTGCTTGCAGTTCACAACTTCAAGGATGTCTTGGTGCCTAAAAGCAGCTGAGGATGTATTCAAGGTACTCCTAGGTGGCTTCATTAGGCAAAATGCTTTCCCTTCTGTTTTTTTCTCCCAAGATTCTTCATAGGTAATCTGAAAATAAGGGTGTTGTTCTTTTTCCATGGAAGTAATTTCTTCATTTAGAAGAAGTACAAAAGCTGTTTAAACATCTCATGACATTAGGGAAGTGAAGATGTCCTTGTTATTATCAACATATTGCATTTTTCCTTTATTCTTTACTTTTGTCTTGAAACATGAACTGGAAGAATTCAGCGTTTTGTAATAAGCTGTTGTGATATGCTGTTGGGAACCAGTTAGTTTCTAACCTCAGGGTGACCGTATTTTGATGATGAGTAAGTTTTTAAATGCATAGTCCAAGTAATTCAATGAATAATCCTTGATCTTACTTTCATGCTGTTAAAATCCACGTCAGTAACTCATAAAACACTGGACTATTGGAGTGGTGAAGTAGAGTTATAATTTGTGAAGCACTGCATAAAGAGAAGAAGTAAATGCAAGGTAAGAATCATCTGGCCAGCTGGAAGCATCCTCAAGGTACACAGCTGCATCTGAGAGCCAATCTCACTTGCTGTGGAAATCATCAAATATGCATTTCTAAGTGGATCAGAATGTACAGGGAGGATAAACAAGTATTCCAAAAGTGTCAGTTCAAGAAGGCAGAAACAGAAATCTTATCAGAAATGACAGTTTTTGTGAGTACTCCTTGTCCGAAGCAGTTTTTCGCTCTTGGTTGCATATGAAAATGCTTTGTAAACACAAGCTGCTGTATTTTTGGCCTTCATTATATGAAATTAGACAGTAAAGTTATCAGTGGGCAGGTTTTTCTGAGACTCCAGTGTGAATTTAAAACAACTCCGTTGGCAACTTGCACCTCCTGCTTTCATTTATAGAAGATGAATCACGATTAAATTTTGTGTCTCATTAAGGTAACAATTCTGGGTGTCTTAAACCAGAGTTTGGTAGAAGGGGGCTGGTTCTGACCATAATAAAATGGAGAAATATTTGTACTCCATCCCGCTTTCTGCTGCATCAAGTTAAACCTGACAGCAACCTCCGTGTTTGGAATATATCCAAAGTATCCTGAACTGACAGCTGCATAAATTAATTGCTATTTGACCAACTAAGTCTGCATCTGTCAACTGTGATACATATTGATTGTTTTCTTATAATGCTTACTCATACAGCACTTTGTTTGTGTTCAGTAAGAGTTTTGAAGGGAAAAAAAAGTTAAAAAAAAATCTGTAGGTACAGAATTTATCTTTCAACAAAACACTCACCAGGGGTCTGGCCTGGTGATCAGTTTGACCAAGGAAATGCTGATGATAATTTTGTTCCAAATTAAACATTGATTATCTTTTTTAAATCAGAAATTCTAATTTTTAAAATTGTGTCTTATGTTCCTAAGGCACTGGCTTAATCAGAATAGATCTTTTTTTGTCCTGAACTAAGAGTGGCCCTAGTAAGGGGTTGTGCTTCTGGAGTTATAGGACTTTAAGCCTTTTAACCAAACCAGTTTTCAAAATAAAGCCTAACATTTTCCTTGCTTTCATCCATATTTCTGTGTCTCTGGCTGTCAGAGGCATCTGGCTATATTGCCCAGGTCTTAAATCTCTCTAAGTGCAGAAACCTGTGGGTCAGTTTTAATACTGACAAGTTGTATCAGTAAATGGACTATGAAATCATCTCCCTAAGGATACGTGACAGCTTTTACTCTGCCAGCTGTTTTATCAAACGAAAATTATGGAGCATTACATTAAACAGGAATGCTTTTGCCTTCTTGACTTACCCCTTAATTTTTTTGTCCAGGAAAGTAGACATAGGTGAATTCAAGCCTTCTTAGAGTTAAGAGGTTCTTCTTTGAAGGCACTTAAAATATAAATAGCAGAATTTATGTATTTTTCTTGAAAATTCGTTCAATAACTTTGAGAAGAGATATTGGTAGTAAGCTTTTGCAAATAATGTAGTATATATTACAGCTCTGTACTGAACCAAAACCAACTGACAACTGGGCAGCAGTGAACTGTGCCAGGTACATTTCTGCACACCAGCAGTGTCTCCTTCTGAGATTAGTCCAAATTTCTATATATAATCTGTTTGGTTCCCACCAAATAAAATAACAACCTGCTTCAAATATCTTCATACCTTTGTGATATCTCCTGTCTTGGCTGATGCAGCAGGGATTAAACGGCGACCTTTTTGGACTTACACATGCATATCTTTACAGCCTCAGCTAAGCAGCCACTCCCTGCAGGCCACTGGAATGGATTCAGGCCTTGGTGGACCGGGCTCTGAGTGCAGTAGTTAACTCATGCTGAACTACTGGTTTGAAAAGCCCACACTGGCGTGGGGTTGTTTCTCAGCTGTTTGATTTTTTTTTCCCCTCCACCAAAAAGCAGAAGAGTTCACATTCAGCAGCAGCATTTGGCAGAATGCGTTTTGTCAAGAAGCATCTCTCCAGACCAAAGCAATCTGGTCACTCCCATGTCTGCTGTAAACTTGATAATTAGAAGAGAAAACTGGCTGTTCACAGCTTTGCTCTTAAAGGGGATAATGGGGGATTTCTAACTGAAAACAAAGAGGAAAGGACTTTTTCATTGTTTTATATATGCTCTCTTATGCAAGCCACAACAAATATGTGGATATGACATGATCCAAAAAGATGTAGCTTTTTTTGGCATTTACATAGAAATGCCAGTTCTCCCCTTTCTGTGTTACAGTAGTAGCAAAGGCTGTCTGATTTATATTTACTACAAGTGGGTCGGTGGGAGGGAAGCTGAAAATTTTCGTGAAGTTCGAAACTTTTCGTTCTCTGTTTTTTGTGTGTTCCTGAGAAAATCGCTGTTGAGGGAAACCGCTGCGTGTCCCACAGTGTTTATGTCTTGAAGGCATTGTCCTTGCCATTTATGGCGTCCAACACACGTCCAAGCCATGTAGCACCAGCATGGGTAAACGAGCACTCGTCATTAACAAACAGGCATGGGTAATACGATCTAATGCTATTCTGGTCAATAGGAAAATTCAACATCGTTGAACTTGGTTACATGACTCCTCGAGGCTCCCTTGAGAATCTTGGCCCAAAGCAAAAGGGGAAAGAAAGCCCGAGCTGAGGTCACCCATGTGGATTGCAGGGCTTTGTCTTGTGTGGTTGTGCAGTGTGGACTCAGGGCTTTATACACAGCAGACGTGCTGCACAGCCTCCTTTCCTCATCCCCAGTGCCTCCTGATGTATCTAAGAAAAGGGCCATAGCCTGTATGGGGATTTACTGTTCCAAAGGTAGTTGCTCCTTCGTCATGTCCTCCTAACTCAGGCTCAGCTGAGCCCACACAGGACCCTGGCTTTCCCACAGAGAGAGCTCTGTGCCATCTCTGGATTATGACTGGGAACAGTGGGTGTTCTGTGGTGTTGCTGCTGATTTCAGCTGCTGTGGTTGAGGCCAAACTTCAGCCTGCAGAGAGACTATCTGCTAGGGACTGGCCATGTCCCCTCTGCTCCCTCCACATAGCCACAAAACTGGAACAAGGGAATCCAAAAGGCTGCTTCTGTGAGAGGGTGGGGAACATGGTCTGTGTCTTTTCTAGTGGGGCTTCCTCCTGCTGGTGTTATTAAGTTGGTTTTCCTTCTAGAAACTGAAAGACCAGACAAGAGTTTATCACTAAACTTCACCCTGAAAGAATGGGGTTGGCACGTAGAGATTCTCTCCCCTCTTTTCTCTGATTTACTATTAGGATGCTGAATTGCTGACTTTGTTTAAAATTCCTCCTACCATTAGAAGCATATGTTTCTGATTTTCTTTCTTATGGTGACGTAGTTTGCACTCTTATCCAAGAGCTGTTTTCTTAATAGGACCAACTATATTTGGAATCACTCTGAATTCTCTTGAAATGGAAGATTGATGTCAGTATTTCTGGCAATCTTTTCACTATGTTTCTTTCCCCATAGTTGAGTATTAAATGACTATTCAAGCTGGAACACCTACACAATTTCATTTTAACGTAATTAGATTTGTTTCATTTTAGTGCTGTATATACTCCTAGAGTAGCTGATACAGGTAAACTTATTAGTGGGATGGTTTGGGGAGGATTTAGGAAATAACAGAAAGAGGATGCCAGCGAGTGTGGAGGGCTGTGCTTTGCATCAGTTTACACACAGCGAAATCTTACAAGCTTTAGAGATGTGATCCTGTGTTGACACTGTGACATCTGTATCTCAAGCACACTTGACTGGCATTTTTAAAAGTATCTGCACAGGGCAGTGATCTGGATCCCATTGAAATCCCCTATCCAGAGGACATTAGAAGACCTCATGGGTTTTGTTAGTCAGCTATATAATTTCCTGTGTCATGATTATGCCTGCAGCATCCATGTGGGAGATGACTGTTCTCTGCTCTTGGGGCTGGTCATAGGTAGTCCATCACAGTCCTCCCAGTCCTGAACAACAGAACCAAGAAATGTCAGTCCCGAGAGGGAGCACTCAGCTCAGTGCTGGTCTGGGCCTTGAACCATCTTGGAAACCTCTTCAAGACTCTCTTGTGAAAAAGCAACTGATCTTTTTCAAGAACAAAACAGTACCCAAACTGCCCAAAAGTTCAGACTCATTTTGGACTAGACTTTGTGTTTCAGCAACTTTAAACTCTGTGTTTGGCTCTGGAAGGAGAAAGGCACTCACCTGATCTGACCCACTGCAGCAAGTGGGCTGTCTTATTTCATCTGTTTATGCTACGTAGATCTTGATAACTGGATTTGACTCGTGGTTAGAAAGGCAGCCAGGCTTCATGGGAGTCTCCTGCTTCTACACTAGCTCTGCAAAAGCATCCTGTATACTCCTTCCATAAAAATACTCAATTATAGTCATTTGTCTGGGAATTTGTCATGGTTTAACTTCTATTTACTTGTGGTTGTATTTCTCAGTATGTTAAAAGATCTCGTATTTCTTTAATATTCTGCCTATATAGGTCCTTGTCTTGTGGAATCTCTCAGTTTTTACTATGCAGAATGGAGAGCAGGATTCTTCTTAATAGACACCCTTGGGTACTTGGAGAATATTTTGGATGCTCCTCATGCATACTCTGTAACTGGAAGTGTTCCTATGGCATGCAGTGATTTACAGGGAGCAAGGCAGGAGAAAAAAAAAGCATTTTTAGCATGGGATAATCCTGAAAAGAGCACTTGATTTGGCAATAATTCCTGGTGATAATCCAGATTATATCTGCATTTATTAAATCCATTTATTCCCCTTGTAAGTTTTGGTTAACTGAGAGGTAGATTTTAGGAGCACACTGATGTTGTGTGGGTGAGACACAGCAGGAACCCATAGCCAAGGACATGAAATATATGGAAATGGGGCGAAAGGAGGGGTTTTGGTGGGGGAATCAGTGCTCTGACTGCTGTGGGTGATCTGTGTCTTGTTTTTAGGAAAATGAAAGAGCATAAGCCCAAGAGCTTATTCTGGAAATGGCTTTATGATAATGGTTTTCAGCCATTTGAATAGGCAGGTACTTAATTTTTTTTTCCAGTAGCAGAGCCAGCTCCTCCACAGCAATTTAATTTGAAACTTCTGAATGATGGATTTACTTTTCTAGTTATCCTTCAAAGACCCTGTGAAGCCCACAGATTCCCAAGGGTCTGCACTCCCCTGGGTAGAAACCACCACTTTGAAGCGTGGAGGAATGAACTAAAAACCTCTAGAGAAAATAGCAGGAGAAGGCAGAAGCTAACTGTGGCAGGTTAAAGCACCTCCAGTAGCAATACAGTTGTGAAGGAGTTAGTATTGGATGCATTTTTCAGGAAATCCCTCTATACAAACTTTACTTTCCAAGTAAGTACTTGAGCTCACATAACTTCTAATTGGCTTCACAGGAGTCTCAGCCAGTCCTTGCCCATTCCTGTGCTGTGGCCACTCTACAAGGGAGAAGATGGTGTTAAGGGATTTGGTATCACTGAGAGTGATGGTGTCTGTGGTTTTGTGCTTGGTCCTGGCCATGGTTTCCCTTCTCCAAAGTGGAGGAAGAAGCTCAGAAAATATATTTTTTTCTGAGTCTATTCCAGACTAAACTTTTCATTTGAGGGTCCTAAAGGACCATCTCTTCCCTGAGACTCCTCCTGAAGCCACATGTGCATCAGGGTTTGTTGGGTGATGGTATAGCCACACTGAAATAACATTTTTGAACCAAAATCATAACCATCACTGAGTTATATAAATATCAGCATTTGGCACTGTTGTACAAAGCCAAAAGTATTGCTGGGAGAAAGCAATTAATTAAAAACTGTTTTGCAGTGCTGTGCTTCTCCTTGTATTAAAAATAAAGTGGAACATCATGAGCAATTGGTCTTGCTGTTTTGTAAACAATTTTCCTCACATTTTCTCCTCCTTACTTTTGATAATGGTGAGGAATTATACTGCTGATCAAAGAAGCTGCATCGAGTCTGCTGTGGTGGGACCAGAAGCTTTTCCATAGCTCTGCCAATAGGAGTTATTGTCCCACAACAGACCAAAAAATGCTCCTTGCTTGGGATCATTACAACCTTTGGGAGTTGTAGTAATCCCACCTTCCTTGGGAGGCATAGCACACACACATCAGTTTAAACAGAAAATATATTTAAGCATGACACATGGCTACATGGATGCTTTTGAGACTGAGTAATCCAGGAGAAAGGGGGAATGGAGGAGGAATGGAGCAAGATGAGAAGATTCAAGAAAAAACTTTCTCCAACTTGGACGCTGAAGAGGTTCCCAAACAGTTAATTCCTGCTGCATATTTTTGCACTTCTCACCTAAAATAGAAAAAAAAAACTGAAAGTGATCACAAATGCCAAGAATTTGAACGGGAGCTGTGAACCCCCTTGCAAACTTACAGCTTGTTCAAATTCGCCTTTAGTATTTCATAGGCAGAGGAGTTTTACAGGTAAGCTCTGAAAGCTATAAACAGCTGAGTGAAGGTATGTGCTAGATCATCCTTGCACTCAAGGAAGCCATTTCCAAATGTTGTCAGAAGTGCATCCATACGTTTGAGACTCATGGCCAGATGTATGGCTGTGGTCATGGCTGGAGAAAGATTTGAACCTCCCCAGTGTTTATTGCCTGAGTCAAAACAAGGTCAGACAGCGATCAATGAGCCCTCAGGGCTGCAGAACAATGGGGGCTCAGGTGTTCGTACCACCAGCTGACCCAGGTCTGTTTTGCCACGTGTGCATGATGCAGGGATGGCAAATCTGCTGCTTGACTGAGCTCCTCCCATCCTCCCTGCTCTGCAGGGAGATGCCCACGAGGATTTGTGTCGATCCGACGCAGCGAGTTTGTGTGTGAGGCACAGTGTGCTCCATGTATTACAAAATAGATTTGTCTGTAAACGATGCTGACCTTTACCGTGGTTCGGTCTGCTTGAAAGGAAAGCCCTGAGGAGATACCCTCCACAGAGTAGACAACACTGTGATTTCTGTAATCTGCGTGTGGTACTTCTGACTTAGGAAAGGCTAAGCCATTTTGTTGCTGTCTCTGCCCACCAGATACCTTAACACCTTCTTTTCCAGTCTCTGGCTGGCAATTCTGCTCTAACCCAAATTATTTCAGTAGGATTGGGTGTGTAGAGCACAGTTGTCCCACGAAGAATTCCAGTATTTTTGCGTGCCTTTGTTGGAGTCAATGGTGTTCCTCACACAACTGACTTCTCTACTATAAACAGAAAAGCCACATGCAAGCTGTCATTGGAAGTGTTCAAAAACCATTAGGATATGGCACTTGAGGACATGGTTTAGTGGTGAAGGTGGCTGACAGCTGGATTCGGTGATCCTAGAGGTCTTTTCCGTAGATTCTATGATTCCATGCCATGATGTGCATCCTGACATGGACCATGTTATAAACCCATTTGTGTGTGCATTTCTTAGCCTCAAAGGAATATGTTTAAGCATCATAGTTCATAGCTATCTCTCACTATGGTATCTTGGCAGTGTGTTTGCAACACTGCAAACAATGAAATAGAAAAAAAATCCTTCTCTGCCTGTGAAGAGGTGAAAGTGTTTTACTAATGTCTGTGAGAAAAGCATTGATGAAGAAACAGGTTTTTCAGCAAATCTGATGGTGGCAAGGACACAGGTATTACTAGAAATCCTTTGGATTGTGGTGGTGATTGAGGGCCCACCCTGGATTAATATCCTTCAGTAGTAATTCCTGTAGAAAAAACCCCATTACTTTGCCCAAACACATACTGTGTGTCCTCCTGCTCACCTTCAGGAAGCTCTTCCAGAGTGTTGGCTCAGCCATTGAGATACCCTTTGTCCCTTCTCCTTGGACCTGTCACACCTTTTGTGTCTGACTGCCATTGCTGAAATAACTGAGTCTGGTAGAGAGGCAGACGCTCCCTGGGACAGGATAAGCTTAACTTAGTGTATGAATTCCTTAGATTAGTACTAAAACCTGTTCTTGGATGTGCTAGAGAGCAGGGGACCAGCACAGGCTGTGGTGAGATGCAGCACACGGATGTTTGATCGACCCGTGGTGAGAATGAAACCAGGCACCAAGCCCAGTTTCTTGTGAACTCTTTGCTCAGACGGGCAAGGCAAATATGCTCACCTGGAGCCAAGGTGGGGACCAAGTCTTTTTGTTTCCTTTCTGGGAGCTGGAAATGGTCCCACCTCGCTCAAGACATCACTGCAGCAGGATGCCTCCCCTCAAATGGTTAAGTGCTGATGCTTGTCTGAATTATTTCCTGCTTCTTGGGAATGTGTTAAGCACTAAATGAAGCATGAGCACCTTGGAGGGAGGTGTTAAACTCTGTATGAAACTGTACACAGAATATTTGTTTTTCACTGATGGTTTTATTCTGGTTCCAGGAGAACTTGACATGCTAAGCAGGCCCTGAGGCAAAGCAGTAATCTGTGTTCCTCTAAACAAACACATCCTCTAATTACTGTTTTAAAGGTGGTATCACATAGGAAGAAGCAATAGAAAATAATTTTATAGGGTGGGACACGTCAAACTGGCACTGGCATGAAAAAAATGTCCTGAAGTTGTAACAACTTGTCTTTATACTTGGCATGCTGCTTTGCTTGTCCTGGATTTAGTAAGATCTTGGGTGTGATATTTCCTAGGAAACATTCTTATCTCAGGGATCAGTGTTTGTCAAATTGCAAAAATGGTGTTTTGCTCATCAGTTGGCCTCCACTTTACGGTTTTTGCTCTTATTATTTCCTTTTCCCATGCATGTTTTAGCAGGTGAGTGCTTGTAATGTCAGCTGGGGACTGAAAAGGACTCTCCTGTCAAGGTAAAGACAGGAGACATTACAGCCTAAATTGGAAGAGCCCATCTCTGCAGCAGGGATTGTAACAGGCTCCTGACAACCACACATGAGGTACAGAGGGAGATCCAGATCAGGCAGTCATTAGAGTTTTATCTTGAGAAATGTGCAATCAAGACAAGCCAAAATCTCTTAGTAATTTAGATTGCAGTCAACTTTAATTATGAAACCCAACTTCTGATCCTCTCCTCTCCCTCTGGTCACAGCTTACAAAATTTAATTGGCCTCAAAGATGACATATTTTTTTTCAAATGGGCTGTTTTGATTTCTGCAGTGTGAAAAGAAAATTAAGCCAATCCAGTTCTAGTGGCAGACCACTAGACAAGTTGGCATTTGTTAAACACTTGTGTGTGTTCTTCTGAAGCTGCCATCCCCTACCTTTGGCATGCCACCAGCGGTGATGCTGAGCAAGTTATGGGCCCTGGGCAACAGCGTTCTCTGCTCTCCTCTGTGAAGGATAATAACAACAGCAGCTTCAATTTGAGCTCACTTTTTTATTCCATGTGTTGACTAGTGGAGTTAGATCTCCCATACAGCATGTTTGACATTATGACTGTATAATTACGCTGTATTATTTATTAAGTGTCTCTTAAGAATTACCCAAATGCTCCTTATGCTTTCACTTTTTAAAAAAAATCTGGAACTATTTAGTCAAAAGTTGGCTATATTATTAATTGAAATTGCCTTCTAGTTATCAAGGTTGAGGTAGTTTTCCTCCTATTTGTGTGGACCTTTTCTGTCACTTCTGTTACACATTTTGCGTACATAAACTTGTCTTCCTCACACTCCAAGAGGAAAATAATGTGCCTGGAGAAAGCAACCATTAGACAACATCCCAACATGCAAGATCTCTGCAGTCCATATTAGTAGCAGAGAGAGAACAAAAATTTCATTTAAAGTCCGTGTCATCTGATTTGTTCTTCCATGTTTTAGTAAAACACATGGAATGTTACTGTTGACTGCAGCCACAACATCCTGGCAACATGTCTGGCAATGGGCCAAATGTTTCAACACTTAAGGTACCAACCAAGGCAGACACTCAGCAAAGTGCACAGGAATATAAAGAGCAGAGAAGGTGGGGAAAACCCCATTTTTAGGTGTGCTGCACTGTATGGATCAGTACAGTTCACCACCAGGAACCTGTTAACATTTCAGAAAACAAACACGTGTTTAAACAATTTCCTTCCATTAAAATTCAGTCAGAAGCTTCTTTGTTCAGACTCTTCCAAGTTGATTATTTATTCTTCATCTAAAATATTTTAGTTTCCTCAGAGGAAACTGTAGCATGCTTTGGCTAGCAGTAGCTTGAGTTCGCATAGTACAAGATTGCTGCAATAATGGCAATGAATGGTGACTTCCACAAATGCTCGTTCCCTTTTCTAAGTGGGATTGCTTGTGATAGGGCAGGAATTGTGTGCAGGTGGAGCTGTTGTTTGTATGAATATCATGCCCAGCTGAGTTTACATATTTGATATGATCCTGCCTGACTCCAAGGAGATAAATTAAATTAAGTTCTCAGAAAGGAAGTAATTAGACCATGAAACAATGGCAAAGATAAGGCACTATGGGAGAAAATGTCCTCGAATAAACAGGGAGTGGAGGGGGCCCTTAGTGGAGAAATACACGTTTCCTCATCTCTCAGTACATTAGCAAAGCTAAGATTTCTCAAAATTAAAATGAGAACCAGAGGGGCTGCTACAGATCTGGTAACCCTGGCTTTGGGGAGAGAACAGGATAGTTGGGGAATGGTGATGTCAAGGAATCTCCATCAGAGGTAGGTGCTGGGAGGAAGGATTTCCAGGTGGGTGGGCTCCAGGCTTCAGCCTGTTCTCTTGCTTGCCACAGGCCTGTTGTGAAATAAGTAGTGTTTCCTACATTCAGAGTCCACAGGAAAAAAAAAAAAAGGCTGAGAGGTGCCAGAAGTGGAAGACCATTTGTGTGAAGGTGTCAGGAAAACAAGGAATCTGCACACTGGAGTTATGGGGCAAGACGGTTTAGCCAACAGCCTTAAACCCAGAGAGAGGTGGGAGAAGCAGAAGTGTTTGGCAAAGTGTGCTGGTTGTTGACATGAATTTATTTCTTTTAAAACTGAGCAGATTCCCAGGCCTGAAATCTGCCTTTGTACTCACTGAGACAACAGATTTTTTATTATTTTTGCTGACCTTTAGTTAAGCAAATAATAAATGCTACCACAAGGAAGTACTGTATCACCTTCCTTTTAAATTATCTGTTAGAATACTTTGTTTGGAGAATCAGGCTCTAAATCTCTTCCTAGTTACATTAGTTTTAAATTTGTATAATTTTTTTTACTTCAACAAGGTTGTTTCTGAAATAAAATCTAACTGGATGTAATCAGCTATTAGAGTGAGCAGCTTGCAAACAGTGCCAGTGGGATTCTGAGGGTTTTTTATGTGGATCAGCCAGAGGATCTGGAAGCCTATGATTGTGAGAAGTAAAGGCATATTTTCTGTAAAAATGTCTAAAAATAGCTGTTGTACCATCTTATCAGGTTTATGTGAGCCATGGATCCCTGCAGAGAAGGATATTGCTTGATTTTTCATTGGATGAAGAAAGGTGGTATCACCACTGGCTCGACACGTGGGAGGGATCTTCTTTATCAAACAGCGTACTTAATCATACTGAATCCTTAGAAATCATTAAAATATCCTTTAGTCTTAAAAAATTAATTGATATTGTAAAATGTGTAACAGTCCCCATTTCAAAGGCATTCACCTGGACATCATAGGTTTTTGTGTTAGAAATACATGAGTATTTGACTAAAAAACTCAGGCTGTGGGTGAGATTTCTTGAGATGGGAGCAGATGGTTTTGCTGAGGGACAGGGAAATAGACCCTTCTTCATCAATTCTGGACCATGATTTGAAGCTCAGTGAGCAAAATGGCCTCTTGATTTCTACTGCTGGCCTCACTCTCTGCTGTGGATGGACATTTCATCCCCAACACCACTCAGCCTGTTTATAAAATGATGAAAAGTAAATCCTGTTTGGAATGGAGGATTAATGTAGTCAAGGGGTTGCAGTGAGCAGAGAGGGTGTGCACGTATCTGTCTTGTTTCATACTGCAAACCGTCACCACAATGTCTGAGTAATGCACCAACTGGATGAGGAATTGCCAGTTTCTGGCAAATTCAGCAGAGGTGTTAATCACTTCGCTTTTGGGGTTATAAAACACAGGTCACACACATACCTGCTTGAAGTTTGGTAGCTAATTTTAGATTTCTCTGTTTGAAAGCTCTTTTTAGTATTTTTTTGTGGGCAACCTGGGCAAGCAAGGAGATGTTTTAGCCTTGGAAGAGATTTGATGTATTTGATGGAGAGTTACGTTCTAGCTTTTTCTGACCATCTTTAGAAATGCTTTTCATAGCTGACATCCTCAGCAGATGCGTACACTGGTGAAGTCTAGAACTAGGAAGGATCTTACACAGCGAGTGGATTCATCCTGGGAGGCAGCTGACAGAGTTATTTTAGAAGGCAGATTCCTTCCTCGGGGTTTCTGCAAGGATGGGGAAGTTTTCAAAAAGAGCTGTGCTCTTGGTCTGCTGGGTCAGCACATCCTCAGGTTGCTCTGCTTAGGCCCTGTTCCCAGCTGGCATATCCCTCTCAGTGGGTGCTGAGAGAGGTCTCAGTTCCTTTTCAGGCTGAAGTCCCCTCCCTGGGTGAATTTTTCCACTTTCGAGGTCCACTTCTACTTTAATCAACTGAAAGTTGAGTTCCTTTGGGCCATTAGGCATCTGTGTTCTTCCTCCCAAGAGGACAGTTATTTTGGCAAAAAAAGAGATGGAAGTTGTTTATCTGCAGAGCTCTTTGGCCAAGTCCCACCTTCAAATTGTAGAATTGTTATTTGGAAGGAAAAGGAAACCCTGAGAGCCAGGTTAGGATGCAGATTGCCTTCATGTGTTCCAAGGCCTGAGGAAATGATCTGCAGAGGGAGCTGGGAGCCTGAGAGCAGCCCTCCAGAAAGTCAAAATGTTGGATGGAGATATGCACAGAAATAGGCAAAGGCTGTGCCGGAGCTCCTGTCCCTCGCTGGAGCTCAGAGATCTACCCCTAGGCAGTACATCAGCAGCCTCTGCTCATCCAGGAGCCCTGTTGTCCTTGCTGGAGGTGGGTATCCAGCTGAGAGGGGCTTCCTGCTTGTGGTTGTGCACTCCCTTCCTTGTGAGATTCCTGGCAGCTCACAAGTCCCACCTCCTGAGTGGCTTTCCCGGTCCAAGAGCCTCCTGGTATTAGATGTTTGCATCCCTTCCTAGTGACAGCGGCACCAGGAGTGCAGGATTCAAGGGTCAGGAGAGGCAATAGGTGAGATGGGAATAGGCTCAGAAGATCCTTAAAAACACAAATGAATGTGTCATGTCACAGGGAATAGGCAATGAATGGTGCAGAGATGTGCCCAGTCAAAAACATGGACTAGGAAATGTGCTTTGCCACAGTGTGAGTGAATGAAAAAGGCCAGAGAAGAGGAGATTGCAGTAACTGAAACTGCATATTTGTGACTCTTCCTGTCTCTTTATTTTATTCCTGACTGCTCCCCTGAGCAGGGTCTCCCAGACAGCACAAATGGAAACACAGGTCTTTGGAAACTGTGACCTGCTGTCACCAACAAGGCATGGCTGGTGCAAACAGCAGCCACGGAGATGAACTGTGTGTGTGAAACAGCTGCCACGGGGAAGAAAAGAGCTTTCCACCTTCAGGTGGGCTTCTGACAAAGAGTAAATGGGTGGGAAGCAGCTGAAAGCAGAGGAGAAAATAAGACATAAAAACAAAACCAGAAATGCAGACAAAACAGGAGACAGTAACAATTAGTCTAATGTGAGATTAAGTGTTTTTACCGTTCACACTGCGTGATTAAGTACTGTGAGCTTTGACGACTCTGATTATCTACTCAGAAGTGTATTTATGTCTGTCAACAGCAAAATGACATGTTAGAAACAGAGGCTCACCTGCCCCACCTGTATCTGGGATGGAGTTTGCAGAGCATAGTTCAACAGTTTATTTATCAAACTTTTAACAGTGAATTGTGTCTGAACTGAGCACACATGACTGATGCAATATTAACTGCTCAGCAGATTTTGTATATTGGATTTCGACAGTGTGACTTCACTGGTGTTATAGGCCTAGTTTCAGATCACTGAAACCTGTCTGCCCCTTGGGAAGTCTGCTTGACTCGTTCATTTTGGTGTCACCAGAACCAGCTCAGAGGTCTGACACCAGCATGGTGTGGACCAGCTCAGGTGTGAATAAAGACACAAGGTTTGGTTATCTTATCCTCTAAATATCTGCGAGCGTGTGTCCTTGGAGTAAGAACTGACACTTCCCTGCCCGTTCCAGCTGACTGGTTCCACTTGGTTATACCTTTCAGAAAGATAAATAAGGTGTCAGAGCTCATACTCATGGATTTCTTGGTGTCTGGTGTCTCCGGAGGTTTCTGGCTGGTTTCTTGGCAGTAAGTTTGTGCCTCTCAGTGTGCCCATTAGTTGGCGTGAAGCCACACACGGAAGCCCGAATGTATTTTGGGCATATGGATTCATGTTTGTTTTCCCCTAAACGTTTCCAAAGTATTTTTCACAGTGTTTGCTGGTAGTTGGTGCCAGCCTGAAGCCTGAGCATGTTTCCATGCTAACTCCAGCTCCCTTTGAAATCCTCAAAACTTCTTAAACAAATTCCACTGGCTTTGCAAACTTTGGTTTTCAGTCCTAGGTTAAAGGTGGATTTTTTTAAAGTGTGAAAACAGTGTTTCCAGTCATACTTCAGAGCTATGTGAGTGGGGAGAAATGTACATTTTTCTGTGTGCTTGGTTTGAAGTTCGTGATTTCATAATGAAAAATGGCTGAAGTTAGAAGGTTAATGGAAAGTCAGAGCCACAGCATTAACTCAGCAGGTAGCTTCCTCCCTCTTACCGTCCTGTTGAGAGCACACAAATGCCCTCCTGGCTGGAGGAAATAATTATTTGCATCACACAAGTTGTTATTTTAAAATCCCACCAGAACACAGAGTAACTTGATAATGCAGTAATTCACAAGTTGAAGTATAACTAGATGGATAGAGCAATAAAACAGGGCAAAAAGGCTAGGACAGGATGCTTGTCAGGTTGGTGTTCTGATGCACTTTGGATTTGAACTTCAAGGGGCACTGTGCAGGAGAGTGTGACACATGAGAAGACACATAATTGATAAGGACCTGTGCAATTCTAGGTTTTAAGCTAAAGCACAAATTAGGAATCGTATAGGAACATCTGCCGGCATTTGTGTTGCATTCGGAATTGAGACATTCTGTAAATTTTATTCTAAATCCATCTCTTGAGAGATCACCAGATCGCAGATGATAAGACCCGTGAGACTGTGTACATTCATCTAGAAATGAACTTCTAACCTCATCAGTTTGTGATGCTAATCACATCACCAGCTACTTTCCCAGCAGTTTCTTCTTGTTGTGCTCAGCATCTATGAAGCACTGAAACACTTGCAATTTGTGACAAGACATGGGATTTATTGATGCCACATAAAGCTGAGGTAATGATAAAAAAGAGAAAGGGCTGATGACTGTTTCATGATGTATCATAAATGAATGCATCACTCCAGTTAAGCAGACAACAGGCAGGAGCGAGTGCTATAAAATCACACCCCTTGCTTTGTAACGCCTGTTTGTTTCTGGGAGAAGCCAGGCATTGAGTCGCCTCAAATGCTGAGCTGGAGAATAGCTTCTCCCCACATACATGCTCCACCCAGCTCAAAATTGAGAAACAAGATGTGTTTGTTGTCCTAGGAGTCCTTCAGCATCATCCTGACAAGCTTTACTGGCAGATGCTCTTTAAGCAGGATACAGATTTCATTTATTAATTCAGCTTTACTTGTGGGGAGCAACACAGCTTTTAGCACAGCAGAGAAGGGGATGTTACCAGAATGCCCTGTGTCCATCATCACTGAGGCTGCATTTAGTACCATTTATTTTAGTCTTCATCTAATAGCTACCTTTCATTCTAAATACCTTGAATTAATTAGATGTATTGCTTAGGAAAAAATGAGTCACCACGTGTGACTTGTATGTGTGACTTGGCTGCATAAAATAGTAGAAATCTATAGAACTGTAGCTTATAAGCCAGTTGGTGAGAAAACATTTTCTTGAATGCCATGAAACAACCCACTTTTTCATACTGATTTCTTCTTAATGACATGAATGAAAACAAGGAATTGACAAAGAGAAATTTGCTATCATTGTCCTTTGAAGTACATTTATTAACTCTTGCTTTCAAAGTCAAAACTCTTGCTTTCTGCTTCATCATGACTTGCAAAAAGTCAGTGGGCAGTGGTAAAACCTAGCTAGAATAATGGAAAAACAACCTTATGTCATTTCAATATTGCTCTTTAGCCCTACTGTTCCCACAGCTAGACATACATTTATTTTACATGAAGGATTTGCTGTCTTTTAACACTAATTGCTGCTCATGACATTAATATTGTGCTTGTTGCTGTCTGAAATATTGGTGTTATTAACCTCTATGCTCTGCTGCAGGACAGTGCCACAGTGCCATATTTAAAAAACATAAATTCTTTCTGCAATGGTTATTAGGGATTTAAAACCATGGAAAGATTCCAGTCTTCCAGCCCTTCAGTGCCTATATCACCCTTAAAAATCTTGTAGATATATTTTTTTAATATATTTCGCTATCTGAAGATACCCAGGAGGAAGTTTGAAAGCACTTTGATGCTTAGTTACTGTAGGAAGTTACTTGCATCATCTGGTACCTAATAATCTTTAGAAGTCTGGTCCTTGGCTACTAATTGGGTGTTTTTAAAAATTATACTTCCATGCCATAAGAAAAGAGGGAGCTGCAGCTTAAAGTCGTCTTTTCTGGACAAGTGGCTGCAAGCATGGAGCTGGCTTCTGGTTTAAACTCCTCTGTTACCTCTCCAAAGGCACTCCGGAGACATTTGCGAATCCAGGTTTCTGTCTCCTAAAAATAGAAACCTATACATAGGGTCCCTATGCTCCACACTGATACATGTAGCAGGAATAAATGAACTACACTATTTAATTTTTAATTAGACTCCCTTTATGATATCCTTTGTAAAACTGGGGAGATTAAGCTTCTCAAATTTATTCTCACCTGGTTAAAAACCAATTAGCTGTTATACACAAGCAAAATGCATCCTTATTAATAAGGATTTCTGCTAATTCTATTGTTCTGGTTAAATGACTTTTCTGCCACTTGGTGTATTGAGTTCAAGTCTACTTTGGACTCTGCAGTGATGCTGCCAAGATATGAAACCAGCCAATTGAGACCCCCAGCAGTCTTGCCTGATTAAAGATTTTAAGATTTGGCCCAGCTGAATTGTTCCATGATTAATTCTGCCCATTGCCGGGAGGTTTTTTTCCTGTTCTCTCCCTCTACTTCTTTCCTGAAGACCACATGCAAAGCAAACCCAATAGCAGTGGAAGCAGAAGACGTATTTTTGTCCCTAGTATCTGGGAAGACTGAAAATAAACCAGGCTTGAACATCAGTAGCCTTCACTTTGGCTTTGAAATGTCAGGTTCAGTTATGGAGGGCTGGAGCCATGTTCTCCTCTGTCATTTCCCAGCTGTGCAGTGGAGCAGTGCCTGGACTTCCAGGAGTCCCACTGCTTTCACAAGTGTCAGGAGAAGTGGATCTGCCTCTGAGTTCGGTTTTCTGCGCTCTGTGATTGAGGACAGTAACTCATAATGAACGTGGAGTGGCACAGTCTGTCCTCCGAGATCAATCCCCCGCTGTGCAGAGCTTTCCCACTTACTCTTTTATGGTGCAGGGTGTCTGTGACTCACCCGAGGGCTATTGGCACTTCCCACAGGCGACTGGGGGAGCAGTCTTCTGTGTAGGAGTGTCCTAATACAGTGATGATGAAATGTGGAAACCTGCCTAGCCTCTTACTTATCCTTCTGTCTCAATAAATAAAATCAATTGGCTTCCCAGTAGCCTGGTGGGAAGGAGGGGGTTTTCTGACAGGCTGCTGATGAGTTTGTCATGTGGCTTGTCCCGGCAGATCGAGTACTTGAGTCAGAGCCACTGCCTGGATGCCAGCTAAGGATTGCCCAGGAGCCCCAGGAGAGCTGTGCTCCAGCATCCCAGTCTGCCAGGCTTCCCTGCTCCCTGGACATGTGGCCCTGGGCCAGCCAGGTGGGCAGGGTGCAGGCAAGCACAGCTGATGCACAGTGGCCCCAGTGACAAAAAATACATTGAGACCTGATCAAGACTCAAACCCACACCTGCTAGGAGAAGCAAAGTGGTTATTATTGTACCTCCTGCACACATAGGGTCTCCAACCCATTTTGGAGGGCATTTGCTGTTCCTCACTGTAGGAGACACCTGCAGCTGGGCAAGTGTGACACTGTTGGCCACTGGCATGGCACTGAGGAACTGTAATCTGCTTTAATTGTCACATGCACACCCAGTCTGATGAGACTCAATGAAAGCTTGTGATTTTCTCGGCTGCCCAGCAACAACTGGCAGAGCTGAGCAAGCTGAGGACGACTCAGCTTCATTGGGGGACAAGAAATTTATGTTCAGGATGTAATTTGTGCTTGGTTGCCCATTTTCTTTTCTGCTTCTCTTGTGGAGAAAATGTGGTTTTGAGGCGTAAACCTCTTTGGATGTGACTGTAGAGCATAGCCCTGCTTCCTGCTGTGAGGCAAAGTGTCCTTTTGGTTACATCAGTGTTTTCTGAGTACATAAACCATCTCTGCCTTTGTGCTGTTACTTGACCTTATCATCAGCAGTTCAGGTCCACCTCACCCATATGCATTAGCTTTTAGGGTAACCCAATAGATAAATACGCTGTAAAAGTCACAGCTGGGAGTCCCAGCTCTGTCACATCTGGGTGACAGCTATATTTCTTCCCCATATGGTGGAATGAAATACCTGGTTTTGTTATATCTTTCAACTCTGTACTTGTCTGAATAGGCATTTTTCCATGTTCCTGTGTAACTTACCTATGCAGGTGCGTGGGTGTTATAGCATTCACCCTTCATTAGTATGTATTCAAACCAGTGAAGGAGATAATAGTAGACAACAACACTCCTGTGTCTGTGTCAAATGGGTATTTCACGGATGGCAGGGCTTTCTTTTCAGAGGTGCAGTGTCTGCTGCCAGGTTTCAGATAGAACTGAGTGTGTGTGTACACACTGCACTCATCTGAGAGCCAGGAGGCCACACAAAGTATTACACCAGTTATTCAGCTCTTCATTCACTGCAAACTAGTAAGATCTCATTTTGTGAGGCAATGTACAAGGATAGATCACCCTTCTAAGAGTGTCAGTCTTCCTGTTTTTCAGGGGTTTTGCCAACAGAGCCTGCTTTTATGTTCTTGAAACACCTCCAGAGCAACTCACCTCGGCCCAGGAGCTGCTCACCACCTTAACGTGCACGTGGCTCCTCGGTCTCCCAGGCGAGGGAGTGGGAATCAGCTCTAATTACTGGGTGCACATGTAAATCCACAGTCCTCCACACTGCAAAAACAGGGCTGCTGCCAAGAACTAAAGGATGGTACATTGTTTTTGTCTGAGATAAATCCTTGCAGACACTGCTTTTATCTTTTTCACCTTTAATGATTAATTCATCATTCATATTTGTTTTGATGTGTTTCACATGAAACAGCCTGGAGGTTTTTGCTCAAGCTTTGCATGCCTTTTTGATTGCAGCCAGTTGGGATCCACCGATTGGGAACCGTCATTCTCACGGTTTGGTCTGCTTCTTGTGGAAGTCAGGGATATTCCTGAAATGGCACTGACATGGTGATATTCCTGTTCTTGAATGGGCTGCCAGATCTGCTGCAGGAAAACAAGCATTCCAGAAAATTATTTGGACCCAGTCTTCCCACTAGAGTTGCAAGTTTCAGTAATAGAAGACCCAGAGCTTGAATTTCTTTCCCTTGAATGGCTGCTGAGCAGCATTCACCTGAAAAGGCTTGAGACGAGTGAGCACAAGGTCAGCACCTAACTCCAGGTGTGTGATCCAGGAATCACTCATGATTATTCTCAGAGTACCTATATTAATTTGTTATGTTTGCAGGGGGTTATAAAGTTCCACTGGTGCCTGGCAAAAACCCATGAATCTGTCCTGGAAACGTTCAGCTTTTGTCTGAGCTCTGTTGTGATCTGACTAGGAAGTATAACATGAGGTAGGGCAGGGATCAGAAATTGCAAGGTGTATGTGGGTAGGTTTTGTCACAGCCAGTTAGTGCTACAGCTGATTAACTCCACAGCTCAGGTTTCCAGCTGTAGAATGTCTCCAGCTTGACTTTATCACCGTGAAATCTCATGAGAACATTTTATGCACATGGTACGTAAGGCTGGGATTTGCTACAGAAGACATGCAGTGCTAGGGAAGAAAGGCCACTGAAATGGATGGAAATATTTCTGGCTCTTCACTCTTGAGTAACAGGAGGTTATAGAGGTGATGGGTAGGATCTGGAAAATGAAATGGAGAGGAGTCAAGTTGTATAATCATGAGACAAAGTGTACTGAGACCTCCCTGTCCTTTCTCCTCCATGTGGGTCCCAGAGGAGGCAGCTGCACTGGCAGCAGAGTCACTCAGCATCTTGCTAGGACACTGGATCAGGACAAATCCCATCCTGGCCCATTGCTTTGCATACAGAAAATTACATGCCTAATTGAAATGTTAAATTGTGAAAAAATTAAACTGGAAACCATGTTAATTTTAAAATTACCACCATCTTCTAAGGCTAAAAGAAGTAGGTCTTTGGTGGGCATCCCTCTCCTGAATTTTGACTGTTCCCACTTCCTTCAGACACCTGCTCTGAGCCACTTGCTGCCTGCTACCAAGACTGGAGCTTTTTGTCACAGTCCACTCTTCAGTCACAGCGGAGGGAAGGTTATGAAGTGACTCATCCCTCCATGTTTACCTTTGTGTACCATCTTCTAAGGCATCCAGGGTCTTTCTCTTCTAGTTGGTTTTCCAAAGCTGACCAAATAAACCTGACAGAAGCATAGAGATCTTAAAAATATTAGTGAAGAAACTAATTTGCTTCCTGTGTTGTGAGCAGTCTGTGTTTTGAAGCCCCCATGTGACCACAAAGTTCAACTCCTTGTCCTTCTAGCCACAGAGATTTAACTAATTTGGCCAGGCAGTCAGCATATGGGCACTGAACCATCTGGCTTTGAGCTGGAATTAGCTCTCCCTTGCCCAGTTGTTAGATCAAGCAAGGCAAGATGTGTAATGTGGGTGGGAACAAAAGGTATCATGGTGGTAGGAGATCAGAGGAGGTCAGAAAACACTGTCTGGCATGGGGACATAGCACAATTTCTGTGTTTCAGCCCATAAAAATGAGCTCTCTTTTTTTTTTAATGCAAGGGAATATTCAGTACCGAATCCAGTAAACCTCCTCCATCTCTTTGGAATAGGCAAATTAAGGATATAACTTCAAAAAATGCCAGCAATCTAAGTGTAGTAGGAGAGAAAAACCAGATGTTTTGGCTTTTCAGACTCTGTAGAGCCACCTTTGCTGAGCAACCGAGATCTGCCTGGTTTTGTTCACATTTCTGCTCTGTGTCTGAGCCCAGGCTTCTCTAAGTTTCACATTATTTGCATGTGTGTTTGTGAGTTAGAGGGAGACTGCTGCCCTGAGATGGTGGGGACCAAAGCCCTTTCTGCAGCCACAGAAGCTGTCACCACTGCTGGACCACGTTCTTGTTGGCTGTGGTGGGAGGACATTGTGGGGATATGAAGCAGTAGAAATTAATGTCAGGGTCGTTAAACCCTCCACCTTTCTTCTAAAGCTGTCTCCAGGGTGCCCATTTCAGGGGAAGGTGGTTGACTTGGTGACATCAATGTGGCAGCCTCTTACAGTTTGGACCCTTGAAAATCAACTGGACATGTACGATGTGAGGCACCACACTCTCCTCCCTCCCTTTCATACCCCAAACATCAGCAATAGTGTGGCCAGCAGGACCAGGGCAGTGGCTGTCCCTCAGTATTCAGCACTGGTGAGGCTGCACCTCCACTCCTGGGGTCAGTTTTGGTCCCCTCGTTACAAGAATGGCATTGAGGTGAGGCAGTGCAAGGCCCATGCCCAGCATCAGTATTGGAAGGTTTTTTGGGAGCAGGAGTGGTGGGCAGAGCTCTGCTGCAGCCAGCCAGCCATTTCCGGGACAGCCACCAGTTTCCTTTCCCATACCAACCCCTGCCATCTCACTCTGCCCCATTCCCCTCTTAGCAGAATTGCTGTGGTTTCTCCTTGAGATCAGGCTGGCTTATTCCCATGCATCCTCACATCATTCTGAGCCATCATGAAGATTTTTTGGTAGTTTTCTTTCAAGTGGAAGGCAGTCTGATCTGATCACTCCCTGTGAACATGTGTGAGACTATCCTACTATCTATTGAAATTACTGACTCATTTCAAACAAATAAGACAGCTGAGCAGAGGTAAGTGTGCAGTGTCCTCCAGAGCAGAAACTGTGATTTAAACACTTCCCTTGGCCAACTGGTGAATTCATCAACCCTCATGCTGCTGGCAAAACTCTCTCCAGGGTACGTGTGGGAATAATGGAACATCGATTCTCAAAGACATTTGGTTACTCAAAGCCACGAATCCTTACAGACTCAGGCTTTGCTAGTTCTGGCTTTCACAAAATTATTTGTGCTTTCTTGTGGCATTTTACCTGTGACATGTGCTGCTCAGGGAGGTGCAGCATTAAATGTCACGTCTTGCAAATGTAACACTGACTTGGAAAGAGCTGTTGTGGGGGGAACCTGCCCTACTTTAGCAGCTCTCATATTTGCCCAAGGTTTTTTTACAGTATTCTTCTAACTGATCCTCGTTTTCAGTATTAAACATGATCGATGTTAATGTAAGTGATTCAGTCGTGGATTGTAGCTGGGGTGTTACACATGCTCTCCTGGCAGATCAGCAGCCAAAGCAACAGCAAAATCTGGGTTCTCTGCTTTTATCAGTGCAGAGTGCAGCCCGTCTAATTAATGATTCGGGGCAGCATGCAGCAGGTTTAATGCCAGCTCTTTGGCCTCTGGGATGGTCAGGAGCCAGCAGAGATGTACAGAAAGCTCAGTCATTAAAGGATTTAGTTTCCCTTATTGTACATCAACTTCCAAATTTTAATCCCTTGCTTCTTAAAAGCAATCTCCAGCCAAAGCCCATGGAATATATTGATTTTCAGATTTTTTTTTGGCAAACATTGAAGTGAGTATTGTCCATTAGAGCTAGATCTGGACCTATGGGGCCTTGTGCACTTCTGGTGGCAGTGAGTAGGACATGATGTCTCTGTGCCAGCCAGGGGCAAGGGAGGATTTTAGCATCACTGAGGTGCCATGCCATGTACTCATCACCACTCAGCGCTGCAGCACAGCCCATTTGGTGTGATGGGACCTGCCATGCAGGGCCAAATACCACTCCTGGTCAAGTCAGGTCTTGTTTCAGGGATGTGTTTCAGCCCCTTTCGAGGTGGATGTTTCCGTATTTAAGCAGTAGCAGTCAGGGAAAAATGACAATTTCCCTATCAATGCAATGACTCCACAGCAAGCAAAGGGGGCCAGCCTGCGCTTGGGGCTCTGCTGCAGATCAAACACTTTTTCATTAGCCCTTGTTTGCACAGCTGCCGTGCCCAGAAAACTCACTTGAAGTCCTTGGTTGCCCAGTTCAGTTTGCTCCTTTAAATCTTGGCTGGCCATGTGTTAAAATATTGCTCAAGTGCAACATTGCCTTCATTTGTGTTGTTGACACCTTTGTAAGAGCACATGGCAGAGTCATAGACTGAAAGTCTGGAGGGGAAGCTTGATAATTTTGCATGGTTGCATCAAGCCCCGAGGTTTGTCTCTGCCTGAGGCACAGCATCCAACCCAGGGCTGCTCTGAACAGGGGGAATCCATCCTTCCTTTTCATAGTTTCATAGTTTCTTTCTTATACTAAACTTTTCATAGTTTCTTACCAGGGTTAATCCCTCTTTATGTTTTATTTGTACACTTCAATTTCCCTGATTCTCACTCCTAGATTTATTTTCCTCTTCTTTTTCCCATGGATTGCAGCATCTCATGAGCCTTGTAGGGTGAAAAGTCTAAAAAATAATTAGCCTCTCTTTACTTGTATTTCTATTTCTAGACATCTTCATTCTGTCTAATGGCCTCAGAATATTCCTGAAATTGAACAAAGCAGAGGTGGCTGGAGGTGGCACCTGCCCTTTGTGCCACAGATGGAGGAATTTTGGGGGCACATTGGGATGTGGGACGTGCAAGCAGCACATGGGGTTTGCCAGGATGGAGGGGGAGCATCAGGAAAAATAGCAAATGTGATGAAAGGGAGGTTGAAAGGGTGGTAAGGGCAATTTTCCTTAGTTCATATCAATTTGCATAATCAGATCTAATTTGCTTTAAGCAAGTCCATGCTTTGATGTTCACTTTCAGGGCTTTTTTTCTTTCTTTGGAAACAAGTAATGGGAACTATGGATGCTGAAAAAGCTTCAGCAGAGATTTCTTCAGCTCTCTGCAGCATTTTTGTGAGAGTTCTGTCTTTCTCATGCAAGTAACTCAAAACAATGTTACAGTTTTGTCAACTTCTTGCAGCTGCAGGTTGTTTTGCAGAATTATTATGGTTCTAACTAGAAAAACATTCAGAGATGGGGTGTCTCAGCACTTGACCAATCCCCTTAAGGAGCGGATGGCAAAAAACCAATTACCTTATGCCATTTAACACACTTTTGCGAACTAACATATAAAAGCCTTCTGAGAATTCATTAAAGCACGTCCATTTATCCCTGAGCCTGGACTTTGTGTCGTTTCTCTACTCGTCCGTGGGGAAAACAGCGACAGGGAACTGCAGTCACCCCAGTTCATGTCCATGTCCCCTCTGCTACAGCCATAATATTGCACTATCACGTACCCCAAAAGCATCAATGAGTTGCTTTGTGCAGAGTTAATCAGGCAGATTTATCTATTGCAGTGTGGGAGCCGCATGTTGGGAAGGGAGGAGTCTGGAGAGGGAGGACAGAGGGAAGAAGAGGGCTGCAGAGAAGTGGGGTTAAGATCCTGTCACTGAGATGGGAAGGAGAAGGAATTGAAGGAATATGGCCCACTGATTAAGGTATTACTCCGGGATTGAGGAGTCGTGGCCCTCTCTGCTCCATTCGCTCTTGTGATTACAGAAAAACTTGTAGTTTTTCTGCACAATGCTTCCGCTTCTGTAAAGTGAGAGCAGCACCTTTTAAAATAATAGACCCTGTCAGGTCTTGAGGAGATCAGACAGTCCAGTATTTCTTCAGGGCTGCGTGCAGGCATTTGGAGGCTTAGTGGAATGAATCCTCTGAACCTTTAAGACTCACTTGGTGCTCCTAGAGGAGGATAAAAGTGGAGTTAATTAACCCATCCCCAAATCCCTCCTGATCCGCGACCAGCAAGTAGCTGCCACTTCACAGTGCTTTTCTTGGCTCTCGATGCACCCAAGCTTCTCTGCAAACCAGAAGTGAGTGTCTGCTGTTACTCACGTCTGGCACTGTTGATCTGCTTGCAGAGTAGTGGGACAGGTTTGTCCGATCCCCATTGGACTTTGTGGTACCAACAAAACCTTGTGATGGTGCCACACCCACTTGCCCAAACTCTAGTGTATTATTGAAATGAACATAGTTCATCCTTGAAGGATTAATTATTGTGTATCAAGGCTGTAAGGGACTGCTCGCTCATGCTTTAAAGGGAAGAAAGCAGCACATGAATTTCTGTGTGAATTTCTGGAGTGAGTGGCAGAGGAGCTGCTGCTGGTGGCAGTGACCTCTGCTGGGAAGCCCACAGCTGGTCTGGTCCAGCTCCAGCAACACAACCCCCAAATTTGTCTAAACTGTGGACTTCACCCCAAGTAATCTCCATGTTGCTGATTTTTTAATTTTGAATTCCATTTTCCTTTTAGTAGCTTGTCATTTGAGAGTTCCTCTGAGTAGAGAAATGCTGTGCAGGACAAGCTGCTTCATTTGCAGGTGTGCGATGTGCACTTTGCCAGGGATATTAAACACTGCACAACACCACGATGGAGGAGGCCTTGCTGGTCGTGAGGAGGCTGAGAGGAAGGGGAGGAAAATGCCTCCTCCCCTTCTCATTATGGCCCTGGAGTGCAGCAGCCGCCAGCGGCTGGGGTGGCTGGTAGGCACAGACATCACCTCCCAAAGGGACATCGTGCTCCAAATGCCATCATCCCTATGAGACATTACTCTTCGTGTCCTTTGAGGGTGATTCAGCTTCCTCAGCTATCTTCTCCCAGATTACACTTCGTATTTGCCGTCTTCCCACCTGCTCACGTCCTGCGTCTGATTTCAGAGGGGGGGAGCAGATGCGCTCAACACAGAGGACCCCGTGGGGGTGGGACTAAACATTTTCTCCCCCCTTCTCCGCAGCACTGAGCAGGTTTATCCGCCCTCCCTCCGGGAGCACAGGGCGCGGTGCCCATTTGGTTTGCAAATGAGGGAGGGGAGAGGGTCTTGCGGCAGCCCCGGCGCTCAGCGTTGCATCTCCGATGAGCTCTTTCCTGGCCTCCGCCTCCCCGGCTGTTCGCTGAGGGTGACCGTGTGTGTGAGGGTGAGGGCTTGCTGCAGCTGTCCCAGGGGGGTTAGGCTGCTTTGGGGAACCTCTGAGGTTCTCAGAGACAGAAATGCAAAGCGTGAGTGAAAACCGTACCACAGACTAAACTGGGGGCTTTGAACATGATGGCAGATTGTTTGTGTTGAACTGCCATCATCCTGATGGTAGGAGGAACACAAAGGGTCATGGGAATGTGCATGGTGCATAAAGGAAAATGGAAAAATAAATATAATAATTTTTATTTTAAATTACTAATTACTCGAAATGTCATTTCTAACATACCTTCAACTAAACTAAACAAGGCAAACCTGTCCTTGGCCTATCTAACCCTTAAGGGACCGGGCACTAGATCTGCACAACAAAATAAATGCTTCCAGACATTTGCTGTGTAAAGCCAAGTGGATGGTGTATTGGTTTCCTGTTGCAAGTACTAAGAATTTAATTTGGGATGCAGCCTACCTGGAAATTTTGCTGAAGTATCAGGGGATTTTCCAGCCATTTGGATAGAATGAAGAGCCAAGTCATGTATTTGTTGCTCTAACATCCCACAGTGCATTATATTTGAGTTTGCTTATTGTTGATGTTAAATTTCCTGTGTGTGGAAGTCCTTGCATGAACACAGCTTTTGATGACTGATTGTGGGCATAAATTCAGGTCAGTCATAACCTTTCCAGTGAATTCAGAGGAAATTGAATCAGTCTGCTTGCTTACAGGAAAGATCCTGCTGGGCACAAGGGACCTTCTGCTCTCCACATCACCACACAGGTGTTAGGACACTTGTGACTGTAAAGGATAAGGTCCTGACGTGTGATTAAGCACCTTAATTAAGCTGCTTGAACCTAGAAACATGTAGAGAGTTTTGCATTTGCTGAGAGTGCATGTTTACTTTCCTTCTGAACATTCCCATCTGTTGCTTAATGAGTGGCCTCTTAGAATTTTCCATCTTTCTCTTGCTCTTAAAATATTGTCTGGAATTGCTGTAATTAGTATTCTGCCCTGGCGTTGTACTGGGGCAGTCTCTTCAGGGTTTGCACAAGTTAAATATATCCTTTGCAAATTATTTGTAAACATTTAGGGAACAAACCCATAGAGCCGTTGCTGAAGTAGCTAATTAGATGTGTGCTCGTAGAGATGATTTTTCTCTTTAAAGCTAACGTTTTGGCAAGGGGCTTGGTGGGAATGGTGAGGATGCAGAAGAGCCATGAAGACTCTTGGAGCTGTTGCACACAGTGCTTAATAATGCTGCAGGGAAATTTGGGCATCAAGACCAGGCTTAACATCAGAGCAGCACGAATTTGGTGGGGAGTGTGGGGCTGTCATATGGCTGCTGATTCCCTGTGCCAGCTTCTGCATGGGGTCAGATCCCTGCTTTCTCCCAACCAGCCTGCACCCTGCCTCTGACACTCCCTTGCACCCTGCAGCAAAGGTGTCCTGAGAATTCCCTGTCACACCCTTGCACCCTGAGAAAGGTGTCCCTTGCACCCTGCATTCTCAGCTGTCCTGAGAATTCAGCCTCCAACCAACCATCTTCGTTCATCTGACACAGGAACTGTAAACCTCTAAGGCCTCAGACACTTAACCCTTACGTATTTTGGCTTCAGAGATGATTGAAAGAAATTTCTCTGAATAATGACTGTATTCTGGGCTGTGAAGCACTTTGGACTGTTTACTTTTGTTGAAAGGGCCCAAAAGATTATCTAGTTCCAATCCCCCTGCCTTGGGCAGGGACACCTTCCATTAGATCAGGTTGCTCAGAGCCCCATCCAAAACAGCCTTGAACACTTCGAGGGATGAGGCATCTGCAACTTCCCTGGGCAACTTCTGCCAGTGCCTCAGCACCCTCACAGTAAAGAACTTTTTCCAAATATCTAGTCCAAACCTACCCTCTTTCAGTTAAAAACCATTATCCCTTGTTCTATCACTAACTGTTCTTGCAAAAGGTTTATGATGTTGAATAAAACACTGACAAGTAGTATGTAGCGAAAAATAGCTTTATGTTTTGCAGTCATGTGAAAAAAAAATTAAATCACTATTTTCATCTTATTTTACCTTGTGTTTTTTCAGGATCAAGCATGAAAATATAGTTGCCCTGGAAGACATCTATGAGAGCCCGAACCATTTATATCTGGTCATGCAGTTGTAAGTACTGAACCTAACGAAGTTTTTGTGTCAAAATTGCCAACTCTTCTTGTTCTGAGTTTGTTCTTTAACCCAATATATGCGATATGTGAGAGATATTTGTCTTGTGTGCTACAGACTACAAAATCCCTGGGGGGTGGTCAAAACCAGATCTCCAGCTATGATGTGCTGGGTGGTTGTGAAATTGGGAATTAAATTGTTTTGTGACTAGTCTCACCCAAATCAAACCAGAGTGGTTTTGTGAGATCACATCAAAAAAAGAGCAGAACAGACAGACAGGGTAGCGGAGTAAATTACAGCTGAGAAGAGCCAGTTGTGCCATAGGGAAGCCTGGAGCATCTGATAGAGGCAGCTCTGAGGTTAAATAACTCAGGAAAAGCCCTGGGGAAAAATGCTGGTCCCTTGTCTATTGGTAAGGTCCAGGTATGGTGATGTCCTCAGAAGTTTTTGTGCTGGCATTGTGGGGAGAATAGTGTCCTGTAAATTTTTAGTGTGTTTTTGTAACCCTACGTTTCAATTCTGAGTGCTGCAAAAGGACTTGTACAGGATAGTGTTGTACAAATTCCAACAAACCAGCTGGATTGTGGGAAGTACCAATTTTGTGATAAGTTGATTTACAAATCCTTAGTTTTGTTTAATCTCTTTTTAAAAAGAAATAGATATTATTCCTACTTATTATTAGCTTGTTTAATGTAGTGTAACCATCACTTTTATAAAATCCTTGCATCCAGATATTTGGGTTTTCTGAAGTGTAGTTCTGTAATCAGAGGTGACACTGTGTATATCCTGGTATAAATTCCTACTTGATCACTATTCAACACTTACTAGGGAATTATCCTTTCTGTTATAGCTGTACTTGTAAACCCAGCCAATTAATTTTCCAAAGGCCAAACATTTAGCTGTTCCAGAGGGCCACAGGTTCACTGATGCCCACTGGGGTGAGATGCCCAGCTGAAGACAGAGGCAGGAGCTCATCAGCAGCGTTTGGGGTGGCAGCTCCAAGCAGTGCCCAGCCCCAGCAAAGAGCTGTGCCTTGTGTTACAGGATAGACCAAGAGCACTAAACTGAATGCAGGGAATAATACTTCTGCACTTTTTTGGGAAAGGGCTGGGTTATCCCAGGGTGGAGAGGACAAGAAGGCCAGGTACTCACCCTCATCTCTGTGGATGTTACATGAAGGATGGTGCAACCTCTGCACTGCTTCTGTATTTTTATCAATAGTTGGGCTTGGGATCAATTGGTATCAAGAGTTGGGTGGCAACACTGCAGGGTCCAGGAGGCTCAAAATCCATTCTGTGTGCTTCCTTTCATGGATTCCTGTTTGGGAGAAGGCATGTGCAGATAATCTCTCGTTTCCAAGGTAACACCAACTTGTTGATACAGTAGCTATGAACCATTGCACAGCATGAAGTATCTTATCTATTTGTTTACATTTCTGCTCTGATTATTACTAGATTCCTTGTGGGTTTTTCAGCTTCTCATCTTTGTGTATGTCTCCTAAACAATTTCTCCTAATTTTGTCTATGTTTAAAACTTGGGTTCCGTGAAGCAGAAGGGGTTCTGATCAAGCAGCTTTGAGAAAGCCGCATTTCAATTGCAAAAAAGAGGGGGTAAGAGCAGGGCCACTCTAAGATCAGTATCATGAGCACAAAAAATCTCAAATCCATATGCCCTTCTCCCTGGGTCATTGCTTGCTGAGTGGACTCTAGCTAATACTTCCCAAGGATTATTTTGTGGCGTGGACAGCATTTCCATTACCAGCCTTCCAAGCACTCCTTGCTATGTTGTGGAAAGTTCACATTACAGCCCCTGAGCATCTCACAGCACCTCTGTGGGAGAAGGCTTTTGGAGGCAGACCAAGCCTCCCTGTTTATGTTTGTCCTTGAGTACATCTACTTTTACATGAAAGCCATGCTTGTTAGCAGGCCAGCTTGAAGGATAAATATCACACCTCATTTATTCTGTCAAAGATATGGGCAAGTAAAGGTCTCAGTGTCTGTGCTGGACTTGGAAAGAAGGGAGGTTAGGAGGCAGCTGTCCATGTCTACTTGACACTTAATTTGTTCCTGCCAGTCCCCGTTGGGAGCTCTTCCCGGGGTTACGTAGCTGCTGGTGAATCTGCCCTGTGTGTTTCCTGGCATGTTCATGGGGAAATAAGGTCTCTGGCTTTGGTTTCACCACCTTGTTCTCACATATGTTGTACACAAGCCATCACAGAACTGTTCAAACTGACACAATCCTCTTAGTGCAAGGTAGACCAGAAGTCCAGGTTGGAGATTCCTGGATTCAACAGCTTGGAATTTCATGTGCTGTCTCAAGGTGTTATACTGTTCCTTAGAAAGGGCTGGGCTGGGCTATTTCTTCTTCTTTATTTTCCCAAAATGCAAGATATTCCAACCCAGTGCCTCTAAGTTTGGCAAGGTTGTGGACAACTCCTTGCTGTCTTTCACTCCCAGCAGTGTTGCTCAGCTGTGGTATGAGGTGGTTACTGGTGCAGCTGCAAAGCAGAACACAAATGTAGGATAATCACTGCCTCTCCTGTGATGACTCTGCCAGAATTTTGCAGGCACTATAGAAAAATACTGCAGAACATTTGTTGTATTTCCGTGAGGATGATGTGCTTTCCAACCAAGAAAACATCTGCTCCTTCCCAAGCTTAGATTTCCTATAGTACTGTTAAGACCTACACAGGCAACAAAGACAAAAACTAAAATGAAACTCTTAAAGTTCTATTCCTTCTGGATGCTGGGTGAGACTTCCCCAGAGGATATTGTAGAAGACAGGGGGAAATAAATTGCTTTCAGAAATAGTTTTATTGAACTATTTTGGTGTAATAGTGAGCTCTGCTAATGAGCAGTTATAGGATTTCTGGTTGCTGTTGGTGCCGTTTGGTAAGAATTACCCTACTGCGTCTTCTAAGTGATCTGCCTTATTTCACCTGTCAGTATAGGGAAAGATCTTGATAATCTTTTGTGATTGGTAATGTCAGATACTAATGTTTCATTAGCATAATCAGCCTCTTTGGGTATTGAGGATTCATTTTCTGCATGGTGGAAAATCATGCATAAAAATGGATTTACATAAACACGTGGAATCTTAGAATCATCTAGGTTGGAAAAGGCCTCAAAGATCATCGAGTACAACCATTAACTTGTCACTGCCAATCCCACCACTAAACCATGTCCCCAAGTGCCACATCTACACATCTTAAGTACCTCCAGAGATGGTGATTCCACCACTTCCCTGTGCAGCCTGTTCCTGTGCTTGACAACCCTTTCAGTGAAGAAATTTTTCCTAATAATCCAATCTAAATGTCTTTTCTGCCTGAGTTTTGCAGGTCGATGTGCAAATGCTGTTTCTGACTGTGCTGCCTGGGCAGATCAGAGCAGATTCCCAAGGCTCGGCTCTGACTTCATCTCTATTGTTTACCTGCATTGAAGCATGAAGCAGCAGAGTTTGGTTTCCCTGAGAATTTTGTGTAACCTACACTAGTCAAAGCCACAGGAGCTGGGGCTGTTGCTTCTCCAAAAGATATGGGACCATGTAAAAAATCGATTAAGACAGTAATTTCCTTGTTCTCCTTCATCCATCTGTCCATCCATCCATCCATCCATCTTTGCTTAAAATACGTAGGAACTTAACGTTTTTGCTGTCTCTACTCTTCTGTCAAAGTTGGTTGAAGTTCACCCAATGGGTCAGAAATTACTGAGGGCTGGCAAGTTGGGATGGAGAGTAATTGTGTCACTGCCTTTGGAAAACAAGCTGAAAATGGGTCTAAAACGCACCTCCAAAATATATGGAGCAGCCTGGGGAAGTGTGTAGCTAGATAAGTAATGGTCAAAGCTGAAGACCCACCTCTGAATTTCATTGCAATTTTTTGCAGTCAAGAATATTGACAAATCCAGAGGAATTCCTATTAATACTAGGATCTAGTTAAAGAAAGTGAAAACCCTAGTGCCTGTCTGGTATAGTGTTCCACCTCTTTGGGGCACCTGTGATCTGATCCCCTTGGCAAGGCTGCTTTACCTAGATCCTGTCAGCTGCTGTTTATGGTTCTCCAAAGAAACCAGAGTATTTTCCCTGTGTGATGTCTTTTGAGACTTTGGCATCTCTGCTGAGACCAAGTTTTTAGGGTGAATATCCTGTTTGACCCAACCCTGAAGTACTTCTCCTTACCTTTGCAAAAAAACCCTGCCCAAGCTGAGCCTACACCCCCAACCTTGAAGTTTTTCCAGCTTGGTCTCTTAACTCTGCTGAATTATTCAGGTGATTTCCATCACAGAAAAGCTGAGATGACGGAGGCTCCTTCCTGCCGGGTGCAAGTCACGCACTGAGGAAAGCCCTGCCCACAAGTTTGCAGGCTCAGAGACCCAGTGTCCCATTCCTGCTGTTTATCAGCTCTGCCCTGCCACACATAAGTACCTTCTAACCCTGCCAATGCCTTGGAGGCAGCTCAAACAGGCAGGTACCCACCGGTGGTAAAATCTGCACAAGTTTTTGTTACTACCAGATCTACTCTCCTTGTGATTTTGCTTTTCAACTGTATGCTTTGCTAACAAGTAAGCAGAGTGCTAAGCTGTGATTAATTGCCGAATTCACTTTGTTTTTTGAAAGCCCGATGTCTGAGTGTACTCTGAGAGCAGCCGAGCATGAGCTGTGTATGTAAGTGACATTTCAATGAAAATACTCAGCCTCCAAGAAAAACAACAGACAATGGAAGGAAGTGTTGTGTTTGCCAGGTTCCTTACGGAGTCTCACAAGGACTCGGTGTGTTACAAAACAGTGATCTGCACGCCAAGCCGGTATCACATCAGGATGCTAATTAAAGCAAAACACAGATCTGCCACGCCACATTCCTTAGGTGAGGCTTATTCCCCTACTTGGGGGGTTTTGTGTAAGCTTTATGCGGAAGACAGAAGGAAATCTCTCTGCAATCACGATGGAATTTATATTGTAGACCCAAGGAATGGTTTTGGTTGGAAGGGAACGTAAAGATCATCCAGTTCTAACCCCCTGCCCTGGGCAGGGACACCTTCCACTAGACCTGGTTGCTCAAAGCCCCAACCAGCCTGGCCTTAAACCCTTCCAGAGATGAGATATCCACAACTTCTCTGGTCAGCCTGTTCCAGGGCCTTACCAATGGATGATAAAAGCATACTGGGTTCTTCAGGAGCAGAAAACACCTGCGTCCAAACATCTGAGAGTCCCCTCAGCAGCACTTTTCTCTAAGGATAGTGAGTTTGTTATTATTAGTAGTCATAATGGCAGTAATGGTAACAGGAGAAGCACCACTAGGAATGAACACTGGAGCTGATGACTGTGTGCCAGGGATTCAGTTTGTTTCATGGTACAGGATGGGACATCAGCTGCACACCCACAGACTCTGCTCTTGTTTCCAGTACTACTGGCTTGGCTGAGGTGTCTCAAAAGGGTCAGCCCAGTTCAGTGCCTGACATCCACTGAAAATACACTGGGTATGGATCAAAAGTCTTGGATCCCATGCTTCCTGCATCTCCTTTTGCTGCACAGGAATAAGATGTGTAATAGATGTATGTGGCAGATGGATCTTATGGTTTATTGGCTAGGACACTTAATGGATGGGCCAGGGAAAGACCTGTTCTCAATTTGTGGTCAAACCAGTATGCATGAATTTTACATTAATCAGTTATTGAATAAATTGTACACTTGATTTTAGTGGGGTTTTTGAGCAAATGCTACATAAAAACTGCAGTACCAAAAAGGCTGATGCACATCTGGGCAAGCCAGGATGGAGCCTGTGAGGTGCCAAGGGAGCTTTGCTTGGACTTTGTCACAGCTGAGCAGAGACTTAGGGGCTCTAGTCAGGCAAGGCTTCATTTCCACACAGCTTATGGAATGAAACATCAGTGATTTGGGCAAAGCAACCTTTGTGAGTCTGCAGTGGAACAAGATACATGTGGAAAAAAGTCCTTTGCTGCTTCTGTGGACAAGAGGTTCTCAAACTGAGAAGACTGTGCTGCACAGAAGGCACGGCTCTCCAGGGATGGATCCAGCCGGAGAACAGGGAAAGCAAAGTGGGACAGCAGCAACAGAGTGGAGCACATGTGACATGACTGGGGAGTGTCACACCATGACTGTGGGAGAAGTGCTCAGGAAAATGAATCCTAGGCCCATC
This sequence comes from Lycocorax pyrrhopterus obiensis, assembly GCA_014706295.1. Classification (NCBI taxonomy): domain Eukaryota; kingdom Metazoa; phylum Chordata; class Aves; order Passeriformes; family Paradisaeidae; genus Lycocorax; species Lycocorax pyrrhopterus. The sequence goes on from JACSVZ010000015.1 coordinate 6,471,666, forward strand.
ACAGCCTTCAGCATGACCATACTGCACACATGGGCCCGAACTGCAGAGCTGGGATGTTGGATTTTGAAATTGCCCTTATTACTTAGGCATGGGAAATACAGGTTTTGGTTCCAGCCTGTTTCTAGTGGTTAGAGAAGTCAGAGTATGTTCTGTCAGTATAGCTAAAAAAAATTATGCTTTATCAAAATTTCCAAAGGCATATTGACTAAACAACACAGGCAGCCCTGCTAAAAGGCTAAAGGAGTTAATCTCAGTGTACTTTAGTACTTTCCCACTTGAGCTTTGCAAGCTGCTGACTATAAACTAGCCCTTGGCATCATGCCCCTGGGAACTCGGTAGCAGTTATTAATCCAGCATCAATTTAACATCTTTTCCTTTGTGGAAAAAAGATTATTCCATCAATTGGGTTACACTGGTCAGTGTTAAATACGAAGGAGGATCTCCCCTTTTCCAGTGGCTGAGAGCTTATAAGAGGACTAGGAAAGATTAATGTCAGGGTAGAGATCAGAGTGTGGCCAAATTTATTGGTAATAGATTAACAGACCACCGATTGACCACCAGAATGGCTTTTAGACACCTGTAACTGTGTGGATTCTTTGTGATCCTGAAAGTGTGAATGTGCTCATTGCCTGGTCCTACCTGCCCTCAGCACTTTTGGTTTTTCTTCTTGTTTTTTTCTGGCTATGGCAGAATTTTTGGTAACTCCTAGTCCCGAAGTCTCCTCCAAACACAGCGCCTTTTCCTGGGAATGGCACTGAGCAGCAGTAGTGTTGCTTCCTTGTGCTTCAGCTGTGGCTGGGAGCAGGCATTTTAGAGCCCCTGGGAACAATCTAGTCCTCCTGCAGCAACAGAGGAATGGTGAGAGTCTTCTTCACCTTGGAGACTACAAAAGACTTTCTTGTGATGATTTCCACTTAGAATATTTTGTCACCTTCAACAGGTGTAGACAATTGTGAACATCCTTGTTCCAAAGCTTGCTCTTGTTATTGTTACCTTAGTCAGAACAACCCAGTAAGGACTCATTAGCAAGGCAACACTGAGGGTTTGGGGATTTTTTTTAATCAAAGTGCCATGCTACTCCTGATGGGGAGTGATTATCTTTTTTTTCCCTGTAGCCTTGAGAATAAAGAGGTAATGGAGAAAAATTTTCTCATTTTCGTTGAACAGGCAGCATTGTAACGTTGTTTGCTTTTACAGAAATGTGAACAGTTCAGATGAAAATTGATTTTTTCTTTCGAGATATCTGTTGTTGCAAAGCTGCTGTTGTCAATAAAGAAAACAAGAGGTTTGGCCAAAATTCAAAATAAACCTTGTTCTAATGTATTCATCTTTAAAGTTACAGAAAGATTTGAAGGTCTTAAAGATCTACTTGTTTTCCTTTGCTGGTGATTACAACAAACAAGTACTTTCTGAGGGTTATTTGATGTAATGTTCACTCCCCAGCAAGGGCTGGTACCAAATCCTTCAGGTAACAGTATGTGCCTTGATTGATTTTTTTCTTTTAACATCAGTAGGTTTTGGCATCATCAACTTGAGTTTCTTCCTTCAGCCCAGCAGCAGTTCCCTCGCTGAGTCCCCATTTAGGGCTCTCTTGCAGCTGGGCATGGGGGTGTATGTGCCTGTATTGTATAGCTTGGTCTGGAACAGGCAATTGATGGGGTGGCAATACATATCTGCCAGTAATCCTGTATAATATCACTGCTTCCCTGAGAGCAGGAGCGAGGCTTTTCTCTCCAAACAGCAGGAAGGTGGCTATTTAGAGCCCTAGCAAATTTCTTTCCATTTTGTTGGCTTTGGATAAGCATCTCCTTCCTTTCATGCTTTGCCCAGAAGTTTCATTGCTGGTTACTTGATGTTCACGTAGTTACTGAATGAGTCTTTTAGATTTAGTTCTGCTTCTTTCAGTTCCTGGTAATTTACACTGTGGTGCACCAAAGTCAATTAAGTAGCTGGTGTTTAATTCCGGTGAAAGGGGCTTTGCAGCAAAGCATATAATAAATGTTAAATCCATAAATGCCACGGTGTGAGAATTCATTATCATACAGTAGGATCTCTCTCAGGCATGATGTGGAGTCATTCTGATTAAATGGTTACACTCATTTAAACAGAAAAGGCCTTTCATAACAACCTGGAAAGCTCTGAAGTGAAATAACACAGCATTGAAGCAAGATGCAAAATGAACGTGGGCATTCCCAAGTCTGTTCTTTTATGTGGAAAACGTTATTAAAAGTTTGCTTCTGGAGGAAGGTTGTACAGGCTGTGGTGAAAGGGACAGTAGGAGGCTGACGACTGTTACATGTCAGTGTGTTCCAGAAGACATTCTGTGATTTTGTGGCAGAAAAATAGGCTCAATTTCCTGAGCATGCTCATGCCTCAGCTCCAGCCTCCGTTCTAGGTTGTGCAGTCAGGTAGGTGACTCTGGTTAAGAGTCTGTAAGTGACTCCAGAGTCAGTGCTGGGCTAACTTGCAGCTACACGTGCATTGTATTACCCGGAGCCTCTGTGTACAAATTCCAGAAGAACCTACTAAGCAGGTGATGATGGAGCATCATCATCCCATTCATATTCACACTGAAAGAAAAGATCTCTCACTAAACATTTGTTCTGTATTGCCCCAAAAACTCTACATAGTGTATTTTTAAAGCCAGGCTGGTTTATACAGATTTTTGTGGCTGGCTGGGGGTCATGGCCTTAAACAGGAGAGTGTAAAACCTAGAATTTTTAGTGGAAATACAGGCTGCTGTTTGAAACTCTGTTTTGACTTCCTTTTGCAGTACTCTGGTTATCTCCTCTTACAGAAACTATTTTCATAGGACTGCAGAAGTACTTGCCATAGGTTTCTGCTTTAAACATTGTCCCTGGAAAATTATTCAGTGGAAAATGAATGTGGAGGATTTTGTGTTTTCCTTTTTTTTTTTCTGAAACAGTGGTTAGGTCTGCTGTAGCCAAACTTTTACTTTTTTAAGTATTTTATAGAAAAAGAAAATACTGTTGCTGTTGAAGCCTTTCTTTGATGCATTTCTAGAACATGTGCTCATTTCATTCTGATTCATGCCACATGGTTATATCTTAGCCTGTAAAGGCCATTTTTTTCCTCTTAAATTGGAGGAAGAGTGTGTTCAGAGACCCAAGTATTTATGTCATCTTTTCCCTTCTCCAAGAGAAAATTCCCATTTGGGGCTGCGTGATCCTGGCTTAGCTGTAAAAGGCTTTTAGTTCTCCTAGTTCTGAAGATGGTTTGAAGGAGTTTGTTGTTTATTCTGTCTGATTATTCTGTTGGCAAGGAGCATTTAACCACTCTGTAATTCTATTTTCTTCATCCCTAATTGATGATACTCTAAGGAGCACTGATATCCTTGAGTGAGATGTAGTGGAGCCTTTAAATGTCCATATGTCCCTGAGGAAAGGAGATACCATTCTCCAAAATGCATTGTAAAGAAAGAGTCAGAAATACAGTTTGAAATCCACTGAAAGAGAACTGAGATTTTAAGACCTACGTTAGCATGAACAGAGGCAGCATTACTGAAACCTGGGCTTGGCATCCGTAATACTAAAAATCAGGTAGAAAATTAAAATTCATGCAACTATTTCTCTCTGCCTTAGGGTTTTTACCATGAAAACTTTGCTGTGAGTCTCTTGCAGCTCCAGAAAAGGGGTTATTCCTTCAGGAGAAAACAGAGCTAAGCATCCATTCTGCCACGACTATGATGCTCCTTGTCATGAGGTGGTGTCAGATATACTCAGTCCTAAAGTTCATGGTCACCCTGCTGCAAAACATTACCTGGTGCCATGGGATAGGAGAGGTGTAACCGTAATTAAGCAATGCTGAGCAGAGAAGAGAGAAATTACCTTGCTCTGATTGCTCACCAAGTTTATCTGCAGGAATATTTATCTCACTGCAGCCCAGGGTCTTTCCTGTCCATTGAGACTTGTTTTCCTGTAAGCATGGGGCAGGACCACTTGCAGAAAGTGCTTCTGACATTTTTCTTCTTGGGGCTGAAAACTCCCTGCCAGAAACTTTTACATCTGCTCTTTTCAGATGCTTTTACAGCTGGATTTGCTGTAGAGAGGTTTTGCTTCCCATTGGTGCTGTCCTGCCTTGTGTGAAGGGTGGCAAGGGAAATGTAGGTTAGCTCTCTGCCACTGAAGATTGTGCCACCGGCTGAAATGTATTTTAAAAGGCAGACTTCCTAGGGAAAGGCATTTGATTTTGCACTCTCTTCCTCCACAACTTAACGTGGTTGCAGCTGGAATCACTTTCCTTGCTTTTGACACGTGACCACTGTCAGGAGAGCCATGGCAGCTCCTGGAAACAACATTTTGGGGAAAGACCATTCCTCTGATGTGTATGGGCATTTATTTATAATGGAATGGAAGTGAGGAGTGCTTGTGACATGTGCAGGAGAGCTCATGCCTACAGGCAGGAGCAGGCAGGGTTACTGCTGGAAGCGATTCACACCAAGATGGAGAGAGCTGCTTTTGAACAGTCTCTCCTTTAATCCTGGTCCCACCTGACCTGCAATAACTCAAGAAATTTGCTACTACATTCATGGCTGTGTATGTTTGAAAGTTTGGAGCAAAAAGGCAAAAGTTTGCACAACTCCACAGGTAAAAACGGGGCAAGGAAAGGAAAAATAGCAAAATAACTGATGGGCTGCTGTGTCTCTTAGCTGAAGGTCTAGAGCTTCTGTCTGGCATGAATTTGCTTGGAGCATGCTGTGAAATGTGGCCAGGTGATAGTCATATAATAGGTTTTCACCTGTGGCTGAGCTTTCCTGAGCACTGCTCTCAGCCCACTCCACTTGTGTGCATCTTCATCCAAGGGGTTCTTCCTGCACAAGGTGTGTCAGAGGTAGTGGCAGAGGAGACAGCTCACAGCTCAGAAGAGGAGGAGGGAAAAGCAGAAGCTGAGCCATATGGAAGAGAAAGTAGAAGCAGACACAGCATCTCAGTGGTAGGTGCTCATTAGGCTGTCTCTGATATTCTGGGAAGACTGAGTTTATCCTGCTAAAGGAATTCTAATATTCTTCTCTAAGCTGAAAAATGTAGCAGAGTGGGTAAAGGACAGGTCTTTTTATATATGGAAAAATATTCCAGCCTGTTTACCAGCACTGTGTAACAGGAATCAGTGGCTGCTGCTCTTGAAGTCTTGTGAGGATGTTTTTGTGGTTAGATCTGAAAATCTGAGAGTTCTTGTCTTACACTGTTACAGATTTACATTGTGGTCTCAGATCACTTTGTCTTTTAATTTCCCTGCTCGCAGAAAGAGAATACCTTCCTTATTAATTCTGGGTAAGATTAATTGGGTTTTTGTTTGTTGGTTTGGTTTTTTTCTTGAGTCAGTGCTGCTCTTCATGGAATAAGTTATTAAAAGAAATGTGAGTACTGGAGTCTGGCCTCTGAAGTTGTTCACTGAGGAGCACTGTGGCCCCTCTGTGTAAAAGTGAATGGACTTGTTTGCTGGGACCTATGACTCTTTTGAAAACATATTCAGGCATGCCTTGATCTCCTCTAGTGTTTCCCTACCACTCCGTGCTCTGCAGAAGCTGTTCAGTGGCTTTATCCCTCCATCCCATCCATGTCTGTGCAGAAACCTACAGAGAACAGAACCCAGGCTGTCTGGTGACTCAGTGTAACAGCATGACTGGTGATGGCCATCATCATTGCATAGATTTGTTTATCCTTATGATGTAGGTATGTGGAAATCTCAAGCAGCAGACATATGACATCCAGAGTTAAAAATCCACTTAAATAAAGCCAGGATTTCACCTACTGTGCATAGATGTGGGGGCAGCCAAATGCATCATACCATCAATGGAGGGGAACAAAAAGAGTCGTCTGTTAAAACTTGGTAAGGGAGAGCTATAAAGCAGCAGCTAAACCCGGGCTGGGTAGAAACTGAACAGCAGTATCCTGAATTTTAATATCCATTTCTTTGTGCTGCAGGTAGGTGGAAGTGGTTCTTGCAGAGACAGGGGTGTAGGAGCAATGTGCCAAAGCACATGGTACGGGGGGCTCCAGCACCTCTGCTCGTGCTCCCCCTGTGCAGTGTGACTGGGTCTCTGTGGAGGCAAGGTGTGGTGGGTGATTTGGGAATCCCCAGTGTGCCCAAGTGCCCTCCAGCTCAGAAGGAAAGTCATAGTTGTGTCACACCCACGAACCCTTCTGTGAGAGTTGTCTGGGTGTGCTTGGGCATTGTATTCCCACTCTGGGGGTGGATGTGAATGATCTTTTTGACTCCATCTCGACCAGTAAATACAAAAGGTCTGTTTTGGTGCTGTCCACTGAGCTGTGTGCAGGCACTGGCCAGGAGGATGGCTGGCTCAGGGTGAGCCAGCTCAGGGGAGCGTGCCATCAGCCCTGTCAGTGTGGGCAGTTGTGGGGCAATGTCCTGTTTCTGTTCAGGGACAGACCAGGCAGTTTCTATGCCTCTGCTCCTCCTTTGGAGAGTGGAAATAACAGCCCTTTCTGCTAAACTCTATGAAGTTTTGAGATAATAGTATCAGTTTAGGCATGTAAGTGCCTCAGACAAATATATTGTGCAAACACCAAGTGGATTAAAGTACAACTTCCAGCACAGTGATATTGCTTAAAGGCTGGTTTAGTTCCATTTCAAAGGATTTCTCAAAATAAATCGTCTGAATCCTGCTCCCTCTTTGCAAAAAATATGGACACTGTCACCGAAAAGCCATTAGAAAAGAAAAGCAAAGCATCTAAAAGCCTTCTCCTGGTTTGAATTTTTAGATTTCAGAGTGGGAACGCATCAGTTTATCCATTAAGTGTTGGTCTGGCACCACTCTCCATCGCCCTGTGGCACGAATCACTGCACCAAGAGCTCCTTCTGGTGCACTCTTTTCAGAGCTTTCTGTCACAATTCAAACTTCAGCGTGTCCACAGTCTCACCACTGGCATGAACACGAGGGTCTTAGAAGTGGTTTTCAGAGTTATATCCTGCCAGGTTATTCCCACCTGTGGATGCCAGCCCTTATTTAGCCACAGGTACCTGTGCTTGGTGATCCGGTCTCTCCCAAGGGCAGGACAAGGAGAAGAAGAAATGGGAGAGGGAACCCGAGCTGGCAGCAAGAGAATTGACTCTGTGGCAGGAGAATTGACCCTAGGTTTGAGCCACTGCCTTGTGTACCCTCAGTCATGCGTACAGCATGCCATGTGGCTGTGAATGCAAAATTTACTTCCTTGCTGTTTGCTTGATCTATAGCCTCTTGGTAGTAAATGATATTCATTGCCTCCAGTTCCTGCTCCTGTTGAATAGTTATTTGCAAGGCAAAGGAAATACATACTGTTTTTATTCTGTTTGGACTTTGCATAAAATAGTCTCTTTTTTTCAGTCTGAAGACACAAGTGCCCTTTAGAATGTGAATATTAGCATTGTGTTTAGAAAAAACATTTTCTTTCCAAAGTCTTACTTCTCATGTAATGACTAATTTTAAAGAATTTGACATTCTTTATGATTTTCAGAGAAATTCCTAAACCAAAAGATATCCCACTTCCCTTCATCTTGAATTCTTACTCAGCAGATAGCATCAGATTCCAGGGTAGCTTAGCCTTGCACAATTAAGCTGTGAAACCTTTGCCCAGTAGAACTCATTGGTACAGAGAGGTGCAAAGCAAATGCAGTTTCTTGTAAGGTTTTACTTCTTGCAATATGTTCAGAATTTCTTTTGAAGATTCTAAAATTTTATTTTCTGATAAGTCGTAGAATCACAGAAGGATTTGAACTCGAAGGGACTTTTTAAAGATCATCTATTCCAACCACCTCTGCCATTGAGCAGGTACATGTTTCGTTTGATCAAGTTGTTAAAATCTCCATCCAACCTGACCTTGAACACTTCCAGTCTCTTAATTACATGTCTGAATGTGTGGTGGGGACTTTGCCTTGGCTCCCACAGAGAGGCAATGTGATGGTGTCAGGCCACGCAGGGTGTTCCAGCCTGGCTTCTGCAGATGAATCATCTGAAGGGTTGTTTTTGAAGGATTGGGCTCTTGCATTTGATTCACTCTCCTTGGCAAGCTGAAAATAGTGTGCATTGTTCTCATAATCCTTAGCAACTTGAAAACTGCCATGAATTGAATACATTTCAGTCTTTACCTACAGCAAGAAAATAGGCTAATTCGGTTATTCCTGCGGTTCCTTAGCTAATGCTAATTAACCGATGGCTTTGTATTTTTCCAGCAGTTTTCTAAACATTTCCGTTACCATTTCAATGAGACCTTTACAAATTTGAGGCATAGTGAATAGATTTGTTTCTACCGTGTGCATTAGTAAATCCAAGCAATATGTTAAAATATAACTGTCCAGGAAACAAAGACCCACTCCCACAATCTCATATCATAGATTACCAAGATTACTAATCCCCTGGACATGATTTTCGCAAGGAAATTGTCAATACTCATGTTATAGGACAAAAACAAATTAAGGTGATGTTGAGAAGTGGTACTGCACATTGGTGGAGTTGTAGGGTACATACAGGACAGACCACAGACCCACCAGATATAGCAGTTCTGCCCCAAATTGATGTGAATGACTGTGAGTTTCATCTTGGCTATTCCAAGTACTGTCTCGAGCTGCACTTTCTTTATTTCCTCTGAAATACACTCCTCAGTTGATTTACAAGTAATTTGGTAAATGATTTACGTGTGGTCAGATAAATTGTTGAAAACCCTGAGCAGGTGACTTCGGTCTCCTTATGCTTAAAGGTGTAAGTGTTGTAGTACACTTAGGAAGATCATTTCTCACATGACCAGCACAAGTGACCACAGATGTGTGGTGCAGAGAAAGAGCCATGTGTCTGCATTAGGATAAATTTTGCCTTCAAAAACAAAGGAATGGCTGTTCTCCAGCTACAGTGATCTGGTGTTTACTACCAGTTTTGGGGAGGGGTTAGAGTTGTGTCTTGAAACCACATTGACCCAATGATTTCTGCCATGATCTGGCTCCTGGGCTCAACTGTGTTGGGCAAAGATTTCCCTCTCTTGTCAAAACTGCATTAAGCCAGCCGGTTGATGAAAATGAACAACCATCAAACCATCTGGGACCATTGGATAATCTCATTTCACATTCAGCAAGGAATACCCTCTTCCTTTTACCTTTGCTTGGTACAAACCAAATGCCACAAAGGGAGCTTTGAGGACTGTGTGGAGAGACTGGAAGCAAGACAGAGAGCAAACAGGACTAGTGGGATGAGGATGGTGGCGAGCAGCACTGATCTGCTTTACATACCCAGCCAAGGAGTTGGTGTCCACTCTGACACTGGCTGGGGCTTTCTCAACCCTGCAGAATGCAGAGACCGTGTGTCCATGCTCACATCTAGGGGCACAACATGCTGTAGCTGAATTCAGCTAGAATTTTTCTGCTAACTTTGATGGAATCAGTCCCGTAGGTGAAAGATTAGGTTTTGCCTCTGGAAAGAGCTGTTATAATTGAAAAAAAACCAAAACAAACCAGCATTGCATGGGATGTTAGAGTGGTTGTGATAAGCAAGGGAAGTAAGTACTTTGGTGAACAAAATTTGCAGATAAAAGGGTAGGAGTGGACCAAACCTGCTGCTTATGGTGAGGAATTCTTCCCAGGCCTACCTGGTTCAGGCTTGCTAAACAAATAGGGCAAAGGGCTCGTTCATGACTTCTGGGCAAACCTTGGGCAAACTTCACCTGCCCTGCTTGTGGCCAGGCTGCCCTGCACCTCATATACCTCCACAGCACAGAGCAGCGGCCCTTGTCTTCTTGAGGCCTCGGATGGCGCCGTGATGTCCCTCACAATATGATCAATATGCTGCTGGGCATTTTCCAGTTCAGAAGGTCTCACAGCATGAGAAGGACCATGTTGCAGTCTACTTTCATAGCATGGCACGAAGGGTGTGAATTGTGTGATCTGGTGACCAGTGTGGGAAGCTGGGATATGTTGGAGGGAGATCTCATTGTGCTTATCCAAACCAGAGCCAGGGTGTGACCTAGGAGGGAATCCTTGAACCTCACGCATTCCGTGCCTAAGTGAGTGCTTAAGCTCATTTCCTGGCCTTTATTTAGTTGGCATTTAGTAGGTGTGTCCTACATCTCCCTCCAAGCAGAGGGAGACCCCAAAGTCCTGACATTGGATCGGCATGGTCAGATTCTCAAGCAAATCCACAACCTCCTTGAGAGGACCTTCATGTCTCCCATCCCAGTCAATTTGAGGACTGGGAGGAGGGGGTCTTAGGGCTGGACTTGGTGTCTCTGGTCCTGGAGGCCGGGCTGATTGCCCCTGTTCCAGGGCAGAGAGGACACTGCCGGTACCAAGTTGAGCATAGCAGCTGGTGGGTAGGAGTCGGTGCTGAGGCAGCATCCTGTGCTTCCCCGCCGGTGTGAAGAGCTGCTCGGCCGTGAGGGAGGGGAGGAGGGAGTAAGTTGGGAGGAAGCTGTCACGGATCTGCCTCTCATTGCTGCTCGCAGTCCTACGCTGGCTGAGTCAGAGCTGGCGGGAAAGGCGAGACACGCGGGTGGTCTCTGGGAAAAGTCCACGCTCAAAGGCAGTGAGGAGGAGAGAACCAACAGGACCCCCAGCCTGAGGGCTGCGAGCCTGAAGGGCTGTGCCTGGTGTTAGAGTGGATGAGGATGAGGAAGACTATGCTGGAAGGCTGTGGTGTGCAGGAGTTGTGGGCTGTCTCACACATGAATTTGACATCGTGGTTGGCTGTTGGGAGGCTCAGCGTTCAGCATGGACCAAGCTACCACATTCAAGCTGCTGAGAGCAGTCCAGGAGGATGTGAAATCTCCAGCACAGCATCCAGTGATTTCCCTTCCTTGCTGCCCTTCAGCCCTCATGTTGTGAGTCCACCAGCACTCACACAGCCAGCCCAGCACTCAAACACTGTTCTGATCAATAGCACTTTCAAAGAGTTCTCCAGGAGCTACTTAGTGTGTTTTATGTCATTCTCAGTTCAGATGTGCAAAGCCAAACGGGGTGAACTTTGAAATCAAGCTTATGTTCGGCAGTAATCCAGAGAAGAATTAACAAAGGCTTCAAAGTTAAATTATCCGAGATAGCATGTCAAGCCATTGAATTTCAGTTCAGCAGTGTGCCAAAATATTCCGAAATGTCTCTTATGATGTATTTCATTGTTTCTTTTAATTTGAGTAGTAGGAAAGTGGTTTAAAATAAGACTGCATCCTTGTGTTTCTCTTTGATTCATTGTCTGAAATTTCAAGATATTTAAAAGGTATTTATACTCATACATTTAGGCTTCTGCAGTAATTTGTTTTACTATGCAGTTTGAAAGTGATTCAGTTCAGCAGTTAAGGTCTAAACTAAATTGTCAAACACACAAAAGGATATTTGCATATGTTACTTACAGCATCCATTTCAAGCTGGTTTCCCAGAGAGAAACATGGGCCTTTCTGTTCTTTCCCCACATATTTCCTAATAATTTTTGAACCATTGGCTAATCAGAGATGTATCTGATGAAAGAGTAGAGTCTATCTTGGATATAAGTGGATCCCTGTGCATTTTGTGTCGCTATCTCCCTGCTAAAGAGAGATCCTGCAACAGTGCCTTCAACAGAAGGAAATACATATTCTTGTGAGGTTTGAAAGTGGTAGCATGTGCCCCATAAACAGCTCAGTGTTTCCTGGTGACTGAAACAGAGGGGTGTTTCCTTTTCCAAGTATAGAGTGGTTATTTTGAGGGCTTGACAGGGGAATGTAGAATTTCATGCATCACCCATGATGTTTGAAAAAGCATTAGGATATTGAGACTATCTGAGACAAGAAGTACAGAAATGTTTTAAGAGGCTGGCAGAAATGCCTGGGAAGAGTTTAAAAGAGCTCAAAAGGTTACTTTGACCAAGCAATGGTGAATACTGGGTGTGTTATGCACAGTATGTGGTGGACACAGGCTGCTAAGGGAGAGAAACTGGCTGCTGTTGGAAAATGGTGACAGACCTTTTCTGATTCCAAACTCTGACTGCAGGTGTTAAAAAAGCCAGTAGACAGTTCCTGCGGCGCTGTTAACCTGCAGGAGCAAGTATGGCTCTGCAGATCCCTCTGTTTCTCACGAAGAAACATCAGCAAACCCCCAGTCTAGGATAAACCATGCTCTGGGAGGGCATTTGGGTTAAAAGCTTACGTGTGCATGTGGGACACTGCTCAAAACCATTGCAGTCACTGTCAGTTTTTCCATATGCTCAGTGAGCTGTGATTCAGGCTCTTACTGAGGAGAGGGAAGTATCCATTTTTTCAGGGAAAAGTAAATACTGGCTGCAGAAAATTCTGTTCAGCAAGAAATTCCAAAGAAAACTTTGGAGCTCATCTCTCCTGTGACATTAAGTTATGGTAATTTTAACATATTCTTTTGAATTTTAGAAGACGTGCTCCATAAACAGCTCAGAGTTTCCCAGTAGCAGAGAAGTGTTTGTAGTTTGGGTGTTAGCGATGGGGTTTCCAGACACCCTCAGAAGGAGAAGGAGATCCTGGCAGGGTTTGTGATACAGCAGCAGAGGTGATTCCAATGGTAGCTCACAGAGGAAGAGCAGGAGAATTTGGGAAGCATCCCATTGGGTGCAAGACCTTAGGGAACAGCCACACTCCAAAAGGGCATCAAAGCTGAGGTTTCCATGGTTAGTACTGGGTTTGAGACACCCACCTCAGAGGGGGTAGGAATGGTGTGAAAGGAAGAAACGAATGAAGGAAAGGAAATTTTTATGATGAGCATGAGGATACAGTTTCCCAGTAGTCGAAGTGCTCTGAATGAAATGTGAGCAGGTCTGTCACTCAAAGCTGAGCAGAACAGAGAAGTGGAGAACAATTCTGCAACTCAGAGACAACAATTAAAAGTTTGATGGACAGAATGATGCAGGAGTTTTTCTCCCTGCTTCTGTCTAGGGCATTTTGAAATTGCCTCTAATGCCAAGAAAATTGGAGCAGAAACTGGCTGATATTGCTGATGCATTGGGTCTTGTTCCCCGAGATCGGTAATGGGCCATATAATGAATTTCCTCCAAGAATTTTGCATAGTACATTTTGTGTTTTAGTGATGGAAAACTTGTCTCAGGCTGATTCTCCTCTGGAGTAAAAATTTTCTGGTAACATTTGTCTTCAGATTTTACCACATTTTATAGATGGCTCTGTTCTGTTTTCCTTTTTCCAAATAGGAAAATTCACTCTGTAAAAGAAAATTCTTTCAAGATCTAGTCTGAATATAGAAACTACTTTTGTGCAAATCTGAATATAAACTTAAGAGACCAACTAAACCTCTTGAGGATATTACATCAATCTCAAAGTTAATAAGGTGGAAGAAAATGCATTTTAGATTTTATATTAACTTCCTTCAGACTAAGAACCATTTTTCCTTGCACTTCAGTTTCCATCTCATTAATTTATTAATAATTAAACGTCTGAAAAATAAAAGATCTGTTATTTCTCATGTAACATCAATCAATAGATTTCTAATTAACCAGACTTAGAGCACCAAGAAGCAGTTGCTCCAGCAACTGTTTCTACTACCAGCAAATTTGAGCGGGAGAAATAGAGTATAACTGTGTTTCTGTTTCAGAAGAGAGACCAGAGGCCAGCTGAGATTTTTCTTAGCACAAGGGCCAAATCTAAGGCGGGACCTTGGGAGCATCTCCAGCATCCTGGACTCGTGTATGTGCTCTAGGTGGATCCTGGTTTGTGGGGTGGTGCATTCCATCCTCTTTTTGTTGGCAAACCTGAGAGCATGGACGGGGAAGGATCCATCTGTGCTCCCAGCTTGACTGTGGGGATGCTGTGATGCTCTGTGCTGAGAGGTTAGTAAGGCATGGATACATTGCTCTTAACTTGGAGGTCTCACAAGTCCTGGAGCTCACTGATCAGAAAAGCAGCAGAAGGTGATGTGAAACATTTAGAAAGGGAAAAACGTGCTGTAGGGCACAGAAGGAGCCTGTGGTGGTGTCAAAACAGAAAGACACAATTTTCAAAACCTAGCTTTGCCCATTTCCAGGCTGAAGCTGTATAACCAGCTACTCTCCAACACTTCAGAAATCTCCTGTGATTTGCTGGAAGAGAAGGTGTTAAAGGTATATTTCATCTTGTGATCCTGCAAATGCTTTCTGATGTAACTTTTCCCCCATAAATAACCCCCTACACATGGAATTGAGAATCACATTCTCAAATTATAGCTCCTGGTGTGCCAAGTGCCTCTGACTGAAGGGATTTCAGTCCATGGAAAATATCCCTAGAAAATCTTTCCAGATTGATCAGTGTGCTTTTTCACAGTCATTTAAAATAAATCTTTCCTGGCTAATAACTGGAAGGACAGCCCTGTGTATGGGGTGAAACTGCAGAAGCTCTTTGGCAGTCTCAAATTCTGCCTGCTAACGTGGTACTGAGGCTCCTCCTGTGGGGATCAGGGAGAAATACAAAGGATGGAAATACTAGAAGTAAGGAGAAAAAGTGGCTGAGGAAGGAAGAGAAACACCAACTAAACACTGAAGGATGAATGAATCACTCAATATCCCTACCAAAAGTATAAAACAAACCCAATAGCTGTCCTCCTCTTGCTACAAACCCTCAGAAGTTGCTGTTTTGTTTCTAAGTAACTTTTCTCCTCTGTGCTTTTTGTTGGAAGCAGTAGCACCAATCCAGGCTGAAATCAGGATCCTGTGGGTTTGGGTTTCTTTATAGGCAAACACAGACAGGTTAATGATGTTGTGCGAGCTCTAGGAAAGCCGTGGCATCCCAGAGTTCAGGCTTTGCTGCCTTCCAGAAAACACCACAGAGTCTCTTTGCTGCGGCTCAGGTGTGACTCCTGCCACCTTTTCTGGGAATGGCATCTCCTGTGTCCTCCCAGAGAGGACATACTGCCTGGTCACCATCTGTCCCTGTTCTTGCTTAACACTTCTCCATGGTCCAGGGGGATGTTTGCACAATTACTGATGGGACCTGTGCAACAAAACTTCGCAAATTTGAGTTTTCTCAGTACAATTGAAAAACCAAAACACGTGGATTAGTTTGTCATAACCCCAGTAGTGACAGTGGTGACCCTGATCCAGATTGGGATGTATCATGAGGGTAGATTTATCATGGGAGTGGGATTGCACATCCACTCTGGCCCTGCCTGAACTTCTGTTTAGGAGGTTCAGATCTGGGAATAAAACTTGCAGAGGCAGGTCTGTACAATGATGGAGAGGATGCACAGGACAAGGCTGTGCAGGAATAGAGAGATAAGGGCCAAATGCCAGGAAGGATTTGGGCATCCAAAATTACATTTAGCTGGAGTGTAGGGGTTGACAATCAAACCTGTCATAATGAAGACACTCAGCTGCTGCCATCCCTGAGGGTGGGAAGAGCTTCCTAAGTTGCCTGTTGTTATTTACTCCAGTCTCTGACCAGTAATGAGCTCGGCACTGACTCAATTAGCTAAATTATCAGGTGCTTCCTCTGCTGAGCCCTGGGCGAGGTGGGTTTGGCAGCTGGACTCCTGCACACCTAACACAGACCTGGTCAGGTCCAACAGCAAGGGGAGCTGCAGCTTCTGGCTCCACACCTCTGTGCCAGGGGACAGTGCCAGGCTGGGACCCCCACCCTGCCCACAGCAGCTTTGACAGTGGGTACCCATCCAGACACTGATGATGGGGCTTTGATTCCCTCCTGGAAAAAAATGCCAGGGGAATGCCTGAACCAGCTTAATGCTTAATTTTAACATCTGAGGTTTTTCTCTTTCTTTTTTTTCTTTTTATTTTCTGTATTTCCAAAGCCACAGGTACAGTTCTCTTTCAAGATTTATGAAGTCATAGGGGTAAACAGTGAAGCTTTCTAAGAAATATCAATTCCATAGAAATACAGCTTAAGCTTACTTAATACTTTTCCTTTTCCGTCCTCTGATTTTCCGTCATGGGATGATTTTTGTGAAACGTTACTCCACTTCTAATCTTGTAAAAAAGATAAAATAATTCAGAGAGAAAACACATCACCCATGCTTTGTGGACTGCTCACATTTACAAATCAATGGTAAAAATCTTGTCTGAAATTCTGTATACTTAAATTTTATTTTCACACATCTTACTGTTCTTAATTTTTCTGCTTTTATGCTCTGGGGCAGACAATTTAGCTCTGCATCAGAGGAAGTCAAGAGCCCAAGAGACGAATTTTAATTAGAAGGCAATCAAACCACCAGATGGCTCTCTGATGTCTTAAATCTCCACTTGGGTGAAATAAATTGACTTTTCTTAAAAACAGCACTAGAGTAAATTTTAAACAATGCCCCAAAGCTGAAACATAAAGTAGTTCTGCATAGTTGTGAGAATAATTTGTAGACTCTGAGGCATTTGTCAGAGTGTTTTATTTGTTTAATAAAAAGCATTAATGTTTGAATTACTGGTTGCTTTTGCACTGTGCCCTGTGATTATTCTCAGTACAACTGTTGTTTGAAAATTTTTTTAATGTTTGGGTTGAGTTGCACCAAATTGCAGGAAATAAACAGAAAGTAAGTTCATTCTTCCCAATTTTCAGTTTCAGTGTTGTGTCCATTATGAGAATGGTGACAGCTTGTGGTCTGAACCCCCCCAGCAATGCAGGACGTAGGGTGGGTATTTCCCAAGTGGGGTGATGAGGGCAGGGGGACAAGATGACCTCCCCAAATCTGTGAGCTATGAGGAGAGATGGAGCACAGTACGGAAGCAGGGATAAGCTCTGACCATCATCACTACCCTAAACCAGGAGAGGAAACCTTCATCAGAGTGTCAGGGGAGAGCAGCATGGCAGAGAGGAGACCTGGGAAGTCTGTAATACCCCACTCACTGTATTGGAACCTGCTGAAATCACTGATACCTATATTTTCTTGGTGGTTGCATTTGTCTTTCCCTGCAGCTGGGGTTCTTCACAGAGTATTTGTGGGATTACACCTTTATGCCATGTCCCATCTGTTGCTTGAGGACCTTAGGGCCAAAATCAAAGCCTCTTTTTTGTCGGGGTATAAAATGCCAGTTGACTGCAGGGATTCAGAGCTCAGCATCTCACTGCTTTTTTCAGTATGGATATTGAAATTGACCATCTTGCCTTGGCTAGTGGCTCATGTGCCAGCGTGGACCAGATGCCAGCAGAACTGCACCGTCCCGCCCCAGAGCTGCTGCCCTGCAGCGTTTGCATCTGCTGCTGCAGGAGGGAATATCCTAAACCATGGCTGACTGTTCGGCAGTGGGTTCAGCTGCTGCCTCTAGTTTGGCAGCTCGCTCTGAGTTTCTAAATGATCTACATTTTTGTGCCTATAAATAACGACGGCAGCAGAAATCGTGACTATTGTTGTGCCGTCTGTCTCTGGAGCAAGCCCAGTCCTGTGATCTCACTGCTCCACCGAGGCACTGCTGCTTTTTTTTGCACTCTCTGCATGGCATTTCAGCCTGATCTTTTGTAGGGGGTCTTGGTCTCAGGGTGGCCAAGAGGGGCAGAAACCTGTGGGTCCCAGAGTGGGTCTAACACTGCAGGGACAACCTGATTGCAGCAGCAATGCCATTTTCCCTGCTGGGCCAGGTCTGTGGTGGTGTCTGTGTGGGACATGCACACTGTTGGTTGTGTGATGAACACATCAGACTGTTTGGGGCCCAGAACCTGGAGTCTGTTGTACTCGACCCAAGGGATGTCTGTTCTTGCAAGCTGAGGTGTTTTGGGATGTGCTTGTCATTCTACAACAATATTGTCAGTCCATTATATTGTCAGTGCCTGCTTGAATCTGAAAACACATATTAATTAACATGTTCTTTCTCCTGGGTGACCACGTCCTTAAGGATGCTGAACCATGGAAAAAATTATAATAATGCAGCTTGGTTCTGCATCTTCAAATAGGACTTCCAGTAGCTCTGAAAGTCAAGTTCAGCTGGTTTTGTGTCAGAACTTTCAGGCTTGGGAGCACTGGGATATCAGGCATTGCCTTGTGGGAGGGTTGGGCACCCCTGCATTCAGGTGGCCCTTAAGGTAGGACATTGCAGCACAACAACAACAAAAACAATTATAAAAAAACCCCAAATCATAAAAATATCAGCTCCATTTTCCCAATAAATACTTTATTTTAAGGGAGTACTATACAGAGGTGTTTTTAATGTACTGGAATAGCACTGTAACAAAAAGCACTTTAACAAGGGGTTTCCAGCCTGGTGCTTAACAGCTGCAACAGGGGAAACATTTGGCATTTCTGTTTTCCTAACCTCCTGAGAACACACCAGCAAGATTCCTCTTAATTGAACCCTTAAACTTTTAATGCAGTCCCTGGACTGATACGCATTTGCCATATGTTTTACTTAGCTGTTAAATGGTTGACTAAGGCCTTTACTTGGCCTGTTAAACTGAATTGATGACATTTTAATATTGCACAGGGAGTACCACAGGCCAAATAGAAAACAGACATCTGTGGCACTGAGACGGGTCAATTCTGGCAGTGGGCTGAGGACCTGGACAAGGGAGCTGAGTTCTTGCAACCAGGGCAGTAGGAATAACACAGCAAGAGCAGGAGAGCGTTTTCATCAGTGGCTTTGGATGTTCATACCTGGCTATAACTCATTATTTAAGGGCTGCCTAAAGCACTTTATAAATCATCAGTGTGAAGCCTGTTTTCCATACTGGTCTGTAACACACGGTGAGAGTGAATGGCTTCTTCCATTGTGTAAATACACCTGGTTTTCCTGCTGGAGGGACAGACACACTCTGGCTGCAAGGCCAAACTCAGCATGGTGACTTTTCCTTTAGTTATGGAAGACGTGGACTAAGATTACCATCTCATAAAAGCAGGACAGGATGAACATATTTCTTAAAGGCATTAATCTGGCTCCCTGCAAAGGTTAAGGGAACAACTGACATTCACTTTAATGGACCCTGTTACTGTTCCATGGCGTTGGCATCAATACGGCAGTCACAGTGCTGAGGAAGTGTTACGGTGCTGGGGGAGTCTTGAGTTATTTTCTGAGAGGTGGAATATTTTCAGAAGGAAGTATGGAAAACATCCTGTGGTTTAGGGCACTTTCCAAGAGTTGGATCTATTGACTTGATTCCCCTCTCCTCTCTTACATCTGGAACAGGGAGCAGAGCTTGTGCCCCAAGTCCTGGGAGCTTTGCTGCTCACAGTTGTCAAGCCTTGACCTGCTGGCAGCAGCAGCACCTGGATTATCCAAACCCTGATTCCCTCTCCAAGGACCTAAGTCCCTTTTTAGAGTCATCCTTCACTGGTTTGCCCAAGGTTGCAGAGGAAATGTGTGGGAGAGCAAAGGTTAAAGGCAGATCCCCAAGCTGAAGCTCTTGCCTTGGCCATGTGTTCGTGTTTGTACGGGAGGGCAGTGATCCTGCATGGCTCACACCTCCCGTCTACTGGCACCAGAATTCTGGGGGCAGTTATGGGGTTGTGTGATAGCTTTCATACTGTGAGTATCAGGTGTAAATACTGCAATAATATTAATTTCTTTGCCATGTCTGGTGTTAGTGAAACTTTGCTTGGTGCGCAGGCAACCAAAGATTGCCTGATAGCAGAGAAGTCACAGCATGTAGCTGTGGGTATTTACCCTCTTAGCACTTTGGTTTGGTCTCTTCCTTTGGACCAGTAGAGTAGCATTTCACTGACTTGAGTGCATTGGCTTAGGGAGACACGGTGCCTGCTTGGCAATGCCTGGCCTGAGAGCACTGGTTTTTAACACATTTTTCTCTATTTTCAATCTCTGAATCCCTCTCATGCAGAAAAGCAGTTGCACTGATAATTTTATTCTAATACTTGTGCATCAGAGTGCAGGCTCCAAGGTGCTGGGAGGCAACAGCTTGACAAAAGTAAGGATCATAAAAAAGCTCTCTCATGGGTTATATGCACATACAGGGCACAGATTCTTTTTTAAAAAGTTAAAATAGTGGTATTCTTCAGATAAGTGCATTGGGCATCATTTTTCCGATGCTGTTGCCAAAATCTGGACACTCAGGATTGCTGTGCAGGCTGTGAGCCCTGTAGCCAAAGCCTGCATTTCATTTTTATCCATGAGTTTTTGCAATGTGCTTTGACTACCATATTAGGAAAAATAAAAAATGGTGTCCATCCATTTTATTAACTCCCTAATATTCCTGGTGTATAAATCACACATCCCAGGGTTATATTTGCTAGATTATTTTTTAGGTTTGATCAGTTTGGGGTGGAGGAGGAGGTTTTGATTTTAAATTTCACATTTCTGTATTTTTAACGTACACAACAAATGCTTAGGAGCCAGGACTGGAGATACTGGGATACTCCAGGGCCTAGGAGTATCCCTACAAAATGGAAAAGGAAGATTACAAACTTATTTTTTTTAGGTCAGTGCTGAATCCATGAAATTATGAGGTCATGTAGTTTTGTCAGCAGGAATGCCCAGGATCTTAACAGATCCTCTGCTGACCAAATTAAGTAGACAGCAATTAAAAGTTAATGCCAAGGATTCCCTATGGGATGTACTGAGCTGTTGGGGTGGCAGTTCAGACCAGCTCAGCACATCCCTTTGGATCCCCCAGAAGTGGGATAAGGCCCCAAACCACTTGTGCTGGCACATAGCTCATCTCTGGGCAGTGTGCCTGGCAGAAAGCTCTCTCCTGGAGTCGTGTCCTGCCCTGAGCCTCCCCAGGAGCAGCGAGGCTGGGCTGGGAGGAGCAGCTCCATGCTGTAGTCTGACGCCGATGCAGTTTTACAGCTTGTATTTCTGCTGTTGCTTGGGGCTTGCTCATGAATGGGATTTTACAGGGCAGTTTAAGTATGAAATGTGAAACACGGGGAAATTATATCCTTTACGATCCCCGGGGGGCAGGGCTCAAGGAAGAACTTTGCACAGAGCGTGGCTAACAGGAGGCATCAACAAGGTTTCTTGGAGGCTTTGGGATAATCCTGTTGGATGCTTTGGAGGCTGAGAGGAATGAGGTCTTTACTTTTTGCCCCCTCTGCCTCGGGGTGGTGCTTACCAGGAGCTGCCTTTGGGGTGCCACTCCTGGGAGAGGGGTTTTTAGGATGCTGTTGTGTGGGATGGGCAGGAGTGTCACTGTGCCCTGCCCCAGCAGATGACCCAGGTGTTTGCTGTGAGACAGAGAGGAGTCTTTGAACAGCACTGTATTGGACTTTTGGTACTGGATGTAGCTCCCACAGATTTCTGCATGTGAGACCGTCTGGTTAAGCTTTTCTCCATTTTCCCAGCTAAGTTTGATTATTTGTTGTATCAATCATGGATTTGCTTTTTACAAACATAAGCTTTTGCAGCTTGCCACTAATCCATCCATTAAAAATTATTACAGAAATAGACAAGGCAATTGTAACACAAACTCTTAAAATATTGAGCATGACCTGTGAGGGTTGGCTTCTTGGCATCGATTCGCTCTTCTGTCCTGAAAATAAAATTACTGTGGAGCTACTTGTGTTGATTAACGAAGAAATAGCTGGAGGCTTGCATTTTTCGTGTCAAGTAAAATGTAAAGTGTTAGAATAGATGGCAGCCTTGGAGCAATAATGTATAAAAGGATATTTAAAATCTCTCCCAAGGCCAAGGGACAGTCCCAGTAAAAACCAGAATGCTTGGCAGTTGTCCAGCCTGGTTTGTTAAGACACAGGAGCAAATAGCTGCCATTAAAAATAACAGAATCATAAAATCTTCCCTCTTTTCCTGTAGTCCTCATTATTAGCTTGAGCATGTGTCTGTTTTCATCTCTGTGATTATATTCTTGCAAATTGTCTCTGTGATGAATTGATGATTTCCATTAGAAACATCTCCATGGCCTGGACTAAAACAGACACCAGCAAGGCAATAATTGAAGAATTATTAAAATAAACCCTGGGGCACATTTGTGTTATGTAGGATGTTCTGGAAACCTTCTCTTCTGTGAGCTATGCTCCTACTAGATCTTTAACAAATACTTGCCTTCCTGGAAGGTTGGGGTTTTTTTTCCTTCTAAAGGCAGTAAATTCAGCTATTGCACAGAATAAAAGTAGTAAATCTGTGGCTGTGGTACCTGGTTTTAGTGCCAGGCAGCCAACACAGACTGAGCAAGCACAAGGTGTTGGCAGAATCTCCCTTTCTGCTGCCCTCTCAATGCCCAGCTGGTTTCACTCATGATTTCCCAGCATTTTTGGAGGCCATCCTTTCTGCTAGCCAGGTTTGCCAGTGCTTCGTTTGTTGCTGATGGCACCTCATTCCTCCCATCTCTCCTGGGGATGCCATGGACAGCATTTCCATGAGGAATTCATCCCATGGTAGTTGAAGAGCAGAAATCACATGAGCCGTGGTGTTTCACATGCCTGAATGCTGAGGGGTTTTTTGAGAATATTGAGAATTAGAACCAGATGGTTTGTTTTTTTTTTTTAAAGAAACTGCCTCTTTTGTACATCATAAATCTTCCCTCAAGGCCGTGAGAGAATATCTGTGCTGCCCACCCTCCAGCCAAACCACAGTAAATCAGCGGGTCCTGCTGGTCCCTGCTGTGCCTTATCTGTGCAAAGGGCTCAGCTTGGAAATTAGCTGTTGTTAATGGGAGAGGGCAGCTGGCCATCTGCAAATAAACACAGAGCTTTAGGAGCCTGTGCTGTTCCTGGCCCTTCAGCAACACACAAGCAGCAGCATGAACCCACTCACAGGCTTCATGCACGGAGGGAGCTGGGAAAGAATGGGTGGTGTGAAAAATTGTGGTTCATACATAGGTGAAAGCTTCAGGTGGGGCATGGCAAGGAGAGCTCAGCAATCATGGGTTGCAGGGGGGTTGGAGCAGTGGGATTTAGACCAATGTGTTTGCCATAAAGTGCTTTTGACCGGTTTGATCTGGCTGTGTCTGTGGCTCATCCTCACTCACCATGGCCTGTGCCCCCTGTCCCCCTTTAGAGGTGACTGGGCAGGAGACTAATCAATTTATGTACAATCCTTAGGTTTCCAAATTCGATACCTGTTTCTCCTGTTCTTTCAGTGACATTATGAGTGCCCTCTTGAAACTGAATTTACTGGCTAAATATATAGTATTGCTCTTAACAGTCTTGTAAGTTTTATTTAGCTGAGATTGCATCCAGGCTGTAAGAACTTAGATTGCTGTGTCTCTACACCACTCAAAATTGCAGAAATTCACTCTTTGCTGTGGAAAACAGGAATATCTTGCTTGGGCAGCAGTGAGATAAACTCACAAGATGAAGTAGAGTAATTAAATGGTGTTGAGAAGAGAGCGGTAATTGTGAACTGTATATTCTGTTTAGGTTATATTTGATTCAGTTCTGAAATACAGGCACCTAGTATTGGTCCATATCCTCTCGAGGAACAGCCAGTTCATTATTGATGCAGATGTACGTGAAGATACTTAATATGGTAATTTAATATTCCAAATGGAGAACTGGAAATGAGCATCACTCAGCTTCTGGTTAGCCCTTCACAATGGATACCTTCTCAGGTGGCTGTTGAATATAACTTTTTTTTGGAGAAAAACTTCACATAGAAGCAAAAAATATGAGGTTACCAAGACCTAAATCGAGTAAAGTTGCTCTAATACAGCTAAAGAGTCTGCAGGCAGTGTTGAAAGCGTTCCAGTGACAGAACATCCGAAATTATCATTGGAAAAAAACCTCAGTGTAATTAGTCAGTATGTGTAATTAACTACTGGACAAAGCAGACGAGGGATTAGTGGTATCTTCTAAGTCAAGCCTGTCTGCACTGCTAAATGATAGTCTTTTGTCCAGCCAGGAGCTATGGATTGGAGGCAAAAATTGTACTGTCTTTGTTTTGTCTGGGGTCAGATTAGATTATCGTAATGGCTTTAAAATCTATGAATCTGTCATATTTGATTTTAAGTGAATGAATCAAAAGACTCCCTTAATGTAGGTATGCACATTCAGACCAGAGCTGAGTGAACAATTCAATAATTAATTTGATGAGCACAAACATAAGAACATGAGCGCAGTTTTATTGGGTCATACCAAAGATTCATCTGCTCCAAGATGGCTCTTGAGATGACAAAGGCTTTTGTCTTAAATCCACCACCTGCTAATTCCGTTAGGTCCCCCATTTCTCATCTGTGGTGTGAAATAATTCTTTATATTTCCCTTGTCCATGCTCCATCCTTCTCATGAATGGTTTAGTGGTGGACTTGGCGGTGCTGGGTTAATGGGCAGACTCGATGGTCTTAGAAGTCTTTTCCAGCCTAAATAATTCCATGTTTCTGTGGATCTCTGATTCTGCAGTGTTCTCCTCTGCCATCTCTCTTCTTTGTGAAATGTGTTCTCTCTGTTCACAGAGAAGCTCTCTGGTCCTGCTTGCTTTTCTTCTCTGTACTTCCCCAAGTTTGATTATGCTTTCGGCCAAAGCGTCTTGAGGACCCTTTCCATGAAGATTATCAAGGTGGGATTTGACCAAATGAACACAAAAATGGACGTTTCTGCTCCTCACACCCTAGAAATGCTCCCTTCCTTGTGCTGGCTGGAAGAGAGGAGTGTGGTAGTGCTCGTACAGGTCCTTACTGTCTAGACTTGCAAGATTTGGTGAGATGAACTTTCTCAAAAGTATTGAAAGTGGGAGCATTCCATGAATGTTTAGGAAGACAAATTATTTTCTGTTTTGCACTCATTTTTCTCCTAAACCTTCTGTTTGATTTTTCATGGCCATGTAGTATTTCAGGGAATTGGCCTTGATAGCTCCAACATATATTTCAACTCCAACATGTATTTCCTGATATTTATAGAAATTGTATATCCTAAAATTGTGCATATAGAATAAAATGTGTGTTTCCTTGTACTTGAGTTGCTTGCACATTTCTTAAGAAATACTTCATTATAAGCAATTAGAATTTGGAACTTTACTTTATCAGTTCTCTGCAACTTTCTTGACATTTACTCAAAAGTTGGAGAGTGTAATAATGACATTTTAAATGTATATGTAGTTGTTGCAACAGTTTGATAAAACAAGGTGCCTATATAGCTTAGAGTTAAGTTGGTCTGGTTGGTTTTAATATTTAGCTCCCAATTTACTGTTTCTACAAACTGCTTGGCAAGTTGATATTTGCAACAATATGTCTTGACCAGTTGACAGCATTTCTCCTTTTTTTTTGGGTCAAAATAAATTTTCCAGGATTATTTTTCTCTAGGACAAAGGGATGGCTCAATGTTGTAAATCCTAGAGATAAGCTGAAAAAAAAAGTAGAATTTATGTGAGATACAGGGGATATAAGGAGCTTCAAAGCTCGCTCTGCACTGAGACAAATATTAGTCAGTATTACCTTTACATTGGCTATTTCTGTGATGACATCTGCCTGCAAACTTACTTGTGAGAAAGCAAGTGGAAAACAAGTCAGTCTCAGAAAAAGGAATACACACCACCCCAAATTTCTATTAAATGTATTTCACAGAAAATCTGGGCTGTTCAAGCTCCCACTGAGAGTGACTTTACTGCACTTTCCTGTGCTCCTTGTTGTTATTTAGTACAATTTTCAGTGCTGCATTCGCCTTATATTTCAAAATTGTTTACTATACATTGTGTAAGTTACAGTATCTGTTTTCAGTTGCATCAGTTTTCATTATTTTTAGGTCTTTTCTTCCTAGTTAATCCTGGCAGGACATCGAGGTTGGTTTCCATTGGAAAACAAGTAAAAAGGAAAATAAACCAAACCTATTAGTGCTGAAACATGACCTAGTTTTAAATTGTTGTCAGGTGAGGAATCTCCTCCAGATTTTAACTATCCGCTTATTTTATGGAGCAGTGGAGGAATAAGACAGCAGTTAGGAAATACGTTGTTCCAGCCCTCAGACACTGGAAAATGTATTTTGAGTGGTGGTTTGTCTACAGAGCTGTACTTTTCTGTTTCCTAGAAGCAAAGTGAAAATGATTGAGGGAACAAAATCACATATATATATGTGTGTGTATGTATATCTATATATATATATACACACACGCACACACAACAAGTAAGAGTGATTGGGCTGATTTACTGACATCCCACAGAAGGAAGTGAATAAACCAGTGAGCAATTCCTTCTTTTAAAACTACACATTTGAGTTATTAAGTACTTACTGTGTATTTTTTTAGTGACATTTTTTAAAATGCTGGTTTTTTCACTGTGGAATACATTGCTTGAAGGGATGTGGTAATACCAAACTGTTGACTGACACAGGTAAATTCGCCACTACTGAGCTTCAGCTTTGCCTTTCCATTTAATGCAGAGCCATGAAGAAAAACAGGTTGAAGTGCCAACCTCTGTCATGGAATCATGGAATAGTTTGGGTTGGAAGCGACCTCAAAGGTCACCCAGTCCAACCCTCCTGCAATGAGCAGGGACAGCTTTTACTACATCACATTGCTCAGAGCCCTGTCCAATGTGACCTTTCATGTTTTCAGGGATGGGACGTCCACCACCAGTCTGGGCAACCTGTGCCAGTGTTTCACCACCCTCCACAGGTCTTTTTTCAAATGACAAGGAGCCCACTTGAGTGTGAGCCACCTGCTAGTCCTAGGATGATTCCTTGGCTCCTGTGGAGGTGCCAATCACACTATAGGAGCTCAGAAGAGTGGAAAAAAGGATGTGCCCATCTTCTGTGCATCATGGTGTTTGCAGACCTCAGCAGAGTGCTAGAAATGTGAAATTTTGCTATGCTATTCCTTAGGATTTGGTTGCGTGGTGGGGTCATCAGTGGAAGCACTGGTTTCTTTCCTGTGCCTTGTAATGATGGCAGCACTGAGGGAGTGTTGCTGTCACTGGCTGGTTGCACATTTCCTCCATGCACCACTGCCTGGGGGAATGAGCATAGACAGGCTGCTGGCATTTGAAGGGCTGTCATAAGCTGCCACTCAGAACAGTGTAATCACAAGAGACTTAAAAGCCTGATGTCCTTTGTCATTTGGTTGCCCTTGGTTCAGTCACACTTTTTACAGCTCATGGGACCAGGAGAAATTTTGAATATAGTTTTGGTTCTTTGAATATGGAGTAAAATTTTGAATAAAACAGGACAGCATTGACCTTGAAGAATCATGGACCTCAAAAGATCTCCGCAGCAGGGATTCTGTGAAGGAAAATGCTGTCTCCAAAGCTTTTAACTGCCAAACTGTATTACATCCCTGAGCAGAGCTTTCCAGAGACTTAACAGTCTTGCCCCAGTGGAAACAGAGGTCTGTTCTCCAAAGCACAACCTCACTACAGCTGCTCAGCAAATGTCACATGAAACTTTTAATGCAGGGAAAAAATTGTTTTAGTTTGCTCAGTTTGGTACAGAAAAGTGGCCACAGCATTTTTTCCCAATTTTTTCCCAAACAACCCCTCAGAGTGGGGAGCAGCCCTTTGGAGCAGCCACCATCACAGTGGTGAAAGGGCTGAAAAACCAGAATAAATACCATGGCAATATTGCATTGCATTTTCTCTACACAACCTGGAAGGAGGTTGTAATGAGGTGGGATCTCTTCTCCCAGGAAACTGTTGATAGGACAAGAGGAAATGGCCTCATGTTGCACCAGGAAGGGTTTGGGCTGGATATGAGGAAAATTTTCTTCACTCAAAGAGTGGTCAAGCACTGGAACAGGCTGTCCAGTGAAGTGGTGCAGCTGCCATCCCAGAAGGTGTTCAAAAAGGAGCAGATGAAGCCCTTCAGGACATATTTTAGTGGGCATGGTGGTGTTTGGTCAAAGGTTGGACTTGATGTTCTTGAAGATCTTTTCCAGCCTGAGTGGTTCTATGATTGAACAGCACTATCAAAGGAGAGGGTGCTAACATCTATCCATTCCTCCCTGGCAAATGCACACACCTGCATTCTAGAAAAATGAGCCAAAACTAATCCTATGTCCTTTCTTTGGTGGCCTTGGAGCATATATTTATGTTACCAGCAGATTTTAAGCTGGGTGATTTAAAGATACAATAACAAGGAAAGTCCTCACCTTGTTCAAGCTGTATATTTTATGATGTGCTGCAAATGAGAAAGTCAGGGCAGTTTTCTGACATATTTACTGAATAAGGCAAATCTCTGTAGGCCATACAGTAATTCTGTAGCAATATCTCTCCCTGCCTGATTAACACCCTAGATTATTGGTACAAGGAGAATTTTCATCACGTACTTCTATTTGCAAGAGGTCAGACTAAATAATCATAATGTTCCTTTCTGGGTCTAAAATCTATTAATCTGTTTACTCATTTTCCTTTTATGTGTTACTTCATTTGAACAATGAGATGAGGGTGGCCAATTTCTCTTTCCTTTTGAACAGCACATTGGCCAGGTTTGCTTTCTGGTTCTCATGCATTTTCACAATGCAGAGGAAGTTTAAAGCCAAACAGAAAAGCTCTCCATTAAAAACAAAATACATTTTAAAAATGGAAATACTTGTATTAATAAGAATTCCTTTGTTAGAGAAACGTAATACTCAAAGGCAGAACTTCTCAGGAATAGTCCCTTCAGTATTTCTTATCTCCCCTCACACTTCAGCTTCATGCTGAGTTCTGTGCTTTTTCTGATTTATATTGTAGGAAACTGCGAATGTGTAACTTCTGATCGATAAGCTGCTCACAGTTACAGGGTGATGCTCATATTTGACTTACTTCTCATATTGTCCTGGGAGGCCTCCTGCTCCAAGTTTCTGAAATGAGTCCTCTTTTCATTTAAGCATCCCTAATGTGCAGGTTCAAACAGTATTAGTGAATCCCTAGGGATGTGTCTGCCTTTCCAGGGTGGTTCTTCTAACCCAACATGATATATGGTGCTTTGGTGAGTTGTCCAATGGAGAATGGATCATGACTTGAACAGTGAAGCATCAGGTGAACTTAGCACCCTTCTGGAGGGAAAAGCCGACAAGCTCAGAATAGCTTTGCTGGGATTCTTCATGTAAATCCACCACTAATGAGTTCATCAATAAGACTCCTGATAAAAAGGAATTAAAGTGTCAAGCAGTAAACGATCCAGAGCAATTCCAGCCTGTAGTACAAAAGAGGCAGAAGAAAAACGTCAGTGTTTTGCCAAATGGCAAAGAAGTCAAAGTGATATTTCAAAGGGTGTTATTTTTCAAGCTCCTAAAACAAGAAGAAAGGTTCCTACGCTCGGTAACAGTAGGGGATGCAGGGGTGAAGAAATGGGAGCATATATCTGTACCCACAGACAGTCCCACCAAGAGAAAGAAAGGGTAACATGAATACTTGAATATGACTAGCATATTTTTAATTCCAGCATTTATTTGTTCTTTAATTCATGTATTTATTCACATGAAGTCTAACATATGTAGGGATGTCCCCCACCAGGCAGCCCCGCTGAGGTGACAGTCTGGCAGGTATCTGGTACAGTGACCTGCAATGTGCAGGTGCAGGTTTCACTCTGCTGGCAAAAACACCAGAAATTCAGAGAGATGGGCTCTTGTGTTTTGTTTGTGAGTTTAGGAGCCTTAAATTACGAAGGAGTTTTTGTTTGGTTCTCATTTTTCATCAAAGTGCTTCTTTGAAACTTTGCACATTCTGCTTCCCTGATGGAGCTGCAGAGGAATTGGATGCTTCAGAAACAGGTTGATAATGCCCTTTCTCTTTGCCTGCAGCATGGGCTGTTTTCTTTTTGTTTGCCAGTTTGGTTCTTTCCTGATGAGCTGTTTGTGAAATGTGTTAATGTAAAGGGAAGGTGTAATAGTAATGCTGAAATGTTTCCTCATCTCTCACAGGTTACATCTGTAAATTAAAAATTGCACCAATATAGAAACTGTAGTGTCAAGGACTGACACCAATCCTTGAACAGAGCCTGAGTAATTACTAGGAGACTGTTAGAGTGACCTCTCCTTTGCCTCTAATGAGCATTGCAAGGTCTTTCAGGGTCCTTTTTTACTGTCTGTGCAGGGCGTTCAGCCAGCAGTGAACACACTGAGAGCCCAGTTAACAAGGTAGCTTGTCCATGTACAAAATCATTGGTATTTTCAAAGTTTTTTGAAACCTGTCCTAAACTGAGCCACTCAGTGTGGCAGCTTGTGCTGGAGGTTTAGATCTGCATTTAAACATCAAATTGGGAAGAAACAAGAAGCGAAACCCGCAAATCAAGTCAGGAAAGTAAAAGATTAAAAATGTAACTGTAGGAATTTATTGCAAACTCCAGCACCCGGCTAGATTCTCTGAAAGATTTGTATTATCTGCATGATCGATACATGAAGTCTCCTTAATGAAACACTAGATCCAGAAGCTTTTATCCCAGGAAACCCTGGAAACAGAGTGCAATCTGTGTTTCCCCAGTGGAATTGCAGATAATGTCTCTATTATCATGTGATCAAGTTGTGTTCTACTGTCCCTCCTCAAACTGGGTGTTAATCGCATTACATCTTGGCCTGTACCAGCACCAGTGTGGCCAGCAGGACCAGGGCACTGACTGCCCCCTGTACTGGGCACTGGCTGAGGCTTCCCCTCGAATCCCGTTTCCTTTCACCTCGAATGTTTGTTCTGGCCTTCCTCATGTGGCTAGTCAGTGATATGTACTAAAGGCATATAGCCTCAGCTGAAAGATGTAGTAGAAGTGAAAATTATCCATATTTATGGCTGGATTTGGTGGGGTTTTTCATTCTAAACAAAATTAATCATCTGGTCATTGTTTTGAAATTGTTTCCTGTATTGCTGGAGACAGGCAAGGCGCATGCCGGGGTGTCCATGTGCCATGGGGACACTTAGCTCAGCTCCTTTCTCTGAGTGCTGGGCTTTTCTCATGTTGCTTGGAGAACCAGGGGAGAGCCACTGCTCGGTGGCTGAGCAAGGACCAGGGGTTGGAGCCACACGTTCCATCCGGGCAGTCCCAGCAGACACATCCATACAGAAGATGCAGTTGTGGCTGCTTTGCTGACTTTTGCCCGACTCTGAGTCCCCGGCCAGGGCTGATGGCTACTCTAGATCACAGTGCGACACTTGAGCTGCTCCAGGGTTAAAATGCTTTTTGAGTAACTCAGCTTGGCTTGTCCTCCTTTGACGTTTTCTGCGCTGGGAACCAAGATTGAAATCAGCAGGGGAAAAGGGTTCCTTTTGCTGTTGTTTTTGTGTCCAGCTCTGTGAGCCAGTGCCAGCTGCAAGACAGGAGCAGTCCTCTAATTTCCACTAATGAGAAATCCCTCCTACCCTCTCTTTCTGGATAGAAAATTTTGTCTTAAATTTCTTTAAGACAAAGACCTAATTCTGCTCTTACTGCCTGCAGTTTCAACTCTGCCTCGAAATTGCCATAGAGAGGGCAAAGCTGGATGGTGCCATTAAAAAGAAAATAATTATTCCAGAATATTAAGGGCTGGAACAAATTGCAGCATTGCTTTGTGAGTGCCCAGGTCTGTTCAGAGCAGATGCCAAGTCCCATCTCAGCAGGGCAGAGGGGGTTGGGATCAAGACCAGCAAACAGGCCACATCTCCACCATAAATTTAGAGCTCAGATGCTCTCCCACAGCTGCCTTTGCTGGTTTACTCCTGTAACAGCACTGACATGTCGGTCCTTGGGCGCCGTGCAGGGAACAGCATTCCCAATGACACTACGGTTGAGTTAAGCCTATTTCGGAGGAGAAAAGCCATATGGACATAAGCTCCATATGGAAAGTAGCCATGGCCTTGGGTGCTGAGTTGAAGAGCATCCCAGAGAGGTGGACCTCAGCCAGGAGTCTTGCCCACAGCAGGGAGACTCTAGAGGTGAATGCAAATGTGCACTGCACCGTAACGTGGAGTCACCACACTAATAAATGGGAGCATGAGACCCTTGGCTCTCTGCATCTACCTGGGATGCTGTCAACACTCTGAATAAGCAAGTGGCTGCAAATGTAAGGGCTGCTCCTCCTGAGTCCTTGGATTAAGCGCTGGTTTGCAGTGCATCTTTTAAGAGGTTGCAAATATTTTCCGTGTGTTGAAATAAAATTATAAACAGATTGAGCCCGGGTACAGTAGATCCACTGGACTAAATCTGACTAGGAAAACTTTCAATTAAAGAATGAGGCTTAAGAGGGATGAGGAGTGAGCTGACATGGAGGGAAAATCTGTCAATTTAGTGAAAAAAATTTTGTGGAAATATACTCTCTGCAAAGATCGAAGGAGAGTTTCCTTGTGCAGAAAAGTACGTGATGTAAATTGGTATCTACTAAAGCAGTCCATTGCTTGAATGTAACAAAAGTAACTGTATGAAACTGCAAAACAACACACACTGCACTTTCCTGGGGAAATGTGCTGTATTCAGTGATATTAATTACTGTGTGGGCTCAATTTTCAGTGCAATGAATCCACAGGAAACAAAGGGACTGCAAGGAAATATAAAAAGACAGTCAGCTAATAGGAGCCAGGTTCAATAAAATTGTCTCTGCCTTCAATGAACAGTGAGGGTGAGGTGTGTTTGTTCTCCCTTGGCAGGGCACAGAATGGGCCAGGCAGTGAGTACAGGGCCAAAAGGAGCTTGGAGCAACACTCTGTGTATTCATACATAAGTATATATAAATATGTGCTTGTGAGAAATACAACTCCTATTTTGAGAAACTAGGGAAGAAAGGGATTTAATTCAGGCTGCTGGTGGACTTCAGATCCTGGGTGAACTTCACCTTTCCTGCAGTTTCAATTTAGTGCCAGTATTTTAGCAAGCTGTTTGGTTTGTTTGCCTACCACTTAATAGAAGGATTATCTGGTTTCTTTCTTTTTCTTCCAAGGTTGCTTTTCATTTTTGAAGCTGAATGTGTTCATTATTAGAGGTAGCATTCTCTCTCATTCAGGCTCCAAACTTCCCTAGGAAGTGACTTCATGTTATTATTCAAGCAGATTATTGCCTGGAGTGGCTGAATTACCTAGTGTTCGTGTAATGGCAAGCTCTCAGTCTATATGTATTTAATGACTGTAATCATTTGTTATTTTCCCTTTATTAGGTTTGTTTTTAAAGAAAGTTTTACTGTGCTATTTATGATATGCTAAGTGGTGCAACTTGCTGAAGAAACATATCGCAGACATTTTATTTTTTAATAGGTTTTGCTTGCTAAAATGGAAATCTTTTATTTACCCTAGTAGGGCAGTTTTTTGCTGACAGTTTTATTATTTCAATTACTCAGACATTTCTTCCCTCTTTTGTTTCCTCAGATACTCGTCCAGGGAGTTTTAATGTGCCATTCTTTATTTAAGATTGGGTCCAGAACGTGTTATTTCTAGCAAGGCAGGGAAAAAGTGCAATACGGCAGACATTAAATAGTGAGATGTCAAGGTTTTATTTTCTTTTCTCTTTGAGTTGTGGAATCCTTTCCTCATTTGTGTCATCTGGTGATTAATTGCACTGATAATCTGTGCTCCTCATCAATAACTGTCTCCTACCAGTGCCAGGCAGAGACTGTGCTCTGCCTAAAGAGCTTGTGGCTGTAGATAAATGAACATACGTGTGTGAGTAAAGGAGGGGACCTCTGAGAGTTTTTAAAATTGTCAGAGGTCCAGGCTACTTTAATAAACTAATGCTCTATAGGTAGTGGCAGCAACCCCTGAATGCATTTCACTCGCTAGTGGGGAAAGAATGGGATCATTCCTTCAGGGCAAACCCCAGGCCTTGGTCACTGGAGTGAAAAGTGAACCCCAAGGGATCATATGAGGAGTGGGCCAGCACCAGCAGATGGAACTGCCTATGCAAAGTTCTCTAGGGTGGGACAGCATGGAAAGCAGGGTTTGCTCCCCTGGCTCTTGCTGGGGTATGTTCGTGATTCCCTCTGCACATGCTAGTGAGTTTTTGAGCGCTCCCTGATGTGTGATGGATTTTATTTTCCATTATAGCCTGACCAGTCCTTGGAGAAAATCAAACTCAATTCACAGAATCATAAAATATGCTGGATTGGAAGGGACCCATCAGGATCATTGAGTCAACTCTTGGCCCTGCACAGGACACCCCAATCACATCATGTGCCTGAGAGCATTGTCCAAATGCTTTTGAACTCTGTCAGGCTTGGTGCTGTGACCGCTTCCCTGGGGAGCTGTTCCAGTGCCCAAACACCCTCTGGATGAAGAACCTTTTTCTGATACGCAACTTAAACCTCCCCTGACTCAGTTTCAGGCCATTCCCTCAGGTCCTGTCACTGGGCACCAGAGAAGAGATCAGTGCCTGCCCCTCCACTGCCCCTCATGAGGATGTTGAAGACCACAATGAGGTCTCCCCTCAGTCTCCTCCAGGCTGACCAGACCAAGTGACCTCAGCCCCTACTCATAAGGCTTCCCCTCCAGACCCTTCACCCTCCTCGTGGCCCTTCTTGGGGCAGTGGGGGAGGCCCCAGAGCTGCAGGCAGATCTGCTCTGGCTGCCTGTGTCTAGTGCATGGCCTTGGCCATCCTTTAATGGTACAGAAAGGGCATTACAAAGCACATCCTCACACTTCTGCTTCCCGTTGTGTTTTCCAGAGTGTCTGGGGGAGAGCTGTTTGACCGCATCGTCGAGAAAGGGTTCTACACGGAGAAGGACGCCAGCACCCTGATCCGGCAGGTCCTGGACGCTGTGTACTACCTGCACCGCATGGGCATCGTGCACAGGGACCTCAAGGTACGGCCACAGCACCCCTCAGTCCCCTGGGCAGTGTTAATGAGGGCTGTGTAATTATGTGAGCCTAACAAACACGCGTACCCCGGGACTGGCTGTTTCAGTGGGATTTTACCACAGGAGAGATGCTCCAAAGCCTCCCCACGTGATTGGTTTTAATGAGGACTCTGCAGTCAGGGCCGTTACAATGGGAGTTGTGCACATGTGATGTGGGGAAAAGCCATTAAGACCCAAGATGTTACATTAAGGCAGAAAACTCATCTCAGTTGGTGTTTACTGCTGTAAAGTATTTTGCAGGTTTGCTGTGCTGTATTTACTTTCACTTAATAATAACTGGTAGCAATAGTGGAGGAAAGTTGAGTGATTTCCTATCATTTGGAGCAGTGTTTTTGGAGACACTGTTAACAGCAAGGGTCCTTCTAAGGACCATTGTGTGCCAATGTGATATTTAGATGATTATCCTTCCAGCTGCACCATATTGTCACATCTAAACCTCTCAGCTTTTCAGGTAAAAAAAACCCCTAAACATGGTTGTTTTATTGTTTTCTTCCAGTATCTTAAACTGTCATTAAGACAAGCAGAAAGGCTTGGATTTGATAGCACTTTAGTATTTTAAATAATTAGCAGAAGATACTAGAAAAAGATACACATTTCAAGAGAAAACTTGTGGGTTCCGTTCCTGAACTGGTTAATTCTGCCAAATTTTACTGCCAGAAATTAAGAATTCAGTGACTGAAATAACACCTCTGGTTGTATTTTGGAGGGATGCTCTGAACAGGAGTTTCCTTGGATGTTGATGCAGAGCTTGTATTTTCCCCCTGCAAAAAGACTGAAATTTGGCTACAGGTTACAAGCCTCATATAAGCCTTATAAAAAGACTTAATGAACATTAATAGTGTCAGGAGGCACAAAGAATGGAATTATTATCCTTTTTACTTCTTAAATACAAGTCTTTATTAGATGTATTCTTAATTTATTTTTATATAATCTAATATTAAACTACATGTTTGCAATTTTTGACTACTCTTTGCAAAGTTACAGTGCTGGTAATGTCATCTTGCTGTTATGCCTTCAGATGGATGAAAAACCGTGGTTTTGAGAGATACTCTTTATTTGCTTGTTGTCTTCTCCAAAATCAGTGCTGATGTGAAATGCTGTGTGGTGTAAAATAATAAATGACAGGCTTATTCCCAAATGCAACGGGGCAAAATAGAGCCTGTTACTGGTGTAACCACCAGCACCAGAGTTCTCCAAAGTGCAGCAGTGCCCAAGGCAGGCAGACATGGCTTTCTTTTGTGACAACCTCAAAGCAGTCATTTCCCCCTGCCTATCTTTGACTCCAGGTGTGAATCTTTGAGCTCTGTGTGGGCCATTCCCATAGAATTGCAAGCTTTTCCACACCTTACTGCTGCAAGGGATGTGCCTCAGGCCTGTATACCTCCTGCAAAAGGGAGCATCCTGTGATCTTCAGCAGATTGGGGAATAACAGAAAGTAGAAAAATTTTTATGTATTGGTTTGGCACATGATTAAGACAAAACCTTAAGTCCACTGAAAGAAAATATACACTGATACCCTCAAATAATGTTTCCTCCTTGGTATTGTGCAGTCCAGTCCAGACAGTGCCAAATAATGGGTTTCCTGTAAGGAGGCACTGGTTCGGCTTCCATCTCCTGCAGTCTCCACACATTGCCCTCAGTTCCTGTTCATTTCCTGCCCTTATGCTGAAGTACATAGAAATATTCTCATATTTATTAGAGCTCCATAGAATTCCAGTATGGAAATGTATTTTAACATGACCAGCTTGCTCCCAAATTCAGTTTTTAGGAAATAACTTCGGGCTTCTTTCTGCCGCCAACATTTTCGGAGTGACGTCCAAGACCTCTTAATTCAGATATTCCATTGTACAAGCTCTTAGTATTCTTGTCTTTATAACCCAAAGCAGGTTATAGCTCTCACTTTTAAAAAATAATCTTATTTTAAAGTTCCTGTAGTAAAATATGGGATATGGTGATTGGGAAGTAAATTCATGTACAGATTACTTTCAGAGTCTATGTAAGGCCATGCTGAATTTAGATCAAACCAACTTTCTCCAGTGGTATTTTGTAGCTCCTTTTTCTCTTTCTTTTGTTTGCAGGCTTTTGTCAGTACCATACCAGTTGTCAAAATGACTCATAAAACACAGAATATGAGGAACACCTGCTGTGAATTTCTCTTAGCAAAAACGTACCATGATGAGAAAAACAGAGAGAATAAGGCTTTTTATGATCTCAAAATATCAAAATAAGTGTAAGATTCAAAATGAAACTCTGGGAAAGGATCCACTCTACAAAAATACAAACCATGAAGCATCCATAACAATTATCCATTGTAATTATGTGTTTATTCAGATACCAAAATAGTACTTGCTGTAGTTGGTAAAAGCAGGTCTGGGCTCCAAGTCTCTAATCTAAGTAATGCAACAGCAGGTTAGAAGAGATGGCAGCGGGTGATGTCCAGGGAAGTCCAGGATGCACAGAAGGACTGAAAAGCTCAAGCAGCTCCACTTGGTACAGAGCCACCTTGTTAATGCTTTTTCGATTAACCAGCTTGAGGAAACAGAATTCTTTTAAACAAGTTTGAGTGTGGGTTTCTTTGCTTTACTAAATGGAAGTGGGAACCTGCGGTGAGTTAGCAGAAATTGGTAGGAAATAAGTGCTTTTCCCTTAATTCCAAGTCTACCAACCCCTCAGCAGATCAGAAGGGCATTAGTAAAAATCAGGAGTGACTCCAGCCTAGGGCAGAACATGGCATAAAACTGTAGCCCCTAGAATGGTGTCAGCAGTATAAAGTCAGTTAAAGCACTGGACTTGCAAGGTATCATGAGAAAGAAACATAAATGGTGCAACTCGTTTCCCTTTTTACCTCTGCCCAGCTGGCCCTCAGCTGTGGCTGTGGCTCGTAGATCCTCTCACAGCCATTGTGTCCCATGTTCACACATGTCCCATGCATAAAGCCATCCCTTGACGCTGGGGCTGGGGAGCCAGGAAATGCTTTAACTTCCTGAATGGGGACATCGCCCTCCAGCACTTCTTCATTCCCCCTTTCCCCAGAGCAGATGGAAAGGGAAGATGGATGCTGGTGCTGCTGCACTGCAATTTGTCCTCTGCATGAATCCAAGCTTGGATGTGTCCCAGGGAGCCTGAGGGTGTTGCGTGGCCGCAGCTGCTCCTCAGCATTTCCTGGAGCACACAGCAGGCTGCGTGTCAGCATTTGTACCAGCTCTGGGCAAAAGACTCCACCAAGGCTGTTTGGAAACACTGGGTACCCATCACTTTTATAGGTGAACACCCCAAGGTCCAGGGCTTGTTGCCACCAGGCTGAGTGCTGCAGGTGTGGACCCTTTCACGAGCCCATATGTTAAGCAGGGGAAAAGGTGGCTCTCACAGCACCCAGCAAGAGCTTTGTTGTGTAGCAGCAGCACATTCAAAACACGTGGGTGCAGGCCTTTCTGGAGCAGATGGAGCCTGGTTGGGCTTTCCAACCTGTCTGACTCTGGTATAAAAAGTCACAGGGCTTTGTGGAGTGATCCTTGTTTTCTCTTGCCATAAACAAGTTGCTGTGCTTAGTGCTATAGCACATTTTTCCTTCAGCATTTTTTCCTAATCAGCTCTAGCTAAAACATCCTTGCTGCAAGTCTGTTAACTGTAAAGGCATTTCCTCTCTCAGAACAGTTTGTTTCCAGTGCAGAAGATAAAAAAATTTTCTAATATCTCCTGTTTTCCTTTTTCTTTTTCCAAATACTGTATAAAAAATTTCATTACACTGCCTGGATTTGCCATATTTACTTGTTTTCAATAGAATCCTTTTGTTTTACCACTCTGAAGTGATAATATGTCAGACACATCTCACAAGTAAGGGCTGAGCCTTAGGTCTTATTTGAGGTGCCAGAGAAGAAGTTTGTTATCCCAGAAAAGGTGCTCAAAGCTCAGGATGTCAGTTTCTTATATTTGTTGCCATACAGGAGTCTGGAGAGGATCTCCATGTAGGTTTTAAGGACAACTCTTTAGACTTAGGGGAACCAAATTATATTTGTGTGTGGCATGACTAAGGATTGTATTAAATGCAATGCATGGGTCAACAGGTGTTGTTACTGACCTCACACATTCAAAACTCACTGTGCTTGTTCTCCCTTCTAGCCTGAGAACCTGCTTTACTACAGCCAGGATGAAGAGTCAAAAATCATGATCAGTGACTTCGGATTGTCGAAGATGGAGGGTAAAGGAGATGTGATGTCCACAGCCTGCGGAACTCCTGGCTATGTTGGTAAGGGCTTTGTTTATCTTTTAGTGAAAATGAAACAATACTCATTTTCTGGTGCTGTTACATGGTGCACATGAGATTTTACAGATATTTGTTAGATTTTAGCATTTGCCTGTGCTCTGCCTTGTGTCCTCTTCCCCTTTGGGGTGCAATCCTGCATTCCAGCTCTGGGTTTGTGGGATTCACTTTCATGTTTTCAGTCCTTTGCAGAATGAGTGTTCTCAAAGACACTGCTTGTAGCTACACCAGGAGCACATAAAGAATAACCTCAAATGTATTGCTTCTGCAAGCACCTAGAAAATGAAGAAGCTTTACCTAACGGAATGTATTATTTTAATCATAAAGATAGCATTTGCCAGATTCCTCTGATAAAAGACAGTAAAATTAAGGAGTTGCGTTTATTTTCAGGCAAGTTCAGTAATCCTCTGTTACAACCACGTTAAGTTACTGACTCAGATGTGGGAATGCAAAAGCTCTTTAGATCCTTGAGCCTTCCTGGACAGTATCAAATTGTTTTCTGTCATTTATTCTTTGCTCTTTTATCCATTTGGTAGTGATTATACAAGGCTACCTATTAGCAGCATGTTTACCAGCAGCCTTTAAAAACAGTTAAAGTAGCTGAAAGTGAGCATTAGATGGTGGGTGGTGATGAGGTCTGTTTGAGCAAACACTATTTAAAAGGCTCCCTTTGTGCACGAGACATCCAGCAAGCCTGTGCCTCCTGCCGTACCAAGATCATCAACTGAGGTGGGAAAATTAAACTCCAGGGTATCCATGAAATCCATGAAACTGACAGTGGATAGATTTGTCTCAGATCTTTCCAGCAGGAAAGACTGGATGTTTTCCAGCTGTCAGAAGCTCGTTTTACTTTGCAGCTGCCACCTCATCTGTTTTCACAGTTCTGATGATGCCGTAGTACAGGAACTCAGGTTATGTGATTATGACACAGTGATACAGATCTGTCCCAGGTACTTTTTCCTGGGCGTTATCTTCACACTGCACAGACACACTCTATCTCAATAAAATCAGGAAAAGGAACAGATTTCTGTGCTTTCCCATCATGAAGCCATCAGCCCCTCATTGTTTTATTTTAAGACATGTGCCAGGATGCTGTCTGAGTAGCAGTCTTGTGTAATCACATCAGACTGGAAGTCTTCTTCCAGAGCAGCAGCAGGAATTGAGCTGAGACAGCAATTTTAGTAACTTTTGCTGTCAGCTCTTCTGTCCTTAACAAACATGTTTTATTTTGCTCTGGAATGGGCACTGACTAGAATGAGTCTCAAGACACAGGAAAGCTTAGATGATGTTTGCTGAAGTGCTGATGAAAATGAGGGAGTGACTCTGCTTGGTCACTGAGTGATCTCACGTGGCCTCTCGGTGTTCCTATTTACATGGGAGAACTTGCTATTTTGGAGAGGAAGCTCTCAGAGCCTGTGACAGGAGCTGTAGTGCTTTGAGAGATGTTTGAGAGCTCTCATTACCCATGGTCTGGGCTCTGATTGCTGCACAAGTGCCTCCAGGCTTGTTGTTACCTTGCTGAACGCAGGATTTACTCATCTCGGTTCAAGAGGTCACAGCCACTTACTTCTGAAGTGCTGACAGGGCTTTTCCCTTCCTTCACAAAGAAAACATCCTTAAGTATTTGTTCTATCTTTTTTCTTTATTATTATTTTTCTGTGCAGAATGCAGCTCCTCTTTAGTTCTGTACTTTGTTTTTAAACACAATAGGTTGCTCAGAGAACATTTTCCAAGCACAGAACATTTTTGTTGCTGGTCACTTTGGTGATGCCCACAAACGGTCCTCCTTGAGTGTCACACCTGATGATGTGGCTTCTGCATAACTGGTCTGCAGTTTGCCCACATGCAAAAGCTTTCATGCTTTCCAGTGTCACTCCAATTTTCAGCACCTGCTGACTGCCCTCAAATCAATGGAAGAGTCTTCCTCCTAATGGCACAGCATGAATAAAAGTCCTCAGCTGGGCTGGGACAGACAAATGCCACAGTCCTGACCCATGAAGTGCCCTGTCTGCTACCTCTTTTTGTGTTCTGCTTTTTCTTTCCCACGTATTTTACCTAGGGTTAAGTAACACTCAGGGATCCATCACTTGAAATTCATTTCCTGGTGCTTTTCTTCAGAGATATGTAGAACACCCCATTTTTTAAGATTTTATTAGAATTGATTATTTTTGTCAGTTTAACCGCTTTGCTTTTAAATTGCTGGAAGAGAATTAGGCACATATCACATGTCAAAGGCACCCAGGGCTCTGTTAAGAAGTCATTGGCTACTATTTATACTTCACCTCCAGAAATGGGTCCAGTCAGATCCCGCTATGCAAAGTACTGGACAACCTTCTGACTTGGAAGCAAACCTGATTTTGACTCATGTCTGCTGCCCAAGTATTTGAAAGTATGCACCCCCCCCCCATCATTTCTGTCTAATTTCCCTGATCAGGATATACATTCAACTCCTTTTGTTTCAGTTTTTATCTCAACTTTTCTCATTTTCGTCTACAAAGAACGGTAGTATCCGGGACACTAAATCCCTGTTTATGTGGTTAGGAAATTTATTGAATAAGGAAGGGTGTAATTATAGTTAAATTCCTTAACAAATATCAGTTTTCTTTCTGAAAATCAAAGTACTACTTTTCAAATTAGACTATGTCTAAAGTGTGTGTGACCAGTAGTACATTAACACTTTAGCTTTTAAAGCTCTGCCTTGCAGATTAAATTACTGTCAACAGTTCTGAGTTTTTATTTTTTCAGTAGTTTTGTCAGAGATTTTGGCCCCTGATGAAAAGCTGATGGTTAAGATAATTTAACCCAATTATGTGAGCCACTCTTGTTAAGAGGCCAATCTAAATGTTTGCTTACTGAAAAGAGGATCTGACAATACAACGTCTTCTAAGAAGGTCTTGCATTTTCTTATCTGCTTACCACTCTAATCCCCATTTCTCATGGAAAGAGTCTGGGTGGTGAGCTGGGACTAGACACCCAACTTCTAGATAGCACCTGAATTGGGAGAGGTGGGGCATCTTGTGTGGCTCATTTCATTGCAAATTAGGTGTGAGGACTGACCTGCAGGGGTCTTACCGAATTGTCTAATGTGGAGAAGAAGAGGTGTTTTCAAAACCCTGGGTGATGTGTGTGATTATGGGCAAGATCCCAATAAGCCATTAGTGATTTATAATTTTAAACATCATAGATTTGGGCTGGTCAGATTTTGACCTTATGTAATAACTCAGTTTTGATGGGGGAGCTGTTCAAACCTGCCTGAACATAAGCCATCCCTGAGGTGTGTGAAGCTGGGCACCCACCAAGAGGAGACTCCAGTCACTCAGCAAATTCTTCTAAAGAGGTTTTGGATGTTTGGGAATTGGGTCTCACTGAGTGACTTTCCATGAGAGGTGGTCCCTCAAAAGCTTTGGTTACTTCTGCAGATGGAACTCAGACTTTCAAGACACTTGAAAAGTTTGAAAAAGAATGTTAGAAAGCCTGTCTGAGGCAATCTGATCTCCTTTTGCAGAAACACTGAATTATGAGCTGTGTTTGTGGCTGACTAATATCTTAATCCTACTGAGATTTAAAATTCTTGCTCTGAGTCCCAATCCAGCTTCAAGTAAAATTTTCTTGTTGTACAAATTGGGCTGGATCCTGGATATGTGGTTGGTCCCTGTACACCCCACCTCACTCACTGTTTTAGTTTTCTGTTTTGCTTTGATGAAAGGTCATTTCACAACTTTCATCTCTGCTCTGCCAGAAATCCAGTAGCAGTTTCAGATCTCACAAAGCCACGTGTTCCTCTTAACCGTGTGCAAGATCACAGCATTTAAGTAAACAATAGATTTCCATGTTGAATTTTGACCTATTTGATATCCTTTGAGTCAAAGGTTAGAAAATACTCAGTAAGCCTTCAGAATATCCTTATTAGCAATAAGCTACCTCAGGAGCCTTTAGGCAGTATCATGAGCAATCAAGTAAAAATAAAGCGTGAGAATCACTCTGAACAGGGTTTGCTCAGGCAGAAGCACATGACAGGGCAATTTCTCAGCTCTGTTGCCATATCCTGACACAGAGTTGTGTTACCCTCTGTTAAACATAAACTGCATTATGACCAATGGCAGATATCTAAATCTGACTCAGCAACATGAAACAAGAACAACAGGAGCACAAGAAGCCAGCAATACTGCACTGAAACCCTGCTATCCTTCAGAAACAGCCTCCAACTTCAAAGTCTTGGCCAACCAGAACAAGATGAACACTGGAGTAACGTGTGAAAAAATGGAAAGAAGTGGTGTTCACCCTAGGAGTCAGTGGAAGAAGGACTCTGGTCTTGTGGTGAAGCTGCTTCATGTGCAGCCTGTTTGCGCTGTGAGGAGGGTACTTTGTAGGTTTTCACTTCAGGAGAGGGGCTGGGTTGGCCCACTGCGTGCAGTACAGGCTGTTATGAGGAACAGGCACCCTCATGACTTGTACAGTGTGATCAACAGGCTTAAAGTATCAGAGCAATCCCCATCACCTGAGCTCTTTGCAAGAACATGGATTGCAGTTTTTGGCATCCAGCAGCTGCATTTTTAGGGAGCTTATGAGCATAGCTGTGCTCTCTGAGGGCAATGGCATGGTGTTCTGAAAGGGTTCCAAAGGTTCTGGTCTGTCCCTTTTCTTAAAACCTCCATTTGAAACAAGCCTTTGAATTTTTTCTCTTAGTAAAAGCAAAACATAAACAAAAAAAAGCTAACTGTAAGACAGCAGGATCATCTGGCCTGGGAAGCACATCTTCATGTACCTGCAGGTGGAAGGAGGCTCTAGGTTTGTTACCCCACCTTGTACCCAGCACTGTAGCAATGCAGATTCGGTCTGAATCACCTTCCTGGATGTGAAGGAAGGGTCTAGGTTTGCTCCATTGATTTCCCTGTCTGGATGACCATTGTATATAATTTGAGCCCAGACTGATTCCCTGGGGATGTGTGACAGTGGAAGCCTTTGCTCAGCTGATGTCTCCCCAGTGCCAGAAATGGGAGATTTGGCTTTCCCTTTCTCTTTTCTGCTGTTTTGTCTCCCCAGCCGCCTGTGTTGATTCTTTAATGCTGTCAGTTCCTGGATTTTTTTTCGTTGTGTCTCCTGCTTTTGCCTCTTGGCACTGATCTGCCATCATTCCTGAGAGCTCCTCTGACTTGTTTTTCAGCTCATTAAATATTTCTGTCTTTTCCGTATATCAGAGACAGATGATGCTGAGCTATGTCCTCCTGTTCCTGCTGCATGTCTGCTTATTGGAAAAAAAATCAAAAGCAACAATTTGGCCTTAAAAGAAGTATTTAAACCTCCTGTCTTTATTCATTAATGTTTACCAAAGGAGAGGTAATAGCCTCACATTTGCTTTGGCCTTGATCCTGTATTGGTCTTACCTATTTCAGAGCTGCCATCTACAGAAACAGCTATCAGTGCTTTTCACTCCTTTAAAACAGAGAGAAATGCCCCAGCACTGCTTTGATGTTTTAAGAGGGAAAATCTTTATATAGTTCACATCCCCTCATGTCAGAATTGTTTTCTCTTATGTTAATGTGGCATATCTGTATAATGTCAGGAGCTCACTTGTGCTCAGCAGCCATTTGCATAATATTTTCTTTGGGAGTTATGAGATGTATAATGTTTACTAGTCTTGATAAGTATGTAAACAGGTGCAGACAGTCAAAGGTAGAAGAGAATGTGGATAAAATACTGGGAATTTGGAAGGACTGGAGAGTTGGAAGACATGTGAGCACATAAAGACAGGAGAATATTAAGTCCTCATATTTTGTCCCAAAATTCGGTTATGAGGGATGGGACAAAACAGGAAACTGTCTCATTTTTTAAGCAGTGGTCCCAATTTCCAATTCACATGCAGTGGTCCCAGT
Organism: Lycocorax pyrrhopterus obiensis; assembly: GCA_014706295.1. Taxonomy (NCBI): domain Eukaryota; kingdom Metazoa; phylum Chordata; class Aves; order Passeriformes; family Paradisaeidae; genus Lycocorax; species Lycocorax pyrrhopterus. The sequence goes on from JACSVZ010000015.1 coordinate 6,516,269, forward strand.
TTGCTGAATGACTTGAAAATTGGGGTAGTATTTATCCTGTGCTGCAGATTGAGGCATATCCCAGTCTTCGAGAGTCTTCCTAATCTGGCTGCCAGGTACAATTTTACCTACATTCCCCTGAATTGTCTTCATTTTTGCGACATGTCCCTGGTGAAATTTGACCCTTTCCATCATTGCTGTGCACGTGGATGCAACCTGGATGCCCTCGCCTGCCTCGTGCTCTGTCTTCCTTCAGTCCCCCCTATGAGCCCTCATGCCAAAGCACCAGAAAGTCTTCTCTGATTCTCATTATTTCTTCTTGTTCCATAGCTTGCTGGCAGGTTTGACCTTGGTTTTGTTGGCTTGTCTGGCTTAAGAAGATAATTCTTTGAAAAGACCACTACACCAGAGCATAAATGTGGGACTCAAGTTTGAAAACATCTCTGTACTTCACTTTTTTTTTTTGCTGTTCTTCAAGTAACTAACTGCTTTGGTTTTGGTGAGACTCCCAGCAGAGGAAGGTGTGACTCCCAAGAAACATTTTTGTTGAGACTTGCTGCTTCATGACTCTTTTCCAGCACTTAAACTCCGAATTACTCAAAGGAAATACTGTACTTTTTAAAACCCAGTGTGGCAAGTCTGCTTTAGGAATGCCACAATCAGTAATTTCTTGCATTATTGTGGACATTTTGCTTTGAAAAAGGCAAAAGCTTCTTTACATGAAAAAGATTAGGGTCACAGGATTTTAAAATTTAGGTTTTAAGCATTTGCACTGCAAGGTCCCAACGGGGAAAACCTAGTACTCCAGGATCCCAAACAAAAACCACACCTTTTAAAGTCTCAATAGTGTAAGACAGTAAAGCAGATCCATGAAGAGTTTCAATAAATGCCCAGGCTCTTGCTTCTAGCAAACTTCAAACTATGGTGGCTGAAAACTATAGAGGCAGGAGGCTCAGTTCCTCTGTGCATGTTCAATTCCTGTTGCTTTTCATTTCTCCCTCTGAGGTGTCTGTGTTCCCAGAGGCAGGAGGACAAATGGCTCCCTCTGACTCTGACATCCAGCAGGCTTTGGAAGGCAGCTGCTGGAAAAAATGGTGAATGCTCTCCTTCCTTTCCTGCAGATGTAGCTTATCTCCTCCCTGACTCGCTGCCCTTTCTGAGCTGCCTCTGGAACTCCCTGGTCTGGCAGCGCGACGCAGCGGAGCCGCGATGCTGTCAGGGAGAGTGTGCACCCGTGCAGAGCTTGGCCTCATTTTCCTCCTAAAGAGGGAGGTGATGGCCCTCTGCCTCTCATGCATTTTTCTGTGCTTTGTTTTGTTTTCTGTGCCTGGAGACAAAAAAATGGTGAATTTGCTCCACTTTAGGAGTCACCCTTTTTTGTGAGAATATGACCTTCAAAAAACCCGGACATTTGCAAACGCAAGGGCTGTATGTGGAGAGCAAAACAAGGTCTTGGAGTGCTTCAAGTTTCAGGGTCCTGCCTTTTGACCATATTCAAATGTCTGGTCTTATAACATGTGCTTGTTTGGCTTTTTGTTTTCAGCTCCTGAAGTGCTGGCCCAGAAGCCCTACAGCAAAGCCGTGGACTGCTGGTCCATCGGGGTCATCGCCTACATCCTGTGAGTACCCCTTGAGTTTCCAGTGTTGGCACCTTTGGGACCTGCAGCGTGCTCTCCCACCGTGGAGTTACCTGCTTCGCCTGTGGAAAAATAGCTAATTTCTGCCACTTGTGACATGGGGTAACATGTACCCTGGACACCTCCCAGCTGCATAAAGGCTGACATTTGAGCAAAAGTGGTAGGAAATGAACCAGTACCCTTCAGCTGCCAAAATCCTTGCTCCCACCAGAACTGTACTGTGTGCAGTAGTGTGGGCTTGTCCAGGCTGTGCCATTATTGGAGTTATTGTGTCCCCTGTTCAGATTGGCTTTGAGGAGAAGCAAATCTGGCTGTGTCCACCGAGCTGCCACAGAAACAAATGTCTTTTCCTGACAGCATTACCAGTGCTTTATTATTTTTTTACTTTTCCCTTTTACACAACTGTCACAGTTATAGAAGACTGAAGGAAAAAGCAGCTCCAATGAGGCACAGCATTAAAGCATTCCTACTTTGTTCCCTTTTTCCTTATGCAGACATTTCATGGCTTGTCAACATGAATAACTTTTTGATGGTGCGGTAGAACTATTTTTGCCAGGACATACCTCATTGCTGTGCTATCCACTCTGTGCAATGTTCATTCTTTATAGTTGCATTACATTTGCATAAGTTATATGCTACCAAAAAGAAGGAGGTTTTATAAAAATAGTATAGGAAGGCTTTATTTATTGCATATGTGTTTATTTATTTAAACCAAAATCCTGCCTGAAAACATTCGTTTTATGACTGACTTTCTAATCTACATGAATATTTGAAAACTTGTTGAGTACAAAACTTACATGGGAATGGATTTCTCTCGGAGCAGCCATCAATAGCAGGATGCAAAAAGCTTTTGCTAAACAAAGCAAAAATCAACAGTGCTGATTCTGACTTTGTTTCAAAGCCCAGCGGGACCTACTACAGCAGTGAGGAAGAGGACAGACATGCCAAAGTACCTCAGAGGCTGCTTCACAAATCGTTCCCTAGTGCTCTTTTAGATGAGGAGGATGTATGCTGACTCAAAGTTGCCATTTTTCACAGGCAAACCTGATTATGGAAGTCCTAGGGGTTAGGGTTTTTGACATTGTCATTCTTTGCCAGCCATGGCAGGACACAGTTGGAGTCTTCTCTGATGCTCTTTTAGCACTTTGCTGACTACCAGCTTCAGAGAGTGGGACAAGGAGGATGCAGGTGAGAGACAGCACTACTCTGCCTCACCTCCAGGCTCAGCTCCTGCCTGGGTTCAGTTTATTGCCAAATATCCACTGTGAAAATATGTCTCCATCTGGCAGCCCATGGGAGGGCTGTGAACTGCTGCATCTGGCTGCCTGGAGATAAACCCGGCTCTGCTCTCCTCCAGGTTGTCAGTCCCATGTGTCAGTGGCTCATGCACCAAAGGCCTTTTGTGCTGGCAGACCTGTGGTTATTTCACTTGTTGCTTTCACGGGTCTTGCTGAGGAATAGGGGTGAGGCAGTGCTAAGCAATGTGTCCTCCACACCCCGTTTATGAACACTTCTTCAACAGGTGGAAGATTTTAATCTCCTCTGTAATCCTTTCCCCTTCCTAAGCAAGGCTGCTCTTTCTGCAAGGTTCAGCTCTGTTTCCTGCTCTGTTTTCCAAATCAGCGTGTGCTCAGCTTGTCGAGCAAGGCATGCACTCTCCTCAAATTTAAATTCCCTATTTGCTATACAGGGAATTCCCAACCCAGAAGGCTTAAATCATCTCAGTAAGAATGAGCCTCTATGAATCCCTGTTTGCAGGACAAGGAAACCTTTTCAGGGTTTCTGTGCTTCAGGTAATAAGGTCTTGATTTGTTTTTTGTACAGCCCAAATGAGCACCAATAACACATTGCTGTAGAAGGAGCCTGTTAATGTCTTTGCCAGACTGTTACAGCTTGGGTGGGATTGGGTCTGAGACCAAACCACCTCTTTCAATGTGCAAGCCACATCCTTCAGGTCCTGTAGCAGTCAGCAGCACTCCAGGGCTCCCTTTGGTTAGCCTCCCACAGCCCATGGCATCAGGGGCCCTGTGCACTTCAGGTTCTCTAGGGGCACTGGGCACCTCAACCCAGCCTGGGTGGATGCTAGCAGCCATTTCACCAGAGTGTGCTGTTCAGTTGCCTAAACTTGCACATTCAGTGTCATGCTGGGGCGTCCAGGGCAGCCACATGGATTTGGCAGATGTAACACATTGCAGAGACCTTCTTTCTGGAGAGGCAGATGGATGCAAGCTGGAGACCATGGACCATGTCAAATAGCACCAGATGCCCGTGCTGAGGTGGCTGGATCACACCCTGCTCCCTGCTCAGAGCCCTGCTTTCACAGTGTGGATTCATGTGCTGTATGGTACATTTACATCGCTCTCCAGCCTCTCTTGACTCCATCTCTGCTGAGTGAAATGTGATCTTAGGAACCCAGCCCACATCTCATGTGTCCTAGTCTTGGTCTGGATCTCATCCTTGCTTCCAGGAATAGCCAGGAGTTGCAGGTGTGGTCTCATAGCCAGAAGTTGCAGATGTGGTCTCTTAAGAAAGTGGATGTCTGGGATACAGTAAAAAGAGAGAGGAGGAGGGTGCTTCCCTAAGCTGAAAGGAATTGGCCCTGCTGGGGTGTCTGATACCACCAGTGATGGGCACGGGTTTGACACGTAGGTTTGTGGTCTCAGCAGTGCCACACCACCAGAGGTAGCAGTGCCAGTGGGCTCCCAGTGTGACATGGCACTGAGATGCCACAAGAACCAGCAGCATAACCACCCTGGTGCAATGCTGGAAGTTAATCCTGCCCTGAGCAGGAGTTGTTAGTTCCAATATGTCACTGCACCTATCCGGATATGCCATTTTCCGCTCCACAGTCAGCACAGTTGGAGCTCCTTGCACGTGCCTAAACCAGTTGGAGATGCATTTTTACATAAAGCAATCCAAGCCCAACGTCCTGCCTCACCTCCTCACCTCTCCCACAGATCCTCACTGCCACTCTGGACAGACTGTTGTCGTTTAAGAAGATGGAAACTCGGGGGAAATCAACACAGAAGCCAGGCATAAATTAAAGATGCTTTGAGCTAATATTACTGCAAGTGGTTTGAGTGCCTCCAGACACAAGCTCAGTCTCACTTGAGAGCCCTCACTTTATGACACTGGAAGAACAAACTGTTTCTGTGGCACTGATGCTGTAGAGAAGTATTTGTTTCCGTGATATGCAAGGATGTCTTGGGAAAGAATACTTTTGTTTCAGTGCCAGTCTCTTAAGTCTCCTGGTTAATGACAGCCAGATTGCAGAGACCACACCAGCGGAGTTTTTATCAAAACCTGTTTTGCATGACAAGTCATTATTCACAAAAACTAATTTTAGAGCCTGAAATTTCCTGTTATTCCAGTTGCAGTATTTCTCAATTTGAAACAGCCTCACTGTTGAGCTCGGCTTTCCACTTATCACAAGGTAGTTTTGATAATGTGTCCAGCTTAAAAACATGAAGTGTAAGAAGAGCAAGAAACTTCACTGGATTCCCAGCAGCTGGATTTTGTACCTTTCTGGGTCACATAAGGGGTGATAAAAGCTTGGGTAACTAAAATACTGATCACATGCATACCTTATAGAGGGAAGATTAAGTTAATTTATGCAAGCAATAGAAAATCATGTTTCAAAGCTGGAAAAGAACCCGGGGGCACAGAACGCTCTGCCTCAGCCCCTGGTTATTCATAGTCTTCTGCAAGAGATCAAACACATTTTGCTTTGAATTTTCTTCTGACTTTCTTCACCGTTAGGACAAAAGAGTTCCTGGTTTGTTATTGTTTATAAACAATTACAGATCTGGAGATAAATCTTGGATCATAACTTCCACACTTCACTGCTGAGCTGCTTTTCATTTTCAAGTAGATGTGCATGAATCATCACTGATGTTTGTATGGAAGGATTAACCAGGGACACTGCAAAGTATATTATGCCAAAAGAAGTTTCCACCATCACCCTAGGAGTCATCCATTGGGAAAAAGTGGTCAGTCATCTTGCCTGCTTGGCATCACACACAAGCCTAAGCAAGAAAGTGAGGAATAACTTACTTGTTCGGCACTGAAAGAAGAAACAGTGCTGGCAGAGGACACAAGCGTGTTGGATTATTCAGGAAAACTCAGCTAACATTGGGAAGACAACCTCAAATGGTTGTTCCTCATTGCTTGCTCCTTAATTTGTCTTTTGTTCCCTATGCTGATACGTCCTTGTCCACAGCTTTGTGGGGGCACCAGTGTCAGCCAGTATGAGGGACTGTTCCCAAAATATACAGAATACATATGTTTATCCCTATGAATAACACTTGGATGACTTCCCACACCATACATGTCAGGTCTTTGAGCACTTACTGACTTCTTTGTTCTAATCTAACCATAAAATTGTTTGTAAAACTAACCCTGGGGCCTCTTGTGTTACAGGCTGGACACTGACCATGTGAATGAGTTATTTAGCCTTTAGTATCACCCCCAGTACGTAATGGGAGCTTGCAGGGGTTTGCTTTCTCTGCCTGGTGAGGACAAGATGTTCCTGCTCTTCCTCTTGTGCTCTCAGGATGACTTTTAGAAATGACTTCTGGCAATATCTTTCTCTTGTACATCCACCTGTGTTTTTCTTATCTGCATCTCATTATTTTTAAGGCAAAACTGGGAATAGGAGTTTAGGGGAAAATCTGTTGCTTATGTGATAAGGTTGCTAAATAACTCTGAAAACCTTTTATTTGGTGAAACTGCAAGAAAATGATGACAACTAATAGCTGCCTGAAACTCCCCCAGGACAGTGCAGGATTTTTTCACATCGAAGACAGAGGGGTTATTTTTGCATTTCTGCATATCTAAAGAAAAGCAGCAGAGCCTCGGATAGTGAGGTCATTTTTTTCACACAGAAATGTCCCAGCAGATGGAAATGAAGTTGGTGGGATTTTGATTCTGTAAGATTTAACCAAAAACTCACTATGGACTTTGGAAAGTGGCCCAGTTGCTGGAAGTCCAGCAAGATTTCCTCCAGCCATAAATTGCAAGATAGGCTGATTTGCTGGGGCTTTCCCATCCCTGCTGTAAAGCCAATAATGTTAAATCTTAAGTAACATTAAAACTTCTGTGTCTTCCTATGCTCTGGTTTTAAGGAAAAGGACAGCAAGGCTGCCTGTATTTTGGTTGTCAACCTGTCCCTGGGCCAGAGTGCCCTGATGTTCTGCTCCCACATACCACCTCTTCTGACCTATAGGGCTTGCTCCCTTCTCACTTGATTTTTGGTGTAGGTTGTCATTGATTTGCCTCCCAGAGGAACATCCTTTGATCCCTGTGTGCAGGAGGTTCATCCCATCCCTGGCCAAGCCAGGATCAGCTCTTGCCCTGCCCTCAGCTGGCTCTCATGCGCGGGGCTGGTTTGGGGGAATCTCCCTGCCCATGAGCTGTAGTAGCAACTAATGCTTCTCAATCTCTTCCTATCAAGGGAAAAGCTGTGCCAAAAGAGGCTGTTGTTTGCCCTGTGCCCAGCTCCCAGCAGTTCTGGTGCCCTCCAGTATGATTCTGTCTCTCCTTGTGCATCAACATGGGCTGCAGTGACCTCCTGGACACAGAGGCTGATTTCCCAGATGTGTAGATACTCAAGCCATGCAGAGGAGCTGGACTGAAAGGCTCTGGAGAGGCTGGGGCTCTTGCTGGGACTCATGTCTGTGTGCTCCCCCCTTGCAGGGTTGTTGCCCTCCAGCTCTGTGCTGCTCAGCAGTTTGCTCCTACCTTTTGCTTCCACAAGTGTGTATAAATCACAGCAGTCCTAACTTGTGCTCTTGTACCTTTGCCAAGGTAATTAGTACAGTGCACATTTGAAGGGAGCTATTTCTCTCTCCAGAGCAGCCTGCCAGTGCCTCAGCATGCACAGCGCTGTCTGCTCGCCTTAAAACGCTTTATTGGAGCACTTTGGGTTTGTTTAAGGAAAGTGCTGAGGAAAGCAAGAAATTAATGAAGGGCTGTCAGGCTTCTTACATGGAGCCCCCTGAGTCTCCCAGGGAAGAGGGGACAGAGCAATGGCTTCAAGCGGTTTTTTTTCTTTTTTCTTTTTCCTTTTTTTTTTTTGCTCCAACCTGGGCATCTCTACCCCAGTGCTCATCCTCCCAGTTGCAGTGCTGGTGTTGTCAGCCCCATCATTTCCCCTCAGTAAAGCACCCAAAATCTTGAGGGTTGTGACAAAAGAGAAGGAAGGTGAAAATCAGTTCATGTGTATCCCACCCCAAGACTGTGGGGTGTGAGCACTGATAATTATTACACTAAAACAAGTCATTTAAGCTCATCACAGATACCTGTAGAGTTGGACCCTGACTGTGGATCCAGTTTCTTCATTAAGTTACCAGATGTTTTTGCTTTGTTGTCCATGTACGTAGTGCCTTTTTGGCATTTGCTTGCATTCGGCATTTTTAAGGACCCTTCTCATGCACCACCTGCACCACGGGGTTTCACACAGGAGCACCCAGCCCCACACACAAGCACGTGCCCATTAAGTAGGTGCACAGTCCTGCTCTGGACATACATGCTTGTCTGGCATGAGGTTATCTTACTGCTTTTGATAATGGCAGTCATCCAGTGGGACACGAATGAGGACTGGCTCATGAGATAAAAAGAGAGATTTCTGGTTCAGCTGAGCCACAGCAGGTTCATTATCATGCTGCAAATTTCAGTAGAGTTCTCCCAGGTCAGTATGCATGTGACGCAGATCAACATCTCAGTATTTAAATTATTTATCAAGCACACTGGCTCTTCAGAGCTAACAAAACATTGCTCCTTTCACCCTCAAGTGTTGAGTTGGTTCGAATAACCTCCAGGGCAGCCAGCTGGCTCTGGGTTATAAATAACTCAAGTATTTCATTTCTTGCAGTTCCCCCCCCTTGCTCTGTTGTTGCTTCTGAGCTGGATCTGTTTGTAATGGCTGGCTCTCTCCAGTTAAATGCTTTATTGAGGTTGATTGACTCAGAATTAAAAAAACTGTAGGAAAAAGATCATTTCAGTACCAGTGAAGTATGTGAAAGAATGATTTAGACCAGCGATAAGAGAAAAAAAATGTATCGTCTCTATACAGACTGCAGAGGCAGGAAGGTCTGCTCAACTGTAAGCAGGATGGGTTTGCTAAAACCTTGGGCCAGCCTCAGAGATAAATCTGGCACTTTGCAACAATGGTATTAAAACCTGAAGAAGAGGTGTCTCTGCTGGCATGTCTGTGCAGAGTGGGACAGTCTTCTCCCTGCAGCACCAGCTGCGTGTGAGGGATCTCTGACACACGAATTTTATCACTGCATTTGCTTAATGCAATGCTGGATGTGCTTTTCCCAAGTCCAGCCCTGCCTCAGCATCGTGGCTGTCCTGCTCTCTGCAGCACTGGGAGGGTGCACCCTGAATGTATTAGCTCAAACTAGGCAAATAATGTTCAATGTCCTGCTTGTCCTGAGGCTAGGTTTTCTGAGAAGCCTGATTATAAACACTGAAAACCAGGACAGGACTGTCGTTAGCCTCAGGGAAGGTAGGCAATTGGATGTGGTCAGCGAAATCACTTGCAGGAGTGAGAAAGGGAGAGGCTCTCCCTGTGTCTGCAGCAGCAGCAGGCCCACGTGCAGCCCTTGCAAGCCCTGCTGCAGAGGTGGACGGGCTCCCAGGCACCCTCCTCACTGTGCCTGGGGACACAGAGCCCAGCACAACCTGCAGATGCGTTGTGCCCTCTGCCTGAAAGCTCTGCAGGGCTCCTTGTCCTGGTTCTGGATATGCTGAGGGATGAGAGGGACTGGTGTTCTGTGACCCCGAAATCTCCTCTTAGCACATGTAAAGGAGAGGATGGAAGGGGTCATGTCTGTGTGATAAAACTGTTCCTCTGGTTAAACACCCAAAAGCATGCAGAGGGAGGCCAGGATATCTGCATGGGTCAGTATGGGGTCAACAGCACCAGGTTTCCAGGCAGAATTCCTCTTTGTCCAGGACAGTGCCAATCTTCAAAAGTGGGTTTACATGTCCCTGAACAAACTTCTTTCATGGTAGCACTTGCCTGCTTGAAAACTTACTGGGGCATATCTTAAGCAAGAGTTTCTCCTTCTTCTCCCTCCCTCCTTCTCACCTTCTGGACAGAAATGGGTCCAGTGGTCACCTCTCTCTCTTCTTGCTCTCCATTAGGCTCTGTGGATATCCCCCTTTCTACGATGAAAACGACTCCAAACTCTTTGAGCAGATCCTTAAGGCAGAGTATGAGTTTGACTCTCCGTACTGGGATGACATCTCCGAGTCTGGTAAGTAGCTACTGCTGTTTAAACTGCAACAACCATGCATGCATGTGTGCCTATTGCATACATCTCCCCTGGGCATGAAAATGCACCCCCTGTCATGTTCAGAGCTCCTTTTAACTGAAAACCAGTGGGAACGTGCATTTCTTTTGGCTCAAATAGTCATGGGAGTTTGTTTCTGCAGGAGACAAATTAAATATTATTTTGCCCAGCCACACACAAAGCACTAAAACAAACAGAAGATAAAGATGGCAGAAGACCGTCCCAAGAAGAAAAAGCAGCTTAATTTCTTCATTGTATCCAAATGAAAAGCAGATTGTTAATGTGTCATTAATAATAAGGTGGCAAACGAGTTTGGCTCTGTTGCTGACACTGCACTGCAGCTCCAAAGCAAGTCCTCAGTGTGTGCAGCAAAGAACCAAGAAATTAATGGCTTTCAAATGAGGCATGTGAGCAGATCCAGAAACTGGGAGGACTGTCCATGTGGGTGGATGTTCCCCACCCAGTGCAAGAGACATTTAACCCATAGTACCCACCTGTCCCTGCTCCTTTCAGCCTGGCAGAGGGGCAGATACGCCAGTGTGTTACAGGCAGATGTGCCTAAGGGCTTCTGGCTCCAGCGTGGGTCCGTGTCGAGGGGTGACAGCAGGGGACATTCAGCCTTGCACCTGCATGTGTCCCTGACACACTGTGTGGTCTCCAAGAGGTCACCCAAGCTCAGTGTCCTTGCTCTGTCCAACCCAGGGAAACATCTGCTACTTCATGCAGGAGAAGAAATGAATTCTAGGAATATTCCATCATGTAAAAATATCCCTATGAATACAGTTTTCTGATTTATTAGTGCTACTGATTGAGGCAGGGGAGATAAAAAATAAGTGTTTTTATTATAAAGATGATTATTTATGCTCTTATCTCCACACAGAGCATCATTTCATGCTGCTTACATCTGCGGTCCAGATATTATTGTGATGGATTGCTCACAAATATATGTGATGAGAAGTTTTTTTAAACTAATAAGGATTTTCAGTGAAAATGTGAAAGTCTGCTGGCAGACTCTTCTGCCTCATGGGGGAAAGTCCATCACCTAAATCAGCACAAAGATTTTCCTGCCATATTTGGCTTTGCTGTGGCTCCTTCAGCTACGCTGTCCTGAAGCTGCTGGACGCACGCCATGCTACAGTCTCCCTTCCTTCCATTATAGTGCCGATTAAAAACACACTGCCTCCTGCTCCAGGGAGTCCATTTTCCTTGCTAAATTCCTCTTAAATAGGCAACATGTCCTCACAGCTGTCCATGTGTGTGACTGCTTGGAATGAGCAACCTGAAGCTCCTCTTAACTGTGGCATCTGATGTCCTCCCTCTCCACTCAGCTGACTGGCACCTCCAGTGGATGTGGCCATGTTCAGACCACTAAGATGATGCAGCACATGGCTGACCAGGGACCCAGGAGCTGGCAGGGTTGTACTCTGCTGACTCTGCATTATCCATCCCACTCCTAAATGCCTGCAGGAGTAGATGCCTTCAGCTTTTATCTGCTACACTAAATAGCTTGGGTTTGTCCTAAGTCTCTTTGGTTATGTCTATACTAATAAATAACAAATGACCCAGGGCCATTTTCTTGTGCTATGGCCAGATGGCACTTGGTAGCCTGATCAGTGCTGTTGGCTGATCATGTGGCAGCAGAACTGGGCATCAACATTATTGCTTTCAATTATTCTCTGGGGTTTTTTTTGCAGCTAAAGACTTCATTCGGAATTTGATGGAGAAGGACCCTAATAAAAGATACACCTGTGAGCAAGCAGCACGGCACCCTTGGTAAGCAGCACTCACTGCTCTGAAAAACCCTCCGGACAGAGAGAATTTTACATTCATGGGTGGAAGTAGTTTTTCTGTCACATAGTGTACTGACCTCTACTGCATAACTCTGTGCTTTTATTCTTACAATCCCTGCCTTTGTCCTCCAGATTTTCCTGGAAAAGTGTAATGGACTTTAATCTCATGCACCAACCTGTGTAAGGATTAGTAAAATCCTGAATTATGTATGTTGACTGTAGTGCAGCAGTGGGATGTGCCAAAATTATTAAAGTGCCCTAAGTTAGATGATGCCTTTGCATATGGGTGACTTCACCAACATTACCCAAGGTTTGTGTAGCTGGAACAAGGGTGACTCATGTACTTTTGACCAGCCCTGAGTGACTGAGAGCATCATCCCACACTGCCAGCTGCACCCACACATGGGCTCTGGATCTAAGTCTTTTAGGGCAGGGAACATTATATATACAAGGTGAGGTATTATTTTTGTTGTTATAAAAGCTGCAACAGAAAAGAGTTAATGGCATGACATTTGCACCCCAGGTGTGCATTAGACTCTGTTTTTATACTATCACAATTGCCCCAAATGCCACTTCCTTTTGCACTGTCTGTGTGACAAAAAGGAAATTTTGAGAAATGAAATCCAGCTTTTGTGAGATGAAAAAAAATCACAAACTGTTTCTAAATGACAATGACGTGAGCCTTAGGAAATTAAACAAGTCAATATTAGAAATACAGAATAAACAATGGGAATGCAACTCCCAGTAGAGAGTGAGGTGACCATTTGTACAACTCAGAGACAGATTTTCCAAAGCCTTGCATCCAAGATACACAAAACATAAGCATCCAGCTCCTGGCCCTGCTACATCTGTGTTGGTTGCTGGAGTGCAACAAAGAAACGTGGCACTTGTAACACACACAGCTTCTGGGCCCTCTGAAAGGAACAAAATGATAAAAAGTGTTTTCATTCCTTTTTTTGTGTGGTTTTTTTTTTTGCTTTTGCATGTCATGGCCAAGGGCCAGTGGAAACTCACAGGCTGCTCCATGATTCGTAGTATTTTCCACAGAATCCAATCTTCCATGTAAAAACAGCACCCCAAAAGGGTTTTTCCCCATTTCTGTGGCAGGGGGGTCTTCTTCTGCCAGGCTGACTTTGCCATCCAGTGGTTCATTTTCAAGACTTCAGGTTTTTACACAGCTCCCAGCACAGCTCAGAGTCAGCCTTTGAAATGTCAGCCATGCAAATGGCACTGCAGAAGGAAGGCTGAAAATATTCACCGTGTTTCCACTCCACATCCGGAATCCACCTCCCTTTGACACAGCGACAGTATATGCCAGGGGATTGCAGGGCAGTTGTACTGAAAGCAAAGCATGGAGGTTTCCAAAGCTATGGCTTCAGATCTGCCTCTGTCCTCCGCTGTGTGCTCGTGAGCAACACTCCGTGCCTCATTCCCCCTTGCTCTGAAAAGCTTCCTGTAACATGGATGTTGCAGTTATGGACCTCTCTGGAGCGGGGTGCGGTGATTTTTTTTCGGAGGGTTTGGATCCTGTAGTGATAAATGCCTTTTTGGATAATCATGGCTGCTCACCCAGATATTATCTGTTATTTTGGAGTAGTCATAGGATCTCCTTTCTCCAAAGCATTGCTCAAGGAGCGTTTTCCACCCAGATTCCTTATGTCAGGAAGTAGTGAGGGTTTTTACTGTTTCTTTTCTCATTCTAGCCATTATATCTGTTGCAGTGACGTCCCTCCCTTCTCATGGGAGGGAGGGAAGGCTATTTCAGTCGAGGAGGAGGAGAGTTCTGTGCTTTGTCTCAGTGGTCAGCTGTGTCCTTCTCTCAGCCTGGGCATATTTGAGTTTCCAACAGCTCCAGGCCTGAGTTCCTCTCTCTCAGGGTTGCATCCAGTGGTGCAGCAGTTGGAGACAGGGGTGCACATGTGCAGCCAGCAGAGAGAGGGTACCACACCCTTTAAAACAGGGTCATCCCACACCCCCTTTCTCAATGAGCATGGATTTTTCAGTGTACATCCCCCTGAGCCACGTCACCTTCCCCAGTGCCAACAGAGCATCTTCTCTGTGTGTTATCAGAAGGACAGAGGTACATAAGGCTGTTGGCTTAGTGGGAAGAGATGATCAGAGCAGGCTGAAGTGGTCCCATAAATGATACGTTTTTGCAGGGTGCTTGCACAGCAAGCAGCCCTTGATGTCATCTCATAAAAGGTGTTTTTTCTTGTCTACACAAGCAGCACAACTGGAGAAGCATCTTTGAACCCTGGAGTTCTCACAAAGCGAAATCTGATGCCACTGAGGCTATTGGGAGTTTTGCCAGACTTCAATGAGAGTTGGGGTTTGTCTCCTTGTTTCACCAGCAGAACACAGACCTCCCTGAGTCACTGCTGCTGTGCAAATGGTAGATAATTAATATATGTGGGGAGGTGGCTCCATGTAGTAACATTTTCCAGCTTTCCCTTTTTCTTCCTTCTGTGAAATCTTCCTCTGCAGTATCAGATCATTGGGATCTGTCACAAATTAAGAAGAAATCTATCAAATCATGAGTACTTAACACATATTTTATAATCTGATTATGCTAAAAGTAGTTAGCTGTGCACGACATGGCTACCTGGCCGTGAGATTTTGTTGTTTCAATATGGAGTATTTGTGAAGAACAAACTGATTCTAAAATACACCTTTTATTTTAATCACCATGTTTTCATTGAAACCTTCCAAACAGGGCTTGCAAGAACTGGATCTTGCAAGATACTACATTTGTGCCTTTAAGGGTAATAATATCTTTGAATTTTGGGAAACTGCTCCAGAATAGACAGCTATTTGCATGACTAAATGTTTGCACAGGATCAAACCCTAAAAAAAGTAAATACTTCTTCCCAATGGCCCACTTTTCTGCAGTGTATCTGCTCACCACATGCCTGCATTTACGTGATGCTTTGCTATTTATAATCAAAAGGCCTTGGCAGGGGGATGGTATGTTAAACTCGGAGCTGGCAGAAAAGGAGGCTAATAATTGCAGTGAAGTATGGTAGCTGAAACAGTACAATATGTGAGACTTGTTGGTATAATGACTCCACCCCTGCATGTCCATTTATACAGATTTCTCCAGTTTAATATACAGGTGACTTATGCTTTCCACTGGAAAAGTTTTTTATTTTATAGCGTGTCTTTCAGTGAGGTTTGCACTGTTTATGGTGTGTTGCAAAGGTGCAATGTTCTGCTTAGTTGTTCCCACTGTGACTTTTCAAAAAGGACATGGAAAATTAAGGTAACAAAAGAATGGGGTGATTTTGCTGCAGCTTGATACATTTTAATGTTTCCCTGGCTCATATTAAAGACAGCAATTAAGTTTATTAAATATATTGCCATGTCAGAGCCCACATCCTGTTTAGGGCAGTGGCTCAGTCTGCAGTGATTAGAGGGGAGCAGCAGAAACCTGAGGACCTGTTTTTTCCAGCTATAGACTCATAGAAACATAGAATATCCTGAGCTGGAAGGGACCCACAAGGGTTATAGAAGTGTGCTCCCCATCAGGTCAAACTAGGTCCTGCAGAGCCAAATTCAGCCTCCAGGCTTGGATTAGAGGGAAAGAAAACAGTGCTCAGAGGATGAGGACAAAGTCCAACAATTAGGAAGCTAATACAGAAGTTAGAGGGGCTGCCATGAATTTATTTACTCTGTCATGCATTAACCAAGTGAACTTAAATGGGATTTAGAGCCATGTGCTGAAGGCAGTTATGGCATCAAAGGCAATTTGGGACATCTAAATTAAAGGGTGATGAATTAATTGCCTCCATATAGAGACTGTAAATACATAGACTGTAGAAGGAGTTTGTGACATCAGTTAGACACCAGTGTCTGCAGGTAGGAGTGTGGTCCTGGCCTTTCCCCATTGCTTGTGCAAAGGGAGAGAGGATCCTTGGGATGTGCCAACCATCCATGCCTTCACTGAGGAATCACAAAGCTCTGGCAAGGACTGAGCCTCTGCAAATTGTGACCATGACCCTGAGTGTTTATTATGTGCCAGAGAGCCCAAGCCAGATAATAATTTCCACCCAGGGAAAGGACATGGTTTACAAAGAGCTCAGTTCTCAGACAATATTGTTTGAAGTGTGAAAAGGCCTTCCTGAAGGGAACTGCTGATGTTTACAACATTAAATCAAACTCTTATCGAGTTCGTCCCTGCACTCTATTTATTTTGGAACATCGCTGATACAGTGTGTGTGTGTATTTATACACATGCATGGATGTGTGTGTGTGTGTGTGTACATATAGAAGAGTTATGATCCCTCAGCATTATCCATTACAGCTAACTCCATGTTTCCTGTCATCATACTCAGGGGTATTTCCAAGCACTCTTTGGCCAGCACAGCATTTGAGTTGGCTGCCTTCAGAAGGGAGGTTCAGAATACAATGGTAGATGAAAGGCTCTGCCTGCCGTTGTGGGTGGGGAGGATGAGAGAGACATTTGCTTGCAGCATGCTAATGAAGAACTGTCCAAAAGGAAATTTGCTCGTTTTGTCTTTGTTAGAGGTTCCTCTCAAAGCTTAGAAGTGGTATGGCCAGATAAATTGGTGTGATAAGTGTGAAGTCAGCTAGAGAGCTAAAATAAATTAGATACTCTGAAATAATATTTGATTGTTAGATTAGATTCCTCTCATGTGCAGGATTAGATTTGTTATGGTTATTCATGAGAAATACCCTTCTTTGCTTCGGTGGATGTGTTTGGGGTGGAGAACCATCACTCTTGATCTCTTGGTATCCATTTCTGTGCGTTGAGACAGTTACATATTTACTACTGGATGTAAAACCAGCTTCAACATGAAGTTCCCCAAAGCATTGTTAGGATGTAGCTGCTTTCAGGTGCTGCAAAATGGGAATCTCGAGAGAAAATCCAGGTTCCACTTAGACCAATGAGTCCTTGCCCGGTTCTGGGTGATGCTCAGCAGGATAACAGATGATGCATTATTCTGATTTGTTTAATTTAATTATTGTATATGTATGTGGTAGGTAGAAGCAATGTGTTTTACTGGGCCAACTAGTACAGTTGGTAAAAAAAGGCTTCAGTGCTGACACAGTTAACTTCAAAGGTAACTGCAAAGCCAGAAACTATTGTTCAGGACTAGATAAGCGTCAGTCTGATCAGCTCAAGTTGATTACGGTTTCTCAGTGAAAATGGAGCTGATTTCTGCAAGCAAAGGATGTGTTGTGCTAGGGAGGGAGGGAGAAATAAATAAAGAAAAAAAAGATACTAAAAGATATATTAAAAAGATACTATTTTTGTCCTAAAAGGAAAAGCGAGATGGTGTATAGCATGTGGTCTTAGAGAGTTAGGGAAATGTGGAAGGGTAATTATAACATGCACTAAAACCAGTATCTGTTAAATTTCATTCATTCTCTTCTCAGCAAGGGAACTAAAGTTCATTATTAAATACATTTGGTATAGATGTGAAGATGCTTATGACATCCACCACAGGGTAGATCTGTGTGCCCGAAGCATATCTCATTTTTCTTATCTACCAGTTGAGAGTACAAAAGATGTGACTTCTCCCTGCTCACCTCCACCTCTTCTGTGTCCTGAAACTCCCACATCTCCAGCAAAGCACCAACAGCAAAGGGATGTTAACATTGCTCGTTTTCCTAGAAGTAAAACTATACTATAAACACTATAACACCATGAGTATTTCATAAAAGTTACAAAATCCTCCAAGTGCAGGACACAGTCTGAAAGCACAGTGCTCGTGTTTACAGCATCGCAGGATTAACAGGGTAGTTCTTCAAAGGTGGCTTGGAGAACAATCCCACTCCCGACTTTGGCAGCCAAGGCTGCGTTCTGAGCCACACCGTTCAGCATACCAGCACGTGTTTGAACAGCTCCTGCTGCACTGAATCAGCCCCAGCAGTGCTGTTATTTCGCTCTGATTAAAAACTATCATCTGCAAAGTGCTGATGTTGATGAAGAGACCTTAGATGTAGGATGGTTCCGCTGGTGTAGCATCTGGGGTTTTCATGGGATGTCTGTCCATCCCCTTGTGAAGTAAATAAATACTATTCTGCCTATTTGGAGAATACCAGTACTATCTTGGTATTTGCCCAAATACCAGGAGTTTTTTCCTGGAACTACAATGATTGCATAGTGAACAGTTAGGGGTGGTAGAAGGCAGTTTGTGAACTACTGGAACTGGCAGTTTCTTATTGAAGCCATAACATTTCAGAAAATGACCCTGAAAGCAGGAAAAAAAAAGTTAGAGATATATGTAGAGAGAGAGCCTGTATTGGAACTACACGCCCAATCAAAAGCTTCATCTGGCGAAAGTGTATTTTCAAATCCTTGTGGAGACTGGCAAGAACGATCTTCTGGAAGAGCTGGCAAGGGCATCATGCCCCAAGAACTTGTTCTGTCTGTGTTTCCAAAATAAGATTTGACAGGTGGGAAACAGGATCTGTTCTTACAGAGTTTGTTAACCAACTTGTTCGTAAAGCAAAACGCACCATTAGCTTTGGTGGAAAAAATCTCCTTTGCAAGTGTAAGTGAATTTTATGTCTGGTCTTTTTGATCAGTTACTGAAGGGATGGGTTGGCTTGTAGTTTTTTCTGAGATCTGTAGTATGACAGCCAGCGGTCCCAGCTCGTGTGTGTTGAGGACACCTGCCTTCAGCAAGGAGGTGTTCTTGGACAGAGCAGAGTGCTCATGACATTTTGGAGTGACTCTGACTAGCGGTTTGCGTTCCCACCAGGAAACTCTGCTAGGGCCTCTCTGGGAGTATAGATTGCTTGGGATCCATCAGGGTCTGTGCTGAGCCTGGCAATGTTCATTGTGCAGGACAGAGGATGGAACAGTGAACATGATGCTTAACCCAGACAGTGCCTCACAAAGCTTTTGGTCCCCTGGCCCCAGTGGGAAATCCAGGAAATCCAACTTGCCTCCCTGTCAGAGGGAGAGGTGATCAGAAGGAATCGTCTTCAAAGATCTGAAGGTCATTCAGTTCTCAGCCAAACACTTCCCTTTCTCCATCAACAGCACAGGGACCCAAGAGAGGAAGTCATTTGTGCCATTTGGGAGCCGTGCTTTGCCCAGTTCTTCTGTCTGCTCGAGGCAGAGGCTACTTGGCAGTGGCAGTGAGATGGGGCCCTTCCCAGCTGGATGAGAGTTACCCTGAGCCCTGCTCCTTCCTGTCCACAATCCTGCTGGCTCCAGCACTCTTGAATAACCCAATAGAGATGAGCTCAGTTCCAACAGGATGGGATTGGTGGTTCTCCACTCTTGAGACGTGAGGGTTTAGTCCTTCCTCCCAAGACTAAGTCATTGCTCTCATCTCTCTGATGAAGATCCTGGGAGATTGTTGCCAGCAGGAAGGCAGGCAGCAATTTGGAGAAGGCTGGCCTCAGCACTTCTTAGATGTGCCATGGACATGAAGGCAGAAAAAGCAGCATGTCCTTAGAGGAACAGGGTTACAGTTTGGAATGATGTGGGCAAAGTGAAAGGGATGCCTCCGGTACCTAGGACACATAAATGGAAGCAGCAGGCTGGGGTATGTAAGCAGAGTTTCATCTTTTAAGAAGCACAAATGCTGCCATTCCACTGCCTTAGTTGGAAAACAGAGAACAGTTTGGGTGCCGCCCTCTAAGGAAGATGTGGACTAGCTGGAGAAAGTCCAGAGGAGCTCACTAGATCAGAGGATTAGAAAACATGAGTTATGAAGAAACAGTGAAAGAATCAGTTTGTTTAGTCTAGAGAAGAGAAGACAGAGAGAAGTCATGATAACAGTCTTCAAATATGTGAAAGGATGCTTCAAAGACAAAGGGAATAAACTATTTTCCATGTCTTCTGGGAGATAGTGAGGCACTGGAATAGGTTGCCTAACAAGTCTCCATCTTTCAGAGATCTTTAGGGACTGGTTAGTCATATATTTGTCAAAACTATTTTGACAGAGGTGGGGTGGGCAGAAGGACTAGATGACCGCTGAGTCCCCCAGACCTTCTGATTATCCTGTTGGAGCTCCCCCAGACTGGGATACTCTGGTTCTGATGGATTATTCAATTTCTTATAATTTTTTATTGCTAATGGACATTGTTTTTCTAAAAAAACAATGTGGCTAAAAAAATTGATTTCTGAAAGCATCACATACAACACAGAAGGCAATCTTTGCCTCTTTGCATCACCTACATTAGATAGCACTAATTACCCCAGCACATGGCCCAACATCAGTTCACTGTGGTGCCTGCTCTTCCAACAGATCTCATGCCTTGAGTAGTTAAATCAATCAATAAAATCCCCTTGAAATAACTGAGTTTAGTGAAGATTCGAATGTATCTTTATCTGTTAAAGAAACTGTGCAAGATCAATCCATTTTTTTAGGTTAAGCATTGCTCAGCTTAAGCTCTTTGTGCAGCCTGTGCTGCTTTAGTGAGTGTCCATGTATCTGCCTTACTGTAAATCTACATTAATCATGATGAATGACTGTGCATTGGAGGGTGGCAGGAAAATCTCCAGTGCAAACAGAAATCAGACAGGTTGGAGTGGCTCTGGAAGCTTCTGCATAGCTGAGGCTAAAAGTAGTCTCAGCCTGTTGATGTTAAATCTTTGGATGTAAAGAAAAAAAAAGGTAGAATGTCTTCATATGGGGCTGTAATGGTGATAGAAAGCAGCCATGCACCTACAAAATCAGCCCATACCTCTTTGTAGCTGCCAGACCTACAAGCCTTATCTACACTGGCTTTTATTGCCCCAGATTTTCCACCACAGCTGCCAGCAGAGACAGCCGTGGGAAGTTTGAGCCCCTGTGTGAATGAAATCATCGTCACTGCAGGTGCAGTCACACCTGGGACCAGCCTCTCTGCTGAGGAGAAAAAGTAAGAGTATTCAAGGGGAGGAAAAATCGCTTAAAATGTGCCTGCTCTGTCCATTTCAGGATCGCTGGTGATACAGCACTCAACAAAAACATCCATGAGTCGGTCAGCGCTCAGATCCGGAAGAACTTTGCGAAAAGCAAATGGAGAGTAAGTGACCCGTCCTGAGGGCTGACACCAACACACAGCTCTGCTAACACAGTGGCCGTACAGCCAGCCCTGCAGCAGGCTAGTGCTTTTGTGGCCCAAAATTGTGGTCAAAATAGTTGGTCCAGGCTTAGGTTACATGACCCTGCAGGGCCTTTTATACAGGATGGTGTTCACCAAGTACCAGATGTAATGAGTGGGAGAAATGGGGCTGGGGCTGCTCTTAGCTAAAGCACCCATGGTTATATATGGAGTGGGATCAGCACTGTACAAGGACACGAAGAAATGCGTGTTGGGGCAGGGATGGGTTCGTCAAATACAACTTTTTTGTAGGCTGCTGCATCCCAGCTCAGCACTAGGAGGACAAAGTTTTGGTGATGCTGTTTCTAGCTTAAAAACTAGAAACTGGGAAAAATTTGAAAGATAACAGGCTTATTCCCTTCTGACACTCTTGAGCAGCCAGGAGAAGAGCACAAGTAACCCTTCTGCCTCCAGTTTTTTTATTCTCTATTTCTTTCTCACTGTTTTTCTCCAGCAAGCGTTCAATGCCACGGCAGTCGTGCGGCACATGAGGCGGCTACACCTCGGCAGCAGCCTGGACAGTGCCAGTGCCAGCGTGTCCAGCACCCTCAGCCTTGCCACGCCGCTCCCCGACGCAGCCACGCGGAAAGATTGTGAGTAGCCAACATCCCGGCAAAGCTCCCGCCACAGCAGCCGAGCAAATCCACGGGATCCCCGTTTTCCCCTGACCCCCAGGCTGCAGTCCTCGCTGCTCGTAGGTTTGGCTTTGTGCAAGCAGGTGTTTGAAATACTCGAAACGGGCCTAGGCCGTCATTTTTGGCTGGCCGAAAAAATAGTGTTTCAATTGGAAAGGTTTATGCACTAAAAAAAATGAGGTTTTAGCTTGGTGATTTGTCGGAGAAAAACACAGTTTCTTGTGGAGAAAAAGGGCTTTCACTTGGGAAAGAGACCCAGACCCCCACAGCAACGAAGTTTTGTATTTGGTTGAAATCTGAAAAAGTTTACTCAAACTGTTTATGTTTGAGGTTACAGTATTATTATAGGGCATTTTTCTGTAAAAATTGCCTTACTTTCCATTTTCCATGGAGAAGATTAATCCTACCAGTCGGACCCACCTTCCCACTTCCGGGGCCAAGTCAAGCTCCTGCACGAAGGGGCTCATTTGTCTGAGCAGGAGTCAGGCTCTGTCCACCACGGTGGGACTTGGCCCTCTGCCGTGTTTGTTTTGTGCTATAATTGAGATTTGCAAGCTGCCCAATGGACTCAGATGTTTGGGATATATATTTTTTTCTGAATTCCAGGGAAGGGACATGGCAGTGAAGGGACTGTTTGGAAGACAGAAATGTGTCCTTTGCCATGAAGCCTATATATTCTCTGGCTTCTGAGCATTTCTTTTATTCTCTTCTGTCCATCTGCAGAGATTTTATATTGTGAAATGGAGGGATGTGGGCTTTACAGTTAGGGGGGATTACTTTAAAATGCAACACCGAAAGGAAGTGCTGATAGCTTTTGGTATTGCCAGTCAGTGCTTCGCTGTGGACTGAAGTAGTCATTGCTAGACTATACCCCGCACTATTCTGGAGCTGAAAGCACCTATTATTCAGGATGGATTTTGGATAGTGCTGCTCTCTGCTTCTGCCACCCCTGCTTGCCACCCCCTGCTCCTTGACAAGGGCATGCCACCAGCCACAGTCCGCTGGCTCTGTGTGGAAGCTGTTTTCCTCTTGCTGTCACGGGCACAGTTTCCCCCATGGCTGGGGTGGGTTCTGCCTTCTGGGTGCTCTGTGAGATGTTTTTTCTGCCTGTGCTGTGGCTGAGCCAGGGGAGAGCCCCTTCCCTCTGCATACGGGGTGTGATGGGGATTCATACTCAGTGTCCAGTTTGTGATGCCCAGTGCCAAATCCTACAGCTGCTGCCAAAAAACCATCACTGTGCTCCTGGCACATGCCTGGCACCTGCAAAGGAGCAATGCTGACCTCCCTCAAAGCTCTTCCAACCATGCACTGGCCATGCAGCGATGTAGAAAACCCCCTGCATGGGAGAAACGTGCCTTGATTTTGGCTCCTGCTGCAATATGGCAAGACTGGATCCCAGTTAGGTCTAGAGCATCTGATGCATGCTTTGCTGCTAAACTGGTGGATGATTAATCTCCATCCATCCATTTGATTAATCTAAAATGGTGTTAATTCATGGCAATGAGTAGTCTGTAAAGTGTTAAAACATATATGAACAGGAAGGGTGGGAAGAGAAAGCAATCTGTTTAACCACTACAGAGCCAGGAGGCCCCTGTACAGAATGCAGCCATATTTTGCAGTGGTGAAGTCAACCAGGACATGAAGGATTAAACCAGAGGTGTTAAGGTACGATGAGTTTTTACATGCCAGAAATATGAGGCAGAAAAATATTGGAAGATTTACAAGCACCCCAGGTTCAGTCCAGCTTGGCAGACAATGCAGAAGAGTTCTCCTTCCTCAAAGAAATCGTTTAAAGAGTTGGAGGTGCTGGAGCCCCAGAGAACCAATGAGGAGAGCCAGCAGTGAATACCAGGAGTTAAGAGGAAGCTAACATATCAAATACGTTCCACCCAGTACCTCCTGGTAGGAAAAAGGAAACCACTGAGGTCTCTGTCCTGCCTCTTCCTTTCTCAGTGGTTTTCTCTGTGTACAGATTCCTTGCACGAGAAAGTTCCCATGCAGCAAGTTTCATGATCCAGCTGTGCCACCATTACACAATAGAATGCTGCGTGATGCTATTATTAGACATTTAGTGAGCTCTCCAAATAGTTTGAAATGCAGCAATTTCACATCACTGAAGGCAATTAAGTACGGCCTTTGCATGAGAGGGGGTTATGTCAGGCTGCATCTGAAATCTCTGTAGTAGGGCAGAGCAGAGAGCAGGCATTAGGCTGGATCGTGCTACCTGTCAGGAACAGGAAGGGATTCCTAAGGGAATCAGTCAGGATTTCTCAAGTGTATTGGCCTGATTCTCAGTCCATGGCTGGTTTATTCAATTTAGTAATGATTGGACTGTCTAGATTATAGGTCCTAGAGCTCTGTGTTTTTAAGGTTGTAGATAAATTGCAGTGGGAAGCCTAGCTGTCAAATGTCAATGGGAAATGGGATGTGGCCAAGTATAGGTGCAGCATAGTCATCCTTGAGGTTGAAACACCACCTTGAAGCATGGAAAAGTAGTTAAAAGTCCTACCAAGTATCAAAAAGATCCTGAGGAGTCAAAAGGCCATGTCAAACTCCAGTCTGAGAATACATTAATACAGGTTTCATCCATCTTTTATTCACCAGTCCGGAAAAATGAACTGTATTTCTAATCACTCTGAGCCTGCATCTTATCAGAGCAAGGTGACCATGCCCGGTCCCCACCTAACAGCTTTTCTTGCACCGGAATATGGGTACTCAAGAGATACTCAACTCATGTCAACCTACGTCCTGGAGACATCCCATTGAAGCCTGGAGCAATGTGAGCTGTCACTAGAGTGATGTCCAAGTCACACGAATTTACATTCTGTCTAGATTTACTGGAGCTCAGCAATGGATTTGACGCACCGTACTTCTTTATCAGCAGTTTCCCAGGACACCTGGGGAACTGTGTTTAGCCCAGGTGCTCAGTCTGTTCGTTTAGCTAGATGGCCATGATGAGACATTTCATCATCTTTAACATGCCCAGGAGGAAATTACTGTGAGCAAGTACAATGCTGGAGGGATTTTTGAATCCCACCACTCTTTGTCTTCGGCCCTGGAAATGTGGCATCGGTGTGGCTGAACCTGTACCAAAGCTGGACATTGAGTCACTTTGAGATGTGTGTGCACTGCTGGTGGTGGCAGTAGGTGAATGACCATGGGCAGAAGATGCCCTGTGGAGGTACCCAGCCAACCCACCACTGCAGGAAGAGCAGCAGCTCCTTCTCCAGCTGCAATCCTCTCCGCTCCATTGCGTGCTACGAAACAAACTCAGCTTTGCCCAAGTTCCCACCTCCAAAAATAACATTTCTAACTGTGTTTCTGGCTTTCCTTTTAGGTATGTCTCCATCCACTCTCTGTAGTTTTGTTTCATCTGCTTCTTCAGGCGTTTCTGCGGTAGGAGGGGACCGGAGACCCAGACCCACCACAGTGACCACAGTGCACACAGGGAGCAAGTGAGCGCCGGGGCGGCGAGGAGCGGGCAGGCGGCGGGGCTGGCAGGCGGCCCCGGTGCCGTCCCACCCTGCTCGGCGAAGGACTAGAAGAAAGAAGATTTTTTATGGCCATATTTTATACTGCAATTCTGAAATGTTTCATTTATCACAAACTGCAATGACTCCAGGAGGAACGGAATCTAACAGTCTCTGGTGCTGTACATATATATACATATATATATATATATAAATATATATATGTATGTGAGTCTAGCAATGTTCTAACTAATGAACACTCATTCTTTCCCCCAGTGATTTACTCTCTCCTCAGTGTAGGTAACAGTATATGTTGTATTTTTTTTCCATTAACTACAAACATCTCAACTGGATTATTTAAATAGAAATACTTTTCTGAGCATTATTTTTTTTTCTTTTAAAAATTACTTCAAGTAATGTCCCTCTGCCAGTTTGCTGAGGGATGGGCTATTTCTGTAGGTAGAAATTGGCGTTAACTTTGCAACATGGGAGGATTTCAATGGCATGCCATTTCTTGCTCCTCAAATTGGACTGCAAGTCTGTCTGGCTTTAGCAGAGCTGTTACTGCTCAGATTAAGAAACTGCTGCTTTCCCCCCATCCTCCTCCTTGAAAGCCATGGGGAGAATTAAATTGCCACCGGCTGGGAGTCAGCTCATCCTTGGCCTCATTCCTGTGGTGCTGGGGATCAGCATCCTTGTTTCAGAGGAGAGGCAGGTACACAGTGTCAGGCAGGAGCTGACCAGAGCTGTGCAAGGGAAATGACAGAGCATGGTCTCATCCTGCAGCTCCCATCTCCTTCGAGTCGCTGTGTGTTGTGAGCAGAGGGAAAGAAAAGGAAGATATGGGGCTGGGAATCATCGTCCTCTGCCACTGACTTGCTGTGCTGCTCTCAAGCAAGACATTTAATTCACCAGCCTCTGCACAGTGTGGCCTCTGGCATGGGGTGCATCCAGCCCAAGGGCTTCATGACAGCGGTGCTGAGCACCCACATCTCGGGGTTTTGCCTGGCATTGCTGATGCTCAGCACCTCCCAGAGTGGCCAAAAGTGGGGAGAGGAGAAGCGTGAACCCCTCTGTAAAGCGCTGGCAGGATCTGGTGTAGTGTAGCTCCATCATGCTCAGGCTGAGGGTTGACAAGGAGCACTGAGCTGGGAAAGCAGGACCTCACTGAAAGACACAGGCAGCGGAGGCAGTGGTGGTGCTGGCTCTCCCTCCTCCCCAGAATTTCATATACCAAAGCAAGCCCAGTTTACCCATTTTTTAATTACTGAATGCATGCACTTCCCAGGCTCTTTGTGCTGGTGCATCATACAGGAACAGCCACCATGACTGTTGTGCTGCTGTGCATTAAAGCAGCTTGAAACGGAGATGAGAGCAAATTTGCCCAGATTTGCTAAAGGGCTCCCTCCAGGTTACCTCAATGAAATTCCCATCTGTGATTTTGCTTGGAGGAGGTGAGAAGGGAGGCAGGTGGCAGAGGCAGATGCCCTTCACTGGGCGCTCTGGGCCCCTCACAACCCAGACAGGTCCATCCGTGCCAGAGGCACAATTCCCTGCAGTGTACTCTGTTGCCACACTTGCCTCATTTATTCTGCACAAGAAATTGTGAAAGTCAGTCATGGACAGAGCTGAATGTATCAGGCAGTAGTGCCTGTGCTGGGAAAAGCCATAAGATAGGTATTTTTCATTGAGCCTTCTTTATCCTTCTCCAGCTTTAGTTGGTTGGCTTCAGCCAGCAGAGTCGGGATTTCATCCATCGTACTAAAAAGAAAGCTGGGGAAAAAAAGCTGGAAAAGCAGGTGGCAGTGAGCACTGACTCTGAAATAGCCACTCCTTCAGTGGCACTTAGAGCTGTTGCACCAGGTCTTTAGCTTCCTCTGTGTTAAGTTGCTCCCTGTTTTCAGAGGGCTGTGGCACATCTGAGTGACCCCCTGGGAACCCCGGTGCACCCCACCATGCTGCAGCTGGCATGGATGCTCACACTGAAAAGGCTTTAACTTCAATTTCTCATTTTAGGAAAGATAGCATATACTGAACTGCTGGGGGCTTATAGCAAAACTCCACATAATTTCCACAGTGAAGATTTCTGACCAAGACTTGGGCAGACTGAAGAGCAGGGGATATCCTTGCTGCAAGTCACACTCCTGTCCCCATCCCCTTGCCACTGCCACCGTATGCTTTTTATCAGCATTTACATCTGAGCTCTTTATGTCTGCTGCAAAAGCATCAAAACACAAGTATAACACAATTTAAACTCAGTGTAAGGCCACTTTATTCTACCAGCCTGAGTAAGGAAGTTTTAGTTTTGAGAGACTCCAACCCCAAGAAATTCAAGGTATTTTGACCCTCCATGATTTCATAAGCCCAGCCGGCCCTGTTCCGCTCCAGTTGAAGGTTGTAAATAGGCAGTCTCCCAGTTTGGCGTCAGTGGAGTTCCCCACATTTATGCACATGCAACCAAAAGCAGGATTTGGTTAGGGAATAATTTTGTCTTTGTAGAGCAGTTTTAAAAGTTAGGGCTCAAGTGCTCCCTCTGCGCCTCCTCTTCTGAATCCTGAGGCCTGGTTTGAACTTGACCTCAGCAGTTGCTGTGGCCACTGATTAAAATTCAGCATCCAAATGAATCTTGCAGAAAAAAAGAAAAGCAAATGGATTTCCATCTCCAAAACGAAGAGCAGTGACAGGAGCAGAGGCAGACATGCTGTCCTGCAGCTGGGGGTTCCCATGCACTGGCTGTCCCTCCTTGCTGGATGCTTTCTGTGGGTTTTTTTGTTGGGAGGGGTATTCTTTCCTTCCATTGTTGGAATTAGTGTGATTTGGTTTTGTTTCTGCAAGTAATATTCTGCCTTAGTTGTGTAAATTTATCATCGTTCTCTTTGGCTTGCTATCAACTGCTGGGATCTTAAGATAAGAAACAGAAGCACTTAAGAGCAAAATTGTTTCTTTCTGCTACAGTTTTGGTGGTGGGGAGCTCTTCTTTTGTATCAGTCAAACACAGCTGGAGACCTGACCGAGGTTCAC
Organism: Lycocorax pyrrhopterus obiensis; assembly: GCA_014706295.1. Lineage (NCBI taxonomy): Eukaryota > Metazoa > Chordata > Aves > Passeriformes > Paradisaeidae > Lycocorax > Lycocorax pyrrhopterus. Next base: position 6,544,170 of record JACSVZ010000015.1, read on the forward strand.
CAAATGCGTAGAGATCTCTCTTGAAGCATCACTTGGTTAAAACTTCTCAGTTTAAATCTGGGTAAATCTGTTGACAGGGGTGACTTGGCAGCACCCAGGCCAGATTTATTTAGGGGGGGGGGGGGGGGGGTGGCAGGGAGGGGGCTGGAGACATTTGCCGCATGGCAGCACAGCCCAATAGGGCAAACACTCCAGCCTTGCGTGCCAGGGATGCTCCCGTGCTTTTGCATGTCCTTCCCCTGCCCCAGCCCACCTCTGCTCAGCCACTCTCACAGGGGAATGCAAAGGTGGAGTAAGTAATGTGGGCATGGGGAGAAAGCTTCAAAACAAATCTCCAGCTGGCCTTGCCATGAAGGACTAGGTAGAAAAATCACTCTGGGCTCTTTTCCAATGAACTGTCCTACTAAACAATCTGTGATTTTGCTGCTTGCATGAGGACTTCAGCCTGGACTCTGTTTGTTACCCTTTTCTGCTTTACTTTACTGGTACCGATGTGTTTTTCCTTTGTAACTTGTTTTCCTCAGCTCCTTCCCCTTCTTTTTCTTTGCTTGCAGCTTTGATTGTTGATTTTTACCTCCAGAGTCACAGAGGCCATCTCTGATGCCAACAGCAGTGCTCTTGCTGGGAAAACAAAACAAAAACAAAAATCCAGAAAAGCTCCAGCTGGCCCCTTAGCCTGCAGAAGAAGTTGTGAGGACAGGCTGCCCGTGAACTCTGTGAGCTGAAAGTCAGTATTGCAGTGGCAGGGGCTTCTGCTGATGATTTTGCATGTGACTTCATTCCCAGTGCATCCTAACTCTCTGCTGGATCACCCTTCCTGCAGCACGAAATGGATATTGGCCCTGCGGCACGGCTAGTGGGGAAGTAGGAGTGTGGGTAAACCTGGCAGTGTTGCTTTCCTGAGACTCTGTCACTCTGCTGCTGCTGCTGTCTCTTCTGTCCTGGTTGCTGGTGTACAGGTGCCATTAGAGTAGTGGGTACAACAACAAAAAAAATGGCAGGCTTTTACATATGCCTTGTGTGTCTGTTATGGTTGTGGTGCCGAAATAAAACCAAGCAATGATAGAGGCTCGTTCCTGACATGAATCGAACCACAAAAAGGGGTTTCTGCTGTGTGTGTGTCCTGCATACCTCCATGGCTATTGACAGTATTTTTTTTATTACCGGTTCTTTTAGGTCCCTGCCTGGTTCCGAGGAAATTCAGGTCTTGTCCTAAGGTTTTTTCTGTCCCAGGGCCAGCATAACCCCTGATCTCAGGCTTTTCTCCCCAAACCCTCTGCAAATCAGAACATGGGCCTCCAGGGTGCCCATGAAATGCAGTAGCAGCTGGCCCCAAGGTTGTCCCCTTCCTATTTTTAGGGAAGCAAACTGCCAGAGAAAGCCAGCTAGCTTTCAGCCATTGGCAAGCAGAGAGGATATTGCCCTTTGAAGTGAACTTGGCATTAACTAGATCAGCTCTAGGGAAACCTGTGTTATTACTTTCTCATGTGATAACAGCTCCAGCCCTGAGCAGCACTGAATGAGCACCAGATAAAACACCAGATTGACTTTGCCAGCAAGATCATGCAAGCTGTAGCCTGTTCCTTTTGCTCTTTCCAAAGAATCAGGGGATTCATATACTGGCAAAATAACAGTTTCTAGCCTGAGCCCCAAGGTACAGAAGTAGCTTCCATGCGGCATTTGGAAATTCTCATTTGATGCGATTACTCATGTTCTCACTCCTATGCATACTTACCTTTCTGAACTGGGCCCTGAATGCATCCCAGAAATTACTCATGGGAAGGGAGTTTTGCCTTCCTTATCGTGCTTATTTGCACCAGAAACTCAAACACTCATTCAAGCAAAAAGCAGAAACACGCACAGAGACTATGGTATCCAAGGAAAACAGCATCAAGACCAAGAGTGGAGGATTAGTTGGCAAATCACGGTCAGCAATGGCTGAGTGAGGGAACAGCAACCTGCTCACAAACGCTGCATGGACAAGAGTTTCCCCTGGTAAACCAGTCATCCCATATTTCATGCCCAGCAGCAAGTTTTACCCAATCCCTTTTGTTTCCCCTCACATCCCTGCAGCCGGGTCCTGCCTTCCCACCCTGTCTGCGGAGTGCTCTGGTTTCTGTGACACACGTGTGTGTTTGTGTGTGCACATGCACGTTGTGACCCCAGGGACCACAGATCCCTCCGCTGGGAGATCAGGAGTTGGTCCAGGTTTTTTGGTCTGACTTTGCACGGTTGGGTCAAAGCTGTGTAAATAGTGTTTGTAGTGGAGGGCAGAGGCTCTTTATCCCAGACTCTGGTTTTCAAGAGCCCCTTCCCCACCACAAACAGTACCACTTATCTGTCCAGGTAGCTTTTTTTTTCCCCCTCCTCTTCATAAATGCTAAGGTCAGTTGAATGGCTCTTACAGTTTTTCCATACTCCAGAGTGGAATCAGGGCATGTGCATTGGCAAGCGTTGTGAAAAAACACTGCTGAACTAGTGATGACATCAACTGTCCAATAAATGCATGATACTGCACTGCATGTATTAAACTGCTGTTCACTGTTTCTGTATTTCCCGAGCCTTTTCTTTATGCACATTCAACACAACCTTCTCTCTGAGGGAATTACTTCTATGTATTGCTTTTAAAGGACTCAATGTATCTGTAACTCAAATCCATTGTTAAGTTTAAGTAAATGCAAAAGCTGATGTTTTGTAAACAAGATACTGCAAAGCCTGGTAATGTATTTTGTCTTTCTGTTGAATGCTCTGCAGCATGTACAGGAAGAGTCACCATCCAGAGCAGCTTAAAATTTTGCAGCAGTCACATACCCGAGTGTAGAAAGAGGGAGCCGGGGAGGTGAGAATCCCTTTTTTAATACAACACTTACAAATTTGATCTGCATCAAGAATTCCTTCCCTGGGTCACTAACGCTCACAGCTACCCAGAAACATGTTGGTGTGTCTCTTCATTTTTTCTTCTTTTCTTTTGGTTTGTTTTTCCTAGTGAAAATTCAGATTGGTTCACTCAATTCTTAGCATTTTTCTCTTCCTACACAATAGTTCTTTCTCACCTGTTGCAGAATGAACTGCATTTTGGGGACCAAGATGCTGTGATTCTCTGCCTGCACAAAATAGCACAGAGACCTGAGCTAAACTATCCCATCTTTTCCAAAGCATCACCACCTAAATACTACCATTTAATCCTTGAACCTCCAAGTAATACCATTTATCCATGGAAGAGTTTGTTGTGATACTTTTCCTGCTTCCACGTGGAAACCATGCCCTTAGTCATTGACCCATTTTCATCTGTGCAGGTCTTTCCAAGGCAGGGTACAGGACTGGCTCCATGGTCCTTGTCTTAGCTCCAGCCCAAACCTCTTGTGGGCATCAGGAGGGCTTTGGTCCCAGCTCCTGAGTGGCTGCTGTGTGGAAGATGCTCGAGTTCCCAACACTCAAAGCAGAGTCACCTGAAAGGACTGGGAAATTGCTCTGTGTTCCTGGCAAGGGCACAGCAAGCAGCAGGGCTGGAGAGCAAGCACCATGCTGGTGTCATAGTCCTTGGAAGTTACACTCCGTGGTGGCCGAAAACACCACGAAGTCTTGAGCCCACCTTCAAGGCTGGTGCTCAGCCAGGGCTGTGCCATTGCTGAATCACTATATGACAGCACAAGAAATCATCAATTACCGTTGTAAACTATAAAGCCTGAGTTCAGATTGCTGAGGCAGCAACTGGTGCAAGGCTCCATGAGGAGGTGGATGTGTGCTCTGGTTCCTGGTGGGTGGGAGCTCCTGGGGGGTTGCTTGGAGCTTTTCCGTCTCTCATCTTGCATCCCCTGAGCCCAGCATGGCATCACACATGCTGAGTCTTACTAGATCAAGCATGACCCCCAAAGTGAAGAGTGTGGAAGGTTGCAGCTCAGTCAGTGCGACTCATGTTTCTGGTCAATGCAAATCAGTGCATTGACCTCTAGTTGAGAGACAACATTTTGGTCCATTTGGGCCTTCTTTTAGATAGGTATTTTATTTGAGTCAGCAAACAGTGAAAAAAAAAAAGCCTGATCTGCCCAGAATAGTGACTCCCCAAATATCCCCAACTGCAGAACATCCCTGGGTTGACTTCTAATGAAAATGCAAGCATGTTTTCTACAAAGGCTTAAATCTTAATCAAGGAATGTCAGTGTGCCTAATATTGCAGGTCTTGTGATTGATACAAGTTCATAACAGCATCCATGTCCAAAAAGAAGGGAGAATGTGTATTTACTCCATGCATGTATTAAGGCATCGCAAAAGTTTTATCTGCGTAATGAGTTTGCAGTTCTGCAAGTTGTTAATGGGGCTACATCGCAAGTGGTTCTCTGCCTTGACAATCATGTATACATATCGAGATTTCTATCATAATGACAATTTAAAGGGATGAGTAATTGTTTTCCTCCAATAAATCCAATTAAATCAGCCTGATGTGAAGTCTGATGATTTTGAGTGCGTGAGTCTCCACCCACATGCAAGAAAGGGAGTGAATAACTTCTGTGGCTGCTCCACTGCCCTGTTGTGTTTTATGCAGTGATGTTCCTTTATGTCCCAAGGGAGAATAATGAGATTTTCTTTCTCCCCAGTTCACTCCATAGGGAAGTGAATAAAAAGGATGGTTTGTCCTTCAGATGTTTCCTAAAGCTGTCAATGGAAATGGTGTTCAATGTCAACATATGCAGACATGACTTGTCTCCTGGGCACTGAGAATATCTGTGCAGGGCTGGGGAAAAGAAATATGCTTGTTGGAGACTCCTACACTTTTGAGTTGGTCCTGGTGACTTACACACCCTGTGGTGGGAAGGATTTTCATCAGTGAGATTTTCTGAGTCCCTTTGCAGTCAGCCATGCTGTCCAAAGACTGTTGTGTGTGCTCTATCATTGGCTTAATTTTCTTCAGACCATGTTCCTGGGGTGTGTTAGGACTTGCTTTTCTGTATTTTCCTCTTAATTTTCTCCACTGTTACTTCTTATTTTCTGGTTTTCACTCAGTGGCACACAAGAATTCCTCCCCCCTTAAAATAAGTGGCAAAACCAAACGGCCAAGCAGGCAGGTGGGCCTGTGCTTGAGGTCAAAGCCAGGTGGTTTTAGACACCTGGCTCATTAACAGAGCTGAACCAAACAGCAGTGACAATTGCCAACTCAGAGCAATATAAAGAGAAAGGCAACTTGCTTAGAAAGCTGTTATTTTGTGACTGAAGAAACAACCCCCAGATCCAACACGGTAAGTATTTGAAAGCTGTGGTGTGCAACTGTGTTCTCAGAATTAGGATTTGGTACCAGGACAGGTGGATAACCTCTGATTTGTGCTCTGGAGAAAGCACATCCATGGCAAGGTATATCTTTGGAAAAGTACATCCATGTACAGAAATGCTGTCTGGAAGTTTGTTGGAGGTGGTGTGTGATGCTGAGGCACAAACACGTGATTTGCAGTGTTAGGAGGAGCAGCAGATCCTGTAGAAAGACTTCGTACAGTCTTCCCACATGACATAAGCCTGAACTCTGACATTCCTTTCGTACTAAGGACCTCACTCCCACCTGTGTGTAAGGTACCTGGATTTGGCTCAAATTCTGCAGACTTAGAGCAGATGAAGGTCTATCCCACCTTTCACCATGGAACTAAAATCTCAGCCAGGAAAGCTGCCTCATGTTTTGGTTTTAAAGTCATGGGTTCCTCCGTAGGCTCAGAGGTCACTCAGAGTGCACCAGGCTCTTCCAAGCTCCCAGTGAGACTGGGCAGATCACCCCAGCTATTTACTTGATCTTTGTACATTTTCTTCACTGCTATGTGCTCAGCCACAAATTCCTAGCTGTTTCAACAAGGGAGATAAAACATCAGTACAAAGAGGCCAGAGGGACAAGACCAAGATGCAACTGTAGAAAGTATTTTGCTTGCAACCTTGCCAAAATCCACAGCCATGTTTGCACTGGAGGGAAGGGGTCTGTCCTTACTTTGAAGGCTTTCAGAGTGCTGGAATGCACTGAGGGTCTGGCTTATGCCATACATCAGCTTTTCTTTGTGGTACACCAACCCCATTTCTCACTCCTGCTCCCCAGCATTGTCCCTTGGCAGAACCAGGGCTCCAGTGGGCTGAGGGCAGCTCTTCTTCACAGCCAAGAGGAGTTTTGAATGAGTGATATCTGTTGAAGCAGAGAAGGTGCAGGTGCACAACTTTGAGGACCATCCAACCTGAGCAGGGATAGACCCTTGTGGTTCAGGAGCAGGTGATGCCGAGGAAGAGACATTCTGCACAGGGCATTCAAATACAGCATTTGAGCAGTGTAAACAGTCCTACCCTCTGTGGTTATGCCTACACTGAATCTCTTCCTTCAGGCCAAACCTTCCCAGCTTGCCTGTGCATCCACAAAACCATATTGGTCTTGTGAGGATCTCTTTGGGGATCTTTCCATGGGGAGACAACTTGGGTCTGCACTGCCCAAAAGCAATCCCAGGACACCGTAGGATGTCACAGGGATAAGAGGATGTGCTGTTCCCACCATATTGTGCTTCCTCCCACCTCTGTACATCCCTCAGAGAGAACATCCACCTACATCACTGTGGGTATGTGCCCTGCCTAGCACATCTGTGTCCCTGTTTGGTGAGCCCTCTCAACCATGCTGAGTTATTGTGGTGATAACCACTTTTTATATCTCTGCGAGTGGGGAAGAAGGACCATCTGGATTATCATTGCAAGTATTCAACTGAGTATTTCCAGATTGTTTGGTGTTTGGGCTTTCTGGATTACATTGGGATAAATTCCTGACTTCCAAACTTTGTTTGCTTATCCTGAATTCAAAAGTTTCTTTTCTTTTTTAATCTTCAGGGCTTTTCTTTTTATAATTGCAATATTCTGATAAAGTTACGGTCAATTAATGATTCATTTACCTTTTTCATGAAAGTGTTTTGTTTAGGGAAATTAATAATAATAGAGCTGAGAGGCAATTTGTTGTTCCCATCAAACTCACGAACTTTGTGCTTTCTTTGGCGCCATATAGACTCTTGTATGTTTTTCATTTTCTTTCTTTAGGGCAGAAGCAAGAGCTGGGTTCACATCTGTGCCTCAGCTTGCAGTCTAACAGTGACCAGAAAGGCATAATAAATCTCAAACTAATGCTTCTTTTTGTTGCAGTCCAGCTGGGCAGGTACCAACCATACTAAAGAATCACATATCACATCTTCAAGTTTGCATTTGCTCGAAGTAGCATCTGAAATGTAACTTTCCCTCCCGGTCTTTGACCCAGTGCAGCTCAGTGTAGCACCTAAGTGGATCAGATCCCTGTTCCACTACAAAGAAAAACCAAAGTTATAGTCATGGTGAGCCCATACTGACCTCCAATGGGAGTTGACAAAAAACCTCCTGTTCTCAACAAGTAGAACATAGGTACATGATGGACACACACTTGGAGTTGTAATATATGTAATACAATGCTATATTATATTATATTATTTATCTGTATTATATTATTACAGTGTCTCTATCAGACCAAAGCAGAGGGGAACATGGCATAAATAGAAGGTTTGGCACTAGACTGCTGTGCCTTGTCAGTACTCAAATGATTGGATTTTACCATGTATTTCAATTACTTTTTGGTCACAATATCTAAAGAGGGAATTCATCTATGATCAGACTAGGGCTGAATTCTGAAGACAATCTGCAGCTTTGCTGCCACCGAACATCGACAAGTTCACTGCGGAGTCCACTGACAATCACCTTGGAGACTTGAAGTGAGGGACTTCCAGGTCCTCTTCCCTCTCCAAGTATTTGCAGTATGCAGAGGGCACCGTGTGCTTGAGTTTACCAATGGTTCCCATTAAATCTATGGAAAGAACCAACTGACCAGCAATTCCTCTGGAAGAAATTCAGAGACCTTCAGGAAAGAGCCAACAGCGCTGGTTAAGAAGGGTTTGTTAGCAGGACACCTGGGGGCTTCACTTACCTGTGCAAAGAAGGTGGTGACAGACTGATGAGATGATTTAGCTCCAGTTGTGGCTGAACAGATGGACGGGGTCCTGACACGTGTTCCTGGAAGTCACCATGTCCAGGGATACCTACAGCTATGGATGGCCTGACAGGGCTGTTCTGCCTTGCACCCATGGTCCCCAGCAGCTGATGGAGCTGTACCAGGCTGTGCCCATTGCCACTAAGCTGGTTGCAGTGAGAAGAGGTGAGCACCTCAACTGCAAAGTATTTAATTCTTTAAATTCTCCTATGGCGATGTAATACAGTAATTCTGTTCAGCTTCAGCCTCATAACTTGTTTTGATTATCTGTGGCCTTATGGTGGTGATTTAAACCTACTGATTTATTGATTCAGTCTTAATTGGGTCCTGAACTGGGTCACTGCATCATTCTATCTTTAATTGCTTTAATGAAAGTCTAGCAAATTAGGCTGGTAATATGATTGCTTAGAGGAATTCTTGCCTGTTCATGCTTCTTAATGAAATCCATAAAAGTGAAAAAAGGAATGAGCTTATCCTACTAAATTGCCACTTGTATTATGGAGTCTGAGCAAAACTCAGAAAATCAATCTGCAGTGTCCTTGGCTCTTCCTCCAAATATATGTTCTCAGAAAGAGAAAACTTAGCACTTCAGCAAACATCCCCACAGAAGAAGAAAGAAAGGAAAAAAACAGTAAAATGTGAAGCTAAAACCTGTGTTCCACTTCCCATTTCTCAGATTTCCTTTAATTTTGCATGCAAGTCATTTAGGAGGAGACCTAAAAACCTACTTATATCCCAAAACTGAACTTCAGCCCAGTGGCTAGAGTACACGCTGGGATCCCTCCTGCTCTGGGAGCCCAAATCTCTGTGGGTTTTGAGGTCTTTCATCATGTCCTCAAAAGTTTGACTCATGCCCTGTACTCTTTGCTGTCAGTTTGGTGCCCAGACAAACGTTTTAGGCAGAGGATTCAGCACTACCTGTGAGAAGGACGATTTTCTCCCTATTGTGTGTTGTGACATTCATGAGAAGCAGCTTTGGCCCTCGTGGCTGCCCTCCATCACCACTGGCAGCTGCAGCCTGTTGCCTGCACAGTTCCTTTCCACCTCTTCCACTCTGGATTTCCAGCAAGGCTGATGCATGTGCAATGCATTTTCTACCCACTGGGCTAATGAGCTCTGTGTTGCCAAAGCTGCCTGTAACTTCTTAATGTCCCCCTGTTTTATAGCTGGAAATATGCTGCTTCCTCCCACTCCCTGCTCATCAGTGAACACTGTACTTCGCATCTCACTTGACCCTGGCTCCTGCTGCAGAGAAAATATCATTACTTACCAGCAGGGCAAAGCCCCCCACCAGCCCTGCTCATATACCCCGAAGCCTGTTCCATAAAGAATACAAAGAATCTGCTTCAAAACTGAATTTGTGAAACCAGAGAAAATCTGCAGTCAATTAAAAGCAATGAGAATTAAGAATACAGCAGATGAGAAATACGAAGTTCAGATCAGCTTGATCCCCAGTGTGACAATGCATTTTATTTTATCCCTCTAGGAGAACAGGGGTTTTTGTCTCTGCATGGGCTGGAAAGCTTCCATTATCTTTTAATTAAACAGTGTGATTACATTTTGCTTTCTCCAGCTCGTTTAGCCCCGAGTCAGAGCACAGAACAAAGTACCTGTCACGGGCGCTCCAAGTGCAGCACTAACCACACTCCATTGGTCAGGGCTCAATCTGGAACCCCAATACCTGTCCCCAGGCTGCCCACAGCTCTGACTGCGCTTCCAGTCCCCCTCCCATGAGCAGGGACACCTTCCACTATCACAGGTTGCTTAAAGTTCCATCCAGCCTGGCCTTCAACACTTCCAGGCATGGGGCATCCACAGCTCCTCTGAGCAGCCTGTGCCCATGTGTCACTAAACTCACAAAAAAGAATTTCTTCCTTATTTTTTGACCGTGCACTCTGTCTTAGAGCAATTTCAGATTAATGACGCTTTTTGTTTCCTTAGAGTTAGGTATCAAATGTGTGGCTACAGAATGGACCTCCCAGGTGACATCAGGATGTAGCTACAGGTGGTGATTTCTGGCAGGGGCTGTTAGCAAGTGGCACCACTGGGACCACCACATCGCACTGTACTACCCAGCCGTGGTACAATGCTGGGGATCCACCAGTGACCAGTGGTTAAGAGGAGAATTGGCTGACTGTCCACAGCTGAAAAATTTTCAGCCGTTCATTATAACCTGCCTGAATTGGTGTGGATTTTCCACAGAAGTAATAGACTAGATATAAAAATGTCCTCATCAGACTCCAGCTCTTTGCTCCAAAGATGGTGATGGTAAAAAAATCAGCAAAAGTATTTAGAGAAAAAGAAAATGTTTTTCAGTTGCAAATAGTTGACAGTTTGGAAACTATTTTTTCCATGCACTGAGGCAGAGACCAGCAACAGCATGGAAAGTTTCAACCTGAACAGTGTAAATACAGCTACTGAAAATGTTGTAAAGTCACAACTGCCCTGCTCTCCTGGCGAGCAGTGCTGCTTCCAGACACAATTATAAGGTACATTTCCTAAGGCAGGAATTAGCTCTTCATCTTCTGTGCATAGAAGAATTGGAAAAGAATGGATTATAGTCCTGAAATGAGCCTGAATCACCTATGTATGGACAAGAAAAGAGAGATCTGGTTATAAGATGTTTTGTTTTTACTACAGAAAAGGTTTTCATTGCTGCCAGCTTCCAACTAACACACTGTACTTATAGGTGCATATTGCAATTTCTTGCATCTCTGAAACAAGTAATTTGAAGACAGCATAACCCATGATCTGCTTTCCTACAGCAAGAACTGCTTTTCCTGGCATCAAGAAGTGGGGAAAATAATTTATTGACAACAGTCTGTGACATTTTCTCTTCCTTATCTCTTAGGCCAAGGCTACAGCAAGCAGAGTATTTCAGAAATGATCATAAGAGAAATAATAAAAAGAGGAAAACAAAACAGTTGCCCTGTTCCCATGGAAATGCATGGGAAGAGTTCGAGTGAGCACCCCTTCTGATGTGGCCGTGTGTTTGCCCTCAGATGGTGAACAGAGATCAGGAGGCTCATCCTCTCCATGGTCTGCCTGGGGTTTACTGGCATAGCAGATAAGTAAATGCCTTTGGCATTGGAGGGTCTCTGCTCTTCTCTGGGCAGGGCGAGGGGAACAGAGATGTCATCCAGAACAACCTGCTGGTCTGCACTTTCCTCCTCCCTTCTTGGTTGGTCCAGCCCTTCCCTGGGGGGCCCTGGCACAGCTCAACACGAGGGTCCCTCTGACCTCTTCCCAAGCCACCAGTCGCCCCATGGAATCATCTGCCCATCAGTCTCACTCTTACATCCTGAGTGAGAAAGGGATGAAGAAATTGGGCTGTGGAGGTTAAAAGAAGTGGTTTTGCTCCTCCAGTCAGCTGTCCTGAGACTCCACCTGGAGTGCTGCATCCAGCTCTGGGATTCCCAGCATGAGAAAGTCATGGATCTGCTTGAGCGTGTCCAAAAGAGGGACATGGAAATGATCAGAGGATTGGAGCACCTCCTGCATGAGAACAGTCTGAGAGTTGGGGTTGTTTAGATGAGAGGAGAGAAGGCTCTGGGGAGACCTCATAGCAGCCTTCCAGTTCTTGAAGAAGGCCAACAGGAAAGATCAGGAGGGACTCTTGTCAGGGAATGTAGTGATAGGACAAGGGAGAGTCGTTTTAAACTGGAAAAAAAAAAGTGGGTTTAGATTAGATACTAAGAAGAAATTCTTCACTGTGAGGGTGGTGAGGCCCTGGCACAGGTTGCCCAGAGATGCTGTGGATGCCCCATCCCTGGCAGCGTTCAAGGCCAGGTTGGACGGGGCTTGGAGCAACCTGGGATAGTGGAAGGTGTGCCTGCACAGGACAGAGGGGTTGAAATGAGATGATCTTTAAGGTCCCTTCCAACCCAAACCATTCTATGATTCTGTGAATGAACTGAAACGCTTTTCAGTCAGGCTGAAGCTCCTCCCCTACTCTATGAGTTCATGACACAGCCCACAGGCTCACTCACTGCTCCACAGGAAGCTCATCAAACACCTCTGATGCCATTTTTCTGCCCGAGGTCTCAGATTCGCTTTACTGAGCAACCAGCAGTTTAAAGAGCTGCTTCCAGCTGCAGGTCCAGGGCTTCCAGGGAGGCTGTGGGCAGAGAGGAAAATCCCGAACATGTGGGCTCCAGCGCTGACTCAGCTGAGCAAAGCCCTGGCAGAAACAAACATTTCCTTTGGAGCCTGTGGGATTCTGTGCATGGGCGGAGGGACCAGAGCAGATAACGGGGCAGACACTTACAAACTTCAGAGACAGGACTGACTGAATCATGTAAAAATTAGGGTTTGGATTATGGCCTATCTGCTAGAGCAAACAGAACAGAAGAAGGGTAGAAATCCTCTCTGCTCTCTGAAGAGCATGTCAACTCTGAGCAAAGAAGAGTCAACTCTGAACTGAAGAGCGAGGAAACACTGAGAAAGAGCAATGGGTTTCAAACCTCTGCTTGTGTGTGGAGCACTGGGAGAGCTGATGGGGGAGATGCTACAGATGGTGGTTTACCTGCCCAAGTGCTCCTCATCCTCCATGCCTGGCCACATGGTTCCTATCAGGAAGGATTTCCCGGTCTGCCTCCTTCCAGGCAGTCTGGGTGTATAAGAAGTGCCAGATCCTGGCAGTCCTGGGGAGGGACCCACAGTCATGGGGACTGTGTAAAAACCTTCTATAGTCAAAGGCTGTCAAAAGAGCTCTTGACGCTGGAAAGCAGAATAGACCTCTCTGGGCTTTGCTGCAGCCAAACATTTGTCCTTCCCTTTAGCTGAGAGGTGTTTTCCTGTCTGAATAAGCAATCCAAAATTTGGCAACTAATGCAGATTGCTCTGGTTCACACTCAGCAAGGCTTTACATCTCTGATGTGCTGGCATCTCCCCTCCCTGCCCCACTCGAGGAGGTGACAGTTCTAGAAACTGAGGCAGGTGCCAAAAGTCAAGGGCCCCTGAATTCTCCTATGCAGACCTGCCACTGGACTGCTATATGAGTTAAGTGATTTACATGCATCTTGGTGCCTTTGCTTGACTTTGAGTGGAGGGGTATTATGCAAAATGCTTAGGGCATTTTAAGGACCCAGTGTAGTCAGTAGAAGGATGTTTTTGTTGCATTTGTTCCCAGATTGTGATATATAGGCTGCACATTGTCATCTGGTGACTCTCCAAAACCATGTGGGTTTCAGTTTCCTTTCGACGGCCTTTCTTGCAGAAAGGATCTCAAGAATCTGTAAGAGCAATTACAAATGAAGAAAAGGAGCCAGGCCACTTTGTGTGCTCTGGATGGTGACAGCAATGGCTTGAGCTCACCTCTACTCTTCACCATGCTGCCAGGTTGCCGCCCAAAAGCGATGTCTCCAGGTCAGCAGCTGGCCTGGACCACTCCCACCACAGAAGGAATCACTTATCCATTGCCCTCCAGCTTGGTTCTTTACCTGGAGCTAAAGCTGGAGCTTTAGAAGCTTTAGATGGCAGCTCCTGGCCATCTGCTGATACAAAACACAAATGACAGAGGCTGTCTCTCTCCAGTGGGCCCTTTGGGCTCCCTTATGCAGACTCTTGATGGACAGCAAACGGCTGTCCCTTTTCCAGGACCTTTTCCAGGTCTCCAATCCAGGTGCTGGTGGCCAGTTCTGTGAGAGCAGTTCTGGCCCTGTGAGTGTTCCCAGTTCCACTGTCTCTCCTGTAACTGCTCCGTGCCTTTCTGAGCCTATTGGACCATCGTCATTCCTTATGGCACCACCCCCAACACATACACAAAGCCCTGGGCACTGCAGAGGCATCCAGGAGCTGAAGGTGCAATAAAAATCTGCTTTTGTCAGTGCTGGCATGGCTGTCTGTGCTGCCACCTATGGCAGCTGGACTGTCAGGAAGGGACAAGCTCAGGAAGGTTAATTTGCTATGGTTTTAGCCATGCAGCACCGTGAAGTCTTTGCTGAGCATGTGTGCATTGCAAACCCAAAACATTTCAAAGGCTTCCTGCTGATTTTTCTTGGGGCAAGGGCTGCATAGAAGGGACTTCTGCCAAATTTTGTCATCACTCCAAAGTGGGAGTTTGCCAAAGAAAACTTTGTCACTTTACTGATTAACATTGCAAAACAATTATTTACCACCAAAAACTTGTTCTGAGAAATGACTCTTTGTTTGTGGAAAATTTCAGTAAAAATAAAAATTAGTGTCCATAGACAGATAACCAGAGGGGGAGATGCCATTGTGTGCAGTCAACATCAACCAAAGCAGCAAGCAATTGCTAGGACAGTCTGACCAGAAGAAACCATCAGGCACCTCAGGAGTGGTGTGATGCCACCAAGCCCATCTAATGGAAAACCAACCAAGTCATAGAATCATTGCATCATTTATGTTGGAAAAGACCTTTAAGACTGAGTTCAACAGTTAAACCAGCACTGCCATGTTCACTACTAAACCATGTCCCCAGATGCCACATTTACACTTCTTTTAAATATCTCCAGGGATGGTAACTCCACCACTTCCCTGGGCAGCCTGTTTCAAGGCTTGATAACTATTGCAGTGAAGAAATTTTTCCTTATATCCAAGCCAAACCTCCCCTGGCATGACTCGAGGCGGTTTCCTCTTGTACTCCCACTTCTTACCTGCAAGAAGAGCTTTTCTACACCCTCCTTTCAGGATGTTGTAAAGAACCGTAAGTACTCCCCTGAAGCACCTTTCCTCCAGGCTCAGCCCCACCAGCTCCCTCAGCTGCTCCTCATCAGACTTGTGCTCCAGCCCCTTCCCCAGCTCCGTTCCTTTCTCTGGACATGCTCCAGCACTTCAATATCTTTCTGCAAGTGAGAGGCCCAAAACTGAACCCAGGGTTCAAGGTGTGGCCTCACCAGTGCTGAGTACAGGGGAATGGTCACTGCCCTGGTCCTGCTGGCCACACTATTGTTGGTACAGGCCAGGTGCCCTTGGCCTTCTTGCCCACCTGGGCACAGCTGGCTCATGCTCAGTTGCTATTGACCAGCACCCCAGGTCCTTTTCTGCTGGGAAGCTTTCCAGCCACTCTTCCCCCAGCCTGTGGTGCTGCACGGGGTTGTTATGATTGAAGGATTTCACCTTATTTAATCTCATGCAATTGGCCTCAGCCTATCAAACCAGCCTGTCCAGCTCCCGCTGTAGGGATAGCCTCAAGCAAATCAACACTCACCCAGCTTGGTGTCATCTGCGCCAAATCCTGATCCCCCAAAACATGATCCCTCACAAAGACAGCATTGCTTCTGCCCCACTAAATCCCTATTGGGCCTGCCTTCCCAGATATCCCTGTTGAGATGGCTTGGCCTGGTTTCCTGCACAGCCAGTGAGCCCTCCCAGCAGTGCCACGTGTGCTGGGACGTGCTGTTCTGCTCACTGTGTTTGTTTTAGGGGATTAGGAACATGCCTGGACCCAAATACATGCTGGAAATGATGTTTCACACACAAAGCAGGATGGTTTGGAGGGAAATAGGTACATTTCTGTGATTAAATGAAAATAATTGGGGTTAAATGGGGAGGAAAATGAAATTTCCTTGCAATTACTTGGATTTGTTATAAGAAAGAATGACATACGTTTTCAGTTTTATCTGCTTTCTACAGTTTTGCCTCCATGTTTTTTCTCCTACTTTCAGAAATTAATTTGGACTCCTTTGCCTCATTAATGGGAGATTACCTAGCTTGGCGAGAAGTTCTGTATATTAGAAATGGGCTTTACTGATATAGCTCTGAAACACTGATGTGCTCTTCGGTTCCAAAACCCCCTTCTGCCAAAACCCAAACAGAATAACATGACTGTTGCCCTAAATTATTGTTCAAACCTATGGAAGTGATTTTTTTCTCAATGGTTTTGGTATTAAGGAGCAAAGAAAGCTGATAACATTGTCTGCTCTCCATAGATCCTCCCTTACTTTGTGGTTCTTTCCCAGTTATCCAGGTAGGGTTGTTAAATCAGGATGATATTGGGATTTATGAGAATAGTTTATTTGATGCACTTTGTTCTATAAAAATCCACTTTCAAAAAACCCAGAAAATCCAGTTGTAAAGTCTAAAAACTCAAGGTGTTTGTGGGTGCAGACCACCATCTGAATTATCCACTTACACTCTGGTGAGACCCAGAAACCCTGAAAAAGTTATGACTGAAATAGTACAAGAGGGACATGGTGGTGGTAAAAAGAGGACAATCCCTAAGAGGACAATTTCCCCTCTCCTGTTTCCTTCTGTCATTCTTCTCTTCTCTTCTCTTCTCTTCTCTTCTCTTCTCTTCTCTTCTCTTCTCTTCTCTTCTCTTCTCTTCTCTTCTCTTCTCTTCTCTTCTCTTCTCTTCTCTTCTCTTCTCTTCTCTTCTCTTCTCTTCTCTTCTCTTCTCTTCTCTTCTCTTCTCTTCTCTTCTCTTCTCTTCTCTTCTCTTCTCGTTACTATTACTCTCTCCTGTTACTATTAATTTTTCTCTTTCACTTCTTCTTGTCATCCTCTGGATCCATCATGAAAAATTTATTTGTCCACAAAAACATCCCCACAGTAAACACAGATGCCAAAAATCCCATCCTTGTCTCCAGTTGTGTCCAGCTGCTCTGAAAACCTCTAGCACTGGTCCTGCAGATGTTCTGGCAGCCTTCAAGCTCCTGATATGTTTTGCAAAAGCAGATGTGACTAATTTGTAAAGCGTCTTTGAACTTCTCAGGGTGGGGAGGGGGGCTGAAACATTTGGTGTTGTTTCTAAACAAATGGGGCGGGTTTGTCTTTATTTTTACCAGGATGTTTTTTTGGGTTTCTACACCATCCCTTGCCAACCCATCCAGCTATGCCAACTTCCTCTTCATATCTGCACCTCAGTCCCTCCCTCACAGCTTTTTAAGAGGAACATACTCAGTCATGCCTTTCCCATTACCCTTGGCAATGGCATGATATTTTGCCCTTTTTGCAGGTCTCCAGATGAGATGATCCCTGAAATTGCTATGGAGTGGGTCTAAAAATTATGGTGTATGTCAGGCCCTGTGTGATGTGTACCAGCCTGGATAGACATAACCCAAATTCCTTGTCCCACTTGTGTTTCCTGCATGTGCAGCCTTCCTGGTCACTCTCTGGATACTGTCACCAGCAGGGACAGGAAATCAGTGCTGACACTTTAATGGCACTTTTATTTAGGTTTGACATCCCCTGTTACTTGTTGGGAGGGTTAACTTTTGACCTGATCTGACTGCTAGTCCTTATCTCTGGAAATGCTCCAAACCAAAGCAGGAATGAAAGGGAAAAAACTCACAAAGAAACAACCTTTTTGGGTTTTGTACCCAGTGAGAGCATTTTGGGTATCATTTGGAATTTGCATTTGGGGGGTTCTTTCTGTTTTCTTTGCAGGGTAAACAAAATTCTCACAAAACTTACAAGGAGAACAAAATGTTTTACTGGTTTTTTTTAAGGTAGACAAAGGGGAAAATAGGAAGACAATCACAATCTTTTCATCAAGCAACAAAAATACCAGCCAAAAGTAAAAGATATTCAACACTGTGTTTGGAAAATCTGTAAGAATAGCAAAGGTGTAACTATATTAATTATATTTTCTCAGCTTTATACAAACACTTATAAAACATGAATTAACACCAGAGGGAATATTTTTCTTAACAAAAAATGAAAACACAAGCTTTTAATACCTATCTCAGGAAAAACAGTTCATTTATTTAAACAGCAGTTTAGAAACCAGAAAATAAAACAATAAAAAAGTAGTTACTTTTCTATGGATTTAAATTTTGGAGTTAAAATCTCTTGATGGCTTCTAGGGAAGCCTAAGTTCTGTAGTAATTCTCAGGAAACAGCATTGCTGACTCCAGCAGAAAACAATTCAAATTGTGGTGATGTGGGAGGCGGAGCCTTTGAAACCAGCAGAGCTTGTGGAGGAGTCAGAATCTTAAGAAATGCCAATATTATTTCAAGAGGGGGAAAAAAAGTATTTCCAAAAGGAGCAAAACTGGAAGGTAATGAGAGTCAAGCTCCTGTGTTCTGCTTGACTGAAGCTCAGGTTTGAAAGCAGATATGGGCTTTTCCAAATGCAGGGATAGTTTAAAGGATTAACATTATCAGTCATGGATACTGATGCCTAAACCCACACTGCTTGACCAGAATTCAGTTTGTAAATGTCTAATAAAGGATGTGATGGACTCTTCTTTTTATACGAGATAACAAAGAAACAGGTTTTACTTCATATTTTAAGAAATTAGACTATATCAAATGTGTAATAAAAATATTTTCTATAGGATTTTAAAATATATACATATATAAACTACCTAAATTTTTAATGCCCTGTTGATATTGCTGTGGTCTCTACAGGTTTTAAGTGTAACTAAGTGAGGCTGCCCAGCAACCTCCATTATACCTCAAACAGTGACTACAAAACTTGAAGCTTTGTCCACACTGCAAATTAAACCTGCTTGAGAATGGGATCTGAAATTGCCTGCTGGGCCTGATCCAACACCCACTCATAGGCTAAGTCCACTCCTGACTGCAGGATTAGGTCTTAGACACAGTCCCGAAATGATGTGGTTTCCAACCTGGTTGGCTGACCACTGATAAAGGCACCCGAGGGAGTTACTGAGGGCCTTGAGGCACTTCTTGGAAAAATAAAAGTTTATATATTTGATTTAGAATATTTAAGGATATATAGAAACAGTCTTAAGACAATTTGGGCACATCTATATTTCATGCTGAAGAGAGGCACAAACTACTGTCTCAGACATAGCCTTTGCCCAGGCACTGGATGTAGACTTCAGTCAAGCAAGGCTGAGAGCCTGGGGGTGATGAGGGAGAAAAGGGCATTCATGACTGTATCCTTCCCACTGCATCCATCTCTATATCCCAAGCCTTCCTTGCCCAGCCCATGGGGAGGAGGTAATTTGGCAAGAAGAGCTCCTGTGTCAAGTGCCTGCAATGGCCCAGGGGGCTGGGCTGGCACTTCCATCAAAGACCACCTAAAACTGGTGGTGGACGTGGGTGAGGGAGGAGAAGCACAGATGACTGTCTGGCCCGGTGTCCACTGAGAACAGCGAGGACATGGCCTTGGGCTGTGCCAAATCCAGCTGGCATTCCTGTTTAAACTAGCACTGTGTCTAAAGCAAGTTCAGATTCATTTTCCATGCAAGGTTTGAAGCACAGCATAGACAAGGCGTGAGGGCCAGACCCTGACCTAATGCAGGCAAAATTCGCCACTACCATTGGCCTGAGCACTTACCCTCGCATTATACTTTAAGGTAGGTAGCATGGGAGTTCTCCTGCTTCAAAGAGTTAATATAGGGGATTTGACCACCTGCAGAGGAAAGCTTCTCGCTGAGCTTTCGATTCACCAGCTCCATGTGCCTGGAATTTTTCCTGGCTTGCCGGAGAGACCTCTTGACTTTCTTCACTCGATCTCGCAGCTGCTTGTTGCGCTTCTCCAGCGTCGCCACTTTCTGCTGCAGCTTCTTCACTCTGTCCTCCTCCTCAAACAGGGCCTTCTGCACCGAGGAGCACATGAGCTGTGGGGACAGCAGCAGGTGAGCTTTACACAAAAAGTTATCATAGCAAGGGTTAATTCAGGCATTCCAGAAAACACCTCTCGACTTTTCAAAAGCAGAATGCTTTTTTTTTTGGGAACTTTTGCTCTGGTTTTATATCTTTTTTAGTAAAATCCTCTCTTTCACTTGTGGATTTAGTTAAGACCCAAAATTGTAGATCTTAATGATACCAGTGATTCACAATTACTTTTATGAACTGACAAAACACTGAGACTGCATTGAGTTTATGGAGAAAGGCTGCCCTAATTCTGGTATGAAACTGGAGTTTGGGTCAAGGGGCATCACTTTTGGAAAACTCTAGTTTTGATTCAGATTAGCAGCCCTTCAGAAACCCCAGACTCTGACAAGAGCCTGCCCTTTGCTCATTATGTCAACATGTGAAATAAGGGCAGCACCTGCCAAACACAGAACTGGTTGTTTTGCCTTTTCAAGAACAGAGGTGTCTTAAATACCTCATTATATGGGCTTTGTTTAAGACAAAACCCTAAAGGGTAAAATCTCAGTCCCTAGGAGCATCCACAATCCCATAACTTTAACAGAAGTTATTATTTAGGGTGTCATTGGCAGAAAACTGCCCCTCCCACTCTACCTGATACAACTTCCTGCAATATTGCCCCCACAAAGGACATCGAGCTCTTGATGCTCACTTATGCCAGTGGCTCTTAGATAGGAAATAAAAAAGAGAGACAGTTTCAAAGGTGCTGACCCCAAGGCTTCACTATGTAGAAGACAGAAGAGCAGCTCACACGGCTTTTCAAATCCACTGGGTTAGATGATGGTCCAAATGCAAAATGTCTGTTGGACAAGTGTTCATCTTCTACTACCTCATCCCAGGATGACCCAAAAGGCCTCCTTCATCTCAAGGGTATGTGATTGCCATGTTTATGGTCTCCTGTCTCTCTCTTGTTTCCTGTTTGTAGGTGCAGCAACAGGAGTGGGATGGCAAACACCAGCTACAAGGGTTGCTGAGCAGTTTCAGTGCAAAGGAGTTCAGTTCCCGACACACAGCCTCACCTGGGATGGGATTCAGCTGCCTTCTCTTAAGCAGCTGAAAGTGAGATTCAGGTCTGGGCTCCTCTCTTTCCATTAACCCTGTAATGTCTGCAGGGAGAGACACCCTTCGAGGGTCCACTTCCTGGGGCAGAGGGAGGAATCACTCTCTGAACACAACCCTCTCCTTTTACTGACCACAAAGGCACTGAGTTCCATTTTTTCCTACCTGGAACACATTTTCCAGGCAGAAAAATAGGAGGTACCTGGAGCTCCAGGACAGCTCCACCAAAAAGTTTCTTATTTAGAAGACCCACATTGAAATCTATTTCTTCTCAGGTGCCTCCTTCCTTTTTTTTTCCTACAAAAAGCATCAGGAGATACTTTACTGTGCATGTGGGACTTTCATCTTGCTGCTGCACTGTAAGAAGAGGCAGTGTCTTCTGCTGGGTTTATCTTCTAAATACACCTAGAAATTTTTTATGTGTGTCAAACACTCCTGGAGTCTGGATGGGCTTTCTCTGGCAGAACATTTGGAACAGACAGGCAATCTAAATAAACAAGCAAAATCCTGACTGTGATGATGAAGGACTACATGTTTCTTTCCATCTTGCTTTGTAGTATTTTCAACAACTGAAAGTTGGGGAGGGAGCCTGCCTTGATGAATAACATTTCATTTGCTTTGGAAACCCCCAGCAGTGGGAAACCATGGCCAGTCAACACAAACAACTGCTTCCACTCCCTTGGAAGCTCTTGTTCCTCATGCAAAAGCACTGTGGGGCTTTGCTATATGGCAAATTCTTGCCGCAACTATTCTCTCATTAGGGCTCTTCTACAAATGTGTGCTAGGGAGATGGGGAGACCACAGATAGAGGGCCTGAAATTGCGCTGAAAAGAAGGGAGTTTGGTTTTGATCACAGCTCATTCCAAGTGCTCTTTGAAAACAGCCAGCACATCTTGGCTTTTGTGTTTGCCAAACCCTTGCAAAACCTCAAGCAGAACACTTCTTGAATTTAAATCCCCGTAAAGGAGGACACTGAGTTAGGGAAATATGTTTGCTGGGAAGACATGAGGTGGAAACTCTACTTCATGAGGGATTTCCTGCATTTTCCGTGGATGCAGTGATAGGTATGACCTATGCCAGAATCCAATGCAGAGGAACAAACACTTCATGCAGCTGAAGTGGGAGGTTGTGTGAACCCAGCTGCGTTTCATCTGTCTGGGCTGGCTGGTGGGGGAATAGCAAACATCAGGGATGGCATTATCCTCATCCCAGAGACACTCCCAAACACTTGAGGTTGGTCCTCTGTCAGCAGAGGTAGACCGGCTCTACAGAGCCACTCAGAAACTTCTCAAATGCCATCGAAAAGCTAGCCAGCCCGTTTGCTCATAGTGTTTCTCTACAGTCCTCACTCACCAGTCTGAATCACACAGTTTAGTGCTTAAATTATCTGGTGATACCCAGAGACATCACGGGAACAGCACAGTTATAAAAAACTGAGGTACTATCAGACATGCATGGCTTTGTTCGCCAACAGGGAAGGTGATAGGAAGAGCCCAGCTTGATAATTGGATGCCTGCCTGCAGCTGCAAGACTACCCGCTGGGAAATAAACACTTTGTTTCTTCTACATGGGGAAAAATAACAAGGTGGAGTCCTCTCATTCTCACTGGCTGGTTACAAACAGCATTTTTCACAGGGCTTTGCAGTGGGGAGGATGATGATGATGATGATGATGATGATGATGATGATGATGATGATGATGTTTAAGTGTGAGTGCTGTCCTGCCCTTGCTATTACTGCTGGGGCTGTGATTCACCTGGCTGCAACCAAGTTATCCTTAAACTGGTGCTGAGAACTGTGTAACTGCGATAGCTGTGAGCTCAGCACAGCCTGGATAACAAACCCAGCAACTGAACAAGCAGGTGAGAAGTTAATCAGTCCATGTTGCTACTCAGATGCTTGGGAAATGAAGAGAAGGACCAAGAAATGGCTCCTTAGGCAAACCTTAGTGGTTCTTTTCCAAATTCCCTTCAAAATTTGAATTCCCTAGTGACCCATAATTCAGAAGAGTTTTTTGGTCTGAAGATCTGTCTGCATGTTTGCTTGTTCCACAGTTTTGTGAGGAAGGCATCCTCAGCAGTGGTACACTCAAGCTCAGAGCAGTACCAGGAGATGTAATGAGAAAGGTGGCACAAGAACCCTATAGATCCTGAGGATTTATCCCAGACAGCCTACAACTGTGAAACTGCATATTAAATATATTTGAGTGTTTGTCTGAGAGACCATATCACAAATATACCCAGTTTAAAATTTCACTGTATCTAGGAGATTTACAAAATCTGTCCATTTGCCAAAGAAATAAGCACTGAATAGAATAGAAATAGCACTAAATAGAATAGAATCATAGAATCATTAAAGTTGGAAAAGACCTCCAAGATCATCCAGTCCAATCATTAACCTAAAAAACTGATTTTGGAGCAGCACATTATAGGCATGCAAACCCCTTTCCAAACACCCTGAACTGATGCAGATATACATTTGTCTGATTGACTGACACACACCTGCCTTCTACAAGCTTGATTTGAACGGGACAGGGGATAAAGGTGCCATGGATAAAGGTGTGATGGTAGTGTTCCTCCACCACAAGATGTCCAGAAGTGGTTGAAGTTGGTGTTACAGAACTCAAGTCACTCAAAGCCCAGCACTGGCACCCAAGCCTTGCCCTTCACCTACCCAAGGGAGAGATGTTGAGTCCCAGCTATCTCCTCATCCATGCTCCTTATGGCAACACTGCTAAAAAACACTCAAGTCCCACTACCTGAAAGTTTTTCCTGTGGGAGCAAGCGTGTTGCATGGAAAGAAAGACGAGGAATCAAAGAATAGCAGGAGGGGTCTGGCAGTGGGGAGTATTGGGTTTGGGATGGAGTGTCTTAACCTCCAGTTACTGGGATTTTTTCAGCCAAGACTAACACTCGTGGTCAAGTGTGGAAAAGTCCCTGTCAGCACTGTTAAAGCATCATGTTGGGTGAAGTGGTGGGGGCATGGCAGTGCTGAGTTAAACCATCTTTGCTTGCTGCAAGAACAGCCCCTTTCAGAGGTACAGAACTGGGGTCCCAAGGACATATCCAACATCACTGGTACTAATGGAGATGAGTGGGGGTTTCACCCTAGGACCTCATATGAATCACCAAGATGCATAGGACCTGGATGGAGAAAGAAATTGTTGTGGCTGTTGTTACCTTACTGAATGTTGGGTCAGCATTTGCCACGGGAAATGTAATGTTTGTAACACAACTCTCCAGTTCATTCAAAATATTAGAGATGAGGATTTTTTGGGGGTGTGAAGCACTGCCTACAGGCAGCCTCTGCCAGGCTACACCCACCCCGAGGTGTCTCAGTTCTCAGCACTGTTTTTCATCCTCATTTCACTCCTCATGAAAAGCAGATTTTCTCTTTAATCTCCTTAGGTACAGCTAGTCAAGGGAAGTCATCTTTCCCAACAGTCATCAGAGAGGAATGGGCACATCCAAAAGGAAATTTCTTACCTATCTTAGACACTTCCCCTTGGTGGACCACCTTTGGAGACTCCTGCCTGGATAACTATCTCAGACTGGGATGGATCCCACCATGAGTCCCATCAAATGGCATCTGAACGGCACTGACTTCCCAGGGCAGGCTGCAAGGGCAGGATACAGATAATTTTCTTGGAGTTTGGAAAAACTTGCCCTGGAAGTCAAGCCTGTGTGTTTTATCCATGTGTGTCTGGTGTGAAGGTATCTGAACTGCTGGTGGCATCCATTTCAAAACCCCACACTTCCCCTTCAATCTCACAGCCCTTGCACCCCTGCTCTGCCTGGGGTGGTTTTAGAGGATGCAGGGTCATTAGGGGGCACTTGAGGACTAGTGAAAAGACCCTCAGCCCTGGAGGTACTTGAAGAAAGGTCCCTGGCCCCAAAACCACACCTAGAGCTTGTCCTGGGGCATTGCTTTCCCCCAGCACTTTGAGCCCTGAAGCCTGAAATGCTGCTGAGAGGGAGGAAGCAAAGATACCAAGTGAGAGTCACACCAAGTCACCTCTTCCAGGATTGGAAATGGAGGTGGGAACACGTCGTCACAGTGACTGCAAGTGCCCAGGAAGGGATCAACACCTTATTCCCTTATTTCCTTGTGAAGGAAAAAAAGCCAATGGTTTAGCGAGAATAGAAACCACACTCATCAAGAAGACAAGAAAGGGGAAAAAAAAAAGGTGTAGGGTATGAGCCAGACTGCCTACCACAGGCACCTCACTCGTGCCAAGTGAGCAGATAAGTCAGTCCTGACAGTAAATCCCTAAATTCCCTGCCCAGGCAGTGGGAGACAGAAGGTCTCCAGGAAGAGAGAAATAAATCAAGAGGGTACGACCTCAGTCTGGGGCACCTCCAAGTTCCTTTCTTCTGCTCACTGACCACGCAGTCAGCAAGGGAGGCACACAAGAGCCAGCCCGCTGCTTTTCCCCGGCGCTCCGAGGCGGAGGGACGCCGCTCTCGCCTTGTTTCCTTTGAACGCGTTCCTCCGAGCGATTCGCCCTGGATGCCACAGGAATGCGGCGGTGGATGGGGAGGGGAGTGGCAGTGAAGCCTAAGCTGTTTAGCAGGAGCAGCCGAACTCCTGCTCCTCGCCTGGGCTCGGTGCTCAGCCCCACCTGCCCCATGCCTGGTGCCTTCTGCATTTCCAGGAGCTTCCCAGCCTCAGCACCTCCCCCGCTTCCAGCGACGTGCCCCCGCGGAGATGGGTCAGGGCTGGGGAAGCAGAGGGTCTTGGCGCCCTCACAGGTGTTTAACCCCCATGAAGCCCTGCCAGCCTCTTTGCTGAGACTCACATCACCCTCCTCTGACTCCCCCCACAAAACTACTCAGGGCGGCCAGTGGAATAAGGAAGGCGGGGTGGCACATGCCTCCATAGCGTACAAAAGAAGAGACAGCAGCCAGGACACCACTCCCT
Source organism: Lycocorax pyrrhopterus obiensis (assembly GCA_014706295.1). NCBI lineage: Eukaryota > Metazoa > Chordata > Aves > Passeriformes > Paradisaeidae > Lycocorax > Lycocorax pyrrhopterus. Next base: position 6,569,691 of record JACSVZ010000015.1, read on the forward strand.
GCTCTCCACCCCTGTCACAGGGCATGTACAGAGCTCATTGCAAGGACAGAGAGGTCGCAGACTCTGCAGCACAGCTGTTTGCAAAGCAGAAACACAATCCAAGCAAATGCAGCTTCTGCCCTTGTTTCTTCTAAGCAGCATGCATGGCTGGTGGGTATTCCTGATACCCCTCTGTCCTATTCCTGGTGAGGAGCACACACTGCTCCTAACTGGATTAAGCTGCTCAGTTATAGGTAAATGATCTGAATGTTAAAGTGCACTACCCAGCTGAGCTTAAAGGAAAATGTTTTGAGGAAGGACAAACAAATATTTTCTCCGTGGTTTTAACAAGCAAAGGTAGGTTTAAGTTGACCTTACAAAAAAGGCTACTTCAGAGATATCTGCGTTTTGCTCTGCTTGAACGCTAAAAATGTCCAGAATTACACAGTTACTGCTTTTTCTTTTTTTTTTTTTTTATTTCAGTCTCAGAGCTGTGGTTGCAGTTTCAGCTGGGCTTCAAAAGTCTCTGTGAGAGGATTTTTTTCCAACAATATGTACAGAAGCTTTTTATTTTCACAGCTACCAAACTTACCAAAACTTGCTATCCACTTTAATTTTCAACTCTGCTTTTTCCCACATAGTATTATTACTGTCTTAATAAAACCAATTAGGTCTGATATGCCTAAAACTACTTTGCCAATATACCTTACCCCAAGTGTATTGTTGTCTGACTGAAAGTTGCTGTGTGACCATGTCTCCAGCTAAACTTGTTTTACTTGGCTTGTATTTCAATAGGATTAGATCACCATTCCCCCCACATATATACACAGGGAACTAATTAAATACCAAGGAAGGGATAAAACCAGCAAGACGCAAAATTAGAGTGTATTGTGTCCTTCCCTCTCACTGGTGGGAACATAGGGAAAGGAGAAACTGCTGATCAGAGCAGCACAGCATCTTATGATTTGCTCCTACTAATTGAATTTTTTGAATGAACTGACCTTTACCTTGTGTTACAGCAGCTTCTAGAAACTTCCTTTATTTTAGTGGTCCTGTCAAGAAGACAGGATACACCCTATAGCACAGTAGCAGTGAGGGAAGTACAGTATATCCAAATATACCATCCCCAGATGCAGCTGAAGCTGAGAACCAGCATCAGATTGTGAAGAAAAATATTTATCTTTACTAATATTAATTTGCATGAGAACAGTATTAGTTTGAAGTAGTATTATTCTTGGCTTGGGGTGTTTACATTAATTATGGTTTACTTCAGTCTAATGTATTACAACTCGTAGAATTCCCTGGGAGTCCTGACAGAGGTGACTGGTGTTCGGTGTGGCAGGTGCTGCAGGGCTATCTGTAAGCTGAGGTTTGGCTTAAACATGGATTTAAGGGGTACAAAAGAACAGGTTGGAGATGTGGACTATGGGAGAACAGGGGGCACGTGGAAACAAAGTTGATTAGAGGCTTAACTAATTCAGAACCTCTGAGGGGTAAGGCCATGCCAGACCTCCCTGTACCCCTCAGCAGGTTCAGAGCACAAATGCTCAGAGTCCACATCCTCTGTTGCTGAGGCGGGAAGAACTGGGATCAGTAAATATATAATAAAATAAATGTTATGTATAATATGAAGAGAACCTTTGTTTCTCTGTCACCTATAAGTCAAAACGGAGAAAGAGAGAAGCAGAGCAAATCCCAGCGGGTTGTGGGTCAGTATTGGCATACGGCCACAGCGTGACTGCAATGCATTAAATGCTACCTCTCAAGAAAGCAAAGAAATGGACATTCACTGTAATTGGAGTCCATGTCTCCTCCCCAGAAAATATATCATACCCAGGGGCATTTGTATGCATAGGGGGAGAACCCATGCTGAGAAAGGCAAATGTTTAAAGTTAATGCAACTTCTATAAAAGTCAAGTTCCCCTATAAATCCCTCCGCTCTGGATGTGTTGGCTTCACACTGCACACAAGCTGCTGCAGCTCAGCTGCCTTTACAAACAGATAGGATTTCCTTGGCTGAAGGCTCAGCTGGAAGCCCTGAGCGTGCCTTGCTGCTGTGCACGGCTTCTGTATTTCAAAGAGAAATTGCAGGTGCCCCAGGGCAACCTGCTGCCCTGCAGTGCCACTGGGGAGGGGAAATGTTCACATCTCTCCTGAGCATCCATAGAAACTTCTGAAGACATTTCACTTCGTTTGCCAAGTCCATTTGGGTCCTGAAAAGCATGGGGAGTGAAAAAGGCACACTCAGACTTGTATTTATCTGTGTTTGGTGGGTCCCTTGTGGTAGTCTTTACATCACCCTGCTTAATATACATAACCTCAGCCCTGGGTAGGAAACATTGGCTTTCTGATCTTTTTCTACAGCCTCTACAGGGAGAGAGATTCCTCTGGAGAATGAGTCAGAGGAACTAATTTAGAGCAGGGAATCAGGCACTAAAACTGAGTTGAATAGTACAGAAACAACTCCAACACGGTGCTTATGCACACAGTGGATATGCCCTTGTCATGGCAGGAACAGGACAAGAGGCTCTAATGAAGCGTTTCCCTGCAAGAAGTAAGGGACTTGTGAAACCTGGATAGAAATGATGGCAGCAGCATTGAAGTCAGGCTGGATAAAACACACGAGCTTGACAAAGGGCATCTGCATCAGCTCCCGAGCTGCTCTGCAAGCCCACAGCAAAGAGGAGACCTCAGCAGGGAGCTGTTTGCTGTTGCCCAGGCCAGCAGCCTCGGGAGAGGTGACCGAGCCAGCGGGGCTGAGGACCAGGTCCAGCCCTCATTCAAGCACGGAAGTGCCACAGGTTGTCACAGTGGTGAAGTGGAAAAGCTTTGGTAACATTGAAGAAGCAAAGACAAAGGGATGGAAAAACAAACATCTGCGATCTGCAGGCGCTCTCTGACTAATGTCAGTGCCGAGAAAGGGACCAAATGCCTGAGAGACTAATCAGCAGCTCCGAAGTACTAACATCTGGCTGACGGGAGCTCACTGCTACTCACAGATATTCCTGTCCCACCAGGCAGCCCAGAGCAGCCTGTCCACAGCTCCGGCTGCTGCGTGGGCTGTAAATCCTGAAAGGGCCCCAGACCACCCTGGGTGAGATAAATGGGCAACAGGCTATTCTGAGGATGGCAGAGATCTGGCAAATAGGCAGTTTTCAAGGTGGAAAGATGTGGTTTTTAAGGGACCGCCCTCCTGCTTGCATGTATTCAAATGGCCCTAAGCATTCGGGGCGTTAATGACTGTTTCTATAGGAGACAAAAGGTGCTGTTTTCACTTTAGTACAATTCCTCAGATCAGGTTCTATTCCTGGGCCAGTGTTTCAATTCTCAGCAGAAATACAGAGTCAGGGAAACACAGGGTAATATTTGAAATCCGGTGTCGTATTTAATGGCCAAAGTCTCTCCCTGCTGCTTTGCTGCGTTTCATACAGAAACAGAAGCACCAGAAGTTCCCACCATGAGCTGCACAACTTACTGCCTTCTACAGGGAAAAGCTTTTCACACAGGGCTGGCTACAATGCCCGTGGAAAATAAGGTCATAAGGGAAGGATGAGTCAGGCCTCCCCATACACACAAGAGTGCTGGAGCACTCTTTCCAGCCTGATTTCAGGAGAAGGAGGGTTGCAGCCACAGCTACACAGGACAAAATGCTCGCAGGGCTGGTGGATGCCCTGTGGTGAACTCTTCCCTGCAAGCACGTAAATTATAAAGCACACAACCTACTGCTGGTTAATGTTGCAGTGGTGGCTCTCAACTGTTTAATCCTATGTTAATAATTGTGCTGGAGAGAGATAATTACATAGCAAGTGCCACACAACTGCACAGTGAGCACATGGTGATACCTTTGAGCTACAGTTCAATCATGCACTGCCTCGGGGTTTGGCTCTTTTGTGAATAACTGCACCGAGGTCTGAAAAATCTCGTAATATCCTGCTGTTATGTCCATTTACCTGTAAAATCTGCTATTGTTCCTGGCCAAATATTTAGGGACAGGCAGCAAATGCATCCCCCGTAAGTCTGTGTTACTGTTTGTGTATGCAAGGGCTTTAAATGTGATTATGAAATTAATTTTCTCTATCAGTCCAAAATTCTTCTGTGGAATTTGTTTTGCCTTTCTCATATTTCTCTGACAAAGAACTTATCTGTACTTTCACCAGCTTTGTACTGCATTGCTTTAGCCATAGCAAGGGCCAGGGAATGGACAGCCTTGAGAAGCAGATGATCTGGATTGCCTCACACCCCTCCTGCAGCAGCAATCACAGTACCCGCACCAGTCACCATCCACACAGCTCCACAAAAATTGCCTAACATCATAGTACTAAAAAAAAAAAAGGCAAAAAAAGATGGCAAACCCACTGTGAGGAAGCCAGGACCTGGGCTCCAGTCTAGTCCCATAATTAGGACGCTTGCCCTGTCTTTTGACAACGATAATGTTGGAAGAACAAAATCTCTGTTGTTCTGAGCTGTGTTATCTGAACAGATTGTTCTCATTAAGCAACACGTGCACTTCACACCTCATCAAAGAGGGCAGATAAAATGCATGTCCTAATCAGAGGAATGGAACTGGAGGTCTCCACTACAGTGAGGGCAATAACCAGTTTGGGGAAAGCAGGTCCAGTAAATAGCTTCCCTGTGCTTCAATTCCCTGTCTCCAAAAATAAGGATTACAGAACATCTGTGATTTATGGAGTTTTCTGAGTCATTATAATCTAATCCAGAAAGGTCTGTATTCAAAGCCTGAACAGTGTGGGGACAGGAGCAATAGGAGAGCCAGGACCCATGGGCAGATACTTCACTGGCATGCAGAATGGCCACAGTGCTTCTCTGTGCAAATTCAGAGTATGAGCCCAGAAACCATGTTTTCCTTAGGTGCTGGTAGGCATTGCCCATAACTGCAGCCTTGTCTCCAGCAATCTGGAAACACATTGTTCAGTAAGGATCCCAGATAAATTGCCCGTCACTGGACCATGTGACTGCGCTCTCAGTATTGAGGGATTTAGTCAATACAAATTTGCAATATAAAAATTGTATCTTTCTGTGTCACTGATCAAGTCATTTAAGTCCACATTATCCAAGAAGGGGAAAATCCTGGATTTGTGAACGTGGCTTAGATATGGCTCAGATACATGAGCAATGTCCATGGTCCCAAGACCAAAGGTTTCAAGTGTGATCAAAGGGACAACTTCCAGCAACTGCCTTTATTGGGCCATGGAATACAAAACCAACCATTCCTTAGGCACCATTCATCAACAAAATGGGTGTGAGTGGTTGGGTGACAACATGCTGATGGTCACTGCTCTTACTACTCTGTACCTAAGGGTCAGTAAACCAGCAGAAAAGCCAGCAGAAGGATGCACAAGGGGTTTTTACAGGAATAGAAGGAAACTTTTATTCTCACTCATCATCTAGGTAAGAAATTAATGGGAGTATGAACTAATCTGGAACAGCACAGCAAGAACATGGCACTCAGCCTCTGGAGGGAATGGTGAAGACCCTTTCCTGAAGGTATTTGAGGCCTCTCTTCATCAGTCAGGTGTGGTTTAGGGCTTAGTACATGTAAACTGCAACACAAACTCAGCTGGTAAAACTGGATGACCAATTTGTTTAATCTGAGCCCCATCCAGGCTGATCTCTCAGTTCTGCCTTGCTCTGTTTAATCCTGTTAATAAGTACATCCCTGTACTGGCATACAGCACCTACACTTCTCATGGCAGCCAGTATTACTGAAAGTCAGTCAGACTGATGATCTACACTGCTCCCTCCGGATATTTGTGAGGCATTTCAAGTGAAGAAAAACAAAAAAAATATATCCTAAGAAATTGCATAATTCCAAATGTTTTTCCTTCCACATTCTCCCCACCCTAGAGACTCTGCCACTTAGTAACATTGCTTTATTTAATCCCTTCCTGAAATACCCTTTTACCATTGAGAACTTTGCAACTGTTTGGGAGTGGGCTGAGTTGTTTGCTGTTTTGATGGAAAGAGAGAAACTAAACTATTTCCTGGCTGAGATTTATGTGTCAAGTTTTAGCTTGCAGACAGGTTTTTCTAGCCAAGTTATAAAATCTGAAGATAATTCCAGCTCTCATCATCAGTGACTTTTATGAAGCAATTCGGGATATGTGCAGGAATAAAAGGAAACTCCTCACCATGGAGGTTTTCATGGAAATTAAGAGACATTCCTGCACAGAAGGAAAGGGCAGGAACATATGTCAGCCTAAGGAGAGCTGTCAGAAAGCAGAATCCCAGCTTACTAACAACTCATTAACATGTTGATGAACCCATGTTTCTTTAATGCTTTGGAAGCAAATTGAGAGCAAGGCAGAGGTTGCACCTGACTGTGGACAAAACAAAGCTGAGTTTTGCTTGAGACATCAGGCTTTGGAAAACTTAAGAGCAAATGCCTTGATGTGATACTGTAAAGATGCTCCTGATCTCCTGAGATTATTCAGTTCAATGCTGGTCAGCTGGAAGGTGTTATGGTCATGTTTTCTACCAAAAGGACACAGAAATCCCTCGCTAAGCCATGGATAATGTTGTACTTCTCCACCCTTTCTGTCATGTTTGCCATGCCAGACCCAGATGGCCTGAGCCATGCCTGAACAGTAAGCTGGCCAGAGCAGTTGCCAGCTTAAAGGAAAGAACAGAGAGGCAGAAGACACAAGTAACTGAAAGTTCCAGAAACCCACAGTGAGACTTGTGTGCCTAAAACTCAAGGTCTCAGGCAAGACACCCCAAAAAGGCTGGGGCTCTTGGCCGTGTCCACATGAGCAAGTCAATTGGAGCAAGAGGAATGTATCTGTAAACTGAAGCTCTAGATGTGTTTGAGGAGAGCAAACAGACAGGGAAAGGGTTCAAAAGGTGTGTGAAGGACCAGCCATGGATCCTTCATGTTCCCATTAGGAGTTGGTGCACACCGTACAGGCATCTGGAGCAGTCTGGGTTTCCCCCAGGAGGAATCTACTCATTGTGCAGCAAAACCTCTCTGTGAACTGAACCAATATTTGTCAAGCAAAACTACATGTCTCCTACTCACCAGACTCATTCCCTGTCATGATTGCACTGATTTGACACATCTGACAAACTGAGACAGCTCTTTTTCCCTCAGGTGCTTTGCCTGAGCTCCGTGGCTTGGGAAACTTCAAACAGGAGACCTCACAACCATTGCAAAGCCTGCAATGCAACTGGTTTCACATTTGCCTCCCATCCTTCCTGGTGGGCCAGCTCCAGCCTCTGGAGGTGTTTCACTGGGCTGGTGAAGGCCCCTCACAGCTCAGTTGAGGACTGGATGTGGTGATGGATGTGCAGTGCAGCTCTGAGATTGAGTAATCCAATTATAACTCAGAAACAGCAGCTGGCGGCTCTCCACAGTCATCTCCTGCCACAGCTCACTACATTTCTCTCCCTGAAGTTCCTCTACAAGGCTCAAGCAAAGAGGAGAAACTTCAGCTGTAAATCAACTTGCCTGTTTGCCGCCACTTGATGCACTGCAAATCTTTACTGGTGCTGACATCCATGGTCTCCCAAACCCCTACAGTTTTTAAGAACAGTTGAACCAACAAGTGCTGGGAGAACACTGAGCCTGTGAAGCCACCCTGGCTGTGTTTCAATGCCTTCTGGAAAGATCCTAATGCAATACAGACATTCATTATATGTTTGCACTTGCAGCTAAGCGCTGACTTCACTTGAGCTTGTCTGTAATGAGCTCTCCCCACAATACCACACATGAAATACAGGCAAAGAGACAGGCATATTGCTTTCAGCTTTACATGGGGAGGAAGGTGGATGTCTAGCAGCAAAAAGAACTTAGTAGATACAAGGACATTGCCTCCCAGCTCTGCTAATCACTGTCCAAGCCTTAAAGCCAGGTAAAAATTGTTTAGACACCCCAGTTCTGAAGTGAGTTCCTGAGATACAACCAGAACAACCGTGAGGTTGGAGCTGGACTGAGTTCAGTAAAAGCCACAGATGTTCAGATCTACTAAAAAAAAGTCAGGAAATGTGGTTTACCCTGATCACTTGCTTTTAGGGCTGGAGAGTGACAGACCAGAGATGCTTTGCTATGGACTCAAGGCTGTGAGCCCAAGACTTGCTTCCATGGCCAGGCAGCAATTTGAACACAGCAACAGAAAGGAGATCAAAAATAATGTGATAGCAGCTAAAGAAGCTGCCATCTGTCCAACAGCTCATGACAGCTTAGTCGTGCCTTTTGAAGTCAGTGGTGTCATTGCTGGGAAGGTGTAAACTCATGTTTTGGGTCAATGACTTAAATACTTAATGAAGACTGCTGCAAACGCATGCCACATCCTTTGATTGCTGAGGGAATAATTCCCAGGTATTTCAAAGCTTAATTATTAAAAAAACTTTTCAGTCAATCAGAACTGTTGCATATGTAACAATAATAAAGAAACACAAAAATTATAGGGTTAATGCAACTTAAATATCAGTTGATTCAATTACTGGGCTCAACCCCAAAGTTCAGGTGAAAGAAGAGCTCACAAGCAATGTTCTACCTCTACCACTTATCAAAGTAGACCAATACCCTAAACCAACTAAGCTACTTTCATCCAAAAAATTCTGAATATGTCTTCATATTTCAAACTCATTTATTACTTTATTTTCTATGTAGGACTCATAGTTTGTGAGATCTATACAAAACCACATAAAAGGGAAGAGGAAAAGGGAGGGGTGTTATAATAAATTCTGCATTACCTGAGAAGATAGGTGTCTTCTCGTGCCAACTCCCCTTGGTGTTAAATTGCAAAAAGGGCTTATATGCAGTTATAATTTCATCGAATCTGAGCTGAGTTTTGAATCTTGGGTGGTGACACAGTGGTTACCATTGTGGGTTGCCTGGACATTAAAAATGTGGTTAAGTTACAATAAAGTTACAGTAATGGCCATGACAAAGAATGTCTGTAGCAACCACAAATGAGCACTCCTCAATCTTCACCCTGTGTGTCTGTTATGTGTTTAACCACTACAGGCATTACAGCTCACAAGTAATTCTCACACCGTGTCTGTGAGGCTTGCAGAAGCTCGGAGGAAGAGGGCACAGCTCTGCTCAACTTTGACAAATTACAATCAATTCAATGTTACAGACTGTCCATGTCTTTAAGGGCAAGACAATGTTGTGGGGCATTTTCAAGCTCTGGGATATGTGCAGGAATAAAAGGAGTCAAGCCAGCTGAGTCAAGAGCTTCCTGAAGGCTACCCCAAAAATCTGTCTCCCTATTTCATCAGGACCAAAAAAACCCAACTCTGCAGCAGCTGTGAGCAGATGTTACTCCATCCTCCCTTTCAACAGCTGCTGGACACCTCTGAGCACAGTCTGCACCAGCAGGACCAGCGTGATGCATCGCCGTGTCCCCAGCTGGTGGCAGGTCAGCAGTGTGCTGCAGATCTTCATCTCCTTCCTGCTCCTTTTCAAACCCCACGGCGTCAGCTGAGTTGAACCAGTTTTCTGGATACCTTCCCACTTCCTTAATACTTCAGCAAACAGCACTAAGAGTGTGAAAGGGCTCAGTGCACATCTTTGAAGGAACCCAGGCCTGACAAGAACTTCTTGGCTGTTGCTGCTGTGTCAGAGATGTATTTGCCCTCGTTTTCCCCTTGTTTTTAAAGCTGCTCTGCAGTGTGTTTTACTGCATTTGATGGGGAACTTTAAAAGGCTCCATACAGCAATGCTTTTTCTCACCCTGACTCTTCAGCTATGGTAGAAATTGGAAAAATGGTGCCTTGGACAGCTTCTGACCCTGGTCTCAAGGCTGCTTCTTATTCACTCCTGTGGTTCAGATTTCTTTGTAAACATGGCTATACATGATTTTCTATGACCCACAGGGAGGAAAATCCCTAAGGATGGGCTTTGGGGAAAGGACACTGAATTCTCCATTATATGTAGTATAGCCCCAAATCCCACATTTTCTGTCAGCCAAACTAGAAAATAACATTCTGTCCAATACACTGCAATGAGGGCAACAAGAATCAGTTCTCTTTAAACCAGATCATATCAGACTTCCTGTATAAAATTGTTGGAAGTCATTCCTTTTGCTCACCAAATTACTTCAGCAGGTGCATATCTTTCCTAGAAAAGAGATCCAACCTCTTTTTCTGTGATAGAAAGTCCATCATGACCCCTGGAAAACTAAAGACTAAAACTTAAGAAAACCACTATATTTAGGTTGGGTTATATGAATGCAAATTGCTGACAGTTTTGAGCTGCAGGTCAAAAGATAAAAAGATTTAAGGCAGAACAGTTCTGGTTTGATTTCTGAGTCAGGAAATCCTTGCTGTAATTGCAGTCTCCCAGGTGAGGCACACTTCCCTCCGTGCTCTCGCCCAGACCACATCCAGGTGTTCGAAGAGGTTCTACTTTCCTCTTCAGAGAAACACGGTGGCCTCTAGCAATGGCTAATTACCACTCTGCTGATTGACAAAGTGCCAAAGAGTGAACACTGCTGCCTCCATAACTGATAATTACATTTTTGTCAGGCTGCCAAGGTCCTCACACACACCTGCACGCTGCCCACACGGTTGTTACCAGGAGATTTATAATAATTAATTGTAACATTCCTATCATGCATCTCCCCACCCGCTTCCAGCAGTGACATGTAAATCCAGCGATGAGCATGTCTAATTTCCTCTCCTTGCTAACCTTAGAGTAAAGCCAGTTAAGAACATCTTCTGTTTGCATCCTTTGAAGTCTTGATTCATTTTTTTTCCTGACATCCTAATTTAATTCTAGGTGAGGAATCACACTTTTTTTCTCTTCTTCTTCTATTTTACCCTGGTTATTTGTTCGCGCCTTCCTGACTAGTCTAGACAGCCCTACCACTTATGATTTTCCCTAGATGGATGCTTTCCAAACAGTACAGCTCTCCTCCCACAGAACATGGGCCAAGCTTCACAAAACCAAACCTCTTCCCACGGATCACCATTTCCCCGGCTAGCAATTGACTTCCAGAACTGAAGCGGTGGGAACTAAAGACCATGCAAGATATTCATTGCCTCCAGGATCCTTCCCAATTTCCAGAGGCATCTACTGTTCATGTAGCATCCCCTCAAGCTGCATCACTCATTTCTACCCCCTCCCTACTTCGTGCTCACCCCTGGAACCTCCCAACCTGCTAACACTGTTGAGCCCGTGTTGCAGTGCTACTCTTGTTGGTCTTCATGCTGCCCTTTTTTTGGGAAAGCAAAAAGCCCCATTGAAATTTTCCCTCTCCCTGATTTGATTCTAATCTGTTTTGCATTTTATTCTTTCTTTTTCTTTTTTTCCGCACCATGTTCTGTTTTTACATCCTTCTCAGTTTTCACTTTCTCTCACAGGTTGCTGGCACTATTGACATTCATCTGCACTTAATCTTCTTGGGGTTAAGTCTTACACACAAATATTTGCTTTCCCTGTTGGCACTTCCAGCAGTCTAGGCAAAACTTTGAAATTTCCCTGTGGCAATAGCAGTGGGAGGTCCCAGACAGCCAGGGAAGGGGCTTTACTCCCTTTTTTCTCAAGGACTTGCATTGCAGAGTGTTAGTGGTAGCTGATTCCTATCCAGCATAGGGGAGAAAGAACCTTCTTTGAGGCTCAGACATTAAGCTTGGTCTGCAATTTTGAGTTCTGTCCCGTGAGAGGGTTTGGGATGAAGGTCTACGCAACCAGCAAGGCCAAGGAGGGAGAAAATAGAGACTGACAACATCTTCTAGCAGAAGAACTGGGAGTATCAGATAATAAAGTGGGAAACAGGTTGAAGGCAATCAAAAAGTTGTGATTCTCAAGAGAAGGCTGGACTGCTTTATGAGAGAAAAATTGACTGGATGTCACTGAATATATAGAAACAAATAAATATATGGAAATTACTTCACCACAGAGACTCCGTCACCTGAAAACACTGTAGACTGGGAGAGCATCAGCTAGAACCCTCCTCCTGTACTCTTCCATGGATACCTGACTCAGGTATCTCTTGGCATACTGTGTGTCTTGGGGTGGGGACAGGGGAGAATGCTGACAGTCTTTTACTTTACTTCCTCAGAAACGCACCACTTTGCACCAGTTCAGGACTTCTGACACTAAAGCACGTAACAAAAGGACTCCTATACCCCACTCTGCTGTTGGTTGAAGCACTTCAGAATGTTGTATGCAAGGAAATTCAATCTTTCCTCACTTTTTGAGATCAATACTGAAGTAGACAAGCACCTTAACTCCATTCAACTAATACTTAAATACATCCAACCAAGAAGCCAATCCAAAGCCGGAATATTTATCATAAAATGCATAGAAAAAATACGTTCAGAGTCCCATCTACAGTGTATACTTGAAGTCCAAATAGGAAAAGCCCTAAAATCAATGTTGAAGTAATTCAAAGAGCCCCATGACAGTTGCAATAATGTTGACTGGATTACAAAGATTATTCCAGTTGTTCTGCAAGCTTTGGAGTTTAAGTCTTCTATGTCAGAGACAATGTTCCCTTTTGGTAGAGTATTGATAACATATGTGTCCTCTTTTTTTTTTCTTTTCCTAACATTATTTTTTTTAAATGGTTTTTAATTTCATTTGCACATTTTGGACCATTTCCTAAATCAGTCTGTGATTGAGCCCAGGCATTAAAAAAAGGGGGGGACAGAGGTTTCAGGATTTCAAAACACAAAGAATTGCTTTAAAGCAATTTAGAAGATTGGATTTAAATCCACAAAACAAAACTCTACATTCTTCATGCATTCAGTAAATTTTATCCAAAAGGCTTTATAAGCTAGAAGATAAAGACTCCAAAATGCATCATAAGCTCCAGCCAAATTCAAGCCACCTGCTCCACACAGCAACAGACACAGAAGGAGGACTCCAGGCACGCTGCAATGCTTGATTCAAGCTCTGGACTTCTCCTTATCCACTGAATCTAAGCTGGAACTGCTATATCCAGAAAAAGAAGCCAGTGAAACAGAGCCATAGTCATGGTCAAGGTGTTGTGGCATAAATGGCCCAGGACGACATCAAGTTCATACGTGGCCAAGGCCAGACCAAAATGTGAGCTCAAATTACCTCTATTTCTGCAATTAATATATTGTCTTTGCCTTGAAGGCAAGCAGAATCTGAAACCAGTTATTTGCAGGGCTACACTCAGCACTGGGTACAACATTAGGAGATCTTTCCACTCCCATACTGTGCTGGGCAAGGATTTCCAAATCACTGTCCTGCTCTACAGAAGTCTGGAATACCAACTGCAGCTGACACTGCATGGGAAGGAAAAGGAAAAAGGAAAAGAAAAGGAAAAGGAAAAAGAAAAAGAAAAAAAAAAAAAAGAAGAAGAAAGAATTTCCTAGGACCTGGAAAAGAGGAAGGATGCTGCCTCTGATACATATTGAGAGCAAACATTAACACTTCAACAGCCACGTTCCCAGCTCGATAGTTGTGGGGTTGAGGCCACCCCAGGACGCTGCCAACGTGTATGTTAATGTTTAAAGATACGTGTGGGCTTAGGAGCAGGTTAAAGTACACAATTAGCCCTGGGCAAGCCTGAGATTTCTCCGTTTCAAAACATAGGAAATGCTGTAAATACCGTAGCAAATGCAATTACCAGAGCGTGATAAACACCACTCCGCTAGCAGGGACCACAGGAGGCTTCTCCTGTTTCAGACATTTCTGACAATGAGCAGGAACCAGAGGTCGATCCTAAAGTCCGGACACAGAACAGGCAGGCAAATGCCTCAGGGAGGCCTCCAGTCTGGGATTTTGTTTTTAGCCTTTCTCTGGCCTGACGCTTTGATGGAAGGGGTCTGCTCCTTCACATCCTCAACACCTGTAATGTGTTTCTTGAGCAATGACTGTCTGTAAGGATGGGATGTGTTCCAGTGGCTCCAGAGTGCCACTGACTTGGAAGCACCAGGACACGTCCCATCAGTAGTCCAGCTGCTTTCAGACATGGGTTAAATATAGGATGATTGTGTCATTGGATGTGGTTTCAAGCCATTTTTATTACAGAGGGCAAGATTTGAGCACAAAGTATTGTTTCCAGGACACATCAATTGATGATTCTACACCTTTGGGAAAAGAACCAAGAATCACACTTGTTCCTCTGCCCTTTGAAACCAAGACTTAAGAAAACACAGGCTCAATTAGGATTTCGAGGGATAGATCGTGAAGTGTTCGCTCAACTCAAACAAAATGTGCCTGAGCCTAAAACGTGTAAAATGAAAAAACTCCAATCATTGATGGAAGTAATAACCTTTCCCTAGGATCTTCTTGAAGCTCTTTGTTTCCAATCCTTAGAGGCCTTTCACAACATCAGCACTCGTGTCCAGCATGGCTGTAGCTGTCTGAAGGGCACAGAAAACTTGGAAGCAATTTTCAGAAGAATTCACCTCCAGGTTGTCTTCTTTAATCCAGCTGATGGAGGTGGGCTTTGGATGCTACCTGGTACCACCTGGAGCTGCTCAGCCACAGCATGGGGGACATAAAACCTCTCCAGAGAGAGCAAGTCACTACTGGCAGCACAGACATCCAGTTTGAAGAATAACAGGACAGAAACAGGGTGCTCTGAAACCCTATATACCCCTCCCAGAGCCATGTCACGAGCCATGCAATGGATCTTCCTCCAGAGGCAGGCAGCAAAAGAGGAATGTCTTCTGACCCACCTCAATCTCCCAGCTTGACCCAAGCCTTGTAAATAATGGAGATTTCACCACATTAGTTGGCCACACATTTTGGTGGATTATTTCTTCATTTCCTCTTTCCATTAGTTATTTTAATTTTCTCTCATTTATGTTATTTTTTATTTGTCTCTACTTACAGACAACTCTCCTGCAGAGGTACTTACAGACCAAGTTTCCTTCCCACAGATAATCTGTGTACACAGAGATTCTCACTTAAGATGACTTTTATAGAGCATGAATAAATTCTCTCCCAGCCAACTCAGACCTCAGAGCTCTTTTAAGAGATGAGCAGGTATCTGGCAGAGGTGCTATACGGTTACTGTAACTAAGTCCCTTCCTCATTATTGCTCATCTTCCACACCCCAGGATGTTGCTTTAAAGGCGGAAAACAGCTTCCTCACTCTGCAACAAAATGGAGCATTTTGAGTGGATGTGGCTGCTGTGTTTTTGCTTCAAAGGCTCTGAAACAGGATTTCTTTCCCCACGTAAGGGAAATTAAGACTTAAAGCATTTGAATTTCTATTCCTATCCTGAGCCATTGTCAGTACAAGCTGTTTCTCCACTTTGACTTTACTTCCTTTCTCTCCCCAACCACCATCCAGTTAAGCAACTAAATAATTTTCCACAATAAAAAAATCTAATAAACAACATCCAGAAGAACATATTTGTGTTTGTACCCTGTTTAAAGGCTCTGGAAATACAAAAAGAAAGCCAAACAAACAATTGCACTCTAAAATTGGTGTACAGCAAACACAAATGAAAGCAACAAACTCATTGCATTTTGAGGAAATGAAGAGGATGCCAGTCGCCATTCACCTGAAGAAGGAAGCCAGACTTCATACCACCAACATGCTCTGTTTGAATAAACAACCAAACCCCAGCTGTTCATGTGTCACCTATCTAAAGAAAATTCCCTACTCAAAGTACAACACTACCTGTGCAATAACGCTGGAAGTCACAGGATGGGAAGGGCACAGGATTTCAACAAATAAATTTACAGGTAAAAAAATAATTCAGACGTTTGTTTCTAATTCCAGAGGGCATAAATCCGGGATCAAAAATAATTGTCTCCACTGGACTGGGATACAGAGCCCAACACACCTGCCTTGCTTTTACCCTCTGCAGAATGGAAATAGTTCTGCTGCCCCTGCATAGTGAAGAAGATGGGTCAGTTTGAGGATAACAGCCATGTAAACACCAGCTTGCATTTTAGTCCCCCATCTTGTCTCAATATAAAACATTGCACCAACATTCCCCCTTGCAGTAGCTACTGGTTCCTTACTGATCTAGGAAATGCAAAGATACTGCAGAACAAGTCCATGAAGTGCTTTCAGATCTCAGGAAATCTTTTTTTCCTTGCTTGCTCTTAAGTTTTTTGTGCAGAAATTCAGACCTTGCTTTTTAGTCATATTATTTTCCTTTTGTATTTTACAGTGTCATGGAAACTTGTTTCTCCCTCGGTGTATTTTTCCCTGCTGTCATTCCTTTCACAGACAACTCGACTAACAGTCGCAGCAGCCTCCTTCCAAAAATAAGTTGACAGACTGGAGCAGCAAAAGGAGGGAGTCACTGCATCAGCTGCCAGAGGCACCTGCAATGATTTGAGCAGCAACCAGCTGCAATTGGTCCACCAAAACCCTATGTTCCCAGTCCCTCAAAACCAGGCACTTTGGTTTGTCACTTCACATTAGCTGCTGCAAGGGGCTCGGTGCTGCCAGGGCCAGGGTCCAAGCCAAGTTTGGCACCACATGGCTGCTCCTGGCCGAGCACAACAGGGCAAGGACACTTCTCCAGGGGAATTTGGAAAGGTACTTGGCTGGCAGAGGCAGGACCGGCTTTAAAAGGCTCTGTCTGCAGCTTCCATTAGGGACTCAAACTCCTGCTGCCTCAGAGCCAGCTTGGCTTGTCATTTGTGAAAATAAACATCAAAATGCATGGGCTGGGAGAAAATATGTCCCAAATTAAAAGATCTCATCTCCCTTCAAGCCACAATGGCTGATCTGGTTACATGCACCATCACAGGTGTCCTGTCTGCCAGCTGGATTTTGGTTGCTGTTGATTTTAATAAATGTTTTTGCTCCATTTTTTTCTGTATATATCTCACAGGTGGGTCAGGAGAAAGAGAGAAATTGAAAAAAAATGCTTTCCCTGGATTCAGGTCAATTGAAGCCAGCAACTAATCCAAAGGACAGGTTTGCCCACAGTGCCTGTGGAAGCAGCTTGTGCATCAAGGAGAGATCCTGGTCCAGGACTGCTGATCCACATGAATCATCCTTTCCACCTGCTGACCAACACAAAGTATGGATTTGCACACAAAAACCACCCAACACATCTACAGACTCACAGATTTACAGAAGGGTGTGGTGGCTTCCAAAACTGGGTTGAACAACACACAATTTGGGTACCTCCCACATTGATTTTGGCAGAGCTTGTCCCAGAAAGCTTTCCTGAGACTCAACTCTGAATGTATTCCCCAAACAAGTTGGCCCAAAACAAGGTCTAGGAAAATCCAAACAGGTCAAGAGCCATGTGCAGCCAGCTCTGGTGTTTCTTTCCCCCTCCTGCTCCCAACCCTATCAAAAGCACTGGAATAGTCCCAGTGTGTTACTGTGAGAAGGATGCCAGGACTCATATTTGAGCATCTTTCAGTGGCTCCCAGGCAAAGTCTGCACCTCCACTCTCTGAGACTGAAACGTCCTGGGACAAGTATGACACGTAAGTATGACTGGATCCAAAAATACCCATGATCTGCTTCTTCGGACTGCACATTCTCTTTTGCCTTGGGTTAGTAAGATGATACATCCACCTTAAGAACACCGACCTCAACTCTTCTCCTTGTAGGCCACACCCCAGGTATCTGGGGAGCACCTTGAGTACACAAACCTGTGTGGAGGAAGGGGGTTCAGCTTTGGACACAAGCTCTTTCAAGCGCATATTGCCCTGCACCACTCAATTTCACAGCCCAGATCCCCACCAGCCCTTTCCCTGCACCTCTCCCTTCACCCTCCGCAGTCTACATGCGGTGGGATGTCCCTTCTCACTTTCCCACTCTGGGGAGGCCATGAACAGGAGGGCACGAAAGCAGAGGTATCACCCACACACAGGGAAGGAGACAACAGATTGAAGTCAGCCTCCTCATGTCTTCTTGTTGCCACTTTTCCCATGACAGTGTCATCTCCAGAGGGGATGGATGAGAGGTCCACCTCTCCCCACAGTGCTGCAATTCCCAGCCCACCTTCACATGTGGGTGCTCAGGGTGGGCTTTAAACTTCCCACTGGCCTCCTGTGAGGGAGGTATCACCCCTCTCAGCCAATTCTGTGCTAGCATAGAGGGAATGTGACCAGCTCAATGGAAGTCCCACCTCTCCTACCTACACAGTGCCTTGGCCCTTGGCTAAGAGGCTTCCAAAGGTCAGGGGCTCCCAAAAAATTCTTCATCCAGCTAAGGAAGCACTGCAGCAGGATTTGTGCCCAGCAGCACCACTGCAAGTCTTTCAACCATGTCTGGGCTGGAAAGCCCAAGGGTAAGGCATCCCTGCAGACAGCCTCGGATCTGAAACAGAGCAGGGACAACAGGCTCCCTTCAGCCCCACCTTTGCATCTCTCAACATGCAGAGTTCAGCCTGCAACTATCAAAAGCCTCTGTGGCCACCAGCCACATGGAGAACCCAAAAGGTGTCCTGGGGCTGGAGTTTGTTCACCACCAAGTTCAAGTACAGCAGCAGATAGCCTTGTGCCACGAAATATGGAATGATTTAGTGCGTTTGGCAGAACTTCATTAAAGTGTGACTGGATAATTTAAAGCAGCCTGGAGCCATGTGGGTCTCCATTCCCTGCCAATTCCTGGAAGGATTGCTGCTTCACCCTTCGAGGAGGCAGCAGTACATACACACACACACACACATACCCCTGGTTGTCTTGGCATTTCTTTCCTTGGAGGGCTGGAAACCGGATATTTTTAAGGATATTATGTACTTGGATGTGTCTGAGACACATTCAGAGAGCGCTGTGCTCTGGAGTAATCTGCACTGCCTGATAGGCAGCAAGATGGTCCAGACACGTTCACCAGGAGCTGTGGCATTCTTTGGGCTCCCCTGTTGGTACCAGGAGGGTGCTAACTGGGGGCCTCACCTTGGCACCTTCCCACCAGCATGACTGCCATGGGGGACAAGAGTTCAGATGGGTGGGGAAAAGCTCCATTTTCAACCCCAAATTCTGACTCTTCACAAATGATACCAAATCCAAGGCTTCCACATTACATCAGGTCATCTCTCCTGCATTGTATATGAAAACCAGCCAATCTACCCCCAACAGAAATAATGTGCCTCTAAGAAGCAACTGAAAACCAGAGATATCTCCTCATTTTTCTCCTGGGAAGTACTGCTCAGAACACCTTCTGGGTGTTATAAATATTGTAAAGACCATATGCAATGGAAACTTCCTGTGGATAAGGCTATTGTGTATTCCTTTGTGATCTTTTATTCTGCATTTTATCAGCCTGTGTGCATGTGGAAAGATAGAAAACTGATTGGGATATGCCAATCAGAACTCTAAGAGTCCCCTACCACAGGCTGGGTGGGAAGATTCGGAAGAGTCAATATGCCATTTCTATGCCAAAAGACTCGTGGGGACGTTACTCAAATGTATCAATAGTCTCGTGGTCTTCCCTTGTCCCAGACACTTGTCAGCAGTTCTCCATTTCATCTGATATTGCTTACATGTACTCAAATTAAACACAGATCATAGGGAGGAGGTACACCCTGGGTGGGTTTCTGGGAGGAAAACAAAAGTGCTGTAAATCTCTAGGAAAACAACCCAGAAGCGATGGCACTTTCTATCATGCTGTTAGGTTCAGGGAGAAACAACTCCTCTAACCAATGGCAGGGCAAGAAACCACATGTAAAAGAAGATTTTCAAACCTCTAGATATTGGACCTCACTTCAATTCTATTTTGAGGTCTTTTTGTACTGCCCTTGCCACGTAGCACTGTTTTGAACTGAGATTTTGTATTTCCCTAGTGCCTTAAGACCAGAGAAGGGAGGATCCCTAATGCAGCTCATGCCACAAGCAAACACAAAAAATCAGTACATGGGAATTAAAGAGAACTGTCTCCACCAAGCCAGGCTGCTACCTGCCCTTTTTCAGACTGGTTCTTCTCCTAAAACTGCTGGCTCTGAACTCCACGACCAGCATTTTCCAGTCTTGAAATTCATCTCCCAGCAGTCAGAGCAGAGAGGGAACTCTGCAAGAGCAGAAGTTCTTAACTTTAAGAAGAGAAAAAAATATTACTTTTTCATTTTAATTTTGTGGATAACACTGACAACACAGTTACCAGCTTATTTTTCCTAGTGGCCAGGGTTTGCATGACTCACAGAGCAGAGTCACTTTTGGCATCAGCAATGTCCATCCCAGCCACCACAGGAAGACCTCTGGCCCGTGCATCCAAGGCAGCTCAGGCTCTCTCTGGACATGATACTATTTAATCACTTCCACAATCAGGGTGATCTGAAAAATAATGGGGACTTTCCCAACTTGCCTTCTTCCTTCCCCCTGTCCAGGGGCATGTTGCCTGGGAGATGGATTAAAACAAGTCCCCACAGCAAACACCATGTGAACAAGCCCTTCTCTGGTAGGCAAAGAGCTCAGGGATTCACCCAACCCAGTGGCTCCCAATCCATGCACACAGGAGTCACTAAAATACAAATAATTCTGAAACCATTGCCTCTACTTCCACAGAGGAAGAATATAATTTAATTTAATTTTTGCTTTGCACAGTAATGGCAAGGCCATTTATGCAATTACATTGCTTTTCTTATGCTGTTCCCTTTTCAGCTGCTCCAGAGTCTTCCAGGTGTCCCAGTCAGGTCATTAGGTTGTTACAGCAGCCATGGTGCCACCAGAGAAGAAGATCCAGACCTGAAGATGCTAAACAGATATTTGTAGACTGCCAGGCTAACCCACTAATTACCTTGGTTTTTATTTGGGACACTGACTACTGTCACGAAAGCTCTATTATTACCCAGATAAAGCTCTGGACGTCTCTCAGAAGGCAAGTCCATTCATCTAAATCAATTGAGGTAACAGCATGGTTGTGGCTCTGCTGATTGAGAGGAAAAGAGTCAATGCAGGGAGAGAGGCTTAATAAAAGGTATAGTGTCCCTCTGCAATCTTGCCAAGCTTAATTGAAGTTACTGGACTCCTTAATTTCCATGGACTTTATCTCAGTGCTCTCAGTGTTGCTCACTATTGGGTTGACACCTTGATATTATCCCCTTGTTGTGATGCACGTGGGGTCATTTTGCAACTCTATTGCATACATAAAAGGGCCAAAAGAGCACATTTCCTTACCAACCTGTTGACAAAACTGGGAGTTAAAGCCCCTCTGAATAATAACTACAAGTGCTGCCAGAAATTTCTGCTGTCCTTATTGACACCAGACCTCGAGTCACTTCTTGTGTAATCCCTTGTGTGCGACAAGGTCTTCTTTATAAGATCACACAACCCTGCAGAAGGCCAGGAGGAGAAATTACAGCCCCTAGATTTGCACTAAAATGGTAAAACTCTGCAGTGGGGCTAGATTTCAATCCCAGTGTGCTGCATCATCCCTTGGTTTTAGAAACAACCTTGTGGAAACTACTGCCACAATGAGCTGGAGTAAAGCAAGAGATCTGCAAACATCACTAAGGCGCTGAAAGAAAAACCAAGATGACGCCACATTAGTATTTGCCTCTGCAAATGTGGAGGCCAAAATGCAAGTGCCTAAAGAAACAACAGCAGGAGCTATCGTTGCTCTCTGAAATGGCCAGAACAAGCACCTAAGTGAATTTATGAGATTGTGGGATTATTGGAAGACTATGGAAAGCAGCATTTGGCTCTTAGCCCAGACTGCAAGGGGCTTAAAAACGCAGCTGGAATTCGCTTACAGCAAGAGCAGCAGGCCCAGGATGAGGAAAGTATTATATTCAACGAGATGTGCCTTGGGTCTGACCTTTTTCATCACTTGCCATGGGGCTTTCTGAAAATTAAAAGCATTTTCCCATGATGGAAAAGGCAGGTGGCACATCCCAGTGCATCAAAAAGTTCCTGCACATCTCTTTGCTCTCTTTTGCATCATCAGGCACATTTGCTGGAAGGAGGAAAAGGTGCTGTCAGGGTTTTCCTCGTTTCACCCCTTGGGCAGGCCAGACAAGGCTGCCTGCATGCAAGGAGAACCGCAGACAGAAGACACCAAGCAGGAGGACAACATGCCAGTGGTCACTTTTGGGTCACCTGCTCCATGGCCAGCTCAGGCACACCCTGCAGAAGGGACCTCTTGCTGGGAGCAGTATTACATGAAGTAAAGACATTCATCCATCGTGGGGTTTTCTCACATTCTGGCTGAGCATCCCAGAGCTGCAAACACAAGATATCCATTGCAACTGCACATGCTTCCAGTGCCGAAACTTCCCTTAAAGTGTCCACCCCAGAAATACATCAAGAGCAGGATTCAAAAGTCTTTCAGAGTATGGGATTCAGCTGTAAACAGAAAATTTCATCATTCCTTTATTCCAAACCTCCTCTGGCCTGCTGCTTTTTGAGGTGCCCCTGCATACATCTGTTCCAACACCTGGAGGCAGGACCCTACCTACAAACTCCTGGAATGAGACCTGCATCCCCCCAGCTGCCTTCTGCTCTGAACACCCCAACATTTCCACCTCTCCTCTCTGACTGCACAAAACATGCATGGTGTATTTTAAGTAACAATTTATGTCAGTACACAGCAGCTAGTGAGACCCCTGACTCCTCACTACAGTGT
This sequence comes from Lycocorax pyrrhopterus obiensis, assembly GCA_014706295.1. Classification (NCBI taxonomy): domain Eukaryota; kingdom Metazoa; phylum Chordata; class Aves; order Passeriformes; family Paradisaeidae; genus Lycocorax; species Lycocorax pyrrhopterus. The sequence goes on from JACSVZ010000015.1 coordinate 6,592,108, forward strand.
GAGACAACACTTCCCTCTCTGTCCAAGCTCTCCACAACTTGACACCATCACAGAAAACCCCTTTGGATGTACCTAGGCTCCCAAAGAGGTTTTTTTCAAAAACTTCAAGAATAATGCCCTGAGTTATGTTCCATTTCTGTGCCATGAAGCTGGCATACACCACAGATTTCAGCTTAGGAGCCAGCTTGGGGCAGCTTGGCCAAGCACATTTGGAAATGGTAATTGCTCACACTGTGATGGGATGCGAGCAGACACGGTGGCAATTGGGAAAGCCACCACTGCACATAACAAAGTGGAGAGAGGAGGGAAACACAAAAGAGAACTGTACCTGGGAAGAGCTGAGAAACAAATTCCTAATATTGCAGCAGCCAGAAATGTCATCCCCTTCCCAGGCTGGGGCACGCAGGCGCCGGGAGCCGGCGCTCGGCTGGGCAAACACAGATGCAGGAGCTGAATGGGAGCACAGTCAGCCCAAACTATTTTTAACTGGTGCAAAGGAAGCTTTTACTTTTCATTATGAAGGCGAGACAAAGTGTGCATCAGTTGTGCTGAATTTGTTCACTGGACGGGTGGGTGTTGAAGCATGTAAAGCCCCCAGCCCCTGTCTGTGGGACCAGCAGCTCTAATCCCCCCCAGTCTGCTCGCAGCTGCGCGGGTCAAAGAGTGCAACAGCTGAAACGTGCTTTTGATACATATACTGAGGGTCGCCCCAACTTACCCTGGGGGTTTCTGCCTGGTGATTTTCATTAAAGCTGACTGGTGAGATTCACTGCTGGCATAAACGAGCACCAGTCCATCAAGATCCCCTACATTTAGCTCAGCAGGACTAAATAAACAGTGCAGAGGCATCACAAGCAGACACAGGCAGTGGGATCTGGTGGTCCCCCCAACGCCACTTTGCTCCCCTGGACAAAAACCTGTGGATTTGGCAGCACCAGCACCTTTACTTGCCAAGTATGTTGCTTGGGGCACTGGGGAGCAGGGGGGCTGGGAGGGAGGAGGCAGGGCTGAGACCAGGGCTCTCCACCTCCCCCTTCTTGCCCAGACAGGGTTACAGCTCTGCGATTTAATTGTAAGATGATTAATGTCCTCTTAAATGTCAATTCCTGCTGCTGTCCCCACACACATATTTGAACAGCACCGTTCCACACTCCCTCCCCAAAATATCAGCAGGAAGAAAACCCTTGCTCACAGGGCATCCCAAGGAGAAGAGCTGTGTCACTGGCCAGATGGCCACACAGCAGCTCAAACTTTGTATGCTGGCATTTGGCCAGGTGGTGAAAGGAAAAGGCTCAGCCAGCTACTAAATTCCCTCCATCCATCTCCCCAACAAGCCACTCATACATCTGGTGTCATACATAAACATTGTGCCTTGGGTGAATCCACAGAAGACACAAGCAATGACACCTGTCCTGTCCATCCTGACCTAGAGAGGTGCTTAAAATGTTCTCAGCCACCAGGGGAAACCACCAGCCTCACAAAACAAGGTTTGGCACTAAACCAGCTGTCCGAGTTTCCCTTTTTCAAAAGTATATGCGCATCCAGGACATGCAGACACATAACAAGAGGCTGCTCCTCTCTCCCAAATAAGGATTTATTAAAATCCTGCATTTATTACACAAACTACAATCCCATAAAGGGACTCAGAAGCCACCAACAGTGGGCATCTTTGGACTTCCCATGCTTACTTAAGGGAGGATCCCCTAGAGGGTGAATTACTTTCTGTGGCCTTCCTTGAAAGGAGAAAGAGACATTTCATCCATCTTGTTCAGAACTAAGTGCTGGCATCGCGCAGACAAACCCTGCCCTCGTCGCTCACATGAAACGTGCCCTCAGGAGTCTATTTTTCCCCAGCTGCTACAAAGGCAGCTTAGGGCAATTAGTTCAGTAGATGTTTATGCTGTTATGTGGAGTCAGGCAAGAATAATCCCTTACAGTCTGTCATGGTGCAGGCACTGCTCTTGCTACATGAGACGAACACAGAAGTACAAAAGCAAAGCTCTGCTCCTGAACATTTCAGCTGAAGTTAAAAAAAGAGGTCTAGAGATAGCAAACCCAGGAACGATCAGGGTGGAGGAGGACAGGATCACAAGCAATACTATTTTCAACCTATTGCTCATGAACAAGCTGATAGCAAGCTTCTCTCAGGTCCATGGGAAGCTAAAGAGCTAACACAGAGGTCAGTTTTGAAAAGTTTAATATCTCCTCACCAGCGTGTTACTTTGCTAATGATACCACCCAAGGAACAGGAAAATCAGAGACCTGCTGCTCTGAATGCATATACATATGTTCACAAAGGACATGGGAAGGCCTATGCCCATTTAGAAAACAAGCACTGGAGACCAAATAAAACCCTTACCCGGTTGTCCTCTTGAATCTCCCAGTCACTGGAGAAGCTCAACACGTGCTGTGCCTGCGAGCAGTTTGAAAACTGGAAAAGGCTGGCAAACATCCTTCTGTTCTCCTGGGTATCAGGGAAAATCGCCTCCTGGAAGTTGACTCCATGTGGCAGGAGGATGTAGTTCTCATCCATTCTGGAACACATTGCATAGGCAGCCCGCTGTGACAATGAACAGCACTTTCTCTCCTGCAGAACTCACCTGTCGTACTTCAGCCTGGCTCAACAAAAAAGTCACACAGACTTTTAGCTGGCAAGTGGCTCTCAGCTCTCCTGGCACTTAAGTCACCAAAATGACAATTTCCACCACGGGGACTGGATCAGGCAGCAGCAGTAAGGATCTAACAGGCTCCTACCACCCTGCAGACACCCGTGAAATTAGATTCCATGAAGGAGGCAAATCTGTATTTTGGACCATAGTTTCTACTGAATTTGCATCATTTTGCCCTTGAGCCCAGAGTTTAAGTACTCCTTCAAACAGTCAATAAACAACTTGTGTAAAATGTGCTTAAAGATGTAGCTACAGACTAAGTCCTAGACAGCATCAAAATGAGTTTTCTTATGCACTCAGTGCAAGAATATAGCAAGTATTTCAAAACAAGCCACTGGGCAGTATTTCGCAAATGCTCTTGAATTGAAAGGTCACAGTGATGGCTCTGTTCCCACATTGTGGTTTATTTTCTTATTCTTTCGATGAGCCCAAAGTCAGGGTTTGGCTGGGACTCGGGAGAGTCGATGGAAAGCTATCGGGTGAGTATTTGGGGCTGGGTTTTAAACTCCCATGCCAAACTTCGGCAAACAAGCGCTGGCCTCTCTCCAGCTCTGTGACCGTCCCGCCGTAAAAAACAAAAGCAGCAGCACCCACGAGCTACTCAACAGCAGCTCCCCGTGCATCTGCTGGCCGACAATGCTGGAGTACTATGGGAGTTTGGTGTTTGGGGTTTTTCTTTCTCTGTGAGACTGTGAGTGGAAGCGCAAAGGAGAAGGCGCTGCGGGGAGAGCGGCAGCGGGACAGAGCGAACCCTTCGGGCAGGGGAGGGCGCGCATCCCCCGCCCGCGGAGATGCCCCGGAGCAGGGATGCGACATCCCAACCCCTCCCCGGCTCCCCCTACCCCAGGACTCACCGGAGGAAGAAGAAATAAGCGTAGCCCTGCATGACGGTGTGCGAATGGCAGGAGAAGTAGCCGAGGCCGGTGAGGTTGAGGCGGGAGCCGGCGGGCACCTCCAGCATGCTGCCCCACGCCTGGTCGCACAGCAGCTCGATCTCGGCCGAGTAAAAGAGGTCCCCCGCTCCCTGCTGGGGGCCGCCGGGAGGGTCCCTCTGCCAGGGCAGGTAGTTGTAGGCGCCGTAGGGGTCGGGGTGCAGCGCCAGCACCCGCGCGTACACGATGATCGCGGCCAGCTCGGCCCGGCAGCCCTCGCTGAGCGGCCGCCACTCTGTCGGCAGCTGGCAGCCCCCGCCGCCCGCCCGGCCCCCCAGCACCAGCACCAGCCCCAGCACCAGCACCGGCACCGGCAGCGGCACCGGCACCGGCAGCGGCGGCATCGCGGGCGGCTCCGGGCCGGGCGGGCAGGGGAGGGCCGGGGGTCAGGGAGGGTTGAGCGGGGGGCAGGACGGCCCGGAGGCGCTGAGGCTGCCCCGGAGGCTGCGGGGGACTGGGGGTGGGGGACAGCGCAGGGAGGCAGCGAGGCGGAGATGAGAAGGGGTGAGGGTGCAAAGGGGCGGGAGGGAGGAGGGTGACAGGGGCAGATGCCCAGAGAGCTGAGAGCCAAGCAGGCAGGGGTGCGAAGGGGTGAAGATGCAGAGGGTCGAGGGGCAGGGGGTGTACGGGGGCAGAGATGCGAGGAGCAGAGATGCAAAGGGGAGGGATGGGAAAAGGCTGAGATGCGAAGGGGGCAGAGAGGCGAAGGGGAGGGATGTAAGCGAGAGAGGTGCAAAGGGGGAGGTGAAAAGGGAGGGATACAAAGGGGAGGGATGCAAAGGCAGAGTTGCAAAGAGGAGGAATGCAAAGGGAAGAGGTGGACAGGACGGAGACTGCAAAGAGGGAAGACGTAAAAGAGCAGACATGGGAAAGGCAAGCACACTCCGGGGTGAGGGTAGCTGCTGCCAGACACTCCCAGGACCTGGGGTGAGCACTGGTGGCGCCCAGGGCTTAGGAAGGTGAAGGTGTGGCTCGTAGGGTGTTGGAAGTGCAAGGCTACCAGGGGAGCAGGGGGCTGTGTACAGTCGCCCAGGAGAGAAAATCCTGGGAAACTTAAGATGTGTTTGTGTAGAAACTTGTAACCCTGGTCATCCACTTCTCCCACTTCAAATGAGGCTGGAGAAAAACTTGCAAGTGGAGGAGAGCAGCCCACAATCGTTTTCCAAAATACATCTGGTGAGCAAGGTAAAAGTAAAAAGCCAGGTCTCAATATATTTTGACTTCCCACTGTTTCATCCTAGAACAGTCTGATGCAGCTTAGGGCTTCTCCAGCTTTTTGGCAGATGGCTCAAAGACTGACCCTCTCCCCACAAACAAACTGCAGTGGAGATTCTCCCAAGGATCCCTGGGGGTCTTGCACCACTCACAGCCTCCAACAGCCTCTTTCTATTTCAGTATTCTCCTTTTCCCACATCTGATCTCACTTGGGATAATAGGAATGGGCATGGGATGCTTAAAATCTTTTGGAGCTTTTTTTTTATATTAATACCATGGAGACATCGTCCCAGTTAAACCTCTCCCTAGCTGTAAAGGTTACTCAAAGTCTGATAGCATGTCCTGGCTGGTTCCTTTAATCTCACCCTCCATCTGCCTCTCCAGTCCTCTGCAAGGACTAGGAGCTCTTGGAAGCAGAAGGTGCCTCTTTGTTTCATGTTCATGCTGTGCCTGGTATAGGAGAGTCCTTGTGCAGGACTGGGGTTCGAAATAATGTGCAAAATAATGAATCATCAGTTAAATAATGCTGAGTCAACTTCATAATAGTGAGACAAAATATCTTCAGTGACAAGTGTCTTCATCTGGAATAGTTTCATCAGACTCAGCTGTGTGCTGATGAGTTTAAAAAAGGAATATTCATATTTCATGATGGCATGATTCTACAATACATTTCATCAAAGTTTTATGGAAGAACAGCAAAGTTGGCTCCTGCTAAAAGAGAAAAATATTTTGATTTTTTTTTCCTAACAAACATTTCAGAATGACAGATAGAGTTTTTCTAAATTATTTCCCTCTGTTTCTCAAAGATCAACAAATTGCTTCCAACTTTCAGGAAAAAAGGTTAAGACAATTCTGAATTTTTTAAAGAAAATATCCTCAAGAAATCCCAAAAGACCAACCAGCTCAGTATTTCTTTAATGTTAACCATTAGGAAAAACTGCTTTTTGCTGTGGAACCTGAAGAGACAAAACTGCGGTGGAGAAGGTTTCATAGCCTCATTCAGTAGGTTTTAGAAACATAAATAAAAAAAATAAAGAGTAAAACAAAGAATTGAGGCTGATGTTGACTTCAGATAAAGCTGAGGCAGTTTTGGAGGCATTTTGTGCAATCCAGTGTAAATGGAGGCTTTGATACGAACCTCAGGTTTCTATTGAGAAATGGTATCTTGAGATGCTGGAAAAGAATAAAGAGAGAAGGGCTGCAAATGATGGGAGAGATGTTCAGCCCATCCAAGGTGGTCTCTCCATGTCTCTCCATGTCTCTCCATGTCTCTCCAAGCAGTATTACTGGTGTCACAGCCTGGCAGCTTCACCCACATGAATCTAGTGTTCAGTGTGGGCAGCAACACGCATGTGTTTTATTACTTCAGTGCCACTACTCCAGAGGCAGAGCCCCAAGAAGCTGATGAGAAGTTTGTAACCATAGGTTGGTTGGTTTTGGCCTAGGAACCAAATCCTCAGCTTGTGTGACATGCAATTGCTATTTCCTCCGTGTATACATACAAGATTGATATGTTCTGGGTGGAAAAGCCTCACATTTAACCTTCATCTGTGTTTACTGTGTGTTGCAAGTAAATAACGGTCAGCTGTCCTCAAACCACTTTGGAAATATCTGATCTAAGCTGTGATCTGTTCTGCTGTTCCTCATATTTCATTTAGCCACCACATAACATAACATAATTTAGCTGGGAGGGAGGACAGGGTGAGAAAGGACGGGCAGCTCGCAAGCAAAATATGGATGTCTTTCCTTAATGCTACTATTAATAGCCTAAACTGCTTATATTTGATTAGAGTGTTTGAATCAGTGAGCCAGCTCAGAAAACACAACAGCATTTGCTGACATACACTGGTGCTGGCTGATGGTCTCCAAATTGCTTTTTGGTGGTGATTACCAGAGTGTGGATAAAAATAATTAATGTTCTGTGGAATTTCTCTGTCATTCTGCAGAGAGGTCATGTCAGCATTTTGGGGATACAGCAGGCATCCATGGAGCTGACTTCAGAGCTGAATGAGCTGAAAGGGGGTCTTAGCCATAATTCTGGAGCAGACACAGTAGGGGTGCAAGTCTGCACATAAAAATACCTCTCACTTGGAAGTGCCTGATTTCCTTGTTCTCTTCCATTCATGTTTGCAGGTGCTGTGCCCACTGTCATTTTAAGGGCTTGGGGTGGCTCATCTTGTCCTGTGCCCTCTGTGAGATGTCCCCAGCTGAGACAGTCAGGAGTCTCTCTGGAGATTTATCAGTGTGTAACCTTTCCTTCCCATCCCAACAAGCTGATCCCTTTGCTGTTTCAGTTCATTAGAAACTCTTAGATGGATATTTTGGTTAAGAGTTCAAGCCACCTACATTCAGTGATTAATGTGATTTTGTTCTTAAATTTCTCTCCACAGAAGCATCATCAATTTTCTTCTCTCTTCCTTCATTTCTGAGGTAGTGAAAAGTAACGGGAGCATCTGAATCCGTTCCAGGAGTCCTTTCTCTTTCAGCTCTAGATAACAAGGAATTAGTGACATGAAGTAAGGATTTAAAGCCCTCCCTGGAGACCACATCCTTCAGATCTGTGTTTGCTGTTTCTCTGCAGGGATCCACCGGCTGATCTGAGATGTTCTTCAGTGCAGTGTGAATACTTTTGTACTGTGAACTCAGCGTGGGTCTGACAAGTGCTGTAGCCAAAACCAGCTAATCAGAGGAGCACCAATAGAGCCAATTACTGCTCAGGCTGCACTTTCAGCCACTCATGCATGTGCCACAGTCATTCATTCACTTCCTCTGCTTAGATAGTCTTGTAGACTTTGAGACAGGCTCATGATTTTCCCAGGCAGGAGCTCTTCCTTTTCCTTCACACATTTTTACAGATATTTAAACCAAAGGTTTCTCCCTCTGGGATATGTCATTTTCTTTGCTGTTTCTGCGGCAATGCGGGTAATTTAAACCTTTTAATAAAACATTGCTCTGCTCTGTCTCTTTTTGCCTTTAAAGTATTGACTGAGTTGAGCGTTAGTCCAGGTATCAAACAGGAGAGCATGGTGCTCAGTCTGGCTGCCTTTCTGATGGGTGTAGGTGATCTGAAACCTCAGCCCAGCTGTCTTTTATTTATATAGCCACAGTGATTCCTTTGTAGTCCAGGGTACAAAATATCAAACCCAGATTTCTTTCCCTCTGCCCACCCCTCTTAAAAATGGGTGACCTACAAAGATGAGTATTTGGCTGTGCTAGTGTCCCCACAGGAAGAGACGTTTTTGTTAGCTTCTTCTATCTGTGCTTCTCTAATTTGAGTCATTCTTCTCATAGTTTGACATTTGATCCATTGTATTTAACTATTTTTGTACCACTACTGGGCTGCGTGACTCCTATTAAAAAAAAAAAAAATCACATTCCCTGGCCATAGTTCTTCATGTCTTTTCTTTTGAAGAGTAATCACGACCATGAAGAAACTGGACCTGTCTTTGGGGATCAGCTGGCAATACACTGTTGCCTCAAAGAGTTTGGAAAGATTTACTTTATGCACAGCAGTAAAAAGACTTCCTGTAATATCAATTAGAATTCGAATGGAAAAGTGAGTAGAAGGATCAAGCAGTTGGTATAGATGGAGATCTTTGCCTATACCTTCACTGTATCTTTCTGCCCTGTCTTGTCCCCTCTGTCCTTTACCCTTTCCCCTGTCCATCTTCACAGAATCACAGAATGGGTTAGGTTGGATGGGACATTAAAGGTTCCCTAGTTCCAAGTCCCCTGTCTTGGGCAGGGACACCTCACTCTAACTTTGACCAGGTTGCTCAAAGTCCCATCCAACCAGGCATCCACAACTTCTCTGGGCAACCTGTTCCAGTGCCTCATCACCTCCCAGTCAAGAATTTCTTCCTAATATCTAATATAAACCTACTCTCAGTTGGAAACCTATCCCCCTTCTCCATTCTGCCCTCACTGTGGTCCCTGAGTCCTGCTCTCCTTTCCCTCTGCCCTGATCTCTGACAAACCTCACCAATTCAAATGCAGTTTCCTTTGGATCTGGACCTCTGTCCTGTTAGCTGTGTTCTCCTACTGAAACTCCCATCTTAGCCTGGCTCCCTGACATCTGGGGACATCTGGTCCTCATCTCAGACCCATTGTGTCTGAAGGGGAACTGGTTTTCTCTTATCCATCACTTGGACTTGCAACCTGAATGACATTCTCACTTTAGACTTCCCTCTCTATTCTCAAGGTTATTGACACTTCCCCGGTAGCTTCTCCCAGAGGTTCTCCCTTTCCTACCATTCACACAACAAAGATGCTCTTTTGTCTCACGCCTGGAGTCCGGCAGCATCTTTTCGTGGGCAAACCCAGTCTTGGCCCATCACTCCCTACCCAACTTACTGCCACACCCAGTTCTTTTCCAGCTCATCATGACTGAGCATGTTTACCTCCCATCTTTTCCTTGGATACCCTTGGCTACCTATCTCCACCCTCTGTTTACAGAACAGCTCTGAGGCAAGAACTTCCTCGGCTCGGCGTTTATGCAGCATCTGGTTTGTGAGCGAGCCGTGACTACAGGTCCAAGAACAAGAATAGCAACAACATTCAAGCTGGTTCCAGCCCAAGCCAGCAGAGGCCAGAAGTTGCTGCACTCATAAGTCTGTTCATAAATCAACGTGAAATGTGCTGTCTGAGCGTAGCTCCCAGTAGACACACATCTGCATAACACATACCACTGACACGACTGGCTATGGGAAAGATATCCAAAGAGAGCATTCCCACAGCTGGGGAGAAAGGAATAAAGATGTCTAATTCCCCTGCCCCTGGGGTGAACCCTGGCTCAGGTAACCGCACTTTTTAAGCATCAGGGGTTTTATAGGCAGAGGGACTGTTAGGAAAGTCTAATCTGTCCACACTGATGATGTTACCCATGGACTCCTGTGTCATGATCATTACTGAATTTAGAAGAAGAAAGCAGAAGACACACAATTCTCACTTTAAAATCTCAGGTGGTGGAGCAGATAGGTCATCCCTTGGTCCATTGTTCCAATGCTAAAATCTTATGCTTTTTCTCATTCTAGATCTGCCTGGCTTCAGATTCCATCCATAGGTTCATGTCGTGCTGTTGTCTGCTACGTGAAAAAAAACCATCTTGTTAGAAATTCTCACCCAGCGCTGGCATTTACTATCCAATAATCAAGTATTCCCTTGAATAAATTGAATACACTTTCCTTCACTTTGTGGCAGAATGACCAGACATTATTGTAGCTTGATTGCCCCAGATTTTCAACATTCCTGTCTTCAGCAGACACCAGAGAAGAACTCAGGATCATAAAGCCTGGTCTCCAAAGAGCCAGGGAGAGAGCAGCACCACTACATCTGTTTGGTTTTCTGCTCTTTCACCCAAGAACCACATTTATTCTGCTAGCCAGCATTACACAAGTATGGAACAATTTTCATTGGTCACTCCTGAAGAAAAAAATGTATTGGCAAAGTACAACTTGCCCTTCCATCCAAGCTTCACTTATCAAGTGCAGGCAATTTTGGCCTGGTTTTGGGCCAGAGCAAAAATCCCTCCAGCACCCAGTCACTCACACTGGTTCTCTTCAGCTGCAGGGGAGTGATGAAGAAAGTGATGCTTACATATCTAAGTCCTAGTGTAACAGTCATATTGTAGGACTTTGGCTTCTTGTCTGGAAATAAAAAGATAGAGATGTGAAATGTTTTGTCTTTGCTCAAGTTTTCTGGATTTATCTTGTCCCTCCTATGTTTCCTAAGAGTTGAATTTTCTTCAGTTTTTGAACCACAGCTGGAGGTAACACGTTTCACACAGTCTTCTTCTAAAGTGAATTTAGTGCTGCTAAATGGTAACAGACTGCTGGGGGTGACTTCTCTCTGTGTCCCCAGCAGAAGAGAAGAAGGACACACCTGAGCTGTGGAAGGGGTTGCCTTTCAAAAGGGCCAAAATGCTTCCAAATATTACCCTCATGCCATTACTGTCTGAACAGCAATGGGCACTTGTGCACAGGAGGCTGCCCAGCCCTGCCTTGGGATGATCCCATGTAGACGAACGTTCCTCTTGCAGTTTGCCTGGATAGAACAAAAAGGGGAAAAGGGCATCTTATAATGAGAGACCTTGGCACCATGTATGGTTAATGCAATTGAACTCACTCTCTCCTCAGTTTTCACAACTGGGTTCTTACTCTGATGAGTTAATTCCATTTGACGTCCCTTCTGTCCCTCCCCTGCTTTCATTGAGTCTAAAATAACCCAACTGTCCATCTTGCTTATGGATTTACTGAACTTTTAAGAGAACACAAAGTACTGTCCCACAAGGATTTGGGATTAAACCTCTCTTGTTTATTTTAAACATAACATCTTAATTCTTCCACTGCTGGAGGGCAAATGAGTCCCCACAACCCCAAAGAAACCTGCTTTCAAGCCCTATAGCAAAGGTCAGTGTGATTTGTTTTTCATTGTAGATATTCTTTCCAGTAAAGTTGTCTCATGGTATATGACAGTTCTATTACAAAACACCTTTATATAATTCAAAGCATTTTTATTTAAAATATTTTCCATTATAAACCAACATATGCTTGACTTTCAGCACCATTCTCTTCTCCCAAACTGCACTAATCAATGGACTACCTGATTATTTTTCCTGGGATGAGGTAAGGAAAACAACTGCCTGCCATCCCATGTCTCATCCAACACCCAAGGAGCTCTGGATTTGGAGGGGGAAATCCCACTGAAGCTGGCATTTCCTTGAGCTGGGTCTGACTTCAGACTCCTGGCTCTGGGGCTGTGTGTGCCTCATGTACAGATGTGAATGTATATCTGGAGGGGAAGACTTGTGGGAAAGAGGGGCAAGGCAGCACAGATTACTGAGTGATAGATTACTGTAGACTACCACAGGGTAAGAAATGCCCCTGCATCCCATGAAGCCCCACAGATGAAGGGATAGGAAATAACATGAGGGACGAGGCAGATGCAGGGATGCAGAGCCCAAGAGAAAGCTAAAAACAGTGGGAAAAAGGCAGAGGGAGTGGGAGAAAGAGAGTCAGGACAGGAAGAAAAGGGTGGTGAGGGAAGCAGCTTGTCAAGGAAAATTTTAAGCAAAGAAGGGGCAAATGAAGGAATTAAGTTAACTAATTGAACAGTATACGGTAAAACTAGAGAAATAGGGACAAGAAAGGAAAAAAAGAACAGTGAGAATCCTAAGTCTTTTTTTTTTTTACATGGCCCCCAACTGGATGTGTCCAGTACAAACCCCACCAGAAAAACCTGTACATCCGCACAGGAGTTGTCAGACCTTCTGTAACACCAGTTCTCACTCTCACACTGGCCACCTTGCATTGCCTCTTGTCCTGCAGAAAGCTGGGCTTAGCCTGAGTGTCACGCCGTGCCTCATGCCCTCTCTCAGCTGCTCCCCATGCTCTTGACCCTCCTGGAGCCAGAGAGCTGCTGTGCCTGCCCCATCACAGCCCCACCATCACCCCCAAACTACCTTTTTTCTCATGGGCATCCTCACACCTACTTCAGTTTCTGGGCCATTTTAAATGAAGTACCAAGAGGAGAGGGGTGGATTTTCTTGTCTGGGGTGGCCTTATAAGCTGTGTCCCTGACAGTGCAGGGTCATAACCTTCCCACCAACTTCCAGCAACACTCACATGAGATGTGCCCACTCCCCACAAACCACCTATTCCCCAACCACCAGGCAGCAAGTTTCTCTCTTTAACTGCTGCTGATAGGGCATCAAACCACCTAGAAAAAAACTCACAAAATGGGTCAAGGCCCTGCTCTATTAGCATATGGACTTTGTATTTTTCTGCCTGAAGTAGGTCTTGTTCTTCTCTGCTATGCTCTAGAATAGAGCTCTATCCACAGAGCAGCTGACATGAAAGCGCATTCTCCTACCATTGTGCAGGAGGTTTCTTTGGATTTTAGAAATTACCCTTTGCAAAGGATAAAAAGGCTACGCTAAACCCGGTGAGTTAACCCAAGCACATGGCCAAGGCAGTGAAATGGGCTCTGATCCAGCTCCCTCATGGAGAATCCTCGTCTTCTCATGGCAATCAGCTGGCTTGGTGTTGAGCACAACTGTCCTCCTGACTCAGGGGAATTTCTTTCCTCCAGAGCTGGGTCAGCAATGCCACCAACATTCATGAAGAATTCACTTGAAAGCCAGTGATGAGGGCAATGCTGCTGATGGGTAACTGTTGGTCATTTAGTCCTGCTCCCGAATTCCTTGGTAATGAAATGCTTGAACACACCACCAGAATTGCAAAGGAGGAGGAAACAGCTCCACCTCTGAACCTGCCTCTGCTGAAACTCATCACACAACTGCCGATGACCCAGTGGCAGAGACTGATGGCTGTGCTGCTGTGCAGGGATCGTTGCATTTGCACACGTGCAGCAGCCAGTGCAAGGTCATATGTCAAGGCCAGGACAGCTGTCCCCTGGCCACCATTTCAGGGGCTGGTGACACATGTACAAAACAGGTGCTGTTGGAGCCAGTGATGGCTACAAGGTCCAGCAGCAGCAGCCAAAGCAAATGATTTGCTGGATTATATTGCCTGTCAGCAGAGCTGCCTGGCTCCTCCTTGGATTGCATTAATTGTTTGGACTGAAATATCACATTTTACATGCTTATCTTGGGTGAGATTTCTGTAGACAAGGTTTTCAATGGTCTCTTCATCAGGGCAGTCTAAAGAGTAGTGCCTTTTTTTTCTCGTGTAGAAGACTTTGTTCCTATGAGTAAGGCAAGACTTTCATATCTCCCTGAAACATGGGGATGGAGGAGATTGACTGGAAGGATAAGATTTGGGGACAAAAATTCCAAGCCTGGTAGGTCACATGGGTACCAGCTTCTTACTTCATAAAGGGATTGTGAATTCACACCCATTAATGTGTCTGTGGCACTCAGATAACATGGAGACAAGCACCACAGGCAAGTCCATACAGGTGTTAATAGTTCAGCTTCTCAAGTTCTGCCTCTCAAATCCTTTCAGATTCAAGAATGGGATTTCAGGACATTTGCAGACCGAGCAGTGAAGATAAAACATAAGTGCTCACTAGGAGGGCACATTCCAAACTGCTGCTCATGGCTTAGCGCCCTGAAGAGACAGCAGGAGTTCTTGTGCTACTGAAGATTTACCATTACTCATTTGCATCTATGTGCATGTAGCACTGAGACAGCGGGAGAGACCTTCTCTGCCCATCCCATCTCCAATGCAACAGTTAGAGAAGAGCTGCTTTCTGCAGACAGCCAGCTAAAAACCCTGCTGTGCAGAGGCTTGTTGGAGCTGGAGCCGGGCGTAAGCAAATGTGAGGTCCTGAAACACTTAGAAGTGGCATTCGCAATGTAGACAGCCCAAAGAAGTTGTCTACCTTACTAGGAGAGTCAGTCTATAGCAGGAATTTCTGGGAATAAGAGCACAAAGTCACTTGCTCATAGCTTTCCCATTGCAGCCCTCCATCCTCTCACCACGAGTTCGCTGCTGAAGTCCATCTCCGAGCCCTGTCTGCTGCACAGGTGATAACAACCACAGGAGGAAGGGAAATATCTCTTCCAGAGAGGTGGATGTTAATCACTAGTTTGGATTAAATATATCTCAGCTGCTAGAAACAGCTGTGAAATTTTTTTTCTTTGCCGTTTTCAAGTGTGATGCATTCCTCCTCTTCACCATCCCCTCATGAAGGGGGAAAGAAAAGCTTGGATAAAAGCCTTGCTCCAGGGCAAGAAAAGATCCAAATTGCAGCTTTGCATAAATCTGTCACTTTGATTCCCCTGAGAACAACTGCAAATGTGAAAAATGGCATAGTGAAGCAAGCACAGGTGTTAACTCCTCTTTTTTTAATTGTGGGGAGAAAAAAAAGAAAAGGGAGAAAAAGTTGTAAACAGCCCCCTGAACGTGATGCCTTTCACTCAGCTTTGTTTTCTTAGCTCTTCCAGAACTATTTCTGTGTCCATGAAGTCTTATTTCTAAACCGGAAAGGAAATGGGGAAATTGTCCCTTATCAGTATGTGCTGCAAAATCCACATAAACCACTCTTTGCTGCTTCTGCTGTTTTATTCTCTCTCTAGAACAATTTGTAGGGCTTTTCTCCTCTCTCACTTTTAAACACTAATGCATCAAAGATTTTCTGAGTTTGGCTCATGCGTGGGAGGGCAGCCTCTGAGGACGCTCAGTGATGTTTGACGCCAGGGTCAGCTCTGCATCCTACATTAAATTGGCTCTTTAACTTGAAACAAAGAAACACTGTTGTTACAAACACTTTTTTTGTCCTCAATCCTTTCACCTCCAAACGCTTCTGCAACAAGTGGCCAGATTTTGCTCAGGCAAGTGAAGACAGCCGTGGGGACTGAGTCCATTTTTGCTGGCAATGCCCTGGTTGCACCCAGCAGGACCGACAGCACCTGGAGGCAGGGGCTGCCCCTCGGTGGCACCTGTATTTGGGGCATGCAGCAGGGCCCCCCACGCCAGCAGGAATGGCACAGGCACCTCCTGCTCTCCCTGGGGCTCCTCCTGCCCCCAGTCATCCCACCCAGACCCCGTCTGGCTGCAGCCCAGCTCCACATCCCTACCTTTGTCCCTTAATCTTCCATGCTTTCATTAAGCAGGAGGTGTTTTCTTTAAGGCTCCATTGTGCAGAAGGAAATTGCTTTTGCCACTGCAGTCCCAAGGGCTGTGCATTTCTCAGGCAATTAGACCTTTATCAGGCTCTACGGGGCAGAGATAAGGATTGCTGAGTACCTGTTGGCTGACACGGACTGACATAGACATTTGGCTTAATTAATGTAAGTGAAATGCTTTGAAGTAGTTTTTCTTTTGGGAGGGGGGGAGGCTGGGTTTTGGTTGGGTTTTTTGTTGTTGTTGGTTGCTTGGTTGGGTTTTGTTATTGTTTATTTGTTTGTTTTAAGGTTTCGCGCAGTTAACTGGTAAAAGTATATTTAGAGTAAATGCAGTTAAATTATTTAGGACAGTGTTGGGTACCACTAGCCACCATATCTAAGCCTGGCAAACTGCTCTCTCCAGTCGTGATGGACTTGGTGACCACTTCCCTCCTGTGACAGTCTCAGGAGCACAACCTGATGGGACTGGAGACCCCACCAGATTGCTCACCACTTCCTCACACTGAACCACACCAGGACTCAAGGTGCTGAGGCAGGAGACCTGACTCTCGCTCTGACATTGGAGTAAGCTGCTCACACCAGGACATCTCTAATCCTACTCAGCTATAATCTGAGAGTAGATGGAAAATGGTTTACCCACCAAGGGAGTTTTGTATTACAGTGCTGTGCTGCTTGTGCTGGAAGCCAAATTAATAGTAAGGTTTGGCGAAGTTCTGCATAGGTTGAAACCTGATTTTTGACTCAGTTTCTGTCTGACAAAGCATGATTTTGGCATCTCCACCCGCAGCTTTGCTTTTGGGGCTGTTGTTCTCATTCCAGCAAACAAGACACAGGCGGCTTGTGCTCAGACTGAGGATACCTGTGGGTCTTGTGTGTCAAGAGCATTACACGGGGTTGATTTTAAACAGATGAAAAGGTGAGAATTTGTGGAATTTTGGCAGCCTGTACAATTAATTTGCAATGACAGAGGTAGGATGAATTCCACCACTGCAGTACATGGCTTTTCCCGGGGACATGCAGTCCAGGCTAATGTACAGCTCTGCCCATTGTGTGGTGACTGAGGGATCACACTGAATCACACCAAGGGTTGTGCTGGATTGTGACTGAAGTTTCTCATTTCAGTAGTCTACCAACCCTCACTGAAACAAACAGGAGACTGAAACTGATGTTTTTAATGTGAGTGGGGTTGGCTGTTGAAACCCAGCATTATTTATGATCATCTCTCTTACATCACTTTGAGATTGAAGAAACTTACTATGGACAAGTGCAATCATACACAGATATGATGAACATACGATTAATACTCCACGGTTTAGATCAGAGTTCAGATCTCTCTTAAGCAAAAGATCTTTTTCTGCCCAATATCCAGAAGCTGGAATACAATTTCTCAAGAGGAATCCTTGGTTCTGAAGATCACTTCCCTCTTGGTTCATCTTTCCTTAAAGGCATTTGAGAAAGCGATGAGTACTGCATAGAGTGGAAATCGCAGAATATTTTCTGAAAGGAAAGAGAAATACATTGTAAGACAGTAAAACCTAGCTGGTCCAGCAGGAGTTGGAGGTGGGACACCAGAGTGTAATTCTCTTTCCTGCCTCTGTGACATTTTGGGCAAGTCACCAAAGGATTAATCTTAGTCCCACTGTACCCCAGATTCTCATTTGTAACTAGGGATAACATCATTTTCTTTGATTACAGTGCTGTGGTGAAGCTGAGATCCTGGAGTATGATGATACTACAGTAATGGGGACTACATGAATAAAGCTCATGTTGCAGGAAAGACTACTAGCAAAGCATTTATAACTAGCAAATCGAGGAAAGGAAACACAGCGGTGAAATGTTCAGAACTGCTAACCGTGTGTTTAAAGGTTTGGGAAAATGCCTAGAGCTGTAAGTAGATGCCAGAGAAATTAATTATGATAATAAAACTTCTGGGAAGAGGTAGAAATGCTGGAATGATCAAATCATGTGTAATTATGAAGAATATTTTCTGTCCTCTTGGTAACACAGAGCTGCAAGGAACGTGTGTGTTGCCCCCAGAAATGTGAGGGGCCAGGATGTCATCCTTTCCGAAACAAAACAGACAAGAACTGAAAAGGAAAAAAAAATAGGAAAAAAGGGAAGAGAAAGAAAATAAAAGCCAAACCAAACAAATGCCTCAGAGGTCAATATGTAGCAGCCAGAACTTGAAAAGGCAGCCAGGGGAAATTCCCTGCGAACCTTCCCTCTGCTCACATAGGAATTCCTTGCCCCTAACCTTTGTTTGGGATAAGCTGAATCATGCTATATGGTCTTATTTTTCATTCCAGCTGTGTACCTCCAGGCTGCACACATCCAAGTGGATCATCAGGGAAAAACAAGCCTCTACTCTTCTTTTCTTTCTCTGGCCCTTGTGCTCATGTTTGGAGATTCTTGTCCAACCAAGTGACCTCTGCTGGAGCCACATTGGTCTCAAAGGGTGATGGGCAGCACCCACAAGACCAGAAGAAGTTGCTGCAGCTGAAAGGTGTGCAATTGCTCCTTCACTGACACTTTTAAAGACAGTATTTGCTGCTCACTGCAAAAAATGATTCATAAAAACGCAACCTCGATGACGAGCTGGCAGCACAATTACCTAAACTCTCTGTATAGACAGTCCAGGTCACTGGTGACTGTTTAGGCTGTGCTGTTTCAAGATGAATTAATTGCCTCCTGGGTTTCCCCTGGCTCTGCAAGGCTTTTCTGGATTTACACATGCTGCCAACTGCTGCACAGAAAGCCAAAGGGGAAAGATAGGGCTCAGAGAGGAGATACAGATGGGTCCTGTCTAGTAAAGCTTTAGTTTGATTTGCTTCTGAATATCATGATCTCTTTGTGCTGCACCTCTTGTGTTGCAGGCCATTGAAAAGAAATAATAAAAAACCACATTGCAAGCCATGAAAATAAAAGGCTTTGATCTTGTTCTGCTGTTTGGGAGAAAAGCTGCAAACTCCACCTTGCTGAAATGCAGCCCTAGCTGAGCTTTTCATAAACTCACTCCTACAGGCTTCATCCAAATAACAAATTGGGTCCCCATCTGGAGTTTGTGTCGTCTCTTTAAAGGAAGCTTTGATACACAGTAGTGGGATTCCCCCATGCACCAGTTCATGATGTTTTCTTGATTCTTTCCCCTTACAGAGACGGCAGGCAATTTTCACTCCTTGCAGAAATGGCATGCAATTCTTAATGGGATAACTCAGTGCATCACACAGCTCGTCCTCAACACTGCACCTAACAGCCCTGATGCAGTGAGTGTTCAGCACCATCCCAGAGTGCTGTCCTTGTGGATGCTCCCATCCTTTGGCAATATTTTAACACCTTTAAATCAGGCTGTCTGCCTCCTCACACTACTTAGGATTCAGAGCACTTTTCCTAGACACACTGCAGAAGGAACCCTGGAGATTCCCTGAAAGAAAGGAAAACTTCACATGGTATTTTTTATCTGTGGGCTCTGCAGTGATACTATCATGCATCTCCTGGGTTGCTGACATCTTGGCATTAATCCTCATAGAATTCATTTGCCAGCTATATCCTGCTGTCTCAGATATGATTTATGCCTTTACTGTTATTCTGCCCCATTAAAACAAGACTATTCCCCAGGGAAGCCCCTCTTCTCAATATTTATGAGCAGGTTTGATCTAGAGATTCCCAAACCCAGTACTTTCAAAGAAGACATCATGTGGGCAACTTTCATCTATAAACTGCAGAAGCCACCAGGGTGGTATGACAATCTGATGTGACATCCTACTGCTCAATGGTTTACTGGGATTAAGAGACTCTGTCCCTTAAGCATTGTGTAATTTCACCAGGGGAGTTAGGAGTTTATTGCAGTCTTTTCCAGAGATGGCAGCATTTCAGTGAGGGGACGTTGTGGAGCATCACATTCCAGTGGGGTTCTCACCCTGCATTGTGAGAGAATCCAAATGCTGTTCAGAAACACTTCCAGTACTACGTTTATTGCCTTTTTTTTTTCACTCCCCAAGTTAAAAGCTATTTGTCAGACTCTTCTCTTCTTTGTGTACTTTACACGATCAGCTCTCAATAAGTGCATGATTTACGCTTTAGGATGAAACCCGGAAATAGCACTCAGACCCCTGGAGAGTTCATTCCTATAAACTAAAGAGGCTTTCAAACCATTCTGCCTGATTGCATCACTATACAGAATGATTCAAGAGAGCAATCCTTATTCACTTCTGCTGCTCCTTTGGTGAGAATCATCACAGCACAGCACAGGGGGGAGCCGGCTGTTTGGCTTTTTTATTTTATTTTGGTGTTTTTATCCCATTTTCTACCTCAGCCTGCACCTAATTCTCAGATATATTAGCTCAAGCTGGAAGTAACTGCTCTGATTTCAAGTGAGATGGGGTTTACTCAGCTGGCTGCCTGCTTTGCTCAATTATTAATGTTGGAGCACTATTGATTTTGCATCCCTGAGCTTAGTGGTGAACAAGTGCTGAAAAATGGAAGTGGCAAGCACAGGAACAAGGAGAAAGCAGCATCTACTTCCAACACGGTTCAGTCACCTGAAATCCAAGTGGCCCATGAAATACATTAATCTGTGTACAATCATCCCCACAGAAGTTACTTTTTTTCTCTCTCAAATTCCTCTAGTTACGTTCACTCAACATTACTCTTCTTTCCCAGGTTCAAGGATGAGATGTGTCTGAGGTAACGGTTTGGGCAAATGACACCTTTACAGGAGCTGGCTGTAATCTAGGAAGTTCTTTGAGATTTGGTATGTAGAGATATCACACTGAAGATCTTACAAGGGACAAAAGCAAAGTAATATTAACCCAGCTCTCCCTCTCAAACACAATCTTCCCCTGCTCAATCCCAAAATGTACTTTACTGACTACAGCCTCAGGCAGCCCAACATCTTAGATGGCCCTTTGCTTTCAAAGAATACAGAAGAGAAAATGCCTCTTAAGAAGCTTACCTTCATGAGCTCCCCAGCCCTAAGTTCACACATCCTACACAAAAATCCTCCAGGACCCTAAAGCACCCTCTCACATTTTCTCTCTACTCTGGAACACACTATTGATGCCAAAACTCACCATGTCCAGCTGGGATCCCAGCAGCACCTATGTTCAGCTCAAATTTGGCCTCAAGGAGCAACTACTGGAGCTTTTAAAGAGATTTGTACTAAATCCCCACCCAGAGCACAGCCTATAAAAAAAGGGGATGGTTTCAAAGGGAAAGTTATCAGGCCAAGAAACAAACCTTGCAGAAATTAGAACTGGTCATGTATAGATCTATAGGGTTTCACTACAACATCAGGGGGAGCCCCGACCCTATAGTGATGCACGATAGAAAAACTGCAAGTAGAAACAATCTCTTAAATGGAAACCTTGTTGGGAATAGTGGTAGTGATATTTGACATTGGGCTTGACTCAGATTTTGTCACAGGTCCCTTTCCTGGAGAATGATAGGCTAAACCAAAGCAATGGGACCTGGACAGGAACTCTGTCATTTGAACCCTACTCTGACATTGCAATGCTAATAAATGCGTAAGGAAAAAATAATACAATAGTCAAACTAATAATATCTTCAGTTAGTATCCTAACCCTTCAGTGAGAGCAAGTGCCTAAAAATCTTTAAATTTCCTTCTTTTTCATAGTCTCTTGCATAAATGAACAGACAGAAGTTGTGATGTAATGCAATCAAGCACAAGACTGACTTTTCTTTCTCTTCAGCACAGAGTTGAGGCCAGGTATCCTTTCTCCTTTGTACCCTCTAACCCAATGGCCAGCCAGAAAAAATCAGGTAGCTGGGGAAAAACAAAGAAATTAAAAGAGATGGCTGCAAGTGAGACAGTAAACACCATACCTAGAGGGTGGTTGGGCACATGCTCTCCAGGGAAGTGGTCACAACACCAAGCTTATCTGAGTTCAAAAAGTGCTTGGACAACACTCTCAGACACATGGTGGGATTCTTGGTCTTGTCCTGTGCAGGGCCAGGAGCTGGACTTAATGATCCTTGTGGGTCCCTTCCAACTCAGGATATTCTATGGTTCTGTGACAGGAATTACTGCAAAGAAATTGCCTGGGTTCCTGTTTGGGTCTGCATCATGTCCTGTTCACCTTGAGGGAGCTGAGCAAACAGAAGTAACCACAAGTGTTTACCTCCTGTACACTACATTATCCAATAATCTACCCAAATAAAATAATATTCCTTTACAAAAGACAGCAAAGAAACAAGTAAGTGAAAATGAGGGGAAAAATAAAACACATACAAAGCGAGCATCAGCTTTGAGGCTACAACCTGTGTGTTAACAAGATATTTTAATAGGCTGTTTCTCTGTCCTCATACAACTCAGCATGTGTAGAAACACACTTTTTATAGCTGGCTTTCTATGACACCAGCTTGTTCCCATCTCTGTAACTAGCTTCTTGCAGCTATGATAATAATTGATCAAATTGTAAACCTGATTATAAGGTCTGCTCCCTCATCTGCTTTGTTCCTTGTCTGGCTGTCACTTTAGGAAGCAGCAGGGATTCAGAGTGGTGGCTGTCTGTGGCATCCATCCCCTCCTGGACTTGCCATTAAGGCTGCCTGATTCACGAAGTGCAGTCTGGCTCCAGCGGAGTAGCTGGTTACAGAGCCATCAACCCCACCTGGATCTAGCCCTGGCTGAAAAGAGAGGATAAAAGTTGCAGAGGGGGGCAGAAAGGCTGCCAGGAGGGATAAAATGCCTCTGTCTTGTGTTCTTGCATCCCACAGACCTCATGGGTCACACCTGTGAGATACTGACCTGCCCAGAGGCGCATGCCCTTCAAACAGCCCCCTGGGTCAGATAGTTATGGTGCTGCCTAAAGCACCCGAAGGCCAAAGGTAAACAACATGTTAAGTAAGAGATATCCGAGAGAGATCGCTTGCCCCTGGGAACACCCACAGGCTGCGCCCTGAGAAATCCAGTTTGAATCACCCCCAGCAGAGCTGACAGGCCAAAATATGGATTCAACCATTTGACATCCGAGTATCAGTCTGTATCTCAGGAGGCAGCTGGACTTGATTTCTGCATGTCTCTCCTTTTAATATCCAGGTATTTCTTCATGTGGAGAAAATAGATGGTCCCCGTGCTGCTTGGCTCTACCGTGAGGAACTTATGTGTTGCCAAAGCCATTTTTTATCTCACTGGAAATGCTGAGATGAGTTGGGAATCCCACATTATGAGTACTGAGAAACGATGTTTTCTCAGTGAAGAATGTAATGGGACAAGAGAAAAGTGCTCTGCCATTTCCCTGCACCATCATTTCTCTGTGCTTCATCCCTCAGTGGGGAAACTGAGGAGCTGGGTAGCTCAGGAGCCAAGTCCTGTGCTCAGGGATGAAAGGGAAATCCCTCCTGAAAGCCCCATGCCAGCTGCAGCCTGGCTGTGTGGTCACAGAAGACAAAGAGGAAGACATTTGTTCCATGACACAATGTAGAGCCTTAGGCACCTGAACAAAACAAATGAGCCAGCCCATGCCTTGCCTTGACGCTCTGCACAGCTTGAGTTAGGAGACACTATCACAGCCACATTGTCATACACAAACCCTAAATTAAGACAGTTTATCTCCACCTGGGGGGAATTCACCATGCACACGTGTACCTAAGAGGGATGAGTTACACGCCCAATGTCAAATGACTTTGCAAGTCACAGGTCCTTTAATTTAATTACCAGTGCTTGAAAATGCAAATCAAAGTTTCTGTGGATGAAAACAAGGCAACTGACTGACACAAAAATCCTTAACTTTCTAAGCCAAGATGTCCCTTTAGAGCTGAAAAAATTAGAGAAATGACTGCCACAATAAGAAGATTAACCTTTCTTATAAAGACATGAGGTATCTAACGAAGCAAGACTTTAGTTGCAGTAATGACTTGACTTTAATAAAATAAGTGTATGTATTAAGTGTACTTCATCAAAGTAAACTAATCTTTATTCATACCACTAGACGTAATAATAAGAGTTAACAAATCAGAAGCATTGTTTCGTGCCCTAAGAAGCTTTAGAAGCACTAAGGAATTAAGGATTTGCTAATAAAAAGTGGTGAATAAACAAAAACCACAGAATGATTTTAAGAAGCTTGAATAAGCTAGAGAAATCAATGCAGGATAAATGAGAATCCAGAGAAATCTGATTTATATTAAAAATCCCTAAAAAGAATCATGCATCATAGTCTGGGCGAAATGAAATCAGTGTGTCTTTTTTCTAGACCTGAACAGACGTGCCCAAAATGCAGATTCCACCACAAGACAGGCCATTTCTTGGAAAATTTGGGACAGTATAGGTGATGATTCTGGCAAAGGTGCGTCATGCCAAGAAGCAGATCTCAGTGACAAGGATAAAACCAGGATGAGAGAAAACTGACAGAAGATGGCCAGAATACAAACCTCCAGGTATATGAGCCTAACATTTTTCTCCAGTTCTACTTTTGTGGTGCTACTTGAAATTGTAATAAATAAACAAAACCTTGCTGCTTCAGAAGGGGAATTCAGGGATGAAACAGTTCTTTCAAGGCATCACTAAAATTAAGGCATTCAATTTATGCTTGTACTGAAGCACATAAGCTGTTATTTAACCAGCTCTGGGTCTTTCATTTTTCAGCTATTGGCAATGTCGAACCCTGAGCCCCTACCCAGGCTTTGCTCACCAGCAGCACTATCTTCGATTCAAGCATTTTAGTGCTGTAACTTAAAGCACAGATCTGCAAAACAGCAACCTCACTTAAGAAGTGCTGAGCGCCCTCAGCTGTCTGAAAAGCGCTTTGTTTTCTGACAAAATTTCAGCCTGAATTTACTGTTTCCAATAGCCTCAGAAAAATTCTCCTTCTGTACTTTTTCTTGCAAACCAAATTATTTCCAGTATTCACCACGCTCCAAGTGCCATAAGCAGGAACACACTCCACTAGATCAGAGTTCTTAAAGCCCCATCCAACCTGGCCTTGAATACTTCCAGGAATGGGGCATCCATAGCTTTTCTGGTTGACTTGGGCCCGTGTTTCACCACCCTCCTCGCAAAAAAATTACTCTTATGTGCACTCTAAA
Organism: Lycocorax pyrrhopterus obiensis; assembly: GCA_014706295.1. Classification (NCBI taxonomy): domain Eukaryota; kingdom Metazoa; phylum Chordata; class Aves; order Passeriformes; family Paradisaeidae; genus Lycocorax; species Lycocorax pyrrhopterus. The sequence goes on from JACSVZ010000015.1 coordinate 6,616,554, forward strand.
CCTACCCTCTTTCAGTCTAAAACTGTTTTCCTTTATCCTATCACTACTGGTCCTGTTAAAAAGTCTCTCTCCATCTTTCTTACAAGCTCCAGTTAAGTATTGAAAAGCCTCAATAAGGTCTCCCCAGAGCCTTGTCTTCTCCAGGCTGAACAACTCCAACTCTTTTAGCCTGTCGTCACAGGAGAGGTGCTCAGCCCTTTGTTAATTTTCATGGCCTTCTTCTGGACCTGTTCCAACAGGTCCAAGGCTACTTCTCCCCAGCCTTCACCAAAACCATGTGAGCACATTTTGAGTCAGCACAAGTGAAACTGTTTTAGGTAAAAACTGATCCAGGTAAAAAACCTCTGGCATGGTTCTCTCTGATCTGGTTGTCTGTATGTCTCCACCTGCACTTCTTTCAATAGCAGTGCTGTCTCAAAGAGGCTTCAATACCACACAAACTGCACTCCAAGCCTCCTTGCAGGAGCTGTATTCCCAGATATGCTGGAGTATTCCTACAGTCATCACAAAGACAAGCCAAGGCTGCAACTCAAGGATATCCCTTAAATGATCAGGGGAATACTGCAATTTATAAGATGTGCTTGCAAGCTTCATTTCTACCCAGTAGAAGCCACAGCATCTCAAGAGCAAGATGAGGATATGGTCCCATGTCCTCTGGAGTATTGCTGAGGGTTCATGACTTGTAGATCCAGAATATGCTCTAGAAAAAAAACCAGTTACCTCCTATCAGGAGTGTGATCTGGGGTCTCTTATTGGGAAATTCTGTATTGTAACAACCTCCATAATGTTCTGGAATTGTGCTCTTAGTGGTTTGTCTTTGCTGCATTCCATCAAAAATGCCAGTGCAGCTCAGTTCACTGGGGTAGCACTACTTCCTTCCTCCAGACTGTGTAAAAAGAGAAATAGTGATGAGAGCAATTACACAACCCACCAGAGTGACATTTTCCACATTTAGCAGGAAAGCAGCTTGTGGAGTCAAAGAGCTCTTCAACCAAAAATCCTAGCAAGACATTTGAGGTAAAACAAAATAAGGGTGTATGACTGAAAACATTAGAAAGAGATTTTAAAAAAGGATTTAAGTGGTAAAATCAATGAAGAACTCATTTGCCTCCAGACTATAGTTGAGAGTTACACCTTTTAAAATAATGTTTCTAAAATAATATAATGCTTTTTTACATTTAAAAATAATATTATACCCAAATATTTTTATTTTGACCATCTCTTTGCAGCCAGGAAGCAATGCTTTCTTTATGTCATAATGTATGAGGGGAGCCTAACTCATCCCTCCCCATGGCCCATATGGTGGTGTGGAGCTGTTCTCTTCTAATGAGGAACACAGGTGCATTTCAGGATAAAGAAAACAGTCTTATCTGCGACAGATTTTTGCCACAGTACTTTCTGAATAGAGGCTTCCTCAGCTCCATCCTGGTTTAATTTCCTCTTGAAGATTAATATAAACATTAAGAGGTCACTTCTTCCAAGGGGAGTCTGCTGTTCTGGACAGTCCACTGTGTGTGAGTCTTCCTCCACAAGGTGCACTATTATTGCTGCTTGGCTGTCTGAGACTTCTCCATCTGACCTGGAATCCTCACATTCCATTCCCCTCTTCCATGGCTCTCCAATTCCTTCTCAATTAAACCCTAAAATAGTCCCACTTTTACTTTTGACCATCCTTAGGCAAAAGTAAACCTCCCTCCCCCATCTCTGAGCCCTGGGCCATGTTTGCTCGTTGACCTGCCTGTGTTTTCCTGGCACGGCTGTACTTGGCAGCAGTGCCACATTCCAAGAGCTTCAGATATATTCCCAGTCCGCTGCCTTCTTGGTGCAAATTTCACACTCAGAAAGAGCAAAAGAAAAGGGCATACATGCCTGTATTTTTAAACTCTACTGGTATTCTGGAGCTCCTGGCCTGTTCAACCAACGATGATCTGGAAAGAGAATTGCTGCCATCTATTGGAAAGAAAAAACAAGGGTGGTGGTCAGTTTGGTTTTTAGCTTTTCTGCACATTTATCCATCTTATCTTTGGCATGGCAGCTGTTGAGTGAAATGTACTGCATCCGGAGCTGACAACAGTATCTGCTCAGTGGTCACAGAAGAAGACAGGCTGAACAAGGATCCTACAGTGCTATCCGTGGACGTCAGTTCATCTCTTCTGCACTGACAGACACAGAATCGCAAAACCACCAGATTTGTGGTTAACATTTTGCTCTTCTTCTCTGCAAAACGTCTAAAGCATCTTACTGACAGGCAGAAAATTACGTTGTCATCAGAGCGCCTAATGCAGGGCCAGGTACCTAGAGGAAATAGTGCGGGGTTCCTTCCACGGCTGCTGCTCTTGCTAGACTGAGGATAAGTGGGATATTTTTGCTAGTTTGACTCATATCACTAAATTTATGAGAAAAAAAAATTACAGATAATATTTTTGACTGGCAACAGAGGAGTTGGTTTCAAGAAAGGAGAGCTGCTGGTGAGGAATTCCAGCAACTTGGTACCATCAAACTGCAACTCACTTGAGGAAGAAAAAGTCTGAAAAAGAAAACCGTGATATTACAATTTCCCTACATGCCAGCAGTCTCTGCATTAGATCACCTAAAAGTTGTACTAGAGTTTCTTTACTCTCCTGTGTCATTGCACGGGCGTGTAACGTAACTGCAGTTGTAAAAGAAGTTACCCATTTGGCTGTATGTGGGAGGGAAAGAGATACACAACACACTGCATTAAACTCACAGAATGGGCCAAAAGCACTTAGTTAGACACATTCTTTGGCACTACCTTTGCTTCACACATCCTGCCCACAGCAGGGTTATTAGACTGAAAACAGGACCTTGGGTCACTTTTTTTCTGCTGTTTTATTTCTGTCATCTTTTGGCTTCCTGGACTTCCTTTTTGATGATTTTTCCTTGGAAGGTAAGAAGAGTATCAATAGCAATAGGTTCAATACTGGACTGATAATCAAAAATCCATGATGATCCCAGATTTAACACGTCATACCATCTGTCAGTGGCAGATAAACATTCAGATCATACATCTGACTGTCATGCTTTGTAGCTGTAATCTAAGGCCTGACACTGCTTAATGTAAATTTTACCAGCTGGCTCTGAGCCCTCTCCAGGCCATGGTAGCAGTTAATTGTTGGAAGAAATGAATGCATTTCATTATCTTACTTCTCTCTAGGTTATGGTGACATTCATCACAGAGTACTGCTGACTGCAGAAGTTGGATGTGCTTTATAACAGCCCCTCTCCCCCACTTAATCTGCTCAAAGCCTGCAAGGAACATATCTTTATGGTGTTTTCAAATTACCTGTCAGTTGGAAATTAAGCTTAATCAGCAAATCTGAAGTCACAGCAAATACTCTAGCATTTATGCTGGCAAGAGGCCCAGGTATTAATCAAGGTTAGTAGTTCTTCCACAGACCTGCAGATAGCTCTGTGGCAGAATAAAGCAAAGCCTCTTTAGGCACCTGAGCTGCTCAGAGGAAGCGATCCAGACCAGGCTAGTGCACATTCCTTGTGTCCTCAGAGAGAAGTCAGTCTTTGGGCTATGTCTGTATATTATCTATGGGATCCTGGCCAAAATCAGGAGTTTCCAGCAGCTACTGCAGCAGTCGGGAAGGCAATGCTGAGACAAGAAAGACAGGAAGAGTAAAGAAAACATAAGAGAGTCAGAAGCACAAATTCCACATAATCCATGACAGACAGAGAGATGGATAAATCATAAGCCCTGAGTGTATATATGTACAGATATTCATGGAGAGGGGTTCTTTGTACCAAAGCTTTCCAAAGTTCAAGCCTTGGCTGATTCTCAGGACTCAGCTCCCAGACAACTGCAAAAACAGTATCTAAGCTGTTAGCCCAGACCAATGTGATAATTCAGCACAGTCCTCCATCCTTTCAGACTCAGCTAAACTGAATTATCCCACATTTGCTATGGAGTAAGAGTGGACACAAAGACTGTTTCCATGGCTCAGCTGCCACAAGGAAATTTTTTAAGCAACTTCACTGCATCTGAGCCCTCAGACCCAGAGCTGACCAATGTCTATTTTTGCAAACAAATGTTATGGAGTGGTTTGGAGAAAGCTGGACACTTTTATACCTCGTACCTCCAAATATCTGTTATCTGTGCCATACAGCACAGATAGATGGGCTACTCCTAACTCAGCCCAGAAGTTCAGACCACTCACCAGGAGAGCCAGAACAGATCTTCTTCCTACACAGAGCCCACACATTTAATTTCTGTGTGCCACCTGTAACCCGCAAAAAGGTTTCAGCATGTGAGAAACTGGAGAAAAAAAATCTGTATAAAATAGGTGGGTCCAAACAATTGCTTTATCCCTTGTATTCCCACAAGGCTGATATGCAACAGGAGTTTTGTGCACACACTTTAATCTTCCTTAAATAGACATCATTTTTTCTTTCATGTAAATAAACCAAATTGTCTCATATTTTTTATTTTTCACAAGGTCTCTTTGGTTATTTATCTCCTTTCCATATCTACAAGGACTCTAATTTTTCTTTGGCTTTTAAAAAGCAAAATGTTTTGTTCCAATTAGAATCAGATATATCACTTCTGCTTCCAGGCAACCCACCTCCATTTTACAACTGCAAGCAAGGACTGTTCTTGCATTTGGATCCCTTCAAAGAATTGTGAGATACATAAATCTTACTGACAGTGAAGCACACACTGAAAAGCTAAACTGCTCCCCCAAAACTTGGGTATTTGTGGCTTAAATAAGATCTGTTCCCAAAAATTAATTCTAGGTACTAAAACCAGACCCGGGATTACTGAGAGAACAAATAGCTATCAGGAGTGTAAAAAAATAGCAAATATTTCTTTAAACTCCTCTGACAAGTAAAACTCAATTTTCTTTGCTGCACACACAGTAAGGTCTTGCTGTCTGCAAGAACTTAGCTCAGAGCTCAAATAAAAAGCCATGATGAGCTGCCAGTAATTCTGTTCCTCAGTTTCACAGCAGGTTTCTTTATTGCCCCTCTAACTCCCATACACGCCTGTCTAACATCCAGTCACAGACGCAGTGATGGGAGACGACGGTAATTCCAAGATCACACTCCCTCATGCAGAGAAGATCTCACTGTACCTACAAGGAGACAGACTCTGTTCATTAGCAGTGTAAGCAAAAAGCACATGGATTGTGGGCTCAGCATGCATAAATGTGCTATCAGACCTGCTCTTTGCCACGTAGGTGGTCCCAAATGTTTGCTTGCTTTATTTCTTGGGAGATTTGTAAGCTGCACCCTGTTTAAATATTGAACCTGTAAAAGGACTGCTCCCTGCCAGTGTCCACCATCCACCAGGCACCTTACTTCTCTCCCTCATGCTGGGGAATCCCTGGCTGTGGCACTTGGAGGGCAGCTAGGAAGACCAGCCCATGGAAAGGCACGATTTTGTTAAACAACAGACAGTTCACATCTCCTAGGAGATGGCAAAGCAGCATTTTCAAATCAAAAGAGCTTATTTTCGAGCCATGTGGTTATTTAATGAAACATTGGTATTTTCCACATTGGAAACTTGTCGCTAGCAAGCAGAGACTGAGGAATAAAGCGACATGGATGGTTTAGTACGAGAAGAAACCGACCCTTTATTAATTTAAAAGTTTGTTTATATGCCTTAGCACGCTGGACACTGACATAAGGTTATTGGTTCACTGACCAACCACCCCCCAGAGGGATTGGTTGAACCCAACAACTCTTACTTCAGATATTTTCTCTTCGGTATCATAACAATACCATAGTTTACAAAATCTCTCAATTGTTTTCTCATAGCATCTGTGAGAAAGCAAGGCCTTCACACAGACACTGTCAGAAAACTGAGAAATCTCTCTGCAGCCAGGCTTTTTGCATTCACAGAAACTGACATTTTAGATACATTGGCTACAATTTTCACATTGTAAATGAAGGAACCAAAACATCATGGTTGGCTTCATTACTTAAGGACAGGCGGTTGAAGTATTCCCAGGCCTGCATCCTGCTAAGCACAGGGGCTGTGCAGGGTGAACAACCCCAGCTAACCTCATCCCTGGAATCTGGCATTTAAAAGCTTCCAGGGCCAGATACCACATCCAGCCACATCGTTTTACAGCCATTAATGGACTATATCCCCACAGCATGTCAAACCCCTTCCTAATTGATTTGGTCCTGTGGCAAAAATCACTAAAATGCCCTGTGCAATAATGTTCCCTTTTGTTCACCTCACACCCACCTCTTGATCCTGTCTTTCAGGCCTCATGCCAGGAGACACCATTCCTCCCCCTTGTACGGGGCAGTGGTGAGGCCACGCCTCGAGTGCTGTGCTCAGTTCTGGGTCCCTCAATTCGGGAAGGACACTGAGGTGCTGGACGGGGTCCAGAGAAGGGCCGTGGAGCTGGGGAAGGGGCTGGAGCATGAGTGCTGTGAGGAACAGCTGGGGGAGCTGGGATTGTTCATCCTGGAGAAAAGGAGGCTCAGGGGTGACCTTATCACTCTCTACAACTCCTTGACAGGAGATTGTAGCCAGGTGGCGGTCGGGCTCTTGTCCTGGCTAACCAGTGGCAGGATGAGAGGACATGGCCTCCAGCTGCACCAGGGGAGGTTTAGGTTGGACGTTGGTAGGAATTTCTTCACAGAATGGGTAATTAGACATTGGAATGGGCTGCCCAAGGAGGTGGTGGAGTCATCGTCCCTGGAGGTTTTTAAGGAAAGTCTGGACGTGGCAGTCAGTGGCATGGTCTGGTTGACATGGTGGTGTTCGGCCATAAACTGGACTCGAAGACCTCAGAGATCTTTTCCAACCTCATCGACCCGCAGGATTTTTCCCCCTGAGGGGCTGTGCTCCCCACATGACCTTGCTGCTCCATGGAGCACTTAGCTCCCGCTGCCACTGGGCCGGGGAACCCCAGGACGGCAGCCGGGAGAGAATGCTGGGTGCCCGGGAGGTGGGAGGTGCGGAGCTGGGAAGTCCCCGCGGAGGAGGTGGCGGAGGCGGGGACGGCGGGGGAGGGCGGGCAGTCCGTCCGTCAGCTGAGCGGGGCCGCTGGTGCCATGGGCGCGCCGTGAGGGGTGAGCGGGGACGGGGTCCCTGAGGCCAGCCCAGAGCGGGGGGCGGCGGTCGGCATGGCCGGGCTCGCCCGGTGACTCGGCGGATCCGGGGTGGGCCTGCGGGAGGGAAGAGCAAGGCGGGGAAACGCCGTTTTGCGGCTCTCGGGGGCCGGTGTGGCCCAGGGACGGAGCGGCCGTGCCTGGGCAGCGGCGGGTGCGGGCGCCGTAGCCTCCCCAGCACCGCGGCGGGGTGTGCCGGAGAACGGGAAAAGGGGACAAGAAAGCGAAAATGAAAGTTAAAAATCAGCGGAAACGGGATCTCGGCGTGAAAGGCGGCGCCGGGGCGCTGACAGGGCCGGGCGGGCGGCGGGACCCGTGTGCTGTCAGGGCTGGGAAGGGAGTGGGTGAGGCGGGAGTCTCGTTTCGTTCCTAGAGGAATGGGAGGCTGAGGAAGGGTTGGTTGGCCCGAAAGACGTCTTGAGGATCGTGTGTTTTAGGCCCATGGGAGATTAACGTAGACTCGCGGCTACTTTGGTGTAGCGGGGTCAGAGGGATTGAAGGTGCCTGTGTGCTGTGACAAGGCATGTGGCTTGTGTGTCTTAATAAAATGTGTGTGATTATGTTTTCTTTATAATTGGGCAAAAACCTGAGAGTTTTCTCTTGGCAAACCTTGTAATAGTTGCTTCAGAGATGTCCAGCAAGTTGAAGGGCCGTCCTGCTGAAAATGGAGAGCATTCCAAGAGTAAAATGGAAAATGGAGTGGACAGCATGGCTGCCCCAGCCCTTAACACCTACACCCCGGAAGAGATGTTGCAGCAGATGAAAGAATTAATCACTGAGAACAATGAGTTAAAAGGTGAATGCATATGTGAGCTGGTCTTGAAATGCAAGAGCCCCGAGTCTCTTCTGAAGGGTTTGTTTTGTTCTATGTGTATGAATTTTGTGCTCATTTGCCCTTGCTGGGTAGCACTCACTGTGCAAACCACTCTGCAAGTGAGAATGCCAGTTTGATAAGACACGTCAATAGGATATTTGGTAGCACACATCAAATTGAATTCGTGTAGTAGATTAGGGGGAGAACAGCTCAGTGTAAGGGTGATTTACTTGCTCTAGAATTTTGTATATAAGCAGTATAGCACTGTGTATTTTAGAAGGTGACGTGAAAAATCTCTATGATGTGCTTTTCACTCATCGACCTCTAAAAGCTTTTTTTGGTTTGTATTGTAGAACTGTTGGCTCCATTACAAATATTTTGCCAAAGCTGCATCAGGAGGGGTGGGTACTGTACCTTCTATTCTTCAAAAAGGAGTGGTGGTTATGGCAGGGTACATCTGGGAGAAACCAATAGCTTTCCCTGAAAATCCCTAATGATTTGAGTCCTTCAGGTGAGATAGATTTGTTTCTGGATCCCAGGAATTTAGATATCAGTTATTTTTTTCTTTAAATGGTTAGTGCAAAACCCAGGGGATATGAGAATTTTCTGTGTAAAAGACAGAGGTATCTTACTGTTTATATGACAGCAGAGCATGAAGTCACGTATTTGCTGTATTGTGGTTTTACACTAGTGTTTAAATTCTTCCTGAATCATTTTTGGACCTGGTCCAAGTTCTCTGTCTTGTGGGTATCTAGCAGGAAAGTTGTTTGTAGAAGTACCTCTGGTATTTTGCTAAAAGGTCCTATATAATATAAGATAATGTTATGGGACATATTTACAGCTGCTGTAACTCATAACTTCCAGAATCATTCTCCAGACTTCATTTTTTTTCATAAGCTGAAGGATTTATGGGCAGTTTATAATATGACATCAGGACATAATGGAAGTTACTGGAAAATACAAGTATAAAGGATTTTTAAGCAACCAGCTTTGAGTTGTTTACTTCAAAAAAAGCATGTCTAAAATAATTTCATTGCCTAAAAATCTTGTAAGCATTTTGCAATAGTAAGACTGATATTGTTGCACACTGACTTTGTTACATACAGGGAACTGACTTGGCTGTAAGTTGTTTGGTATATTTTTTCAGTGCTTGCAATTGAATCTTAACCAAATGTTGGAGGAGAGCGTTGTTGGGCATAGTTGAGACGTTTGATTCGATAGCATGTGTATCTGTTTCCAGGCAGTAATTTACCAGTCTAGGATGTTTTCCCTGCCAAGTCTCAGTAGTTTCAGAAGCTCTGTTCAGCAGTTTCATTTGGGCTGATCATGTAAATACCACACACAGCACGATACCAAATACCTCTTGTGAACAATCCTTCTGACTTCTTGGTTTAGGAAAAAGTCAAGAAGTCCGTGAGTGTGGGCATGTGATCTCAGCAGTGGATTTAAAGCTATTTATTATAGTGCTAACGGACTATGATAAGTGTAGTTTTGGCTTGGTATTTAAGGTACGCCAGACAGAGGCTCACATTTCATACCCAATTATTGCCAACCCATTTGATACTGAAGAATGCTGAGCTCAGTGTAGTGGAAATCTGCTGTTTCATGGACAGAGTATTAATGTGATTCAATGTCTTGTCTCTGGCTGCCATTTAGAAGCCATGAAGTTGCACAACCAAGCGATGAAGGACCGTTATGAGGAACTTTCCACCTGGAGAGAGAAGCAGAAAGAAGAAAGAGAATTTTATGAGTTAAAGTTTAAGGAGGCGAAGCAGTGCTTGCAGGCCAAGTGCATTGAAAATGAACAGCTACAGCAGCAACTTCAGAGCTTAAAGGAAAGAGAAGAAGGAGCTGAAATGGTAAATAAGGAATTGGTTAGATTGACATGCTTTTGAATTGAAAGTCTTGAGCATTCAGTCTGTTCTATGATTCTAGGATTCATCACTGAAAGGTTTGGAGATTTGTTAACGTCTTCATTTTTATCCTTAGCTCTGACAAATGGTCTTGACCTGACTTACTTTATAAAGTGAGGCCTTTCAAAGTGTAGTAACAGAAAATTATGAGATCATTTACATTTTCGTTAACTTTTAATAAACAATAATAATTAAACTTTTTTACCTAATAAATATGAATTAGCATTTCTTGCTGATTTTTCATTTATTCTTGGATATCTCTTGACTTTATCCTTCCCTCTGCTTGTTAGATTATCTGTCTCTCATGATCATTTAATTGCTTTTTGTATTGTGTTTCCAAGAGCATGTTTCTAGGGAGAAGCTGACACATAAACAAGCAAAAAAAATTATGTGCCATCTATTTTTATTATATCGATCTTCTTTTATGAAGTCTGAGGTCAGATTAGATCTGTGCTTCTGCTGCTCCATTTGAGTCTGACTGAGCTTTCTCTCTGTGTCCTGCCTTTGGCTCTGTTACACATCATTTCTAATGTTGCAGGTGGTTGCACAGTAGCCAGGCAACGTTTTGCAGGTGGTACTGAAGGCGTCTGTGGGCAAAGCCGATCAAAACAAAACCTGCTTTGTGTTCCACATGGTCATGTGAAAAGTTACTTAACAAGAAGTTCCATGCAGAGCCAAACTGATGCATTCTGGTGGTGTCTGGTACCTCCAGGACTCATGTGGATTCTCTGTTGTCTGATGAAGGATGAGCGTATTAACGTTTTTCTCAACAGAGTCACTAGTAAACTCTCCTTTCCTCTCCTGACTGTTTTATGGAACTCGGTAAGAAATGTTTCAGCATGTAAATCAAAATTGGCCGATAAACTCAGAAGATGTAAGGGGGAGGAAAGTCATGTTTAAATAGTGTGATTGAGTAAGTATTACTTACACAATCTTTACAGACTGAAAGTTGTGTTTCAGGATTGTCAGGAAAATTCAGGATTTCATAAAATGTTCAGAATTTCATAAATCTGAAATATTTTCTTTAAGGAAAAGTAGAGGATTTATAATCCTTCTGCCTGTTGTAGAACTTCTTGCACTTTGAATGCTTAAAATTTGCTGTTGCCAGAGCTTTCCAGCCTGCTTGGGAAATCTAAAATCTCTCTCTTTCACTGGAACTGACTCTAAATGCATCCTCTTACAGTATAAGCACAAAATCAGAGGCAGCAGCAGGTCAGAGAGGGAGAGTGCTATTGTGGGATGAGATTTATAGATATTGTCAACATATAGATAATTTGGAGATCTGGCATAATCATAGCTTAGAATGTAATTCAGACTCCAGGAATTGTCCAGAATTTGCATTGATGGTATGTGGTGTAATAAAGGCATTATCAGGAGGTGGAAGGCTCAGATTACAAAATGAGGAAGAAACAAACTCACAGAGCAAGTTTCATAATGGGGAGTGGCATTTAAAGGAGAGGGAAAAATGAGTCCTGCTGGTTATGTAGAAGCTTAGGAGAGGGTTTTGAGTTTCCTAGAGAAAGGGAAAAGGCAGAAGGCAAAGGAGATGGTCATGACTGGAAGGAGAGAAGTGACTGTGGGAGAATCTGTGAAGAACAGAGACTTTGTAGAAGGGATCTAGGACTTTGTGTGAAGGTCAGGGAATCGGGGAGATTTATACATGGAAATGGGGTACAAAGAAGTTATATGGTGGGGAAAGGCTAAGAATGAGGCATGTGGAAAAGCTTGCTGCCCACTGTTGTTTTCTCCCTTGAATCTTGGTTAGATTTGGGAAAAGAGAAATAGGGATATGGGTGAAAAAATGCAATAATTGTGGAGATTGGCCGATACCCTATGTGGTAGCAAAGGGTATAGATTTAGGCAAAAAATTACATCCTAATTATCTGTGCATTGAGAGAACTGGTCCCATGTTTTCCAGCAGCATGATGCCCAGTGTTTGATTAACTTGGTTTCACAGTTTAGACTTTTTGCTATTGAGTGAACCAAAACATAGTTTAGAGGTCTGTACAGTGGGGTTTTCAGGCAAGCCTGAACAGAAAAGAAGGGATGTAGGACACTGTTGTGTTCAGGCTCTGTGCTCCTGGGCTGGTGTTCCCTTTTGGTCAGCTAATGCAGGGTGTCTTTATCCCAGGAGGGCTGCATGGCTCCTGAGAAGGAAGGGAGGCAGCTGAAGTCCCAGGTGCAGCGGCTCCAGGCTGAGAAGGCAGATCTGCTCGCTATCATTTCAGAGCTGCAGATCAAGCTGAACATCTCAGCAGAGGATTCCTTTGTGGAGATTGGGATGAACGTAAGTATAGGGAATAAAAGAAACACAGTAACCTGCAGCCAGGTACCAGCCTAAAAAATTTTGTGGTTCTTTGGTCTCTTACACTACCTGCTTGTGTAGTGGAGCACTTGTGTATTACAAGATATAGTGGTAAACGACTTGGAATTAATTTTTGTCCTTCCACTTTAAAGCTCTAAGTAAATGAATTTCATAGATAGTCTCTATTGCACTAGTTAAAAATGTTAAGTTTTTTCTTAGTTGGAATTTCTGGGAACATCAGTGCTATGTTTTGTTAAGGGGCAACACCTGTGCATAGACAGGGGGTGTTTTCTTTTGAGAATGGGGCTTACTTCCTACTGACAGATAGGTAGAGATGCAGGCAAACAAAATTAAATGCAAAACTCTATAGAGTATTCCCTAGAGGCATAAATGTATACTTCTTTTATGGCTCTTGTATCTGGAAAATCTCACAGGCAAACTGAAATGTGAAAATGCAGGCCTCTGCTATCCCTCTATGCCCCATATCCTCTCTCTGGAAAGTAGAGGTGCAACAAGAAATTAAAATAATTTAATTAAAACTTCTTTGGAGTTGTCAGAGAAAACTCAGGGGTGCATTCTCTTTTTTGCTAGAAGGATTCTCCTTTGGGCTACAAAGATCAAGGAGTGGGGTTTGTAGTGGGAAAGAAGAGTGATTTCTAGGCTTATATTGAAAGTCACCTGCGGTGCCATTGACTTGCTGTGTGGTGCCCAGTCATCTTCACAGGGGAGAGTAGCTGTGGAAGTTGCTGATGAATGCAGAAGGGGAAATCTCATTGTTGTTCCTCTTCTCTGATCAAGCTGGAGGAGATACAGGAAGTATTTAAATCAAGAATTTCCAAACATGAAGATGATCTGTAGGAGTTTTTTATTTATCTATATTGCCATGATAGCAATTCTCCCTGTTTTTCTTCATTCTTTAACTCAAATAAATAAAACTCTGTCCTGCTTAGTCCAAATACCAAGCTAATAGTGGTTTTTTCTCTCCTAGGAAGGGGAAATAAATAGAACTGCAAAGGAACATCAAGAGAATAGTGGTGAAATGCCCAGTAATCATGCTGTCTACATGTACGTAGGTTCTTGTGTGATGTGTGTGATTCAGACTTTTGCCTCAGGTTTTATTTTCAGTGTAAGGAAGCTTCTTTCTATGAGGAATGAGCTGGAAAATCCTCTTTTTCTTTGGCTTTGCATGCCTCCATTGCAGTAGCTCTGCCTTCCTAGCATGTGATAAGACCCTCAGCTCTCTGGCATTTTTCCTTCCAATTTTTACTAGCTGACAAGAGAGAGTGCATATTCTGGTCAGTTGGCTAGGCATTTATGGACATTCTGACTTGCCAACTCTTCAGGCTTTTAAGGGAGTCCAAACAGAAAAGACAAAGATAGAGGTTGCAGGGACTTCTTCCTTCCTAATCATTGGAGACCATCTAATAGAGTACCTGTCCTCTACCGAATTGTATTGATGTTGGTAAGAGTTAGAGGTCTTGTAGTGTTTCAGATCTGACCCTGTTTGTGTGTGGTTGGTATGAAGTGTATCCATGATGGGGTAGACACACAGTGCAATAATATAGTCCTTGCTTTTCAGGTCACTGGGTTTAAGATACCAGCATTCTGTTCAGGTTACTTCTCAAAATTTGATCTTTACATCAGCTCTAGGACACAAGGGACTTTCTTGCCCCTGGCTGAACCTTTACTCCTCATGGACATAGACAACTGATACTGTTAAACTTTCCATTTTGGGTACTGCCCAATTTAGCAGCTAGGTGGTTTTGGCTGAACTCTTATTTACTCTGTGCCTTTGCTTTTGAAAGAGAAGGATATGGAAAATGCTAAGGACATAGCAAGCCAGAAAGCTGTGCTCCATGTACAAGTTGTCACTTCCTACGTCACTGCAAGGGAGAACAGTGTTTCAATGTAATATCACAGAAACTTGTCCCTCAGCATGTAGTTAAGAAGTTGAAAGAGGAGAGGAAAAAAAAGCATTACAGTTGTGGATGAAACTGAGAGAGTTGCTGACCACAGACTGGGCTGCAAGTATTAAGCTTGTTGTTAGTTGTGGCTTGTGAGAACACTGATTATGGGAAGACATTCCCTGTGGAACTTGCTTAGCTTTGGAGGAGAATCTGGGCCATATCTACAAGAACAGGGGGCATACGTACCTCTTAAAATATTTCCAGTGTCACCACGTGTCTTTGTCCAGCGCTGAAACTTTAGACGGGTGCTGTTAACAGGTTCAAAGAAATGTGATCCACTCAGGATGGATTTATTTCTGTAAGGGTAGAACTACACTAAAAATCCCCTGATAAAAGTTATTTACTTAAAATATCCTGGCTGAACACTGTCTTTTGGGTATTGAATTTTGCTCACCAGAAGTTTCTAGTTTTCAGGAGCACACAGAAAACTCTGCTTTGCTTTGTTTTCTGAACTACAAAAGCAAAGTTTTTAACACATGCTGTTTTACAGCTGAGACTCTGAAATGTGCATATAGCTTGCCTATCTTCCATATAGTTTGGGGATTTTGACTTTCTGTCTAGATGGCCATAAAAATGGAGGTAATGGAATACAGTATTTTGTCACTTACCCTATTTTTAGGAGCTTTGTATTTGTTCTGGTTCACTTTACAGTAGCATAATATGATTTTGAAAAGAGCTATAGAATGTGAGGAGAGTGAAACATTGAAGAGATTTTTTCTGGAAAAGAAAGTGATTTCTGATGACCATTTTTAGTAGGATATGCTTTCTTTTCCTGTAAAGGAGCGAGGCAGAGATAAGAAATGTTCCATGTTTTATTGCAAAAAAGTTTGTAGGAACAGACAGCAGCACTTTGCAGAAAGGGCTGCAAAATAGGTCAGAATAAGTGCATTGGGTTTTGTATTGTCATGACTGCTTTTGCTTTCCTTGCTTAAGTGCTAAATTGTTCCCCCAGCTGGAAAGGGATTGCCTGAACCCTTCATTTGCACATAGGGGCTGTGGCTACTGGTCTTGGCTTCTGGGAATTGGGAATGAGCCCTTTGCTCAGAGCATTGGTTTTCAGCAATGTGTGAAATGGTGGCCTCTCGACTGGATCCCAGCATTAGGGTTAAGGGAGTGCACTGCTAAAGGGGTAGCTGTTTTTATTTACATCTGGTTTGGTTTGAAGCAGGAGCAAATCTGCTGATGAATCTAAGAATTTGGAGTCTGAGGAGCTAACTGTGAGCCAGCTGCTCTGCTGCCTTAGAAATGAAACTCAGAAGAGGGAAAAACTTGAGAAGGAACTGCAGGATCACAAAGAGAGGTATGAAGTAGGTGCACTGTAACATTTGGAGCTGTTTTCTTTCAGGGCTGCTGCAATTACCAAGTCTCTGAATGATCAGCAACAAGCTGAAATATCAGTGTGATTTGGATGGGGAAGTTCCTGAGCACTCAGTTGTAATAACATTTTGTGGTTGTTCTTACAGGGTTAAACCACAGGTTCTCTTCCATGGGCAAAAGAGAATTCATTTTGATTTCCTGAAGGGCCACAGATCAAGGCAAATTGCCCATTTCCTCTTGGGTTTGAACTATCCCTGGGTTATTCAGAAAGATATGATGACTAGTTGAGGGTGTTCTCTCCATTCCCTCCTCCACAGTTACTTTGTTTTGTATGAATCATCTCTCTGTGGGGCTTTAACCAAATCACTATGGCTAAAACAGGATTACAGTCCTCTTCATGATATTGGCAGGCTACATTTAGCAGTATGTGAGCTTGCAAAAGCTCCTTAGAAATGTATGAAATAAGTTTTATTCCAAACTTGTCTAAAAGAGAGAGTGTTCACAGTGAGACCTGCATGAGGGTCTGTCTCATCTCAGTTCTGTGGGTATAAATCAGCATGACTGTTCAGGAGTGGTAAATTCCTCAAGCAGTTCCAGATCCCCGCTCCACAGAGACAGAGTAAGACTTCCTGGACACTATCTACTATGAAAGGTTGGTGTCAGAGTAATTGTTTCTATGTGGTCTTCCTAGAAGAGGTAATGAGCCATAACCAAAAAATTCTTAGAAACCTCAGCCCCTGAAAATACCAAAGAAAAACAGAGGCAGTATTAATCACTGGATTCAGTGAACAGACTGACCTATTTCCAAAGAGCTGGCAGTTTTGGACTGCCAAAGATCAGTCCCTTTGGACTGAATGTCATGACCTTCACCACACCTGCAGACTTACACATTCATTTTAATTAAATGTACACAGTGTCCTGTGTTCAAGAACCCCCATGATTGTGCAGGCCTTCCTGCATGTCTGTGCTTTCCGTTCTGCCTTGTGCTTTTTTGTGGCTCTCATGTTGCAGAGAGAGTACATCACTTGCATGAAATCCTTGCATAGTCACGATCTCACCTGAAACATAAGCCAAATCCATCATTATTGGCTCCTTCTGTTTTCCAGACTGTCAAAGCTGGAGAAGGAAACCAGAAGCTGCCTGGAGAGTGGGACACAAACTGAACAGGAAGAAGAGAGTTCAGAAGCTGTAAGTACCTGTCCTCAGCCAAGATATGTGAATGCTAAAAGCCTGGCTGCAGAGAGATTTCTCAGTTTTCTGACAGTGTCTGTGTGAAGGCCTTGCTTTCTCACGGACGCTATGGGAAAACAATTGGGAGATTTTGTAAACTATGGTATTGTTATGATACCAAGGAGAAAATATCTGAAGTAAGTGTTGTTGGGTTCAGCCAATCCCCCTGGGGGGTGGTTGGTCAGTGAACCAATAACCTTATGTCAGTCCAGTGTGCTAAGGTATATAAGCGAATTTGTAAATTAATAAAGGGTTGGTTTCTTCTCATACTAAACCGTCCATGTTGCTTTATTCCTCGGTCTCTGCTCGCTAGCAACAAAGCTATAACAACATACAGCTGACTTGTTGGGGTCAGCAACCTCAGGGTCTAGATTTCCACTTGCACTCAGGGAGCGAGGGGCAATTGTCCTGCACAGGAAATGGAAGTGAATGTTGAACTCTCCAATATGTATCTTAGAGGTGGTTCCAAATTACACCAGCCACTACAAAGGGGTGGGGTTGGTGGCCAAGTATTAGGGAGATTTGGCATAACTGCAGTTATACCTCATTGCCCTGGCCATGCCCAGTAAACAGAGAGAAATACAGTAATTTCTACCTCCAGAAATCATCTAGACTGGGTGAATTTCCTCGCTGCTGCCTAGGTTAGCTTTTGGATCAGAATCCAGTGACAGTATACTGTAAAACAGACTTTAAATGTGGAGCTCATATGGCACCTGCTTTAGGTTTGTTCATATTTTTACTGGGATTACAATGGCAGGGCATAACTATCTTGGATTGAGACACAGTTCCAGGCAAAAACTTAGTCCTGATGTTTTCAGTTAAGGGTTTGAAAGAATGCTGGGGTTGGGATTCAGCTCCAGTCAGATGCTTAAACTTCTGTGCCTGCAGCTGTAAGCTACCGTGTGAGGTGAGCATGCAATCCCATAGCCTTGGAGATCCTTGCTGGTTCAGTGCACCTGCATAATACAGGCAACGAAGAGTGCTTGTATGTGAGGTGTGTGGGTTTCTGAAGTACTGCAGGGGACTTGGAAATATGCTATGGACCTGTTGGAGACCTGTGCCCTTCTGAAGGTCAGGGCAAGTGTTTCAGGGCAGGGCTGGATTGGTTAAACAAGACCAGTCTGCAGTTGGGCCAAGAGATGCTCTTCCTAGGGAAAGCAGATGATGTCTGGGTTAATTAATGCTTTCCAGTTCTCTCATCTCAACTTTGCCTGAGTTACACCCTGAGCCCAAAGCTCCTCACTGACGTGCTGATACTGAGGTCAGCAATTGTGCTTGTGCTGGCAGCCATTTCCATCTACACTGTTGGGTTTCTCCAGAGGCTGTCAGCAGGACTCATGTTACCTGCCCTTGTGGTAAAATGCAGGTCTTTAGTGGGACAATGTGGGAGGGCAGTGTGAAATAATTATAAAGCCTTGTAGATGAGGGCTTATTACTGAGTGTAGAGTGGAACTGTGCAGACTGACTTAGGCTGTTTTCTCTGGATAAAGAGTAATACTTCCTGCTTATCTTTCTTAGCCTGCAACTTTACTATCTTGAATTGTCCATATGTAATTTCCATTATTTTTTCTCTAAAAGGTTGGCAGTGAAGTAGAAACCCTGAACCTGCAAGTTTGTGCTCTGTTTAAAGAGCTCCAGGAAGCCCATGAGAAGTTAAAAGAAGCAGAATTGATTCAGAAGAAACTTCAAGAAAAGTAAGCCTCTGAAGAGCAAAAGTTCTGTCATGACACCCAGTACATCCTTGCGTGACAACTCCCACCTGGGGAAACTCACCAACTCTACAAATATCAACTTAAATAACTGTTTCATAGAAGTGCTGTAAAAGAATGCTCCTTCTTTGAAGTGGAGAAATGCAGAAATACAGCAATTGTCAGAAAATCTGAGCTGCCAGCCTAGTTCTACAAATAGAATCTCAGTGCCTTGAATTAAAGATTTGGGTTTTAACCCTTCATGATGTAAAGGCAAATCTTTTCTGTTTTCTCCTTCCTATAATCAATCCTTATTCTAGCTTTAGGGAAAAAAGCCAAGGGAACTGATGATGACCTTTTCACGTGAGCTGTCTGGGCTTTTGAAGGAAATTGTGTCGGTTATAAAAGACCTTCACTTTTTTTGCTTAGTTTCCTGTCAAATTCCAGGATTTGAGATTCATAATAGTAAGAAAGTAAGTGTTGGTTTCGGTAGCTGTGCTTTCTGATTTTTGTATTTCTATATTCTTCATCAAAATAAGCCTTTAAAGTGAACCACACAAACACTCTTTTTGCTATATGCCTACTGGGCAGAATCCATCAAGAGAGGGTGAACAGGAGAGATCAGCCTTTTTTTCTTGTTCTGTCAGGTGCCAGGTACTGGAAAGAAAAAGCTTGGCTGCTGCATCGGAATTGGAGGAGAAGCAACAGCTAATATACACCATCAAGAAGCTGGAACTTCAGGTGGAGAGCATGCAGGCAGAGGTCAAGCTGGAACAAGCCAAGACACATGAAGAAAAGTGAGTATGACTTGGTTTTGTATTCCAGGGAGATATTGTCAGTGAGGAAGCGAAGTCCAAGGGAGCCTGGTCAAAGGGGAATTGAATCTGAAGTACTACTTTTGTGTCCTGCACCCTTTGAAACTATGTTTCATGTTTGTAGACTATGTTTATGTTTGTAGATTATGAAGTAGAAGTCTGTATTCTTTCATCTACTGAACTGCTCACTTAGGAATACTTGAGCTGTCAACTCTGACTTGTATCTTCCTTTAATTATAAAGTCAAAGGTGGAATAGAGCTGGGTGTAACATACAAGTGGAGGAAGCAGAGAAGTGACAACAGCTGTGCCACTGACTAGCAGGGGTAAATGCGGACACATCCTGGAGGGCAGGGACAAGTCAGGTGGTGACAGTGCTGGGAAAGTGACATTAATGAAGAGGTCTGCAATCCCTACAATATGTTTGCACTAGGAGAGTCAAGTGTGTGGTGAAGCTGAGGTAAAGAGAGGCTGTTTGCTTTGGCTCCCTGCTCCCTTTCATGTGCAGTCCATGTAAGGAGTGTGAAAATGTCGGTCCAAGCTGTTCAGAGAGGCTGAACTTCCTGAAGGACACGTCTTCAGCTGCTGCAGAGCTACTTGTTATCTTTGGAGTCTGTGTCTCGTTCTTCTGATGAATTCTCCTTTACTTGAAGTCTGAGTCAAGACTTGGATGTCTTCCTAAGAGGGGTGTTACATTTTTAACAGAATTTGTGAGCTTCATATGAAAATACTGAGTGATGGATTCTTCAATATGAAATGCAGATGATCAGTAAAGACATTCATTGGCACGCAATCCATGGATAGAGCAGCACACAACTCATTGGGAGAGAGATGTTGAGAAATGGAGCATGACTTTTTCTCACCAGAAATGCAGATTGATTTGCAAGAAGCCATTAGTGGCTTTTTTTTTAAGTTCTAACATGATTTAGATTTCAAAGAACTGTTTCAAACCTTCATCTGTTTTCTTGTCATAAACAGGGCAAGATACAATAACCTCCAGGATTCATATAGCAAACTCCTTCCAGAACTCACTGAGGCAATGAAAAAAATTGATGAAATGAAACTCAAAGAGGTAAACTCATGACAAGAAGAAATCATAATTAATTAGGGGTGAGCGGGAAGGGATGGGAGAACATCTCTAGGATCAAGTTTAGGCAGGAAACTGTTGTCATCCCTTCTACATAATAACATGCAACATAGCAGCACTGCTCTGATAAACATAGATCCTGTGCTGTCAGTTACAGAGAACTTTATCCACACATCAGTACTTCCATGGTGTTTTCTGGGTAAGGTCTAATCTGCAGTGCAGCATAGAGTCCAGTCCTTAGACAGAAGTGATAGACACATCATTGTTCCTGCAGCATCATTTATAAAATTGTGGTAAATATATAAACATTTTTGTATTCTTAAATAGAATGCCTGCCACAATGAAGTCTTGTTAATAACTGAACGACCATGGAAGTGCCAGATTGTTCTGTGTAATTTCAGAAACTAGGAAAATGTCTTTTACGATGTCCACTAGGGAGTTGTCTTTTAACTTGATACAATGTAGTTTGAAAGCTCAATACTAATCTTTAAAGTAAAGTATCAGTCACCACTGCTGTCTTAGTCCAAGCTCCTTTGGTGACCAAAATTGGAACCTTTTCCAAGGACAGGAGGAGTAAGAAGCAGACATTCACTTTGAGGAGGGTCATATTTGGAGTTCATCTCATAATCACAGTTCTTCTTTGCAGCTGGACAAAGTGGATAAAGCTGTGGTGGAACAACTGACAGCAAAGGTGGAGTTGGCAGAACAAGCCCTTGCTGCAAAGCAGCTCCAGATAGATGAAATGAAGCAGCTAATTGCTAAGCAAGAGGAGGACCTTGAAACTATGTCTGTGCTCCGTGCTCAGGTATCAGCTCTTCTTCGCAAACTGGCTACTTCCCCATCCAGTATTCAGAAACCAGGAAGTATTTAATAGCTCACTCTGGAATACTGAATATGTTTTCTCAACTTCAAAGCATGATTCCCCTTACTTGGCTTGCCTTGCAGATCCCTGCAGAGCCTTTACCCACTATATTCTAGGGCTCTGTAGGAGGAACTGTATATGCTGGAGTCTGGCGCAGCAAACCGAAGTTGGGAGTAGATGTGTGTTTAGAACCACTGGCTTAAGAATCACTGCGTGTGTTTTAGGGATGATTTTACTCAAACCAGCATGTGTTAAGGGACTAAAAAGGGTTTGCCTCACATTTAAGGCACAGAACTGGCATCTTGGCCTAGTTCCACTGTCTGAGGCACAGATTTGTCAGTGTAATCAGTCAAGTCACTTCCTCACTGCTTGTCTGTGCCTTGTTTCTGCTTCTGTACAGCAGGGGCAATAGCTGTGCCCCAGGTAAGACACTCGGAGTATCTTTTACAGAGTCCAGAAACAGTTAGGTCTCCTTCACCTTGTGAGAAGTGCAGATCTTGGCTTTGCAGTGTGTGGGTGTTTTGAGTAGATGCAGATTGTGATACAGATTTGTGATTTTGACATGTAATATACAAATATGGTTCAGTCAGTTACAAATTTTCAGCCTGATTTCATTTCTGTGATCAGATGGAGGTTTATTGTTCTGATTTCCATGCCGAGAGGGCAGCAAGAGAGAAGATCCATGAAGAGAAGGAGCAGTTGGCTGTCCAGCTGGCATACCTGCTAAAAGAGCAGCAAAACCTGGAAGATCTTAGCCGGTGAGAACAGACTTTGGCCAAACTGCCTTTGTACTGTCCTGTTACTCTCTCTACTGGAGTTGACCAACACTGTCTTGTGAGCATCTCAGTAGAAAGGCAAATAACTTTTCAGACATTTCTTGCATAATTTGAATTTAAAAGGAGAAAAAAAGTGAATTGGCTGACTTCTCAATTTCTGGTAGAATCTCTGTACAGTGTGTTAGTTCTTAGTTGGGTGCCTTAGTAAGTTTTCATTTTGGATGATTCATGCTTGGTAAATCCTCCCTGTTGATCCATGTGAGTTTCTTTGGGTTCTGGCATCAATTTTAGCAGTGAATCTGCAGCTAATCTTGCTGCTTGTGTGCCAGAGATATCTGCTGCTTCTCCAGGAGGCAGTGGTGAGTACACAGTTCCGAGTACTGTGGTAGTTGCATCAAGTTACATTTCACATTAACTGTACACTAAGCCCTTTTTCAGGTATAACTTGCTTTTCTACGTTAAGCAAATTTGCAGTTTTCCCTGAACAGCTGAGAGTCCTTGGAGCTTTCCAGAGAAGTGTGCCCTAGATCCCTAGGTGTGTGGCTGCCCAAATCCTGCTGCTGGTGTCAGTTGCATGACCCTGATTTCAGCAGGCCTCTGGCATGATCTCACAAAGCAGTGGCATTTCTAGGTCCTCTTTATGAGCATCAGCTGTGAACTAAATGCATGACCTTTTGACAGGAGTCTGTTTTCAGAGCCCTTGACTTGTTTATTCTCCACAGAACCTCTCTGGCAGAGATGCAGAGTCGCCACGGAGCCAGGATGCCGGATCGGGAGCACTCGCCTCACCTTGTCCAAAGAGGTACTGCAAGCACCTTCTCCAGCTCTCAGGGTCAGGTTCAGGTTAAATCAGCTTTGCTTGGCTGTAGGCAGCTTCCTTCTGGCTATTCTGGCAGCTGGGTGGCTGCAGAGAGCAAAATCAGGTAATATAACAGGTAATCATTTATCTTCTCTGCTTGCAGGAACCAATAGTCAAGACTGGCCAGAGGAGCAGAATATTTCAATTTATTCATGTCCTAAATGTGAAGAAATTCTACCTGATTTGGACACACTGCAGATTCACGTTATGGACTGCATTAACTGAGTGATGCCCTCCAATTCTTCATCTTCTGGAATTTCACCTGCCAAACACTTTGGGTTTCTTTCTTTCTTACTCAAATAATGCTCAGCTCTTATGTCCTGTGAAGGAGTTTTTCAGGGGTTTTCTCATTAATCCAGTGGGAAAAGGGTTACTCTTCTCCTGCCCTGTAGTCACTAATTTTGTTGTAATCTGCTTTAGGGAAGGAGTTTTCATAGATTAACAACATGGATGTGCTACAGAACTCGCAGTGTGTCTGCTGCTATGAAACCTTCCAGGAACATTCCCCTGAAGTGCTCTGCTCTATGGCTGCCCTGCAGAATGGGGCTGAATCACTCAAGTGGGAGGAGAGATGAGATATTTGCTGATCGACTCAAAGTACTGTGAGACTGTAAATACTTCATCTCTCATAGCCTATATACCAGGAAATTAATACATGAAAAAAGCTGTTTGAGAAGCTTTCAGCAAAATGGAATAGTGCTGTATTCATCGAACATTTGAAGTGAACCCTGCTCTTTCTCCAGATGGCCATTTTATTGCTGCCCTTGTGACCATACTAATCTGATGTTAAAATTTTGATGGCTTATGTAACTTCTTGCTTTAGCCAGATGTGGGTAAGGTTTAAAATGGATCAGCTAGGTCTGATATATGTAGCTCCTGGTATACTCAAGTCACTTGGTTTTATAGAACTATTAATTTTTATGATGTTGTCTTAATTTTTCTTTATTATAATAAAAGCATTTGAACTTGTACAGTATATGTGGTAGAAAGCACTGAGATGGATGTAACCTAATTTAAAAAGAGTATAATGGGTTTTCACATATCAAAATAAATCTATTACAATTATAAATTTATCTATGCCTGTGAATACTTGGGAGACTGAAACAGGATTGCAAATTCCTGTGTCTAAAAAACTTGTGTAGAAAGAACTGTTATGAATTAGTTCTGCTCTTGCCCTCCCAGATGTTTTTATCTCGACAAAAGAGAGACAATCTGGTTTTTGCCCTTGTAATTTGTGTAAGTTTTTTACTTTGTCACTGTTCTAATTATCACTTGTAGACTCTGGATTCTTATTTTCTATTACAGCTCATATATAGCTTCATCCATAATTTCAGGTAACACAAGAGCTGACTGTTGTGAAGAGGTATTCATCAGCCTGGTTGCAACCGTCTTCATCAATTACAAGTAGTCCCAGCAGATGCAATCTCTTACTGGCTTTTAATTGGTTCCTTGTGACACTAGGATTTATGGGCTTTTTTTACCCTGAATCCAATTTTATTATGGGAGCTTTGTGACAGTTATGGATTCTGCAATGATCAAAATCTGATGGAAATGCTACTAGGCCAGAAGCAAACTAACAGAATGATAATAGAGCTGATTTCATCTGAGAAGTATTAACCTTAATGAAAACACAGAAAATCAATGTGAAAGGCCGAAGAACTTACGCATTCATCAAGTCAAAATGAATCATTTGAGGAGGTTTCAGAGAGAAGAGATCTTAGCACAGGAATACTAACAGGAAAACATGGGCATTAGGTGAAGTAGGTCTTCCTAGAAAGATAAAAGAGTAGGTCTAATACTACAAATCAGGATGGGCAAGGAACTCCAAAGAATGAAGCCACAATAGACTGAAACCTGTTCCTGCTACAGGGAGGATTATTTTTCTGTTGTCATTACTAACTGCAGTCCAACAATGAGCTTGTACATCCTCAGAAATATTTTTCACAGAATTATTTATAGTTGTACCAAAGAAATACTGAACCAAACTACAAAATTCTGTCCACTGCCTGTGACAATAACTGGGATTGAATTTGCTGGTGTAACTTAAGTGTTGACATTATTTAGGTTATCCAGATGGGGATGGCACCTGCTGTGACCCCTCCCTGAGGCCACTCCGCCCAGACACAGGCAACTCTGCAGCTAAATGGGCTTACCCAGAGCCTGTATCAGGAATAATGCGTTCAGCAGGACCGGGGATGTGATTCTTCCCACTGTGCTGGGCACTGGTGTGGCCACATCTTGAATCCTGTGTCCAGTTCTGGCCCCTCAGTTCAGGAAGGACATTGAGGTGCTGGAGCGTGTCCAGAGATGGGCAACAGAGGTGGTGAAGGGGCTGGAGCACAAGTCTGTTGAGGAGCAGCTGAGGGAGCTGGAGGGACTCAGCCTGGAGACAAGGAGGCCCAGGGGGGGCCTTATCACTCTCTATAACTCCCTGACAGGAGGGTGCAGCCGGGTGGGGCTCGGGCTCTGCTCCCAGACAACCAGCGACAGGACGAAAGGACATGGGCTCCAGCTGCACCAGAGAAGGTTTAGGTTGGACATTGGGAGGAATTTCTTCACAGAAAGGTTGATTCCAACCTCATCAATCAATAGCTCGCCACCACCCGCCCCCTCCGCGGACACCCGCCCCCTCCCCTCCGCCCGCCCACAGCCACGATGGCGCCGGGCGGCGCCGCTGCTGCCAGCACAAAAGATGGCGCGTGCGCGCATGCGCGGGAAGGGGCGGGGCCGGTGCGAATTCTGGCGGGTACCTGGCAGAGCGCGCGGCGGTGAGCGGAGCGTGTGAGGGGGTCGGGACACACGGAGCGAGCTCGGGGGATGGAGCCTGGGCAGAGGGGTCGGGGAGCCCCGGGGGAGGGAGCCCCGGGGGAGGGAGCCCCGGAGGTGGGAGCCCCGGAGGTGGTCGGGGTTCCGCTGGGTGGCGGAGGCGGCGGACGGAGAGAGGAACCGTGAGGGGAAAAAGCGCGCGGTCCGCGGTGGTCACTGGCCTTGCCTGCTCGTGCGAGTTGTACAGTTTTGCTGAAAATGGATATTCTGGAGAAAGAGAGAACTATCAAAAGTGGGCTTTAATGGGCGAAACAAAAGTCTCTGCAGCAGGAAGACCTGTAAGCACAGCTAGAGTTTGTGACTCATTCGGCCTCAGTGGATATCCCATCTTTCTTATCCCCGCTTCCCTGGGCCATTCATGTCCGCCCATGCGGACTGTTTTTCACGGACCCTTCTCCGTGAAATGGAGAAGCTGTGAGAAACGCAGAATGTACACTTTTGAGAATAACAACTGTTAGACTTTAGTAACTAGTTGAATGCTAATTGTAATTATGGGGCAGGATTGGTGAGGTCGAAATGATTATTTCCTTGAGAACATGGTAGATATTTTTAAAATTCTGTGTCTGTAATGGCCTTTTTTCTAGTGTCCTTATGCTGCAGCGAGTTTAGCATGGGTCAGACTTTTGATGTAGAAAATATATGTGAAGGTTTTAAATTTAGTAGAGTCCTCATCTGCAGCTGTAAACAAAACCAAGCTGGTGGACTGCAAGTTGTCAAATAAGGAGCCTGAACACAATATATATTTCTAGATGAGGTATATGTACTTTAACAGTATCACTTTCGTTCTCTCCACAGCAGAGAATATTTTGCCTTGAGGGGCTCTTGCAGGAATCCTGGTGAAACCATGGACGGTAAGGGAGAAAATTCTCTTACTTTCAGTAGGAAGCTTGTCTTCTTGTCAGCACGTTAGTTAATATGCTCAAGTGTTCAGAAAACCTGCTAAGGCTTTTACCAGAAGAATTTACATTCCACT
Organism: Lycocorax pyrrhopterus obiensis; assembly: GCA_014706295.1. NCBI lineage: Eukaryota > Metazoa > Chordata > Aves > Passeriformes > Paradisaeidae > Lycocorax > Lycocorax pyrrhopterus. The sequence goes on from JACSVZ010000015.1 coordinate 6,643,079, forward strand.
GAGTTTATTTGCAGAGTCCTTTGAGGTTGCCTCTTGTCTTCCTTCTTGTCACTTTCCTGTGAGGCTGCTCTGTGCCTTCCCTGGTTTGGTGTTTTCCTCAGCAGCAAGGGCTAAATCACTTTCTTGGTTCGTTCAGAATTTCAGTTTCGCTATGTCTGCCCCATTCCTCTCTCTGTACTTGTCTTTTCTCTCTTATTTGTCCCTTTGTCCCTATTTCTTTGTTCTCCGTGTTTTTCCATGAGCAAACTGTATCTGAGAATATGCTTTGTTACCTGCCTTGTGTCTCCCTCTTCCCTTTCCATTGGCAAAAGCCACATGGTTGTCTCTGTTGGCTACATCTTTAACAGGCTCCAGGCTTTTCTGTGTAACAGCAGCTGCTGTTCAAGGAGCTGCCAGGAGGAAAAAGGAGGGAAAGCCAGTGCTGAGTAGCTGGCAAGTTTTCTGCTGACTTGCCAGCTTATGTCACAACCTGAGAGCAACCACATTTCCATCTCACCTCACATCAGAATCTGCTCTAGATGCCTTTAGCTAAAGCTGAAGTGTTTTTTTTTTTTTTTTAATGCCACTCGCTGCTCTGATTTAGTTTCAGTTGTTATTAGCTTGGAATCAGAGTGTCTTTGATGTTTTATTCCTTGGGAGCTTTCCTCTAACTGGACAGAAATAACTCTGCATTTAATTTTTGCCTTAGCTGATGATGACTTGGATTTGTTGGCTTCCCTCCTGGAAGAAAATGAAGCAACTGAGGAGAGGAATCCTCCTGAGGAGGAAGATGCTCCAGAGAATGAGGGGGGAGAACCAGATGAATACGATGAGCTCTTTGATGCAGAAGATGATGCATCCTACACTGAGGAGGTTGATGCTGAGGACAGCACGATTGATGAGCAGAAGGAGAACCTGGCTACGCTGTTTGGAGATGTAGACGACCTGCTGGGAGAGGAAGAGGCAGAGAAAGCTGTCCCCACTTCGGCTCCCAGTCAGGCAAAGGAGAAAACCAATGAAGAATTGCAAGGTTTCTGTAACAGCATCTTTGATCTGTTTTATTGGATATAATCTGTCTCTAGAGAGCTAACAGGCAGGAGGTAGGGCCTGCTGCTTCTTGATGATGTCTGGAGAGGAAATACTGAAGGCCTTGTGAAAGTTTCTAAGTTCAGTTTTCAATGCTCAATAGCCAAACTCACCAAACTTGTTTTACCAAAAGAAAGACAGAGGACTTAAGTAAGTCAGGGAGACTAACACAGCTGTGCTGAGCAGGATGGGGAAGGTTGCCTGTGTACCTGTGCATTGTCTGATGAAGAGCAATGTTGGCTCAGTCTTTAGGGCACCAGATATCATCCTGGCGTCTTTCACCAGCACACCAGTCCCTTCCCCCTCAGGGCTTATTGACAGGAGGTTCTGCCATACCAGTCAGTGCGGAAGCAGAGCTGGCCACAGCTTTCCTGTGTCCAGGCCATGTATTTGATTATATCAGAAGCACTTATTTATTTTAAGGAGTGCAATCATCAGCCATTTAAATTGTCTTATGGTGAGTAGGAAAGTTTTATTCAATATGGGAAGGAACATACCACAATTAAGTAAAATATTTTTATGAGAGGAGCCAGCTCCAGGCTGTATGGAAAACTTTGCCTTCACTATGTAGACTCAAGTAAATCTGCATTGCGACTCAAGTCTTCGTTTTCTAAGTTTCCATGATGCAGTAAAACTGCCAGGCTTCCAGGGATCTCATAAATCCCTGTTTGCAATGGCTTCCTGCTGTCTTCATTATTATCCTTTTCCTTCTCCTTTCATTCCTAGCTGAGCTGAGAAAATTGCAAGAACAGATGAAGACTTTACAGGAGCAGTTGCAGAAGACTGCTCTTGGGCAGCAATCCAGTTCAGGCCCTGAAAAGAAAACCCCTGGTAATTAGACTAATTAAATGGATTTATGATTTATTGCCTTACCAATGTGAATTTATAGGCAGGACAAAATAATCCTGAAGTGGGCACTAAGTAGCAAGGAGGAATGGTGGTCTGGTGTGTTCCCATACAGGTTGTTTCTTACAGCTACAGATTAAATCAGTTTGGGTCTCTGTATCATGGGTTAATTCTACATTGGACAGCTTTCATGACTAAGTGCTCCAGACTCTTCTGGAAGTGTCCCTTCTTACTGGCAGATGTTGGTATACCCAGTATATGCAGCTGTGATTGTTGCTCTAGCAAGTCTGATGTATGGAAAAATTGTAAAGCAGAGGGATGTTTCTACTTTCCACAGCTTTGAGATTGCAGTGCCATCTGAAGTTTTAAATTGTCATGGGGAAGAGTCTTTGGGGTGTTGTCAGCTGATGCTGACAACTTGGCTGAAGGGTTTCCATGTGGGGCACTGACTCAGACTTGTTATTGAGGAATTACGTAGTTTGGAGCAGCGCTTAGTCTGAGTCCAGATCCCAAGGTCTCACAGTTTTTTGTTTCCTTGGCCAGGTAAATCTCCTTGTCCACTCTTAAAGGAAAGGAAAGTTCAGAAGCTGCAAGAGTCACCAAACTTCTCGGCCCAGCTGGGCAATCCTTTACTGCCAGCCAAGCGAGGAATGCAGAAACCAAAAGCATCCTCAGCAGGTACCGTTCTCAGTCTGCCTTTCACTGAAACACACTGAGCTTCTGTCAAAAACTTGTAGTTCCCAGCAGTGGTGTGGACACATCCAGGACGGTGTTATACTACTCAGTACACCAGGAGCAGTCTGATCACAGTGGCAGAGATCTTATTAATTACTGTATTCTTTGTAATGGGAACTATGCCCTTTTTTTTTCTGCTAAAGAGAACAAGATTCCTCCTCCACGGCAAATCCTCAGTCTGGCGTTCCAGCCTCTCCAGTCTGCCGTAGGGAACACACCCAGTAAGGTGACCAGAGAGAAGACTTCTCTTGTGCCTGCATGCTCCAGTGCAACCACTCAGCCAGTGTCTGTGGAAACCTTCTCAGGACTGAGATTAAGGTCAGCAGCCCAACTCTGAACTCTGTCTGGGGACAACCCCTCCAGTAATGGCAGAGAAAACACAATGTATATATGTGGTTTAACCATGTCGGATGAGTCACTTGTCATCAGGGGATGTAACACAAAGCCACAGCAATGGCTGGTTGATCAGTAATTAAGTAACATTGACTTTTGGCTTAGCACCATGTTTCTGTTTTCACCTCTGCTCTTTTCTAACAAAAGCTCAAATTTTGTTAGTGCTGCCTTCTCTGGGATATCCTCAGTGGTGGAGCAGGGAAGCAGTAGCTATGTGCAAAGCCCAGCTGAGCTCCAGTTGAGACAGTTTTTACTCCACACAAGCCTCAGGAGCCACTCACCATCCCTATACTCAATGTGGCCACAAGAGGACTCTGAATCCTCACAGTGTCCTCACCAGAACCCGTGCTGTATTCCCAGCTCAGTCAGCCATTCTTGGTTAGTCTGAAATGAAGAATGGCTAGTCTGAAATGAACAGAGTTAATGCAGGCTTGGGGCTGAGTTGCAGTGCAGCTCTTTGGACAAAACCAGTGTCATCAGTAGCTTTCTCATATGGGGGGGTTTTGTTTCAAGTGACCTCAGGGTGAAGTAAGGCACAGAGGTGTTTTGCAGCAAGATGTAGTGTCCCCACAAAAGTGCTGGTTGGTTTTGATTGTCCATTTGTGCCTATGGATGTGTTCTCTTTTACCTGCTTTCACTGGATCTAGAAAACCCCGGGTGTCTTCAGCCGAAATGGACAGGAAAATGGCTAACAGGAAGCTCATCCGGCTGTCTCAGCTGAAGAACAAACTTGCTACTGAAAATCTGGAGGAAATAGACTGGGTAACATTTGGAGTCATAGTGAAGAAGGTCACTCCTCAGAGCGCAAATAATGTAAGCAACTTCACTGTATCCCTTGCTCAGTTCTAGTGAATTGCTAGTGGTTGTGCTGAGAAACTTTCCTAAGTCTTTAACTTAATCAGCCAACTCCATGTAGTTAATGGAAAACTTCTGTATTAAAGATCTTGGCTTGTCTGGTTTCATCCAGTATTGTATGTGTCCTATAGATGAAACAGATCTGGATGTGCTGTGGTTTTGTGTGCTTGGTGGGGTAAAAACTTCTATTCAACAAGGAAGTGTGCTGCCCAGCTTTAACACCAGAAAGTTTGGTGGTAGCAGTATTGTTGTGCTGTTTTGGCCTTTAAGAGCCCCTGAACCAGCAGCATGGATGGCTGGAGATACTGTATCTAACCTCTACTGAGGTTACAAAGTGTGTTTTTCTAAATCAATGAACCTTGGAGGGGGTGAAATCAGAATAGCTCCTTAACAGAAACAACCAGAGAGGATGCGGTCAGTGTCACTGCAGCAAAGCTGAAAGGAAAGGGAATGTCTGTTCCAGGGCAGGACCTTCAGTATCTGGCGGCTGAACGACCTGCGGGACCTCAATGAGTGCGTCTCTCTTTTCCTGTTTGGTGAAGTCCACAAGGAGCACTGGAAGACCGACCAAGGCACAGTCATTGGCCTGCTCAATGCCAACCCTATGAAACCTAAAGAAGGCTCAGACGAGGTGAGGGGATTTTTCATTCAGCTGTAGATAAAAACCTATAGCTGAACCTTTCCATGTTAGCTTTATAACAAATCTTAAGGTTGAAATTGCAGCAGTCTGCCCACCAGTTTTAATTGCGTTCAGGTAGTTGCATGGTGTGTATTTGCTCCTGGCCTCCTGGAAGACTGCACTTCAAGAAGTCCTATTAAGCATTTAAACACAGAGTTTATTCCAGTTTTTAACCTGCTCCAGGTAGTACTTGGCTCTTCCACAAATACAGGGAGTGTATTTTCATTTCAGTTTATTCAGCTACTTCAGTGCAACACCTATTTCAGGCTAGAGGACTCTCAAAGCTGAAAAACAGGGAGAAGCTCATTTCTCCCTTCTAATTCAAGCATGAGATATGATTGCAAAATGTTTCTGGCTCAAAAATCACAACTGAGAAGCAGCAATATTTGATTTATTAAACAAACAAAATATTATGTAAATATGTTGGTTGATACATAGTAGTTCACTTGTTTAATTTATTGTTTATAAATGCAGAACATGATGAATTACTTCTCTGTATGTATCAAAACATTTAAGACACCTTCATTTCACTAATAAATTAATATATTTTTAATTGCACTGGAATGGAACCTGTTTCCAGTTACTTCTTTCAAGGGGAGTTTCAGTCCAGTAGCTGATTGTGTAGTGTTCTGCATTTTAAATTCTCCAAATAGAAAAATTAAGGATCTCATTAATTGTCTTTTAAGCTATATAATTGCTTAAATTAGCATGAATAAGCAGTAGATAGTCCCGTTGGTGAGCAGAAAGGCAAGCCACATTTAATAGGAGGGCTGAATTTAACTGTCAAGAATGGCTCTTCTTAGCTAAAATGTTCACATTTTTTACTACATTAAAACTGACTTCTGAAATTGTCCCTTGGCTACAGACACGGTTCCTGATGTATTCGGTTGTGTGAAGCAGATGCTCTTCTTGCACAGGACTCAGTTTTGACTGGACCAAGACATTTGGAGAGGGACAGAGAGCCCTGTTACAGCTCTTCCTCTCATCCCCTGCTGGATGTGGGGGTCATGATGGTATCAGAGCCAAGCAGCTGTACAGGACCATTTACAGCAGAATTAGATCTGCCTTAGGCGTTTTTTGGTTTCCTGAGGCTCTGAGCATAGAACTCAAATGTCTTTCATCTCTTTGTGAGAAATAAATTCACTTTTTTCTTTTTAACTGAGCCATTTCTCAATCTAATAGGACATGTGGCTTTCTTAAGCTAGGCCTGCATTTTAAGACTACATTGTTAGTACCAGTGGTACTGAATCAGATCAGACAAACCAGTGACATCTAGAAAGAGGCCCATCCAGGCCTTAAAGCGTGTTCTGATTTCTGTCTAGGTGTGTTTGTCTGTTGACCATCCCCAGAAGATCCTCCTCATGGGAGAAGCTCTGGATATGGGCACCTGCAAAGCCAGGAAGAAGAACGGTGATCCCTGTGCACAGATTGTGAATCTGGTCTGTATCTCAGTAGTCAGGGCATTCCTAAACTGTTGGTGAAAATCTGGCTGCTGATTTTGTACTGATACTCTGACTTTTTTACTTGTTTCTGGGTCTTGACTTGCAACTAACTAAAGTGGGTGGAGAAAATGAGAAATGAAACCCAGAGGAGCTGTTTCTGTGCTGTCACTGTGCAGCAGCAGGGGATTTCCCTAAATCCAAGGCTGGTGAGGCAGTGAAAGGAGATGGCCTTGACTCATGATTGCCACACCCTTTCGCTCTCCTTTGCTCCAGTGCAAGCTTCCATGCACTGCACTAGAGAACTCATCCAGAAAAAAAACCAGGATTTTTTGGGGGGGGAATGGCTGTTTTTTGGAATGGTTTTGACCCAGTGAGCTCCCTGGTCTAGTGTGCCTGCAAGCTGTTAGAATATTTATTCCTGAATGTGGGGCACTGGAGATGAGAGAAAAAGGTGTTGGGATCCTTCTTTTAGGACATTACTGACTTGTACTAGTTTAAAGGACTTGTGGATTATGTTACTTCATGACTGTGGTGATGCTGTGATAGCTGAAAGGAACCCTGTCTGAGTCAGAAGGGTTGTAGTTAGTAGGGTATCACTTAGAAGGAGGAGAAAAAAATGAAGGAATGAAGAACTGGGGAGGAGCTGAAAGTGTGTGAAGTGAGAGGAAGACAAATACAGAAGGTACTTGTAGCCAATCACGCTGTGATTGCAGACCCAGTCCAGGAGGAGGCTGTGCATACAGTACATAAAATTGAGTAGAGTCAAGAATACAGAATCTGGGCAAGAGGTCCTGGGTGGGACATGAGTTGACTTCAACAAATAGCCTTAAAATTCCTTGATGCACAAGGTTGTTTCCAGTGATTAGTATAGGCAATTTTAGCTTTGTTTTTCATTGCTCAAGTGTGGGCATATTTTTGCTTAGTTGATCAAATGCTGGAGTACCGCAGTAGAGATGTTACTTCAGTTTAGCCATAGAAGGATGCATGTGGGTAAGAGGAATGAAGTAAATTGTAATTGCTGGTGTTCTGTAACAGGCTTCTCCCGTTTCTTTTCAGAATGACTGTGAATATTGTCAGTATCACATACAATCCCAGTACAAGAAGCTCAGCTCGAAGCGGGCAGAGCTGCAGTCCACCTTTTCTGGTGGCCGCGTTCCCAAAAAATTTGGTCGGAAAAATCCCACTTTGAAGGAGAGGCTGTGTCAGGATGGGTTTTACTATGGAGGAGTCTCTTCAGCAGCATATGCAGCCTCAGTGTAAGATAAACCATTTATTTCCCTTGCTTTTGAGCAGAATTTCCCTTACATGTGCAAGGGAGCCTGAAGCTATATCTAAGGGAGTCTATTCAGTTAGAGAACCCTTTGCCTTGACTACATTCACCAAGTAGAAATAAATGCCCCACATTTGGCATGATCCTACTGTCCACATGGGGTAACAGAGCTGCTGTTTGATAGGAAAATTTTAAGTTGGTAGTAAGATGTGGTAAGGAGTGTTTTTACCTCTGCATTATTACTGTGGTGTGAAGCCAGGGAGCTTTGTGTTTCAGTAGATTAATGAACTTTGAGATCATGAGATCCCAAGCATTCAAGTCTCCAAGACTGTAACTGTATTTTGTTATGGCTCACTGCATTTAATCCCAGAATCAGTGTATTCTGTATTTCCTCATGTCTTCCTTGGCTGAAATAATAGTGTCACTATGGATCAATGAGGAAACAGGAGTGACCAAGATCAGTATGCATGTCATAGGTCCTTTATCCAAATCCCATGAAGACTGCTGTGGAAAGATGAGTCACAGCTGGATCCAGCTGTGCTTGGACACAGCTTTTATTCCCTTTCCACTGCCTTCTGATTGATACCTGGTGTGACGCTGCAGTAATGAAGTAATTCCAACCTCCTTTCTATCCCTGGAACTACCTGTGAGCAAAGCTCTAATGTATGTTTAGTTTTCCTTTAATGCATAGGAAATACATATCTCAACAAAGGGAGAAATAGGAGATCCTAAACATTATGCTGGAATTTGGGTTTAGATTCACATCCTTCCCAAAAGCAGACAGATGGCCCTTTGGGGTGGCTGGAGTTTTGTCGTAGCACTGGGCTGATATTCAGGCTCCTGTTCTTGCTCCAAGCATGGGAATACTCTGATGTTCTGGATTTGTTTCCTCTTTCTAGTGCAGCAGCTGCTGGGCCGAAAAGGAAGATTCAAACCACTCTCTCCAACCTGGTCGTGAGAGGAGCTGATGCAATTGTCCAGGAAACCAGGCAGAAAATTGGTACCCAATTACCCAAGTAGTCTCTTCATTCTTTAGATGTTTCCAGCTCAATGTGTAGATGTGTCCCAGGGCCTTCTACTCACTGAATGAACCTGGCAGTCACTTTACTGCAGAAGTGGTCATTTGCAGGCAGCTTTCTCAGTTGGTCAAAACTCCTCTTCCCTCTTGAGATCACAGTTTCAAGGCAAATGTAACTAAGCAGCTGTGTAGCTCCATGCATCTTTTTCTTCATCAGTGCTCCTAAATTAAGTCTCCTGTTCTGTCTTTGGACAGTGACAGATCTTTGCCAGATTAATGGGAATTGGAAGTTTTAAGAACTTTGAACCAGAAGATTTATTTTATTTGATTAAAATAAATTACTTCTGTCAACCTTGAAAGCTGCTAAGGAATACTAAGTATAAATCAGTCAGGTCTGCAATGCAGGGGACCTCCTGAGAACCCACCCTGTTTCTAGTGCTTTTCTTTTGTGTCCAAGCATGTTCCTTTCGTAGCCCCTGGGATGTCACCAGTCTTCTCTGCCTCTGTTTTGTTTCTGTAAAGCACTTGATATTACACCTTTGTGCTCCTTGGACAGCAGGTGACAGATTATTCAAACTGTGTTCTAGATGCCACTTAGATGTCTTATTTACATCTTCCAGTTCTGTCAGTTGCCTCCATTTCAGACAACATAGTGTATGTCCATAGCAGCTGTTAGCTGCTCTTAATTCTTCAGGGAAAAGTGTGGAGGCTCCAGGACTGTCAAGCATCCTAAAAATGGGAATGGTGGGAGTAACAGACAGCCAAGGCTGATGAGGAACTGAGTGATGAAGTTCCTGAAGGGGTAGAAATGTCTGTGACAAAGGACAAGACTTTGGGCAACCAAATATAATGTAAAGGTTGGTCTTGCTTTGAGAAGTGCTCAGGTGACCTTCAAGGGTTTCTTCCAACTTAGAAATCTCTACATCTCTAAAGCCAGGCCTGCTTCTCTTCCTCCAAATCTGTTGTATTTCTGCCTCTTCCACTCAGGTGCAGCAAAGAGACCCATGCAGTGTTCTGAAGAATTCAAGGAACTGCTGGCACAGCCAACTTTTGGAGCACGAAACCTCTGCAAACACTGGACTAAAACAGGTATTGTCCTTTTGCCTGAAGACCCACTCACTCTACCACCTTCTGAACAAAGTGGCTTTTTATTTTGGTTTGTTCATTTTTCCCAGATGCTGAAAAGAAGCAAGGGGCCAATTTCCAATCTATCTCTGCTTCGGCATTGCTCAAGCAACAGAAACAGAAGTTGCTGGAGGCCAGAAAAAAGAGATCTGAAGAGATTCAGAGGCGGTAAGACACCCTGGCTTTTACAGGAAGGGTTCTGTTATTGTAGCCCTAAGGATAACTGTGTTTTCACTTCTTACTTCCCAGCTTTGTGTGATGCCTCTCTGATTTTAGCTTTGAAAACAATTGGTCAGTCACTCCTTCTGGTGCCTTCTTCAAGTCACTCTTGATTTCAGCGACCCAGCAACTTCTTACCAGTCTTGTTTTCCTTTCCTGAATGCCCAAATTGCTGTATGTTTCTTGTAGCAATTAAAGGCCAAATAGGGAAAAATCGTAGCCTGCATCCCCTCCTGTTTGTTTCTTAAACCCTTCTATCTCTGACTTGTGTCCCTAATTGAATGAATTATTCTTGTCTTACAAGGTTTCTCCAGAACACAGGTAAAGCCAGCACTCCTGCTCTCCCGTCCTCCTCCAGACAGACCTCTCTCCATTCCCCAGTGCCTGGGGCAGAGTTCCCCAAAGCTGCAAAAATGTCAACTCCTCAAAGGCCCAAGCTAGGTACAGGCTTCTCAGAAGGAGAAGATATCCTCTTCTTTGACAAGTCTCCACCTCCAAGGCCAAAGCTAGACAGCTTGGCAGAAGCCAAAAAGGTACCAGCTCTTTGGATATTTTAAGTATTAAAGAGAGGTTAAGGGAAATTTGGTTTGGTAGAAGAGGAGTATTTGGTCAGATATGGACCAGCTCAGTTCTGGTGTTAGTGAAGTTTCTGATTTGTGGGATCACACTGGCCTACATTCCAGCACACAGGAAACCTGTGGTTCCTTATAGTTGTTAGTGCCAAAGTCCATGCCTTTAGTCAATTCCTTAAGGCAAGGGATTTGTGATGAAAACCCCTGGAGTGCTAAACTCTGCCTGTTTGTTCTTTGGCATTGCTAGTGCAGTGTATTGCAGGTGTTTTCTGTTTGACGGGTAGGTAAGTAACTGGTTTAACTGTGATGTGTCATGAGTCCGGATAATTTTGTTTTCTAGGCAAAACAGAATGCATCTTTTTTTGGCAAAAATATGTTCATTTGTTTGTCAAAGAATCTTTCCTCTTCCAGCTAGAATGAGGAAGTCTTAGCGTTCTGTGAGTATAAGAAGGAATAGTTGTAAGCAATTTTCTATTAGTTGCAAATTATTATCAATTTATGTGGAAATCTCAAGTGATTTGATTTCTCTGAAAAACGTACTGATTTGTGAAATAGATAAAGCACAGCTGCAGAGATACCAGGCCTGGTAACACCCACAGAGGAATGATTTTATGATTTGGGAAGTCACAAGAGGTTGGGTGATGTGGTGAATTAGATGTATGGCAGAGCTGGGAATTTTGTTGGGCCTGTCTCCAGCCAGCTCCATGCTCAGGCCAGTGGATGTTCTCTCTTCCAGTTGACAGCCTTCCTCTGCTACTTCTGGAAGTATGAGCATGGGAGCCAGACAGGTCACCATTTCCCCTGCTCTTTCCTGTTTTCTAGCTGGCTGCAATACAGCGACTACGAGCAAAAGGCCAGATTCTTCCTAAAACAGACCCAAACAGTGTCAAGAGGAAACGGACTGATGCTGAGGATGTCCTAGAAAGAGTTGAGAAAAATGTTGCTCAGCCACAAGGTGCAGAAGCAGACAACGGTGTGTACTGTTAGCTTCTAGAACAGACAAAATGTCCTTCTGTCCTACTGAACAGAGCAGTAGTTGCTGGGTTAAGGACTTAATTGCTGTGCTAAAGACAGGCCAAGTTAGGTCTGTTTGGGACTTCAAGTGTTTGTTGGAAAGACTAAAAAAATCTCTAACCCTGTGGAGAAAGTGTGAGATGTAATCTCTGATAGCTCCCTGTGCTCATCTCTGTTCCCTTTCTTCTGGCACTTGAGCATCTGCAATGCATGGCTGACTTCACCAAGGGAAACCAAGAACTAATCCCATCTGGGAAGGTATCTGAATTTTTTGTGGGAACTTGAGTTTGCCTGCTGGTGATTTACTGTGTGATCTTGGATGAATTGTTTAATTCCCTTTAAAGTTTCTTCATCAGTCAGTGATGGAACACTGCTTGCACTCCTGGGAGTAATGTGAAAATTCCTAGTGCAGTGCTTTGAGAGAAGATGCAATGTTATTTTAAAAAAACACTTTTATTTTTTCTGAAGCCATATTTGAGCTTGTTTTCATGTTCCCAAACTATGAAAGGCTGCTGTTTGACCTGAACATCTGCCTGAGAGACCTGAGACTTCCAAAATCTCCTGCAGTGATCAAGTTTAGACATCATAGCCTCGTTTTGTAGGACTGAGCCTTTTTGTCTCCCTAGAAATGGATGAACTGGAACCTGCCCAAAAGAAGCGACGCGAGCAGCTGGCCTATCTGGAGTCAGAAGAGTTCCAGAAAATTCTGAAGGCCAAGTCCAAGCACACAGATGTCCTGAAAGAGGTATGACCTCCATCCAGCTGTGACTGAGGGCTTAGAACTAGGGAGCTGACTGGACTCCTCATGATTTCAGCAAGAAACAGGCACCCAAATACATCATAGGCTCCAGATTGTCCCAAGGAGTAGGGCTGGGTGTCTCTGGGCACACAGGGCACAATGCTTGCAAGTCAGCACTGTTGCCATAGCCATGATAAGATCAAGTTGCCAGTTGCCATTAGGTTTTTCTGCTGTGTTTGGAAGAATCAGTGATGTTTCCTTGATTGGTGGATAATCACAGAAATCCCTCTGCCTTAAAATCAAATGAGACGTGTCTATTTTGTCCCTCATTACTTGGCCACATAAAGCCAGCTGCCACCTTCATCTGTGACTCAAGTCAGCTGTGAAATGCCAGCAGGTGCCCTGAAGAGCTGAGAGGTTGAATTTCTCACACTGGGGTCTCTGCTGAGCACATTCCCAGGGTTACAGCACCTCCAATGGCACAGGGCTCTTGTCTTGGACACTTATTGGCATGACATCATAGTTGTTTTAAGGTCTTCTGGGGAGTAATATTTTGTCTAAGAACCTACTCCATTAATTACATCTACCTATCTGACTTCTTTCTGCACTGTCCTTGTGGGTTATGTGCTTATTTCAGTACTTCCTGCTGTTGTTAAACCTTCCCACTCAAACATCTCAGAAGTGGCTTGTTTTAGTGCTGGTAAACTGCAGCATGTGTACAATACGGATTGTTTGAAGCAAGAGAGATGTGGTCTTTCTCTGCTCCCAGACTTCAAACAGGCCTGGTAATTTGCCCTAAGGCCATTTATGGAGTGGCTTCTCTCCTCTTTGTGTCCTCACAATCCCTTTTGTGTGCCCCACAGGCTGAGGTTGAACTGCAGGAGCAATACTTTCAGCCACTGGTGAAAAAGGAAGAACTGGAAGAGAAGATGAGGAACATTAAAGCAGTGAAATGCCGAGTTGTGACGTGTAAAACGGTGAGTGAGGGGGAGCCAAGGTAACAGCAGGGGAGTGGAACATGGATTCTACAAAATGGTGCTGGACTATCCTGCAGACTCCCATCTGTCAGTCTCTTGGCCATGGTCCAGTGCAGGGATTGATGGAGACAGTTTTGTTCCTGATGCCTGTTGCTGAGAGCAGCCTGTGCACAGAGTGACTGAGACGTGGCAAGGCAGGCTTTAGTGCTGTGCTGTACATCTCAACTCGATGCTTATGCCAGTGGTTCCGTGGGTATTGCTGTCCTGAATTTCTGTTTCTTCCATGAAGTGCTTTGTACCAGAACTCTTAGTTCTCCATATTTCATGACAAAATAAGCAAAGTCCTTGAAAACATCAGCACTGGGTGGGAATCCTCAATCTGCATTTCCAGGGACTTTGCCATCAGGAAGATGAGTGGAGCTTTATGACTGTCCCAAATGTACGGAGAAGAAGGGAAGCATTACCTCCCACTTCCAAAGTTTCAGCCCCTGCTGAACTTTCCCTCTTGCTGCCTTCCCTACCTGTTTTGGGATTGCACAGGGGGACACTTGTGCACTTCTGGGAGCAGGACTACAGGGTGCTAGCAAGAGGAGGATGGCATTAGAAGGAGCAATGGCAAAGCCTAGGGCCATGATCCAACTGCTGGGCTCCTCAGGATGGGAGAGGATAGGGATGATTTCCTCTGAACATTCAGCTGTTGCCAGCCCTCAGAACAGGTCTCATATGCTCTCTCTCTCCTCCCTGACAGTGTAATTACACCTATTTCAAGCCTCTGGAGACCTGTGTGCAGGATAACCACGACTACCTCTGGCATGATGCCATCAAGAGATTTTTCAAATGTCCTTGCGGAAGCAGAGCTATTTCCCTTGACAGACTCCCAAAAAAGCCCTGCAGGTAAGAAATGAGCCTCATGAAATAGTGACTGGGACTTAGGTACTGTCCCTTCACAAGTCACTTGTTGTGAGTCACATAACCATGCCCTAAAAGGGGAATGTTAGCCCTTGTGCCAAGGAGCATGGGCTGGGTGTGGGACTGCTTTAGGATCCCCTCGTACTGTGCAGCAAATACACCACAGTGGTCCTCACCTGCCATCTTCATCTTTCAGTAACTGTGGCCTCTTCAAGTGGGAGCGAGATGGGATGCTAAAGGTAAGTGTGAGGCAGCAGTTTCTGAGCACTTCAGCGCTCTGGCTGCTTCCTGTGGTGCTTTTGTCCCCCTCTTTGGTTCTGTGCCCTTACAAGCTCCCAGCAAAGCCAAGCAGCTCTGCATTTTGTCAGGTACACACAGCTGCCTACAGGCTGTGTTTTAATAGACTTCCACTTTTTGCTTTCTGTTCTCAAAGCTTTGTTTTATTTAACCATGGGGAAATGTCTTTTGAACAAAGCTGTAAAAATTCAGAATGTCGAGATCCCTAGAGGGTCTGTTAATATTTTATCAGGTAATTTATCCCTACCACAAGTTCTGCCAGGTAAGTGTTTGGGGGACAACTACCACACGTTTAATTTCTTTTCTCCATGGTTCGTGTTTCCAGGAGAAAAAGGGTCCGAAGATTGGTGGAGAAACGCTTTTACCAAGAGGAGAGGAACAACCAAAATTTCTCAATAGTCTTAAGTGACCTGGAGTTGATTTTTTTTCAGAGTGTAAGGATGGATTTCTGTGTCTGAAACACACATTTATATTGGACTGCCAAGAAGATTGAGGTTTTAGGGATGAATCAGTAGGGGAATCAGTTTTTGATGAAAAGGACATCTGCCAAGTGTCCACCAGGCCACTGCATGGATATTGAACTTTGTTTTGTTTTGTTTTTCAAATTGACTGAAAAAGGCTGCATGTGAAATGCCACATTCATGCCTGTTCTTTCCAACTATCAACACAAGAGTGACCTCACCAGATTTTAAGTGACAAATCATCATGAACGGGAATGACTGTAGGTTCCATAAGCACTTACGAAATTTACTGTGATGTGTTCATTCCAACCTGTCAGGTTCTTCAGCTCTTGGACAAAAAGGGGCACACAGCATTCTCCATTGGCTTCAAAATTACTCTGAACCCTTAGGAACAGATGTCAAACAGGTGTCCCGAGTTTTTCCTTGGCTTACCTGTTACAAAACCCTTCCATGGCTTTGGCACTGCAAGCCAGCAGTGTTTATGCTGCAAACTCTGAGCTCCCTGTCTCCCAGCACCATCCACACTACAGTGCTCTTGTGGCTACAGACCTGCAGCTCCCACTTGGGAAAACATTTTAATAAACCTGGCACCATTTTGTGAGTGGTTCTAAAGAGCTGAGTGATTATATTTAGAAGCTTTTACCCTTTTTCTAGCATTTTAAATAGGAACAGTAGCTGTCTCGGACCAAGCAGGATGAGATCTTCCTCCAAGAGGTGGCTCCTGAGAAATGCTGTCTCCATACAGGCAATTTTCTGAAAGCACATCTCTGTAGGGATGCCTGGGGCATTTAACCAGCTTTTCCTGGACCTGAGCCTTTTCCTGCCCCTATCTTCTGCCCAGTAGGATCACAGAATTTTTTGAAGTGCCTAAAACCCCTCTAACCTCAGTGATTCAATCAAAGTGCCACTAAACGTCTCACGTGTCCCAGTGGTCTTGTCGATGCCTCTTGTTTGCTTGCAGAGGGGCTGGAAGAGAAATAAATTACTTCATTTAAAGCAACTGGACAGATTCACCTCAGCATTCTGCAGCCCTCGTCTCTTACTGGTGCTTTTACTGGTGCTTTTACTGGTGCAACTTGGCCTGTAACATTCATTTCAGTCTCATGTTGGTGCCATTTGCTGAGTGGGGTGTCACTGCTAGGGGACAAAATCAGTAACTGTGGCATTGCTTGGCAACATCTCCTGGGATTCCTCTTTCAGAATAAATAGAGTACAGAATAAAACACTCCCTGGGTCTGCATGGTATTTCTCTGAGGAAAAGGATGAGTTGCTTCCTCAGCATCTTTGCCCACAAAAGGACTGGTTTGTGGTCTGTAATTTCAGCTTTCACAGAATTTGCTCATTCAGACTTAACAGGAGTTTCTCACCTGGCGTCCACAAAACCACCATGAAATTCCATGTTGGTGTCAGCCTTCAGCCAGCATGTTGAAAGCTTCACACCTTTTCCAGTTCCTGTCTCTTGAGTCCAAGGAAAGGAGATTCTGCAGAAATTAAATTGTCAAAGGAGGGTTAATGCTTTATTTTCATAAAGGCCCCCAGGACTGGGATATGTAAGACATGTAGCTCTGTGGGAGTGAGAGCAATGCTTGTATGCAAAAATAGGGTAAAGAAACCAAACCAGTCACTTTGCTTAAGCTCTAGCAGTAAACACGGAGTGGGGGAGATGGATGTATTGGAAGTTACGTGCCTCGCTATTTTTTGAGATGCCTTTCTTGTGCCAGAGATTGCACTACTACCCTGATTCCTGACTACTTGGCTCTAACAAAAGGGAAGCTGGGATCAGGACAGTCGCAGCAAGAAGAGGAGATAGTGGCAGGTGGTTTGCCCAGAGCTGTCTCCAATATGAGTTTGGCCCAAACATCCTGCAGGCCCAGCAGTTACTGTATTTTTGGGTGACTCTCAGCTGCAGCACCCCGATGTTTTACTCAGACCCAGCACCGGCCTCTCAGGGTTCACTGTGGTCATTCAGCCACACAAGCCACAACAGAATTTCTGAACCACAGAAATAATCCAGTGCAGCCACTGATGCTGGTTTTGCTACAATTTAATCTTTATTTCAAAAATAAAATAAAATCCACTTTCTCCATCAGCTATACCAATGACTTCCCATGTAAGCTCATACTGAAACTGATTCACTGGTTGATTTTGCACAGAAAAAGGATATTAAAAACCTTAAACACATGATCACACATGGAATTTTATATTAATATGATTTTACCTAACTATATTATTAATAACCTTACATTAATAGAGTATCAGCCCAAAAGTATATCAAGAGAGACTAGAAAAAATAAGTAATGCACAACTCATCATAATATCTGATTACCTAAATTAGCTGTAGCAATCTGATTTTGTAGGTCAGGTTTTCTTTGAAGTTCATCAGCTGTTCAGCCTTGCTGCACCTATTTTGTATTAGCATGAAACGCTTTTGTAATGCATCATTGGAGGCAAGTTCCTTATACAGGGGGCAAAAAGCACATGAGTCTGGCTCCTCAGAAGCTGATGCTCAGGCACAGGTTTTCCATCCTGGTCTTTAGAGGTCACTTTAAAGATTGATTCTTTTTCCTTGCACTACCTTTGCTCATTTCTTCCAAACAACCTGCATTTAAAAACCCCACAAAACAACAACAAACCCAGAAAACACCATCTTTGAATGCAGTGTTTTCTGCTTGTTCCTGGTATGAGTCAATCTGTTTGGCCATAAAAACACCCATTAACTTGTCTCTTCAAAGTCTCAAACAGAAAAGTACAGACAACACTAAATTAAATTAAAAGCTACAAGCTCCAATGCACAAAACCCTGCTTGGCATAAGCCAAAAGGCTCATTGGATTGATGTGGTGAGCAGGGAAGGCACTCAGATGTGTGTTTTATAAACCATCTCCTCTTCTTGCAAATCCAGTTACAGAAGGATTGAATAACAGCCTCTCCTACCTAAATACCTGCTGGCACAAGCTCGTCCTACCTGGGTTGATTTGCACTGAAAAGATAGCAAAGAACATGGATGAAATCAGTTTTGGCAGCCCAGAGGTGGGAATGGTGATGAGTAGAGCTGGAGGAGGAATTTGCAGAGCTCCTGGGCTGATTTCCAGGGATGTGAAGGGGCTGTCTGTGGAGCAAGGACGCTTCTCCAGCACAGGCAGGCAGCAAGAAGCCTTATCAGCAGAAAGGCCAAAATTACTTGTGAGTTACAAGATAAGGTAGTGATTTAAGATTAGCACAAGGTCTGGAGCAGAAGCCGTTTTATATTTTGCATGTCCAAATTCAATTACTTCTTTCTCCAGCTGCTCTTGGATCATGTTCTTAACATCACTGTAGTAGCACTCCAAGCCGGCAACGTGACAGCTGTGTGAGGACATTGGGCATCACTCACTGCCACTTTGATTACAAGTGACTGCTGGAAAAGGATCTCCTGCATCCCAGATCAGCTTATAGAGTCAATCTGCTTCGAAAAAACTGTAATGAAGTTAATTAAACTTCCTTCCCACCGCCCCCCACCCCCCCCCATTTCTCTTGCATGAAGTAAGACTTTGATCTACAGCACTAGAAGCCAAAGCCAGGATTCAAAATCCTTCCTTTGGCACCTATCCAGCATCTTCACATCAAAGCGCTGAGTGTGCAACCACTGTCAGCAAGGTCGGGAGTCAGACTAAATCTGACATTTCTGAACTGCTAGTCTGGAAAATAGCACATAAATTCTAACCAAAAGATCTTCCCTGTGTTTATTGTCTTTTACCAAGCTCCAGGAAGCCTTTGTTTTCAACACATGTGAAATGTCAAGGCAAAAAAAAAAGTGTCTGAAGCGCTGGGGCTTCATGCAACTGCAGATGGCCGAATAAGCAGCAAGGTGTCTAATTTTTACATGCTCCTTTTTGAAACTTGGATACTGCTATAAAAAAAAATAGTCCAAGGATGGCTAACATGGTTAACCTAAACTGCAGGAACATTAAGTTAGTTGGAAAGAAAGTTTTAGATGTAACATCAATTTAGGAGCACAACATGTGAACCTGAACACCTACAGCAAACCAAACTGTAAGAAACATATCCCACCGAGCCAGGGCTAAACTAAAACACACTATTGCCAAAATAACTTCAAATATTTTGCTTTTAATTTGATTCAATTCAAGCAACCTTTCTAAAAGGGTAAGTGCTGCTTCACGAGAATACACAGCAAACCAAGTATGTCAACAGCTTCTGCATTTCCCTGTCTCTGAAGCTCTGCCTAATGGATCTGGAAGTTTATTTCTCAGTTATTGCTACAGAGGAGGTATCCAGCAACGCCACACACATCCATGCTGGGAGATTCCAGCTTCATCCAACTGTGTTCTGCCCAGCAGAGCAAGCACAGCCTGCCCCACAGGGCAGTTACCAAACAAGGTGTAAGAAGGAGTGAGGGCGTTGTCTCTCACCAAGTGGGGCAACTGCTGAGTTTAGATGATCTCTGAGGTCTTTGATGGGTTTGTTCTTCTGAAAGACGGAATTTGAAGCCTAAATCCATAGGCAGAGGTACATAAATTTTTAAAAACAAAGCTAAACTTCCTTTTCTTTTCTTTCTTAGCTATAGGAAGAGAAATTCAGTCTTGAAACTGGGAATGTGACACCTGTAGCTCTTCTCTTTGGCCACAGCTCCCTCTGCAGTCAACCCAGCTTCACCAGTGATGCCAGACAGGGAAATCCCTCCGTGAATCCTGTGCTGTGAACCAGACACAATACACCAAGTTCTCAAAAAAATCCCATGGAAAGCACCAGCTAGGCTGTGAGCCAGAGCTCAGCAAAGTCAGCAGAGGGATCTCTAACTCACTGGAAATCATTCACTTGGGCCCATGCTCTCCACAGAAGCTGCATCAGTGCCAGGGTTATAGAGGCCATGGAAGATTTGCAAGAACCAAACACCCAAAATCACCGACTGAGCAGGGCTGGGGATCTAGCCTAAGTGACCCCTTATCAGCCTTCTTGGTGTTGTGGTCAAACCAGAGGCTGCTGCAAGGACATGTGTCTCCAGGTGGGAACCACAGCCCAGACACCTCACTCCAGCACCAAGGGTGTAGGACCAATAAATTGTGCTCAAACTTCACCTTGTTTAAAAAACAAACAAGCAAACAAGAAAACCCAGAGATGCTGCAGGAAGAGGGAGAATCACAAAACAGGGCAGAAGGTGCCACAAGAGCCCATCGGTGCAGCCTTTGGTGCTGTTTTGGCACCTTTTTTGGGTGGATGGGGCAGGAGTGGAAACAAGCTGAGGGTGGATGCTTTGCTCTGGGGTGTTCAATGACACCCACACCGCCAGTTTCTGAGCAGCAGAAATGACACAACACAGCCCTCGAGTGCAGTTTTACTCTGATTTATTCTTTATTTCAAAAAATAGATTCTGAAAGCAAAAGAATCTTTCAGAAACCAAGGAAAAACATTGTGAAAGGCAGGAGGATCATTTCAGTGTGCATCACTTCACCCTGCCACCCCTGTGTCCCAGGGAGCATCAAACACCTCCTCGACCTGGCAGCAGCAAAAGGCACCTTTCCCCAGACCTGCCAGACTCAAAGGATTCCCTCACTTCACACAGCCTTGGATCAGTTGTGCAAGGCCAGTGGGAGGCTGCATTGTTGGCCCAGTAGCTCCCAACGCTGTCAGACTCATATTTCACCTGTGCCAGAGCTGCTTGGTCAGGTGCAGTGCCACGCCAAGCCATGCTTGAGGAGCTCTACCAGCAATCATATTCCTGTCCATAAGTCCTATTTTTCTCTGTGAGTGGTTTCTGCTTTCTCTTTATCCACTTCCTTACACTGTTGATTCTGCTGGTACCAACACCCACATCTCCATCAGCTACACTCGTACGTCCCCATGTCACTGAGGGCTCGTCTGTGCCGTGGTGCTGTGCCGGCTAGCACACTGTCTTAGCGCCAGGCAATATTCTACCTGCCCCAGGCGGGGGGACGGGAGCCGATCGCGGCGCTGGAGGGCAGGTGAAGCACTGGCTTGGGTTTGCCTTGCCCACCGATGGCAAGGTGCGTGAAGGAGAAAGGAAAAAAGCACAGGGGTTTCCTCGTTGGGGCAGGGAAGGGTTTATTCAAGAGAAAAGCCATGAGGAGAGCTGATAAAATTAAGTGGGCGTGGGGTTTTATACCCCCACATAATAGGTGCGGAGAACATATAATTACCAATAAAATACCAGTTAGAGGGTCTTAC
Organism: Lycocorax pyrrhopterus obiensis; assembly: GCA_014706295.1. Classification (NCBI taxonomy): domain Eukaryota; kingdom Metazoa; phylum Chordata; class Aves; order Passeriformes; family Paradisaeidae; genus Lycocorax; species Lycocorax pyrrhopterus. Next base: position 6,663,876 of record JACSVZ010000015.1, read on the forward strand.
AAGGCGGGGAGAAGGGATTAGGGCAAATGGGAGGAGTGGGGGGTAGGGAAGTAACATGGGCCAATTACCTACCGAGGAACATAGAACTTTCTGGAGAAATAACCAAATATGAACCGTAAGGGGAGGAGGGGAGGGCAGCAGCCAATGGTCAGCGTGCTTCACATAGCCCTTTGTGTGCTGTGGAGGCATCAAACCACTGGACCTTTTGGTCTGCTTGGTCCAGCTGACCATGGCTCTGGCCACGGCTCACCGCAACACGTCTGAAACTGTGATTTTTTTATTTTTTTTTTTCATAGGAAAGGAAGTTGGAAATGCTGGAAGTTCTTGCATAAAATCTTATGTTGATATAGCATCGTTCTAAAGGTGTGTCATGTTAGAAACTTTTAAGAAACAAGAATGAAAACACCAAGAAAATCAAGGTATTCTTTCAAGACCTCGATTCTTCGATTGTCTAAGACATCCACAGCAAGTCTGTTTTTCTAGGTTATGTTTCCTTTGACGTACATCAGCTGTCCAACCTCAGTGCAATTATTCTGAATTAGCATAAAACGATTTTGCAATGCAGCATTTGGCTAAGTTACCATTACAGAGGTCAACAAAGCACAGGCAATTCTGCCTGCCCAGGCAGGGTCTGTGTTCTTCCCTCAGAGGAGCTCATTATCAGGCCCATGTTTTCCATTCTACTCTTCACAGGGTCTTCTACAAGTTAATTCTTTCCCCTTGCACAAGCCGTGCTCGCAAGTTCCAAATATCCTTCAAAACAAAAATGAGACAAAGGAAAAGTGCCATGAGGGCCAGAAAAAACAGTGACCAGGATTCCAGTTTACAGAGATGGAAATAAAGGATTACTTAGTTCTTATCATCTTGTGATGGTGAAATAAGAGCTGGGCACCCCTCTGGGAGAAAACTCCAACTCTGCTAAAAATTCTTAAAGCTACATGAAAGCACAGAGACTTCTCTAGGGTTTGTATGGGCAACCTCATTTCCACTCAGGAGAAGGAGGGAGCTTCACTACACATCCCTTTGGATTTCACCAAGTACCTAAATAACCCCAGAACTGAAAGCCAAGCAAGCTGTGACTCTACACATATATAAGATCAGCTTGCAAAACACACTGGGGGGAAACAAGCAGAACACAAAAATGCCAAGGATGAAAAAGAAAGTACTCCCCTCCAGAAAGCCCCAGATATTGTAAAACACGTACATTTTAAAAGAAAATTGCTGCCTATTACATCTAGACTTTACTGCCTTGATACTGGCTGTGCACAAGCTTGGGAACTGCTGCAGATTAAGACATTCAGAACATTTTCACCCCAGTAACAATGTTTGTTTTTCTTTCAGTGGCTGGATCCCTTAAGAATTTACATTTGCTTTCTATTTTACTCAGTGGTCTCAGTTATTCAGCAAGAGTCCGTTAGTCACTTTTTTTTTTGTTTTTTTGAGGCAGATGTGTATCACTGCTGACAAACCTGCTGTAGTCTCAAGTCTAAACAACTGATGTGGAATTATATTTAACTAAAAAAATTCAATTTGTTACTGCAATCAGATGTGGCTACTTGTTTTAAAACGAAAATCCACCCACCATTAGGAGGGGAAACCGTAAGAAGGGTGGACATACAAACTGGGCAAGCACTGAATTTATTCCAACTTCTTACACTTCTGAATTCGGGGCAAAAGACCACATCTTTTTATTTACAAGCAGAGCTTCAGGAGGAACTTCTGGAGCTCAAGGAATATGAAGAGGCTGCCAGAGAGAAAGGCATTATGAGGAAAAAGGCTGCAAAAAAGCCAGCCGGTCATCCTCTGAACATCAGGTCTTTTATCCTGCCAACCACCTCTGCTTGGTACAGCCTGATCTGCCAAACTGGGCATAGCAAAGAGCACCAATCTGCCACACGAGAGACTTGGGAAAGGGGAACTGACATGGTTTCTAACAAAGGGCACTGAGCCAGGTCTCACCTTGAGCTCCACAGAAACTGTGTTGTATTTCTTGTGAACTATTTCCTCCAGCTCCTTCTCCAGGTGCTCCTGAGTCGTGTTCTTGACATCAATGTAGTGACACTCCGAGCTGGCGAAGTGGCAGCTGATGCTCTGTGTAAGGAAACCGGGCATCACTCACTGTCACATCGACTACAAACAACTGCTGGGAAAAAACCTCGTGCATTCCAGATTGTGAACACACCACTCCTTCCTTACAGATCATGTCAGCAAATTCCTTCCTCCTTTCCAAGCGCTCTGGGGAGTGTCCCCTTGGAGAAATACTCTTGCTGCTGACATGCTCTTCTTCCTTCCCTTCTCTCCCTCACTCCCTCAGTATGAGCTGTACTACTTGATCTCAGAATATCAGCAACTGGAGTGGAAATAGGGAAAGTCAGGGCTGGAGCAGACCTGTGTGTTCATTAAGTTCCTGTATCCAGAGGGTCACAACAGCCCACTTATTTTGAATCGACCAATAAAATACCACAGGGGCTGAAAGAACAGGCCACACAATAGGCAACCCAAAATAAAAACAGAGCAGCCCGTGTTGCAGTGCCTGGATGAAACCCTTCTGAGACAGGACCAGGTCTCCAAAGGCCTCCGAACTGCCTGTTTCAGTTAAATAATCATGACATGTAAACAATTCTTTTATAGAAAAATGGGTTGTGCAATCATATAAATAAATATTATTTACTGAATGAAGGAGACTCCTGTTATCCAGAGATGGGACACCAAGAAGACAGGGAAGAAAGTTAGAGAAGGTCCTGATATCTGGGACAGCTGAAAGGGAACTATTGGAAAAGCAAGTACAGCCAGCCAGGCTTCAAACATGGATTCAACATCTAATATCTACTCCTGTTCTGTTTTTCTCATGCAGCTGCACGGCATGCTCTTCTCGCAGAAGACAGATGTTTAAAAATAAAATAATAAAAAACCAAAGAGACTGCACAAGTGTATTAGGAAGATAAAAACTCATTAAAACATTCATCCATGTATTAATAAACTTGGAAAGGATTCAAAGGGAGTGGGGGATAAAAACAGAAAGGAGGATAGTGTAGTAATTTTTTTTAAAAAATCAAGCGTATAAAAAACTACATCAAGAGATGTTTTCCTACCTTTCGGAAACCTGATGTCCTGTTTATCCCAGAGCCATGAATGAGCAGGGGATGGAAGAACACTGTGTCTCCCTTCTCCATGACCAGGTGAACCTTGGGAATCTTCTCATCCTCATCAAGCAGCCCATGGAAAAGTTTGTTGGTAGGACCCTAGCAAAGAAAAAGGCTGAATCGAAATCACTCAGCTAAAATTAGAACAAGTGCTGATTCTCAGAGCACAGTAGGGCAGTAGGGACAGCTATGGATCTGCTTTCCCCTGGAGAGAGGATTCCATGTGCCAAGCTAAAAGTCTGACTATTGCCTACTAGTGCTTCTACTTCAAGCCTGAGGTGCAGAAAAATGATACTTCCTGTATTTTCTGCAGCTGGATTTGGACAATTAGGAACATTTCTCAGCTGGAGAGAACAGAGAAGAGCACTGGGGAATCCCACAAGGGTGGCCTGATGCAACTGCTGGAGTCCAGCCCTCTGCTCCCAGTATAACCATCGCCAATGACAGTCCAGGCCAAGAAACACCCACCCTTAAGAGGAAGATACCACTTGATATTGTATTCCATCCAGTTGTTTACTGTCAGATTTCTCCTCTTTGGGACAGTACACATGCTACCAGGCAGGAACAAGTTGACAGGAGGATAAAGAGCCCTCAGACTTGGCAAGGGCAGTGGAAAACCATGGCATGTGTTTATGCTGTCATGCCACAACGTGCTGGACATTTTCTAGGTGAAGGTGGGAACAGAGGCAAATCTACCCACATCACATGGAGTGAGGTCACCCAAGAAACTCTCTCCCAGATCAATGTCAGTTTTTGCATAAACAGAAAAAAAAACCCACTGAAAACCTCAGCTTTGACCTGCACATCCTCCCCCCACAGTGAGTCCTTCCCAGCCAAAACACATCCCCTTCTTGCATGCCCTTCCCAAGCCCTCCATGACACTCTACCTCCCACTCTGGATAACCATGAGGCTTCAGGGTTGTCTTGTGTGTCCCTGGCTGCACAACCAGGCAGCCATTGTCCTGGTGAGCCCTCTCCATGGCGGTCCAGGCACACACGATGCGGGACGCAGGCCGGAACGGGAAATAGTGCAGGTCCTGATGCATGGGGTGCAGGAAAGTCTGTTTGTCTGCAACACAGGTTCAGAAACCTTCAGCCTCACCAAACGCGACACAGTCTTTTCCTTCCTGTTAAACCACTGGAGCACATCCTAAGGAGCTGCTGCTTCCCACTGGAAACACTTGATGTACTCGGTGCCTGCTCCAGCCCAGCCATGGAAGCCAAGCAGGTGAGCTGCCACCCCACCCCAAAATGGACCATGGTGGTGGCTCGTGGGTCACACAGTGAAAGCCAGGAGGCTGCTTAGCTCTGTGACCCCTCAGAAGGTTCCTTTTGCTGGCCTTCACCACAAACCCCTTGTTTTCACCATTCATTTTGGCTGCTCTCCAGTTTTGAGAACTTCAACCAGCACGGTGTTGCACAAACCCCCCCAGCTCAAAGACCTTCCAACAGCTGTGCTGTCTGCAGGCACTGGCTGTACTGCTGTGATGCAAACAGAATCAACCCCATCTGTGCTGCACCCAGCTCATGTTTATTTAGCTTTCTCTTTAAAAGAAAAAAATTCTCAGTTTATGGACTGCAGCCTCCACAGACAGTCTCTACCCTAGAGGCTCTCTTCCATGAAGTCCAAACAAAAAAAAATATACTTGAAGTTCTGTTTGTTATTTCTTTTCCCTCCATGGAAATGGAAACATCCTCCACACCAAAATGGCCTTTTATACATGATTTATATACTTATTTTGCCATTGATTTTGCTCCTTAAATAGATACAGTTAGGATATTTCCACTTGCTTTGTTTGCCATACTATTTAGATTTTGTGCAGCCTCAAAAACTCTTCTGAGTTTTCTCATGTTATCTCATTAAGCCAAGGTAAAAAGAAAACAATCACCAAAATGGCTTTGTAAATTTTCAGTGTTATTTGGGTTTAATTTCTTTTTTGTTTTTGCAGCTTTTCTAAAATACTAAGTTCAATTCTGGCATACACCAAATAATTTATCTACTTTCCTCTAGTCCAAGTTTTCCTTACCAGAATCTGGAAGTTTATTTATCAGCATGGTGTGCATTGCCATGATGTTTGGCCCTGTGAAGCACTCAACGTATTTGAGTACCTACAGGGAAGAAAACATTAGGAAAAAAAAATTAGAAACATGAAAAACAAGAGGAAACACTGCTGAGGAAGCACTGGGAGCTGGATGTTTGGTGGAGGACAAGAATACAGGAGGAGGAGGTTGGGGAGGATGGAGGGATGCAAGACAGGAGGCATGACCTGGCATGGCACACAAATGGGCGTGGTGGGAGGAGGGCAAGAGGGAAGACGGTGCTGCAGGCTGCTGGGAGGGGTGGAAGAGATGGGGAGGGTACTCCCACAGAGCTATGGCCCTCTGCCACAAGATGAACACTGGCTGCAAGGCTGGACCTGCCCAGGGAGAGACGTCTGCCTGGATAAAACACATTCAGAACATGTTGCTGATCTGTCCCTCTAGCCTGGCACGGTTTGGCCAAGTCACATTCCTGACTGGCTCCACACCAGGGGCAGAACAGCACTGCTTTAAGTCTTCTGCCCTGACCTCCACCTATCTCGTGTTCATGCACAACACTCTTAAAAGATGGCTTGATCTTTCTTCCTCACTTGTGTGCTTATGGGAGTGACCTGCAGGATCAGATACATTCACATAGGCTCCTCCACCACCACCCCCCTTTCTGATGGGTTTTTACTTTGTTTTACCTCTGGCAGAGTGCAGTATCTGAACAGCTCTTCATCTTCCTGGAAGTCCTGCACTTTATTAACCACTTTTTCAGACTGACCAAACTGGGATTTCAGGGACTCGTCTTTCATAATCATAATTCCTGGTGGCTTCACCTCTCTTTTACAGATCCTCATGAACTCCTTCCTGCAAAGAGGGAACATCCACGATGGGAGAATCCAGTGATCTCCAGCTTCCCAGAGCTCCCTTGGGATGCTGCTGCACACAGGCCCCCCCAGCACTTCAGGCAAGTGCCCCGCACCTGAAGCGCTCGATGTCCTCGTCAGAAACGAGCTTCTTGATGAGCAGGTACCCATTGTCCTCATAGAACTGCCTCTGCTCTGTGGTCAGGAGATCGTTGTCCAGGGTGTAGCTGGGACACAGAGGGACACATTAACCGTGTCTAGTGATCAGCACGTGTGCTAGGGGGAAGAACTGAGCTCTGAAGGTAGCTTTGCTTTTATCTCTACCAAGGAAGATGGAGCTTACCAAAACCTCCCTGAATGAGGAACAACACTGAGCTGGGCTGAAGTAGGAACGCTTATCTGGGATGGGAATTAAGGAATACACAATCAAGCAAAGTAGATTAGAACATTATCTACAGGCATGAGTCCTTGATCCTACAATGCTGTTCATCCTCAAGGCAGGTGCTGTGCTGGACACTCAATCCATATTCTTGTTCATTTTACTTCTAAAATAATAAATAATAATGAAAAATATTCTAAAGATGAAAAAACTCTAAAACAATAAAACAATAGGAGTAAACCTGAGGTTTCATTCTCATGTGGTGGTGCAAACTCTCATATTCTCTCCAGTTACTGCAGAGATCAGGTCCTTCCCAAATGACAGGGATAGCAGGAACAGAGGAGAGCTTTGGGCTTGTCCTCCAATTCATCTCAACAGGTTTAAAAAAAATTGTTCTCTTATGCAGAGACACATTCTCATCAACAGGGCACTTAAACCCCACTTGCTAAAGAAGCCTCACAAGACTTTGGTGCATGGTATTGAAGTGTCATCCATGACAAAAAAGAGCATTTTCATGCTGATCTTCTGGTCTGCACATGCACGTTTGCTTCAGGGTTTTATGAAAACCACTGACTTTCCTCCACTGCTCATAAATGCACGAATGCTTCGGGAATGAGAAATAGGTTTCATCACAGCAGTTGTGTCTATGGTCCCCACACCAGGAAGCTTAAACATGATCTTGTCAAGAGTCACATATGGTGGGAGAAGAACAACGACACATGCAAAAATGTGTGGCAAAAATGATGAGCCAGAGGGAAAAGGTGCTGGGAACAGAATGGAAGACAGAGAGAAGGAGAACATGGGGAGACTGCCTGGCAAGTGCCACAGCAGATTCCAGAGCAAGGAATCCCCCAACTGAGGGCACTAGTGCTCCACACACCACATTTCAGGCCCAATTTCAGTGAAAATGGGACTCCTGGCTATTTAGGCTCCTAAATTCACAGACAGCTGATGGAGACACAGGCACTGGCTGGACCCCAGCTGTGGGACCCTCCTCAGCACCTCCACCTCCCCGAACGGGGGAACAGCAGACAAGTCCACCCAGTGCTGGACTCCATTTTGGCACCTTCCTCCCAGGCTCTGCAATGCCTCCTCCTCTCACTGGCTTTTCTCTTGACACTTTGCAACACCCGGAGGACAAGCCTGGGTTGCTTGGACAACTGAAACCAAGAGGCGCAGAGATTAAAACAAAACCAGTTAACTGATGTACCATTTGATGCATCAAATAAATCTGTTCTTATTAGATTGTCATTTACTTTATTCACACATCTTTCTTGCTCCAGCCCAGCTTAGTTGTGTTTTTGTCCAAAGCTATTTGCATCATGACCCAGATTTAAAAACAAACAGGTTGTGCAGCACCTATCCCTACTTCCTGTATCTTTACAACCAAGGTGTTTTTCCTATCATTTATTCCTAATTTTGTGTTCCTACTTGTGTTATGGCAGTCTGAGTCAACAACTATCCATCTGCCTTCACATTTTTAATCGATTTGAGGACTCCTACATCCTGTTTGATCACATCTTCTATTTATTATAATTCAGAGGTAACTTGTCAGCATCCTGCTCTGTGAAACAGCAGCTTTCTTTTTTTTTTAAAGCAACACTTAGGATAGCAGTTTTAAAAATATTCTCAGCAATCAGTCTCCACTTAACTTTTGGAACCATGGGACACATTAATGCAAAAACTTCTTTCTACCCAGGTTTCCTTTGCCTGATGTTGGCAGCCTCCAACATTTCCACCTCAGTTCTCATTCACAAACCAAACCTTGATGTTTTTCCTGCTGCTGCTCTACCAGTCGAGTCTGTACCTTTCAACGAAGTCTGTGACTTGCCGTGCAATTTTTAAGTCATGTAGAGTTTGTCTCCCCCAACTCTTTGAATCTCTAGAAGGAAAATTCATTGCAGGAAAGCCCCTGGCTCAGCGCTGAGGCGCTGCCAAGATGCACATCCCAGCTCTCCACAGGTTGTGCGGCTGAAGCTCAGGGAGAGGTTTTTGGGGTAGGTCGAGTGCTGATGCCAAAATGCCAGTCGAGGCTGCCAGGGAAGTGCTGTCCTCGGCACCAGGACACAAGGCAGGAATCGTCCTGTGTGTCCTCCCCAGGCCGGTGTCCCTGTAGGACAAACCACGGACCCACAAGGGCGCGGGCAGCGAGGGGCAAAGCGCGCCGGGCAGCGAGGAGCAAAGCGCGCCGGGCTGAGGGAAGCGGAGCCCCGACCCACGGCGGGCCAACGTGCTGCTGCCGCCCCTTCCCGATCCCCCACCAGAAAGGATACAGGAGCCGGGGCTGCTCCCAGCCGCGGGGAGAGGTGCCGCAGGACGGTGTCCAACCGGGCCGCCGAGCGCTCCCCCAAACACTCCCCGAGCCGCTCCATGGCGCCCGGGAGGCCTCAGCGCTGACCCGGCCTGGGCGGAGCCGGGACCGCCGCATGCTCAGAGCCCGAGCGCCCTCAGAGTCCCGGGTCAGGCGGGAGCCACGGGACGGCGGTGGGAAGGGCCTGAGGGAAGCCAGGGCCGACCCGAACGCCCTCAGAGCCCGGATCCCGCCGGTAGCCGCGGTCCGGCGGGTGGGCAGGGCATGAGGAGGCCATGATGGAGCCCCGCACCCTCAGAGAGCCGGCAGCACCTCCCGTGGGAAGGGCCTGAGGGAGGCCAGGCCTCATGTGCGGAGAGCTCGGAATTCTCCGAGCAGAATTCTTTACGTTCGTCCTCGCGCTTCCCCTCTTTTCCCGTTCTCTGCCAGCAGTGACTGCGGATGTCATCAGCCCCGTGCGGAGAGCAGCACTTGGCACAGAGCACGGCTGAGGCCGGCATGGATCGATGCCTTATCTCATGTCTCTAGGGAGACCATCAGAGTTTGCCTCATCCCTCCATGAATCCGTGTGGAGAGATTTTTGCAGCCCCAGTGTGAAAACAGATCTAACACCTGCCAGGTTGTCCATAAAACCCTCATTCATGAGCAGTCCAGGGCCTGCTCCCAAACAGGCACCACCACAAGTCTCCTGTAGCTCCAGGCAGTCTCATGATGACAGGGTGTGCACCAAAACTCTGCTTACATCTACTTTCGGATGAACTCCCATTATGCAACAGGTTTTGCTGGAATCCAGTGTGACATGTTGGTGGATCAAAAACTTAGCTGTCAATACAATAAGCTTCATGCCAGTGCTGCAGATGAGCAGAAGCCAAGGCATGGGTGGGAAGGGCTCCCGGACATAACCTGTATCCTGGAAGCTGGTTCTCTTTAAAACTCAGTGGCAAAACTCCCAGTGATTTAAGTAAACCATGGCAGGTTTACAAACTGCTTTGGTCCGTGGTGCATTTGTGTTTATGGCTCTTATGGTATGCTTGGTGGAGTCACTCCCTTCAGGGGCATAACAATACAGGCTGTTCACAGAAGTGGGACAAACAAGGTCTGGAACCCAGGAAAAAACCCTCTCTAAACGATTTTGTGTAGTCACAGAGGCAAGAGTACAGGCACTGTGAAGGTACAGCAGCAGCAGCAGTGACAGCACCCAGCCCTTCAGTGCCAGCAAAATTAGACCTTTGACTCCTGAGTCATAGGTAAACAGAAAGTAAAAGTCCCTCAAATGAAGTTTGAGTGAGGGGGAGCAGAATGAAAAAAAAAAAAAAAGCAACTAGAGTAATAGCTTTATTATTGAACTCCTAATTATAACTGCATTGAAAGGCCTATATATAATTCAGATCTATGCTGCAATTGCCTTCACAATCCAAACTGAAAGAGGAACCTCAATAAATCTCATCTGTTTCAAAGTTTAGGTAAAAGCCCCATCAAAAAGATGAAGCAGAGCAATACTACTCATGCCTATTCTGGCATGGACCTGTTTGCAATGTAGATATTTCTTCCACAGGTATGTGTTTGACAGCATCTTATGCAAAGGTGTCTTTCATACCTAAAAAAAATGAATAAAAAGTAGTGATTTGGCTGTACTGATTTAGGAGTTTGAGAACTAAGATGCTTTTATACATACATAATACATGCTTACATAAATATATATGGAATCATAGAACACTTTGAGTTGGAAGGGACCCACAAGAACCATCAGTCAGCTCCTGGCCCTGCACAAGACAAGCCCAGGAATCCCACCCTGTGCCTGAGAGTGTTGTCCAAAGGCTCCTTGAACTCTGTCAGCCTTGGTGCTGTGACCACTTCCCTGGGGAGCTTGTACCAGTGCCCAGCCATCCTCTGAATGAAGAACCTTTTCCTAATACATGCGTTTTTAAACAAGAAGAGCCTCAAAAAACCCTAGTATCTCTGTGCATGAAATACAATTATTCCTTTTTACTTACAGCCTCTCTGGCAATCTCGATATCAGTAACTCCCATGTCACAGGACCACCCTATTGTGTTCCATGACACCCCAAAGAATTCAGGACACCTTGCCCACCTTGGCAGCGGGTGGCTGAAGCCACTGTCCTGTATTTGTACCTTCCTGCTCATGGATCGAACTTTAACAAAAGATGGATCTTGGGCATTGCTGGCCCGAGACATGGGGGCTACTTGTGGTGTAGCTGTACCCCCAAGGACTAGAAGTGTCTGGACACGTGAAAAAAAAAAACATCCTTTGCATCGAAACAGTCCAGAGTAAATAATTTTCAAATCCATTGATAAGCATCACTGAAATACAGGCTGAATCTCATGAACCCAGGAAAAGAAACAAGGGAGAAATTTTCTTTGTTAAGGAAACTGATGATGGCATTAATCATTGTATTAAAATGGATGGCATTTAAGAGAGGCTGTGTCTTTGCAAAGTACTTTTACAGCTATGTCTGTCAGTTTCCTGAATTTTATAGAACATTTTTATACAGATGGTTTGCATTTGGCTTTTAGTTTTAATGTTTTCTGTTCATTAAATCACAAAACTAATAAAAACTAAACGATTGAGATTCCTCCAGCAGCATAGGAACGTTCCTAATGCACAGTGTTATAATTTAATAAGCATCTCAATTGACTATTAAAATCCACATTATGATCAGAACTGTAATTCCAAAGATGAGGTCTTCTGAAAGCTTAATTTACTGTGGTGGGAAGTGGCAGCTGCTCCAACTCAGCAAAATTAGCTTTTTTAACTGAGATGCCAGGGAAAACAGATGTTGATGAGACAATAACAAGAACAACAAAATCCACCACCAACGCACAGGTTCATTTCTCATCACCAGAAGAATCAAGAAGGGCTTCTATGGATACATAGAAGGGGAAAGGAGGGAAAGGGAGATACGGATTCAACAGAGAACAAAATAAGGGGCATAGTGACAAAGGTCGTGGAAAAGGCCAAGGGTCTCGATGACTTCTCTGCCTTGGGCTTTGCTTTAGTTCCTGGCCTCTGCTGAATTCCAAGCTTTGGGCAACCCCCATCCTAAGGAGAAGCTACTGCCAGGCTTCTCTCCAGCTGTCCCAAACTTCTGAGCGGGGGGTGCCCACCCACTCCTTATAGACACAGATCCCTTTCGAAGTTCCAGAGGCAGCTGGATCCACCAGTGCTCTGAGCAGAGAGCATAAAATCCCCCAGTCATGGGTGGCTCTTGCAGTACCAGCCAGCCTCAGCAGCCAGTGAGCCAGGAAGGAGAAGTCTCCTACATGGAGATGTTCCTGTTGATGTCCACAGCTCCCCGAAGGGATCCCGTTCTCCCTCATGACCACCCATCTGGGAAAAACAACCTATCAAAAGGCTGAACAAGAGGGTATTTTATTGCCTTTCCCCTTTTCAAGCACCAGTCACAGGGGTTGCAATCACATCCCGTGGTCGGGATGCAGATGTGAACCCAGGTGACTCTTCCAACTGTTCACCTGACTTTCAATGAAAAATCACTGAATCATTATATATCAGCCACTGTGACCATCCACTCCCCCATGGTCACTCAGGTTTGCTGCCCTCACTGTAGCAGTCACATTAATTTTCATTATTTCCTAGTTAGAAAAGGTTCAGTCCTGAATTTAGAGCAAAACATGAAATCAAAATAATACCTCACAAAAAGGACCAAACTATTCTGGCTTTATACACTGCCACAGATTTTAAGAGTGTTATTTTTCCCTGATGCGGGGCGGGGGAGCAAAATAGGAAAACAACAGGCTAAAGAGCAACAACTTCTTACAAACTTTCCAAGAATATATGCTACTTATCAAATGTATTGATTAGGCTAGTGAATATTCCAATTATTAAATTCTTTCTTTTTAAAGAAAGAATTTTTTTTTCTCCACTCTTTTCTCAACTTGGAGTTTTACAAGCAGGGACAGGAGCTGGTGCACGAAGAGGTTCCTGTGTATGCAAAATACATTATGTTTGTGTAAATGACTGGTTATGGCTACTAAAAACAGCTGTTCACTGTTGCTTTCTCACTGCTTTTTGACACCAGCATCTCAAAAAACTCTTCATTTAAGAGGAATCTCTAAGCGTCTTGCTTAAAGGTGAAGGATTTAGGAATTTGCCAGTCCCTTACAATGTATCCTCCTACAGCTCACTGGGATCTACAATCTCGGATTCAGCAAAACAAATCATAAAACTTCGTAAACAAAGGTGATGCTCACAGAGGACTTCCCAATTCATTACCCACTCAGCGGCGCACCAGGAAGCCCTTTGGGATGTAAATTCCAGCCATCAGGAAGCATCAGGAGAGGGTTTGAAGGCAGTTCAACCGAGGGGTTTTCCTTGTAGCTGCCTCCAGCGGCCGCGACAGGAAATCTTCCTCCGAAAATCCAGAGATAAGCAGCCTCCTTCAGACACCTTCCCTTGGAGATGAACCTTCTGCCATTCAGGGCACGTCTAGGGAAGGACAAGTGTTGGTTTCACACCTGGCTGATGAACCAATTATCGTAACAAGTGAAAAAACGCAACAGCATCAACTGACCAGGACCTTCTTCTACCGGAGGGGAGCTGACACACGTCTAGGGCCAGTTTCAAATACAGCAGATCTTTGTAACAAGCACTTTCACGCAGAAGTACTCATCTGTTCTGCACCCATTTGATCCACTTAGGGTTTTTTAAAACTGAAATAACCTATATAGATACAGTCGTGCCCACGACCACAGAGAAAATGAACAGAACAAACATCACAAAACAGCAGGGGAAAAAAATGAATTAAATCAGTATTTTTTGCACAACTGGTTTTTGATACTTTATTTTCAGAACTGCCATGAAAAACCTAACACTTTTTTTTTCTCAAAGCAAAGTCAAAAACTTGGTTACTGCTTTGAGGTTTTGTGGCGAACCCACAACTCTCAGAAACTTCTTTTCCAGGAAAAGGAGCATGAGGGTCTGTGTGGTTTAAGCTAGTCACAAGGGGGGAATAAAAAAAAAATTCTAGCCTTGCAAAAGGTGTCTGCTGAGAACCTTACTGAGTGGAAAAAAAGATGAGCCAAGTTCTGCCAGAGACGCCACTAGGAGGAAGACTGGAATTTTAAACCTAGCATGGTGCACGACACAGGAGCTGAACCAGTGACTCGTTTTTCATAAACAGAAGCCTTTGTATTTCTTGCTGCAGTAACGATTATCCAAGATTTTCGTCCTGCTGGTCTGAATATCAAGGAACGAATTCCAGAACCTGGGAGAAGCTTCACGAGCTTGTTCAGTGCAGTTCAGGACGGCAGGGAGTGTCTAGGCAGAGCAGGGTCAGCGTTTAGGCTGCTGCAAAGAGCAGCTCCCCATGCCGGCTGGGAAGAGAGGGGCTCCAGCATCCGTTCCACGAGCCCTCGTCTTGCTGACAGCAGGCACGGGAGCACTTGCAGAGGAAACAATTCAAAATGTTGCATACTTGGTGCTGGTAAGTAAAATAAACAAATCAAGTGAGTAACACACTGGGAGATAACCTACTTGCTCCCAGCTTTACTCAAGGTTACCACTGGACATCACAGCTTGGAGAACTGATTAAAGGAGTGATCACAATTATCAACATAATCACACATGCAATAAAACTTAAAAAAATTAGGATTTCTCCTCTTTCCAGTGAATAATTCAGCTAGGAATCAAAAAAGTTCATGCACTTATACAAGAGCAATAAAAAAAATTAAATATTTATTTTGAATAACAGGCTTAAGTTCAAGCTGCATTGTTGGCAATGTCGGTTTTAAACACAGATCACAAAAGCGTGCAGAAAATTGTATTTGAGCAAAGAACAAAATAATACTAAGAATTATACTAAACAGCTGCTGATTTTTAAAGAAACAAAAAAGGCTTGTAATCACTATACAAAATATAAAATGTATTAAACACTACCATCCACAGAACAGAGGTTTGTTTAGTTTGATTATATTTAAAAATTATTTGTGTAGTTATTTATATAGTGAATTGTAAATGAATATTATACAGTAACCTCCTTTTGGTCTGCAAAACCTTTGTTGCACTATAGCACATCCAATCACATTGCAAAAAAAAATTTATTTGTCCTTACTATCAATAAAGAAAACAATCATTGATAATACAGTAAATATTGTCAGGTCTACAAATAATGAAATTCAAAATGACTCCTTCGACTCTGAAGCGCTTTCCATGCAAAAAGTCAGCACTTGCTGTTTAAACTGAGTGCACTACCAAGCAATGTCCAGGGTCGTAGATGCTCTTGGTAAGACTAAACCTTACAAAAAACTTTTAAAAATAAAATAAAATTAAAAAAAAAAAAATCAAAGATTGAATGCAATCATGCAACCTCTTACTACTGGGTAACCCACTGTGTCACTTGTCAATTTATTGCCTTTCTGGAATATCACTCAAGGCATCAAAAGTAGACTCATGATAAATACACACATAATGAAAGGACACAAACTGCTATTCGACACTACTACTGGTAATGTCTGTGCTACGTGAAAGCACCTTTAAAAAGAGCCTATGCGGCAAGAGATAAGTGTCTAAAGATTCAAAATGAATCAACAGTATTGGATAACAATATAATTCTCAACTCAGAAGCTGCCTCAAGATTAGGTGCATCTTCAGTTAATGTAACAGGAAAAAAAGGCAATGGATTTTATTTTATTATTTGTATCCACTCATAAACTGACCTAAGGCCACCAGATGTGCAGACACAACAAGTTTTCTTTTCTTTTTACAGTTCTTTAAATTGTAGGATGATAAAGGAATAGATCTATTCAAAAACAAACAGCTATTTCATCTCTATTAAGAGGTGGCACCGGGCGTGGGGTTCACGTTCTGAGTGGCCACCTGTGGTGCCACTTCAATGATCCGGGGTTTGTCTATAATCCTGGCCGTGCGGTTGCCCTTCTCTACAATGCCAATAATCCACGCCTGGTGGCCTTCGCCGTATTTCGGGGACTTGATCTCGGCGCAGAAACGCGCTGCCTGTTCTCGTGGTAAGCAGATGAGGAGGCCTCCTGTAAAGAAAGAGAGCAGAGCATGAAAACATCTGACTGCAAAGCATTTCAGCCTTGGTCTGCCAGATCCCTACTTGGACAAGCACTTGGTGACTTCAGTGGAGTCTGATGAACTCCAAAGACTCCAAGAAAAGACACAGTGGAAGTCCAAGCTCTTGCTCTACAGCAAGATATCTGTGCCTGAATGCAGTGTCTAGTTTCAGATAAATGAAGCCAAATATACATAAAAGATGTTGGCAAAAGGACGTGGTACTGATGCCAACAAATGACATACTGAAACAACACCGGCATTGTAACCTTCCTCAGAGGACTGCAGAGGGCCTCTACACAGAAACATTTTGGATAAAGGTCATATGCAGATACCTGTAACCACATATTGGTGGCAGCTGATTCTGTGAGTAATCCTGTTGCCCGCAATGAAATCATTCATCAAAGCAGGGACCACTGCCCTGCTGAGAATGCAAGAGGCAGAACATGAAACACAGGCTTGATCCAGTGCTCCCTGTGACAGTCCTTGTGACCCCTTTGTCTGAGAATTTTCTAACCTTTTTAGCTTTTCCTGTAAGTTTTTTTTCCTCAGACACGATTGAAAATATTTCATTTACTAATGAACACTTTCAGAAGCAACACGGTAATCAGTTAGCAAGCTCACCATTCTACAATTAAACCTAAAAGCACTTCCATTCTTAGAATCCCAAAGCACTGAAAAAGGTAGGTTGGCAAGTGAATTGAAAATGTTTGGAGAACACAGGGAGAGAGTAGATTCACACACCCTGAAATCTGGGCACATGCTGAACCTCACTTACTCTTACAGAGTAATTTGACCTAAAGCTTTCTCATCCTCCCAAGTCCTGCCACCAGCTCTGAGCCAGCCCTGGGGCAAAGGGCCACCTGCTGAGCAGGCCACCCTGGGCTCGGTGCCACCTCTTCCTCCTCCTCCACAGACAACTCCTCAGCACCGTGGGCACCTTGATGTTTGCTTTTCCAAGCCCACAGTCTCCTGGGTGGTGACTAAAGACACTTTTCATTTAGGGCCATGAGGAAGAAGCAGCTACTGAACATGAGGAGTTAATTAAAAGGGTAAGTGGAAGTGTGAAAGTGATTTTTTTTTTTTTAGATTCTGTATGAAGAAAAGTGTGCCAGCCAGAAAATGCCTACATCTCTGACATTTCAAAATAACATCCAGGTATTTCCATCAAACACAACAACAAAAAACCCATAAGCTTGAATGACAGCACCTATGACTACTCCGGATGTAACAGACAAATCAATTGCAAAGGAATTATGTGACATTCCCGTGGAAGGCTCTAAATCCAATTGAAGAGAAACTTATGTCATGGTGCAAGCGAGTCAGGGGAGAGGTTTGCAAGTGGCAGTGCAGAGAAGGTGCTAACTAACCAGAAGAGAGGAGTGCAAGTATGGTAAAAAAGGAAACAAGAAAGAGCAGAAAAGTAATCTTTACTCAATTTTTTTTCACACACATTCTCTTCCTGCAATTTTGCATCACTTGTACACATACCCCTTTATCACTCTCTGGCAAGATCAAAAACATGTACAAAATCCCGGTTTCCAGTGAAAAAAATCACTTCCCACCTGCTGGCTACATCCCAGTCTGATCAATAATGCTGTAGGCTACTCTCAACCAGCAGCAGGCTTCCTGTATGCAGGGATTATAGTTATTTCTCTGCTACACTGACCAGTCTCTTTAACCCTTTGGGTAAGTCCTTAAGATTCTCCACCACGTTTTTTAGGCTAGTCTGTGTTCTTGGCATTCGCAGCTGCTCTGCTTTTTGGGAATTGAAAGGATGCAGATATTTGGTGGCTGTCCTGGCTTATCTTCATAAGAACAAAAGGGGGTTTTTTGCTAAGAGGCTTTGAACATTGCTGGTTTTAACAAGTAGTATTTCAAGCAGGGAAGTGAACAGAGAACATTTCAAAAGCAGGCGAGACAAAGCTCTGTAATTAAGAGCAGAGATACAAATAGTTAACGAATCAAAACCAAGTCCTTGTTCCTGCTAATGGCTTTCTCCCACAATGACTTATAACAGGATGACATCGTTAGCCTTGCCTCTTGTCAGGCACTGACACAGCCCTTCTTTTCCACCCATCTGCCTATTTCCACCAAATCTCCACAAACACCAAATTATTAAGATACCTCTACTACAAGAGTCATCTGACATCCAAAAGTTATTTAGTGTGCTAAAACACAAAGATGTATTAAAAGTTAGGACTGAAAAATACATACATGTATTACTGTCCCAAACAGAGTAACTCTGTGACTTCTCTGCAAGTGGCCATTCTAACAATTCATTCTTTTGAAACCAAATGCCTAACTGCAACTTTAACCATTACCAAAGAGTTCCCTAAAAGAGAGCGCAGAATCATGTAGAAGTGCAATTTTAGGAGACTACACCATTAGCAAGAGTGCCTGAAGGATGGAACAGATGACATAATACATCTTTTCAACACTGACTTTTGTCAACAGGTGCCCAGCAAATGCACATGGGGAAAAAACCCCCACAATATCCTTAAAATCAATTCAAATAGTTTTCCAGTAAATTTCTTACTGCCTGCCCACTCTGCTGAAAAACATCTGTTCCCAGATGAAGAAGCTACAGACAGAGCATGTCGAAGTTTAAGCCAATAGAGAAGAAGTGTCTGTGTTAGAGCAAGCAGAGCCCTGAGCAGCCCCAGCAGGCCTCCCCACAGCTGGGTATCAGGCACAGCAAGGCAGGCCCCGGCCTTCACATAAATCAAGCCCAGGACAGGAGGTGTGCAAACAGCCTGGTGTGAATGCTAACGAGCCGTGCCAGCACAGCCTGCCCGGCTCACACTGCTGACACGCCAGGCTCTGCAGTGCAAGTCCAAAGCCTGTGTGTGGTTATTCAGCTTCCAGAGCCTGGTCAGTGTGTACACATGGCTATGGATCTTTTGGATATCTGACAGACACTGTCCTTTGACAAATCCCTGTGGCCACCTCTAATGCGAGAAACACAATGCTGTGATCTAATCAGCCAGGGTGTTTTGAGGCACCCACAGTTCACCACCTACCAGATCTGTCTCGCTGTTTTTCCCATCATCATCCATCTCTGCCCAACACAAACTGCTTAGCATTTCAGAGACCTCTTGCTCTCCATCCCAAAAGAGATTGTGAAGTCAAGCACTTCCCACTTCCCAGCAATGCATCCATCTGCACCATTTTACATTCCTTCAGTGAAAAGAGAACTGGGTATACCCCAGGGTGCAGGATGGGCAGCTCTGAAGACATAAGCACGCAGTTTGCAGCTAAACCATTCCCACACCAACTGCTATCCAAACCTCTGCTACAGCCACTCACCTGGAACAGCACCTTGCATTTCCAGCTCCATGTCATGCTATTTTTTGGGCTTTTTCCAAATAATAAATGCTACTGGCACTCCAGCTATGTGGGCTCCTAGGTAATAAGAATCTGACTGGTGCTACCAACCTTACTGACACAGCTTGCCAAGCTACCACCGGATATTTCTGCTCCCTTCTGACTGACTCTGGACTTGGAAAGGGTTCACGTTCCATATCCTGTTACATATCATCTGAGCCACACAGTCTCTGTAGGATGGAGTGTCTGCTCAAGTACAGATGGCCAAGGAACAACTCAGTACATCAGTGTAAGTTATGTATTCACTAGGGGAAAAGTTTATGGCTCTTACTGTGATGCTTTTTTCCAGATCTTCAGACTGTTTTGCTTCAAGGGGCCCCCCCTGTTATGAACTGCAGAGAACTTGGATAATACTTCTGGAGAGCCAGAAGATGGCAGGGAAATGAGATAAGAGAAAAAGATTTGTTGCTACATCTCTCCATTTCCCAAAGAGAAAGAAAAGTCAGACTAAATTAGAAAAACCAAAATGGAACAGGATAGAAGATTCAAGGGGAAAGTGAAGTAGAAAGACCTCCAGCAGAAGACATTGATCATGCTCATCAGAGAAGAGCCTGCTCTTAATAAGGCAACTTAAAAACCATCAGAAGTTCTCATCATGTGATGACTCTGTAAAT
Source organism: Lycocorax pyrrhopterus obiensis (assembly GCA_014706295.1). Classification (NCBI taxonomy): domain Eukaryota; kingdom Metazoa; phylum Chordata; class Aves; order Passeriformes; family Paradisaeidae; genus Lycocorax; species Lycocorax pyrrhopterus. The sequence continues at coordinate 6,683,651 of JACSVZ010000015.1, forward strand.
GTTTTTGTCCATAGCCAGGTTTTCCGTACAGTCTGTTGTACTCACTGTCACTGCAAGTGGCAGCTTTATTGAAGTAATAAATGGGCCAGAGAGCAACATTTATTTTTTTGCTTCTAGTTACGGTCCCTTAAAGTCAGATATCACAAAAGAGAGAAAAGCTGTAAGCTGTATTCTTGGATATCTGTATGCTGGGGACAGAGAAGGCCTCAGCTGCCAACACTGGCCCACCCAACACTGTATTTTGTAGTGACAAACCAAACACCATACTTTGTCAGGCAAAACTACTGCCAGTGGCCTTGCTTTTGAGAAAACTGTGCCAGATGTGGTGGAATTTCCAGATATTCACTGTTCTGGAGTTAAGAGAGAAAAAATAGGCTTCAAAAGAATTCAGAATAATCACTAACTGCAAACTGGAGGGTTGCAGGGTTTCTGTAACTGTGTTCCATTAGGGAGCAGAAGGCATTCAGGACAGGATGGTGGTTTGGAATTCAGGCTGAAGGAGTCAGTTGTGAGCAGCTGTGTGGCTGCTGCTCATTAGCCTGGCCAGGTGCCAAACCAACTGTGACTCTAAACGCACAGCACGCGATTTATAGGTTTGAAATGGAATTCTGAGGTGCAGGTGTAGGGAAAGAGGAGGGTGGCACAGCTGTCACCTACCTGAAGTCTCTGGACAAGTCCCATGCATGAGGCCGAACATGTTGCCACAGGCCTTACTGACAGCAGCCATCTTAGCCAGGACAGGGAGGTTGTGAATAACAAAGGACACCTCGTTTCGCTGCTGCTTGGCAAGGTTTTGTGCATGCCCCAGGATCCCGAATCCTGTGATGTCTGTAGCTGCATGTGCATTGAAAGTGTGCATGAGTCCAGCAGCTACAAGAGAGGGAGGGGGGAAAAACCACCAAATCAGAAAATACCGAATTATCAGGAAAATGCTTCAACAATATTATGCACAGTCTGAATGAAGTTGCATACCTTTAATGCAAACCAGGTTGGGTTAAATTAATAAAATAAATAAAATCATGCCTGAAGAGAACTGGAACACCAATAGTGCACGTAACACTTAAAAAATTCAATTTGTATTTAAGATATTAAATCATGCTGAAAATCTGTCATGGAAGTTGCATTTATGAGCATGGTCTATTAGCCATGTGCTACTCATTTATATTGGCAGTCTAAGAAACGGGGATTTGCTTCAGATCCAAACTTCCCAGAGCTGAGGCCAGGGAGGTTCTGAGCTCAGCTTTGCTTCACTAAAGGCAGGCACCAGACACAGCTCAGTCTTCTCACACCTCTTCCCCTGCCACTGTGCAATGGTGACATCAGAACCTGAGATATGGACACTCAAAGTTTAAGAGCTGAAGAACAAAGCCTGGGGCTGTGCGGGAAGTGCCCCAGCCTCCCCACCTATACATTCATGAAATTCCTGCACATTTGCAGCTCCTCGGTGGGAAAAGGGCACCCCTGCATGCAGGACAATAGCACCAGTTAAGAGTACTTAAGTGTTGTTAAAGGTGTCTGACAAGAGTAGAGAAAAACAAAACCAAGAACGCTTTGCCTTTCTTTGGTGCTTCCCAATACACGAGCAGGACTGAGTGCTTTTCCTTAAGACAGTGCCGGTCATTTATCTTTCCTGGAAGGCTTTGTCAAAGAATGAAAAACCAGGGGGATGACATAAGAAATGAAAACTGAATAAACGGGAAAAGAGATATTTAACTATCCCTGTTCTTTCGACTCAGAAGTAAGTAAAGAAACACTTAATTCAATTCTCCACTCTGCCAAAGGATACTTTGGACAAAGAAGGGAAATCCTGGATTAAAATTTCTAGGGTAAAAGCAGAACCTTTCCTCTACCAAATTAACAAAAATCAAAACAAAAAACCCAATACAGGAACAGGAAAAAGACAAACAAACAGAAAAGTAGGCATATTCCACATACATGTTCCACACTATGGAAAGCACAGTACAAGACCGAATTTGAAGAAAGTAAAAAAAATTCAAACATCAGAATTTAAATTGAAGCTTACATAAGTTTAGAGCTTTTCCTTTATTTATTCTATTTCAAATTCTTTTAACTTTATCATAGTCAGGCCTTCTCTATGTAGAGAGATAAGGAACAAATCCAATATATTTCCCTTTTAAACATCCTCTAACTCACTGGGATGTTACTTGCAGCACTCACATGAGTCATAATCATATCCAGCAGCTTTGTGTTTTTGCTGTATAATTACAAGAGGGCGTTTGATTTTAATTTGCTTCTTTCACAAACACTGAACAGCAGAAAGATGGGGCAGAGTGAAAGGGACAAAGTGGCTGTGTCACAATTCCCCAAGGCAGTGAAATGAAATTGAGTATGGAATTGAAAAAACTCACAATCCCTCCCCTCCAACACACACATCTCTTCTTACCTGTCCTGTTCAGCCGTGCCATATTCATCATTGCTTCCTGGTATGCTAGTTCTACATCCTCCTGCGTTACCACGAGTTTGATTTTATTCCACTTTTCAGGCTAATGGATGAAATAAAGATGTTTCTTTTAGATTTTCAGCTGTACATTTTAAAGCACACCCTGACCACTTAAAAAAACCCAAACCCTTAATCCAAAATGTACGTTTTTTTTAAAAACTCATTTAAAGAGGGGCAAAATACTCCACAGTCAGAGATGTGTGCCTTAGTCTGCTGTACCCCAGCAAAGTTCATTTAAAGAGCTATTAGGCATTAAGCACCTCAAATCCTGCTTTCAGCAGCTGAGTGGAGTGGAATAAACTACGCCAGGGAAAGAATTCCTCCAAGGCAACTGTCTGGATTGAACTCCCACGGCCAAATTAAAAGAACTTTGTTGCTGGATGTTGAGATTTGTAATTTCTGGCTTTTTGGGCTTTTAAGAGATTGTTCTTGATTTCATACCTGGACACTTTGATCAGGAAAGATCACTGATATCCACCAGTCTTGGACAGAGGAATGTATGCTAAAGCAGGATATAATCACTCTAGTTCAGGATTTAGTTTCCTAAGCCTCCCTCACAATTTAATACCAGCATCTTCCAACCATTCTCCAGTGTTTGGTATGGACTCATCTCTTCACCACATTCCCATAAATGCTCTTCGTCCCAGAAGGGTTTCACAACAATTTAGGAAACAGTACCTTTATAAAGGGCGATTGTTTAATTTGAAGCTGAAGTGACTCCAGATCCAGAATGAAACAAAGCAACTATTTTATTTTTAAAAGCCACACTACTAACTGATTCAACTTATTTTTTTACAATGACAATAAAATTATTTCAGAGAACTGAAATAGCCACAATACCTACACTGCCATTCCATAGAGTAAATGTATAGACCAAACTTCTTACTAAACAAAAGGTGCAAGAACTAAGAAATGGTAGGTGATGCTGCACTGGGGAAGGTTCTTGTCTTAACAACTGAGTGCTGACTTACACGGGCGTAAGAGAGAATCCCAAAATGGCAAAAGTGGGAAAGACTGGTCAGCCAAAATAAATAAATTGTTAAAGAGCAAGGAACAATGGCAGTGGGACCAGAGTTTCTGAGATTAGGTTGAACTGGATCTACCAATCAAAGAAAAGCATTTTTGTTTACACAAATGAGAGACCAAGTCAAAAAATATGATGTGGCTGTTATAGAGATGACAGAATAGAGATTATTCTTACTCTGGGAATGACTGAAAAAAACCTGAGCAGTCATTCTGCCTTAGGTTTCAAAAACACAGTTCTGAGGCTGATCACAGGATGGAAACTGGTCAGATGATGGCAATGGAAATCACAAATGATGTGAAAGCAGAACTCAAGGCTGAGGGTAGAAGAGCCACAAACACAGGTAAGATACTAATTGGAGGCAAATTCCTCTCCACTTCAGCAATCAGATACCGGGGTTAGTCAACAGGGAATTAAGGCAGAAAAGTTTGCAAAAACTCCCAAACAAGTTATAAAAGCAAGCTTAGCTTTCCAAATGGGAAGGGTCTGTAGACAACAGCATCAAGGGCTAGAAAACCCTCTCTGAAGGGGCACATCCTGAAGGGGCACATCAAGGCACCCCCTTTCATGCCTTTAAGCATACATATCTCTACACTCCAGTTTTCCTTTCTTGCCTATGCATAAACTTGCTATACTGTACCTTCTCCCACACACTTTTTAATATGAAGTCCAATTCCCCACCAAAATTTGATTTACAGGTAGATTTGTGATGGGTAATTAATTCTAGTTTCACTTTCCCTACTCTTTCACAAAACAAAGCTAAAGAAAAGGTAGCACAGCTACTCAGAAATTTTCCTACCACAACCAAAGATATATTCTGTTTACACATAATAGCAGTATTGATTTCCTGGCTGTCCTCATTTTTCAGACCAGAAGGTTTTTCTGTTTGACAGTCAAGGAAATTAGTAGTATTTGAAATATGTGGAAATTCAGAATAGGCTTAATTTGCAAGTCTGCTCGTCAGTACAACAAGAAGATACATTAAGAAGTTACATTATGGCTAGAGAATATACTATGGAATTGAGATCTTGTTGTTTCACTTCATTTTCATATCAAGATTATCTGAGGCCCTGATTCTTATATCTGTGGAAAACACAGGATTCTGAAGAGGTCAAAATAGCTCAGCCAAACCCTATGAAGAAGGAGAAAAATATTTTTCTCTTGTTGCTCGCACTTCAGGCTCCAATGAAGGTTTAAACTGGTTCTCTCCCACTTTGCTAACACTAGCTGTGTAATTAGAATTCATCTGACAATGCAGTGGCCAACAGCCAAACCAAAGTAGATTCCAGCTCACTCCTCTGCCAGTCTATTGGCTCAGGAGTCCCAAAACTAGAAAAGATGCATCTTTTTAGGGTGTAAACTGAGCAGTTATAATTCAGAAGACATGTACTGGGAGTCAGACAACATAAGCAGATGCCAATTTTGCAGTCACTTTTCAGTTCAGTAGTTACATTTTTGCCTGAAGTAACAGATGGAAGTATGTCTACATCCATAATGCTGCTAGAAATATTCTTACTGAATGCACAGGGTAATACATGTGAAACGCAGATAAACTCCCATGTACACAAGCGGAAAGCCCAAGAACACAGAGAGAGCATTCTTGGCCTAATTGCCATTAATAAGCGTTGCCAATTACTTTGGCAGGTGGAGTAGGGCATAATGTTGCCCAGGGTGATAGTCTGTTGTTCTGTTAGTAAACAATTTTGGTTATTACAGCAATGCCTGAGAAATAACTAAGAATTAGGTGCAATTAAGATGGACTCACTAAGCACAAAACTGTAAAATGCCTCGATTCCAAAGGAGTTTTGCACACAAGCAGGGAAGGGCGGAACATATCAAGGAGGAAGGAGGAGAGGTGACAGATCACTCCCATCTGAGCTGAACTTTGTCATGTTGAGGGAATGAGGAAGGTCGTCTTTAACTCACACCTCTCTTCCCTATTTATTTTTTTGCAGTGTACTCACAATATCTAGCCACTGGTGGACAGCCACAGCCACTTGTGTTCCCAAGGGTTTAGTTAATACAAGCACATCTCCTGGCACTGCATTGTCTGGCCTGGAAACAAAGAATTCATATATTAATTATATAGCAAGATTCAAACACATTATTAGGAATAAGTGCTGATAATTATATTTTCACAGACCCATGCATCTTATTGCACAGTTAAAAAACTGAGTAATTGCAGAATTACCCTTTGGGATTAATTTCCATGCAATATTATTGATGAAAATGCTGCAAACTTGTTTATAAAGTGCTAATCCTTCTTCCTTGGAAAAAAACAATGCTTGCAGTCAGACATACACCAAATTACATCTCTTCTTTCAATTTTTTGAGACTTAAGAGAGGATAAGGGAAAAAATGGACCTTTTTTTATCCAGGGCATAAGCTATCCAGCATTAGGATCATGCTCAAGTTCATTTGTACGGAGTAACATATCACAGTGGGACATTCAATATTAGCTACTGTTAAATGGATAGAATGCTCCAAAGACAGCAGTTCTGTAGTTCTCTACACCCGTTAACAGGCTAACTGGGACATGGTTTAGAAATGCATGTATAAGTGTGGCAGAAATTTATGTTCAAAACAGTCTCCACTACCTTTAAAGATTAGAAGCTTAATTCTCCTGTCAAAAGGAGAATAGGATCAAAAAGTACTGGGGGGTGGGGAGAAGTAAAAGGACATCCTGTTTAAAAAAAGCAAATGTGTACAAAGTGCTAAGGACAAACGCAAGCAGGAGTAGGTACTGCTTTATTCATCAGAAGACACACCACAAGATCACAACGCGGTGCTTAAAGGATTTTTACTGTATCCCTCAGACCAGTGCCTTTGATTGTTCAGTGATTTAACTTACATTATAAATTCATTAGGCTGACAGACTGTCGTGGCCACTCCTCCTAAAACAATCCAGGGATTTAACACTGTTTGGCCACCAGTAACAGATGTTCCTGCCTCTTCTGCTGCATCTTTGAAACCCTGGATAATTAGAGGCATCACTTTGTCTCTTTCCTAGAGATCAAAACAGAAGTCAGAGTTCCATACACAGCAGTGCTAGTCATTGCAAGACTGGTCCAGGGCTTTAACCACTCCAACCAAATGCCCTCGTGGCAAATAGCTCATGACAGAAAAGCAACCCTTAGGAAGAGTCTGGCCTCCTGAAAACTGCACGTTAACCCATAGAGTTAAGGTTTTACAGCTCTGTGTAGAAGAGGTGCAAAGACACTCTTACACTGAAGAAACATTCTTCAAAAGGTCATATAAGAGTAATCAGAGTTCTGGAAACTCAGAACAACTACCCTGCTGCTGTAATCAGGTACAGCCACAGCAGTGCAGTGCTAAAAGGCAACATTTAATCAAGATGCATTTGCGCTCCATTAACCATCAAAGCTTCAACTTACATCCTTCTAAGAATAACATCCCTTTTTTGCTACTGCAAAACAAACATACATGCTGGCCACTTCCACAAAAAAAAAAGAAAAGAAATAATAAAAATAAAAAGAAATATAAAAATAATAAAAAGAAAGCAAAATCAACCCATAATTATCTATCCAGATTGATACATGAATTGGCAATCAAATGCTGGCCTTTGACAGAAGGAGGGACCCCATTTTGGTGAGGATGAAGGCAGCAGATTACAATGCCACAGAAAACTGAACTTTTAGCACATGACCTCAGAATGTTTATGAGGCAAGATCCATACCATGAACTGAGCCATTCAATAAGACCATCTCTTCCTTAAATGACTTCAAACTTTGGGGAGAAAATACACTAAAGGTAAATACATTCTGAGCATATTTCACTGTTTAAGTCTTCCTTCAAGATAAAGTGCCAAAAATCTTACCCTATCTGTCATTTTATTGCTGATTCCAAGAAGCATCAACATGTTGTCGCATTCTGTGACCCCCATGGCATAAAGGTCACTTAGGACATTGGCACATGCTATCCGTCCCTGAAAAACAAAGAGAGGCAAGAAAAAAACAATCTGCAGGACTGTTGGTGAATGTTTAAACACCTTCCACGAGCAAAGCTTCCAGTATGTGTTTGTACCCTGACATAGCTTCTTACTCCACAGCATTAAGAAACCCAGCCAGAGATGTGGCATGATCCATTATGTGCTATGTGCCCACATAGAAGTGCAGGTATCCTTCGTTTTTCAGGTATGAAGAGAATTCATCCCAGCTCTCTTGGTCAACACACTCTCCCACTGACTCCATAGGAATCCCAGAGTTCAGACTGGATGCCCAGTCTGAGAGGCTGAAGTTAAGATCAACAGTCTTTTCTTTGATAACAAGCTCTGTTTACTTAATGTGGTATGTTGGCTAATAACTTTATTCCAGCACAAAACTGTACATCCTGATGGAGATGGCCATGGCATGGAATTCACAACTGCTAGGAAGCAAATCCAAAAAGCACATATTGCCGTAACTCTTCTGCATCAGAATATGCAGGAGACAGGTCCTGGATGAGAAAGATGTTTGTTCCCTGCGCTACTCTGGAGGCCATGTCTGCACTCCTCAGTTTTTAGGAGAGAACTCCTCTTCCCAGAGGATATGGCTGTGCTGCCAGCATACACCCACACTGGGGTGCTTCCTTTGCTGCCTGGGGATGACAGTGTGTGCAGGGAATGAAGGAGCTCAGGGCTCCCAGGAACTGGATTTGCCACCACTGAGGAAAGCTGTGTGCCTCCACCACTCTCATAGTGAGAGAGATGTGTCTGTCACTTTTCAGGTGAGAAGATCAGGCTGAATTTTGCTACAGCACCAACAATTTTACTGACTGTTGTGTGTGTGAGTATCTCCACTAACAAAAACTTACACAAGAGACAAAACTGTTTGTCTGCTGCAGATTCCTCTAAGAAGCCAGGAAGCTGACGGGACTGAGAAGCAATCACTTGCATCACATGAGGTTAGTTACACTAATTTTACTAAATTAATGGATCTGAGTCAGAGTTTCTGAGGTATGGATCCAGCACAAATGAGACATCAAGTTTCCTGATCAAGATGCAGGGTGTGCCCTAAGGGACAGCAAGGTATTTTAAAATAGAGGACAAATTCTGTTGTGTTACTCCGGAAGACTCCATGCATTCTATGAAAGTTGTTTTAGGTTTACAGTTGCAGAACAGTAACCAACACCTGGCTTTATGATTTTAAATCTGTGCTTTTCATTATGTTCAAAGGCAACACCACCATGGTAAAAACAACAACATGCTTATTTGATACAATTTGCAAAAAAGGTAGTATTTTCAGGCAGTTACTTCACTTGCTGATGACATGAAACAACATCTCCAAGTCATAAATAAATATAACACAGTTTTTCATAAATTCAAGAGTTTTCAGTGGCACCAGGGGAATCCCTGATATTTGGGACTGGAATATGTTTTAATCATTTAAATCTTAAACTATTAAGAAAAGAGTGAGTTGTGTACTGCACTATTTGATGGATATTGGCTGTTAAATTTCTATATGCCTGCCATTTCCCTTTTATGGAAGGGAACTAACAAGCCATTCTCTGTTATCTTCAGTATTTACCAAGCAAACTGCTGGTTTGTGCCCTGGACAGATAAGTTTTTAAAACCATACTGACAACACCTCTGATAGTCAGAGGTCAGTCTAATAATGCTTTTGCCAGCTACCAAAACCACTATGGAAACAAATTCAGGGAAGTGCAATTCCCAAGTCTGAAGGAGCAGAAATATCAACACAGGGCTCACAAACAGGGGTCAGCCTGGCCAGGTCCTGCAGGCCACCTGCCTGCTTGTGCAGTGCCCCTGAAACACAAAGATCTGTGTGCAATACTAAGAACTATTTGAAAGGGCAAAGGATGAAGAATCAGATACCAATCTCCAATCCTGAGTGAAGGTTCTTAAAACAGCAATAAAAAGGTTCCTGGATGGAAGGGGAAAGAGGCACTCTCTCAAACCAGCCAGTTCCCTGCTCCTGTACTCAAACAGGTGTCTCCACAGTGCCACAACAGAGGCCAGTACCAGCCCTATTCCCAGTGGATTGATACTTATTAAAAAAACCTTTCTTCGATTGCTTGTAACTTTTCTAATAAACCATTTAAGCTGAATAAATCCTATGCTTGGTATGGATTTTACAGGTGTACATCCTAGGGATAATTTTGCACACAGACTAAGTGTTTTCAAGGACAAAGCCAAAGTGAAGGAGAAAGGGGAAAAGAAGGAAGAATGATTTTGCATACAACTGCAGAACTTAGTTTTAAAATAGGCAGTGTCAGAGTGAGAGAAAGCTGTTTTCTGAAGCAGAAATCAGAAGTTCAGCTGAGTCCACAGGCAGTTTTGCCTTCCTCAGCTGTTTCCTAATCCCTTCTGTCACAGCACCCAGCTTGGAGTTCATTTGCACTTTTGGCTTTCCCTCTTTGCTTCCTCTCCTCCAATTAGGAAGGGAGATCAGATGAGGAGCTGCAGGTAAACCCTGTGCACAGAGAAAGGAAGAGGCTCTAAATCAGGGAACATCCACTCAAAACCAGACTAGAAGTGCCTGGGTAAGGAAACTGAGAGGAAGGGCAAGAAGGAGGGTGTGCACTGCATATGAGTGATACTGGTAACAGGGTAGTAACAATAGGCATGGGTCAGGGGACACCTGGACTTAAACCACGGAAAGAAGCAGCTGGAGAAGCAGGGTAGCAATAGCCTGTCTTAAGCAGAGGAGGCCAGAGCACACCCCTTTATACAGCCTGGACCCCAACTCAAAATTCCCAAGTCTCACAATTCCTCTGCTTGTAACAACCATCCATAAACCCCGTGGCAAAGTGTGTTTGGCTGTCCTCTAACCAATGTTGGTCCACACAAGTAAAAGGTAATCTATACTGTCCCTTGGGGTACTCTGGCCCTTGAGAGAGAGGTCTGAGCAGAGGGCCCAGGAGCAATAATCCTGCTGGATCATCATTGGTGGTATCAGCAAGAAGGCTGATGACAAAATCCCCATTCTCAGTTTATTTTCTTCTTAGGAAGAAATACACATATGTAAGCACATCAGGAAGTGGCTAGCCACCAGATTAAAATAAATGCCCTCAAGAATGAAAAGTGAAGGACTTGAAAGTTAGACAGCACCAAGGGTACAGCTGCTGGTGCATGTATCACAGCACAGACTGTAACTATGATGCAACCACTGAAGCTGGACTAAGGCCAAATTTACATTCCACTCCTACCACACTGACCTAAACCTCATCTGGGCACAGACCCATCTATCTACTCCTGTGGCATCTCAAATCCTTTGTATCTCCAAACAAAGCAACCCTCCCCCTTCACCACAGCCTTTAACACTCAAGTTAGCCCCTCAAGCTTTTGTTACAAGGTGAGAAAAGAGTTTCTCAGATGATGAACTTGAACACAGATCTCCAAAACATTTTTTTTTCCTCTGGTCCCTGGCGAGTTCCCACAAGATATTAAAGCAAGCCACTTGAATCAAATTTCTCAGGAGAGCTCAACAACTACATACTCGAGGCCAGCCTGAGATTTTTGGCTGCTCAGTTTGTGGAAAGAGAGCTCTCCTGGAAGAGAAATCACAGGAGCTTACATATGTGCACAACACCTGGTCAAGCATGCTAAAAGAAAAAAAAAGAAAAAAATATGGTCCCGATCTCAAACTGTGTCCAAAACCTACCAGACAGGTCTCACAGAGCAAACAAACTGACAGCAGCACATAAAACATTCAGACACACCAACAGCAGTAAAAGCAATGGAGTCACATCCAAATCACAGAAAACATGAATTCTAGCACCTTTCATTTAACATTTCCTTATAGCTTTATAAAGTCTTTTTTTAAAGCTCATTTGTTTCCCATGATCTGTTCAAGTCAATACTGATCACTCCCACACATGCAGGAATCTCTGCTGAAACAGACTAAATGAGAGAGGAACACAGAAGGAACCAAGGCCAAAGTGCACACACCTTCCAACTAGTCATTTCAACGTGTCCATGTTCAAGTGGAGGTAGAACCACAAGTGTGAACACCTTGTGGTGTTCACAAGGCACTCTGAAATTGCCAGGCACTATTGCCAACTACTGACATTTAGGTATTTCCAGTTCTAACATGTTACCTGGTTATTTCAGTACTTCAAAAAAGGCCAATTACAATGTGGTTCTGCTCGTAAGTGGAATTTACTCTCTGCTACTTCACAGGCTGCTCTTTTTTCCCCTTTTGGGCTCTTCAAATCAAATCCCACAGAACAAGAGATGAAGAGAAATTTGAATTAAAGGTGGCAGTTCTCCCAACTTTCACCTACATAGAAAGCAACACTGCAGCATTCCTGGCCAACATGGGAGATTCTGGGATGAAATGATGCCTTTCCCTCTTCATGTCTATTTAGGAAAGACTCTAATGCAATTAATCACACAATTAGCACTGCATATCTAGAAGAAATGGTCAGAACTGCCATCAGATTGGCAAGAAGCTCAAATCGGCAACAGAGCCAAGAACTAAGCTCAGCCAACTTACCATCATATAAGGGTCATCCACAATAGGATAAATATAATCTGTCGTCTGGACTAATGACAAACCTCCGTGTCTTAATGGAATAACGCAAGTGTCCATCCCAATTCCTGCAAAGACAGAAATCCATGAGTGAGGCGAGTAACTGTGCCCTTAATTGTCTGTTGCTCTTAACATGACAGCTTATAAAACATGTCTGTGAAATACAACTCGTAACACTGCCTAAACAGACATGGCAAATTCCTTCATCAGAGAAAGCACGTAGCACAAGTAAGAGGAAAAAACAAGCAAAGAAAGAAAACTCCTGGTTGGAACTGAACATAAGTGCAAATGGCTGAAGGCAAGAACTAAACTACGATGTTCTTTATTATTTTGCAGCAGCATAACAGCACATCAAGAACATCTGTGCTTTTATGTAAGTACATTTAAAGTTAAGAGGAACTAAGTACACTGATATTGTCAAAAGCAAATAGGTTTTCCTGTCATGCCACTCTCAACAAAAACACAGTGACAGTTGTGAAAGGACACAGCATCTCATAAAGGAGATTTCCTCACTTCAGAAGGAACAAGAACTCCACAAGTCACAGCCCAGGTCCTTAGTGAAAGATGGTTCACCCACTTGGAGCTTTTGCAACTGCGTTAACCTTGCCTTGCAAAGCTGGAAGGTTGCAGACCACCTGACAGACACAGAACTCCTTGGAGAAAACCACAACTCTGAGCACAACCTTTTCCCTGACAGTGGATATTTCAAACAGAACAGGCGATATGAGAACCTCCCAGCATTTGCTACGATGGAAGCACCCACACCAAAGGGGCAGGTGAAAAATCACAACATGCTGGCTCAGCCACACTCCTCCCTGTGGATAACCTTGTGCCTTGCAGCAATGGCAGGAAGCTTACCTCCTTCCTGGGCTGGCAGCAAGCTGCCTGGAATTACTCTGCATGCTCCACAGGGCAAGAGTCTTCAAAACAGCCCATTTTTAGGGAGCAGATGTCACATAGGAACCTTTCCCCGTGTATTAATGAAACACACTACCCTAGGAAGAGCTACAAGCCAGTGTTTAGCAGTGTTCTGTACAGGGATGGAGCAAGCTGCTGTCATCTGATGGGACAGAGGTCTGCCAGGCAGTTGGTATATAGGTGGAGAGGATCTTGCTTCTCCTGCCTAGAGAGGCAGGAGATCTTGCCTTGGAAGAGAACACATACCGACAAGCTCCCAAGCAGTAATTTAGGGTTGTTCAATCTCCACAGAAGCTCCCAAGCCACTATGCCTGATGTCCACTGCCTCCAGGGAAGGGCACATAAGCAGTCACAGACATGGCCCAGGTGCAGGAGCTGTTTTGCCCTCGGTTCACCTATTCATGCCATAATGCTGCAAGACCGACTTCACTTGGGCATTTTTCCACAATTTCAGCAAAAGCACTACTTGACAGACAGGCCAAGAGGCTACGATGATGGTCCTTCTGAGGCTATGTTAATGTTCCACCAAAACAGGTCTGAATAACAAGTGAATCTGTTCAGAGCTGTGACTGATTTCAGGTCCGCAACAGCTCTGAGAATAAACATAAGATTTGCAGTTTCTTACTTACAGCCATATTTAAGTTTGCTCTGGGTAACATCCCTTGCAGAACTAAAAAGAGCTTGAGCCTGCTGCTGGCAACCTCCCTCTGACTGCATTTCAAAAGCATGATGCCTAGACACAGGTGGCAAAGTTACCTGTCTATACCTTTTAAGCACAAGACATCAAAGGCAAATCACACCAAAATTATCCAGACACATTTGCTAAAGCGATACTCATCACAAAAGCATATTTTAAAAGAGACCTGAATTCTTCACCTTCTATTACTAACAGATTTTCTGTTACATAGTATCACACCTACAAACTGATGGCTTAAGTCTACTTTTAGACCTTTTCATATAGCTGTAAAAGAAAAATCTACTAGCAGTACCATTATTGTTTACAGCCTGTAAGTTTGTAAGAGAAAAAAAAATCTAAACCAAACTATTGCTGGTTTTAGAAAATTGCCAAATTGAAATGCTGCTGTGAACAGCTTATTTAATTTAGAAAAATACATATAAATAGCAATTTGGGGATGAAAAAAGATGGAAGTGTCCTCCATCAGGGAATATTAAATTATAGTGCCACCCCAGCTTCACACACAATTGCTGCTTAGATATGTCATACAAAGATCCCCATTGTTTAAGCAAGAACATGGGCGCCTTACTAATCTCTCATTATATTCAATCTCTACCAGAATAATGGGTTGCAACCTGTTAGGCTGCTAATAGACAATTAGCAATGTTTATATAATTTTAAATAAGGTTATTGGATACTAAATTGATAATGAAATAACTTTAGAATAAATGCTCCATTGATATTCCTAAATTGAGAGGAAAAAAAACCATTCTGCACTGCAAAGAGATTGAATATGCAGGGCTGAGTAAATAGACAAACAGAATTAGAAGTGTCATTAAACACATTATCTACATTAATTTATCTATATCAATATTAGGTACAGTAGCTGGTATCAAAATACCTACATTTGCCCTGTTCCCCATGTAGGTGGCTTGTGCAGGTTGTTTTCCCTTATTGCTTGCATCATTGTGCAAATATCAAAGAGAAAGTGAAGCTGGAAAGAACACAGAGGTCTTGGAAAGGCAGCCTTTCCCAGGCAGCTTCTACAGGTGAGCAAAAGAGTTAGAGTGGGGAAAAATGAAAGGACTCAAAGGAATAATGACAATTGTGAAACAATTTGCTCCCAGTCAGCTGAAGCAAGGAAGTTCTCTCACTCACTTTCTGTGACCCAGGAACAGAGGGGAGGGGAGGGAGAGGGGAAATTCACCTGGGAGTCATCTAATAGCTTAAAATTCATTCATCCATTGCATCAAATTCCAAATGCAATGCATGGACATAAAAGTCTAGAAATTAACTGAAAAATTAACTGACAGGACTTCAGTTTGCACAGCATCTACTGGGGAAAGGGAGGAGCAGACTAACACCTAAGGATGTGCCCATCACAATGGCCATTCCTGAGTGTTTTGCCTTTGTAGTTGAGTGCACTGCAGGATGTTAAATAATTACAATAATATTCTTGTATCCCAGATGCCAACAAATGACAGCATGAGATTCATTCTTCAGCTTTCTGGATGCTGTGCATGCATTATACAACATACAATCTTCAAACTGGTTAAACAAACCACAAATGTGATCGAGCCACTAAGCAAACCGAGCAGAAAGACCACCACTATCCAGAGCAGCAACTACTTACCCAACCTGGGCATAACTGCCCCCAAGAACTGTTCATCTTCCTGAAAATGGTTTTCTTGTAGAGATTCGAGCAGTTTCTGTAAGACATCCTGCGGCACTTTGCAGCCTGTGCCTTTCAGTTCAGTGAATCGGGTCAGACGGAAGCTCTTGTCCAGTTCATAACTTTCTGGGTTAAACGACTCCCGAACAGACATGGCTCTCTCCCACAGACTGCCGGCCTCTCCTACCCCAGAGCAACGGGATCAGTTTCTCTGCTGATCAGTCTTATTAAAAAATAAAAATAATAATAAAAAAAAAATTTGGAACATTAGAAATTCCTAGGACCTGCAAGACAACATGTTTTCCACATGGAGCAAGTTGAAAGAAAAAGCACTCAATGCTGTTGTTCACCTGTTAAGACAGGTGTGCACATCTCACACAACTCATTTCCCTACAACTACAAAGGGATGACTCCTCATCCTACCTTCTGACATTTAAAACTGTAACTATGCCAGGTGAATCAGAGAATTAACTTCTTTTCCAAATATGCTGCCTAAGGTTTTCATTAAAAAAAGAATCTAACACACTTACCGACCTCATTTAACACAGAGGTAATGAAAGAAGTAATAGTTCCCAGAGCACAGAGGCCAATTTCCAAAAGGTAACCTGGGCCCTGATCCTGCAGCATGCTCAGCAGAGACATCTGTTTGTACTCAGCTCAGTGTGGGGTCATAATTTTAGCCATTAACATATTAATCTCAAAAATAAGATGCTTTTCAAATAATGGCTCTGCTTCAGTCCTGAAGTAAGAATCTGAAATTCCATAATACACTTGTTCTCCCTGGGGGAAAACACAGTCCTGGTGTTCTGTTAGTAGAGGTAGCAGAACAACAAAGAGACCGTATTTAAGCAGACTGGTTCACCTACAAGCATGCCACCTTACCTTTTAGCATGTTCGCAGACATAAAAGTGCTGAAAAGTTTCTTGCCTCTTCAGCCCTTTTTTAGTCAACTAATGATATGGAGAATCAGAGAATTGCCCATTAAAATGGTAATGTAAAAAGACACTGATGCAATTCATTTAATAAAATTCTTAACAATGCATGTCTAATTTTAGAACGTTTTTCCACTCTGACTCACATCCACCACACTCCAAAACTAATAAGAGGCCTAACCAAGACACTGTCTTCTAAACAGGAACGGCTGTGATAAAATACAATTCATCTTTCTCAGAGAAGAAGTTTTCAGGAATTACTAAAAGCAACCTGTCTAGTGGTAGTTTCTTAGAAAGCAAGGATACTGTGTAACAGCAACAAGAACAGAGTTCAGTGGCATCACTGACAAAACCTGATACCGATGGCCATGTCCTAATGAGGTTAAGCTGAAAAGAAGAATGCAATGACTGGTATTTGCCAAGTTCAACTTTGCTAAATGAAGGAAAGAAGTAAATCTACAGACTGTGCTGTATCTCCCCTACACAGCACTTATTAACAAGTACATCCATTCCATAAACCTTTAAGTCAATTTATTGACTATAATTTGTAGGAACTGAAGTTATAAGTTCCCTAAGAACTTTTGATGTGGAGCCCAACTCCCCTTCACTGTGCTTTCCCTCCTTCTCTGGGAGGTGTGGCACTTATTTAAAACAAATCTTCCAAAGCCTAGGCTCGGGCAGTAATCCAAACTCCAGTTACAAGAACGTGTCTTGGATGAGCAATGAATTCAGTTCCTAACTGCTGTCTTCCAATGCAAGACACTAAGCACTTGCAATCAAAAAAAAAAAAAAAAAAAACAAACCAAACAAAAAAAAAAACCCCAAGAAAAGTGTCTGGAAAACAACCTGTCAACAGAAATAGGAGACAAAAGCTTTTCAAGGAGGGGGGGATTTTTTTTCTTCATTCTTTTTTAACACTTCATTCTAATTAATTCCAGAAAACTATAAAAAGCAGCTTGCCCCACAAGGGAAACATCTTCCTTCATCTAACCAGTAATTGCAATAAGCTTAGCACCCCCTGCCTACTTACACAGGGATGGATGCGGAGGCCACAGCCTACTAGGAACTTTTTGCAGCCTTGAGGACTGTAAGGACACAGTTCCCCCGTTTGAAAACAAATAGTGACACAAACAAGACGATTTCATTTAATGGAAAACATCCGCCGTGCAAGAACACAGTAAGTTTTCTAATAAAGATCTGACTAAAGCTGCATGCAACTGTGTATTTCACAGACTGCCACGGGAGAAACATTCCCCGCAAGACCAAGCTTTGGTGACCTTGGTGGTCACAGCACCGAGTGCGGCAGAGTTCACGAAGAGTCTGGACAACTCTCAGGCATAAGGTGTGATTCTTCGGGCTGTCCTGTGCAGAGCCAGTAGCTGGACTGACGGACCTTGTGAGTCCCTTCCAACTCTGAATATTCTGCGATTCTGGCAGTCCATGCCGCATGCGATGTGAGCGACAAGCATCCCTCCCCAGCAGCAGCAAACACCTCCTAACCCAGACGTTTCTTACTTTAAAAGAGCGGCATAATAAATATTAAAAGCTAAGGTTTAACCCTTGCCTTCCTAAACAGCAGAGAGGGGAGAGCACAGGAGCAAAAAGCGGGGGAGAGAGGGAGAACTGGAGCCAGGTACATACCCCAAACAAACCCTAGCGCACCCACCGCCAGCCCGACCGCCCGAGACACACAAGGCGAGGCGCTGCAACCACCATCGATCCCGGGAATGCGGCGGGGAGCGCTGCGAGCAGACATGGCTCCGGGACACCTTAAATTTCCAGCCGCTGCCTTTAGAGGCAAACCCGGGGCCTTCGCTGCCGCTCTTTGTGCAGCCGGAGAGGCGGCGGGGGAAGAGGACGAGGAGGAAGAAGCTACGCGCGGAGCGGCGGTGGCAGCGGCCCCTTCCCGAGGAGCGGCGGGGACGGAGCCCGCGGGTGTCCGGCCCCGGTGTCCCCCGTGTCCCCACGTGCAGGTACGGTGTCACCGGGGCGGGGTTCACCCCTCGCTGGCGAGGGCGGCCGGTGGGATGTTGGGAGCAGCCCCCCCCCCTCCCCGCCGACACTCCGTAATGGGGAGGGAGGGAAACGGGGGGGGGGGGGGGAGAAATGGGGGGTGGGGGGGAGAAAGGAGGGAAAAGGGAAAAAAAATGTCGGCGGGCGAAAAATTTAACCCGTCCGCTGCCGGCGTCCAAATTTTTTTAAAGCGGCCGCATCGCGGTGAGGCGCTGCCCCCCCATCCCCGCTCCTTCCTCCGCCCTTCCCCCGGGGCCGGGCCGAAGGAGGGCGGCGGGGCCCGGGCCAGGCGGGCACCCCGCGTCCCGGCCGCGCCGCGCCGCCCCCCGCGCCCGGCCCGGCGGGAGCGGCGGAGGCGAATTCCCCTTTAAATCTCCCCGCCTTGCACCCCCCCCTCCTCCTCCTCCTCCTCCCTCCTCAGGTCTCCCTCTCACCGGCTCTCGCCGCCTCCTCGCCCTCCGCCTCCTCCCGCGAACGGGACTCCCAGCGCGGTCCCACAATGCACCGGGCGCGACGGGCTCCCTCAGCGCCGCCTGAATAGAAAATGCCGCCGCCGCCGCCGGGCACGGGGGGGTTAAACCCCCCCTTTTCCTCCCTTTCCCTGCTTTTCCCTCCCTTTCCCTCCCGCCTCCCCGCTTCCCGCCCCCTCCCGCTCCCCCTCACGCCGCATCCCACGCGCGTTCCCGCGCGGGCGCGCGCACCGCTGCAGCGCGACATGTCGCGACACCGCCCCCCCCGCCCCTCAGTTCAGCACGTGTGGGCAGCCGGGGTGTGGGGGGGGGGGGGGTCTGGTCCCTTCACGCAATCACAGAATCATCGGGGTTGGAAGAGACCTTTAAGATCATCCCGTCCAACCCGGCACTGCCACTGTAACCCCTTAAATACTAAACCTGATCAACCAGCGCCAGATCCAAGCTCCTCTTGAACTTTTAACTCCAGGGACGGTGACTCCACCACCTGCCTGGGCAACCTGTCCCAATGCCTGACCACCCTAACCGTGAAAAATATTTCGTTAATATCGAATCTTGAAAAAAGTGAATTCAAGAGCTAATTTTTTTTAGTAATATATTATTGAACATTTATTAGTAGAACAAAGGCATATCACAGCGCTGGGGCGCTTGGCAATATTGCCAGAGGCGCCCTCCATTCATTTTACTGTGGACTTAAGTACTCTCTTAAACTGTTACGTATTCATTAAGCCCGGAAAGTAATTTACACTTCACTCAACTATCCTCCCTCTCCAGTCGCCGCTTCGGTCCTCTGGATAGGTTCAGAATTGAAGACAGGCACCCTCTCCCCAGTGCCTCCCCGGTCTCCAGCCTAATTTGTGTCCTTGGGAGGTGTGAGTTTTGATGAGATAACAATCTTCCTGGGATGCATGCGGTTTATCTTCGTTTCTCTAAGATGTCTTGGTGCCTGGCTCTGTAGTTTCTCAACTCAAAGGACATTTATTACCATGTGCTTATTAATACATTTCTTAACATGTTACAACTATTTCAAAGTTACAATTTACCTTAATCTCGTTTCTACCTAACTACATTTTACCTTAACACTATTTCTACAAAGTACACTATCACTTATAAATGTTAAAATCCTATATGCGAAAGACAACATTTATCATTCACTCATTTATCACAATCCCCCCTTTTCTTTTCGTCAATTATGTTGGCTTGAGCTACAATCTTTAATTACACTTCACTGTTACGTTCGAAATTTCTACAGATTAACCTGGCTTCTTCAAGGAGGTCTCCAGTGCTGGTTTGTCTCTTCCGTATCATTATCCTTTGTGCTGTTCCGGAAGTAGCTCGTTCCGAGTCCATAGGCGTGGTGATTACCTGCATACCTTGGATGACACTTAGCCGGACAAAGCAGGGAATTAAGGAAGGAGTATCAGCCCAGCGGTCGCACACAAGAGGAAAAAAATCATTTCTTCCACCATGCGGTTCCTAAGAACTTATCCCACCAGCCAGCTTCTAGTATTTTTTCCCATTTTTGAACTGGTACATGAGCAATCTTTCGTATGTCAGTAGCAATATCGAGTATAGCTTGACCATTATCAGTTATTTGCAGGCAGCAATCAGAGGAATTAAATTTCCCACATATTCCCCCTTCGTCTGCTAGCAAATAGTCAAGCGCTGAATGGTTTTGATAAGTCATTGCACTGGTTTGGGATAACTATTCAATAATTCTAAAGCTGAGGCCGTTTTGTTGCTAATGATTTCCACCACTGCTTGGACTCTTATTATCTTATTTAGCATATAAATGGAGGTCCTATATCCCCATGATCCATCTCGAGCCCAGGTGGCTGGGCCATAATATTCTATTATTCTTTCAGGTGGCCACTCATCGTTTTTCCACCTTTGAGTGCCTCCTATATTACCACTCCACTTTCGGATACTTTCTGCTGAGCTTCACTTTTGTCTTTGTAAATCTTCATAAACTGGAATGCCTAAATTTTTCCCTACTGCCTTTGGCAATAGAAAAAATCCTGGCTGAATGGTTCCAATTGTACAAACTCCTCTCCAATCTTTGGGAAGTTTAGTATAAGCTTTTCTCCCACGAATCTAAAAGAGTCCATCGGGGGCATCCCACGGCTTATTAACACTGCTACTGTGGCTCCAGTAATTATGTAACTCTGCCATGCCTGCAAAGGACTGATAAAGTCATCATTGCTACTGTTACACCAGAATAAGGTAATGTTTTTCTGGGTGCTACATTTTTAATTTGGTTTTTTATTCAGTTTCCAATAGCCATTAGAGGTTTTTCGTGACCACCAACGGTGGTTCACATTTGTGAATAGAGTTCTGTTACACAGGGTTACTCTTACCCAGGTTTTATACATTGTTTTACCTTCCCTCCCGATGCATTCTTCACCCATTACTCCTGAATTTAGCATCCATCTTTCAGGACAGTGTTCTCTAGATATTTTGGTTTTGTTCCAAAAAAGAATTTCGGGGACACTTAGGCTAATTCCCTTCCAAGGCCATAGCTCTGTTGTTAAGGCACCTTCACATATCCAACAGTCGCTGACATTTAGCGCTTGTGCTATTTGTTCCATTAAATCTATAAACAGATTTTCGCCTACCAGCAGGAGAGGCAGTGTTTCTTTTAGCTGCTCTTTAACTTTCTTGTAGAGGGAGTCTGAAAGAGTTGGGGGTGACTGAGTCTGTTTCGAGGAGCTTGCCACTTTATTAGTTCCTTTTAAATTCTGTCTTGTGCACCCCCACCCTCTGAAATACCCCGCATTCCTGCATTGACAAAACAAACATACTGTCCCTTCGGACACAGTGGTCCAGGCTGGTGTCCCCCTGAGGATTTTAACTTGGCTACCTGTAGTGAGTGTTTCCCATAATTACAAGTCTCTAGGGATGCTTCGTAATAACATTCATTATTTACTGTTTTGTGCCAGGTTAGATAAGAAGCACGACTGCCCCATCTTATAAGGGAGTCACACTTGGTGCAGGGATTTGCTGGGTTTGCGTTGCTTGGGGTTACCCATGCAAGGATGCATGCGATAATCATCATCACCACGGCTGTAATCAGAGGTCTGGTGTGGCATACACCCCCTTGTCTCATGCCCTCCCAGGCTGCTGCTCGTGGCCGGACTATACCTAAGGCAGGTGCAGAGGCCAACCCGGTCTTGCCCTCTTTACGCCGCTTGTCCCACTTCCATGCAAACCGTACTGCACATAAGCGTAATTCTTGTTCCCACTTTTCTTCAGGAATTTTCCAAATTTCAGGTACAAGTAACTCCCACCCACACAAAATTTGTTCTACCACAGCATTTTCCTGACCTTTTTGTTCTTTATTATTTCGGCAGTTCAGACAGTGAGGATGCCTCTTTGTTGAAGAGCAATACCACTTGGGCATTTAACACATTTGCACAATACCCATGCTTGATGATTTAAGTGGCAATGTTTTAGACCAGAAAGCCACATATTTGGGTCTTGTTGGTAATGATTTCTTTTGGTCCTTTGAGAGTTTGCATTATTCTTATGCTGTATAATTCGAATAATTCTAAATGTCTTACCTACCATCAGGCCGATGTTCTTTTACCTGGGCTTGTATAATTTCCCACTCCTTTTTACTTATTTCACACTCAGCAGAGAGTGCTAGTTTCCGCCCACAAATTAGGGTTACAACCTCTGCTAGGCTTTGAAGGTCACAGAGTGCAGTCAGGTGGTTGTACCCACAGCACTGTGGACATCGAGGTTGCCACTTATAGGAAACATAATACCAATTTTGCTTACAGCGTCCACACTTACTTTCGACCCAGCCACAGTGCATACTATTAGGATGAATTAAGCAAGGTGTTTGGAATGGCACTGGTGGGGGCTGTAATAATGCTTTCAGGTCAGGATATAATGTGATTTTTTCTTTACATAAATCACAAGCTAATGTGAGCACATTAGGACCCTCTGTCTGATACAGTCCTGATCCTCCGGTTTGGAGTGGAATTGTTCCTCCCCAAGGTGGGTAACACAGGGGTCTTAGGACTTGCCCTGATGGTATCTGGAACCACTGATACAGGTTTTGTTTTATTTCTTCATCACTTACAACCCTTAAATTTCTCTGTGGATCATTCGAGTTTTCCCAGTTCATTACCCCCCCGTCCGTGCTTAAGAGTTAATTTTGTATCACCCAGCGTAGATATTAGGGTCCACTCCTTAGGTTCTTCCACGGGTCCTTTGATTCTGTTGGCGTGGATCCACCCTCGCTCCTTGGTTCGGATCGCTGCCTCGGTTGTCAGCAACACCTGGAACGGACTTTCCCATTGTGGAGTCAGAGTCTGCTCCTTCCACGTTTGAACCATTACCCATTCCTCAGGGTGAATATTATGGATTTTAAAGCCTAAGGGTGCGGTTTGAGAAATCATTCCTCTCCCTCACAAATTTTCCAGTGTTTGGGCAATTGTGGTGATATATTTTTTAACACTTGCCTCCCCTTTTTCATAAGAAGCAGTTCTATGTTGAGTGGTCAAAAAGGGCAGCCCAAACATCATTTCATGGGGGAACACTCCAAGTCAGATCTGGGTTGTGTCCTGACCCTTAATAGGGCCAAAGGTAAACACCTTATCCAGGACATCTGTTACAATTTACCTTAATCTCGTTTCTACTTAACTGCATTTTACCTTAACACTATTTCTACATAGTACATTATCACTTATAAATGTTAAAATCCTATATGCGAAAACACAACATTTATCATTCACTCACTTGTCACAGCCGGATCTAGGCACCTCTTTTAACTCCAGGGACGGTGACTCCACCACCTGCCTGGGCAACTTGTCCCAATGCCTGACCACCCTAACTGTGAAAAATATTTCTTGAATATCTTGTCTGAATCTCCCCTGTCTCAGTTTAAGGCCATTTCCCCTAATCACAAAATCGATTAGAAATCGATTGGAAAAGACCTCTGAGATCATCAAGTCCAACCTATAACTAAACACCACCTTGTCAACCAGACCATGGCACTGAGTGCCACCTCCTTAAGTGCCACCTCCTTAAACCATGCTCTAGAGATGGTGACTCCACCACCTCCCTGGGAATCTGTTCCAATGTCTATTCATCCTTTATGTGAAGAAATTCTTCCTCACCACTGCCCAAATGCTGCTGTTTCCCCTGAGAAACATGAGTCTGCCTGTGGAATTCCTTGCTCTGACATGTTCTCCTTCAATATGAAAACTTTGGGATTGGGAACAATTCGGGTGGGAAATTTAACCAGAGCTGAGGAGACCCGGCACTCTCCAGAGCCAGGTCCTCCATCAGTGCTGAATTTTGCCCAGAAACTGGACAAAAAGTCACATTTGATCCATGTCACACCAAAATGTTGGGCAAGAAGGAAGCTGAGGGTCAAATGGACCTGACAATGGGCAAAATTTGGCCAACATTAAATTTTTCTGAGTGCAGAGCCAAGACTGTACCCTGGGGAGACCGAGGTGTCATCTCCTGAGGTGTCATCTCCAAAGAGTTTGGTCAGTTTGTGGCCCATGGAAGGCTGCAGGTACCACAGCAGGAGCACTGCAATGTGGCTGGGTGCATCAACTGGTGACTTTTTTTACCCAGAATTTGGTTTTGAGCGTGCTTCAGGAAAAATGTAATCCTGTTTTGCAGCGGGTGGTGATGGGTTTAGCACAACTCTAGGAAGCTGTGCTGCTTTTCAGGACCCAACAGCCAGGATTGTCACAGACTATTTGCTCGAATCAACCCTTTTCATCACTGATTTGCAAAGCATCCCGTTTTTTTGTTATGCATTTAATATACAAATCACTGGAATCTAACGTGTCTATAACAAGTCTGATTTCCAGTGTCTTCTCAGTTCATCTTTCTCCTTGAAAGTGCTTTTTGCACTTCGAAAGTCCCTTTTCCCAAATGATTAAAGCCAGAATTCAGATGAGTCTCTTCCTTTACATGCGAGACAAGTTTTCCCCAGAAAGGAGGGAATTTCTGTGTTAGGGATAGTGCAGGGCCCAGTTTACATTTCCAAATAGATAAAACAGGCACTTTGCTTCATGTAATTTGCAGCTAAGTACCTAATTAAGTAATTGCCTGTTAATTCAAAGATTGCTTTTCGTGCAATTGGCTTTGAAAAAGTCCTGCCTAAAAACAAGCAGAAAGAGAAAAAAATAAAATGTTGCTTTTCTTGCCTGATTTTAATTACTTTTTTTATTTCCCGGTGAACGTGGTGCCCCAGGACTGTGGTGCAGAGGACCAGAGGTGCATGGGAGCTCTCAGCACTGAGCACATTTAGGAAGTCACTAATATTTGTATAATTAATTGATTTTCAGTCTCCTCCGTGTTTCTCTCCGAAAGCATTTCAAGCTCAATACACAGAAGCTGTTTCTCCATGAGCAGCTGTGGGGCATTTGTCTGATGGTTTTGACAGCAGAGATGAATCGAGGACATGGCATCTGCAGTCCTGACCTGGAATTTGAACCTTTGGTGCCTCTCCCTCCTCCCAGATGGAGAGGAGGCGGAAGATGTCGGAATCTTCTGATTGCCATCGATCCGAGCTGATTTGCTGAGCACTGGACTCGTATCATGTCTGCGTGTTCCTTGAGAGATGATTTCAATCTGAAAAAAACCCCTGTAAGTATCTTGAGAGCTGGAAATCAGATGCTCTCATCTAACATTTCTCCAGCATTTAGCCATCACCTCTACAACCAGCACCTCATTAAAAAAAAATAACAAATATGAAGCATAAGGAAAACCATGAGATAATATCGCCGATTTTGAGCCCTGACTTACATGTTTTTCCTTTCTGATATTTTTGGAGGGAAGAGGGAATTGGATCATATTTTTATCTTCTTTTTTTTTTTTTCCCAACATCTGTGAGGAGTAGACACTTCGGTAACAGAGGGAAAAAACCCCAAATTTTCACCTGGAGATTTCCAGGTGGTAACATGGCTGAAAGAAAACATGAATACATGGAAATTCATGCCCATTAGTACCAGTACAGATGTGACTTTGTAGAGCTGAAGCTCACCAGGACCAGGGTATAGGGATGAGAACTGCCCATAATTGAAGTCCTGATTAATTAAAAGCAATTTCTTGGCACTGACAATGATGGAGCATCCTTGGGTGGATCTACAGGTGTCCCAGTGGACATGTGCACCAGGTTCTGCTGCCTGTGCAGGGCACAGGGGTGAGGCTTTTTGTGGGCAGGCAAGGGGCAGGAAAGTGGCTTTGCCAAGAAAACCAAGCCAAGAGGAGCAGCGAGCCATCTCTTCACTGCAGCTCCAGGTGTGTTGCTGCACCCAGCACACGTGTGCTCCATGCTTCTCCAGGGGCTCCACGCTTGGAACAGCTGCTGGAGGATGTGTGGGATCAGGAAGGGAATCCAATGCACACAGGGGAGTGTCCTTTTTGTGTGAGACAATAAACAAAGCCCTGAAAGAGTAGTGGTGGGTACAGCAGCCCTGGGGAAGGCCCACGTTCCTGGAACCGCCAGCTTCACAGAATATTTTCCTGGAGTTAAATAGTGGTTTTCTAGAGTTAAAAATTGACCAAATTTCTTTTCCTTCCTCCCTCCCTGCCAAAGGCTATTTTGTCATCTGTGTGCAAAATCTCCAGCAGAAACTCCGTTATTGGAGCGATTTGGTCCAATGCCATGAGAAGGGACTGCTCCACACACCTTAGGAAGTGCAAAAAGGAGAAAGAAAAGGTGGAGCCCTCCCTGCTGCGCCCGATTGCTCATCAAAGCCAGCTGTCTCCTGTGCTGAGGACGTGACAGATGTCTGTAGCCTTTACAGGTGCAGGGCCTGCATTTCATCAGTCTTTTTTCCGTGGATGACCTGGAGTGTGGATTATTAGCAGCTCAGATTTCTTTGGCTGAGGTGCTTTGTTGTGTACACATCCGGGTTAAATCTAAGCAGTATTTCTGATCCATGTAGGCTTCTGTCTTGGTTCTGCATCTTTGGTGTTTAAAAAATGGTCAGAGTTTGAACTCTCCCTATTCTGTTTCTTAAATGTCAGCAGAAACTTTTTTAAACAAAACAATTCAGCCTTCCCCTGCAGTGTTTGTAACCAAGAAACTGTGGCATCACAAGAGCATGAGGAAATACTGGCTGATTAAAACCAGGGTAAGAAATGACAGTGAAAGTGTTTGTCTTTTTTTTCCTCATTTTAGAATTCACAATGAAGTGGCTGGTAAAATGGGACCAGCTGGTTCAGCCCCACTTGGGCTGAATAGGAGGTTTAATGCACTGAAACTACTTCCACTGGCAAACTTTAGTGTCATAATTTAATTTCTCATGTAAAGCACATCTCACAGCATTACTTTTTCCCCACGTCTCTCTGTTTTGACAAAGTAAAGTGTGTTTGGGCTATTGTTGGCTTTCTTTGCCTCGTTTTTTGACTTTTTCTTGCCTCTCATTAATATACAAGTGCTATTAAATAATAATGATGCCAGTAGTGACCTCTGCTGTGCCTTGGTGTTTGCTCACTTTTGCTTCGAGGAGCAGATGTTCTCGGTCTTTGTTTTCTGTTGCCAAATGGGGACTTTGCCCCTTTAACCTTTGATAAGGTGCTTTAATAGTCTCTGATGTGAGATTTTATCAAAAGCCAACCAAATCATACCTGCCTGGCAGCTTCTTTTAAACATTCCCATCGTGGTTTACAACAGTCCAAGGAAGTGCAGTTTCCTCTGTGTTTTTGCAGGCTGTATTTATCCCCTGCACCCAGGTGTGCATCCTCTATGGAGGGAGAACCCATGGGCAGGGATCCTGGTGCTCTGCTCCTGGGTGATGCTCCAGCACCAGCCCCTTACCAACCTTCACCATGTACCAGTCAAACAGGGTGATGCTGCCTGTGAGTGATCAATGGGGTCTGACTAGACTCACCTGGACCCCATTTTCCATCGATTGCTGATATGAGATGGGGAGGGTGGTGTGCACACAGCTGCTGCTGGGGTTTTGGTGCTTGTTCCCTTGCTGTGTGCCCAGCCAGAGGCCACTGGCTGCTTTTGCAGCAGCAGTTAAACACCGCTGTGCTATAACCCTTCATCTGAAGGGGCACCCTCACAGCATCTGTCTCTTCCTCATCCCTTTCGCAGTGTTTCATACTTTGCTCCCGCGCTTGGCTGCCCCAAAAGCCCCAAGGGAAAGTCCACTTTGCAGTTTCTACTTGTTTATTTGCCCAGGCATCTACATGACTTGTACAAACAGCCACCAGCCCTGGGCTGGGGTGGTGAGGGCTGTCCCCAGGATGGGCAGGCTGAGCTGTACCTCAGGTGGAAGTGTGCCTGGCTCTGGGAAGCCTTGTGGGCAGTTTGCGTAGGTGGTATTTTGTGGCTGAGATGTGCCTGTGTGCTCTCCCATGGCCTCTTGTAGCATTAGGGGCGGCTTCTGCTGAACCCCCTGTGGATTTACGCACATCTCTCCAAAACTGCACTTGGTTTGGTATTCCCACCCTGCCTTTGCTCTCTTGGCCTGTCACATCCTCGCTGTGTCACACCTGGGGAACATTTCATCGACCCCCTTTCTTCTGCAAGCCTGGGGGAGCAGGCGCGGCACAGCTGCTTTTTGTTACTGGCCACCACATGGAAAATAAAACAGTCACACGGGGCTTGGTGATGCAGCAGCTTCTGCCACACTCCCCTCAGTGCCACTGCCCAGCCTTTGTGGGAGCCACCTCCTTCCCCTTCCGGACCTGGAAGTTCACCTCTGCTGGCAATGTCTGCTTTGGGGACAAGCCTTGTGCCTTGCATTGCCCACTAGAATGCTCCTTGTGTCCTTCTCCCTTTGTAGGGCTTTGTGTCCCTAAGCCACATCCCACCACACTGAGCCTGGGCATCCCCAAACATTTGCCACTTCCTTTGGCAGGGACGTGCCCTGGGCAGAGTTGCTCCTGCAATGTGGATGGCAGGGGCACAACCCCATCATCACCACCATGGACTTTGGCCTCAAGCACAGCCTGTGCTTTTCTGTGCCAAGATTTTCCCAAGGCTGGAGCCTGTAAATAATCCAGGAGCCTCTCCTCCTGCCCAGCTCCACACTGTGCTACCTTGCTTTGTTCCAGAACATGCTGTGTGATCCCGCCAGCCAGACCTGCAGCCACCCGACACAGGCTCCCTTGGGATGAGCCTCAAATACTGACTTCCCAATTTGCTGTTTGGAGCGATGGGTGCAGCCGAGCTGAGCCAGCGATCCTATTCCAGCTGCTGGCACTCTCCAAAACATCTGCCTCGCCTGTGCTGTGCTTGTTGATGGAGCTGTGAGCAGCTCCCGGCGTGTCATTTGGGAATATAAATTGAGTTCCTCCGAGCTGGAACCACCTGCTTCAGATAATTTCTCTGGCAAGGAGTCTTCTATCTTATTCTCCATCCAGGATTTTCCTGCTTTACACTGCTGCCAGCCCTATGCAGTAGCTGGGGGGGTTGGTACTGATGGGTGGGAGTTTAGGTGGATCCATGGGGGAAATGTCCTGCTGCCAAAGCACCGCTGAGGGTAATGTGCTGTTTAAACCATACCGTTGTAGAATCACAGACTGGTTTGAGTTGGAAAGGACTTTAAAGTTCATCCCCCGGCTGTGGACAGGGACAGCTTTCAATATATCAGGCTGCTTACAGCCAACCTGGCCTTGAACACTTCCAGGGATGGGGTATCCACAGCTTTTTGAGATGCCAGGCACTTGTTGATGCTGAACTGAGCCTGGTTGGATGCACAAGCAGAGAAACAAACAGCTCCCAGGGAAAAAAGGTGGCTGTTGCAAGGAGCAAAAGGACCTCGGCAAACCTGCCTGTTCCTCCTGCTGGAAACCAGGGGCATAGGAGTAAGGGGTACTGTTGCTCCCAGTTTCCCTTTTCCCTCCCTAGGGTGACATGCAGCCAGCCCTCTAGGTCTGTCCCTGCCCCTTCTCCTTCTTCTGTCCCAGCAGTATCCATTAGATGAGTATGTAATTAGGATCCACTAAATGCACCTGAGCTGTTGTCTGTTGAAACAGAGCTGAATCCCACCAGGAATTGTGCCAACCAGGCACTTAAAACTTGAGCAAATAGGGAAAAGTGGTTTATATGGGAAACAGGTGTAACATCAGCAAAGTGCTCTCAGGGCTGCAGATGAGGTGCCCTGGAAGAGACCAGGTGTGCCCAATGCCACCTCTCATCTCCTCAGGGATAACCACTGTGCAACGGTGTGTTTTCCCCATCGGAAAAGCAAAACTAAACCAAAACCAAGCCCCTAAGCGGGGCTGGGTGGTTTGATCTCCTTGAGGGGTTGGATGTGAGTGTGTTGCCATAACAATCTCACAGCAGAGGAGGCACTGAAAAATCTCTCCTGCACCCAGTCCAGCTAGCAGGGGGAGGAAGGATTGCTGAGCTTGCAGGCAGTGGCTCCCTCAAGAAACTCCTGGAAAGTCCCTGATTTACATGCACCGAGAGATGCAAAGGCTGCTTCACTGGAATGATGGATCTTCGGAGCTGCCAGGAGGTGAGACCCTTCTGGTGGGACTGGCTGGGATGTGGGGGTGGATGGAGGAGGGTGTCAGGGCTCCCCACATCTCTGTACCCCCAAATGCAATCCTGCACTCAGCAGGTGCACCTGGCAGTAGTGGGAAGTGCTGTAATGGTGCTTTAGGTTCTTTCCTAAAGGGCTTTTTTTCCAGCATTTAAAAGAAAAAAACACCAAAACACTCAGGGAGAGCAACAATCACACATTAACTCTTCCAATTTCTCCATTTCTTTCCCATTCCCTGCATCCCACTGCTCCTCCTTCCCTCTCTGCAGCCAGTTTTGAGTGTGTTTTCCCAGGATTTGTGCCTTTGCAGGACCTCACGCTTGGACAGCGGGATAAGGCTGTGGAAAGGGGCAAACGCTGGGAGCTGCCTGGGGATGCCTGGGGAGAGACATCCCTCCAGGTGAAGTATTCCCCTGTGCAGGCGTGAAGGCAAAGCGCTGATGGGCAGCGCCTGGGGGGAGCAAAGACCAGCAAACAGCCCCCGTGTCAGCTGCTTTGATTCTCAGAAAGGCAATTAACACTCGCCCGATACAACTCCATTCCAGAGAGCAAAGCAGCAGGAAATAGCTGCTCTTCCCAAAGGCAAAGCATTGCCCCAAGCCCTGTCTGATGCCAGCTTGAGTGATGCCTGTGGAGCCCAAGGAGTCACATCAGAGCCAAGCCTGAGCGTTGTTTTTAACTCAGTTTTTGGTTTAATCCAAACTGCAGAGCCACATCTTGCTATGACCAATATTCTTAGCACTATCCGTATATCTAGAGTGTAGATATACTATTGATGAGTCAGGGAATAGATGTGGGCTCCAAAAAAAGGAGTTTCTCCACTTTACCTTAGGGTTGGTTTGATCAGGGTGGCTCTGCAAAAGCTGCTGTGAATGTGGGAGCATGAGGAGTGGAGGCAGGATGGGTGGACTGCAGCAGAGGAACACAGGGAGCTGTGGCAGGTCTGCTTGTGCCACTGAAACTGCCACCAAACATCAGCTTCACGTGCACCTCCTGACACTCAGCAGATGACACCGGGGACAGAGCAGTGAACCCTTCCCATCCTTACCAGTTTGGACAAAACCTATAGGCACTGGAATGTTTCTTGTTCATAGACTCACAGAATGGTTTGGGTTGGAAGGAGCCTTTAGAGGTCACCTGGTTCCAACCCCCCTGCCATGAATAGGGACATCTTCAACTAAATCAGGTTGTTCAGAGCCCCAACAAACCTGACCTTGAATGTTTCCAGGGGTGAGGCACGCACCTCTCTGGGCAACCTCTTCTAGTGTTTCATCACTCTCATTGTAAAAAATATCTCCTTTCTATTGAGTCTAGCATCCCCAAGGTGATCTTTATGGTGCACAGCACAGGTGGTCAGGGTGATCCTGCACTGCTGATGGTGCCATCTTGCATTACACCCTCAGCATCACACCTGGGGGGGACCATTGGCATGACTGGGATGGGCAGGGTTTGCTCCAAGGGAATTCCCACTGCCAGGAGATGCTTGCAGTGCTCACAAGAGTCCAAATATCTCGTTGAGTGAGTTGACTGCTCCTAGAAGCAATAACTGTGCACAGTTTTGGGCACAACATGAGAAAGGTACTGGGCTATTAGAGAGTGTGCAAAGGAGGGCCACAAAGATGGTGAAGGGTCTGGAGGAGGAAGCCTTATGAGGAGTGGCTGAAGTCACTTGGTTTGTTCAGCCTGGAGGAGACTGAGGAGAGACCTCATTGTGGTCTTCAACATCCTCATGAGGGGAAGAGGAGGGGCAGGCACTGATCTCTCTGGTGCCCAGTGACAGGACCTGAGGGAATGGCCTGAAGTGCTGTCAGGGGAGATTTAGGTTGGATATTAGAAAAAGGTTTTTGACCCAGAGGATGGCTGGGCACTGGAACAGGCTCCCCAGGGCAGCAGTCACAGCACCAAGCCTGACAGAGTTCAAGAAGCATTTGGACAATGCCCTCAGGCAGAAGGTGTGACTCTTGGGGTGTCCTGTGCAGGGCCAGGAGCTGGACTTGATCATCCTTGTGGGTCCCTTCCAACTCAGCATGTTCTGTCATAATATTTTAGAGGTGATCTTGAACAGGGGACGATATTCCAGTGAGTTATAGACCAAGGAGGCAGAGTTCGGGGTAGAAAATTGCTTTTAAGTTCAGCCATTTAAGATATCAGCATTAGTTTTGCTTCTAAAACTTCCCTAGCGTGAGCAAGAATCACCTCACCCACCCACACTCACTAAATATTTAGTCATTTTTAACAAGTTAAACAAAGCCCTTTGATTGGATTTATGCTAATGGCTCCTCCGTAGGCATTTCTGATTCATTTACATTTCATTTTAAAATTGCCTGTGTACACTGCTGATTCTCACCAACACCATTAGCAGATAAAAGGAACAAGTAACGGGTCACAGACGCCACAAGATGGCAATAGTTGAAGAGCAATTTGTTTCTGGAGGAAGAGATCTGGGGTTCAGCAGCGAACCCTCTCTGGGAGGGCACCTCTGCTGTGCATTAACCTTGGCACTCTCAGAGGGGTCTGTGGCCGACCAAAGCAAAGTGGTTTGTGCGTAGGGTGGGTGGGTTCACCTCCCCTTCCCCCCCCTCCCCCTCGGAGGAGGACGGAGAAGATGGGAGAGCTGTTCAAGGTCGGCCCAGCAGTGTTCTGCTTCACGGTTTCAACGACCGAAACTTGCAGCACGAAGCAGAGAGGCTTTGCACGCCCGGACACGGAGCCCCTGAGCCCTGGCTCTGCATGCCAAGGTTGGATTTCGCTGGGTTAGAGCCTCTTGGGAGTGTTGCTGTGCCAGCATCCTGTGTGCATCTACAGCACCTGATTTGCCAGGTCAGGAGAAGAGGTTTCAGCCCCACAGCACCCCTAGATCCAGCATGGAGGGTTACAGTGGATTTTATCCCTGACTCCGTGACAGGGATAAAATCTGGGTGAGACTGGCTTCCACCTGATTACTCTTCAAATGGTGTTAGATCCCGTATGACCTACAAACCACAGCATTCAGGGCTTCTGTGAGGCTTTTGATACGGTCATTCCCTATCACTTTGGCCTCTAGATGGAGAGATAAGAATTTGATGGAGGGGCTCTTATAGGTGGATAAGGAATTGGCTGGATGACCATTTCCAAAGAGTTTGGTCAAACATTTCATGTCCACATGGAAACCAGTAAAGGGTGGTGTTCCTTAAGGGCTCGTACCAAAATTATTTAATATTGTCATCAGCAACACAGATAGTGGTTTCTAGAGCACGCTCAGCAGGTTTGCAGATGACACCAGGCTGAGTGGTGCAGCTGATGTGCTGGAGGGTTGGGATGCCATCCAGAGGGACTTGTACAGGCTTCAGGAGTGGGTCCTCAGGAGGTTCAACAAGGCCAAGTGCAAGGTCTGGCATCTGAGTCAAGGCAATCCCCAGGGACACCATCCCACTGGGATGGGTGCTGGGGGCCTGCATGAGGCAGGAATCTCCACTGCTCCAAGGCCTCCCCAAAGGGACTTTAAATGAGAGGTGGGGGATGATGCATCATGCTCAGTGAAAGGCAGCAAAGGAGCCATGTGGGAGGTCATTTGTAATGCATTTAAATGTAAGATCTGGGTTAATGCACTGGGGTTTGGCACTCTGTGCTGTCCAGGTGATCAAACTGGGAACACGATGCCCTGACAAGCAGAGGATCCAGGAGATGGAGGTCTTGCAGCAGCACCCTCGACTCCGTTTCTGGGAGATGCAGCACATCCACCGCCATTCCTTGGGGGCTGGCAGCAGCACCTGGTTGTTCAGGGTGGCCATGGGCTGCTCAGGAGCCTCTGTCTGTGTTTTAGCCTCAGGGGAAGGAGTGAGGGCAGCAGGACCTCCAAGCAGGATGGGACTACATAGTGTCAGATCACATGTGGTACCCCGGACCAGAGGGACTGGAAGGACAAATCCACAGCGAGTCACCGGGTGTCACTGATGCTTTTCTGTTGTCCAGCCAGACCGTGGTGGCTGGGCAAGTTTTATGCAGGCAAAGGTGGCTTCTAACCCTGAGGCAAACCCCATTCCCTGCAGGGTGTCCAGCCCAGTCTTGGCTCTCCCCACAGCATCAGTCCAGGGCAGATGGAGATGCAGGAAGCAGATACCCCACTGGTGCTGCCAGCATCAGGCCAAGGAGGTGGAGGTCCAACTTTGAGGACTGAGCCATCACCAGGAAAAAGTCAAGAAAACAAAGGGTGGATGATGTCAGCATTCTCACCAGCCAAAAAGTGAGGCAGGGCCCACCACAGCGGTGTCAGGAGGCAGGGATGCAGCAGCAGGGAGAGCTGGGCTCTGAGTGTCGGTGTAGGAGCTCAGGGAAAGGGAAATCAGGATGGAGCAGAGGTCCAGCTAAGACCAGAGCAGTTTACACACATCCCCTGTGCCGTGATGAATGGAGACATGAGATACAGTTGGTGAATCCTGAAATCTCTTGGGATTAAATGATTACATTAATCTTTGCTTTCTCTAAGCTGCGGTAATGGCAATAGCCACATGCTGGTTCCAGTCCAGATCCATCCCTGCTAACTTCCCGGTGACTCGTCGCTGAGCTGGCACGGGCTCACACTGTCCTGACACGCAAATGTCCCCCTCATCCCTCTCCAGCCCACAACCACTTTCACCTGATGTCTCCAGGGCAGGGCTGGGCATGGGGCAAAAGTGGACCAGGGATCCTGTGGTGTGGGAGCATTGCTGCCAGTGACGTTTTTTTGAAGTCTCCTGGACTGATTTCCTTTGCTGTAGTGCACATGCAGTCCATATGATTTGCTGAACCATTCTGGAGCAGGAAAGGTCCTCCAGGCCACCTGAGGGTCAGTGGATGGCAGAACTATGTGGGTTGGCCTTTTCCATCCACCCCGACCTGTCCAGGCATCACCTGAAAATGACATTTCTCGTGGGTGTGCTGGTGATGGACACGACCAGGAGACATCCCTGGCAATGGTGATGGTTGCCACCCCAAGCTGCCCCGTGGCTGGGCTCCAGCAGGACCCATGGGCCACCATGGTTCTCCCACCTGTGATGGCTCTTGCTGGGCAGAGGTGAATGAAGCTCTTCACCCCATGCTGGTTGGTAGCTTCAGGGGCAACTGTGGTGTTGTGAACACTTTAACACGAAGTTACGTTGGATTCCTCTGCACCTCTGAGGATCTGGGTGGAGGAAGGAGCCGGTGATGAAACACAAGGGTATGCCCCCCCCCCATTTCCAAATTCCCCCACTATTAGCTATTTTCTGCCCCTGTTATCAGCTGGGCATAACGACATACGCATGGAGGGTGGAGAAAAAGCTGATGAAATTATTTCAGTTTTTTTAAAACCCAGAATTGATGTTTACACACTGGAGCTAAATTATTTATACACATAATGTTATAAGTTTCACATTGGTGGCTTTTATTAGCAGTCGGCGGATGAGAAATCATACCTGACCTACTTGTACAAACCCCTCTCGTGCCTCTCCGTGATGACAGTGTGGTAGGAAAGGGTGAAGGTGCTCACCCCAGCCCAGCTGTGGGGATGCTCAAGCAGTGGGAGAGCCAGTGGAGGGAGAAGAGATATCTCAGCACCTCCTACAAGGCATTTTGCTGCTTTAGATTTGGGGGAGAACATGCACAAGGGGGTTAGTTTTGAAAAGTCTTGCAAAATGCTGGCTGCATCAGTTTCTCTAGGAGGATGTGGCCCCATGGGTGTTTTTCCCTAGGACCGTGCCCCCTCCCTTCCCCAGCGAAGGAGAGATGTGCTTCCCAGAGAGGCCTCAGCAGAGGGTAGGCTTTTTGGGGAGAAGGTTTCTCTAGAGGAGGGGTGGCTGCATCAGGACCACCCATCCCCAAACCACTCTGATGTGACAGAGTGTGTTTCCCCCGAAAGACTCAGCCAGCCATTTCTAAACCAACATGTCAGAGGCACTTGAGATGACTTTCTTCTTGTTTCGCAATTAATGCATTTTTTATAAAGCCCAGGCTCCAGTTTCCTTTCGTGTTACCAGGAGGATATCCTTTCTCCTCTTCAGCTTCAGAAGGATTTTTTTCACCCAAAGTATTAATCCCCAGTGTCCTGTACACAGGACAGAGATGCACTGGCCGAATGGGCCAGCAAGGAAGCATGAGCGTGGCTGGAGCTCAGGTCTGGGTGCTGGCTGTGTCACTTGCTCCGTCCCAAAGCTGTTTCAACAGGTGACCCTGCAGCCTGGCAGCAGCACGTGCTGGTGGCTCTGCAGCACAGATGAGATTTAGTGCCGTGCAGATTGCAGCACACAGGAACATTTCTTGCTCATAATTGTACCTTAAACACAATTTCAGGTGCTCCACTTAAATGTTACAAGCAACAGTGTATTAACCTGCTCCCTGTTTTAAAAAACCCAAGCCAAACAAAGCCATGCTTTAACATCTTGGCCTGCGTCAGCAATACTGTGACCAGCAGGACCAGGGCAGTGATTGTTCCCCTGAACTTGGCACTGGTGAGGCCACACCTTGAATCCTGGGGACGCTTCTGGGCTCTCCACCACAGCAAAGACATTGAGGTGCTGGAGGGTGTCCAGAGAAGGACAACTGAACTGGGGAAGGGTATGGAGCACAAGTCTGAGGAGCAGCTGAGGGAGCTGGCGGGGCTCAGCCCAGAGAAAAGGAGACCTTAGAGCAGCTTTTCAGTACTTAAAAGGGACTTGTAAAGACAAAGAGGGACTTTTTACTAGAGGCTGTAGGGACAGGACAAGGGGCAACAGTTTTAAACTAAAAGAGGGTAGATTTACATTTGATATTAAGAAAAAAAATTACAATTAGTTTGGTGAGGCTCTGTAACAGGCTGCCCAGAGAAGCCGTGGATGCTCCATCCCTGGAAGTGCTCAAGACCAGTTTGGACGGGGCTTTGGCCAACTTCATCTTGCGCAAGATGTCCCTGCCCATGGCAGGGGTTGGAATTTTAAACGTCCCTTCTAACCTAAACCATTCTATGATCTGTGACTGAGATGCTCTCTTAGCGCTTCCCAGAGGGGAGGGCCTGCACTGGCTCCTGTCATGCCACACGGATGCAGGATGTGCACCAGGCTTCAGCTGGTCTGGGCAGCTACTGAAATGTGAAGGAAGCTCTTGCTGGGACTTTTTACCAGCACTGTCTCCATAGTGCTCCTTGTATAAAGCCAAGAAGGTGTGGTGAGCCGCTGCCTCCCTTCACTTCACTGGCTCCTTGGAATTGATGGAAGATTACCAGGAACAAGTTTTTGCAGGAAGTATCTTCTAAGGCTAAACATTTGATGAGGGTGTGATAATGAATTACCAAGCATATATCTTTGCAGCTACTCCAAACTATGAGTATTGGTTTGTCCTTCCTGTGTGTTGTTTCCATAGAAGCAGAGCTTAACCTTTTAAGTGCAGATTATAAAGGCACCTAATTCAATTAAAATTAGACTTCAAGCGTATCAGTACTTAATACTCAAGAGTTATTACGTGATTGGATATAGATGTTGTTTTGTGATTGGCAAGGCAGTGTGGTTTCTGGCTGAGCCAGCTGGAAGAATAGTACTGTGGTGGTAACTTTTAGGGTTTTCCTATGTGTAGTCCACTGGTTGCAAGGTAATTCCTCTAAAATACGGGAATCCAGCACAGAACACAGGAACGCACGTGCAATTAAAGTTATTTATTGTAGGTTTTCTTTTCTGAACTGACAAAGAGGATTTCCCAGAGATCGGTAACACGACACAATGTTATACACCATTTCACAACTAGTCCCTTGTTGCTTTATTAAGAACATAGTAATTTAAAAATATCTAAATATTTACATATTAATAAAACATATATACAGAAGATTGAGACATTTTTACCTAAATATGGAATGATTTTTTTTTCTTCTCTCTAATAAACCCTATAAAAAGATTTCTGAAGAAAGTCTGAACAGTAGTCACAGTAAGTAAACACAAATGCAATCTTCCAAATTTACAAAACGCAGATTTCATTGCTGAAGGGTTACAACACAATGGACCGGTGCCCCCTGCCCAATGCAGGCAACTCCAAGCCATGAAGGAAGGAAAGACTTAAAATTTAAGGTTTGCAGTGCACATTCAATCTATTCCACAGTTTCAGAGAGAACACGGTCATTCCTAAAAGTCCATGGAAGGTGGGTAGGGAAGGGCTGGGAGCCTGGTTTCTCAGGTGCCAAGAGAACAAACTGTTCGTGTTGGCTTCAGTGTTATTTGTGGGTATTCCCTGACACCTGAGAAACAGGCTTTAGGATTGTTTAAAAAAAGAGGTGTTGAGTATTTTGAAAACCATCCCACTCTGTAATAGCACTTCTGTTGAGACACTCAAAGGCCAAATACTTTAAAAAAAAAAAAAAAGGACCTAAGATAAGATACACACAAGGAAAGGAAACACAATGGCAAAGGCTCTAGCAAGCTCTCCCTCGAATTGCAGGAAACATGCTCAAACTGCCTGGTGATCGATAGGTGTTGCAGGTAAGACCTTCCAGATTTCTTCGCAACATTTCTAAAGTGAATTTAGTGCTGATGAAAGGTGCAGAAGTGAAGGTTTGCAGGGAGGGCCGCACAGTTTTACCTTAGACCTGACCTGAAAGGACTGACCCTTTCAGTGCCTAAGAGGGTAGTGCAATTTCTTGATCGATTCACTTGTCTTAACTGCTGAGATATCAATACAGTACGAGTTGAAAGGTGACTTTTTTTTTTTTTTAACAGGTGAGTATTGTTGCCAAGGACAGTGGTTGAAAAATCACAGTGAGCAGACCCTCTTCTTGGAAACCAGAAAATTAATACATTTTGAGATTGAGGTGGTAGAACAAGCTGGGGGCAACACTGAGAGGAAAATGACCACCTCCAGCAATCTGCACTACAAATATGCTCAAGAGCCATCCCAGTGGGGCCACATAAGGGAAATTGTTTGAGGAATAGCTTCTCCTTGCTATAACAAGGAAACTGCTGGGAGAAATCCTGCTTTGTTTCCTCCTAAACCCAGTAAGGACTTTTTAATCAGAGCTGTGTGCGACTGGTCATTGGTACCGCAGCAGCCAGGAAAGGAAAAGTGGGTCTGCAGAAGAAAAGAGCTTCACCAAATCAGATGCTCATCAAGCCCCCACAGTTCATGGTGGAGAGAGAGGCCACCCTGGTCCCTGGGGACGGGAAGAGTCACCACTTCTGCGTGGTTTAAGATGAAACACTGCTGGCAAGCATACAATTGTGGAAAAATACAGTCATGGAGGAAAAACATAGGCAAGAGAATGACCTCAGAGTGGATACCCCGCTAATTCAGGAACGCATTGGATGCGGAGGGAAATCATCCTTAATTAAGATGAAGAACAGTGAAGCGATCTGGTGGTTTCATTACTTGAGGTTACATGGAAAATGGGTGGAAACAACATAGACTTGTAAGAAAAACCGTACGGATGCCCATGTCTTGTGGTACACTGAAGTTCTCGTGCTGAGCTTGCGGGAACATTACTCAAAGGAGAGGATGTTTCTATCCGCTAAGAACACTGACGCAGGATGTGAAATTCAAACTGAAAAATCTGGGTTTGCATCTATCAGATGGTCTGTTGTGGTGTCGAAAAGATTACCTGAAGGGAGAAAGAGTTTGAAGGAATCAGTTAAAAAAATGTAAGAATTTATGATATCAGTAATTTGCAATAAAAAATTAGTATTTTAGAATTATGGAAATTATGTATTTGAGTTTTAACTTTAATTAGTGATGGGGCTGAACTGCTGGTGTGCACACAGGCAGCGCTGCTGAATTCCATTTAGAGCAGAGCTCAATTGGCTAAAGAAAAGCAAATTAAATAGATTTTTTTGAATACAAAATTTGCCAGCCAAGTTTTTCACACAACATACAGTGCAGCCCACTTCAGATGTAAAGTGCTGCATTAGTCTTTAGCACAAACTGCCCTGTGACGCTCACCCCTTTGAAGTTACGGTTCTGAAGAAGTGAAAAAAGCACCCCATGAATTTTAAACCTTGAGTACATACTTTGGGATCTTATTTGGTAAAAACCCCCACCACTCCACAGCAGTCTAAATGTATATGGGAGAAAATGTATATACACACACACACACCTACCTACCTATAAAAGGTGCACGGTATGATTATATCCCATCTTTTTTAAAGCACTTTAAGAATGTGCTTTTTCTAAACAGAACAATGAAAAGATGGACAGAAGAATTACGGCAAGAGAGCTAAGAACACAGGGCAAACAGAAGACAGACATCAATCAGCCTGAGACGCAAATACACCCCAATGAAAAGGGAAGACATACAATCACGCATTGAAAGGATAAAGATTTATATTACAATAAAGGATTTATATTTAAGGTTTTGGAAAAGGGTTTTTTTTTTTTTTTCAAGTTTCGTTTTCTTGATATTGTATTTCAAGAGAAAAGGAGACAACCTATATAGAATTGGATTGTTGCTGTTTTCTTATCATCCATTTCTTTACCAAGGGATTGCTCTCATCTTTTCACAAAGCTGTATCACCCCTAGACCTGAGGATTGGGATGGTAGTGTTTCAGCTTCCGTTAGGGATATCAAAATTCTTTCTCATCTTGAAATGAACCCCAGTGTGGAGAAACTACACAAACTCTCAGCACAGCTGAAAAATTAACAGTCCAAAGCAGGAGTAAGGAGTGCTACCTCATGGTCCTATATCTTTCAAATCCAATTTTCAATATGAGGATTCAAAAAAAGGGTGTTGCAGCTGGCTTACATTTGTTCCCACATGCAGAACTTATGGGTTATGCCTTCCTTTTGTTTTTCTTTTAAACCACAAAATCCTGATGCTTTGTGTAAATTGTACACTGAAATAAGATGAGCCTTTTCACAATACCAACTTACATAGAAAGACTCTAAAAGCTGCCACATCCTCATCCTGATAAAGATCTATCTCACACCCTCCAGGTATCCTGTATCACCAAGAAACTAATCAGCCTTTCCACTGAGCCCACGATAATTACCCCCGGAGCTGTCTGATCTGTCTCAGCTCAGGTCTGGACACAGCCTGCAGCTTTGGGTAGGTGCAAAAACTGGAGCTCTCCAAGACCTGAGCTTTGATAACGTTTGTTAGAGACAGTTTTTCTAGTATTTTCTTGAGATTTATCTGTCAATGCACCGAAGTTCCCAGCAAGTTTAACTGCCACAGTTCTTCCAATTTACTTTAAACACCCTTCAATCAACAGCCTTTAAAGCCAAGGCCCTCTTAGAGTAGGGGGTGATTTTAACACGGGAGCATCATTTCTGCTCAGGAGTGCTAAAATGTAATTGGGAAAAATGTCTTCCTTAGATTTATGAGGGTGTACCAGCTTCATTTTTTTTTACCAGGCTTTTGAGTTCCAAAAGAGGTTTCTGAAAACAAAGCATCTCCTGCTTTCCTCAAAGCCCAGGACTCTGTTAGTTGTGGGCACAGTGAGAGCTGGTTCAGACCTGGCTGTGGGCACTGGCACCAATTAACTGCACTCAGAGCCTGTCCCTGCTGGCACCAAAGGAGAGACACCTCCAAACATGACTGCAGCTGACCTGGCCTTCCCTCTGGAAGCAGCTCTCTTCCCAGCAATGATGGAGAGAGATGAGAGCAACCACACCTCTGACTGAGGTGTCCCAAAGGAAGTGTCAGCCAGAGGCTGTGATCCAAACCTGTACACACTGAGACATTTCAGCATCACTAGTCCACATATACCCAGATCTTGTTCATAATGTCATCGGTGTCACAGGCAGGACTGACAGAGCTGGAAAGGCAGATTAAAGGCATCTGAGTTTTCCCTTGGTTTTTGGCACCAATGCTTACCATGGATTCAAACAATTCTCCCTGGGCGCTTTTGCTTCAGAGTTTGTTCAGTTACTGAAGATCAAGAGAGCAACTGTTCATGGATAGCTCCAGTACCCCATCTTTTCTCCCCATACAGTCTCCTGCAAGATCCCCTCAAGCAACCCAATTCACTCTGGTTTTATTATACCAAAGCACCAGGTTAACCACTGATCACAGAATTACAGGATCATTTAGGTTGGAAAAGACAGTTAAGATCCTGCACCAATAACCATATCCCCAAGTGCCACACCTACACATCTTTTAAATACTTCCCAGGATGGTGACTCCACCACTTCCCTGGGCAGCCTGTTCTGGTGCTTGACAACACTTTTGGGGAAGAAATTTTTCCTAATATCTGAGGCCATGATTTACCTGATATTAGCTATCATCTGCAACCAAGGCCCATTGCATGAGGCACTGTACAAACACACAGAGAGACTTTTCCCCAAAGATTTTTCAAGCTACACAGAGAAGACAGCTGAATAAATTACATGCACTCTCTTTAAAGAATGTCAGTAACACCCCTTTGTAAAACCAGCTGTACTAAAACAGGGAAAGAACCCCGTAAGTCATATTCCACCTCTTTTGCTACATTTCTTGATAGAAAGCATCTA
The DNA here is from genome assembly GCA_014706295.1 of Lycocorax pyrrhopterus obiensis. NCBI lineage: Eukaryota > Metazoa > Chordata > Aves > Passeriformes > Paradisaeidae > Lycocorax > Lycocorax pyrrhopterus. The sequence continues at coordinate 6,726,183 of JACSVZ010000015.1, forward strand.
TATTTTGTCTCTGTCTCATAATTACTGTCATTATACTGTCTGTGTATCACTTTAAATAATCTGCTTCCAACAACAGTATGATGTTACACAGATATGTCCTATAAGGAGGCACTGGCACACATATAATAATGGGTGTGAGTCAAACTCTTGGCTCACAGCCTGTGAGCATCACCTCCCCCCCAATGCAAACTGCAGCATGGTTTATTTAGGCATCCTTCCACAGGTAGTGTGGAGCAGTACACGTCACACACAAGCATTTCAGCTCAAAAGCTGCATGCATGGATGCTCAAAGGTGTACAAGCAAGCAGACCACAATGGTGATCTGCAGTGGAGTGGAAAGGGAGTTGCCTTCTCTACCACAACCATCTCAGCACGCTCATTTCCATCCCTGATATACAACCTGAGTAGCGACTACAGAAACTGTGCTCCAAGAAACGTACAGCAAACTGTTAATTCCTTAACGTGATTACCGGAGCAATGAAAAGATAACACTACATCGCATTAACAACCTTTATTAGGGTCCTCTCGCAGCGGAATTGCTTCCCTCCCTGATAAAGGAAACCAAGAGGATGTCGCTTGGAAGAGACCTTTCAATGCAGAGCTTCCTGCATCTTTCATCACAGCCGTACCCTGAAATATTATTCAGCGGCTGGCCAGGAAAGCAGGACAGCGGCTCCCAGGCAGCGCGTGCTCCCAGCCCCCCTTGGGTCCATGCCAGAACCAGACTATAGCTGCTTGTCCTCCCAACTGCTCCACTGGTCCTATTCCTTAGTAACTGCACGTGCTCCGACGGCGCTTCACGGCTGGCAGCTGCTGCTCCAGCACACAGCAGCGGGGTGTGAAAGCTCCTTCTCCAGCCCTTAAGCAAGAGAGATTAGGGAGTCCTGGCACAGGAGACAGACGCTATGATGGTCACCAGTAGTCTCCCATCCTCCCCACAGCTGTCAGGTACTGTGTGATGTGCTCAGAAACCCAGTACTAGCCCTGTCCTGCTCTTCACAGCAATGGCATTGCTGATCTCCAGCCACCCTTTGTTGCTAAACGAAATAACACAAAACTGCACTATAATCAATGACATTATTTGTTTGCCCAAGATCCTCCCTCCTTTTGATTTGGCTTTGGGGATAAGAAGCAGTATCTCAGTGACATTACAGGCTCTGAAACGCAGGGAAATGACCATCTCCCCAGACTCTGGCCCCACTGGATTTTCAGAGGATGGCAGCTCAGCTCCTACCATCACGGCACCTGCTGATGGACCAACTCTTAATGGGAGGGTGCTTCAAATTTCAGCCTCAGTCTGGTAAGAGTGGTGATTTCAACACCAAATTCAACAGTGTGGAAAAATGTTATTTCCCAGTCTACACAGCTGCACAGCCAAGCTGCTGTACAGCAACTGTCAGGCTTTTAAGGCAGGGTGGCTGCACTTCAAGAATAAGTAAACTAACACTTAACTAGCATGTAAATATGTCTGCAATCCTGTGAGCCCAAGATATTATTGCTAATACCTCAGACAACTCAACAGATGTGACACTACAAATTATTGTGTTTGTCCCTACCAATAACTCTGTTAAGAGATAAAAAATACTCCCAGAAATATCAGGGATAAGCACAAGTCCCTATCTGGCATAAGAAGTGTAACTTACGGGCCTTATTAGCTTAGCTGCTCCCATGGACCTTGAGGTTTTATGAATATGAAATTGAGGGGAAAATTGTAAGATTGTGATGCGTTTGTTTTTTAACACAGACCATTCAAAACTTTAGATAGCAGAATCCTGTGTGCAATTACCCAGCTGTACATGGCAAGTCAGGATTATTGAAAAGTGCTTCTGTGCCATAAATAAACAAAAACACATATGGGAGACTGATAAAAATTTTAATGCATTTTACCTGTTTGTAGTAGAGAAATGTCCGGCTTCTCATCACAGTCAGTTGCCTCTGCTGATTACAAATATAAACAAGAAATCTCATTACTTTTACTGAATACAGGAATGTGATTAAAAAGCTACAGACTGTAAAGTGATTTTGCACTTTCTATCTACTTTCCTCAGCTGCAATTTGCAAGTGCTCAGTTAAAAACTCACTGCTTGGAGGAAAAGGTCATATAATAAAAATGCAAACTCAGGAGTGGGAGTTGGGTATTAAGAAGCAACTGTGCCAGCAATGGGATGGAGTAACACTTGCTCTTTTTAGGGTTTCAGGATATCTGTTTGATAAAAGGAGTTGTGATCATTTGATAAAGTCACAAGAAAAGTCTTGGAGGAAGAGGCTTGCAGGCTGCAACTCCACCCTCCGACAGTCATCTGATGCCTGCAGGGAAAGGAACACTCCCATTTCTGCGCCCAAACTTCCTGTGACCACAGGCAAGCTCATTTTGCAGGGGACAGATTCACTAGGGCAAAGTGTCTTCAAAGATGCAGGTTGGTGCCCAGTGTAATTAAAAAAGCATGTGACCACACTGCAATTACCATGTATATACACACGTGCTTTCAACCCACAGCTTATGCAAGAGCATTTGACTTAATTTGGCCCATGGTGAAGGGAGGCTAAAAGCCTAATTTGTTCATTTTGTATTTGCCAGAGGCCAAGGGAATGCACAGATATAGCTTGTCTCACTCAGCAGATGTGCAGGGACTTGTCAGGCTGTAGTACCCAGGATGTGCATGTGAACTCTGAGTAAGTCAAAGGTGTGTAACAGGAAATCGGTGCCTAACCTACACAAGCCCTACTCAAAATCCTATTACCTTTGTCTTTTGGCCCCGCAGCATGATATTTAAGGCCTTTGAAGCACAATGAGATCTTTGAAGGCACTTCAGCAAATGAGGTGTGGTCATACAGGACAAGCCCATTATCACTGAATCATAGAATAGTTTGTGTTGGAAGGGACCTTAAAGGTCACCCAGTCCAACCCTCCTGAAATCAGCAGGGAGAGAGCTTCAACTAGATCAGGTTGCTCAGAGCCCTGACCTTGAATAATTCCAGGGATGGGGCATCCACCATCTCTCTGAGCAGCCTGTGCCAGTGTTTCACCACCCTCGTTGCAAAAAATTCTTCCTTGTATCTAATCTAAATCAACCCTCTTTTAGTTTAAAATGATCACCCCTTGTCCTATGAACTACACTGTACACGGTCAGTGTGGTGGATATATATCTACTCACATCCACGAACTGCACAATATCCACAGGGATCACAACCAAGGCTGCAGATGCACTAAGCAACTCATTTCACTTCCCGCTTGAAACTAAGCTAACTGTCCTGATCATCTTTATCATGGCTCTGCACACGAGGATGTTGAGTTGTTGCCTTCATGATGATAATGTCTAATCCAGCTCCTAATCTACACTAGTTTTCTCATGTAATCCATCAACCATTGTCTATCCATCCCTGGACCAAGAGACTGCTGTGTCTCCCACATGCCTGGATGTCAGGTTAGTTTTTAGCTATATGCTCTCAGTTCTGCAAAATTAACTGAACCAAAGAAAACATAAACAAACTAAAATCCCTAGTACCAGGCAGCTTTCCTCCCACAAAAGGTTTAAATGCAGAGCTCTGACAAGTTCATGGCACAGACTTGCAAGTGACTCGGTGCCTGGAATTGATACCTTTTTCTGCTTTCTGTGAGAAAGTGGCACCCTGAGCAGAAACAAATCCAGTGCTTGGTACAGCTCACTGTGAAAACCTTGAATTTTGGAAGGGACAAGTGGCTCACTAAGTGGGAAGAGGTCACCTAGGCTGGTTTGAATCTGGACCAGACTCTCAGTGATGGAAGGACTGGATGTGCAAGGGAGGAGACAGCATGGTGCAATGATAAGCTGAGACTCAGCCAATGGGATATACACCGCTTAAAAAATTGGGAGTGCCAGTCTGAGGCCAACTTCTAGCAATGCTGTGAAGAACTACCTGCACCAGGTGATTCTGCGGCACAGCAACTCTGTATACAAGAGACAAAGCTGCATCTGGCCCTTTGGGTAGAAGGGACCCAAGCTATGAAAATGGAGGAAGCCAGATCTGAGTGCTGGCAATGGACTGGAGAGCCTTCCCTCTATGAATATCAGGGGTGGTGCCAACGCTGCCCACTGTAGTGACAGCTTTTCTAGAAATCTCTGCAGCAACTCCTGAAGTAGCTCTAGAGATGTGGTCACCTTTCTGCCTAACTGCTCTTCTTACACCTGGCTAACAGCAAACCCAGAGGAAGGCAATAACACAGAAAGAAACAAATGGAAACAAGGAACTTTCAGAAGATAAGGACTTGTGTCTCCAACTCGGCAGAACGAGAAGTTACCTGGCCATTTTAATCTGGCAGAAGGGCTGATAGATGAGGTTCAGCTCTCCACCAATTGTTCCAGCCTCATTCCTCATGCCAGCACAAATGTTTATACAGTCACCAAGATCAGATCCAGTTAAAAACTGACAACATGGCCACAGGAATGCCTGTGCCAGTGCCAGAAAGGGAGTGGGAGTGCAGCAGATGCCCAGAGAGCTACTCATTCTTCTCAGCAGCTGCCAGGATTTGTTTTATGAAACTGGATGTGTAACTGCAGCTCCAGGTGAAGTACAACACAGGGGAATGACAAACACCTCGACCTCCTAACATGGATATAAACCACCAGCCTCTCACATGTCATTCCAAGAAGGAAGGAAGGTTTGCCTTCGACAACCGCACCCACAGACTGCCAGCCAAACCTCACTTTGTCTTGAGCCAGCTTGCAAGACAAGGCAAGCAGGAAGAGAGCCTATTGTGGGAACTCAGAGCCTCTTCTCTGTCCTTTGCGTAGAGTGCAGCAACTCTTGCAAAATAATCCTGGTAGTCATTTCCTTAGATTCCCCCCAAATTGCGTAGCTTCTCAGGTACAGGTCTGTCTGTTAAGTGTACACTTGCTGCTTTGCTCCCTGGACAGAAGTACACACGTGCTCAGGGCTGGGAAGTTGAATACAGCAGTTACTATTTTAATATATCTAAAATACTGGCTGCAAATACACTGTACCACATGCTGGACTTCATCCTACATCCTTCCTGGCCCTGTGTGTATTGCTAAGCAAAAATCAACCCAGTCTCTTGCAGCATGTAGATATTGTGTCAAAAGCACAAACCAGGGAATCAGGAGGATGAAGAAAAACAGAAAGAAGAAAAAAACCTCATGCAAAACAATGGAAGCAGCAGTCTGGACAAGGACATGGGAGAAAAGGCATATTTCCAGGAAAAAAAATAAGCAATTTTTTTCCTTCTTCCCCACTATTTTACAATGCAACAAAGTAATGTTAATTTTAAGCAACAATTCAAGGATGAAATGTCATGGCATGAAAGTTATTTAAATGAATCCTGCCTGAACATTTTCAGCGTGTTTTCCAAAATTGCCGTATTTTTCTTTATGGAGTCAGGCAGTCCAAAGGTTCCAGGTTGCGCACAAAGTAATCACTTGGCATGAACAGCTCCCAGCCTGCGTACTGTGGCAGTGTTAGAACAGAATCACAGAATATCCTGAGTTGGAAGGGATCCACAAGGATCATCCAAGTCCAACTCCTGGCCCTGCACAGGACAGCCCCAGGAAACCCACCCTGTGGCAATTTACATATTATTGTTATTACATATTACCCCCACAGCATCAGCTTTCCCATGGACAGCCGCTATGGAATAATGGCTCACGGGCTCTTCAAAACATAAAAAGGGAGGAAGAACTTACTGTGGGAGATGTGTGAACCCTGACCTGCTGCTTATTAATGGATGGAGAGTTTAGTAATCAAAAGGCTTGAATGTGGAGTCTGCACAGAGGTGACAGGAACAGCCAGTCAGCTCCCTCTGATTTTACCCGCTTTAAGATCGCTGTGATAATGGCTGACTGTCTCCCTCTGTGCTGCCACTGGCAAGGCCACCAGACACCTGCTCATGTTCTCTTTTGCAGGGTGAAGAGACCACGCTGGGGCAAGTCAGGCACCGTAAATTATGAGGCAATTTGCATTGTAATTCACGCTGCTTTAAGAGAGGAAACCTATGCACATCCATTTCCTTTGACTTCTTCCCTTCCAGGGCAACTTTGCATCCCATCCCATCTACCAAAACGGTTCAGCTTCTCTTCTGGGAGAAGACAGACCTGGCATTATGAAGCTATGCTCTACTATGCTCTGCTGTTGGCATGACATGGGACCAGTAGTCAAGGCTGAAGAATATTATCATACTTTTAATTTTAATTATAACATCTGTTTGTAACGTTAACCTCGTAGTCTCTTCTCCCCTTTGTGACAGCTAACTTGTGAAATTTTGAAAAGACTGAACAAGGCCAATAAAAATTTAATGGCAGTGGCAGCTTTATTCTCAGATCTAACAAATAAAAAAACTCTACCCAAGTCTCAGATCTCAGGCAATAATCTAAAAGAACTACGAAAAAGCTGAAGCTAAATAAATAAATAAACAAATAAATAGAATATTCCCAGCCATGAAAAATATTGTCATTGATTCAGAACATAAATGAATTTTTATTTGGCTTAGGATAACAACCTTTCAAAACCTACAAGGGGGAACTATTTTCTAGAAAGCAGAATTTTTAAGTGGTTTTTTTGATTAGCTTTTGAAATAAGGAGCTTTTTCAGTCCCTAATTCTAGGAGATGAGTCAAACATGATAAATAAGGTTGAAGCTGGGCAGCATCTATGATCCAGTGATCATAATTTCATTTAATTTGGAAACACTCATGGGACTACACCCTACAGAAGGGGCTACAAAAAGCAGATCCACCCCAGTTGTTCGATAGAATTCTCTGAAATTATTAGTGTAATTGAAAGATAGAGCAGGATTTATGTTTTCAGACTGAAATAATGTTTCACAGGATAAAGTGGAGAGGGCTGCTCATGAATGCAGTGTCTTACTGTCTGGTTTGAAATGAAAAACTCATCAGAGGATGTACTGAATGGCTTGGGGGAAGGCAAGCAGGATGAGAAGCCTGCCCCTCCTCTCTTAAATACTTCTGCTGTTAAAATTTAGCCCAACACAGTGGTGACTAAAAAGTTGTCTTGTGACCTCTGAAATAAATGGATCATCTTAAGCTTTTTCCATATACAGCCTGTGCATTATGACAAACCAGGAACTGATGTAGATAAATAATGTTGATCAAGCAGCAGGGAGACACATTGGCTCAGAAAGTTTTGGGTGAAGTTAGACTAATGCTGGCTCAGATTTGTTCTTTGGGCACCTTAGTCTATCCCCACAAGCTCAGCTGGCATGTTCCAGTGAGCAAGTGGAGACAAAACTGCAAGAGAATGACTTAGGAGCATGGACGTAGGACACTTGCTCAGATTCTGCTCCACTGGCCACAGGCAGACTGGAAGAGCTCAAGAGCTGAGCCAGAAGAGTGATGAATCCCACGTCTCAGGGGCTGCAAGTCCCACAGTTTTAAGATACTTAAAAGCCAAGTTTTACAACATGAAGTCCTGGAAGAGCTTCTCCCTCCATGTCTGCCCTCCCCTCCTGTTTTGGTCTCTGTAAATTACACACAATTTTGGTATGGTTTCACAATGAATAGATAAATTGTGCATAATTCCAACATCACCAGTTCTATATCAGGATAAAGCTGCTGAGGGCTGAGAGACTATGCTACCACACACCACAACATCCATCCCTTGGTCCTACAGACCTCCCCAAGCATCTGCTAACAGCCATTGCTGGGCACAAAATATGGGAATAGATGGATCTGTTGCCTGGTCAGCTCTAGATTCCTTATATCAGAAGCTCATGGTTGCGGCATAAAAGTACTAACAAATCTTATTTTAACATCATGAAGACTATACTGCAACCAGCTCTCTGCTCCTGCCTCTCTGCTCCCATCTACTGTTTTGCTGTCAAAAAGGCCTGGGAAACCTCTTTGATTCAGTCCAAGGTCAGGTTGGGCTAGTTACAGCCACCAGAGAAGATGGCAGTGGATGGAAAGGTGCAAGTGGCCACAGTGGTGTGTTCAGCCACTCCTGACACACTGAAAACAGCATGTCTGCCTGTGGCCACATCAGAGAGAAACTGGGGCACTTCAGGGATTGGCCAGTAAACAGCACAAAAAAAGGAGCTTTTTTATCAATCTAGGTATTGTGCAGGGGTTTTTTTCAACAAACAAACTTGAGGGGCTGCTAGGTACACTGCTGCTCACTCCGCATGCATATACACGTGAACAAGTTACCTTCCCTCGGCAGCACAGACAGGGGAGCCTATCTGATTCTGGCACAGTACTCAGCTTATTTTCCTTCATAGTCTTGCTAGCTTAAATACAATATCCTCTGCTTAGATTCTCCCATCCTGAGCAAGGACCAGAGATAGAGGTGGCCCCATTTGAAAAGCAAAAGCTGAACGTCATTGTCATTTTAATTAATATCCTGCAGAGGCATGAAGAAAAGCAAATAAAAAAGGATGAAAGAAAACAAAAATCAAAACAAAATTAGGTCAATCCTTTCTCCTGAGGGATCTTCTGCAGACAACCCAAGGACCCTCTGCTCCCCACATCCTGCACTGCACCCTTCACCTTACTGTAGCCTGACATCCCACTTCTACCCTCCTGTCCTGGGGAGGCCGACAGGCAGCCTTGGAAGGGGCAGAAAGCAATCCTGTTGTACAACACCAGTAATCTGACACTGCCTTTAACAAGATTATCTTGTATCCCTCTGTCCTCCCTCCCCCAACACACACAAGAAACCCTTTTTAAGGCCAGTGCTGGTTTGTTTCTCTACCCTGGGAAGCTTATGCTACCGAATAATCTGCACTTTTTTCCTCCCCCTGTGTTATTTCTGTCTCTGGGTGTTTCTCATTTTCCTCGTCTGACGCTTTTCCCTCCTGGCATTAATAACATTGTGGAGAATGATTTCAGATGCCAGCCTAAGTGTGTGTTTCAGAGATGCAGCTTTGGACAGGAAAGGTTGGCTCTGTGAGACAGGGAGCTGGAGAGGACATTTTCTGCGGTCTCGATCACCACCAGGGACCACGGAGTGAGCATCCCCTGCGGAGCCATCAGGTTTCCCATCCCATGGATGTTAATAGGCACTTAATTGTGGTGATGGGCAGAAGGGAAGAGGGGAAAAGGCAGGCAGCTAAATACAGTTAACAGCAAAGGACTGTGTTTAAGGAGGTGGCACAAGTGAAGTGGCTCAGACAACAGTGTCAGATGTGTCCAGGGAGAGACAGGCAAGAAATACAACCCGGAGAGAGCCTTAAGAAAACTGCAGGATGAGAACGAGGAAGTGAAGCCTTGTATGGAGAAAGCCCCTTGTAGGACAGGAGGGATGAAGATGGGAAGGAGACTAGTTATAGTTTATAAGGTAATTACATGTCTCTTAAACAGTAACATTGCTTTCCCAAGAATCCTACTGGGGATTTCCAGGCTGCACGTTCATGGCTGGAGCTGAGAGCTCACGAGCCACATGATGTTGGGGTGAAAGCTCAGCACAGCCCGAGCTCGCTGCAGGCTGGTCTCAAGCATCCAGGTTATCCCAGCCCAAGCTGAGCAGCTTTACTGCAAAACCCTGCCTAGATTACCTGTTGCTGCTGGCAAGCTGCCTCCCACGGTTTGCAGATCCTTGCTGGCACAACCAGGGTGGGTGGTTGGGTTTTCTTTTGGTTTCTGTTTTGATTTTTTTTTTTCTGATTCTTTCACAAGGAATGTGAGAAGACTCATCTATTCTTCCAGACACACACAGTTTAGAGGGAAAGATCAGTTGGGTTATGTCTTAACAGTACAGTGAGTGGCTTGTCAGACCAAATAACACAGAATTAAAAAACTTCTACCTGCAGCCCTGGATGGATCAGCTAATTTAAGGACTTCTGGGAAGAAGAGTTTGGATGCTAAAGGAAAGGAGACAACATTTGAGAAAGACTCAAACTTAACTTGTCTGTAGAGACAGCTCCTAAACTTGCTACCATTCCAAACCCACAGAAACCTGCTAAAGTGTTAAGGGTTCTAATTTTCATAGAATGAACAAGTACAACTCTGCAGGCAACAGGAAAAACTTCTGTGGATACAAAGGCTCTAAGCTTTTAATCTTACACTCACATGTTGTTCTTAATATTTTTATACATACCTGAGCCTCTTTTTAATCGTCTTCTTGCGAGTTTAATTTGATCCTGAAGAATCTGGACCCAGTCCCTAGGACCAGGAAGTTTATCCACATGGTTAGCAGTGCAGTATTTTTCTGTAAAGACTGAAATAAAAAGATACCACCTTTTTGAAACATGCCACCAGAATGGAGAAAAGGAGACTGGAGAGGATTATAATCAAAATATATGAAATTATTCACTTAGCAAAAAGAATTTTAATGGCCAAATGTAGGATTGTGAGAATAAAGCGTTTCACAAGTTCATCATTCAGAAGTCATTTGGCTGCATAACTATCACAGTAATGTCATTGTTACTACATATAAAAGCCCGTCCCAAAGAAATATTCTACACCTGATGTCTTCATGAATTTCACACAAAATGATCACAGAAAAATAATCGTGTACTTTGAATTGAGTCTCAGATGTGGCGGGCACTTGGAAATGCTGCCTTCCATATGGCACCAGTAGAGAGCTGAAGATCTGGTCATTTGGTGGCCTCTTGGCCAGGTTCCTAAGGCTGCAGGCAAAGTGATGAAAGAGTAAAATCCTACCACTGTGGAAATCTCCACAGTTCTTATATTGCCAAACCAGATGGAATAGAATTTTTATAAAGCTATTAAAAGAAAAAATAAAAAGCACCATTATCGAGAAAAAAAGAAATATCCTACAGGTCCAATTTTTTACTTTGTAAAGAAGGTACAGACAGGGTCAACATTATCTTTAAATCCATATTTACAGCAAACCTAACAGTGTTATACCAAAAATATAGAATTATAAATTGAGTGAAACTGATGCAATTGATTTTCATCATACAACTGAGAGGTGTGCAAAAAATAAACAAGAGCAGAAATAGAAAAAAATATTCTTGCTGTTATTATTGCTATTGTAAACTTGGTCAGAGGTCTCAGAGCCCAGTGTCCAATTATGACTGGCAAACAAAGAGAGAAAGCTGGTCCCAGCTCAAGGGATTTGTAATCCTTGAGAATAAATATCACACAAATGGGATGGGGAAACATGCAACAAAAAAATGACAATTTCAGTATTTTTATACTCGCACTCCTGAAGCAGCACTGCCTGCTAAGTATAAGGGAACCAAAAGTAATCCCCCCCTCCGAACTCCTTCCATGTTAATAGCTTCACAAAACCATGGCAAGGCAGGCATCAGCAACAGTTTCCAGTGCAGTCTGATCTGCAAGGACATCAGATCAACTTAGGGCTGCCCAGAGAAGTCAATACATCCCCACACATTCACAGTGCCTGATTTGCAACAATGTCTTTCTGAAGGCAGAAATAATCTTTCCCTTCTGAGTCCATATGGTACCTGACACAACAGGAACCTGATCAATGACTTGCGACTCCTACTTACTTACTCCTACAACTGCTCAATGTGTGATTAGAGAAATAACAATATGGACAAAAAGGAATGGGAATGTAACAGCAAGGAGGCAGGAGAATTGGGACCTGCCCTTTCTAGTCCACCCAAGATGTATGGTATTAACAAACCCTCTATCACAGAAACACAGACTGGTTTGAATTTAAAGGGGACTTTAAAGATCATCTAGTCCAACCCCACTGCCATGAGTAGGGACACCTTGCACTTCATCAGACTGCTCAAAGCCCTGTCCAAGCTTATCTTAAACACTTCCAGGCATGGAGAACCCACAGTTTCTCTGAGTAAACTGTTCCAATGTCTGATTACCACCATCATCATCAAAAAAAAAAAGTCTTCCTAATGTCCAATCTAAATGTACCCTCTTTCAGTTTAAAACCACTGCCCCCTCATCCTGTCACTACAGGCTTTGGTAAAATATCCATCCTCATCTTTCTTACAAGCCTCTTTTATATATTAAAAGGCCAAAATAAGGTCTCCTTAGAGCCTTCTCTTCTTGAGGCTGAACCATCTCAAATCTCTCAGCCTGTCTTCACAGCAGAGGTGCTCCAGCTCTCTGACCATCCTGGTGGCCTCCTCTGGAATTGCTCTAACAGATCCATGTCTTTCCTGTGCTGGGGACCCCAGAGCTGGATGCAGCGCTGCAGGTGGGGTCTCACCAGAGCAGAGTAGAGGGGCAGGATCATGCCCACAGTTCTTGTGATGCCACCTGGGACACAGTTGACTTTCTGAGCTGTGACATTGCTGGCTCCCATCTAATTTTTTGCCTGTCAGCACCCCCAAGTCCTTCTCTGCAGGGCTACTCTCAATCTCTGCATCCACCACTCTATACTGATACTGGGGATTGCCCTGACCCAGATGCAGGACCTTGCACTTGGTCTAGCTAAACATCAGGAGGTTCACACGGACCCACTCCTTCAGCCTGCCAAGGTCCTGGATGGCATCCCTTCCCTCCTATCAACCAACCACACCACTCAGCCTGGTGTCATCTGCAAACTTGCTGAGGGTGCCCTAGAAACCAGTGCCTGTGTCATTGATGAAAATATTAAATCATATTGGTCCCACTATGGATCCCTGAGGGACACATCACACTTATATCTGAACACAGCTCATTGATTTCTGCAGGGAAGGATTTCACTGGCTGAATTTCTAGTCAACAACACAAAGGAAAAATAACTGCTTCTGACTAGTTTTATTTTTACATCTTTTTTTTTTCCCCCGAGTTCTGAGTGAAAGATTCACAAGAGAAGCTGATTGCCCAGAAGAAACACTGCAACTGATTCAACAAGTGCCACTGAATACACCAAGTCAAAAGAGAGAATTGGTCCCTGGCTAATCATTCTGTTGCAGAAGCATTAAATTACTTGTAAGGACAACAGTGAAAATGTTTTCAGACAGGAAGAGTGATTTTCAAGCAAACAGTTTCTCCTTTAAATTCTCTGCCTGTTTTTGTCATGAATGTAGCCTTTTGTATCTCTGTCAGGGAAAAGGACTAAAAGTGCCACTAAAGGATATCTGGGCACGTGGTAGAGGAATGTCCTAGTGATAATAGTGCAAACAACATGATGTTGTTCTTGCGGAGATTTCATACTGGCTCAGTTATTTATTGGAATAAATGAAACCACAGTGTCTGATAGCCCAGCTCCTTGGAGGGAAGAAGGGTGCTATTGGAGCCAGACTGAGTAAAGATCCACAGGACATCAGATCTTGCCCTCTTATTCCATCACAGCTTTTAGGGACAGGCTTCCCTATCAGGGATCAGGCACCAGCGTTTGGGCAATACCGGAAATGCCAATAAAGATCAGTTACAGCAGTGGTACCTAGTAGTACCATCCCAGATGAAATTTTTCTGTTGGAACTACACATCCCTCCTTTCTTCTCCTAAACTCAAGGGAAGAGGTTAAGCCAAGCCCCAGAATTTGCTCCACTAATACAAACTTAGCTACTGAGAAACATTGCTCTCTGCAGTGGGTATCAGCTGCTATTTTAGTAGTGCTGTTGCATCTACTGTAAAACATTTATTTTATCAAGTGCTGTTCAAATTAGAGTGGGTTTTTTGAAGTCATTTTGAACGCCTCTTTCTTTCATTTAACTTATTTATTAAAGCTTTTTAAGGAACAATGAGATACAGATAGAGAGAATTCAGACTCAGATTTTTGCAGATTACTGAGCTCAAGAAAAGAAGGTACAAAACAGTGCTTGTGATTTAAACCTAAATACAAGCATAACTGTAAGAAAGTCTGTCGGCTGCTCTATAAGATACATTAGGACTATGACGTAGGCACAACATACACTTTGTTGCAGAATTGCACACTTGAGAGAGTCCTCTGAAGGCATCCAAGCCCAGCCTGCTGCTCAAAGCATGGCCAACTAGATCATAATGCTCTGGATTGTGACCAGTCACATTTTGAATATTTCCAGGGATGGAGATCCTGCAGCCCCTCTGAGCCCCCACTGCACTGCTCAACCACCCTTATATTGAAAATGCTTCTCCTTATATCAAATTGCAATTGTCCACATGCTCAATGCCTCTTGTGCCTCTGGGAAGATTCTGACTGCATTTCTCCACATCATCCCATTAGGTAGTTGTGAACAGCAGTAAGGTTTCTCCTGAATCATCTTCTCTCCAGTTCTCTCAGCCTCCCCTCATCTGGTACTGAAGCAGGGAAGTGGTGAAGTCTTGGTGGCCCCTCCACCAGACTCAAGCCAGTTTGTCAATGCTTTTCTTTCATGGAGAGAGGGGTCCAAAAGTTGGAACAGACGTGGTCGCAGAAGATTCTCCTGCCTCCTTTTGCTGCCAATGGACTTAGAGAAGCTCTTCTCATTGCCCTGTGTCTCCTAAGTTAGCAATCTGTACCTGAGAACAAGTCACAGCCTCTAAAATAAGCTCCACTCCTAGAGCTTATTTTTGGCCTGTCTTTCGGTAATGTGGGTATTGTCCCTACAATATCAGACTTCAAAATAGAATCCAGTCCAGAATCTCTGGCCTAATACCACCTCCTTTTACGTTGTCATCACAGAGTTTGAAGGTACATGTGTTCTTCCAGAAGCTAGAAAGCAGTGATTGCTAGGAAAAATCACCCAGCAAAAGGTGCTCACACCACAAAATTTGCTCCCCCAAGAGAAGGACCACTGTACTTATGAGCATCAAACTCATCTCATGTCAGTATTATCTTCCTCAATCTCTCCCCAATCCAGCCACCAACTACTGAACAATTTACAAAGCAGACACAGTCAGATACAGTGCAAGACTCAGAACTTTGATTGAAGGGTATCAGTTACACTGTCATTATGTTTTCAAGATTTCTTTGCATCTCTGATATCTGGGGGAAAAAAATAATTATCTTATATGAACATTGAGTTTCTAACCTTAGAGCCTGACTTCAGAAACCAGGATCACTGGCTTAAAATTAACACAAGCTGTCCCCGTAGAAGCTATTTTTAACAAGTGAATGAAAGGGAATAAAAATAAGACTGCATATTTTAATAGACCTAACACACGTCAGAAATTCTAATCCCCTTACACTCTCCTTAGCAGAGAATCTGTTCTAATTACACATACGAAAGAAAGCAGAAAACATACCTTTTATTGCACCCACAATATTTTGGTCTAGTCCTTTCCGGTTGTCATTGAGTCCTCTTTTCCTTTTGCCATTTGGTAACGAGTTAGCCAAAGTCTTGTCATCAAAAAATGCACAGACCAGCTTCCTAAAGAGCAGACTTCCTGAGCGAGTATAGTTTGATAGTATAGAGTCCAGCTGAGATTTCGGCATGAAGACGTCAAAGCCTTCTGCAAGTTGCACTTCTGGCTACCAAAAGAATACAATATAAATGTTTTAATTAAACGAGCATTCAAAGACATTATTTTACTTCAATCATGCATCTGGTGAGACTTTGCAACCACTTCATCAAACCATGAATCTTTTCCCAGCTATTCAGGACCACAGCAGCCTAATTCATTGAAATCAAACCCCATCAGTGAATAAGCACCTTAAAAGGCAAATCAAACAATCACACTCCTTGTCTAGTGTCCGTAGAAGTTAACAATTACTGACATAATTTCTAGGCATACAGCTAACAAAAAGACAAGAGATACCTTTTAATGTTGGGTAATAACAACAAAGCAGAGGATCATCCCAGAGCAGTGCTCCTAAGCGATGCTTTTTGGACATTTCTCTAACCATTTAATGGACTTGTTTCACTGCCAAATGCTGTGAACGAGTGTGCTGTGGGGCAGCCAGGCACTTCCAAGAAGCACAAATGCAGGGATACTGGCCCATTCCACATGGCTTCCCAAGAGGGCTTCCAGTGACGATATAGCCCATATGAGTATAAGTAGATTATGAGTTCGAGGTTGCCCCTGGAGCCAGCACTTGCTGAGCATCCATTTGTCCCTCCTTTTCATATTCCCAAAATGCATGTTTAGAAGAGGATGATGTTAGACACAGCTTATTTCAGCACAAAAATCCTCAACAGTGAATCACAGGGATTTAAGTGACTGCCAGAGAGTGAAATGGAGGGGAAGAAGAGAAAAGAAAATCATACTGTATTTTACAAGGGTCTTCTCTCAAGTACGCTGAGGGCCAAAGTAGACAAAGGCCTTTGAGGAAGTCCCCTTACCAAGAGTCTTTTTGCTGCCCCTGTCTGTACATATCAGAAATTACATGAACAGTATTTGCAGAATTTTCTTCTGTGAGTACCACACAATGCATATGGTAAGACTTCTTCATGGAACAATTATATATCTAGAATGAAGACATGTTGTGAATAAACTAAAATTTTAAAAATATTGTTTAGAAGTTGGCAAGGAGGTAAAAGAATCAGTGGTCATTATGTGAAGAAATAACCCAACATTAAAGCCTTGCTTCTAAGAACCTGCCCTTTTTTTCCCCTACATGAAATATCTCCACCAATGATGGTGCATTTTCAAAGATGTTTACAGAGCAAGAGCAAATGCCATCTCCCATCATATCACCTGCGAACATCTTGAGTCTAGACAGAAGAAAAGGCTGCCAGTCTCGGAACAATTTGGCTGTGTAATTCTTTTCCCATGGATTTTTAAAAATCAGTATCAAGAGTGTTGCAGCAAGTAGAGTATTTCCAAAGCATGTACTGTCATGAAATGTGGATGTGTACTGTGTGATACTTAAGACTAAAATGCTTTGGGAAGCCAGGATGAAGAATCTTAAAATATGCAAATAACAACAACAACAACAAAAATAATCTAAGAAGCATGTAGTTTCTCAGCTTGTTCTGGATGAAAAATTGTTTTTTACCTCAAGAACGTTCAAAATGCTGGATCCAACAAAACAGTCAGTTACTGACATTTGACAATATTCGGATGTAGGTGGGTTTTTAATATGTTACTTCTAAACTTCTGGTTTAGAAAAAGATTTTCAAGAGTAAATAAATGCAGGCCAAGTTCACAACTTGGGAAAAATTCTACTTCATGTAAATTAAAAGCCAGAATGCAGCTGACATGGTTATGAAGGACACCTGCCCTATTCTGTTACTTAGGTCTTGTGACAGACATCTAAGATGACCTCAATGATACAGACACCCAGGCCAGAGAAATTACAGAACCATATAAATGTTTAGGCTAGAAAAAGCCTTCAAGATCATTGAGTCCAGCCACTAACCCATCACTGCCAAGCCCACTAAACCATGTCCCCAAGTGCCACATCTACATATCTTCTAAATACCTCCAGGGATGGTGACTGCCACTGCTTCCCTCGGCCGCCTGTCCCAGTGCTTGGCAACTCTTTTGGGGAAAAAAAATTTTCCTAATATCCAAAATAAACCTTCCCTGGTGCAACTTGAGGCCATTTCCTCTTGTCATATCACTTGTTAGTTGGGAGAAGAGGCTGACCCCCACCTGGCTACACCCTCCTGTCAGGGAGTTGCAGAGAGTGATAAGGTCCCCATGAGCCTCCTTTTCTCCAGGGTAAACATCCCAGCTCCATTGCCCTTCTCTGGACATGCTCCAGCACCTCAATGTTTCTGTTGTAGTGAGGAGCCCAAAACTGACCCCAGGATTTGAGGAGAGGCCTCACCAGTGTGGAGTACAGGGGGACAGTCACTATCCTGGTCCTGCTGGCCACGCTATTGCTGGTACCCTCACCAAAAGCCAGTTATTCCTGTGCTACCTTTTTTGACACCTCCTACTTAAAATCCAAAATGCCAGAAGGATCATGAGGTCCTGCTTTAATCTTCTGTATTTGTACTGAAAAATCAAGATCAAGTGAGCATTTTCTCTCCTGCTCTGTGAGTGGTTTCCCTCTTCCCTGGTCTTACCTTAAGGACACTTTCATTACACTTTGGCAGGCGCACCAACCACCCTACAATACAGCTGTAAAATACATTTCAAACCTTACCATTGCTCCAGTGTGGAAGAGTCAGTATTATTTTTGTTTTGACTGCTTTATTCTTAAGATAGGGATCAATCTGTTTATCAGTGAAACAATTTGAAGGCAAAACTGTGATTTATTCTTGCTTTCCGTTAGTAGTTAGCTATTCTTTAATCAAAGACAATCAGTAACCATTTGAGCTTTATGATCACTTTGAATGTGATTTCTCAAAGAAAAAGCACTTATTAATAGATAATGACCATGGCAAAAGGAACTGGTGGGTAAACTATTTGTGAACAACAAAATAGGTAAGACCTGAATGCTAAAGGTTTTTGCTGTGCTAAAATTAACAGGCACTGAATTAGATTTAATCCTAGATATTTTAGTAGGTTGTAGTATGTAGATTAAAAATGATTAGGTTATAAATGAAATATTACAACTGTAAAACAAACACAAGTTCAACTAAGAGTTGCAATCAGATCATTACATTTAAAAAGCAGATTCTCTGATCCATGGGCCAGATTAAGGGTTTGTCTCACAAAGATATTTTCCATCTCCGTAAGTAGCAGTATTTCATCTCAGCTGGTCTGAACTAATTGCACTGGTTTTGGCAGACTCAGTTTTATACCCATTACACTTGTATTTTTCTTAAAGTTCAATAAATGTTGGCAAAATAGCGCTGGCAGCAGTGGTGACGTATGACGCAGCACACACTACAGACAACCTGTAGAATATTCTCCAGGGAACACCCATTTATGGTGCTTTGTAAAATGTCTTTCAGGTTTTTTTCAGGCACGCAGACATGGTGGTTGTGAGCACACCAGAGACACTTATAAAAAAGTAGAAAAAGATAATACTGCCATTTGTTCTCAAAGAAGTGACTTTCTTAAGCCTCAAGCCTTCTCGAAATATTTAAGGTCACATTTTATTTTCACATTAAATAGATCTGTTTTCAGAACTCAAATGTTTTCTTTCCAAAGACAGAACAAAATCAATTTGTTTGTCTCGGGGTTCTGGCTCTGTAAATTTAGTCAAACAACTGTTGTGGCAAGCAGGGGCTCGAGCATGGGAGGACAAATGAAGACCTGATTTATGAGCCACATGTTTTCTCTTCTTTTTTTCCTTAGGTCAAACTGGCAACTACAAAGAATCGTGTCCAGCGATGGAACACATTCATAAAGCCAAATTAAATTCCATTGCAAGCACAAAACTGTTTTCAAAACCGTGTTTCAAGCTGACAAGAGTGCCACAAGCAAAGAAAAATTATAAGCACAAATTGCATACTCGAGATAAATTACCAGTCCTCCCCAAACCTTTACCTCAAACATTATTAAGCTCAGTACTACAAAAGGAAACCCTCTGAAAAAAGCATCAAACTAGTTACTCTGTATCACCACACTGACTCTGTGGCATGAGACTGCAACCTAATTAGTGGTGTGGCTTGCATCTCTGTAACTGAATTATCCTGACTGCTCTTTTTTATTATTAGTTCCCTCTTCCAGAAGGGTAGAATATTATCTGCTGCATTGTTTTCATTTATGCTTATTGATACTGAATTTAATTATGTTTTTCTAGCTCATAGTACTTAGGAAATTGGAAAGAGCCTGCTCAAAATTAAAAATATATTAGAGGAATTAATGAACAGTTTACTCGTCAGTGAACTGGTTCGGATGACATCAATTTGGTCATTAAACAAAGCCAATCATCCACCAGACACATGAAATTTCTATCAGTGCGTACATGAGTCAAGAAAACATGCTTACTGCAATTTTCTATGGGAAAAGTGCCATTTTTAGAGTGGAAGATTTTGGCCTCTTTAGTCACACTGACATCATTGACAGTGCTGAGGCCCTACTCCAGCACCCACAGGAATCAAGACCAAGTGACCCAATTCAGCAAAGACTGAATATGAATTTTCTAGAGGTGAGGAGTCCCCCAAAGCCAGTGGGAGCAGACAGGCAGGAAAGCACATAAATACTCCTTGGCAGGATAAAGACACATGTGTGGGGACATGGGCTCATCAGTAATGATGAGGCTGTGAATGCTTTGTATACCCAGCACTGTTCATGGCTCCTCACCTCAGCTGTGGCTCTTGGCATTGGGAGACATGAAGAACAAGTTTCCACTGAAAGCTCAAAAAACAGGAGCCTTGAACTCAAGGGGAAACGTCATGCTTGTGAAAGTTGGAAAAACACCCCAAAATCCATAACAAGCACTCCACACATCTAACCCTAACATCTCCATTCACTCCTACCCAAGATTTGCTTGTCTATTCTAACAAAAAGTGGGAAGATGCATCAATGTGACTTGAGTACTGATTCTCCTGAATGAGGCAGTATTTCAAAATCTTGTAATCCTGCATATTAAAATTTTAACTTACATCTGATGAAGCTGATTCAAGGATAATTCCAAACCCTGAAACAGGGGTTTCTGGTTTCAGGGGGGATTCAATTGCTTGCAGACTCGACCGTTCTGAGTTTGCTGACAGCCTCTTCTCGTTCTCTGCAGAGCTGGGTTTCTTATTCAAAGTAACTGCT
This sequence comes from Lycocorax pyrrhopterus obiensis, assembly GCA_014706295.1. Lineage (NCBI taxonomy): Eukaryota > Metazoa > Chordata > Aves > Passeriformes > Paradisaeidae > Lycocorax > Lycocorax pyrrhopterus. Next base: position 6,746,515 of record JACSVZ010000015.1, read on the forward strand.
TCAACAGCTTTGAGGGGCAGTTTTCTCTTTTTATTTCTCTTTCTTGATATTGTTGACTTCTGTGCACAAATCAGAGGAACAGGAGGCTGCTGTCTGTTTTGAGTCCCAACTGAATGAAAGAAATTAATGCATTAATTTTATAGACAAAAGTCCATGAATAACCACACAGACGCACCATTAAATTACTGACACACTGAACTTATTTTCTAGATAAGTGATGTGATTTTCAGGGCTGCTGGTGCATGGGAAACAAATAAGTTTTATCACCTTTGCATAATTTTCCAATCTTTACAATGGGGATAATAACAGTGAGCTCTGCTGTGAGGCTTTTCAAGCCACACTGATGAACAGTATTTTAGGAAAATTAGGAATACATGGTTCTTTTTCCTAGTGACCACTGGATGGTTGGTGACATGAAGCACTTAAGTGATGATTAATTTGTGTGACCTCTGAATGACTGAGAGTCTCACTGTCTTTGAGGATCTCTTCCTGATAAAGTAAGATAATACAAGTGCTAATGCAATGACAGTTATCTTTATGACTGTGGTCTCCAAGTTAATTAGCTAAGCAAGAACATTTCAAGTACCATTATGTCAAGAATGAGTGAAAACACTATTCAATAGTTTAATTTCTGGGGAAAAAAAGTAACCCAAAGTTGCATTAGTTTGTTCTGCTCATACACAAAAACTGACATGTATTACCTCTGAAATGTGAGAAACAATATTTTATGTTTATCAATATTTTGCATTTTCCGATATCCACAATCATTGGTATAAATTAAGGCACCAATCCCGAACCTGTATCAATATGAACAAGCCCTCCAGAAGAATGCTATCAAGATACAATTATATGTGTGGATAAATCACTAAGATCAAGGTCAAAACAAACAAACAAAAAGCCAGAAGTGCTATACATGCAGATCAAACTCATTCAAGATATGAATGAGCTACAAAAAGTCCTCACCTACAAAGCTTGAGGAAGAAAATAAACCTCAGAATATTGTTTATTAAAAGATTTCTGGAATATTTCATTTCTGGCAAGGATTTAAAAGACTCTGATGTGTAGTTTATAATTAAGACAGTAGGGTGTTTGAATACTAAAATAAGTTATTACACTTTCACTTACAAGTTTGCATTTTAGTTTTTTTCTTTTAGCAACAAAAATGCCAAATTATTTTTTTTCTCTGAAAAACCATAATATCAGAAAATAGGAAGTATTCCAAGTGAATCAAGAGATTCACAAATTAACAAGGTACTTACTCTGTAGATACATAATAAATAAGAAATATTCCTGCTACTGAGGAGTCAGCTCTTTTGGCATAGACCCCGGTTTTTCCGCTCTCACTCACAAGCCATTTTTCAATCACCCATGTAACTTCAATGAAATTGGTGTGACTGCATAAAGAATCCCACGTACCAGTAAAGATTGTAAAAAAGAGCTTTTGTTGTTCTTCTTTGTAATTTGTAAATTGATGGCTTCTAGAAAAGCATTTTTATGTCAACTGATACTACAAAACCTGTCTGATCCTTCCCATCACTCACTCAAACCTTATACGCCGTGGAGACAAGGAGTTTAGTCAGCCCTTCACTCCACCCATATTTCAGTTAATTACTCAACACTCCCTTTTCTTACCGAAATCTTATCTAGCCTCTCCAAGAGAGTAACGTCCATGGCTCCAGTCCCCATCACTCATACTGGATGGGCAAGTCAACTGACAAAATCTCCAACATCTCTATCTCCTTATTAGTATTAACACTAATTTTTAGGTAGCACAGAGGCTGCAGCTTCACATCAGCCTGTGACAACCTAACTCTACCTGCCACATTCTCATTATCTTGCTGGCTCAACTGGTCCTCTGGCTCCACACTGTTCTCTTTCAGCTCCCAACCTAGCAGAAAACTAGACTGTTCCCCAGTGAACAGATTATTGCTGGTATACACACTGAAAGCTGGTACTTCCCAGCCAGAAGAAGGGTGGAGGCCACAGGGAGTGGCTAGCTCAGCTGAGACTACCACAGAGCTGAAAGAGGTTTGAACGAAAAGCTATTAGGTAACTTTCAGTCACCTTCAAATTTTATTTTTCTTACCCCTAAGATTAGTGAACTGGTAAGTAGAACACAGGTAAAGTAGCATTTGGCACCCCTGAATCAATGCACCATGAAAACAAACTGCACATGGTTATGGCATACTGACCTGCCCACTCAGCTCTCATTATGTATCTGATCACATTAATTTTCTTTTCAAAACAGCCTTAAAAGGCTACAAGATAAAATCCCATGTTACAGGTTTACATCTGAGAAGTAAAAGTTGCATTTCCAAGAAACCTGTGAAAATTTGACTTTGAATGTCAGGAGAGGAAACAATCCAAGTTTTCCTGAGTGCCCACACAGACTTTGATTTCCTAGACCATTCCCTAGCAGGAAGATCACAGAATTAACAGTTTGGGTTTGGAAGGGACCTCCAAAGACCATCTTGTCCAACACCCCTGCAATAAGCTGGGCCAACTTCAACTCGATGCTTGTCACAGCCACGCACGTATGGGACTGGTCACTGTACCTGCTTGAATCTGCATCAATTTTCGCATGGTCTTGAGCTCTTGAAGAATTGCCTGCAGGGTTGACTGGCAATTACATGTACAGCAGTTTGGTCCAACCGATGAATTCACCATTGGGATTTCTCCTGAAAAAGAGAGGAAGGAAATGGCGGCTTGAACTCACACAAAATCATCCAAACAACAATTAGCAGGTGTCTGAAACTATGATCAATATATCAGATTGTAAAATTAGATCAAAAGCATGAAAGCAAATAATTTTCAACATGATTCCTTTTAAGAGGAAGGGACCACTAGCTTTTATTCAATTACTAATACGTGCAATTATATTGAGTTGGGATGCAATGTTACATGGGCTGGAGAAGACTGCTCAGAGCGTGAATATAATGCACTCCTCACAACAGGGCTCTCTATTGTCAGGCTGGTTCATCTTGAATAACAAAAGCACCAAACCTCATTACAAACATACTCATTTTATCACACACACACAAAAAAGCCCATCTCCCGGAACAGTCTTACAAAGAATGAAGACAGTCTGTGAAATAAAGGTTTGTACTATACATAAAATGAGGGTCTAGGAATTTTTAAACTGCTTGAATGTTACATGTAATTCTTTACCGTGTGAAGAATTGAGAATGAAAATAAAATACCCTAGTTGGAGGAAAAAAAAAATAGACCAGGCCAGAAAAGAACCACCAGCAAGGAAAGCTTGCAAATCTGCTCCTCTGTTTGCTAGAGTGGGATTGTTTTCTGTGATGTTTTCCATCACTGTGACCTACAAGATGGGCTTTCCATGGTTTCCCTTTGAAAATTAATACAGTAGTTCAACAGATTCCTTTTCTCTAGTAATTCTTACTAGTGCTTAACTGAACTTACATAGTTCTAGTTCTAGCCCTCAGCAGTGCTTTTATTACTGCCTTACTTTCCAAAAGTTTTGCATTTTTTGTTCTGAATTACAACAGACTGTAAGAGCTGAGGGATTTCAAACTTTGCCTGGACAGCTGTATCCTGCACTTTAGTTTAAGACAGCTGTATCCCTAGTTCTAATGCTGCAAATAAAAACTTCAAAATTCAACGAAACACCCAAGAGCATCTGACTGAAACTGAGGCTAGATGGGATGCACCTCCCTTCCTTTCCAAATGTGCTTACAGTCATTTAAATAGATGGCTATTTTACTGCTCATTTAAGAATGCAAGAGGAGGGATGATCATTTTATCAAGATAGGTACATATGCACCCAGCAAAAATTACCTCACTTCGTGTCACATGTGGACTTCAGACAGTGTATTTCCCTTTTTCTTCCATAGCCTGACACTTCTCCGGTGCCCTTTAATCATTATCTAGCTAAAGTGAACATAAGCAATTAATTTAACCTCCACTTACAAATTTTCCCATCTTTCATTATTACTTCTGCATTCCTCTGATGCCAAACCAGGTTGTTACTACCTTTTCAGGTTTGGGGTGTGCTCTTTCATCAGAGATCCCTGATGTCAGACCCACACAGGTCCCCTGACTTTAATCCTCATTTGAAACAACTGAAAATCTGGCCACCACTAAATCACTCCACCTCTTTCCTAATTCTTTTGGTGTGTCCCTCCATCCTCAAATCTCCCTTCCCAGGCATTTGTTCTCTACCTCCTTCCATACCATTCCTTCAGACCTGAAGCAACATCTGAGACTTGAGCAAACTGATGGTCACACTCCAAAAGTGAGTTACTTGTAAAGATAAACTAATCAATCACTTAAAGATTGCTGACACCTTCTGGGTGTCACTCTCCTCTTTTCCTCAGATATTTAGATTCTCCACACTACTGCAACTACAAATTTTGGTATTTTAAAGTATCATTCATGGATAAAATCTGTTTAAACTGTATTAAGATAAATGGAGTAGTTAAAAAATCCCTGCAAATCTACCAAATGCAAATGCAATTGCACCACTGGCTTCACCTCTCCAAGGTTTTGGCTGCAAATCAAACAACTTTTTAGAACTAAAAATTTATCTGGAAAACAGGCTGAGAATCTCAAACTGAAACAAAAAGGTTTCTGACTCAGTGGGACTCTGCCTAGTTTGATCTCATCCTTCCTTTTTACACAGTCTATTCACTGGAAATTCCTTGGGGCATGGATGGGATTTTACCTTTTCAATGGTCCATAAAGTGTTTAGCCCATTGTTACAGGTACAGAGGGAAAAAAAAGAATGTTATCTTCAGCTTTGCAGCAGATTAATCAGAATCCCTCAACTTCGCTCCACCAATACCCTTCACCTACCTGTTATAAGTAGACTTTTAAGTAGATGAATTTCCAGAAATTAGAAGAGTTTTAATAACAGACAACAAATACAAAGTAAGACCATCCTTCCTTCAGTGCTTTCTCAGTTGTTTTAGACTAAAAGATCCTCAGGATAAAGCCTGTCCTTTCTCTTGATCAGAATTCAATATTCTAGTGGGCTTCTGGAAATGATATCTGAAAGACTATGGGGGGAAACAGGGTTGGTGGCTTTTGTTTCCTTCGTAACAAAGACTCTACATCATGGTGAATTGCATGTGAAAACTTGAACAAACTGTATCAGTAAATAGCTGTACAGCTTTCCTGTTGCACTATAACATGTTCCTAATGAAAACACACAGGCACACAGGCTCCTGATGGAAAACAAAAGGGTCTGTTTTCCCATTGAAGCATAGGGGATTTACATTATAATCCCCATTAGCACTGATAGAAATTACCCATGTAAATCTACCATAGGTACTAGGAATGGGAGAATAGACCACCAATATTTCAAATCAAAGCGGGGTTCTACTGACTCCATATATATTCATGAGGGTTTTTTATTTTCTTTCTATCCTCCCTCCTCTGATCAGTTACTGTGTTGTAAGAAACATCTAGTAGAGTGTTCTCAGTCATTGTTCCAAGCACTATCTTTATCATTTTTAGAGGACAAAAGCAACCCTTTTCAACTTGTTATAAATCAATTTTTAATTTTAAAAGGAGATCAGACTTTTTATTTTTATGAAGGAGTCTTTAAAGAGCCATCTCCCTCTCTTTTGGAAGCTAGCCAGCAGGCAAATTTGATACCTGCCTGCATGACTGAGAGAAGGAGATGACACAAGTACAGGAGTTGCTTCCTCCATGTGAGCAGTAAGTAGCCCAGGACAGTGTTTCTTGCAGCTGGGTCTGCTGAGAGGGAATTCACTCACTGTAACATTGGTACCAGTTTATATTGGAAAAGCATGCAAGAACTACCCAGTGAAAATGATCTTGATACAACCCAAAAGCAATTCAACTGCTGCATCACTGCTGGATTAGGTGCAGAACACAAGAAAAGAAACTCAAGTGTGAGTTTGTTGTCTGTAATAGGACAGACATGGTGCTCCCTGTTTGTAGCCCCAGGAGACTTCCGCTAAAAGCAGTGGGCCACAGATGCCTACCTAACATCCTGACTTGTGGAACCACCACCTTAATTCTGGTTAGGAAGAAATCACTTTGCTTTTCAAGTATGTTTCTACTCTTCCCTCTGCTGCAGCAATGTCTAGGCTCGCCCTGTTCTTCCTTTACTCACTTTGATTTTTGTCAATAGCTTTCTCATAAACGCTTTCTATACCAGCACCTACTAAACACCTACTTCAGCCTCTCCTTGAACTACCTTTACCCTGTGAGTAGATAAGTACACCAGTGAGATGGACTTGATGTGTCTATTATATTCAAATTTGAGCAATTCAGATGGCCTAAAACATCTATCTTCATTTTTTATAGAGTATCTATCCACAGTGGACAGAAAGAGTTGCTGGACTCAGATCACCTACTACAGATGCCCGAACATCTCCCTAGTGACGACCTAAGCCTGGCAGACCCAGGTAACAACCTCACATCTGGCTTGAACAGTTTTGCTCTGGTAACTGAAACACCATGGTAAGTACCAAGGAGTAGTATCTCCCTTGAAGTATTGTTCAGCATTTCTACACCCAGCTTTTAAGAACTTTGTCCATCCTCTGAACAACTTCTAAAATACTGAGTTTGATGCTCAGGGTCCCAATGCAAGGGACGGGGGGAATCAGGCTGTTAAAATGCCCAGAAGAGCTGTGTGCTGGGTGAGCAGCAGTTTCAGGGCTTACTCACCACCCAGAAATGCATCAAAAGTTTTTCTTCCCTAGAGACCAGGCTTTGGAGCCCAAGCAGCAGTTGGGATCACAAAACCCCACTAGAGGCAGACATCTCAAACCAAACTGATAGGCAGATCATCTTTTCAAGAGGTGGCCAGAGGAGAGGGCCCACACCCTCCTTTATGTAATAACCCAAAAGATTGCATTCCTTTCGGCAGCAGGACAGCTGCAAAGGGAGGTGCCTCCTGAGGTGCTCCCCCAAGAGCTGGGAACCTGGGCATTCCTCGTGTCCAGCCCAGGAGGCTGCTCAACCTGACCCTTCCAAGTCCCATAGAGCACTCTAAACCTGTAAGAGATCATAAGTCAACTGAATCCCTCTTCCACATACAAAAAATCAAAGCTGACATTTTCTTGCATATCGGGCCAAATCCTGTCAACACATTTTAGCTCACATGCTGAATCAGGCCCCTGAGGGGATAGAGGTGCTGCTCCACCTACTTTTCGGATTTGGGAACAAGGCACTTAATCTATGCAGGCTCGGGCACTTCTCTGCATGCACAGAACTGTCCCTGCCAGTGCCCAGGGCCTCTAAGGACAAAGAAGGAGATGTGTGATGAATTTTGGGTCCTTCCATATTTAGAAGATTGTTATGGTGGGGTTTTGACAGCAGAGTTTTTTAATCTGGCAGCAAAACTTCCATTCTCTGGGACTTTATAAGAGAAAGGCATTTTAAAGGCACACTGCCATCTACTTCAGGGCAGAATTCTCTGCCAGTACTGGATTGGCCACACTCTAGTACATGCTGTTCATAGGTGGACTCCATCACCTCTTTTCCCCAACAGTCTCATTGGAATAAAAGCCTAAGGCTGTGATGGAATTTTGTACCTGCAGTTCAGTGGCCTGTTATAAGGCTGATGCCATCCCCTTATGAAAGGCAGTAGAATCCTGCTCCACAAGTGGTGTCACAACAGTGCTACATTACTCACAGCAAAGAGGAGTGGTAGGGATTGACATTTAATTAGCCATGAATTTAATAACAATGACAAAAGCTGTTTTAGTAAGTACTGTATAGAAATTAAACTTGTAAAGGCATTGAGTAATTCTATCCTATCACCAGGAAACCATTTTAAAAGCTAAGACAGATGGTAGCAGAATGCACCGTGCCCACTTTCACACCTTTTTGAAGTGATAACTATGTGCTCATTTTGTAGACTCTTAACTATAACTGCTTTCAGTGCAGTGGTACAATATATCATCACAACAAAGGTAGATATTTAGTAGAGAACAAGGAAAGGGGAAAAAAAAGGTACTATTCTCAATATCTAACACAGGTCATACCATTGGATGCCACAGTTCGAGCCTGATTTTGGAATGTTTTGGATCGAGTTCCATATTGCCCTGAAAAATGGCTGGCTTGGGGTGATAACTCATTCCATGCACCGCTCTGTGACGGATGAAGGCTCGCCTGGGACTCCGCAGGGGGATTCAGGCGCTGGGCCCAGGCTAAGTCTAAATCTTGGGGCTCCTCCTTCAGTTTTTCTCCTTCTTTGCCAACTCGTTGATAGATTCTTCCAGTGCTGTCATTCAGTAATCTTCTCATCCCTGTAATTTGTTTTTTAATTTCCCGGCTTTCATCTCCTAATGAAAACAGAGCCACAGTTACCACTGTAAATTAGCAAAAACAGTAATGGGCAGCGATTAGTGATTTTAGATGCCAATCAGAGTTGGAGAATGTAAATAAATAAATAACAACAAGCAAGAAAAGAGATGGTTGAATGGTTGTTGGGATGTACCAAGCTATGCTTTCACACAGCCACGGCTGACAGCTCTCGTGCCTGAAAGACCTGCTGAACTTGGCTTTCTTGATGCTGTTTCTAAGGTTTTGATGAGTAAGATTATTTTTCGCCAGAAGGAAATAATAATAGCTACAGCAGTTTCAAATAAACTGTCCTTTTAACAGACTGATCCTATTCAAGCATTGACATCACTGGATATTTTCCCTGAGTAAAGCCCAAAGGATCAGACCCTTTATATATCAGTTTGCTGTATGCTGAAGGACAGATCCTACAAAAAAAATAAAGCACAGAAAGCACCACACCACACACATGCAGAACAGCACTGCATCTATTGATTTTAATGAACAGAATCAGTTCCTTAGTCCACAGAATTTAGTAATACTGGATTATACAGGAATAAATTAAACAGTAGCTAATATGTGTATAACTGCAGATAGCTGAATTGCTGGATGTCTTAAAAATGTAGATTCTAAAAAGAAAATGAAAACGTACACAAGAAAAATGTGACTGTTCCAAATAAATTCAGGGCATTTAAATAATAGAAGTTACATACTTAACACTCCTGGCACCATTTAAGTATTAATTTTACACATGAAACTGCTGATTGCACAATGAATAGATGTGTTTTGGGCAGATAGTAGCTACTTTGCTTATTAAAGCATACATTACATTTCATGAGCAACAAGGAAGTGTCCATTGCCCTTTCTAAAGTAAGAAGCTTCTGGTTTTCTTACTGGTCATAGAAAAATCAAACATCCTAAGCAAATGGCATAAGTAAGATCTAGAAACTGATGAATCAACCTTCCTTTATAGAATACTTAATACAATAATGCCTGGTATCCTCTATTCAATTTATATTTGTGCTTCCCAAAATAAACCTATTTTTGGCAAAGCAATTGTACAAAGGAAACTTCAGAAGAAAAAAAACCTACTCTCTAGAAATCCAAGATGCAAGGTGTGCTGTCTCTGGTTCAACAAGGTACTTGGAAGTGTGCTAAATGCCAGGCATGTGAACAATTTTATCAACTCAACAGCACTATTCAGTTGTCTAAACTTAGGTGCATGTTTAGGTAGCAGCTAAACCAGACAGCTAATAGAGCAGCAAACCCCTCCCCAACACAGGCCAAGCTCAACATGGCTAGGACATGCTGCAAGCCTGGTGTACCCAGGGACACTAAATACCCAAAAGTGGGAGGTTTTATTCCAGGAGGAGAATAAGCAGAAGGGGAGAGGAGTTGAACAATGCGCTCCAGCCTCTGCTGGATCCCAGCATCTCCTGTGTGACCTGGTGCACCGGTTCCCTGGGCTGGTGCCAGCTGGCTCCAGCTCACCCCGATCCAGCGAGGAGAGTGGGCGGCTTGCAAGAAAGCTCTGAGTCCAAACTTAGAAAAATATTTGCCAACCCCATACAGCAACACTCCAGCACCATTTCCACTCCAGCTAAAGCGGCAAGAAAAACCCTCTGCAAGGAAGTTCTGCACCGTATTTATTTATTTCGCTGGTTTGCCTGCAGATTTATGTCTGCGAGTGTGATTTAATTAACAGTAACAGCACCAGTTCCTTTAAAATGACACTTTTTGGCCTCAGCCCAACCGGGGTTTGACTGTTTGCAGTTCCCAAACTCGAAAGGTTGCAGAGTACCACCGGACTCCAATTACTGAGATACTCACACTCGTACACTGCACGCTGCCTTTCTCCTGCACATGGCTGTCTGTACCTGCCCATATCCCAGCTCCAAATGCTCCCACCACACCACAGACTGCAGCAATCCCTTCCCGTCGTGCCATTTAACATTACCCTGGGAGTTTTATGTTGGCAATTCGGATTTGTACTCAATGGCAAAATGTATGTGAGTATCAAAACAGCTTCCCACCCACCTCCTGCTGCCGGGTGCAGGGACTGTGCTACGTGTCTGGTCGGGTGACATGTTGTTAGAAAGATTAAATTTCCGTTACCCAATTACATAAAATATTAATGTTAATTGAGCTTATTCAGCCTTGATTCTGTTCCCTTGTTCCTTTATATAGAAGTCTTCCTATACAGTGACATGAGCATACTTAACTCCAGATAGAAAAAACCACTACGTTTACGTTAAAATAAACCCTGCAATTGCATCCAACATAAGCCGGTCTTTGTGTTTAGGTAGATCCTTACTCAAACAGGGAGATTCACCCTTTGTAAACTTGTTTGCTGGGGTTTAGGATTTTTTTCAGGGATTTTCTGTTTGGTTTTTGGTGCAGTTTTTTTTTGTTTGTTTTGTTTGGTTGTTTTGTTTTGAAAATATGTCTTCCCTTTTACAAGGAAGGGCATTAAAAACCTACAGGCTATAAGCCTGACTTAGTTTTCAGTGCAAGTTTACATCTCTCCTCTCTCAGTCACGCCTTTTTTCAGCTTTTAGTTTGTAAGTGACCAGCAACAGCAGCATCCTCCCCACAGGAACGGAGAGCAGCTGATGTTACACCATCTGAATCTGCAGATGGGTACAACACAAGTAACACATTTAACTTCTTGTTCCCTGGTTATCTCATTTGGCTATTAGCTCTAGAGCCCAAGGACAGCATTTTCTTATCAGTTATTCCACTACTGATAATTTTCACAGATAATAACCATGTAATTTAAAAATGAAAAAAAAGACGATGGGGCACAGAGAAAACACAACTCAAATTAGTATGTCCTGTGGAAGAGCCAGCCTTCTTTTAAATGCCAAACAGAATAATGAAGCACTGAAAAAAAGTAGTTTATTACAAAGAAATCTGCATTACCTATCTGTGCAAAGCTTTCCGAGATAGATGCTGAGGCCTGAGAAGAGTGGTGCATACTTCAGCCTCTCTCTGTACACATAGCAGAGGTCCTCACCATTTCCAAGTAGATGGGGATGCCTCCAAAGGCCTGCCTACAAGATTTGCCATTGGGATACCCTATGCAAACTCCTAGGTTTTATCTGAAATCAATGAAGTTACTTGCAAAACAGTAAGACACAAAATGCTACTCAAAACAGAGCCCTCGCAAGTTACAGCCCTATTTAGGAACTTGTATGTAAAGATGTCAATTGTCATAACAAAAACATATTAACAATTTTTAATAACTACTGTTATAGTTGTTTCCACAATGGCCCCTGACAAACAACCTCTTTTTTTTTCCGGCATGACCTGACTGTAATCTTACAAATCTTAAAAAATAAAAAAAAAAGCAAAACAAAGACCTTTAATAAATGCTACACAATCATAAACAGTAATTTGCTCAAAATTCATTTCAATCTATTTCCTTACTGAAAGTGTACAGGACATAAAATCTTCCTGCTTCGAAAGCTGCAAGAATGTTTAAAATTACAAAGGCACAAACGTAAACCAGAACTGTTCCAGGGTGCAGTAGCATCCACGTGCTAAGTGTGCAGCTGTCTGAAGCAATAGGCCTGTAAACAACTCCAGTTAACAACATATTAATGATAATTCAGTTATTACACTCTTTGCTCCTACATGCCTGTCAATCTTTTCACTATTAGGTTTATTAAACTTAATATATCACATTGCCTACCCACAAGTTGTTATACTTTTCCCAAATAGTTTATCAAATATTATCGTAGCACTGCAAAGAATTATAAAAATATATGCAACTATATCCATATATTCAAGTATTAATTTTATCCCAGTATTACAGAAGTGGTAACCATGTCTGTATTAATGTGTGTGTTTTAAAGTGTATAAACGGGTGAACAGAATTAAGGTTGGACAACTGTCTGTATTTGATATTTTCTTCCTTCAACTCACATAAACAAATAACCATAATGTTCTCTTGGTCCAGTATTTTACAATTACTTTCTTTGTTTCTAACATTTATGTTTCTCATATGTTTTGGGAAATATTCAAGAGTTGACTTTTAAAACACAGTTTTTCTATTAATTAGAGTTTAATTTTATGGTTTTTGGGCAGATGAAATGCCTATGGAACTTTTTCCTTTCTTGACCATACAAATAGGGCTTTTTCCTTGATCAGGCTGCTTACTGATGGTATGCTCATCTCAGATTTCCACTTTTGTGTCTACCTAGGCTGAAATTGGTGGATGAGTTCAGGAGCTATTGGGAGGGTAGGAACGGCAGCGACAGACAGCCAGACAAGCACATGTGAGCTGACAACATGAGCCTGGTTTGTATGGAAACAAGGCTTCAGAGGCGAGAAAAAGTGGAAGTCGATGCATATGGCGTGAAAGCTCAACAAAAAATAATAAACAACTGCAAAGGGTTATATAATTAAGCATTTAAAATCGCAATTTATTAGATGCCACTTGAATGCTGCCCTCCCTGGAAGGGGGCCAGCAAAACTCGCCTGCTGTGTTTGAAGACTCTGTAAGGGCTGATTCAGAGCAGCTCAAGGAATCGGGAAGCACGTGCACACAGGGCACACGTCTCCACTGCTCAGCCAAGCTGAACTCACCCAGACACCTTTTGGAATGCTACAAGGTGTTCAGGTATTTCCTTCAGAGACAGTTATCCTAGAAGGGAGATCAGCATCCCTTCTCAGCAAGAACTATACCCACATCAAATCATAATTTTCAAAAACCAAGGTATTTTTTTGTCATCTTGTACCACAAGTCATCCTGAAAGAGAAAGTTGCAGAGGTTAGCATGGGGAAAATAGAGGATCCATGTGCAGGATTCCTTATCAGAGCAAAGGTCTCCTAAATCACGTGGAATCTTACTGTGACTGCTCTGTGTGTAACTGGAATCGGACATCCATGTAACTAAACTGATGGGGTAAGCACACATTTCCCAAAAAAGCAATCCCAGGTCTTTGCCAGCATATAAGATCCTACACTGAAGAAAGAACACAGGCAACAACACCCTTTGCAAACTAAAAACCTAAACCCCAAGTCAGCGGGGAGGACAGTGGTCGTGAATGGTGTCAGAGGGTCACACAAGCAACACGAGTTATGAGCCGGAAAATTTGACTCTGCAAAACTAACACATAGGGAGGATGTTGAAGCTTAGTTGAGGCATCTTGGCAATGCTCTAAAACATCACTTAAAAGCACTTGCCTATGTTCATGCATACATCACACAAAGCACTAGGATTAGAGATGCAGGAAAACTGGATCACCCTCAAATCAGACATCTTACTCCCAAAGCAAGTACAGAAACACATGGTTTGATAGCCCTGCCTACCATGAGACAAACAAAATTATTAAGCCCCACAAACATTAATGTAAGCAAAGAAATTTGCAGAATCAAACCCAGGATTAGACCCTGTGACCATTCAGGATTTGGGGGTTATTTCCCTGGAAACTGGGTCAGACCATGTGGCCCAGCCACCACTCCCACTACAAAGTAAGTCTTTGGAGGAGCCTGGTGAAACAGGTTCAAAACACCCAACAGGAGCAGCAACATAAGCCCAAGTTACACACTTTCACACCATGCAGTGCCAGCTAAATCACTTGGGAAAGGACAAGTGAGCAACTGTTCAATAAAAGTATACACTAATGGGTCATATAATTAAAAAAGTAATAATAGAGATGCAACAATTTCCCCCACTTCTTGGAAATATCCCAGGCCAAGATCATGCTTCAGCCCCAAAGGGAAATGCTTTACAAAGTTAGATCATTAGAGAACACAGATACATAAAATAAACTTTTATGCAGTCTTAATTACAGAAGCCACTACTGCAACAACCAGACTTGGGATATAATCCTATTAACAGTAACCCAAGTCTGTGAAGTTACTTGTTAAGTCAACTTTTTCTCTGTGAATAAATTGCAAAGGATATTATTTCTGGGACAGAATAAATTCTTGAAATTAGTGAGTAACTTATGCATTGCTCCCCTGCTCCAAGAACACATTACTTATTTTTACCATGACACAGTGAAGTTATTAATCTGCTGCCTTCCATTTCAACAATGCGAAATGCTGTAAAATGCACAGACACCTGCATTACAGTACATTTCAGTTCCACTTTATATCAGTCATAAACATCTCTGTTTTGGACATCTCTTCAAAACAAATGCTCCAAGCACACTGTGCGTAGCATGCAATTTTATGAAACTATAAAAGTTCTTCACTGTTAATTACACAGACAAATGTCTCATCACACATTTGATTACCAGGATAATATAATTAGTTTTCTACATTAACCTTTCAAACATAGAGCCTGAATTTCAAGTTGAAAGCATTGTAAAAATAGTCTGGAGGTATACTATATTTCCACTTTTTTGTGATGGTAATAAAATATTAAGACTGAAAAAAACCCCCAATACGGCGTATGCAAAAGATTTTTTTTTCAATAGACAGTCTAAGTTTATTCATCACTGTCCACAACATATGGGTGTTCATAGTTCACTCATGGGCTTATAAGACCAACTCTGGGCTAGCAGCCCTGTGACTTAACTGGAAAAACTGAAGTCAGGTATGTTTTAAATCTCACCCATGTTTGAGGTTTAAGCATTTCACTCTGAGCTGCCTCCTCCTCAGGCTGAGCAGTCTCTCCTGGTACCAGACAACTAAGCCCTTTCCTTCAAAACAAAAGACATGCCAGTCCTCATCCACAAAATACAGTAGTCATATTCCACATTCCCCTGCCATTTTGTAAAGACTGTGGTTAGCATGTCCTTCATCTAGAAAGATGTGACTTCTTGTTCATCTTATCAGAACAAAGGACTGAGGGAGAGGACAAGCCACCACGTCTCTCACTCCCAACACCGCACTACATGAGAAAACTTCCCAAGCTCTGTTCAGAAAGCAGTTGGACTCTATACCATCACAACCATCAGAGGTTGTGTCCAGTACCATGTTCCTTTAATTGCACTGAAGCTTCCTCCAATTTTCAGCCTACATTTACATAAAGCTGTGTTTTGCCCATCTGTGTTGTTGCAAAAAAGACCATCTAGGTTCAACAGGTCTTTCTTGACATTTCATCCTTAATTTATCTGTATGTTAAACAAACTGGATTCTTCTGATTTACTCATTTACTCTAGCAGCTCCCCTCTTCTCAACAGCAGTTTTGAGTTAACCATGCTCAGCTGTGCAACCAAGGCATTTGCACATCCCATTCCTGATAAAGCTTCACTTATTTATAGACTGCCACTAACATTTCACCTTCTCTAAAGGTGATAGTTTCAACGCTGTATCGTAGCATCCATTCCATACTAAAGGCTGCATGACACTGAGGTTTCAACTGCTGATCCTAGGGATCACTTAAACCAGAGAACAAACTTGACTCTAAACCAAGAAGTTGGAACAAACATCCTTCTGAGATAAATTTTGGCATACCGCAGTGAAATCAAGTGAAGCAGCAATTATACCCTGACTACACCTGATAAGGAAGATCCTTGATAGGATTCACATTCTTAAAGGTTAAATTCTGACTGACTCTTGAAATAGGTGAACTTGAGGCACTTAAATGCCAGAGCACCTTCAGTCACAATGAAAAGCTGGACATACTAAAAAAGAAAAACCCAAACAAATCTAGGGACAACACAACCAAGCCAAAACCAAGATCAGATGGTCTGACTCACAGCACAAATGTCAAAGCACAGACTTCTGCACATTCTTAGAGCACCCTGCCTGATGCCTAATTCTTGCCGAAGCTTTATCACGACTTAGGCTTGGAAGAGAAAGCATTTCAAGTAAACCTCTGGTGGAGATCACTCCATCAGGTTTATCAAACTTCACCAAAGTGCTTACAGAACACGAAATCCAAACACAAAGCACAGCAGCCGCCTTTGCTTCTCCATAGAAATGGGTGTAGGGAAGAAACACTTGCTCAATATCCTAATGGTGAGAAGCTGAGAAGGGAATTTAACACAGCTCCCACCCCCATTTTAACACATCCTCCTGTTCTTTCCCATTTGCTGCTGACCTCTAGGAGAGGATGTGGCACTACGGAATTTAGGAGACAAAGCCATTTTGCATGCAGATTGACTTCAGGTGCTGATTCCCACATTCCAATGCTTCTTGCCGGCTCCAGGAGGCAACACACAGACTACAGAAACCTTCAATCACCCCACAAAAATGTTTAGGCTCCTGGTGCTGAAAAGGACATCCCGAAATTTCTTGCTGCAAAGGCACCTGCTTTCTCCAAAGCCCGAACAGAGTGTCCACAAGTTTGCTTTATACAGCTCAAAAAACTGGCCTCCACTTCTTTGAATTTAGCCTGCCAAATTTTTGCCAAGACATGCTTTATCTAGGTGAGGTCTTGAATGCAACTGGAAGGGGCTGGAAGCAGGAAGGGAAGAAGCACTCTGCAGCCGAGGAGTTATACAGGACAAAAACCACTCAAGAAAGGTAAAGGTTCACTGATAACCAGTCACTGATATGCTCTAATACATATCATGCTGCAGACTCTATATTACTTCTCTATTTTCTTTACACATTTTTAACTGTTGATTTAATTTAATTTTGCCATGGCAGGATTAGCAGGCAAGCTCCAGAGGTGAAAGGACATTACATTAAGACAGCACATTAATCCTCTATCCCACCCAAGGCAGAAGCAAAACCAAACAAATAGCAGCTTCCTGGAAATTGAATTTCTGTTATCCAGATGTCAAAGATGTAATACCCCAATTACACAAACTACTGCCAGTGAAGCATGCCAGGGAATATGCAATGTAAATGGGGTGAGCACAGAGCTGCAAAACTGCAGAGTCAGCATCTGGCTCTCTGAGTGAGTGATAATTAGCACTGTGTGTAGACACTAATAAACATTTATGTTTGAAATTACAACTTTTAGCAGTGTTAATAAAGGATATATTGGCAATTCGTAGAATAAAAGGGTCTTGAAAAGAACGTCATATTAAACAATGGCAGGCGCTTTCTGTGCTTGCACAGAGGTTTTTTCCTCCCTAATTGCAAATGGCCACGCAATGTTGCTCAGAAATTAATCAACACAAGCACATACCTAAAAAAACTGGTTGTGTTTCTTTGGTCTCCCCATTAACATCATTGCTGTAGTCAGAGATCTTATATATCTCATGATGATAATCTGGAATGAAAAACGATAAAAAAAATTAGAACTCAAGTGATCTGGAAAAAATGAACACTGAACACATCGCTACAGTTTTACTACACAATTTATCAATATATCTGCAGTTTATTTCATGTACATCAAATTAACCACAGAAAATGTGCTCGGTATCAGCACCTCCTAAAAAACCTTTGCTCACACTGGAGAGACTCAGCTCAAATATTTCACAGATTTTAGGGAATAGCTATGCCTGCCCTAAATTACTGTGTTCATTTTCACAGCAAATTATCCCACCAGATGCCAATTATCTGGCTTCTCGCTTTACAGATGGAAAACAGATTTATAATGAAAACTTTACCTTCCCAGAGACCAAGCGAAACTTTTAAACTTCACCTCAGTAAGGAAATCAGCAACGTACATCAGGGCTGCATTGCTCAGCTATCCTGACTCATACTGATATCACTGGCCTCCCAATTCCAAAGAAAGGAGGATCAGGGACATCTTAGGATATTCACCTATAGAAACTAATGTCTGTGATAACCTGAAGAATAACCATTGGCATCTCATATACAGAGATGTAACAGGATATTAAAAAAATAAAAAATCACCACTGAATTTCTATTTCAAATAAAAGAATACTTTGCTGTGAAGGTCTCTGTTGTAACCCCAGGCAGGTGTTCAGTAAAACCAGAGCTTTGTTTACATGTGTGCACAGAGGGAATAGTAAGTCCAAGGAAAAAAAAAATGTGTCTAAAGGCAGCTCTCCTGGATGCTATTTCTGACTCTGCTACCAGCACACACTCTGTCCTTCAGCAAATCGCTCAAGACTGAACAATATATTCAGTGTCTTGAAAGAGCCACCTCCCCACCTCACTCCTTCAATGCCCTCCCAGTTCCCAACGCTCTCAGCTACTCCCTCTGTACACTGGTTTTATGCTTACTGGCCTCACAAAAAACGAGGCACAGATTAACTCATGGAGGGGCACTTTGGGGGATTCACTCAAAAGGTGTAACAGAAGTGGATGGTGGCATAAGCAACTCCTTCTCCCACAACCAGCACACCTGCACCTCTGACCAAGCAGCTACAGGATTGGAAAGGACTCTTGGAAGTCACTTTTTTGTTATGTGCTGTTTATTTGAACAGCACAACTGTCTCGAGGGCACAAGAGGAGGAACAACCCAATAAGTAAACTAAAATCGAGCCTAACACAGCGATGCAATAGAACGAGAAGGGCCTGGAAAGAAAATGAGGGGAAAACAACCACGCCACAGAACTGGAGAGGTCAGTGATGAGGTGCTACACAAAGGGCTCTTCTGCTGAGCACGCCCAGTGAGTGAAATGGGTAAAGGTGAAGTCTGAGATATGATATCAATGAAGTAAAAGCTTCTTTCATGAGACTAAACCAGCAGGATTTATGCTGCCTTCCATGATCACTGGCTGTCCTGTTGAGCAGAGGGAGTGATGAAGTGGCTTGGTGGGCTCCTGATGGCCAATCAGGGTCAACCTGCCACACTCTGCACCTTCATCCTCCCAAGGACGTTCCAAGATCTGCAGGAGCAAGTACATGGAAACTAGGACTTAAATGACTTACAGACTCATGGTCCTTAGATATACAGATTACACATGGTTTCTTCTCTAGCACTTCCCTATACATCCAGCTGGTCACAATATTCTTCTGGTCTGCAGCTGCTGCCTTAAAGTTGCCACAATTCACCCCAGAGGTGGCTGCGTTTTAGCACAGGAATGGATTCCCTCTTGATTTGGTCATTATTGATCATCATGATAAGGTGCTCTGAAGTTATTTTTGGGATAGAATAAGCATTGTATGGGCACACATCAACAGCAGATGGTGTGTTACCAACAAATTCACACAGCATAGCCTTTTCTCTTTGGTTTCCTTCTTCTGCCTTGGATGTCACAGTCCAGGCACTGGAAAACCATATCAATTTCACAACAGTAAACACTAAACTGTGACATTACGGAATGACTCCTGCAAGAGGCAAAGGCCAATTACAAGAGACAACTATTTATACATAATTATCTTTCTAATCAACTGTGATAGAAAAGAGCATGAGAGTGCAGACTCACATACAAAACGTGATTTTTATCTCCTCCATTCTCAAAGACAATTTTCTCTCTAGGATATGCTTTTAGTGTAGCTTTCTATTTGACTTTCTACATCCAAAAAGAGACCCCTGATAAAATATTACTAATAATGTACCATCATAACTGAATTTACCTAGTAAAACAAGGTTAAATAGATTGTCTCATACACTGAGGCATATCTAAACCTGTAAGAAGCAGCAACCGAGATTGGCAAAATAGTCACCTATTCCTGACACATACTCTTTTTACAGGTCTATTAGGACAGAAATAAACAAAGCAAAATTTCAGTTTTGTTTTTCCATGTTTCACTTTCACCACCTCCATGCTCCAGCCCAGTTCTGCACTAACTCTGCCTCCAAGTCAGGAGCACGTCCAGTATCAAAAACCCACAAACCAAACCTGTTCTCTGTAAAAATTACACCATTTATAGGTTAGCTAATGGATACAGACCTCCAATACATTTCAGACACGTCTGACAGGTCACTGCTCTAGTTTTTAACAGGGAGCATGTGTGATGCCCCAGACCTCCCCACCACGATACAGCAGTCATTATTTACTATTCCCACCAAGTGAGTTTATTTCCATCTTTGAATTTCTTCGCATCGAACATAATTTTGCAGAGCAGTCCTCAGACAGCAAGTCTTGACACTCGTGTGTGTGTCCCCCTTTTCACCAGTGTGACATTACACCCAAGCAGTCACCTGCCTTGAACTTAGCATGCAGGACACACACAGCGTTTCATGGAGATATTCCCGTCCAATACTTGGAAACACAAAAGGAGAAACGATCTCAAGTCAAATCCATCAGGGCAAAAACATCGGCCAGAGAAGGGATAAATCCCCAATCAAAATAAATCCCTAGGGATGGGAAGTCCACCTGTTAAAATGCCTACCAGCGGCTGTATCTTTTTTCCCCTTTAATTAAAGAAAACAACAACAACAAGACTGAAACACAGAGCTGTGCTTCTTCCCCGACATGAATCCAAATATTTCTGCCCTCACGATCCCTTTTAAAATATCCTCTTTTCCAAAAGCAAACACACCCCGAGCGAACAAGTTACAC
Source organism: Lycocorax pyrrhopterus obiensis (assembly GCA_014706295.1). Lineage (NCBI taxonomy): Eukaryota > Metazoa > Chordata > Aves > Passeriformes > Paradisaeidae > Lycocorax > Lycocorax pyrrhopterus. Next base: position 6,767,073 of record JACSVZ010000015.1, read on the forward strand.
GCCAGCGGCTCTCCCCTGCCCACGTACAATTAATTACCTGCGTGGATTTTTAATAAAGCAACCTCGATTCAGCTTTTCTTTGAAATACACGGATGTACATAGCCGAGGGGAGGAAAAAAACCACCCCAAACACAATAAATCCACAAGAGTTGAATACTAAGGAGGTCCGTCGCTGCTCAAGTGTCATTATTTTTTGCTCGCTTCCCGATTTTACCTTTTCTCCCCCACCGCCCAAGCAGGATTTACCACGAAACACGATCCAACTTTATTTTGTGCAAGGTCTGGCTGGAAAAAAATAACACGTCCACCTGAGGTGGCGGGGGGGGGAGGCTTGGGGTGGTGGTTTTGCAACAACACGTAACACACATGCAAAAAAATAATTAAAAAAAAAAAGAGGAAACGGGAAGGGGGTGCAAGAAATAAAATTTGAAAAAAAAAAAAAAAAAAAAAAAGGCGTGCAATGGTTTCGGGGAGTTCAGGCAGAGGATTGCGGAGTTCAATAACAGAGCCGGGAGGGAGCGGCGGCCCGGGGGCGCCGGCGTTTCATAACGCCCCGCTCCCCCCGGGGCAAAAGTCGGGGCTGCCCCCGGCTAGCGAACAAAGCCCGGCCGCCCCCGCCTTACCTTCGTTGACCAGTTTAAAGCTTTGGGATTTCCTGCTCCTCTTCCTCTGGGCGAACTCCATGGTGCGAGCAGGAAGGAGCGGGGCGGACACAGGACCAAGCTCCGTCCCTCCGATCAGCAACACACGCGGGGGTTGGGAGAGACGGCGGCTCCGGCGGCGAATAAAGGGATCCGGGACAAGTTGGCTCCGGTCTCCCCCCCGCTCCCGCCCCGAACTTTGAGGGAAAGCGGGGTGCGGCGGGGGGAGCCCCGCGGGGGCGATGCCGCCGCCTTCCCCCCCGCCGGCTGCGCGGCCGCGGCCCGGCGGCGAAGGGCGGCCCGCAATGGCTTCGCCGCCGGCGCCGGGACCCCGGTGCCACCTGCTGGGGGAAGGAAGGCGGCGGTTCCGCCGGCCGGGAGCCGCCGCCACCCCGGGGCCGGCCCGCCGCCACTCGGCCCCGCCGCGGGCTGAGGGCGAGGGGCTGAGGGGCAGCGCCATTTTGTGTCCCCCTCCCGCTGCCCGCCTCACACACGGGCACCGGCACTGCCCCCTCAGCCTCGCGGTGCTGCCCGCGGCTCCCCTCAGGGGCTGAGCGGGGGGAACTCCTCGTGTTTAGCGGGACCGAGCCAGGTCCGGTAGAGAAGGGGTTGAAGTTGGCGTGCGGAAGTGGGTAAACCTCAGGAACTGATGGCAACACCTGTTTGTTGCCGTGTTTTACAGGGATTATCGCAGCGATGTGTCCGCTGGTGTCATGGACCGAGGCCTGGAGGAGAGCGCCGAGCCGCCAGCTGGGCTGAGGGATGTTGAGCTCTGCCAAACCTGGATCGCCTTAGCAAGAGGAAGAGAGTCCCTCAGCCAAAAACTGGATCGCCTTAGCAAGAGGAAGAGAGTCTCGGCTCTCCAGAGGAGGGAGATTTAGGGCGTCTGGCAACCCTCCCGACGGTCACCGTGAGGTCACCGCAGCCGTACGGCTGGCCCAAACACAGCTGAAATTAGTGCTTTGATTTATTCACCACTTGACGCCTTCAGCCACACTCTCAGTTCGCTGTGCTAAATTCACTGCGGGTAGAGTGTTTTTTTATTTTTTTGCAGCCGATAGTGCTTTTGCCTGTTGCCTGTAGAGAAAGGACCCAGGCGTTTACAGTTATGACTACTGATAACTGCAAACACAGCTCGGATCATCATCTTGTGTTTTACATGTAGTCAGACTGTGTTGTGACAAGGAGGAGAGTATGTGATACTTGCATACGCCTACTTGAACAGATGCAAATGCAGATCTTGCCTTGGTCTCCTCAGAGTACCCAGGAGAATCCCGTTAGCTCCAGTAATATTGACTGACCCTATCACTCGGAATAATGACATAAAATTAGCAGGAGGGAAGCAATAGTGTTTTGCATCCTAACTGTGTGCATAGGCATAGTCAGACCTGAATTCTTCGGTGCAAGGTTCCATCCAGACACCACACAGAGGGTATACGTGGTTCTGAAAAGCCAAATTGGGAAATAGCCTTAGTGGTGAAGCAATATCAGAAAATATGCCTAATGGTAAAATTTATTATATGCTGGAAAATTAAATTCACGAGGGAGGTTATGGAAACCTCACAGATTGGGTAGGGGTGTAATTTTCTATTAAATTGCTAAGTGGAAAATCCCAGAGGCAATCAATATGCTACTTTTGGAAATTTCCTAAACTTCTCTGTAAGACTTTGTGAAAGGAAACTGGGCTAACGTACTATTTAAAATCCTGCATTATATATTTTTGGGAGGATGCTGAAGCAGCAAAGGTAGATGGATGTCATATGCTGTTTGCTGGATTGTGTGGGTCCAATTAATCTCTAGTACAGTGCAATGAAGTCGGGTCTGAAACGCAAAAGCAATGTGCCTAAATTTTTCCTACAAAAAGAGTATTTTCCCTTTTTTTTTTTTCCTTCCCAAAACAGTCTGCTGATTCCTGTCTGCTAACTAACTTTATTTACAAGACTTAGAGCAGAAACTGTTTTGTTTGACTCTCATCCTTCCTGGGACAATAGGAGAATTTTTATGAAGCATAAGGCCCTCGTTTTACTGTTCAGCTCACATGATGGACTTTATCCTGCTACAAAAATAAAAACATCTTTTCTGTTTTCCTCTGTTACTCAATTTTGTGAAACATTTTGGGGTATAATTTATGAAAAAGTGATGTCAGTGTTTTATCAGCTGCTCTCTTACTCCTTTTAGTTCTTCCTTCCCTGTGCTGATATTTTTGCTTAAAGGGACACTCGTGGTTTGAAATGACATTTCAGTCTGGGTGATGCAGTTTCCAGTAATGTTTTACAAGAGTTAGCACATCCCCTTTTTCACCAGTATTTCCCATTTTCCTTTTTGTGAATTAGGGAGAGCTGTCCTTTTTATGCAGAATAAGCCTGATCCTGCAAGCTAACCTAATTGTGGTCATTCAGATGAATAAATCTTGCAGTTTTCATTTCTGAAAGTATGAGCCAGTGTGCATACCACGGCCCCGATCCTGCCATCTCATCTGCATAAAAGTGAATTAGAAACTAGGACAAGGTGACTTTAGGTCAAAGTCTTGTAGCTATCCACACAACACGTAGGAGGATCCAGTAGCTGGAAACAGCTTTCTGTCCTGCTCTGCTGGTGTTTCTCAGCTGGGACTTAGACAAAACTACACAAACTGAAAGGCTCCCATGTACAGGGAGCTGTGAGCCTGTTGTGGGGCATTTTGGGGTGGGCATCCTAAAACTGGACTAGGATCATCTGCTCGTTTGTCACAGGCCACCATTGCATTATTCCAGCTGGAGAAATGCAGAGATGAAAGTCCTCTTTATCCCATTAGAATGGCTGCCTTGTGTCACCCTAGATAGTCGCTGGCTGCATCGCTGTGGCAGCCAAGTGACTTAGGATAAAGTGCACACTGGCTCTGGGGGGCAGACAGCTTTTAATTTCATCTTTTATTTCAATTTCTGTCTTGGTATCTTGTTATTATTACATATTAAGAACCCATCGGTCCTTTTTTCCTGGTGAAAATACGAAAATTTCTGAGCATTTTGTATATATTCATGAATGGTTTCAAAGTATTTCCTCAAACCTTAACTGAGTAATGTGTTTTTCAAAATGCCATGAAATTAGCCAACTAAATATGGGCTTTATCTCGCAACATGTCCCAAGTCAGTATGATCATCGCTGATTGTTTCTTAGTTAACATTTTGTTATGCTTCAAGTTACTTGCAAAATATCTCCTCCCCATTCTAATTGATAGTAATTTTTCCAACAATTTTTTGGTGTGTAAAATGCTTTTGGTTTTCATTTCAGATCATGAGCTAACCAATTAAATATAATTAATCTAGTAATATTTCAGTATTAAGAGCAGCAGTGCTCTTCACACAGGATGTCCCAGTCTTTTTCTTTGTTTCCAGGTGTGCCCAGTTCATTACAATATTTTATTATTCAAAAGTAGGATGATGTAGGACAAAGATGACTAAAGAGTCCTAGAGCTGAGGAGAATTAAATGAGTGTACTAAGAAGCCCTTCAGCTTTTCAGTTGGAAAAATTTTACTGGAGAAAGTCTCATAAACTCAATGATTTGATCTGAGGCTTAAAGTCCAATGTCAAGGAATCCATGTGAGGCCGTGTGAAGCAGGAAGAGGCTGCTGACTGTCATATTAATAGCACCATGATTACCACTCATCTTGGAGCCTGATGAGGTTCCGTGTGGTATTAGGAAGCAGGAGAAGGGTGAAGAGGTAAATTGGAGATCAGGAGCTGCACAGGTGACAGGTTAATAGATGAGCTGTTTAGGTTAGTTATGTGTAATGAATGGCACTGAGGGTTTTATATACTGTAGTAGTATTTCCAGTGGTGGTTTTGTAGTCATATGACATATGTGGGCAGTGTTCAGCTCCCAAGCTGACAATAGGCCATGTTGTGCTGTGCTGTCTTACTACAAACCTTCCCTTTCAGCAGGCTCTCAGGCTGGCATATCCAAGAACTGGGTCACTAGAGAGGAAGGTGTCTGGATGTCCTGAAGAATTCTGAAGTCAGGAGTGCAGTTTAACTTGTTTTCCAATCCTTAAATTTTTCCTGTACCATTTGAGTCACAGTCCTTGACATTTCATGTCTGTGTCCTTACTCTCTTTTTCCTTTGAAACACAGTTTTGAAATGCCTTCTTGTCCATTCTGCTGCTTGTTAATCTTTCTCATATAAATTTTAAAGAAAAAAATTACAGGACAGACCAATGTTTTCATCTGTTTGCCAAATCAGGGAGACCAAAACATTCCAGAACAGTTTCAACAATAAAGAATATAACTGAATCTGTGTACACAGTGTTCTTTGTGTGTGCAGTCACAAACCCTCTGAATACTTCCATATCAGAATGCAAACCCCCTTTTGACTGTGAGGTTGGACTTTTCCCCCTGCTGTGACTTTATGTGCAGCTTGGACTAAGGCTGCAAGGAAGCACACTATAGTCTTAGAGTCAAAGTTTGATGGTCATCCACTCTGATCCAATACTTGTGGGATAACTGGGTATTAAGGTATTAAGTCTTCCCTAGGACAAACCAGTGTTTGGATTTGAATTCTGGGAGGAGGGGAGAGGGGACCAAGGTGTCTAAGCAACAGATGTGGCTGAAGGATGAAGAAGAAAAGGTCTCAACAATGCTGTTTTTTATGAAAGAGAATGTGGAAGAGTAAAAGAAATCTGCCCATATACATGGACATCCTCTGCTTCTCTGCAACATGGAGAAACCATGAACTGCACTAATTTTGCCCTTACAACCCAAGTGCTTCGAGGGAGCTAAGGACCATGCGAGTAGGGCTTGTTATTTTGCCTAGAAATTTGAATTTTTGTGCTATATAAAGAGTAATAGTGCTTAGAAATTTTAGTCTAAATGTGTCTTTGCATCGCTACCACCTCTGCCTAAGAGATGAAGTATAAAGCCAGGCTGGTGTCCTCGGAAAGGGCACATTTGAGCTCTGGGTCATCCCGGAGTCAATGTCAATCATGGCAGCCCAAGCACAGCAGTCAGCAGTCCCAGTTCCGGTGAATGCTGCAGGCACAAATTGCAGCAACCTCAGCTTGGGGTCCAGCAGCCCAGTGAGCCCCCTGCTAGGGAGAGTTCCAAGAGGGTCATGCTGCTGATCACACCTTCATTTTTATGTCAGTTTGCTTCAGTCACAGCAGCTGAAGGCAGATGTAAGAGTGCAGCGATGCAATTGCTGGAGCTACGGATGGAAAACGAATGCAGCATCAGCTGCAGGAACAAAAGCATTTAACACTGTTAGACAGCTCCTTGAGGCTGCGGGATGAAGCCCAGGCAGCAGCCATCCTCCTCTAAGTCCTGACTGAGCCTGATGCAGGGATGTTACGCTGTGCTCCCCAGCCCAGCCTCTCGCCGTTTCCAGCTTGCCACAGGGACCTGCTCTCTGTGTCTCGATTCTGCCTTGATCCTCTTCCGTTTCTCCTGCCACACGTTAGTAAATGCACTTGCAGTAAAATCAATGGGAGTTTGAAAACTAAAAGTAATGTGTGCTTTGGTATGCTACTAATCCACTTATTTGGATCCTCTTACTGCTCCTCTGGGCTGCCCTGATCCTCTCTATCAGCCCACCCAGCTGCTCTGATCTGCTCTCTAAACTTCTGCCGTGGCTATATTAGCATCCCTGTCAACTCACAGGGCTGCTGCCTCGACGCCATCAATCCCCTCTCCCAATGAGAGTTTCCCTACTAAATTATAATCCCTGTAGCTCAGAATACTGATGCAAGCTAAAATAAATTCATGAAAAGTTGCTGCAGCTCCTACTAAGATGTTCTATTTTACTAAATGTTTTCCAACAGTACTTACGTTTCAGGCTGGAGAAATAGCTTCAGACACGTTCATAACCACCTGCCTGCTTTTCAGTTCTAAAAAATGAAATTTCATTGCAAGGTACAATGGAGTTCAAAATCTACTCACACATGCACTTTTTAAGGAGAGGTTATGTGAATTTTAAATCTCTGTCAGGCTGGAGACTGACAACATCTGAAAATGGTGCTTTTATTCAGCAGTAAGATACATACAGCAGCATTTTCATTAATGTGACCCCCCCCGGATTTACCTTCAGAGATGTGTAGATACTGAAGACTCCGTCACCCATTCAATCCCTGACCTCTCTGCTGAGGCAGCCAGTGCACCTGCATGGGCATTTTCTCTGAGATGGACACATCCTGCAGGGATCAAACTGACAACACAGAACTGTGATCATTTAGTAATAACTTTGAGAGATTTCTTGCCTGTGTTGAATAGAAGCTAATGAACTCAGAAGTACAATACTTTATGCTCAACCATTTATCTTCTATACACATTAAAGTGGAAGAAAAATAGATGTTTTTGTGTGCTTTTCTACCATCCAATAAGATCTCTTTGGTGTTTTGGGTGGTGGTGTCTGTTAATACAGCTAAAATGTCTCAAACCCAAGGGATGTTAAGTGTAGACCTTGCTTTGGGGAAGGTTGAAGAAAGAGACAATTGTATGGATCTAAAACTCAGTGCATGCAGTTTGACAACCCAGTCTGCATTTGCAGGGCTTAGTCTTGTAACTGCACCTTTCCTGGAAAGATTTTGTTGTTTGGGTATGTGTAGTGCGGACTGATGCTGGGAGTAAGGATGTTCAATGCTTCACATCATTTGCCCTGCACTGCTGGAGGGCTAGAAATAACAACTACAAAAATACCAATAACAGCAAAAAACCAAAACAACAAAAAAAGGCAGCATGATCATTTTCCTGCAAGATGTGTTGGATCCTTTAACAGCTACAAATGGCCACTGCTGTCAAAAAAGCGCAGTCTCCCTAGTGACATCTTGGGACCAATTCATTAGGGACTCTGATGACACAGTGCCATAAGCTGAGCTACGAATACTGTTCCTGAAACAGCAGAATTTTCCTCAGATATCTCACATATCAGCCAGTTTGGCAATAGTTAGCTGTCCTTAAATGCAAAGCTTTTAGAAGCAACAATGAGTTTTTACACCACCTCAGTTTTACAGATAATAAAGCTGCCTGGATAGGAAAGACTCATGCATCCTATAGACAACCTAAACAGTGCTCATAAATATTCCTTTGTCAAAACCAGAGGATAATTAGCAGTCAAACAATTATTTCAAGCATGTTTCTAAAAGCCACACTACCCTTACTAACCAGTAACGTCCATATGCATGTCACTACTTTCCTTACTATTTTAACAGAGGTGTGTCCTGGCAGACAGGAGTTGCAGGGGTTGACTTGCCATGAGAACTAATCAAGTGATACTTCAAAAAGCAAAACAAACCAAATTCAAATGCCACCTTCATGATACACAGATGTCATACTCTTTGGAAGACTTACATTTGTTAGAAAAGTGGGAACCTTTTTTCTGCCATTTCCGCTCCCGTGAGCTTTCCTTGTCTTTGCCAGTGGGATTTGGACACCTGTGGTGGAGCGCTATCCCCAATTTCTTCCTCAATCATCCCTCTAGCTGAGTGTTTCTCCGACTGTGACCTCCTGGAGATTGTGTGCTGTTTGGAAAGGTGAATAAGATAGTGAAAGCCCAGTATGAGTGGCTTAAATTGACTAAATGGAGGGGATGGGCCCATCCCCAATGTCAGAATTGTAGGGAAGTGCAGTTTGCAATCCTTAGCAGAAATACTAACATGTCTGATAGAACACCTGGAGGTGCCCTGTGGATGTGACAAGCTGGAGGTACCTGTAAGCAAAGTAAATGTGGGGGCAAAGAATGGGGAATTGGGTGGGTTAATCCCTCCCAAAAAGTTAAGGACTGCTTTAATAAAAAAAGAAAAGACTGAGACTGGGTGTGGAGCTCCCTTTGCCAGAAGCAGACATACTTAGTCATGGTGTACAGGCAATTTTATCCACTGTCTTTTTTGGTATAGTGTTTTGAAGATGAATAAAAGGAACCATGTACTTATCTGAAAAGGGTTTCCAAGAGTCATCTGTGCCCTTGTTACTTGAAATGAGTTCTGCAATCTTGGTCAGCTGCAAGGCATCAGTTCTGCCTCCTGTGTGCGAGTGAAAGCATATGCTGGCTGAACTGGGGGTTTCCCCTATTTTAATATCAAATAGATAAGTGAAACTGGATGTCCATAAAGATACAAACTGTAAACAAATAAATGTAAACTGAATACATCCACTGAGAGCAGTCAAAATTATTCTGATCCGTTTTACCACTTTGGCAAATAGATGACATCTGGGTTATTTGAGTGAAACTGGGTTATTTGAGCTGCCTTCAATAATCTGTCTGTAGGTTGATGGTTGGCTTGCAGCAGATAAAGCTGAGCAATCACTTAACCAGCAAGAAATTGGAATGAAACACCTCATGTATGTTTTAAGCTTGTATTTCTATTGCTTACAAGGCTCTTATGAATGTTCCCAGATTTTGAATAACTTCTAGATTTCCCTTTCCAGTCTTGATTTCATATTTAATGTTGTGAAGGAAATGACTACAAAGTAGCTTTGCGGTTAACTCTGTGGGGTTGTTCCAGAGGTCTGCGGAAACCTGGATCTAGGGAAAACATGGGTAACGCTATTGCTTCCAGACCCAAGCTCAGTTGCTGGGAGCTCTCAGGACTGTGCAAGTGGTTTTGGGAGAGCTTAAAGGCCTGGCTACAGCCCTGACAGCAAGTATATTTATTAATCACATGAGAGACAGAAATGCACAGCCATAGTGGTACCAAACCAGCAGGACTGCCCTGAAAAGCAAAACAGGAGCAGTAGAAAACAAATAGTCAAGCTTTAGATTTATAGCAATGATCTAATTGACTCTAATGAGTAGAGTAATGCCGTATATGATAAACTGATAATTTGAAATACAGCTTGGAAAAGCACACATTTCACCATGTTAAAAATATCTTACGCAGTGACGTCATCTAAGGGATCATTGCACGGATGAGGGACTGGCACAGGGAAGGAATTGTCTGCTTTCACAACACAGTTAAACAGTTTCCGCACTCTGAGGGCTCCTCAGAACAATGGTGACTTGGAGAAATCCTTTTGCAGTGTGGAGGAACAGTTTCCATTGCGTGGAACAACTTGAACAAGGATGAGAGCTCACACTGTGAGCTTTCATGTGCACTGTGAGTTTGTCTGGCAAGCGGAGCTCCAGATATCTACCCTAGAGCCAAGGAGCACATGTAAATGGAGACAGTCAGAGGATGAGAGATCCATAATGAAGCAGGCAGGGACCGTAACGAATTGCCAGCATAGATATAGCCTTAGGAACATGTTCTGAGGAACAGAAGAGCTTTGAACAGTGTCCAGCTGAGACCTGACCCAACCATCTCAACAATCCATGTCCCTCAGAAAATGCTGCCCTGGCCTCGAGGCAAAGAGGAGCCAAACAGATTTGCTATCCAGGAGATCAGACAGGAAGCAAGACTGGATCTCGTCGTGAGGTGTCAGTGGAAGAAAAAAGATACCACCTCTTCTTACACATTAGGTTTTGTAATCTTTTCAAAAAGAGAAATCTCAAATGGATGGATGACACCAAAGATTTTTTTCTCCCTTTCTTTCTTCAGGGAGATATTGGTGATTGTTCTCAGAAAAACAGCGCCAACATAACCACGTTTGCATGCATACAGTAACTCTTCTGGGAGATGTAGTACTCTGTAGATTGCCACTTCTTGTCCATAGGATGAGACAACTGTCTTGATCACAGAGGGGATTTACATTACAGGATGCTTTGATTTGGAGGCAAGAGAGCACAGAATCAGGAGTACTGGAAAAACAGCAATTGTGGAAAGTTGAGTCATCGGTAGTGAACTTTTAGGCACCTTTTAGAGGTACAGCATTACTTTCCAACCTTGCCAAAGTTGTTTCATCAACATAAACTAGTCAGCTGCTTCCTTGCCCCTTTTACCCCTCCCTGACACCTTTTTTGTGTTGTTTTTTACAGACTGGGAGATCTTTGGTCTAAGAGTCACCTGACAGTAACTGCATCTTTCTCACGAACACTGTGTGTGAGTTGGCTTTCCTCCTTCCTTTTGTACTGTCTCTAATTGAGATATAATGTCTGTCACAGTTTAATCCCAGCCGGTGCACAGGCACTCTCTCACTCTCCCCCGGCCACAGAGGGATGTGGGAGAGAATTGGAAGAGTGAAAGTGAGAAGACTTGTGGATTGAGAGAAAGACTGTTCAATGGGACAGCAAAGGAAGAAAACAATAATAATAATAATAATAATAATAATAATAATAGCAACAACAACAACAATGACAGCAATGACAACAGCAACATAATATACAAAACAAGCGATGCACAATGTGATTGCTCACTACCTGCTGAGTGGTGTCCAGCCAGTTCCCAAGCAGCAGCCTCCAACCAACTTTCCCCCCAGTTTATACACTGAGTGTGATACCATACAGTATGAAATATCCTTCTGGCCATCTGGAGTCAGCTGTCCTGGCCACCTTGTGTCACCCAGTCTCATTGCTGGCAGGATGTGAGAAGCTGAAAAGTCCTTGACTTAGTATAAACTCTGCTTAGCAACAACGAAAACATCAGTGTGTTATCAGTTATTCTCATACTTGATCCAAACCACAGAACTGCACCAGGTACTAGGAAGAAAATTAACTGTATCCCTGCCAAAACCAGGCCAATGTCAGACTGGAGCAGGAAATGAAGCAAGGTCTAAGATTGTGTGTACTCTAGAGTAAATTGAGGGGGCAGCTGGCACTCTGACATAAGCATCTGGATTCATTTACTATAAAGTCCACTACAGAGTATTCCTACAGCCTCCTGACTTACGCCCTTACCCAAATGTGGGCACATTCCCCCAGGACTCATACAGAGATGTTCTTGGATTCTATCACCATCAGATGTGATATAATTTCCTTTTAGAGAACTATGAAAAGCGTAGGAGGACTGTTCCTGCTTCCTCATTGCAAAGTGATTGCATTCAAGCCTGAGGTAAAGCAGAGCACGACTTCTAAATCCAGAACCCTCCAGCGTGGGGTTAAACAACCCCTGTAAACCAATGTGCCATTTTCTGCAAGGAAGAGCCATGGCACACAGCTCAGGTTATCTAAAGTGGATGAAAAGCCAGTTGTTGTTACAGCTCTCCAAAATAGCTGCTGGAGCTATGGAGCTTACAACACGGAAAGGCAAGGAAGAAATCTGTGAGGACCTAAAGGTGAAAGAAAATCTGGGAGGACCTAGGGAGGGAGAAGTTGCTGTGTGCCATATCAAGTGGCAACAGGAGACAGAGGTGCTGCCATCAGCCAGACTGCTCCTAAACAAAACAGAGGAGCTGAAGCTACAGTGACTTCCACCCTTCAGTATTTGGTGGCCTTCGCTTCCAACAAGGTATAAATAGCCCTGATCAACTTAAGCCTCGTGAGAACTGGCTGTTCTTACTCATTCTTCAAAGCATTTTCTGGACCCTTTGGACTTTACAAGCCACAGAGTGGAAATAGCTGGAGAAAATCAAGTAAATAAGCAAAACAAGAGATTTCTTGATGTCACTACCTATGTCACAAATGCTGAGTGCCTGATGACGAAAGCATTTAGCTCTGGGATGTGCACACTAAGGAGCTCAGTCCCTACCAGCTACCTCAGTCCTCTAGGCCTGAAGAGATACCAGACATCACAGGCATCCCACCTTCCTACATGGCATTTGCACCCTGTGTGGCCAGGCAGTAACCAGCCTCGTTGAATCATTTAGGTTTGAAAAGGCCTCTAAAATCATAAATTCCAATCATTAACCCTGCCAAGTCCACCAATAACCACGTCCCCACATCCCACATTACACACCTTTTAAATACCTCCCAGGACGGTGACTCCATCACTTTCCTGAGCAGCCTGTTCTGGTGCTTGACAACCCTTTCAAAGAAGAAATTTTTCCTAATACCTGAGGCTATGATTTATCTGATATTTGCTGTCATCTGCAATCAAGGCCCATCACGTGAGACACTGTACAAACACATCGTTCAGAGAGACTTTCCCCCAAAGATTCTTCAAGCTAAACAGAGAAGACAGCTGAATAAATTACACGCAGACTCTCTTTAAAGAACCTGTCAGTAACACCCCTTTGTAAAACCAGCTGTACTAAAACAGGGAAAGACCCCTGTAAAAGTCACATTCCACCTCTTTTGCTACATTCCTTGATAGAAAGCATCCATATTTTGTCTCTGTCTCATAATTCCTGTCATTATACTGTGTATCACTTTAAATAATCTGCTTCCAACAATAGCATGATATTACATGGATATTGAAGCAACTTTTCCTAAAATCCAATCTAAACGTCTCCCCGCACAACTTGAGGCCACCTCCTCTCGTCCTGTCGATTGTCACTCGGGAGAAGGGACTGACACGCCCCCCGTCCCGCCGCTCCTCCCATGCACCAGGGGGCGCCCTGCGGCGGCGCGGCCTCCCCGGAAGTGACGGTGTTGTTTTCCTGCGGCACTTCCCGAGGCCGCCATGGACATCCTGAAGCGGGAGATCAGCAGGAAGCGCCAGCAGCTCGAGGAGAAGGAGCTGCTGGGGGTGAGGGCGGCCGGCATGGAGGCCAGGAGCCGCTTGGGGTGTGGGCCTGTGGGAGGGCGGCGGGGGTGAGGCGGGAGCGGCCCGGGAGGGGCCGGGGAAGGGGGCGCGGAGCGGCCCAGGGCCGGGTTTCCCAAACACGGGATGAGCCAGGATGGGCTCGGTAGAGCCAGGAGGAGTTTGGGGGCGCGGATGCAGCCTGGCTTCAGCCTCGTTGTGTCCCGTGGCCTTTTGGCTCTGGTTTAGTTTGTTTCGGGCACCGAGAGATGAGAAAAGTCAGTGCGATCTTTTGTGAACAGAGCATGGTTTCTTTCCTCCCCACAGCCGCGTTCTGTCCATACCCGGGTAGAGTCTGAGCGGTGCGTGTGTGCCTAAAACCCCCATATCCTGATAGGGTCTGAGCGGTGTGTATGTACCCAAAAACCCCATGTCCGGGTAGGGTCTGAGCGGTGTGTGTGTACCTAAAATCCCATATCCGGGTAAGGTTTGAGACTTGTGTATATGCTTAAAAACCCCATGTCCTGGTAGGGTCTGAGCGGTGTGTGCACCCAAAACCCCCATATCCGGGTAGGGTCTGAGCAGTGTGTGCACCCAAAACCCCCATATCCGGGTAGGGTCTGAGCGGTTTGTGTGTACCTAAAAACCCCATATCCGGGTAAGGTTTGAGCGCTGAGTGTGTGCCCAAAACCCCCATATCCGGGTAGGGTCTGAGCGGTTTGTGTGTACCTAAAAACCCCATATCCGGGTAGGGTCTGAGCAGTGTGTGCACCCAAAACCCCCATATCCGGGTAGGGTCTGAGCGGTTTGTGTGCCTGAAAATCCCATATCCGGGTAGGGTCTGAGCGGTTTATGCGCCTAAAATCCCCCACAGTACACCAGAGCCCCTTTCAGGGGTGTCTGATTTTGAGTTTTGGCGTCAGAGGCTGAGGTAGGGAACTGCCATCCGAGGCTGTTGTATGTCAGGCAAAGCATGAAGGAAGAAGTCGTAGTTTGTACTAATCAAGGAAAATGCTTTGGAGTGACCACATTTTCCAGCTGTTGTGTGTCTGAAATGTCTTTTCAGGCACATTTCTACAAAGGTGCTCCAAGCAAGCTTATAAAATATACTGTACAAAGGTGATTTCTTCCACCTCCTTAGTTTAATGTCAAATGATGTGTTTTGTATGGTTTATCTAAACAACCTGGGCCTGGTTGTGCACGTCTGAAGTGAAGCTTTACACCAATGATCACCAAGGCCTTACATGACAAAAAACTTGTGTTTTCTAGAGTGCTGGCAAGCACATTGTACTTTTAATTCTGCTTATACATATATCCTGCAAAATAACTCTATATTGCTGATTTCAGAGGTGTTTCTAACTAGTTCCCTTTTTGTGGCAGTGTAGCCATCTCTGGGAAAGGATGTAGCTGAATTCACCAAGCCAAGTAAGAATGTTTGAGCCATTTTTGCCCAACTGTGCAAAACTGTGAACTGGTAACAGCTCTCCTCTCTTTTAGGGAAATAAGAAGTATTTCAAACGCAGTGAGTTAGCTAAAAAGGAAGAGGAGGCCTACTTCCAGAGATGTGGCTACAAGGTATGGAAATTGTTCTTCCAGGACTTGGTGTGTTTATTTTGAAGTCTGCATTTTTTATCAACAGTATCAATGTTGTTAATGATAATTGTTGTTCTTTGTTCAATCTGTTAATGTTATACATTAGCCTGTAAATGAGAAGCCACCTGGAGAGGTATGACTTTCCAAAACCATTTTCAATGCAGGAAAAGATATGCATGACATACAGCTACTTAAGTTTGTGTTTTGGTTTGGCTTTTGGTTTTTTTTATTTGTTTTTGTTTTTGTTTGTGGAAAGCATGAAGTGGCTCGGGATCAAAGCTTGTCTTCCTTTCTTTTTAAACTGTACTGTTAGGCATGAACACTGGATCTGATACAGCCACCTTCCTCCCCTTATTGAGATAAACAGATACATTTGGATAATTTTATCCAATTGTCATTGTCAGAATGTCCAGAAGAAATCAGTATAGTGTGGGTGTGCATCAAAAAGATCTGCCAACTCTCATAAATTTGTGTTTGGGTTTTGGCCATTAACCACCCAGCATTGAAACTGTGCGACAACAGCATTTATGTTCTTGTTGGCAAAATATTAGAAACAATTGGTAACCTCGGGTGCATTTTGCAACAAACGGGTGATCTGGAAGGCTTTATCTGCCTTGTAATGGTGTCAGGGCAAGAGTTTACTGAAATGGAAAGAATGTTGTTGTCTTTTACAAGTGTGTCTGCCTGCCTGCCTGCCTGAAGGGGTGTCTGGGAGGGGGGATGCATTCCCTGGGGAAGACAGTTTCAAAATCTTGTTTGCTGTTAGAGGGCACAAACAGGAGCTTTGTTTTCAAGTGACCTTTACCCGCTTAGTGACTTATTCTGAAACCTTGGTCTGTTTGTGAATATTTTAACATCAATGCCAAAACGATTCTCGGAATGCGCAGCATAAAGTCATGGGAAAGTTCTGTGAATCCAGTCGCTCTTCCAAGTGGAAATGGCTGCCTGATGCCTTTTGAGCATTAGCTTGAATTTTTCAGAACCTGATGTGTTTAAAGTGGTGGTAACCTGTGCTGCTGCAGCATCAGTTTTGGTGTGAAATGTAACCCTGCAAATGGTTTTAAAATAAGTTACTTTGTTAGATTTAATATCTTTTTAGAGCCTCCCACATTTCTGCATTTGTTCTTTACTCTGTTAATGAGACATGGAACACAGACTGATTTCTTTTTGAATTCAGGTGCCTTTTTACTTTGCTTAGACTTAATAAGTTGGAATAATTTCACTTGCTTGAAGAAAGCACTAAAACAAAAATAACTGTGGTAAAGATACTGCTTATAACTTGGAGTCCAGCTGACAGAGTGGATCAAATCTTTTCTCCCAGTGCTGCTGTCTCTTTATGATTTCAAGAATGTTTGTAAGTTAAAATTTGTATATACCTTCTTCCACAGGAGTATATTTAAAAAAAAAATTTGTACACAGTTCTTCCATATTTTCTGTCCCCTGTCAATTCCTCCTTCCCTGCATTGATGGAAGTTTTATTTTCTCCCTCCCTTTATGTGTTAAACATTGATTTAATTGTCTTTCCCTTGTTCATTCCAAACACCTGTGGTTGTAGGATTGATTTTTTCTGTGTTTGCTAATACAGCATTGAATGTAGATTTGTGGCTGAATCTTGTAGCTGGAGCCCCAGGGGTGGATCCTTCCGGGCACATGGAGTCACACTGACACCTGAGTGCAAGGTTGGCACTGTGGCTTGAAAGAATAAAAAAGCCTCTTAAAAAAAAAAAAAATTCTGTCCAGTACCTTCCTCAAACTGATCAACCCAGAACCAGGCTGCCCATGCACAGGGAATGCTGCAGGATGCTCTAGGATTAATTGGATTGTTTCCCTTTTAGCAAGTACAGAAAGGAAATAAATTCTACTAAGAAATCTGAGAAAAAACAAGATATGAGTGAACACTGGAGATGTTTCCTTATTATAGGAATATTACCACCAGCAATCTGCTCCTGTTGTCAGAAGTGTTGAATTTGAGCTTATACAGGGAACTGTAGTTACATGGCTGCTGTCTCAAAGTTACTTTGATCAAAGAGTTGTTTTGCATTATTAAAATATTGAATAATGAAGAAGGAATGCTCTGTTTGATTCAGGGAGCTTCTTTTATACTAAGAGGAGTTATTAATGATACCCTGTTCCTATGAGGAGTTGTGTCTTTTTTGTTTTTTTTTTTTTACCTGCAAGAAACTGGCAAGGTTGTTAGAGAGGTGCATTACCTAAGAAAAGGTTAGAGAGGTGCATTACGTCTCAAAACCCAGCAGAGACTGTGGATCACTGCTAATTGTTCGCAGCTCACTGAAGCTGTTGGTAATGAACACTGTAACTGACACTGTAAGAAGCAGCTCCACTCTCACCCTGCCCTGGGGTTTTCCTTCTTGTCCTTGTGTCCGTGCATGTGCTGGTCCTGGGGATCTGGATGAGGAAATGAAGCGGGCTGGGAACACTACCAGTATTTGTGTTTCTCAGATTATTTTCTCTTTGAATCATTTCCCCCTTCTGGTTCATCATACAGCGATGCAAATGGTCTTGCATGGGTAGGGAGGATGGAACAGGGGCAGGAATCAACAGGCAGAGGGTGGATTTGCTATTTTTGGCACCATTGCTGGCATCTGCCTGCTAAAGTGACAGCCAAACTTCAGCAATTGTCCTTTCTGTTTGCTGGAGAGACTGCTTCCTGCAACCTGCAGAAGTGTTAGTTAATTGCTGATACTATCAAGAACTTTTATTGTTCTGTGAGATTCAATTATGGACCATAAAACTATGAAACTAAATGTTTATATTGTCATATTAAAGTCTGTGTTCCAGAGTTCTGTATCTTCCCATCATTTCTCATCAACATGTGGGTTTGTTTCCTTTGCACGTGAGTAACTATGTTTGTTGAATGTAGGTACAGCAGGAGGAAGAGGAGGAGAAACCACTGACTACATCAAATCCAGTGCTGGAACTTGAACTGGCGGAGGAAAAGTTACCAATGACTCTTTCCAGGCAGGAGGTAAAATCAGTCACCATAAACAGACTCCTTGAGTTTACAGCAAATGCACCTGAAATTTCTTGTTAGGGCTGTTTTCATCCAGTGAACTGTACTTTTAATGGCAGTTTTATTAAATAATAAGCTTCTATTTTTGCAGTCAGCAATTAATGATCATCTTTGCTTGTCAGGGGTCTGTTGTCCAATTGAATGCATAGGAGGTACAGATGGTTAAAGCCTCTCTGTTACAGGGATTTACACAGATGTTGTGTAACGTTTTACAGCTCTTTCAGACTGGTACCCTGAGTATCAGCATTATCCTTGGATAGTACTGAAGATGGCATGTTGACTTTTTCCAAGATTTTTTTCCCCTGAGCTTCTTTTCTTCATAACTCGTTGGTCTGAACACAAATTTAGAAACTAAGTTTTGGAAGTTCACCTTAGCCTCTAGAAGAAACAGTCCTAAAGCCAGAGCAGCTGGGATGTTCTTTGCCTTTTCTAAGGATAAAAATGCCTGTGTGGGTTTAAGTTCACAAACAGATCCACACCCCAGAGCAGAAGCAGGAAGTTCAGAAGTACAGAATACACTCTTATCTTGGAAATACTGAAATTCACAGCTGAGATCACCCAAGCATGTCACATGTCCCCTTAATTTGGCAGGATATTCAGTTTTTTACAGGACTTGTAATGGGGGATGTTGGTTTTGGGTTTGGTTTGAGGTTTGAATCAAGTTGAGGGAGGCTTTTTCACTTCTGTTATATCTACTTTTAAAGTAACTATCCCATTAGATTATGGGACCCTATATTTCCCAAATGCTTAATGGTAGGGGTTTTCAGCAGATCATCTCGTAGCTGTGCTGGGACAATGTGCAGCCCAGTTAGTATTTTTATTGCCAAGGCAAATAGGTGAGTGAGATAATTGTCAAGTTCCTTTGTGATTTTGAAAATGGTTTTTAAGCTCTGCCAGAGGGATGATTTTTGTGTATTTGTTTAAACAAGTCAGAGCAGGAAGAAGTTTGGCTGTATCAAACAGCCTGGGATTTTATGCGAAATTTGGATTGGTAATATTTGGAATGACCTTTCACTGAAATACCGTGGGAATTTTATATTTAGATTGTGAAGTGTCTGGAACATTTTTGTACTGCTTAAAATATTGCCATTTCCTCTCCAGTCCAGCTCAGCTTGTTATTCTAAGCAAAGTAAATAAATCTGTCATTCTGGATTTTATTTTGCTTCCTTTATGCATCAGGGAGTGCTTTGATTCTTTTCAGGTTATCAGGAGGTTACGAGAGAGGGGTGAGCCCATCAGGCTGTTTGGAGAAACAGATTATGATGCATTTCAACGTCTGAGGAAGATAGAAATTCTTGCACCTGAAGTGAACAAGGTAAGACTGGCTCTTAGTTACTTATTTGTGGTGGGATAATCAATGAGTAACCCTATAAAAGTTACTGAAAATAATTTTCAGTAACTGTTAATTTTCAGGAGGAAGCGGTAATAGACAGCAAAGAGAATATGTGCTCTTGTCTCATTTATTTGCTGAGAAACTATGTTAAATATCAGAGTTTTGTGCACAGTTACAATTATGTTAGAGAGCTCAGCCATAGAAACCTTTCAGGCCCTTGTCAGTTGGAAAAGGGACCTCCAGGTGGCACTAATAGCCCAGCTTGTGCTGCCCCTGCTTTTTAATGAGCAGAGAACAGTCATTTACTGGTAAAATAATCCTGCGTTTGTGATTATGTGCATCCTTGAGAAGGCACAGGTAAGTAAGAGCAGGACTGCATACTGTCTCTTTGAGATATAAATGGTTTTTCAAATCCCTGGATTCCAGAGCTATAACTTGTTATGGAAATGTCATTTTCCCCCCTTCCCTTTAAAGTAGCCATCAACTCAGAAATTGACTTGAAGATATAACTAATTTATTCCTTTTGTCTTAAGAAATGATCCGTTAAGTGAGGAGATGCAGTTGGGTCTTGTTCTGCACTTACTGTTAACCAAATCTACAACCTTACTAACAGAGTGACAATTTGCATTTTCTTCCCTAATTTGTGGCAAACTGAATTGTTTTAAATGTCTTTCCTGGGGCTGCCCATAAAACGAAAGCCTTTTCCTCTCCAAGTGTTTAAAATAAAGATAAGTAGATCTAGAAATAAAAGCTCTGCTAATGAAAGCTTTCCCTCCAGCGACATCGATCACAGGAGCAGGATTAGGAAATAGAGAGCCCATAAATAGGGTTGTACTGGATTTTTGTTAAATGCTTCAGTCACTTCTTTTGCTGTCTAGGGATTCTACATGTTGCTTAGTCAACCAGCCTTGTGGTTCAGACATATTTAGAGTAACTAAATGATTAATAGAAATGCTTCAGACAGCCAAGTATGATGATGGAAGAGGGGAAGTAACTGTGCATATCCATTCCCTGTGGAGTGGCTGAATTTATCAGAGAGTAAGAAATGTCATACTCCTTTATAGAGCTTTATATTTTATGGATCAAGGCAAGAAGGCAAAGCCTTCAACTGTGGCTAAGGCAGATTTTGTGTTCTGTTTGAAAGTACCTTTTAACTTTATATATATGATTTTAAACTGATTCTGGTTTTTTTAATCATCTCTTCTAAAGCTGAGGGTTTTAAACAGTGAATCTATATAAAACATTCTGCTATCTTTAAATAATGTTTAATAAAGGGAAACAACATAATTGTTTTATGTTTAGCACTGAAGGAGTGTTACCTTATTTACAGCTTTTTTCAGGGCAGATGTGGAGGTTTGTAGAGCTGATGATGGTTATGGTCTGGTTTTTGTTTGTTTTGGGGTGATTCAGTGCATTGCTTCGAGAAAATTACTTGAAGAAAATCCTAGAGGCTGATTACACCCTCCAGGCTTTTTTGGTGAAAATACTGTAAAAAGTCTTTTTCATAGGTATGAACACTGCAGAAGTTCATGCACCTGCTTTTTGTTAAATGCTGAAGCAGAAACTGTTCTTGGAGTTCAGTTAAATTCAAGCAACAAGGCTAAACCCTTATGCATGTTTTTAGAGAATTTGCACCTTAAACAGAAGTTGGATGCTCACAGTGACAGTACTGAACTGCTTTTATTTACTTGAGGGTTTTTTTGTAAATCAGTCTTTTTTTTTTCCTGTTTTTTAGGGTCTGAGAAATGACCTGAAGGCTGCTTTGGATAAGATTGATCAGCAGTATCTGAATGAAATTGTGGGCGGCCAAGAAGCAGGAGATGATGACTCCCAGAATGACCTGAAAGTCCATGAGGAGAATACTACTATTGAAGAACTAGAAGTATGGGATAGGTCATAACTAAGGGATGTTAGATGTAGTATGTTGCTGTGAGAAAACTTTGTCTGAACAGTCCTGAAGCTATCTTCTTTTCAACAGCTGACTTAGGCATTCTGAAGTATTCTTAAAGAGAAAATTCAGGTTTCTAAGCCTGAAGTTGCACTGTAAGTGCCTACAAAAGACACGTGAAAACTTAAGTGGTCTTTGTTTACAACACTTCATCCCAAAGGGGACAGGTGTTGCCTGCAAAGACAGAGATACAGTTAAGATTCATTCTCCAGGGGTTTCATAAGTGGAGAACTTAATTGCAATACAGTACCTGGTCATAAATTCCAAAGCGTTTCCAATGAATATTTGAGAGGGTAATAAGGTCAGTACCAATTAATTTTCCCTATACAAGGAAGGAAGACTGAAAAACCGACACACAGAAAGAATGTTTGATGTGAAAACATCTAGGACAGAAAAAAAAGAGCATCAGAACTAGGCAGACTGCAGGAAATATAAGAAGTGCAGAGATAATGTGTCCCAGAAACTTGAGTGCAAATGGCTACTCTGTTCTGAAAGAATCCTGTGGTGTTTGTGTGAGTGAGTGGAGAGTGAGTGCCAGGAAATGCATTCAGCACCTGGTATTTCTTAGGGTAGTGTTTTGAAAAGCACATTAACTTGAGCTGAAGATTTTTACCCTTAATCTTCAAAACTCTTTGTGGGAGTTAATCTTATAACGTCCTTCCAAAAGTGTGTTTAAGAAATAATACGATTTATAACTGAAAGCTGAAGTGAATACATTGTTATTAAGAAATAGTCTGGGGTTTTTTGTTATGGTGCCAGGGGTTCTGGTTTAAAATTACTGCAATACCAGAATGGATAGCAGCAGTTGTAATGGAGCTGCATTTTATTGATCTGTTAGCTCTCAAAATAACTCCTTTTTGTGGTAGTAGGGCAGGCTTGGTTTGAGCCATGCAAACAGTCTTTTTCTAAAAAGTTTGAAAACGCTGTCTTAATTTTGTGCTATTTTGTCTGCGTTGCCTTGAGCGTAAAGGCTTACATTGAATTTGGCTCCAAATCTAGGAGAGTTTTTAAAACAAAACTCACTTTGGAAACGTGAGGGCAATAGAAATAGATTATAAATCCAACTATACCTACTGGAAAATGTTTATAAAACTTGCTGTTAGTATTTACAGTTTTGAGGTTTTGGCAGGAAGGTGGAGTAATGGAGCATACAGCTGGGTTTTTTTAGTGGTTTGTTGCTTGGTTTTGGGTTTTTATTTTAGATTTATTCCCTCAAATTTACAGTTGCAATTAAATGGTAAAAAGCCCCAGTACATCAGAGAATTGAAATAGCATAACAAAAGAATTAGGTTAATTGATGGCTTTGGGGATCTCAAAAAATGCAGTGCACCCACAGTTCCCTTTAATACAGTGCTGTCAGACAGCTGCTAATCATGCCAATAATTTAGTAGTTAATGACTGAAGAACTACTGTTGCATTGACTTTTCAGAAATAATCATATTGGCATTGTGATGTAAATGTTTTTAATAGATTAATGAATTTCAGTAGCATTTGTAGCTGTTTCATTCTGTTTCATGACCAGCATTTGGGATTTCTGGTGGAATTTATTGCAGTTCATGGTGCAGTGAACCATGCTCTGCTGTAGTGGTGCTGGCAAACTAGGCAAAGTAAAAATAATGGCCCTTTTTTTTTTTTTCCTCTGTTCCAGGCTTTGGGAGAATCCTTAGGACGGGGTGATGATCACTATGATATGGACATCATAACAAAGTTCTTGAAGGTAACAGACTCTAATTATTCTGTAGCTGTGTCTGATTATTACTGCCGTGCAGATATATTTCAGGAATAAAGGAGTGGGTTTCAGCTGCTTGAGAGGAAAAACTCACATGTTATGTGTAAGATACAGGTTTTTTGAAATGCTTGGCACTCTACAGCCTTTGTTAGTCACAACAGTGGCTTGTGCCAGATCTAGGAAGGAGCTCTTGGGAGAGCAGCATTCTTCAAAATCTGGTCCTGCTTTTCCAGACAAAATAAGTACAGTTTTTATTTTTGTGTGATATTAGAGACAGTTGTCTATAGTTGCCTCTGTGTAGTACTGTGGCATCAAAACCTTCAGAGGAGTTTCCTTGGAACAGTGCAAGCTGAATTGGAATGTCACCTGATACTGTTAGTGAAATTAGAGAGTTTTAAAGGAAGTCCATGGGTTCAAGTGGATGGCAGGAAATTGTTTCCCTGTTTCCTGGCAAGAAACCTGTGTTGCCTCTCAGCCAAGTCAGCCGGTGCCTGTGTAACTGTTGTGGTGATCAAAGTCACAGCAAGAGCTGAAGCTTTAATTTGTGTGTGTACATTTAAGATAAGAGGGTTGTTCCTGTCCCTCCTTGCCTATCTTTCTGAAAGAGGTTTTACCTTCTTAACTTAGATTTCACCAAAAAACTCACTTTGCCTTGGTGACTTAACCCCGTGTTCCGTCTGATGTGCCGGGGAAGTCACTAGATGGCACCATGACACAGATGTGCTTGTTCCCTGCAGTTCCTCCTGGGAGTTTGGGCCAAGGAGTTGAATGCCAGAGAGGACTACGTGAAACGGGGCGTGCAGGGGAAGCTGAACAGCGCCACTCAGAAACAGACAGAGTCCTACCTGAGGCCGCTTTTCAGAAAGCTCCGCAAAAGGGTAAATCACCTTTAAATGCTACTTCAACTTTTGCTTTCCAAGTACCTAGCATTAGTGCCCTTTCTAGGGCAGTGTTAGCCTCACTGAAGGAGAGGGGATAATGAGTTGGTCACAGTTTCTGTATCTAGAGCTCCTGACTCCCAGTTCTGACTTTATCTTGATCAGTGAAATCTGTCCACCCACTGGTTTTCCAGCTGTTGTTTAAAGCAGCACCTGCTCACTGGGTTGAAAACATTACAGAGAATTGGGGTTGCATTTTTTACTTTGCCATCAGCTGCCAGGTGTAACCACTTAACCTCTCCTGCTTCAGATCCTTCATATGAATAACGAACATGTTTTCCTTTGTGAAAGTCCTCAAGCAAGGGTAGTTGCTAAACTTTGTGTAAACGCTGAGTAAGACGATTTTCCTGAGCTGCTGTTCTGAAGTAAATATGTCTTTTTTTTTTTTTCTGTCTCATGTAGACACTTCCTGCAGACATCAAAGAATCAATAACAGATATTATTAAATTCATGTTGCAAAGAGAATATGTTAAGGTATGTTTGCACTCTTCCATCATTTTCACGCTGTCTGGTTGTAAAAGATTGAGTTTATTGCTTCAGCATTCCCATTTTTTTCTCATTTTGAAAATGCATAGCTGGAAATACAACATCTATCCCAACAAAATGAAAAATGGCTGTGAAATGTTAGGTTCCAAGTAGTGTTTGATCCACAGCCTGACAGAAGATCTTCTGAGGTTCATGAAACTACAGAGCTTTGCAAACATGAAGAAAATTTTTCTCAGAGATGGGTATATGAAGTTGCAGAGCATTCCTCTAGGGGAAACCTGATATTCTAAGGTTAAATGAAGGTAATGAATAAATAGCAATAGGGTGTTGATGATTAATTAATTAAGAATTAATTGAGGCAAACTGAGTTACTGAATATGAGGCTGAATATGAGTTACTGTCCCTTTCTTTGTCTACACTCACATTAGATGGCCTGGTAAGGTTGAACTAAGTTAATAAGATTTTTTGGACAAAGTCTGTTCACTGGAGGAGGCAGAAGTACTTTGGAACACAAGATCAAAGGCAGTGTTAGGTTTTATTTGTAGCTGCCTTCAGAAGTGAAACTCAAATACCAATAGCATTTGCTGAAGCAGCTTGTGTGTGCAGAGGAAACTGAGCTGTCTTTTGCCTTTAAGTTTCTAGTATTTCTTACTATTCTTGTGAGGATTTGGCATAATTCATCAAGTAAGCAAGCAAACCTGCTTTTGATACTGAAAAAAACTTTATATGGCCTTAGGCAAATTTAATCCAAATCATTTGGAAGCAGAACTGAACATGTGGGGTGTATGATAGTGAGGTTTTATTTTGAGGCATTTCTTTTCTCTTGGTTGTCATCATTATGTGGAAATTCCCTTTCCAAGACCTTCTCAAACTAATGAGCATGCAGGAATGTGGTGTATCTCTGGGTTAATCAGCAGTGCTTCTCTCTCCTGGAGGTGCTTGGCTTTAAGTAAACTTCACTGAGAGATTTTGGATGACTTGAGTACACATTTGGATGTTTTGGTGTTTTGTCTTTTTTTTTTTTAATTAGGCTAGTGAGTCTTGTGCTTTTACAGATACTCACATCCTTTTCAATTTTGCTTCCTAAGAGGCTTGTCTTTTTATGCCTGCTGCTTGCTTTGTTCAGCCTCGTGAATACTGTCAGCCACAAATTCTTGCTGCTTTGTTAGTTGAAAAGCTTGAAAGATTTTAATTTTGAAATCAACATGTTGACAGCAGGCAAATGCCAGAATGCAAGTTGTCCACTCAGCCCTAATTAACCCTGTTGTGACAGTCCTGCAAGGGTCTTTAATTGCATATGCACATACTGTTTCATCACAAAAGTATATTTAAGTCAGCAAGTAGGTATTTGACTAAGACTGTTCTGAATCTGCCTCATGTAGGTGATGACTAAGTCTTGTCCCCTCTTCAGATTTACTTTTAGTTCTGTCTGCAACCCCCTGCCTTGTTCATTATTCACCTCCCAGTTTGTTCAGCGCCAGCTGGAAAGAATTTGCACCCCCTGGTCCTGATTGCTACTTCTTATTGTCTAGTTTCTGAATAGGAGGTGATACATGAACTCTTTATCAGTGAGTTTTGTAGCTGCTCTCTAATAGAGAAGGAATGCTCTGTGCCACATCCTTCAGGTTTTTTCTGTAATTGTATCTATCACTTGCTGGTTCTCAATTGTTATGTTGGGGTTTTTTTAAGCTCTGTACTCCTCTTCCTTTCTCCTTTTCTTTCTATTAATTTTCCCTTCGAGTTTTATCCCTGTGTTTCCCCAGGAATGTTGTCTGTTACAGCTTTAAAATGGGCTCTGCGCTCTTGATGGGGACATTCCTGATTGGTTTACTGCTGCTACTGCTCTGGCTGTATAAACATGGTTACAAATGTAACCTAATTGTAACCTAATGTAACCAGAGATGGCTGAGTTAAAAATTATCTGAGTAAACCTTAGTTTTAATCAAGGTAACCAGACTGCCTTATCCAGTGCCTTTTTTTTTCATAATGGAAAATCCATAGTCCCTGCTTCCCTCAGAGTTCAGCGTGGGAAAGTGCGTTGTGCAGTTGGTTAATACCATGCCATGACACCAGATCAGAGAGACTGGAATGGGTGTTTTCCTGCACCTGGCAGTGCAAAAATGCTCTGCTCTGTGTGGTGGTGTTCCTGTGGTGCTCAGTGATGCCCTTCCTTCTCCAGGCAAATGATGCCTACCTGCAGATGGCCATTGGGAACGCTCCCTGGCCCATCGGCGTCACCATGGTCGGCATCCATGCGCGGACGGGGCGCGAGAAGATTTTCTCCAAGCATGTGGCCCACGTGCTCAACGATGAAACTCAAAGGAAATACATACAGGTAATGTCAGCTTTGGAAATTCAACAGGTCTGTTTTCTTGGGGGATCTTTGAGAAACATCTCTGTCAGGTGATGCAGTAAAGGGGTCCTAGAAATGGACAGGTTTAGTTTGGGTCAAGCATGACATCCAGTTAATAGGTAGCTCATGCTGGACCTGAAGGCTCTTCAGTGCTGGGCCAGGAACAGCCTGATGGGTTTTTCTGAACTGCTGTGATCCTGCATGAACACCAAAGCAGCTGTGAAGACAGGCTTGATTCTCCAGAGGTCCCTCACTGCTTAACTTGTGGTTTAAGCATCATGCACAGAATTTGATACTGTAAAATTCAGTCCTTCTGACTATTTCTGCAACTAGATAAATGCATTCATAAATAAGTTCAGCAATCTGGGCTCAAAATTCCAGGTTTAGTTCCTCCTGTGCATCTTCATACTCATGTGGACTTTGGTTGTAGAATTAGTAGCAGTGCTGTTTTTCTACTCTGACTTTCAACACAGTGGGTGGACAGGTCTGAGGAAACAAGCCTTCTCACTTTGTATTGTTAAATGTATTTGGCTCTTGCCAGTTGCAGTTTTATTGAGATAAAAACCTTCTGGGTTAACTCTGAAGCCTCCAGAGCAGCATCATGGAGCTCAGAGCTCCTGGTAGGGGAGATTTACATAAATGTCTTCCTTCTGCAGCAGCAGGACTCCTGTTGCTTTTCAGCTTCTGCAGTTGTCTGCAAGGAAATTGCTTGCAAAATGCAACTTCCCCTTCTGCTTTGAGTCTGTATTTGGGCTGCGAGTATAACCTTTGGTTTCTCTTTAACTCTAGTTTTTAATAGCATAACCTGAAAAAATATCATTATGAAGTCAGAGGGAGCTCCAGACACTTACAGAGACAACAAATTAAATTTGACCAATTATTTTGTAAGGTGAAAATTGGCACGTGGATTATGCATCTTCAGAGACAGGCTCTAGTTATGCTTGGAAGTATTTAATGTATAAAATAGTTTTAAACTAAATAATGTTGTTGCGGTCTGTGTTAAATCTGCATGATCATAATAGTGAATAATTCATAGAATCACAGGATGGTTTGGATTGAAAGAGACCTTAAAAGACCATCAAGTTCCAACTCCCCTGGCAGGGGAGCCTTCCACTAGACCAGGCTGCTCAATAATTGGCCTTCTCTGTCCATTTGCCACTCCTGGAGCAGAAAGATCTCTCCTCTGGAGTGTTGCTTGGTCTCTCTTAACATGCCTTGTGGAAGATGTGTGTGAACTCCCCAGTTTGTCCCTTCTCTGCTTTTGGGGCTATATCTGTTGGCCAAGGAAATCCTTGAGTTCATCTTCCCACTGTGAATTTCATATCTCTGCTTCTGAATTACTCAACTCACTGAAGCACCAAGACAAAGTTGGCTTTAAACATGTATGTTCTCTGTGTTGGTTTTAAATATTGAGTCTTGTTATGAGTGTGGCTCAAACTGGAGTGTAGGATATTTATTACCTGTGCTCCCAGCAGCTACATGAAGCTAATTTGTTCCTGATTACAGCACCCTGGAGTGGTAACATCCCAAACAAGGAGTCATTATGGTGCTGGGACAGACTTTCCATGCTTGCCTGCATTGGGAAAGATCAGAGCATTATCCTGTTGAATCATCTTTCCCTGAGTGAGGAGCTGCCTTCCATGAGGAGAGTCTCATGACAGGGACATGACTCTGCCATCTTCGAGTACAATGTCACTGCTAAAGTACACTTCCACCACAGGCTTTCTTCTTTGTTAGACTTTTCTGTGTGACTTGAAAGAAAATAATCGCAGGGTTCCTGTTGTGTTGGTTTTTGGCAATTGATGCCTTGAAAGAACTGACAAGTCCGCATTTTGCCTTTCTCCTTGACCGCTTCAGTTTGCCTCTGTGGTGTCCTGTGCGGTACCACCGTTGTCTTCCTGAGAAGTGTTTGGTTCTTGCCTTGGCTGTGCAGCTTGTTTTGGTGTCAGAAATTGTTTTTTGCTCTTCAGAATTATTTTTAATATTCAGCTTTCTTGTAAATATCTTTAATTATGATATCATTTGTTCCCTCGATAAAGAGGGATTAAAGAATTCCTGTGATCCTTCACTGTGAATCTTATCAGGTGGGACTGAAGTTGTAGCCTTTTTGATTATGCCACAAACTCCTCTAATATTGAAGAGAACCTGAAACTTTGAACAGAGTAACAGCCAAAATAAAAATCTCAACCCCAAAATAACAGCTTTTTCTTTTTCATTCTTCTTGTTAAGCTTAAGAATATTGTAGGTTATTAAGTTTGTGTAACAGCTGCAGCCTTATTACAGAATTGTCCTTGTTTTGTTAATTCCTAGGGGCTGAAGAGGCTCATGACCATTTGCCAGAAGCACTTCCCAACAGACCCGTCCAAGTGTGTGGAGTACAACGCTCTGTGAGGCTCTGCGGGGGCTGGGTGTGACTCACATTTCGGTCTCCCAGACCCAGAGAGGATGGAAGAGGCAGAGCTTGAGCCTAAACACCAACAGGAACTTGGGGTGGGCTTTGCAAAAAAACCGGAAAGCAGGAGGTTTTTTACAGCTTCCTTTTTACAAGCCCCATTTATTTAGATTTATTTTTAAATCTCTCCTTTTTGCTGAACGCATCCAATGTACATCAGAGGGATGGGTTTTGAAGAGGTTAAGACCAAGACAATGACCAAGGGACAATGCACATGACCACTGCTTTTACTTCAGTTTGTTATTCAGGGAACTGTGCTGACTGAACTGTTTCCCATATTTTAGAGCTTTAGGTGAGTCTCAGCCCTGCAAGGAGCATATGTGGAGCTTTTTTTGGCTGCTTTTGCATTGGAGACTGACGTGGGGAGATGATGAGAGGGAAGCAGTTGAATCTGAATCTTGGTTATTTCTGTAAATATAAAGACTTTATTGGCTAATCTTTCATGTGGTATTTATCAGGAATAAAAAAAAGGGTTTATATATTTCTCAGCCCCAGTGCAAAGAGTTTTTGATCTTGAATGCATCTGATTTGGCTTTTTTTTTCTTTTTTGTAACAGCATTTTTAATATAAACCTTCTGGGCTTGGAAGTAATCTTATGGCTCTTGAGGCTTTCAAATTCCATTTTTATACATCTGGAGAAAATTTTCAGTCTGCTGGGCATTGCAGAGAAAATAATTAGGACCTCCCATGACCATGAACAGTATTTCTAGCAGCCACAAATCTTTACCATTGTGCATCCTGACTGGGAATGGTGAAGAAACTCATGGGAATGATGATGTCTAATTCTGCATAAACAGTGAAATATTGAAACTTTGTTAGTTTTGAGCAGAACCTCTTCCTGAAGAAATGTGTCATTATTCCAGAGAATGGGTTTGTCTGGGTCCTCACCTCAACTGGCAGCGTGGAGCAGGAACTGGTGCCCTCTTCCCAAGGAGTGACCTGTCTCCCGTGGGTATTCCCAGTGTCCCATGGCACAGGGAGACGATGCTGGGGGATATGAGCTGGCACCGGGTTTGGTGGAGTATCTTGAGGAAATTCAGGTTCTTCTGGCGACTCTTAGATTCTGAAGTGCCTCTTTGGACACAGGAGATTTTCAGTCTGGAGTGTTTGACCCCAGAGAAAATGTCAAGAGCTTAGACTCTAGAAGTAATAAAATTAGGCTGATGAGACTCAGTGGCTCTTGGGGAGGGGCCTTTGGGGAGGAGATGGGGATTTGTGGGAGAAGCTGGGCAGATGTCAAGAGCATGGAAGAGTTTCATTAGCAGTGGTTTCTGATGATTTTCTTTGCAGTGCTCTGGACAGATACTCTTTGGAGGCATTATTACAATAGGAAACATTTGTAACACCGCAACTTTATCCCTCTCCCCACCCAGATGGTTTCCTGAACTGTTGCTAAATCTTCATCTTGACCTTAGTTTTGAACTCTGTAAATAATTGAGGGACAATATTGTCCCTTGTTCAGAAGAGCTGTAATTTCCCTGGAAACTGCAGCAAGTGAGTAGCCAGGGGATGGTTTAAGGAGCGTTGTATCGTCTGCTTTAGCAGGAAGTGGATTCCTTGGGGGATCTGTGATAGTGCTAGATGGATTTTTCCTTCCTGCCTTAGAGCTAATTATTGAGGAGAATTTTAATGGTACCCTGAGTGCCGGTTTGAGTGGGGATGTGCCTCCTGTAGGGATGTGAATTTGAGGTTGGAATGCCTTAGTCTGATCAGGTTTTAAAGAATGTAATTTAAGCAATGTGCCTCCTTGCTGACAGTCCCTGAAATACAGCCGCCTTGCTTGAATGAATCCCATGACGGAAAAACTTTATCCCCTCGCAATCCATGGAATGGTGCTGGATGGGGAACCAAGGAACTGGGAACTACTTTCTCACGGCATATCCGTGTAAGAGTTTCCAGCTGTCCAGCACGTGAGAGCCAGCTCTGGTCCTCGGGGGATGGCGGGCCGGGGGGACACTGTTACAGCAGCTGCTTTTCATCATCGGTTGGACGCTCTTTGCAGCTGGATGGCCCCAAATTGCAGCTACCAGACCGTGATCAAATAGTTAATAATGCCTCTTAGCCAAAAAAATCCCAACCCTCAGTCTAGTTTAGGGAGGAGTGGGTGTGGTGCAGCTGTCATACTGCTTGACAGTTTGGGGTTTTTTTTGTGGGGAGGGTATGTTTCAGTTTAGCAATTTAGACTTTTCCCTCTGGGCTTTTCCAGATGTTTATTTCTGATAATTCTTGCATTAGGCGGAAATAACTCTACTGAATCCTAAGACTTTTAGCCTTAGGATGAAGTCATGAGTTTGCCATAGCGATGTCTGGAGTGGTTTTGGGACTTCAGGGCCCCTGGTCGTTTGTTGCAGTCCCTGACCCCTTCCTGAGCCCGGCGGTAGAAGGACCTGTGTGAGGTGCACTCTCAAACTATGTAGTACCTGCCTAATACTGGTATTATTGTGCCTGGTGGTAGTTAAATGCCTTTAATTCCCTGTTTGCTATTTGTGCTGCTGGAAAGGCTCTTAAGAGTAGGTGTATATGGGATCAGTTTATTTTAATGGAGGAACTGGGTTCCTCTCCTGCTGGCTGCCATAGTATCACCACCATCGATCCAGTCTTGCCCAAAGAATGAACCTGGTTGGGATGTAAGTGGCTTCACTTCTCAGGGGGAAGAAAGGGCTCTGACTCCTGGACCCAGGGATGAGAACACAACATGGTGCCTTCCGAGAGGGCTGGTGCAAGGCGGGCAGTGCTGGTATCAGATCTGGAGCAGGCTGCCCTGAAAGCTGCTCCTGAGGTGGCGTAGAGCTGGAAGAGGGGCCTGAAGCACTACTGGGGTCACTGGCAAGAAATCTGAGCCCAGGTCCCCATGTTTGGGGGGTGTCTGAAAACCTTCACTGTGGCTGTTTGGTCTCATCCCAAACCCTCCTGGGCATTTACTGCAGGCAGTGGTTCCCCACTCAGGGAACTCCCTGTGGAGTGGAACTCCCACTCCCTGTGGGATGTGGGGGGGATCGGGGGGATGATACAGGAGGTGCTGGGGTGGGAAGAGGCTCCCTGGACAGTGGGAATAAATGGAAGGAGCAGGAAGCAATGGCGCTGGGAACTGCGGGAAGGCCCCGTGTGAGACTGTGTGGCTGTTGGAAGCTGCCTGGGGTTTTGGGGGATGCTGGGTGGCCAAAGGGGTCACTGCTGCCCACAGAGGGGACACCAGTGATGTTAAGTGACGTCCCTAACCCTGTGCAGGGATCACTGCTGCCCTACTGAGCTAGAGCAGCCTCTTGGGGTGGGTTCCCTTGGGAATTCACCAAGCAGGCAGTTCCTTGGAGCATGGGGAATGTGCTGGTGCTGAAGCCTGTCCCACAGCTGTTGGCACTGCTGAAATTGCGTTGCAGCAACTTGGCATCCAGTCCATGTAAGTGAGCCTTAATTTTAGTTATTTCAAGTTGTGTGTTGGAAGTAAATGTTATTTCTGTGACTTTGCTTCCCACGGCGGTGGGACATCAGTCACACTCTGTTCTCCTGGGCCCCTGGGACCAATGCTTGGGAGAACATGGCATGGAGTGAGCATGGATCTGCTGGGTGCTGAATCCCAAGGGATCTCTAAAGGATGGGCTTTTCTGGGGGAATACCCAGTGTTCCCTGCAATCAGGCCCCCTGGCAGCCAAGGAGCAGGTCCCTCATGGACACCCTGGCCAGCTGTGCACACATCTGGACGCAGCATCTCTAGCAGCGGTGAGGATTGCCTGGGCTCTGCCCTCCCGAAGAGACCACAGCAAGGTTTCATTTTGAAAATGCTTTAATAAGGAAGTGTTGACAACACCGTTTTGCAAAATGTAAAGGTAACTATACAAATTCTTAATACAAAAAGAATAAATTAAAAGCAGATCTTTTTTAATTCTGCAACTTTTTCTACAACATACATATTTTTTTTCCTTGATTACAGTTGAACAGAATCCAGTAAAATCATTTTCCATGCTCTAAAGTCAATTTCAGGAGAGACCTAATTTTTTTTCTTGTTTTTTTTTTCTTTTTTTTAAACTAGAGAGTCCATTTTACACAACTTGTAATAAAACTATTAACATTAATATATATGTAAAACTTTACATCTAGTTAACTAAGCAGTAACTGGTCATCTGATAGCACCTGAATGGGGATCGGCTATGCCTGAAACTAAAACTAATACAGAGTGAAAACAAATTGGACTGTTTCAACATTTTCAACACTCAACTGCATATAATATCATTTAAAAATAAACCCTGCCTCCCAGCATGGCCCCGTGCAGGGACCGTCCCCTGGCTCCTGCCCACACAGAGAGAGTGTCAGACACGGAGACTGAACGCGGTTGTGGCTTTATGGCAGATGGAGCCTTGAAAAATAAAAAAGTAAAGGAGGGGTTAAGTTGGTAGTCAAGTGCTTGTCTATAATAGCTATGTATATACCCCTCCGTGTTATACTTAAATATGTTAATCTCATATGATTAACATTTTATGTACATTTGTGTTTAATTGAATTGAGCTAAACAGTAAAACCTGTTTTACTTAATCTGTCTTTACTACCAGACTGGCTGCTCACATGTGCCTTGATTGCAAACCAGAAAAGCAGAACACAAAGCAGAACTCAATCCGTTTCTAGAAAGCTTTTTCGCCACTCCAGCCTGTTTGCAATTCAGGCTAAACATCTTTATTTTTCCCCCCCTAATTTCAGGGCTGCCACCTTTTAACCTTTGCTGCAGAACTGCAGAGCTGGTCTTGGACGAATTAATGTTTCTTCGTGTAGTGCCCAGAGGCCTCATAGTGCCGCTGTTGCTGAATTCTTTTTAATTAAGAGAAGGTACACAGAAAAAAAAAAACCAAACCCAAACCACTTACCAGGGAAATTAAAAAGAAAACAGACAGTTGCTCAGAGCCCCTAAAAATCCTTGGGCTAAATTATTCTCTGTAGCTTAATTTGGTCCTTATTTAATCCTTTCACTTTAGCTACCAAATCTTATCAGTAAATGTCATTAATCAGTACTATCTCTTATCCAGCTAAAAATCCAATTAGGAACTTGAAATAATTCCCATGTTAAAGACCCCAAAGCACAAAGAGATGGTGAAAACAGCATTCTGCATGTTCAGATAAAGGCTGCAAGCTCACCACTGGCTGTTCTTCCAGAATTGAAAGTAAGGCTTCGATTACTGTCTCAGTGCATTGCACTCCCAGGTGATGCTTCAGGGAGGCCCAGAAGCACTAGGTTTGTGTGGCCACCTTTGTAAACCCGTTGCCAGTGTTTTTGTTGGTTTTTTTTCAGAGGGAAAATTCATTTATGCTTCATGTGTGAACATGAAAGAGTTTCCTTATCATAGAATTATGGAGGGGTTTGTCTTGGAAGTGACATCATCTGGTTCCAACCCCTGCCATGGGCAGGGACACCCACTAGACCCGGTTGCTCAGAGCCCCATCGAGCCTGGCCTCCTGCCCCATCCGATCCTGGCTCTGCCACAGCTTTCCCTGGACAAATGACAGCCTTTCTGCCCGTTGCTGCCTCATCTCTGCAGGGCCACCTCCCCACTTCACCAGTGATGCAAGGCAGCAGTGCAGGGAACCAGAGCCAACACTTCAGGTGTGAGCTGCAGGAAGGAATTGACATGAGCTGCTTGCATCAATGTTTAGAAACCCCATCATTTTTCAAAGCCTAATTACACAGAACCCATTCTCTTTTAAAGCCTGGAATGCAGTTTTCCAGCAATCTTAATACCAAAAGGTGTGGCAGCCCCCCAAGTTGCAGTGTTTAATTTGAAACATTTCGCTCTACTTTGTCTGGTAGACTCTGTTGTTATTCTTGGAACACACACACACACATACACGCACACACACACTCACACTTTTTTTTTTCCTTTTTCCTTAAACTAAAGCTAACTTCAGTTTCTGCTTTTCACAAAGTAACCCCCTCCAGCCGTTTCTTTTAATGCCTTTCCCATAGGAAATCATCGTTTGCACGCACCAACAGGGGCAGGCCGGGCGCCCACCCCCATCGAGTGGCAATAAAAACAGCATAGCACCGCAGTGAAGACTAAGACGTGCCAGCTTCAACATCCACCTAGATTGTGCACTTGTTTGTTACAAAAGTGTCTTTGAGGCCTTTGAAAGTTCCATGGCTTGACATGTATAAAGCATTGCTCTAAAGTATGTGTAAACTTGCAGCTCCTTCCAGGCCGCGCTCATGCGACTCCGTTTGGTGTCCACAGGCAGCTCTCGCTCGTGTCCGACGCCTCGCTCGGTCGCTTCTCTTTCTCTCTCGCAAGGGGAAGATTTGCCTGTCTGCTGGTTGTCCAACCCCGCTCCAGGAGCCTTCCTGCTTCCCGACAGACCGGTTCCCCCACACGGCAGCGCACGGGTGATGAGCCCTTTGCTACACTGGTGCTAACGAAGGGAAGAGGAGTGGAACCCATATGTGAACGCAGCTTGGCTGTGTCAGGTCGATTGCGATGTGCTTTCCCTTGGATTTCACGTTAACGCTTTGTGCAGAAATAGAGTCGAATTTATTGGCTGTATCTGTTTGTGGAAAGGTTTTTTTGGCAATTTTTATCTGTATTGAAACAACCAATACAATCCCAACCTCTCCATGTATTGGTGGGCACTCTGTGCCAGCCACAGAGATGCTGTGAGTGCAGTACTTGCCTCTGCTGTAGGTAATGCCTTTGTAAACCTTGTCTGTCCAGTTCAGTAGTGGCTTGCAGACAGCGATGCTGTGATACCAGCCCAGACCTCGGGTGTGTCTGCAGCACAGGGGGTTGGTTTGCTTGCGTGTAGGTGGGACTCCAAGCGAAGAAGGAAATGCCATTTTGCAGGGGGTGGTCGTGTCTGCCATTGAGTTAAAGAAGGGAGATGTTCTTGTAGCTAGAACTTGCTGAGCAAACTCATCCTGCCAACAGTGGTGTGGCGATCTTTGGCAGTGCTGACCTGATTCTGAGACTGACACATCTCTGAAGTAGTGGGATTTTGCTGTTTCAGAACAGATGCACTTTCAGGATGATGGTCTCCATTTCTCAGCCTCTGTCCTATTCCCAACCCCTTAAAACTAATGCTGTTGGCTTCAGCTCACAGGTCATGGAACTCTTACTGCTGTTACGTGCTGTGGAACACTAATCTTTGATATGAGCCTTGAAAGGCTTCATTGTTTCAACGGAAAACCAATTTTGAAACTGACTCTTCAGATGGCTGCTCCTCTCCACCCGCTGCCCCGTGGCCGTGGGAGGGACGGGCACCCATCTGGCAACGGGATGTGCTGCGCTCCGTCACTGCCGTGGTGGATGTCTCAGGGCCAGTGTTCCATAGGTGTTGTCTTGAATTGCATCGTGAAAAAAGTGCTTAGAGTTGAAGCTGGTGCTGGGTGACAGTGCATCTGGGTAAGGCAAATGAGAGGCAGTGAGGTGATCTCAGAATGGCATTGATGTGATTAACTTGAGGTCAGGGGTTCACACTAGAGTCCCAGGCTTGGCTTTTTCCTGCCCATACCACTGGACATCTGCTAATTCTGGATAGAGGGGAGAATCCAGGAAACAGCTATCATTGTAGTTCCTGCAGGAGAAAGGAAACTTTGTTAGGACAGTGAGTGCTCCTGGGAAGTTCAACCACGATAATAAAACATTGTGTTATGGGTGGGGAGGAATACAGGATATTCACAGACCCCACTGCACTCTGCCTGTGTCTTCTTCCCCCCCTCCCTGGGTACAGCAGCACTGCTGTGCCTCTGTCCTGCCTGAGGGCTCTGTACAGTCTGAGGGCTCTGCCTGCTGTCCTGCTTGGTAGTAAGTTGGGATAGAGATTTTTCCATAGGATGCTCTCCAAGGAGCAAGTGCTTAGAGCAGCTCTCTCGGCCATGGGCTGTATCACCCAGTGGGAATGCGGAAGGAGGAGGATGGTGGCACTTTCCTGCAGCACTTCTGCTCTGGGCAGAGGCTTGTGCATCACTGAGCAATCCCAGGGTTACGTGGCTTTCCAGGGATGAACCAGGAAGGGCCTAGTGAGACCATGCCAGGTCTGATGTGGAAAGGACTGTGTTCTGTTGCAGTAGCTTTGTACTCATCTTGGGGTAGCTCTGACAAGCTACTGCTGCTTTTGCTGCCTGGCTTTTTCTTTGCCTGTATTGAGCAGATGAGATAATTCATGAGAATTTTCTTTACTATTAATGCTAAGAGCTCCAAGCAGGATCAGCTCCTGGCTTAGGTTGCGGAGCTTCTTGCCAGAGGAAAATGCTCAGGTCAAAATCTGGGTCTTTTGAAAAGTGACAGCTCTATTTGTGCAGTCACAGCCAGAACTGATGTCTCTCCTTCACACTTTGATTTGAACTGACTTCCAAACTAGAGATTGTTTTGAGGCCAAAAGCGGGAGATGCACATTTTGTCTGTTTACTGAGGAATTCTCACGCCTTCCTGCGCTCCCTCCCCACCTCACAGGACTGATCGCACATCTGATGCAGTTCCTGCTTCCTCTGCCCTGTTTTCCAACTGACTTCCCGGGGACTGGTGTCTGAGAGGAACCTGAGCAAGGGCATCGCCATTTGCATGTTAAAGAGCCTTTTGTTTCCCAGCTCTGCGCTGGAGTACAGAGGTTTATGGGATATCTCTAGAAAGCTGGGCTTGAAATACTTGACAAATGCCAGCTGTGAATGGTTGTAGATTCAAATGAGAGTGTCAGACAGCTACCGACGGCAGTTTAATTAAAACAGAAATACTCTGAGGGTTTTTTTGTTCCCTTCACTCTTCCCCCTCTGTATTCCCACCGGAACAGCACCGGGGTTGCTTTTCATTCCATAAAACCTCTCTGCTGGCGCTGCTGCTGCAAACAGCCTCAGTTCTGTGGCAGGGAGGGAGGAGGAAGGGGTGATGGAGCTGTGGCTGGAGCGAGGCCGGGAGCTCTGGCCAGGTCCTTCAAGCTTAACCGGAGCTCGTGTCCCCACCACGCTGCTCCCAGGCTGTTCCCACAGCACTCTGCCCACGCTGCTTTCAGTTGTCCCAAGCCACAGGTTTGTTGCCCCCCCTCCCTGCTCTCTATGCCCATTCAGCCTCTGCAGGGACACAGAGCAGGCCGGCCCCAAGTCCCTTTCACAGGGGAAAGGCGCAGACTCGCTGAAAAGGCACAGAGAGGGCTTCGAATGCTCCCAAGCACTGAGGGAAGCCTTGCTGGCAGCCGAACGGGCTCACAGCTAAAGGGCTGCTCCGGCAGGACAGCGGGAGGCCCGGCACTCGCACTGTGCTCACGGACTGTGGGGCAGAAGGAGGAAAGAACAAAACGTTCCCTTACTATACCTCTATTCATCAGTACTTTGGTGGGTTGGAGACTGAGACTCATCCATAGTGGGTGAGTTGTCTGTTCCTTCTCTGAACAAAGGAGAGCAAAAAAGGAGGAAAGAGGAGAGAGGAAATGTTAAAGAAAAGAAGTGACACAGACATTGTTACGAGCTTATTAATCCAGTGGGGAAACAAGCTGATGAATCATCTTTAGAAAAAGTTAGTGACACAAAAACATGTTGGGGAGAACTGTCAATCTGTTAAGTCGTGCTGGGTGGGCACAGCTGCTCCTGCAGTGGGGGAATATGTGTTGTGCATCCAATGGCAGACTGTATCCACTCCTGTATTTATATACATACACCTTGGGTGCTATGCTCAGGCACAAAACAAGTGCTGATTTGTCTCCAATTCTTTTTGCACAGGTTGTTGGTGCAGGGCCTAAACTATAAATCTAGCTAACTTCACTTTCACCAGCTGAGAATTTGGCTTGATGTATTTTTGCTATGAGAGACAAAGTGCAGGGCTTATCTTGTACGGAAAAATAAGAAAAGCTGGGATTATCCAAACAGATGTCTCAGCTGGCTGCTCACCAGTTTTGATTCTGATCATCACTGAAATATTTAGAAGAATTAGGATTGGATGGAGACTGAGACTAAAATTTGAGTTTAGACTCAAACTCTAAATAGTGGAAATTTCAGTGTATGGTAAAGGTAGGTACCATTTTGCCTATCTTGCTCTGCCTTGACTTTTTCTGAAATGGGACCAAGAACATTCTCCTGTTCTAAAGCTGGAAGCACATGCAAAGACCATGTGAGGCTGGATGTCAAATGTGTGAATTTAAAATCCAGGTAAGCCTAAGGGGTTGTGGTTATGGTTCTCCT
Source organism: Lycocorax pyrrhopterus obiensis (assembly GCA_014706295.1). Classification (NCBI taxonomy): domain Eukaryota; kingdom Metazoa; phylum Chordata; class Aves; order Passeriformes; family Paradisaeidae; genus Lycocorax; species Lycocorax pyrrhopterus. The sequence goes on from JACSVZ010000015.1 coordinate 6,806,176, forward strand.
CATCTCCTATTTAAAGTGCAGTCACAAGCAGGGCAGGAGTTAAACCAGAGGTCAAACCTGGCCATAGGTGACCAGGGTAATTAAAGGGCAGGAGATTTTCCAGTGGCTGCACATTGAAATGTTTTCAAAGTTAGTCCCAATTCATGACTCAGGGTATCAGATCTGTTTTCCTATTCAAAGGACTAGGGTATTTTGAGGACTGTAGTGTCAGGTCTAGCTGATCTCGCCAAAATCTCATCCCCTAATCTGGGATGTGCTGAGTTAGATGGGATCTGGAAGTGACCTTTATTTCATGTGGCAGGACAGAATTGCTGGACAGAGATTGCTAGAGAATACCCATGGGAGCTTACAAAAGGTTGTTTATTTACTCCTGGAACTCCCTGCTTTGTAAAGGGGTGCCAAAGAACCCAATTACTGTATTTACATGAGTAATGTCTACCTACGTGTAATGCCTCCCTTCACACTCTGGTGAAGCACCTGCATGTTACTGGTAGCTGAAAAAAGATGCACTTAATAGTCATACAGACACATTGCTGGGGAGAACTGAGCAGAAAAATGAGGTTGCTGCACACACAGGTATGGCAGGCACTGAACCTTGTCTTTGCAACAAGGTCTTGGTGTGGACAGTCAGTGTGATGGCTGCTGAAAAAGAAGCATCAGCTATTTCAACATATGAAGATTGGAGGAAGGAGACTGTCCAAGCAGGAGGAACCTGCAAGGCTTCTTTCCCTGTCAGTCTGACACTGCTTGGAGCAGTGCTGCTGAGTGTGGATGGCTTGGCCATGTCTTGGTCAGCCTAAACCAGAGCTCCACCACCACGAGAGCACAGGTAGGAGACTGGAAATGCTCCGTGCAGATACAGGCTATGGAGCACCTGGGAAACATTCCCCATAGCTGTGCTTGTGTGTGGGGCGCTTTTTCTCACCAGCACTGAGTGAGGTGGATTCTCTAACCTGACCCCAGGGACACTCACCCAGTCTGCCACGTGAGAATGTGGTGGGGACTGCCCGGCGGCGTGGCTGCGAGCTCGCTCGACGGCGTGGAACTCCTCTGGCTGTGAGGTAAGGCAGCTGGAAAACAACCAAGGGTGGAGAAAAACGACTGGTGAGGTGAGAACACAAAGGTCAGGGTGGTTCAGAAGCATCAGCTGGTCAGACCAGCAGAAACATGTCTGGCTGTGAGTAAACACAGCCTGGGACAGGCCTCACCCTGTTCCTGGGTGATTGTGCCTGAACGCGGCACAGGAGCACAGCCTCCGCTGACACTGCTGCACATCACGAGCTGGATCTGGCCTCAGCTCTGCAGGAACACTCAGCCTCCAGCTGAATACAGCCACCCAGACTCCCCTGATCCTGCCTGGGACACACTACGCTTCTCCCAGCACAGAAGCTTGGCTGCTGCTGCCTGGACTCCATGGGTCCTGAACTGGAGGAGCTCAGCCTGCCAGGCTCAGCCTCCTGCTTCCAGGGGTGGTGGGAGATGCTTTGTGTCCCGAGGAGCCAGGGCTGGCAGTGGTGAAAGCCTGGACAAGTACACTGGTCATGTGCTAAGGAGGAAGACAGCTCTGAAGACTTCAAAAGCTACAACTTCCTTTCACTGTGCATTTGTAAAAAATGCTTGGCTTTGTTGACAGTCCTATTAGGGACCAAAGAAAGGCTTAGCTTACTTGAACGAAGACAGAAGCAATCTGGACTAAAAACGGTAAGTGGTTCTTGGGGGAATTTCCCTGGTGAGGGTCCAGCAAATAAATCCACCTGACCAATCTTTCCTCCTCCTCAAGTCCATACAGTGTTGACCCTCTGGATTTAATACATGCCTAGGAGTCTGATCCTCTTTGAAGGACAGTGTGCAGCCCAATAGACCTATCAGATAGGACTGATCAGCTGAAATTATGGAGGTTTCTACCTGGCACCCCTCTGCTGTTAAATTCTTCAGCTGCTGCCAAATGACACTTACAGGGAAAACCAAATTTTAATTTGCTTCTTGGAGCTGACAGCTCCTAAGGTCAGTATCCTCCCATGGCTGTGACGGGGAAAAGACTCTGAACACAAAACCAATCTACGCTGCCAACTGGTCAAGCCATGCTGTGATTACTGAGCACACTTGTGCTGCACAGTAAAATCACATTTAGGTTTAAAGACCCAGCTGAGTGGGGGAATAGACTGACTGACAGTGATTTTTATGTGCTCTCACCCCAATGCCACAATTTTCCTGAACTGGTACCATTTCCAAGGCTAACCAAAAGCTCTTCAGTGTTGAAGCATTTTCTCTTGCTGCATGGAACAGAAACACCCATTAACCAAAGGGAGGAAGACAGATTTTCATAGGGAGACATGGGATGGTTCTAGCAGCTACTCAGTTGTGTCTTGGTCCACACCTGATTCTCCTGTGAGTGCTGGCATCACACATTAATCAACCTCTCCTTGGGCAGCTGTTGGTGGCCCATGAGGAGCCTGTGTCAAACCGCCTCTGACTCCATGTGGAGTTGGCAGCGAGTGCAGGGCCCCACTGGTGCCAGCGTGGTGGTCACCATGGACTGGACACCATGCTGGGATGGCAGAAGGCCAGCAGCCAGCACGGTTGGACAATGCACTGGTCTGCCTAGGAGGCAGTGGCAAGTGAGGCCAGAGCAATGGTGTCTCCCATGCTGAGGCATGTGGCTCAGGTTTTTAGCAAGTCCTTGATCTGTCCACACTGGCTGGACAAGCAGTGACTGATAGCCAGTAAATATTTAACCTTGGTCTGTTTCACAGCACATTGTGGCCTTCTCAGTGTAATGAATTTGACTGTTTTCTTACCATTTAATATTAAGAGCATAGAGGAGTGCAAAGCTCTGTACATGACACAGAGGCATAATACTGCACAAACTTGAGCACTCTGAATTTCAGGGTATTATCAGCAGAGTTATTGGAGCTGCATGGGAAAACCAAGTCTCAGCAGTGTACAAAGATGTCATCACTCAAACATTTTCGTGGGGGGTGGAGGGGCTGGGATGCTCCACTTAACCTTTCTCATGCTTTTGGTGTTTCACTGAGGACATACATTCTCCTAGTCTGTGCTGAACCCCTGCTTGCTTCATCATTTCCCCTTGCTGTGATTATGAATAGTGATGCTCCCTGTGGTTTTGTCACCTTCAGCCTCTAGTGCCATCACCCAAAACCCAACTGCACTCTGAGAAAAGACCTGGCAATAACTGTCTTTGGTCCCTGTCTGTCTTTTGAGCACATCATTGAGAAGTGATGATTGCCATGGAAAAACATTCCCACTTGATGAATGTCTTGGACAAGGCTTTCCCCTCAGTGTTACACTTCCAGACTTGGTGAGCAGTGTCTGAAGGCCAGATAATGTGCTGTGGTCTGGCATTGCTCTCCAGCTAAGGTGTAATGCCTGGCACAAATCCAGGCTGAATGAGGCTCCCATCCCTCCCACCCCTCTGCCTGGGCCTGGCTCTTACCTGATGTTGCTTTACACATCTGAGGCATTCTCGTGACCCGGCTGTGTGCCACAAAGGTGCTTTGAGAAGATGTGCTGTACTGGGAGCTGCTGTCTGAGGAGGTGGAGCTCGTGTGCGAGAGGCGGCTGTGCTCCTTGTGGGAGGCCGTGGACCGCTGGTACCAGAGCCGCAGCTCGTCCGACACCGCAGTCCTACCCGAGCCTTTCTCATGGCCCTCCCTGCCCAGAGATGGAGTCCTTATGATCTGGGAGCGGGACGGGGTGAGCCTGACTGAGTCCACTTCATCCCCGTGCCAGTTCTCCTTAAACATCCCCCCCGCTGTGTAGGAGTTGGAGGTTTTGAATTGTGCTTTCACGCTGTAGTGTCCCTCCTGGTCGTTCTCCAGGCTCCGCACCACCACGGGTGTGGAGCTGCCCTCGATGTACAGGGGATATTCTTTGATCCTGTACTGGGAGGAGGGTTGGCTCTGGCTGTGCAGGTAGACACGATGGTGTCCCGTCCCGTTCCTTGCAGCCAGGTTGGGCATACTCCCTGAATTGGAAGAGACCAGGTTGCCTGCTGATTTGTGCCTTTGCCTCTGCCGTTCTCTGGCTTTCGACGGGGAATCCTCTGCCAGGGTGGAGTAGTTGGGGTTCATCTGAGCAGGGTAGTAGTGCTCCGAGCTGGAATGGCTGGTGCAGGAAGAGCAGTCGTCCATGGGGTCAGAGCCATTACTGCTACGAGTCCTTGGGGTGTAGAAATCAGGGCTCCCTGTCTCATTTTCTGAGCCGAGGAGCTTTCCTTGTGACTCCAAACTGGAGCTCCGGTGTCTAAAGTGCTGAGCTAAGCTGTGCAGTCTGGTTGGGCTGATATCTACTGACCTGCAGGTACCAGGAAACAAAACAGGCTGTAACTCAACAGGTTGAATCCTTCCCCATCCCTGTCTGTACACACAGCCAGCAAAGGAATCTGAGTGCATTGGAAACCTGAACCCTTCCAGCACTGCTTGGGGCTGCTGCCTGCAATGCAATCTGCTTCCCTGCTGCAAGGCTTGAGGTGATTAGGTCCTGTTCCTGTTCCTCTCCAGTTCCTTGGTGGTGACATTCAGTCTGCAGCACCATGAGGGACATAAATCCCTGCCCAACCCAGTTCCTCTGTGGTTCCCACCCTAGGAAAAGCCCAGTCTGAAGGGTAAAGTCTGGGAACCTCAAGCCCTGGCTTTGCTGGTTCATCTCTCTCATGGCAGAGCTGTTTGGATCAGCATCATCCCTTTGCTACCAGGTTCACCTCATGCCACCCTGCAAATCCCAAAGCCTCACAGGCCACAAAGGCGGTGAGATTCCCTTGCAAGTGGCCCATGAAAGTCCTGCATGGGTACAATCCACCTGATGAGAGACAGACAGACAGACAGACTGCCCATACTTAGCCCTGAATGTTGTGATTTCTCCACTGGCCATTGAAAAAGTCACCCCTTGTCAAGCAGCTTGGTGTTACTGTGGCCCAGCCATGGGTGGCGCGTGCAGGACTCTCACTGGTGACAACCCTTCAGGCAACCACCCCAAATCACAGTTTACAAGGCTTGATTCATGGCCAAGTCTGGGACGTCTCTATTCACCCTGACTGTTTGAAGAGCTCCACCCATCCATTCAAGGAGCAGAAACACATCTACGTGACGGATGGCTAAGGCCAGGGCATGCAGCTCATGAATGAGCTGCAGACTGAGCAATGGTTGTTTCAAACACCCAAATGGTCCCTACCCAGCCAAGGCCACTTCTCAAGCTCTGTGCCAGGCTCATTTCTCATACAGCTTGGCTCCAGCATTAACAGACATTGCACCTTTGAAAGGTACCCTCAGCCAAAAGTTTGTAACAAACTTAACCCAGGGCTTTAATGCCTTGTATTGCTTGTGCCCAAGGCTGACGTGTTGGCATGACTCTTGATTTATTCTGAGCTAAATGATGGTAGCACTTCCCCTTAGGGCAGGATACTGACCAGCACACAGCTCTGGCTCAGCTCTGCTCCCTGCAGTGTTCATGGAGTTTGCCACAAAAGCAAAAAAGCAATGAAGCTGAACAGTTTGTAAAAATCCTGCTGAAAATTGCTGTCAGCTTTGACCCCACACATCGAATCACCTCCCTTACACACTTCAGTTCTTTCCTCTGTCAACCCTGGGCTAAATTCCACTGCCACCTGGGTCCCCGGCTGGATTGCTTTATACAGGCTCTGGATCTCCCTGTAACGTCACACACGCAAACATTTTATCCATGAAGGAAAGTTACCACTATTCAACATTTTGTATCAGACAGGAAGCAACATGTTCTCTCCAGCTGGATCCATGGAGGAATTTACTGCAGAATTTAGCAGTAGCACCATATGCATTTTAAAAGTGGCTTGTAGAGCCTATAAACAGCCCGAGATGAAAGGTCCCAGCAGAAGAAAAGCTTGATCACTTCAGGGGAGGGATGAGGGGCAGAATCGTGTTTATCTGAAGGGATTTCATGATGTCACTTCAGGAGAGATTCTCTACCGGCATGAGCACATGAGCCTCTTATGTGAACAGGAATGGTTTGTGTCCTTTCCTGACCTGGAAATTAATTCATACCCTGAGGGAAGGATAAAGCAAGGGAAATTTATTTCAGGGTAATCAAGGTGAAACTGGAGCTGGGAAGACTTACCGCGTGGAGTGGACGTAGTGCGGACTGCGTACCCGTAGATCCGGCGTCGACGGCATGCTGGACTGGGAATTCCAGTGGGGAAGGCTCCGGATGGGGCTGTTCTGCAGTGAGCTGCTCCCTCCTGCCTCGGCACAGCTCCCAGTGCTGGGGAACCGCTTGTGACTGCTGAAGAGGAAACACCCTGCTTCAGCTCTCCCACAGGAATCTGGGGAAGTGGCTCCCACGCATGTTTCCAGATCCCAGGCACGTGCCTGGGATCTTGCAGGGATGAGTGGGTGTTGGGTCAGCTGCTGCTCTGAGCTTGTGTCCCAGCGCTTGTGCTTCTGCAGTGACAGAGGTCAAAGCCAAGCCCTGTCAAAGCCCTCAGATGATCCACCATCCTTCCCTTCTACATGTTTTGTAGAATAACACTGAGATACCAAACAGCAATCATGTGGCTGCAGCCTATTTTTATGACCTGCCTATTGGCCAAAACACTTAAAAGTCTCCTTTTAGTAAGGGACAGCTTTGTAAATTTTGAAAGGGCTGCCACCTGTCCCTCCTGAAAGCAGAGAATATCTCTGTGATAGAGCTTCAAAAGAGCTGGCTCACCTGGAATGGCTGTGCGAGGAGCGTTTCTTGACCTTCTCATAGGGCTCATCCAGGGAGGACTCGCTCCACATCTTGGGTTTGATGGGGGACTTGTCGTAGTCGTTGCGGTGGAAATGCATCTGGCGGAGCCCTTCCAGCGACTGCGGCGGGGGCGGCCGGTTGTGCAGCGGCGGCCGGGGCGGGAGGCCTTTGTGTGGGGACTGCAGAGGGGAGATTGTGCTGGTGACCTGAGAGTCCTCTGTGAAGAGAAGAGAGAGAGGTGATGGCTGCGTGACACCTCCAATGGCAGCACAACCCCAAGAGACACCACTACACCTCCAGAGCCTGCCTCCTTACCCCGCTTCCCCTGGCTGTGTTCAGGGGCAACCTGAAGAGCTGACTTCCAGAAGGGCACTGGCTGACATTCCCATTTTGGGAGAGAATGGCCAGCAAGAGTGTGTGATGCATTAAGACAACTGAAACTTAAGGGAAAATAAGGGGGCATTCTAGGACTGTCCTTTGAGATAATTCAGAGTGGTAAGCACAGCAATACTCGCTGCTCCAGGCCTGAAACCTGCCTACAAGATAGAGTCAGGGGAAACCAAGCATTTTTGCTCCTGGGATCTATCAGTGAACTATTACACAGAACAGTAATTCTACTTAGAGTGCCAATAAGGAGTTCACACATCCCTCCCTGCTCTCTAGAACATACAGCAGCCAACATACCATCCTCGAGAACAAGGGCATCTGAGAGGGAGCTGTCTTCACTGGCAATGTTTCCTTCTGAAGAGAAGAAAATACAAAGATGGTCAGATGGTCCCAAGAATCGCAGTGACTGAGTGCTGAACTGCACCATGACCTTTGACCACTGAGTCTTAGCCTTAAGCAGTCACCCACGCCTTCCTCCTCATAGAGCAAGAGGCAAAATTCCTGTGAACAACTGACTCAGCCCACTCTCAGTCTGAGAGGACAGAGCTGCAGGTCGGGTCTCTCAGTAGCAGGCTGCCTTTCAAGGAGCTGCTAACTCTTTTCAGTAATTGGGGATTAAGACAGTCACCACAGAGAACCGAGATCCCCAGAGGATGCATGCTGGCACAGTGCCATCAGCGAGATTTACATCTTGGCCCTTAAGGACTCTGGGTTTGATCCACCTTAAAATGATCATCCTGTTGCTAACTAAAGGCTCACTATAAGTCCCAGTTCTGTGGAATTCAAGGAAATGTTTTCTGAGCATCCTCTGCAGCAGCAGGAAAAGCTCTCAGGTCCTTGGCATGCAGATGTTTGAGCTCCCTCCCCCAACCTGTGTCCTCATGGCTGTCTGTTATCCCTGACTGAGGTGCAATTTGGTACCCAGATCACAAATACAGCAGCTCTAATCTCAGTTTCTGCCACAAAGGCACAGAGAAAAGCTCTGCAAGTCAAAAGGAAAGTGAAAAATCCACAAGGGAGAAAGAACCATGGCAGAAAGTTAATGGATTTCACAAAAAACCAATCAACAATCCAGCAAACCATAAAGTGCCCTGAGAATTACATTGTAAAAAAAAAAAAAAAAGAAAAAGAAAAGAAATATTTGAACACAGCAATGACACCGCTCCCACTTTGATTTTACAGATGCCTTTGAGCTAGAGAGCTCACCCCAATCTGCTAACATTAATTACATTTGTACAGCACTGCTCTGGAGGAGGCGCCAAGAGAGCGATTTCATAGGTGAACAAAGGAGTCCCAGCCTGCTCTGCTGACACCCTGATCATCCACAGCACAACACAGCTTTGCTGCTGTGACCCAGCACATCCCTAATGCACAGCACCCTCTGACAGCACCCTGCGGTCCTCCAGGCAGGGCAGGGAAGAGGAGGGAGGGGAAATTTGGTAAGAATTTTGCTCCCTGCCCTCACAGACCCTCCGTGACGCTGTGGGCACCAAGTCCCACTTACCATCTATGATCAGGGAGGCTCTCTGGGTTGGCTTCTTCCCAGATTTGATGCGATACTCGTTGATGGCATTCTCGATCTCCTGCAGTTTCTTCAGGGCGTTCAGGTAGGATGTCTTCCTCTGCTTCTTCAGCTTTTTGCTGACGTTCGGGTCGCTCGCCAGGCGCCGCGCGGCCTCCGTGATCTGGGACTGAATGGCAAATTCCCTCTCCAGGCGCTCCAGCTCTGCCTCCTGGCGGAAGGCAAGTGGATTCTGGTTACCACCAAACTCCCCGAGCCCAGCTACGTGGAAGCTCTCCTGAACCTGACCAGTGGCCTCCAACTAAGGCTCTCCATCAGCAAAGCATCCACAATCATGCTGCTTGCCCTCAGGGCCTCCCTGAACATACCCATCTCACCTTCACCTGCTCACATGAGTGCCTGGAAGCACAGCTGGTGGAAGGGATGACCCATACAAGGAGGACATGTGTGCTCCAGCCCTAACCCTGATGTGCTGTTTGACTTTTCATGACGTTCAATATGGCCAAGTTCAATAGTGCTCTACTGCACATTCATCCTTTTACACCCATCTGTGGGTCACACCTGCCTCCCACCTGCTCCTTCTCCCCGTTTCCCATTTCCATATTTAAGGCCCATTTGACTTCACTGCTATGTATTGATGCAAAGCTACAACTTTAACCCTCTTGACCAAGGTTTGCTTGGCACCCACCAAACACTTTGGGGTAAAACAGGGCAAAGATGGGCTAACTCCTCCCCAGTGTATGGCTGTCAAAATCCAGGGGTGAGTATGAGCTGAAGTAATTATGGGGTGCTGCAACTGATGGCTCTAGAAGATTGTCTCCTCGAGTTACCAGCCAGGAGGGCGATCTCAGAGCCAGCAGTGTGTAACAGCAAGCTCTCTGTATGCCAGAAAGAACCAGTGCCACCAGTGTCAGCCCTTGTAGGGTCTCAGCTGAGTTTTCAAATGCGACCAGGTGTACCCTGGAAGCTACCTATCTGTTTCTGGTTATCCTCCAAAGTCAAGGGATTTAGGACAATTTATGCCAAAGCATAAGCTGATATAGAGCTTCCCAGTCTGCACCAGGACTCCAAGCTGTGAACGTCAAAGGGCCTTGCTAATCTGCAATGAATCTGGCTACCTCCCCCACCTCAATGGAATTACTCTGCCAAAAAGAGGAACCCAGTACATTGCAAATTAAAAAAAAAAAAAAAAGACAAGTTTTTCTACTTTTAGTGAATGGTCTGACAGCCATATATTCCTGGAGATCCCCGTTACGCAAATTCAAATCCTCTCTTTGTTCAGCAGCAGCTTAAGAGCTGATGCTGTGGGATTTAATCAGACTGAAGTAATTCTCTGAAGTTTTTATTCTGAGCTTCTGGCTTAAAAAATATACCTTTGCTATCAGTGGTGAGTCAGCATTGCCTTAAAACTATAATTATAACTTCCCTCACTTCACTTAAGGCTGAACCCACCTTCTGTCTTTTTAACAGATTCCTTTTTGCTTTGAAGACTTTATAAGCTCTGTTAGTGCCAGACTTATTAAAAGTGAACTTAACACCATGGGGTTTTAAGGCTTGGAACCTGATTCATCATCTTCTGGTAAAATGCTTCCCAGAGTCAGGAATTACAGGCCAGGTAAAGGTGATTACCAAGAAAAAAACCAGGACCCTTCCCTGCCAGTCTTGCTCTGACAAAGGTCTTGCTAAAGGTCTGGTGAGTTTGATGTTAGCTGTAATTTCAGACCTTCACAGATTCAGCTCTGAATCATTCACTATATCCTAGGAAAAACGTATTAATTTTCCTCCTGTCCATAATTATCTATTTTCCTCCAGTGAGGCCCCTATAAATAAAGCCTTAGGAAATGAGAGCTATCATCTGCCTTCAGATGGAAGTTCCTTGCTTCAGGTCCTTGTCATAGTTGGTAATTTCAGTCCTGGATTTATGTGGTCGAGGGAGTATTTCACCTTTTGCTTTAAATTGATTTTCCAGTGTTTGCACTTGCTGAAAAGTGCATGAAAACCATCACTAGCCTCCCTAAATGCTTTCAAACTGGCAGCCAAACACAGCTCAACATCATTCTTCAAGAACAGAAATTTATGGTTTTCAACACAGCCTTAAAATTTGACAGACGAAGAGAGAGGTAGAGAAAAGCTGAGTCAGCCTGTTTGGATTGCTGGTGCCAAAGGCAGAGTGCCTGCACTGGGGAGGAGCTGCTTTACCTTCCTGCTCTCCCCACCTAACCTTGCCACTGGAGTAAGGAGATTCCTCACCCGCTGGCCCCAAAAGCTGCCCTGTAGCAATAGGAGCTGGAGAAGCTGGAGATCAGGTTATAACTGAGCAGCCAACAGACTGCAGGGGTTTTAGGAGTAATTCAGCTAAGACATGCTTCCCTTTGAAAAGCTTAATTAAATGTGCTAGTTCATGAATATTTGACTGCAGTGGAATTCCTCTCCCAGGCTCCATTGAGAACAAAACTAAAGAGCTCCAGCTGTTTATTTTTTCAGCAGAAGAAAAATGCCAACAAAACGACAAACAGTTAATTCCCTGGCTGAACCGAGCCTCAAACCACACAGTCACACCAGCTTCAGTCTCTCCTCCTACAAAAATAAAAAGGAAACTCAAGACTGGAATATACACAAGTGTCTTGAGACAAATGTGCCTCCACAGACAATAGTTGTTCTGTGAATCCGGTCCCGCCTTACAGCTGCTGCAGGCCTGTTTTCACAGCCACAGTTCAGGGCACTGACCCAGCACATTGTGGGAGCAAGGAAAGGAACAAACACTCCCTGGCAAACTTAGAAAAATGTAACTCCAGCTCCCCATAGGTAGGGATGAAGGCTCTTTTGTTTAAGGACTGGGGAGTAAAATGCTTTTATCTTGCTATGGCAGGGCTGAGATGGATAATGGCGATGCTTTTCTCCCTGGTTAGAGGGGGCCTGAATTTGGATTGCTACTGGAGTGGAAAGCAAGCGTCTGATTGCAAAAACAAGACAGGCAGAATCAGGGCTCAGATGGCTTGGGGGGCTCCTGATATGCTCCCTGCTCACACAAATCACTGCACTTTGTCACCAGAGCACTTGCACTGCCATGGTTCAGTTGATCACCCAGGCTAATTCTATTACCTCTAGCAAAGCCAGGCTGACGCTCAAGCATTTCAACTTTACTCTGAGTCTGAAGTAAAGTCCCCAACTCTCTCACTGCTTCCCCATTCTGATGGATATAGAAAAACCCCAAATGGGTACTGTGACCAATTACAGTAATCTAAAGCAGGACTGATGGCTCCTGTGTGATGCTCAGTGGACACCTTAGAGACATGGGTCTGGAAAGGAAGGGCACAGCCTCACCTCTCCCTTAGGCAGGATCTTCTGCTCATCCAGTTTAAAGGCAGTTCCTATTCTTCTCCTTACAATAGGTGGCTCCTCCCCAGGATCCAGGGGGTATTCTCGTGGCAGCTTTCCTGTGAGCTCCTGTAAGCAGAAAATGCTGTTAGTGCTCTGGGAAATCCTGCAGCAGAGCAAAGCACAACACCACTCCTGTGTGACCCTAAAATGACAGGCGCTCATTAACAACATATCCAGTTCAGCCAGCTGATAACCACACAGGAGAGCACCCAGCCCTGCAAACTCAGAACCTGACACTGAAGGTGGGGACCTTTTCTCTAACCTGTGCATGAATATAGATCTTTGTGGCCTGCCCTGGGCAGGTCTGTAAGTGGTGCCCATCCCTAGGGCATCAGGGCCTGAGGCTGAGCAGGCTGCAGCACACAAGCTTTCATCTCTGCTGCAGGGTGAGCAGGAACCAAGAGCTCCTATCTGCTGAGCTACTTCTGAGAGGGGTGAGCAGACCTGAGAGCCTTCCGGCAGGATGCAGGTCTGCTGAGTCAGAAAGCCGCAATGGTAACAGCCGTGCAGGTTATGACCTGCACAGAAAAACATTCCCACCTGATTCATGATGTGTCTGAGAGGAATGCAGTGGAAATGGCCACTAAAAGCAGTGCCTGGTACCTCATTACCTGTCTGATAACACTTCATGTATTAGAGTGCCTTCCAAGCCCCAGTGATGTCATGGGCAGCTTCGGAGCAATTATTAGCTGATACTCTGTCAGACTGATGGGGTTATTTGCAAAGATTTGTTCAAAGTCTGAAGCAAACCCCACAGAATTTCGGAATATGCGTAACACAGGAAGCAGCAAGCACCACTACTGATGTGAATGCTGTGGGGTTTTTCCCCTGGACTACACAATACAGGCACACATATCTGAACTGAAGGCATTGAACTCCCTACAGAAAAAGGCAGGGGCCTGACTACCAGCACAGCCCCAACTCCTTGTACTCAAAAATCTCCCCATGCAGGACAAAAGGCTTTTGTGTTCCTTAGCATCAGCCTTGAGAGGATCCAGCTGGCAGAGTAACCTAAATCATCTGAATCCCAAAGAACAGCAGCTGACCTTAATGCGAGTGTGGGTGCACAGCCCAGTCCCTGCCTGCCCTGGCCTCTCCCCCACTCCCTAATGGTTTTTTCTCTTTCTACTCTTTTCAGGTCACTAGGAAACAAGGACCTGGCTTTTTCAAATCTTCCCTTTAAGCAATTCTCAGCAAAATGAGTTTGCAGCAGAGCTCTGTGTCGACATGCACAGCCCCCTGTTGCGAGAGGCATGGCTGCAATGTCTCAGAGTCCCGCTCTGCATTGCCCCTCCAGCCCTGTGGGGTTATTTCAGTTTTTCTTTCAAAATGTGTTCCTTCTACTGAGATGTGGCTCTAAGCACTGCACCGAGACAGATTCCTGTATCCTATCCCGAGGGTAACAGGGGTATTTTCTTTATTACTCCTAGATTAATAGGAAGCAGGGCAGTGGTGAAAGAGTTAATCTGCTGTAAAATCTGTGAAGATCAGAGCAGAACAAAATTAATGTGGGCTACCATGCTGCCTCCACAAGCTAAAAAGTATTCAAAGGCATGATCACGAAACGTAATCTAAATTAATAAGTAACCAGAGCAGTGATGGCCCAAAGTAACCTGATGCCAGTTACGAATGGTTCTGGCCATGCTTTCTTAATTATGCCCCCACTTTTCTTTTTTGCATCTCTTTTTTATCTCCTGGTCTGCCACTTTCTTCCTCTGTTTTGGCCATTCCCATGCCGAAGCAGAAAGGATGAAGGGCAGCCTGAGAGGAAGCTTTCAACTACCAGCCGCTGATGGATGAGCTGTAGGGTTGCAAGACAGGGTCAGATTCCAAGTGCCCATTAACTGCCTCTCTCAAATCACCTATGGAAAGCACGAACACTTTGTACCAGCTCTTAATGTGCTGACAGATGGGCTCTGGCCAGCCTTGCCACAGCACAGTAAGGAGTTATTGCTCCTCATCTCCAGCTCCATGCCCCAGTGGAGCTTTTGCCTGCATCGTGGTTGCTCCTGAAGTGCCTGAGGCTGCAACAAAAAGAGGGCTGGAGTTAAAGGGAAGGCACTGGGCTGTGAACTCCTGTAGCTGTGGCCCAGGCACATCTTCCCCTGCATCCGGTGCTGCTGCAAGGATTAGTCATCGGCAGTCAGGCAGGGTCAGCTTAGGGTAGTAAATTCCGCCAGGCCAAGTAGAGCCTCCAGACCTCGACTGTCAGCCCCTGAAGAGCTGTGATTTTTTCCCTGTGGATGATCTCAGCTCAATGGACTTACAAGACTGGATCTGGTCCTGTGACCTTTTTCGCAGCACAAGTTGTTTGCTGAAATCAACCAGGACTTCTCAGGTGGGAAGGGATTGCTGCCGTGGAGTAAAGAATGTGAACAGCGGGAGCAGAGATTTCTGCTGACATTCTTTGTTGAGAGTATTTTCCCCAACTTGCTCTTTTTGGCGTTAAAACTATACAATTAATTGAAACAAAGTGCAATGAGACCTAAATCAGTGACCCATTTCTCCCATTTTTGTTAAAAGGCAGATATATACCAAATATTAAGCGAGAACTGGAAGATCTCTGTGCCACTGTCTGCAGCCAGCTTCCTGTTGTGTTACACATCACAATTTGTTGTTAAAATCAGATACTCAGGCCTAGTAAACATGGGACGATTGCTGAATGGCCTGAGTATGCTGCTGCTAATCTCCACACACAGCTGCAGCAGGGTTGTGATTTCCCCGAACATTAAATTGGTCACTAAATGGCCTCCTACGTACTCCAAAATGAACTGGCAGGTGAGTGGGAAAGTTACAAGTTCCTGAGCTGTCCTGCATGTCCTGGGATGACCACAGTGTTTCCTCTTTGCAAGGTCTGCCACCACACTGGCATTTGTTCCAGCAGTGCCCGAGCTGACTGGATAAAGGCAATCTACATGGAGCAGATGAGACCTTGTGTGCTGAGTGGAAGAGCATGCTTGGAGAAGAAAAGCATGTAAAATCGGGCCTGCTCCAAGAAGAAAGTGTGCCAGCCTCGGGTTTTTTTTGCTAATGGAGTGAAAAGTATCTGAGAAGTGATGACCAGCACATAGGACAGCCTTCCTATGCCATTTAGGTAGCATAATATTCTCATCAAAGTTAATAAGAAGCATGCTGAATGCAACTTATTCACAATTTCAAACAGCAGACACGGATACTGAGCACCCTCCCAGCCCCAAGCCAACTGGGTCCCCAGCTGACTGGGGTCCCCTTCTCTGGGGGGAAAAAGTCCTGGACATTGCAATCTGGAGTTGAAACAGCTGGATCCCCCTGAGGCCGTTGTACAATGGATTTTGGAAGAGGTGACTGTGGAAGGAATCTCATCTCCTGACCCCACCCCACCTCCAAACAACAAGCACGCTGTAACAAAGCCAGAAACAAAGTGTTACAGGTTATAAAATGTCCACTGCCTACCGCTTCCCGCAGGCACAGTTTCTTTAGCTCTTCCAAACGTTGGCGCAATGTCTCTTCCAAAGCTTCTTGCCTGGACTTCAGTGCAGCCAGCATGTCTTTCTTGGCAGACTGAGAACTGTCTGACTCTTGGGAACCTGTCAATAAACAATGATTTCACTAGGCCAGCTGACAGCAGAATACACATCTGGAGCGCTTGTAATTATACCGAAGCCTGGATGCAGTGCTTCCAAAAAGAAATCGGACTATGACATGAAGCAGGTGTTACCCAGTCATGTCTGTTTACAGCAAGTCCTTAATGTTTAAGCTAACAGTCAGAGATTGGACAGTGGAGCACATAAAGACATTTGTAATCATTATCTGGAAAAATAAAAGCAGCAAAATTATTCATCTAAAGATCTTAGAGGAAACCCACACACAATTCCCATGAAAGTTCCCAATGGCAAATAACAGTGCAGTTTACAAAGCCCTGGAGATGCACTTTTTGGAAATTAAGCCTAGGAGAAACCATTTGACAATACAGCCTACTTCTTAAGAACTGCAATTATCCTAGTAGCAAACATGTAATTCAATCCACTTACGGGGCCTGTTCTATGAAAAACTGTAATGGAACAAAATTACCTAGCAAGATTCCTGTAAAATACACCAAGAAACCCCAATCATAGCTCCTTCTGGGGTAGTAGCTGTTTCTTGTGAAGATGTAGGTCGAGATACTTAACTGCATGTCCAAATGGCTTGGCTTTTCAAGTGGCAATTACCAGCAACTCCCACTGAAGTACATCTGTGCATTAAATCAGACTCTGTTGCTCAGATGTCATGACAACATTTGTAATTTCAGCTCTTCAGGGGAACTTCTTGATGAAGTAACCTCATCCTTTGCCACTATGTTTCCCCCACATGCAATAAAGGATGGATATGCTCCTTATCCCTCCTTTTGCTGCTGGTGTACCAATAGAAACATTTTTTTCAGCAGTGACCTGTTCCCTGCCCCTTTTAAGCAATGGCACAGGGAAAGCAGACCTTTATTATCTGCAGCAGTCAGATACAACAGGATGCTACATGGAACTTTCTGTGCACCTGTCATCAGATGGGGGTTAGAGGGGGCTCCTAGATATGTCTGCAGCTTGGCATCCAAGTGTTCAGTGGAAACACTCGGCCCACGGAGGTTGAAAAAGCTGTTATTTCACAGAGCTTTGCAAGGAACCTGGGAACAATTCTTTATTTTGGCAGCGAAACAGTGAAATTTGTGCTTTCAGCTTCATCTTTCATTGCTACTATTCCAGCAGACCATTACAGCTAAACTGAAAGAGGACTGAGGCAAAAATTGCCACAAAACAGTTCTGCATTGGCCCAGGGGGAGCAGAGAATCTCACAGATCTTTTCCGCCACTATTTTCTGCAGTTTTCATAGAGGAAGACAGCTGGCTTTTATTCAAAGAAACACCACTCTGCTTCCTTACACCTTTTACTGGGCTGTCCTGAAGTGGGGGTGGTGGAAGAGATCTCTCTAGAGGTCAGCCAGGTTGAGCATTACCAGACAAAGGAGGAGAACCTCATGGTAAGATGCTTGTTTAATTCCTGTAGTCATCCTCATTTCACTTGTGTTCGCCCTTGTAAAGCAACAAAACTCAACTCTGCAGACACGTCTGTGCTGGAAGAACTTGATGGGACCTTCTAGTGGAGCCCTGTATTTGCACTGGCAGGGAAACTCCTCTCCAGCACTTAGTAATTCTTAATAGCAACCCTGGTGAGCAGTTACTAGCAAAACTGATCTGCTGAATTTCTTCATGGGCTTGTCAACAAACTGCTGAGTCCCGGTAAAAAGTTGCTCATGATGCCAGCAGATGTTTCGAACCCTTTTCTTTTTTTCTTTTATGACAACTTTAATGACTTGTGTTTTCCTTTCAACTGCTCTTCCCCTTTCCTTCCTCTGTCTGCTCCATACCTTCACGCCAGCCTCAGATTTATTTTTAAAAGCTATTCCTTTTTGCTGTGTGGGTTGCCACAGCAGCTACACAGAAACATTTCAAAGCATAGGAACAGCCTGGCCCAGACACCTGTGCTGGTTCAGGGTATGCCCACAAGAAGGAAACAAAAGGCTTCTGGCTGAGCTGGTACGGACCCAAATCAAGCACAGACAGTTCACAGCATCTGCTCCAGCTGTGCTTTCCCTGTGTGAGAACCATGTTGGTCTCAACCCTGATGCCATTGGTGCACATTTTCTCCACTGAGTGCACATTTTGCCATCTTTTTCACCGCTCCCAAAAAGCAAAGGAGCTGGAGGGGACCTGGAAGTGCACTGTCACATTCTGAGTGAAGCAATGGGATTACTGCTGAAACCAAAGTCATCCACTCACTGGCACTAATGTTTGTTTTTAAATTTTTGTTTAAAAGCTGAATTATTTTGGAGTGTATTTTTAGATTTTTATTGGCTGGATTCTCTGCTTGCTCTCATGGGTGAAAAGCAAATGGAAACTTGATCACTCAAGAGAACCACACCTGTATGAGATGACTGTAAATGAACAGAGAACAGTGCTTTGTATTGCTGGGTGCCTACGGCTTCCATTAGAGACTTTTTATTTATAAATATGTATCAATCCCGCCTTGAATAAGGCTGTGATCACAGATCCACTTCTAAACCCAGTGGCAATTGACCCAAAAATGTCAGGACAAATCAAAATACCGTAAAAACAACCAAGAAATAATCAAAGGCCAGCACAAACCAAACCAATCAAGCAGATACTACCTTTAATCAGCCTTATTAGATATGGTCACTGAGTCATGGCTGCCCAGTGCCTTCCAAAGGGGATCAACAACAGAGAAAAATCAGTCCTGAGAGATCGGACCGAACACAAGAGGCTCCTGCTGCAACAGAAATAGGAGGCTTTCTCAGGTGTTTATGGGTTAATTCCTAATGCAGTAAATGGGAGAAATGTTGCTGAAATATATCATTTTCCTGTACGGCATTTGAATCTTTTTGTGAAAATTATTTTTCAGCCTCCTTCCCATTTGCAGTGCAAGGATTTACCAAACTCTTCATTTTAACACACATTTCTGCAGAACAATTTTATGTTCCTAAAAGAAAAAGGGTTGTGAAAATACACCAGGTAGCAGGAACAGGACCTTCTCTCTGGTGGGCACCAGGAACTTTCTGAACTGGGGGCTGTTTTTATGTATATGTGCCCCTTCTTCTTAGCATACAGGATGGGACACAGGTCTTGGTGACCTAAATGTCCGCTTAATATCCTACTCATTTTTGGAAACAGTACTCATCTTCTGACACCCACATGGCCTCTCTGGGTGGTTTCTTCATCCACTGACATTTGGGAGAACATGAGTTGAGAAACACAGGGAGAACATGGCCCTCCCTGTCCAATTCACTTCTCCAGCAGAATTCATGGCTGAACTTCACCAATGCTAACAAGCTGGGTTCTGCTCACTTCTATACTGGTGAGGTCAGGACAGTCTGGGTGATGTTGATGGGGACATGTAGCCACATGGGTCATACCCCTGAAGGATCTGGTCAAGTGTTATGCAGGTACAGGTGTGCTGGGGTCCAAGATAAGCTTTGCTTTAAAGCCTGCCAAAGGGACGAGACCAGACACCACTTCAGAGAGAAAAGCCCTACCAGTGACTCATTGTTTGTCCCTATTTCCTCCATCCACTGTAGTAGAGTGGAGTCAGCTTGGAAAATGAGAAGGATGAAAACAAGCAGGGAGGACAGATAGGATGCTGAAGAGCAGAGGGAGCCAAGTCTTGGTGACACTAGCTGAGAGGGGAGACAAGATGCAACAAGGTCGCTGAGCAGCAGCAGCAAGGCAAAAGCATCCAGGCATCTCTCCTCTTTCTCATTCCCAAAGTCTCCTGCTCCAGGAAAAACACATCTAAATATGGCAAACCCTTCACGCTACATCCGGCTGCTGGCTCCAGCTCGCTGGCATTTGGCTGAGGTCTCCGTGGAAGGCTGTCCCCCAAGCAGGGAGGGAAGCTTCCCCCACGCTCGCTCCGTGCCAGAGCACGGGCTGAGTCACCGCGCCAGGATGTCAGCGCACAACAGCCCCAGACAGCCCCTATCTCTGGTCTCTGCCCGACACATAGGATTTCCTCCGCGGCGCGCGGGACCTCAGCTGGAGCTGCTCCACACAGGATGAGCTCAGACATCCTGTGGGCGACTCGTCTTCGCCAGCCCCCGCGCTCACGGGCCACGCGGGTGCTGTTTATCTGCTCCAACGCCCGCCGGGGCGGTCCAGCTGGGACACGGCCCCGCCGGATGCAGCGGCGGGTGCTGGGAACCGGCTGGCTGGACTCTGTTGTGGCGTTTTCAAACGTAAACAGGCCCCTGCACAGGAAACCTCTACTGCTGCAGGAGGAATGGGGCTCAGGGGCTGGAGGCTCCTTGAACGCGCCTGCAGAGCTAGAGCAGAGATGCTCCTCTGGGGTGTCTCCTCAGCCCACAGAGACGAAGAAGGTGGTCTGGGGTTCAGTCCAACAATAACGCAGTGACTACAGGGCTCCTCACTAGCTCAGAGATCTGCAGAGCTCTTACGGCACAGGCTCCAAGGGAAAAATCCACCTTAGACCTAACTTGGTTTTGTTCTGCTGGCTTTGATTTGGTTCCTGCCTGTGTGAAAGCAGAGCTTTCATTCATGGACAACTCTTACTCCAGATGTACAGGGATGGCCCATAGATCCTGAGCAGAAGATCCCCGAGCTAAATCAGAGCTGCCCACTTGTCCGAGGGAGGCCCCTTTAGATCCAAAATGAGGACAAAAGTTAAGAGTCAGCTTGTCAGAAATTGACTTGGGCATCAAAATTACAAATCTGCAGTGGACAGACTGAGATCAAGAGCGTGGGAAAAAGGGAGGAGCTGAAGCTTTGGTCTTGAATTGCTGTGATCGTGAGGAAGCCACTTCCCAGTGTAAGACTCCATCTCCCCTCTGCTGTCTCTTGAGACTGTAAATGATGTGGGGCAGTGACTGCCTCATACTGCACAGCAGGATCTCCTCCAGACAGTGTGACAGCTGGAAGCAACAACAAACTTTTCCTTGCAGACTTGCTGCAAGCCCAGGGGAGACATGCCAGTTTTGGCAAGCTCCTCATGGTGCTGACAGCCCCTCCAGTGAGGAGGAGTGAGATGGAAGGATGAAATGACTACAAATAATTTTCAGGAAAAAAGGACTGAGAATAGTAGGGAAGTGGGGGCAAACAGAGATTCAGTCCTGACCTTGTGATTTCGAGTCACTTGAGGTATTTATAGCCTGGAAGTCTACCGTGGCCACTTAATCATTTGCACTTATTCTCTCCAGTGTGCAGGCTGTACTGCGATAACCCATCATTGTTGTGGTTGTGTGCCGATAATCTTTGGCACAATGGGAGGAAACACAAAGCCTGGGACAGAGCCAGTGGCTGTGTGCAGTGGGACAGGCAATGAATGCCCCCTCCCATCCCGTGGGACAGGGATGGGCCACCTCCACCAGCCAGGCTCGAGGGAAGGGGCTCTTGGAGCAGAGGGGTCTGCGTGACTGTGTGGAAGCAATCCAGGGTTTCCAATTCCCTCATACCTGACCTCTGCCAGACATCTCTCAATACTTTCTTGTAGCTGCTTGTAGCTGCTGGAACACACACACGCAGCAGCAGCAAACCCTTCAGCTCTCCTCAACATTTTGGCGAGAACCCTGTCCTCAGAGCTGGCAGGATGTAACAGGCAGCTCTGAAGAAAGAACATGGAGGGAGCTGTGCTTGCCTGGCCCACCAGCAGCACCTTGACAGAAACAGAGGTTCCCACAGTCCTATGAAGGCACCCAGGTAGGCAGATCCACCTACCCAGGACTGAAGAAATGACTGACCTGGTCAATGAACTCTGAGTGGGTCTAGTCACTAGTGCAATTCTGATGAGTGTACAAATCCTGTGCTCAGCCAGAAAGGTGCAGGGAGAACAAACGTACAGAAAAAAAAGCATGGGCAGCTCCCAGTTTGGAATTTCCATCCACTTAACCCTGATAGATGCTGGCCCCACAGCAGCTTTTCTGGGCCTGATTTTCTGCTGGCTTTCACCTGGCTACTGCTCTCTCTAGGTGTAAGAGCAGAAGCAGACCCCAGTGTTTTTTTTCCAGGAACACAAAAAGTCCATGTATTAACATGGAAACAGGATTACTACCAAGTAGCTCTCACAAACTTGGGAATGGTGCCCGGGAGGCTGAGATCTTGGAAAGACCTTAAGAACTTTCTTGGGGTACTTAATGTTATTTACTTTCCAGCAGGAGAGCTGGAAAAAATGCCAAACAAACAAAGAGTTCCAACAACCCGACACCAATCTGGGAGCTGCTGAGCTACTGCAACTCCCTAAGCGATGGGAGGCACAGACACTGGATTGTATACTTTGTCAGGAAGGCCTCAGGAGCAGAAAGGCAACTCTGTTTGCAGGCAAGGCAAGGAATTGCACAGCAAGCAGCTGCGAAAGCACTGCACATTTTAACCCCTTGCTGAACATTTACCAAGCAGGAAAGTGTGGCTTTTAAGAGACATGAAGGATACAGTGATGCAAAGCTAATCTACCATCAGTGTGGGTACAGTTCTAAAGCATTTGCATTCCTAGATGGGCTCTTCCCTTGTCCAAGCATAAGAAGGTTATTCTGTGCTTTTACACATCTCAACATATTTGGTTTTGATAACTTGATATGACGCTTAACAGAAGGTATTTAATTGTCTGAAACTGTTAATTACAGTGATACCAGCAACCTTGCCCTCCTGAAGAGCTCACCTAAACAGCTTCAAGCTCTTTGCTAAATATCAATCCCTGCTTTACACCTGCAGTGACATTTATCACTGTTTTGCACACAGCTTGCCTGGTTCAGACTGACCGAAGAGTATCAAAGAGCCACAGACAACCTCCTGACCCCCCTTCTCCAGTTCTTCTCTCCTCATGCTCTAGCTCTCCTCTGCATCACCCTCCCTTGGGTTTCTCTCACAGATTACATCTTTTTCACACAGGGATGTGCTCTAAGCCACAACAAGAAACTTCCAGGACCCTGGCACTAGTTTGGTAGAGTGCTAGGGAATAGTTCTGTTGAGCCTGGGACAGCAGCCAAATTCCAGCAACAGAGAGGCAAAGCAGGTGTGCACTCTGTGAAGAAGACACTCTATCTCAACAATGCTGAGGAACATCACCAGTTCCCAGGCTCAGTTTCCCTTGTGAGCTGCACTGGCTGACTGCTTCCCCAGTGCTGGCTGGGCACTCCTTCACACACCCATCTGCCTCAGGATGAGCTGGATACCAAGGAATGGTTAGGGTAGAAATTGTGAAGAGAGACCAGGTTTCAGCTGGAAATTGAGAGGTTGGAGATGACATCCTGGAGTCAAGGAGGAAACGAGTGGTGGTAAAGAGAGAGGGGGAGGCTGCTGCCTGTGCTGTTTGTGGAGCAACGTGCTGAGAGATAGACTGCCACCTGGACAGACAGAAAGGCTAAAGGGAAGTGACTTTCATTTCTGCAGTGCACTTCTGGCTGCTCCCCATTATACCATGGCCATGGCCCTTCCCACCATATTCTTTCCAGTTACAGGACAAAGGACCTACCTGATGACAGAAGACTCCCGCTGCTTCCGCTGATAATTTTGCCTTTACTCCCCATGTTGGCCAGCTTTGAGGTCTTGAGGGTTCCAGTTTCGGTCAGGTCAATCGCAATCTCACTCAGGCTTCTTGCAGCATGAATCTTGGACTAGAGGTGGACATGGGAGTTAGTAATGATCTAACGCCTCTTGAAAGCTCACAGAAGAAAAAAGACATTTCGCTGTGGCAGGAAACAGGCCTCCACAGCAAACTTGGATTATTTTACAAGAATTGAAGCAATCTGGCACAGTATTCACTACTGTACTTTTTACATTCTTAAGTGGGTACAATTCTGGCATCGCTTCCTGTTGTTTGGGTTTTTCTCTGCTTTGCCATGCACATTTTTCTCTCTTAAACAAAGGATGTAGGGAGTCACTGTTTTACCACATTCAATAAGAAACCTTCAGAAATGCCATCATAATAACCTGCTGAAAAGCTCAAAGGCTAAAGACCATCTCTAGCATCTAAAGGAAGCCAGAAGGGTCCTTCACAAATCAGCAATAAGCTTTGGAACAAGACACAGTGAGGACATGGCTTAAATGGGTTGTCATGAGAAGCTGGAAGAAAATACTGACAGGAAAACACATTCAGATTATTGTCAAGACTAACAAGCTGCATGCAGTGCCCCTCCTGTGAGGGACCTCTTCAAAGCATTAACATTACTCCAGTAAGAAACAACAGCCAGCCCAGCTCAGTAACCGGTCACACTAGGGCATGGCCATTGCTCAGCACCAAATGCCAACAAGGTTGTTGCAATTTGTAATTACAAGAAACTAAATAAGGCATAGTATGTAAACTTAGAGAATAGAATAGAATAGAATAGAATAGAATAAAATAGAATAGAATAGAATAGAATAGAATAGAATAGAATAGAACAGAATAGAATAGAATAGAATAGAGTATTTCAGCTGGAATGGATCTCCAATAGTCATCTCAGCCCATTGCTCAAATCTTACAAGCTCTGTGCTTCTGAGCTTCAATTAACTTGTCCTTGCAGGGCCACTGACCCGCAATTTTGATTTCCCAGAACACAGAAAGCTGTTGGCACATTTTGCCAAGACTCTCCAACTGCAAAAAGGGTTTTATCCAAAAAGGGGGCGAAGCCCCAGTTCAAGATCACCTAAGCATTCACCTCTGCACCTTCTCAAGGCCAGAACAGGCTCAGCCCTGCTCATACAGCTCGGAAAATGGGCACATCATTACTGTCCTAACAAATCAAAGCTGACTGATGTCCACATACCAGGGTGTGATCTGTTCCCACTGGAAATAACATGAAATAGAACAAGGAACGCTTGTCACAATGGGATTTTCAGTGTTGCTTCATATCCTCAGGAAGAAGTAACCTTTCCAACAACAACTAAGGCTGAATTGATGGCTGAGTGCTCACCACTGAGCTTCTTAGCTCTGTTACTGATGTGCTCTGGGGCTTTGGGTAAGACACTTAAGGTTAAGTTCTTAGTGATCCCCGCCTCTGTTTGCCTATCAGTGAAATAATAAGGGAAGGAAAACATCTCCCTGTAGCACACTGTATTTTTAAGATTAATTTAAGACTGCAAATGAAGACAGTACTGGGAAAGCCTTACGCTGAAAACACCCTCAGAAGTATTATCATAATTTAATATTCTTGGGTATTTATAGGCTCCATCGTTACCGTTCCGAGGTACCCAAATGACTCACAAGCTTATTCCCATAACAACCCCAGTAACAGGGCATGTGGTCTCACTTGTTTGAGTGCAGAGGCTGAACTACCTGACAAGATATCAGAGCAGATCAGTCAACCAGTACTGGCCCTCTTCAACTAATATTGAAACCATTTAGACACCTCTCATTTCCAGCAGTTCCTCCCTAAAATCAGCCCCAGGAGAAGGACAGCACTCTCCAGCTTCTCGGATCAGATGTTTCTGGTCAGAAACAAGGCCTGTGAAACATATTCTTCAAATAGCTCTGTATGAAAGGAAGGCTTCGGTGAATCGATGCCGCGTTTGTTCCACAGGGTCCCTCGTGGACACGCTCAGGCGGCCCTCTGCCAGCACCCGCGCTGCACACGATCACAGCCCCGCAGGCAGTCGCCAACAGCCACGCACACACACAGCCTCAGCACGAACCGGAGACGAAGGGGCGACAGGGGATCTCTGCATGCAATTCCGAGGTGTTAAAGGAAACCGACACACTCAAACGAAGCAGGGACAAAGAACCAAGAATGAAAGCCGCACGTGTTTTCAACCCGAAGGGTCTCAGGGGTGGGCAGAGCATCAGAAGCCAATGGTCTGAGGGCTAGGGGGTAGAGGCAAGGGTGAGTGACACAACAGGGGCCAATGGGAGAAGGGATGGGAGGGAGGACAGGGCCAGTGACCAGTCGAATCTCGGTAAAGGGAGAACTTTCTAGCACACTGGTTTAGGGAGAGACCACTTTCAAAGCAAAATGGGGGGTGTAAAGTGGACTTTGCCACCGCAACAGCTCTGGAAAGATAGTTCCAGGTGAGGAGGAAAATCACTGCTTTTATCTAATGAGATTTCCTCCTACTGAAGTCTTGATTAGCCTAAGCATGCACTGCTGTCTTGTTGCAATGCCAGACCTTTGGAGGTAACAAGCCTTGCAACTGCCTTTGTCCTGCTGATAAATCCCCTGCAGGTGTGTATATGCTGTGTATGTACATACATATATGTAGGGTTATGTGTACCTTGTATAACCCCAGAAACAGCTATATTGATCAAATCCAGTGTCTGCCTGACCCAACACACTGAGTCCTGGCAGTGCATGCCTCAGAAAGGCACAAACCCCAAGTCTGCACAGACAGGTCCTCCTGCTCCATGAGGTTTTCCTGTTTTTGTAGGATAGTTACAGCAAGAAGCCCTGCAGTTTATTTCTACTCATGTTCAGAACACAAATTAGGGCACACTCTGGCTCTACCTGTCTGACTGGGCACCAACCAAAGTGCTGAGTGAAGGCAATGTGGCTGCTGGGTGCTGTTGTGGTCCTGGCCAAGCCAGCAGTGGCTGGAAGTGTGCCCTACATAGAGCAAATGGATATAAGACCAAAGCCTGGCATCCCTGAAGCCAGGAGATAGGAAAAACAAACCAGCCGACAGGATTAGCAGGGCAGAATGAGCTTCCTCTGCAGAGGGTACAATTCAAACCTGCTGAAGACACAGAAGAAGGTTTTAGACCTGATCACAGTTGTGCTAATGGTGCCCTGCACTGAACAGTGCGGATGAAGCATCTCCTGGAAGGAATGGGGTTAATTTTCCTTGCTGCTCAGTCCCTGCTGCCTCTGCTGCCTACAGCAATGCCAGTCAGCTTCAGGTGGTCTCGTGCATTGGACAGGCTCTCAGCAGCAGCAGGAATCAGACCAACAGCTCATTTCACACAGGCCACTGAGCAGCAGCCAGCGCGAGGCCTGTGCAGGCTGTGTGCTGCAGCACAGCCCTGCAAAGCTGGGCTACACCCCATTAGCGCTCCCCTGAGCCCCGCAGTCCCTCCAGGCTCAGAAATTTTAAAGCACTTAGCGCAGACCTGCCAAGTCTCATTTAGATGGAGGAAGACTGGCTCATTCATGAGTCATTTCAAAGCATGGGGTTAAACTGATCCCCAGTGCTGTTCTGACAGGGTCAGAGGGTGAAGAAAAATCCATAAGTGAAATGAGGAAGAAGATGGACACTAGGGATGAATTTATCCCTCTTGCTGCAGTGATGGGGCTTTGCTGGAGGTGATTCTTTGAAACCCTTGGCCTATTTTCTACCAGTTCATTCAGCCAAAAAGCCTGGCACTTGGAGGAATGTGCTGTTGAAAATTCCCACAAAATGGGACTTCTCAAGGTTTCTAGGCCAAATGTTTGATTGACTCAGTGCAGTCACCAGAGCAAAGACATGCCTTGAAGTCCTGCTGCATCTGTCTCCCGAAAAAAAAGGGAAGCTGACAGGAGTTCTGCATGCTGACAAGCTCACTTGGGAAGCTGGGGATCTTTTCAGTCTCCATGTTACGCTTTGATTGCAGGGAGAGAGAGACAGATCAGTGGGGAGTGAGATGCTGGGAACCGGGAGAGCTGGCAGGAGTTCAACACGGAGTGAGGCTGCAGAAATGTCTGGGACCTCACTTGCAAAAGGGTCAGAATCCAGGCAAAGCGGATTTTATTTCTTTTTAAAATCAAATGAAGGGTTTTCTTTCCAGTGGAGCTGTTGGTCCAGATCCAACTGGTGCCCAGTGATGTGAGGAGCACAGAGTTCAAGCTTTCTTTATCGTTATGTCACATCTCCTGCCATCTAATCTACATCACTGGAGCAAACGCTCAGCTGCAGTGAGCTCCAGCAGGCTTTTCCCTCTAAGTTTTTATTTTTCTTTCTTTTGTCAAAATGATATGAAATGCCAAGTTTGGACATGAAAGGAAGGAATAGCTAAGTTTTGCTTTGAAGTTGAGGATTCAATTGAAGTGGGGCCTGAGATTTAAGGGGCTGCAAACCCATGCGACCTGAAACTCAATAAATGTTTGTCTAGGCCCCTGAGAGCTGAACTGAAGACATTTCACATCACCCCACTCTGGGATATGATTTACTAGTTTTCCAAAGTGAAGCTCATATGAGCACAATGTCCTTGAAGTGACCAGCAGGATGAACTGAACAGATCAATTAAAATTGATGGATCTATCAATATTGACAGTGTCAATACGTCAAAGATGAGGACAACAGATGAAAATACCAGTTCCCTTAAGAGAAAGGGACAAAAATATTTGTACGCCTTAACTTCAAAGCCTCAGCATGACCGCTGGGATTATTGTGACAAAGCATGCTGACATGGTCACAGACGTGACAGGTTGACAAACGAGGGCTGGTGGGTGGTGCTGCCTTAGGAGTGTGAGAGAGGGGAGATCAGATTGAAACACAATCTGCCAACAACAAAAGGAGTCACTGAAGGGAAGTCCTGGGTGTTTCAGAGATCCAGTTTCTTACCAAAGAAATAGGAGGAGGAGGGAATCTCCTTTTGTTTGTTGGTTGCTTGTGACCTAAATACCTTGCAGCTAGATCAGCAAATCCATCTGGCTAAAAGTAAAGAAAAATAAACTTCTATTTGCTTGAAATCTATCTCTGAGTTGACAGAGAGGACTGTGCACTGCCCTGAAGGTCCTGAGCAGAGCAGGGGGACAGGAAGGCATCCCTTGGTATCAGTGAATATGCAATTTTGTCCATATTTACAGCTGGCACTTAGGTAGGGTTGGGAAGCTGGCTACATCCCTAAATTCAATACAGCTTACAGCAACTAAGATGAAATTGTATTAGATGAGACATGGCCAAAGTGGGTGCAACCATGCCCAAGGCATCCAAAAGTCCACCCACTCTATAATAAAGTCACAGAGCTCATGATGGGGAAAGCAATGTCAGAAGGGCTTAGAACGAGTGGGACTAACAGCACACTCATGGCCCTCCACATAATTCCAGAAAGCCAACTCGATGCATTTGACTGGCAGAAAAAATAATGCAGTAAAGAAAAGCAGGAAAAAGAAATATTTTTCTGCCAATTTAGTGGGCTGAACTGACTCATGAAGGGACCTGATAGGGCCAGGGCCTGGGCAAGGAAGGGAGCAGCTCCGGCCTGAAAATGCACACAGTGCTTTCAAAAATAGCAAGATATTAATATTGTTTCAGGCATTTGGAGGATCATCACCTGCACATTCTGCCGTTTTACCAGAGATGAGGGCCAATGCAGGTACCCACTCAATACAGGCTCTGTCTCCTCTGTGAAGCTTTACACCAGCGTGCTCATATGCAGAGGGAAGTCTGCATGAGAAGTCTTTTCTCTGTATCAAAGTAATCTCTAAGTGATCAAAGCGATCTCCTGCTGCTCTGGGTATGCCTAAAATTACTGATGAAAGGAATTAAGAGGGAGAACACACACACCTCTGGTTTCAAGGTGGTTTCTTTTGTGTATTGCGTGGCCCTTTGTGTAGCACCAGATTGCGATAGTTCCTTGTACAGCCAGGCTGTCAAGCCTCCTGCTCCCCTCCTAAAATAATATCCCTACCCCTCAGTTCTAGGGAAATACAACAGTAAAAAGCAAGGGACAGGAAGAAGAATCCAGAAACAGTTGTAGATTGTGAAGCTACTTTGAACTCAGTTATTGGGAAGCTGTCCTAACTTTATGACAGAGTTCAAGACATGGAAACCATCCAGACAGGGATGTTGCCCTATCTGCTTGCTATCTTTGGCTCCTTCAATTTGGCCACAGTTCAATACAACCTTTTCCTCAATCCTTACTCCCATAGGCATGAATTCAATATAAATTTTCTCAATCGGGTCAAGACTAGCTAACATTTTGAGTCGATCTGCCTTTTTTTTTGATCTCAAGTAGAAAGGGAGGGCAGGAAAGAAGCCACCATCTGGACTGGACCTGGCTGGGACAGTGGAGAGTGAGAAGGACTCACCCACCACAACGTGCAGTTCCCATGCTCACCTTGCTTTGCTTCCTGTCCAGGTAGAACTGATGTTGACTAATGGCCATAGCCCAGATAGACTTTATTAGTGCTGGACAGGCGTACCACGTATGCACAGCGATGCCACTATGCCCAAAAGTCCTCCTGGTCACAGATGCCCTGGAGAGGAGAAAAAAATGAACTGGGGTTACACAAAGGTTTCACCAGATTGCTTTCTGTGGCATAACCTGTTACAGATCTCATAGTAAAAGCTGCTGTCTTTGTAAACCGTTGTGCTAATGGGAAAAAATGCTTAGAAACCAGCAATAAATATCTAATCAAGCCATGGGAGTATTTACTTTAAATATCTCCTCAGGATAGCAAGCTCCAGAGGACTAACAGTAAAGATCATCCAGTTTGTCCAGCTCAGACTGTATCCCTGGTTTTGGCTGAGCTGATGCTGACTTGCTGCATATCCCAGGGGAGTCACCAAGGTCAAAGCCTGCGTGAATCCTCTGTGTCTTGTCACATGCAGAGACATCTGAGGCTAAGTCCTCACACCCTCCACTACCTCTGGCTTTGGACAGTGGCTCTCAAATATTAGGACCCAGGTAACAACTGAAGATCCACAGGATCAATGGCAACTTTAGGAAATGTGAGAGAAACACTTCAGGAACCTTGATTTCCCCGCTTGTAAACAGATGTAGCAGGATTTGCCACGTGGTATGGGGGCGGGGAGTTGTGGGGCTCAGAGGGGGCTGCCTAGTGCCCTGGAGAGAAGAATGGGACTCAGCGATTAGCTGAGTAGATTTAAAAACAGGAAAAATAAGAGCTAAATATTTCCTCTCTGGGACTCCCAATTGTTCTCAAACATCAGCAAAAAAACACAGGCTAGGTTTCCCCATGCTTTCACAGCTGTACAAACCTGCTTGATTATTCCTCCCCGTCCCTCAAAAGCAACCCCACCAGCAGAGCCCCTGACACCAGCACAGCACACATCCAGGCTCTCAGCATCCTGGTCTGTGGAACTCTTCCCACTGCAGGGGTGGAGCTCTGGCTGGAATAAACCACACCACTGACCTACAGAGCCCCAAATAAATGAGGGCCTCCTCTCCAGTCTGTTTAGATGAGTATTGTGGTGGAGTAGGATTATGAAATGGTGTGGCATGGGTACAGAGGCTTGCTCAGAAACATGACACTTTTGGGGACATGGATGGAGAAGAGGGACCAGTGCAAGAGACAGCCTGGGGAGCAGGGGTGCTGCAGAGGGGCTGCCACAGTCCACAGTCAGCAGGGACTCTGAGCCATGCAGGTGCGGAGGTGACACTGCAGGACAGCCCAGGAGCTCTGTGGTGCTGTGCAAGGGAGAGTCAACTCTTTTACCAGCACTCACAAGTCCTCAAGCCTGCTAAGGTTCCCCACCTGTACCTGCACTGGCCACCTCTCTTCTGGTGCTTGTAGGCTACTACCTTGTCCAAAGTTGGAGGGGAACATGGAGGGGTGAACAGATGAAGAAAGTTGTGGCAGAGCCAAGAATAAAAGAAAACCAAAACTCTGCAGCAAAATGAGAACTGCTGGCAACATTCAGTCTGGGAGAGGGCTGACAGCCATTGCGTCAGGGCCTTTTCAGTGCTTCAAAATGTGTTAAAGTCAAATTATGGAGCTACAAATCAGAGTGAAATTTCTGAGAAAATAGCTGTGGCCAATGCAAACAAGCTCTGAGACAACTGGGATCTCATGTTTCAGTGTTACCCTGTGCTGAGTCCTTTCCTTGTGAATGGTGCTAGAGACCTTGTCCCATTAGGAGTATTATTCTTGTGAGAAAAGTCTCCATGGATGCAACAGGACAGCCGCTGATGGTGCTGGGCTGCCTCATTCCTGTCACTGGACAGGGAATGAAGGCTGTGCTGGGAGGTGTTCTTGAAGTTGAGACTGGAGAGTCTCAACATCCAACTCTGGATGCTTTATATTGGTCTAAGGACACAAACCACTGCAGCACACGTAAGGCTCTAAGGCATTAAGGCACTCAAACATGGGCTGAAGCCTTGATTCTGGTGTCATCCTATTCAGTTCAAATGCAGTTACTCCTGAATTCTTAGACATATACTCTGCAAACCATTCATCTTCTTACTGTAAAAGCAGTGATTTCTAATTTTTTTTTCTTTTTGGAACCTGTACATGTTTCCCATCAGAACAGCAGACTCCATTAGAACGTCTGCAGACTTTGCTGGTCAAAGCTGTGGATTTGCTTTTCAAAGCTGTGTTTGAAGACCTGAGAGAGATGGCCCATGGGTGTTTTTTCCATGATTTCCCTCCATGCACGCTACATGCGCTGTGGAATTAACCCTGTTGATAGCCCCTAAAATGTATCATTTTCCTCCTTTAAGGGATAAGTAACTGCAATGAAAGGAGGTTAAATGGCTTGTTGGGGACAGGAAGCCATGGGCAGAGGCAGGGCTTAAAAACATATATTGTGCTGCCCAGCCCTGGCCACAACTAGAGAGCTGCGCTTGCTCTCCTGACTGTGGCTTCGCTGACTCAGGCTCTGGTTTGGCTACGAGGAGAGGAATGTGGAGAGAGCACTGTGTTGGCCACTCCTCCGCCTCCACACGCTGAACAACTCCTTGCAGGAGTCCATCCCACTTGGCTGGGAGACTACAACCCAAGCTGTCTTCCCACCACGCCACTGCAACGTGCTGTGCCACCTTACAGCCTGAGTACCAGTTCCACCTGGATGGTGGCACTCTGGATACAAAAACCAATCAAAATGATACAAAACCAACCAAACTAATTCCCTTGTAGCAAGAAAGTACCAGGCTGACAACCTGGGGCACGGCTTTGTCCTCCTGGTGTTGAGTCAGAGAAACAATGCAATGGAACAAAAAATGGAAGCTCTTCTGTGTCACTAATTCCTATCTTCTAAATACAAATGAAAGAGAAGAGGTTGCTCTGTGTGGATACATTTCATGCACGATATCGAGTTGCAAATGTCACCATGATTTTAAGGTCCCAGAGCTATTTCCTTTCTTTTTCTTGCTACTGCTCCTTCCAGGAAACAGCCAGAACTTAGGACATTTAGGGGCTCCTGGCTGCTGGTTGCTCACAGCACGTGTTTCTGATGCCTCGCCGGCTGCCGGAGCCTCAGTGGGGGAAGGAGTGCACTACCCCCAGATCTTGCTGCTGGAAGATCTCCCAGTGTATTCTTGACTTTGGGAATTTGCTCTGCAAGATTTCATGTGACTGTTTACATGCTTAATATTAAGCAGATGCTTTGAGGTTCTGCTGACCTGGAGCTGCACAATGACATGAGCTGCTTTACTTGGTGTTTGTTTTAACAAAATGCACCTATGCAGACAGGCACTGTTGTACTGGTGTGACTGTGCTCATATCAGGGTAAATAAGGATAGAAACTGCATGCAAAATTCTCCTAATAAAAGTACATCTATTAGTACACAGATAGGCATGGGAAACAGGTGAAACAGGATCACAGCTGAGTGATCAGCAAAACACACTACTACCAGCAGCACATCAAATCAGTCTGGGCAGAGAGATGGTTTCCATCAGTGGTATCATACTTACAGTGCAAGTGAAACATTGCTTTTAGTCAGAATAACTTTCAGAGCCATGCACACAGTGTGCTGTAACCATCCGGTAATGCAAACACACCATCAGTGCTGAACTTACTGATGGGATGCAGCACAGTCCCTTGAACTCTCACATTAGGATTCCAAAGTAAGAAAAAAATACTCCTGTGCCAAAAAGACTGATGGGCTTTTATCCAGGCTGCCGGTAAAACTCTGGTTCTGTGCCATTCCTTTCGGTTGCACTACTGAATATTTATTTACAAAAAAGCATGTGAGTACAAAATCTAGCGCTCATCTCCGGGCTCTGAGTGAAACACGGGGAGAAGGCAAATCCCCCTTTCGCACACGGGGGCTGCCGGCACTGCAGCTGGGGCACCGGAGCTGCACAGTCCCGGGGGTCACAAGGTGCCGGAACAGAGGGAAGGGGAAAAAACCATACCGCTAGGAGCCGAGGGGAAACACATCCTCAAAAACGCACACCAGAAGCCGAAATGTCCCGCTGGAAGGAAGCAGCAGCCCCCGGCTTGGTACCGGCTGCTTCTCTCTTACGTGTACCCCAGCTACCAAGCGCAGCGAGCCCCGCACAGCTCGGCAGGACCCGGCTCAGCCCGGCTCGGCACTGCATAGCCCGGCTCAGCGCGGCCCGTCTCGTGGCTCACCTGCGCGGATCGTGCACCTCCACCGAAAACTTCTTCTCGCGGAAATAGAGGTTCTCCAGCTGCCTCCATTGGAAGATCTGCGGGGAGAGGAAGGGGATGAGGCGCCTCCGCGCGCTCCCTCGCCCAGCCCTGCCCGCCGCTTTCTCCCGGCGCTACGGCGGGAATGCCCCGCTGCGCTGCGCTCCGCCCCGCCCGCGCCCCCCCGCCCCGACCCGCGGGGCAGCCCCGGGGGCGGGCGGCGTTCTCCGTCCCTCCTTCCCTCCGTCCCTCCTTCCCTCCCGCCCGCCGGGCCCCCGCTGCCCGCGGAGGGCTCGGTGCCGGGGGCAGGCGGGGAAGGGCGCCGGTTTCACTCTGCGGGGCCAAATGCGTTGAAACACACGCAAACTCCGGGCAAACCGGGATTCGACTACATTTTCCTTGGAGGGCTGGGACCTGGGGTGGGTGCATCGGCCCCTGGCTCAGCAGACTTCCCCCGGGGTGAAGGAGGTGAGACCCCCATGAGGGCGTTTCGCCCCGCTCCACCCAAGTGCGATACCCAGCTCTGCTTTTATCCCGCAATCCACGTAAAACTGGCACAAGCGTGAGCCGAGTGGAGTCAGTTTATCTGTCCCAGGTGCTGTCAGGCTCGTGGTGGCGATGCCCAAGGCTCCAGGTGCTCCCGGCAGTACAAAACACGGCAATGAGCAGGTCATATCCCAGCCTCTGTTTTAGAGGTTGCCCTGCCAGGGCATCTCAGAGCAGCACTGGGACAAAGCCAACACTACACCAAGGGGGAAACTGAGGCACGAAGCTTTTCATGGGAGCAAAATGCGGCGTGCCCTGGCCCCTGAGTCAGCATGGGCCAGCCCTGGAGGGCTCTGCGTCCTCCTGGGCAGTGGGATGCGCTCACACGGTCCCTGTGCCCACACTTCTGCCGTGAAATAACCCCCATCTCCCAGGCAGGAGGGCGGACCGACCTCAGGAGCAGCGCGGAGGACGCGGTGACAGCGAAACAGTGCCAGCTCCGCAAACCACCACACCGTCACCACCGCGGGCAGCTCCACCATTGCCTCCTCCTTACAAATGAGTAAGCCGAAATCCAAATTCTGGCTTCCAGGCTTCTAATCCACAGGGAGGAGGCAGCCTCCACCCCCCTGGGCATCTCGGACCTCGGCTTCCCTGCACTGCCCCTAGCAAGCAGCAGAGCTGGGGAACGTAGCTCCGCTGCTGGGGAGCACAGCCAGCAGAGCTTTCCTTGATTTACACTCCTTCTCCCACTCCAAGTAGCTTCTGTGGAGTTCCTGTCCTACCCCCGAGGAAGGCGCTGGCTCCTGACACGCCGAGATAAGCCTCGGTTGCCAGTGTCAGCGCTCTGGAGATAAGTAAACAGGAGGCGTAATTTGATTTGCACTGATATAGCTGCTGGTGGAGCTGAAATCTAGAGAATAAAACAAACCTCCAGAGAGGACCCTAAATTTTCTCCTTGCTGGTATTTTGGGGGCAGCAGAATTGATAATATTTGTTTGTTAAAGTTTCCAAGTAAGGTTGGTTTTTTTTCTCTATTTTTTTTTCCTTTCTGTAACAGGGTGCTTGGAAGGAAGGGTGGGGAGTAAGAAGGGCACTGAGTTGCCCCATATTCTGGGGCTGTCCACATTGCAAGGGGTAGGGGAACAAGGGGTCCAGGAGAGATGAGAAGTCTGAAAGTTTGAGTTACATTGTCCTTAGGGGGTTATTTTATTCCTCCACTGGAAATATTAATTGCTGCGTAAAAGTTGTAAACACCAAACGAAGCACAGAAACACCCACTATTTTACCCACTGAGGGAGGACAGACACAGGGTGAAAGGGTTAAGCTGGAAGCTGAAGTCTGACTCCTCTTTAAGCGCCTGGCTTCAAAGGCATGAAAAGGAAGTTTGGGGCCTAAACTCCCACAGACAACAACTGGGGTCAAGCTGAAAACATCCCTCTGTGCTTCCAGATGCCCGTCCACAAGGCGGGGAGGACAACACGGCTGTGCTGCACGGCATGTGCAGAGGACGTGTTTGGGAGGCGCTCAGACATGTGGAACACATAAGAGTCTAAACAGCCAGCAGATCACACCCTTCAGAAAATATCCCTCTGTCCCCAGGTCCCCCGTTGTCATTTATGACTAAACTTCGGCGTGGCGCAGGAGGAATTTGAAACTTTTCCGAGCTGCTGGCAGCTGCTCTGTTTGGATGCTCTCCTGCCCATCCTCCCCCTCTGACTCTGCCGGACGGTCCCCTGTGCTCGGATCCTTTTCTATTTTACCCTCTCTGCTACCAAATCTCACAGTGCTGTTTGCTAACGGAAGCTCTGTTTCTCGTTTCTCTTCGATGATTAACTCCAACTGTCCAAACACACAGGGCTCTGGGGAAGCTGTTCAGATGCCCAAATGTAGGCATGGAGTGCCCTTTTCCATGCCCCAGTGTTCCCTGCCTGGCCCCTGGCTGCTGCCCTGGGTGGGAGGGAGCCTGACATAGGTCCGGTGCTGTATTTGCCAGCCCCACGCAGATGTCTTGGATCACCAGCAGTGCCTAAAACAGCATTAGACACCTACGTTTTGGGCACTGGAGCAACTCCCCAGATTGCTGAATTTTTATATTTAGTTTTGTTATTTTCCTTGGCAGGGCACAGAAGGAGGCAAATCCAGACTCTTGGGAGGGAGGGGGTGAAAGTGACCCCCACAACTGGAGTTTGTGTCTTTTATTCCATAGCTCTGCTCTCCAGAACGTACACGTGTGTTTTACCATTGCTGTAATTATGCTCCATTTGCTCCCCAAGTATTTTTCTACCGTCTCCCACTCCTTTTTCCCACATTGATCTGAGAGGTCTCTCCCTTCCCATACAAAAGGAATCCAATCTGCAAAAATGTGAATACCCACAAGAAAGTATCCACTTTCCTGTTAGCCGATCCCAATCCCTCCAGAGAAACAAAGCCGAAGGTCCCCCTTCAGCCAGACCTCCTAATGTAAGCAAGCTGTTCCCTTCACCAGTTGCCTGCCTTATGCACAGTCTCAAATTGATGTTGTTAATGCAGTGACAGATGCACAAGGTGCCATTAGTGGATCTTCCTAAATGGAAGCATAATTTTTACCCATCAAGATCCTTTTACCACGCTGGTGCTTGCAACCTTCGCTAGGGAATAGAGCCACAGCAGGGAGCTGGTCATAATTTCAACAGGGTCTTGTGGAAATGCAGTGACAACAGATGCATGCTGGTTTTGGGGCTGGTTTGAGTCAAAGCATCCAGGTTCATGGCAGGTTTGCCTCTCCCTGCACTGAGGTTGGGTCCGGTTTTGGGTTATTTGGCTTATGATTGTCTTTGGTTAATTTGCTGGGTCGAATCCAATGCCTGCACTTGTGGGTGGGACAATTTGTATAGGTTTTACTGGGTTTGTGGCAGAGGTGCAGTGACCCTTTGACAAAGAGTACGTCAGCAGGGACTGGGACAGCATCTCCCCAAACACGCTGGAAATGGGGCTTAGGAGAAAGTCAATCATTAACACAAGCTTAGAGCACAGTTCCCCTGCCCTTGAGTAGCTGCTTTCACTCGGTGCCTGCAGACAAGGGGACAATTAGCGGTGCTGCAGAGGGCCAAGTCTCTGTGATGTGGTGGTTTGCCCACTGGGTTCTCTTCTGAGGTCAGCAGCTCATTTTGGATCAGGCAGCACTGGGCAGCTTTCAGATGGGAACAATTTTTGGTAGTGGCCATCATTACAGGCTGCACATGGGATGATTTAATCTTCAACAGATACTTAAGGAAGTATCCCTGAGACTGGCTTTTGAGCACAGCTGCACACTCACGTGCATGTGAAAGGGGCTACTAAAAGAGGAGAAAAGAATTACCCTTATTCCCTCCTCCTCCGAGGGCCCTGTCCCCACCGTGGTCTCTGTTTCATCATGCCAATAAAACTGGAACTGACACTATCACTTGAATTTGAAAAACTGCTTATCAACCCTTGAACATTCAAGGGAATAACTGTTCCCTGTCAGACCACGTGCACTGTTTAAAATGTGTTGGGGTGGGTGGGGAGGCCATGATGGGGAAACCAGTGCCAGAAATGGCTTCTACAAAGCTGGCAGCTTAGAAGAGGAGCCAGGAGAGAGATCCGAGTGCTGCATGGTGCGCTGCAGAGAATTCAGGTGCAAGCTACAGGAATTTTCTCATTGGAAACCCCTTCCAAGAGGCAGGCAAGCTTGCCAGGCACCAGATGTTTGTGACTAGTTACAAAGAGCTGCAGTCAAAGGCCTTCAGATGCAAGCTTCTTTTGTGAGCGCACTTGTGGTTTGCTGGCTGGTCCTTAATTAGGCTGAGCCTGGAGGAGAGGAGGCCCAGGGATCTGCATCCATTTCAGCCATGTGAGTCTGAAGGATTTTTTACCACTTTTATTGACCATGAGGCTGATGCCGTGGAGTTTGCACATGCCAGGAGGTAGGGCCAGTGTCAGAGTATTTGAAAAATACTGGAGGTTCCTGGTAAAGAAGGGAATGTGTTTTGTGATTGAAATATGGTTGTTTCTGGCTTGGTCACTCATGGCCTGGGTGACCTGGACTTTGCAGAGGTGTGGGGACCTGAGTTAGTGCACTGGGCTGTGCTCTGTCCCTTTGTGCTCAGGGAGCCTTGCCTGAGTATTCAGTGGAAGTACCATGGCATATATTTGGGAACCCCTGGCAGTAATGAGGCTGTTTCTTGCTCCTGTGTTGCCCTTCAGCTCAGGCACAGGACAGAGGGGGTTGCTGAAGGCCAGCACTGGAGGTTGGTGCAGAGTTCTGTCTGGACTATGGCACCTAGAGAAACATGCCCAAATAGTACCTTTTGGAATAATTCCAAATCCTGAGGTTGGGGTATGGGGTCCCTGATACTGTTTTCTGCCTGCTGTGCCCAGAAGAGCCAGACTCAGCACTGAACTGGGGAATGTGCGCTATAGCTGGGCACACCATGGGGACACAGTGTGAGCCATTTTGCATTTGATCTCTTAAGCACCAAATATAAGTGCTCAGCAGTCTCCTTTCCTTTCTCTCTTCTGTGTGCTGAATCACCTGAGATGGGGCACAGGCTGAATGCACACACTCTCAAGGGTTCCAGATATCATGCTTGGTGGCTGTTCGGAGTCAAACCATCTGCAGAAATCTACAGAGGATCTACCTGCTCTTAGCTCTGTTTAATGACCCAAAGGGGATTTACAAAGAAGATGAAGACAGACTTTGCTCAGAGGTGCCCAGCGAAAGTATAAGAGGCAACAGATACAGGCTGCAGGGTTGCAGCAAGGGAAATTATTAGAAGATACCTAAGTTAAAACCCAGACCCTAAACCAATCAGTGCAGGTGGTCAAACATTAGGGCCATGAGTAACCTGATCAAACTCTGAAGGTGGCCCAACTTTTAGCAGGAGGCTGGACTAGAGACCTCCAGAGGCCTTTCTGACCCATATTTTTCTTTGATTCTAAATGTCTAATAAATGACCAACTGTAATTGCTGTTGGACTTGCTGACCTATATGGCGTCTCCCAGTCCTTCAAGTCTTGCCACTTCCTAGATGATTAATGCCTTGTTAAATCACACTATGCAGAAGGAACAATCATCCCTCCAAATGCATGGACTACCACCCGGACTGGATGCTCTGAATGGCTTCTGGGAAAGGCAGAGAAATGTGGCACATTTCTAACAGCCCAAATGCAACCCCTTCCCTCGCCTACGCTATGGGCAAGAGCCAGCACTGGATGACATCCTGATACTAAAACTGGTATTAAACAATGGAACTAAAACAATGACAGTATTTTCACACAGCTTGCATGAGTGCAGCTACAAACTCCCAAGTCTTTCGTCCTGCAGTTCAAAGACAAAACAAACATAACAAAAAGAATTCCTCCTTGGAAATGTAATTCCCTCCACTGAACAAACCAGCAAGCAAAATTCTAGGAGCTGAGTTATGCAGGAGGTCAGGGTGGAGGTTGTGAGCGGTCCCTTTTTGGCCTTAAACTCTATGGAAATCACAGCTCCAGCGAAGTCAATGGCAGTTTTGTCCCAGTGGTTTCAGTGGGGCCATGGTTTCCGGGCATGGATTTGTGTTCTGCCTCAAGCCAGCCGTGCTCCCATCAATCATACCTCTGTCAAACTAGTTAGAGTGAAGGAGGAAGGATTTGGTCCAGGCAGAACAGCACCATCTTAGCTCAAACAAATGGGCTCTTGTTTCAGAGGCAGATTTACCAAGAGATTTCCATGGGCTGTCACCTGTGAATTAGTGTGACCCACTGCTGAGGGTGCCCCTGGGTCATGAGATGGGGATGCCGCTGCACCGTAACTTAGTCCTCTATCCTGCCACACTTCCATTCATTCCTTTATTTTTATTAGTTTGGGGTATTTTTTTCTTTCACTTCTCAAAACAAATAAAAAAGAAAAGATTTCCTGCGTGATTTGATGTGGGTAAAGCCCTACCAATGATCTTCCCAGAGGCTTGCCGTCCTCCCTTCCCTCATGGAATGAGAGAATGGCTTGGCTAAGTGGGACTTTCAGTGGTCTGTCAGCAATCCCAGCTCACTATCTAATTATTTCTTTGCCTCAGGCTTCAGGCCTCTTTTTTTGCCAAACAGACAAACAATTTCTGGTCCAATTTGAGATCCCTTTTGCTGCGTGCTGTTCTTGTGGGACCACACCACCCCAGCAAACATTTCTGGCTTGACCAAACACAAATTGTGTCTAGGTCTCTATAATAACCACTCTGCATTCATTTCCATTATGGAAACACAATTCCCTATTAAATTTCAAAGTGGCTTATTGGCTCAGAGAGACAGCAGAGCATCAGATCAGAGAGGGAAGAGCTGCTATTTGGACAAAGCATTATTTGTCTACATAATGCAACTTGATATTTGTGTCTGTAACTGTACACAGACTGGGAGATCAGACTTTGACTTTATATACAACCACATCCACTTTCACTGCACATATATATCTGGTAGCTCCTGTTAGATTTTGCATTGCTGTCACCATGCTCTGTGTGTCTAAATCAACAGGTCTACAAAAAACCTTTTTTTCGTGATTGGTTTAAGTTAAACTTTCTCCCTTTTATTCTCTGCAAGCACATCAGAGTGACTGGATCTTTCTGCATTGAAGAGCTCTCTTTTCTGGCACAATACAGTATGTATTAGATAAAGGATGCCCAGTCTGTAGCTTATTAATCAGCTGTGGCACCCTAGAAGGATTTATGCTGCCCAGAAACCATTTCTGCTACTCTCTCTCCTAAGAATCCTTGTGTCTTCTCCAGTGGCTTGGCTAAAGTACCTCCGTTTTGGAACCAAAATACAGGAATCACGATTCCCGTCCCATGCTGCTGTGGCAATGCACATTGTGAATTAGGCTGTGTGACTGAAAATAGTCCCGTGATGCTGGGTGTCTGCACAGGGGGTGCCATGGCAGCAGCAATCCCACTCTCATGGTGATGGCTGCAGTGCTCGACCTTCTGAGCCTCCTGGCTGGACCAATGACTAAAGGCACCTCATGCCCACAGCCACCGAGTAATGGGACCCCTGCCTGGCTTCATCTGGTGATAAAAGTGCCCAAGGCCTTCAAAACAGCCCTGGTGAGCTAAGAGACGGCATCTGAGCAGGGTGGGGTGTGAAGGAGCCTGCTACCACTTCAGAGCCAAGCACAAGTGCTCAAGGAGGTTTCAATCTCGCTCCAGATCTCCACCCTAACTCCAGGGCTCTGAGGTCCAATTTGTTTCACTTTGTGCTGTCAGAGTGATTTGTCTTTGCATCTTGTTGAAGTTCCTGCTGTGTGCTGCAGAACCATTTAAGACTTGGCTGCTGCTTTTACAGAGAATTACTCTTTAAGACCTGAATATGACAAAGCACTTAGAGAAGGGAGTTTTAGTTTGATGGGACTACTCCTATATTTAATGGTAGCCCATGGGCTTTACTTGGCTAGATCATGGGATGGGACGTCATGCTCTAGCCTTTCTGAATGTAAATTCTCACAGAAAACCCTGGGAACTTTATGTCTAATGGTATCACCACAGCACACTAAACCACCAAAATAGTGCTAGTTTCCTTATTAAACAGCCTTAGACTATGTATTAATATTTGCAAGCATTGTAGTTGATCAAACTACTTATTTACCTACATAATGGAAATAGAGGGTGACCATTGTATGATTTTAAAAAGTTGGTTTACTTAGACAATATACTCAACTCTCTGAAATCAGCCCTGTTTGGAAGAGACACTGAAGCAAATTTTTACCAGCTTTTATGAGAAGGAAAAAGTGGTTATGATGACTTTATACCTAACTGTTAATTCATCCTGGTTCAACTATGACAAATTCCATGCAGCTGAACTCCTTCCAACTTGTTCTGAGCTGTGAAGCTCTTGTCTCGCTCCACAAAGTTACTGTGTAGGTTAATGGCTTTTTCTTTCTCTGGCTGCAGTGATTTATGCAGCCTGTATCCCTATCCATCTCCTACAGCTTTGCTGTAAGATACTGATTGTGGGTCAGATGGTGAATGGGATTGGGAACTGATAGAGGTTAAGAGTGACCACTTTTTATGGCTCGGTTGCGCTGAGCCAGTCTGATTCCTTCTCTGGAGCAGTTTCCTTCCCAACCGCACAATTATACCAGGATGGCTGAGGAAGGGGCCCAGGGGAGGAAGTGAGCAGTGGTGGCAGGATTTCAGTGGGGGAGGAGGGTGCTGAAGGCCACTTCAGCTGATACTGCTGCCAAAAGAAATGTTCACTGAATCACAGCCCAGTGGCATGTCCAGCCAAATCCTCCGGAAGTTCTCAGTGTCAGGGACAAAATTCTGCTTTCCAGCCCAGTGTGCTTTGATGCCATTTATTCAGCTCCCAGTGTGTTTGGCAGCTCTTTGGCACAGTGGTAAGGCATGGAATAGTGGGTGCTGAAAGGGGAAGTGCCTGGTGCTGGATGGTAGAAACCCCAAACTGAGGGCAAGCAGCAGTAAAAAGAGGTGCTGGTGACAACATGGTCTGTCTAATGGGGATGGAATAAGACATTTCAGCAGGGGAAGGTTTTAAACTGTGGCTGCTCTTCAGCAGTCACAGGTCTGGGTCTTACATTTTGATAAGGAAGGAAATTGGGTGAGCAACCTCTCTCTATGAGAAGAAACAGCGTGGTAAGGAACTTCGCTTTATATACGTCTCCCTCCTCAGTGCTCCACATTTCCAAATACTAAACCAAGACTGAATTACTGCACTATAAAATGAGTTGAACCTGCTGTGACCTGAAG
Source organism: Lycocorax pyrrhopterus obiensis (assembly GCA_014706295.1). NCBI lineage: Eukaryota > Metazoa > Chordata > Aves > Passeriformes > Paradisaeidae > Lycocorax > Lycocorax pyrrhopterus. The sequence continues at coordinate 6,849,094 of JACSVZ010000015.1, forward strand.
ACTGGTTCAGTTTACAGCCAAGTCCATAACCCAAGAAGCACGAAGGATCAGCAACGGGAAGAGAAACAAAAACGCAGAGGAGAAGGAGTCAGCAGGTAGTCCTTAACAGCCTGCTAATCACAGTGAATAATTTATTACAGCAATGCCACTGAGACTCCAGAAGCTTTTAAACCAGTATTTCCTGGAAATGGTTTCTGCTCCTTTTTTATCATTTGTAAATTTGAAACCTTTTATCCCTGTCTGCAATGCAAAGGCGTTTGCAAAGGTCCTAGGAAACGATGAGGATCCCAAGGAAACGTGAGTCCAGTACATTTTCTGACCTCACTTGATTCTGGATGCCCTAGAGAAAGTCCAGGCTGTTCTGAATACACCCTGTGACTCAGCAGCATGCCAGAGAGAGGAGCGAGACACATCCTCCATACCTCTGACAACAGAAACCAACTTGGTGTCAAACCAAACACCCTCCTTGAACATGAGGATTTATAACCCCTCCCAAAATCCTCTTTGAAAATAACCAACTCAGTGTTAAAACCCTGGATGGAGGGTCACACTTTTAGTACTATCTTCAATCCTTCTGAGCTCTTGGCCTCTATTGTATCATGTGGCAAGGAGCTGTGCAAGTGAATTGGGCACCCTGTAACTAAATTGAATTTCATGTTTCTTTTGCCTTTTTGACTGTCCCAGTGTTCTATGATCAGTTAGGACAGCTGACAATTTGTCAGCTTCCTCCTTCCCATTATTCACTAGTTTCTATACATTTCACATCAATCCTTACCTTATGTTTTTTTAAGTTACTGGTCTGTCATTCCTTCACCACAGGAAGCACAAGTTTAACCACTCCATCAATGCAATTACTGACTTGACAATGCTTCATTATGCCCTAAAGCAGAGAGGATCTATTTGTTCTGCAGTAAAGCAGCTCTTAATTAGGCTATTGCTCCTCCTGTGTAAATATCTCATTTTGCCTCTGGAATTGGGAAAGTTCACTCTATCTCTTGTTGTTTGGAGAAGGCCAAGTGGCACCAGACAGCAATCTTTCACTTTCTGGACACAATTAATGTGCTGATTACTTTGCTCATGCTTTTGACAAGCGGGTGATTTTTCTCTGATCAGGCACTTAAAACTACTGACCTTACTTGTGCTCTGCGTTGCTTGGTAGGATGGGTCCAACTCGCTTCTTGTTTTTGCATGTTTAAATGGGAAGTCAACCTGTTATCTTTGCTCTGGATTCACCATGACACTACAAACTACAAATTAAATTCTTTGTCATGAGAAATCACAGACTGTTGAGGAGAGTTTATGGCAAGGGACAGAGCATTTTCACAGCATGCTTCATTTAATCTAAGAGAAAGGGTAACGCTGAGAAGAAATGGCAGAAAATGCTGTCACAAGGAAATTTTTTGTCAAGTTATGTTCATGGCTGAATTTTGTGATGTCTCACATTTTATCTTATTTCTAAAAGCCTTTATTCCCTTTGGGTTCTCTTCAGTAACCAGATAATGTGAACAGCGATAATGTTTATGAGTCCGAGAAAAAAGGCTAACTTTAGGTTTCATTGCCACTAGCTTTCTATAGAAGAAAATGAGATAACACTATACAGACGTACTTCTTACAAAGAAACTAAACATTACCAGACTCTCCTTTAAGGTAATTTTATTTTTTGTGATAAGTTAAACATTTTCTCTGTCTTTTTATCTGCCATATGGAAGTTCTTTGGCTGACTTTGTTAATCATTCACTCTTCAGCTTGGAGTTAATTGTTTACTAACTGTTAAGCTGTGTGCACTAGGAAAATGCCTTTGGGCTCTTAAATCAGTGGGAATATCTCACTAGAACAACAGAGATATGCCTAGTGCTACTGCTTGGGTGTGCAGATCTCACAGCTCCAGGCTACGCTGCAGCTCTTGGTGCACCAGTCTCTGCGGATGGAGTGGAGTCACATCCCTGTGTGCTGGTTAAAATGGACACACACCACTCACAGACAAATACTCACACAGGGCGGCTGCAGTGCCTTGGTTCTCTTTCCAGTTGCTCTGCAACTCAAGAAAAAAAAACCCTCTAATGACCCTTCTCTGAAAATGATGGGTTTGGTCTTTTGTCTTCACAAGAAAGCAGTTGTAGAAGTTAAGTTTAACATAGAGGGAAATGGATTCTGTCCACTCTGGAAGCCGTGAGCTGCTTCTACACAAATGACACTGGTTCTGCAAACCCAACTTCCAGAATGCTTCAATATATTGTTGGCAGGACAGTAGCCATCTTTCCACACTTGACACTCTCTTCTTCTTGTTCAACTGGAGTGCTGGATTATGTGAAGTATACCAAAACTTTTGCAATTATTTAATACCCAAGATTGAACAGCTAGCAGATTATAACTCACATGGACCAAATTTGCACTAGAACAGGCAACATTCAGAAGGACGCTTTTGGCAGGGCTTGCTGAATCTGTGAGCTAGTCTTCAACAGACAGAAGAGAAAGGATGAACCTCAAAGTGATGGCTTTGGGTAGATTTAGGGCTTCCACAGAATTCAAGCACAGGCAGGAAGGAGCATAAAAATAGAAGCACAGAGACACCTTAGTCTCTGCAGTCTAGGTACAACTGCATTCCAGTTTAATAGTCTTGCATTCCCATCCAAACCACCCAGGACTAGGTGCCAGATACCGATCTCAGCTGCATCCCCAGTAATGCCGGAGGACCTGATACCTGAGTGAGAATAGTGCAAGCAGGAGGAGGTTCTGGCCCTGCATCAGCCTCAATTCCCCTCTCCAGTCTCATCTAACTTGCTGACAAACCTGGTTATTTTCCAGAGACACATGCCTGATTTACTCCAGCAATTTAATACAACCATGGTTTTGAGTGACTGCTAATGGGATTGCCCGAGATAGGTTCAGCTGCTTAGTGTGGGCTACAGTTTTACTCGCAAACACAAGAAACATGGAAATCTATCTAGGATGACATATAGGAAAACATTACAATCTCCCTCATAAGACAAGCAAGGTTTTTATATGCACTTGATATGAATGTCTTCATTTCAGCTGGTTTCTTGCCACAATTTTCTGCTTGTGTTTTTTCCAGGAAGACTTATTTTTCCATTGTAAGTTTTCAATTTGTTTCTGGCATCAGCAGTGTGCAGGAACAAAATATTAAAGATCAGAAAAGCCATAATCTCCTTCCCCTTCCCCTGCCAATTTTACCTTGCAGAAAGTTCAGTAAGGTTTACCCCTCCTGTTTGCACAGCAAAGACTTGAACCAGCCCATGCTGGTGCAGTGAAATGAATCAGATACTGTGGCAGGCTGCTCCCAGACACCAGGGTTATCAAGTGCAATTTTACAATCTAATTAGCAGAGGATTAAACACTGTGCCTCGCTGAGGCAGTTGATCTGCTCTCGCCAGAGGGGTATTACCACCGGTGTAGGGTAAGGAGTCTTTTTACTTGCTCCACAGAAGGTAAAATCACTCCACGGAGAAATAACAAAGCCTCAGCCACTCTGTCCAAGTCCCATCCCTGATTTAGGCTGTTCATTTTGGAATGGCTCTGCCAACAGATGGGGTTTGCAAGCATCATGTAGCAGAGAAATGCTCATCTAGGCTGTCTTTTCACTGCTGTGGTCTCTGGATTGTGGCAATGGACAGATTCTAGCCTGGAAATTCCTGCTCTCCCTTCCCATCCAACCTTCCCTCACAGATATATAACCACTTCTGCCACAGTTCTTAGTGGTTTATACATAAGGCAGCACCATTGTTTTGGGTCTGCTGGATTTCATACATGATTTGCTGAGAGAAAAAAAAACCCTAATTCCCAATAAAGAGAAAACCAGCACCCTATTTTTTCAGGGTTACACTTGCAGAAAAACGATCAGAGGTGCCTAAAGCCCCAGATTTTATTAAGTTCCAAAACCAATGCTACAGACTAGATTACTCTCAACAGCTGAGAAGAGAAGGCTTGACTCTTCTGGTGGAAATGTGTCTCCTCTCATGCAGTCAGAGCACCTGATCTCTCTTCTCCTTCCTTCTGATGCTCGCCACCAACCCTCTCATCCGAAGAGGGCTGACAATAATTGCTATAGCTTGTGAAAGGCTGAGTCCTGTCATGGCAGGGCAATAATTTCTTCCAAAGAAATGTTTGTATTCCTGACTTCTGAAGGCATCTTTTAAGTACATGTCTTCCCTGGGGGGTTGGCACTACTGGAGATATGTGGGTGCAAACACCTAGCCTAGGCATGTTTTAAACTATCATGTGTGAGGATGGCTTGCCCGGCAGGAAATGATTGATCCTGAATAGATATGTCTTTTAGTCTTTGTGAAGACCTCCTTACTCTCCTTGTCCTTTCCTTCAATGAATAAGAGTCCCATTAATAGCCTTAAGTGAATAAAAGCCTAATTGATGCACCTATTGTCTCTTGCTGTCTCCTTAGCAGTTCAGTTTTCTACCAAAACCTTGATTCTAGTTTATTTTAATAGAAGATGCTCTTTGTGAGCATCAGGCAGTGTCCAACTCGAATGTGACCAGAGGAGGTGAAAGAAGAATTGGCACAGAGTCAATGCGAAGAGAAATACAGTACATTAATTCACTGTGGAAGCTTTTCCATTCACAGAAGAGCTGTCTAGTTGCTCCAAATCATCCAATTCTGCAGCCTGCAAGCAAGCCTGAAGCCTTGCCTCCTGATGTCGCCACAGGTTTGCAGTGCAATGAGCACTGTTGCTAACAGGCTGTACATTCCCACCTGCAGGGCATGTGCTCAGGGATGAGGTTTTTATATTAGATGGCATCCTAGGTGGGAAAATCAGAACACACAGGTCCCTCTCATAGGCTGAGCTCAAGAATCAAAACTTCCCATGCCTTTTTTTTTAGGCATATGTTGAAAGTCATCTTTACCTGCTACCTTGACATTAACTCTTCAGTTAATAAAATCGTTGCTTATCAAATGTGATGCTGGTCCTGAGAAAATCATGCAATTTTCTTTTTGTAATAAATGGAAGCAGCTTTCCTGTCTCTTCATCCCTTTCTCTCTCAGATCATTTATGGCTTGACAAAATAGTATCAAGGGCTGGCTGAGCACCCCCAATCCACCACAACCAGTGGATGGAAGGCCTCCAGGACCTGAGAGGAACAGTCCTTGAGAGAGGATCAGTCCTTGAGTTCCCATCGATGTCTTATGAACCACACAAAAAAGAAACGTAAGTTGCAAGATTAAGTGATGCTTATTTTCATCAAACCCCACACCTTTTAATGAATTATGAGCTACTTTTTCCCATTAATTCTTTGCAGACATTCAGACGATTTTGGGAGAAAACGAACATCCTTCAAAAATCACATGAATCAATGCCAGCATTTGGTGTACATCACACCCTTGACTCCAGCTATGACATGTGTGGCAAGCCCAGACCTTGGAACACTTACCTTTCTTGGTTTCACTTTGTCATGGTAGTCATATTGAAAAATCCCCTTGTAGCTAAGTCCTAACCACCACGGAATTCCCTGTTTGTCCTGAAAGAGAAAACAAAGGGAGTCATATTGAATAGGATGGGGAAATGCTGGAGATTTCCTGTGTTGTTGTTCAAGGTGAAGATTTGTTTCTAAGTAGTATCTTTGAATGGGTGTTGTTAAATTTCCCCCTGCTGAGTTCCCACAAGTCACAAAGCTCCACAGTGTTTAGAAGAGATCTGTTTCACTTTTGGCCATGACATATAAAACAATTTAAAATACATCACATGTGATCAAGTTACTCAAAATGCTGTCAGGGGAGGTGAGGAGGTTTGACATGGCTCCCTTGTGCAGTGGTGCGTCCTCTTTCTCTCCCCTGTAAATTATTCAGTCTGAACACTCAAAGATTGGAGAAAGGAAAGCAAATCACCCAGCTGACTTGAATTATGTGGAGGGATTTTAGCATTAGTCTTGAAAATGCAGCAGTAATGGGATCTGAGAGCTACCAAGTGATAAGGTCTGACAGGCTCAGACCCAACTGCTTTGTGTCTGAGTGTGCAATAAAATGGCCTTGTGGAGTAATGGCTGATATCTGATCCCAGTCTCTGCAATTTACTGAGCTGAAGTCCTCAATGAAATTACATCTGTTCTGTTAATGTGATAGAGAATGGCAGGGTAAAGCACAGCAAAACCAAAACCCTCACATCAGGAAGAAGCAAACTCTATTATGTGCAACATTTGCTGCCTCATTGCTGCTCACTGCTGCTTATTGACCATGGGGAGCTCACTGGAATAGCTCTCAAGTGATCGCAGGATTGAACATCCAGCCCAATCCACTAGATTTTTCTTGGTCTAGAGTAGTCCAAGAGATCTGGACCCAAAAGGTGCTGGAGAGATCCTGTCCTCTGAGAAAAGATGACGCTAATGCTTTTTGCAAAATAATAACCTTATTATTACATCCTATTAGCAGGAATAGACTAGAAACGCATCTCCTGAGACAGGCACAGTCAGATATTTGTGTTTTTATGGTACCCCATGTGTGCAAGATATTACAGATGTACGAAAAACCATATGATCTGTGCACAGAGATAATGATGAAACGCATCAAAACTTCAGGGGTGATAAATGAGGGAATATGCTCCGGGGAATGTGGATCTAGCTTTCTTTATATGTTTATTGATTTCTCTATTTAAAAAAAATAGCAAACCTACACAGCTGGTCAGGCAGGGAAGTAATAATAACAATAATATGAGGCTGGAAATTTTGGTGATAAATCATTAGACAAAAGAAATGAGGGATTTCATGAATACCTGCATGAAGTCCACATAGAAGTGGAGAGCTGTTTGGGGATGAGAATGTGTTATCTATCTCTAGAGTACAGGACAATGTTCTGGCATTAAAAAGATGTACAATCTCTGTATCCATCTACATATCTCATGTGAGTGGAGCTGCAGTATGTAGGTCACGGCTGGCCCTAGATAGGTGTTCATGGATCTGCCATCTGGGAAAGGTCTGACCTCCTGGAGCTACAAAAAAGAGTGCCTGCCAGAGATGTGTCTGGCTTGTGCCTTTGGTGGCAGTTCACTGACATTGCCATGCTGCTGACTGTGAGCTGAACACACCAGCACAATAGGACTGCAAGAGTTTTATCTCCAAGAACAGGATTTTCCTCTTTGGAACTGTATTTACTAAACATGCACACACAGTTGAAATAAGTTTATCCTACCTGAGGAAGTGAAACAAGACTTTAGTAGCAGTGTATTGTATTTTGAGAGCAGGATGGCTGTTTGTACCTCTCTCCCTCCCTCTCCAGAAAGAGTTTAATTCAGTGAAGGACCCTTCTTGTAGCACGTACCTTTACTGCGTAATAATGCACTCCATATGTTGGGAGGGATTCTACAATGCTCATGTAACTGCAAAGCAACACAGAAGAGAATAACACATCTGAGAAGCTGAGAGAATGATCTGATAAAAGCCTTTGATAAATAAATAATTATGCCAGGAAATACTTAAAAATGAAGCATTGCATGAGATGGGAAGCATAGTAACGTATTTACAGTCCTGTATAAATATTTCCTATTAAAACAAAGGTCACAAAGAAATCACTCTTATTTCACTTACTTTACAATTGCTTGACCTCTTGTCTGACCATTTAGTTTCTTGTAATGTTCAATGACTCGATCCTCACTGGAAAGGAAAAAAATTGGATGTTTTATATAATGGCATTATCATGACTAAGAATGTTGTCAAAAGCTGAAGAGATACTTCTGTTAACACAGCTACTGCCCAACAGAATCAAAAGATGCCAAGCAAAACCTAGATGAGGGGATTTGGTGCAGACCAGGGTAAACAAAGGGGCAGTCACAGACTGAGAATAAAAATGGTTTTCTAAGAGTTGGGTTTCTGGAAGAACCCTTTTTCCTCACAAACATGGTACCTACTTGTACAGACTTTTCCCTCTCTGCGTTCCTTTCCTTATCTACAAATGATGCCCACAATATTACACTGTGGGCAAACAGATTTGTGTTGGAGCTGCTGCAGATCTGCTCTGCCCTAACTAGAGTACCTTCTTTTCAAGCCCATCACATCCTTTGAAAGATGGGCAAAACTGTCAGAAATGGGTGGCCAGTCATAGCCCTAAGACTGACAGATTCCTCCTCACTGCAACTGCATAACTGTAGTGGAACTACTCTGGAGCAACCTCTCTCAGCAGGAAGCTGAATTCCTAGTGTACACAGAGGAATAATAACAGCAGGTTAAACAGTGACAGGGGATATTTCCAGGGCACTCAAACTAGAGTTTCTTTACCCTTAAAGTACTCATGTGCCTTTGCTTGCTTTTGGGTTATACTAACTTGCATTCCCCCAGGCAACTCCTGGCTATGCACTGGGAGTTGGCATGAGCTGGGGCCCATTCCCAACAGCTCTTTGGAGACAAAGATCATTTCATGTCTTAGAAAGACATGAACCATGTCATCGTGTTTTCCAAGGTGAAATGGAGGATATTCCACACCAGTGGGCCTCTGTCTCAGAGAACAATTCTGAGTGTGTGCCAACAAGCAGTAGAGATGGAGCATCCAAGAGAAATCAGCACGACCCAAATGACAGATTGAGAGACACCTGTAAGTTCACTTTTAAAGAATTTTATTCATTATTCTCCAGTGAACAGGCAGCAGAAGTATTTGATGCATACAATCAGCTGTGCTAGCAAGGTCGCAGCATGGCAAAGTATAAGCCAAGGATCCAGTGTAATGCACACAGGACCTGCTCTGTTACACTGGCATGACAGAACACTTAAGTCCTCAGGTTTGAAACCAATTTCTTGCTCTTTATTTTTTAATAGCAAGGACAGGGAATCTGTTGAGTCCCCTGGAGATACTGTACAGAACTTGCCCGACCAAGAGAAAGGAAACCTAAACTACCTTTATGCCACCTTAGTGCTCTCCTCACCTGGCCCTGCATAAGCTTCCAGCAGTGCCGCGTGTCCATCCCATGCCATCACACTGCATGTGGTTTAGGGCAATGTGAACTGGCATTCCTCCCTCCCTGCATTTCCTGGATCCAGCAGGGCCCCCTAACGGGCCCTTTCAGTTGTCCACCATGTGGTAATCCTTCCCCAGGCAGAACTGAAGCCATTTGTATTGCTAGGCAGTGTGAAGGAGCACAGCAGTGTGGGATGATGTGATAGATGACCTCACCACAACTGCTCAGAGATGCCCACAGGGGCTTTTGTGGAGGACTGCAAAGCCTTTCACTAGCCTGGCTTAACATGACTGCATCTTCTCATTGCTGCCTTCCCCATTTGCACCCCTGTGCCAGAGAGGACAGAACCTCTTTTCAGAAAGAGAGGCAGAATCTCCGGAGCCAAAACATCTTTTAGAAAGAAGAGGCACAGGGAAGCTGAGGATTGTGCAGCCTTAATGATGAAGAGAGAAAGGAGGAGAATCAGAAACACCAGTGTAGGCAGCACAGAACAATTCAGAGACAGTCTGTCAGATTGTCAGCAGGGCCAGCTCTTCCCTCACAAGCCTGCTGTTTATCTGAGAGTAACTGCTTTCCTTACTCACTCATCAAGTGGCTTCACCCATTCATCCTACAAAAATAAAAGAGCCCTTTTTGGGGCAAGGTGAAGTGATGTCCCACTAGCAGGCCACAGCGGAAACAGGATGCTGACTGAGCCAGTGACACATTACATGGGTAAAGGAATGGTCTAGCTCTCCTGTCAAATCCCTCAGAATCATTTTAATGCTTAGAAAATTATCTGTAAGCTCTAAATTCTACAGCTATGAAACCATATTCAGTACACTGATCCAAGCAAGTACCACAGATGTTATGGGTGTGCACATGAAGGCAGAGCCTGGGTCTCCTGCCATGATTATCATAAACAGGATTACTTTTGGAGCAATAACTGAATTACATGAGTGTTCGGTATTGGAAGAACTCCAAAAAACATCATTCTTAATAAAAAAGATAGACAGAGAGGGCTTACAGCCCTTTGAAATTACCTCTTAAAACCATGATTACATGTGGATGCAATTCCGCTGTCTCAGACAGGAACAAACCAGGAGTGACTTCTCAGAACATAATGGAGTTTCTCCAGTGGAAAACACTGCTAGCTTTATTTTCCACTCTGTGCAGTTTATTGTACAGATCAAGCTCTCATATTGCTGCCATTCAAGGAAAGGATAGATGTACCTGGACATGCTGATTATTTAATGTGATTCTGGATGTGCTCTGCTTTCTTATAAATGTTTATTATAAAATAATTGATATGTTCCTAGACCATACTCCTTGGGCAGGAAGCCAATCGATGGCCCATTTCCTTCAAAAAGACAGATCAGATGTCAGCAAGCCTTCCTGAACAGCAGGACAAATAGTTGTTTTTAACCCATGCTAGAAATGTGAGATAGTCCAGGCTTCACCCAGTTGTTCTAAACAAATGCAGGCAATGCTATACCTCCATTGCTCTGTTAGGATACTGATAATCTTCCTTTGTAAAATGTTTTGTGGTATACAGATGTTAAGTGCCAGGTAAGTATCATCTTTGTTTCTTCTTTCCTTTGGACAAAAATTACAAAGCCTGAATTATCAAACAAGCCATATTTAAGAGGGGGATCTGCGGCCTTTCACCTTTCTGCAGCACTGGGCTTATCACTGGGGAAAGAAACATGTACTCCAAGCATGACTCTTTCAATTTATTTTGGATGGACTCCTTGGGAGGAGGTTACTGCTGCTTCTCTCTGCTGACAGCAAAGGGAGCTGAGGGCACCTAGCTCAGATAGCGACATCCACACTGGAAAAATGTTCACAGTCAGAAAAATCTGTGTGACAGTCCCTCCTCTAACAATTCTTTGAACTTCCTTTTCCTTCCCACTGCCCTGTGCAAGAAGGACCATCCAGCACAGAGGTTGCTTTCTGCCTTCAGCTCTGGGTTGGAGGGTTAAGCCCAGCACGTACCAGGGAAAACAGGCAAAATCATTCACGGGTCAGAAGGAACATTAGCAGAGTCTATAAACATGCACCCCTATCATTTCAGCTGTTCATCTCAAGGCAGCTGCCATGCTGCTATTGACAGCTGGGAGAGTGCTGGGACACTGCTGGGACCACCAGCTGACGTCTCCTCTCTCCCTGCTTTGCTTTGTTGCTGTGTTGGTGACACAGAAACTCATTCACAGTGCAGGGCTGGCGGAGGATGCTTAACTAATGTGGAGACAGAGACATGGAGGCTGCCGAATCACTGCCGTCTGTTTGCCAGCTCATAAAACATTCCCCCCAAAGCTGCAGAAGTTAATACATGGATGATATCCTGAGGCAGACAACTCTGATAAAGATCTTTAGAACTAACAAGAAATCCCTCCTGTCCCAGCAGTTTACAGAACTGGACAGCAGACAACTTGCAAGCAAATGCAGGCCTTGAGTTTCTCATCATCAGATCCAGATTTTCAAAGTTAGTTGTTCCCTCCCTCTTTTCCCAGCACACCAAGTTGTTTTAATTAATTGCTGTTCTTTAGTGTTGTTCTGTTTCTAACCTGATTTGTCCATTTTGATTATATTCTTGAACTAATAATGTTTTTATTTGCATACGCTGTCATACAGTCATACGCTGTCCCTCTGAAGCCACTAGCACCTCTTAGGCCAAGGGACCAAGAGCTGGACCAGGGCCTCAGGACTGTGTTGAACCAGAGAAAATCACTAAATAGTGATTTTCAGCTGATATTTTCAGAGGTGGGTTTTCTGGCAACACTAATGCTTTGGGTTGCTAAAAACAAGCTCGCATTCAAAGTCTCTGGGAACCTGGGAGAAGTCTCTTTTCCCCCTGGTCTGTTGAAAATTCCATTCTAGCATCTACTTTTGTGTTGTTGCATCTCCTCCTGGCCTTATTATTGACAACCCACTACTGGGCTGGCTTCTTGGGGAGGATCTGAAATGAGATCAAATGCAATGGCAAGTGTCTGGAAAGGAGCACTGTGAGTTAACACATTTCTAAAGGTTCTCTCCAGTCTCTGTGATTAGTTTCATGTCTGTTTCCATGCACGGCCAAGAGAAATCAAAACTCAGGGCCCCAGCTCCTGGACTGTGTGGGAGGACCAGAAGCTCAGCTTTCATTTAAAAGGAAAAGAAACACAAACAAACGCAACAAAAAGCCCCTTCTTCTTCACCAGTAATCAGAGATGCCAAAAGATGCTTGAGAACAAGACGTGCAACTGATTATTCTGAACCTGGAGAAAGCTGCAAGAGAATACAGGGAAGGGAAAGGCCTACACCATGGGTGTGGAACCAGGAGACTCCATGAAGGTGGAATCAGAGGCACAAACTGTACTGATCTAAGAATCCAGGACTCATCCCACAAATCTTACTACATTTGGTAGGCGCAACAGCTGATGCCTTTTCATGGTGTGTGATGGAAATGTTGTATTATTTCATGCAGATCTATTACAGCATCTTGCTGAAGGTATTACCATATTTACTTGATTATTCATTTTATTATCTCTTAATCCATTTCAGCTGATAAAAATGTAGTACAAAGTTCTTTGGTTTGTCTGTTTTAAACTAACTAGAGCCATTACCCATCCCACCTTTAATGTTTTCAAAGTTTCTTTCCAGGGTCAGAGATTCACTTGTGACTGCTTGCGCTAATGCTGAAGAACTGCAGAATAAAACTGATTGCCCACAGAAAAGGACTGGACGAAATCTGCATCCAGTACACAATCTGCATGAGATGCAAAGTGAACAGTTTTAAAAATCTGCTCCTTTAGATCACTGTAGTTTGATCTGTACTTTCGAGGCTTTTTGTCTGATTCAGCAACAGCCACTTCCTGAGAGCATTAAGTGTTTCAGAGGGCGTTTAGAAAAAAGCCATCATTAAAAAATAATGAACTATTAATGTTAAAGAGGTCTCTGAGACCTGGTTACTGACATGAAATCACAAGGGAGTCACAGGACTGTAGCCTCTGATTTTATTACCCCATTGGCAACACCATCTTCCCAACCTGTAACCTGTTCTCAGTCACATGAGAGCCCCCACAAAATTAAGTACAGCTGCAAGTGCTGTGCCTTGTGTGTAAATGGAAATACTCATATTCTAAGCACGAGGATTTTACATGGCTCTTCTTGCTATGTGGCACTTTATTAAGACCTTAGGCCACGTTGTTGCTGAAGGGTCAGATTTGCCTTCCCCGTCAATGCCTACTTGTTCCCACCTCTCCTCTTGTGATGGCTTTCAGCTTGAGCTCCTCAGTCTGTCAATCAGCCAGGCCACCTGGAAATGTATTGCTTTTGAGTGTGTGGAGTAGTTTTTGGGAAAAGAGATGCTCCTAAGAGGAAGACCATTCTTCTTCAATGAAATGGCAGCCTACATTTATCACTTTTCATGAAGATTCGATTTGGTTCTTAGAGAGAAACACCAGGAGACTGTGATGATCCACAATTTTTGTGTCAGTGATCCTAATTTCTGCTGGGGACTCCAAATATCTCCTTGTATTATCAGAAAGTGATTAGGAGACCTCATGACGAGCTTGCCTATGACTTGACATTAGGTACAGTTAATTTCACTGTTGTAGCCATGCTACAAGAAGTGGCTGACCTTTTTGGCAAAGAGAAGAACTGAGATCATAACCTACAAACTGATTTGTTTCCCCCTGCCATCCTCAGATTGCCAAAATGCAGAAATTAAAGGAGTAGCAGATAAAGAAGTTCAATCCAACCCCCCTTCTCTCAATTTCACATATTTAAGCCGCGTGGAAAGCCGGGATTTTGGGGAGGTTTTTCCGTTCCAGCTCGATGCCCGGATGGGACGGAGTGGGGGGCCTCAGAGCCCAGGGCCCTGCCGGGCCGGGCGCCCTTGCCCCTCCTGCCCCCCCCACTCCCAACGCCGCAGCACGGACCCTGGGTCGCTGGGAGGGGGAACTATGGAGCCGTCTGATGCAGTTTTCTTAAGAAGCCGGCGGGAGCTTCCAGCCTACAGCCAGCACACTTCACGCCGAACTGAAGCGAATACCGTGCAGTTAGCGGCGCAGGGAGAGCAGGGGGGTCTCCTCACCGTGGACTCTGAACGGTAACAGCAATTTCAGAGGCAAAGAGAGAAAGAGAAGGCTGATCACATGGGACGACGCTCCAGAGCCTCTAAAGATGGCTTCGGGAGAAAACGGAGGGCGGTGCCGCGCTTCCCGCGCGCAGCTTAAAATACTTCTTGCAATGCCGTGGTAAAGACTGTAATATCATAACTGTCTCTTTAATCCATTTAAAGTACATGGGGGGATGGACAGTTCACATGTGGCTTGCGAAAGCTGAAAAAGTGCCTATGCCATTTTCTTCAAAAGCCGAGAGAAAGAAGGATTTTTTAAAGACTGGTGGTGAAAAAAACTTCTGCGTTCAAGCCAAAATAACTCATCCTTAAAAAATTAATAACCCCATGTAATGGTCCATGTCTTGCAGTGTGACAAAACTGTGAGTTTTCATGGAAGAGATGTGTCACACCACAGCAGTTTTGTGTCCTTTTTTTCTTAAGTCTGTTAGTAAACTTCTTTATAGTCTGTAAGTTTTGTGCCTGCTTTGTTTTCTCCTAATTTTTACCTCACACAAAAGAATCCATATTTCAAACTGAAACCACTACACACACCTAGAGCCAGAAGACAGGGATCTCTGCATCCCATTTCCACTCTCAGACCACATTGCCAGAGCCAGGTCCTGCACAAGACACTGCAGAGGGTGATACATTACCAGTAAGCGAGGGAAGGATGCTCCTTCAGCGCTGGTGTTGGAAGGGCTGGCAGCTTCTTTAATTCATTCCTTACAACTTCATTGCTAAAAGAGAGTTCAAAAGGAGGATCAGGCTACAAGAAAACAACCACAATATTTGATATTACTTGACCTAGCTGGCAGGCTGCTATGGCTCTACATCTGTTCCTTCTTAACAAAAGGCACTGGGGTTTCCTTTTTCTCCTCTCTTTATTTGTTTTATGGCAGCCCAGTTAACTTTTCCCTCTATTATCAAAATTGGAGAGAAACTCTCCCAGATGGTTATGTTGAAGCACTTCCTACCAGTGACTGGACACAAAAGCCACCATGTCACATGTCACTGAGCAGGGTGCCGTGAACATTTTCATATAGGGAAAAAAAAACAAGGGGAAGATAAAGTGATGCTTTCAGCTGCAATTATACACCTTTATTTAATGCTTTACAAACTGCTGCAAAGAGTAATGATTTGCTTTCTTAGCATCACAGGTTATTCTTAATCTCTTGCCCAGTGACTTGTCCTTTGCATGACATCTTCACTGATAAGACTCCAGTTTGAATTTGTGTCCTGCTACACAAAACCCTCCCACAGAACCACCTCACTAACATTCTTCTCCCTGCAACCTCCAGTGGCCACAACGGCCAGCTGGAGCAGCATCACTGCACAGCAGAGAGCAGGGAGAGCTCATGAAATGGGAGGCAGATTCTCACAGATGAAATGAAACCGTGGGATTTTCTCCTACGAACCCCAAATGCCTCCCTTCCCACTTTTAAACGCACAAGGAATTGTGTGCACATAAAAAAAAAAAAAGCCTCAAAGGCTTGGTAAGGGAGGCAGTGCTGCTATTAATTTTTGAAATTGCAGAAATACACAGCCAAGAGGGCCAGACAGGACACAGAGGAGTGCCAAAGAATTAATGTTTATTGGCTGACTTCTTGCCAGCAAGTTTTTCTGCCTTCTTAAACCCTTCCCTTTATCCTACCCAAAAGTGTGGCTGTGCTGGAGCTGCAGAGACAGATGCCTCTTCCAGAGCTCCAGATTTCCCACCCCACTGGCTTCTCCAGTGGGGCTGGTAGATAGGCAGACAGGTAGTCTTGACCTCTCTGGCTGTAGACCAGAGATCCTAACATCTGCTATAGACTCAAGGAGCTCTTGGACATCCCAGATCAGCTTGGGTTTCATTCTTGTCTCTGGGACAGTCTGTATGGTGGCTTGTAGAGAGGTCACACTGCTTCAGTTGTAAAAATCTTCCCACAGCATTTCTCCATTTGCACATCCCAGCAGCAGGCTCTGCCTGAGACCTAGGTGGGCCTGTCTTAATTGGAGTCTGCAGGTTAATTGCTAGGTTGGGCCATAGGGTAAACCACTGACATAAATCCTGGAGCAGGCATTTTGGACATGTCTACAGACATCTATTATTTATTATTATGGTGTTTCCTTGACAATCAATTAAGTAGTTTTAAAACAGGACCAAACTTCTAGTCAGAGCAAATCTATGAGAGATGCCCAAGTCTCAATTAGGCTCAAATTTTGCAGAGTGAAGATGTGCTGAATAGCACACAAGAGCTGAAGCAACCGCTGCCATGCCAAGCACATGGAAAACCACTCTGTAACACCTCCTATGCCAAGCCAAAAGGCTTTTGACAAACAGTGTTTGAACACCCACTCCTGCCCAAATCCCATGATCATTCGGCCATGAGAGAGCTCTTCTTTTCCAAGTGCAAATGCTCAAAAACTATTCAGATTTATTCTTCCATGGCAGGTAAATATCTGCACAAGCCTGAACATGAAGTTGCTTTGCTCCATGTTATCTGCTGATCTGGATGCTCTGTTCTGTGACTGACAGAACACAAGTTGTTGCCTAGAAAACAAGTTGTTGCTTTTCAGAGTTTACTGGGTCTGCCCAGAGCTTTCTCCTCCACAGCATGTTCATACTCAGCTCTTACTGACGTTTTTGACATTTTGAAGAAACTGGGAAAAAAGAATAGAACTTGGGACAATCGGAGCATATGCAGCAGTAACTGCCCTCAAATGAAGATTTTTTTGAGGCTGGCTGCTCATAGAAGGAAGTTGAGAGATTTCCAAAACTTTTCTGGGAAAGCACAGAGTGAGTTCCAAACAGGGACTTTCCGAGCCCAGAAATCTATCAAATAGGGCAAGATTAGTGTTGACTAACGATCCTTGAGAGTCTGGGAAAAACTCTGAGTCATTAATGGCTCCCATAAAAGAAAGGGCTAACACCAGTCAGCTCTGTTTTTTCTGTCAGTGAGGCGCGAAGTTTGCCTGTGCTGTGATAAGGTCTTTTAAGAATCAGAGAAAAAGACGTTCTTAGTGATGTTGGGCAGGATTAACATTTCTGCTCAGCACCTAGAAAATATCATAAGGGTAGTGCCTCACAGCCTTAAAGCACCAAATGTATGTCAGGTAATAATTTCCAGGAACAAAAAGGTATTTCATTCTGTGGTCCATATATTCACTTAGCGTTCTGGCAAGACTCATCTCAAGACAAATTAATTTAGGCTCCCAAAAAGATGTCAAATCAAAAATGGAAAACAATAATGACTCAGGTTGCATTTGAACTAGTGGTCATGAAGTCACTTTCCGCTTGGCTCCTTATAAAACACCAAACCCCTCAATTTTTAAAATGTTTCCAGCAGGATCACAAGTGGTTTTGTACTTACTGCCTTTCATGCTCTTTCGAGTGAAATATCTCAGTGTGTTTATTTTATTACTGTATTTAGAAAGTGTTTGTTTAATTTGGTCACTTGTGCTGCATTTATTTTATATTCGGAAGTGTCCAGCCTCCAGGGCTGATATACACAGGAGGGTGCTTAGGATACAGATTTATTAATGTGCAGGGGAAAGGCTCCAAACACACATTCTCTGTGTCCCCTAGACCATTTTATTCCATTTTTTTCTATGGTGGAAATGATAATATTTAAAGGACTGAATAACAATATGAAAACTGAACTGGAAAAGCCATCTGCATGGGTTCCTGAAAGCTGGTTAGAAAACCAGAAGTAAGGTTGACTAACAATGGACCTAGAAAACAGAACTCGTTTTTCTTGGGTTTGTTCTGGTACTGCCTGTTTAATGAGTCTTGTCCAAATAAATTAGTCACCACCTCTCAGTATTTTATCTACGCATGGGGGCAAAAAGGCCTGCCTAGCCACTTCATAAACATTTTGTGAAAAATAAGTTTTTGCAAACTAGTTGCAATAATTTTGAGCAAGATTATATATGCAGTTGTCTCAGGAAATCCATACATTTTCCAGCATGTATAATAAGGATCAGTAACAAAACAAAACTGCAGGTAAAAGTTACCAACTCTTCTCAGCATGGTAATTCATTCTGTAGAACGCAAGAGGAAATGCAGAGTCTGAGATTCTCAGATTAGATGGTACTTTTCGAAATACAGTGTTTAGGATCTTCACCATTAGGCTGCAAGAATACAGCTTGGGTTTTGTAACCCTTTAATACATTCTAATTGGTTAAATGTCACTTGGTTACACAGAAAGAAAAGTAAGCCTGAAACTATGTTAGATTACCATCTGCCCAAACGTTGAAATTATTGTGAAATTCTGCCTAGCAGGAAACTAGCCGTTAGCTTTCCTCCCTTGTTATTCTTTCATATATGGCTGGGAGATACTTGGAGTTCACTCAAAATGTCTCATATTGTTTAACTGGAAGAAATCTAGCAATGAGGAACTAGCTGCAGCAGTTCAGGATTTTGTTTTACTCAGAGGTTTTTCTTTCCCATCCACAAACTGAGGGACAAATGACCAGTATGTTATTTCCTGCTGCTTTGGCATACAAGGCGGAAGAACTGGATTATGAATATTTAAAAACAAAGTTGGTGTGAGTTTCCTGGAGATTTTGGGACTGTACTCTAAACATGGCAGGATTAAGTTAGGGGAAAAAAAAAATCTCAATTATTTTAACAATATGCTGTATTTCCCCCCTAGCCAGGGCAGCCTTGGTAATTCCTTTATGTAGGCCTAAACAGAGTCACACCTGTAGGATTTGTGTCCATCTAAGGAATTGAAATTTGTCCTACCCATGCTCTGCCAACCAAGCATGACTCAGCTCCCAACTAGAAACAAGATTAGCTTGAGCTAATAACTTTTAGATCTGTCTGCAGGGTACTAGTTCAGGAGCTTTATACATGGGATTCTGTGCCTTTGAAGTCAAAATGTTTGCAGCTAATATTGAAAAGCAAAGATCCAATCTTAAGTGTCTGGTTCAACCTGAAAATCAGCTGAACAGGGATACTTGATTGTCTGAAATTCAATGGTATGTCCCAGACTAAAAGTAAACCTATTTAAGTCTTGTCAGCTGAAGCATTTGGGCATTCTCTTCAGTAACATGAAAATGCTCTTCTTTAGTGCAGAGGACTAGGAACTTCTTAAAAAGAAAAGCTTTTTATTTTAAACCTCATTCTGCCTGAATCTTTATCAACTAAGAGGTGGATGAGGCCACTCACAGCAAACATTAAGAAATACTTAGTTGATCTAATCAGGTTCATGAACTCAGGGTTTCTGATGAGCTTGTTTTTGAAATGAAACACACATTAGAAATGGAAAAGGTCTTAAAAGAATTGCTTACTATAGCTGCTAAACTGATCTGTCAGGGCTATTGGGCCATTTTACTTCAAGACAGGTGAGGGTGACTCAGACTGTGTTCCCCAGACTTAGGAAAACCTGGGGAACACTGTGATGCCCAAGGTGACAAGAATCAGTGATGACTCGTACATGATAATGCCCTACCAAAAGATCGTGTTGGAAATGACACATGAGCTGCTTTTGGGGAAAGGAAAAAGGAGTACTCTGAGCACAGTGATTATTCTGAGGTATGGGATAATTTCCTCAAAAGCAGCAGTGGGAGCTGCTGTCACTGAGGATGTATCAGTTCACAGAGATAGAAAGCTGACTGTTAGCTTGTAAGATTGATTCTGTTTTTTGAGTTCCCACGAGGCCCAAATAGCAGACTTGCAACTGCATTCAGGAGTCCTGCACCAGCTGCAGATCCTCCACCTGGCTGCAGTGGGGTTTGGAGGTAATCACACTCTGGCCACCACGGGCAGGTGCCAGCACGCAGCTGGAACTGTGACAGTTTGGCTTTGACTATCCCAGCACCTGAGGTGATCGGCAGTGACTCATAGGAAGGCTCCCATGGGGAACAGCAATTCTCCCATCACTACAAATGAGCCAGTGCTCATGCACTTTTCTGGATCGGGGCCAGAGAGAAACTCGTACTCCCACAGGCTATAAATCTGATGGTGGCAGTAGACAGGACAGGTGTGGGAAAGCTGCAGTCTGCGTTCCAAGCATGTAACCCTTTAGAATTAAATTATTTCTTCAAAAACAAAGGAGTTCAAGAGTTCAGCCTTCACACAACATATGCTGCCATGCACAACATATAATCTTTAAATCTCAGCAGCAAGACAATCACAACTGCAAAGCTTCTCCATTTCAAAGAGTAGTCACTTCTACTTTAAACAGTATTTCAACATCAACTAACTTCAGACACTGAAGCTAACTTTATCCCTAAAAGAAGTCAGAACATTTGCCTTCATCTGCAGTTCCTCTGGCTGGCCCGATGCTTGATTTGCCTGACAGATTTTACACTGCTGATATGATAACCACAAATCTCAGCAGGCAAAAAATCTTGACCACAACAACCTCATGTTGACTTCAGTAGCACCTGGATCTCACCCAGCACATAAACCTGTGTCAGTGCACATTAGATGGGAGCTTCTGGACAGACATCCCTGGAGATGCCAAGTCTTCTAGACCGCAGAGGATCAGGGTGGCATTCTTCTACCTTCCTCCACGAACAGGCTTCAAACTCCCCTAGTATGGCAGACTGCTTTGTCACCAAAGTCCATTTATAGGTTAGGATCCCTGGCAGTGCCCTGAAGGTGTTATTATGACACCCCTTCTTGGCCTGACTTGGATGTAAGGAATCCCCCTTCCACTTCAAACCACTGTGATCCACTGGTGAAAGAACTCAGAGCTGTTTTAATGGGCCTGGTGATGACAGCCACACTGACATGGTGGGAGCAGTCAACACCACGGCTTGAGATATCTTCTGTGACCTCAGAGAAGATTCCTCATTTCTCTGTGGCCTAGAGAAACATGCTGTGATAAACTCAACCATCCCTTTTACAAGGGACATCACACAACTTTTAGCAGGTGGATACTTTCCACCAGCTGTTTCCATTTCTGGTCTGGAAATGGATATTGAAGATAAAATGCTTTCAGTCCTATTACTCTGAGCTATCTGATTCCTTTCTGTTCTGTTTCACAGTCTGAACGTACACTTTCCGAGTGTCTTTTCACCATATCCAAGACATTCTGGGACACAAATACTGCTCTTCTTAACAAAACCACTGGTTTATCACAGGTTAGAATGGCAACACTTTGCTTGGCACAACTCTTCTGGACTGAGCACTTGGCAGTGCACTGAAAACCAGACGGAAAAGTCAGAGCCACATGCACTCCAGTACCCCCTAAATAAACAGTGCTGATAGCCGAGTTATTCCAAATTGGACAGAACTGAAAAATGAAGCAAGACTGGGTTTATGTTTCTGTGGTGAGATGCACGTCAGGATTTTGCAAGTTTATTAAGGTTTTGAGAAATGATAAGGCAGACCTTAAACTTCCTTTTAGCAAGGGCTACCTTATGTCATCTCAGATTCCACGACGGGCAGGATACATCTACAATGCAGTTCCTTTTCACTGATTTGTCTCAATTTTAGCTGGCTAGAAGTTCCAGTCCACCAGAAAGTGGAACCTGCCTGTTCTTCACAGCCTCCTATCATTACGGTCATCTCTCAGTGTATTCCAATGCTGACAAAATTAAGACAACTCTTTAGGCTCACCTGACAATTCAATCCCACTGCCCACTTCTTTTCTTCTCTGAAACTAACTTCAATGGATATTGTGGTCCTCCAGCTGAACTCACATTCAGGTCAGCAAAAATAATACATGGAGTATATGAAATTTTTAGCATAGTCAGTTCTCCTGAGCTTCACATTAAAAACTTTCATGTTTCTCACATGAGACATCAAACAACATCTGACCTTTGGTTACTACTAATGTGTAAATCACAGACGCTGTTGACTTCAAGAAAATTTTTTGGCATTTCATTAACAGTCTTCCAAAACACCAAGTACAGTCACCTCTTTGAATTTCTTACAGTAAGTCTGAAGATTTGGCTCAAGGGATAGCGGAAGTTCAACAAAACCAATTATTGAATTTGATTTTGAGAACTGTCCAAATTCAAACTGAAATATCAATTAGTGATGGAATTTTAATGTTGCTTCTGGCAGGATCTGTGATATAACAGTGATTTTAGAGTCATTTCCTTAGCAATTTCCTTCCGAAGACTAGTCTATTTCCTGAACTTCATGACCACATAATGAGATTTGTCAACAACAAAATCGCAAACAATGTTGTTTGCAAGGCGTGCTCTGGTCAAAGGTTGTGTTTGATGAAGAAATTATGTCAGGAAACACCATGTCTGTGTTAGCCATGCACACATAGTTGAATTGCTAACACAGGCAATCCTGTTACTACACAGCTACAACTGAGTTACATGTCTCACATGGGAATTTTACCAGATTTATTCTCACAGCACACAATGGCAAAAACTTTTTAAGTTCACCTACCTTGAAAAATCTCCCTTTGCCTCCTGTAAGACAAGGAAGAAAAATTAAAAATATAAAATTAAAAATAGAAAAAAAAAGAGAAGAAAAGGCTGTTCAAGATTTTCCATTTGCAAAATTCATTTAGCAGCAATTTCCTGTTGTAATTGATTCCTCATGTATTTTTTGGAACCGGTATCTAATGTCAAGTGCCATGATACAGTGAGTTGGGCAGATTAACAAACAAAAGATCTAATACAGGGCCAGATGATTCCTCATTCTTCTGTGGATACCTAAGATGCTGCAGGAAATAATGCCAGTAAATAAGAAATTTTGGGTCAATGTGGATGCTACATTACCAGAAGATCTCTGAAGTCTCAGTGGCTTTGCAGACTCTGAGACTGCAACTCACCTGACTTTTTTACAAGTATTCTGGCTATTTTCTAGTACCTAGACTTTCAAAAAGCTTGCTCACTGTCAGCTTTCAAGGGGATGCAAGACACAGGTTTCTCTAACTCCTTGCTGGGTGTCTGGGGTAGTCCTTACTTGTACACCTAGACTCCTATTTATTACCATCACAGCCTGATGTTAAAGGGTCGGATAATGTTCCACTACAGTAGTTGGATTAGTCTTATTGCATAGCTGGAGAACCCTCAAAATCTGGTGAGTGCCCTCCGCAACAGATTTAGCACACATTTTGCATTTTCCATTTCCCATAGACAATATGCCTTTCATATGATTCATGCTAAAGCACCTCATTTGCCACCAGCTACACAGAAAGCACAGTGCAAGAATGTAATTTGTGCAGTGAGGGAGTTTCCACTGCCAAAAAGACTGGGCTTTGTATTCAGGTCTTTTGTCTTTACATCCATTAATCTACCCGCAAAACCTGTCAGCCCACGTCCAGTGGTGTTTCAGTCCTGAGGCTGGGGTAAAGTTCAGAGCTCTGGTGGTACTTTAATTTGTTCTGGTAATAAAACAATTTGAAATAGAGCTGCAGACTAAATCACTTGAGTTCTGACAGACCTTTACTATCTTTCCATTTCCCTCTGAGTGAACTGAAGAGCAGACAAGCACTTCTCTGGTTCATAGGAAGGAGTCCTTGAGCATGT
Source organism: Lycocorax pyrrhopterus obiensis (assembly GCA_014706295.1). NCBI lineage: Eukaryota > Metazoa > Chordata > Aves > Passeriformes > Paradisaeidae > Lycocorax > Lycocorax pyrrhopterus. The sequence goes on from JACSVZ010000015.1 coordinate 6,872,512, forward strand.
AATGATTATGGTCAACACAAAGCAAAGCCCAAAGGATATGCCCTGGCCTGTGTGGGTGTGAGCATACTGAATTTAAAAAACAATTTTGTAGGGTATATTCTTCATGATTCAGTGCTTTGACCTAAACGCTGCAGTGAGAAGTAGAACAAAATGGAGTATTATCCCCTTTGTTTTGCTTGGATCCTGTCACAAACACAGGTTGTAGTAGTTTCTGGTTACAGACAGCAAAGGTGTGGCTTGTTTTGACTTAAGTTACACGTCAAACTACTACAGGAATAAGCGTAACATCCTGTATTTGTGGCCAGAAACAATCCCAGCAACAAGAGTTACAGTGGCAGCTCTGGGTCTGGCTCTACAATTACTAAGCACTAAGTTATTCACTAGGATGAGCAGACAATAGATTCATAACCCCACTGCTGCTCCTCACAATGAGCCCGTTGTTGTGTATTCCCCCAACAGCCAATATGTGATTTCTATAATGTGCTGCTAATTGAGTCCTCCATCCTGACTCTCTCGCTCCATTTTTGTTACATAAAATGATTTTAATGAAGGTTCAAATCCCTACACACTAATTGCTTCTTTAACACGGCAAGTGCTCTAGAAGTGCAGTGCATTGTTACTTATTAGTGCAGTCTGATGAGCTGTTTTGTCTGCTCACATGGTTCCTCATAGCTTCATGGCTGATGGGAAAAAAATTAAAACTACAGACAGTAAGAGAGGGGAACAGGGATCATCTGACAATTATGTATGATCTGCTCCCACAGTCATGCTTCCAAAAAGAGAACTTTCACAAAATCCACTTCCACTACCCTGAAAAGGTTCCTTTCTGGGAACCTGACATTTACCAAACGCTGCTTGGTCATTTGCCCTCTGACCCTTTTCCCTCTTCTTGAAGAGCGGAACTTTGAAAGACACCACTTTGGAAAGTCTTTAAACCATTCTGCCCATGTTGGACAATACAGACAGTTGCATATGTAGAAGCTTATGTAGCTCATCAGAGGACCAAGCCCCATTGGGAAAACAAATGCAAGTAAAGTCACTGGTGGAAAAACCCATTGCATATGGATTTCACCTAGGAATTTGCATTCATTACTTAGATTTTCTCTGGCTGTACATCATACCCCAGAGTCTTGGGTATCTGTGCTGGTGCAAACATAACACTTTTCTGCATGCAAAATGTTGAGCAGTAGTATCTGCTCCCTGAGTGGGGAGGTCTAGTTTGAGAGCCTTCTGTACCCATTTTGGCAGAAACAATGAAAACTGTGCAAAGACATCTTTTTCCTGCAACTGGGGGGAATCCCTACACTTCCACAGAGCCATTGTGGATTTGGAAAATTAAAAGATTTAATGCAGCATGATGAAGCACCAAGTGAGAGAAGGCGGGTGCTTACCTGCAAGATGTACGCAGCCAGTTCAAACACCACTTCACTGTCAACCTCAATGAGTTCCTTAAAAGGTGAAGAAAGCAAAAAAGAAAAAGAGAGTTGAGCTACTGTAAGAAGGACATACATCTCCTCCTGACTACTGCATGGTGAAGCATGCAGTGCCAGTTTTCTCCCTTGGCTAGGCTTCAAAGTATTCCCTGTGCTCCTGAAGACAAAAGGAGGGGAGAACCTGCCCACTCAGATATGGAAACAGCCAAATATTTGGTGTAATGCGTTGGTTAATGAAGCATAACTGGATGTGGCATGAAGGGATTCCCGGGGGAGGAGTGAGGAGAAGGCAGGTGGAAGGGGAGGGATCAGGGTAAATTTTATTTTTGTGTGTGATTTAGTGAAAGGCAGTCTAGGATATAGATATTTTTTGCCCTGAGATGTGACCATCCTTCAAGGGAACACAGCCTTGTCCTTGGCTCACAGAAGCAAGGAATGAGAATTTGTCTTTGACACACAGAGGTGGTGTCAAAGCCCCCATTGGGCTTCTCTGGCCCTTGCAAAAGGTAAACTCATAGGAAAATGAACCACATTTGCTCTTGCAGGATTTGAGCTCTGGTTTTGGCCTTTTCATTCCCAAGAGCACTGGGGGCTGGGGGTGGTTTGAGAATGAACTGTGACAGCAAGTCTTTTGGTAGATCTTTCCTGCTACATTTTATAGGATCCTGCCACTGATGAAAGCAATCTTGGAGGGTTCTACTTGGACACCATGGTCACATGAAGGACACTGATGGTCCCAAAATATCATCTCAGAATTCTTCTGCTGTGCCTGAGACAGCAGTTACAGACCCAAGGGGTCTGCACTGCTCTGTCTGAATGTATGCAGTCCAAGCATAAAAGATGCTTGAGATGGGAGGCATGAGCATTACTCTGGAGGCCAAGTGTGCTATTCCTGACTCTCTGGTCCCTGCTTTTGGGAAGCTAGTGGGCTTTTACTGAGATACTGCTTCGTTCTCTGTTCTGCAACTAGAACTCCTACATTGTCTCCTATGGACATGGCCCAGTAAACTGGGTCATTGTTCAGCTCATTCCTGTGGTGGTTTTTCTGTTGTATTTATTTAAGCTGCTGTTTTTAATATTTTACTTCATCTGGCAAGAAACGAGTGATCTAAATATAGATCACTGCTGTGATCCATGCTCCAGCCAAGTCATGGCCACACCTCATTTACAAGCCACAATTGCTGCATTGGCTTGTCTCTGGCAAAATCAAAAACAAAGGGAACAAAACACAGGATAAGATCCAGGTGTCCTTGGCTTTCACTAGTGCCAGCTTTTTAAAGTAAGTTCACCTCTTTCATAACAACTCCTTGGGGAGTGAAGAGCAGCTCTGCTACGGGCGATAAACACGCCTTTCCCCTCTCAGCTGAACTGCCTGAGTCACGCAGGCACCTGCACTGACGACGAGCCTGTGCCAAGGGAAGCGGCTGGTGCAAGAGGCTGATTCAGCTGCAGGCAGGGCCGGGCTGGGGCTGTCAGGCACATCCCATAGTAAGGAGCAATACAGAGTAGAACCAGAGCACCTGGTCTTCCTCCTGTCTGGAAGCACCAGGCATGGCATGGACAAACCAGCCCATGCAACCACGTGTCGATGCTCTGGCAAGTCTATACTGGCAGGTGAAGCGGGCCAGAGCCCGTTCTCTGGCCCCAAGGGTACATGGGGTGCAGTATAGCTCATAACTTAACACTCACCCTCCCTCCCTCAGGCCCAGATGGGGTTTCCACCACTGTGTTGCCTACTGGGAACAGGTGCGAATCCTTGATGAGTGCTGAAGCAACGCCTGGGACAGAGCTAGTTGGCACAGGCCAAAACCCATGCCAGAACGTGCAGGTAATTAAACAGCCTGTCTGATCAAGGGACAGTGTCTGATGCCAAGCCCTGTCTGCTTTGGTAGTACAAATGTGGCTTGGCCTTTCTGTGCAACAGTGTCTTCTTGTGGTTCTGTGCAAGGGTTTGGGTGTGTGGCTTCATGAACGTCTCACTACTCAACAGGGTTGGTGAGTGCGGGTGGTGGGCACAGCCAGAGGAGCACAGCACCCCACACAGGGCCAGCTGGCAACCCAGTAACCAGCTGCCCCAAACTAGACCTCAGTTTTATTCTTTCCCACCTTGAGCAGCCCTGTGCAAGGCGATGCTTGAGGGTGTGTGTCTGGACAATCAACAGGGGAAGGTCTGAGGTGCTACTACAGTGTTAGGAACTACACTTATGTCATATACCTATGGTCTTTCTGGGCTGCAGGGGAGTCAGGGCTGGAGGTATCCATGGAAGTCCCACAAGGAAACTTTTGCTGCAACAAGGACGCTCTCAAGGTTTGGCAGCATGAGACATCATGTGCTAGCTGCAGGAATGACAAGCACTGGCTGTGCTTTGACACCGAGTTCCCCACAACACTACATTAAGAGGAATCCGCGAGGCTGGGTGCTTGCCCTGAGTCTTAGCAGACACTTTGCACCCAACTTTCAAATTCAGCTCGTTTTTTAAATGCCCAGCATGGCTTACTGTGGCTGGAAGTCAAATGGGGAAGGATCTGCATGGGAGATTGGGACTTCAGCAGGGCTATTTTTGGATAGAGACACAGCTCGAATGTGCAAAGTAATGGTTTCAGGAGAGGTCAGACTGAAATAGACCAACCTAGGCACTTTGTTTTCTTTTGTTCCCCTCTTCTTATTATTAAGCTTTCTCCAGAAAAAGAACAACAGTGTAAGCTTTTCCTGGCAGTACTTCAAAAAGGAACTTTCCCCAGGAACCAAAACGTGATGCTCACTAAGTTTGTTGCTGGAGAGGGCTGACTAAGCACATCTAATTGCAGCCTTGCCGGAGAGCGAAGCACTGCACAGCTCAGCTCAGCAGCCCTGCCTCGTTCCTGGGCACTGGAAAAACAAGGAATTTTCTGCCTTCTGCCCTGCATTTTAGAAGATACAAAGTTAGTCCCTGCATTTTAGGACATACAGATGTCAAGTGAGGCTCCAGATTTGGTGTAATCTACTTGGCTTAGCAGGTCACAAATGTGCTGAGGGTTGTGGGATGGTGGAACAATCGCTCCCTGGCTACATCTGTCTTTTCCTACTACTTCCTCTCTGGCAGATGGAGGTGAGTCACAGGAATGGCCTCTGCCAGCACAGAGGGAGGTAGGAGGGATCCTCCCAGGGAATCCCAGCTGCTGACAAACCTCTCCCAGTCCCAGACGTCCAGCCCACCTGGCCGAGTCTGCACATTGCCAATCTCCACCTCGGCGTGGTCTGGGGCTGGTTGATTTTCTGGATCTTGCCATGAACAGCTGGCTTGTGGCATGAGAGGGATCAGCTTCATGGCTCTGCTGTGGGCACTCCTCCAAGCTGAGGCTGTGCCAGGATGCCCTTATCTCTGGCACAGAGAGTACCTTGCAAGGGGCTGCTCTGAGCTGCAGTGCCAGGGACAGCAGCCTGGTCTTTCGGGAGTGTACCAGGGAGGGCAATTTCTCATACAAAAACATTTCTCGGTGCATGGCTTGTTCCTGTACAAGGTGATCTTCGGTGCATATCCACTGACACCTTTACCCCACTCACACATAAACCCATAGACTCCTCCTGTCCCACAAACCTGAGGTCACTTGGCTTGTTCAGCCTGGAGAAGAGGCTGAGGGGAGACCACATGGTGATCTGCAACTTCCTCAGGAGGGGAAATGGAGGGGCAGGCACTGAACTCTTCTCTGGTGAACAGTGACATGCCGAGGGAATGACATGAAACTGACACAGGGGCGGTTTAGGCTGGATATCAGGAAAAGGTTCTTCACCCACACGGTGGTTGGGCACTGGAACAGGCTCCCCAGGGCAGTGCTCACTGAGCCCCACAGAGTTCAAGATGCGTTTGGACAACACCCTCAGGCACATGGTAGGATTCTCGGGGTTTATGTGTGCAGAGCCAAGAGCTGGACTCGGCGATCCTCGCGGGTCCCTTCCAACTGAGGACATTCCATCGTTCCCTCTCCCACTCTCCCCCCTCACGCACACCGCTGCCCCGTCCCCGGAGATGGCGCCCGCGCCGCACTGCCGCCCTCTGCGGGCAGGAAACCCTCACGACACCCACTCGGCCCGGAGCGCGTTTTTAACACAAAACCAGGCATTTCCTTCTAAATGCAAGCCAGTTTGTAATTTTAGCAGCGCAGATTCCCTCCTGCCAGCCACAAGAGTTACTTCCAGGGCTGTTTTACCTCAGAACCACTCTCTGACAGGAAAGCTGCTGCCAAGCGTGGGGGCAGCTGGAGACAGAGGAGCGCGGGAATGTGAGAGGAGGAGGAGGAGGAAGAGAAGGTTGTATCTGGAAGTCCAGGTGTGACCAGTGTAAATTTTGGGGCAGGGAATGCAGATCCAGGTGTCTCAGCCCACTCCGGTGCCACCCAGACCTCCCCAAGTCCTCACCTTGTAGATGCAGGACTTGGCGTTCAAGAAAAACAGCTCGATGGTGGCATTGTCCTTCAGATAGGAGATGCTTTCAATGTAGAACCTGAGAGAGAAAGAAAGAGGGGTTAGACAAGAGAGGGAACTAGGATAAAACATGGAAATGCACTTACTAAATGAAAAATGTGGTCAATGGAGTCATGATGAGCGTACTAAAAATGAACTTTCTTCGCTTATAGCAGACTGAGGTGGTGAAGGAGGCTCGTGCACACTCTAGGACATGATCAGTCACCACCACACCAGCCATACCAAAGGAGCTGGATCATCAAGTGGGTGATTTAGGGTCTAAATAATCCTTTGTTTTGTTTTTAGACTTAAAATAAACCTTTATTCTGTTTTCTTGTAAGATTCACCTTTGATCGCCGTCACATTTTCACCATCAGCATTTTTTCATCACTCCTTTACCCATCACAACCATTTCTGTGCTGTTAACCTGCATCTTGTAAAATATTCATCTACAGAAAAGCATTTCTGGGTTCCTTCCCTGTGCCCTTCAGCTCTGCATAAAGCAAATTTTATAAAGGGTTCTTTACGTATTATATCTATGGTCTCACAGTAAGGCAGTAGTTACGAACCTTGCACAGTTTACCAGTACCATGAATAACAATGCTAGGGATGACAGGGAATGATCATGACATAATTTTTTTGAGCTGAAGTGACTTCTCAGAACTCAGGAGAAAGCTCAAACCCTCAGTGTCAGATAAACTCACTCATTCGCATTGGCTGATTGCCCCGAATATTTGCAATTATGTTGAAAGCCCATGATATGTATGAATTTATTCAGTACTCCGTGTCCTGCCTGCTCTGAAGGTCTGATATTTTGGCAATGAACTCTGCGAGAGCTTTGTGAGAATTGCCTCCTGCCCTTAATTCTGCTCTGTGATCTTTTTTGTGAAAAAATGCTCAGGATACTGTCAGTATTAATGACTGATAGTTCCATACAGGTATGTTGTGTGTTCCTGTAGTAACAGAGAAAGCCTGGATGATTAAGGTGAATTTTGCATTTACTTAGTGTTTTAGGTAAGGAAAAATAAATGGATCTGTCTGCTGATGCTGTTTTGTAGCAATCTTTAAGTTGCAGTGCAGTGATAGCAATGTTCCTTACATAAATTCCAGTGCTATCGTACCTTGTCAGCGGCAATTAGAATAGGGAAGATGCCAGGGAAATGGTATCTGCATCAGGGGCTTTTAAAAACTGAATTCCTTAGAAATCTGGGTTGACATGTGGGGTCCAGTTACAGAGAAACCCCACTCCCTGACCCTGCTGTCTGGGAGCAGACAGACACTCCTGAGGCTTCACACAAGCACTGAAGGAATTGTCCACATCCAGCTATTTGCAGGGTCCAGGGCCTTGAATGTAACCTTCTCAGGGGCAAAGGTCAAAGCTTTGTAGTGCTCCTAAGTGTCTTCTGAAGGCTCTTCAAAACACTTTATTTCTTGACAGGCAGAACCAACTCCCTGCTTACTAGAGTGAGAGAAACATTTTGTTCATCTGCTGAAGGGCTCCTATCTCTATTGCCCTTCCTTCTACCCCTTCAGAAGAGAAATAAAAATAAAACCTGAATAAAATAAAATTTAAAAAAACCACAAGAAAACACCAACAACCAATCAAACCCTCAAAACCCCAAAAACATTTGAATGTAGTGATGATGAAGCACAAAGATTAAACTTTTTCTTATTTTTTTCAGGTTTTCACTGTTTCACCTCTTGTCCTTAAAACGGCCTCTTTTTTTTTTTCTTTTTCATTTTTTTAAAATAAAAATATACTTGGCTCTAAAATGCAAAAAATGATGCATTAAAAAAGGAACCTTCTTACTAGATCTGCTCTCTGAGTGCAGCTGGCTTCTGATCTGCTGAATTCATGGAGAATAATGGTAATTTTACACATTCTGTGGTTCTTGAACAACCTTCTCTTCTCACCACTACTACCAATGCTCTCCAAGTTATGATGGTAGGTTTTCTTATTCCAAGGTCAGAAGAAAACAGGAACATTTTTTTCCATTTTGAATCCCAGTGAAGGTTAGTCAAAAAGCTTTTTGTTTCACCAGATCAAACGAGACTGCTCTCATCACCACTAGAGGGCAATATTGCATTTCTTAAGGCTGCAGGGAGCTTTCCCAAGGCTTTCCGCATGGACACAGATCGTTTTCTGTACAAAATTAAGTCTCTGGGAGCACAGAGCCTGGACGTGGTACTTCATCTCACAAAGAAAACCCAATTCTCAAGTGATCTCCAGAGCAGAGAGTGAGCCGGGGAGCTACTGGGTCTCACACATGCACCCAGACAAATGCGAAACACGTGCACCAGGAAATTGGTGCTACTTAAAAGAAAACAGACTTGCAAAGGGAACCCTTGTGGGATTCTCTGTGTGGCAAGCTCAGAAAACCCGACCTGGAGTAGACTACCCTGAATTCACAGTTGGGGCCGTAACAACAAAAAGGGGAGGGAAAGACACTTTTTTTTGCACTGATGACGAATTTCTGTCAAATTTCCGTTTCCATCTTTTACAAACACAGTGAAGGAAACCACACTTCGCAATGACCGATGTCAATGACTAAGGAGGCAGACAGGAGCATCCAGCTGCTAAGGCAATGAACCAAGCACAAAAATCTGGGTTAAGTTCCCAACTCGGACACAGGTTTCCTTTGTGACCTTCAGAAAATCATTTAGCTGCTTGGGCTGTTGTGCCGTGCTTAGAAAATACCCTTCTCTCCTCTGCCCCCCTTTGTCTGTTTTGCCTGTTAAGCTTAGGAGCCTTTCAAGGCATGTTTTGAGATCATCAGTTTTGAGAGGAAGCTCTCAGATTTCTGTTGAGGACTCCTCAGAGAGCAGCATTCCTTCATGTGTTGTGAAGCTGATGTGTCCGGGATATAATGGATAGGCTGGACAGAGAAACAGGCAGTACAATGTGTTCAAGACCTCTGCTCCACTACCTGCATCTCTTGCAATACACTCAGCAAATAGTTTTGCCTCCAGCAGCTCCTACAAGAGGTTCCTTGATAGCCAGCAACTATGCCTGTGAGAAATTAGCTGTCTACAGGAAGGGAGAACACCCCATGAGACTTGGTGAGTGTAAAAACCAAAGGAATAATTTTGGAGAAAATTTAAAAGATCAGCCAATGTTAATCTATTTCTGCATTCCTCCTCCCTCCCCACCCCCAGTAACTTGTAATTCATCAAGTACATTTTCTAAGCATTAATTAAATAGACCAGTGAACATTATGCTGGATAATGAACACAAAGTGCTTATCTTGGCTGCTCCCTCTCAGCAGCAGGAAAAAAATAATGAGTACTGCAGAAGGTGTCTTGGAAGACTTCAGAAGCTGTTGCATCTGAAACGTTTAATGCTTTTTAGCTGCAAGGACGTGTCTCATACTGATCAGATTGCTCTCTATTAAGCGTTGGTTAACTGACAACTTTCTCTGAGACAGCTCAAGCCCCCTCACGCTGTGATGCATGGCAATTCCCATCATAACCAGCCAAGCACAGGCTCACAGTGGTGCTTGTGGAAACTCCTGATTGTTGGGTGAGGGGAAACTGGTACTACCACAATTTCTCCCTTGCATTACATACAGTCCCACCCACCTCTGACTCATGGCTCAGAGAAATGCCCAACTGGGTCTTGGACTCACCAGTTTGATTAGTGGTTTGTCAAGAGATGGAGAATTCCTGACTGCTGCTGCTGGTCTCATCTGTGAACCCAGGTGTGTGTGTGTGCAGATGGGCAAATTTAGCAGTGTTGGGAAGGTGTTTGAACACTAGTGCTCTGTCCTTGCAGTGGGAATAGAGGAACTCAGGACCGCCAAGCGCCTGAGCTGGTGGGGTGCTTGTGTGAACAGTGAGAGAAAAAATGAGCAGCACTCCTGATCTCCATACACCAAAAGAAACTGTTGAATACAAAATATTTAGCATTGCCTCTCACACTCAGCCCTAGACATATCCTGTCAGCCTGAACTTGGCCATCTATCACCTAGCAGGGACCAGGCTCTCAGCAGTCGAGTTGCTGACTGGGCAGATAGACTGCCATAGCATTTGAGAGCACAAGCCCATGTGTTTACTTCCAAGCAGAACCTGCCAAACGGTAAAAATATTTCACTGTGGTCTTCAACACAATGGTAGTTCAAAACATGACCACGGGAAATGGATGTCTTGTCTACTTCAGGTGTCTGTCTGTCCTGGGCCAGTGATACCATCCTCCTTCTTGTGAAGTTTGAGACTGGTGGGAGCCACCTAGTCCACAACACTTCTATCTGCATCTTTCCCAGCTGGCTGACTCTGATCTGGTTGGGATGCAGGACAGAGCTGTCAGCAGAGTGCAGTGACCCTGTCAGTGGACTACCCCTTATTTCGTTATTACAAAGCAATGGGTAAAGGAGAACACCCCTTTTCTGCCTCATCCATCCTGGGGTCTGGCTCATTATCCCTCACCATGTCATTCAGAACCTCAGAGGATAATTTGAAAAATATGAGGCCATTTGCTAACCGGGAAAAGAAAAATCGCATGCGTCGGTATAATGGACTTAAACGCAGATGTCATTATGTCCAGTGTCTCATGCTAAATGAGTATTCTGAGCAGCACAGGCTGCACAGCTCCTTTTATGTTCCAGCCCTGTTTGCTAATAGTCATGGGTGCACACTTTTATTTGCTGACACTTAAAAGCAGACAATGCTCATGCTAAATAGTTGGCCCGTTAAGTAATCAGTCAGGAATGAAAATCAGCTAAAAAGCTCCATTTACCTCCCCTTCTGCATTCATTTTGCTTTGGATTCCATGTCCTGTTCCCTGTGCCTGTGCTGTGCTTAGGCCCACCTCGTCCAGCACCTGGGATTGGTATGCAGGGGACAGGAGGCAGCAAGAGAGACCTGTGATAACTTTTATCTCCTTGCAGGGGAAGCCATAAAACTGGAGGTGAATTTGATTCCAGAAATACAGGGAATTGCAGCCAACAAAATAAAAAGCTGTGGATATTATTTAACCTGAGCTTGTGCCGTCTCTCTTTCTTACCAGCTGCACTACACTATAAAGTTGTCTGCATCTTTACCTACTGTCAATCCCTTTTTTTCAGTGTTTCTAAGATGTTGGCCCATTGAATCCCTGGAAAACCATGTGCTTTAGGGATATTTGCTCATTCCTACGCCTCATCTTCTCCATGTACAAAACACTTAGGGATCTGCTTTGGAATATATAGAGACCAACGCTCTTCATGTCTTCCAGGCTGTATATCCTGGGAGTCTTTGCAAACTACAAAGTGCTCCAGTATCAATGTAGAGAAGGGAAGGAATCAAGGTGGTAGAGCAGGTACATTCCTCCCTCATATTTGGTTACAGCATCAAGCAAAGGCACTGACCTTAGTATAGTGAGTCCTCTGCCCCCTCCCCACATGGGGAACCTGGCCAGCCCAAGCTATAAAAGGAGCAACCCAGCTCAACATAGTCTGTAAATTGCTCCACCACTGCAATGTCCCCTGGAGCTTAGCTTGGCTCGCAAGAGAAGTGCATCTTTGTACAAAAGGATGTGTCAATTTTTGTACAAAAGCTGTTGCAGCTCCTCTGGGCTTGGAGTGATGTGATTACCTGTTCCAAATGTGATGTAAGAGCAGTGACCATATCACAGCAGCATGCTGCCTTCCTCCTCTTTTCCCTCAGTCACCAGGGGAATTTGCCCCTCAGTCTCCTGAGCATCAGCACAGCCCTTTCCTGCTCTTTAGTCATTGCCAAGAGCCACATCTTGGCTATTAGAGGTAACTCGCTTGGTGCACTGTATTGCATAACATCATCCCTCAGAATATCTTTTATATAAGGATTTTGGACCATTTTAGGACTAGAAATCCCTCCAGCTGTTCCATGTGTTGTCAGCAGCACATGAAGGTATGATTCGTCTGTCAAAGTTGGCATGAGGATCACTTATTCACTGACTCAGCCTTTGATCAATGCCACGATGATGGGACCCCTCATAGCAGACCTTCCTGTTGTTGCACTGATGACAGCACATCACACCCACTGGTGTAAGGTACGAACACACAAATTGCAGTGAAAACAGAAACAATGTCTGCATGACTTTGACCCAGTCAGAGAATCCGTGTGTAGGCACTGACACAGCTATTGCAGCTTGATCCAAATTAGGTACAAATCCTACACTGACAGCATCCATCATTTCTGCATGGTACCTATCATGCAGTCTAAATCCTTCCCAAAATTAGACAAGACAATGCTGCCAACATCAACACATTCAAAATGTGGCTCAAAACAACAAATTTTCAGAATGCTGCTTTTTCTGCCCTCTCGGGTGGCTGAATGGAAAGGAAAAACAACTTAGCCCCTTCTCTCAACACAGCTCACTTATAGAAATATATTCCTAGTTAAGCAGAAAACAGAAATGATGTTATGGGACTCAAGAGCCAGACTGCTATTAAGATGTGTGTGTAATGGATGGCTTAGCTCAGAGCTGTGTGCTAAGTAGCAGACCCCCATTAGTTCCCTTCCTCAAGCAAAGGTCGGTTTTCACACAAGTAAATCTTCCGACTGGACAGAAGTTTCTCATATCTCTAAAGAGACTCTGAGGAGCATAGCCTCCCCACAGGCAATTTATTACACCTTCCCCTGGGTGAACAGAGCAGGGGGCCACCCTGGGAAGGCTGCAATAAATTGTCTGCAGGGAGCCTTGTCTTCCAGCACAAACAAGGTCTGAGAGGCTGTATTTATACACTGCGGCTGGCTGGGAGGAGGGGGTTTGCAGGGCTGCCAGCTTTTGGGATCTTCCTGCTTAGCATACACACAGCTGGTGCACACCAACCAGCAAAAAACATGCTGTGCAAAGAGATTTGGGCTATGGCACAGACTTTATAGACAGAGCAGCTCACAGGAGCCCCTGAAAACAGCTTGGTTGGACTGGGTTGATTATGTGGGTTTAATATTCTGGTTTTTTGCTGTTATTTCTACAGCATCCCACAGCAGTGCACAGAGATGTAGAGCTATAATGTGAGAAGGAGATGGCTCTTTGTCTCCCCTAATATGTAGCATGAATTCCCTGGTACAGGGAGTTTCTGGCTCAGTACTGGTACTGACAGTGGGTGAGTGAGACAGCGCAGCTGGAAGGAGCTCTGGGAAGAGACAGCTAGCTATGAGAATGTCAATGGAGCATCCCAAGGTGCTGAAACATCTCAGGGCAGTTCCCTGAGCTCTCCTGGGATGATCAAGCTCCACGGCAAATTGGGGTCTGGCGCTGCCCTCCTTGCAGTGCAGAGGAGTCTGCACAGGACCGAGGAAGAGCAGAGGAGCAGAGTGATTTGTGTATCTGTAATTTTTAGCCAGCAGCTTCTCCTGGGTGCTAACAGGTGTAACAAAGCTTGGGTGAGAGCAAATTCTGCCACTTCTCTCCCTCTCTCCTGGCTGCAAATTTGATGCATTTGATAATCTGTTTGTGCATTTCCCTCAGTCACTGTAAACCCCAGCCTCACACCATGGGGCAGAAAGAGGGCTGTCTGCTCCTTCTCCCTCCTCAGAGGGGAGAGACAGGAGCTGGCGATTTCCTCATTCCCTGCCTGGACCAAAGAATTGGAACACCACATACCCTCTTCTGGTGGGGAAAGCTGTGAATGGAGAAACACAGCCCATTATGTGCGAGACAAATAAATTGCTCAGGTTAATTTCATGTGGTTCTATTCAGTTCTTCCTGCCATGGCAGGCTGCTGTCATCACAACCCCTAATCTGATTTCTTGGAGAGAAGGAAAGCTGAGTGGATGTGAATGGCATACACAGCCATGGTGTGCTGAGATTGCCACGTGAGTCAGTTGGGGAAGCTGGGAGCAGGATGCTCTGAATCTGCACCCCATAAGTGTCTCTGGCCCATGTGTGAGGCAGCAATGCATTTCAGTAACAAGTTCTAAGGTCCATCTAGCCCTATGAAGAATCACTGTCTCTCTTCCTTCCTGGGTCAACTGTTTTCAAATGGCCTCTGTCTTCTTTCACTGTTAGCATTAGTCCTTTTCTAATGGAATACAGGTTTAAAGATGGCTATAAAGAAGGGCTGAAGGACTAAAATAGCAGAAGGCCTCATTAACAGCTGAAATCTGGTCCAATTCCATTTAGGTAGCCAGGCGAAACCTTGTAGATAGGACACGCTTCCTCAACCCTGGCTGTGCCAACCTTCTTGAAATAATAATTTTAAATTTACAGATTGCCCTTGATGGGACAGAGGGATGCATCAGGTGGAAATGCCTACATCTGAGGAGGGGTCTGAGGTCAGAGAAGAGACACAGGTATTTTAGCGTGCAACTTGTCAAATTCCAAAGCAGTCATCTCAAATAAGTCAGATGAATTGTTCTTGAAAGGTGCCTATTTCTTTCCAGTGGTTATACAAGTAGACTGCACTAATTAGCCATGACATAGAGCTGTCTGCCAGGTAAAGACCTCAGCTCTGCTGTGGTGAATCTCATCTCAGACTGCACACCTGGCCCAGACCTGGACCACCGCCGGTGCACACAGACCTACATTCCTTCAGCTTAAGAGGAGAAAAGACACCCATGAGCTTTGCACTCTGTGTTTCAGTGCCAGTCTCTTATTTAGGGCCACTTTGTTCTGTAGTAACTGTGGTAACCTGGCAAAATGTCTGGCCTCAATATTGAGAGTCCTGAGCCCCCACAGCTCCCATGCTGACTTCAGCCTAGCCAGTATGTATGAACACATGCCAGATGTTGCTGAACACAGGCATTCCTTTGTGGGAATACTGCCAGCCCATAGATACAAACGCTGCCCCACAGTGTATTTGAGTATTGAGGATTTATTTCACATTTTGTTCCATGCCTTTCTGAAAGAAAAGCCTTTCCATATGAGACATAGTCTGATTTAGTGTGACGACTTCTGCAGTGAGTTGTCACTGTTTAGCTGGTGGAGTTACCCTGAAAACAAATATATTCATTCCTGGGAAAAGATCCACCAGTGGAGTGAATTTTATTTGCTAAGCTTGTTCATATAAATTAACAGCATGACAAACATACAGAAGATAAAGAGATCAGACCCATGCTGGTGGTTCCTTTGCTAAGGATTGCTAATCTCACATGGCTGTTATTTGAGGATGAGAACTCACTGCAGAGCCTGGCCAACTTTGCTTTCCATGAATAAACAGTGTGTCTGTGCTCTGGTTCTCTCTCACCTCAAAGCTTTATACAAAAGGAGTAACTTTGCCTTCTTTCTGTCTGTATGAGTCCAAGCAAAATGTTTCTTTCCCTGCCAAAAGGGTGTACCTGTATCTGAACCCCTGCAATCTCTGTGTTACCTCCTCTGCTGCCCAGGTCTTCACACTGTACTTAGGTTCCTGCACTTTACCCCAAAGCTTGTGGTGGGAGGTACATTTTCTCTGTTCTCTTCTGGCCTCAAAACACCTCTGTAAAATCAACTAATCAGGCAGTCCCTCCTTTCTTCATCCCTATCCTCTGCTTCTTCTGGACTTCAGTGGTGACTCTCATCTGACTTGTAAACCCTTTAAGGCAGGGAATTAGTTTCACCAACAACCAAGCAACCAGGGCTATAGAGAGCCATCCAGGGAAGCTAATTCTAAGATGAGAACTAATATCACTCCCATTCTGTTGCCAGATGTGCCTCCTCCCCTGCAAGACACACGACAGTCCCTCCTGCTTTCATGTGTGGCTTTAGAGCTATGTAAACAGATATTAGCAGAGTCTTATAAAATAATATTGCACAATAGCCATGGGGCAGTTCACAGCTGCCCAAGAGTTCTGATTGCTTCCTAGATTCCTGTATTGTTCTCAGTGGAAAGTTTCCATTGAAGCACTAGATGACAACCCGAAGACAGGGAGGCTTCAGTAGCTGTGTAAATGTACAATGGAAGAAGCAATTTCTTACAAACCAATGCTAAAAACATCCTTCTAAAATCCTCCTCCTTTGACACAATGCTGTGAAATTTTTGGTCTTTGATAACGGAAGAGAGTAAAGACACTGGAGATCAGTGTTCAACAATGTCAAACCCCAAGGAAATGTGTGTCAAAAGACAAAGCTTCAACAGTACTGCAGAGATTTAAAAAAAGGGAGGAGAATTTCACACTGCAAAGCTTGTGAAACTTCCTATTTTCGGCACGGTTCTTTCAAGAAGCCTTTCTTAAGAAGGCAGGCTTCCCTTTAAATACACTTTTAGAGCAGGCTAAAATCTGTGGCATCTTTGGTGGGCATGCTGCCCTTCAACATTGCTGCAGGAACGTTGAGGGCATAAACCATTTGATGGTCACATTAAAGGTGAAAATGTTTTCACTGTAGCTTCTCCGCTTCACACACTACCCTTTACTTTTCTTGCCTGAGGCTTCATCTCTTCAGCAGTTATGCAGTGTGATTGAATTGTACATTTACTTCGGCTAGAGGGAAAAACCCCACACAATTACTAAATCCCGACGCAGTAAACGGAGTTCTGTGTCATGAGCATCTGGCACATCCAGTCACTTGTATTACTTGTATCTCCCCAGTTAAGACTCCCAGCATCAAACTAAGCTTTGTCAGCTGCAATGGGAGAGGTAATGCAAGAAGGTATCTGCAACCACCAGCAAGTCTTTACCAGTGATACAGTAGGTGTCATGGACACCCAGTCCCTTAAAAATTAACACATTTGTGATTAGGTATGGTACAGCACTAATTATCTCTGCTTTCTGCCTGATGGCAGCAGGGGAGAGGGAGCATTCTGTTTATGGTATGTTTATGAATGGCTCTGCAAGCTGCTGCACACCCCCAGATTATGAAAATAAACCCCTTCCTATGGGTGGGTCTTTTTATGACTTTTCCTTCAGCCCTTGCTTTAGTTCCCAAGCCGGAACTGAAACCAATGGGTAACAGACATGTGGGGCTTTCCAACTTCAGCCATCTGGCTGGAGTCGGTGTCTTCAATTGCTTTCCACTCAGATCAGATTTAGGGATGGATATGGGAACTCCTTATGCGCTGGGAAACTTTTTCAACTTCTGCCAGCATCTGACACTCACAAGGGAAATAAGCACTAGAAAAGGCATGGTAAGTTAATGCTTGTTCCTAACTCTTGAGGCATCTGGCTCCCAGTCCAATCCAAACCCTAACTCAGTGTGACAATCCACTCACTACTGCCACCAATAGGAGTATAAGCCCAGAGTCAGTCTGGTTTTCACATACGCAGATGCTGAATGCTGAGTTTTTCCCTATGGATTACGATTCCAGAACAGGAGGGGTCACTCATTCACTAACTGTTATATGGATCTGTATCCTAGGATGTCTCTTGGCTAGGATCCTGCTAGAATGACTGGTCTCCACTGTGCTGCCAACTTTCATAAAACAATACAGATGGCAATATTTATGCTTGTTGAGTGGTCTTTGAAATGAATATGAGAGCGGCTCAGTAGCACCGGCTTTCACACATTTTACAGTTCCACTCCTAAGCCCAGCACTTAGCTCTTGCTCACTCAGAGCTTTTCCTGCTTTCCATGAAATCCCTGTTTTAGCGCAGACTCCTCAATTTGGCCCCTGGACAAGATGTTTGGTAACTGACTCGCCATGTTCTTAATGAGCATCAACAGCTCTAAGCACAGGTGCATCTGGATCTCACATGCTCGAGATGCTCAGCTCAAGATCTACCCTTACGGTTTGAAGCACCCAAAATGTTGACTAAATTCTTCTTTTGGTAGATATCAGACTAATTCTGGACTCACAGGGCTTTGTGCAGTCTTGATTTGTCCTAAGATATATACACCACTAAATATGGGGACATAACAAAGAGTCTCTTCTAAAAAGTCTGCCTTGTAGTGGAAGTTAAATGAATGACAATCACTGTGCAGAGAAAAAAAAGCTTCACTCAGGGGAAGAAACTCAAAAGTAGGTCTTCATTTTTTGTGGGTACTATGGAATGAATGAGAGTGATGTCAGATGTAATATAACACTGGAGTAGAAAGCCTAACAGAAAAAGACACAGTTACGCTGCACTGGCTTGATCTAGACATGAGCTATCCATTAAAAGTAAGTCAAAACCCTCAACTTAATTTTGTACATATGCCATCCCAGCCCCTGGCCTCTCTCTGGGTGTTTCAAAGCTGCAGGAGCAAATTTGTCTTCTCAGAAAGTATCTCCCTTGGAGGCAAAGGCACTGTGTGCACAAGAGCACTAGCAGCTTCCAGCAGCTTCCAAACACCAACAGTTCCTTGTAAAAATCCCAGATGAAGTTTGAAGCTCCCGAACTGCCATAATCTTCATAAAAACTTTTATAGTCTGGTCCAGCCGTGTAGAAACCAACTGGCTGCCATAAAATGCCATCATTTGCTATTTGTGGGTAATTCACTGTAGCACTGAGTTCAGAAGGTATGACAGAGCTGTACAGGGATTAATTTGGTCCTTGACAGAATGCACACTGTGGGCACAATCCAGAGGAAACTGATGGCTCACCAGTGAGGCAGTGAGTATTTTCCCTGCAGGTTGCTGGCTCAAGTGGGTCATCTTGACAGAAAGAGGGCTTTGTTCTGCCACCCTACCCAGCTTGGATGTTCCAGCTCAAAGCCCACAAGTAGAAGTGTAAATACGTAACGTCTGATCTTCCTCATCCAACAGTTCTCTGTGGACAACTGCGGGTGTCGGTGTGGCTACTACTTGTTTACACTTGTGTAAGAAGAGTTTGCAAAGCCAAAGACCTCAAAAGAAACCTCTCTGGAAGTGTTTGTTTGCCCACAGGTGTTTCTGAGAAACTGACAGCCTCACTTCCTGGCCTCCAGGACACAGGCTGTCCATATCCCATGGGAAGGGTTTGCCATCAGTCACTTACCTGACACAAAAGTACAAAACAACTGGTCCTGACTTCTTGGGGAAGTCATGTTCCAGCACCCGGCGATCCAGTTGAAGCCAGTTCAAGTGTCCCCTGGCAAGAGAAGAGACAGTTTTGAGCCTGGCACCAAAGAGGTTTCTCACTCCTCACAGCAATGAGGTCTGATGTGTTACAAAATGTGAACCAAAATGTGTGCTATTTGCCCAGGACTATTGCATGATATTTGAAAAACACACAATAAATGTTTGAGGAGCAGAGGCGATATCATCCTGGCAGTGTTTCAGTCTGGGAATGGAACTGCTAAAGTTCAGTCTGTCAGGGTGAAAGCTGGCAGCACTGAGCAATCAGGACAGCCCAAAATGTTATAAGCTTCACCTTTTTATTACAGGCCCCTGGAGCAGTTGTATCATTAAAAGTCTGTCAAGATTTTCATTAGAAATCCTTATGGTTAAGAGTTTCCATGATGCCTACAGTATATCACTCAAGGCTAAACCTGACTCTACAGCCTCAGACAGTTTATTTACCACCCACATGCCTGCAATAGCCTCTCTATGTTTGCCCAGCCCTCGTTTTTCCTTCTTCAGAGAGCTCTTGAAAAACAGCTGCTCCATGAAGCGTTCCAGCTCCAATTACCACATGCTGCTTTTCTTTTGCCTAGATGGTACCTGTCGTTGTTATTTTCTCCTATAATTTATCCATTCGTGCCTTGCTGCTGGAAGCTTTCCTGGGCAGAAGCTCTGTTCTTTGTCACGTTCCCCGCATTGTAGAGCACTGTGTGTGCGTGAGAGGTACTTTATAAATACCATTATTTGTATTACAGGGGCAGCTCGCTCCCCAGCTGAGATAAAGGCCCTGTTAAATTAGGCACTGTGGAAATACCTAGGGTGACATTCAGGCCCCACTGAAGCTGGCCAGAATTTTGCCATTGCCTTCAGTGATGCTAGGATTGCATCCTGTGAGCTTTTGGCTGTTGATTTCAGATTGCCAGATTTCACCCAGAGGGAGGGGCAGCCCTTGCCTTCAGTACTCTGCTGTCTAGACAAGAAAGGGGAGAGAGAATTGAAATGATTTGGGGGAGAATCTTGCAGCAAATAAAGCAGGAAATGGAACTCAGATGTCCTGAGCTTTATTCCAGTGCCTATTCACCAGCTCATTCTAATCCTCAAGAATAATTCTTCATTCCACTGACAATGAAAAAAATGAAAAAAAAAGAGCCTGTTTTAAAAAACCCCATTAAATAACTTCTAGAATTGCCACAAGCCTTAGCAATGTACCCTGTGTACAGCAAACACACTCAGCCTTCACAAGGGTTTGCATGTGCATGAGCTTTGGGCAACTGAGCAGCCCCTTCGGAAAGTAAGCAATGACACGCCCGTAGCAATTTAACTGGATTTACAGCTTCCCCACTCCATCTTTCCTAGAAAAATAAATAAAAGGGAAAGTAGCACTTTCAGGAGGCTTTGAATTCCCTGGGTTCACTGGGAATTTCTGCACATGGAGGTGCAGAAGAGGATGGGCAGCTCAGGGAACCTTCCTGCCCAGGCAGCTCTGGGCTGCCCTGGAGACCTGATGGGACGTTGTGTGTGCTCACCTGAGCACAGCAAGCTGCTTCGAACCAAGGGATTCAAAATTTCTGGTGAGCTCCACTCATCGTTCTCACAGGTTCGGGATCAGAACATCTAGAAAGAAACTCTCCTCAAATTTTGCCATATAGAAGGCAGGCATTCAGTTTAAGCAGCCTTTGCATCTGTTTTGCAGAAGTACCAAGTCTCAACTAGGCACAAGTGATACATGTTGGAGTTGGGGACTTTTCAGACTCATCCTGGACATCTTTTGGTATACAAAAGGGTCAAAGCCTATTTTATCCCCTGCTCTAGACACCCATGTTTCTCTCCAAGATATTTTAACTTTCAGACAGTTTTAAAATCATTTTTTTCTCTGGTTTTTTCACTTTAGGTAAAAGGCACCCTATACTGTGTATTAGGAGCACAGACTTGCTGTCAGCGTGGCTACTGGAAAGGGGTGATATAATGCAGATTTTCAAGCCAAACTGGTCACTTCATATATCTCCATTACAGTACAGGGCTGAGGGCAAGTCTGCCCAGCCTTGGACAGTGCTGGGATCAGGGGGAGGATGGCCTTGTTAACTTGTCTGGATGTAGGGACTAACTGGTCTTCCTCTGGGCAGGATGCAGAGCTGGGCATGCAGCATAGTGTGGGGGGGTTTCCTTCCATCATTTCTGCTGCTGGCATGCTAGTGTGGGATCCCTGCATGATTTCCTGTTGTTCAGCACAGATGTGTACTTTGACAAGGTTTGGTTTTTAAAATGCAGATGCTCCAGGCTGTCAGAAAATAATTCCCATTGAAAGATTCTCAGCCTAGGCACCAAAAAAATTAGAGGGATCTACATCTCCTGCTGCCTCTCACTTCTTGAAATCTAATTTTACTTATTCTTTTTGTCATGAAGTGCTGTTATGTTTCTTTTAATAGGCCTCAGGAAGGCTGAAATTAGCTGTGAAGGCACAGTTACACATGGGATTGAAACTGGCCATGCTCACCCATTCCTAGCCAAAGTACAACCTGAGCATTTACCACGTAGGCCATGGTGCAAAATGCTGCCAGAGCAAGGAAAAGCCACACTAAACCTGACATCCTATGCAGAACATGTCCAGTTTCATTTGTATCACCAGTGCAGCAGCCACCAGCAGCTGATGGTGTTACACACCAGTTCCCACCAAGGGCGAGTTGTTGACAATGGACTTACTGTCTACCTCTATGTTTATTCAACAGCAATGTCTGGGTTTGCCTAACATGCACAAGGAAGGGTTGAGAAGCCTACAGAGCACAAAAAATCAGTTCAAGGTATTTCTTATTTTGAAAATACTTGCTCTTTTCGTTTTCATTGCATTTTAACAGGAGAAACTGGTTGGAATAATCACAGATATACATATGCATAGCAGTTCCACATTTATGTTGCACACGTACACGGTTCTGAGTACTGGATAACACATTTAATTGCCACCAAATTTTTAGGTTGAAGAGTTTCATTAGTCTCATCTGCATGGAGCTTAAATCCAAAGCTCCTTCAGAGAAGGAAGGTCACTTAAATCCCTGCCAGGAGCTAACTGCTCACTGTACTCAATTACTACTTACAGTCTTTCATCGCTGAGGGCTTCTGCACTGCAGATTGTCACCTAGCTCCTTGTTTTCAAGCGTGCATGTGTGGCATGTAGAGAACAGCAGCAGTGAGCAGTCACTGGTATCTGCCTGTGAATGTGGGCTATCAGGGAGCCGAACTCCGATGCCGTTGCACCACAAAACGCTTTGCTCTGGAATCTGTCTTCCTGTTGTCAGCAGAACTATTCATGGAGCACAATCCCATGTAAGACAGGGAAAAGTATGGGCGTATAACCCTAGGCATGTAGTAATCCTGACAGTTTTCATGGACCAATTTAGGCAGCTTGCACTGGGATCCCATTCATACATGCCCATGTCTAGCTGGATTTCCTTCATGGTTCAATTTAGAGACACAAAGTAGCTTTTGTTTCATTATCACCATCAATTTGTTCATTCAGATATTTCTATCAGTGTATTCACAAATAATGGTGCAAACCGTTTTGGGGGACTTATAGGGAGGTTGACTATTGGAAGCCAGATAATTTTCCTCCGTTGGTTGTACTCGTGTTGGCAGTTAAACTGGTGTGTCAATAACAACTGCATAATCACTTTTAGGAAAAGAAACTGGGTCCATTTAGGATACAGACTGAGTATGGATTTTGGTGCCCAGGGTCCATTTTGTCGATTGTGTGCAGTAGTTCTGTTTTCTTTTATAAGTAAAGAGTGGTATATAAATGAGTACTTTGCCTCCAGGTGGTTCTGTTTATACAGTTTTACTGCTTAGTGCCCAGTTTTCTGAAAAGTGGATCCACATTGATTTGCGTTATAAAGGTATTTGGACCAATAAATCAACTCACACCCTTTCAGTGTCAGACTCATTTTGAATTGAATGGACATCGAGAAAGACCAGTTCACATAATAGGAACCATATAAACTATTTATATTTCCATCAGTTGCAACAGAAACAAAAAACCCTTTAAGCTCACAGATTTTCTCAATTACTTTTGAAGGGGCTGAGAAGCTCACGGAGCCGCAAAAGTTTAACTGTACAAATTTTGCAACACAGTGGACTTGGTGATAAAGGAACTCGTCTAGTGCCAGAGCAGGACGTTATTCTGAGAGCTGCACCCTCCATTGGACCAGCTGTTCAACCTGAATGTGGGACACCTGCTCTCTCACTTTGGCTCTGCCACATGGCTGGACAGTGGAAATAGGCTTCCCCCATTCCCAGGGATGAGAGGGTATTCCAGGGAAGGGTGGTACCCTGTGCTATGGGGAGCTGTGGGATGCAAAAGTTGGTAGCTCTCAATGCAGCAGGTGACTCAGATCTAAGGACAAGTAAGGGATGTAGAAACCCTGTCCATGGCCCAGATGGGGAGTCTGCAGTAATCCTGGCCACTTGGTCTCAGTGAATGCTGGAGGAGCTGATACCAAGGGAAAGGGTGGTTAGTGGAGATTCATAACCAGCTGAACTAAAACCCAAGCCCTTTCCCCATCCCTTTTCACTTTTAATCAAGCAGGATATTGCTCTTCTGGCTTCCTATGAAGCTTGGCCCCTTGTGCTGTACAGGGACACCCTTTTGACCTGTGCTCTCCTGCAGTTAATGGCTCACGCTATAAAACGTTCCTATGATCATTAAAACAGGAGGCGTTATTCTCCCCTCCATAATGGTCTGACAATCTAATTTTAGTCACACTGAATGCAGTAATGACCCTATATTATCACAAGAAACTATTAAGTTGCCAACGCAAAGGTTGTTCCTATTGATTTTCTTCTAAGGTTGTCATGATAGAGCACAACTAATGAATGGAAATCCCCAGTCCAAATAATTTCTAAATAAATTACTCTCACAGAGCTTTTACTCTTAAATAGAAGAATTGATTTAATACTTTAGCGGCTTTTCTTCTTTCTAAACTTGCAATTTAGCCAACCTCAGACTACATTTATGAACCAGGCATGTTCTGTTTTAGCTGGTTATGAGTCCCCTTCAAGCAAAGCACATGGAAACTCAGTGGAGAGTGAAGAGATGGAAGTCCCTGAGGGCCTGTCACAGAATTAAAGGGTTTCTTTTTACTTTCCTGGTCTGTATTAGCTAAAGGTCTGTGTTATGTGCCCTGCAAACACACATTAAGAGACTATTTTTACTACTTTTTTAAGAAAGGGGATTTTTCAAACTTCCATTTCACATTGCAGGTTAAGATCTGTGGTATAAACAGCCCTGTTTATTTTCTGAAGTTATCTTGGGACATCTATTCCAAGACTCTGTCCAAGGCCCCAGGTATATTCTTTTGCTGTGTTCAGTCAAATAACGCGATTGCTGTTTGCGCCAACTCTATTCAAAGCATTTTACAACTGAAGAGGAAATACTTTTTTCAAGGCTATTTTCACAGCACTGAAGCAGCCTCAGTGCAAATGATACAGTCACTGTGGGACAGCAGAAGGGCTGCAGACCAGCTTCAGACCAGCTAGGACTTACTGCTTGTTCCTGGGCTGCATTTCCTTCATTTAATGAGGGTGTCCCCAAATCTTTCATCTGGGCTGGCTGAGCATCTCCTGAAAAGCACCCTGCTCCATTCTGTAGGTCTGAAGGTGATCAAGTGCGTGGATGCTATCACCTAACCCTTTGAATCCTGCCTGGACAGTGCACATCCATCTGCACCCACCATGTATCTCTGAGTTCTGCCTTGACAGCTTCTGTCAGCTTCTCACACTTCCTCCCTTTGCTAACCCAGATCTTTGCTCACACAGTTAAACCTGGAAGTTCCAGGGGAGGCTGGGCTCTCTTTAATTGCTAACATCTCCTCATTAGCTTCCCTTGCACTCCCAGGGAAGCCCTGTGCCTGCCCAGCTGAACTGAGCATTGGGACTTGCTCAGCTGCTCTCTGGTTACAGTTTGAGATGTGCTTTGTGTCTCATCTGTGCTCTTGGGATTGTTAAGGGAACATTTTCATCTCCTAGTGTGCTTTGGCTTCCCTGCATGGCTTTCCTGTGCCTCTGAGACAGCACCCACTGAGTAACTTGCTCTCTACAAGAATAAACACCATGGCAGGAGCAATTTCCTCCTCCTGCTTTATGAAAGGCCAGTGCCTCCTACTGTTGCTCCTTGGAGGATTAGCCTCACTAATTTGTGTTGGGTTGGAGGTCTCCTACAGGGCTGAGCTGGGATGGATTCTGAGGTCTCGTCTGATTTGGGTCCTGCTTCTGCACGTGCCTGTTGCTGAGCATTCCTCCATCCTGGGAGCTGTGTCCTGAGATGGCCTCAGGCTGTCCAAGGCAAGTGCTTGCCAAAGGAATTGACTTTAGAGGGGTGATTGCTGCCGAGATGAATGCGGATATGTTTGTGCAATTATCCAGCGGCCTCTGATTACCCAATCCTGAATCATTATTCCAGCAGATAATTTACATTTCCCTGCCACTTCAGCAGGAGAGCGGAACTGGCTCATGACAGCAATACCGCTGACTCAGCTGTTCTGGGGACACAGCATTGGCTTGAAATTTGTTTTTTTTAAAATTATATAGGTGTGGGAAGCCTCTTCCTGATTAATATACAAAGGAAAAACCTATTGCAAACCAAGGTGGGTGTCCATACAAGACATAGTCCATATGCCAAGGACGGTGTACCTCCTGAGAGAAAACAGCTGGAAAACGTAACAGGGCGGTGCAGTAGCACTGAGGGGTCACAGTCTGGGACTAATCATAGCCTTTGGCAGACCTTTAATGTTTCTCCAGTGCAAAGTTTATTCTTGTCGTTTAATCTGGGGGTGGATATGGCCTGTCTTGAGACAAAACCTCAGATTTTGTGGTAATTTGGTCCATGCCTTCCCAGACCTCGGTCTAGGACTTCGCTGCACACAGTGTTGCCAAGAGTTGCCTCTTAGGTCTTTGATTTCTCACACTTACGTTTCATCTGTGAATGCAATTCCAAAGTATTCCTTCTCCTTCAGGTTGAAATGAGATGCCACCAAGTCAAGCAACTCCTTGGCCAAAAGCTTTGGCTGAAAAACGAAAATGAAAGAAAGTGATTAATGAGGAGAATTGGATAGAACTGCACTGTGCTTGAGGAGGAAAACACTATCCTTGAAATTACTCCACAGCTGTTGCTTTTATGTTCCCTCTGGTGTTCAAGCTAAATCTGCAAGGAACATTAGCTCCTTGAAATGAGCAGTAGTTTCCCTCCTAGGTAAATACTAAAACCCTGGCAATTCTGACCTATTCAGCAGTTAATGTCTCTGCAGCCAGATGATCTGCTGCCTGCCAGCATTCGGATCTACCAAGAGCAGCTCGCTCCTGCCTGTCTGATAATTTTAGATGTTAACGCTTTTTATCAAGGACCTTTGCAAACACAACTCAGACACCCACTCTCTCACACACAGCATAGATATATGCTCATAACACTAAGAAAATACATAGTGCCAAAAGATAGGATGTGACAGGACCAAATGAGAAGTAAATGACAGAACAAAATAGTTTCCCATTCAGTATTGCTTGTCATATAGAGATAAGGATATATCCTCAAATTTAGGCACTTGGAAGGAAAGAAAGGAAAGTAGCACACACTTTCAGAATACTCTTTGTAAGACAATAAAAGCCAAGCTCAGAGAAACAGAGCATGGTTCATTACTACCTTTTCTGCAAAACCTTATTTGTCTTTTAACTCTAATATGTTCTCCTGCCTCTATGAATTTTCATCTGCTCTGCTGTGCTCTGGTTTTTCCAACAACATTTCTGAAGACTTGGCAATAGCACAGCTCTTGTCCTGCCTGTCACTTGTAGGAAACAGGGGTACAAAGGATCTAGGCAACTGCAATAGCCCCAGATCCCAGAGCTGCAATTGTTACAGCAGCACTGGCACAGCTGGGGTCAGAGATCCCAACAATGTTCCTTGGCGACTGCCTATAAGGATTTGGTCTACAAATCTCTGTGCTGCAAACCTCAGTGAAAATAAAACTGTCTGCAGGCTTGACTGCCCCAAGGAGTCTGTGGAGCAGCTGAGTCAGTTACCCCAGACGTGAACCTGTTGTTAAACGGAGGTGAAATGATGATGCGGTGCGGAAAACGGGTGGCAGGGACGTGAGAACCCTGCTGTCCTAATCAACTGCTCTGTCCTATAAACACAAACACAGCTATAGTAGAAAAAACCCTTATTGTACCTAACTCCCAAACAGATCCGTAAGACTCTCAGACTCTCTGAAAATGCCCCTAAACCCCGCACTATCACTGTATCTGAGACAGCTGGGACAAACTTACTTCTCTGTATATTTCCCTGGCATTCATATGAGCATTACAGCATCTTCTACCCACCCTATAGGGACACCCAATGCACAAGGGGTTTCTAGGTCATGCCAACAAAGAAAGAAGCAATAGCTGTGCCTAAGTGCAGCCCTGGCTTGAAGCAGCCTCTGAATTCAAGAGAAGTTGCTGTGTAGGAGGAACAGCCTGGCAGATAACAAATAGGGGATACAACCAGCTTCATTTTAATTCCCAAGTCAGACTTCTCAGGAACAACTATTGGAGGCTCTGCTATGATGGCACTGGTGACTGCATTGACCTTCACTCCTGAACGAACTCCCAAACAGTGCTCAGAGATGAGTGAACCAGACATGGTCAGGTCCTCTGTCCCCTTGAGTCCCATCAAGGACCCAAACAAAGAGCACACCAGCTACACCAGTCTGTTTGGAGACTCCTCAGATACTTCTCTGCTGGTATTGTGCTGTGTGGGATGGACATTTGCATCATCCCTGTCTCCTGTAAGATGAACCTCTCTTTGTCAGGGCATTTTAAGGACAAGCTACAGTTTGACTTACGATATACACAAATATTGTGATGAAGAGGATGGCAAGACTGCCAGGTGAATTCAGAGATACACAGGCTCAGTGCAGGTACTTATGGGGGGCATTGGGTGAGTTTTCAGCTTAACAACAGGCAAACAAGCACAAACTTTTAAAGGAGAGAGAGGAAGAGGGGTTTGTTTCCACCCATCAATGTGCAGTTTGCTTTTCCCCACCCTTGCCCGAGGGTCCCTGCTCCTTTCTCTCCTTGCTGGGCCAAATTCTCTCTGCACCAGAAAGGGATTTCTTCCCAGCCCAGGGCTACCACTAGAGGAGGGGTGGGAATGCATGGCAGGACTGACTCCTCCATGGCCAAGGCCATGGTGGGGGCAGTTGGTGGAGGTGAATCCAGGCATCCTCATGCTGGAGAGTATTGCAGGCTGAAAGCCACGTGACTGTCACTGCCTGGTGCCCAGTGCTCTGTGTGACTCAGTTATTCGATAAACGAGCAATTGTGCTGCCAAGCAAGGGAATGAGCCATCATTCAGCCTGACTGGGTGTCCCACCTGAGAGGGCAGGGGTGGGAAAGAGTGGTGAAACTTTATGCCTCAAACACAGCAGAGTTTTCCCAAGCCTGGGTTAAGCACATGGAAGGTACAGGTTGAGCTTTTGCAAGAAAGCAGAACAGAGCAATAAACAGTTGATGTGTAACAGGCTGCCTGTGGACATGGGGAAGGTATGGGTCCCTCTGCTGCAGTCAGACAACACTCTCACAAGGAACATTGGACAAGAGAGAAAGTCCCTTCTGCTGTTCAGTCACATCATGAAGAAGTGATGCTCAACTTCTCTTGCCCCACACACTGCTTCATCCAGCCCCAGCTAACAAGTGAGGAGCAGCACCCAAACCCACCTGCCTTCAGCCACCCTTCCCAGGATGGGTAAATGCAACATGCTGCTTCCTTATTTCTGCTGAGTGAGACCAGGCTGAAAAAGCCATGGAGAGGTGGTCAGCATGGTGTGACAGCTTTCCCATCTCTACTGCCCAGAAGCTGATGCTCCTCTCCCAGCGCAGCCCCCCGAGGCTCAGCAGGGGCATGATTTCCAGTGCCCTTGCCGTGGGGCCTCCTCCAAAGCCTGTGGTAGCAGATAAGGCAGGATAACCCTTTGCCTTGCAAGATAAGGGAAAAGAACAATAGATGCAGACCCAGCATTGGAGCAGCGCCAGGTTAGTTACTGGGCCAGAGTCCCTGAAGAGGCTTATGGCAGTGAAGTTAAGCCCTGCTAGTCCCCTCCAAGATTACTTTCCTCTCTCCCCTTAAGCTCTGCAAGGTTATTGTCCTTTCCAGTGGGATGACTTGGGTGTCCTCCCAACATAGACGGGCAACCTGAGTGTTTGGAGGGTAGAGGAGGAAGGTGTCTTCTCCAGGTAGTAAAGACTCCTTGAGACAAACCTGCACAGCAGGGATAAGGCAGGAAAAGCCAGCCAGGCAGAAGCTGAGCTGCAGCCTGTCCCGCTGTCTCAGGAGAGACCCACACGCTCGATGTTAGCGGTTAATCTTCTTGCCATTCGCGATGGGAACGGCTGAGCAATGACCTCCTTTCATGTGAGCTGCGTAGACAAAGAGCTCATTAGCAATGCCTGTGGCAAGTTGTTTTAATTCATTATTAATTTCTGGACTTCATTTTCCAGAGGGAAAATTTTGCATTAAGAAAACTTCCATCACAGACACATTGAAGGAGATGGGGACTGGTCTCTGAGAGCAGGGAAATCAATAGAAAGTGGGCCTGGGACCTTCTGAATTCAATACAATTGGATGGTCAGCAAGATGCACCTTGTGCATCCCAAGGGAATAAATCAGGGCAACAGGTGGCATTCAGAGTAGAAACGGAACCATGTCCTCAATGATGCAGAGCTACAGAGCTGGACTGTGGTGCCCTGCGAGCTGCCCAGGCAGGTGTGGAGACCCCTCTGCCTCAGCTGCTCTTCATCCCCTCCCTACCCACACCTCCGTGGCATCCTCTGTATAACCTGTATCACAAAAGGCAGCCTGTGGGGCATGTCATAGCTGCAGCTAGCTGGCCTGAACTTGGGATGGGGAACACCAGAAGAAATCCTTTGGACCAGTGAGGGCTGAACATGCCTTGCTGGTGATGTAGGTTGTCAGAGCAGCATTATTCAGCCAGGGAATCCCCTGCTGCTCCCTCCTGCTACAGGACCCTCTTTGCAGAAAGGCATGTAAAGAACAGTGCTCTGTAAATCAGTTGCTATTGTTACTAGAGAAACCAGCAGGGACCTGGTTGTGGTCCCACCACACTGGAGCTGTGGCCCTGGGGAAGAAGAGTCTGCTCCTGGTAAGTGCTTACCCCTGTCAGGAGGAAAGGCTGAGGGACCCACGCTCCTGTGTATCCGACTGTTTGGCCCAGACACTGGCCATTCATTAGCCAAACCCTGTCCCTGAGGCTTCTCTGCGTGGCAGTAACCTGCGTGCTTTCCTGCCTCTGGACCCCTACTTGTATTCCTCTATTCCTACTCCAGACTGGAACAAGCTACATTTTGCAGCCTGCACTTCCTGGATGTGCAAACCTGACATTTTCCACAAAACTTAATACCTCAGGATCCACCTGCCAGGTATGATGGCACAAAACATTGTCCAAGGGATTCTTGATACTCTGCAGAGCAGGCAACTCTGCTGTGAAGTCATGTCTGACTTCAGAGCACTCTGAGGTTTCTTCTTTCCCTCTTGGAGAAGCAGGGGAGCAGAGATGGACTCATTAAGGGCCGCCTCCTTATTAGTAAAGTGACCCAGACATCCTTCCCTGCTCCCTGGGCCATGTAGGAGAGGTTTGTCTGAAATGAAAACGCCGTGCATCCACAAAGCCTCAGCAGTGAGGAGTGCAGTGAGCACATGGCGGGGGCTCTCTGCAAACCTTCGGGCTTGAAGCAGTGAACTCATTCCCTCCTTGCCCTCCAAAATAGATGAAGTTTGTTCAAATAATGACACAGGGGAAAGGGAGAGCTTTATTAGTGGTGTCAGGAGGTGACAGGGAAAGGGCTGAGCCTCAGTAGCAGCTCTGTGACTTGAACTTGCCATGAAGAAAGATTATGGAAAGGCACCAAAGGCAATACAGGAAGGCCCATATGGGATCACACTTGGCTGACAGTCTCAGGGATGTCTCCCTGGCTTTCCCCATTGCTTAAAGAGCCCACTCCACACCACATCCGAACTACAGGCACAGCCTGTGCTAGTGAAACCCTCAGCAAGAAAACTTCAATGCATGCAGTGCCCAAGCTCTGTCTGCATCTCCTTGGCTCTATTTAAAGGAGCACTCAGCACTGGCAAATTAACCACAGGGGATGAGTCTCTCTTCCATGCACTCCAGTTATCCCTGCACAGAGGCACTCTACAGGTGTCTCTTCCCAATTAGACACGATGGCAACTTCCCTGAACAACAACAGAGCACAGAGAACACTGAAGGCAAGTAGGGAGGGGAAGGACAAGGCTGAGAGCTCCTTGGAAGAGGGAGGCTGCATGAGGAATGATGATTCATACTGATTCAGTGTCAAAATCCCAGAGTTTCAACGCTCCTTTATTGGATGGATTTATTGGTTCAGTTCATATTAGCATGAGCTCACTAATATGGGCTGCTGTACCCACTGGGGGAGCAGGCTGGGCTCTGTTCATGGGAGACCTCCCCAGTGCTGAAAAGAGGAAAAGGAAGAGGTAAGATACAGGTGATGAAGAGCAAGAATTTGCAGCACAAGGCAACATGCGAACCCCATTTTGGTGCCTCCTAACACCAGCCACAGTCACTCTCACACAGGTTTAGTGATAATACTGACATGTTATGGGCATGTGTTGGCCATAGGATGGGAGGAGGAGGAATAGGGCTTCTGGACAGAAGGATTTCATAGCCTGGGAGAAGCTTGATGCCAAGCTGTAGGGAAGGGATGCCATCCAAAGGGACCTGTACAAACTCGAGAAGTGGGTCCATGGGAACATCAGGAGGTTCAACAGGGTAAAGTGGAAGGTCCTACGCTCGGGTCAGGGAAACCCCTGGTATCAATACAGGCTGGGGAATGAAGAGATAGAAAGCAACTCTGTGGAGAAGGACTTGGGGATACTGGTGGATGAAAAGCTGGGCACGATTCAGCACTTGCAGCTCAGAAAGCCAAATGTGTCCTGTGCAGCATCACAAGAAGCGTGGCCAGCAGGTCTAGGGAGGTGATTCTGCCCCTCTATTCTGCTCTGGTGAGACCCCACCTGGAATTCTGCATCCAGCTTTGAAGCCCTTAGTACAGGAAAGACATTGACCTGTTGGAGCAGGTCCAGAGGAGGGTCACAAAGATGACCAGAGGGATGGAACACCTCTCTGTCTTACAGAGACAGAATGGGCTGCTTCTGTCAGTCATTGTGGAAAATACAGCAGAAACACATGCATTCCAGTATTAAATATTCAATATAATTAAAAGACAATGTTACTGGGATTTGAGCAGACCGAGGAACTCTGGAATCATGTGTTTCCCCAGTGGAAAGACAGACTGCCCACTTTTGGCAGAGAAGCATGTTTCTCTATGACAGCTTCCCATTAAGCTTAGAAATGAGTGAGTTATAGAAAGAGATTATCTATCCACAGTCCAGCAGTGCCATGAATAAAAAACAGATGACATGGTATTAGCAGCTGCTGGTAGGTCCCTAGAAACTCAGACACACACAAAGTATATTTCATTGTTTTATTAACTGTCAAACAAGCCTATCTCTTCCCCCTCCCCCATGTCATAGCTTTTCCCTAATTCTCCGTGGCAGGAGGTTTCTGGGTAATGTATAGTTTCAACATATGGACAGACGTGTGCCGCCCAAATCCATCCAGTACAGACACATGATGAGCTGTGGGAACCAGGGACCTAACTCACACCCGAGCAATGCCTCATCTCATTAAGCTAAAAACGCTGCTACCATCCACTGCCTCCTTGCTGGGGGGACTTAACAGTGTGATATAGCACAAGAATGCAGAGATGGGACACTGCTAAGCCAAGCATGAAGATTGATAAAGCCGATGACAAACTGTTTGCAGGACTGGTGCTCAGCACTGATTTTGTGCTCTAACCCAGCTGTGGCCAGGCCCCGGCTCCAGGATTTAAACCACTGGCATTTGGCTATGAACAGGTTTGGTTTCTGCAGGATGGACTGTAAAGTGTGTTTTGTTCAAACCAGTCTCTCAAGTCCTGTTGATTTGGTCAAATTTTGCTCAACAGTCAAAGGCCGAATGTTTGAAAAACATATTTTTGGTGGCTTGAGTTGCAGTGTAGGCTGGGGAATGCGTGCAGTGTGGCCAGTCCATCAGAAGGAGAGGTGAGGTGGAAAAGGAATGGTTTGCTTGAATGCAGAGCAATTCCTCCCGTGGCTGTGCCTGGCACAGTCCTACAAGGCAGGGAACAGCGCTCCTTCTTCGGTCTGCTCGAGCCTTGGGCAGTGTAATCAGGAGGAAATAAAAGTGCCAAACGGTGCTTCACGCACAATTCTTCCCCTCCACTGAGGGGAGCATTTGCTAATGAAGCAAACTCCAGGTCCTCCCCATGAATTAGACCATCTGCTAAAACCAGCCACAACCCCATCCTCCACCACCACAGAGATAAGGGCAGTAAAGAAGCCCATATAGGCCCTGTGTGTTACGATTGCGTTCCTCAGGGCATTGATACTCAGTGGCCAGCAGCCTTATCTGCTGAAAGCCAGGAAATGCTCCATGCTCACCTGTGTGCATTAGGCAGTGCATTGCCCCATGATAGCTATGGACTGTAACTCCTTCCCCTTCTTCGTCATGCATGGAACACGGAATTCTCTCATCCAGGGGCCACTGAACTGTCCCTTACTTGCAATTCTTGTCAAACTGGGTCTGCCAACAGCTCTGTCATCCTCTTGTTTAACCCGCTTCACGCATTTCCAAAGAAAGAAAAATCCAAAGTCACTCCATGCGATGTTGTGTAAATACCCAGTAACAGCCCTTTTGGCCATTGTGTCATCCGAATACAGGGTAATAATGTTGTACAAAACTGCTCAGGCTGAAGGCTTGGGGCTTTAGGGGCTGCAATTCCCCTTATGGGATACATCCTCTATTCCTCAACTCCATGTTATTATGTCAATATCTGGAGTGCACATAATCAAAGCAGGCTGGGATGTAGTTGGGTGAAAAATTATTCATTGAAATGCAAAATGCCTGGAGAGGGAGCGCCATTTTTTTTATCACGGAACAGCTGAACTCCATCAGTGTTGGGGACCGGCGGCGGGAGCATTGCTCGTGCTGGCACAGGCAGCACCTCCTTCCCAGAGTCAGCGGTTGGCTCTAAAAATCTCTTTTCTTCATTTACATAAGCAAATGAGAGAACTTGCCTCCAGCAGCTGCCTTGGGAATGTGGAGGGTGGTGACAGAGTGCCACTGACGTTTTTTCTTGGAAAGTCAACACCCGCAAATTGTGGGAATTAAGATTTATTAGGGTCAGAGAGAAATAGACAAAAAAAATTTCCGAGTTTTCTAAAAAAATCTGTTTGGTAAAAGGATTAGAAACACTCTACTGACAAGTTGACTCAGAAATATTCACAGATAGCTGAATTTCTGGGTTCCGCTGATACCTGACACTCCATATCTTAAGTCAGAAGGCATTGCTGATACTCTCTAATTCCCCTGCATATTAGCAAGGGGAATCTGCTTAAATAATTTTGCAGTCACAGAAAGCAAAGAGCGTGAGCTGGCCAAGTCTGCATGGCAAATTCAAGTCAAAAGCAAAATGAGAAGCAGTTGGTGGGATGAAAAAGGCACTTCTGAGTCTCTAGCATCCCTCCTCCCCTTATTGCCTGACACAGAGGCAGCTGCACTCTTCCCCCATTCAGAAGGGGTCTGTGTCGATGCCCAGTGACCCCATTCCTCTCTATTGCCATCTGTATCGCCCCGTGACTCCAACAGAGTTTTCAGGTGACTGCATCCAAAGAAGCCAGACAGCTGCAACTGGTACTGGGACAGGAAATCTGCTCCATGCTCAGATCTCTCTCACGCACAACAAAAGCCTCAGCACTTCCCTCTTCCCTCCCTTAGCCCTCTGCCCACTCCATTCCTTTCTCTGTCTCCACTGGGAACAGCTAATGTCCCTACATACAGCTGAAAGAGCCTGGCTGATGTGCTGAGGATGGCAGAAGGAAAAGCCCAGGTTTAGGGCTGGCCCTGGCTCTGATCACATATTTTTTTGTCCATAGGCCTGAAGTACAAGGAGGTTTGGTGGCTTAGAGCACTACATCCCACATGAAAATCTGCCTCTCTGTCTCCTGCAGGGCTGGGGAGAGGGAAAGGATGCTGTACCTGGCATTCAAACTGATGTCCTGGTCTGCCCTGACCACATGGGGTGCCAGCAGGAGGAGCACACGGTAAAGTAGTTCTTCCTGGGATCCCCCAAGAGTCTGCATCTCTGAGCTGTGCAGTCTGGATGTGCAGGCTCGATGCACATCCCCTTTGTGGAGCATCTGTGCCAGGTCCAGCATCCCCCAGTGCACCTCCCATGTGCCTGAGCACTGGTCTGTGCATGCACAAGCAGTCCTTCCTGCAGAGGATTTCCAGAGGAATGTGGTCAAAATCCTCACATATCCCTCTGGGTTATCTTTCTGGGCAATAAGAAAGACCATGCAGGGTAACCTCGTGTGAGGACTCAAGCCACCCTTGAGCCCTTTCCAACTGAACTGTGGCCAGGAGCATGAACTGAGTGAGAAGATCTGGCCAACCACAGAAGCAAATCCACATTGGAAGGGAAAGCAGACATCTTTTTTGGAGGGATTTGATGGAAAGTGTGGAATTCCTCATGCTGACTGATGTAAAAACGGCTTTTGTAGCATTGCCAAGGTTACTGCCAACTCATCGGCCATGAAAACATCACTGAAGCAAGTTAAAAAGTTGCCCCAAGTCAATTTGCACATGCAACTTTTATTATTCTTTATTTAAACTTTCTAGATTTGTTTTTGGATTATTGGAAGAAACAGATCCTTCCTCTATTATCTGTCTTTGGGTTTCTCCCAAAACCTAACACAACATCAAATCCAGTTTGACCTTTACAAGACACTCCTGAAGACAAGCTTGGCTGGCTGCTTGCTTCGCTATGTGCTTACTCCAGCAAATATGGTGTTTTCAGGAGGCTGCACTGATCTCCATGAGAAGTTTTACAGTGTCATCAAGAAACGCATGCTGTGGGTTAATACAGTTTTAATGAAAATACATCCCAAATGTGACAGTTTTGACTGAGTTTTTTTTTAAACTTTCAGGGAATTTAGAGCAAACTTATGAGGCACTAACTCAGAAGGACTGGTGCAAAATAAAGGTACTCAATTATGTGGACCCAAACAAGCAACTTTCAAGCAAATTCAGTTCCTTTAGAGCAGAAGAAAACCCATTCCCAGCTATGATGATCAGATTCACTAGCCCTTTAAATCATCCTCAACATCTTGAACCTATTAGTGACCTATTTGGTAGCTTCCCATCTCCTAATGCATGAAGCATCTATGAGATTTGTATAAATGAGAAAAATATGGATGATAGATCAGCAGAGCAGAAGGAAGATGCCCACACAGAGGAGGACTTTCCCCTGGTTTAAGGCCATCGGTTTCATATAAGCAGTAGAATGAAGCATCTGTGCTTTAAAGCAAACCACGACTTTGAAGGTCACAGTGGCTTCAGAATCTCCCACCTGATCTCCAGATCACTGGGACTGGGTGTATTTGGCACTTGGATCTCCATGGTTTAGCAGCACTGGCTATATCAGCACTAGCAACCTGAAGAAGGCCATAGCATATCACATTCCCACAGCCTCAGAGAAGCCTGGGTAACCAGGCAACACTTTCTTCTTTCCCTCATCCTTTCAAAGAGTCAGAAAAGTCTCATTTTTCAACACAAAGGCATTTAACCTGTGGAAGATGCCCCTGCAACAGAGATGGATTTCATTGCCATTATCCATAATCAAATTAAGCAAGCAATGATATTACTGAGACTAAACAAATCTCATGGTTTTATCACAGAACTGTGGGTCTCAGAGGATTTTTCACCTTCCTTTGCACATAACATGCAGCAGTGATGGATACAGAGGCCAGATTAGATGGAGCTCTCCAATTGGAGATTGGTGCTAAATTAATACCAACTGAAGCAGCTCAAGATGCGAATTGCACATGCTGGGGAGTTAAGAGGGTTTGTGTACAGGGCTTTGGTTCAAACCCTTGTCTTAATGCAAAGGAAAAAAGACACGGATATGGCATTCTGTGCAGCAGTCTGGGTTGGAAGTGAGGTGGCTTACTTTAAGAAAGCACTTCCAAATTTATTCAGATAATCGGTATTGTAAATGCTCGGCTTAAGGTATTTTGGGTCTTCATGTGTACTTGCCTTTCAGTTTCTGGAGATGTGTATAATTTTGAAACAGGGTAGTCAACTGCTGCAAGAAAGTCAATTGTGTTTTAAATCATCTGGCTGTATCACATGTGGCAAATCAAACTTTGAACATGAAGCGAGCTTCAGAGCCAGCTTTCTGGGCAGGAATCCATTTCACACTCAGCTGACAATGGGGCTTGATAAGCGCTCGGCCAGTGTGAATAACCAGCTGCCTTCTATATATATTTCGATTTGGTAGCATCTGTTGAAGTTTTATATCACTGAGAGATTGTTGGTCTTCTTTTAAAGCATTAAACCTACCTTGACAAGGTCAACAACAATTTCTACAGAGGTCAGCATTTTTATTTTGAAATATTTGATCATAATTCTATCAAACATTAAAGAAAGAGTTTGGCTAGGGCACATAATGAAATTGGACAGCTCACACAATCCATTTATCTTTTTGACTGTAAACCTCTGAAGCGCTCTAGTTCATCCAGTTTCAAATCAACTGTAGAAATGTCCATCTCCCTTCACGCAGCCTACAGAAATTGGTGCTTGGAAATGCTCTTGATCTGTTATTGCTGATGTGGAAAAGGAAAAATAATTTCCCAAGACATACTAGCTTAGCTGGATTCTTATGTTCTGTTTGCTTTTTAAAAATCTTTCCTGAATAAGGATGTTTATTTCCATCCTCACCCATAGTCACTTCTTCATGGCTGAAAATATTTAATAAGCTAAGTGAATGCTTATTTTTGTAGCACATTTTCTAAACACATTAAAATAATTTATTAAAAAACCCCTCTGTTAGCAAACCTAACGTTAATAAAAGTAAATAAAGTAAATAATAGTCTAGGATGCATAGGATTAAATTGTCCTGCTCTATTTTACACACCAATTGTGAGTGCAGGGAAATGAATTAAACTTAGCAAGAGCCACATCCTCACGTGCTGAGACTAGGGAAGGTAAATGCCTCCAGAAGCATAGCGGTGCATGGGCTTTTGTGCATTCATCTTCTCTATCTGTACTCATACTTAAGGATGCAGTCAAAAGAGCTGACTCCACCAATAGATTCTCCATACATACAGCAATGTTAGATTTCCCTCCCCTAAAGAACTTGGGAGCTGAAGCACATTGGTCTTCCTGGATGTTCTCATCAGTTTAATTATCTCTGTATATTGCACAGTTGCTATATTAAGAACATACCACAATGTTTTGAAGCTTCTTTCTTAACATACTCAAATGTAAAGCATGCTATGAAGATACTACCCAACAGACAGACAGTTTTTCCCCTGGGAAGGTCAGGAGAGAGAGGCTGAACTTCACTTGCCACATGTTGGTTACACAGCTCAGTGCCTGATGGCAAAGCTCAGGTGTTATGGGGAGTCAAGTGGTCAGTGAAAGAGAAATGGGATAGCTAAGGAAG
Source organism: Lycocorax pyrrhopterus obiensis (assembly GCA_014706295.1). Classification (NCBI taxonomy): domain Eukaryota; kingdom Metazoa; phylum Chordata; class Aves; order Passeriformes; family Paradisaeidae; genus Lycocorax; species Lycocorax pyrrhopterus. The sequence continues at coordinate 6,910,860 of JACSVZ010000015.1, forward strand.
CTGCTTTAACCTTGAAGCCAAGTAGTAAAGTAAACTTCAAGTACTTGAAGTAAAAGTGTGATGCATTGTGTAGGTCCAGCTCCCAAAGCACAGGAAATCAGTGCTACCCCACTTATTTCCTCACTGGCAGTCTGGCTTCTAATCTCTTGTGACTGAGTGTGGTCCCCAAGTTCACCAGAGTGGTGGCTGGGACTGGCCCCTGACTCTGCTGGGCTGTGGGGCAGAGTCTGGTACACCTTATCCTGTAAGACAGAGGGTCCCTCCACTCTGGGTGAGCACCAAAGAGGAGACTTGGCTTCTTGAGTCAGCACAAGGTATGGGATATAACCAAGGATTAGGCTTGTGATAAAAGTGTGGTTATTTCAGAGGAAATGGGAAAAATCAACAACTTTTTGTCTACAGACGCACAGAAACTTGCCCTGCATTCAGGGACTCTGCAGTTTTTCCTACTGAGTCTATACATTCAGAGCCTATACATGAAATCAACCAACTGTGTGTGTCCCTAAGAAGCAAAGGTTTCCACGTCCAGCATGCCTTGGGACAGCAAGGAAGCTGCCTGGATCCTCTGGTCTGGTCCCCTCTGTCAGTCACAGCACTAACCACATCCAGCACTTGCTAATGTCAATATCAGAAGGACAGGGAGAGGACACCTCAAGGAGCAGATCAAGGTTCAATGGGGAAACCATGGACACAGGCAAGTCCTGCCTCCACTTCTAGATAAATCATCCTGGTACACATCAGGACAGTCAGAAGCCTAAATATGTCCTACTAGTCCCCCCTCCTCACAGCTCTGTTCTAATGCCTTGTAGGCAACCCTGAAGGGGAATGGGAAGGGGACAAGGATGCTGGGCTTTCCTGACTCCAGGCTCACCAATGTCACACTGTGACCCCCATAAAATAAAAGAGGAGGCAATGGAGAGAAATTACAATTGGCCACAATTCAAAAGAAAAGAAAGCAAAATAATACTTGCTCACCATAGGAATTACTAGGAGGATAAGAAAGGCTTATTTCCCCTGATATTTGTAAAAAGAAGTGCTGGTAATAAACCAGTTCCATTATAAAGGAGGAGGGTGAAATGAATGACCGGATGAGATAGTGAGTGTCTTTTATTAAAAAAAAAACCATCTTTTTTTCTGCAAAGAAAGAATAAAAAAGAAATAAGACAGAATGGTTAGGAGAGAATTCAGGCAGGGTAGAAACTGTTAGTGATAATCAGCTACTAAGAAAATAAGTGGAAAATGTAAGTGCATACAAATGTGGGTGATGACCCACGTACTGGGGCGAAAGCAGAATTAGCCAATGAATGTAATGAACCGTGAAGGGAGAAGCTTGGAGACTATGGAGAATTGAGGAAATTTTTCTAAGCAGGAGGGGTAGAAAGCAAATAAAGGCAGCCTGGCTTCTGGAAAGGAGGGATCCTTGGCCTGTGGATGGGGAAATGTCCAAGTGTGCCATGCAGTGGCATGGCACAGGGAGTTGCTGGGCACAGGCTGAGCTTCCTTCCCTGTGTCCAGAAAATCTCTTTCTGGGTGTTACCCAGAACACGTCCTCACTGCAAAGTGAGATGGAAGTGCTCAGGCAACTGTTCCTGCTTTCATTGAACCCGATGCGGAAGATGGGCAGGAGCAGATCCCACAGCAGCAGCGTGGGCAAGCTGTCCCCAGTATATTTCATTGAGTGACAAAGTCTCATAAGCTGGGCCAGCCTGGAGATCAGTCATGCTGCTGGCAGATGCTGGAAGCACAAAGACCTCCCAAAAATGATGCTGGAGGTCTTGATGGCCTCTGGCAACTGAAGGCATCTCTGCTGACTGGCCAGCAGTCACACTGCCTGTGTGACAGATCTCTCTCATCTCTCCCTCCACATATCCTACCAGGTGGCTGTAGACCCACCCTAAAACTTGCTCTATGGCAAGGAGTAAATGACTTAAAAATTTCTAATGCTGAAGGGCTGCAGTTTTGGCAAGATTTGCACTTCATACATGAGGGTGATGAGAATAATCGCATTTAATGTGATTTCTGAAAAACCGAGGAAGGTGAATTTGGGCAGGGAAAAGGTTTTGTCATTCTCCATGATAAAACAGGAGAGATGTTTCACTTGTAGTAGGGAATTAGCTTTGACTTTTCAGGGGCTCAAGTGCTCCAGTGTCAAAATTCTCTCTTCCTTCACAGACCCTTCCACAACTGTGTGGTGGTTTTTATCCCTTGCATTGGGAGCATGCCATGGACTCAGTGAATGTCTGCCTCTGATCAACATTCAGAGCTTCATTATTTAAACAGTGGGAGTTGAGTTTCTGTTGGTTTTCCTTTCCACATACCTTAAACAGTTGTTGACTAAGTGAAAGCTTTGGAAACTGGGTAGCAGTCATCTGAATCTATCCTCACAATTTATTTGGACATTGGTATTAACCAGGACCATTCAGCCAAACTGATTTGGCATCAGGAGACAAAAAAGGACTCACCCCATTCTTTTTTCCCCACGTGTCTGGGCAGCCCTGCAAAAGCACAGGATGGGCTGAGTGCAGCTCAGGAGATCCTTGCAGCACAAGAAACACCTGCATGGGCTGCTGGTCCCTGTGCCATCAACTGCTGAGTGGGAGTAATACCCTGTACCTTTAAATCACAACATGAGATGTCCTTTTTCACCTAGGATATAGCCTCCTATTGAATGGACTTCAGGAGGAAAACCTTTATTCCTACATATTCCCCTGCCAAAACTATTCCTCTGTAAACGGAGCTTCCAGAGCAGCTCCTTGGTCACTTCAATGTCTGGACTTGAACTACATTATTGCGGACTATCGGAAAGACCCTGTAGAAAGACCCTAGATCCATTCCAGTTGCCATAGGCATCAGGAAAACATTTGCCTGCCTGTCTGCTCTCCCAGGAAGCTCTGAAGATGGGATCACAGTTTGTCCAAGGAAAAAGAGGCCAGTATCTATTTGAAGAGAAGAGTAACTCAATGGCAAATATATTTCACCCTGCAGTGTCTGAATCCACAGAGGAACTCTTACTGGTAGGAAAAGTTATAAAAAAGAGAGGAGAAATCCCAGAAAAGGCAAAATTCTCAAACACAGACTTATTCTCAGACAGAAAGTGGTTATATGAGAGCAAAGAGGTATGCTATATCCTTAGAGTGTAAACCACTGCTGCTCAGTGGAGATTCATCCATCAATACCAGAAGAGAAGCTGGCCTATGGCTCTTTGCTGGTTTGCCAGACTTTTATTAAATGCACAAGAATGCCAAGTCTGTAATGTCTAAAAGTGAATTTATTTAACAATGAACTCTTTGAAAAGGGAGTCCCAGATGTGTAATTAATAATGAATCAGTGATGTGAAATCTGATCCAAAGCCTACTGAAGCTGATAGACAGATTCTGACTTCAAGGAGTTCTGGATAAGGCTCTCATTAGGCAAAAAGAAAAAAAAAATTAAAAGCTGAGCCAGCTAGTTGGTTAAAAAATATTATAGCTTGGATTCTGTGCTAAACAGAGACATACAATAATCTGCACTGCACATAAATCCCTTCTCTGCTGACGGGGACTCACACATTTCTGAGTCTGAAGCTGAGCTTGAAATCTAGGAGATAAAATAAAATAAAAAAAAGCTGTGAGAGAGATCCCCAAAAGGAAAACCTCCAGCGGTTTGAACCACAGCTCATTTCCTCTTGGCATAGACGGGGAGATAACTGTCAGATATGTGTCATCTGGAGGCAGCAGATGCTGCTGCTCCCTGCGTGCCGAGGCCCTGCTCGCCCCCCTGCCCTGCTCCAGCCTGAGCACCCACCTCTGCCTGGCCTCGCCTGGCTCTGCCTCAGCTCCACGCAATGCACGGCACGGGGATTACCAGCCCGGAATTCCTGCCAAGCCCAGCGGAGCGTGCTGTCCAAAGGGGGATGCAGCTTGTCTTCCATCAGTGCAACTTAATTCAATTTGTCAGGGCTGCAGACGGTTTGGGTGAGCCTGATCCGATCACCACCATCCCGGCACTGGCCAAATTGTGCACTGTGAGACGGGGTTCTGGCAGCCTCTGTTTTTCATTTGCCTTTAAATATGACTGTAATGGGGAGGTGGAGATGTTTGTTGATGAACAATTTCATCATTCCATATCTTTTAAGGGAGACATAAAGTGCACATATTAAGTCATCCCCTTGAGTCAAATATTTTTAAGTAGTAACACAGCTCATTTTTAAGTAATCAAATAATAATTAAAAATAATTGTCTCCCAATTCTGCTGAAGAACCAATGCATCTACATTGAATTTGCTTCTTTAATAGCAAATTGTAACTCAATCTAAATGTAAATTCCTGGAGAATCTGCTATCTAATTCTCATTATTTCCACTTGCTTAATGCAATTAGAAACATCTGTCACTGATCAACTGTCCACACAGTGAAAACAAATAATAATTCATGCTCTCTGCCTCCATAGTGTTTTTCAGGGAATGGACTGCTTTAAAACCACTCGCTAGAGCCCAAGAGCTAGAGCTGTGCAAAATGCTTGTGACAAGCTCTGAATCATAGCAAATGTGCCTGACCATCAGTGTCTCTGTAGCTCAGTGACATTTGCTGAATAATTTGACAAAATCTCAGATACATATAAAAGTCACCATCATGCTTTCTAGAAATATTTGGCTCTGGGGTACCCATCCTCAGGAATATATGATGTCCTGCCAGGGACAGATCTCACCCCCTTATCCCAAAGCCTGGACCCAAAGCCGTGGTGGAGCACGCAGATGCAGATTTGGTTGCTGAAGGAGCATCAGAAGGCCTAAGAAAAGGACATGGGTGCAGGGAGAAAAGACACTGGAATCACTGGGGCTTGAGGGTTATCCCAGCTGCTGTCTGTGCTCCCAGTTTATGTGGCTGTGAGAAGAGTGGAGGGAAACAGCAGAGTGAGAAGCCATCAGTAACGGGCATCCAGTCCCCATGAGATGAACAAGGTCAGGGGCGTGGATGGTGCTTCCTCCTCTTTAAAGCACATTATTACATATAAAGTCTCTGGTTGCTCAAAAGACAATAAAAATCAAAAGAGGAGATAAGGTTTAGAAGAGCTGAACATCATGAAATAGGCTTGTTCATCCCCTGCCTGCTAGTGATAGGGATGAAAGACTGAAGGCACAGTCCAAGTGGAAAGGTATTCTTATCAGGCATCTACTGCTGAAATGTCCTCAAAAGACAGAACAAAATTAATCCAAAAACTAGTCTTTCTGGTAATCAGGAAATTCCACAAGCCAATGCCACAGCCAAACACTCTTTTTGCCTTCGAGCTGCTCAGCAGTGGGAGGCTCGTCCCATGCAATGGTCTGGCTGCCACGTGGGGCTGATGCATGGATGCTGCCATAAAAACAACAAACAATAACCAATAAAACAACAAACCAATACACATCAGAGGGACTGGGGAAACATGAGCAGTGGCCTTGCCCACATCACCATGTGGGTCAGAACAACTCTATGCATTAAATGGTCGTCCTGGCTTCAAAGCGAGGATGGGAAATGAAGTGAAAATGGCTTGGCTGGTTTGGTTTATTTTATTCTTAAAAAGGGCAGATGCAATCTCTTTACTTCATTCCTTTTCCAGAAGACAAGTGTAACTTAGATATATTACAGGATCCACTCTGACAAGCTGAACTCTCTAACACTGTCTGGGCTGCCAAGCCAGGAGGGCTGGGATGAGCTGGAAGTTGCTGGCCCGTTCACGATCTCGTCAGGTCGCATTTAGTCACTGCTGCACCTCCTGCTCCAACCCCCGATTTCTGCATTCTGCACTGCAACCACAGGGTTATACACCCAGCAATGAGCCAGTGGTACCTCTGCAGCTTGGCAGTTCGATCCCAGTGGCCCAAAATGTATCTGGTGCCCGTGTGAGGATGAGGGGATGCCTGTACTACTCGGCCTGTGTTATTCCAGGGGATAAAGAGGATGGTGGCTCCTGAAGGCAGATGTGACAGGGACCAGGCTACAGTGTAAGTCTGCTGCCTGCTTGCACAGGAGAGATTATTCTTGTTCTGTTAATGAGGATGCTGGAGACAGGCAGCACAGAGAAGGGGAGACTCCAAAATAGAGATAACTCATTAAACCAAAATCTGTACTATTAATCAATTTTCCCAAAGATTAAAACCTTCCAGAGCTGGCATGTTTTGCTGGCTCTACCTCCAAGCATCTGGTTTGACCTGCTACCAAGATAGCTTCAAAGTCGGAACAGAGACTGAAGCTTCCTCCCAAGGCAGATTTAGAATTGTGCTTCTTCCCCCCAAATATGGGCAGTTTCCCAGCAAAGGTAATAACAGAAGAGTTTTCGTTCAAACATAATGGTAATGAGCCATGTCTGAGTGCACAGAGATGGGAAAGTAAAAGACATCCTATCTGTATTAACAATCTCTCATCCAAAAGGATTGCTTCTTCGGGAGAGGTCGGGGCAGGAATATAAGGGGAGACTGGGTACATCTTGTTGCTTATGATGAGCTCACGCAGGTTTTTTTAAAGCATGACCCAATTATAAGCCAAGAGCCATCTCCTCTGTCCTGAAAATTAGAAAAGCTGATGGTTTTTCTGATGATATCCAGTATTGTGGCCGACACAAGTGCCACGGGCAGCCTTTCTGTGCTTGCAGTGACTGCCTCACTCCTTCTCCAGGCACCCAACTCCTGGCTGTACTGCTGTCAGCAAGCTACTGCAGCCCTGGGGGAGGAGGGGAAATTGGGGAAATAATCCACCAAAGAGAGAGAGACAAATCCATTTCGACTCCACAGAGCCCAAAGCTTCCCCATGAGCAGGCACTTCCCCGAAATAAAGACAGAAAGGACCAAAAAGCCACACACTGGAAACACAGCAAGGGTTGGGGGTTGGAGATTTGCTCTATCACTTGAGGATGGCATTTTGCATCATTTCCAGAGAGAATGGGCCTAAAAAACCACACTCCTGGACAAAAGCAGAGGGAATGGATTGGGACTGTAGAGGGAGAGGTGGGGTAAGCAGGGCTGGGGAACATTCAGGTCTCTCTCAGGAATGGCAGTGTGGTCTCCTTGCATGCCTGTGCTGCCCATTCCAAGCCTCCTGTCCCCTCTGTGTGGTCACAGGTGTCCCCTTTCCCTCCTGTGCCACAGGTGGGCTGAACTAGCCCCAGCAGCCTTTGCTGGTAGCACCACGGTGCCAGACCCAGCTCGTCTTTGCTTTGCTCGGTGCCATTGTCGGGTGTGATGCTCAAACCTGTGCCTGTTTAAGCACACATGGGCTGCTCTAAACTACCTGGCCTGAACCTGTGGCTGCAGGCAAACTGTTCCCACCTGACACCACACAGCCATGGCCAGCTGCTGCTTTGGGTTACCTGCAGCAAGGGAAAGGAAATAATTTCCCAGTGAGACAGTTAAAATCCTTTTTGCTCATTCTGTGCAATGCCCCTGAGCCCAGCAGCCTCACTCACGGCCAAAGCTCTCACTGTGCTGTGCTGAAGGAATTGCCTTTCGGCTGAAAGTTGAGATCTTGTGTCTAAGTTGCATCCACTGAGGCTGAAAAGGAAAGGGAATAGAAAACAATTTTCTATAAGCCGAGTAACGCAGCTTAGACAATCAAGCTGCTCGCCCATTCACTATCAACCTCGTACTTGTGCTGCACAGCCTGATGGCAGCAATAAGGGGAAATGTTCCACCCTGAAATGCTAGCTCCAATTGGAAATGCACCTTTTTTTACCTTTGCTCAAAAGCAAATCTGCTGTGCTGCCTCATTCATCATTTCTCCTGAGCTACACTCCTCTGGACTCTTCAATATCTCCTGGAATCATCTCTGGTACACCTGTTATTATTTTTCAAAATTGCTTGCTCAGACCATGCTATAAAAAATAATTTTCTATTTCCACTACCTTCCAGGAGGTAGCTTCTATCCTGTGCCACATTTAGCACTTTCTCATCTGCTTGGGTTTTTTGTCCAGCCAGGAGGACATAGAAGGAGGAGCTGGAGCCAGAACAGGACTGATGTGACCACACACAACCACCCACAGTGTGAACACCTATGAGAGAGCTGATTGCAGAGTCTTTTTGCAGCTGAGGAGAAAAAGGGGCACGACTCATTTCAGATGATCCCTTTTAGGATGAGCTCAGCTGTGCCCTACAAGTGTCCTCCTCCCTCCACTGCCTCTAAAAGCACGGCTCAGGCACAGACACCCACACTGTTTGTGCCTTAAGTTAGAAGAGATGAATCTAACCACTGCCTGCTGTGGAACACATCAGACAAGCTAGGCCTGAAGGCAAGGTATGGGATGTGGCACCAGCACAAGGGCTACTCCACCAGGAAGGAGCAGCAGCAGAGAGCAGGAGGAGCTCTGTGCATTTCAGCCTCATTGTCCTGCTGCTAAACTTACTGTTGAGCTTGTTGGTGCCTCATGGCCAAGCAGATCCTGCAGTTCTGGGTGGGGGAAGCAAGGCTGGGGAACACTGGCTTGTCTATGGCTGGAGCAGCATCTCATGGGATACAATGACATATTTCACAGCCACTGTTGGACACTGGCAGGTTGGTCCAGGCTGAACAAAAGCTCCACTGAAGCCATGGAGCAGCTGAGCCAGGCAGAAACAATAGTGGATTTTTGAATTTCTCCCAAGTAACTGTGAGTGAGATGTTTTCTCTGTAATGGACCCATTAGATGCTGGATGTGCCATTCCTGTATTGGTGTATGTGGTGGGAGGCCAGCAGGACGATTTAAATTGCTGATGCTCTGCAAAACTTGAGGAGTTACAGGAAAGGAAATAGCTTTCTCCCTTCACCAGATGTTTTAGTGGGATTTTCATCAGCGCCCCCCCCCCCCCCAGTAAGTTTGAAAAGTTCCAGGTGTGCTCAAAATTAAGGGTATTTGACAAATTTTAGCAGAAGAATTGCAAAAACTTGCTGAGTATCTTCGCCCCCATTTAGCCAGCTGTAAAGAACATCCAACTCTCAGCATATGCAGTATGAATAAACATGTGTCTTCGGCTTATCTCTCTCCTGACAGCTCATGGATAGCTCCCCAGCCTGTATTAGTTTAAAAGCAATTTATTCTGGAAGACTGATAATAGGGATATTGATTACGCAGGCCTTTGGAAATCATACCCTCATTTCACTCTGCAGAGGGCAACGATTTCCATTCCCAGTTCCTTTTCTTATGAGGCTGTAAGTACTTTGCTGTGGGAGTCTTTTTCCTGAGGCTCCTTATGTGGCACCTGGCACACGTGCAGGGCTCAGGTTCAGTCTTGGGGCACGTGGGGAAAACCAGCTCTAAGCATTGCTCAGAAGCCACCAGGCAGCTCAGAATGAGGGGAATGTGCAGCACTGCTGCACCAGGGAAGCATCTTCCCCTCCAATTAACTTCCTCAAGACACAGAAGTACCTCTGCTCTGGGCAAGGTCAGTCCTGACCCGACGCGTTCTCAGGGGACGCTTTGCTCCCAGCGGCTGCTGCCCCCTGCCTCCACCTGTCCCAGCTTCTGCTCATGCTCCTCCCATGCCTATGCTGAGGAACAAATCTGGATGGGCTGAACTATCCCTGCTGGGTTCCCTTAATTTCCAGTCTTGCCTTCCCCAGACACAGCTCTACTTTCTCTAGAGCTGCTTGACCAGATTGACCTTCGGTGCATGGCAGATCCCCTTGGAGGCTCTCCGTGTTCCCTGTCTGTTTGGGCTCACTGCTGATCCCTGCCTGCAGCTGTGCACCCTACTTGACCTCTTCAAATCCTACTCCCTGTGACCCTCCCTGATGTGCATGACCTGTCAGCTTGCTCTGCACAGCCTGCCTTGTTGGAATGTTCTCCTCTGGCAGCTCCATCCCTGGAATGCTGTCTGTAGCACAGGGGCCATGTCCATTCTCACCCACGGTGAGCTCCGGAGAGCCTGGAGCATCCAGCAGACCTGGGAGCTGCTGAGCTCGGACCAGCACCACTCTGTTGTTCTTAATGGACCCAAGCCAGGGTGCACAGCAGAGGCTCTTCACTCCTAGTTTGTGAACTCAGCTCAGGATTTCCCCGAGATGCTAATTCTGCCTCCTGTCCCAAATCTTTTCAGTTCTGCCCTCATAATCAAGGGCAACCTTGAGATTACCTGCTTTGCCACCTTCACCCTGCCTGAGATCCCTCTAGCTCTTAAACGGAATGTTCACTCCCCAGCTCTGCAAATAAAATTTCTGTATTTTCTGCCCCTGTGCTTTTCCATTTCCAAGCAAACACTCTCCCCTCCGGGCTTGACTTCTGTGGACTTCTGGGTTCACTGGAGCCTAAGCTGAGAACTGAACCCCCGAGATACAGTCCTCCAGTCTGACACCATAAGGTCTGTAGGCCATGCATAGCAGTGCTGGATGCTTTTTGAGGGATTAGAGAGGCTTTGCAGAGCAGCTCAATACAGGCATGCCTTGCAGGCTGGAAGGATGGATTTGGGAGCACACCTGGCTCTCCTGGTCCGTTTTTCATTTACCCGTTTACCTGGTCTAAGACAACATCTAGGTATCGTGCACCAACTGTGTCTGCAGGAGGTGTGCGGACTGGGAATGCTCCCAGCACTACATTTACCTTGGAGAAATGCTAAATATATTTTTTTTTTTGTGAAGAGACAACTTTTCAGCAGAAAAGCTCTTAACTCACTGTTCACTGGTTGCTCAGTGAGAGCACAGGCATGAATTGCCAATCTGGGCTCCCACCTCTCTTTTAGCAGAGCAATCTCCTCTCCATCTCTCCCCATCCTATGGTGACCAAGCCCAGCCGTGTATCTGCAGTTTGCAGCTGTGCTTAAAATGATCAGAAGTTTCAAACAGGAACCTGGGAAGCACAGGAAGGCCAGGATAAGTCTTTCCTGTCAACAGAGTGGCTTCACAATCTTCATCTGCTGTGAGCCACAGGCTGTGAAGGGGCAATTGTGTGCTTTGTCCCAGTGATACAAAACCCACTTCAGACAGTGCTTGGCAGGATCCTTCTGAGTTGATCCAAAGCTTTGGACCTCCATAATTTTTAACACTAAAGATGTTAAAACATCTCCTCTGCAATTTTGCAAACACTTGCTGAGCTAGACTAGAGTCTCACTCTTGATGTAGTGCATCAGGATTTTTTTCCTGAAGAAACCAGAGTCCTAGCACTGCAATTTGGGAAAAGAAAGCCTCCTTTCTAGAAGGCAGATTTGAGCCCACTTCAGCTCAAATTTATTTTAAATTATGATCCAAATCCAGTTTTTTCACATTTTCTCAGTGTGAGGGACTAGATCCTGCCAGACCCCTAGTAGAAAACTCCACTCAAGTTCAGCCTGGTCTCCAGGTATTTGTCTGCCCTACAGAAAACATGCTTTGTTTCTTTGGAGGACCAACACACCAACCCACAACCTTGAGAGCCACTCAGAGGACAGAAATCAAGTCAATTCTGAGCCCTTGTATGAAGCTGAAGGAACATTTTTCAGGCACTTCACTGCAGGCGTGGAGAGGCTGGGTGGGAAGAGGGGATGCAGGGATCCTTCCTCAGGCACTCACCAAGGGCATCATCACCAGCCCGTCCCAGACCTCCACGGACCAGTAGGATATGCCCTATAGGCAATTCCAAGAATATATTCACCTGATGCTCCTGCAAGGGTGTAGGGGAGGGCAGTGGGGCCAGCAGGGCAGTACTCACCCCTGTGCTCGCTCCTGCCTCCTCGCTCCCAGCCCAGCACTGGCTGCTCCCTCCTTCCACAGGGACGGTTAAAAACGCCTTTGGAGCAGAGCTTGGAGTGCTGCAGGGACTGGGGCTGCCTCTGCCGCATGGCAAGGACGGCTACTGGCACCCAAACATCTCCATTTACGGTCAGGCCTGCACGGCTGCATTTCTGCATCAGCCCCGGAGCTGATGTTTCCAAAAGGATCCCCAGTTTTGGCAGTGGAGCAGGGCTGGACCCCATTCTTCTGCAATTATTGTGGTTTCCCTGGGGAGATTGAGGCTGTCCTGGGGCTTGTTTATCCCACACTGAGCATGGGATATATTGCTGTGGTCCTCATGCAAAACCTGTATCCAAAGTTAGACAGCTTCTCTCAAGATAGGTAGGCGCCAGCCTCAGCACCACCTAAAGGGGAACCCTTGCAGTTTTCCCACCATGCCAGCCCAGGTAACCACCCTGCTCATTGGCATACAGAAGGGAGGCAGCAACAAAACATGGGTAAAACCCCATGGATTGCAATTTCTTGATCACAAACAGTACTGAAAATACTGCAAAAAATCTAACAGATTCTTGGGAGGAGAGCAGAATATTTTATTTCTCCCTCCAGCTGTAATCAGTGGAGCTCTCAAAAGATGCCATTGCTTCCCCAGGACAGTGAGCCTCAGGCTGGTGCCAGTGAGGCTGATTCCAGAGTAGCGAGGGACACCGGTGTGCTTCAAACTGAGCATCTCCACTGGGACAGCCACGCTGGTGACAGCCATCCGTGTGGCAGTGAGTCAGCAGCCCACAGGGCACTTTGCCAGCCCGGCGCTGGCTCACAGCTCCAGTGCCTCCCAGTCTGGCTTGGAGGCGGTTCCTGGGGATGAGATGCTGAACCACGGCAAGCGCACTGGAAACAAATCCCAGGCTCCTGAAAGACTCCTGACTCACTCAAAGCAGAGTCGGTTTTGAGCAAGGCAAAGGACGTCCAGTGCATCCCATTAATTTTGGCTGTGCATGTACACATATCACTGCTAACGTGTTTCTGGATGCATTTGCACGGCAGCTAGGAGATAGAAATGCTGCAAGAAGAGTTACTCAAGAAGTGTCAATGTGCACATATAGGTGGGTTAATCACCAAAATACCTATGAGTTGTGCTGACCTCCCCATCTCTCCCTGGCTCTTCCAAATCAGGCTCAGTGCTTCCTCGGAAGTAGGTTAGCAACAAATTGCGCAGATATTTCCTACAATCAAATTGCAGAGCCTCCAGACCCCACAGACGGCTCTGCTACAAGCCTCGGATGAGCTCCATTTCTGCAATAGCTCCTCCAGAGAGAAAGAATTAGGAGGCTTAACACTTCTGGATGACAGTTGCTGGAGCTGCTGTCAGATAACAGGCACCGCCAGCCAGTGCAGGAGCCAGGATCAAGCCAGGCTGCCTGATTCAGCCATCCCAGAAAAAAAGCCATATTTATAAAACCCACATGAAAAGGAATGAATTGCCAATTACGCAGAAGTCTTTAAATAAAGCAACACAAACCTTTCATGTGCAGCAGACAAATGATACAATGGTCACTGGGAAATGATATAACAGATAGGGAGGCTGCGAGTGGGGAATGGAGGAAATCCATTTTCCAGAAATAAGAAAAGGCTCTTGCTTGCTGAAAATGATTAGCTGGATGAAGCCAAACACTTTAAAAAAAAAGAACTGTGCTAGAAACTAAACATGCATCAAGCAGAAAGGAAAAAAAACCCCAGATTTTAAGATCCAAGGAGCCACACTCTGCTCCTGCTCAGAAAGAAAAAACTGTCAAAAAAACCATACTGTGTAAACTTGCCACACACCCCAGCTCTTCAACAGGCATTTATCAAATGAAACACACACCAAATGCAACTCTTCTGCCTAATCCCAAGTCAAACAGCCTCTGAGTTTCAGACCCTCAGGAAGAGATTTCCATATGATCCTCCTCTGTCTCCGTTTATGATTAGCCCTTCTAAATTTCAGCATTTATCTGACAAAACACATTGAGGAGGGTTTTCTTTTATCTGCAAAGCCTATGTTTCTGCTTTTCCTTTGCTGCTGCTGCACCACTCTGCAGCCGCTCAACTTGGGAGGAAAAGACTTCAATCAAGATCCTTTGATTCAGTAAAGCCAGGATTTCTTTCCAGATGATGGTAACCCCAAGCCCTTGCGTTATGTGCCAACACTGAAGCAAGCCAACATTCACAGAAGGGGTTATAAGTGCTGCCTCTGAGCCAAAATCTCACTTTTGGGGTACGGTAATGCAAATAAAACCTATGTGCCTGGTGGGTCCCACTGGCAATAGCTGTGTGGCCTGTCAGAGGGGCCTTTGCAGTTTTGGGAGGGAATTTGTGGTGTCAAAACATTTCAATTCTGGCCTGGCAGAGCTGTCACACTGAGCCACTGGTGACTCCTGTGAGCAGAAGCAGCAATTCCACTCCCTGTCCTCCTGCAGCCTGGGGTATGGTCCTCATTACCCACCAATTGATATGTTTCAAATGACATATTCATAAACCCCCGAGTCTGATCACGGCTAATTCACAGACAAAAAGGGAGTACATTTGCTTAATACACTGCTTTTTACAAACACCCTGATTGTTCCCAGATGCATCTGGTTTTGCCCAGCAGCACTCGAGGCAGGAGAGGAAATAATTTCAGCTTCCCAGAGTCACTGGCCGAAGTTGTTTCAAGATGCTCCAGGAGCCCTCCTGGAGCCTTTGAGGGAGCTGTACCCAGCTCTCTCCTTCAGTCAGACCCAGCATCTTCTAGTGGTTTTTTCTACACCAAAAAGGAGTACCCCAAAGATGATCAGAGGGCTGGAGCATCACTCCCATGAAGAAAAGAGGAGAGAGATGGGGTTGTTCAGCCTGGAAAAGAGAAGGCTCCAGGGAGACCCCATTGCAGCCTTCCAGCACTTAAAGGAGTCTTACTGAAAAGAGGGAGAGTTACTTTTTCCATGGGCAGATAGAAATGGGAAAAGGAGGAACTGTTTTAAACCAAAAAAAGGAGGGATTTAGATTAGATGTTAGGAAGAAATTTGTTACTCTGTTCTAGTGAAAAGTGGCCCTACCCATGGCAGGGAGAGTGGAAATAGATGGTCTTTAAGATCCCTTCCAACCCAAACCTGTATGATGCCGTGATTCTATGAAAATACGGCAGCAGGACCCCTGAACCCTTCTCTGGGCAGAGCACCTGGTATCACACACACAAGCACTGAAAGGCAATGTAAAGCCAGATCCAGGTTAGGCTGCTATATTCATCTCACCTGTGGCAGAGAAAGCAGTTCTACTGATCCCCAGTGCTCTTTCCTAAACTTCCCATAGGAGTGGAAAAACCTCCAAAAAAGGTTGAGGTTGGCGAAAAGAAGGAAGTTTCACATGAGAATTTAAGAGACTGACTCCTGAGCAATTCAAGTCAATGCAGGTCTAGATCTTGAGGCCCAACAAAACTATGGAGGAACCTCTTTCATGGCGAAACCCAGCAAACCAGCCCTCTGTTCCAGCCCGTAGCAAGACACTCACAGAAAAATACAACTTTGAAGTGACAGCCAGAAGCTTGGGCTTGGACGAACATTTTATTTACAGCTTCTAATTCAATTCAGCTACAAGATAAGGTAACATTAATAAAAACAACAGTGCTCAGAACTTACAAAACAACTTTTATCTGAAATCTCATGATAAGATACAAACAATATGGGTCAGTTGATGAGATTTCCCCTAGCAAAGTGCATGTTGCTCCCAGAGGGAGCCCAGTTCACTGAGGACCTGCTGGGACAAAGAGCTGCTCATCTTGGCAACCTCAGTCCACTCCTGCCCCTGTGGAGCAGCTCAAGGACCACCCCAGTGCTGGTGGCTTTGACTGTAAAGCAGGCAAACTGAAGTGTTGTGCCCATGTCTGCAAAGAGTATTAATACTGGAGACATACTCAAGTCCAAAACATCCACTTTATCTTCATGTGCTCCACCTAAAAGTGGTTTCACCCTGAGTAGAAGCTACCTAGCAGCATAGTCATTAAGCCAGAAAAGCATCTGAGATTCTGCAGTGGACATTCCTGTACATATGGGGGCACGGGGGTGCTCAGAGATCTGAGTACTGCATGCAACAGAGGTTAGTGCTTTTTCTGGGCATGAATTTTTCATCATCACCCTCCTGGCTTTCCCCATTCACACATTACTTGAAAACAGCAAAACGATTTGTTGTACTAATAAAACTCAACCATGGGTCACTTGCAAACTAGTTAGTGTGATTTACAGAGCAATTTGCTTCCTATATTGATTACAAGGAATTCCACTGAAGGTGTGATCAAACACTTAAAAAAACATAATATCACGTGACACCATTTCTGCTGCCTCGGAAGGGGACACATCTTCCCAAACCAGGCTCCTTGGCTGTCATCTTCCTGTGGTTTTTTAGTGTCATTGATTAAAACCCAAATAAGTAGGTTGGCCAGGGCAGCTCACATAGATTTCCTGCAGTATATTTTAAGCTGTGATTATTAATATACTGAGCAGTGCTTTAGCAGATCTATTCTCCAATAGTCCATTTTAATTTTTAATTGAACTAAGAAAAATTAGAAAAGGCTTTTAGATGAAATAGGAAGCCAAGTCCTGTGCCCTTGTGATGAAGGTGACTAAACTTCCCCTCAGCCAGCTGCAAAGCATCAGAGAACCTGGTGCAGCCTATGCAGAGACCATTGGTATGGTGTTTTGTTTTAATTAGTCATCCTGATTTAGCTGTTCTCATTCCACCACTGGCCTGACTCATAGTTATCCAGGTGCTCTCTGAACACACCAAGTGTCATGGGGAGCTGAGGGATTTCACCTCCTAGATGACTATGTGCTTAAAAAACATTACCCATTAACAATTTTGTAATGGTGTTTTTAAGCAACTTTCCAGAAACCGAGGCTGAATGTGCTTCCGGCAATTCAAGCCGCCTTCAGCCATCCCCATTCAGGTTTGTCGGTGCTGGGTAGGATCCTGCCCCCCCTCCCATCTTATCAGCTGTAGCCAGGGCATTTGGGTGCTATGGGAAGTTTCATTTCCTGCTGCTTTGGCTGCCTGTGGCTGGCCTGAAGCCTTTGTAAAAGGAAAGACATTCTTCTAATTCTTGTTATTAACCCATTGGGGATCTCTGAGACAGGAGCCAAAATTGCCAGGAAAGTGTAGGATGCTACAGCTTTCACCAGCCCATCCTTACAAAGCCACCACCAGACTCTCATTGTTTCCAGTCTTCCTTCTTTTTTTTTCAAAAGTAAAAAACAAGGCACATGGAGCATGGATTTATTTTAATACATATTTGTTTTTCACACATGAACCTACAAGCAATGCCTGCCTGTGGCACCACCACAACGTCTTCTGCTGCCAACCACATTCCCAATGCAGGTGGGAGCATGGGTACAGCCCCCTCTGGTGTGGAGCCCAGCACTGAACCCCAGCAATTTACGATGGCGAGCAGAGAAGCTGGAGGTATTTTAAGCAGATGCAATCCATTTCTCAAAGCTAAGCAGTGCCTCAAAAAACATAGCTAAGAGATACAATGACAGTGTCAAAAATGACCAGAGGTGCTTTTCTATCTCACTGGCAGGGACTGGGACAGTTTTGGCACAGAATAAAGTAAAAACATGTCTTGAATTAGTCCTTCCCACAGATATGCCTTTGCAGATCCTTCCCAGGCAGCACTACTGAAGCTTCCCTGAGCTCTGCAGGCAATCACAGCATGAAGCTGCTGGGAAAACCAGCTAAAAACCCTTTTCTCTCCCCACGCTGGTGAAAACCTGTGGCTGTAGCAAGCTATCAAATGATGAAACGTGCAGTTCCTACCTGAACAAGGAGCTCCAGCTTCCTGTCATCAAGGAGGTGCACTTGGCATCTGCGACCCTCCGTCATCTGCAAGAGAGAAGAGGAACGTGTGTCAGGGTGCTTGGTGTTCCAGCTCAGCACGTGGCTGCTGGCCTCCCCCCGCACAAGTTGGAGGCTTTCATTTGATGCAGTCCTTTTGGTTTGTGTTTACTTATTTCTTTTTAAATTAATCCCCCTTCTTTTGGCACCAGGGCAAAGAAAAGGCTGGAAGGAGAAAAAGAAAAGCCACCCTGGTAGCTGTCATGGAGCGGTGTCTGGTGCCTGCTTGGACGCAGCTGCCAGGAGGAGGTTGTTCCAGTGTGTACAACGGGGGCAGGGGATGGTTTGCAGCACAGAAGCCCTGCCATTTCATACTGAAGCTTCCAGCTCTGCAGCTGCCTTAGCTGGCAAAGGAGACATCCAGGCAAATTTCCCCAAGCCCCTCAAATGCAGTGATCCAGCCATGCCACAGGTACCATGCCAGGCTCCTCCCCGGGCCATGCTGATGGTGTTCCCTGGAGTGGCCTCAGGTGTTTGTTTTGCCCTGAATCCTGAAATGGGCTTGTCCTACTTGGAGTATCCTATTTAAGGTGTACCACAGGAGCCACTTGTGACCACTGTACTGGTCCAAAGGTGCTTCCACACCAGCACAGTTTATCACAACAGTTAGCAAATAATATCAATAAAACTATTATGTATACAAGACTTATATGAGATTTCCAAGGTCCATAGATTGGGGCCCTAAGAAATAAATGAGCTGTGGTCTGAGGGAACTCCTCTACAGTGCATCAAGCCCTTTCTTGCACACAGCACCGTGAGTGAGGAGCAACTTCGCTTTGCAGAGTTACAGATCTCAGCTTAGTCCCACAAAGCCCTTCAGGCACAGGCACAATCCCACTATCTATTAATGGGATATGGGCCGCCTTAAGCCTCTTTGGCTCTTGGAAATCCCTTTCTCAGCACGACTTAGGCAGCACACAGGCATCCCCCCCAGTGTGGGCTTGCCCTACAACACTCACGCACACCTCGACCCATGTTGGCACAGACCCAGCACAGTCTCACAGCTCTGCTTAGGCCCCCAGGGACACACCCGCCCCCACAAAGGCACCTTCCTGTGCTTTGCATGGATCCCCAGCTCAATTTAATAATATTGCTTGCCATGGTGAGTCCTAAAGCATCACCAGAGGGGAGCAGAGGGTCCACAGGATCCCGGCAGGGGGGTCACAGACTGCTGGAGACATGAGTGCTGCAGCATCCTGGGCATTACTGCCCTCATCCATCACCTCTCCCCACCAGCGCCAGCTGAGCTGAGCCCCTGATGCAAAGCTGCCTTCCAGAGAGTGGGGAGAAGTGTTCTTGGGGGGTTAACTGAGGACAGCTCAGCTTTCTGCTTCAGCTCTGTGGGTTAAAAATCAGCTGTTCCTGTGGCTGATGGGGCTGGATGTGCTGGCATCCAGGAGGCAGTGGTGGATGCTCCACCATCAACTTTGCCCATTCAAGAATCCAGGCAATGTGTGGCCATTGCCATGGGGTCTGCAACCTCAGCCATCTCCAGCAGCATCACCCTCATCCTGCTGTCTCTCAGCACAGGAGCCCATCAGCCTCTTCCGGGTGCTTCTGTCCTCCCTCTCGACATCTCTGTCCCACATCCATCTCTCCCTTTCCTGGGGTCAGATTGGAGCGAGTCTTACCCTGCTCCCAGCCCCTTCCACAAAGCAAAGATTCAAATGTTTCAACAACTCTGTTGAACCTCAAGCTGGCCATGCAAGATGCAGAGTGTATTATGAGAAAACTTCAGTCAAAATGAGCTTTTCCCTTCAACTGACCCACAATTTACGATTCTGGAAGGTACAATCCCATGTGATTCACGCAGATTTTACCCCTTTTTGTTATTCACATCAACATGCCTCTGAGTATCCTGCATGCCAAATAACATCGCTTTCCTTCTCTTCTTCCATCAACACAACTGGAGCCCTGGCATTGCAGCCAAAGGAAAGCCTTGTAAAACAAGGCTTCTCATAAATGTCAGCCAGTTACTGCCATGGCAATAAATTGTCTTATGAGAATTTCCTCTAGTAAGAAATGTTATGCAAAATATGGCTTCTCCTAAGGTGTATTACTTGGTGAGTGAGATTTTTCACTGTTAAACAGCTTTCAGCCCAGTTGTAAAGCTACGCCAGAGGCTCACAGAAGCGCTTTGCGATGGTTTCTCCTGCTTGGAACAAGAGTCGTGTGGGTCACGTTCTTGCAGGCACAGGGAATTGCAAGCTTCCTTCACTGGGCTTCCCCAGCAGATAAAACTCTGAGTGCCTGAGCTGTGCTTTGACATCTCCCTCATCCTCTTACTGTCACATATCCACTGCATCTCCAAGATGGGGAATGTGCACTGATATTCCAGCTTTAATATGACTTTACCCAAGGCAAGAGATAAAGCAATGAGTTTATCGTGGCGATGGCAGGGATGGGAACACAGTCCGGCTTTTGTGTGTTATGCTCCATTTGCTGTAACAAAGTTGAAATATGAATAAAAGAAGGTGAAAGGGGGAAGAGGGAACATTTTCTGAGGTGTCTGACTTTGTGCTTCAGTGTTTCAGCAAAGCACTTGCTTTCTGTGTGGAGCTTCTTTAGCTCTCCATGCTTTTCCAGCTCAGAGTTTCATAACCCCTTAGTGCTTTCACTGCTGAAAGAAATCCCAAATGCAAACAGCTGGGAACATGAATAAATATCTGAATAAAGCAAAGCTCTGAAATGCAGCACATGATGGTTGACTAATTGAAAGGCATTTCATGAACATCCCTTGAAGCTCAGCAGGTCCACAGGTTGGAAGCGTTTCCTTTCCCCAGCCATGAGGCTTTTCATTTCCCTTAGAAATGAGCAGTCCTTTCCAAGAGAAAAGAAAAGAAGGTAGAGACAGGCTTCCTGTTCGATATAAGCTAAACTACGATGGTCCTGCCCTCCCTCCTTTCTGCTTTATTATTCCACCAGGTGTCTGAAGCCCACATTATGTGCTTTTTTGCATCATCGGATCAATACAAACTCTGCTAGTTTGTCAGAGCAAGAAACAGGAACATTTCAAAGCACAGCGAGAAGGCCCTGATTTAGCACAGTCTGGTAAAAGATGCTGCCTTTGACACTGCGCAAATTGGCTGCTCTGCACTATCTGCTGCACTGCCGTGCATGGGGCTGCTGCTGGCTCCTGGGAAACAAGTCAGGGAATGCTTTCTGCTTCCCTGTGCAATCAGAGAAGGGAAATCAACGCCAAAGCCCTATGGATGGGAGCAGGAGGTCACCAAGATGAGCTGAGAGTACCAGAGTTTGGATGGAGAGAGACCACAGGACTGAATTAAGGTTCTCCTTTCCCAAGGCTCATACCCAGAGAAGGATGGGGACAACTAAGCAAAGAGGAACTTGAACTAAGAGGCACAAAGGCATAGCTTTCCCTTCACCTTGAAAAAGCAAAATCCCAGCAAAGGGACAAGAAACAATGGTTGAGAAGACTTTCTGACAGAAGAGGAGGACACTTGATGTGGCAGGGAAACAGGGGAGTTCAGTCCTGATCAAGTCCTGGTTTTCCCAGTGAGCTCAGTGAGATTTCCTGTACCAACACAGTCTTCCACTTTCCTTCTGGAGGGCAAGATCCCTCTTCCCTAACTCCAGAAATTAAAAAGCCATGATCAGCCTAACAGTTAAGACGCCCTTGATGCTCAAAGCAGAGAGAACACTCAGACATTTCAAGTGAGGTGAGAGTTCCTAGTTGAGTTCCACGGTTATTCCTGCTGCTCACTCAGCTGCAGTGCTGCCAGGATGCTGTATCCACACCAATCCCTCAGACTTCCAAGGCTTCTCAAGACATGTGAAGAGGTGGGACTGTGTTACACACTCCTGAGTGCTAACAGTTCATCCATATGGTAGCGAGCTGCATGTGCTGGGTGTGAATATGGGCCACGAGCATCCCATGGGCCAGACTTAACACGAGCTCAGATGGAAATTATGCACGACTATGCAGAACACATTTTCTTCCCCCAAAACAGTTCAGTAAGTCGCATGTTTTTCTGAAAATCTGCCACTTCTTTTAGTGCCTGCACATGCAGCATGACCCCCCAAGTGCTTGAAGAACTGAGCATGAGTGCTTTTAAAAAGCTCTGTCATTTATATATATGAGTGTGTAAAGACTAGGGATAATATATAGTCAATACCCAAACACAGATACTGCTTGTAAGGCATGTGAAGACCTGAAGCAATGTGTTTGTGTGGCTGAGGAGCTGGATTAGTCTGCAGGAGGGCCGATCATACACAGGGCATGCATTCTTTCTCTGCTCCTTGGCTTCTGCACCTCGAGGACAGAAAAAATGATCCTGACCTTCGCAAAACGTTTTGAGGTCCATCAGTGACAGCAAGTCCTGCCATATACATTTCTTTACTCTAATACAGAGATGCTACAGAGAAGAAATCTGTCTTGTGATTACTCATGGGATCTTCTGAATCGCAGCTGTTTTTCTCAAGGAAAGGACGTTTTAGTTACCTTTATCACAAGACTTTAAATCTCCTTTGGAGGCTCCTACCCAAATATTTACACAACGGGTTTCCTGGGGAAGGCAGGCTGGCTGTTGTTTTGCTTTGTGCCATGAACTGCTCTGATGACTGCCCTCCTCTCTATTCATCTTCACTGTAACTCAAACATTGTCTCGGAGAATCCTATAAGCTGTCTGTGACACAGCCCCAAAACCTCCACCATGCTCAGCTAATCCCTGTACAGCCATCACTTTGTCACTAAATTATCACAACTGCCCACAGAACTGCTCCTGTGCAACACAAACAGCCAAGGCGATGGGAGGAAATGGCTCCAAAGAGAACCTTTCCCTTTCAAAATGAAAAATCCCTCCTGGTGAAAGCACCGTCACACTAAATAACTCAAAGGCACCAAATGCAAATGCTATTTACAATGTCAGTTCTATAAATATCCATGGCACGTTTCATTAGCTGGTGACTGCAGGAATAAAGAAGAATACAGCGTGTTCTTCCTTGAATCGCATCAGAAATTATAATTGGAGGCAGAATCTTTCCTAAACGCTCACTGCCTGTATGGGAGGCAATTACTGTGCTGAATCCACAAAAATCTGTGTCACTCTGTCCACTGTTTGGACAGAGCCGCTGAAAGGCGATAGGGAGAGATGACAGCCCACTGATTGCAGTAAACTCTTAGATTAAACATCCTGCTCCCACTTGACCACTTCTTACCGCCTTCTCATCCTGGCAACTCCTAAGCTTGTCGAGAGAGGGAGGGAGGAAAAGCAGTGTGTTTTTGATGTCTGCACAGCTTTATGCATGTGGCAGCCCTTCACTTTGCTGAACTGGGGCCAGTCTGGCAAGCAGCTGCCTGTTGCAGTGACCAGCACTGCCTCTTTGTGTGCCTGCATCCGTCTGCCATCTCCTGTCCTACACTCAGACTTCAAGACCCTGCAGGAATGGACTATCTTTCTTTTTATGCCATGTGTTTGCAGAGCATCCCCCTCGTTGCTGGTCTGCATCTGCACCTATTAAATGTTACTGATGGTGGCTGGGATGAGGATGGCTGTGAGACAGTTCTTGGAATGTCTGAGCTGAGCCTCGGCGCTGACCCTTGATGGGGACCTGGGAGAGGCGACATGGCCACAGATGACTTCACCCTTGGTGAGGAGCAGCACTGGCTGAGCTCTGCCCTTGGGACTCGCTTGTTTTTGCAGTCACAGAATCACAGAATCGTTAAGGTTGGAAAGACTTCCAAGAGCACCAAGCTCAGCCTTCAACCAAACACCACCATGCCCACTAAACCGTATTGTGAAGTGACACACTCATTTTGCAAACGCTTCCAGGGATGGTGACTCCACTTCCCTGGAAAGACTGTTCCAGTGCTTAAATCTGGTCCTTTAGGTGTGACTCAAAGGGAAAAATACGTAATGAAGATGAGGAAGATAACTGTTGGTGCAAACCTGGTTCATCTGTCCCAGCCACAGGGCGTGCCCACTGCCCTGCACTGGTGAGCAGTGGTCACGCCATCCTCTGAGCATGGTCTGGAGCACTGCTCATGCCATCCTCTGGTCCAAGTCCAAAGCCCTCACACACACTCACTTCCCCTGCTCTTCCTTTTCACAAAAAATGGCCAATATCTGAGGCACCTGTGCCTCAGCGGCTTGAAGCTCTGAGGATGGGAGACAGTCAGGAGAAACTTTTTTCTCAATACAGTCCTCATTTCCACTATTTATTTCCATGAGTCTTTCCTAGATAAATGGCGAATAGTTTGTGTTGTTATTATTTTATGCAAGAGGGAGAAAAAGGATTTTATTTTGACCCAAGACTCCTGGTTTGTAAGCAGAGGTGTATGTAGCCTGTCCTGTCTGTCAAGGCCAACACCACAGAACAAAACATGAGCTGAGCTTTCTGAAATAAGCCAGAATAGAATCACAGAATCCCAGAATGGTTTGGGTTGGAAAGGACCTTAAAGACCATGTAGTTCCAACCCCTGTACCACAGGCAGGGATGCCACCCACTAGATCAGGTTGCTCAGAGCCCCATCCAACTTTGCCTTGAACACTTCCAGGGATTGGGTATGAAGAAGTACGAACCCATTAGACAACGCTTTTTCATTCAAATTTGTTCATGCTATTATTTCTTATGGGAAAGGCTATTTGGTGCTCTGGAGCTGGACAGGTTAGCTGTAAGGCAGTTGTTTCTTTCCCTGGGAAGGGTATCCCAGCTGGATTCTCAGGCATTTGTCACCTTCTAGCAGCACTTTGGTAAGAGAACTATGACGTTGTATATTCAAATAAACAGGAACCACCTTTTAAGTATTCCATTTCAAGGGAACTTGGTGGCAGATGGAGCTTTGAAGCTGAGAAGAAAGGCCCAAGAAATACACTGTAGATACGGACGACGGTGATATGAAGAGAAGTAGCCAATGGCTGATGCCTAACCAGACTTCACCTTCTAAAGCAGGGTGGGCTTCCCTGTTACGGAAGTGCTTTGAGGCTCTGTGAAACACATGCACAGTCCATAGCTGGATCGACTGGCCAGAAAACAGAAGCTGACAATGATGCAGCCCCTCCCACACGTTTGATAGGACCAGAGGAATATATCGCGTGTGAGGCCTTTGGCTTTCCCTGCGTGCCTCTTTATCCCACTCCTTGAAAAATTAATGTCCTTTCCAGCGGATTAGTGAACAGAGGCAAAATTGTCAAAACCATGGTTAAAGAT
The DNA here is from genome assembly GCA_014706295.1 of Lycocorax pyrrhopterus obiensis. Lineage (NCBI taxonomy): Eukaryota > Metazoa > Chordata > Aves > Passeriformes > Paradisaeidae > Lycocorax > Lycocorax pyrrhopterus. The sequence goes on from JACSVZ010000015.1 coordinate 6,935,553, forward strand.
ACAGCTCTTAAAACCCTCTCCCATCCTGCAGGAAGGGAGTGATGCTTGATGTTACCCATCACAAGGGGGATCTGCACAGGGATGTGTTTAAGAGGGGTTGCACCAAGTGATGTGACCATTTATGCAAACACTCGTTTGTCAGGAGAGAGGAGAACAGCTTCAGTAATTAGAAAGCAAGAGTCCTGCTCGAGAAAGGAGGTGGGACAGTGTCAGCCGCGGTGTCACCCTGTCGGAAGCACCACTCAGACGGCGCGACCCAGCCATTGTGTGGATGCCGACAGGGAGCGATGGGACAAAAATTAAGGCCAGCTACAGGCTAAGTGACCTGGTGACTTCCCTGTTTTGTCTTAGGAGCTGACAAAAGAATTCCTGGCCTGCCCAGGGGCTCCTCGCTTCCTCCACACAGCACTTTCCAGCCTTGCTCGGGCTCCAGCATCACCCAGGGACATCTGCACAGGTTATTTTTCATTCTTCCCCTAAACAGCGCTCAGCAAAAATGCTCTGATTCAGCAAAGCCCATAGCTATGTCCATAAATCCCCTTTATTTCAGTGTGACATAAGCAAGTGTTTAAGTGGCTTACTGTATCAGGGCTGAAATGAAAAACCGTCTCCTACGGTCCTTAAGTCCATTTACAACATCAAGCAATAACTCTCAGGCGAACTTTAAAGCCGGGAATGCCGCGTCTTAACCTCAAAACACTTGGTGCTTGAGCTGTGTAGTTAGAATGAAATCTAATTCCAACACCGCGTTTTAAACCGAGCAGGGCATTACCCGGCAGATGCCTAAATTACTGCTCTGAGCACGGCCGGCCTCCGAGGCCTGATTTCAGTTATATCCTGAGATAAGAAAGTCCTTTCCTGGACAGACCTGCTTCCTCACTAGAATGGAGCCTGTGCTGGTTAAGGTCACGTATTGTTTTCTTTCTTGAAAATAGTATAGATCTAAATCTTTTCAAATACAAAGGGAAGAAATTCTTGCACCCTCCCTGCCTTCTGATGTTGAGGCAGGAGGAGAAGGCATTCCCAATGAACACTTTTTACTATGTTTGAGTCCTTTGCTCTTATAATTCTTTCCCTTCCCTTTCTTGGCAAGGAAATAAACCATTTGCCAGTTTAAAAATATACCAGCTTCCAAGAATTATCTCCATTATTTACAAGGCAGGAGTGGAGAGTGTAGGAGCTTTGATATGGTTGGTCAGATAATGCTCCGAGCTCTGGAGCCGAGGCTGACCACAGGGAGGTTACACAGTCTTCAGTATTAATTATTATTTTTAGTCTGAAGGATTCACTGGTCACAGATGTCTTAAACCTTACAGATTTGAAACCCCTTTTGCACACAGCAGAAGTGTGTTTTGATAAACCTTGACTCAGCTGGTTAGTTGTGCAGGTGGTTCAACATGGACACCTGCTTTGGGCCAGCATTTTTAGGTCAAAAACATGCCAGAGCTGTTAAAACTTTGCCTCAGACTGAGATTCCTTAACTATCTCCTCCACTTTCACTTGGGAACCCCGTGTTGCTCCAGCCTTTCTGCACTTGCAGCAAGCTGGCTGCACGCAGTGACGGGTAAGGGAATAAATAATAAATAAATAATCGTGCAAATGAGGCGGCCCAGCTGCTCCTCCTCCCACCAGCTTGGGGCTCTTCCCTGCTGGCAGCATTGTCAGGCAGCTGAGTTTTGAATGAGTCAGGGGACGGGGCTTCCATCCTCTCCTGACACACTTTCCTGCACAGCCTCATAGACCTGGTAGATCAGCTCCTGCCTGGAGCCAACAGCAAGCCCTGGTGAGAGAGGAAGAGCTGCAGTCCTGCTTGGAATTCCATTGCTTCTTACAGAGCAGATGATGAGCTGTTCACATTAAGGGCATCTTTAGGTCTGGTGAAACCGCTTGATCCATATGAAACTGTTACAGCCGAAGGATTGCATCCTATGGGAACTGGAAGGGGAATGGCAGGGGCAGTCCACAGCCTCATCCCACCTTACAGACTTCGGGACTATTCATCCAGACTATGCTCTTCCTCTGTATGCCAAAATAATGCCCAAAGACTGAAAAACTGCCACTATCACAAGAAAAAAACATTGCAGAAAATAGTCCCCCTCATACCCATGTTAATAAGACAACAGGTAGAAAATCTTCCTTGCTGCCAACTTCCCAGTTAACACCCAAAATAGCTTGCCCTGTACATAAACTCCTCCTGATCCAACTCAGCCAAACTCTGTGACCATCTTCATTTGGTGAGCTTTTCTTTTCCATTTCCCCCAGGGTGAACTTATTTTCTGGATAATAATCCCTTTAAGGCAAGTTCTGCAGTTTCATCCCATGTTTGCACATTGCATACAGGAGCTGTGATCCATCATTTGGGTTGCCAGTCCCTAATGCAGCCCAAAGAAATAAATATCAACAGCAGAGCTAAAATGGGGGACCCAGAGGGAAAGACGATAAAGGATCTCTGGTGTCTTTGCACAAGGACGAGCAGAGTGGTCCTGGGACAGGTGCTTCATCAACTTTTGAGCATAGCTGTGCTTCAAGAAAACGAAGATATGCCTTGGAAGGGTCTTGCTTCCCCTGGAAGAGCTCTGTATTTATCCTGTTTGCCACACACAAAGGACACAGCACAATCTAAGGGAAAAGGATCTAAATTATCTATGAGGGAAATCCTTTACCAATGGCAGGCTTTGAAGCCTTTTATGAGTCACATCAACTTCTTTGCAGGGACTCCTGGTCACCTTCTGGTTCATTCTCTACTACATTCTGCAGCAAGCACTGATGCAGTGAGTCATCATAGGATAATGACCATGTGGCAATAAAGTACATAGCAATAGATTATTATTATTATTATTATTATTATTATTCCCAAAGATGTTAGCATGTCTGTTGATCTCTCCTACACCTGGCTTTTTAAATTCCTTGTAAGCACACACAAAATTTTAATTTTTTGTACAGTTTCACACTTGAAACGTGGCATGCTTTCAGCAAAATGTTCCAGATATCACTTGTTTGTGCATGCAGACAGGGTGTAATTATATGAGAGCATCCAAGTCTTCTGCGAACACATTTGCAGGAGGTTTCGTTTAGTTATAGAAGAAAACAGGATGATTTATTTGCTATTGAAACGAATGTGATCTGCTGGAGAAAAAAAAAAAAATCAATGTGAGTTCATAGGAAGATGACCAAAGTGACCCAAGGCAGGGGAAGTGATAGTATGTGTGAAATATTTTTAAAGGACAAATTAAGATTTATGGCTTGAAGTGTGCTTTTAGTGCTCATTGAGTGTTTTGTACCTACTGTATCATCAAGCATTGGGAGGTGTGAGTGGTGGTGGCCCTGATCAATGGAGCCAAGGCACTGGGCAGTGCATCACTCAGGTACTATAACACAGAGGGTCAACAGAGAGTGCTGAGCAGTGTTATATATAAACACATAATAGAAAAAACACTTGCAAAAGTCATTCCAGATGGGGGTGGGGGGGGGGGAAGCAAAATGTTAATCTGTGCACGGAGCTGTTGGGTTTGTTTTTTTTTTTCCTTCTTGTTTTGAATAACACTCCAAGAACTGATATGCTTCCATTGGTGAAATATGTCACTGGGTTGTTTCCAGCCACTGCTAATCAGCAGGTTTGACACACATTTGACGTCGAGAGCCAGGGCTGTGGCTGTGCCCAGGCTGGGCGGCCGCCAGCGGTTCTGCCTGAGCAGCAGCAGCTGGCAGAGTCAGTGCAGGGTGGGCATCATCCCCCAGCTGGGTTTCACAGGCAGGACAGGGTGAGATGCAGAGCACACTTGGATGACAAGCAGCTGACTCATCCTCAGAGATGCAGGTGTTTTCAGAAACCAGTCCTGCTTGCAGAAGTCCTTTGACCCTCGCTGCTCTCACTACATTCCTGAGCGCATCCAGTGCTGAGTGGGGCAGAGCTGGGGCTGCAAGGCTGGGACATCTCCCATGGGCTCTGCCTGCACACCCTGCATAAGGGGCAGGAACAGGTCCAACCTGCCTTCTCTGGTCCTGACAGCTCCTGATGCTTAACACTTCTGTGTCTGGTGAGGACCAGAGCTCAGACTAGCCCCAGTCTGGGCTCAAGAAGAGAAAACAACTTTCAGGACACAGCCTATGCTTTTACACCCCCATTCATTGCCTGACTAATGCCAGGATCTTGTATCACCTGTACTGAGAATTCTTTGGCTATTGGTGCAGCAAGACCAGTCATCTCTGCATCAGGGCATCTCATGACATACTAAATATGGACAGTCTGTAACCTCTGCATAGGAGACACCTGGAATAAACACCTCAATACAAACCTGTTTTTTACCATATGCCTCTGCTTTTTAACAGCCAGGGAAGGATGTTCCTTTCTGGGACTAAACTCAGCAGCTCTTTAGTACTATGAAGAATCAATGCAGAAGAGTTAAGGATGGGAAGAGAAGAGGGAACAGCCTGATGCAATGTCTGCAAACTCAGCAACTGGATCTGAAACCCCTGAGCCCTAAGCTCCCAGGATTCAACACTCATTTTGGAGCAGCCTTCTGCCACATAAACAATCAGCTGTGCCTGTGAGAGGGGACTGAGAAAGTGAGGATACAGCCCAGCATCGTTGGATTTGCAGATTTCCCTCAGAATTGCCATCAGCACTCCCAGAACATTTCAGAAGGCACATTCCATGGTGCAACACAAAGGCAAAGCAGACTCAGTGCTTCCCTGCATTTCTCCCTGGTCTTGGTGAGGAACAAGTCTCTTTTCCCAGTTCCCACCACCTCCTGCAGCACAAGCCCAGGTGACACCTTCAATGACTGCATAACCACCCCAGCAGGGATGCAAAGCATCCCGGGGAGCCCAGACCACTTCAGACAGAACTTCTTTTCTTTTGGATTTTGCAGTTCAGAATTGCAGAAGATGGTGGAAGTCACCATCCAAATTTATTTTCCAGCATGCTTCCACTCTGGGGGAGGATGTGTGTGTGCACAAAGGAAGCACTGTGTTTGATTACACATCCCCTAAATCATCCCTGTCCCCTTGCATGCCCCATTTCACCAGGAAATGAGTGTGTGAGCACACACGTGGCAGCCACGTGTTGGGATGATGGGTGTCTTCACAAAACCCTGGGTGGGGGTAGCCAGGAGAGACACTCCCCATGCACAGCAAGGACAAAACCATGTTTAAATGTGGAAAGAACTCTGTCCACACTCCCCTCTCCAGGATAGGTGCCACATTTCAGCTTCAGATTTTGTGCTGCCTTTCCAAGCTGCTCACTTGATGCAGCAGCTTTCCATCCCCTGCTTGTCCTGCATAAACCCAGGGTCAGCCTGTGGCTGCTCTACTATCTGCAAAGCACTTCCCTGTGTGAAATAATTCAGCTGGGAAGGACAGGATGCCAGCAGCGCTTACAGCGTGTGTGGTACAGCTGCACCCACGTTCAATCCCACACGGCCGGGAAACCCAAACAAGGGTGGGTTTATTTTGATTGGGAGATCCGGGGACTTCTAAGAAGAAAAATAAATAAATAATCTAAACACTAGAGCCTGAGCCTAGTGGGTTGGCAAGCCCAACAGCCATTGTCAAAATGTTAGGTGTTACTTGTAGAAGTGTACATAAAAAGGATTTCTCTAGCCAAAATAGAAATGTCAACCTCTTTTTGGTTTGCAGCTTTCTAGGAGATTTTCATTGGACCTTTTTACAGTGAATTTAAGTAAAAAAAAGTCAATTTACCTACCTCTTTTTATAGTGAATTTAAGTAAAAAAAAGTCAATTTACCTACCTTTTTTTCTGTCTCAATGACTTTTCCCAAAGATTACTACACTAAATCACACCTCATCCCACCAGTACAGGCCGAGGGTGGAAAGAGCATTTAGCTACCCACTAGTGATCTTTTCTTGAGGGTGGGGAAGCAGCAACTGTTCCATACCATGTGAAAATGTCCCAGAGAAGCTCAGGACAACAGCGGAAGTGTTGTCTATCTGTTAGGAAAGGAGCAAAGTGGGTTGTAAGCAAGAACATTGTTGGTGGCAATGGAAATCAGATGGTCCCAGCTCCTCTGGCCTCCTCTGCACTTTAAGGCTGGGCAAGGGCTGAAGTCCCACCTCAACCCACAGAGATGCACCCAGGGTATCTGGCACCAGGCTTGGTGCCTCAGAGGAGTGTCACACAGCCATGAAGCAGAGATGCACTGGGAAGGGGAGGTATGTCAGGGTCTTCTACTTTTTTTGGCAGACAGCCTACTAGAGCCAAACTCAGGAAAGGAGTAAGCCTTCAGGCTGACATCGACTCGTGAGTAGGTGGAGAGCAAAGGTGACTTGGAGCAGAGGAGACAGGATCAAAACTTGTATGCTTGCGATTCATCAGCATGAAAGTGCTCCCAGAAGCTCAGAACTGATCAAATATCTGTCTGGGGTCCCTTCTCGGTGTCAGATCAGAGAGAAAAGCAATCAAAGTCATTTTTGGTGCTTGACAAGGTTTATCCCCAGAAAAGAAGATGGGGGCTCCAACTCATTGTGCAGCCTCACAAAATTGTGACTTTCTAGGCACAGGGCACATACTGAGATTTACAGGAGGGCTAGGGATTAAGTTGCTATGAGTCTGGGAGCAGAAGAAATATCAGTGGATGTTGTTAGTTGCAGTGGTCCCTGAGGCCATGCTGGGCAATGCACTCCTGGCTTAGGGAACCTGAGAGAGGCTGGGACAACCTGGGATTTGGAACTGGAGGAGGCTTGTAAGCAATTCCATCACAGCTTAACCTTGTCAGACCTTGCTGCCTGCTGGGCTGCCATGCTCTGCTTGCACTAGGGCTGCAAGACAATTCTCTCTTCCAGCTGCTGGAAGGAGCAAGCCAGCAAGGATGACTGGAGGTTGGCATTGATGAGGGACCTTGGAAGCCAGATGTGCACCTCATCCTGCAATGAAGCATGGGGACCCTAGGGAGCCACTTTTATCTGCTCTTATGGCTGATCCCATAGCACTGCGTCCTCCCAGCTTCCCAAGAGATGGGGCATTTGTGGGATGGCTCCCGCCTAGATGGAGATTTTGGGTGCAGCTCAGAGAACGAGGAGCCCTGATTTCCTCAAAGCCAGAGTGTTTTGAGTAAAAGACACCAAGTTTCCTGAGAGCTGAGCGTAAGCGTGGCCCCATGCCTGACAGCAGCGATCCAGCTCACAAGAAGTGGGTTATACAGTGCCTTTGTGCATCTTCAGGGGACACCACTAAGCCCTGACCCCAAATTTGGTTAATGCTGGATCAACAGACTCCTTAATACCTTCTACATGTATCATCCCTCTTGCAGTGCATGACTCTTCCTTCACAGTCCTAACAGACTGCAGCTTGAGACTTCAGTGACTCCCCAGCCCCTTTCTGACACTCCCTAATACAGTGTTTTCTCCCTCATCCATACATGCAATTTTACTTTGCCTTTGCTGTCCGTTAAGCTGTACTCAAAACTGATCAAGCCTTCTGCTATTACTCACACCATAACAGTAGCAACAAAGGGGATATGTACCACTGTAATTACCTGTGATGTGTGGGACTAGACTCCAGGACTTGGGAAGTCTTCCCCAGTCTTATGTCCCTCTTAACAACACCCAGTGCACTAGCTGAAGCTCTTGACCTGGCTAAACAGTTTGACAGGATCTCTCTCTGCACCAAGTGATGCCACATTGCTCTATGGCCCTGAGCAACCCAATGCTGTGACCACAGGCATCATCAAATATCAAGATGCATTTTTAATCCAATAACCAGTTCAGATGTGCAACAACAGGACCACCAGAAATAATCTACCAGGAGACATGAGTAGCTTGCCCAAAAGGGTTGTGAGTGGCTCACTGGTGCATCTACGCTCAAACAACAGCAGAGATCCCATATTTTTAGCCTGGGTGTTTAAAACCAAAATTCACCTAAGAACGAAATGTTTATTTGACACGTGCCTAAATCCACATGCTATGCCCCACTGGTGCACTTCTCCCTTCTGTGGGAACTGATCACACAGCCTGATGGCTGAGCAACACCAACACCTTCACCCTGTTTGGCCCTCTGAGGGACACAGCTGATGTTAGCAGCAGCACAAGGTGGTACTGAGCTGAAGACCCTTCAAAATATCCCCTCTTGTACCAAGAAGCAATAAATCCTTACCTCCTCATGGCTTCTGCCACAGCCCCCTTGCTCAGCAGCACAGCTGGGCTGCAGAAACCACCCCACGAGCAGCTCGCCCTCCTGCAGAACGTGGCACATACCTGCCTGGCACTGATGCTTAAAACCACCTTCCAAATATTAATGTTGGAAGAGAACAAGCTACCCGTAACCTGTGCCAGGGAGGTCGAGCCAAGCAGCTCTGAGCCACCAAGTCGAGCTGGTGCACCATCGCCCGGCCAGGGTCAGCATCGTGGTCCAAGTGAGTGTGCAGGCAGCAGCCCTCCTGCGGGCCCTCTGCCGTCACCCCAAGGAGAAGGGGATCAGCCTGATGGGTTTGGCTCCATCGGGACTTCTCTGGTGCCTGGCAGGCAGTTCTAGGCAGGGAAGATGGCACAGACACCCACGCCGGTAACAGTGCCCTCCATGCATGGGTGGGGAACGCGCATCAGACCCCGGGGGCCAATCTAGAGGGAACCGGGTCTCCGACACCCCGATATCCAGCTGGCACAGGGCAGAGCCAGGATTCAACCTCTCCCGATACCCGAGGCGCGGGGAAAGCCCGGTTCAGCCGAGCCCATGAAGTGCAGCGCGCCGGCACAGGCACCACACCCCCTTCGCCGGTGGAAAGGGCGAGCGGTGCCGGGGTTTTTGTTCAGGACAAGGTTTTAAAATCCCAAACCAAACCAACAAGCTGGGAGTTCAGCTTTCCCTGCGACCTGACTTGCCTGGGGGAGATCCGCCAGATCGCTCCGCATCTGTGTGTGCTGTGTTGCTAAACCGCTGCCAGGGCTATTATTAGAAACAATTGTCTCTTCTGGAAATTTTATAGAGAGGTTTGAAACAACTTTTCTCCTGCCCTCCCCAGCAGCCAGCGGGTAACAATGCGGCCAAGAACCCTCCTTACGCGGAGCCCGTCTGCAAGGCGTGCAGATGTACTCCCATACAGACACAGTTTGGAAGCAGAGCAATACATTTGTCTTTTCTAGCCCTGAATCTGGAGCAACTTTTCTATTCCCGACTCAGGAAAAGGTGCACAGGGGAAAGGAAAAACAAGCCGGGGGCTTTCCCCTTAGCGAAGCCCCCGGCTCTGCATTAAACTTGCTGCAGCCATTTGGGAAGGGAAGGAGCAGTCCATCTTGGCAGTCAGTGGGGACAGGCAGCCAGATTGCTTGGGAAGGGGGGAAGGAATCACACACCGGCTTCTCTCTCCCCCACACACACCGTCTCCTTCCCCCAGCCGCCGCGCTCGGCTCCGTTACTCGCCCACCGAATTCAAGGGTTTGGGGTTGGGTTTTTCATTTTTGGAAAGGACAGGGAAAGCAGCTGCTGCCCACATTTCTCTCCGTTTGAGGTAAATGGAGGGAGGGGGCGTGGAGCAGCCCGCACACTGCGGCTGGGCTTTCCCCGGGGGCCGGGGCTGGAAGGGGAGCCCCGGCCCGCCTCGCCGCCCCTCCGCAGACAAAGACCCCGTTACCTTCTCCCGCTGCCTCGGCGGCCCCGGCGGCCCCTCAGCTCCGAGCCCGGGGCGAGCGCATCCCCGCCGCACCGCGTCTCCAGGCCGCGGCTCTACCGCCCCGCATCCATCGCCCGCCTCTCCGCCGCGGGGTGCGCGGGATGCGCGGCCCTTCCCTCCTCTCGCCGCCGCTCCCTGCCGCTCCTAGGGCCGTCTCATCCTCCCTGCCGGGATGCCGGAACCCTCCTTTCCCCCTTCTTCTTCCCTTTCCCCGCCTGCCGGCCCCTGGCGCCCGGCTCCTGCGCGGCCGCTGCCGCGCTACGAGGCTGCGAGGCTGGAGCCGGGGAGGGAGGAGGAGGAGGAGGAGGAGGAGGGGGAGGAAGGAGGAGGAAGGAGGGAGGAGGGCAGCGAGCAGCAGTTGGCGCTGGGTCATGTGAAACAGATGAACCCTGCTCGGGCCTGCCAGCATCTGGGCTTCCCCTCGCCTCAGGGAGGAGGATGAAGGGATGAAGGGATGGAAGGACGCAGGGAGGAAGGGTGCGGGGTGGCGGTATTCACCCCCGCTGCCCACGCGTGCACACCTTGAGATGATAACGGAGAGGGGCGAGAGCAGCGGGGATGCTCAGAGCGGAGCCCCGGCTGGAGGAAGAGACGGGCAGCCCGGACCTCGGGCACCCATGGGGCTGGAGACAGAGCAGCTCCTGCCGGGCTGAAGCCCTGGGGAATAGGGCAGCCTCCCATCTGGTGATTTTTCCCCCTGCTCCTGGCTGGGTAAAGGGTGCAGCTTGTGGTGGTGTAAAAGAGTGCAGATGCTGCCCAGCAATAGAATATCTCTACATATTGCACTAGAGTAGCCCTCATGCAAGGGTGTCACTATTAAAGTAGATCAGTCAAGAAAGACAATATGTGTGGGCCTCCAAGAAGTGCTGATTTATTGATTTAAGCATGCACAGCATGAAGCACCCACACTCTGACGCCTGTGGTTAAAGCTCTGACTTGTTCCACTGCTTTGACTCTCCATCACTATTTTCTTTCTGGGACTGGGGTTATTCCTACCAGGTAAAAACCTGATGAGGCAGCTCCTGTGCCTTGCTCTGGAACACACTGGCTGGGAAGAGGTTTGCTTTGGGAGGGGATGTGTGGAGGTGAGCACTTTCCTTCATTTGCTTTCGGCTGGCATTCATACCACTATGAGGATGCTCATCGGGAGCTTACACAGGATACAGGAAATTTCCCTCTTTGTCTCATGGGAAGATGACAAAGTCATTCTCCTGACACGGAGGTGGTGGTGAAGGAGCAGAATGTCTCATTTTAACTGGGGGTGTTGCTGGGTTTCATCTGCTGGTAGACTCAAAGTCAAGACCATGAGTCTTTATGTACTCTTTGGACATAAAGGGGCCAGTGGGCTGCAGAGTCCTTCTGGATATAATAACCAAATGCTAGAGCATGAGCACAGTTCCCTCTCCTGTTTTTAAGGGCACAGCCATAAACCCAGAGTTGTGTATGCAGCCCCAGGCAGGCTCACCTGTACATCTCGCTCCACCCAAGGGGATGGCGTTGATTAAGGGGATAAATATTGAGGCAGTTCTGACCTCTGGCTGTTGAGGGTTAAGACTAAGTAGCTAAGGTGGCCCAGCTCTGCTCTGGAGGTGATCCCAAGGTCAGGACACAGTGGCAAGAAGCAGCAAAATATCCATCCCTGCTGCAGGATATGCAGATGACCATGGCTCCACTGCAAGGGTAAAGATTGTGGTTTTATGGGTTCATCTAATCCACATGTAGATCCAGCCACTGAAGTGACCCTGAGGGGCAAACCACCAGAACACAAACTGCAAAACTTCCTGGAATTTTAAACCTACTAATAGAGAAAGGTACAACTTCAAGTTGCCTCCCAAATGCTGTTCTGCTCTTTCCTTCATCAGAGGTGACAATGTGTCTCAAGCAGGTCCTGTCTGCAGTGCTGAAGAAGAGCATGAAAGCCTGAACCCCAGCAGTGGTTCAGTCCTGATCCTGATCAGAACTAGCAAGGAAAAATCAACTTCCCACGTGGATTTTCACTAAAAGAGGAGGTGAGGCTGCTTCAAAGCTGCACTCACCATACAGGTGCCTGCTTGTGCTTGTTGCTCTCCAGGAGTATGCCAAAGCCATGGACTCTGCCTTCGGGGTAGGATGATCCTTCAACTAGCAAAGCCTCAAGGCAGTTTCCCCTCCCATTGCTCTATGGCACACGTTTCCCCTCCAGGCAACTCTCCTGGCAGGATCTGCCTCCAAACCCAGAGCAGATCCAGGATGTGGCGCAGCTTTATTCACCCAGTGAAAAAAGAGCTCTCCTGGTAGGTTGAATAAGCAGCAGCAGAGATTGGAAGCCCCTAACTGGAAAATAATTTGCTTCATGCATAGCAGCAAATACTGGAAAGCAAAGTTCACTCTGCCCAGGATTGTAATGTTCAGCTTTCAGGGCAGGTGTGGGGAGTTTAATCACACTTAGCTTGAAATTACCAGCTCCCTGCAGCAGTCCAGTATCTTCCTTTGGCACAAAACAGTCATGGGTTTTGGAATAGTTTGGAGACAGCGAGTGAGCGTCTTTACTCATGCCACCTGTTACAATGGGGTGTGCCCAAAGAGCAGTTGGACCCTCATGCCTGCGAAACCCAAAGCTGTGTCTTCCTCACATCTTTTGTAAGGAGATGACCTCTCCTACCCATCCAAGGCTGCATGAACAGAACTTACCCAAAAGGAAGTGCTTAAAATTTCCTGCAATGGTGGGAGATCATTCCTGCCTCATTTCCTTTATCCTCTAATCCATGAAGTAGCATTTGTAATAAAAGTACATTGCTGGTCTGAGTGAAGATGGCATCCTCTAGGTACCTGATGGAATTAACAAAGATCTTATAAATGGGAACTGTTTCTTATGATGTGGAAAGACAGTGGAGTATTGTCCTTGCCAAGAGCTGATTATGATTACTCAATCAGAAAGGGTGATTTTTCCCCAGAACTGGACAAGGATTTTGCCCCAGCTCTTCTCATTTATTCATTGCACCTTTCTTTCCTAGAGAAACTGGCCAGATCTGGGTTTCTTCCCTGGTAAAAAGTCATTCATCTCATGCACATTCCTCTCTAAATTTCCCAGTTATAACTCAGCAGCAGCAGCAGCATCAGCAGCAAAATCCTTTTTCTTCAAGGAAATTCCATAATCTCACAAGGTCTCTGGAGCTGGCACTACCCAAACAATACACCCTGGTAATAAACATCCAGTCTGGAGGCAGCAAAGCTGCTGTCATTGCAATGATTAGAATCTGGGAATGGCCATGCTTCTTCCAAGCTGGTTCCTACCAAGGCAAGTCCCAAAAACAGAACAGCAACCCATATATTTAACCTTGACATACACAAAATCCAGCTTCCAGCAACCAGATGCCTCTGTGCCAAAATAAAAAACATGCTGATTCCTTTGTCTTGGTTCCTGATAACAAAGCTAGGAGGAAACACCATGGCCTTGTGCTGGAGAATTACTGTTGACAATTCATTCCCACTCTCGTTAGCAAAGATTAAAGAACCAAAATACTTTACAGGGAACGTGGTGATAGGACTGTGGGTGCCATCAGAATGTGTGAGCTGTTACATGAACATTTCTAGTAGTTTCAGAAAAGCTTAATGAATACTGTCTACCCCCAGAACTGCATTAATTAGCACTAACGGGCTGGAGGAGATGTCATGTCATGAAGTAATATTCGCACTTACTCCATGATTTGCATCCGTAAGAGGTGCAGTGGTTTACAGAAGTCGATGTCATTTCCCCCATATGGCACATCTGAAACCCATGGAAGGTGAGGAAAATGCTTTCAAAGAACATTCAGGATTTGCTGAAGGTATCTAACTGCCTGCCTCCCTGTGGGAGGTGTTCAGTGGCCTAACTCTCATTGATTGCACAACTCTTAACTCATAATATTTGAGTGGCAGTAAAAGATTAAAAAGCCTCAAAACTTAAAAAGCAACATGGGCCTAAGTAACTTGGGAGCTGAAATCCATTTCCAGAGATGATACAAGCTGTTAGGCACATGAATTTCACTGTAAATCAATGCAGCTGACTTATTGTAGCCATGACGAAGGTCAGCCAGACCTAGAAAATGAAATGTCAGGTTAGCCTATGGGTTAATTCACGTGGTCCCTCTGAAATTCATGGTATAAAAGGGTCTTACTGCTCACGAGCTCTGATGCAGAGCTGGAGGAGTAGCGATGGTGTCACTATTTTTCATATGAAACAATCTGTATCCTCCACACACTGAATATGCCTCAGTATTGGGAGGTAGAAAAGGGACTGATGTAACCTGGTTGGACACCCAAGCCACCAGGCTGCCCTCCCTCCCTTCCATGGACCAGGGCCAGCAAAAGAGAGATGCAGGGTTATGTGTACCACCACCAAGCCTGTCCCCATCACTCCATTTTCCCCCCAACAGTTTTGATGAGTTATGACCTTGCGACAATTCATGCTGAGGACTTTGGAAACCCGGTGGAAACCACAGGGATCTCATTCAAAAAAGTAAAATGCAATTACCCAGGAGCAGAACCTGACTCATAACTGGGTCTGGACCTGTAAATCATGGGAGACAGGGCACATGCAACACCAACTGTCATGGCACAGCGCACTTCCGACCGGGAAGATCTCCAGGTTTACTGGGTGAACCACGAGATGTTTCTAGTTAGGCCTTTCACAGAAACACTTCCCTTCTGAGATGAACTGTGGGTGTTATTCCCATGTCATGCTTTCATTAATTTCCAGGACAATCCCTTAAGTAATTGGGGCACAAAAGGCGGGGGGAAAGGGAGAAGCAGGACTTTAGCTTTGGACAAAATAAGCCTCCAGGGCGTCTGATTAATTTTCACACAGACTCTACTTAAAGGATCTCAGAGAGCTGAAGAGGGAAGGAAGCAGACCTCGACGTTCCCAAAGAGCTGGTGCAATAAATCCTCCCTTCATTAGGCAAGGAAAGTGCATGCTGGCAGGATTATTATGCAGGGAAGCAAAGCTCGGTCCTCACGAGGCAGCTGAAACGGATGGTGGGGACAAGCCAACTCCAGCTGGTTGGTGCTATGACCCTGGGCTGGCAAATCCTGCCTGCTGCCTCCAGCTCCAGCCTGGGGCTGGAGTGGAAAGGGACAGGAGTCACGTGTAAGTCGCCTGTGTCCCAGTTAGCTCCGGGTAATCCCGGCATCCAAGAGGCCAAACAAAGCGAACAGCTCAAGTGTGCATGAGGGACCACAGAGGAGCTGGGTGTGCCACCAGCCCTGCTGGGGTCACCCACGACGCAGTGGAGTGATGCTGGAGAAAGGGGCCATTCTTGCAGTTCCTTCCTCTTTGCACCCAGCTGGGTCTGGGACTGAGGGGAAGAAAGAAGGAAATCTTCCTGATGGAATATGCTGTGAGCCATGCCTGTCCTTGCAGGAGGAATAGGAGGGATGAGGGATTCCCCTCTTTGATGGAGGTCAGGTCCTCACAAATCCCTTCTCCCATGGGGTAGAGGGAACATGTTGGACCATGCTTCCCTTTTCTTCAGAGCTGAACAAAGCTCTGCCTCAGAAACTTCTTCCTATTCCCAGAATATTGCTTTTTTTACCTGAAATGTCCTGAAAGGAAACCAATGCAGGAAGGAGCAGACGTGGGAGGCACCCCTTCTATCTGTAAGAAGGAATGGGTGTTGGTGGGAGATGGAGAGGCCTTTCCCCAGGGGAGGGCCAGGAGCTCCAGAAGATGCTCATGGTGCTGGCAAAGGGCACTGTTTGCCTGGGGGAGACCTGGAGAGATCCTCTCAGATCACCACCATGGCCACAGTGCAGGCAGAAGTAAAATGCAACTAATAAGACAAAACTCTTTCATCCAAAGGCAAGTGAACAACCTCACCCATGCAGGGGAACTGCTGAGCAAATGGCAAGTAAGTGAATGGCAAGAACTGGAGAACAAGGCTGGAAAAAGGCAAAATTATTCTCCCCCACACCTTCCTCAGATGCTGCAGCTGACTGGTGCTGGTGAAAGTCAGCCAGAAGACTTCTTTGATGCCAAAAGGCAGCACAGATAATTGTGAAGGACATCAAATGAATCAGCTGAGAGAGCCAAGCCCAAAAACGTGCCTCCTGTTAGGCAAAAATCTACTTGTACTTCTTGCACTGAGCTACATAATGAAGTACTTTCTTTTGCACAGAGGAATAAACCAAACTAATTTTCATTTATTTGGCTTTTCGTACTGAAATAGCCTTTGTACTTTGCAGGATTTCAGATTTGAAGAATATTTTTGTAGTTTTACACTGCCTTCTACTGAGGATTGCAAAACTTACACCAGTTGGAAAAGCTTTCTATTTCACATTTTGCAGAAAATCCTGACAACTTTTCAAAATGGCAGTGAAATAATTGTTAAAATCTTTTTCTAAATAAATGTAGCAAAAATAAAAAGCCACTTAGACAATGTTTCAATACATAAATGCAACCTTAAAAAAAGGGCTCAGGAGATACTAGAGTGACACAGTAAAATGACTATTTTAGCAATTGAAATAAAAAGTACTGTAACCTTGCTTTCCAATTTCTGTTACTTTTTGGTTCTACTTTTTTATTTCTTAAACTGTTTTTCTGTACTCCACTGCTTGCCCAACAAAAAAAAATCAGGGAAAGCTCCTGTAGGTGTTAGTAGGGGGTAGCCTAATTTCAGATGCAGGTGTGGTTTTTCAGGTAACCTTTTCTTCTTATTGAAAGTTTTTCACTGTCTCTCAGGCAAGATCATTACCTAAGTTGAACAGATGGGAAAATGGAGTCATAGAGAGATCAATTTACCCGGGTAAGATCCTGTACCAAATTGGGCACAGAGAGAGAGAGAGAGAGACAGACGTAGGAATAAATCACAGGCCTTGTGACACCAAACCCTTTGTGCTGGCTCAAGACCCCTCTTCTTCCCCCAGCTAATGAATCGGTGATTAACAAAGGCTGCTCCGTTTCTGACAGTTTAATCGGTGATTTCTACTTTGCACTTTGGTTCACTTTGGCTTTTTTTAATCTTTATGAGGCAATCCCCACAAAGAGAGGAAGTGAACAGAAAATAAATCTCGGAGCAAGTAAGCCCTCATGTCATAAAAGTGCAGTGAACAGATCTTATATGTCAGAAAATATTTATCTGACCAATAATGTTTGCATTTAGACCCAGTCAATAACAAACACCCAAATTACATTTAATATGAAAACATTTAAAATGGGCTCATCTCTTCTAAATAAACATAGCACTAGTAATAATGGTGCCCTGCTAGGGCAAAGACTCAGTGTTACTTGATTTATTGTTTAACTTGAGTCTGATTGCTGCCTATCTGATGTCTTTGGGAGCATGGGCTTCTATTGCTCATCTGAAAACTATTTCCTTTTCATTACTGAGGCACACCAGGAATAAACCTCAGCTCTCCTGATACCTTGTCCAGGGTGGTCACCACTGGACTGTTAAACCTCAGCGAAGGAGACTGAAGGGTTTGATGAGTCCAGTCCACAGAGGCTGCTCATTTCCTCTCCGTACCCAGTGGTGGCCTGGTTTCTGAGCACCCTGGGGTCTGCACGGTTTGCTCCAAACTGTGATGTCCCTGTGATGTCTAACTCTGTTTGCATGGGCCACACAGATCCAGAGCTGCTAAAGACCAGCCCTGAGAAGGGCAGAAGAGCCTGGAAGTGTCCCCATGATGGGACTCAGCAGTCCTTGCTGGCTGCTGTTTGGGACAGGAGAGTCTTGGGTATTGATGCCTCTTTGAGGACTCTTTATGTCTCTCATCTAATGACTGTAACAGGCCTTGCAGACACATGTGAGGCTGTAGGATAAGTGGCATAGATATTTCTCCCCAAAAATAATAGATGAGAAGCTGAAATTCATATGTCCCGGGGAGGTCTCAAAGCACAGAGCCTCTGCATTAAAAGGGTGAACATCTTACCTAGTAGCTATGGCTTCAAAGATGTTCCCCTCTCTCAACTTCTCATCCCCTGCTCCACTTCTACAGGAAAGGATAGCTCAGCATGCTGGTTCATAAAAAGTCATCATTATACATCTAATCCCCACTTTGAGAACATCTGTAACCCAGCTGACACTACCTCAGAGCTGGATTTTCAGACAAGATGTGGGATTTGCGCCGTAGCACCTTTTCCCCATGACCACCCTGACTGCTGGGAGTGGGAAACAGGAGTTATTTTGTCTCTGAAGACTGATGAGCTCCACTGAACTTCTCAAATACCAAAAACCCAGTACTTGATGGCTACTATAATGGTAGTTTCTGCAGTTCTGTAGTGTTGTTGCAGTCTTTGGGCTAAGGAAAACTAGGTGCCTGTTTTTCAGATGGAAAAAGTAGTGATTATGGTTGAATCTGGTTCTCTCCCACCTATTTCTCAGTGACATTTTGGCTTGTATTATCCCTCTATCTTCACCTATAACCTGAGTTTGGTCATAACACACTTCTCTCTATCCTAAGAAGAGTGTCAAGTGTAACTCATTAAACCCTGAGAGGTGAATATAGATTTCAGACATAACACATGAATCAACTATTGTTAAAGTTTTGCAATGGCTCTTTGGGCTTGTTTCATTTAAAAAATGGCAACAAATTATATTCAGATTAGCTATAGCAGCATGTTCCACTGGTCAGAAAGAATACCTGGCAATGAAGCTATACAACAAACTCACTAATATTTGAGGTTTGGCTTTGCAGGAACACTGTGATGGTGACTGCACTCTTTGTTGGTAAGATTTTGAGTACATTGAAAACATTTTCATATTAAGTGTGTTGGAAAGGCTGTTATTAAGGCAATTGAACAGGCTTAAACACAGTCATGGTTGGTGAAATACATATTTTCAGGCAAAACAAGAATTTCTGCAGCAATTGTCACGGAAAGTTGTATAGGAGTAGGAGAGGAAATAAAACCCAAATACCCCACAGTCCCTGACATTTGCAATCACTGCTTAACTGCAACTAAATACAAATAAACTGCACCTCCAAAACTGGGACAAACCCCTGCATTGGGAGTTGACTGCATTCATACATTATCCTTTGCATATTCAAGATGTAACAGGGGAAACCAATGATAAAAGTCTCTCCCCTTTTCTGCAAATTGCTTAGGAGCCACCACGATGGATGGCGACAGGGCTGAGCTGCTCTCTGGGGGCCATGGCTTGGATGTCCCCATCAGATGGGCACGGCTGGAGTAGGGTCACATGTTCCCAGTGGGTTTGGACCATCCCAGTGGGGCAGTGAAGCTATTTCCCCACCGTAGCTCAGGCTCCTCGTTTAGAGCAATGCTAATTTTCCTGTCCCTTGTCTTGCAGTCAGGCACTTCTGCCCCTCCTCCTCGTCCCAGAGACAGCTGCCTTGCTGCAGTGACGGTGACCTTACGATCTGAGAGCGCAAGGTTGCCAAATCTCATGATAGATAACATTTTTTCTGAAAACCTGCTCTTCTGGGCTCAATCCAGAAGGTGAAGGAGAATAGAACCCAACTCTACGCATTTTATTAATTCCATTATTTTAAAGTGGTCTTAGTATTTGACCCTTAGTAATTTTGAAAACGGAGTGTGCTCTGCTGGTTAAAGTCAAGGGAGTAGTCTGATATATTAGTATAAACTTTTTACTGTATGGTGATGAATATTTGCATATGGAGGACTCTGTCCTAGTTCATTTTATAATGACAGTAACAAGTTTTCGTATAATTTTTCTCGTTATTATTTCATGAGGGGGCTACTGTACTTGGAGGCTTCCAAAAGCTCAGCTGCCAGCTTCATGTGAAGGGAGGACTGAAATAAATGGGAAATAAATGAGAGAAAGATGAACAAAGCCAATAGTAAAAGGGTCACAGCAGCAACTTTTTTGCAGGAGGAAAAACATTAATTAAATGTTCTTTCTCCATAACTGGCTTGGAAACACAGACTGAAAAGCTGACCTGGGTGGTCTTGTTTCAGAGGAGTTAAAGGAAAGATGTTTTCTTTGTGCAGAGCAGCCTGGAGAAACAGGCACAAGTTTTTCCTGCCCCAAGTGGGATAAAAGAGTCAAGGGCGGGAACAAGAGCTGGGAAGCAGAGAGTTGGGCAGAAAATGGGCAAAATGCTGCCTATAAAACTGATCCTGGAAATCAGCACTGCTGATTGGCACCAATCAAGAGGGCAAGTTGTTAGTGAGGGCTGGCGGTGGGATTTGTGTTGCTGATGACACAACACAGTGGCTGTGTCCCAGTGCCTGGGCTGGGACAAGCCTTCTTCTGGGCAGGGCTGTGCAACATCAGCCCAAGTGAATTGACCTGGGAAAGCACAGTCATTAACTAAATGCTACCACCATTATAATTCTGCAAAATAATTGAGAATGGCAAAGCTCCCAACGCCTCCCAGTGCTCTCTACACAGGTCTCCCCCTATTTTGTAGTCACTGTTTTTCTCCTTTTCCCTTTTTATGTCTGTTATTACTGGAATTATTGCTGTGCAAACAGAGTGTCTGTCTATGTGAAACATTGAAGTTACAGTTTCCCTCGTAGATGGCAGTGTAAATTATTACACAGGCCACCCTATAATCTTTGGTCATGTTCCACAGCAAGGTAATTGATTCCCAAGTCACTAAAGCTAACTAACATGACTGTAAATCTAATGCTTGAGCAGTGTTTGCTATTAAAAAGTCAACATCTACAATAGTTACTACACTGCAATTACTGGAAAAACTCTGATTTGCTCTAGACTTGGAGCAGGGAATAATTGTAGCCTCTCTTGAGGCCTAGAGTGAATTGGTGGTGAATGGTGAGTTTTTCCAGTGGTGATCACATAGGTTCCCTCTGTGGTTATTCCCAGAGCCCTTACAGCATCACTGTTCCTGAAGCTGCCAGTGCTGGGCTGGGTACTTCCACCAGCATGTGGCCAAAATAAATAAACCCTCTAGGGAAGAGCACACGTACTCAGATTTTGAGCTGGTGCAGACCTACAGGCAAGTCTGAGGATTGTGACAGAAATCTGCTGCCTTCTGCTGCCACTTCCTAAATGAAGTGAGAAATCTCATGACCTCTGAATTCAGGCCTCTGAGCTACAGTCTACCTAGAAATAAGAAGGTTTTTCAAGTCATGTCACTAGATTTTTAACTTTTAAGGATGATTTACTGGATCTGTGAGCAGTGTGCTCTAGCTTTTGATTCTTCAGAGCAACTAGGACAGCATGCAGCAGCCACTGCCCTTCTCTTCAACCCCATGAGAAAAGCTCTGGAGATCAGGATGTGTCTGGTCCTAGTGGCTTTCCATGCCACTATATCCATGGGAGGGAGGACAATGTTACAAAGCTCTCTCAAGAAACAAGGATGTCAGTTCTTAAGGCTTCAGGTTGTTATTTCAGCTAAAATACAGCCAACACCCAGACCTGGAGAGTGGAGACCCCATAACAGGCCATTCTATTGCTGTCAGGGAAGGAAAGAACAACCCTCGAGAGGAGCTGATTTCAGTAGCAGCTTACTAAATATTGTATGTAGGGCTGTGCAAAATGTCTGGAGGGAAATCTGGAAGTCTTCCCTTTTTATGGCTTTCACTAGAAATTCTTTTTTTCTGCTGATTTCCCCTTGTGGAGAAACAAGCAAACCCAAGCAAATAAACACGGCAATCCATAGGAAATACCCCATTTCCCTCTCATCCTTTTACTCCTTCAAAACAAAATCCTTAAGCTGCCGGATGGCTGAGGACAGCTTGCTGCTTCTGACAAACAGAATCGAGAAGCTGCCACCTGCTTTGATGCTTCATCAGTTTTCTTCCAATCTAGTGAAGAAAACCGATTTCTGCCCTACCAAGTGTCTAGGGACAAAATCATGCTAATGATGGTGCAGAATTGCAAATGTCATTTTTATACACTCCCTGGCAGAAACAGCAAATAATAATAACAATAATGGTGGTAGTAGTAATAGTAATAGCAATGGCTTAGAAAAAATGATTCCTTTGACCCTAGAGTTGAATATAAATGAGTGCACAAGTTAAACACCAGCATCCTCCTCACCACTAGCACAGCATGGGCAGAGTTCTGTGCTGCTTTGGCTGGGGATGGAGAGGGACACGGACATGTGCCAGGTCCCTGCAGGCTGCCTGCGTGGGGACACCTTCCCTCCTTGCAGCACTTGTGACAACTTGCACAAACTGGGACAACTGAAGTTAGAAGTGGGAAAGCAGTCTAGGGGAAAGGAAGAAGAGAAGAAACTCCAAAAGAAAGCCAGATGTAAGAAATACTTTTTAAAATGAGTCAGTTTAGCAGTGGATGTGTTTATATTGCAGCTGAGCTTTGTGTGGCTGTTCATGCATCATTGTGCTAATGAGGTAATGAGTAACAAGTATACTACAGGATGCTTTATTTCCACTAAACAACCCAAACCCTCTAAAAGTAAGGTTTGAAACCCAAAACCAAACATCTGGGATGCTTGGGGAATGGTGGTAAGAGAAGGAAAGCGAGCCCTGGGTTCAGCCCTGTCCCCCTGGGATCTGTCTGGGATCTCACAAAGCACCTTTTCTTGGCTTTCCTGCAGCCATAGACTGACACATGAGTGTGTGCTCACTCTGCTCCCACTGGGTGAGCACGAAAGGAGGAGAAAGAGGCCCCTGCTGACCTTTATGCTGGGAAACAAAAGAAAAAAAGAATCTGCATTTACCCCTTGTTATACTGCAGTTGTCTGGGCCCTCATGGAGCACCACTACCTGCCTTCTGACAGTGCTGCCCTGCCATGCTTACCAAAACTCCTCCCCAAACCAAGCCATTCACACAGAGCCAGCAAGGGTCCGGGTGCTTATGGTGGGACTGAAATGTTAAATACCATGCTCATTTATTTATGACTTCTTCAGCCTACAGTAACTACAAGCAATAATTGGATTGTGCTCAGCATAGCCAGATTGATTTGCTACTTAATAATAAAACCAGGTCCTCTGTTGATAATGGCATCCCTAGAAACGAGGAGGTAGGGTGAAAAATGCATTCAAGGCGCAATGCTAATGCTGGAAACTCACGTGGCTCTGGGTGCAGAGCAGGATCTCTGCCAGATGCAAACGTTGTACTGGTGACTGATAAAACATGCACTTTGTGGCCTCCTGTGCCTTCCATGGAATATTTACCAACTTTGGCAGGGCTGTAATTTAATATTTTCACAAAGGACAGCGGACACAGTGTATTTTTCCACAGTTTTCTAAAGGATGTGGCTAAACCCCAGTGCAATCTGCAGTGGCCTCTGGTTGCCTCCAAGGGAAAAGTGGCATTTAGACTGAATTACAGAGCAGCACCAGGGAGCTGGCCTGCCCAAACCCCTGCCTTCATCTGAAACAGAGCCTAAAGTTACAAAAACATGACAAACCCAGCACCCTCTGAGCAGCCCCCTGTGGATGGGTATCCATGCAGACAGGGCTGTTTCTCCAGTGCTGCTCCTTGAGCCCCACTGGCAGCTTGGGAGATGGAATGGGAGCAGGTGGCTTGTGCCTTGCTGCTCCCTTCTTCATCCAAGTGCCCCGGCACTACTGGCAGCAGCTGAAGGACCATAAATATGGCTGCAGCATCGCTAAGGGGTGTTTGAGGATGCCAGCCCGCTCTGGAGGCATAAACATAACCCAGCTTTCTGTGGGCTTTGTCTTTTTTGAGCAACCATGATGCTCTGACTCTTTCCTCAGCCTGTAGCTGTGGGAAGCACTGGGTACCCAAAGCCACCTGAGGCTTCCTGGTAAATAATATCCCCGAGGATGGCTGCAAAAAATATCACTGCGAAAAGTGCTTTTGCTGCTGCTTTGCATCCAGCATTGGCCAGGCAGGAGTAGCTGGCCCTGCATTTTGGGTGCTAGGTGGACACAGAAGATGCTTGTGAAAGTGCACATTTCTCCCTGTGCTACAGCATCCAGACCTTTTGCTGGACCCTACTGTAACCACAGGATCACAGACTCAATGAAGTTGGAAAAGGCCTCTGAGATCATCAAGTCCAACCTATGACCAAACCCCACCTTGTCAACCAGACCATGACACTGAGTGCCACATCCAGGCTTTCCTTAAACACCTTCAGGGATGGTGACTCCACCACCTCCCTGGGCAGTCCATTCCAATGTCCGACCACTCTTTCTGTGGAGAAATTCTTCCCAATGTCCAACCCGAACCTCTGCTAGCACAGCTTAAGACCGTTTCCTCTCCTCCTGTCACTTATTGCCTGGGAGAAGAGTCCAGCCCCACCTGGCTACAGCCTCCTTTCAGGGAGATATAGAGAGTGATAAGATCACCCCTGAGCCTCCTATTCTCCAGGATAAGAGATCTGCAACGTACTAAAATAAAAATACAACCCCCATTCAGGCAGTGACCCGTACTGAGCCTGCTGTTGCGCTCAGTATGGCAGATGCAAGGTGCTGTCAGCAGAGAGTCTGTCAAAATCAGTTTGCAACAGCATGAATTTAGAGAATGTTTTCATTTCTCTTTCTGTAGTCTCTAGTAATTGATGGCTTATTATAATAATATAATTATGATTTTTAATTATTGACAGCTTGATGAGCTAGAAGGGATTAAAGCAAGATTCTGCGGAACATGGTAGATTTTGATTGGGAAATCAGGCCTGAATGTCCACACGTCTAAACATGCTGCCACATCTCGTGTAAAGCGTTTGGTGCCTAATGCTGCCCTGGTGCAGTGCTGACAGGCCTTGTGCCTAATGTCGCCTTTAGGCACACAGACATCTTGGTTCAGCTCAGATGGAGACTCAGGGTTGCATTAACTTGAGGCAACTCATTTGGGGTGATGTGCAAGTAAATGCTGAATCCCAGGTGCTGAGAGACCAACTCCACTTTTCTGAAGTGTTTGAATCAGCTTTTTGGACTTGTATCTCCATTCCTGGCACAACAAGGAACATCCTGACTCAGAACCCACCTCTCCCTCTTTGAACCTGTACACAGAATAAAACCAAAGGTTGCTGCAAGAAAGTTGGCAGTTTGCTTGTTTTAAGGACTCTTCCCCATACACATGCATATTTTTATGTGCAAAATTGATGTATAGTTGTTGCTCTAGTGGTGGATGTATTTCAGTGAGAACTAGGGCTAGTGGGTGACTGTGCTGAAGGAATTTTGAAGGCAATCCTAAAGGTGCTGTGCATTATGTACCGTCACCATTTAATAAGACATTATGCCTCCAGGATGACTAGAGTTACCCAGCTGCAACAGACTGTATTTGGGGTATTTGAAGCTGTGGGACTGCTGTCCCACATCCCCACTTTGGTTATCCTCAGTACTGAAGGAACAAGGGAGAAACCCCTGAGAGAAAAACTCCAGATTATTCACTGAATGACAGCATGTCACCAAATAAAAAGAGAAAGCATGAAAAGCAGGTCATGCCTGTCATCCCCAGCACGAATCCCTTCTGATGCTGACAGCCCTCGCTTCACGATTTGCGCAGCCGCTTCCCTTTCCTTGCGGGATAATTAACAGCCAGGCTGGGTGACATCTGACCAGGATCTCTGCCCCAGGGTCACCCACACTGGGTCACAGATGTCCTGCCTGTGCTGGAGGAGGAGGACCCAACCCTGGGGAAGGGTCTCCCGATGATGTAGGGGTCTCCTGTCACGCACCAACTTTCCCTTTCTTTATTGGCCAGGGTGGAAGGAGATAGGGACATCAGGCAAAACCACTATCCCAGTGTTAATAAAACAGGTAAAGCCTTGTATCTTGATGTCCATGACTATGAGTTATGTGCATTTAAACCAGCCCTACCACTCAGTTTCTGATTTTGAGGGATTTAAAGCCAGGCCTAACTCATGACATGACTGTACATCCTAGAGGAGAAAGGTCTTTTGAAGCAACCTTGAGCTCAGTGGGACATTCTTGAGAAGCTATCTTACCTCACATTTCATCTTCACCCTTGGAAATGCATCACCCTTGCTCTGAATATCAGACTCATGTGTTCTACACAAATCAGGTCCTTCCATGGGAAGTGAGATGAACGGAATAAGTCTAATCTGCTTTTGTCACTGGTACCACTAACGAGCCCGTTGGTATGAGAATGGACACAGCCCTTTCCTGGTCAGCAGACACACATAATGCTGTCTGCATGACCACCCCCTGAGCAAAGGGACTACTTTGGTAAATTGGAAAGATGTAATGAAAGCAGTATTTTGGCAGAGAAAGTACTCATGATAAAACGCCCTGGAAATTTATGTTTTGCTAAAAGTCATATTTGGTTGTGAAAAAATGCGAAAATTCACAACAATTTATTTTTTTTTTTAAAGCTTAAGAAAAACATGTAATATAAATACTGACACAGACAATCTATTTCAATTTTTCCAAACACTGGGTTGTGAATTTTAAAATCTGAAATGTCTTTTATCAGGCAGGGCCCTGGACTAAAACAAGGCAAGGAACCCTCAGAGAATGAGAAGTTAATTTCTTCCATAACCTCTTTCCATGGCCTAGTCTCACGAGGGTCAGATGTGTTTTGGGAAGACGGCGCTGCCGTAGCTGTGCTTTTCTATTCTCGATTACAAGCCATCTCGGCCTCGGGGTGATGCACAGCTTCCCCACACACCTCCACCACTGACTGCCCAGCATGGGGCTGCTGGGTGATAGAAGCTCACAAATGCTGAGCCAAGATCACTTTTGTTCTGCAGATTTGAGTATTTTGAAATATCTCTTATTTTACACATGCTCCCCTGGTCTGGGCATATTATGCATTCTTATAATTTTATAAGAATATATAAGAATAATAAATTCTTATTATTTATATAGGAGACAAACTTAAACTCTCAGCTCCAGGGCTTGATTTTCCAGCTCAGGTAGCAAACGCTGAGGATGATGGATCCAGCACCAGGCACTGGCTGTGTTGATGGCTGTCACGACAGGGGTGCCAGCTGCATCATTACGGTACCCTCTGGCAGCACATCAGCAGCTGCACGAGTGTACAGGATTAGTAATAAATCAAACACATCCTGTGGACGTTGTTGCAGGATATGATTAATTTCCACGTATGCCAATAGCGCAGTGAGCCAGCGCCTCCGTTACTATAAAGCTGCCTAATTCTGGACTCCGGGGTTTGGCTTGGTGTTTGCTCACTTGAGACTCACAGCCAGTTTGCCCATATCAGCACGTATTATATTGGCTTCTCTGTTCAAGGTCAGATCCTGGTAAAATCTACAATTCACAGCAAAGGAAGTTTGCCTTGAAGCAACGGACAGAGATTAATGAGAGTTGATTTGCATGCAATTGCATTCCAGAAAAAAGTATACGACTGGTACATCCTGGGGAAAGGGAGCTCGCAGGGGTCCAAGCAATGAATCCAAGAGCCAGAAGAGACCACAGTGGACAAAGCCACTGTACAAATGCACAGAGAGAAGTAAATGACACTGGATTTCCAACACCTGTTGCCACATGCCAGGGAAAAACATTATGGAGTAGAGACTCCTCCACTTCTGCTCCTCACCCTGCTGCCTAAAAGCCCATGTAACCCTCTGCCTGTGGAAGCAGCCAACCTGACCCAGCTCTCCGTCAGCCTGGTATAAATCAGCAGTAAATTCCCTGCCATAATGCACATTTACACCTGTATAAACATGGACAGAATTCAGCCTGTTAATATTTCTGCATTTATCATCCCTCCATCCTTTCTCCGCACTGACTGCAGGCCTGTAAGGGGAATGGGGCTGATGCAGCCTATTGTAGCTGAAACATCCTGGATGGGGGGGAAGATCCTAATATCTGTCTGCAGAATGGCTGAACGAAGTCAAGAGGGAAAGAGCCACTCCTGGAGATCTGTGGGGTGGAAAACCTATTGTTTGGGGTGCAACTCAATTCAGACTGTGTTTTCCTGGTGCTTGGGTTGTAATGACATGATTATGTCCCTGCTGAATTGTTGGCCTTTACAGTGTTTGGATTTCCTGGTGACTCCATTGTGAAGGGCTCCATTCACTCAGGAGTGTTTACCCAGCTGCAGGAGCTTCTCCAGAGCTGCCGTGCTCAGGAGCTGGACATAGCACCATGGATTGTGGGAAAGAGAAAAGCAATGAGCTCAAGAAGAATAAAGCTAAGAAGAAATCTTGCTGGAAATGCTGTATTTGCTATGGGACGGCTGTGTGCATGAGAGGCCTCATTCCATGGGTGGCAGTGAGCATGTGCTCTTGCTGGGATCAGTGCATTCAGGGGCTCTTCATTACCTTTTCAGGAAAAAATCGTGTTGGTGGCCCCAACAAATGTGCTATTTTTTTGCACTCCAGCAATTTAGTAGATTTTAGCATCTGAAAGAAAGGCAGCATTGGTGTTTGTGTTCCCATCCCAAACAGTCTTTAGCAAAAGTCAGGGAGGGGATGTCAGTTTAAGAAAATCATCTCAGCTTGCCTGGTGTGCAAGCAAGAGACTGCCTGTCAACTAGAAAAGCTTCTAGCTGAGGACCAGGAGAGGGCCTGAATACCCTCTCTCTGGGGAGCCTTTCCCTGGGTAAGAGGATGAAAAGGCTACCCTAACCTTAACCCTAACCCCAACACTAACCCTGACCCTAACTCTAACCTTACACACACCTCCATCCTGTCTGTTCACACTAAGCAGAGAGCACAGGCCCAGCCCCACTGCAATTCACACAAACATTTAAGGCAGAATGTGTGTCGCCCTCATATTTGCAGCCTTTTGATGTTTTCATTTCTGTGATGGAGTTCTCACGCACTTTCTGTAAACACAGTTATATTTGGCTAACCGTTCCTTTTATTTTCATTCTTTCTCCTGAGGCGGAGAAGTTTGAAGGACCTTTTCGTTTGACCAGTGTGGTTGGAGAGGTGGTAACCTCATCCTCCAATCCACGGTCATTCCTAAGAACATATATATATGAAGTAAAATAAACAGCTGGAGGCTTTTCCTGGCTTCTTTTCTGTCCTGAACTAAGCTGAGCCTGTGTGGTTCTTTTCGTGTCCAAGTACGACAAATGTGTGCATTGCATGTGCGTGGGGCCTCGCAGGGAGGTGCAGTGCTCTTGTGCTGCCTCCCACGAGCTGCAGGACAGCATCCCAGACACTGAGTCGCCTCTGCTCACTCACCCACACATGGAGACTGAGCGGAGCCTTTTAGCCCTCGCTCCAGAATGGGTGTGAAGGGACCTTAATGAGGAGAAGGGATCAAATTCTTTTAAGCATGTCTGCTTGGATCATGGGTAAATCTGTGGGCTGGAATACGGGGAGATTCCACAGAACTGGATTTCTTCTAGTTCACTTTGCTGTATGCAATCCCACCGCTGCCAAAAGGTGACAAAATTCCCATCTTGATGCTGGGCTTGCCTCAGATAGCTACAGAGAGAGAAACACCACCACTGTACAGTAACTGCTTTCTCTAAAAAGAGAGCAAGGGAGAGGAGCAGCAATAATAATAAAAAAGGGCAAAGACACACTCAGCCTCTAAGGCTTATAAAAAGCAGCTTAGCCTTCAATAAGCAATTCTTTGAAAAGAAATTAATGGAAAAGGTTACAAGCCTGCTCTTGAGCAGAGCCTGTCACACTGCTCTTTCACGTCGTTTCTACAAATGGAACAAGTTTGTGGCATTTCTTTTCATTTCAGATGCACTGAAATGCTGCATTACTCCCTGGACCTTGCATTTTTCCCTTCCCCGTTTGCACAATGCACTGAGGAATTCCTCGTGGGTGATTCAGTGGGAGATGTGTGCTTAGCCCAACCTGCACACCCCACACAGCCAACAAAACAGCACCTGCTGCTGCCTCTGCTGGGACATAAGGAGCCCGGGCTATCCAACCTATGCTTTGCAAAAAAGAAACCATGAAAAGGAGGAAAAAAACCAGCAGCTGCTGGAATGGTGCTGTCCCTCCACCCGGAGGAGATGGTCGTGGCTGGGGCACAGTTGGGAAATCGGATTAAGGATGGGATGGGGAAACAGACCCTGAACATTTCCAAATGTGAGGTTGCCCTTCTCATGCAGCCGGGCTCTGTCACTAGGTGGTACTGTGCATCACAGCTTCGTGCCTTCTCTGTCCGTTCCCTGGGTTAGATATCTTACTGGTAAATATCATGTTTTGAGAGAGGGAACCTGTTGTTCAAGTCCTCTCATTGCTCCTCATTTGACACAATTTTATGGCTGAATACAACTAAAGACTCTGATTCAGCAAATACTTGAGGTTGGTGCTTGACTTGAGTTTCTGCTGTCAAACAGCACGTGTTTAAGGCTTCCTCATGAAGCCATTTGGTGGTAGGTTATGACACCTTTCAGCTACAGATGCTCAGGGTGATGAAAGGGAAGTAAAACCCAAAGAAACCAGGAATGGTTCTATGAAAAGAGGGAAAGAAATAAGATCTTCAACTTTTTTTTTTTTTTTTTTTGGTAACAAAACCCCTTATCAGTCCTATTGCTGCCTGGAAAAGGACAACAGAGAGATTTGTTGGATTTTCACTGCACCGCTTTGGCTTCCTGGCAAAAATCCAAGTTCAAGGGATTTGAAAGAACTTGGAAAAAGGGATATTTCTTGCTTGTGCAAGAAAGTCTGAGCAGCCCAGGGGCAGCAGGGCCACGTAACGCACCTACCCTTGCTTCCACACCAGGTCCTGCTGTATGCGCTTGTTAATCCAGCTCTGCCTCCTGTTTTATGGTCTCAGCCCTGCACAGTGACTTTGCTCCTCTCAGCCCGTGGTGTGGAAGCTGTCCCTTGCATTTTCAGGATGAAGGCCCATGACTGGATTGACTGCATGAATTCGGTGCTGAATGATGGTGCTGTCTCTCATTAAGAGAACTGTTTATTATGCACAGTGCAGCTTTTATAGCTTGCCCGAAGTTTCTTGTCAAGTGGCTTTTAATAAACTCAGATTGTCCCAAAGCAAGTTGGAACAATGGAGGAGGAAACACAGGCGCACAGGCATCAAAGCTCTTGCAAGATCCCAAGATCCTACAGTGTCATTGGCAATGTTGGATGCAGAGCCCAGTGTACTTGTCTCAAGCCAGGACAATGGATCCAAGGCAAGTTTCTCCTTCTAAATTAACATTCCTATTCATGTCTTTCCTTCAAAAATGAAGCAGCTTATTCAGCACTTCCCAGCATTCAACTATCCCCCCAAAAGCCTCTGCAGTCCAGAGCAGTATCAGAACAACTGCTGGTTTGAGATGCAGATTTGTCCCAGTCTGACTCCAGATTCCACACAGCTCTTACGGTACTAATATAAAACTCCCTTTATTTTTGCAGCCATGAAAACTGTCAAATGATAGTGATTCTGCAGATTCCCCAAACCGCCAAACGGCCCAGCAAAATCCTTTTAGAGTATTTTTTTCTGAGTGTGTTTCATTTTGCATGAAGAATTTCTGGGTATTTCGAAATAAAAAGAGTGAGCATATTGATGGGATCAAAATGAGGTCAGTGATGACTCACAGAGGAGTCTTCTTCAAATAGCTGGTCCCGTGCTCCACAGCTGCTGCACTACAATGCTCAATCACTCAGCTGCTCTCACTCCTGGGGTGCACCATGGACTTGTGAAGCAGCACTTGGCATCCTGAGTGGCATTTGGGTTTTGCCTCAGAGGAGGTTAGAAGCAATGTCACCTGCAAGCACTTTAATTTGCTTATGAACAGGAGATAGGGTGTGACTCCTGGCAGGAATAGGCACAGCAAAAAATACTGGAAAGCAAGAGGAGAAACAGCAGATGGAAGGGAAGCAGGTCTGCGTGAATCTGTAAGAGGGCATTACATGTTATTTCAGGGGCACTGCAGCTCTCCAAGGCCAGGGGCTTGTCATCACTTTTGGTTTGTCACCCTGCCCTGGTCTCACATCTGCTACTCAACCCAACTGCACCAAAGCAAGTAGTGACTGAAAATGAAAGAGGAACAGCACATCCCACAAAAAGATGCATGTGAGCAGAAAGATTTGGAGAAGACCTTTCCTTTGAAAAAACCTTTTGAGAAAATCCAAAGAGGCCATCCAAATGTACTCATCCCTAAAACACAACAAACTTGTGAGACACAGGAGCAAATGCCCCACTGAGAAAACTTATGACTACTCTGTATTAATATCAATTAATCTCTGGAGACCTGCAAGGTGTCTGGAGCCCTGTTAGAGGAGATGGGGACTCTTGAACGAATTCCAGGATAATGAGATCCACTGAGAGTTGGGTTAGCGGAATGAAAAGGGATGCGGTAAACCAGTGGTTATCAGCTTTGACAGAAATTAGCTCTGCCCACCCTTGAGCATTCACAAACCATTTCAACACCATGCACGCTGTATTCCCTGCTGCACTTCTCAGGCCAGGTTTCATTTAGTTCCAACCCTTCCAAGTCTGATGCAAGAGGGAGGGGAAGCTCTAATGGCTATCATGTCTTTCCCATCACAGCTAATGGTTAAGACATTATCCATGTGTGTTAATAAATGAGAGACACTGGCCTAGGCTGAAGGTGAAGTGGGTGGAAGATGGTCCTGGGCAATCCTAGACCTCTGCAGGGCAAATGGATTCATCTCTCCTGGTCACCCTCAGCACTGTGAGCTATTGACAGCACTGGTTGCCTGGTCACTATTGACAGCACTGGTAGGAGAGACCTTTTGTGTATGAACTTTCTGCTTTATGTACGAACTCTAAGATGAGATGAATCACAGGAATGAGTTTATGCTTGTTAAACCATCCATGGGTAAGTATGTGATTAGTTTTGCTTTTATTCATTCTCCCACTTGGGATGGCAGTGGATTAGTCCTTGGAGCCAAGACCCAACAAAGGGCCAAGACCTAATCCCTTGTGGCTGGTTTTGTGTTCACAGGGGGATCATCCCCGTGGCTTATCCCTGTGACACGACTCCTTTGCAAAACCAACGGCAGCACTTGAACCTGGAGCTTTCACATCAGGACCGCCCACCCAACCCCTTACAACCCGCAGGTGTGAGCCAGTGCACGGACTGCATCTCCAGGCCGTGGTGACTCTGAAGCCTTTTGCTGAGGCTGGGCAATGAAGGCCATAGATGGGAACGACTTCGGGCAGGATATCCCCGCACAAAGGGCTCCTCAGCCATGCCAGGGCATCCAGGCACCGCGGTGCACGATAACACAAAGGAAAAGCCTCGGGGTGCAGCCCCCTCCCAGGCTGCACAGGCCATGGCTGTTTACACTGGCTGTTCCACAGGAATTCAGGATCTCAGTTCTGTGCTATATTTAGGCTGCAAAACTGCTGATATTTTTTTGGTCGTTGGCCTTTGACACACAAGTGTATTTTCTGAGAGGAAAAATTTCAGGTCTTGACTAAGTGGTGGGAAAATACAACCCCCAGAAATGTTAAATTTTCTAAAACTGGAGCCAGGAGTTAGGAGCTGACAAGGGGAGTTTACATTATAAATACAGTCTGTTGGCTGAGCCAAATGTTTAA
This sequence comes from Lycocorax pyrrhopterus obiensis, assembly GCA_014706295.1. Classification (NCBI taxonomy): domain Eukaryota; kingdom Metazoa; phylum Chordata; class Aves; order Passeriformes; family Paradisaeidae; genus Lycocorax; species Lycocorax pyrrhopterus. The sequence goes on from JACSVZ010000015.1 coordinate 6,968,429, forward strand.
GGCAGCCTGGTGTCGGAGACCCAGGGTCTGGGCTAGCAGGACTCAGCTGGCTCCTGACACTTAGGACATCCTGATTATTTACATTTCAGCTTTTACCATAAGAGGAAGGAGAGCTGTTAAGAGTTGATTATCGTGGGATGAAGAGGAAAGAAGTTGAAACTGGGACACAGTCCATTACTGAAATGTGTTGTCTGCAAAGCAACAACTTGTGTTTAGGAAAAAAGAAGTAAAAATGTCCCACTTCCAGATTCCTGGTCTGAGTGTGTTGCAGGACTGGGATCCAAGGCGAAAAGATTTCCGTGAAAACGGCTTGAATGAAAGAATCCCTTTGTAGGAGGTTATGACTGATAAATCACAAGAATGTTTGCGATATGATATAATAGTGGCAATTAAAAGACATTTTAGATGACGAATGCCTGAGAATATGCGATGCAGTGAACTTCCCAGAACCTCTCTTTTCTGAGATGAACACTGGCTCTATTCTCACTTTAATTAGAAATTACCCAACTCCTGTGCTGCTTATTCCCCTTCCTCCTTCACTACCTCCTCATCCCAGTGGCTGCTCTGATATAATTTGTCTGACACAAACTGTTCCTCATTTGCAGTCTGGTTTTGCAAAACCCCTGATTGATCACCTGAGGTTTTGCAAAGCCCAGCTCAGCCTTTAGCCGTGATGATACTCAAAGTTGTTGTCTCAGCTGTGGCTGTGCACATGAGGACCTGCATGACTCTAGGCTCCCGTGGCTGTGGGGCTCTAAGGAATATTAAAAAAAAAATTGAAAAAAGAAGAAAAAGCAGAGGTCAACCCAAGTACAGCAACTTACAGTAACATAAAGATTCCCAGCCCTCAATCAGGTCTCTCTTCATCATGAGCTACCTCTTTACCAGCGCGGAAGTGACTGTACAAATGTGTCAAGCCCCAGAACACAGAGGAGCTGAGATCAGGCCTCATGAAAGCGAGGCAAAGCAGGTTTGCAATGACTGTAAACCCCACTTTCCTGTCCTCCTGGGGCTTTATGAGAGCCCCTCAAGCCCCAGAGTTCAGCAGCTCCAGCAGCACAGTGGCCAGCGAAGTTGGTGAGTAACTTCACACAATGGGGCTTGCAAGTTATGCAATGCTACAGACAAGGGGTGACTCCTGCCAGGTGCTGGACAGACACTAATCCCCATTGGGGGGCAGATGGAAGTTCAGAGCATGTAGGAATTTGACCTTGGATAACTTTTTGTAGTTGAGACTTAGCACTGGCTGCCATGCAGAGCTCTTCTCCAGGAGCAGGGGATAGGACTGGGCTAAAACTATGCTTTTTCAGCTGTTTTGGAGTCTCAGTGGACTCACATGGTTAAAAAAAAAAGTCTCCTGGACTGAAAGGAGAGGAAGAAAAAAGGCAGGGTTTGAAATACTGTAACAATTTCCCTCCAGCTTGGGCTCATAAGATTCCAATTTAGGGAAACAATAACCCTCCTCTGCCATGAACTCACTTGAACACATGCAGTCGTAGGAGATTTAAGTGAAGAGTCTTATAGATTAATCAAAAGGAGTGGACACTAGAAATTTAAACTTTATATTTAAACTTAAGAAGTAATTCATGTGCAAATGTTGCCTGTAGACACTTGCGGGTGTCAGAGGTGCACAGGGTTATCCTCCTCAATCCAGCCTGGGAGGGACAGAGGGAACGGAGGAGACACAAGCCATCCCTCAACTTCAGTGCCCTCTGGTACTTGCACTTGGATGGCCTTCAGAGCCTTTGTTCTGTTCTTTTTTTGCCATTACAGAAGAGTCATCTTTCAAGTGCCTAATTTGGCCTGTTTTGTCCCCAAAACTCCCATTCCAAAGAGCTCCTGTTTTTCTCTAAACAATTGGACGCTATTGGTTGGGTGTGAAGAGAGTTTCTGCAAGAGCACAGGTGATTCATGGCAGCATCTTGGATGCAGCTGCAAACACAGACAGGGCAGGATTGGCTCAATGGCTCCAGTCAGCTCCACCTTTGCTCCAGGAGAGCATCTGTAAGAAGTGGCATCCATTGCACAAGGACTTTGGTGGGGCCCCAAAGGCATGTTACAACAGTGAAGGGAAAAGCATTTTTTCCCCATGATCATGTTCTTTTATGCAAGAGAAGAAACACATGGAAGCCTGATGGGACTGGACCTGTTCTGGGGCTACTCTGAGGCATATATTCAAGATGGTTTTCTCTTTGAGGGAGAAGGGGTTGAACAAAACACAAATGCTCCAGGCAAAATTCCCTGCTGTTTTCAATTACTTTAGAGGATTGAAGTGTTCACAAATGTCTCTCTGGGGAAGCAAAGCTCTTTACCAAAAGCAGGTTGCTGGGAGCCTGTCCCAGTACAGAGCATGTTGTGTTAACTCCAGAAGCTGAAGCTTGATGACTCAAACAGGACTGCTGGGCACTGTCCTGACAGTTGCTGACCTTTCTGCAGGCTTCCAGAATCTTCCACCCAGGCCTTGGATGACATATATTTAATCAGAACAACATAAATGAGCTCTAGGTCACAGGACTGTGGATGTTTAATACTTGAGCATGCAGTTGGGTTTATCAGTCTCAGCTCTTTCTGGTCTCCACACAAAGGGCTTGGCACCTCCAGAGAATGACTTGCACAAGACACCTGTCTTGGAAGGAACCAGTATGGATGAATTGCCTAATTTTTGATAACTAAAGGAACACAAGACGCATCCCATCTCATGATTAGACACTGAGCAGAAAATAGCTAAGCCTAGGAAGAAGCAGTTCAGACCTGGCTTCTGCAAACCTGGGGGATCAAAAAGTATTTCCCTTGCCTTGCTGCAAGACGTATTCCTGTATAAGTAGGGTGAACTGCTGGAGGTTGTCTCAGCTGAGACAGTTTGTATTCCCGGTGGAGAGCACAGTTTTTATCCCTTGCAGACTAAAGCAAAGATGGGGCAGGAATGCCCAAGTCATTGGTGGTGGACTTCAAGAGAGCTCGGCTTTGGGACAGACTCAAATCCACCCTGTCTAGGTTGTGTCAGCATTGCTTGTGTCTGCTCAAGCTGGTGGGCTCTGTAAGCTGCACTGGCAATCCTAACCCGTTTATTAGTGGGGTGGCTCTAACACTATGAAAGACTTCGCTCATGTTCACAACTGGGGCACCCAGACTCCTCTCCCACGAACAGACTGGAACTGCAGGTTGAGTGTTTCTCACAGGGAGGCAGGTTGGAAAAATTCACAGAGGAGCAAAACAACGCCAAGTACACCTCCTCTTTTAAGAGGCTGCTGTATTTATTGAACAAAAAAAAGCTCAGTCATGAGACTTGACCACTCAGTCTCCTCCTACCATCCCTAAAAGTTCACGTAAAGACAAATAGGAGGGTCAATGATGGTTTAAGGTCCTCCTCATTTTCTAGCAGCACTGGACAAGCTGCAGCCCATGGAAAATACCAGTGTTGTGTTTGCTAATAATCAGTGAGCACAAGCCCCAGCCTGGTGCACCTCCATGTCATCTTTAACAGGAAGGTAGCACAGCAATTCCTGAGGCGATTTAATGGCCCAGGTTCAGCCATTGCCCAGCACACTTCTGGAGCTTCTCCGTGTCCTCCAGGAAAGCCCTGTGCCTCTTGTCCTGTCCCACAGCTGCCTTGGGACAGTGGAAGGGGAGATGGGACCCCACAAGCTGTCGAGAGGAGTAGGTGTTTGTTCAGGAGGCAGAAGGGTTATTGCCCCTCCACTGACATCAGTGCTCTGAGGGGCTATGGTGGGGCTGCTGGCAGTGGCACAGATCCTTCCAGATTGTCCCAGCCCTTCCCAGCCCCACAAAGGCAGGGGAAGTCTGTATCAAATGCTGAAGGCAACTTTACAGTGTGCTATAAAAACACCTGGGGGTGGGAACTTAGTGAGCACTTCTTGTGCTTTCTCCATAGACCACTTGAATGGAAATGGCTTGAGGTTTCCCCACAGGCTCTTTTTTTTTTTTCCTGTCTGTTGGATATGATTTCTGGCAAAAATGAATTTTTAGCATTTGCATTTTCTCTCCCCTCCTCTCGCTGTCTAACTCTCTTTGCTTCTGTAATGAAGATGGGGTGCAAAACTCTGTGAGCCTAAAGTGCCCGAGCTGCTTTTCGAAATATGTGAGGCTCATTAGCCCTTTCTGCAGCTCTGGGTGGATGATTATTTTTCCCTCTTTTTTTTTTTTCTGGTGTGATTTTTATTAGTTGTTGTTGGTTTGGGTGTTTTTGTTGTTTTGTTTAGGTTTTTTTTTCCAAGAGAAGCAATTCAAATCTCATAAATGCTTAAACATGTAGCAATAAAGTTTGAGAAGTGTCCAGGGCAGCTCCAGAGACTGTAGACTAGATCAGGAAAGAGTGCTGGGGAAAAGAAATCATAGCTGTCTCCCCACAAAAGTGGGAATTAGGCAGACTGCAAGCCTAGGGCCTGAAGCCTCCTGAACCCCAGCTGTACCAGGGCATCACAATGCTCTGGGAACAGAGCAGTGGCCAGCAAAGAGCCCTTCGAGCCCAGCTCCATGGGGGCACCAGTGCCCACATCCACCATTGTCCTTACGAGCAGAAAGTCAACAGCCCCACTGAAAACCCTTTTGCCCAGCACCAGAAGAGAAAGGATCTGGGTTTGCTGTCTTTAAGGGAGTCAGAAATAGCTCTAAGTACAACCTGAGACCTGAATAAGGTCCCGTGCTCTCTATTTTAGTTAGTTGGTTACTAAAGTGAATTTTGTTGGCTCTTTTCCCCTGCCCACCCAACACTCCCACATGTCTAATCCACCATTTCCTCAGCCTTCATCGTGCTGGAGCTGACTAGATTAATGGGAAATGTTAATATGTCAGGCCTGGAAGGAAAGCAAAGAGCTGGTTATGTTTGAATTCCACATTAATCTACTTGGTGATGAAGCTATAAATCAAAACCTGGAAATTTTGCCAATCTGAAATGGTGTGTTTAACATTTCAGCCCTTTCCTTCCTCCCTCTTTCCCAACATTGCTTTGCACAGCCTTTTACAGCAGCAGGGCAGGCGCGCAAAATGCTGCTTTTGCTCCTGAATCTTTAATTGTGCTTGAACATAATGAGATGTCTTCAAGGCAAGCAGGGTGAAGAATGATGCTGAAACAAGAATGGAATTCCCAAACTGTTCCTTTTTGAAGAGGAAGACCATGTTTCCTCACAGGGTTGTGGGTGTGTGGGGATGTCTCAGAGTCCACCATGAAGTGGAAACAGTCTATCCCTTTTTTGATGCACTACCCAGCAGGGTGCCAGCAAAACACCAGGAGAATGGGGGAGAAACCCCAAAGCCCTCCAGGTTAACTCCCCAGTGCCCATAGCAGCTGGGGGAAAAACAATTAGCACCCAGCAGCGGGAATGCTGTGGGAAACACACCTGAGGTGCATTCTCCTCAGGGAAAATGATAGGCTCTGCAAAGTAGAATCACAGAATGGTTTGGGTTGGAAGGAAGCTCAAAGACCCTCTAGTTCCAACCCCCCTGCCATGGGCAGGGGCATGTCCCACTAGACCAGGTTGCTCTGAGTCCCATCCAGCCTGGCCTTGAACACTTCCATGGATGGGGCATCACAACTTCTCTGGGCAATCTGTGCCACTGCCTCACTGCCCTAGTGAAGAATTAGTTCCTAATATATGACAATTTCTTCTTAATAGCCAAAATTAAACCTTGAGCTAAAATACAGGATATTCCATGAATCTGCATGTCTGCCAGCACAGCAAAAGCTCTTTCCACTTCCTCATTTTAGATTAACACCCAGCCCCTAAATTTTACAGCCCATCTGTTTCCTTAATTCCATTGCCTGTGACTGGACATTTGGGGAGCAATGAGGTACTGCAGACAATTCTGCGCTTGTGCCTATAACCTGAAATGAGTAATTTCATCTGATTCTGCCTTGGTTTCTAAAGCAGTAAAATTACTTAACTGTCTTTACAACCACTTGGTGGATAAGAAGCAGTGTGAAAAAAGTACACAGCACTACTGTCTACAGAGAGTGAGGAATTAAATGTCTGTGAGTGGTATCCTTGAGAGATGGCTCTGCGTCCAGTGGTCTGCCTCTGACTTTGTAGGAGCAGTTGGTGGGATTTTAAACAGTCAAGACACATAAACACGTTTTTACTGTAGATGTAGGTCCTGCACTGCCTAATGTTCTTTGACATTGCACAGGCATAGCCGGGAAACTAAAACATTTGTTGATGGATTTGGAGATTAAATAAATAGTGAATTATCTTCAGGATGTTAAAATGCAGAACTGACTGCGTATCCCATAATAATAAGACAGCCCTCCCCCAGTACTTCTTGAAATGTGAGTATTTCTGCAAAAGCAGGCAGTGTGTTAGTTCACAGGGCCATTTGTTTAGTAGGTCAGAGCAGTCAGACATCTGGGCATTGGTAAAAATACATCCGACAGCTCGGTGACATCTTGCACAACTGACTGTCTGAGAGCCTTGACTGGAAGTTTATTATTTGTTAATCTCCTTTTTCAAATGAATTCCGATCATGCAGTCAGAAAACCACATGGTGGATCACAAAAAACACAATTAAAATATAACAAGCATTAATTACAATTAAAATACAGCAACTGGTGAATATTAGCCCCACTGAAAACAGATCAAGGCAAGAGGTTTGTTTCAGGCTAGGCAAACAAATGTGTCCCTGGGAATCACAGCAGACTTGGGGGAGGATTTGCTTGCCAGGAAAGAAATGCAGCCTGAGACAGATGATGGTACCTTCAGGGTACCCAAAGCCTCCAGTTCTCAGTACTGCTCAGATGGCCTGAGTACCAAAGCATTGCTCACAGACAGTGAAAAATGGAGTCACTCAGCATCCCTGAGACAAATCCAGTCTGGAGACCAAGAACGAGGGAACAATTTTTTGATTGTTTTAACTTGTTTTGTAACAACTGCTGCTCAGAGTGCAGCTTGAGCAAGTGCAAGCTTCCAGTTGTTGTGTCAGATTGGATTTGAAGACTGAAGTGTTTCAGATCCCACTCTGACCACTGCAGCCAGCATCACCCCAAAACTGCTATTCCATCCATCTCTGCTAATGCATTGGTGCTGGTTTTCTGAGAGCAGAGAAAGCAAAGTCTCTCTTATCATACACAACGGAATTACACTGATTATGTTGATGCCTGGAGCTTGTTTTGTTTCCAAGAACACACTGCCTCTTGTATTGGTAGTAAATCTGGACTGTACCCTCCGTACAGTATTGACTTAGATTTTATATATTTTATAGATGGGACAGTAGAAGGGAATTGGGAAGTTTTGGAATGTTTGTGTGGTGGAGACAAAAGACTCGGACAAGGAAACAAAAAAAAATCTAAGTCAGAGCCATGCCTGAGAAACCATGACCTTGGCTGGTGGAGGAGCTGAGTTTTCCCCAGTGGTGTGTGCCCAGCAGTGTGGGTCCTGCTCAGCCAGAACCTGGCTGTGTGCTACTCTGCTCTGCTACCCCCAACTTGCATTTTCTGGTCAGCAAATGGCACCAGAGGCACAGATGCCCTGAGATGTGATTAACACAAAGAAAAACACAAACCATACTTTTTGGGGTATGAAAAAGCTTGGCTTAATCATACAAAATTGACTAATATTTTTTTTTAATGTTTCTTCTTAGGGTTTTTCTGGTTCTGGTACCAGGCAGAAGTCCTACACTGATCTGCTTTGCTCTCAAGGTGCAGTAGCAACAGGGATTAATATATAGTAACAACAAACACCAGCATTGTTAAGAGCTTATTTTCTCATCTACATAATCAGCAGTGGAAGAAGTTTCTGTCTCTGGGAAGTGATTAAACTGTCAGGCTTTCTGTCCAAGCAATATTCTACTAAAATACCCTGCCAGCATTTAAATTGGAGGATGCTGGCTACTGGAGGAAATGCTTTTAGGATTAATATCCATAAGTGTAGAGTTAGCTATCAGCTCATGCTGGCTGCTAATAACACTGCTGCTGCTGGAACTCCGCAGCGATGAGCTATGAGATGCCTTTCCCAACAAACCTCCACCCAGCAGCAATTCTCCTGGCACCTGATCCAGCATTTCAGATCCTCTCCAAAGAATTGCAAGCTCATGGACATTGACAAATAAAGTGACGTGGTTTTACTGAGCTTTTGCAGACGTTCACAGATTCTATCTGAGAAACAAACAACTATTCAAGTCCATCCTGCCCTGTGAGGGTCTTTCAGGCTGCATTAATGCCTTTTTGGGTGGGAAGGAAGGAACCTTTGCTGGTCCCATCTAACTGGGGACTCTGAAAAAGGATAAAAGCATGCCAGGATCATGATGTAATGCCAGGGGGGCTGGTTCAAGGCATGTGCATTTTGCAATGGAAAAAGTGCACTTGTGGATGTGCTCAGTGCTCACAGCAACCTAAATCTGCTGAAAGAACACCGTTCCTCAGAGTCTTCACAGGCAGTGGCATCCCTGATGCATGGTGCGTGGGCTGGAGTACATTGTCAGTAATCAGAATCTGGACACATCTGAAAACCAACTCCTTAGTTTTTGAGGATGATTTTATGTAGGTGGAGGGTAAAAATGAGGTTCAGCATTGAGCCCTCTTGCTTCCTCCTCCCCTTTTCCCAGGCCCATGTGAACTGAGTGGCTTCAGGTTCAGGTTCCTAAAACAAGCTGCAGGGAGAGGGTGGGGCAGCCCCACACCATAGGCAGCCTCTGCACAGACTGACCCGTGGGTTCACCCCAGCCAAGAGCCAGCACAGCCCAGGGAGGGCAGCGTGGTTCACTTGGAGCCATCACAGTGGTACCTCTCAGTGGGGTTTCAAAGTCCAGCCCTGGGTGATGGGTTTGTGTTACTGGCTGTGGGCGTCTTCTGGAACAAACAAATACTTAAAATAAAAATGCTGCCCATGCCTGCTGAACTCCAAAGACCATAAAATCTATTCCTGAAGTCTGCTGAAACCAGAGCATGATTTCAAGCTGGTTCAAAGTTTGCTGAAATTACTAAGAGCCCTGCCCTGGTCTCCCTCTAACCAACACACACAATTTCTACAGGCTTTTAATCTGTTGCCTTCTGTATGACTTGGCTTCACACATGGAGACTTCCAAAGCACAGGAAAAGCAAAATACTAAGTAAATGGGAGTAGCAGAGAATGTCTTTTCCAAATGCAAATACCAATCAGTCACTCCAGCGTCCGGCATTAGACAAATCTGTGGAGATGATAAATATTGTAACGGGCTTGTCCCCACAGCAGAATAAATGTCTAGCCTCAGTTGTCTAAAGCTAATTAAAAAAGCAGACAAGCTGGTTGGTTTACAGTGTCATTGCAACCTGGACTCACCTATGGACTGGAATGAGTTGCTTTTCAAAGTGACATTCAGTTCTAGTTCCTTCTGTGATATTCAATTTATTTAACCCAGTTTAATCAGTCTCAGAAACACACAGAGTTTATTAGAGCCGTGTCACTATACCTCAAGCTGCAAACAGTTAGTGTAACTCTACAGAGAAGCCAGTCGTCCAACTCCCAAAGCTCTCTATACCACATAAACCATACATCAAGTAAACCAGAAATTTTAGGCAATCAGATGCCTGGGACTTTGCAAGATGAAGCAGTCAAAAGGCATTGCACAAGTCACTTAGGGATAATTAGTGCTACTACAGTTTAAAACCCTCTGCAAATGCCCGTTTTCCACAGATTAGGTGCCTTTAGGCATCCTTTCCTCTGGGTAGATTATAAATTATTCCTGTGCAGCTGTAGGGACAGCCTGAGGACGCAGAAAAGCTAAGGTTGTACTTATGAGTATAAAGCTCAAAGAAAGGGGATATAGCAGATTGAATCATAATTTGCTTTCACTTTTTCCCCCCTGATCTGTGGGAAGGAGAGTTTGGACCTGTATTCCACCACAGGAGACCCCATCACCATCCTCCAAATGAAAATGTCTCTCCTGCCACCCCTCCCCTGCCCACAGTGTCCCCTCTGTCCCACTGCTTGTGTAGGACCCAAAGTGGTTGGTAGGAACAGGACAGGACCCTGTGAGACTCCCAGGGGGTCTTCCCCCTGCAGCATTGGGGTTTGAGGGTCTGGCCTGGTGTTGTGTTACCCTACCTGATAAACGTCTCTGGAAATGCACCATGGCTTCAGCATGAGCTGCAGGACCCTCAGGTTTCCAAAGCGGCAAGTCCTCAGAGCCCGGGACGTCAGGCTCCACACCAGGCTGTCCCAGCTGAAGAGCAGATCCTCAAAGCCAAAGAGCACAGCAGCCATGCCAGCACCCTGGGTGAATCACCCCAGATTCCCTGCTCGCAGGCAACCAGCTAATCCCAAGGCGCCTTATGAACTGCAAGGTTAAAGAGTCACTGAAATTTCCATCAAAGAAGGAGAACGAAAAGCAAGGGGAAAAAAAAAAAACAAACCACCAAACCACCAAACCAAAATGGACGGCAAAAACCAGCAGCCAAAATAAACTGTTTGAGGATGTGTCTTTCTCCCTTTGCATACGCTCGTCAGGATGTGGTTTCTCCCTCTGAGTATCTTCTCAAAGCGAGTCCTGCTGCACCCAAGGATGAGCAAGGAAGAGGTAAAAATACCTCTCCTGACTTAGGAAGGCGTTTGCACTTCCCTTGCAAAGGACTTCTTGGTAACACTGCATCACTTCCCAGCTCTCCGCTGCAGACCCAAGAAGCAAACTCGGATCCAAAGTCATCACTTTGCATGCTCAGTCCTGGGACTCCATCCAGAGGGAAGAAAAAAGCCACTCACTCTCCGACTGCCAGCATTCCCAAGACATTCCACTATTGGGCTTAACTCTTTCAAACATTCCCGACGAACATCTGACAAGGCAGTTCTGCCACACGCAACATTTCATCCTTTCGTTTTGTGTGTTAACTCACCATTGCACAGCTACACTCCAGTCTTTTTCCCACCCAGCTGTCTGTTCTGGAGCTTTTTTATGTTTTGGACTCATAAGGGAACTTAATCTTTACACGAGAATTGTGCAACAGCCTGCAAAGCACCTTATTTACCCAAGGGGTGATATTTTGGAAAGCTAAATGGATTAAGCAATGGCCTTTTAATATCAGTCTGATTCAGCTGGTGTGGAGATATTTTTAACCCTTGGTGAGCTCGCATTCATAAGGATTGGTCTCATTTGAACAAGGCCAGGAGAAAGTTCCAGAAGAGCTGGATGCCAAAACACCCTTTTTGGTCTATGGATACAATGATTCACTCCTGGTGTCCCTTCCTGAAATAATTATTGAGAAGAGATCAGTTCCCTGCCTGTTTCCCTGAAGGAGCAGCTTGTCTGGGTAGAGACTTCAATGCTGTCAACATCTATGATGAGTTGACCTGAGGGAACTGGTCCATTGAGGGTGAAAATACATCATAAAGATGAGGATTTTGCAGCTCAGTTAAATCACCACAAAATCATGGAGTTAAGTTGCAAGACATTTTCCAAGTAAATCTAATGAGTGCTACTTCCTATTTAATCACCAGGTGGGGAAACTGAGGTTGGAAGTATTTTTATCAAAGGCACAGTGCAAGCCAGTGCCCTTGGAGACAGCTGCCTGTCAGTGCTATTTTTCACTCATTTTACTCTGCCTTCAGAGGAATGTGTGCAAAAAGGCCACAGACTTTGGAGGGAGCAGACAGGAGTCAGCTGGAGAATGCCTACGTGGAGGCACTTCCTAGGAGGCACTTTTTAGAGGGGTAGGCAGGACAGCTTGAGCTGAAATCCTGAGGGACCTGCACGCGCTGAACTCCTAAAACTGCTGGTTTAGCAGAGGTGAGAAGGCATCATTTCCAAAAAGCCTCAAGGTCTTCCCTGAGTCAGCTCCCTGGATAGGGAAGGAGCAGGATTATTAATATCTGCTTGATTTTCTGTAGGTCTGTCCCACCATGACCCCATCCATAATTTGTTCTTTGAGGACTGAAGGACACGAAGCGAGCTGTGCGTCACGATAACAGCACGAGGATGCTCGTCAGCCCATTGACAGGGCAGGTGGAGGGCCAGGAAAATACAGCTGCAAAATTCATGTTCTCAGCCTAATTGCTTCTTCAGGACTTCGTTTTTAGAGTGGCTTCATAAAATATGGTAATAAAATCGTAATAATGTTTCCTTTAAATTTGTTGGGAGCTATTCATTCTGCAAAGTGCAGTTTTCCTTCCTCCTCTGCCTATCCCTGCCTGTTTCCTTGGTGTCAAGCCTTTGCTGTAGTTTCCCTGTGCTCATTCTCTCTTGGTTATTTTCCTGCCTGTAAACTCGGTAACACACTGCTTCTGTTAGCAGCAATGTAGAGAAGGGACCAGGAACATCTCCATTATAAAGCCTCATTTGGAAGAAAGGAATTTTATATATGTATATATATATATATATCTAACTTGACTAGACAATATTCGCCCCAGGCTACAGCCTGATATATAAGATCTCTGCCTGGGAGCACAAGAGAGGAAAAGAAAGAAATGTGTTTGATAAAGGAAAACAGAAGGGGGAAAAGAAACCACAGCAAGTGATTGCTCTGGGATGTGACCTAACCCCTTTGGTATTCTGGAAAGAGGAGAGGAGGGGAAATGGAGGATATACCGCAGTTTTAAAATTAGCTGCTCCATATGTGCATCAAGTCTTTCCTAATGGCTGAAAGGAGATTTTCGGCCCCTGTCCCAACTCGGTAATTACTCAACAGATGAGGGCAGCTCTGAAGGAGCCTTTTCACTTGGCTGATGACATAATCAGACTTTCTGAAAACAGTTCTCCTATGTATTTATTTGACTGATGGACTGGAGCAGTCTCCTTAGGAGTCACTTGAGTCTATAGAAGGCCCCGTGAACATTTCAGTGGATAGATTTACCTTCGTGATTAGAGCAGATTGTCTGGTTTCCTGCAGAGGTTTTCCTGCTGACCAGACACAAAGTATTTTTTGAGAGGGTAAAAGCTGCCTGAGTACAGATTGCACATCCCACCTTGCAGGACACAAGGGAATTGCAGCCATGGAGGTTTCTTGGGAGAAGATAGCCCATCCTTTCTAGAGTCAAGGGATACTCTACCAAAAGAGCTCTTTTCAAGCAAGACACCACAGAATGTGCTCTTTCTTATCCAAAATGGTCAGAAGAGGTTATTGCTACAGGGAATGGCAGAAGAGAGGAGAAAAAATTACTGAGAATTGGCAGCTTGGCTCTTCCACTGGTGTACCCTTTGAGTAATTTCTGTAAAATCATATGATAATTTTATAAAACATGCTCAACTTCCCTTTCACTAAGGTCAATTAGGACAAAAAAAAGCCCTTTGCGGTCTACATAGATCTATAGACATTTGCAGGTCTTTTCCTCTCTAATTATATGCTTATTTCCCGCTGTTTCTGAGAAAATGTCAGCCAAAACATTTACTATGAAACCTCCCACGTTTTACTGACAGTCCAAAGGCTGTTACTAGGTTATAAAAATAGCTCATTACTTCCCTTGAAAAAAGGCAAAAAACCAACCCCTCTTGAGCTGCTGTGTTGTTTCATGGGACTGTCACTGGGACTTGAAGGCTGGGGGTGGATTTCCTCTCCCAAGCCCTCCAGGCATCTCCTCCTCTCTGCAGACCCTGCAAATCCCTGCCGTGCACTGGTGTAGGTGGGTGCTGCCTGCACCAGGAGCTTGAGAGACAGATCCACGTTCACCTTTGTATATTCTGGCCTTGGGAAGAGCAGTTCAGCATCTCTCTCCAACATGCTCTAGAGAAAACCTGTACCCACCGCTTTCCGATGGGTGTGGATGTGTTTGGTTGAAAGAAGGACGTGCCAGGTGGGAGGCAGTTTCCTTTGGTTTGCTGTAGACATACCAGAAACATCCTGTTTCTGCTCCACACATGGCCCCAGTGGTCCCTGCAGCTCCAGCCCAATGTGGTCATTTAGGTTCTATTTCAAATTCATGGCCCTTTTTGATCTTTATTTCTCTACAATGTAAAGAGGATTAATGTTGCCAGAGCTTTGTGCCCAGAGTTCCCTTTCATGTCACATCTTCATGCTTTCCTATGATGCAGATGCTTTCTTGAGATATTTAACTAGTTGCAATTTTCTCCTTGTGACTTAATGGCACATCATTTTCATGTGTGATACGATGGGAACAGTTAAGGGATGTCCTACGGCCAAGTTATCAAACACATGGATAAGGAGCCACACTTCTCCCTTCACATGTGCCCAGGCAGAGCCAGGGCACTCGGTGAGGACTTACAGCACTGACCTCTCTCCTGTAGCTGCACTGAACCAGAGTTCCAAGATTTCCAAATGGTCCTTGTGCACCAGATCCACTTGAGAACCTGAGCCTCTGAGAGCCCTATTTCCACCCAAGTCCAGGTGCTGTCATTCCTCATGCTGACTCATCTGGGCTTCTCTGTCTTTCCCCTGACGTGTGACCTTGCTGCCACCCAAGGAGGGATCATGGAGGGTTTCTGTCTGTTCAGTAGGAGCTTCCCAGAGTGCAAGGACTGCATAGTATTAGTTTTATTTCTTGTACTTTTGTGCTTTGTCTATGTAATGAAAGCTTTGAGGGAAGGGTTTAGAAAGAACTGGGAATGGCATTTGAGTTAAAGAAGAAACTCCTGAGGGCTATTATATAGCATATATGCTCTAGGCAAAGAAAACTCTACCAAATCTAAGAGGAGTGAAAATAAAGTGTAGATGTCCACACCAAGTCTGCTGAGAACTTTGATCAGCTAAGAGTTGGCTCTGCATTAATTTTGGATTGCTAAAACGTTGTGACCTCAGTCTGGCTGGGCCACAACAGCTGGACAGTGGTCATGCCTGAACATTTACAGACTTTTAGAGGAGGCACCAAAACCCCTAGCTCACCTCTCTGGAACTGTTAGACAAGAAGTTTTTCTTGGAAGTATCGGCCCAAAGATGTCCTGCCCCATGCAAACATGATGCTTGTGCCTGCACTGCTTCAGTTACCTCCTAACTCTCACCTTCCACATGCTTCCAAAACCACAGACATGAACAGCCTCTCCCTGGCCCTCTTGGTCTGCCACCACTGACAGCCCTAAAAGTTTCCTGCAGAGAAAATTCAAGAAACTGAAGACTTCCCTGCTGGTTGCATTTTAGGACGAAGATTATGAGTCAGAAATTCTGGCCAATTTCCTCAAGATGTTCTCACGAGTCCATATGGCCTAAAATGTTCCATAATGAAATGAACTGCTGCTTCACAGTAATAACAGAATGAAAATTTACTATTCCAGTCATCCACCTTGATCATAACATTTCTAAAGCTCTTCGAAAATGTAAAGTGCTCTGGTAGTTCTAAATGTTATCATTATGCCAACAGCAGCTCCTTCTGCGTAAGGCTGTTCGTGTCCTCACTCCAGAGAGATTTTTATTGACTGACAGAGGAGAGTATGTCATCTCCTCAAATCATACACATTTCATTTCCTGAAGTAAGTTGTGTTAGCAATTTAACAAGGTTTAAAAGTAGGTGAATCCTATAAAGCTGAGCTTGTACTTGTCCCTAATATTCCACCAGCCAAAGTGATTTTCACTTCTACTATGCAGAAATGTGGAAGAGATTGTGCAGAGATTTGCTATTCAATCCTCTTTCTCCATGGATGCCGTGGTGAGTGAGTCTGCAGGAGGGGATGTAGGTCAGGACAATGTATTAAGGAAATAGTGCAGAACAGCCACAGAAAGTGAATGGTGAGATCTTAAATACGATTATTCACTTTGGAAACCCAAGCTTATGATGAACCGTGATCCCGCTGGGCACTGTAACGTCCTGTGATCGGGCTATCCAATCAAAGCTGCACGTGCTTGCACATGCCCATCACCACAAGGTTCATCTTCACCCTGCTCTCTACTATTATGTGCAGAAATGCTCCAGAGAATTATTTTTGGCCAGAAGAAAACAGAAAAAAATCACAGCCTGCTTGTGAGGCATGTATGAACAGGAAGCAACCTAGAGCTCACCTAGCAGCTGAGCTGTTTTCCTTCCATGTTATTCACCCATGTCTAAAATAGCCTCTGACAAGGTTCAGGGGTGAAACAATATGAACCTGAGACAAACCTGTGTCCGTGCCCATCAGGTGGGCACTGAATCTCAGACTGCGGATTGAACACGCCTGACTGCTCACAGAAGAAGTCACACACTTGTGCAGTTACACCCTTTTTGTTTCAAGCTTTTGCTTATTCCTTTGGTGACTGGAGCAAGTGTTTGCCTTTTGGGGCCAGAATTAGATGATCACTAAGGTCCCTTCCAACCCAAACCTTTCTATGATTCTTTAGGAGAGGCTCCCCTGTTACATATGTGTTCATATAATTTTGAATTATATATTTATCTTGTGCTCCCCACCCCTTACCAGGTGATGGTCAAGCTGTCCCAATGGCCTTGGCTGAGGGCTGTGGTTTGGAGGACACACTTTTTCATGTTGCAGGTGTCCCTGAACTGGCAGTATTTGCCTGGGAGAGGGGACAAATCTGGTGGCCCATGAACAGGCGGTCTGCACTTCTGCCCTATGGCATGGTGGATAATTTAATGAAGGGCAGCCTTGCTGTCCATGCAAAACAAGCCTACACACAGCACAAATGGCCCATTTTAGCAGAACATTTTCTTACAACTTATCCTGCACATATATTTAAGTATGTGCCTGATTCAGACCCAGTGGTAACACTTACTGCTTTCAATGACTGATACAAAGTCCTTTCTGTTCACAAACAAGGGTGGGTATTTCATTAAAAAGAAAGAGGGCAAAGGGAACATATTTTAGAAAATCAGTGGTCCCGATTTCTCGTGTTTGATCTTGCTTATGGGTTGGAAAGTCTGTTCTGGCCTAAAATAAAGAACTCACACTTAATTTATTCCGAAGCTCCTTATAAAAAATCATTACTAGTAAATAATGATATTGCAGATTAGGATGTAATTGTCACTGGACAGAGAGGAAGATAAGCACGTCAAATATAACCTTCAGAGTGAAAATGAGGAGGAATCTGGTCCTATTCCAGAAAAGTCATCAGTTTCTTGAACAATATTAAGAGTCACATAGCTTTAAGGGTCTCCATTTCCTCAATAGAGTATTTCACTGGCGTTTGTCAGGTGACATGAAATCTCAGGGGAACTGTTTCACATCAGAAAGTAAATAAGTATTTTGGAAAGCCAACTGGTCATGTTCCATGGGAGTTATGCAACAAAAAGCAGAAATACTTAAGATATCTTGGGTCGATAATGTACCCTGTATGTTGAAAGCTCCTACACTGATTATCAAAATGAGCATAACTATGGGTAAATAAATGTTCCCTGAGGTGAAGATTGGATATGTATGTGTGTGCTCCCTGTGGGAATAGGGCTGTACACGTCCAGGCAATGCTAACTGTGTGTAGCGAGGCTGCTGTGGAGGAAGGGGATGTCCCAGACCGAGCCACACTGGGCTGCTAAAACCACAGAGCCTGGCGTGTGCACACACTTGCACACTCACTCATGGCATCTGCACTGGGGCTGGACCACATGGGGCTCCTGGGTTGTCTCTGTTGCCACAGCACAATTAATCTGCAGATGGGGAATGCGGGAGTCAACAGAGGGGGATTTCTGTATGGCAGCAGATCTTCATGCTGAGAACATCTCCCCATCTGGGACCAGTTAGACCTTCTCAGCAGAGTATAAGAGTTGACCTCTACCCTGTTTGCTCCTGAAACGCAGACCCCTGTGGCTCCTGCTAATGGAAAATCTCCATTTGTTGTAGGACAGCGCTGGATCCATGCCATCTGCAGTGATAATGCATGCACAGTTGACAGAAGAGGATAACTTGCACTTCTGTTGCTGGTTGGTTTAAAACCCTGAGCAAACATCAGCTTCTATTGCCTCATGATGCACTGGGAGATTTGTACTATTGAGCTGCTACCCAGGCTCTGATAAACAGGAACAAGAGGGCTGAAGTGCCTGTGTGGGACAGCCAGTCTCAGAGGCTGGCAGTCCTGACTTTCCTTTGCTCTGGTTGCTTTCTACAGCTGCTATCCCACCAGCATTTCCAGATGGGGTACTGAGTTTCAGGAGGTATAAATAGTAGCCCAGACTCCTGCAGAGGTGGAGAGAAGTTAGTCAAACTCTCTCATGCTCTGTGTTCCAACCTGATGGTTTGCATTGGGGGATCCTAACTCACTGTCTGGCTTGTTTGCTCATACTTCCTGAAAAGAGGATAAAATAGATCGAAAGCTGCCGGATCGAAGAAGCAGGTCAGTCACTTCATTGTCTCTATGGACAGAGCAGACTGAAGCTGTTCAGAACTTAAAACAAAGAGGATTTACGCTCTTGATTTAGAAATTTATGACTCATTCCCATTTTGGCTGTTAGAAGCGGCTGTCATTTCCCCTGCCCCCATAACATCCATGCCATAAAAAATAAAACCCATAAGCTCTTTGCTGTTCTTATCTTGATGCACAAAGAATTCAAATGTTCACTGTTGCTATCTGGAGCTTGACTTCCTGTTATTAAGAAGGACATCCTAGTATTTAACAACACGAGATTTTTATTTTTTTCCCCTTCTTCAAGCCAGGCAGAAAGTCTAATGATTCTGGGGTTTGTTTCCTGCTTGTAATTAAGTAGGTCACAGCTGCAAAGCAAGAGAACAAGAAAATATTCAGATCACACAAAGCCAAAAGCTATTAAATCATTTGCAGCTGAAGGATATAGCAGATTTTCTTTTTAAAAAGAAGTCTCGAGTCTAAGGAAAACAAATATAGGAACTTTTAGGAGAATGATGAACTTGGAAGTTCTGCCCAAGCGCCACAGTAGCTCAGAAAAAAAGGAGTGATCAAAACCCAGCTAGTGTTGTTCACAAGTTGAATAACCCTATGTGGTTGAAATAAATTCACTGCTTCATTGCTTAGAGCCATATATTCTATCCATGCAATGCACTTCAAACCACATGCAAGATTGCCCTCATTTCTTCTGGGCAGTTTCCACCAGGCCCTCCATGTCAGCCTGGAATGCCACATGTCCTCTCCTGTAGGTCCCACACACCCTCCCCAACTCCAGATGCAGCTCAGACACAGCACGATCTCTACCCAGACATGAAGATCCCATGGGGCTGAAGGTCTTTTGAGCTGCACTCATGATTTGTGTTGTTGTGTCCCCCTGATTTGGCTCCCACTCCACCTCCGTCTAGGACAGAGAGCTGCCCTTGGCCCCTGCACCACTGCTTTCACCCCACAGACAGTACCAGCAGTGCATGGTCCATTGCCCTTGATAAGCCATGCACATGTGGGTTGAGGAACTCCCTCTGAAGGGCTCTGACAGCGGTGGTTCAGCCTTATCATGGACAGGCATCAGCTGCCAAAGCCATGTCACAACCTTGCAAAGCCAGGGAAAACTTCCTTCACATGCCGAGGTCTTAGTGAGAACCAGGCAACTAAAGACAAGGTTGGTCCTAATTCACCTCATTTGGTTTATTTCAAGGTTCAGGAGGAGCATAAATGACTGCACATTTCTGTTGAGGTGCTTTTGCCTAGACCTCAGTATAAACATCCCTCCAAACCATGGCTCTGCCAAGAAGAGAGGACAGAGAGAAACAACCACCCTCATCTTTCCCAGGTACAGTACTTGGGACTATTCTGCTCCATCACGGAAAGGAGATGGAAAGGGATATGAGATGGAAAGGAGATGGAAAGCTATGAGAACAGCCTTATTAAGTGTCTGCCTTGGTCTAAAGAGCAATGGAGATGTGTCCCAAATGCATCATTGCTGTAACAATGGGGCTCTTATTTCTGTGCGGTGAGAGAAATGGTCTTTGGGAAGATTTATGTCTGAAGCCCACCAAAATCAACACTGAACGCAGCAGTCAGACAAGAATCACTGCCTTGGCAAGGAACACCCACTGTGAATCTGTTTGATTTCAAAATAGTGTGTTTGGTTTTGTCAGAGAGTGATTAAGATATGGGTAGAATAGCTAGAATGAAAGCTTATTTCTACTTCTATAAAAATGTGATCAAGAGAGACATAAATCTCTGCCATTATAAATTGGTGATGACCTAGTGTTTATTCAAGCTCTGATTGGGAAACTTGTCATGGGAAAGAAAAGCCCACGTAGATGGTATTCTGGGCTCTGTCCCTGTGTGACCAGACGTGGTCAGTTCATTCCAGGATAAGGGAATGTGGACCTTTTTATGTTGGTATTTCTTGGCTTTGCAAGCTAGGAACTGGGAGGGAGAGTTGGTCAGTGCCTCCCCAGTGGGCAGTCGTTATGAAACAGAAACAACAGAAGGTTTCTCAAAGGCTGGTGCCCAGGGAATTTGAGGTCAGGCCTGCAGTCTCTCCTTGCAAAGCACTGACCTCAAGGGAGAGGAGCTGAGTGCAAGACTGAGGTGGTAGATACCCTGGGCTGCACAAGATGCCTGATCCATCTTCACACGATTCAGGGTGTCTGGATTTGTGGGTTTCCATCTGCAATGTCTCTAAAAGGCAGTGGTTTCAGAAGTGTGTTGCTCCCTTCCCTCTAAAATGAGGTTCTTTTGCCCTGAGTCCCTTACACAGAGGAGTCCTGGGGAAAAAGGTGCTGATTTCAGAGAAAACACTAGTGCTGGGTGCTATAAGGGGTGTTCAGAGACCCCATGGTATCTCTTGGCCTTTGCAGGAAAACATTTCTGCTGCCTACACCCTTGTTCTAGATCTTTCAGCAATTTCCCTCCCAGTCTAGGGTGGACAACAGCATTCATGGATTAGTATGAAACAAAGCTCACGAATGAAAAGCTTTCAAAATGCTTCTGTGACCGAGAGCCTGGCCAGCACCACAAAGTCTGCTGTGACTGATTGTCAGGAAAAGGGGGCTAGGTCATCCACTGGCATCAGCCTGATTGTCTTTCCCCTGACACCATTCTCCAGAAGCTGGAGGTTGGTCCCAAGGCCACTTTAACTGCTCTCCGGTGACTGATTGGATACATTGGAATGCACTAACACAACTGTGCTTTTAAAAATCAACGTCCTCTGGTTTTATGACTCTTCTTGGCCAGGTTCCCACTTGCTGTAACTGAAGCAAACCCTTTTTCTCCTGCAGGAAACTGCCACTATTGGTGCATTTGAAAGTTTACGGGAGGATACACAATGGCTGCATTACAACAAAGTCCAGGATGGAAAAAGGAAGCTTTCCAACATTTCAGAGTGGAAATTATGAAAATTAGAAAGCCTCCTCCCAGTCTCTGGTGTGGTTTGCAGGCATGAGTTGGGTGGAGAGATGCTGGAGAGGGAGGAAGGGGATGTGGATCTGCACTTCCAGCTAATGGGAGCCCTGAGGTTTGATCCTGCATCAAACACTCCCAGATTTGCAGGGTGTTGGCAGTTCATCTTTGCTTTTACCCTGAAAGCATCTTGGCTGCCAAGCGGGAGCAACAGCACTGGCTGGGTCTTGCAGAGGTCTGCAGAGGATCAATGTCTGTGGAGCCTTGTAATATGTAAAATCCAATACATTATAAGGAATAATTTTAAGTTGTGGTGCAGGGTTGCCAAACTCCCCTCTTGCAATAGCCTTTATCATATTGGCCTTGACAGATTTTCTTGGATGGTGTTTTCAAATGTTGGGAACTCCAGGCTCTGCCCTCAGGCAACAGTAACAGCTTTGAAGTCAGCTCCGAGGAAAGGAGAGATTGCGAAACATTGGCAATTCACTTTTCTTGGGTTTTTTTTGTGCAAATCTGGACCTTTAATGAGGGTAAACTACCTGTAGGGTTTTAACCTTGATCATCCTCCTCCCCCTGTCCGCAGGTGCATTAAGAGAAGACTGAAAGACAGAAAGTTACTTGTTGCCAAACCCATTCAGCTTCCTAAGATGCTCCAAAGCATCATGGATAATATTACAACATATGCAGGACGAGCCTTGTGGTAAGAGATGTACTGTGCCTATGGAATCTATAGTAAATGGATCAGTAAAAGCAAGATGTTGGAGAGCATTTTTGGATTACTGTGGAGGACAAAAAGGACATTGGCATTCTCCACTCTGAATAGTGACAATTTCTCAAGGATCACATTGGTCAGGGGAGCTCACTGACCTGTGCTGTTCCCCTGAGCTTCCGACGGTGCTCTTACCCAGGCAAACCTCAGCATCTTTTTAAGGATGGAGTAAATACGGTCATTTATGCAGAGTAACTGACATGAGACACACATCTCTTTGAATGTCAAATTAAACCTATCCTGCAGAGAAGGACAGGCATTTGGAGAGGGTGCAAGTATAGGATCCAGTCCCTTTCATATCTCCTCAACTGCCCTGTTTTCAGGTGAGGTATCTGGCCTTTTATCAAGCCGCTGGTGCAGACTCAGTGATCTGCTTCTGGTGCCCACAGCCTGAAAGCATGTAAATATGGGACACTATTCCAGAATATGGTCATGGATCTGTCCTTCAGAGCAGGTTCAAACATTCCCTCAGGCTCTCTGAAGACAGATGTCTCCAAAAGAAGCAGTGAGCACCAAGAGCCCCCCCAGAAAACTCAAACACAGAATATGTGAAAATTGAACAACTGTTTCTGTAGACAGAGCCTCAAGGACACAGAGAGTTGGCTGGAGCACAGGGCTCTGCTGCTTGGCACCTGCCCTGCCATACATGTAGAGTCACAGAATCATTAAGATTGGAAAAGACCTCTAAGATCATCAAGCTTAACTGTTAACCCAGAACCACCGTGTTTGCCATGAAACCATGTCCCCAAGAGCCAAATCCACAAGACTTTTGAACACTTCCAGGGCTTGTGATTCTACCACTTCCCTGAGCAGCTTGTTCCAATGCCTGACCAACCTTTCGAGGAAGAAATTTTTCCTAGTATCCAATCTAAACCTACCCTGGTTCAACTTGGTGGACAATGTCTCTGAAGATATTGGGATGAGTTGTCACCAGAAGACACACATTACTCTCTTTTCTTTGACTAATGAAGAATCCTAAAACAGTAATAAAAATTATTATGGTTTCATGATGAACTTGTAAATATAGGCTGGCTGAAGTTGGAAGGAAGCCAAAATGAGGAACACACACTAGTAAAGACACCAGCCCCTACCTTTAATCTCTCTTAGTTGAATTTCTCCAAAACACATCTTATCCCATCACTCCTCTGTTGGGAGCTGGCAGGGTGGAAACTCCCTGTGGCAGGAACTTTTGAGTTAAGGCTGATTTGATTCACTCTTGCAGGGATTTCTATTCTGAACTAAAATGGTAAAACTGTAAAATGGTTCTTGTTCTGCACATAGATCCCCAAAGGGTAGATGCTTAGTGCACCAACATTAATTGCAGGTTATCAGTCCTTAGCTATTTCACACAGAGTTTACCTAATCTGTGTTGACGGAAAACTTGGAGAGAAAATAGATACCCGTGGTCCCACCCCATCGAGATTGGTGGCTTTTATAGAGGGAGTACTGGAAACTAAAATGATTTTCAACCTCAATTAAGATGCTTGCTCACTTATTTTAAAGCATGCACAACCCTAATTGCCCCTTCTAAATATATTCCAGAAATACAGCTGGATTGTAGAGTGTGTGCGGGTGACTAAATGGCGTCATTTGCAGTGCATTATCTTTCCAGAAGCTTTTCATGTGCAATCTTTGGGAAGTGGAGACTAATTGTACTCCTTGCCTATGCAATTTGGAGAGTGTGAAACTTTGGTCCCAACAAAAGAAAAAAAATTAAAATCTAAGAATCATTCATATCCATTTTCTTGTGGAATGAAAAATCACCGTTTCTTTGAAGCCATTAGAAGTGACTGAGACAATGAGGATGGTATGTACTTCACCAGGAAATAAGCTAAGCTCAGACAGAAAGTTTGGCCACGGGTTTGGAAATGTGTTTGAAATCTCAATCCAACTTTCTGAACTTGAGTCAGCAAAATAGGAACTGTGTGACTGACTACCTACACAACAGATTCCCTTTTGGTCAGAACAGCCTTTTCAATGATTTCCATCAGGCTGGCTGGGGGGGCCCTGGTGCTTGTGAGCTTCACTGAAGTCACTTCTGGTGTTTAACAGGCTTGTGTTGGTGTCTGATCTGCACCAAAGAAGGCTTTAGAGTGAAAATGGAAAAGATCTATGAAGTGTAAATTTGCTGCTCATCCACTGTTTGGTTTTGATTTTTTTCCCAAACACTGACATTATCCTGACTTAAATGGATGAAAAGATTGATCAAGAAATTAAGAACTAGAAAAAGGCACGTGCCATACTTTGCACTTGATGACTGAAGATGCTGTTAGTTCAGGAAATTGTTGAAGTAACACTCAAGCAATCCCTTGCACAGATCAGGAACAGATAAAGTCTGAAGACTTTCTGTGTCTGGACTTTAAAACCCAGCTGAAGGCATGTCTAACCCCTTCCAGGGATAAATTCTGGCTAGAAGATGAGTTAGGACTAGGACTTTAGGTTGGGACAGATTGGAAGGTATTTCAAACACCCGAACTGCCACTTTGCATTGTCTATCACTGGCTGACCTTGCAGGAAACACAGTCTCTGAACTGAAAAGCCCTTCCAGGAACCTCCACTTTAGGGTGGTAAGTTCTTGCCTTCTGGGCTATGGAGCACTACCTTGAGGGAAACTAAATCTGGTACTAAACCATCACAACTCCTGAGTTTAGGGCTGCTGCTGGGAGTGTGATCATGGTACCAGCTACCTGAAAAAGTTCTTTGAGCAGGCTCATCAGCCAAAAGGATCCACGAACCAGAGGAGCCTTTTCACCCCCTACAGTTTTATAACTGGATTCACATGATTCCCCCCTTCCCTTCACCCAAATCCAAAACATTTGGCTCATTTCTGTCTCCCAGCCTCTGTCCCTGGGCTTGCCCTTGCTTTGCTCCCTGGCCTTTCTGTCCCAGTGTTTGGCCAAAGTGAAGGCAACAAATGCCAACTTGTAATGAAAAAAGCTTTTCATTTTCTCATCAAAATAAGAATCTGAAGTGCTGGAAATTTCAAAGCAGAGCCTCTGCTCATGAGGTCTCCAGGCCCTGAGAGCGCTCAATAATTCAATTAAGCTCCAACCACTTGAAAGCCAATTTGAGCAGTATCCTGGTTCCAAATTCTTGAGAGTTCACCAGTCACTATCCATTAGCCTCTGCCATGCTCTTACCTCTTGCACTGTTAACCTGCATGCATTTGGGGGGGATGAGGTCTGGCACAGCTCCTCATCCGTTTCACAGAGAAGTCTGTTTTGATTTGTTACACCTTTTAGAAGTGTCACTAAATATTATAACTTCTAGACACCTGAGAGGTGCACTAAGCATTTATCTGTCTAGGTAGAGTTCAAATGAAACCAATTCCTCCAAAATACTTGTGAACAGGTCAGAAGAGATAAAGCTCAGATGAAGCAGATAAAATTGATGTTTCGGCAGTCACAAGTGATTATATCAGAGCATTACACAGGTGATGGCTTTGCTACTTAAGATTAGCCTTTTATTCATTTTTTTTTATTTGGATACAATTATTTGTCTATAGGGACGGTGAATAATTTTTCATCGCCTTGAGACTTGAGTAACTTCCAGAAAACAGCTAAGACAACAGGAGTTCCTTGCTTCAAGGTCTTTCTTCTGTCTTTGGCAACTTCTGCACTCAAATATCTACCATTTGTTTGTTATCTGTGATATCTGAGTAACTCTGCTGTCACCTCGGCAGTCTATCAGATTAGTAGTGATGCTGTCAAGGTAGGAGACCCGTCCAAAAACTGTCAGTGAAGGTGCTAAGCAAAGGGCTGCAGGACCTGCATGCCAGTGTAAGAGATTTCAAGGAAATAGCGTGAACTGGAAAGATCAACTTCCCTTGGAGCACTCGCTCAGTCGTGGTGTCAGAGCGAGTGCTCACAGCATCACTCACAGAGTTTGCACGAAGGGTTCCACAGGCCAGGATCACTCCTCCATGAATGCTGCAAGGTCTGTTTGTTCCACCCCGCTGGACCCTGCAGCCCTCAGTGTGAGAGGTTTCCCACCACTCTGCTCTTGAATCCATGCTGGAAAAATTATTAGTAACAAGCTGAATGCTGAATTATGCTTTGTCCACTATAGAAAGAAAGTCAGTAGCTGAGAATAATAAAAGTGCTGGTAGGTTTGTACAGCAGCAAGACATATTGGAACTCTTTTGCTGGGTTTGCTTGGAGGCACTCTCCTCTCTTGCCAAAAGCAAAGGTCGCCATAAGCTGCAGAGTAGCGTGGGAAAACCTGCTTCAGACTTGGCCTGCAGAGCAGAAAGACTGACTTTTTTTTCAGCCCTGGGTTCTCTCTTCTCAAGAGAAATTTATTTATAGGAGGAGTGACGTTTCCTGCTGCATTCTTAACGTGCTTGCAGCTTGGGATAAGAACATGGGAGCTTTGTCTTCTGCCATCTGTTTTCTATGGCAATAAATATCCATTTACAGATTTATCTCTGCCTGGTGTGTTTTAAAGTCATGATACGAGTGAGTGTTCATGGATACCCATTAAGAGAGGAAGTGTCATAGGTAAATAGCAGTCCCAGTTCCGTGCTAGTATAGATTTACATTTGTGTAATGGACAGTGGATCTGTGGCATGGGGCTTTGGCTGCATTTTTTAATCTTATCTTCTTTGGAAGCACAAGAAATAAAAAAGCAATCTGGACTAAATTCCTGCTGAGCTGCAAGCATCCGCTGACACAACTGGGCATGAGGCCTTTAATTTACCATAGCTGAGAACTGGGACCTAAAGCTGGGGCACAAACTGCAAAACTCAATTGAAAATGGCTTTTCCAGCCAGACCTCTCCCAGCTTGATTAGTTTCTTACAGCACTTTATTTTGCCTGGAGATGGCCTTCCTTTTTACACTGCCTCTGTAGTGCCAGGCTTTGAGCCTCAAAGGAAGAAGAGAGGGCAGACTTGTTCCTTTTTAATACAAAAAAGCTGCATGCTTTCTGTGGGCTTTCTAACTCAAAAAAACAATGCCTTGTGTTTGTGGCGAGAAACATTCCTGTGGCTGGAAAACAGCCAGTGAGGTCTTGAGAGAAGGAATAAATTGTGCTCTTCCTTACCAGTGCCTTGAAACAGCAGAAAGAGATCTCTGGATGGTGCTAGGCATTTGTTAGACATTAGCAGGACTCTATTCATCTCCCTCTCGCACACATCCGCAGCACATGGATATAATAAACATAGCTGGGAGGCACAAACCGTCCCACATCAATAATGCAAAGGGAGAAGGGACTGCATGTTTAACATGCTGGGGGAAGAAGACCCAGAGAAGGAAGATCTGGTGGGGAGGGCTCTGTGTTGAGAAATGCTGTGTTAGGGATGGGATTCACGTCTACTGGGGCTTTTTTGGGGGGGTCCTCTTCTGACGAAGGTGTATGTGCTGGTTAAAGTAGAGCTGGCTGCAGTTTAAGGAGTTATTAAATCAGTCAAACGTGAGTTCAGAGGACTTCCTTTTCAGCCCCCACACAGTATTTTTGCTACCTTTGCAGTGATCCCAAATGCCACCCCAAGTGCTGGTCAGGATGGAAACATCTCATAGACATCAGCAGTGAATTAGATGAACCCAACTCATGTCTCAGTCCTGACACCAGCTCCCGGTGTGCCCTGTGGCACAAAGCACAAAGCTTAATTCTGCCTCAGCTGACATGTCTGGTGGTCTCTGTGTCATACCCACTAATATTTAGCACTGTCCATTTTGCCTTGGCCTTGTAAAAGCCTTTGTAAAGCCCTATCTTCTGGTGGGTGTGTGCCGTGCATTGCACAGATCTCTCACATCTCAGTCTTTGCATGTGAAACCTGCTCACTCAGGACTGTACTTCAGGCTCTTTCACTGCTGCAGTGGGATTTTGTGGACTCTGAGCTTAGAAACAGGTTTTGTGTGGCTTCAGGACCCTAAGTGCAGGGGATCTGCCCTGCCAGCTCTAGCTGGTGGGGGGGGCTCCAGGCAGAGAGAACACGATTCATCCTTCAGCCAGGCTGACCACAGCCTCATGGGTCAGATGCCTGATGGGGCACATATGCGATGAGGCAGAAAGAAAAATGGCAAGAACAGAGGACAAAAAAGAAGTGGTTGCAAAAGCCATCCCATCAAATTCTCTGGCAACCCTTACAGCAAGGCTCCAGCATTTGCCTGGGAAGCCTAAACTACCCCAACCTTAGGTCAAGAAGTGGGAAGGAGAGAAATAAACTGTGGATGTGAGTGAAAATAAAACAACACAACCACCCTGACAGAGTCACTTGGGCTGTGTGTGGAGCTGTTAAGTCTGCGCCCACTGTTAAGTCCCCTGCAGTGCTGGTCACCCTTATGCAGCTGTTCTTGCCTCCTACATAAATACTAACATTCTCCAACACCTTCTTCTGAAGGCGTTTCCGTGCTCTGCCTTGCTCCCTGCCATGAGGTTACAGCCTGGAAACACCCTGTGAGAGTGCTGCTGGCTTTTGCACCTCTCCATCACATGGAGTAACGCACAGAGCAAAGCCAAGACTCGGGCAGCTGCTGCTCAGGCAGGTCAGCACGGATAACATGTTTCCAAAGGGGATGTGTGCATGCACCGAGGAGAGTGAGCTCGCATTTTCTGCACTGTTGTATGTCTCTCTCAAATAGTGGCAGAAAAAGGGGGAAAGGTTTTAAATTAAAAGAGAAGAGATTTAAATTAGATGTTAGGAAAGGGTTCTTTACTGTGAGGGTGGTGAGGCCCTGGCACAGGCTGCCCAGAGAAATTGTGGATGCCCCATCTCTGGAAGTGTCCAGGGCCAGGTTGCATGGGGTCCTGAAAAACCTGATGTAGTGTGTGGCATCCTGCCAGTGGTGGGGGGGGGTCAGAATGAGGTGATCTTTAAGGGCCCTTCCAACCCAAACATTCTACAGTTTTATGATTTGTCTCTAGACTACTCAGCCTCAGGCAAAGTCTGCATAAAATCATGAGCCTCTCCAGACAGGGAGGGACCCCCTGTGGCCATCAGCAGCAGAGGACAGTGGCCCTGCAGCAGCTGAGAGCTCAGTCTGGATGAAAAATCATCCACCACCTTGCGGGAAGCCACCTTGGAAGGGGGCACCACACTCTGCCTCCCCACACTCCCAGGAGCAGCTGCAAACCACCAGATTCCAACCCTGGTCCAGCGGCAGCAGTGCCAGGCAGGGAACAGGGACAAAACAAAACCTGACCCAAGGCAGGTTAAGGCATCAGGGCTGTCTGCCCTGGGCCACTCCCAGAACCAGCATCTTGAACCGCAAAGCCCAAATTTACCGGGAGGGACATTTCTGAACGCTCTCCAAAACAACAAGCCACAATCAAACAATAGCAGACCAAAGCTGTGTGAATAATTGATTATCTTTGGTTTGCTTGACGGACTGGAAAGGCAAAGGAAATATTTTTCAGGTTGACACAAAGTTATTCTGCTTTCTCTTCTGCCAAATGGAGGAGAAAGAAAAACAAACAACAAAAAGGCTTTGTGTTTAACCAAAACATTTTTTGAACAGCTTTTAATTTTTGAGATTTTTCTCGTATTCCTTTAAAAAAGAAGGAATTTGTCTAAATGAAATTACACTCTTTTTGAAAGAAAAATGCAGAAAAAATTGGTTTGAAATGTACAAAAGCAGATTTTTTTTTTTTTGAGTGCAACAGACTTGAAGTAAACTCACAGGTGGCTTCCACTGCAGCCAGACTGCTTTTTGGCAAAACAGATGCCTCAAGCAAAGGCTTTCCTCTGTCCTGTGTGAAAAGACCAACTCTGAGCCACTCTGGGCCTGTAGAGCTTCTACACTCGCCACCAGTGAGTGCAGCACCCCTTGCCCACCCCAGGGGCACTCAACCCAAACCCCTTGAGGGTAGGAATGAGCAGAGGGTGCCCGTTCCCTTGAGCCAACCACTGTTTTGGGGGATATCAGTAGTGACAAGCTGGGACATGAGTGTTTGTGCAAGGCATCCCTGTGCCCTGGAGGGCTGTGCTGCCCCTGCCAGCTCTGTCAGAGGCAGCGCACCAGGCACAGGCAGCCTGAAAGCACCTGGTGTGTGCCAGATGTGCGCTCAGTGTGTGCTCTGTGGGTGCCCAGCACGCTCTGAGCTGAGCCCCCTGTCCCAGCCACCGCTTCTTTGCCAGCC
The DNA here is from genome assembly GCA_014706295.1 of Lycocorax pyrrhopterus obiensis. Lineage (NCBI taxonomy): Eukaryota > Metazoa > Chordata > Aves > Passeriformes > Paradisaeidae > Lycocorax > Lycocorax pyrrhopterus. Next base: position 6,998,331 of record JACSVZ010000015.1, read on the forward strand.
CATCAATCTTCCAAGTGCCAGGACCCCCTGGTTCCCTGGGCACTGCTGCTAGGGTGATGTGCTTCCAAGTAATTAATGACACTATTGCAGTTTCCCCTGACCCCCTGCTATTCCTGCTGCAGCATGAAAGCAGCAGCATTGCCTTGGCTATCCAGGGCTATCCTGTGGTGTCACTTCAGCTGGCACTGATCAGAGAGACTCTGTGCACTGCAGAGCCCTCACTGCCACCAGAGCTTGCTGCACATCTCAGCTGGGACAGACACCGGTGGGCATCTCCATCTGTGCTCACTTACACAGAGCCCTTCCACACCACCCTGAGCTTTCCTCTGGTGTTCATTATTTGACATTTATTATTATTATTATTAGTATTATTTTTATTATGTCAGTGCTGCCATCTGCCATCATGCTGTCTCAGTGAGTCCTGATTATTTGAAACTATTTTTTTTCAGAAATTATTACCCCCAACTATTGCCACAGAGTCTTTAAACAGTTACATTTGTTGTATGTTATCTTACAGCTCCTTCTGGCACCAATTTCCACTCTAAGTTACCACACAGCCTCTGACAAATATTACTTCCCATTCATCAGCACACAGGTCCCACCAACAGTAATTCCTACCATGGCACACACCACTGGTAATTTCTTCATACCATGACATAATCCCTATTAGTTCTGACTGCTAACAGGGCAGATAACTGCTATCAAATGATACCCTCCTCATCCTCTGGGCATGCATTCAGGACAAAGAAATCATGGCTTACCCTTTCCACACTGCGTCTCCTCAGTGATCCATATGGTATTTTGAATAAAAGTCTTCGGGTCCTACCCGGAGTCACAGCTGTCTGTACTACCATAGTGCAGAGCTAACTCGTGTGTGAGTGTGTGTGAGAGAGTTCACAGCACACACAGGCTTCCCTTGAAATAACTTACAGTCTCATCTAGATTTCCCAACTATCAAATAGCTGAGTGGGTTTTCACATCAGACTGTATGAGTCAAGATGTGGCTTGTTTGAAAGAAGGAGGGGGGAAATGGGGAAAAAATAAATAAAAAAAGGAAACCCCAAGCCTTGTAACCTTAACAACATGCTTCGAGCAGCGAATCTTTAGCTTCCTTCTGTTTCTCGGTGTAGTTTGCTCAGCAGGATTGCTGTGCCATAGAGGTGGAAGAATTAAGCTTCTGGGGAGAATGTTCCGAAAACGTCAAGCCCGCTTCTTGTTGCTACAGATGGTAACCAGGTCAGTTGTCTAATCAAAGCTCTATCTGAGTTATTATACGTTTTGCCATGTGACTGCAGACCCCTCTGGTTTGCTGTACAGTAGATCACATGTTCACCTTAAAAAGAATATCTGGTATATCACCATCTGGTGCAGAGATTAATGTTAATTCCTGGGTTCAGATATTCCTCTCTCCTAGATGTTGGAAAGCACACAGCCAGAGCAGAGGGCTCGGGCAGCTCCTCTGGGCTGCTCAGCTGAGCTGAGCACTCACAGATCCAGGGTCTGTGTGGCACAGAGCAGCACATGCATCAGGACAGAGAACAGACAGTACCACTCACACTCACGTCCATACGTATCCACATCAGTGAAAGCCTGATGGGTGATGCCTGCAGCTTCTGTGTGTTACTCACTTACAAAAATGGTTATGTTACAGTCTGTAATTGTGAAGTGTTACTTCACAAAGTCACTCTCAATGTCTACTTTTTTTTTCTCTTATAAAACCACTTTAGAGCCTAGGAGAGGATGGTGTTTTCTTTCTCTGGAAGAAAAGTTTGAAAATTTATTTACACTCTAAATTGTACACACATGCTGTGGAAAGGGGAAAAATACTTCTGCTTCCCACAGTCTTTCTATAACACCAGGAGTTGTCCTAAAGCAGCCAGGTATAATCCTGTGCCTTTGAAAGAAAGTGTTTTGGATGTTGTGTTCATTTCCATACTCTGCTGGAGGTATTGGTCCACATGCAGTTTAGAGTTAATGTGTGCAATGTGGGAGCTTCTCAACCCAGCAGTTCCTTAGTGGTACTCTGAATTTGCCCAGTAAAATGGAAAAGATGTTGGCCCATGTTCTTTTCCTTGGAGCAGTCTAGCTGGGAGAGCAAAAATCTGCTGAGTTGGAGAGCCAATCCCTTCCTCCATGTATTGTTCTCATTTTAATGCAAAACTAAAAATATTTTGTTTTGATCCAAGTCCAAAAGCTGGGATGAAGGTGTTAGGGACATGACATTAAAGCAAACATTTCAAATAAAAAAGAGAAACTCTGTATCTGCTCAGCATATGCACATGCATTAAAACAAGTCAAAGAAAAAAAAAACCTGCAGCTTGATGTGGGAAACTCTAAACATTAAAACAATTGGCCTTTGTTCATAATTAGTTCCACATGTCTCTTGCCAAAGAGAGTGAATGAGACAGGAAAAGATGGAAATATCTTAAGTATGACTGACTTATATAGGTTCTTTATGTGGAATAGATGTACAGTTAGGGTCTTTGCTTCTTGAATGTTTTTTTATGACTGTTCATGCCCCCTCTGCTATCTCACAGCCTTCCTACCTCTTTTTTTCAAGCATGTAGTGGTTGGCATTTCCCACGGGGAACCTTTGCCTGCATCAGCAGAGCCTCTGGGGAACAACTGCTGGAGAAAGAGGGCAAAGGTGGTAGCAATCAGCCTTGCTGGGAGCTTTTCCTGAATAAAAGCTGAGTCATGCCTGAGTCAGGACCTCGGGGGTGAATGTTTCGTACAAGAGCAGAGTAGCAAAGATGTCCCTGCTCACACCATCTGAAGCCCTGGGTGGGGCTCCTGCCCACACCAGCCCACTACCCTGGGAGCTCTCATATTCCTGCAAGCATGTTCTCCTTCCTGCAGGTCCAGCTCACGGATAAAACAGCTCTGTAGATAGAAATTTATCCACTAGAGGGGACAAAGAGCCATCACACACATGGAGATGCGTCTGTAAGCCATCAGGCTCCGGGACCAGGCACAGAGAGTCCAGTGGTACCAGCATGAAACACCACACACTGATTATCTCCACAGGGGAAAGGGCAGCCTTCATTCAGTCGTTTGCACAAACCACAATTTTTTTTGCCTGGATTTTTAGGTCTTGCCAATGAAATGCAAATCTGTGTATTGCTCAAGGCAGATGAATAATAATAAAAATATTCTTTGCAGGAAACCTCTTGCACATGTGAAAAGTAGAAGAAACCCATCAACTCGCGTGTTACGAGAACCAATTCCAATAACATCCCTGTATATCCCACTGGGCCTGACTCCTTGCTCCCTCACTGTGCTGCACCTCAGGAACAACTCTACAGGTACCCTCCACGTAAATCTGGAGACCTGGACCCACCATGACACTTTCTTCTGTCTCATTCCTCATTTCCCAGGTGGTATGAACCTGGAGACAGGAGGCCAAACCTTAATCATCAGGACTGTGGAAACCACCCAGGAGGATGAGATGTTTGCTTTATAATTTTTGTTCAAAGCATATTGGTAAGCAACTGTACAGGGCAGTCTACTAGAATTCATTTGATAGGTTGCCTACAGGTAGGTAATGTAAAATGTGCTCCCGTGAGGGTTTTTCTAGTTGTTCCCAGATGGTAATTTGGGTGTTTGTGGCAGTCATAAGCACATCCAAGGGTACTTCAGCCCACCAAATTCTGAATTTGCCTCTGGAGAGCCCCCTTTCCCATTTAGGTGGCTGCAGATGCAGATTAAGATCACCAGGCTCATCACTGAGTCTTCATTTAACTGCATTGTCTGCAGAGACAATCTCCAACTGAACAGCACAGTAGGAAATAAACCCCCAAATATTCTAAGGGAACATCCTTGCCTGGTCCCCACAGACCCTCAGAAGGGACACACTTCTGTATTTACTAACTGCTGAAAGACAAAGCTCTTTAAAGCAGTGGATGCTTTTCAGTAATAATTGCAGGCTGCCAGGAACAGTGGTTTGTGGTAACAATGCATCAGAGGAAAGTATATCCAATGGATTGCTGTTTGGACTAGATTTCTCTTTCGGTCATTAATGAAAAGGAGAGAGGAATCATTTACTGCTGCAAAGGGTGTCTTATATTTGCAACACAGGAGTCAAGTTTCAAGTCAGGCTACTCCCAGCAGAGATCAGTGAATGGAAACCAGTGACAGCAGTGGCACAGACTGAAATGCATTGAGTGGTATCTATCAGATCTGTCAATAAGACATTGTACTGTAAAATTGAAAAGTCGCTCAGTACAGAAAAATCCGCTTAAGTTTGGTAGTCCATGAAGAGACAAGTATGGCAACAGATTGAGGGGAAAATAAGGATAATTTGCAGCTCCTGGCAGTATTTTCCACCCTGGATGATATCTATGGTCTGTCGGTAGCAAAGCCAAATTTTCCCCTGGAGTCCTGATAGGGAAACCACTTCTATTTGAGTTCTTTAGCAGGTCCTATTAATCTTTGTGGGATTTCTTACTTCGCACTGCAAGCAATCCTCCCTAGCTATTTTGTTGGAAAGACGAGGAGAACAGAGCTTCCCCAGAGCTCTGGGGCTGCAAACCCTACAGTGGCTTAGCTTATATTTTATTGCACTCACAATCAGGCTGCAAAGGAAATTGCCTTGTTGGGAGTGAAAGATGTGCAGAGGTTGTCATTGCAAATCCAGCTTGCCTTTGATTTTAAAAAAGCTAAACAATTTTCCAGTCTTACACGGTGTTTTACAGATAAATGTTATGATCACTCTAGCCTGGGGAGGGATGTGGGAAAACACACCGGGTGCAGCTCCATTCCCATGTGAGTCCTTTCCATCGGAGCTGGCAATAACTCAGCAGCTTGCAGGGGTGAGAGAGAGAGGCTGTCTGTGGTCCCCAGCCACAGAAGGCCCAGGGGCTTCCCCTGCGTGTGGCAGGGCTGTGTCACATCAGGGGCCACATGCACCATCCTGTCTCTGTGTCTCCTGGGCAAGCAGTGCGTGGGAGTGCCTTTGCTGAGTGCAACTACCCAGGCTGAATATGAAGGTCAGCCCCACTCTTGAACAGAGATTTGTGCTTTGTTTCACACTGTTCTGGGGCTCTGGGCTCTGCAGTGATCAACGTGGTGTTGGACTGCACATGCAGCATGTCCATCACTTGTACCAACAACGACCATGGGGTGTAGCAATGGGAAATTTGGGCTCCTGTCACAAATTTACATCATGCTGCAGCACGGTTGGTTAGCCATCTACACTTCATAGATATGTTAGTGGGTCTGACTAGCATAAGCCTAATCAGAAACCCAGAACAAAGCCCTTCTGGACTCACAGAAGCTCATATCTGATGCACATTGCTGTAGGTTGACACAGAATGTCCTGTCAGGTGTTCCTAAATGTCCTCATTCATAAATATCCACACGGTTGCTCATCAGTTGCTTTGTGTAGCTCAGCCTCATGGGGAATGGCTGCCAGAGCAGACCGTGAAGCCCAGGATGCCACCTGCTGAGCCTGCACCTAGCCAAGCACTCAGACCCATCAGCTGCTGTGTGCACCAAACCAGCAAGCTCTCAGCACAGCCCCTACTGAAAATCACAGCACAGACACTCCAGGAAATATCTTCAGGAAAGAGGACAGAGCAACCTGCACCCTTCCTCTTGCCCTCCTGCCACCAGGCAGGCTCTCCCAGAGCAGCCTCCATCCCACCTCCAGTTCTCCTCTGCATCCTCCGCCCTCTCTGTGGTCCTTGCTGGGGAAAGTGGTCCCAGTCTCTGAGCATCCAGGCAGATGGGCTCCTGGAAAACCCTGTCCAGAAGAACAGCAGCAGATAGCAAGCAGGGCCTCTGCTAGATGGAAGGACATTTCCCTTGGGTTTTAGTGTGCTGGCAGGTCAGCTCTTTTCCCACATAACTCAGAGAGACAGTAATTAATTAGGGAGGGAACTTGCCTGACCCCATTGCCCTGGAGACACGCCCCTGTAAACATCACGGAGGGATCGAAGGGGCCACCTCTGACTTCCAGGGCTAATATAAACAAAGGAGGAGATATTTGGCAACAATAGCACATTCCCACATGGTGGCTGTGCAGCAGAGGCGGGGTGTGATGCACACAATAGCAGGCATGTTCTTAGCTGGCGGATGACTACACAGTATTTCTACTGGGGGTCTAAAGCTTTTACAAATCCTGGTGACTGCAAGGAATGTGTGGATATTTGGTGCATCTCAGTATCAAATCTTAAAATGTGAGCAGGCAATTGCTGGGGAATGCTCAGCACTGCTGATTTGCTTCAATTCCTGAAGAAATAGGGGTGTGCTCAGCACGGCATGGAAGGTACTCAGCCTTGAGCTTTATTTAAGCCTTAAACAGGATATGTGACATATGGACTATGTCAAACACTGCGAAGATAAATGCTTCTTTGTACTGTGCAATTTTCTCTCTTTTAAAACTTCATCCTTGTTACACTGCTTTGATTAATCTTAATATATTGTGGGAAAGCATATGTGTCTCTGTGAGGGAAGGAGAGAGAGTTATGTTGCCCCAAGAGAAAGCCACATGAATAGCAGTGAGACCAACATGTCCCTAAAGAAAGAGGGGAAGTAGAAGACCCCTGAGAGATGTTACCAGAGGTTTTTTTTAAGCTTTGCCAGCCTTGGTAAACAGCTTCTCAGGCAAATTATGTTTTGTAGCTGAGGTCTCGCAGGCATGGAATAATGATGACTTTTCTCCAAGTGAGGAGAAAACTGCATAAAGCTGAAAGAGGAACCGCTAACATTGGCAAAATACAAACCCACCTTGGTTGTGTTTTGTGTGTATTTTCTGAATAGATGAAAAAATGCGAAAAGTTTGACTCTCTGGGTCTTCAGTCTTGGACTCCTGGAGTCTGTCCCTGTAATTCCTATCTATTCATACGACACCCTACCTCTGTTGTAGGAGACACCTGAAGTGGCATTTACCTCTCCTAACTTTGGTCCCTTAATGTGAGCTTGTCATGTGGACTCCTTTTGTCATAGCTGGAAGGAAATGGGCACTTGCAAGATTTGAGGCACCAGAGGTGCTTCGGCTGCCTGCTCTAGTGGAGGTTGAATGGTACCTGAAAGTGTCAATGTCTCCCCACCGATTACAAAACAGGCATGACAACTGGCCACTCTTGGTCTGCCTTGCAGCTCTCAGAGGTTCTCCTGCGTCCCTTGGTAGCTGTAATTAATTACCTTGTGTTTGCTGACATCCCTTTTGGCATTCACACTCCCAGCTCTTCGTTCTCACTGTCTCATGTCTGTGTGTTGTTCAGCATGGTTGACCAAGCCTAGGCTGCTTCCACAGAGCTCTTCTGTTCCACAAAGGCTCTCTGAGGGTCAGCAGCACAACCTGACTCTGATGGGAGTGAGATGGGAGTTCTCTGCAGCTGATGGCACCATATGGGGGACTGCAGCACAGCACTGTGGCTTTTCTTCTGCTCCAGGACTGTCCATGGCAGCTGTGCCTGGCAACTCAGATTCCTGGGCCAGGCTCAAAAAATGACTCAACAAATTCATAAAACAACATCTTCTGTAGGCTGCTAAATTTGAAGGTGCTACTTCTAGGTGGTGAAACCTTGAGTGCAAAGAACTGGCGGTTGGAAGGTAACTGTGGGGATTGTGGTTATGCATTTACCCTCTTTCAGAGCTGTCTGTAGGGACCTGATGCTATTTGCTGGTCAAGACACAATGCTGGGCTACATAATTCACTGGGAAGACCTGGTGTGATTATTTTTCATTCCTCAGTTTCAGAAGTGTCTAAACAAAACCTGAGGCAAACTACCTAATTCCATCTCTTTAATGGTACAATCCTGCTAAAGCAACCTCAGCTTTTACTGCAGGTCAAGGGTCCTGATTCTGCTTCTGTCCTCTGCACTGGCGTAACTCATGCTGACTCCAGTGGTGGAGGGTGAAGCTTTAAATCTCTTGCAAACTGGATGCTGAGGAAAAAACTGGGGGATGCTGTTGTTACCAGAGAGAAACTCATTAGGAGCTGCTTCAAAGAACCAATTTCTCAGACAAATAAACACACAGAAATAGCCATTATATTGCAGGGGGTGAGGTTAGCACCTACACTTCTGCATTATGTATGATTTGTGACTGCTCTGGGTACAAACTTGCTTCTTGCTCTTTGATTAGCAAGCCCTGGCAGCCTGGCAAAGCCAAACAATTTATTGCTGCTGTAGAGGTTAATGGATCACTTTATGTGTTGATAATGTCTTATTATTGTAATGGTTATTAAGAAAAATGTAACACAGACACTGGGAGTCGATAGCAACTGCAAGAATGTTTGATTACGGCAGGGAGGGACTGCTGTGTGCATGGCTCACGGTGCAAATCCTGGTTGAAGAAAGTTCATTAAAACCACCTTCCTGCACCCCTTCTGTCTCCAGATTGTCCTCAGTCCCAGCTGTGCAGATGGCTACTGTTTACTAGTGTTGATGGCATGAGAAAATAGGAAGGTTAATGGTGTAATTGCCCAAAGAATGGACAAATTTCACAGCTATCTATGCCAGAGCATGCTAGGACTAGATCCAAAGTCACACTTCATCCTTTGCATCAGAGATCTGTGAGACACTGATGGTTGGATTATTCTGTGATTGTGTGGAGTCTTGTACTCTGGAGGGAACGAATCACCAAGCTGGGCTTCTGGAAGTTGTATTTCTACTGCTTTCTAGTAGTGGGAAGATGGAGGAGGGCAATGCTTAAAAGACTCCATGTCCCTCTGTCTCAGCTTCTCTATCTGTAACATGAAAAATTATCAGTGCTGATTTTATTGTTGTTTCACTATTATTAATAAAAAGCCAGGTCAGCTAAATGCCCCTCTCTTCCCAGCTTAGTTTTAAGAGCTGGACTATGTGGGTATTGGCAACCACCACTCCAAATCCTTACTGGGACATAATGGCCTTGTCCACCTCAGTGCCATCCCCACTGCCAAAGTCCACCAGGGAACTCTGTCTCCTGTGGTGCCATGGCCAAGGGACCTGACCCTCATTTCAGGCTCTTCAGTCTTAGTGTTTGACTCCCTCTCTTTCAAATATCCAGCTTTAGAACTGTCTGGGTACAGGAGTTTGACTCAGATCTTGATTCCAGTTCATCCCAGGTAATTTCCCCTGTCTCAGTTTCATGGCCTTGATGTTTTGGTGTTAACTCTGCCAGGACCTGACAACGGGGAGGGAGAAGAGCACCTGTCTCTCTGGGTGGTGGAGGAGGCTGGAGCATGGCAAATCTGGATTGCTACATCCACCTAGGGCAAAGCAAACACAGCCCCTCTCCATGCCAGAAAGCCCTCACAATGTCATCAGATACTCTCATATACATACATGTATATGACATATATACAGATATAGATATTAAAAAAGATATTTGAAACATTTTTATATATACATATAAAGACATATATGCAAATACACATAAGTATATGTTTTTCTGTGGAGCGTGGTGGCAGGAAGCCTGAGGAGGCAGCTGTGGAAATAGATGTTTGCAGGAATGCAGAAGGAGCTAGGGAGTGTACTGTGGATTTGACAGGATGTGTTTGGATGGGGTCTAAGATCCCGGGAACCACTAGAGATAAATTGCCTGTTGTCTTTCAGGTGGTATCTGTAGTGGGCTGGGAGCACAGAGTTCATGGTTTAAAGACTTCATCTGAAGGGTTTTTTTTCTCTTCTGGGACATCCACTACAGCTCCATCACACCTATCCTCAGAATTCAGTCTCCTTTTTGAGGCCAGAGGATGTTTGACTACTTCAAGCTCATTTTCTTAACAGGATTAATATCCCTTACCCTGTTTGCTTGAAAGTCTATTTTTGAGCAGGTCTAAAGCCACATCCATAATGCAAGGAAAAGCATTCCTCAGAGGGGTAGGCTCCACAACCCTTCTCACTTCCAACCCCTTCCAGACAGCCCATGCAAAGTGCCCCATGCATGCTGGGAATGACATATCCTGGAGGTTCGCTCAACCCGTGCCTAAGGCAAGGCTTGGTAGACAGAAAGGTTGATCCTGAGGTTTCCCTCAAAGGTCTCCTTTCACAGACTGCAAGAATAATTCGTGTGTCCAGAGGCAAGGAGGGTTTAGCTCAGGGATGCCTTTTGCAAGCTGTGAAACAAGGATTCAGAGCCTGCATTTCATACCCTGACTTTCTTTTCCCTGTAGCACACCCGAGGGACCCGCTGAGCTTGTCCCTGCACCGCCCCCCTGCTTTGGTCCCTGTCTCCCTGTCCAGCATGTCCAGACAGCCAAGTCCCAGCTCATCAAGCGGCTCGGTAGCAGCCCGCCAGTGATGACAGCTAATTATGAAATGTCATGTCGGAGGCTTCCCTTTTATCTCATCTCGTACAGCCCAGCAAAGCTCTCCAGTGCCCTTTGGAAACAGGGGAAAGGAAGTGTCAGCGCAGCACCAGCTGCTTCTCTGATAGCGGGATGACAACGCGGCGAGAACACCATGTCCTGGAAGGAAGTGGCAGCTCGTGCCATGTAGATGCAAATCTCTGGTCTCCGCAAAATGAAAGAATATTTTAAAAAGTGTTCTCATGTAATACTAGCTTTCCAGAGGAAGTGTTTAACATATCTGCTGGCAAGGCTTGCCATCGTCCCTGCAAAACTGCTGAATTCACTCCAGGTGAGTTCCTGCAGGAGAATTTAGCTAAAAAACTTGTCCAGAGAAAAACTGGCCCAACCCTATAGTTTTTCTTCAGTCTGCATTACTCAGTCTTCTACTGCAGGAAGCCAAATTACATTAAGGTGTGTTAGTCTGAGCTGAGCTACGTCTCAGTTTTCGTTAGAAACTGGTGGCTGCTTCTCATTTGTTGTCTGCTATAACCTTTTACACTGTGACAAAATGGGCTTGATAGCTTAGTACAAGCTATTAAAGGGAGCTTTGTCAGGGTCCACTGATCCGGGAATCGGTTACTGTCCCTAAAGTCCAAGAAGCATTAAAACTAAGTTTCTTCCTCAGAAAAAAAAAAGATAACTCAAGGCTCCACAGACCACAATTTCCCAATTTTGTAAGTAATCACCTGGTTTGGAGCAGTGGAGGGCACCGAAGAATTGGAAGAGGAGCATTACGGTGACAGATGGCTTCGCTCTTTCAGCAATAAACCTGACACAGATGAAGATGTATGGCATGGGGCAGACTTCAAGATCATTCCCAGGAGGGTCCTGTTACCTGGCAGTCTGCCCACAGTGCATCCAGCCCCATCAGCCTGGCCCCATGCTCCCCACCAAAATACCCATCTTGCTGCAGCAAAACACTTGGTAGTGGATGAATGACCTTGGACAAATCTGGCTGCTAGAATGCTCTGTAACAGCCAGAGCTTGACGTTTTGCCCTTCCTTCATATTGAGTTTTATATTTACTTTTCTATATCCAGTACATCCAGAGGTTATTTTTAGCATTGCTAAATGCATAGGTGGTTTAAGATCAAACATAGCAGCAAGGCAAGGTGATGTATGAGTAAGGCCTGAAAATTGTGCCTGAGAGTGGTGATTCTGCATTTGGCATTTGATCTAGGTTACCCAAAATTCTTCCTGCCTTAATTCCTAGGTAGGTTTCAGAAGAGCCCAGCTAACTGAAAACATGGTTGCTCATAAGGGAAAACCTTTTCCCTTGATTAGCATAGAGGCTAGATTAGATTCCCAGCCCTGAAGCGAGGAAGCCTGGACATGCTGCCCCGGGGTCGTACAGCCCCAGGCTCTGCAGAGCACACAGCTGTGACACTACTGCAGTGTCCCCTGCACAATGCTGCTCACACACCCCAGCTCCTGCAGACCCAGCTGTGCTCAGGAGTGGCACAGCATGGCACTGCACAGACATGTCCCTGCATCACAATTTCAGCTGTGACTGCACTGTCCCAGATGGGGCTGTTTCACTGGGTTTCTGCAACTACAAATTTGAGAGACCAGTTCAAAACACAACCTGAGAAGAGCCCCACTGATTTCACAAACCGAGGTCACCTGCACCTCTGGAGAATTTGGCCCACATTTTATTTGGCCAACTGTTACCCTCATTGCAAAAAACCACCAAACACCAAACCCAAAAACTCATGAGGAGAGGCATTTGGATGGAGTCAAGGCATGACATTAAAACAGACAATGGGGCATGAAGAGCCAAGAAGATATGATTCCCTACTTCCCTGTCTTACTGGGCTGTGTGGTTCCCAGCAAGACAGGAGGCTTTTCATGCCCTTCAAACACAATCAGACATGTGTAGGATTGTTCAGCCTCAGTCAGCCCTGGCTTTCTAGATGTTGTCAGTCTCTGAGAGACTGCTTGGAGCTACCCTGTGACAAAATGCTTTAAGCACCCACTGTTCAATGACACCTGTCCCAGGAGGGTCTCAATACCCTAGGTGTCAAACACTCAAGTCTGTGAAGCGATGCTGAGCTACAAATAGACCAAGAGGAATTGTGGTGCCAAGTTTATCCTACAACCTTTGCAAACACTCCAAAAAAAGCACTGGCCCCTTCCCACACAGAATAACTCTCACAGCGTGCTGTGGTCATGAGAGGCAGATGTTACATCTTTGCTTGTCATGGGGATTTAAATCCTTAGGGATTTTCTCTGGGATTCATGGTACTGAGAGCTGGGAAAAGGACTTGAACCCAGAGCAGCAAATAATCATTAGGTTGATTCATATATTACAGCTGAAAGAGACTTTCAGTATTGCATGCACTGTGTAGAGGCTTTCACGGGGCAGTCTCCAGTGATGTCCATCTGCCCCTATCACAGCAGCCTGGGAAAGGGGTAAAGGCACTTTTCAAAGTACTGAGGGGAGATGCCAGCACAGAGAAACTTGAATTCATTTCACAGCACAGATGGACACCTCAATAACTGGACCACAGGCTAGAAATCTGGCAAGATCTCCTGTTTTTCAATTCTGTGGTTGATGCCTAAGATTCCTCATCACTAGACCCTGAAATTTGAAATATTCCATTTAAGAGATGCCAAAAATCTCTTCTCAAAATTCGGAAGGTCACTTGCCATCTTATTTCTTATAGCCTGAATTCAGAGAGTACAGATCACCTTGGCATGACTTTTTTTCACAAAGACAAATGAACTGGCAATCCCTCACTATTGTTTTTAATCCCCTCCCCCAAAAAAGCCTTCCAAAACATGCCATCTCTGACCTTTAGGCAAAACCCATCAAGCTGTGTTGGAAAAGGCAAGAATGTGTTTGGAAATGCTTTGATTTTTTAAGAAACTTTAAAACGAGATGATGCAGACAGATTCTTATCTCAGATGTGTAGAAGCAAAGCATACATTGCTTCCGTGAGCTTTGATGACTCCAAGGAAGCAATCCCAGATTAACACTGGTTTAAGTATTTGATTGATCCAGGAGTAATAAACTGGATTCTCTTGAAAACACAACTATTTTGCTTGTTCCTCCATCTCTTGCAAAATAACCCAAGAGTCAAAACTCTAATCTAATAGCTGTCAAAATCCTAAAGTCAAGGACACTTGATGTCAATCAATGCACAATTTAAATCTCTGTCAATGCAATAGTTTTACAGAGATATTCCTCAAACTGACCAAATCTCTACTCCTTTTCACATCAAATGTGTAGATGATACACAAAACCAGTGCAAAATCTATCTTGTCTTGGATCTCACGCTGTTCCAGTTTTGTATGTTATGGCTTGAAGGAGATGCCTAAACCACAATATATTGGTAGAGCTGGATTACACACAGTTTATCAGGAAACGTAAAGGAATTAAGTCAATGCAACACTTTGGATATGCCATAAAATTTGTATACTGCCTTCTGGACTATTGGCATCTCACTTTAAAAAGGAAATTGTGGCTTACTTACAAACACATCCATTAGTAGGTGCTCCAGCGTCACTTCAATATCCTCTAATTTAGCTGCTAAAGTCATTGTGAAGTCAAACAGAGGAAAGCTGTCAGAAGTCGCAATCCAAGGCGTCCGTGGCCAAATCTAATTCTCAAACTGTCACAAATGAGTTTCTCACAGATAAGGAAAATCCAAGAAATCAAAACTCAACATCAGAGTCCAGATGACACCTGGACTCCGTGCCAGCTGTCAGTCCTGCTTGCAGGACTGAGGATTACTCCATGTGTGCAAGATGGGAGCAGAAGCTGCAATGTGTGTGCTGCCTTCCTTTCAGAGCTCCCCAGCCAGAAGCATGGACTTATATCTGGGAAACCACAACAGAGGGAGGGAGAGACACACACAGAGGGAGAGAGAGGGGAGGAATGGAATAAACTGCCTTTGACTATGACTGATATTTATAGGACTGCTTGTTTTTGACTCCAGTCCATTTCTCTGTTCATTTCTGACCTTTCACAAATGGCCCAGCACACTGGAGCGTATTGTACAACAGGGGCAGCGGGTCCCACAGAAGTTGGCTGTGACCAGTGCTGGGCCAATTCACACAAGCACTCCATCAATAGCTCTTTGTCACAGCATACCAGGCTCTGCGCTGTAGCAAGTGACAGAGGAGAGCACAGACATGCAAAAAACAAGAAAACAAAAGTTGTTTGGATACTAATTTTTTCCTAAGAGTATTAATAGATCCCTTTACCCATTCCCCAAGGCACTGGCGTGCAGTGGTGACTGCTGAGGTTATGTATGGAGGGGAATAACCCCAAATAATACTACAGGGTTTGACCCTGCAAACACCTCTTCTGACACGTACTCCCACCGCTCAACCCCTTCAGCTCTGCAGCATCCCTCTCCCCTAAGCACTGCTCAGGACTAGACCCTTCCTTTTACTGCATTTATGGAAAGTTTAACACATGATCCCAAGTGCTTGCTGTTCCTCCACACATCTGCTCCCACTTAACTCAATGGAGAAAAGGTTTCTGCTTGCTTAGCACTTTGTAGCTCTCACAGCTCCACATGGAGTGGGAAGGTACTGATGGACATGACCCAACCAAAGCAAAACCCAGTGGAGGTTCCCTTCAAGGATTTTTCATAGTGTTAACTGGAACCAACTAGAAAGGAAACTGAGGCACAAAAAGGAGAAATACTAAAAGTCTTGATATGGCCAGGACCAGTGCCAAAGTCTTCTGCATTCTAGGCAGTACCAGGTTCATCAAACTGCCTTTCATGATGTTCACATTGCTCAGGCAAATTATTTTTTATGTATTTGACATGCACCCGCATAGTTTGAAATCTGAGAGCGAAACCTTGCACGTGATGTATTCCAGACACTGGGAAAAAAAATCCACGAGGCTGTTCTAAAGGCTTCAGAAACTGAAGACCAGTATTATTTATAAAGGTGTGAGATGGATAGATTTGATGGAGCTTAAAGGGACCTCTAGTCATAAATTCCAACTAAATGTTCTCAGAGTTATAGCTGAAATCACATTTTCAGAGGTGTACCATCAGCATCGGAACAGGAGCTGCCTCTGATGGCCGAGTTTTAGTAGACAACAACATGATGGACCATTTGGGACATGTTATGATGGATGGTTTCAACAGCAAAGGAGGACATGTCATTCATTTTCCAGCTGGACCAACTCTCATTCACACATGGCCCTACATCAGATAATGGGTTAGCTGCTCCAGAAATAAACCCAGCACGGGAAGCTTGTCTACTGCAACAAAGCCTGTTAATCATTCACATGTTGCCCTTTCATTAAAGCTTTGACAAAGTGTCTGTCTTCACCAGTGTGAGTGGAGGGGTGTTTTAATGAGTGTGGATCAAAACAAAGAGGAATACATTTGGAGGGAAGGCAGTGGAAACCCAGGGAACCAGAATGCAGTAAGGCAACGAGTGAGCTGGGGTGCGTGGCCACAGGGCTCACTGCAGACAGGATTTCACGTGCTCTGCTCTCTAGGAAGCGTTTGCAGAAGAAGACCTGGCTGCTGGTAAGGTCTTCATCCTCTCCAGCATGTGTGGAAATTCAGAGATCCCAGGATTCCATGGTTTCTACACAACCAGGCTGGGTACAAGGACACATGACTGGCCTTCTGCAGGTCCCTGGCCCGCAGAAAGCAGTGTTTGGGCTGTGTCAGATGAGCCAGCAGTGGTCCAGATGGACTGAATCATGCATTTGTCCACCTCTAACTGACCCAACTACTGTCCAACCAGTCTGACCACAACAAGAACTTTACTGGAATCAAACATGTGATCGCTTCTGTCCTCCCCACCCCATTTATTGCACAAAGGCTAAGTGTTAAATACTGAAATATGAAATTAAAGATTCTTTTCTGTCGGCTCCCTCTGTGCAATAGCACAGGGCAAGCATGTCACTTGTGCCCCTTGACTGTCCCTGTAGCTGCATTGTGTTGGTTACAGAGATAAACAACAGGAGACATCTTCCAGGGTCAGAACACAGCGTCCATGTGACAGACTCTGACTCCAACACAGGCTCGTTTTTGTCTTCACGAAGATGAATTTCAAGATTATTTCAAAACGGATGGAGAAAACAGTGTCAGGCACAAGAAAATGGCTTAGGGGAACATATAATGCCTTCCCTGATGCCCACTCAAGAAACACCTGGCACTAAAAACACCACGTGCTCCACTGGTGGTGGCAAGGAGGATGAATGGATTCCCGGGTTCTCACCCAGGCTCAGCTTTACATGGCCTGGTATTCCATTACTACAACAATATAGATTGGTATAGCAGCTCTTAGACTCTTGCAGCTGCAATATTCAGCTTAGCAATTCCCCTGCTGATCAATATTAACTGTCTGTAGAGATGGTCAGAAGTTTGGGTAAAAATGCTCTTGCTGGGAAAAGTTGCTTTGCTGAAAGTCCTGTGGAATTTTCCTGACACCCAGACTGCAGGGCATTTTGTACTCAAAGGTATATCTCTTTCCTTTTTTCCTTCAAATTGCTATAAAATTTCAGATTCAAAGCAAAGCACAACGGGAAAAAATCTAAACGATAGAAAATGTGCAGAAAAGAAAAAAGAATCACATTGTTCCAGTGATAACTGAAGCAGTTGGTGTGGCTGTGGTAAAATTGTATTAATGGTGGAAAAAAAGGGCACCAAAGTGCAGAAAGTTGTTTCACTCAGCCCCTTGAAAAAGCAAATAGCAGAAATCAGAGTCACAAAATCAGATCTAAGCAGAAGAACTTCTTCAAACACATAAAATCTCAGAATTTATCCCGTTGGATCTCTTCTAGCTCTCACTTCAATGTTGCTTACCCCAAGTGACCTTTTTTATGGAGATAGCCTCTCAAATGCAGTAAACAAGAAACAGAATTTCTCCAAGTTCCCCAGGGATTATTCCCCAAACCTCTGTTCATGTGCATTACAGGAGCACACAGAAATGAGATCGCATGTGACAATGAGAAGCTCCAACCTGGTTGATTCTTTATTGCACTAGGTCCAAAAGGTTTCTTTATTAAATCATTATTTCCATCTTTTCTAATTTCTGAGAATGTATTACTTGGCCTTTGCAAGCATGAGACCTCTTCTATTTAAAGCAGAGCATCCATCTGACAACACACCAAAGTATTTGTGCAGAACAGGATGTTCTTCTACACCCACATTTTCTCCTCACTTCCTTCCTAGTTTTCTTCGACCATTTGGGAATAAGATACCAGAAAAGAACTCAAAAGGGGAGATTATCGTAGTATTTTTGCCAAAATGAGATTTCAGCAAAATGTGCTGTTTTTCAAAAGCCAGAATGTTGTCTAGGGACACACTGGGTCCCAGAATTGTTTTCTCAGGGGAGTTCCAGGGGTGAAGGTGGTTGGTGATGGTAGGAAAGTGTTGCCCTGCAAGCACTGGCTTACAAAGACAGGGGTGCAACAACATAACAAAAAGTTTACCAAGTAAGGCCAAAAGTTGACAAGAAAGGGTTAACGAGCTGATCTGAGTTTAATTAGTCCCAGGAAGTTATGTTTGGGCCAGCCCACTTTGCAAAGATGGGAGCTGAGGAGTCCAGGGAGAGCAGGAAGGCTATTTGTCCATGAGGCAAAAAATATTCCTGGCTCATGGAGCCTGCTAGGAAAGGCATCCTGGCTTCCTCCACTGCTCTAGCCAAGGGACCAAGGCTTCAGTCGTGAACATGTGTGACAAATATGGGTGAAAGTCCATTTTGGGCAGTGCCTTTGACATCCCACAAGTGTGGGATGGGCTCCAATTCAGCTGTGGCAAGTCAGGCTGTCTCTCTATGCATCCAGCAGAGAACTTTTATGAACTTTTTTTCTTGAAATAATCAAAGCGAGGATTTGAAGATGAATCCTTTTGATCTCCTCCACAAGTTTTTCTATGTTTTCTCCTCTTGAGATCAACAAAGCATGAAGTTGGTCTCTTTGGAGAAGGTGAAGAGGGACATCCCATCCTCTTGGTAAACTTGGATGACAGGGAACAATCAGCTTCCAAAACCTTCCTTCCATTTCCAGTTTTTCCTCCCACACAAAAACCTGGACACAAGAACTGATCAACCTGACACCTCCAGGTTGGATTGTGGTAATTCACTGAATCTGGAGCTGAGTGTGAAGCCTGTCAGGTTCCAGCTAGCCCAGGGCACAGCCGTCTGCCCTCACCTTGGTTCATGGTGCTGTAAGTCAGCCCCATCTTGCAGTAGCTTTCAATGTCAGCTGAAGGCCTTGGTGATAATTATCCAATGAATGAATTAAACTAGCGCTGCATCAAAGGCTGGACATCAGCCTACAGCTCCACCTAAAATCTCTGATCCAGGATGAAATGCAACAGCCTCATCTGATGAAGGCATCCAGCTGTGATATATCTCCAGACATGCAAACCTTGAGTCCATGCAGTCAAGGCAACGAGCAGGGAGATGATTTTGAGTTTTCTCCAGGGATCTGGGTGAGGACACTCACTGCTCTACCTATTAACAGGCAGTCTGTGAAAGAGGGACAGCAGTGAGGGAGCACAGTTTGCAGGTGACACTGTGGTATTCAGGCTAGTGAGAACAAGGGCCTGCCGAAAGATATGATGAGACTAAGTAAATGAGCAATAAAACAGCTAATTAAATTTAATGTAGCCAAATGTGAAGTAATGTTCATGGCAGGAAAAATATTCTGAACCTCACATATAAGATTATGGGCTCTGGGCTCACTCAGGAGTAAGATATTTGGATTATAATAATTCTATGAGACATCAGTTCCTTGCTCAGTAGTGGTGGAAAAAGCAAATAAAATATTAACATTTACCAGGGGGCAAGTAAAAGAGACTATTAATATGCCACTGAATCAAACCAGGGTTCACTTACATCTTGAATACTGTCTTTTGATCCCTTTATCTCCAGAAAAGACAGAAAGATGAGGGGCAGGATTCAAGGAAAGGCAATAAAAATGATTAAATGTAAGAATAATAGCTTACATAAAGAAATGACTGAGTAAGCAAAGTGGACTCTTTGGTCCAGGGGAAAAAAATATGGAGAAAGAGACCTACAGAATGACGATGAGTAATATGGAGAGGGCAAAACATTCCTTGCCTTCAAGAGCATCTCCCCATCCTAAACAGTGTGGGACAAGCCTGTAGGTACACAGTGCAGTGCCAGGCAGGGCTACAACACATCTGGGGCTGCTCCATGGGCCAGCTGAGATCCCGCGTGTCCGTCAGCCCTCTCACTGGTAATGGGACGGAGGAGCCGCTGCTTCCATCCGAGGGGTTTGCCAGGCTGGGGCTGGCCCGTGCTGCCAGATGGAGAATGAGCGTGGGAGTCCCATTCCTGACCTCTTGCTCGCAGTGGGATTGACACAGCTCCACAACGGAGACAAAAATGCTGCTTCCACACGACAACAAGATAAACGTTTTTATAAGGAAGTCTCTGTATGGGAGATGCCAGCAGCTCTGAGGTATTGCAGGGATGAAAAGCAATGACCAGGGTCCTGCTGCCCCGGCAGGTTTAGCACCAAGGCTTGTCCCAACCTCTTTACAGCCTTTAATATGGACATTCTTGTTTGCTTTATGAAGTGAGCTTAGAGTCAGCAAAATGGAGTCTGGATCATCCTGCCTCTGAGGAGTCCCAGGTGCTGCAGAGCACTCAGCTTTCAAGTTAAAAAAATGTGGCTATAATTTATATTTTATTGTCATTATATTCAACCAACATCTCATCTTCTTCCTGGGCGTAGCTGCTGCTGGCTGACTTTTTTCACTGTCCCCATTGCATTGCTTCTCGTGGGTGGTCTCTCTCTCCTTGATGGCCTCCCACAGCTCTTTGGAGCTAAGACATTGTTGTATTTTCATGATTTAACTGAGTGTCCTAAAAGCCACCCTTTGGCTAAAGGCATCTGTCTCCTGTCCCTCTCACATGCGCTTTCATTCAAAGGCCACTCTGGGAAAGGGAAGGGAAACCTCAAGTTTTCTTTCTTCCAGACTTCCCCCAGGGCCAAACCAGCCACCCAAGGATGAAGGAGCCATTTTGGCACAAATAAGCTGAGTGGGTGTTGTTTAGATGGGTTTTGTCTCTTTCAAGTGGAGAGAGAGGGCTGTGGTGGTGGAGAACATGGAGAACACAGAGGAATCAGAGTGTCCTAGGCTGGCTATGCATGCCCAAATCCGCCTTGCATGGCAGCAACCTGCATCACAATCCACCTGCCCAAATCACAGCAATAGAAATGCATCTTTTAAATGCTGTTGATAAACCCTCCCTTTTTCTAATCCCACTTCCCACAATTCAGTGTCCCACTGACTTCTCCCCTTGCTTTCCTAAAGCATCATCCATTTGTCCTTGGGGTCTCCCATGTCTCAAGGTGACCTGCTGGGCAGGGCTGCTGCAGTGACACCATTTCCCTGGGAGATGGCTGAGCCATGCACACTCTCGGAGATGTCCAGGTGCCACTCAGCCACATGAGCCTATTATTTAGCTCGCTGTGAGGGATCCCACTTCAGCTTCCCTCCCTGATGTAGCAAATCAGCTGCATTATTAAAATGATTAAAAATAGACTGAGCTTGCCTGAGACTGCATCTATAATGGATCAATTGCTTTTTATACATTTTTTGGCTCCCTACAGTGCTGCTTTGTCATGTCGCTTTCACGTGGTGGGTGAGATCTTGAAATAATAGGCACATTCAGGAGATATAAATATAGCTGTTTATTGCCTTAAAATGGGTCTGCAAACAAATCACAGTCTCAGCTTCAGGTATTTGGAAATTAAATCTTCCTCTCTGTCCCTTCCCTTTTGGACCTGAGTCAAACACTGGACTTTGCAGCTTGGCAGCTGCTTTATCTTACTCTATCTTAAGATATAGGCACTAGTTCTGCTGCACAAAATTCAAACCCTCATTTGCTGTTGATTTAAGAAGCCCTTGATGCTAGTCTGGATTTGATTCCAGTAAGAAATAATGTGGAGTTACCATTGAAAGGCTGCAGCACAGTGAAATAAAAATAAATGCACTGCATTGTGTAGCTTAACGGGGTGCTAATTTCTTGGGAGCGCATAAATAGGAGGCACAGAGCACATCTGTTTGCTGGCGTTGGGTTGGGAAAGTGCAGGGGAAATTTGGAGCTCTGTCACAGGGACAGGCTGAACTTTGTTCCCATGTCTCACAGAACTGCACAAAGTCTCCTCTGTAGAATTGCCAGTTAATTAAAAATGATATTTACGGTACCCTGGAGATGCATGCTCATAACTCTGCTTTTAGCATTTCTACAAAGTCTGGCACAGCAAGAGGGCTGGGGCCCTGGCGATGCAAACAGCAGCTCCCATCGTCGTGCTGCCCCTTTGGCTGGAGTGCACACAGAGGGGCTTTGGGCTGCCGAGGCCATTTCCATCACACTGTGTTTGCTGACGGGTTTTATCGCCCACATCTGCTGCAGTGAACACGGGACACCCCTCCACCTCACGCTGAGATTCCCAGGTATGTTGGAAGCAGAAGTGAATTAACCTGCCTGTGGCAGGTACGATGCTCTCAGCTCACAAGAGAGATACACAGAAGCACAGAGGAATCCAATGCATCTAAAAGTACCAAAATAACAACCTGTGCTCAAACCTCTGGACTCCACATCCCCTTGCTTCCTTCCTCCTCCATCCAGCACTGCTCACAGAAATTATCCTCGGGCACTTCCAGGGTATCTCCCTGGCACTCTTTGTACAGCCAAGAATTTAGAAACACTTGCAGTGTTTCCTGCTATGTGACACATGGGCTTTTGGACAGCAGAGCTTGATGTCTCAAGGAGAGGCAGCATCCTGAAACTCTAAACATGCACAGGATAAAATAATGCTGTAGAGGCGATGGAGGACAGAGGGAGCAGGGAGATCTTCAGTGATTTTAACCACCCTGTAAAGGCAACTGCTCTGCTGAGAATCAGAGAGAGAAAGAGGTTTCTCTAGAGGCAGGTTGGAGCAGAAACCTGTGCCTCTGCTGACCACAGATGGGGACTAGGGAGGATGTTTTTTCAACCTGCTCCCAAGTGACCACTCTCAGCAGACCCTGGGGCCTCTTCTTGTTCTTCTATCCTGAATTTGAAGAGGCTTAATGTAGTGAAGCAACCTCTCATTTCACCTGGACAGAGGATGTCCTAGAGGACTTCATCCCCCAGGGAAGAGGTCCCCACCTCCCCATGTCATGCTATCCCCCTCCCTTCTCCATCTTCAACAATTTCATCTTTGGGAAACTCCTACAGAAGTCCATAATTAAACTTTACCCCACCATCCCAGCCCTCCACATCCCCTGGCACCCACCTCCACCCTGGTGCCAGCAGCTCACCTTTGGCAGGGGAGTGCAGACCCTGAGCTCGGCCGGCACCCGCGGTGGGGGTCTGCAGAGCCGCGGGAGCTTGTGCCTCATCCTTGCGTATTTTTTCATGTCCTTTTTTTGGTAAAGATAGATCTCCTCTTACGGTGTGTATTCAGTTGCTGGCAGCACGTACTGATAGCTGTTAATTTGTCCTAAAGGCCGGACACTGCGAGTGCTCTGCAGTGAGTTGTTGCAAGCTTGCTAAGAACAAGTTTCTGCAGTTGAATATTTAGCTGTTGTTATATGCATAAATGTTCTATCCCGATACCACTGGAAACAATAATAAAAATCTCATTAACATTTTATTACCAAGCCCTTCCTCCTATTCGTTTTTACACACTGCCAGTCAGTTCAAAAAGGATGGCATCTACTGATGGAAAAAAAAAGATGATGAAAGCTAGAGAAACTCCTTGACACACTCCTTTTGGCTTTATGTATTTCACTTTGAATCAGGATGCCAAACCAGGAGAATGACACTGCAGACTTCTGAGGAATTAAAAAAACATGAATCAAACCTCAGCATGATTTTATTTGCTAAAAAAAAAAATCCTCCAACTACGGAACCCAAAAAATAAAATACTGTTTTGGCTGTTTCTCATGGCCTCCTAAATTTTTTACACTTCATTGTACTTTAATACTCCTCCCCAGGACAATGAAGGCTAAAAAACCCTTTTTTATGACTAAACCTGCTGAGGCCAGATAATCTCTTGGTTGAAGGAGTCAAGGCTTTAGGAAGGGTCCAGGGAGTGTGAGAATCCCAGAGGGATACCATTCTCCATGACCTGACATCCAGTTACCCCCCAAGTTCATTTCACCCTCCGTGATCTCCCTGCAGTGAGGATATCTTGGTTTACATGGCAAAGAGCCAGAGGATGTCTTCTTCCCATCATCACAAAACCCACCAACATTCAGCTGCAAGTAAGGCTGGAAACCATGGCAGAAATCACCAGTGCACTGCCAATGCTCCCACACAACCAAAAGATTTCCCAGATGGCTCCAGGGATCAGACTGGAAGACACACCAGGTAAAGGTGAAACACCTGACAATATGACTGGGGCAAATGACGGTCCAATCCCAAATCTGGAGTGCGGCTCACCTCTGAAGGTGCAGTCAGCTCACATAAATCAAGCACTGGGGAGACTGCAGCACCTCGATCCGTGCCATTGCTGTCTTACATCCTCTCCCTACCCCAGCATGGCCCCAAAGCGGGCTGACCTCCAGGGCCAAGTGACCGACCAAAGAGAAATGGAGTTCTCCCTCCCTATCCCAGAAATGAAAGCCTTGCTTAGCAGGACATAAAAATAGCTTGAAGAGGCCACAGTCTCATCCATCATGGCGCATTGCCTGAGCCGTTGAACAGAGATGACAAATCTGTCAGTGATTACACTCCATTGCATTCTTGCAAGATTTCCTGTGCTGCCTGCAGAGTAGATGTCTTTGCTCTGGTTTTAAAAGGATTTTGGGTAAAACAGCCAACAGCTCTGACAGCAGCAGCCTGGTACTCCGGGGTCTGACCCATTCCTAGTTCTGCCCCTTGGATGTACAAAGGCACAGGGAATGGAGAAATCACTGCTTTTGTAGGGGATGGAGAAATCACTACTTTTCTGCGTCATAAGGGCGTTTATCAGGAACATACCCGTTAAAAGTCTATGGTACCTGCTCCCTGCACTCCTTAGCAGGAACCTTACTGCCAGAACAAGCTCTAGTGCATACAATTGTGGGACCCAGACACTGTGGATCAGTGAGTGCCTGGCTGGGGGTGTGGTGTTGAGAGAGCAGAGTAGAGCTGAACCCAGAGGCACCAAAACAGTCCCAGGAAACCAAGGGGAAACTAATGGCTGCATGCATGGATGAACTTGCAGTAGTAACACAAGTCAGCTCCCACCTCTGAAGAGCATCTGTGAAGCAGGACTGTCTGAAATGCCCCACAGGCAGTGCTGGAAAGCAAAACAGTTGCAGAGAATTAATTGCTTATGGTGTGGGAGCTCACAACGCTTAATAAACTTGTTTCCTGTGAATGAAAAAGACAAAAAGGCCCTGTCTGCTACTTCTTCCTCCTAGTTCCCTATTTCTAACAGCCTTTTGGAGCTCAGCAGGTTGCATGTCACGTGTTTCTCAGTGGTTTTCTGCCTGCCTTTCCCCTGTTTCCCATGTGAAGCTGCACTCAGCCATCCCGGAAGGCTCCTGCCGAGGCTTTCTGCCCCAAATCCCTGTGCCCAGAGCCGGGCTGCTCAATTTGCCTCTTTCTCTCTCAAAGTCAGCCAGTGCCTGAGAAAAGCCTGTGCTTTCCTCAGTGAGTTCAAGAGGGGACAAACAGAAAATGCTCCCAGGGATGCTGGAGATAAAGCTAATGGTCGCTGCGGGGGGTGACAGGTTTGCTCTTGTGGGATGCTCTGACAGATCCATCAGGAGGCACTTAGCCATAAAACCCCGAGATCTCTGCAAGGGAACCCCTGTCCTTCCTCTGTGTTTATGCTGCTCTGAATTGCCTAGTTAATGCAAGAGTGAAAAAAAGGGAAGGTAATGGGCCTCTTTAGAGGGGTTTTAGGCACTTAGTGGGAAGCAGGAAGCCAGGGCCTGTATAATTAAATTGCTAATCTCTCACCAGGTCTGGCAGGCTACATACTCTTATTAAAAACAGGTTTAAGCCCCACAGCAATTTTTTTTTCAGCTCTGGGTACAAGCCAGCATCCTTAATTCCTTCAGCCCCGAAATGCTTCTAACCTTGCCCTTCATTAGAGCACTGTGCTCTAGCAAAGCCCAGACAAGAGACAGCTTCAAGATGACTCTCTTCCTCCTTGAAAAAAATATTATTAATAATGTGAAGGTGGTTATGTTCTCCACTGAGGCACAGTCCCTCCTGAGGCTCTTCTCTCAGCAATGTTCATTCACATTTTTTTTTCTTTCCTTTTCCCATATCTAAGAAGTCACATCAGGGACCCCATCGACCCCAGCAATGCCTTCCCCGGGTGTGAGATGTCACACAAACACCCACAGAAGGGTTTTCTGGCTGTCTCTATACCTTTGCACACTTTACATACCATAAAATAAGTACACAGTCCCAAATGTCATTCTGGCCAAGTCCAAAGAAATGGAGAAGGTTTGGGGGGCACTGGGACAATGTTGGAGATGAAATATCTTCCTCTCTGATACATCCTTTCTCCTCCAGCAATCATATCTAACAAACAGACAGACTACTCTTGTATCGCTGAGGAAAACAGGCAGGTGCAGAGGTATCAGATGGGATGCTTGGTTCATTCATCACCTCAAGGAAAGCCACCAAAACAAAAAGGAAATATCCCCATTCTTTTCACCACCCTTCGTATACTTCAGTGTTTATAATTCCCTACGTCATCTTCTGACCTGCCTGGAGGTCAGGTGGGAGAGGATGTCCCAAGAAGCACTGTCACACTGCTCACAGCCACTCCCCAGCTCAGCTCCCTTGAGAGCAGCTTGGCTCTGAGCCTGTGCTTCATTAAAGCAAGGGGCAGCGGCATGAGGGGAAGGGGGGCACAGATCCAGGAGGGAAGAGCAGCCTGGAAATCAGCTGCTCATCACTGTCTGTGCGGGATGTCCCCAACAGTTACATGGGGCCATGTGTCCACTGACACTGATGGCTATGGCAGGGGAAAGGGCTCTGATCAAAGGGCTTGGAGAGGGGAAGATTGGCGGCATGGGGTGGCGAGAGGCCTCTAAAGATTAAAAAGCACACAGCACAGAGATGTGGCATGCACAAAAAAAGCAAGAGGGAAACACTCAAAGAAGCAGCCTAATGGCTGGGACCACATCCCTGGGGATCCCTGCTGCTCTGGGATTGTATGGCAAAAGCCTTCCACACCACTTGAGCAATCAGCTGAAGTGGGTGAAAATACCACTTAACATCTGTGGAGGATGGTTGTGGTCACAGTAAAACTGCTTCCCCTTTCTGGAAGGTGCATGAGACCCTCCAAGGACAGGATTTG
This sequence comes from Lycocorax pyrrhopterus obiensis, assembly GCA_014706295.1. Lineage (NCBI taxonomy): Eukaryota > Metazoa > Chordata > Aves > Passeriformes > Paradisaeidae > Lycocorax > Lycocorax pyrrhopterus. Next base: position 7,024,873 of record JACSVZ010000015.1, read on the forward strand.
GGCTGGGTTTCATCAGCACATCTACTGAACTGACCCTGGACCTGGATGGTGGAAAGATCAAAGAGCATTTAACCCCAAGGAAAGAAGACCTGTTTGTTCTTTGAGACAACTTTCTGATGTTTGCAGACATTAAAATGCATGTTCCACTTCATTTCAAAATGATGTCTTGGTGTGCTCCAACTCAAGCACCAAGGATATGCAAATTCTATTTTTGCCACTGCAGCAGTCACCTGTCACTGGTTAAACCATCATCAAATGTTTCAGCTTTTCCCTCAAGAAAGGAGATGCACTGCAAGAGCAGAAGTCATGGCTTAACAGATCACTAGTCATCAGCTTGAAGATGTTTACATGCTTCCAGCACATTATAATATAGAGCACATTAATTTGAACTAAGTCATAAGTAGCTAATTGTGGTAATTCAGTCACTTGCAAGCGTCTCTGCATACCCTTGGCTTATGGGATCCCTCTCACTGCGTTGAGGGAATGGGGAGACATTCACACACAAGGAGCATTTCCCTTTGTAGACCATCTAGAAAAATATTTTATGATGTTTTTAAACACATCTATCAAACAAAAAGAAGGTTCATAGTTTTAGGATGACTGGCCAGTTTTGGCAATCTTGTGGTGGGATGGTTTCTATGAGCAGCACAGGATTTTTTTTCCCAAAACAGGTGAGAAATCAGTGCTCAGCAAATGGAGGAGGACAGCAGCAGAAATCTTGAGTATGGTTCTCCCACTTCTCTAGGACAGTCTGCCACTTGCTTCTCACCGACTGTAATTCATCGCTTTTTCTTGTTCTGCCTCCTTTTCCATGTGTTTTCTCCCCAACTTGTAAGTTTTTGGTTTTCTTTCAAGTGTGAAAAATGAAAAGGGATGGGGAAAGGCAGCATGCAGGGTTGCTGAAGAAAGTCTTTCTCAACCAGTTGTAAAAATCCACCTTCTGAGAAGAACACCTGAGCACAGTTGAACGAGAAACACACCCAGACTCTTGATGTGGTTGCCAACCCTTAGTTATTTTGACTCTGTCATTTACATTTGGACTGATCATGATAAATGCTGAGAATCTGCATTTCCTTAGGGCCTCTCTGGGAGCTGGGACTAAGCACATCATGGACTGAGGTCTGAATGCATTGCAGTAGCTTCTGGTCCACACAACTTCTAAGAAAAAAACCCAAGATCTGTGGCTTCTCCTAAAAGTTTCGTAGACTTTTCGGGATCTGTGGATCCCAGAGAAGCAGCATTTGTGTGTCTAGAAATGTGTGTCCTAAAGACAGTATATTTGAACAGGCTTATTATTACTCCTGCCTCACACATTTCCTCCACAGAGCCAGCTGAGTACAGCTCTGCCCATCCCATTCCCTGTGCAGTGCTGGCACTGGGCACAGTGCAATGCCTGCTGTGTGCCAAATCAAAGGCATCTGTACTTCAGAGCTGGGTGAGGGGAATGCATCCTCACTGACTGATGTAGCAACCCACACTAAGCTTTAATCACAGGCTCCCTGTACAGGTAGGAAGCAATTTCTTATGCAGTGGGATTCAATGGATAAGGAGTGTTCAGGCTGGGAAAGATGACAGAGGGGAGATATGATCAAAGTGTATAAAATCATGAAGGGGAAAGAGATGGTGAATAGAGAAGGATTATTTATTTTTTTAAAGATACTTTATACGATTACACCAGGACTAAGAACTATGCACTGACACGATGAGGCTTCAGATTTAGAACAAGAGAAATCTTTTCTTTGAATAGCTTGTGGTGAAAGTAGGGAAAGTATCACACAGAAAATTCCATAAAGGGTTGTTAAACTTGGTGAAGTCAGGAAGTGGCTAAACTGATGACTCCTGGGCAGTGGGAGGATGCAATGTGGAAACATCTCTCCAGCCTTGCCTTGCTTGCTTCACACTTCTCCCAAGTGTTTGTGGCTGGCTGCTGTTGGTTTTGGGGCAGATGGACCTTGGTTTGACCTAGCAGAGCTGCAATATTATGTCACAGGTCATGTTATCTCACAAGGAGAGTCCTCCCAGGTGTGATTCAGCACAAGATTGTGCTGCAGCTCTGCCTTCCCTCCCTCCCACACCCTGCCCGGACTGCAGAGCAGCGCAGGGACATCACAGTCTGTTTAAACACGTGCGTTAAAAACCTGAAGTTGCTTAGTTTAAATGTTCCCTTTTCTGGGCATGATTTGCAAAAAAAAGCAATAGCAAGTGAGGTGTCTAAACCCCACTGCTTTTAAGAGAGTTTAGGTGTGCCTAATCTGCTTAGATGTTTTTAATAATCTCTCCACGCACCACCATGAAATCTCTGTGAAAATCAGGTCTAGATTGATTTCTTCCCTTTTATCTTCTGACATTCAGGTAATATTGAAAAATGCCTTGTGACCCATAGATAGAAGCTATAGTTTCTCCACAATTTACAATCATTATTAATGAGGCTTTTCAAGTGTTCGATTGCCTGGAAAAGACATATTTTGTCTCTTTGTAGGAATTATTTCAGCCAGCTTTCTTCTCACGGGTTACAAACAGTGAACACATTTGGTGCAGCAAGACCCACTGGTGCTGCCTCCATCCATCTCTGACCTTTCAGGCTGTTTCTTATGCCTCTTACCTGCCCTACCTTGCACAAGCAAGTTGAGAAAAGAGAAGCTTTCAAGCTTGGCTGGGCAGATTGCACGTAACCATGCCAGGCTCCAAACAGAACCACAGCGCTGGAGACATAAATCAGGTCTGTAACATGAGGTCGCGGGAGGAGAACTCTTATTTTATGTACTCGACCTGTATGCAGGGTTCATTTCAACATGACCCTGGTGTAACTCGCTTTATCAGCTGTAAGGACAAGCTCACCAGCTGCACATTATGTTCACACTCCAAAGCCACTGGAAAAAGCAAGCAAAGCCCCAGAGCACGCCTGTGAGAACAGACTAAAAAAGCCCCTTCTAAATAATTTGCCCTCCCTGCTATAAAACAGAAAGGATTCATCTGGGATGGATAGAAAATCAAACAATTTATTTGCAAGTAAAGAAATAAAATCGAGCTAAAGTCTAAGATGAAGAGTTTTCTTCATGGTTTAAATTTCTCACATTGAAATGCTAAAATGGAGCTTCTCTGCTTTATAAAAAAAAAAAAATAGGGTTCCCCTTTTAATAGCAGAAAACATTAGCTGAATCCAGCTTGAGTCTGTGAACAGTTTCAGTCTGCCTGAAGGAACATTTATTAGCAAATAAACTATTCACCTCAAAAATGTTATCTGGTTCTACCCCAAATGTTCTTCCCATTGCTTAAAAATACCCTATTTATAGACAAAGCTATTGTTGAGCATAGATTTAAGCTGTTGTGTTCATTGTCTGGCACAGAATCTCCTTGGGAAAGCAAACCAATTAAGCTATCCCATTTTGCAGCCTCAGTGCCTGTTTGTGCAGTTACTATGTTGTGTAAGGGACCACAGTCTTATAGCATTTGACAGATATGACTGCACTTCTTGTAAGCAAATACCCTGTTCTCAGCAGCTTTGAGGTATAAAATGGTCACAAAACAGCTTAGGAAGGCAGGAACAGCCGAGATCAATGGAGCATCCTGTATGCAGGTCTCTGCCATCCCCCTGTACCAAAAGCTTCCCCCCAAAAGCCCTGCCAGGCAGTAAAATAAAAGCATTGTTCCTAACCCCTGTAAGTAAGAGGTAGCTTCTGGGCTGAAGCATGGGGAACTACGTCCTTTTCAAAATTGTCATTATACAGCCAAAAAAAAGGGAAAAAAAGAGAAATTGAGGGAAGAAATAAAAGCATTAATAGGAGCAGCTTGAACAGTGATACTTTTCATTATTTTGAGGGTCTTCTAGAAGTCCGATTGCTTGCTTTGGCATTTGAAGTATTCCCTCTCTTTGTGAAATAGGTACAGCACAGATAAAGTGAATCACACCTGCCCTGCCAAGGTGTTTCAGCCTTCTGTTGCAGGAGGCAGGAAACCTGTGTGCTGTGTCCTTTGGACTGAGGCTGTGGAAGCAGGGCTAGAGGTGCACTTTTCACTGTGACGATGACTGAGCACTGGCACAGGTTGCCCAGAGAAGTTGTGGAGTCTCCATCCTTGGAGATATTCAAAACCCACCTGGACATGGCAACCTGCTGTAGGTGACCCTGCTTTGAGCAGGTGGCTGGATGAGATGATGTCCAAAGGTCTCTTCCAACCCCAAATGATTCTGTGATATGAGCACGTGTTCTGACTCATTCTGGCGACGTGCTCTGTGACCCCGCTACCTCCAGGACATTTCCTGGGCAGTGTGTGCAGCTCCTGTAACAAATTCCTGCTCACAGAGCTGCACTTACCCTCACAGGGCTGACACCTTTCCTTTCACAGCAAACAGGCTCAATCAATCTATTTATTTTATGTTTATTCTGCCAAGCAGACAAAAACTCACTGGCCAGCTTCACTGAGTCACTGCTTTCCCTAGCTAGGCAGATGGGCCAGGTTCACCCAGGTTCACAGCTGCCTCATGCTCCTGGGTGACCAAAACTGGCCTTCTTACCTGCATCTGTTGGCTGCTACTAACTCAGGCAGGACAAAGCCTGGTGACCTGCGTCCAGCTTTGGGACTCCCAGCACAAAAAGGATGTGGATGTGTTAGAGTGGGTCCAGGGGACAGCAACAAAGAGCCTTGGGGCACCTCTCCCGTGAGGAAAGGCTGAGAGAGTTGGGGCTGTTCAGCTTGGAGAAGGCCCCATGGAGACCTTATTGTGGTTTCTCAATGCCAAAAAAGGGTCTGTAAGAAAGATGGGGACAAACCTTTTAGCAGGGCCTGTTGAGATAGGACAAGGGGTGATGGTTTTAAATTAAAAGAGGGTTGATTTAGATTAGACATAACAAAGAAGTTTCCTACATTGAGGGGGGGTTAAAAACTGGCAGAGGTTTCCCAGAGTGGTGGTGGATGCCTCATCCCTGGAAACATTCACAGTCTGGTTGGACAGGGCTCTAAACAATCTGATCCAAGGGAAAACGTAGGGACATTTTCATTGCAGGGGATTAAACTAGATGAGGTTTACAGGTCCCTTCCAACTCAAACCATTCTGTTATTCTATGAACTAAACAACAGAAACTTCTCACTTTTTTACCGGTCTTCTACATGTCATGGCCATTTTCCAGCCATTAGCTCAGGGATCTGGTAAAAATGTCAGGTACAAGAGCACAGCTTTGTAAATATTACATTTGCATATAAATTATTGGCTAGTTGTGGTGGGGAAAGGGCTGCTGGACAGTCTGAATCCCTGCCTCTCAAGAGCTGGCCCAGCCCTGCTTGTACGGGGTCTTGGGGGAGATACCACTGTTTATAACCTGCAAATTATTTATGGAGCTCACCTTTTCTTGTCTGTCTGAGATCCACAACATGCCTCCTGTGGCTCTGAAGCCATGTGAGGTTTGTAGCGATGGAGAAACACACACAGACGTGGTGGGGCTACAGCCAGACCTAAGAGCATCAGGTGGCACTGGCTGCTGCTTGCAAAAGCCATTTCCCTCCAAACTGGCAATTTAACAACACCATGGCCTTGTGTTTGTCAGGTGCAGGAGCAATACACAGAATGGTCTTTGAAGTGCCTCAGCAGCTGCAACAGCTCCCTGCTAAACTAAAGAAAAATGCTTAAAGCTCCTGTGTGCTGCTCAAGTGCACACACAGCAATGAATTTCACAGAGCTCAAACTCCCCCCACTGATTCCATGTGTTCATTGAAAAGCCTTGGGAGGCACAAGCCACACTATACAGTGGCAGCACAAAGAAACTCTTCTTTGGGAGCAGAGAGTTTTCTTTACTGTGCAAAGGAAACAAGGCTGATAAATCACTCATTTGAAGGTCTTTCCCTACTGAGACACGGGATAACTTGGCAGCAGTTTGCTGAGTGCTCAGCCCTCAGGTAGAGCAAATTCAAGTGTTCTGCACACTTAGAGTAGTACAAGACAGAGAGAGCCACCTCCTCCCATGCCCAGGTGGCACTTATTTGTGCCTCCTGTCAGAACAGGGTTGTGTTTGTATCCTTAGAGAATTTCTACTTTATTTTTCCCCTCATGATAGGAATAGCAGGAAGGCTAATTAGACTCTCTGAACTGTTGCTGATACTCATCATTCCTTCCCTATAATGCGAGAGGCATTGTCTCACATTTTAGCACAGGAGCTTTGGTCCCCTATAAAAACCTGCCCTATTCCTTTGCGTGTGTTCTCAAGGCATTTCATGCAGAAAATGCGATTAATCTCCTTGCAAGAACACCCAAGCAGTGTGATCAGAGTTCTCTGCTAACCCACAGCACAAAAAGATCCCTCGATCCCTGTGAGACATGTGCAATCCAGCCCGGCACTGCTGCACGAGAATTTAGGGAAACAGCACGACCTAGTGTTCCCTCTGCTTCTCACTGCCACTTGAAGACTGATGGTTCCTGGTGATATCTTTGCAAACACTACCCCTACCAAGCTTCCATGAACACAGGGTTTCCTTCTGTAACCCCAGTTTCTTTTCTTCTCCTCAGTGAGGTTTCTCCTCCCTCCAGAGGTTTATGTCCCTCCCGTTGGCACATCTTGCATCTTTGTCCAAAGAGGGAGGATCTGACACAATCCTGTGAGGCAAGAAGCCGTTCAAAAGCAGCATGGGCTTGGGAAGGAGGCTGCTTCACAGCCACACTGCAAAAGATTTTGATAGATTTCCCTTTCCCTCTCCAAGCACTTATCAGGTTTCTGTGAACACCACCAAATGCAGGAGGCGCAGGGCATGTTGGCACTCTGTGTCCTCTCTGCATCTAGGTTATGCAGGCCATGCACCTTGGTATTACTAGTTCTGACTTGAAACACAGCACTAGGCATGCAGCTGCACTGCATGTAAAATGGACCCATTAAATGCCTTCTCAAGGAAGCCAGCTTAGCTTGACATCTCTTCTACTAAAGCTCTTCAGCTGCTGCACTGCTGGGTGCTTATAGCTGTCTGTAATGGCAGGGTTGCCCACACACCTATGTGCTACCAGCATGGCCCATAGAGAAAGGCTCCACCACAGGTACCCTAACGTGAACACTCGAGACAGCCTGGAGCTGCTCTGCTCTGCCATCATCAACACAGCCAGGAAAATTTTGGGTAGCTTAGTCGGCAGCTTCTGATTACTGTGTTTCAGACAGGCCTTATGACAGACATCTGCTTTTGACCAGTTCTGTTTGCATCCACTCTCAAAGATCTGTCCTTCTAAGACACATCTCCACACTGTAAAAACCTACCACTCTATCCACTGGATGCTTAGGACTGTGTGCTTTGAAAGAAAGGCGCTGGAATTGCAAAGCAGCCCTAGCCTGTGCAATGCTGCCCTAAGGAAGAGGTGTTTTCCTGACCTCAGGGCTGATCACCTTATTTCCTGGAGGCTGAGGATGCCTGAGAGGCTTTTGTTGTAGCCAATGTAAGTGTAAATGCTAGTGCTATTCAGGTAAATGCAACAACAGAGGATACTCCTTCCACATGCTCCTCAATAAAGAACTTGATCAGGTGCACCATCAACCAAAGTCAAACCTGCACAAAATCACATACACAGGGAGCTATAAAAGACCATTTGTGACTTTTTCTGTGGGCAAATTGCAACTTTGTGTGTGGACACTGGCAGACCTGGAAAGGAAAGGCAGATTGGCTTGCAGATGGTCATGGCTGTGGCCAGATGACCCCTGTGTTTGATATTTGCTGAATGAGCAAGCAATGATGAAGCTGATCTTTGGGTAGGGCTTCCGCATGCACCATGCAGGACCACAGGTTTGGCAAAGGTCATCCCTGCTGCATCCAGTGTTACACAGCGTGGTGTGGGAGCCATGTGTGGGGCAGCCAGGTTATCCACCCTCAGGCTTCCAGCTGTGATCCTCCAGAGAGGGGTGGCAACCCATCTTCGCCTTGGCAAGAGTTTCTTCTCTGTTGTATAAAGGCAAAAGCAAATAACCAAACCTCAAAACAAGACACGGCTTGCCTAGCCTTGAATGCAGGCTGGAAGCAGCACTGCCCTGAGAGCTCCAGTGGCGCAGAGCCCTGCATGCCTGTCGACAGAGATCTGAGTCAGCCACAAAACTGGATGAACGGATGGCCTGGCAGCAGATAAAAAGGACGGCTCCTTATCTATCGCCCACACCATCTGGGAACCTCACTCCTTGCCTTCCCAACCTTAATTATTTTTGCTGCTTGATCTCAAGAGGTGTTTCTGGCACGACCCATAACCGAGTGAGCCTGCTGTTCCTCGCTCTCTCACTAGCAGCTGGCTTTTCAGCCACTTTATTACCATCTTCACCTGTGAATCAGATAATGGCTCATGTGATCCTAGAGCATTAGTCCCGCTTGTGTTGTCACAAGCTTTTGGACATTCCAATTTCCAGGGGATTATATGCAAAGCAGAAAAACATCAGCCATGCCTTTCATGCTTTCCCCAAGTCACTCTTTTCCCTGGGGACAACTCTTTTATCTCAGGGAGCCTTACAGAGAAATCAGCAATTCAATTGCGCTATTTTTTTGGCCTATAATTCCAGATACTTATTCCTGTTTGATCACGTCATGCAGCAACTCACAGGAAAAGAATGAAATTGCTCCTGGTTGCAGATGCCAGTTGCTTGCTAAAGCAGACTGCACTCTTTTGTATACTCTGACCTTATTTTGTGCAGTCTTTCAACCTGTCAGTCTTGAGGTCTGTTTCTGTGAAACAGAGGCTTTAACTTGCTTGAGATGTGAGTTCATCAGCTCTGGGCTGGCTTAGCTTTAAACTCATTTTGAGATCCTGCTGATGAACTTCAGTGGAAGGAAAGGGTAGGATGTAACTCAAGCCTGACTCCAAGCACCTGTCCGGCAGGAGAGGTTCTTGGGAACAGACCTTTCCTTATACTGCCAATGCAGGAGTGAGGCTACAGTGCTCTGATGTGTTGCAGGGCAGATTAGCTGATTGTAATGATCCCTCCTGAACAGATAATCTGTAGTTACTCAACACAGTGTGTTAGACACTTACAAGCCAGCTCAAACTTGCCTCCAGCCCAAACTGATAACAAGCATGGATCTCAGCCATCTGTCTTACAACCACATCCTTCTGGGATGGATGCCTGCAAATATTGTCACCCTGTGTCCACTGCATCTCAGACACTGCTGAGGTGAGGAAGTGGCTTCCAACCCTCCCGTGTGGCTCTGGCCATGCAGAGTAAAAGCTGAGGTGTGGGTGAATCAGCTCATAGGGCACTGCCTAGTGTGGAGCCCTCCAAGCCTGCAGAGCAGAGGCAAAGGGGAGTACCCCTCTGGGCTAGGACCTTGTGACCTGCCCTCAGCCACCTGAGGGAAGCCAGCCAAGCACAGACCTCACCAAAACCTTGTGCTGAATCAGGTTTATGATGCCAAAAAGCAGAACAAGTTTGTTAATTACTGAACTTGTAAATCTTTAACTGAACTTAAAATTGTAAGGCAAGTAATTTGTTTTATGCACAGATTGTATCTATTTTAATAAGATCCAAAAATAGAGCTTTAACGTGGTGGCTTTAAGCTCTGACGTTGTACAGGGTTTTTTAATGTGAAATTTTCCAGGGTATTTAATGAAGCTGTTTTTCCCTAGAGCTAAAGCAGTATTTTTTGTGTCACAGTGCGCTGATGGGACCCATGGGCTCTGAATCCCACCTGACTGGCCAGTCAGGGGCTTGCATTGCTCTCCATGGCTCCTCTGATTCAGGCTCTAATCCTGCCTTGCTAGAGAAAGGGATTGTCCCAGGGGGCAGAGGTACCTTCAGGGCCTGAGGCAATTCCAGCTCTGTCATGAGTTCTTATTCTGTGTGAGACATCCCTGTCTCAATTCCCTGTCCAAACTATGAGATGGTAAAACACAGGACTACCAGGTGCCTTGGAGGTCTCCTCTGAGACTCTGATGTGCCACTTGGCAGAACCAGTGATGCCCTGTCAGTCTGCAGGAGTGTTCCCAGTATTTACTGGTGTAGGAGACCTGATGTTGACACCTCGCACTTCATACAAGGGGCCACAGCGGTGTATGTAATGTAAGGGACAAAACCCACTGCTGCCAAGAGCCACTGGAGAAAATGAAGATGAGTGGTTGGGAGATTGGTTCTGCTTCTCTTGGGGGAGGATCCCAGCAGGTTTGATCTCCAAGAGCTGAAGTGACCCTTCTGTTATGAAAGCCGTGGTCACTGGCAAAGGGACTGTCGGGGATGCTGTGAGCACACAGGCTGCTCTGTCTGCGGATGTCCCAGTGTGCATTCCCCACACAGCTTCGTTAATATAATCAAGGCCAGGACTTATTTAGTGCTCATCCAGTCACAGCCATTGCAAGGGGACTGATTACAGGCTACTCTCCTGGGGCACTACTTCAGTCTGGGACTTGCTGGAGGAGCAATAAATAGCATGGCAGCTGCACCAAGGAGGTATTCCTGTGTGACAGAGAAGCTAAGGCCCATGTCAAGGCTTTGCTAATTGCTCAAATTATTGCTGCTGTTAACAGGGCAGCAAATTATGTCAGGGAGCCTTTTAGTAGTCATACTACTCCACCTACAAATGATACACACTCCTAAATTAAGGCTGACAAACAGTAATAAAAAGGAGTTGAATTAATAAAATGTGAACGCTGAGAATAAACATCAAATTTAAAGCAAACAACAGCTGAAATATTGACTTTGGCAAAATAAAGTGGTACTGAGAGAAAGAGGAAAATGTTATGGAGAGAAGACTAAAAGCACAATTATGGCTCAGGGCAAGTTTTACCAAGCACTTTGGAAACACTGCTCAGACATGTCTGTGTGCAGCCAAGTTTTGGTCTGCACTGATGCAGCTGCAAATGCCCTCTCCTGTCAGAGGCCATTGGAACTAGAGAAATGATCCCAAGAGCCAAGACCCCAAGGCTTCAGTGCTGAAAGCATCCTTTCTTCTGATGCTACTGGAATATTAAATATCACCACTCCATCTGCTTGTCCTCATTGGGTGAAATTCTTCCACAGTGTGATGTCAGTGGGTACAGCAGACCAGGGATGTGCACTCCGAGTGAGACAGACATTCTCCTTTGGAGAAGCAGGATGGTCCCCTGCTGCTGATAATGGTTATTATCAGGTAACAGAAACTGAGAGATAGGGACAATTTGTCTGAGGTAACTGAGATCAATGGTGTTAATAGGAATTGGATCTGTAAAACCCAAGCTCTTCTTTCTCATGAGAAAGCCCCCTTTCCCTCTGAGTCCAAACAAGGATTTATTTAGACCAGTGTACCCACCACACACACAAAGGACCTGGCTAATCTCTCATTTACAGCAGTAGAAGGTAGGACTAAGTTACCCAAACCACTAACTTTCACTGTTTAAGGTCCAATCCAGGTGGAGACCCAGCTCTACATTTGCAGCTGCCTCCCCCTTAAAGCTGGAAGGTCTAAGTCTTCATGTCTCATCCCAAGAAGTCTGACCTGAGAGATGAGCCCTCTCCTTCGGTTTCCCATCATTATAGCTGCCATAAGGAATTACATTCACCAGAGGCTGTTTTTTTTAATAACACTGTGCCCTATTTTCTTGCTTACACTATTAGGGACTGTCAATATAAAAGATACCAATGCCATCTTCTTCCCCCTACACGCAGAAATGTGTAGATGTCACACTACTTTGAGCAAACTGATAAAACATCTTGGATTCCAGGGGCTGGGAAACCTCTGCTGGTTTCGTCATAAACCTGATTCTTTGAAATATTTTTAAGAGAGCTTTTCTTGGTGGATTGTTTTTGTTTGTTTGTTTGTGGTTTGGTTTGTTGGGGGTTTTTTTGAGAGGGATTGGTTGCAGGGACTTTGGGTTTTGATTTACTCAAAATCTAGACTTGCCCTACCTAAAATCTGGCTTAGTGCTATGGTTTTTATGCTCCCCTCCTCCCCTGAATGATGTCATCCCATGAAACAAGTGGCAATTAATACATTCTCAAGAGTATTTATGAGTAAATAGCTGTGGTTGACCACAGTGGAATGAGGAGTTTGGAGGCATCCTTGGTGTGTGCAGTAGGTTTTCTTGCAGGGGGATGGACACTGCTGTGACAGTGCTGTGTAAGAGCTCACCTTTAATCACCCCTCCTCTGTTTTCTAAGTCCTCTACTGAATGGGGATTTTTGGTTTCTCTGGAGGGCATTAGAGTCTGTAATCTCATTAGCAGTAGCAGGCTGTGTTTCCATCTTCCTATGTGACAACCTAAAAGCTTTTAGAAAACAGCTGCTTGTAAGGACAGCACCTATGAATGCAAGGAAAATCATGATGCTATCCATTTCTTGGCTGTATTCTCATCTCTCTGCTTGTTTTCCATGGTCTCCTTTTTAGCTGGGATGCTAAAATGCACCCCATGTCTCTTTGCTTCCTAAACCAGGGCAATCAAAGGCTGACACAATCCCTGCAGCAGAGACCGGTGGCTTTGCAATAATTAACAGCAGAGTCTTGCCGAGCATGCAACAGTGCAGGGCTTGCAGTAACCTCCTTTTAATGTATTTAATCTTCTTAGTGAGGTGTAGATTACATCACCTCAAACCAACCTTGAAAGCTCCTGATCAGCCACATCAATACCACGAGCGTTGCAGGCAATTTGGTGCCCCGGCCTCGCTGAGCTCTGTAGTAGCAAATTAACACAGCACAGCTGGTGCTTTCAAAAGCTTCACATTCAGAGTAACTGATACAGATTTGGAATCCCTGATGTGTTATGAGCAGAAGATGACTGTTCATGCCCAGGGTAGGAGAGCCTGATATTATCAACATCAGTGTTATTACTGAAAGTTCATTTTTGCCTCTGATTTTAAACAAATCCAAGCACTGGTGTTGCTTGCTTGTAGTAATTTTAAGAGGCTTAATAGCAATGAGATTGAAAGATTGCTGAGATTTCCTGGGACAACAGCTTGTGTGTTCCTGACAAGTATGCATAAGGAATAGCTGGGTTTAATATCTTTATTTCATTATATCAACTTCATTCTAAGTGGGCATGAGGAACAAAAGGGAGTAAAGTCCTGGAAAGTCACGGCAGTGTCATCCTTGATGTCAGCGAGGCTGCATGGATCTTGTACAGCCAATCCCCAGGGATAGCCAAGATGCATTTGGGAGCTCTTATCACCCATTTAAGTAAGGTTGATTTTATGTGACTGAAAATGGCATTGTGTTGTTCATCTGTACAACACTTCAATGTCCTGCAGGAAAGGAAGGCTACAAAAAGGTGAGAAAATCTCTGCGTAGTGTTGCCCAACTTGTAAATCTGTCCAAGCAGCAAATATTTCATTTAAAATCATGCTTTAGAAAGGATTTTCAATTCAAAATAATTACTAAGGGCTATAAGAAAACCGGGGAGAATTGGGTCCTGCAAGGCTATTTCTGTTTGTAAGAGAGATTGATATGAAACATACAACCTTGGGCTTTGGGGCCCTTCTGTCTCACTCAGGCACTGCATCACTGAAATGTGAAAACATTAGCCATAACCAGGTCATCCAGATCTCCTAAAACAAGAGTATAAGTTCATCCAAAAGCCAACAGAAAGAGGGAGAGACCACCTATTAGGTAGCACGCTTCATCTAAATTAACCCATCTCCTGATTTAACCACTTGCTACCTATTAGGGACACAGGCTGTGAGGCTGGGAGACTGGGATTCTAGGCCTTCTTGGGGCAATGCTGCAGCTGATTCCATTCCATGAGGAATGCTACTCATGGTAGCTCAGATCTCCTTCTTGTCCTCTGCTCCAGTGAGGTCTGTGTTGACATAGTCCCAGCTCATTGCAAATGTTCCTCTAGATTTTTCACCTCAATGCTAAAATTTGAAATGGTGTTCAAGCTTTGTGTTTGCACCAGGGGCACCCTGTGGTTCTCCCTGAGTCTGCCAGGGAGTTGGGTCCTTATACTCTTCATGCACAGGGAGGTTGGTTCATTTTCTCCATCCTGAAGCTTGGGATGACAGCTTGAGAGAAAAAACCCCTCAAATTCCCTTCCAAGCACAGAATCATAGAATGGTTTGGATTGGAAGAGATCTTAAAAATAATTTAGTTCCAACCCCTCTGCCATGGACAGAGACCTTTCACCAGAAGGTTTTTCTAGGGTAGAAATATGTGAATTTAAATTTGGGGGTTGTTGCATTTTTTCAGGAAAAAAAACTTGAGAGACTTCTGGACCTTCTCACAGGAGCCTGGAGAAGGAGGTGTCCCTGTGACAGCACCGAAAGTCCTGCCTGGGACAGGGGCTTGAGCACAGTGTCTTACTCAGTGACTAGTCACCCTGACACACTCCTTCCCACTGCTGGCCTGGGAAGTCTCCTGTGCAGACTTTTGTTAAAACAAACCTCTTTTGACAAATTTTTGACAATCTCTCATTTCTGACAGCGCTTCCCACGGTGGCACTTCCCTGGCTAGCCTCAGCCTGCTTTGACAATATCCACAGGGAACCTGCAGGGAAAAGCCTCCTGGCAGCAATTAGCACCTTCTAGTCCAACTCTGTGAGTGGCTGCATTACTCTCACATATCTCTGCACAGTGTGACACAGCACTGCAGCCTCCAGACTGTATGTGGGGCAGGACACTGCCACCAGCCATCCTGCCACCAAGGAAGTCGAGGAAAGGGGCAAGCCAGGTGCCCAGCATCAAATCAAACGGTTACACCCAGTACCCAGCTGAGGAATTCCCACCTGAATGAAATGGCAGGTCCTGGGCGTCTAAGTGCAGCAAGAAAGCTGAACTACACTGCTGGCACTGAGTGTCCTGCTGAGTGTCCTAAGGGTGGGCAGTGAGGTCTTCCAGGGTACTGGGCAAGAACTGGCCCTTTGAGGTTGTTTTGGGGTTACAGAAAAGCTGGATCCCCAAGGGAAATGATCTGACAAGCCGACCTGGCAGAGGGAGAAGCTCGGAGGCAAGAGGCAAATTTCTGTATTCCTGCAGAGCAGCCGGTGAAGGGAGGAGTTTTCCAGCTTGGACAGTCTTGGACAGTGGCAGCCTTCACAGAGGCTGAAGAGACATTAATTGTAAATAAACCATTATGCCTTTTACAGAGGTGCTACTTCTGAGGAGCAGTTTCTTGTTCAGGGGTGCAATGCTGAGTGAGCAGCTGGTCACTGAGGTGTTTGCCAAGTCCTTCAAAAATGGGGTTTCTCCCTCATTTCCCTCAGCTTACTGCCATCTAGTGAAACTTGCTGGGAAGGCGATTAACTCTCCCCCTCCCTCCCCTTGCCCCCCAAAACCCATTAAATGGAGGAGGATATCCCTTCAGGCAGCAGTCGTTGCAAGCAAGTCGGTGTGCAGCAGGTGAGGGACAGACAGACAGGAAGACTCTTTGCACTTGATCTCATTTCTGAAAGGTTAACTGACTCCACAGAGAAGATTTTAGATCAAAGAGAGGTTTACGCAGCTGCCCTGCATGACTTTTGCTCGTGTGACAATCCCTGTGGATCCCCCTGAAACAGACAAAACTATGGCCCCTTTCCCTTAGCTGGAGAGGACAGCCTCATGTGGGGCTGCAGTGGTGAAGGGGAGCTGCCAAAGTAGTTTGTTTACTTAAAACAGGTTAGGAAAAAGGGGCTGGGCTCTCTTTTCCTGTTTTTAATCTCTAGCATACAATTATGGATGCCAATGTGATCAGAAGACAGGGATCTGGATGAGGGCTGTGGGCAGGTAGAAGCACGAGACGTGTGCTGACAGCCAGACCTGAAACAGGGAATGGCAGTCTGGGAGCAAGAGTCCAGGGAAGGGAGCAGGGAAAAGTCTCCTGGCTTTACTGGGAGAACCTCAGCTTCTCAAATACAGAATGAGAGGTTTTCTATGCAGAACTCCAATTCAGAAAGCTTTTACTATAAAGAAGAGCTTAGTAAGCTGCATTAAAACATAGCCAACAGGTTTCTTTCTGATATATAAAAAGCTATTTATTTCCCATGTCAATTAAGAAATAGCTAATTGCTAAAGAAGCATGGCCTTTCTAACCAGTAATAGCACTGAATTAAATGCATCCTGAAAATTAAGCTACAAGCGGCCAATTCTCCTCTCTCTGTGTGCTCCATGAAGAGCACTGGAGCACCTCAGATCCCATCCTGCATCTAAGCAAGGAAAAAAACCAGGAAATCATCTGTTTGAAAAATATGCAGACAGTAACACTGTTCAACAAAGATTCATCAGTTTTGTGTCCTGCACGTTGTGCTACTGTCCTGGCTGCAGCTGTTATGTGATATATTGTCCCAAAGCAGTGGGACAGAGGAACTTCACAGAGATGGAGAAGCCAAACAGGAACAACCTAGTCCTTAAATATCAAGACAGAGTTGAAGGTGCTGAGGACCTTTCAGGGGATGTTTACAGGACATCATGTCAGACCTGATTAGGAGTCAGGTAAAAGCTATGTAGGAAGGGTCAGGGAGGGGATATGGCCTTTACTCAGCTCTCAGTTTGGAAGAAATGCTCAAGTCTGAAGGTCTTAATATTGAAGGTTGGGAGGACAAACTTTTCACTCAGTCATGTCAAAAGAAGGAGTGATGGTTGAGGTGTGGGGGTTGAAAGACTTACTGTGGATGTCTTACTAATTGAAGAATGTTGGACTGGAGGTCTCTCAAGATTTATTTGCTATTTTTTTTTTCTTGGTACAGGAATACAGAGATAAATGTGATGAGTGTGTGACAATCAAGTACTTTCAATGCCAAGTTTTATGAGGCAGGAAGGATAATATTTTTCTACATCTAACACCTATCAGAGCCATCACCAGATGGTGGGAGGGTTTTGCAAGCTCACTCTGCACTAACACACACACAAGGACCAGCCACAACCCAATGCCTGCACCAGCACCAAGAACTAACTCAGTCTTCGAGCAACCTGATCTAGTGGAAGGTATCCCTGACCATGGCAGAGGGTTTGGAATTAGAGGAGGTTTAAGTTCACTTCCAACCCAAACCAATCCCATTCTAGGGTGCTGTGATGATCCTGTTAGAGCCTGCTCTCACCGGGATGTATTTGCACGTTGTAGAATTGCTCAGGATTGGGCATTTACTGCAGTGTCAGGTACCACCAGAGACTCTGGTAAAAGCAAATTAATTCTTCAGCCTTGGAGCTTTGTTTCAGCAGCAGCCCAAACATTTACAGTCCCATTTTGTGTGAAGACTAACTCAGTGTGTGCATACCAAACACTATTCATGTACATGTAGTGAAGTCTCCAGCACCAGGTCTTTAACTACACCAGGCTTTATTCCACTGGTTGAAGATATTCCACCTAAAAGCACCAAAGGGAGCTGCTGGAGCCAGTGCTTCATCAAGATCAATATATAGGGGAAGTATAACATGATTATTGGTGATTAAATTGGAGGCAGTAGGGATATCATGATGTGTGTGACATGTGGGACATTTCGTCATGAGGAAGAGAAGGAAAAATCCCAGTGTGATAAAATTGCTTTTGAGACAGGAAGAATATCTGCATTACTGGGATACCTTGAGGACATTTTTCATAGATTATTAAGGCTACAATTTGACAATTTTCATTATTTATCCTGACCTGAAAACACCAGGTCACCTCATCATTCTTGCTTTAAAAGACTATTTCCATTTTTACATTAATTCAGCGGCAGAACCACAGATTTTCCTATTCTCACAAAACCATTTTGAAGTCTTCTTTTAGGAAGCATTTTCTAGAACCTTTCCAAGGCATTTTATGTTTCAGAAGCACTCAATGTATGACCTTTTTGTAAAACTCTATCCTGGAAGTAAAATAACAACAGTTATTGATTAAACATCTCTGAAAAATAACCAAACTGTTTGAAGTTTTGATACAGTTGAATTAGTAGATTTAACTCCAGAAAAGGGAAAAAAACCCAAAACCCTACAATAAAAAGTTTTTCCATTTCATTTTAAATTGTGGTAAATAATTGGAAAATGTTTCCAATCAAATTAACCATTTTTGAACTAGAAGCTGATATCTGACTCCAATTTACCACAACACAGATGCGTGCCTGACATGGCCCTTGAAGCCAAATATTATTTCAGGTTTTCTTTACAAGCAATATTTATTTTTTGTCTTACTGCTTCCTCTGCCAGGTTTTTTAATAACTTCATGGTGTTCCGTTACATGAAAGATATTATAATATTTGGAATCACCATCTTTATATAAATTGAAGGCTGTTATATTTTCCAATCGTTTTTCAAAACATTCCCTTTTAAGTCCAGGCCAGAATGTTTCCTTTGACCTGATCAGGCTTTTATGGGACATACTTTGGGAGCTGATGTCACCAGTGGACTTAATGGTGCCTAAGACCAAAATATTTTTTCAGAAATACATTTATTAACAAATAGTGGCTGATTTCACTTCTTTCCCTCTTGCATTTTCACCTCTGAATTTCTTGACAGGTATTTTTGTGTTGGTGTTAAGCTCTAAAAGCAACATGCATAATGAGTTCACAGGTTTTGTATTATTTGGAGCTATTCTGGAAGGTTTTTTATTTTTCTGATTCTCTGAAGAAATTTCTGTGCCTTGTCTCAACCTCTTTTTGGCAAGCCACAGCATTTTTGACAGAATGAGCTGCCCCCACTGACCCTTGCAGGTCTGCTGGGGGCTTGGGGTAGAGGAGAAAGACAGTATTTCATAGATCATGATGAGCCAAATGGCTTCATCAGGGCCATAGCCATCTTCCATCATTTGCTTTTGGAAACACTGCTGTGGGGTGCAAAACCTGACATCTTGTATTGCGGCTCATCTCCATCACCGCCTGCTCCTCTTCCTCCCCTGGGAACGGCTCCGTGTCTCCGCTAACCTTGAAAAAACCGACTCAGCACAACTTGTCCACGTTCATTTCACTGAGGATCAGGCAACTCCAAACACAGATAATAGCCCGTTTATGTTGACTCGTGTTTTCCCACCTTGTAAACACCCTCTGAATTTATATTCCCATCATTCCTGCTATAATACTATTCCCTAAGCCATAAAAAGAATAGTTCTAAGCTTCTTGACAGCTAATAGTTCTGTTGAACGATATTAATGCATTGTAAGTCTGACCTCAATACTGATGCATCACAGCCTGATCCTACTCAGTGCTGAGTTCCCTCTGTGCCTTTTGATGTTCCCTGATGTTGGTGGAAGGCAAAGGTGCTCAGCAATCTGCACAATTGTACTCCAAAGCAGGAGTAAAGGCACAAAACAGAACTAAGATTCTCGCTGTCACTCTAATGTAAAGGTGAGACATATGTTTGCAGGAGCTAAACTCTGCTGGGAAGGATTCCTGTAAGAAATGGCATCCCCTTGGGATAGATATTCAGCAAGAAAATAAAATCTTTACATCTTTGTGCTGCTGTGGGCAAAAACAGTGGTTGTGTGTGAGGTCTGTGTAGTGTGTAATTCTAACTAGACAGCAATGGCTCACATGCACAGCACGTTTGTTTGAGCAAAGTTTAGCTTTGGGTTTCTTTAGCTGTCTAATTAATTTTTATGGTAATCATTGCATCTGGAAGAGCAATGTTTTCAATAACTTTGTGCCTTTCACACTACGTGAAAGCCATGAAGACACTTGGAATCACAGTCTGCTTAAAAAGCAACAGGCATCTATAAAAAACCCAACAATCATGAGCTATAAGCACACACACACCTCCACACAGGCTGCATCACATCCATTTCTTCCAGATATGAAAGAGCCATCATGTACCTGAAACTGTAATTTACACAAAAAACCCCATCCCAGTACGGATTCACCTCAGTGCTCCTTGGATCAGAAAGGTCAAAAACCTTTCAGCAATAAAACCAGAGAGCTCTCTTGGCTGAGCTGATGTACAGAATTAGGCCCTGATTCTTGCTTCATTCATTTCTGTGTAAAGATGTTTCTAAGTGCTTCTTGTGTCGTGTACTGGTCTGCAGTCCATGATCCTGGAAGAACCAAAATGAAAACATCCCAGGATGATTTCCCCTTCCTCCTAAAGGACCTTAACACAGTCAGAGCTGTTTGAAGTAGCTTTTTTTCTGGTTACTGCAGCTCTGACTCACAAAACCCTTGAGATAATGAGAAGCTCAGCCAAACGATATTTCCAGCTGTGTTGTACTCTGGGAAGGCTGGCTCTGCTCCGCACACTGCAAAGCTTGCCCACAAGGCTGGGGAGGCAGAGGTCAGCCTTCCATCAGCTGCTGGGTGCACCCCAAATTCTGCAGGGGGGAAGCTGATAATGAAGATTAAAGCTTGCATTTTCTGCAATCAACTCCTGGGTTGTTTGCCTCACCATCTCACATTTGAAGTAACACCCAAATTCGATCCCTGGGCAATTATTAGAAGCTGAAAGCTGGAGCCCAAGATTGACATATTTGGGTACTTCGGCGGAATTAATGGATTAACTCCCAGTCGAAACCACTTTAGCATTCTGCCTTCATAGTCTGCAAAGTTAAATTACTCTGGGCAGTGAGATAGAGCTACCAGCTTTAAAAAAACACCAGAAACTCAGCTATAATTTTCTCAAGCCGCCAACATGGAGTGATAACATTTTTGCTCCCATAGCATTTCACGGTGGCATCTCTGTAAACCATGCAGGAGCTGCAAAGAGTTGAGGAACACAATGTGTGTGTCAGGAGCTGTCACCAGCACAACCCACCACTGCCTTCAGGGAGGAAAGGTTCAGAGGAGGGGAGGGCTGGGAGAACAGATCCGACAGCTGGGAATGACAGGCAGACAGCATTGGACTGGGAAGATGGCACTCATTTCTGACTGGGAGGATGCTGGCTGTGGGAGAGGATCTTCCGGGGCTGTATCATGGGTTTGCCAGCACTTGAGGCTGAAGTATTTTAGTTTTACTTTTAACAGAGATCGCTGCAGCTTCTCCTAGAGAAAAGAGCATGATGTCAGGATGGAGATGCTTGTTCCTGAGCTGCACAGGGACTTAGATGAAAGTCTTCACTGGCCTCAATCTGACCTTGGTGAGCAAGAAACACATTGGGGAAATACACTCTCCTCTTTCCCCATTAACCCCAAGCACAGGAATGCCTACTGCCCGCTGCTGGCAAACAAAGGGCCACGGCTTGATATTCAAAACAGACCTTTCAGCCTTAAAGATCTGTAACTCCATGGTGGAAAGGAGAAGCAAAAGGAAAGGCTGGCTGAAACATCTGTTCTTGCACCTGTGACAGCTTCATGTGGCTTCACATCAACAGTGGCACTCAGGCATGGTGTCCTGGGCATTACCACATGCAGGTAACCAAAAGCATGTCAAAGCAAGAAGGGAGTGAGGTGTAGTCTCTCTTGTTTTGCCACAGACACCCCCTCACACACAGAAATTAATGTTCATATTTGCAGCCTATGGGTGTCTTAGACCAGAAACTTATAATCAGCATCAGCAACCATTCAACTGGCAAATGCTTGCACACACTTGGTGGAAAAAATGATGGCCACTGTCAGAATGAATTTCTGAGCATCTGACTTATGCAAAAGACTTTCTTTTAACGTCTCTCAAGCACTGTGAAATACATTTGTGCCAATGCCTGCCCATGGTCTGCTGAGTCTGGAGACCTCTGCTTGGACTTTTTTTCTTTTCCCTTGAATGCCCTGGATCACAGCAGCTACATTTGTCTCCAGCACTATCTGCTGTCACTGCTTACTCACGGGGACCTTCAGCTGGGATGTAGAGTTCGTGTCATTATTATGGTAGGTAAAACTTTAAGTGCTGCAATGTCAACTGCTGTAAATCACTGTAAGTTAAGTGCTTGGTTAAACACGTCCAGGTCTCCGAGTTTTGTTCCTCTAGGAATTGTGCAAGACTTTGCTGTCCTGAAATAACACAGAGCTATTGGGTATCTACCTTGTATCTTGAGCCATATGTGTCCTATGCTAGGCAATGTGATCCTCAGACCTCTCCCTCTCCCAGGGCCAGGAAGAGGTGTCCCATTTATTCCTCACATTATAGGAACAAGGATGTCAGTGCTGACTAGTCTTGCACATCCTGGATATGAAAATTAGCTGGGTTTTGTTAACACTAAGATAACTCCAGTATAGTGCCTTATTTGCATGTGTGCTGAAGCACTTTTGCATCATTTTCCCTGCTAGAAACAGTCATATGTGCAATGCTGATACCCAGAACTCAGGTTTTGAAGGTTTTTGTTGTCAAAGAAGCATATGAGGGTCTCCTGTCCACACTATGCCGTGGTAAAGCCAGCAGACAAACACAGAGACTTTTGGTTTGGTAGTTACACCTGGAAATGCATCTCATGGAAGGAAAGAGACAGAATGAGGAAGCTGAGGAGCAGAGAGAGGAGATATGGCTGAAAGTCTTCATTGGACACACTGTGGAGACACTGTGTTCTCCACTTAACTGAAAAGCTCATTTCAAGTTTTCCAGGCACCATGTTAGAAAATTAAGCTGTCAGATCTGCTTACAGGCAACATGCTAACCTATGAAACACATTTTCCCTGTTCACTGGCACAGTGCATTTTAGAAAATCTTTCTGCTATTCCCTCAACATGACTGTCATTCCTAGAATAAAAACCCTCTTCCCTGCATGAGGTGTGGAGATTTGAGTCTCAAGATGCTCTCAGTTGATAGGTAGTGATAGCGTTGTAGGTTTGAAAGATGCCAAGGACCTACATCAGAGTTTCACGCCAGATCTCAGTCTCAAGTTGAGCAGAAATACGTTAAAAAATGAGCACTTGTGACATTCAGCCTAACTTCTGCTCACCTGCCTAGTGTGCCTGTCTCTCCATGGAGCATACAAGAAGCAGGGCAGACTGCCCTTCTCAGGTAGGTGTTTCAGATAGCAACAGCTGTGATCAATCCAGAATGCAGCTTTATGATGCTCTTTGTGTGCTGAGCACAGAAATTTATCCACCTCTCCACACCCCGTGGCATGGCTGCAGACACAGTAGGGCAGAAACCACTGTCATGGACTGTGTCTCTCCCTTAGCTATAGAGGAGCCAGCTCTACATTTGTACAAGGCAGGAAAAGGTCTAACTTTTGCCAGTGTACCACACCAAAATACATTTAGCTCAGTCTGTTATTCTGCAGGTATGATTTTCTTTCATTTCAACAACTTGCACTAGAAATCTGTCTCTTTTATCATTCCAAAGAAATTAAAGTTACTGGGCCAATGTCCTCCTTCTTACAAGCAAGGTAATGAAATTAGACATCCAAGCGGTAATGAGCAAAGGGTTGGCAATGAAGAACATAAAAGACATTTTGGCTGAAAGGATTTTGATGCCAAAGGGAGTAACTCAAGGAGCAGATTGGATTGCAGGGAGATATACTGAAGGATTTGTTATCAGATTACTCTTTCTGAGAAATTATTCCAAGATCTAACAAATGCTTGTGAATGTGTTGAATAGCTAAGAGCTTTGAAGAAGTTTAGCATGAATAATTCTACAAGTCACTTGCTTTTTTGCTACTCTCCTTCAAAAGCGGAAAATAAGAATATCATTGTGGCAAATCAGGGATGTCAGCATTTTCAGGGTGTGTCTTTCACTGGTGTGAAATAGCTGAGTCTCCTCTGGCTGCAGTGGGATCTGTGATGGGAGTGAGGCAACTTGGAAACAAGTGACCTGCTGAAGTTTGTTAGCATAAACTGTTTTGTGAATAATTGGGCAAAAGTAATGAGCTACTGCAGGGAAAAGCAGGCCATGGTGCCCTGGCTATGGCCAGCATCCACCTGGCAGAAGGCTGAATGGAGACCTCTGTGTGAGGTCTGGCACCAGGAGCACGTAGGAAGTGCTGGACAGCACCCAGATCTGATCAGTGGCCTCCCTGCCTTCACCCCATACACTAAGCTCAAGTAGAGACCCAGTTACGAGATGATGCTTTCTCTGCTAATGGACAAAGCTGTGAGAAATGCTCCATCTGCTTTGTTCTTTCAATACAAATGCTTCTCCTTAGAAAAGATTTCAAAGCAATGGCACTGAGCACCAGTGAGAATTTTGGACTCCTCTCATTCCTGATGTGGCTTTTTAACTGGCCAAGTGTTGCCACTAGCGCCAGGAAGCACGAACTCAAAGAGGGAAGGAGGGGGCCTGCTGGACCATTTTGCTGTTAAGATATGATTCCTGCCAGGAGAATGGTTCAAGACCTTGCATTAGGAATGTGCAGATTGGCTTAGGAACAACCAGTGGACTTGGAAAAAACATAATTTTCACACAAAACTTGTAGAGCATTACTACTTTTAAAGGCTGTGAGCTTGGTTTTCTAGGTTTTCTTACTAGGAAAATAATCTTGAAAGGAAATAACGTTTTTGTTCAATACATTTCTGCCTTGTCCTCCTTTGGCTCAAATACCACAGCTGGTGAAATGTAGCTTGCAGAGAAGTGCATAATGAACTGGGGGGGCTGCAGGCTAATTTTAATGCTTGTAGGCACATGGCTACCTTTGCACTCTAGGCTTTTATTCTTATCTGTCATCCTTTGCAGAGCTCTCTCTCTGCCAAGAAGTATGTACAGTGTGTTGGTGATATGTGAGCAGCTACTAAAAAGGAAAAACAACTATGCCAAATATTCTTTTTGGGGAGCAAGCATTAGATTTTAGCCACTGCTGACTCAGCCAGAGGATGACTTTGCTTACAGCTCCTGCTGTCCATGTACACGATCCAAGGCTTTGTGCATTTCTGCATCTCTAAATATTCCCAGTATGTGAGTGACTTGTTGGCTGGGAGGAGGGTCTGTCCTTGGGATGGCCTCACAAAGACCTTTGTTTACACAAAGCGTGGTGTGCACCTGGAATATCCCAGCCAAATCTGAGTGAGAAATTGGTTAAAATTCATGACGTTCTACACCACAAGAACATCCTGTAGGATACCCCGGTTCTGTGCTCAGTTGTTGGTGTAATTATAATCATTACGTGGAACACACAGAGGGGTTATTAAATAGCTGTACTCTCTAAGTATGTACTAATTATATAAAGCACAGTACAAGGACAGCACAGAATGTCTCCTAATAAGAGTAGCCTACATCTCTGGCATCCACCTAAATTAAAAATCTTCTCAAAATAATAACCTTAAGTAACTATGCACTTCAGAGGCAGCTGCAAAAGAGTTAGAACTAACTCAATCAACTAAATTACGTGTAAATGGCTCCATTTTTATTAGCGGTGTCCAATGTATAAATATTTCAGTAGTACAGCAGCCACAACAAATGGATTACTACATTATCTGTTATAATCTCCTTCCTTTCTGTCAAAACATTTCCCTGACCTTAAAGACTAGCTTATAAACGAAAAAAATCATGCAAACAACAAAAGCAGCAAGAGAAAACCAAAGAGGAAAAAAAAAATCCCTGCTTAAAATTCCATCTCTTGGTTGGTTTTGCTGAAGCTAAAAGATGCACTCTGCACTGAGATATTTGAAAGTGCTGTGGAAGGGAAAGCAAAAGGCCATTTTTACCAGGCACTCTTTGGTAAAAGCAGTCCAGACGATTATGATGCCTGCAAATGCAATCTACTCCAAACACTGCTTGGATAAAAAATACATGGGAAACAGAAATCCCCCAGCAGCTTCTCGTGTCTCTCTCTCTCAAATGTAGGCTGCCATGCCTTCTAACAGGAAAAAAGGATCAGTACAAAATAAATTATCAATGATTCAACAGCAAGGATGGGACTTCAGCTGCTTGGACACAGCTGCCACGTGAGGTCATCTGTGACCAGGAATGGGGAACTGTAAGGCCCAAGGCCCAGGAGGTGACTCTGTGCCACAATGGAGGGGTTTGGATGTACTCTGAAGAGACATATGGTGCAATGAGAGGCAGAATATAATTGAAATGAATGAATGCATGATGGGTCTAAAAAATTTTTAATTGAGATGAGAGAAGAAGAAAGATGTCTGCCAAACTTGGTAATGAAATTTAGCCTAATTTCAATAAACAGTTTCCTGAATCAGAGGCTAGTCCCATAGCATAATATTGTGGAAGAGATTGCCTTCCGTAGATAAAGGCTTTCAAGACAAGACAAACCACTCCGAAGCACTGAGAAGGACCCGTACTCAGCCACAGTAAAGGGACAGTATTTCTTTTCATATCTTATGCCTCAAAGGCCAAATTTAACTCCAGAAGACCCAAGTGTGTCTCCCACCGTGCAGGGGATGCATAGGCACAGCCATAGTTTTTGACATGTAGTTATTCAGTGGTTCCAAGAGAAACTCATTTTGGATGTCCCAGAGAGGGGTCTGTGATGTAGAAAAGCAGCCACAGTTCAGTTCCCTGGGCACACATGTGCTTGTAATGGAAGATGACATAATCATCCCTGAATAAATAAATGTCTTATGGCTCATTCTGCACCTAATGAGGGGATTTCAGGATCTCTGCCTGGAAGAACATCTTTGCATACACTGAAGTACATACATTGCTGTTCCCTCCACACCTGCCACTGCCAGCTAAGGTCAAGGGTTTGAAGTTGTAAGGGAAAGCAGCCTGGGAAAAGCCAATGAGGGAAGTAGGCTCCAGTCCTTGGTAGACCTGATATGCTGCATTTGCAAGGGCTTTGGTTTTGTTTATTTCCATAACTTGTCACTCCCTTGGAGCTGCCCATTAGCCAACACAACAAAAATGTGCCAAGAGTAAAGCAAGGCAGAAGCTACTGTTTAGTTCACTAAGACAGAGGGGACAGCAGAAGAAAGAGTACTGGTCATGTTTTGTAGAAAGGATGTGGAAGGATGAGGAATAAATAAAACCAAAGACACAGAAAATCTCCTATTGGGAATGGAGCCACTTTTGCTATATTCCAGTTGAGCATCTAGGACTATATATATTGCAGTTGTACTTCAGAATCCCCAGAGTAGATGCACTCTGTGCTGAACATCATCAGATAAAATAATGAGGAGGTCCTGGGAGAAGACCTCTCCTGCTCTTGAATGCTTCCTTTCTCTTCAGGAAAACGTAGTGGGAAGGCCTCACTAGGGATGATGGAGAGAAGGTGTATCCAAGGACACCTCTGGACATGCTCCTGGGAGATGAGCAGGGAAACTGAGCCTGTCTGCCTCCTTTCTTAGGAGAGAACAGTGTAAGACAAGAAGGAAGATTCTTTCATCTCTGTAATATTTCTATTGAGATAATCCCTGGTTAATTTTTTGATATGAAGGTTGGAGAAAATTACTTATATATCAAATGTCAGGGTGTAAACTCTGTTTTCTTCATTGTCTCTTGGCTAGCTGCAAGGGGTCACATGCTGGGGACCACCTAGGACCCCTAGTAGCTCTTATGAGCTAGGATTTTTGATAACCAAACACCAAAAAATATTAGGAACAATTAGGTGGGATGTGTGACGTGCAAATATTGCTCTGAAACTATTGGTTTCACGCAGTTTCCCACCCTGTCTGCTCATAATTTCTGTTCCGGTTTTTCCCAATCTCCCCACACACGGAGCAACAGATTCTCAGTACCCAAAGCAGCAACACCTTCTCCTCAAAACCACCTCTTTCAGAGCTGAGTCTTAGTCACAATAGCATTTATTCTGAAGCTTGACCTATAAATAATGTTATATAGAGATGAGGGTGTGTCCTCCAAAGTTGGGGGGTAAATGACTGGGAGTGAATCAGCAAGAGCCTGGAGAGGAGGCCTTTAGTGCTGATCTCCACCTATAAGATACAGATAATAACTCTTCCTGTATGGTACATCATAGGGTTGTTGTGATGCTTAATTAAAGCATTTAGAAAGCCTTTCAGCAACATCAGTCTATAAATGTTAAACGAGGCTGTTATTCTTCTTCTCCCATGGTTACCGTAAATTGTTTTATTGATCTAGTCCATTACACACTCAGGAAAAGAATTGTTTATTGCAGTGAGAACTTCGAGGAGAAATATTTCTTTTCTCCTCACTACGCTCAGAACTTGCTTCCACAGATGTTTTTAATCATCAAACATGTTGACTTAAGTCTACAAAAAGTGGCAGGGAAATACTGGATAGTGTTCTCCACTAACTAAAAACCTTTTTTCTGATCTTTCCATAACAACTCACATGTTCAGTTTATTGGTATCTACTGGGACTTGCATATGAAAGAACTTCAACAGGAAAAATATCTCTGCTCTTCAATTATGGCTGGATGCAAAACTAGTTGATATCACATGTAGGCTTACCACTGTTCCACAATGTTTTAAATCAGATTATTAATGCACTGCAAGCTGATGGTACATAAAAATCTCAAATGGTTTCTCTGAGAGTTTGCATGTGAAGAGACTGCAAAATTTGTCTTCAGCATTTAAATGCTTTCAGAAAAATTGAATTGGTCAGTGTAGAGAAATGATTAATAGTAAAAGATAATTTATCTACAACCACTGTTAAATTTTCTTTCTCATTATATGAACATGTAGTCATGCTAAAAATCCAAAATATATTGTAGCAGCTCCATGCAAAAGCAGCATTTTTAAGATGTCAAAGTATTCTGGCAGTCCAAATATTACTCATAGGATCCTGAAAAATCCTATGCACTTACATTATATTTTTAATTAGTTCACAAGTGAGGCAACAGTTGATAACATAATGCTTAACATTTTGGAGAAAGCTCAGCAATAAACAGATGCTTTGTTACTGTGCTGCCTTCTTTTCAATTACAGGGAGAATAATGTTTCTACAAGGAATCAAACAAAGGTTAATTTGCAATTAGAATTTTATGATGGGAAGAGGGTCTGTTTCTGAGTTCTATGACTCACAAGTCCATCATGGACATACAAAAAGGAAAAGGAGGTCAAAAAATACTCCACAGAGATGTTCAGATGCTTGTCCATTGGACGGCAGTCCCCAGCTCAAATTACGTCATATTAATGAGGAGAGTGAAATGAAAATTTACCTACATAGAGATTAGGAGAAAAAGCGGACAGGAATTTTCCATTCTTTGTAGGAGTGGGAAACTGGGAGATTAGGCGAGTTGCCAAAAGTTGCAGCCTAAATAGGAAGAGAACTCCTATCCCTTGGCTCCTAGCTTGGTGTCTCATTATAAGGCAAATTCTGATTTTATGTTCTTTCTTCTCTGGCATCACATGAATCACTGCAGTCTGGGTGGGGGGTTGAATTCACAGGATGGCATTAAATCTGCAGAAATAGCCCATGGCCCCTTGCTGTGATGTACTGGAGGGAAGGAGGAGCGGATGAGAACCTGTATTCAGGTACCTGCTGGAGACCAGCCCTTGCCTGCCCACACCTGTAGTATGAGCACTGTTGCATGAGCAGCATCTGAATTGCTCTGCACATTTTTTTGAGTACTGAAGCTATACTCAGGTAGCTCCAGTGAAATAACACAGCAATAATGACTAATGCACAGTCAGTCCCGAAAATGAGATGTGTGCAGCGGAAAGAGGGAGATTCTCCTTAGAAAGGAAAAGTCTAAAATAAAACAAGGTGTAGTAAAGCTCCAGGAACTGTTTGCAGTGGGGTTCTGTGGTCTACAGTGCCCTTGGCTGACTTGATCCACCCTTCCCTGATCATCATAATAGGAGGACACCTTCCTCACTGCCAGGACACTAACGAGAGGTGACCTCTAACCCTGCTTAGAAAGGAAAATAATCCTTTCTCCTCCTGGCAGACAGGACACGCATCCTTCTGCTGCTGAAGTCATGCCTGGAGATTGGCCTAATGGGTAAGTTTAATGTGCAGGGTACTGCTATGGCTAATGAGTGTGAGGCTCTTGTCTTTTCTCCAGGAACAGGAATTTGTGAGTGAAATAGCAGAGCAGGTGTATTTGAGGCTTTTGAGACTTTAGGCATGGCCCTGTTCTGTCACTCAGGGCCAGAACAAGGATTGGGACTCTACTTAGCCACCCATTTCCTTATCCTGAAATAATAACTGAATCAATCTGTAAGACTTGCTTGCTATTCAGCTACATTTTTTGAACTGAGATTTATTTATAAAGGCAAGGCATACATTTACCTTCAGTGTAGCACAGGCAAATTTGGACACTGACTTTGTATTTTTTTCTAGCTAGCTCTTGAAATGGATCAACAAGAATGATTTGCAGATTTTGGCAAAGTCAGTGCCAGGTTTGGCCACATAGTGGCAAGCAAAGCAATTAAGCAGGATGAGAATATACAGTCTCAGCAATGAGAAGGTTCTGCCATGAAAAAGGAGTGTGCAAGTGCTCCAGATACCTTGTCTCAATTGTTTATGAATATTTCTACATACTCTAAGTCATCGATATTCACCATAAATCAGAAAAAAGTAGTACATGAAAAATAAAAATTCAAGTTTGTATATGTTAGCTGACTTTTAAGCCTGCAATAATGCTTTGGGTTTTAAGTTGCTTGTAGCAATCACAAAGCTAATTGTGCTTTAAAATGCAATCTGGCAGCCAACTTCCAGTAAAACTTGACTTCAGGAGCTAAGGATCTAAAAGACATTCCAATAATAAAAGAGTAATTCTAAAACTATTCTAAAATTGTTGGAGTTGACACCTGGAGTCCGATGAACTGGCATTTTCCAAGTCCTAAGCAGAAGGTGGGATAAAAAATGGAAAAAACAGTCTGCACCCAGCTTGGAGCTTACATCCATCACATCTTCCTTGCACCCTTGTTCACCTGGACAGGAAAATAGAAGGCTTCAGGGTGACCTAATTGTGGCTTTCCAGTATGTAAAGGGAGCCTAAAAGAAAGATGGGCAGAGGCTTTTTACGAGAGCCTGGAGTGACAGGACAGGGGGAATGGATTCAGACTGGAGGAGGGTAAGTTTAGATTGGATATTAGAAAGAAGTTCTTTACTGCGAGGATGGTGAGGCACTGAACAGGCATCCCAGAGAAGCTGTGGTCAACCCAACCCTGGAAGTGTACAAGACCAATTTGGATGGAGCTCTGAGCAACCTGGTCTAGTGAAAGGTGTCCCTTCCCATGGCAGAGGGGTTGGAATGAGATGATTTTTAATGTCCCTTCCAACCCAGGCCATTCCATATTCTATGAAGATCACCCAAGCAGAGTAAGATGCTTTATTGTCCACTCATGCTTATTGTTCTCCCTCCTGAATCCCAGCCGTGGGTTTTTCCTAAACATTTAAAGAAGGTAGGAAATGACTTCTGCTTGGATGTGTACTTCAGGAGCTGAGAAGATATGATCAGCTCCGTGGCATGGCAAACTACCTGGTACCTTGTCAGCGACTGTGTGTGTTGGAAACCTGCACACACTTTTTAGGTAATACATCATGGTGGAGTAGGGTTAAGCTAAGGCACCATCCAGCACCCCCAAAAATGTACACCATCCCAGAAGATGATCCCAGAAGAGGAACCATGACAGTCTCAGCTGAAGCGGGGCAACTTCTCTTCAGCTGCTCTAAGTCAAAACCATTTCCAGACACTCCCTTGTCACCTAGCTTGTGCTCTCACTTGGTGGGTTTCAAACTTCATGAAAAAATTTGAAGAAGTAGCCCTGGAGGAGCCCAAAGCAAATCATGGAGTGGTCCAAATGCCAGGGCCTCCTCAGCAGGAGGCAGGATCATCCCTTGCCATGATCAATGGCCCTGGTGCTGGGGCCAGGCAGTGTGTGCTCCAGAGGGGTCATCACCACACAACACCTTAAATCAACCTGTCTTCCCTCACGTTTAAAACTTCCCTTGATTAATGATGCTGAAAACCTGATAAATGAGAATCAGCTAAGTTGTGCATACAGATATCTGGGCAGATTAAATAATTAATCATCCTGTAATTAATAAAGACAGATACTGGCTTTTTCTGAACTTTCCCTCCTCCTCTTCTCACACAGACTTTCAAAAGGTTTTTGACAAAAATAACTACAGACACCAGCCACTAATACCGCTTTCTGGGGGAGGGGGCCCCGCTGCTTTATTAATGTGGCAAAATCTGTGCATACATTTGAGCAGT
The DNA here is from genome assembly GCA_014706295.1 of Lycocorax pyrrhopterus obiensis. NCBI lineage: Eukaryota > Metazoa > Chordata > Aves > Passeriformes > Paradisaeidae > Lycocorax > Lycocorax pyrrhopterus. The sequence continues at coordinate 7,056,559 of JACSVZ010000015.1, forward strand.
AATGAGATCTCCAGGGCAAAGTATGACATCTGCTCCAGAACTTCTAAAATACAGGTTAATTTACACCAACCAAACCTCTTTGAAGCCAGGCGGTTTGATTTTCACTTGTAGACTTAATGTAGTAGCGTCTGACAAGCATCCAGCCCTCAAAGGCCTTGCCATTACTTAGCTCCCGGTAAACGAGCCTATCAAAGCGCTTTATAAATAATACAACCAAATAATCTCTTGGCAGAGGAACAGCTGAGTCCTTGGGCACCATCATGCAAGTGGTCACTTGCCCCAGAAGTGGCCACGCCTGCAGGGATGGACCAAATGCCCACAATGTCACCATTATTTCCACTATGAAAATCAAGAAAGTCAAGACCCTGAGGATAAGATAAGACAAATGGATCTAATAGAAAAGGTAAAACTGAACTTAGAGTTTGTTTTTTCCAGAGGAGACAAAGCTACTTATTTCCCTTACTTTTCTGGTCAAACATTGCATTTCTTGTTTCTTCTGTTGTTTGGGTTTTTGTTTAGTTGGTTTCTTTTTTGTTTGTGTTTTTGGTTTTTTTGTTTTGTTTTGGATTTTTAAAGAGAGAAGGAAAATAGCCAAAGTATTACAACAAAATTATCCATGTAGGTAATTTTTTTTTTAATACATGTAGAAGGCAGGGACCATTTGTAGTGGGTGGTGGTGGAACTGGGCTATTTGTTAAAGAGCTGTACAGAAATTCTTCCAAGTGATGGTCCCTTCACCCCTTTGCACCTTCTTGTCAGAGCATGCTCATTTGGGACCCTGCATTTCAGGTCCTCATGGAACTAGAAATGGTCCTTAGGAGAAACACAGTGGAGGTCAAAAAGGAACCTAAAAGATGTCTAGCATGAGTTCAGACATTGGTGCCCAACAGAACCTTTCACTTTTGTTAAACCAATTTATCTAAAGTAGTTTATCCTTGGGAAGGTTAAGCGAGAACTCAATTACAACCTATTAGCATTTGCATGAGGAGATTTTGTACAGAGCTCAGTTCTTCAAGATGAAGCAAAGCTCATAATGAGCTCTAAGGGACAACAGTTGAGGCCGAGCAAATTCAGACTGCAAATGATATCACCTTTTTCCTTGTTTCATTTTGTTGGTTATTTTTGATGTTGTTAAGAAAAACCTACTAGGGGAATGTAGCAGCATATTGACCAGCTGCAGATTTCCAAGCAGCTCTTTCAAAAAATATATGCCACTTGCTTTTAAAAAGTTATGGACTTGATACAGAAATCACTGGATAATTTTCTGATGCGGAAGGCTACTAATGTTTTCTGGCCCTTAAAATCCATGAACTCACAAATTTGAATGAGATAAAGCAATTGAAAAACAAAGGCCACTAGGACAGAGAATGAGTCAGGTGCAGATGTGTCTTAGACAAATCAATTTATTTTCCCTTGTCTGAAAGGCCCTTCTGACAAATTATTTAATGAGATTATCCTAAATCTTTTTCACAGAAGTCAGCCTCAAATCTGATTTCAGAGATTACCTGCTGCAATAATCCAGACATAATTCCTAAAATGTACTCGGAATGCTGGGTCCAGTATTGGACACATCCAGGCTACAGAAGAGCTGCAAATACCCCGAGAGGCTCTGCTCACTGGGAGACTCTGGGAAAAGGCACTCTCTGTTTTACACGCTTGCCAAACACAAACCAAAATACATTAAAAAAAAAAAAAAGAGAGAAAAATTAATGGAGCTTTATGGACACTATCAGGAATGCAGCAGGAAGTAATCAAGTACGAGATCACGTTGCTTGTGTGACTGTTGCCATGACATTCGAAAAGCACTTAGTGTTATCATAGACTATGAATATTCTGTTGGCTGATTGATAGTCTGTGGCTTTTTTTCCTTGTAAGCAAATGCAATGACAATATTAAGCAATTACTGATAATGTCACCCAGCTGCTTTCCTGCTGCCTGGGTGACAGGAATTCTGAACTGCAGGAAAAACAAATTTATTAAAGGATGGAGCGTTGCCCTCTACTCACTGGCATTGCATTTGACCAGGCACAGCACAGCAGAAGGTTTCATTTACAGCAAATGAAAGAAACACATCCTCAGTAAACTTTACTAGGGGAAGTACCATGGGGCTTATTTAGCTCTGATTAGATCAATGAGACTCTCTAAACATAGCAATTAAAAATACAATTGGTACAATGTAGCCTGCTTTAAGCGTCTGCACGCCTGAGAAGTTTATACAGGAATAAACTTGTTAAAGTACATTTCCTGATTAGTAAATAATCAATATGCAAAGTACTTGGTAGCTTCACATGGAGCAATGGGGAGGGCCAAATTTTCCTCAGCTAAGTGTTTCATCAGCCTGCTGCCAAGAGCTACTGCATTTGGCTTAATTTATGGGTTATTTACCAAATTGTGTCCATCTTTTCCCTTAATTATCCAGCAAGGACTATATGTCCCTGTATGCAATGTCTGACCATGAGCAAAGCAGAAATTTGGGCTTAGATCAAAGAATAAATGTTGTCTCCTGCTGTTGCTGGGTGTGATGGAGTCACTGGAAGCTTAATGGGAAGGTCTGCAACGAAGCTGGGTGTGAGATTTGGGATTGTGGCCTTTGGCTACAAACTTGACCTGGGTCTGATGGCCAGCACTAAAATATCAGCACCTTATGAAACTACTTACAACACTGAGGACTTGGCAGGTACCTCCACTATTTCATGCTTGAAACAGGGGGAGTTTTAGCTGCACTTCTGTGTCTAGGTTTTATTACTTGTCCCGGAAAAGAGAATTCCAGTCCGTGTTTCAGAGAGGCAGAGAGGCCATCTCCTCCCACCACTTGTGCTGCTCCCTCCTTGCATGCATGAGGTTCTCAGGGTAAGAAGATCTGGTCCAAAGTGTGCAGTGTCTCGGTTTTATGGCTTGCAGGGGAGGTTAAAGGCTGGCTCCTTGCTTGCTGTGAATCTTATTGCTACACGTGAAGTCAAAGGAAATATCTTTACACATGATAAAGATTCAACCCTAAATTCCTAGGGGTTATAGTCTCTCTAAACCCTATAAAATGTAACAGAGATGAATATCCTGCTCATGGTCTTTTAAAGCATTTTATGTCAGGGCTTTTATTTTATTTCACATTAATTTTTATAGGAGGGTTAAAGTAAACCTGTTGCAATAATAGCATTTTCTCTTAAATTTTACAACACTTTGCCAATAAAAACTGGCATTTTGGTATGTGCTGAGAGAAAAATATCAGAGATTGACAAATTAGAAAAAATTGTGCGAGGTTTCACAACAAAAATATGCAGTAGCTTACCAGCTGGATAAATCTTCATGGCATGTAAAAGATAATTTTGAAAATAGTGTTTGGAATCCCAAACTGCACATGAATCACATGAATCAACAGCAAAATGCTATATTGTAATAATAATTAAAATAATAATAATAATAATAATAATAATAATAATAAATATATTTAAAGGCAGATCTCATCTGAGAGATGTGCTCAGGGCGTAGATGAATGGAGATTCAGGATGTAGGACACGTGGAGATTGTGTCCAGATTTGCACACCACCTTCTAATAAAGTATGGGACAATTTCTGGCAGAGAACAATGGGAATGATTATGGTTTAGAAAACATGACCAGTGAAGAAAGGTTAAGTGATGCAGGTTTCTGTGGTCCAGAAAAGAGAAGCCTGAGGGGTTGTGAAACAGATTGTCATGGAAAGGTGGAAGATAGGGCAGGGATTAATTACAAGAGAAGGACAATCTGGCTTCCTCTGCAGGGAGAAATGAAGTGGGCTTAGGAAAACTTCTTTCAGGGTAAGACTAGATGAGCACTGGGAGAGGAGCCTGGTTACCTGGGAGTCAAATCTCTTTGAAATGTTGAGAACAGTTTGGATGTACTCTTACTGTGAACAGTGCAAATGTGCCTGTTTTGTGTCCAAGCTTGAGAGCCTTCCAGGCCTAATTTTTTAATAAATTTTGCCATGTATTGAGAGAGTTTGACATATGCTGTCTCCTGAGCAGTTTACAAACAGACAGAGCTTCAGAATATTCTTTTGAAAGGTGTGTGGGTGGGCAGGTATTACAACTTCAGCGTAGAAAACTGGGGGAGAGAAAAACATAGGTTTAAGCAATTTCCCTAAGGCCAAGGAAGCAACAAGCATGTCAGACAAGGTTCAGCTACAAGCATTCCTGCATCCAGCAATCCTCAGAAGCTCACACCCACCCTTTCCATCTCAGAGCATCTACCTTTTGGGGCTCACTTATCATCTGGCTCTATTTTCATGCAGTTGTCTGGCAGCTTCCTTGGTTTTTAGGTCCTGAGCACTTTGCTAGTCACCACATCAATAATTGCACAGTTTGAGTTTGTAGCTGCCTTATGACAAGTGAATACAGCTCCTAACCAGCCTCCAAACCCTTCCACTAAAGCTCTGCTGAGCTGCATAAAGCATAGGAGTGACCCAAGATTTTGTCCCAGCGGGCAAAAGGCTGCCGCCAATGACACCACCAAACCTCCAGTAACAAGAGCTGGATCAGACTGGAGGAGAGCTTGCTTTCTTGCCTGGAAGATGGTCAGCACGTGGCAAGAGTGCATGTATCAGTGCTCATTGCTTGCCCAACCTGTTCTCCTAAACAAATCTCCAGAAATAAAACCTCCTAGACAGCTCAGAATGCCAGTTTCAGAGGGGAATAAGCAATCTTTAGGACTTGATCAGCTTTCATATGGCATTGGGATAAGGTGAGGGGTGGTGTTCTGTGAGTTCTTGATAAAGGAGGTTGCTTGCTCTGAGCACACCACAAACTCATTTAAAGATGAGAACTCTGCCTGCCAAAGCAACAAACACAACAGTGGCATCACTTCAGATTGACAACCATTGCCTTTTTCCTTTTTGCCCTTCATTGTTTTTCAATTCACTTAGAAGGCATCCACGGCCTTGAGGGACTAGGAACAATCACATTTAGAATAGTACAGATGTAATTCAATACTTCTCACCTTTTCCTCACTGAGATTTGCTCATTCTCCAAAATATCCTTCCACTTCCTTCTGCCTTTCTACGTAAGGTATGGAATACACTCATACTGTGCCGGATATTAATTGATCTCTCATAATCAGCTGGCTGGAGGGCCCCATTATGACCATGGGTTCTTTTAGAGTCAGGCCAGAAAATCCTTATGTCTTGTGCTGGAGGATTGATACCAAACCATGGCTGACTCCTCTGTGGAGTTACCTCTTGTATTTGCATCAGGAGCAGCGCAGGCCTTCCCAGGCAGCCCCAGCCCCGGCAGTCACAGCTAATTTGTACATATGCTGCCATTGGATGAGTGCCACGCAATTAAGGGGACGCCCTCGAGGCATTAACATTCCTCGTCTCGCAGTGAGGGCGGTGGGAGAAGGCAGCAGAAGTTTATGGGGTGTTATCCATGGGAGTGTGTTATTTCAACAGCATTTGTACGAATCTGTGAGGACGATTCAGAGCCGGGCAGGGAGCCAACACAAAGAGGTTTCTGAGGCCGCAGTGGAAAACTCTCGAAGTCCCTGTTTGCTGGAGGAAGGCAGTGATGAGGCAACATGGGGAACTGGGTGCTGAACTGGAAAATGCTGATTTCACGTCTGACCTGTTGTCTCTGGGACCTGGACAACAGGGGTTACCCACACTCTTTAGTGTGTTTGTAACCCCTAGTCCCAGTAAAAGGCCCATCAGCTAGATCCCTGTGAAGCCCTGACAACGAAAAGGGTATCAAGGTCTTCATCCCTCCTGAGGAGGACCTGAGACGCTGACCAGCAAGGACACCAGCGTCCTTCAGGGCCTCGGTTTCAAACCAAAGGACCTAAAAGTTCCAAAGGACCAGAGCCAAGATCTTGCCATGACAAGTCCTTTCCACCAGAGAAATTCTGGGGTGCAGGGGCCCTGTGCTTGAGTTTCTTTGGGCTATCACAGAGCTCCCAGCCCTCGGGAATCCATCGGCTGAGTGCCCTGGGATACTATTGCAGCCTTGACTTAGACTGGGAGAAAGTCTGAAGCTGACATGCTTTGACCAAGACATCTTGGAAGCAAGCAAACTGGAAAAGGTTTGACAGGAAAATTTTAAGCCAAATTTCCACCCTGTGTTGCTCTTGGAGACTCAGTGAGTCCCATTACTGTCTGGCAGAAAGATCTTGGCTTCATGGTCCATCCCAAGCTGTGTCCAGACGGTCCTTCTCTAGGAGCACCTGGGAATGGTGAAAGTCTTTGCCTTTGCAAGTCTGGCCTGGGCAGGACTGTGTCTATCCTCTTTATCAACATATTATAGGGAGGAAAACTCTTGGTGCAACTCCTCCCTGCCTCACTCCTACATTTAAAAAGCCACAAAATATGTAGAATAAACGAATTAAAAATACTGCACTTTCAGCTGCACTGATTTTGGGAGAATTACGTTCTCTGCTACCATTAGTGTATTTATTCCCCAGTGCTAAAATGTCTATACTGAGGCTTCAGTGCTGCTGGCTAATTTAGGAGTGTTGCCATCATCATAAAAGGGAGAAAATCGATTCAAATCAAAACCCCACAAACAAACTATGACCTTATTCAATTCAGAAAAAAAACCCAATCCCAACCTCTGACAGGTATGGTAGGATGCCAGAGAAGCCAAGAAGCCACGCAAGATGCACAGCATTGATTACTGTGTAATAATGATTTCCCTTCAGCCCGCAGACCCCACCGTATCCCTCATTCCGCATTCCAGAGCACGTCTCCGAGCATCATCGGGGCTGGGAAGTAACACACACCAGAGCTCGCTGGGGGTTGCAGGTTAAGTATTGCACTTAGATTTTATGGAGCAGAAGAGTAGATAAATTATGTCAAATTAATGTAAATGCTCAGCAATAATTTTTGCTTCTAAGAGTCTTTAACCATATCTTTAGGTTTTTGGTAATATTTCTATATTTCTCATTTTGTGAATCAGCATGAATCTCTCCTCACTTCTGAGATTCAGTTTGGTTTGGGTTTGGTTTTGTTTGTTGATTTTACCAGTTATTTGCTGGAAATTAAAGTTTTAAATCATTCCTAATTCTTGGTCCTTAATCTGCGCTTTCTGGAGCATCACATAGACAAAGGAGTGGCCACTGTATTCCTGGCTGAACACAAACTGGCACAGTTCCTTCAAGGAATGTTCCTTCAAGGGTGGTGGTATAACACAAGTTTGCATCACTGACTCTCTGTCCTGCATTTCATTCCCTTTGGGTTTGGTCTTTTCTGCACTGACATTAATTCTTTTACAGCATATGTAATAGGCAATGTAGCTGTATTTCATCTCCCTGTTTGTACTGTGGGTGATATCTCCCAGGGAAGATTAATGGTTTAAGCTGGTTTAATGGTGTGCATGCTTTCCATAGGGAAAAAAATTAAAATAAAAAAAGAAAAGAAAAAGAAACCCTTTCTCTTTTTCTGCCCAGATTGAAAAATGTTATCTTCTCTTGAGTTTTTGGGGTTTTTTTCTCCATTGTTATTTGTTGTTTTCCAGCCTTTGATGGCCTCCCAAACAAATTTACCATCTTTCTGTGTATCTGTGATGTTCCCATATTAATGTGAGTCATTCCCACCAATAAGCCTGGGACTGAGCTGAGTGTATGAGAAACTACAGTTTATCTCTACTGAGTTTCAGGAGTTTTTCCAGGAGAGACTTTGACCCTACATTATGTAGTCTCATTTACCTTATTGTTCTGCCACCTTTCCCTTTTCTTCTTGCTCTATCCAGGAGAAAAGCCAGCTCACTTGGTGAAAGAGGTTTGTTATATCTGTGGGAGAGGTTTGAAACATTTGGCTGATGTTTCCCCTTGCACTTGCTGAGGCACCAGAACACTGTCACCACCCGTTTAAAAGGATGTTCAAAAAAACCTCAAACCCAGACATATGTGACAAAACTGTGGTCTAAGCCAAAAAAAGAAAAAAAGTACTTAGAACTTGTAAAGAGCTGGTTGGAGGTTAAAGAAATGCCAAAAACGTTTTTTGTTAAACTTTTTCTTCTCAATCTACCTGACAGTCTACTTTAATAATAATGTAGTATTTACTAACTAGAAAATTTGCACTCAACAAGAATGCAAAGATCATCAGTAAATGCACAAGAGTGACTTAAAATAGGGTAACTACTGGCATATGCAGACACATATTTCTAAAAATGAGTTGCAACACATCGTAAAAGTCACACCCATTTCATAAAGCTTTCTTTACTGCTCTGTCAAATGGGGGAAAGTAATCAGATTCAGCTTTCATGTGGACAAAGACATTTATTCCAGGCAGAGATGGCACACAGAGAGATGTAAATGGGAGGACACGAATTCCTTCCCCACCCTCAGCACATGGTTTTCCCCAGTGCCGTGTTTTCGTTTGTGCATTCAGAGTGTGCCTGGCATTTCAGTCAGTTCAGCCCTGCTCACACCTCCTCCCACGGCTGTCTGTTTTGTCAGCCTGGGTTACTCCAAAAAGGTGCAGGGAGAAATGATTAACTGCAGTCAATTTATCTGGAATTCTTAGGGGGAATGAATAACATTAGCTTAAGTAAAAAATAGCCAGGCGACAGCAGTCATACGCTTGCTGATGTTATACGCTGCATTGGGTGGATATCAGGGTGAAAAGTTAGAAAATGCCAGGCAGGAGTGGATGTTTCACGATGCAATTTTTAATTGCATGATCAGATGCTCCCTTCACCCTAACCTCTGCACCCATATTTTCCTTCTTCCTTGTGTGGGGTGGAGCTGCCTTAAGGATGAATCACGGAAGGTGTCTGCTTTCTAAAGGGCTCCTCGGCATTTGTGGCAGACAGAAGGTGCATGAGGAACAAAGCTGGGGAGTGCTGCAGAAGGTGAAGTCTTTGGGTGAAGATGTTTGGTGATGAGTGATTCATATATCCCAAACTTTTACTAATGATCCCTGACATCTAAGCTTTATTTTTGGGTTTCTGAGAGTCACCCCTGGCACATGACTTGAAGAAATCCTGGGCTCTACCAGAAGAAAATGGAGAGGGACACAACAAATACAAAAAGTGCTGCATGATTTTGAGGATACAGAAAAGTCAGAAATGGCCCCAAACTGAAAGAAACCTTTGATGATTCCTTCATGGCTCAATTCTACATCAGTTAAACAGAGACAACGCAGAGTATGATTACAGGCTTTGATGAACTTTAATACTGTTGTAATTAATGTTTCAGAAAAAATACACAAGAAAATTAATAATTCTGTTCTCAGGGCAGTGTTCAGTAAATAAGACGTAGGGTTGTTTGGTAGGAGATGAGGAGAATACAAAAAAGGAATAGCTGCTCGTTATCTGAGCCCTGTCCATCTTATGCAGGAGACAAGAAGAAACCTGTGGAAAAAACCATTTGTGGGACTGCATTGTTAGACGGGACAGGGCTGCAGGGATGTCCCTTGCTCCAGTATTTCCCAACTTTGCATCTTGATGGTGTTCCCTCTTTAAAAAGCACCTTTACATGTGTGAATTTTACCACCCACATCCAACTGGGACATGGGGGCAAGGCTGAAGGGGGTTTCCATGCCATGGGCACATGTTCTCCACCTCATCTCTGCCCCTCTACCCCTGACTCTAGAACTTGTCTGGAGTTTAGTCATGGTTGCCTCTTCTCAAACTCCTTTCTCCAGCCCTAATCCTCTGTCCACATCCTCCCTTCCTCCTAGACTGTTTACTCCAGCTCGGATTGTGTTTCCCCTCCACTTGTGCCTTATTTTCCACGCTGCTGCGGGTGTCAGCAGGGATCCTGGGGATGCAGCACAGGCTTCCAGTCCCACACATTGGGAGTCACCAGTCTAATCAAGGACTGATCCTGTCGTAAAGCTCAGATGAGCTGGTTCCGGCCTAGATGTTTCTCAGGCATCCCTACCAGGGTGCCATCAGTACCAGTAGAAGAGCCACCCAAATGCCAGTGAGGGTGTGAGCATTGAGGCACTGGTGCCACAGAGAGGCATCCGATGTTATGAAGACACATTTAATCTCTCATTTTACCTGATCTCTCTCTAAAGACCACAATGCATTAGGGGTGGGGTTGTGCCAACCCTAATGAGGCTAAATATTGCCTTATTTGTGCCATATAATTCTTTGGCCTGATCATGGAATATTTGCTGAAAAGATTAGTCTTATAAGTAATTAGTCTTTCTGGAAAAGAATATCAGTGGCAGCAGATAATACTCCCTGTATCCAAAACAATTTAATCTCTTCTAAATGAAATCCATTTTTCTAAAGAAAAATGACTTCCACAGTATTATTCGGAACCTGGCCATGGAGAGATTCAACTTTAGATGCAGCAGTAATAAGTTCACCTAACTTCGTATTTCAACTCCTAAACTACTAGAATTAATTGAGTGTGTAATTAAGGAAGGGTTTTCTTACCAATATGATCATGCCTATAATTAAAACCTCTCCACAAATGTGTATGCAGAAGAATAGGGCAGGGCAGAGCAGGGAAGAGACCAAAGTGTCTGACAGGTTTACTTCAAAGGACCTGAGCTCCTGCAGCGCTGAGCCAGAGGGAGGGGAGGAAGGGAAGACAGGACTGGCTGATAACTGACTTGATATATTGTTTTTGACCTCCTCTCTTCAAAGCCCCGAGTGGTTTGAGTGCTGTCTGCCCTGGAGATGGCTTCTGCCTCTAATGTTCCTTCAGCACAGCCAAGCTTTGCAAGCATTTGTGCTACCAAGAGCGGAAGAGCGATGATATCTGCCTGTTTTCAGAGGGACTGGAATGGGTTTGGCTGCTGCTTTGGGCTGTGCCTCATCAGAGATTTGGCCCAGGTGACCCCATGTCATGTCATGAGAGCCACCACTTTCCTCTGGCATTTGTTGCATGGGAGAGACATGAACAAGATTTTGTAAAAAAAAAAGGAGTGGTGCATTTTTACTGCTGATATTTATACTGCATTTACTACTATATCAGACTTAAATAGCTGTTCAGCCTGTCATGTGGGACCCAAATCAATGGCTCTGCCTCAGGACAGCTGCATTTGGGGAGATTCTCCTGTTCTGAACATGGGGAGATGGTGGGTGCTGGGAAGCTGCCACGCAGCACCTCCACAACAGCTGAGCTCCTGCACAAAAGGAACAAGGGCATTTCCTAAAAAAACCCAAACAAATCACCGAAATGGGGACTTGGATCTTGAGGAGAAGAAGGGATTGACTTCCTCAGCTGGTCTGCCATGTGTTGTGATACTCTGTGACTGTAGAAGGGAGGGGGGAATCCCTCCCTCGGAGAATAACCAAACCAAGGATCAAGACACCGAGGAAAAACAGGTGTGGATGAATGTTGCATCAAAGAAGCCACCCTGAGCAGGGAAACAGCTCTCTCATTTGTTTGATATCTGCTGTGGTCAGGGAAACAGGACTTTGTATGTTTATCGACATTGTAATATGTTTATAAATCCCATCAAAAAGACACCTGCATCTGTCCTCTGGTCTCTGAACTGGAACAACCTGAAGGGCTTGGGATTTTTGTCTTGCTGGCTGAATCCCAAATGGCGTCAGAGTTTTGGTCTCATAGATTTGGTGGGGTTTATGTTGCAATGTAGATAAAAGAGGCACTCAGGGAAAGTTAAGGTACATTAGGTGTGTGTTCTCAGGAAGAAAGCCCACAAGCCCAGCTGCACACATCTTTTACATTCATTTAAATCCAGTAAAATACTATAAGAAATAGCTGACCATTACTGAAGTCTGTGCTGGGGTGCTGACAGCTATACTGGTTTGCACTGGTTATGGATCAGATATTTTTTACATGAAATATGCATTGTGCAAGTGCTTTATTGCATTCCATATAGTCCCAAACATTAAACACATGCAGTCCCTACCAACAACAGCCTTCAGAATGACCTAACATATCAGGCAGATATGCAGGAGAGCTGTTTTCCTCCGTAGATAACTACCAGGATGGCATTTTGGGGCAACCATCATTTTTTGCTCCATAATCATCTCACTCATAACTTTCTCATTTTTTCAGCTTTCCCATATTTGCAGCAGTTAAGACTTTGTGACCTTCCCCAGGGAATGCAACCTGTGATTCACAGCTAAAGAGTGGGTGTCTCTGTCTGAGTCCTGCTTTTGAAAAGGGTGGCCAATTGCCTTGCCAACAGCTGCCATTAAGTAAAATACTTAATGAAATGACTGGGAAGATGAGTGCTCACCAGTGTATTTTCTCTGCACTTCCTAAAGAAGCCTGTGACCCACACACTGAGCTAACAAGCTTCATGCTCTTAGTGCTGTCATCATCAATTTTCTTCCCTCCAGTCCATGCCTTGCCATACTGCATTTTAAACATTATTATCAATTATTACTATGTTGTTATTGGTATGATTGCTATTATTAATTTCATTTTGGTACCTCTGTGGTCTTTACATAGCCCCCCAGTCTTAGGTCCCATGGAAACCAAGAGAAGGCCCTCAGGCACTTTCAGGCAATATCAGCCACATGAAGGCTTAGGGAATGTAAGACCTTCCTGGGCACCTCTGCTGCAGCCTGGGTTTGCACAGTTGGAGCAAGACATGGAGAATTGAGGCCAGGGTGCAGGATGGCTTGAGCTGAGACATGGCGTCTGGGCACAGGGACGTGAGCAGGGCACGTGGGAGCGGTTCCTGTTTCCATCCCCTGAAAGGACCCAGTGGTATTTGACACACACACTGAGAGCTTTGGCCACCAAGGCATGCTGTGATCATTCCAGGCTCCAACACAACATTGTGCCAAGCCTAACTGCACCTCCCAGTGATGTGGTCCTCATGCTGAGCTGGTGATGGCAGAGGCGGGATCAAACTGTCTGTGAAACACAAAGCAATCCCAGCATTGTGACTACCCTGGTTCATCTCAGGGGCTGTGTGATAGTCATGGGAGAACTCAGCAAGAGCTGAATCCACTCGGCCTGGTGTGCAGCCACGGGCAGGTCCTAGGATAGTGTAGCCTGGACTCAGTTGTGCTCCTGAGGATGATGAGAATGGACAGTACTCCCCAGGCTTTGAATCATGGGTGAGATTTCAGAACTTTAACCGCAATCCTTCCTCCTTAAAAACAGAAGCAAAATGCCCCCATTTCCTCCCAGCCTTCAGTAGGGATCATCTGGGGACAGGGATTGTGTTCTCATGATCCTGCACTAAGCATACAAGTCCTTGTGCTGGATTTTCATCTCCCAGTGCTCGGCAATGCAATTCCCGTTAACAGCGCAGATTCCGGCTCCTGCCCAGGGTACACAAAGTTTCCTTTCCCTGTGCAGTAAATAACTCACCCTTGTTGCAACTGGGCACGAGGGCAGGGCCCAGTCAGGCATGGAGCTCACTGCTCTGCTGCAAAGCACAGCCGGGGAGAAAAAATAACCTTTCGGTTTTATGTTCAGTGATATATCGTCTTTAAATCTGAATGGGTTTAGGAAATGTTACAGAACAGAAACGGTTCTGCTTTTCCAGAGGCATAATGTTATGGTACAGCTGTTCCAAAGCCAAACTCTGCTCTGAGTTATGCCCCTACATCCTCTCTCCCAGGTATTTATAAAATTATGATTAACACTAGGAGACATAGGACTTCATTATTTCTTGAACTGCCTTTCTTCTTAAGCATCTACAAGCTCAGAGAATTACATATGGCCTCATTAACCTCTGTGTCAAACTGATAATAAGGCAGGGAAGGAGGTACCCCTTCAGCTGCTCGACAGCCTGTGCAGGGGCCCTGTGGAAGGGCTGCTGAGGGAACACCAGCACTTCCCAGTCCATGCTACGAGCTTCGTGTGTCCGTGTCAGCTCGTGGTGGTTGCACAGGAACCTGAAATGTTGTGTTTGTGTGCCCATGTGAAGTTACTCCATCTGGGAGATCAGAAACCCCATAAATAAATGGCTTTGGAAATCTCACTCTGTAAGTGTCATTAGCACTGGTGCATGTGTATCTTAATGGGATACTCAAAATGGGAGTGAAAACCACAGCTGTATCAAAACAGGGATCTGAGACTCCATAGGAGGAGCATGAATGCTTTTGGAGGGATGGGGGCAACTTCTGTCTTTTGGTCTTCTAGTATTCTTAAAAACACCAAGACTGGTTTCACAACACAGGCAATTATTCTGCCTCTTGGCTTCTACAAGAATGCTGTAAGTGATTTTAAAATGCATAGCTGTCCAGACACTGCAGAATCCTAGCCTGAACTTCTGCAGGACTTACGAGATTAAAGGCTAGAATCTGTTCAAATGTTTTGCTGCATGTAGCTGCACAGAAAACCTGCTTATATAAACTTCAGTGCCATCCAAGAAAGGTGAAAGACTACAGCAGTCCACAGGTGTGGACTCCCGACTTCACTTTCCCAGGGGTAATTTCCCCTCCTGATTTCCTCCCCTGACGATCTCAAAGGCCAGCTGTCACAGCCTTTGCTACTTAGGATTCCCAGCATAGAGGACGCTTCCCAAAGTTTCTCTGCTTCGAGCCACTGTGAACTTCTCTAAGTAAGGCACGAGGACAACTTAACCATTCTTTGTGAAAGATCCAGTGGTCAAAAACTAAGTGGCTTTGAAAGCAGAGACAACAGGGTTTAACAAACTAACAGTAACACCATGGGAGTTTGCTAATCCCCAAAATCTACAATAAACAGATAAAGTTAATAAGATTCAATAAATGAGAACAGCCCCATTAATGCTTAAAGAGTACTATCTAAATACTACACACATTATTTACTGAGTTCCCTTGCTGAATTTGCTGTACACGGGAACACTCAAAATTCATTATCTTTGGATGCAAAGCTTAGTAAATTCGACAGCAATTAATCTCCATTTACCCTCCGCGTGTGTTTCTGAGCAGACGAAAAGTTCATTGAAAAAGTTCTTTCAGCTGCTCTGAAAGGGAAGCAGTGCTTTGATAAACAAAAAAGCGCCAAACACAGGCTTCTGAAAGGAAAATAGAGCAGTAGCTAGTTCTGCGTGGTTCGAGCCAGGTGCTCATTGCAAATTCAGTAGCATGCACTGGCAAGTGTCAGCAGCAGAGAAACTGAAATTACTGAAATTCTTATGCCAGTGTAATTTGCTGAAGGCGATGCACTGAGGGTTAAGGCAAATTGTGCATGTGTTGAGGATTATAAAACAAATTAAAATGGAGGCTAACAAAAGGAGTACAATATTTATGCATTTCTTCATTCTTTTCACTTCGCAGTACTCAATCAACTTCAGAGTCTCTTAAGGTGGCATGGGGACATTGCTATTGTGTACATTCATTTGCTTTGAAAAAGGGGGCTCAGACATCCTAGGCTACAGAATTTAACTGGTTCTGGTAATATTTATAAGTATCTCTGTTAACCCACCAAATATTTACAACCCACTATTACTTCTAATCAAGTGAAATTTAACCATCAACACAAAAAATGCGGTAACTTTCCTGTTCAGTGCGTTCTACTGATCTGCTTCAATTTTGATTTACCAGCCCATTTTACCATGTAACCCTTCCCTTTCCCTTGAATTCCTGCGTTTGTGCACCCTGGTTATACAAAAGCAGAAATGTTTCAATCACCCCCGGCTTGCTGCAGTGGAGTCCATTACACGGGGCAATGCACTTAGTGTTTAATACCCAATTTACCAAATATTTTAAAGAGTTCCTAAGTTACTACGCACCCACTGTATGATCACCCAGCACGGTCCAGCAACCAAATGGGTTATTACCTTGTGGGATGAGAAACAAATTCTCTATGAAATATGCTCTTGGTTGTACATTCCCAGCCCTCTGCTGGCAAGCCCTGCCATGGAGCTGGTTGGAGAAGTGAGGACATCGTGTCCATGACTCTGTCCAGTGTCTCAGCTCCAGCCCTCCTGCACAATAAACTGAACTTTTTTTGTCTAGATGTGCCCACCTGTCCCTCTGACGTGGAGTGACAACCTCTGTGAACAATAGGGACTAAAGAGCTGACAGCAATCTTATTTTCAGTTCCCACCACGAGATTCATCCAAGCCCACCTGTAGGGATTTAGACCTCATTTTAGTTCCAGGGACCCTTGCATTTGGCTATGAGAGGCAGGTGTAGGCTACTCTCACCCAGTGGTGACAGACTGTGAGAAGCACCTGCAGAGTCAGCTCTTGCTCCTACTTACCCATGGAAACAAAGAAAATGGTTTGATTTTATTTTTCTGTCTAGATTTGAGCAGGCTAAATAGAGCTGCTTGGGACTCCAAGGATAAAACGGAGTCTTTATTTGCATTTCACTGTGACAGGGAGATGTTTTCACACAGGTTCGTCTTGGAGCTCCCAGATGCTCCAGGCTCTCTCCAGGCGGCTCTGCCAGAAATGACCAGAAGCCCACTGTCCTTCATGTCACTGTACAAACCAAAGGACAAAAAACTTCTAACTAGCCTCCAACAGTTGCAGCCTTAGTGTAAAACAAGTGACAACAGATGGGATCAAACAGACGGGGGAATAGAGGGGGAAAAACGAGGCAGCATTAGGGTGTGACAGGCAGGGGTCTCAGCACATCAGCAGCCTCGATGTTGTCAAGTTTTTTTGTGTAGTCATCACATATTAAGGTTGTATTTGGGAAGTTAAGAGATTTTACACTTGATTTTCAAGCAGGGAGCAGGGAGCCACTGCCAGCCATGAAGCATCTTGGAAATGATACTAGTTTTCAAATCTATTCAAGTGATCTATGCATTATTATTTCTCTGAAAGGTAAAGATGTAAGGGCCAAATCCTGACCTTTATTTCACAGAGTCTATTTGAATATCTCCATCAGCTGCCATGGAGCTACTCCAGGTTAACAGCAACGTAACACCAACGTCAGGATCTGGTTCTTCCAGAGAATCCCATCGATCTTACATCATTGCAATAGATGATCTAAAATCACATTGCTTTGGCTTGAGAAGCTTTTCCCATACACAAAGGAACTCAGAATCTCTCCCCTTCTCTAAGATTAAGGCAGATTGTGATCCAAAGGGTCATGTCTATACTCCCAAGTATATTATTCTATAGGATCAATAAATAACCTGATAGTGGCAATTGAGATTACACTTTATGGATGGCATTATTAGGATTTACATTCCAGCTACAAGCAGGTTAGATGAACAAACAGAATACCCAGTCCTGGACCACTTGCCTTACTCTACTCTGTCATTTTTATAGCTTCACACATGCTGCAGGTGCTGATACTACACACATCTGACTGTAATCCACACATCAGCCTGCGAGCACACCAGTTCTGGGAGAGACTGCCTCCAGCAGTCGTTTCAAGCCTGGTTAGAGGAGCAGAATAGAAACATCAGCTAAAGCCGTGAAAGTTACATTTTCTAATAATGGAAATGAGATGGAAATGTTGGGCAGCTGCTAGGGGTTTCCTCTATTATCTGATTTTAAAAAAATGATACTGAGAAATGCCTTCCAAAGCCTAGCATTAATGTATGTATTCCTCAGTAATGAGAGATATGAATGGCTGGGTCTGTAATCCCTTATAAATCTTACATTCTGAAAACTGCTCATAGCATTGTTCTTGGTAATGGAGAGCTATATGAAGTTGGCAGGTCCTTTTTTAAATTATCAACTTACTGTGCAAGACAAAAACCCCTGAATTAAAGTGGAAAAAAAATTACTCCCCTGGAGAATTGCAGTGCAGACATTTGCTGGCAAATTATTTTTATTTAAATCACTTTTCTTGGTTTTAATATTGAAAAGAGTTTCAATCATGGAAGAGCCTTTAATTTAGGACAGTGGATGGCAGGGATGTAATTGAGGAGACCTGACTAGCTCATCTGCTTCAGCACAGAGGCTGGACCAGACAATTTCTCAGAATTTTTTCAAGTCTGGCATTTATAGAAAGCAACCCTGGTCTGACTGCCCCTTCAAAACTGTTTGCATCTAAGACATGTGAAGATACTCTGCTGCCAGCAAGAATTGCCATTGAATCCCAATTCTTCCAGTCTTGAGATACAATACAACAGGGTTGTATTGAATGTGGTGATGGACTGGAATCAGAAGGGTTTACTCAAGGCAGTTACCACATGGGATGGAGGCAGTGACTAAATAAAATACAATCAGGATTCAGTCTATCCCCCAGGACCACAAAGAAATATTGTCACAGGAAGAAATTTTACAAACTGAACCATCACTGTTTTTTCTTTGGCTTTTTCCCGCTGGAATTCAAGTTTCTTTAATAATGAGGATTAATGTCAAACCTTTAAAGAGAGTTGGGAGTGTGAGAAGGCAGCAGACAAGTGCAGCAATTCCTTAGCTCTGCATACTCACTCTCTTTTACAGCTTTCTGCTCTGGGTCCACAACAAGAGATTTCCCACCCTAGCAGGGTATTTGGGCACAAAATCACCCACTTTGCTTGTCCATGCCTCCCTTGCTGCTGAAAACACCACGCTGGGGTAGCCCAGTGTCCCCATCCATCCCTGTGCCGCAGGTACGCTTCCCCCGACCGGCTCCCCGGGGAGCACGCACAGACACACAGACACAATGAGAGCCTCCAACTGGAAATTCCAACAAAAATATGGCTGTCTACTCCAAAAGGCAAACTCATTTACAAAGGTCATCTCTGTAGAGGAAGAGTGATGCGTTACTCCCCTCTTGGAGGCAACTGCTGTCGCTCCTCTGCCGAGTTACATTCACGACCATAGTTTTGAAAAAGAAGAAGAAAAAAAAGAGAGGGAAAAGAAAAGAGACAAAAGCCCGGCAAGCCCCCTATTCACAGAGCTAGCCCCGCTACTCCCCTTCCCCTCCTCGGGTAAATTCAGCTTCGAAAGACATTAACATCTTTCCCTACCTTCGTTCTCATCGGAGACAGAAGCCCTTCCATTTTGGTCCGATCCTCATGCCAATCCTCGTCCCCCAACTTAGTATCTCGTGCCTGTCTCAAGCATCCCACACGAACAAGAGCATGTCAGTGACTGCCAGCGACACCCTTCACGGGAGCTCAGCCGGCTGCCAACCTGCCAACTTGCAATCCTCAGCCGCGTGGAGCACCGCTCCTGGAGAGACCTTCCTCCCTCTGCCTCCTCTCTCGCTCTCTGTGCATAATCTGCCCGCAGCTATGTTTGTACCATCGCGGCTGACAAACGATCCCTGCCTTACGTAATGCATTCAGCACAGGACAGGCGATCCCAGCCCCGCCGCGGGGCTCCGGTCGGCGGCAGCGCTGGGGAGGAAGGTGTGGGACCCTGCCCTGCCTCTTGTGCCGCTGGCACCGAGCTGCCAACGCGCCCGTGCGCGGCTGGTGCTCCTCCGCTCTCCGTGCCAGCCAGGAAAGCACCGAGAAAACTTCGTCACCGTGGAAGATCGTGGATTCCCCGCGACTGACTTAAAAGGGTGTAATCCTCATTCCAAGCCTCAGCCCAGGAGGTTTTCCCTGCTCGGGGAACGCCAACAGTTGGAGCATTTTCTGCTGGGCGCGTTTGCTGTCAGCGAGTGACCAAACCCACGCTGAAAGGGAGTTCCTGACAATTGTCAGCCGGGAATTCAGGGAGAGAAAGAAAGAAAAGGGCACTAAACAAAAGGAACACACTCCTGCAAAGTTGGTCAGCAAAAGATACTCCCTGAATGAATTTCTATGAGCATTTTAATTCAGATCAGAGCATGCCTTTGTGGAAAATTCCCTTATTGCTCCTTTATGCATTTTGTTTTCTGTCATGAAATGATGCTAGGACTGAATTTCTTTCAGAAAAAAATCCAACTAAAAACGAGTTTCAGACCTACAAATACACCAGTGTTCAGTCCACAGGACCAGACTAGACCAGTCCAAAGTAAAATCCTTTTGAAATGATATCAAATGAGCACAGCTGCCCATCACTGCGCCGAAGGTCAGCTCCCTCCAGAGCCACCTCACTTCCTAACACAGACACAAAAAGGAAACCTCTTCCTCAGCCCAGGGCATAACCTTCCACATACCAGTACCCAACTGCTGTCCAAAAGCAAAATTAAATACCCTGTTACACCACCAGAACTAGATTTTCAGTGTTAGAAAAACGACTGTCAGGCTGGTTGGAGCATATTACAGGTGGAAATTTCTAATGCCCTTTAACATCAACTCTTAGGCCCCAAACCTACATGCTCAGGGAGAGTCACTGTCTGATTCAGGCACTGAGCTGGATCTGGTTAAACTCATGAAAATACCACATATTCTCTGGATGATGATGGGGATTCACCTCATTTAGCTTTCACCATGTAAAACTCTGCCTTCTGGTCCAAGACAGCCACTGAGGTTCCTGCAAAACCAAAAAGAGAGACCAGTTCCTTCTCAAAGTGATTGGCTGCTCAGATCAGGGACCCTCTCTGACCCCGTGTATCCTTCATGCTCAGCTCAGGCTCCTGGAGGCTACACTGAGAGGGAGAAGGTGCGAAGGAAAATGTTCATGGTGGTGTCACGGTTGCTTCATGGCATCCCAGGGTGCAAAGTCTGGGATGAACCCAGAGACAGACAAAACTCCTGCTCTTCAAGCCCCAGCAGAAGTGCTCCCAGATAGTGACACATATGAGGGTGTTCAACTCCACACATCCCTTTTCCTCTCTATCTCTTCCAATCCTTTTGACCGTGTAGATATTGTAGTTTTAGGCCATTTTCCTTATTATTCTTTATGGGGTAAAAACAGGGAGGGGAGGTATCCCCTACAGTGATTAATATTAATTTCAAAGATAATTAACTGTTCTCATCCAAATTCAGGTTCTTATCAAACACGAACAAATCTGATCATATTATATTGAAGGCAGAGATAAGTTTTCCAGAGCTAAAGAGACTCTGGAATGCTGGCAGGCTCATTCATTTCTTGCTGGCTGTATACAAATCGGTATTTACAAGACTTTAATAAGACTTTGAATAAATGGCAGCAGGAATTCCAGGCTCCAGTAAGACAAGGCCGTTGTGATTTTTCTGCTGTACGGCATTGTGCCAGACTCTGATGAGAGGTTTACAAGTCTGTGCATCTTGTCCAAATCATCAGGGGAATTTGACTGTCCAAAGCCTCAAGAGGAATGTAAAGAGAGAGGTGCTTTTGGGTATTTTGGAGATGTCAGGCTAGGTAGTCAAGATTTAATGCAATATGATAACGTGGATGATGCAGCCATGGCAGCGTATGAACGCCCAGTTCTCTTAAAGCTCAGCTCTGGTTTGAACTAGGCTAAGCCACAGTGCCTCATGAGCTTCCCTTATGTTATCTCTGTTTACAAGCAAAAAAAAAAAAAAAAAAAAGCATTTCTTCTAAAGTCCAAAAGAGTAATTCAGTCTGGGACCAGAAAAGCAAGCTGGGGCCTTTCTGGTTCAGCAGCACTCAAAGCCTCTCTGATCTGAATGGATTGGGAATTGTGCTGATACTGCATGAGTCAGAGCAGAGCCCAGCTCAGCAGGATGAGCAGGAATGGGAAAGAGTATGGTGCTGTTTGAGCAGCACCCGTGGCTGTGAGCCAGCAGCGAGTCTGCCTATCTGCAGAGTGCAGGCTGCGACCCCCAGCTGCATCCCGAGGATGCTCTGGGTCCCTGGGTCAGTTATCAGCTCCTCCGTGGCATTGCCATGAGCCACAGCTGAAGTGGTGTGTGTGACAGGAAGGTCTGTTCACACCCACCTTCACCAGTGGGACCAGGCCACCCAAGTGATTCTGCCTGTGAGTAGTTTTGTCTTGGCTCTTTGGAAAGCCTGGCAATTTCCAGTAAGAGCTGGAACATCAGTGGATGGATGGGTGCTGTGAACCACATCATCCTCCTCTCAAACTCCAGGCGCCAGGTCGGACTAGACCTGTGCTAGCATTTAGGTAGATACCCTCCTTTAGCCTGGGCAGCCACCAACCTGCCCTCCTCGTGCTACAGGAGCAGGATGAACACTCTTGGTGTGCTCCAGACTGTTTGCAACCCCTCCTTCACATTCAGAGCAGTAATTTTACAACTGTGGGAGCGAGAGAAGTTTATCTTCACTTTAAAATGAGAGCTTTAGTTGCTGTAGCCAGAGGAGCAGTGGCCCAGCAGTGTGTGCCGTGGTCTGACACCTTGTTCCTCTGCACAGTTCACAGTAATACTCAAATTACTGCAGACTCGTTCCACAGCCTCTGCTCCTGCGATTTCAGATCAAAGGCACTGCAAAGGCAAAAGGAGCATGTGAACACTTGCATCCTCATTCTTTTTCTGGAGAAGGGAGCAGCATTTGACTCAGATCCTGGGCAGCTACACCCAATGTATCTCAGGTTCTCCATCTGCAGAAGGAGGGACCAACTTGTCTGGTTTGCACAGGTGTTGCAGAGATTCATCCTGTCCTGGATTCAAACCACCATATCCTAAAAGATGGGAATATAATCACCCTTGGCTCCTTAGCTAATCATGGGAGTAAGAAACCTTGCAACCCCTTCATATATTGTCATAATTTAAATGTCTTCTGGACTCTAGACAGCAGACCAATGCAGATGTCTACCTGGAACCTGGTACATCCTACCTGGATTGAGCCTTGGAGCTCAATCTCTTTCTAGGCTCTGCTGACTACATTGACAGACCTCCATGGACCAGAAGGAGAGCAGAGATGTCTCTTGATATTTAGCCGTGTAGGTGTAAATGGCTGAATTAAGCTGCCTGACTCTGGAGCTGAACCTTGCCCCGTGTGCCCAGCAGTAGGAAAAATGGCCCAAAAAATTGTTATGCTCACTGTCAGACTACCGGCTGAGGGTCCTCGAAACAGCTGAACTCAGTGGTATGTATTTGAGCCCTCAGTTTTCCTCTTGTTCCCCCTTTGTGGGTGCATCCAAGCTGGGATAAAATTCTGTAAGCTGATCACTTCCTAACCTTCGGGGTGGGGATGCCAACACAGAGCCAAGTTGTGCTGCCTGCACCAGCCCTGAAAAACGGAGGAAATTTGGATTTGGACCAAATCTCCACTGCTCTGTGATGAAAAAAGCTGCCATCTCCTCCTGCCTTCCGCCCCCAGACCTGCCCGTGACGGGGACAATGGATGCTGTGACAGCGCAGCCTACCCTGCGTGTGTGCCCCTGGCCGACCTCGCCACTGGTCATTTCATTCATCTAACAAAAGGTAGCATCGCGGTGTTGCCATGGGAACGCCCCGCCAGCTGAATGGCTATAGCATCCTGTAAGGGAGGGGAAAACATCCCAGTCACACACCAGGGCTGTGCTGAAACGTATCTTATATTTAGAACAGGCGGTGCGGGGAATACTAATGAATATTTAACACTCGGAGTGCCTTTCATGCTTGGTTTTTTTTTATTTTTGTTGCATGCTTCCCATAAGCACAACATTTGCTTCCAAATGGTATGAATATTATTGCTACTGCGCTTCTCTCATCACTGCTTCTCCAGGTTTCCCTTGCTTTTCATGCAAGCAAACTTTTCATGGGTTACCTAAAAAAGGGTAAGATTTGCTTGTGCTCTGCAAGAAACAGTCCCTTTTAGGGGTTTCTCCCCGCCCCCCCCAATTAAAATATCTGCTTTCAACAATTAATTCTCTGTGCTGCAGAAAATAAACGAATTAATCAATCTAACTTTCATTCATTCATTCAGGAAAAACACACGCCTGAAAATGTCCTGAAACTCCTTTCTTCTTTCCTTTTTCCTGAAATGGCGAGCAGTGAAAAAAAGGGGTCTAACCACCCAAAAGCCCAAACTATGAATAATTTTATGTGCCTTATTATATGACACATTTTAAAAAAAAGGCAAAGGTGCTGGCCGTGGTGGTGAGTCCCACCTGCTGCTGCCCAGGCTGTGCAGGCAGATTCGGCACCTCCTGGTGATGAGCAAGCTGACTTTTTTTGAGGATGGCAAAGGGAAGTGAGAACAGCTCTGGCTGGGGTGGGATGGGGAAGAGGTGCCCACCCATGTGGGTGCAGCTCACAGCAGTGCCAGCTTGGGGACTCCCATCTCCAAGAGGTTCCAGGAGGATGCAGCCTGGCACAGGCTGTGGGTTGTGCTGAGGACTGGGTGCATTCTCTCTGGGATGGCACTTCCTCTTCAGTCTCCTCTTTAGTTATAGATGAAGTTACAAGCGAGGTTAAAAAAATGTGGTGTATCAGATCTCACTCTGAAGGAATCTCCTGGCATGTATAAAGCTTTGTTCTCAGAAAGGCCAGATTCTCGGCAATGATTTTAAGAGTGAGATGTGCTCTTTTTACTAGCCAGTGGCAAGGCTCTGGGCTCTCTTTTGAGCTTAGCAGCCCTGCAAAAGCTGCTGGGATCCCAAAAGCTTATCTGTGTGCTTTCTGCTTGGTACCACGCCAAGGCACCAAGGATAGAGGCGCAGTTCAGCTGGCAGCTTTGTCGGTGATGCGAGGGGAGGAACAGTGCTGTACTGGGTGTGTTGCTTTGGCAGCACTGAGAAACTGGATCTGTGTTTGTTTGTTGCTGGTTGTAGGGCGTATTTTCAAAATGGAGAAAGGTTTTCCTCTCCAAGACTGCCAATGCAGTCCTTTGAGATCTGCTCTGTGTGTTCAGAGGGAGAAGGACTTGCCTCTGAGGAGGTTAAGAGGGGACACACCCCTGCTCTTTGCAAGCTGTTCCACTGATGCATCATTTGCATGAGTAAGCGCTTTCAAAATCATTTCCCACTTACCCTTATACAGCATCAATTCCAGTAAGGGCTAGAAACACCAGTTATTTTACTGGAGTTCATCTTTAAGGCTCTAATGACCTGCTTCTTTCTAGAACAGTTAGGCTTTTTCTGCAAAAGCAGTATGATGAATATTAAAGCCTTTGGGTATTAATAAGGCTGATTTATCTGCCTTCTGGATTTGGAAGGCAGACATAAAAAAGTCATATCTGAGGACCATAGGTCATTGTACAAGCCTGAGAAAGACTCTGGCTTACAGCAAAGCCAGTTCAGCATCCTGCCCTGCTTGGCAGGACCATCAGGGTCTGTCCATCCTCCTCCAATAACTGAAAGGCATTTATCTCTACACCACATCAATGATCTCAGCCATTGTTATCATGATTCCTGTTAAGCCAGTGTGGCAGTTTAGGAAGGAAAATCTGCCTCCCTACCGCACAAATAAACCACCCCAGCAGAGATGGGGACTGCTGTGTTTGAAGAAGCAGATTCCCAGGATCAGGCTCTGCCTTGGTGGCTTGGGCAAGGCTTTGACTAGCTTCTTTTTTCTTGCCTCCATCCTGGCTCACTGGGAAGATCTATAGATGAAAAATGGGAGTTGTAGAGATAGGGCTTACAGACTCAAATTGAGAATTGCTGTGCAAAATCTCTGCCCCAGCAGAGAAAATGGCCTCTGGCTGTCCTGGCTCCCAGCAGGTACCACCACGAGGCTGAGCATCCTTCTCAGTCTTCTAACAAAATGTGTGCTAGAAATATGAAGGGACTTCTTTCCCTAAATAGCAACTGAGCTATATTTTCCTTTTGCTGCTAGGTATATTTGCTGTTCTGGACGTTAACAGTCAAAACACACACAAAGCCTTTCACTAGAGCATTAGGTCTATGTATGCAGTTTCAACAGTCAGATGATTTATTCATCCACTTCAGGAACCGTTCAAACAGGGCACGATGTGGAAAGCAACAAACACTGAGTGTTTGTGTTTGGTTTGAGAGAAGAAATCAACAGAACAGGATAACAGAAGCTGGTTTTCCCATGTAAAGGACTCCAATCCCATCCCTGTCAATATCTCTGTCAAATTAAACACCGTTTCCCAAAGCTACAACTCTGCTAAAGCACAGCTATTATGCTCTCAGTTAGAAACCTGATTATAGCCACCTCATGTCTCTAAAAACACAACCTCTGATGCAAGGTGACTCCCAGATACTCTGCAAACGTTCATAAATGCACTTGATGCTCTCTGGACACATCTCTGTGTGTGCTGGAAGAGGAGACCAGCTCTCACAGGGCAGACAAGGCATTAAGTGAGAAATAGCTTTTTCTCTGAAGTGTAATGTCATTACAACTGTGCAAATCCTGGACAGTGATATTTCCACCTGGAGAAGAGGAGAAAAGGAGGGAATGAACACAAGGTCTTGGAATAAAGCAGAAGTTGAAGACAGAGTAAGAAAGGGGTTGACAAAGTACAAAAGAATAATAATAATAATTATTATTTTTATTATCTGGGGTTGCCCTAAAGGAGTCCTATAAAATAGTATTTTGTGCAGAGATTCTTTAATCTTTAAAGGTTGAGTTAGTTTTGATGCAAATCTGAACCCCAACTGAAAAGAGCCACCAGAGACCATCTCTTCTCCGAAGTGTATGTGCAGTTTTGGTCCCTCTGAGGGTGAAAGATGGGGAGAACTTTGCAGGTCTCAGAAAATATGTCTGCATGTAAAATACTCTGTAGGCAGGAGGATCCCCTGGATGACAGAGTCTGAGGTAGATCCTGCACTCCCCTTATTTCATGGAGTGCTTCACAGGAAGTAATCAGATGCCAGAGCACAAGACCAAGGGAAACATGTGATACCTTTTTTCTTCATGATGATCCCACATTTTTTCATTTTAGGTATTTTTATATTAGTTTGTTCGTCCCTGATGAATCCCAGTCTCTAGAACCGGAGAACTGTTTGTAAACTCAGAGTCATCACTATCACTTAGATTATCACTTCTGGGGTAGGAGACAGACATCCCTTCCCTTTCATCTCAGCTGGGGCTCCCGTCACTCCCCCAAATAAAAACTGGTGTTGGTAGCATGTTGCTTTATGTTGTAGTGAGTATTTCTAGCTATGCCCATGGCTGCTTTGGCAGCTGCCTGCGAGCCCCTCCTTGGGTCACTGTCCTCTTTGTGCTCCCAGCCCCCCTGGTGATGCCCTTTGGCCACCCAGATATTGGTGACTGTGTGTCCCAGCTGTGATTGTTTCTGGCCAAGGTTTCATTGACATTGGAAAGAAGACAAGAGCTAAAGCAAATCAGAGGTCCATTCAGCTCATTCAAACTCTTGGTCCTCTCAAACCCTTTCACGAAACTCCCAGATTCAGTTCCTTGGGGCAGGGCTCTAAGTGTCTGCAGAGGTGTTATCCCCTTTTGAGTGCTCCTTTCACTGCATGTACCACAGCCATGTAGATATTCTTTTAAGAGTATTTCTGGTCCTAGGTCTCCCTGCTGTCTCATTTTGCTGTCTTTACTGGGCTAATGGGACATTTATGCATCTCCCAGAATGTCAATAAAGATGTAAAATAAAGATGCCAGCACAGCATCCCCAGCAAGGCACAGGAGAGCTCCTACATATAATGAATATATATCATCAGCCTGTTTTCAGCCTAAATAACAATCCCCACTTGGATAAAAGCCTCATTTGAATTAATATCTGATGCTGGATTTCATGGCACTATTGGATGGTGTTAAAATTTAGGGACCCCAGTCTTTCTTTATCTGGAAGCAACAAGAAAACTCACCAAGACAGGTCAGAGGTGGGATTCATCTCAGCCAACTTCAAATATCTACAGTGTGATACAGCTCCAGCTTAGCTGCTCCATTATCATTTCTCTATAGTAAGTGGAATGAACTGGCACTTCTAAGGCTCAGTTCCCTTGACCTGTGCTAGGAAAAGGTGACATGTGCCCTTATCGCCTAACAAAAATGCATTTTCCTGTGTTTCCTGTGCCACAATTCTGACAGAAATAAGGATGACAGCACCTCATTAAGGTTTCTACTCATTATCCAAACACCCTGATTGCCCATCTGAAATACTTTACATGCAATAAGAAAAGCAATCACTGTGATGATGGAGCTGAACTTCTTAAAATAATGGTAGGTGTTCTACAACATGTGGCAAAACTTGAAATCTGCCCAAAACCTTTTTTGGGATATTTTCAAAGGTCATTAACTTTGCAAAGTTCAATAAATTAAACAAGTAATTACCATTCACTAAAGTCTTAGCATCACCTGGATGTAATGACTGCTAGGCACTTAACTTCCCTCCAAATTTCCTGTAAAGTGTTTCCTCACCTGCTTTTCATCTGCTACTGCATTTGTGATCACATGAGCACTTCTTACTTCTCCTTCCCTTTTTACCTTGCTTTGCCTATTAAAAACAATTTAAAAGGCAGCATCGTTGTGCAAACACACAGTGAAAGGTCTGGGGAAGGAGTCCATTCAGCCAAGGGAAGAAATCTGTGGCGTGGGGCTTGTCTGCTATTGATCCAAAGGCAGCTGACGCTTGTCTTCTGTGAATCCTTACAGGAGTTATGCAGGTGTAATCCAAAGCATGTAACAGGTGAAAGTCACCCACAGCTTCCAGAGGGATGAGGTCCAGCCTCACGAGTGGAGGATGGAGCTTTGATCACCCCAAAGAGCTGTAGCCAGGGCTGTCATGAACATTGATCTTCAAAGCATCAGCGCGATCGATGCGGCCGGTTCTGCTGTGCGGTTATTGACGCTGGGATAGCTAAAAATAAATCCAGCCACGTGATGGGGGCTGTGGCACTTGCCCATGAGCAGTGGCCTGACTTGTACCTCAGGGCTCACACGTGTGGGACAAGAGCAGCTCCACGCTTCATGCTCTGGACAGGCCCACAAATACTTGCTGAAGGTTTTGGGCAATGGTGAGGGGCACTGGGTGCAGCGAGGTGGCTGCTGCCATGTGGAGCATGACTTGTTGTGTGTGTCCATGGGAAGAGGGAACCCACCTTGGGGATGCAAAGGAGGGACCCAGGTCTACTCTGTTCTCTGCTTCGTAATCCCTTGAGAGTTTAGAGCAAGCTACGTCTCAAACCCCTATGCACTCGGGTTTACCACTATGAAAGTGGAGATAATCTATACCTCAGAGGAACATTGCATGGATAAGTCAATTTACCATGAAATCACAGATGGAAGATGCAAAAGAAATGCAAAGGATTAGTTCTGCGGATCAACCGTGCCAGGCACAAATACATTTTTAGATCCTTTTTTTCCTCCATAACTAAAAATCACCAGCAAGCTGCTCCTTATAGTCCTGCTTAACCTGTTAATGGGGCATCCCCACCAGTACCAGCTGCATCTGTGGCTGGCTGTGGAAAGGGGGGAGTGAGGCCACCTGTTCTCAACACCCCTACCTGGGCAGCCCAGGTGGAGCCCACTGCTTGGCCCTTGCCTGGCAAATGCTGCATGTCCAAGGGAACAGCAGCCTCTCCTTGTCTGTGTCATAGACATAGATCTAAACCAGTCAGTCTTCAGAGTCTGTTTGGCTGCCAGAGCTGACTACTACTCAGTTGCTGTAGTTTCACCTCAAGGCACCTTTTAATTCCTGCAGAACCTCACATAGATTTGGAAATCTATTAAAGAATGTTTTTCTCATTTTAATGCACTTTAAAAACATCCTTAACACCTTGTACTTGGGAAAAAAGTACAGAATATATATATTTTTTTCTCTAAACGAGTGTCCTATAGATAATTAAGTGGTCTTCACTTTAAAAGGTCACTTAAAAACATCATTGGATTTATTACCCACTGGTGATAACCATCTGGGAGGTAAAACTGTCTCACCCAAGGAAAACTCATCCTGTAGCGCTGCAGCCTCTAAGCACCAGTGTCAGACATGCAGACTAGGGTTTCAGGGGATGATTTATCTAGCAGTAGCAAGTGAAGGGGCTCCTGTCCTTCCTTATCCTGTACAAACCCAAATCCATTGCCCAGTCCCCAAAGTCTGTGTGCCCATTCATCTGGGAGGTGTTGGATTAGAAAAATAACCCCAGGTAAAAGAAAAAAACATGCAAGGAAAAAAAAAAGTAAACGTGAATTAATGAGGTTTATATTATCTGCCCTGTGAAGAGCAGTAAGTTACAGCAGAAAGAGCAAACAGCCATGAGAAGGGGAAGACTTTGATCTGCTGCTGGAGAAAGTCTAACCCAGGACTCCTGTTTCTGCTTGAAGTGTCATTTTCCAGATCATTGGTGAGAAGTAACTTACTGTATTTTGTTCTTCGCCTGGTTGTGGTTTTTTTTAAATCAGTTTTTCTTATGTAGGCAAAGTCCTTAGGCACACTTGGGCTAGCAAAATAACGCTTTTGCTGGTAATCTATTTTGTTAAAAAACTTCAGTAAACTACATTACACAAAGGCCTCTTTTGCCCTGGGCTGCCCAACCCAGGAGGGTTGGGCTGTAGATCAAACCTTTACCAAGCCTTTAAGAATGCAGAATAGGCTATTGTGTAGATCAGCTGCTTTCTTGAGTTTCACATAGAAAAGAAAAATGTTTAACAGTCTTTTTTGTAGCCTCAGATATCTAAAGTTTCAGTATCACTTCATCTAAAATACAGGGGTCAGATATTGCATTGGCTAGATGTTGAAAAAGCCCCCAGTGGTTGTGTGCTGAGCACATATTTCATAAATATAGTTGCAGTAAGAAAATAGGAAAATACTTCAAAGTGAACAGCATGCAGACTGGCTTCGTACCTACTCGTCTGTCTTAGTTTGTCGGCCACATTTCCAGCTGATGTGAATAGCCCCCTCTAACCCAAATGACATAAACTTAGACGTGATGGTGGCATTTCCAGAGCAAATGTAGTTTCTATCACTGTTTCCTTGTCTCACACATTTTTTTACAACGACGGGAGTGTGATTGTGGTTCAGAGAAGAGAACATCCTCTTTTTTCTGGTGCTACATCTCTCAGGGCTCTGCCTGGGATCTGCTGGATTTAGAGCAGTGGGACAAAGACTTTCTGGCCCTCAGGTTAGCACTCCTATAGCCAGGCTGGCTGAGCTGGATGTGTGGTGACTTCTCCCTCGCTCTGGTTTAAGTGCAGCCTGTTCTGTTGAGCCATTGGCAACAGTGCAGCCCGGAGAACTCTGCAAAAGGGAACTTGCTTTGCATGCTGTAACTATTGGTAGGAAATTCAAATGTGGACACCTTTGCAAATCTAATCTTCCCTTCTCCCTCCTGAACACACTGCTTCCTGCTTCCTGGCAAAGCTCTCTTCCCTTTGCTCTCTTCCCCAGGGCTTCCCAGCAGAAAGATGTCTGTGGGGAAGAAGGCTGTGTATGGCCACCACTTTATCGTATCTGAAGATTTAGCATGCTTGGCCCTTTCTGGACAGGCCTTCACAGGGGGGTGGGTTATGAAACACTTCCTTGCACTGAAAGGTGCAAACTCGAGCAGAAATGACAACACACCACATGCTGAAATCTTTCAGAGAGATCTGTGTCTCCCATTGCAGTTGCTCTGCCTCCAGGATAGCTGCAAGGCTGACACTAATTTTCAGACATTTCCATCTTGGTTTTCTAAGCACTTGCTTATAGCATTGAACACTGTTTAGTTTCAGAGCAAAGAGTCTTTCATTGAAGCATCTCACCCTCCCAAGGGTTTTGCTCCCCCTCTTTCTCCTGTTGTGTTGGTACTTGAGTCATGCCAATAGGTGTTTTCTAAAATCGTGGCCCCCTCACGTCATGAGGAGGGTTTCTTTACACAAAAAGGGCTTATCAGGAGAGGGAAAAAAGTGGCTGATCAACAGTCCAGTGTCTCAAAAGATGTTTGCCAGAAGCCAAATGATCAGATACATACATTAATCCTAATTGTGTATCACCTTCACTTGGAAAGCACCTATGGCCCAGCTCTGCATATTTCAGCTCTTTTCTGTTCTCTTGTCTCCTGTGGATAAATAAGGATTGGCTGCAATTATGTGTTAGAGCAAACTGAAAAAAACCCCCCGTACTTCCAAAGAAATACACCATTAGTGTGTGATCACGGCAGAACTTTCATTATTTAAAAGACACATTTTCGCCCGTAATTTTTGACAATCACATTTAAAAAAAAACCAAATTAAAACCTGCATATTTTCCTACATAGGGGCATTGTTGAGACTGTCGCACCTAATAAGAGCATGAAAAGACAGATGAAAAGCACTGCGCTCATTTCTGAGCAGCTGGGAACGGCGCTGAGAAAAGCACTGCAACTGAGATTAAGAGAGAGCCTTCACAGCGCAAGATAACCCAGCTGCTTGGAAAATCAAATCTATTGAACATACAGATTTCGTGCAACAAAACAATGCCTTGCTGATAAAGGAAAATAACAATGCTCACACAGAGTTCTACAGTCTTCGATTTGGTTTGGAGATAAATGGGCAGTCCTATATTTTTCCTCTTTAGAAAAAGTCAGAGTTAGCTTTCCAATTGTGACTGTTCATCACCTCTTTTTGCCAGCTCTGAAAAATCAACTCAGAGGTTTTCATTTGATAATAACATACCCCACAATTTACTGGAAAGGGCACTTGCATGGGGAACTAGGATGTGCAGGTCTCATTCCTCACACTGGCTTTAAGAACCTACTTCAGCTCTCCTTCTCCTCAGTCTTCCTATGCTGAAGAGTCATCAGTGCCTTTGGGAAATGTTTTGACATCTCTAGAAGAAAAATGTTACACTACTACCCTATCATTTCTATACTCATAGCTGATTCATGCTAAGAAGTCAGGAATAGTAGGGTCTACAAAGATGATCAGAAAATGTTTTTCCTTCTGATGTAAGCTGTGTACATCATAAGATTCCACAATTTCCTTTGAAAATTACTATCTGGGCCCAAATGTTTTAGCTTTTTGAGAAAACTGGGTATTTTCTCATGGGATGCTTGTTCATAATCTTTAAATCTTTAACTGAAATCTGCTTTGCCATTGCAAAATGGTTTTATGTGATCAATTTTGATCAGCTGTGGAACAGCAAGCTGCTCTGTTGGTATTTTAAATTTTCACTGCTATCCAAATGTAACATTGTACCTACTGTGAGGTTTTGGTCCAGGTAGAAAGTGTTGATTGTTCCCACCCATTCTCCATTTTCCTTTTTTGCACTGTGAAAACTGAACACAAAAACACTTTTCCAACACTAAGACCCAGCCTTCCTTCCCAGACTCAAGAAATACGTCAAACACTGGACAGGACATTATAAAAACCAGCTCCTTCTTTCCTTCAAGGCACCATATTTTCAGTAACCTTCTAATAACCTCTGAATATGTACAGAATTAATTGAGAAAAGAAATACTTCTGGAGTCTTCATTGGATACAAAAGAAATATAATAGTCTTAATTCCTCTAAATGAAACCTTTTATTTATGCATGAAAAGATGGTTAATATGTTCCCTCTGATAGCCTTTTGTTATGTGTTTGGCATTGTAATAACTGACTAGTCACTCCTGCTCTGTTTTTTTGTTCTGGCCAGTTTTTCAATCAATGGCACAATACTTTACCTTTCACCAAATACCTCTGGTTTCCTTGAGAGCCTTTGTAACAAAATTCATCAAAGCGTTTGCAAAGTCCACAGAAATCATTGTTGACCAGTTTTCTTTCAAGTCAATTATTGCATCGGTGCTGAAGACTTCAGACAGGCTGGGGGAAGGATATCATATTCCCCAAGATAGGTTGTTTAAGTTACAAGTAGAGTCCCCTGCAAAAAGCTACCAAAGATGCCACAGCTCGAGTTCCTCCCTGCTCCTGCTTAGACCAGCAATAATATATATTACAACTTGTAGCCTTGAAATTACCCTCTTGGGATGAATTCCTAGCACCACAAGCCCTTTCTTGAGACGATATAATTAACAATGTTTTGATTCTCCCTCCCTTCTTCCAGGCAAATCTGGACTCCAGCCCTTACATCTTTGCCTTGGTATCCTCCAGCCCTTGTGAAAACTATGTGAGTTTTGGCCTTAATAACAAGCCCTGTAAAATCTACATAATTGACCCCTTTTCTGAAAGCATTTCAAAGCTTTCTCTTTAATCTTTGAATATGCATGTGCGGAAGGGATGCCCTCATTTCAGAAGACCCCTGTTGCACACAGCAGCCTTCTTGCTGCCATACAGAGAAAACAACCAGGGAGTTGTAAGAAATGGGGGTTTTGCCTCCCAGATGCCCTACTTTTCCTTTCTGCGTGATTTTATGCAAAGGAGCTCAATCTCTTTACTTCTGTGTTAGCCATCTGTGGCATTACTGCCCATAATGTAATCCACATATCCATGGGATATCAGGGTCGTGGGGTCCAGTGTTGTGGTCTATGGGTCCATGGTGATCTTTGGGGCTTGCATGAATGGTCAGAAGTAATTTTGCAGCAGCACCCAGGACAGAAACCTTTCTATGGCTGCCTGCCTGGACAGAGAGGTATGCCAAGCAAGTCTCAGAGATGAGAGCTGGATTCTTAACCCAAAGGTCTGGAATCTGCTCATCAAAAAATGGGAAGTGTTAAGGCACTTCTGCCTTAGTTCAAGCAATAATGGCAACATGATAATTTTCCATTGTGTCTGGTTTGACTGATTTCAGTGCTACCAGCTCCTGAGCTGTGAGCCCAATTCAAAGTCCACTGAGTCCATGGCATATCTCCATTTATCCTGAGGGGATCTGAGGGTGTGGATCTGACACAGTAGGGGAGATGGTGTTTGCTTTTGAGTTTGGGTTTGGTTTTACTTTTAATTACTTATAAGCCTTATGGCCTCGTTGTGAGCTTTTTTTTCTGCATCTAAACTTTCTTTTTCCCTTTAATATTTCAGTATCATTCAGATGGCCACCTCTTCTGAACTATGATTCGTTCACCACGTGCTTAGTCTGCTCCGTTCATTGTCCTCCTTCTTCTATCAATCCATCTAAAGCATTTTTATTTTTCATTCAATTGCAAAGCCTGTAGTTCTTATCTACCAACAGGACTGAGAAAAAGGATGATGGAAACAGACCTTGATTTCATATCTGTGACTAAAATCTGCCTTACCCAGCTCCAGAGAGGGACTTACAGTTTTCCATCCTTTGGATTCAGTCAGTCCTTCCACTTGTTAAGAGAGAGCTCCTCCAAGTCAATATTACTCACGTGTTTATTCAAAATCAATACTGCTTATTACAGCTTCTGCAATTGTATCTCACTATCGCTGTCACCTACTTAGCTCACAACCTTCCCAGCAGACTCCCAGCTTGCTGTGAAGTTGCAAGATTGAAGAAAAGAGAAATAAGACAGACACAGAGACCCGTTGATATGGGATGCCACATAGGACAGATTGCCAAGAATTCCTTCATCTGCTTCTCATTCCCTGCGCTCAGACATGCATGACCAGATGAGAGACAGTCATGATCTTTGAAATCTCTGTGTTACTCTCAGTTTCTGCTTTCCCTCCTGAAAAACAGAAGGCCACAAAGATGATCAGAGGGCTGAAGCACTTTTCCTGTGAAGAGAGGCTGAGCAAGGGTGTTGTTCAGCCTGGAGAAGAGAAGTCTCCAGCGAGACCCGAAGAGCACATTCCAGTACCAAAAGCGGCTACAAGAGAGCTGGAGAAGGACTTTGGACAAGGGCATGTGGTGATAGGACAAGGATTGATGGCTTTAAACTGAAAGAGGGTAGATTTAGATTGGATATTAGGAAAAAATTCTTTACGGTGAGGGTGGTGAGACATTGAAACAGGTTGAGCAGCGAAGTTGTGGATGCTCCATCCCTGGATGTGTTCAAGACCAGTTTGAGTGGGACTTTGAGCAACCTGGCATAGTGGAAGGTGTCCCTGTGCGTGGCAGAGGGGCTGGACCAAGATGATCTTTAAGGTCCCTTCCAACCCAAGTCCTCCTTAGATTTTATGATTCTCAGTGATAACTCACATCTAGTTCAGGTCGCAGCAAGGATCAGCCAGTGCTCAGGCAAAACCATCATCTAAGCAGTGTGCAGTGTTTTTATACCTTGATGCTGCCCCTGCTGAAGCAGATGGCAAGCTCCCTTTGACTTTAATGAGGCCATAAAAAGCCCGCAGTGTGCATGCAATATGGAACAGCTCCTGTTTCAGCCCACGCGCCGCCAGTGTCGCTCTTTCTTTTGTTTGCTCCACAGACTAAAAAAGCCTCCACTGGCCCCCGTGGAACCTCCAGCCTCCTCTGCTGAGAGCTGGAGAAGGATGGAGGCCAAGTTCACAGCAACAGCAGTGTCTTCTCCTGCATCACTGCTATCCCTTAAGCTCCTCTTATCCAGCCCCAGAAAAGAGGCGCTCAAGTGCCACATTCACAGGTGACACAAATCGCTCAGGAGAGCCAATTCCAGAGCCAGAGGGGCTATGGGAGGATCTCAGGGCACTGAATTATATAGCAGTAAAATGGCAGATGGTATTCAGTGTCTATTAGTGCAAAGAGAGTTGTGGAGGAGAAAATAAGCCTACCTATATGTATGCAATGCTCCTTTTAAAGTGCTGATAGCAGTCATGAGAGAGATGCTGGAGACACTGGATAGTTTTTCCGAATACATTGGGTCATACTGAGTGATGGTGAGAAAGACAAAATGAATGTTAGGAAATCTAAGGGAAATGGTTGAGAATAAAATGCAGACTTCATTATTCCACTGTAGAAATTTCTGTGCATCCTTATTTTGAAGACTCTGTGTTGTTCTGATGACTTTGTCTTGAAAAATAGAGAAAAGAGACAGAGATGATCAAAAGTTTAGCAGGACTTCCACAAAATGGACGAAATAAAATAGAGAACTTTTGGGCTTGGAAGAGTGATGAAGAGAAGTAAAAGGTTTGTAAAATCACAAACAGTGCAACAAAGAGGAATAGAAGAATAGTACTGGTTTGTCTCTCATAATATACGGCCTACTGGGCATGAAGCAATGTCACTGAGCACTAGTTTAAAATGAACTCACCGCAGTACTTTCCTTATGCTATTATATTCCGTCATTAAATGGAAACCTATTGCAAAAAGATACTGTGCAGCCCATGGTGTAAAAGGAAATCTATTTCAAAAGAAAATAGATAAAATAAATAAATATTTTTAGAGTGGTTAAGTCCTTCCATGGCTGTTAAACACAAGGGTCAACTTGCAACTTTTAGCTTAGGAAGAAAATTTATTCCCTGCTGGATGACCTACATCCTTACTCCTCCCTGTAAGCACCCACAGTGGACCCTGGGCTCTATGGCACAATTGTGGGGTGCCTCATACACCTGCAGGTGTTACAGACCCTGTCCTATGAGGGCAGCACAACTGCACTGCACAATTGCTTGTGATGGCAAGATAAATCTGGCACAGAAAGGGAGCCCTTGTGTCACAAAGAGAGCTGCTGTTCTCCCCTAAATAAGCTGAGGTCTTGGCTTGTGGGTGGCCCATGAAATTAATGTTTTTTGTGGTTGTTTCCAGTGAAGACCCCTGCCCCTTGTGTCTGCAAAAGGCAGGAGCAAATACGTTTATTTGTAACCTTTCAGACTTTGAGACTCATTTTTCCATTGATTTCCTTAAAAAACAGGGGCTATTTATACACATTTGGTCTATAACTGTCAGCACTGTGACAAATCACTCACCCAGTGCCTTGTCAATGATGTGGAAAATAGTGGCCATATAAACAGATCAAATGAAGTGGAAGTTAGGGAGTACAATGGTGTCAGGTCATAGCCTTTGACCTTTAAAGACCAGAGGTCAAATCTGTCTGCACTGAGGAGTTAAAACGACTTGGGGAGCTCACCCTGGTGCCCAGGGAGGGATGGACCAGCATCTTTCCTTGGGACAGGGGCAGAGCTGGTAGGGGTAAAGCCTGGGGTGCATGTGAAGTTTTGCACCATGACTGGAGAAGCTCTAATTAGAGAAGACTCCAGTGGTGTCACCGGAGCACCTGACCAGGAGGAAGGTCAGTACTATTGGGAAATGTGAATCTCTGGGAGAAGTCATACAGGACTAATCAGAGGTTTGCAGTGAAAAGATGCTCCTGTCTGAGACAGGTTTCAGTCAGGGAATAGTGGGTAGCAGCACTCAGAACAGCAACCAGGAGAGCCTCCTTTGCTGTTTGTTTTGCAGCAGTTTGGGTTTATGCAGCTCCTGTGGTGCACGGCACAATGAGCAGCCTTAGGTCAAGTCACCTCACTACTACTTCACCTGCATTTTTCTTTGGAATGAAACACCCTCGTATATTGGGGGAGAAATAGGTTATTTTCAGACTAACAAAAGCAATGGCTTTTCCATCCCACCCGGGGGGCCATCCCGCTTATTTATTTTTATTGACCCACTCTGCTTTTCCCATTTGAGTTGCAATTTGACAATTGCCATTAACTGCACCTTTAACAGTTTCTCCTGGCTGCTGTCAACACATGAAAGTTAAATAGTGGGACAAGAAATTCATTAAAATCCATTGCATTTTTAAATCCTGGCGGGCTTTTATTTGTGCAAGCCTACCAGGCCTCGATCATAACATTTTCACCTCTTGCAATTGATAAAAATGTATTTACTTGCATGCTGTGCAGGGCTTGCTGTACAAGAGGAGAGAAGGTGGGAAAGGCAACACAGCCCTCTTCCACCTGTGCTGCTGCCTGCACGGACCCTGCTGTTGCTTCCCTGGCACAGCACCGAGCCTTGGCTGCATTCTGCACTGGATGAAGTATCAGGGGTGAGAAGCATCTCTGTATCCCCCAATTCTGATCCACCCAATGGAAAACCCTGCGCTGCTGGAGCAGCTAAAGAATAAAAAATGTAATTTTTTGGATTCCAGCCTCTGAGGGGGTAAAGCACTTGTCCTTCTGCTTGACAGCAGACCACCTGTTCTGCTACACACAGTGAATAATCAGCAGCACATGATGTGCTTTCACTGTCAGGGATTAATTCTCTGCAGTCACGTGGGCTCGGGCTCAGCAGGCAGGTACAGCTGCTGCCTCACCTGAGTTGTCATCGCTGCTCATCAGGCAGGAAGTTCACGGCCTCTGATGGTGGCCCAGGGGCACCCAGCAAACTGTTTCCTCAGTGATGGTGGAGTTGATCTTTGCTGCCAACACAGAGTGGCATTAGGCCATCTGGCTCTGCAGATGCAGTGGGGCAGAAAGGAGCCCCTCACAGCACCCAGGGGCTGCACAGTTCATAAGGGGGAGGGACCTACCTTTACATGGGACCCTGACCAAGCTTCCAGACCCTCGCCTCTGCCTCACAACTGCAGTGGGACAGAGGGGCAAGTCCACAAACTTTCTCTTCCCCTGACTCCATCCAAAAAACGAGGGACTGTCATCACCTAGCTCTGAAAACCCCAAACCCTAATATGCTCTGAAAAGACTTCAAACATCCAAGACACAGCTTTCCCAAGTCCAGCCTGAAGGTGTGAGCTAGGCTTACTCTGAGTTAAAATAGTCATTAAGGGAAGGATTTTTCTCATTGGAACTCAGACATGTCATAATCAGATGTCTAATTTTAATTTAGTCACCTCACACTACATTTTCTTCTTGCCACAGGTGTCCAGAGGCCACTTATCTGATTTTAGATGCCAATTTTGGAATGACATGAACCACCTGTTGGAGACACCTACTACTTTTCATCAACTATAGGGAGACAGGAGGGTGAATACCCCAGAATCAGATGTCTAATTGTAAAGTGCTCTGAATTAGGTCAGGAAGATCCCCTCCTGCCTTTATTGGCAGGGCTGAACTGCTTGGGCCCATGCTCAAGGCACATGACCACAACCAAAGTGCGTGGTATCTTGATGAAGGGAAGGACAAGAGTGCCCTGAGTGAGGTGAAGGAGAATCAGACTTAAATAAATTGTGGTGATGGATTCAGACTATATAATCAAATATATTATATATGATATATAATCAAATGGGGTGCACTAGTCCAAGGCTCTTTCTGATGAATGCAACCACAAGATGACAGAGCACCAAGAGCAGATAGTGAAGCAGAAGAGAAGCCACTAGGGATAATCTAAGTGCAGGGTCATGGTTGTCTATGCCTTTCCACCTGTTTTTACCAGCTTTGCACCTATGTTGTCATGTTTGAGTGTTGTAAACAAATGATTTTATCTATTTGCAGGTTAACAAACAGTGTTAAAGGCATTTTGAGGAAAATGGGTAAAAATAAGGGAATTAATTACTTTGAGGCAGCATAACTATATTCAAGGTTAGGATTAAGGCATGATTAGCCTTGTCTTTAGTATATTCTGTCTTGTTTATAAAATAGATACATATTTCAACCTCAGCACCTTGGTGAGTAGCAGTGGCAGGAGTGTGAAGAGCAGCATCTCCCAGTGATCGCTGTCAGCCTGGCAATCTGTCCAGAGAGTGGGAAGAGAGTAGGGAACAAGCCTTAGCACCCTCTGTCTCAAAAAGGGCTTGGCCACAGCCGTGGAGCAAGTGGCTGTATCATGAGCCAGAGTGAAGTGGGGCTCACAGGACTACATTAATCTACTCTTTCCCAATCAATTGCTTCAGTGAGATTATCACAAACATGATGGATTGGATCACTTAATCCAGTTAGACAGGAGCTCAGGCGGATGGGTAAACAAGGGGAGCCAGGAGTCCTGTGGCCTCTACTGACCCAGAGCAGCAGCCGGTCAAGCTCTCAACGCCCTTCTTGACCTGCTTCTTGGGACTGACAGTGCTAACAAAACACATGCAAGCCACACAAGAGATGTGCAATTGCAGGCAAAGTATTTGCCGTCAGAAGGGAAGAGGGTGGAAATGGCAGTGGTGGCTATTTCTTCCTTGCCTTGTGCACTCTTAAGAACAAACAAAAGGTTTCTCATCCACAAAAACAACAACAAAAAAGAGGAAGAAAGATAAAGCTTGACAACCCATTTAGCTATTCCTGTGCAAATCCCGGTGTTTTCAATAGTGGGGAAAATGGCATACAAGGCTGGAAATGGCACCACTGGATTTTGGAGGGGGATGCAGCACAGCTGAGCTATGTTTAATGAGGGTGCTCTGGCAGCACTAGATCTGCACAACAGCCAGTCTCTTGTGAACAAAATGCAGCCATTCCTGCCCTGTGTTATTTGGTATTAACCAGCACAGTCGCTTAAAATTTCACACCTGAATTAGAAAGATTTTGATCACCAATGACTGCATGCAATGCCAAACTCAGCATGAGCCATCAGAGAAGCATCTGCATTTTGTGCATGCAAATCCTGCAGCTGGAAAAGGCAGCGTTTGGGTTGGTATTTTAAAAAGCACTCCTCACCCTTGATAACACCAACAAAAAGTCTGCTACATTTTCCTCCCCTTTCTAAGAAAGAAAAAAAAAGGATGCTTACAGTGAGATAAAAGCATGAGTATGTTAACATAATATATGTGATTCATTATTGGCTGATCAATGATTAGATGTGGCATTCAACTCTAACCTCTTGCAAAGTTTTATTAGATGGGAGAATTAGTGCCTGGACTGGCAAACAGGGGAGGGTTGAGATCTAGAATCCTGTATATTTATACTGAGTAAGCAGACATCAAAGGATTCTCACACAGGTTGTGGGCGAGGGTTTTGTTTTGGGAGGGTGAGAACAAATCTCCTTCAAGAGCTCAAAAATGCAGAGAAAAAATATGCATTTCGCTGACACCAAGCATTGAACTGCTGCAGTCAGAAAATGCAACCAGAGCCAAAAAAGGGGAAGAAATAGTAGCAATGAGTAGCAGAAGTCCATTCTCCTTAAATAATCACCACATACATGGGTATGTAAATACACAAATACACATTGAAATATATTTAGCTTACAGATGTTTTCAAAACTTTTAAAATAAATAACAGGTTTTTATAGTCTGGCAAAGCCTGTATTTTGAGGTAATTAAGGCTGATTGCTTTCAGAGCAGCCTGTTAATAGGTTTTCCTTATTTATCAAGGGTCATTTAACATTTGCAGTGCACAAAACATTCCCCCAAATCATCAAGCCACTTTCCATGAGCAAGCCTGATTAAATACATGACATGATGGGTGTCACATTGGACCTCTCTGTGGCTCATAGTGCTCTATTTACCCAGCAGTTTCCATCCCAAACACAGAAGCAGCACCTCATTACTGGTTCCTCCAGATGCCTTTCCCTTACAGCTGCCCACATGGGGATTTTTCCCTTCTGAGGTCTTCAAAACTTGCTCAAGGCTGTTGTCTTACCTCTGTATAGAGATACCATAATTGCAGGATGTTTGGGTAATATGAGCAAAAAAACCAGAGTCACTTCCAGTGGCATAAAACAAAACTTGGGACCTCCCTGGGGACACTTCTCTCTAAATTTTGCCTCCAAGCCATCCCAGAGGAGCAATGCCACCCCTCCAGGATCTGAAGGAGAAGCCAGAAACCAACCACTGGGTCCCTGCTGATTGCATGTAAGGTCCATGGACTTCTCAGACTATCCTTGGAAGATTTGCAAGAGCAAATTGCTGACCAAGAGCAGAGGTTGATCTGAACATGAAGAGTTGCAAAGTGTTGTGGTCTCCAGGGAAGTGAGGGGCAGAGCTGGGATCAGATCCACTGGAGTGACGTGATCAGAGGGGGCTGCACTGTGCAGCTCCCCAAGAGCAGCCAGCCTGGAGGAAATAGGAAGCAGCTGTTTCGTGCAATTATTTCTTCACAATGTATGTATTGTAGGAGAGGGCAGGAAGATGTGTGTTTCTGTGAAGAACCTCTCTTGTGAATAGATAATCAGCAGTAATTAAAAACTCCAGACAGCTTCTTGGAGGGGAAATCCAAATCATACAGTGACAGAAATGTGAGTGAGACAATTTGCTTCCTCTCTCACAACCACAGCTTGTCTCTGACAATCTGGCAACACTGGCTGAAAAGTCATGCATGACCTTCAGTGGGTTTTGTCTGAAAACCACACAGAATTTTGTCTGTTTTCTGGAATCAACTCTCATCTTTAGTACCTTAATTTACCAGATCTGCTCTGCTCTATATTTTGATTGCATTTGTCAAGTGGAGAGCAAAAGTGTCAGAGAAACACTAGGAAAAAACACAGATAATGCCTGACTCTCAGGGAGGGCAGTAGATGAGTAGGAGATACAGAAGAATGAGACTAAACTAAACTAAACTAATTTTATACCATTTGAGAACTGCCAGCTTCCATCGTCGTACTGCAAATCTTACAGCATTTGATTTTTTTCCAAAAGCCCCAGAGAATATAAGGCACTTTTATAGACGTAAATGCCTTGCTGCTGCAAAGAAAACAATGAAAAAAAGCAAGAAGATAAACTCCAAACAAATAGAATGTGGCAAAAAACCAGACCTGACCCCCCCCAGCTTATTTCCTACCTACAGCATTCTTCCCTTATTATGTGTATGTGGAATAGATGGCTTGAAATATACAATAGCACAATTAAAATGGTAGCTTGGCTCTCAGTGGAAAGATGGCATTTATGGCAAACAACTTTTTCAGCATTTTTGCATACATGTTTAAGAAAGTTTGAGAATATTTATTTAGTTTGGTTAAAATGTCAAAGTCTGAAAGCCAAACCAACTGATGAAAGATACTCAGCTTTACAGTATGCAAAAACTAACCCAAAGAAACATAATCATGTTTTATTTAAAAGCACACACATACACACTCTCTGATGAATAATATGAGCTGAGTGAAAATCACTTACTCTTGCTACAACACACTGAACTCAAGGACTTGGTGACGCAGTTGCCAATCCCTCGTTCTCGAAGGCCATCTGCTCTTGAATCTCATCTCAAATGCTTGCAGACACATTTTTAGCATTTTTGAACATGTACATTTACTGGTGCTTCCCTTACACACCTCTTGGAAACCCAGAGTCTCAGAACGGCTGTATCTCTCTCTTAAAGGACAGGTAGAAATGTAAGTGTCATTAAGTTTCAGCGTTAAAATCCCCCTGAGTCAAAGGGGTCAAACTGCCACTTCCATGATCCTGCCTCTCTCTTGGAAGTGGGGACATGTGAGATCAAATCTCATCCAGACGGTTTTCTTCATGAGGAGGCAGACACGGCATCTTTTAAAGAAAGATAATTCTTAGAGGACTGATGAGGTCACTAAAGAAATACTGACACAGTGCATTAACGAGGGCCAGTCTGATCTGACCTCTGCCTGTGCCATTGAATATTGTGGGACTGCTTTTAATATTGACTGTTCTTCAGGGAGCAGGAGGTCACGAGCTGCATGTTTCATACGGTGTGTGAGTGGTTTGTGGATGACTGATGCCTGCTGATCTTTGGGGCGGCATGGATCACTTGCAGTGAGAGGCACCACGTGTGATTAAAAATAACTCTGGGCTCACTCAGGATTGCTATGGGGCAAAAGGTTATTAAACCTAACTGAGTTCATACTGAGATGATCCAGAGGCATTTACAAGATCTGTTAAGGCAACTGAGGTTGCGGGGCAGGGTCTAACATAAGGGGCACCTTAAAATTGCTCAGATAACATCTGTGAGAATGCATCCACCTTTGACTTAGCAAAGCACCTTTACAATAATCAGCCGTCTGCTTTTATTTCAGGAAAATCACTGCTTAATTCTGATCTGGAAAATCACTCCCAAACTCTGAATATTTATTTCATATGACTCTTAGTTTGTCCCAGTGCTGCATCTTGAAGAGTTCGTCTTGCAAACCCTGTCCTTAACAATCTTTAATGTCCATAACTTTAAGACTCATACTCCTATGAAAAGCCTGACAAAAATACATTCATTTACAGTACGATCAGGGGAAGCAAATATTTGCAAAGTAGATTACAGCAAACCTCTTTCCACCAGCCAGTAAATTTGACTTAGGAAAGCAAAAAGCCTAAGAAATCTCTTGAAATCACACCTCTTGAAGGACCATAATGGCTACAGAAAACTGCATGGTGGTGCTAAGACCTGTACAACATCTGGAGTGGATGTAGAAAGATGTTCATCCATACTCACATCAGCTGAAACTTCACAGCAGCCTGAAGGGGTTTCCAGCAAACCAAATCATCCACAGCGACCTTGGTCTGTATCAATTCATGTCTTACACTCCTTGTCTGACTACATGGCCAATGTCACAGCCAGAGCGGAGGATGCAGCTCACAGGCTTTATCAATTAGGACAACTGACCAATGTGGTTTCTCCTACATTTGTTTTGTTTCCCTGTTCATTTCTAGCCCATACTGAGGCTTTTTCTAAGTCCCTGAGTGACCTTATTCTCAGTGAGATTCGTGGGACAAGCCCTGTTGATTAGTGATGCTCTGCTCTATCAACTCCCATCTGTGAAGCCATGAACCACCCAACTCGTGACAGGTCCAGAGGAGGAGACTGCAGCCTCCTTAAGCAGCCTGAGGACCAGTAGCACAGGTATTGCCAA
This sequence comes from Lycocorax pyrrhopterus obiensis, assembly GCA_014706295.1. Taxonomy (NCBI): domain Eukaryota; kingdom Metazoa; phylum Chordata; class Aves; order Passeriformes; family Paradisaeidae; genus Lycocorax; species Lycocorax pyrrhopterus. The sequence continues at coordinate 7,101,308 of JACSVZ010000015.1, forward strand.
ATTAAAGGAGCACAACCCTTGCAGCTCTGCCAGAAAGCACAAGCATGGAGACAGTTCTCTCTGCCCAGACCAACCACTGCACCTTGCCAACAAGGAGTGTGTAAAGTCATGTGTTATTTCACATGGGGAATTCTCTTTTGGAGTGAATCTTCTGGTTTGTCTCAACTGATGTGTGGTTCACCTCACAAAGTGGTCCTGAAGCACGACCTGGATTCCTTTCAGGTAAACCCCAACTGAAATACGATGCAGAAGCATTGCAGGACCACACCTAATGTGCTCCAAACATTGATGGACCAGACAGTTTATGGGAGGTGGTTAAAGCTTGCCTGGAGTAAATGCCTGGAAATTAGTGCATGAGAGAGGTCCTTGGCACCAGCTGTTTCACTTTACAGACCTGCTGCTGTCAGGTCACACTGCTTTCTAAGGAAACACGGCCAAAGGCCTCAAACACTGTGACTCTACCATAAAACTCATTTATTGTATGATGGTGGTGTTAGAAAACAGCCTGATTTCAAGGCAATTTTCCCCTTGTACAGAGGATCCCACCTCTTTCAAGTCAAAACACAGATGCAATAATATAAGTAAAGCCTCTGCGCTCACTCAGCCTAGGTGGCACATGAGAGATTCTTATGAGCTTAGCGAGACAAGGACCTCTGAGACATATGCTGGCAAATGCTAAACCATTTGTTACTGCATCTTCTTGGCTCTTCTTTACCTCACTGGAAGTGGTGAACAATTGCCCCCATTTTTTTGCTTTGTACAACATTCAAAGTTGTCAAGGATTTTCCAAAGGTTTCAGAGGTCACATTAGACAATCAGGTCTGGTTGAAGTGCTCTTGAGTGATGAACATGGTAGAAAATGCTGATTTCAGTAACTGAAGAAGGTTGGGCTGGTGAAAAAGGTTTGGGCTAAAATATGTGATGGACCAAAGTTCATCATGGAGTTGAGAGCTCTCCTGTCCCCGACACAGCTGCGACAGCTCCAGTCTGTTAGGGAACAGGGTAGGATAAACAGAACGTGGACTGTATAGAGCTTATGTCAGGTATTTTCTTTGGTGAAATATCCAGCAGGATGGAATTCCCTGTATTTTAAACGTATCATCTGTGCCCTTCAGCTTTCTGTCTCGTCTTTTTTAAAACCGGAAAGCATGGAATTAGAGTTCCCAGCCTTTGTTCTTGAGGGATAAGCTTTCAAATGTGAAATTCCAAAATGCAGATGAAAAATATCAAATTTTAAAAAACCCAAACACAACAAAACACAACTTTTCTGTTAATATGGGTTTTAAGCCTATACCATTAGGGAAGGAAAATTACTCATGATTTTGAGTGTATGTATCTGTCACTCCATTATAACACAGAATTTAAATGAGCCTTTTCTCATATGATGCTTCATCTGTCTGTGATTTGAAGTGCAGTTAACATACATGTGGTGTTAGACTCTGTATGGCACTTGGTAAAAGCATAACTTGAACTCAATTGAGACCCGTAGAAAAATAAGAAAGGGGAAATTCAGGAGGAAGAATTCAATTTCACTTTGTCTGTGGTTCAGATCTGACCTGAGGTGTCAAATAGGCTATGTAACAGAATCCCTAGCAATTCAACAGACTCTATAGACAGAACGGGTCCACAGTGGAGAGAGACTGAAAAATTAATTCCATCTGCCTGTAAGACGAGGCAAATGTCACCAAGTTAGGAAACACAGAAGGGGTTATTACTGGGGACTCATGGTACGCAGTCTAACCTGTGCACATCAGGACAAGAAACACAGACAGAGATGTGCCAAGATCTTTCCTTCTCTCTGAGTAGGAGCATGTTTTATAAACAAATGCACAGCACCTTGCATATACTGTTTAATTTAGATCCTGTCAGTTCTCTTATCACAAACCCCTGCTTTCTTGTGGCTTTTAATGACGTCTCCTGTAAACTGCTTGGACGGCCTCTCCCAGGCTGAGCAGCTGCAGCAGGTTGGCTGACTCCCCGCCCCCAAGAACTGGGAAACAGAAGATGTGCCTTTGTGGGGAGAGCATAATCCGCATGGGATTTTAGAGTGCCTTCTAGCAGCGCATCAGAGAATCACAGAATGGTTTGGGTTAGAAGGCAGCTTTAAAAATCATTTAGTTCCGACCCTCCTGCCATGGCCAGGGAACCCTCCCCTATCCCAGGTTGCTCAAAGCCCTGTCCAAACCGGCATGAGAACTTCCAGGGATGGTGCATCCACAGCTTCTCTGGGCAAGCTATGCCAGGGCCTCACTACCCTCACAGTAATAAATTTCTTGCTGATATCTAATCTAAACCTGCCCTCTCTGAGTTTAAAGCCATCCTATCCTCTTCTGGTTTAAAACCATTATGTTTTGTGCAGTCACTTCATGCCCTTGCCAAAATCCCCTCTCCAGCTCCCCTGTAGATCCCCTTCAGGTACTGGAAGCTGCTCCAAGGTGACACCTTCTCTTCTCCAGGCATCCTCAGCCCAGCTCTGGACATCTGTCATTCCAGGAGGGTGTACCCATGTCCAAACCAGAGCTCAAGCCAGGGACCCCAAAGAGAAAACTACCCAGAGAAAAATCAAACATCAAATGCAGGAGCAGGAGGCTGAGCCAGCTCCACTGCCAGCCCACCAAAGGCATCCAATTGCAGCAGCCTGCACCTCCCTCTGGAGACATCCAAAGGCACCTTCCTCTCTTTGTCAGCCAGTGGCAGAGGGATTCTCAGCCCCACCTCCCAGGACTGGGTTGCTAGGCACTTAAATTATAGATACAAATTGGGACCTTAAATTAGGCAGGTTCAATCCCACACCTGGTACTTATATATTATGAAACAGTCTTTCATTATATGATCATGTATTTTCTTTTTATTCTCCCTGAAGGATTGTTGCTTCATTTGGGATGCAGGATGGCCAATTGCTGACAATGTCTCGTGGCTGAGTAACTTAGGAGGGTGATGCCCACAGACTTACTGAGTCTGGGAAGTGTGCAAAAAACATGGCAGAAACGTAAAGGAAGAAAAAGAAGTGGGCTTAGGTTTAACACAAGTGCAGGCAGTTGAATAGAGAGCTGAACAGGGGCTCCTGTCTTACACAAACTCAAAACTGGGATTTTTTTTTCTCGTGCCATGCCAGGGTGGAAAGACAAGTCCCTGAAAGTGCTGCTGTCTGGTAATTCAAACAATCCTTCATTCCCCTGAGTGTAGCAGTCACTATTTCAGTATAAGCTTGGACTTCAACTTTTCTGATAATTCTGAAAAATTTCCAAGCAAAAAAAATCAGCTCCCAATGCAAAAGTTATTAGTCTGAAAACGTCATCAATGGCTATTTCAGCTATTTACACATTCCCTCAGCTCCCTTCCAAATGTGGAAATTTCTCTACATCGTCTTTTTTCCACAAAACCCCCAATTTTCTCTAAGCATCATTTTTCTGACAATGACACACATTCTCACTGATGTTAAGTTTTCCTGGTTAGGTATTGTTGGACACCCTGGGAGAGATTTAGGCTCTGCCCCTTCCTCTGCCACTGCTTGGCACTAGGCACCTCACTTAATCTGCAGCTCTCACCTTTCTCCAGGCTAACATAAAGAGGAAATCCTGGAATTAGGTCTGGCATAATACTGAATACTGAAGTCTGTCTTGGTAGCACTTCAACTGTATACTGTGTTGTGTAATGCTTTGAAAAATCAAGTTCTAGGTGTTTCCAATAATGTAGCTAAATTGAGTGGACATTTTTGACCTTAAAATCTCTCGTACTGCAGCTCCTCATCTGTAAAATGGTGGTAAAAGCATCTTCTCTTCTCATAGAGGTGTTTATAAAACTGACATTTGTGAAGGTCCCTGATAATATATAGTAGGGAGAACATTAAAAGCACCCGTGAGGCAATTTATAATTCTGCCTTCAAAGCAGTATTTCAATAGTACTCAGTAATAGTGTGCAGCACTTTATACATGGTTTTTTTGGTTGCAATTCATATTTGATTTTTCGGTGTCAGTCAAACAAGAAAGTATAAAAGTTTTTCTTAGTGACATCTTTCTATATTCAAATGAGAACCAAACTAGCAAGGAAATTACATGATTCTAATTGTGCTTTGTGCATATAAATCAGCTGTGAAATAATTTGAAACTCTTGTGTGTTTGGGATCTTTATCAATGAGGCAGAATAATTACCAACAAACCTCCATTAAGCTTCACTTTAAAAAGAAATGGTTACTAAATATGAACACAATTCTGCACTTCAAAGTCAAAATTACTCCCCAGTGGACTGGGCAGAAATCAAGGCTTGTATGCATCAATGTGCATATCTCAAAAAAAATTAAATTATAATTATTTTGTGTTTAAAATAGGAATTCCCCCCTTTACCTTTTATCAGGGCAAGAGATTGCTGTGACCTAGAAACAAAGTTAAGCTTGATCAAATGCAACATGGCAGTCAACTAGCCAGTCTAAATGCAATGTCAATAAACATAAAACAAGCATTGATACAATTCTCAATAATGCAGATTCTGAACAAGTATGGAATATTTTATTCTCCCAAGTAGCAAACCATGTATAGATCAAGCAATAAAAGACATCAGTTTCTCTCTTCGATCTGGTCCAGTGAACACCAATAATAGATCTTGCAAGACAGCCTGAAAAAAGTCTATTGCTGAACATCAGCAATGAAACGTTAAATTAAAAGTTCCCATAAACAGACCTGGAAGGTAAATAATGTCCTCTTGCACAGCTCTGTTCAACAAAGAATCTCACCACCCTTTTCAAAGAAGGCAAATGACCTACTCCTGATCTCACACTCGATGAAACAAGTACTTGGGGGTGAAGCCACTTGCCCCAGCTGGGTAGGGAGCTCCCTCGCTGCTGTACACCTCTGTTTGCACGTGTTGTCCATAATCCACCTTCTGGGCTGACCCACTGTGTCCCCACGCAGCGACACAAGTGCCCATCAGTGCTGGAGGCACTGCAAGACCATCTCCCACGGGGTCTCTGTGGACACACGCAGCCAGGCACCAGGCAGAAGCTTTAATGGTGTTTTAATCTGATTCCCTCTGAAGGTCTTACAATCAGTCACCCATTTCACAGGTGAGCAACAGAGCCCCAAAAAGCAGGGCAGATGAGGTGATACACAGGGGTAAATCTTGCTCCTGCCTTTGGGAAGGAACAGTCCCTGTGGTTTCTCCAGGTAGGTTGCCCCCACGCTCTCAGCAGCAGCAGCAGCAGCAAGGCTGGGCTCTGCAGAAGGCTTTTCTGCCCTGGGAAGGCAAAGCTGCGATGCAGGACACACGTTACTTCTGCAGGGACATCAGCGCGAGGGCCTCGGTGTGCTCCTGGCTCAGAGAGCCGGGCATCCCTCTGGGAAAGCGCTGCCACAGCTCCCTCTGCGGGCCCTGCCCTCTGATGGTTAAAAGCATCCTCCCTTCTCAGCCTGCATGTCCAGAAACAGAGAGGTTGAGCAGGGGTGGAGAGAATGCTGGATGTGAGGGTTCAGAGGCAGATACATGCATGAAGACCCCTGTGATGTCCCTGGGATAACAAGTAAGTTTGAAGGATTGTAACATTTGGTCCTGGGACGTTCTAGGATTTATCACTTGATGAGGAATAGGCAGCTCACTTTCAGGATGGAATCCATTTATGGCAAGCAGCGAAAGGTGACTTGGAAAAATGTTTAACCCTTCCACTTAACTTATTACCCAAATAATTATTCAGTGTCTTTCTCCCCAGTGGAGCAGTTCAATCCCTCCTGACTTGCTGGGGAGGCAGCTGCCACATCTTGGCCCTGGAAGACGTGGGACAAATGCAGTCCTTGTTCCAAACACAAACCATGCTGCACATGCAGAAATCAGTATTTCACAGCACACCTGGGGGCTCCCCAGCAAACCCAAGTCATTGTATCACCTTACTGTGCCCTTCTCTGTGCCACAACCATCTCCTGCTCTCACCTGCAATGACGAGTTTCAGCTGAGCCCCTCTATTGCACATGGATGCCCGCTCCAGTTCCCATGAGGGAAAGTCCCCCCAAAACCACCTTGGGGTGTTTTCAGAGGCCAAGAAGCACGGATGGCTGCAAACAGAGCTTCTCTCCAGAACTGACTGAAAGTTAAAAGGAAGATTACAGCACCAGAACTTTTTTCCATGAGATTATTGCTCAGCTCTGATAATAAAAATGTGCCTGATTGCCCACAGCGGAGTTGTTCTCACACAAAACATCATGCTCGTGCTTCCTATGGAAAAGAACATAACTACTGTAAAGGTGGAAAATGGAAGCAGTTATAAATGTATATTTGAAATCAAATACAGGTGCACATTAACACTTCCTCATAGACAAACTCCACCTCACATTCCCCAGACCTCCCTGCACGTCCGTTTGAAGGGATGGGAGAAAGACAGGACACATTGTCAAGCTAAAGCCACCAGAGCCAGGATGTCACCTTTCTGCTGCAGTGTGCTGTGTGCCTCAGAGGAATCCAGGGTGGTCCCGTTCTCTTTAGATCAAACCATCCCCCACTGGCGTGGTGAGAAACTTGCTGTGTAGACACACTCCACAGCCTCCCACAGCACTGACAGCTCTGCCACTGCCTGTGGCCCTGCTCCTGTGACACATGCCAGCTCCCCAGCCAGCCCAGCAGACAAAGAGGGATTCGCTGCAGACAGCCTCAAACAGCCTCGTGCCCCAGGCACGCTCGCCCGACGCAGGGATGCCGTGTCTCCCGAGGACACGGATGCTGGCTCAGCCTCTCCTGCTGCGACACACGCTGGCCCGACACGGGGCTCCCTCCGAAGCTCGGTCCACAGGTGATCATGAAACCTCTCACAGTTAAGGTTTAAAGACTTTCACTTCGGAGGTATCTTAACACTCCTAATGCAAAGGAGGTCTCGCTGCTCTGGCACTTGCAACACTTCCATTTCAAGTGCTTAATTTCATTACCGAACCCAGCCCAAGGGTCTTCTCGTCTGTATTCTCTGCCTTGCAAGGATTGATCTGAGATCTACCTTCCTATCTTCTAGTAAATGTAATTGAGGTTTGAAACAACCAGGTTTAGCCTATTTAGAAGCATTAATGTTCTGTGAGGATGGAAGCTCCATTACTTTAACATCCTGAGGCTGAAATTCCCTTGTAGTTGTTTATTGACCTATAAAGATGTGACATAAATGCATCCTTGACATGAAGAAAATGGTGAGGCAGGTATGACATTTCTCCCCCAGGCAGCTACTGCAGCTTCAATTATCTTATCTGCAGGAAAAGTGGCTACAGAAACCTAATCACTGCTTCATTTACTTATAGCCAGCCAAAACCAGACCACTCAGCAACTGTACCTGGTACCCTGTCCCTGAACACTCCCCTATCAAGGGCTGGAAGTGATTATCAGATGTGCTAACAATCTTTGCACCACTAAGAAGGGAATAATTAGGTTGCATCATCATTTCTGACAAGCTGGTATAATTTTCTAACCAAGGAACTCTGCTACAAAATAAAACATTTGGGGGAAAAACCCACGCCACCACTGCCACCAAAACCACTCTCACTAAAAGGTCAATAATGTTTCTTTTGGACCTGAATTAACTTGCAATCTAATACACCATACGAGCCCTGACATGAATGCAGAGATTATATTGATCAGCCAAATTGGAAAGGGTAATAGAAACAGGGGAATTAACATTTGGGCAGTAGTGAAAGCAAAGAGCTGTAGGAGAAAGCAGAGACATAGAGACACACTCCCTCCCCCTTACATATCCCTCTTCTAATTACATTTAGCTAATCCGTTCAATTAACATTGATGAATTTTATGATGAAAAGCATAATGAATCCATTAAACACAAAACAAGTATTGGCATAAATCCTTTTCACCCCAGGAAGTGAATTATATTAGAAGAGCCACAGTAATTTACTAATAAAGTGATCTAATGATGAAAAGGAGCCATTCATTTTGTGGCCAGTTAAGATCCAGGCTGGCAAGGGCTGGATCCTCCGGATCAGATGGTGATGCTGAGGGACTTGCTCCACTCTCAAGCTGCAGCCATGGGAAGCAGAATCGGGCCAACCTCACACATCACTCGTGGCTACCTAATAATAATAATAATGTTACACCAACACCGTCAGGATTTTTCATCTCCCCACTCCTGCTAGACTCTTCTATAAAAAGCCAATTTGTTAAGCAGTTAGTCACTGCTTTATAATTCATAGACTCTCACAAAAGTTTTAATGAGAAACCACAAAAGCAGTAAGAGGGAAGTAGGGACTGAGATGACTATTTATAAGGCAGCAAATATCCTGCTAGAGCAGTCTCATCTTGTGACGTGTGCGTTACATTTCTATCATGTGCACGCTAAATTTATATGTCATGCATTCCCTTAACAAGACTATTCATACAACTATGATAAATAGGGCCATAATCTGTGGCGATTTCCATCCTTCTGTATGCCATCAGAAGTCTCTTAGCAACCGTTGCTAGGGGCAACGCCAGCATCCAGCGTCTTTTCGTGGAATTCAGCAGCAACCGAGCTTCCACCGGCTTACGATGGAGGCTCCAGCTATACCTCAGAGAAAACAGAGCCTCCCTTCCCCCTTCTACAAATCCGTGCTACTGAGAGACTCACTGCACAGAGCGTGAGGCTCAGCAATTATTAGAAATCATCAATTTAGCACAATCCAAGTGGCCGTTCTGGACATGACATGTATCTCTTCTCCTTTCACACTACAGGGCTATTACCCTGTTCTCCAAGATCACAATAGCCTTGTCCTCTCCCCAGCCTGCTTAAAATTCACGACAATGTCTTTAAATGAGGCTAGGGAACCTCTGTAATATGCTACAAAGAAATCCCTTTACTAGTCCCCTGTCGAGACGTGTCACGGATGCATTTCCAGAGCCATGTGCCATGTGTCTGCCTGTAAAGTACAGCCATGATCTTAATGCTCCTTTAATATTTTATTCTGACTGTAGCCTAATGCCATCTAATTGCTGAGCATCCCCCGCAAGAGGAGTTGCTACAGTTCATCTGTTTTTCCAGGATGCCATTTTTATTTTCAGTGGGAACACAGAGAGTCCTTCTGAACCAGGACTCTCCAGATCATGCCAGAATGCTGAAGGGTCTTCTGGGTTAAAGGAGAAAAAAACCCAAACAAATGGGTGAAGTCCAACCAAGAAAGTGATGAGGGTTTTATGCCAATCAAGCCAAAGTGTGTTTTGAGCACCGCCAGCTTTAATGATGACATCTGTGATACGGGCTGAGAAGGGCATTGGGCTGCCTCTTCCCTGGGGATTATATGAATATTTCATCTCAAATCAATTACTGAGTTGCTATTCCCACAGCTCCCCTTAAGGCTGTCAGCCAACTCACTTTAAACCTCCTATTCTGAGGCAGTTGACATCTCAGCCTTAAAGCAAATCCAAAAACCACACACACAAAGCCCTCTCTGGTCTGAAATTTGGCATCAGAAGGGCTTACCCTGAAATGACATCATAATGTTTTGATGAATGGAAAACTTTTCTTTCAAAAAATTCCCAGCAGTTTTCACGTATACCTTTTCCCTCATTTGCATTTAAATTACTTCATTAGGTGCTGTGCCATTTGCCTTGTGTTTTATTTGTCTTCCAGGAATAAATTCTTCCCTTTCTCTTTCAAACTTGCAAATTTGGCAAGTTTCACCCAAACCCCATGTTGGAGCAATATTTAGATTCAAGCCAAAAGAGCCAGGACTGTCAAAGTTGTGGGCAACACTCTCTTCATTGTAAGCAGTTGCACAGCTGTCAGATCAGTACAAGAGATGAAATATTATTTGCCATAATACTTAAGCACCACTGGTTGATTTATGGGTCTTATGTCAGACTCAGATTTGAATTTCCTTGTTTATCCTACACTTGAATCATTGCCTTGTTGCTCCCTCCCATGAGAACTGGACAGGAATTTCAAGCTTATATTTGCCCGACAAGGAATTATTCTGCTCGGTTTGGAATTAGCATCACTTGCTCAGCCTCCTTTGATTAAATATCCTTCTGTATCTCTCAGCCTTCAGTCCTGATCAGATCCTTAGGATACCACAGTGAGTCTAAAATCCCCTCTTCACAGCTTTCAGAGACTTTTTGGCAAGAAAATTTCTCAACTAGTTTTAGAGCCTCGTAACACAGATACTATGGACTGACCCTGAGCCAGTTCCTTGACCCTGTCTCATAGTCAGTGAAACAAATGAAAGCCACCACTCACCCTCGGGATGAGTTGGATTTAAAGGGAGATAATGGGGCCTTCTGACATTCAGGTGTCAAAATTTAGACAAAACTCTGCACCTTCACTGCTAAGAGGAAAAGACTGAAGTAGAAGATGAAAAAAAAATCTCAGCTGTATTGTGACTTTCTACAAGCAATTTCATGTCAGACACAGCCATCTGGAAAACAGGCAAGTCCTTCTTTTCTTACAGAGCTTTGCTTTGCTTAAGAATCCCAGCTCTTTTGGGATGCCTCTGTACATCCTATCCCTGGACAGATTTCCCTGGAAAGGATTTCCATACAATGCTCTCACAGCCCCTTGGGCTGAGCTCAGCCCCTGACAGTAACACAGGCCCCTGTGCAAAGGAGGGCGAGGAATTACCCAAGAAAAAACATATTGCTTCAGCAGGATACTAAAATCATCAACATGTGAGGTGATGGGAACAACAGAAGCAGTGCATTAGCCCCTTTTCTCCTGAATACCATGAGCAAGTGAAAGGAGCAGGGAAAGGCATGGTCTTCACTTCAGAGACATCCAACACCTGGTTATTTATAGGGTGATCACAGATTTGTTCAGCCTTAATTGCATGGCAATTCAAGTCTTGGGGAATGAATGCAGTGGAAAGAAAGAAAAAAAATCAAGACAGGAGATAGGAAGGAAAAGGAAAAATTAAAAAGTAGGTCTAAGAAAGACTATAGTTCGTGAAAAAAAAATCTCTTATCAACACAATGACATGATGAAAGACAGATACAATAAATGGCAGAGGAGCTCAGCACAGGAAGAGGCATTTAACCAGCTCTGCAGTGTGACGCCCTGTCTCAGCTGCATGAGGCTGCTTCATCCCAGCATACAGGTCACAGAACCTTGTCTCTGGATGTCAACAGGATCCTCAGGGTTTTTTAATTTCATTTACTTTTAATTGCTCTTGGCAATTAATCACACCTACAGATTGAATTAAACTTTAAGGATGGTTTTTCATGTTTCATAAGTTTGAGAAGACAGTAATTAATTGAGCAAATATTAGACTTACAAGTGCCCTCAGTGCTAACTGCTACCACCTCTTTGGTATCTTTAATATGGATGTTCATTTTATAAGGCCATGCACACTTCACAGATGTATTTGAATTTTTGCACGGGACATGAAAAAGCAGCCTTCAGGAAATTCCTGGTTGTAGGTTTGCATTAGCTGTAGAACAGATACAATTTCTTTTGTGACTGGAACTAATGCAATCTGCAAGAAAATCAATGCAGGTTCACAGGGAAATAACCAGACAGTTAGCAGAGCGCAGTGCAGTCTAACAGAGACATGGTCTGCTAACACTGAAACACACTCAGTAGTCATGCTTTTGATCTTGCTTCCTTCATATTACAGCCAAGCCTTCCAGACTACCAGGAGTGCATCACGCAGCTTCCAAACACATCAATCTTGCACTCACTTTCACTGTCTGCTCTGGTATTTGCATTATGAAGACTGATCTGATTATTCAGTGCTGGTTCCAGAAGTGAGCCTTCTCCACGCTCGCTTGGATTATCAATGTGAAAAACATACTGGCAGGACTAGAGACTAATTATTTTTAAATGTTTGGGTTTTTTTCTCTTTTACAAAGGTGCTGGCTCTATTTACTCCATGTCTCTGATCAAAGATGCATTAAAGCATCTTTTTCTACCTGCAAATGAGATCTTCATTCAGGCGTAGTGTTTGTGTGTGAGTCCTAGTGCTTCTTTTTATGATCATTTCTAATGCAGTATTAGGTTATTTGTGTTATTGTTCGGGGGTTTTGTTTTGTTTTATTTTATTTTATTTTATTTTATTATGGTTTCATTTAGTTTATAAAAGGCTCTAAAGCAATCACATTTTATGATGCCAAACCTGTATGGAAGGAAGAAAAAAGTAACAGGTCCTAAATAATCAGGGCAATGCTGGAAGAAATTCATGTCCCAGAAGAGGATTAAAAAAATGTGAAAACAAATGGTGAAGGAATGACATCATTTATTGAGATATGTCGTTGCAGAGCTAAACATAGTACTGGAAAGATGTAAAAATGGTGCAATACACAGAGAGGAAGATTGACTGTACTCAGGAAAAAAGACTATATCTGACACAAAGGCATTCCCTTTGCATGTGGGGCCACGTGACTGTTGGTGTGAAAAGCCCAGAATGCAGCGCTGTTCTTTCAAAATGCTTATATTTGTGCTAATCTGTAAAACACAGCATGTGAAAATCTGCTGCTTTATTTTGTGAATGAAGAAGCAACAGCAAGCCTTTGGTATAAATGGATACTTGCAAGTCAGGAATAATTTTTGCCTTGGACCACCATAGACACATACATTATTATGGGCGTGTCCCCCTCTTGGCTGGAAAACCCTTTCCAGCTTGCTAATGATTTTCTTGGGATTTATAACTCAGGCTGAAATTTCCATTCTGGATGATTATTCCTTTCTCCTCCTAAATTCAGGCAAAAGCTAGAGTTGTTTATTATAGTAAGACGGTTGGGCAGCGAAGGGGGTGTAGTGAAGGCATTTTTCAACACTCGCAGCAATCTGCAGAACTGTACAAACCTCCAGCTATGTAGCAACTACTTGAAAGTTGTCAAGCATCATCTGTGCACCATAATCACGCTGCAGAGTTTTGCTCTCCCATGGAGATCTGCCCTCTCAGTTAAACTGTGAACATTTGCAAATATATAACATTTGTCCAGCATGGGCTTCCCCTGGGGTCACTGCTGGCTTTGGGCATGGCCCTGCTCTGGTGTGGGTCCTCCAGGGGCTGCAGGTGGATCTGTGCTCTGGCACCCGGAGCAGCCCCTGCCCCTCCTTCTGGTCTGGCCTGCTGTCGGCAGGGCTGTTCCTCTCACATATTCTCACTCCCCACTCCAGCTGCAGTTACTTTTTCCCCTTCTTAACCATGTTATCCCAGAGGAGGTGTTTCTGTTGCTGATGGGCTCAGCTCTGGCCAGCGTTGGGTCCATCTAGGAGCTGGCTGACTTTGGCTCTGTTGGACATAGGGAAAGCTTCCAGAAGCTTCTCACAGAAGCCACCCTTGTAGCCCCCTGCTACCAAAACCTTGCCACACAAACCCAGCACAGAAGCAAACACCCCCAGGGCAGCATGACAGCAGGACGCAACCATGCAGGCCGATTGCTGCAGTTGCACAAGGAAGCTCAAAGCATTTCCTAACTTCCAAGTGAGTGACTGTGCTGCTTAATATTATTCATTCCTTTTTTTTTTTTTCCTAATTGCTTTATTAAAAGTCAAAGAGCAAGGGAGTTTCTTGAGGCAACAGGAAAATCTCTCAGAGAAATCTCCCAGGATTTGCCGCAGGAAGCTGTATTTAATACTGTGATTGCTGATGTGTGATAGCAGGGGTCGAGAGCAGGGCAAGAATCAGCAAACGTGGGTCATGGAGAAGAGGATTTGCAGCCATGTGCCAGTGCTGCACCTTTGGTGTCTGGGACAGCTGGCAGCAGCAGACTCCAGCAGGCATTCGATGGTGTGGATGCACCACAATATCCACTAAACCCAAAGCTCCTTGGCTTGGTGAGACATAGCCACAGTAGAAAGGGCTGGTCAAAAGGGATCCCGTGTTAGGTCCTCAACAGTCTCATCCCTGTAGCACCAAGTGATGGGTCTGTTTGGATTTCTCAAAAACACAAGGCATGGGAAGTCTCTTTAACTGTGCAGTGCAAGTGGAGAAGCATTTGGCAAGATTTGTGAAAAAGAGAAGTGGAGAAAACACAGAAACCCAACTCCCCTTATCTCTTGAGGTCTCACTACTGAGGTGCAGAGTGGAGGAGCCCTTATCCTGTAAGAGCAGAACGTGACAGGCCGATCGATTCCTCGCAGTAGCTACAGGAACTGCAGTGAAGATGAATCTGACATTGAACACTGTAGTAGCAAACACTACTGAAAAAAAACAAGGTGCTTTTTGCCTCCAGTTGGAACTACAGTTGAATAAGCAGTCTGTAAAGTAAAATAAGACAAGAACTGAGGTCCGTCAGACCTCACCAGAGCAGCTTGCTCCAGGATCTACGCGTTACGGACACTGCATTGCAAGTTCACCGTCAGCTCAGCATCCCCTCAGGCTTGATACATGTATGAGCAAGTGGTCAGTGTGCAGACACCTTCTGTCATCTTTCTGATTTTGGGCACCAACCATGATCAATAGTGATGTATTGAGGGCATGTGGATTTTTCTGGGAGTGCAGAAGTGTCAGATTTGAATCCCGAACAGGATAAATTTACTCTCAGAGAATTACCTGAGAAAACTTTAAACTAGGGACAGATGGAAGATGTTATCAGCAAGGCCAGTTGCATAAATATCTACCAGGTCTATAACTGGGAGGGATTTATGTCTCCCATGAGATCCCACGGTTTCATTATTATCAGTACAAAACCGGTCAGCACCAGCCAGTCAAGCTTTGAACTTGACCTGTATTACACCTTTCACAGCAGAGCAGCCATAACCTTCAACCAGCAACACCTGGGTTTATAGGAAAGGGAAAAATAACTGATTTTAGTACTTACCCATGGGGTAGGTAAGGTGCACTAAAGCAGATAAAAAACCTCAAGCCCAATATACAAACAGATACAGGAGCAGGCAGATACAGCTGTCCTTCAGTGGCCACAATATTTTGAGTAAACCCATTTGCACAGCTAACACTGCAGCCTGAAGATGGTGGCAGCTGCTGATTTGGGTTCTGGTCACCAAACTGGAAGCCTTCATCCCCAAGGAAAGATAAAAGCCCTGTTCTCTGTGACACACAGCCACAGTCTCCTTGCCAACAGCACGGACAGGCAGCAAGGCTGTGCTGAAGGGTCTCATCCTGTTGGTCACTGCCTCGTTGCTTGGTGAGAGCCTGGATGGGGATGCAGGCAGCTCCTGCCGTTAGAGGAGCTCCCAACAAACAGCCACATCTGTCTCCCTGGCTGAGGCTGTAAATTCTGTCATGAAATACAGAAGACCTTTAGCAAATATGTCTTCTCTGCATCCATAAAGTCAGTCACAGGAAACCTCTGTTGGGTTGTGGGATCATGTTGGTCTCCAGCTATTACAGTAATAAATGTGATTAATTGCAGCTATAAAAAGCAATTTCATTCTGGCTGCTAACCTCATGAAAGAAAAAAAAATTAAATAAACCGAAGAATGAACTGCAGTATGACATTTTTACATGCATATTGGTTTATCTTCTGGCTTTGGACTGTGACTCTGATGGCTTGTGATGGGAATGACATTTGCTTTCGCATGGTCAGTATTTGCCATCACTGCTCTGCAGGATGAAGGTGCCACAAGTACTTTCCTTTACAGGGAGGAGGGAACTGCAACATCTCTCTGAGACTGTTTTAGCCATTAGCAAAAATCTGTGACTTAACCATTTTGTAATGTTCCAGAGCAACAGGACTCCTTTGCCAAGTCATGTAAAAACCAACCTCGCAACCTCAGGTGACGAGCAACCTCTGCTGAATGAGTGGAGTTGCAAGGGCAAGGCTGAAATTAATCCTGAATTTACTTTATCTAAAACAGAGGCTCTTTAGAGGAGTCTGTTGCTGAGGCTCAGAGTGTGTAATGTTATGAATATATATCTGACAGGAACTGCTTGGAGAACACAGCCCTGCGTAAAGTCCAACTGTCAGAAAACTTCAACTAAACTGATTATCAAACATGTTATTTGCTATTTTCTTTTCTTTGTAGCCTTTAATCATCATCAGAACATGGCTTATCTCTTTGATCATCTTGAAGAATTCACTTAACATAAATGATTTTACTCAAGAGTTTTTTGATTTAGCAGAAAACACTGTAACAATATCCAGTGGCTGAAAGCTGAAGTTTGCAATATAAATTGAGATGCATATTTTTAACAAGGATAATTAGCTACTGGAACAATTTGTCCAAGGATGAAGTGGCTTCTGCAATACTTATGGCCTTTAAACAGCATTAGATTTTTCTGAAGGATTCGACACTTCAATGTCCAGTATTCAGAGTGAAGATATGATCTAGCAGCTAATGTGTATGGCTTATACTGGAGTAATTTCCCATAACCTATGAGTCTTTTCACTGAAAACAGAATCTTCCCCATGCTTTTCATAGTTTTTATAGCTCCATTTACCAAATCCTTTATGGCATTCCCTTAACTTTCCAAACAAAGCTGTATTTATCATGTCTTAAATTAAAGGGAAACTTCAACCGATACTTCATACAAATATTCACAGCTGCATAAATCTACTCAAAGAGATGTCTGGGTGTTTATCAGCAAGAAAACATAAGCTGTAGTAGCATGCTTTGTACCTTTATTTCTTTGTGCTTCTCTTGTAAAACATTAAGGATGTCCTAGGATGTGAAGTAATTAGGCAGATAGCTTATTACAGCCAAATAAATGCCACATACTCCTTCCTCTCTGGACAGCTTGTAACTCACCATTTATTTCCTTACTACAACAGGTTTATCTGCAAAAGCTGCATTGCCCTGATATGGAAGTTGTAAAAATATTTAAATATCAGAATTTATTCTGATTCTGATTCTTTGAGTCGGGGGAGCTGAAGCCAGCATCGTGCCTCCGCAGCCTGGAGCTATGGTCTGAGCTCAGCCCTGCACACAGCCCCAGCTCCAATGAGAGGGGTCCCACAGTCTTGCCCCATCCCACACCGATCCCTTTTCTCTCTCATCCTTCTCTTGGCAGTCCTGAAGGGTTTTCAAAGCCTTCAAGAATGTCACCTCTCTTCACCCAAAGAGATCAAAGTCTATGGAAATAATTAATCATCCTTTGGGAAACTTTTTTTTTTTAGCAATAATTGGGCCCCATAGAAAAGACCTTTAAAAATAAAACACCCGAAACCAAAACAAAACCCCCAAAGAAACAAAGAACTATTTCAAGGGGTCTTTCAAGTTACTATAGTCCAAAATGTGTTTTTTACATAGACTTTTCTATTTCATCCCCCCAAGGGCTTAGAAATTCAAAACCAATGTGCCAAGGTGGGTTGCTCTTTTCATGCTTTCTTGCATCCCTGTTTTCAGACTGTGCTGCTGTTTGACTTTCTTCAGCCTTTACCTATGCTTGTCAGCTTGTGAGCATTAAAAATTCAACTCTAAGCACAGAATGACCCGTTCTTCACAGTCTATGACAACTAATGCATTACATCCCTGCAGTAAAACAGCTTTATTTTAACAGCTGTATTGTGGTCTTGTCTTTCTATCTCAGTCTCCTCAGGGTAATTGAGAAGTGGAGTCAGTTAAGACCCAGGGCTAAGATAGATGTTGATTTTGGACCCCGTTTATATCAGAGTGACCTCACACTTCAGTTATTTATCTGTGTTATCGCAGTATTTAGGAGCAGGTGGCATGGAGCAGCTGCCATGCTGCTGCAACACCAGGAAGACTCCTTTTTTGTGCGTTTCCTCACTTAAAGGATTTACAGCCTGAGACAGACAGACAGACAGAGTGGAGGAAGCAAGAGACAGATAAGCCATTTTCCAGCAGTGAGCTGCCAAAATTGCCAGCTGTCCTGTGTCAGCCCACAGCACAAGTCCCATTTCACCTGGCTGAGTCCATGCATCCCATCTCCATCAGGCACAGCCACTTCCTCCAAAACAGTTTGATGAACTGCCATGATTTTTTGCCAGTGGAATGAAAGCTTTGGAAATGTCAGACCTGGAGGCTGTTGTTTCTCATTAGGAAAAGCAAGGACAAAACTCCCTGAGCCTCCAACGTGCCTGTGTGCCTGAGGTGTCCCTCCTGCAGCCAGGTGATGTGAGGGCTGCTCTCCATCTCCTGCCGTGGGCTGTGCCAGTGCCACCACCTCTCTGCTGCCAGGAACAAGGGCTGTGGAGAAGCACCTGAGCATCAGGGAGCCCTGGCAGTGCTGGGAAGGACAGCTGGGACAGAGCTCTTGGGATCTCCATTGCTCTTCAGGCAGCAGGGAGGATGAGTAAGGCAGGGAGGATGATGAGATAAAGCAGGGAGGATGAGGTCAGGCTCAACCACCCAGGCTGAGCTGGAAGGAGCAGCCAAGCTCTGCTCTTTCCAAACCCAGACATGAACAAGTCCCTGTAGGAAGTGCATTTGTTTCTCTTGTTTGGTGGGGGATGGTGAGCACAGAGCAAGTGTATACAATAGCGTACACAGGAATATTTCTCCCCCACTCTCCAGGCAGCTGAAGTGGAATACACTAAGAATTGCTGTGTTAAAGTCTCTGTAAAGTGTCAGTCACTGCTTGTGAAAGGTCACTGTCACTGAAGCAGTTGGCTGGATCCCCTGCGTGGTCGGGCTGTTCTGCATGGAGAGAATTTCCTGTCACAAAGAAGGAATTTCACTTTCCAAGGCCTTTCCAATGCAGAATTGTTTGTCATTTTCCTTGTCGATACCTACCTTTGCAATTTACTCCACACAGAATCACTTGCAGCCTCATTTTATTTGCTTTTACATCCATGCAACTGGGAAGACAACTTCCATACAAAAGATAACTGTGTAAAGACAGAACAGAGAGGCTACTAAAGGCAAGAGCAGGCTTTGAATAGGCTCCACCTCAGAAACCTTTCCGGCTGTATTGTTGGAATATTGCTGCATTTATTTTTTTCAAATATTCCTTTTTTCTGTCCAATTTATTCCACCTGAATTCTGATCAGGTTGTGCTTTCTCTAATGCAAACTAATAAGGAAGATTTCAGTCTCTGTAGCAGAACAATTTGGCAGTAGGGGACAGGGCAGGTTTCTCTGACAGATGCAAATATTTACACCAGATAGCAAACATGTCACAGGGTCGAGCAGCAGAGCAGCTGCCATACCAGCATAAAGCCACATAATGTTCTCTTTGGCTCCAGGTTCACATAATTGATTGAATCAGCAGATAATCAGTTACACTAAACACCCACTAAATCTTCTCTTTTTCAGTGAAGATGCAGCTTCTTATGGAGAGGGGCATTTGAAGGATGAGACAAAGCTATTTCCCAGAGTCATGTGTAAACACAAATGTCATTATTTAAAATGTGCATTGCACACATTTAAATGAGCCCCTGTGGCCTATGGCACCACCCAGGGTAATCATAGCTCTATTTTCTCCACAAATTTCTTTGAAGAGAAGACAATTTTGTAGCACAAAGTTGGAAAAGGATGTTCCCAGCTGAGACACCTGATCCAAGCCGGCTGCCCGGGCTCCCTGTTCTCTTAATGGAAACGGGAGTGTTTAGGTCATGAACCATCTCGTCCTATTTTAGCTAAATTGGGATGAGATGAGTCAGGTCCTCGAAACATCTGTTTCTCTCCTCTGGTAATACAAGGTGTTGAGACAAATAGCACACATGCAAGCCATATACTGTGGAGACTACACAGGGTCAGATGTTTTCCCTGCTCAGCATCCAAATGAGCCTCCCTAGGCACTAGTAACAAAAACCTACCAAGCTGCCAGCTTTGTTCAAAACACTGAGCTTTTGTAGAATCTGTCTTCCTTCTTAACTCATTTTCCAAGTCTTCCAAGTCTCATTTCACCTGGTTGTCCAAGTTTCTGCTCTTATCTAGCCCTCATTTCTGCTAAAAAATATCACCCCCATACTAAACCCCTGAATGTATTTGATAAGCCTTCATCCTGGATTACATATCCCGAGAACTCATTCCTGCCATGTTGTCCATAGCAACACTTGTTGATTTGTTCAGGGAAAAAAACCCCCACTTTTTCACTGTTGTTTCTCTTTCCTGACAGCTGCCAAGCAGCAGACGAATTGTGGTTCTGTGGTATGAGATTCCTAGGGCACAAAACAGTATTTAAGAGACACCTGGAAGGCTTTCAAGAACCCTACAACGCACAGATAACATGTGTTAAAAACCAGCCCCTGTAAGGCTGATGAATCCAGGCCAGTTTATAGGAGGTTGTACAGACACCTGGCTTGAGCAGTTTTGTTCTGACAGTTTTTGGGAGATGCTTCTTCAGAAGAAGGCATTGAGTCAAATGGCACCCTGAGGCACTGCCAGACAAAGACACTACCTTTCTTCCAGTTCTGGAGCTTACTTAAATGCTGGGACTTTGTTTCACCTCCTGAAATAGCTCTGCCCAAATTGTGAAAATGGAGCACAGAAAACTCCTTTAAAATGAACAGATTCCTGAAAGGGAAGGGTTGGTGAGGGGACTGTGGGATTCTTCCAGGTTGGAGAAGTGTGCTGAATTTGAACTTTGAATGCTGAACAAGGAGATCACATCTGTGCACAGCCATGCACTTGCACCCAGAAGCTTTTCTTTATATTCACACATACGCCCCAGTCTTCACTCCTCTTCAGTATTTATTTGTCTCCTTCTGTTGAAAAGAAATACTTCTCTGAAAGCCAATATCTATGTGAGCTCAGATAGAAGGAAAAGAGGATGAAAGACTCATACTTTGCAAGTTCACAGACAACAGGAGGCCTGCATCTCTGTCTCCCTAACTGTTTGCCTTACCTGAAAAATCCCCTATAGTAAGAAAAATACACTCTGAGATCAGCTGAGGGCATTTCAGTGATCCTGAGGCAAATCTCTTTGGAGTTTTGAGGACAGCTTTGCAGGATGCTGTTCCTCTTTAACATACAACAGCTTCCCCATTTTTGATGAAAGTTTCCTCCTTGGAGAGCTAAGGCATAAAAGGCAATCCAAACTGTGCAGTCCTTTGTGGTGCTTCAGTGGGAGAGAGTGGCAGCTGATGCTGGCCCATGTTTTCCTTTTCTGCCTAATCATTTGAGTGTTTCCAGCAGGAAAGATAATGTAAAAGGACACCATACTTAAAAAAAGACAAACCCCAGAGTATAAACATAAATAAGTCACAAGCAAATGAGCTTATTTCAAATTCATAGAGAGATAAATGAAAGGGAGGGGGAAAATCTGCCTTTATACAATAACTTCACATCTCTCTCAGGTGTAAAACCCCAGTGACTTCAATGCAATTGCACCAGGGATAGATTTGGTCCCATATATTTGCCTTAAAGAGTTTATCTGTCCCAAAGAAATAGGTTGTTCTTGGGGGAGTGATAACAGCTCTGATGTGCACAACTGGGGAGGGTTGGTACCTTGCTGTGTGAATTAACCACATAACATGATGTATTAAAGGTGCAGGAGAGAACTCTGGAGGAGACAGGTTTGCAGAGGGATGCTCCATTTCACAGGAGCAGTTTGCATTAACACCACTTGAGAGCTACTCACATTACCTGCCTCACTGTTCCTCCTGCACCTGGAGATGAAATGAGGACACCTAAAATTCAACAGTCTGCAAAACTGAGTCTGGGGCTCAAATGATTCCAGCTTCTGCTCCAGGTCTGCTCCTGGTGGGAGGCTGATACCCCACTGGGACCACAGAGCTGGTGAGAGCATCAAGTAAGGACAGACTTCCAGTCTTTTTCCAGAGCAATTTGACTACTTATCCACTTTCTCTATGTTGCTGCCTGCCTTTCACATGCTCAGCTTTTTCTGCTGATAAGTTATTTCACTTATCAAAGTTCCCCTTATTTGGTTTGGTTTTTCCCTTTTGGTTTGTCCAAGACATAGAGGAAGTCTTGGCTTTCAGTTTCAGTATTTGATGTTTAAGGATTTGCTGAGCGCTTCAGTTGTAGTTGTCCAAGGCATTTTAGGGGACATGGTAAAGGCAAATGTGTTATGTGTATTTTGTAGCACACAGATGCTACAGCTGGGATTTGTGTGTACGGAGTCCATGCAGAGGAGTGAGCAACTGTTTCTCCAACAGGCTTGCAAAATAAACTGAAAAAGGTCAATTAATACTAACAAATGCTGAGAAAAAGGAAACAACTGATGCAAATTAGACAAAGACCATACAGGCATCCAGTGGCAGAGACAGGATGCAAGCCCCATTCCTGCATCCTCTGCACAAGATCACCCGTTTTCCAGCAGGATCCTCAGATAAAGCATCACTGATTTTGTAGCTCTGTCTGAAATTGCAAGTCTAGTGACAAACCACAGAACTGCAAACAACCACACAGCCAAAAGCAATCTTCGGGTGAGTCCAGGTCTGAAGTTCATCTGATCGTATCAGATAACAGAAGGAAAAAGCTATTTCTTCCTGGGAGAAAAAATATTTTAGACTGAGTGCTTTGGAAAAATAGAAACCTACTGTATAGCAGAAGGAGGATTTGGGTACTGAGTTTAGTCTCTGAATGAGTAAAATTGCCTTCCAGGAGAATCAAAGCAGGAGTGTCTTTTTCCACTTCACCTTCTAAGACTCCTCTGACTCCATTACACTGCTTGAAAAGAGGGTAAGTCATTACTTAGCTCATGATGAAAACCACTGGTGAGAGAGGGAAAAAACCCCTAGAAATCTACACTTATTTCCCTACTATATTAAGGAGTGAAAGAGTTCTGTAAAGCGATGCATCTAAATCTGTTTGAAGAGTGGAATCAACAACAACAAAACGAGAGGTGAGAGGAGAGATGCCACCTAGGCAAAACAAAAAATGGTTTGCACAGTGATTACCTGGTGAAAACACAGCAAGTTGAATAAAATTGTTGCTGCACCTCTAAAGAATACCTTTGTCTCCATAAAAACATTGAACTGCTTTAATGGTATTGATTTCAGCAGAAGTGTACAAGCTCACCAATGTGGAGACACTTATGTTGCTGGTAAGAGGCTTTATTTCAAAAGCAGGAATCTGAAAAGGAGAGTAAGTAACTTTCCTATATAGATATATTTGTTCTGGAGATTATATTGGTATCAAGATCTAGGTTAAGCTTCTCTTATCCCAAAAGAAAAGAGAGAGAGAGAGGGGGGAAAAAAAAAGCAGCCAGCTGAAAGTACTCAAAGCACTACCCAAAAAGTTAAACTACTAGAGAATTAGGACTAAATACAGATGTTAAATAAAAAAAAAATCTTGCCTTGTCAATTCTACGAGCATAAAGTTTTCAAACTATGATAATTCAAGAGGGAATCTATTTTCCATCTAGGTGTCCCAGTGGGAGTCTCACAACTCCTGCCCAAAGTCTCTGCTGATGCAGCAGCCACACTGACTGCTGGTTGCCTACATTTACACCTGGGAACGGGACCCTTCTGTTTAGAAGAGACTGTAAAGATTGATTTCAAGAAGGAAGGTATTCCTTGCTTTGCAGATGAACAGATTGAGCATCCCCCACTGTAACGAGAACAACAGCTGGGCCAGGCTCCAGCACATTTACAGAAGGAGGTTAGTGCTTAACAAGTAAGAGCGTACCATTGAGACTTGGGAAAAATAAAATAAATAATACATCTCTGAACCAAAATCTCATTTTCATCCCAAGAACCACTAAACTGTTTCATTAGACTCTCTAGGATTATATAAGAATGATTCAGAATACATTGCAGGGACTCTTCCTTGCAAATAAATAAGCCAGAGGAACATGCTGTGCCACACTCCAGTTCATAAAGAGAACCAGAGGGCAGACTGTAAACAGAAGGAAATTGCAAGAAGGCCAATAAAATGCAATTGTGATCTCATGCCATCAGCTGGAGTAGGCAAGAGGGATAAATAAAGTCACAGACTTCTCCCATATTTATGGTTCCTTATTGTTGTGGAGCTCTCCTCAGAACAAAAATGGCTCTGGAAGGGAGGCAGCCGTGCTCCTTTTGAATGGCAGTGTTTAAGAAAGAAGAACCATATGGTTTTGAGTTGGCTCAATTGTGGCAGCCAGGAAACTAATCCACAGATTTATTGGAGCTGGCGTACGTAACAGAGTGGCAATGTTCCTTTCATTTGCTGCCAAGAAACCCTCTGTGGTGCAGAGCTTTACCTTGAGCAGCAATTGCTTACTGGGCATATGGGCCTTATTTCTGCAAATGGGAGTGGAAGAAAGTCAATTTGCAAATCAAATTGGAATTCTCTTCCCCCTGCTGCTCCAATTTGCTATGCAGGTTTTATTCATAGTTAAAGGAGCCTGGATTTCTGCCTCTTTTTTTTTTCTCTTGAACTTGTATTGATTCAGGACATTCAAATGGGAGGAATATGATGAGGAGAGAAGAGACCATTTGAACCATTGTCACTGACCAGATAGAAGTTATTGCACTAAGTGTTTTACCTAATAACCCACTTGCTGGAAGACCCCAAGCTATTATCGTTAGAGTTCCTGACATCCTGATTTTGCTTGAAAAGGTCACATGGAAATGGGGAACAGCAGATGAGAGTCAGTAATCTGTCTAAAGCATATATAATCATCTTGTTAAATAAATCATAAATAAATCATCTTGTTTTTTATTTTGGCGGTGAAACACAATAAAAAAATCCCAAGTATACTTTGGGCATATTCATAGAAGGGTTTTTAGAGTTCCCATGGGCTTACTCGGAAAAAGGTATCAAAAGCTTGACTTCTGAAGAGAGACAAGGTGGCGGGGGGTGATTGATAGATGAACTGCCAGCCCTTACAAGTGCAAATGAAAATATGATCAGGGTTTGGAATCAGCCCCGTTCACCTGGGGAACAGGCAGAGCTGCATCTGAGGTCTGCAGCAAGGCAGGGAGAATTTCAGGGAGAGACAGATGCCACAGCAATGTTAAATGTTTTAAAGATTTCCTATAAGCTAGAGCTACAGACATAAAGAAATTTATATAATTTCTCTGGGAGGCTATACCTGAATACCATGTTATCTCTTTTTTCGGTAGATAGAGTACTGTTTTCTTTGCTTCAGCAAAAGTAGAGAATAACAAAGGAAACTGGGAATTGTTAAGATCAGCCATTGATCATACCACAAACCCATTGTGTTCAGTGTGCTGGGTACCAGACACATTAGAGAAAGGCAGGAATTCCCATTCATGGGCAATTCTATAATACACCACTGCCAACCTTATCTTTGTGCCCAATTTCCAAGGAGATATGTCTAGAAACATCAGTGAATCCAGTAACAGCAATGACTTATGAATAGAACAGCTCCCTCAGCCCCTGATGATAAGCAGTAGAAGTCTGCAATGAATTAGTGGAATAAATCATTATTTTAAAGGTTAACTTTTGCCGTCTTTCTCTGCAAAATGATTCCTCTGTGAAATTAAACATTGCTCTCAACACAAAAATATTATTGAAGAAGTTAAACTGTCTTCTGAAGATTATGTTAAATCTGAAGATGGCACTCAAATCAATGAAGTATGATTTCAAAGCAGTCAACAAAGACAGTCCAGCCTACAGGGACTCCCATAGGTCACGCAAGCCTGCTGTGACCTTATTTCAATACATCTCTTATAAAATGGGTCAACAACACTTCTCTTCAGCAAGTGATTTAGATATCCACAGTTCCCTCCTTTCATTACTTGCTACAGGTAAAACCCCATAAATATATAATCTGATCTGAACTCAGAGGAATAAAATATTGACCATATGTATATATCATCATATGTATGTAGTATATATATCAACAAACATGAAGAGGGGTTTCAGTGTAGAGGAGCTCAGTGTTCAAGCAGGGGTGCTCTGATTTTTGTCTGCCAAAGCTGTATCACTCAGCATATGTAACAATATAGAACTAACTGCAGAGAAATACCCTGGGTTTCAGTCTCTTCCTTTTGAAGAACCAACTTTGGGCCAACACCGCGGTGGAAGTCAGCTCCCACTTGTGTGACAGGGAGTGAGAAAGCAGAGAGATGAATTTTCATGCCTGAAGAGTCTCATTACTGTGTTGAATTGCCCATAGGTAAAACTGTGTATATTTTTCGTTCTGCCTACTGAAGAGGCAATAAAGCACATATACGCATGTACAGCAATGAAAAATTAATTACATGCGAATAATTCCCTATTTTATCGCCCTAACATATTGCTTTGGTACAGTTGGCAGTAAAAATTCCTCACTTTGAAATAAGCATCTACACACACACAAATATATTAGTCTATATATTTGCACCATTGAACTAAAGTGCCATAAAGGAAGAATTCCATCATCCGGCTCACGAAATTAATATCTCTTTGACCACATAACTGATTTTATTTCAAGAGGTATTTTTTGAAAGCAAGTATCAATAAGAGTCATAAGCCATGTGTGCCTGAATTTGTCTGCAATTTCTACTATGAACATTAAAAACACTGAATGATAAAAAAAATAATCAGATACCTGTCAAAGTAACTCTGCTCATTGTGCAGAAAAAGGGAAGCAGAAAATGGTCAGTTATATCTGTGCCACATCACTGAAAAGCAGCACGTGAGTGAACCCTGGCCCACAGTAGCCCTAATAACATGTCCTCTTCTGAAAGGTGGAGGACAAAACCAGTCTTTTAACCACAATAAAAGGGGCCTCTATTCACTGGTGAGAGAAGATACAGACACTGCCACGTGTCCTTTGAAATTGCTTATAGGATGATGTGGACAGACAAGAAACCATCACATTCCCAAGCGTCAGTTCATAAACCTTCTCCCTCTGAACTAATCAATTAAATAATTTGGAATTCAAAACCTGTTTCTACCCAAAATAAGATCATCATCTAATGAAAGGAAGAAATTTTCTTGCACATGCTCCTGGTGGGGGTCTGATTCACTCTGCTGTAGGACAGTCTTTAGAAGAGCCTGTCCTACCCCTTCCTGGCCGATACCTTGGGTGAAGGAACAGTCCCCTTCCTTTTATATGGCGCAATCAAGGGATGGCTTTTTACCGCCCGTGCCTGGTTACTGACTCCAGGGCCAGGATTTGGGCTTGATGATCCCTGCGGGCCCTTTCCAAATCAGGATATTCCATGATTCTGTGACTAACATGATTCTTGGTGCCCACACCACTCCTATGCGTGATTCCACTCTGCCTACTGAGACATCCATCAGACATGGAGAGTACTGAGTTACTGGGAATGCCCTGTCCCAGTACCTGAAAATGAGGATCTGGGGTTTATGTATGGGCAGTGTCACCACAGGTCTGCATCAGGACTGGACATCAGTGAGAGCAAGAGGAGGGTGAAGTCCTGTGTACCCAGCTCCAGCACTGTCTCCTGCATTGGTAATCACTGATCTGCAAAACCCCAGAGACTTCACGTTTAAGCAGGCATGGCATTATTTCAGCATACACAGCTATAAATTGCTTCTTTTGACTGCTATTTTACAAACAGCTAAGCAAGAAATATTTAGTGTCAGAGACACAAAATACGTTATTTTAATTTCAATCTTTTGTACTCTTGAAAGATGTCAGGTACTGCTCTATCAAAAGTTATAGTAAACAGTTTGGTTTGCAGGAAAAAGAGACAATTCTGATATTTCACATAAGTTTTTTTTTTTTACAAAGGGGCTCACATTTCAATCTTTTAAAACTAAAGATGCTTGTGAAAAAATCAAATCAAAACAAGAAAAAAAAAAACACAAGAAAACCAAACAAAACCTTAAGCTTCCAAAAGCTTTCTCTCCACTGCTTACTCCATGTTTAAAATGAAACAGCTTAGTTCTGTACATAGGACCTGCGTTTCACTCTGTCACTATAAAAAACTGGTTCCTCACAGTACCCTCCAAAGATGCCTTTCACTGCTGGCTGTAATCCATAATCAAAATGAATGACAGATCACACAGCAGGAATTTTGTTTGCAAATCTCTGAAATCAGTGAATGTATCTTAACACCTCTCATCTGTATCACTTTGTCCCCAGACCTATTTTCTTGTTACAAACAGGCCTGAACACCCTGATTTAACAGATTGCTGAGCTCTCCTGTTCACTTCCCTGTTCATTAATCTTCATAAAATGATCTGGCAATGAAAATTGCTGGAGTTCTCCCCGTACTACCTGCTGCACTCTGGGCTCCAATGAATAAATGCAGAGTATCTAATACGTGGAGAGAAAGGTTTAACTCTGCATTCTTTCATGCATTGGAATGTCTCCAGCCTCTGTCCCTGTGGAATGTAAAGCTCTGTATAGACTGATTTGCTATGCAGGGCACACTCAGCAGGACCAGCTGAAGGCACGTTGCGGAGGAGTTAAAACAATAAGGTAAGCTACAGGTAGCACAGAGCTGTGTGGCATAAATCAACCCCTGCCACAGGGTGAAATTCTGCTTTTTCTAGGAAATAGTTGTATTAAACACATTTCCAAAGGGATTCTCTAAACCCATTAATTTTAGGCCAATGAAAAGAGTATTTCATGCAGGCTTTTGCTGCAGCAAAGGCATCTTCAGACTGCAAAGCTTGATTTGAACAAGCTTTCAAGGTTGTTCACCATTATGACACATTTGACATGCATGCAGAGTTTCACCCATAGCGTCCATAGGAAGCCCAGAAGGAATCAGATCACTTGACTTCAGGTCCCACATGTCAGAGGGGCAGGAACTGCCAGTGCAAGGCCCAGAAGGATGCTCTTGAAAGGGAACCTCAGTACCAGAGTAAGCACTCAGCAGGCTGCCAAAGTTGGCCATGTCACCTTGTCACCCGTGCTCATTATAGGACAGGATGTTTAAGGTGGGACAACCCCAAAAATCACACCAAGTGCCAGAGAGTGTTGTCCAGGCATTTCTTGAACCCTGTCAGGCTTGGTGCTGTAATCACTGCCCTGGGGAGCCTGTTCCAAGTGCCCAGCCACCCTCTGGGTGAAGAACCTTATCCTAAAATCCAGGCTAAACCTCCCGTGACACAACTTCCTGCTGTTCCCTCGGGTCCTGCACGGATCACCATGGAGAAGAGGTCAGTGCCTGGCCCTCTCCTTCAATTCACGAGCCTGAAATACTCAATGAGGCTGGTGAAATGTGGCAGTCCTGGAGATGTAGGGAATGTCCCAAAAATAGATTATTGCTAAAAGTGGCATGTCTTTTGTCCTAGTTTACAGAGAACAGTCTTCAAAGGCTAAGTCAGATACAGATTTTTTTTGCACAGGAAATATTGCTCTGGGACATAAATTCTATTGACTCTCCATATTGACAGGAGGTAACAAGAGACTTGAAAAAGCACTGACTAGCAGCTCCTAGCTCAAGAGAAATTACATATCGAACTGTATTGGACATGTCCTAGATGGTAGGGAGACAAAGACAACTTGCATGCTATCCATCAGACCACTCACACATGGAAATGGCTGTTATTTATCTTCCCTTTTAACTAGAAATACAACTTCAAATTCATTTCGCCCTATAAAAGCACATAAAATGGCTGACTCCTGCTCCAAAGCTCTGTGTCTGTCTGTA
Organism: Lycocorax pyrrhopterus obiensis; assembly: GCA_014706295.1. Lineage (NCBI taxonomy): Eukaryota > Metazoa > Chordata > Aves > Passeriformes > Paradisaeidae > Lycocorax > Lycocorax pyrrhopterus. The sequence goes on from JACSVZ010000015.1 coordinate 7,130,524, forward strand.
AAGGGAAGCCAGAGAAGCTTGTTCAGGTGGAGAAAACTAAGAATGGACAGAATAGAAAGGCTGAGTCTTCTCCGAGAACTTCTAAGCACAACGGCTCTGGTGCAGCATGAGTGACACGAGTGAGAAGAGCAAGAGAGAACAGAGGGAAAAGAACAAATGCAATCAAAACTGCCCCTTTCTTGAACACGGAAGAAAAACAAGGTTTGGTTTTCACAGCTTTTCTATGAACTGCTTTGATATGAAATTGCTGATCAATAATAACATCACTGGAAACAGGATCTTTCCTACTGGTGCTCATTGTGGAAGATGATGTAAAGTCATCCAGTTTGCTTTTGTCAGCATAGATCTTACATCTGCACCCAGGCTGAAATCCAGACACCCCATGGTTTTAACTTTTCATGGTAAACAGAGCTGGGGTTCTCCTGCTTGTTCAGGGCAGATCTTAGGCCCATTGATACAGGGACATTTTGCATTTCAAAGCCTTCTGCAATTTTTTTTTGTTGTTGTTGCCCTTTAACTAGATCACAAGAAACAAATAATTATCATATTCCTGATTAGTATTATTCCCTCCCAACACTTCCTCCTTCTAAAGCTCACATTTATTCTGCACCTTCTTCAGGGTACACCTCGCCTATTTGAACAAATTTAATTAGCAAATGTCAATAAGTATAGATGTGCTCACTGCAATAATGCGTAATCATTGTGATTTCCTTGGAGCATTTTTGTGCTTGGTATGAGAAGAAAGAAAGTTTTATTCTCTTAAATGTGAAGTTTTGGGGAATGAATCCATTAAAAATGGATAAATTACAGGATACATGAAAATGTTCTTTCTAGGAAAACAGTTTAATGAAATTTGTCTACTTCAGTGTTGATATTATTTTATTGCCAAGATCTTGTGTAATTTTACACTTGAATTAGCAGAGGATTTAATTTCCATGGTGTGCTGAGACCAGACCAACACCAAGCATTTTTGGAGGGACCTGCATGTGGGAGAAGTAGTTATTGTGTTTTCTCCCCCCACCCCATGAAGCAATAGAAATTCATCATGCAGAACAAAACAACGGAGATGACAGAAGAAAAGGACTTACAAAAGAAGAAAGCAAAAGCAGAGACACACAAAGCTCTGAGCAGAAGAGAGATGAAACAAGGTATTTTGTAGCTAAATGGTAGATTGGAGGGGACTCTACTTGGGGTTCAAACTATGAGATGCACATGCAAAAAAAATCCTCTTTGTGCCACCAAAGAGGATCCATTGGGCCAAACCATGCCCAATGAAGGAAGGGAAGTCAATGAAACACATGAAAGGTTTCTCCCTCTAGATCCAGACTCTCCTGTGCCTCTGCCTGCTAAGCAGAAAAGAGGGATGGCTGTGGAGTCCTGGAAGCAGTGGCAAGCACAGTGCATCAATCTTTGAATGAACTCTTGTAGCATATTCTGGAGGAATTTTTTTGCAACCCAGATTAGCAAAGAGCAGCACAACCAGATCTCAACTCCACCTTTTATGAGCAGATGCTGACAGAGGGTTTCTACCCCCTCAGAAAAGAATGTTCCACCATGTCAAGTAATGCACTACATTGGAGTATTTAAAATTCTTTCTTTTCACCCCTTCAGCACCCATTAGAGCCGTGGAGTGGATGGAGAGGGTTAATAGGCTGTCAGACAGGTCTGTCTCTGGGCATGGCTAAAGTTAGCAGACCCCAGATGGGTGAGTTGGGCATTTGTGATGCTCTAGTAACAAAAACACCAGCAAGTGCCTTGTCCCCAAAGCAGGGCTTGGGCATTCCATGTCCTGAGTCTGGGGGAGGAAAAAAGCAAAGGCTGAGGATATGAATGAGAGCTGTGTTTCAACAAAAGCTCTTTGATATCAAATATCACAGACCAGGGGAAATAAAAAATTTTTAAAAAGAGAGAAAAGGAAATAGCAGGGAGAGCAGAAGAGAGCAGGGGAAGAGGTGAAGTGAATTTTACAGCTGAAAAGCATCTTTAAGGGATTTCCCTGATCTGCCATTTATTAGACAGCACGAGGCAGGGCAATAGAACCTGCTCCTGCTGTTTTAACCTACATCCAGTGCCCAGGGAATCCACCTCATGTCAAAGGCTGTTGGCAAATGCCAAATTCCCCTTTGAGAGAGGCCACTGGGTTCCAGGAGAATATCAGCAGCATGGAGCCAGTTCAGACCCTCTCAGAGGAGCCCTAATCCTCCTCCTGTGGGATCTGATGCACTATCTCTTGACTATGGCCTGCTCATTTCATCCTTGCTGCTTTAAAACAAGTATTGCAGGAGCAGCACAGCCCTTCATCGAGCTGATGAACCTTAGAGACATTTTGTCCTTTGCACAGACCAAAAAATACTTTCTCCAGTAAAAAAAAAGATTGATTTAGCACAAAAACTACAGCACCTCACCCTTCAAACAACAGCCTGAAACTGTACCCCATCTATGCCATCATCCCTGTCCTGCATTTATTGCAGTTGAGATGGTCAAAAGTGCTGCAGGTTGTCCTGTGATTTACGGAATTTTTCAGACAAAAAACTAAAAAAAAAACCCAATTTTTTCTCTTCACTTAATGGTACGGACAAGAGATCAGAATATGGTCTCCTTACATTCATAAAGAAATAAAAACAAAATCAGGACTCTCCCAAGAAATGTTCCTACCAATACTGTCAGTCTCTCACATAGGTCACAGCCAAGCCTGGACTGTGTATTTATTTATTTTTCATGTGTATTACTAGCATCCCAGCCAAGCTCGTTCACTTTCAGTGTTGAAAAACAGGTTGGCAGAGGAGAAGCACTTATTAAATGAAAGCACAGCATTTGAGAGGTTGGCAGAAAACTTTGCTATTTTGAAAGAAGAAAGTTGTATTTTCATATATTTTCTGAATCAAAATTACTCATTTTTCTAGTTGAATATTGATAACTTTGGTATTTCCTGCAATCCTGCAATGAATTTTTTTTCTCCTCCACTAAAATCCAAGATTTTTTTGCTGTAGTTGACAGAGGGCTCTCTTTCTTTTGAGAAATCAACTCTTAGTTCCATAACTAACAAGGTCAGAAGTCTTGTCAGGTGCATATCAAGAGAGTTGCATAAGATGCAAAGTACTTATTCTGCAGTATGGTAGCTGAGGACACGAATTAAATTCTTGAAGGGGAAAAAATTACACTTTGAAATTGCAGCAATGATATACTCAAGCCGTCTATAAATTAAGACACCTTCTCGCAACTCACAAATAGAACAAATCTTTTAACAAGTGTTAAAAATTAATAAGGAGAGGAGAGGAGAGAAGGAGATCAAAGCTAAGGTAGATGCTTCAGAAAACTGTCAAAGCATCGACGGAAGACATCTTTCAGCTTTAGTTCATAAGCAGAGACCAGAAAAGCATTTCCCCTTTGGTGGAATGAAATGGCTTTAAAGCAAACAGAAGAGAATCTGAAATGAAATGTGTATAAGGAAAGTAGTCTTTTAATTCTCCTTCTGGGGAAACCTTGCTTGACCTGAAATCAAAAGTTGTAAACTGATGATTCACTTCCTCACCCAAACTTATAGAATCATAGAATGGTTTGGGTTGGAAGAGATGTTAAAGACCATCTATTTCCAAGCCCTCTGCCATGGTCAGGGACACCTTCCACTAGACCTGGTTGTTTAAAGTTCCATCCCACCTGGCCTTGAGCTTTCAGGGACAGGGGATCTGCAATTGCTCTGGGAAACCTCTTCCAGTGTTTCGCCACAGTGAAAAAATTCTTCCTAATACCTAATCTAAACCTGTCTTCTTTCAGCTTAAAGCCATTCCCCCTTGTCCTATCACTACACACCTTTATAAACAGCCCAGCTCTCCTGTACATCCCCTTTAGATGCTGGGAGGTGATCTAAGTTCTCCCCAGAGCCTTTTTTTCTCCAGGCTGAAAAGCCCCAACTGTCTGAGTCTTTCCTCATGATATATTCTTTAAAACAAGATGCACCCACTTCCATGCAGAACATGCACTTAGAGCTGCAGAATTATCCCACCAGGATCATATGATTTTGGAAAGAAGTTGTTCTACCTGCAGGCTCCACCTTCCAGGCTCCTCAAAGCAGATTTTCACCGTGTTTATTGCAAAGTAATCTTTGTGCCACAGACTGGCCGTGTGTTTGTTGCTACTCATCTTGATCTACTTGGCTCATGACATTGTTGGGTGAGGTGTGCCATGAGCCATCCACTAACATCCCATCCGTGCTGCTGCTGGAAAAAGTTCCCTTCTTGGCACTTTTAAAGAAAATGATCCTCAGGGAGTGGCTCAGCTCAGAAATTCTTGGAGACAAGGACTGACCGTGGCCACAAAGTCCTTTGAATGGTCTTCAGAAGTACGGTGAGGAAGAGGGAGGAATCCTTCATTCCTTCAAAGCTAATCTCCACCAACCCTCAGAAATACAAGGATGTGCAAAAAAACCTTGACATTGTAGCTCCATGTCATGTAACACCAAACACAGGGAGACATCTTGGTGACAACTGTGGAGACTTCAGAGATTGTATCTTGCTCAGACAGGGATTAATGCAGAGCTCAAACACACTCACAGTCCCACAGAAGTCCAGACATTCAGTGTCAGTCTAAGGTTGGATAAAAGTGTCTGAGGTGCCAGTCTAAGGCAGTCATCTGGGCTCACACTGTCGCTGTTTTCCCCACAGACGAGTAGAGAAATGACACGAAGTCCAGGCTCAGGGATCAATGGATGATGATTTAATGAATTCTCAGAAGACTTTTATATGTTAGTTCGCAAAGTGTATTAAGTGGCATAAGGTAATTGGTTTTTGCCATCCACCCCCTAAGGGGATTGGTCAAGTTCTAAGACACCCATCTCTGAATGTTTTTCCAGTTAGAACCATAACAATTCTGCAAAACAACCTGCAGCTGCAAGAAGTTTACAAAACTGTAACATTGTTTTGAGTTACTTGCATGGGAAAGACAGAACTCCCACAAAAATGCTGCAGAGAGCTGAAGAAATTCTCTGCTGGAGTTTTTTCAGCATCCATATCACACCATAGCTGGAGAGAATCAGATCTCCCCAGTGGGAAATTTGTCCCATTTTTAGACAAATGTCTAAAATAGTGAATCAGTCTCCCTCTCTCGCTCTCCCCTCCCATAGGCAGAGTCCTCCACCAAACTGAAGTCGCAGTTTTAACTACAGAGAGCCTGACACTGGAAGAGAGGAATCTCACCCCACACAAACTGCTTGCCCAAGGTCACACAAGCAGCTCATTGCAAAGATCCAAAATTCGAGTTTAGCTCAGGCACTTCTTCGTCACTGTTCCCTGGCAACAGGATAGGACACAGAGCTTGCATTTAGCCCTGCAGCCTGTGCATGCATGGCTAGCAGAGACCCACGCAGCTTGTGACAAGCCTTGCAGTACACAGACACGCTGGAGAAAGATAAGGTCAGGTCACAGAACATATCTATAATTGCTTCAAGGGAAAAAAAAAGTAAAAAAGGAAAAAAGTTGGTTCATCCAAATCTTTCACAGCTGTCAGTACAGCAACTAGATTTTATTTTAGGTCCATCCTGCCAACAAGTATCGTTTTGATTTCTGTGAGCAGAATGAAGATAATTAAGCTTCCAAAAAGCCAGTATTTGGTAAAAATAGCCATGGCTTTACTTAGCAGCGTACAGTATTTTAAAAGAAATTCTTCAGCTTCCATCTTTCAGCCAAAGGGCACTTTTTTCATTTTTTCTACCAGAGCTATCAACTTTTCTCTATTTTGAGATCACTAGAGAAAAGCAAAGGACAGGGAACGAAGGGTTGTCCGACATCTTTCAAGACGTACTGAGAAAGTAAGAGTTACTGTCCCTCTCCACGCAAGCACCAGAATATACTGCACTGGCCATGTCCCTCAGACAGTTTGACACAGCCTAGTTCCACTGAACTACTTCTGATTTACACCAGCAGTAAAAAGGGAGGGGGAGAGGGAAGTCAGACATCGTAAATCTTTTCACTGAATGACATTTTGAAGGGCTCGTACATCACTTTGAAACTAAGGTCTAGAATCACAATACAGATGACCTGAAGAATGGCTTATATGCCCCAAAGCCTCTTCTCCTTCCCTCAGATATCATTTGCTTTAGTAGAAGACATTAACTCTTCCTACAAAGCTGGTACCAATGGACTCACAAAGGCATTTAGAAGCCAAAGTGCCATTGACTGCAAGGCTACCTCCAGGATATTTACTTAATACAACCAACTAATGTCAAAGGGACAATATTTCCATGAGTTATACAGCGATTTAACAGCCTGTTTTTCTTTGAGCTACAAGGGAATAAAGTTTCTAAATCATTTGTGAAAGCATCAGCCTTTTTAGTTCATTATTTATACTGCATAAAAGAAGCGAGTTGGCAGTCCGTGCTCTGGCCCTGCAAAGACACAGCTGTGAGCATGAAGAGTGATGTTCATTGTCACCCACCCAGCGGCTCTGCCAGGGTCCCTGAGCAAGGGACAAGATGAAGTTGTGTTTTACTCAATGCAGTATATCCCCATTTCCTATTGTGTTGGAGGCAGAGTAATAAAACAGGTGTGATTCCAGCCTTCCCTTTTCATACAGCATCAGATTCTTTTCATACAATATCAGATTTTTCATACAGAATCAGATTCTCTGCCCATTTACCACACACACTTTCCCTGCAGCTGACAGCTCATACTGAGCAGAAAGTGAAGGTAACACCTCAGCAAAGTGGATTCTCCAGATCTCCATTTCCCAGATTGAGACACTTGTGTGAGTCTCACGGGGCTGCAATAAGGACGTTGAGCATCTCCCTCAGCACCACACTCAGCAACACTGTTAGACCTCAGGTTTGAATATGCTTTGGGGCAGAATTCAAAGTCTTCTTTAGGCTGAGTCTTTGGCATCCAGACAGGTCATATGGATACCATTATGGAAAAACAGAAATAAGCAGAACCCCTTTCAACAGAACACAATATAAAGCAGCGCAGTAATAATGTCCCATTTTAATGAGTTGATGGTGGAGAAAGAGCTTCCAGTCTGGTAATCTCATCAATGACAGGATCTATGTCACCTAAGATTACAAACCTCAGCAATAGGGCTGAGCATCCAAGCAAATTGTCTGAGACTCCCATCATGGCCTTTGAAGTCTAATCAACAGAGTTTAGGCTGCCACTCATCTAGTCACACCCCAGCTGCACTGATGAGAGTCTGTATTTGAATAGCTCTATTTCTGTTATAAAGGGATCCTAGGCTCACTGAGATTGATATCCTATAAGCACTGCAATATTTCAGACAATTCCCAACCAAGTGCTCCAAACAGCTAAAGATTGGTTTATTACTGTGTAAAGAAGAGATTTAGACTTATCCAACTTGAATTGCCCAGCGTACTATCGAGGTGAGGAAAATGTTAAGTCCTAAATCACAGTAGACCTCAACTACACAAGCACAAATGGTTTAAACTACAGGAAAATCCACCAGCTCACAAACACTGCACCATGACCGCCAGACAGCAGGGCAATATATTCCCACACAAGCACTGAAGACTGTGGGGTTGAAAGGAGGCTGGAAGTATCCATTTTCCCAGACTCAGACAGGAGGCTGACACACTATACCTGACCAGATGCCGTATGCAAAGTCAGGAGTTTTATCTAGTGATGGTGATAAAACTACTGATCTGCCGGTGACAACTTCATTGGTTCTTTAAATTGCATTAGCCATTAGCCATTACCCTACTGAAACATAAAAGCTGATACTTACAGCTCCAACACAACACACCATTATACGGTAATTTGGAGACTGAAAGCATAACTAATTATAGACTGAATTTTGCAGCAGATACAGTGGCTCGAGACAATATTTCAAGGCAGGTGTGGGCAGTTACAAAATGCTTCCAGAAACCTGAACAAAGACTTTTGCAGAGGATTACAAAACTAAGTCTTTGAAGAGCAGAAGTAGCATGTTAGCTGTGTCCTGTCCTCAAACCATATTACTACCTTGTCACTTACTTAGCAATAGATTAAAGTGCTTTGTCCTGGAATCCTATTAGTGGCTCACACCAGCACAACACGAATTCCGTGTCTTGGAGGTGCAGTGGTGCAGCTCTGTCCTACTTGTAGCATGGGCAGAGGTGGCATGAAAAAATGGTTTAAAAGCTGCAATGAAGTTATAACAGGTCAGCACAATTCTTAAAGCATGTGACAATTGCTGCCGTTTTCCTGCCATGTATTTACTGGTTACTAATAGCCTCTGTTTTCAAAGCTAATAAACACACACATATGAAAGTGTTAATAATGCCAGGAAAGAGGGCAGTGAGGGTAACTTGTACATGTTCACCAAGGCTGGGCTGTATCTTTGGATACAAGCTCCATCCATTCTCCCCAGAGATAGGTTAGCATTCAGCTGCCCTGCTCTAGTTGGGGACTAAGACTTAGAAACATCACTTTATCTACTGCTTTTTCTCTTAGGTGTAAATTGCATCCTTTTTCCCCACATTCCATAATTTCCCATCCCACTCACTCCGATATAGAGTAGAATGAGAAAATACTGGAAAAGCTGTCTTTATTTCTTAGGTCTAATCTGTGGCATACCCCCCTGTGTGGTTGCACAGAATCAGGATACAATCTTGTCCTGAGTTATCTCAAGGATTGAGAGATGTGAGTCAATACTGATGTGCCAGAACGGTTCTGGTACCTTGCCCTGGCCCCAAGGACGCAGACTTAAGTCTCAGCCCAGACTGCAAGACAAGGTTGGCACAGAAATGCACCTACAGAACCACCAGTGCCTGGGCAAATGTGAATTCGAGCCAGCTAACCTACACTTCGGAAGATGTCCTCAAAGCCTGTGGGTTTATGGTTAAGAGCAAGCCTGAGGTTTCTCAACTCCCCTTTTACTAGACAGTAACCCTCTGAACACAGCCCATGTGCCCACACACAGAGGTGTAGGTCCATTTGAGCTGCCCTTTAGAACTTCACAGCTGCTACTCTAGAGACGCAGAGTTGTCCTTCTGATCCTGGGTCACATCCACCTGACAAAAGTGAATGGATGCCTTGGATATCCTGAGGCATGTAAAGTGGATCTGGATGCCTGTGACCAGGTTGCTGCCTCTCACTCACTGCACATTAATCATAACACCAGTGGGGATCAGTTCTGCCTACAGAAGTTGCCTCCTGCCTGGAGCATCTCTCAGCTCCACTGTCTAAATCCCCACTGATGGCGGTAACATAAAGCTGTGCTGCACATCCAGGTATCCTAATGGAGTGTCTGAACCTATGAGCTGCCTCTTAGAAGATGTGGGTCCCAGCCTCAGAGACTTAAAGGGATCTCTGACAATTGATCTTTCAGTTTTCTTCAGATTTTAGTATTCTGCAGAAGCAGATTTATTTTGAGGTTGGCCTAACACGCAGTCATTTTTTCCCCCAGTTGTTTACACTCTTTTTAAATTAAATCTAACGCAAACCAGAGGTGTGTCCAGGTGGTCTGAGAAGTTTTTGCTTGCAGAATGGTTCAAATCAATCCATACATCATGGTTGCTGCACAGCAAGTGCATCTGCAGTAGGCTGGCAGCTCACCTGACCACGCACATCGAGAGTCACGGGCACATCCACCTACAAATCCAAACCAGGCCTTTCTTCCAAGGATGCCTCAGGAGGAACAGAAGAGTGAAGTATCTCAGCATGTCAATTCCTCCAAAATGGGGTAAACTTTTTCCTCTACTAAAGAAAAACAGCACCTTTCCTATGGCAAAATGGAGCATTTGCTGACTGTCACTAGAATATGTATCTTACTGAGGTTGCCCATGAATCTCAACTCCTTTGAGAGTTTCTGTACAAAAACCCTGCTTAAAATCACCGAAGAAATGTTATTCTGCATTCCTTGTTTGCCCTGCTGGTATTATTTCTCTGATTTATATTTGTCGAGATAGATTAAAAAGAAAAGACCCCAAGAAAAATGTCAATCCTGACGGTGCTTTCTATCTGCAGACACCCAGATTATTATTTAATTTAAACCAGAAAATAGTTTATACAGTACCTTTCTCAATATCATTGTGTAAGAGTCAAAGCAGACAATCTTTTGTAACTTGGCTGTCTGCCATGACAACTTTCCTGATGCAGTTTCCATTTATTAATATTTATTGTTGCAGTTTTTTAGCCTTCTCACAGCAAAATATAGTGTTACAAAGAGATTGAAAGTGTCATAAGAGACAAAGGCAACATTACGAAGAGCAAAACGTCTCTAAATTTCCAAGCAAAATTCTGTATTGTACATAGCACAAAACTGATGCAGTTGCATTTCTCAAGTAATAGCATCAGTACTTAAAGTCCCAAGTGTCATCATTTTATTTCAGCTGTAGAATATTGTTTGTAGAGGTTCTAAAGAAGAATATCTGGGAATAAACCTTTCCTCTGTTTGTCTGATGATATAAACTTCAAATAGGCTGGACCTAGCTGAATCATCAAGATCTGCTGATCAGCCTCGTTGAGCTTTTTCTCCACTTTTTAAAATTCACATTCTTTATCTCAATGAAATTTCTTCTCTTCCTAATTATCCATTGAGCCATCATCTTTGTATGCATGTACCCACACACCTGACTAGCCAGATTCCTTGTAAACCAGAGACACGATGAAGTCTGAGGACATTTTGGACAGATGAGATCTTTATGACAAGTAAACACTGGAGTTACCAGTCAGACACTTGATTGCCTAAATTATTCACAAGGACAAACTGCATTGCTGTGCTGATGCTGAGCCTCGCACTCCAGGAAGAAATGTTAGGACTGAGACAGTGCTACAAGTGCAGTTTGTGTTTCTGTAGGATCACACCTCTACAAAAACCTGTCAGGAAGAGATCAGGAGCTGAACCTAGAAATTGCCAAGGATGGATCTGTCTCTCTTAGCTTTAACCCGGACCTCTACATTCCCTTTATGGTGAATGAAAGGGAAGTGGATACTTCAAGGCCACAATCTGTCCACTTCCAGTTACTTTCTCCAAAACAGTTCAGTGCCCTAAACATAGCAATTTTCCTTTTATGGCTTTCACTGGAAAGCAGATGATCAGACCAGATGAATTCAACTCTGTGAACAACTTGCCTACGCAGAGTCAAGTGATGTTTCATTGTCTGAAAAACCAACTCAAGGGGAAAAAAAATCTTTTTTTTTCCCCCTTGTAACAAGTTCTGAGAACCTTTTTCTATGTCAGGGGCCTGCCATTTTGTCTTTCACAGGGTGTCTGGTTGCAAGGATGGGTAGCAAAGGTTATTCACACTATAAGTTTAGAGGTGGACAGCTTGCTCCAGGAATGAGTCTTTTAGGAGGTGGGCAGTGGCCGTGCTGACCTTGTAACATGAACAAATAATAAAGATCTGTGACAACTGGGCAGTGAAATTCAGGACAGGAGTTCATGACTAAATGTGCATGTTTATTGTTTGCTCTAAGTTATAATTCTGTTTAAAAATTAAAGTCTATCTCATTAGCTGGTAAATCACATTTCATTTCCACCTAATTTATGAGTCCTGAGGTGTTTGGACAGGGCTTAAGATGACCAAAAAATTGCTGTATGCAACATCCTTTCATTTGCTTTTGGTGTGGTACATGAAATAGTCTCTTTATTTTAGAAAGCTTTTTCTTCGTGAATCAACATCATTAGCAATCAAAGAAACAGCTATGAGCATTAAATGCAAATGTTTGAACTTCTATAATTTGCATATCATTAATAAGCAGGCTGGCAGAGTATGGTCATAAAGTTGACTTTGAAAGTTCCGACTGCTGTTACAGAGTGAGTCATGGTAGCAACAGTGAGAGCCTCAATTCCAACTAATTAATGGTTTTAGGGAGCCAGGAGTCCCATCTTCCACGGCGAGCGGCAGCCTGGGGCTCGCTTATCGTGGGATGAACCTCTGCTCACACAAGTTGTCCTTGGTAAGGAGGCAGAGTTTGAGTCCAGTCCAGCAAGAGTTGCCTTTTTTGGCTTTGTGTTCATCTTTTTGCATGGGTCAGTTACCTTCATTTCTCCTCTCTCTCGTTATTGAATTAGTGGTCTGCCAAAGCACCTGGCACACTGGAGATGGCAAAGTTCCTGCAAAAAGGACTTTGAGCCCTTTTAGAAAACCATGAATATTCTGAGAAGTGAAGGAGACTGCCCAAGGGTGTACAGAAAATACATGCCAATACTTGAAAACAGGTCCTCAAAATTCAAGTCTAGTATCCAGAAGCTTAAAAAACAAGGAGTAAGACTGGGGAGCTGTCATTGAGTTATTGGTAGATTGCCTTGGGGCAGCCAAAGTAAAATACCTTATAGAATGCAGAGACAGAGGGAAAAAAAATAAAGCATCAGATCAAATAAAGATGGTTACCTTGGTTAGTCAGGTTTCCTATGTCTAAACTTCACGATCTGGATGGTTTTTTTCATCCTCTCAGTGAGCTGCAATGATCAGCAGCATGATAAGAACCAAACTGACAACAGGGAAAAATAACTCTGATCTCTTTGACTAAAAATAATCATTAATACAGTGGTGAAAGGCTTCAGCAGGTAGGAAGGGCTGATGACCCAGGGGGCACAAGGAGAAGGCCAAGGGAGAGAAATGCAGAGCAGCCTGTCCCTCCTGTCCTGGTGGGTGCAGCGTGGACATGGCTGTGGCTCGCAGGCAAGAGCAATAACTCTGCCAAATATTGCAATCTATAGCTCACTGACCCCAAATGATTACTGCACTCCTCTCATGCGTTCAGTAACTTTCTGTCCTGATTCAGCGGGATTCAAGTGGGCAACCTGAAAGAAACTAAACTCTTTAGCCCTGCTGGAAAAAATGAACAGAAAGGTGTAATCACAGCCCCCTGCTTCCTCTCCATATTTTTTAATGTAGTGTTGGAGAATTTGTTTCAAAACCTCCTTGAGATCTAGCCACAGGAGTATCCATATCCCTGGTGCATTGTGAAATGGCCTCATCATTAAGAGAGACAGTCTGATATCCAAACAAACCTGCAGACTTGTGCCCCAGCTCTGAAAGGTGCTGAGGGACAGGCTGAGCCCCTGAGACCATTCTGGTGCTCCCACAGTTTGCAGAAGCCCTAAAATCTCTGCAGTGGTCAAGCAATTATTATCACACTAAAACAAAGACTTTTCTTCAAAGAAAATAAACCCACAAAACAACCAGGAGTCACAGGAATCTCCACAGGCAAATTTTGCTATTTTAAAGCCATTGCCTCTTGTTCTATGACTACATGTCCTCATAAAAACTTCCTCTCCAGGTCTCTTGTAGGCTCCAAAATTTATTATCTCGTTTTATTTTATTTATTTTAATCAATACATTGTTCTTAACCCACAGGTTTTCTCACTTTTACCCTTCCAATTCTCTCCCCAGTCCCACTGGGAAGAAGTGAGTGAGTGGCTGTGTGGGGTTGAGTTGTCGGCTGGGGTTAGACCATGACAGTCCTCCAGGCTTGCTGGTCTTCCCATCTGTTCCAGCATGATCCCACAGGTACTATTCAGCTGGCAGGCTACAACCACCACCATCCTCAAGCCAGCCCCTCAGCTTAGCCCAAGGCCAGAAAGCGACAGTGAACAGATTTTTAATTGCTCAAATATTCACCGCATGAAGCAAAGTTTTATATAAATATTTCATCCAGGCAATTTTTGAGCACGTCGCTACTCCCCACTGAATCTGCTCTATCCAGAAGGTGTCACCTATGCTGGCCACTAGAAATTATGCAAATAACTCTGGTCTCTTCCCAACACAACACTGATGGTTTACTTGCAGTTTAATATTATCTCCTGTTTTTACTGCAGGCAGCAGCATTCTCTGTTGTTGAGACTGCAAACCAGATGAGTTTTAATTCTGTTCAGCTACACAAACACATGCATGTGTTCCTCCAGTAGCCAGCAACCAAAGCAAAACAGACTCAACTTCTATAAGCATCAAACATAGCCTGCATACCCGAGGTACATAAAAATGTTTGGCACAGTTCAAAAATTTATAGCAACCCTTCTAGTGCAGGATGCATCACAGCAAAATCTTGATTTGACTAAGTGTTTGATATTCTCATGCAGCCATTACTGCTAACAGGATTCATAAGTCACATTCCTTTAGCATATGCAACTTTAAAGGGGACCATTCTCTTCATATTTAAATCTTCCTATAAATTTCCCCAGAGGAAAACCTGCAATGGAGCAGTCATCCTTACCAGCCAAGGGAGACAAATGTCCAATTTACAGTGATCTAAAAGATTTGGACTCGAGGATGAAAAGGAAATATTAATTTTTTTACCATGTTTGCAAAGTTTCTGTTAGAATAAAGTTCCTGCCTCTAACAAGAGCCCAAGTGCCACAATGGTGCAAACCCAGCAGCAGGAGGGTAACATAGAGGTGCATAATTGTGGGTGAGGGAATAAGGTTTAGATGACCCTGGCTGATTATTGGGATGTGGAAGAGAGACAGCAGTGAATTCCTAGCAGGAGGAGCAAATCCACCTACAACTGCCAGTGATGCCTCATCCTGTGCTAAAAACTTAGATATATCTCCAAAACGTGATATTCCTGGGTTTTTCAGATAGTTGCATGGATAGTGCAATAGGGAATGATAAGACCACTTTAACTGTTGGATTTGAAGCAGCTGAGGTTACTGTTCTTCAGCTGACACCCAGGAGTCAAATTTTATTTGCTGCAAAGCAAAGGAAAATCAATTCACACAGAATGTCAAAGAAGAGCATTGAGAGCAGAAGGGGAGCACCCACATGGCCAGAGACTGCATCTCAGCTGGGATGCAGGTAACACCTAACTGGCCTGATCCCTTGGACGACAAAGATCATCCCACAGAATCCTATTCCAATTCCCTGCAAGCTTAATTTTCAGCTACAGTTATCTTGTCTTCTGTCCTGTGAAGGATTTTCTCCCCCACAGCTAGAAGGGATTACTTTTAAGAAAGACAGAGACCTGCTAGGACAAGTGAGCCATCGATTTCTGCTTCTCACCAAAGCCCTTCAAACTCCTAAGGGAAAACTCTGATGGGAAACCTTCTCCAAAACTGAGGAACAGAATATTAATGTGTAGAAGAAAAAATAAAATTTGTTTCAGCCATGGCCTGTGTCTTGAGACATGTTGCATTAGGTTTTAGATGAGGATATTGACAAAACCCAACTTAACCCAAAGAAAGATTTAAAGATCTAATAGTATCTCTGTTGTACTCACCAATTTAGAACTCAGTACAGCTTGTACTTGCTGCTTACCAGCAGGACACCTTTAGATAATTTGATTCTGGCAATTACACAACCCTTTTTCTAATCACTGCAGACTCCCCCACCAGATGTTGTGCTCTGGAAGCCCTCGCTGTGGTTTCTCTCACCGTGGTGCCTTTGTACATGCTGCAGCTCGTATCTGCCACGCACAGCTCCACATGACAAAAATTAAGACACTTCATGTGAAGCTTTGAATGCTTCTCTGAGGGGAAGCTGCCTTCCTATTTAGACTGACAGGACCAGAATTGAATCGAACAAAGCTGTAGCAGAAGAGGTTTTGAGGAGAGAAAACTTTTTTCTTCCCACAAGGAGGCCCTTCCAGCCCACCACCTGGGGGATCAAGGCACTAGTCCCCTAGGGCTGCTCACATATTTTTGGAAGTCCAATGGGAATCACAGGCTGCGATTGGTTAGCACAGAAAATAAACTCAGCAGTGCTGCAGAGGGCCAAAACAACTTTAAAGGTTTCTGATGAATGTGTGTGTTGTCACCTGCATGTGATGTCTTCAGAGGAATGAGGTGTCACCAGAGCTGCTGATGGGCAGCTGCTGTTTGGAAGGTTGGTAGGTGCCGTTAACCTGCCAAACATCCCCACACACATTGTTTTGTTTTCCATGAAGATTTTGTCCCCAAAAATGGAAATCACCATCATTGGCTCTCCTAAGCCTGCAGGGGTGTGAGCTCCCAGGAGGGCCCCATATCAATGTCTCCCAGAGCACATCCCCCAGCACCACAGGGAAATGGAGGATCCACAAGGCAAATCTTTCTGCTTACCCTAAGTCTCCTGGTTTAGGAAGCATTCTGTTGGGTGACAGGAGTCATGTGTTCTACGTCCCTGCTCCAAGGATGAGTTCTCCACTTGTGCTAACACCTGTCCCACACAAACACAAACATGCTGCAGAAGCTGCAACCAGCATCCCCCTGAATTCCCACTCCCAAAAGGGTAGTGCAGCTCTCCCTTCCACTGCTATAGTCTCTTAGTCCTTCATGCTAGTGAAAAGAAAGCAGTTCCATATATTCAAGTCATTTCTAGGAATGGCAAACCTGGTAAGTAACCAGTGAAGGTTAATTCTGACTTTTTGATTTGAATAAAAGCTTAAATTCGTCTTTGGAGTTTAATTTTGAAGCATGCGAATTAAACGGTGATAGAATACTCATTTTGTGTTAACAGGAACAGAGCTCTTCATCCAGCCAGTGACCAATATGCAAAACAATTTCTCTATGGCTGATTTATTTATATGTAGTACAGTGCAATTAAGAGAATAAGCCACACTTCAGACAAGTGGGTAGCAGCAAGACAGTGGTATTGCTGAGTTAGCACAGGGAGGTGCTCAACCTTCTGCTCACAAGATCTGGGACCCCAGTTTTGTGCTGCCTCCATATCTGAGCAAGTTTCAGCTCTGTTCAATCACAGTCCAGTCTACTCTGCATACCCTTCTCTATCATAATGCCTCCTAATTCCTTGTCTGCTCAACCCAAGCACTGCACTACATCTGCTGTGAGACTGCAACCTCCCCTTCAGGGGTGACCTTCTCTGTAAGTATAAGCCAGACCTGAAGATGAATCTTTATGCAATAAACATATCCAAAAGCTTGCTACATGGATGAGAGAAAGATACAGGAAATAAAATTTTAAAATAAAATCAAATAAAATTTTCAAGAACACATGAGCAACAGTCTGAAATGTCTTCACATCTTGTCATCTCTCCATTTTGAAGAGCCCAGTTAGACCTCAACAAGAAGAAACATGCGTAAAATTACCCATCCATTGTGCTGTAGCTGGATTTCTGTTTGTGTTTATCCCAGAGCACCCATCAAGGCTGTGACTAAATGACTCGTGGAGAAAATCAGCTCCTCTCCCTCCCGCAAATGTTTAACAGCATTAACATAATCATATTCTCCTGAATTGTCTCTCTGGTTCTCTTTAACTTGGTGGATTCCTGCAGACAGCAACAGAGATGTGAAAGAAAACTTGAACAGAACCAGACTGATCTGTAGTGCACTGCACCTCATTTTCCTGGATTTGACTCCATCTCCCCTCCCCAAACCATCCTCTGCATCCCTTGTGCTTTCTTTCTGCTGCACCCTCAGCCCTTCACGTGGTCCTTCGCTTAGACTGCCTCAGGAGTGACACGCTGTAACCAGCAGCACGATGTCCCTCACCTACAATGACACTGCTACCTTGGAGACACTGAGTCATGAGAGCAAGTGTTCAGCCTTGGGAAAACACAAGGCTTTGGGAAAGCCAAAGTGTTCAGCTTTGGGAAAACACAGGGGATTCTTTCAGATTACGCTGAGTGCAGCCAACACCTCACAAAAAGGGAACAAGTTGCAACACAATGGGCCTTGGTTTCTCTGGGTGCCCAGAGAGTTGACTTTTGCCGGGAGCCAGGCACAGGCTTAAGAAATGATCATTCAAAATGTCACTTGCAGCAAAGCCAGATTCTGGTTCCATATCACCAATTTTTCTTTCCTTTGAAGCGAATGCAAAGCCCTGGACAATCATTGCTGCTTCATAGTGAGTTTAACTAACGTGCTTAAAAGCCACTGCTGTCAAAAAGAAGGGCAGCAGTACGAAGTAGAGCCACTAACCTCCTGCCACTGAGGTGACTGGTCACATTTTGCTTTTACTTCAGCCTGAGCAGATTCAGGTCTAGAGTATTCTCAGAAGAACTTTAGAAACCAGTCATAGGGTAAAATTAACATCTGCTGATTGATCAAGATTTTAGTAATTGAATTTTGAACTGGAAAGAGAGCACATTAGAAAAAAAAAAAGTAGCATATCTCTGTTTTCCCATCTGCTCAGAATTCACTGCTGTGGTTTCTATCTCTGTTTTTTATTAAATTGTCTTTGCCCTAGAGAAGATAGCTCTTTTGATGTTACAGTTGACCTTTTGGTTTTACTCTACATAAATTTTTTCCCCTGAAGAAGGTTTCTATCTTTGCAAAAAAGGAGCAGAAAACAAAACAACTCTCTCTTTTTTTTTTTTTTTATTCCTAGCTACAACCTGCATTGCAATCAGTGTACAAAGGTAACCAGATTTTGCATCAGCATTTTACGTTTTCCCAACAAGCTCTCCTATATTAAACCGTGATCCTATGGGAATAAGACACTCTTTTTGAAAACTTGTTTTTTTACTTACTCACTAGATTTCTGTAAGATTTTAGCCTAGCTATCTGCAAATTATCTTTTAATGAATCCATCTCCTGAGTATTGAGGATGGTAGTGATACTTCTGCTAGGAACACGAGAGGAGGAAAATTCTCACATGGGTATTCAGGATCATACTGTATAAACAATTACAGCATTCAATGTCTGCAGAAAATCAAGAGGCAAATCAGCAGTGAATATCAATTATACATCTGCTGCATCACAGAGGCAGATGGCACTTTAATTGTACATCCGAAACATTATGGACAATTTTCCCCAACCCAGCCTCATTGAAATAGTGGCTTTAGCACCTAAAAATATCAGGAGAGGGTATGTGTGCAATGACTCATCTAAGAATTCATTTCAGTTTGAAGATAAATATTCCACCAGTAAGCCAATAACAATCTTCAAGATTCATAGCTGATATGCAGCAAACGTGCTGTCTTGATCTAGGTAAAAACTTTTATTGATGAAAAGCAATGGGGTGACTGAACAGCTCACACCACTCAGCTCAGAGTGTGAAATTGTCAAAGAGTTTGAAGATCAATGAGACAAATTCTTTTGATTGCATCTGTAGAAATTGGAAATGTCATGGAGATAAGTAGAATAATATGGATTTACACTCTATTCCCAGCATGATCCTAAGAGAAGAAAGCTCAAATCCTTCTCCCTCAGACAGGAATGGTTTTGTGCAATGAGGGAAGTTTTATGGAACTTAAACAGATTCAACTAC
Organism: Lycocorax pyrrhopterus obiensis; assembly: GCA_014706295.1. NCBI lineage: Eukaryota > Metazoa > Chordata > Aves > Passeriformes > Paradisaeidae > Lycocorax > Lycocorax pyrrhopterus. Next base: position 7,149,595 of record JACSVZ010000015.1, read on the forward strand.
AGCTACTGACCATGGAAAATCAATTGACACCAGCCTGCATATGAAAGAATGACACTGACTACCCAGAGACTGTTGTGCTAATGCACAAATACCAAATGTGTCGTGAATGCTTATTTAATTAAAGATTATTAAAAATTAAAACTGACTCTCATAAGAGATTACTATATTATTCAATTTGCAAAAGCTTTGGCAATTAAGCCACTCCTACTTTATTATATGTGGACAATGATGCTGATTTCAAATAGGATTTGTTCCTTACTCCCATCATGTACAAAACTGCTGGGTTTTTCAATTTGTCCGTGGGGCCATACAGTCTTAAAATATTCAGTAACTCTGCAATCAGTTTACATTTCATCATGCAAGTGGATAGCACTCATTTCCTCCTCTTCTCCCCAAATATATTCATGGTTAGCCACAGCAGACACATTTTATTTGCAATGTGAGCACAGATGCATTTTCCTGGAAGAAATGTAGAAAGTTAATGTTGTAACCTGTATTTGGAAGGGGTAATGCCTAAAGAGAAAAATCAAACAGGAACATCCAAAACAAGATCCATGTCCAAGAAACCAGGCACCTCTGGACTTAGCAGCTAAGGTTTAATTCCTACTGGTGAATCAAAGCTCTCACAAAAACTTCACATAGATGATCCTTTATTTAGATCTTCAAATTTAAGTGGGATATCCAAAAATCAGAAACTCCCTAAACCGACCTAAGCCCTGCCTGACCAAAGCAGTCTAGTAGCATAGCTTTGATGGGAGAATAGCTCAAAACATTCCCACAACACAAAAACGTTTGTGTTGGAACCAATACAAGCAGCATGGTTGGTTTATTATTTCTTGCAATATATGTGAATGATATTAGATCCAGAGGAAGAGAGTTGAAGAGAGGCATTCCATCAGCAGGGGACTCAGAACAAGTAAGCCTTTGTTTATATAAGGATGGTGAAAAAAGAAGTTTCTGTATTGATCAAAAGGGCAAAATAGGTCTCTTCATATAGATTATTTAACTCCTGACTCCTAACTAAAATTTTGAAGTGGGGAAGAAAAAACCAAACACTGCTAGGAACATCAGCAGATTACAAAATTTCCCCATTCTTTTTCTTGTGCCATCACTGTATCTTGTTCAGTCTGTAATTTTATCTATTTAAAGCTGAAGAGCTTCCTCACAACGTCATTAGAGCCAGGAGTCTCATAATATTGATTCAAGGACCTTGGTCTGTGCAAAATACTCACCCTATTTTAAACACATCATTAGAGAAAACAGCATTCAACATAAAACTGTTTTTAAGATAGTAAATAAGTGCTATTATTACTAGTATCTTGTTAAAGGAAAGTACTAAAAATGTTTCTCTTTTTTTTTTTGTTCCATTAGCACTTTGTCTTGAACAAAAAAAAAATGGAATTCTCAACTACACCAGGGGAGGAAATAAATTAGTCCTCACAACTGTTGTTTTTTAATTTTAGTTTTCAGTAGCAATATCATTCTGCTGCTCTGGGGACTGACCTACAGAGCAGTTTGAGGTACAGCACAAGCACAAATCTCCCTACGGCTCCTTCTTGATTTGGGAGTTGGAAGCCCCTCCAGAGGTGACAGGATAACCAAAAGAAAGGCTGTTTTACATGAGAAGGCTGATTTTGGTCCATCACCAAAACCTTGGAAACCCAATCCAAAGCAGAGATATCAGAGCACAAAAATCACTGGTTCCACATGGGGCAATACCTGCCCCGTTTACCCCACAGCCAACCACCCAGAGTCTGTGCCTTGCTGCCAAAGAAGCCAACACAAGGGATCTGTTGGGTTTTCACTAGGTCATTGTCCATCCCCCTGGGATTGACAGCACAAACCTGTGTCAATCCTTTGGGAAAGCCAACATTTCAGGCCACATAAAGCTAAATGAACAACCTCTCAGCAAAGTCTTACCCTCTGAAAGTGAATGTAAATGCAGAATAATTTGGAACAGCCTTTGCACCCATTTATCTGAAATGAGACTAGAACAGGGAAAACGGGTTCTTGAAAAGATCATGCCAACTCTTTTCTATTACAGTAGCTTATGTAGCAGCAGTAATAATGACCTTCACTAGACATTTCCTTGAGTACTAATGACCTGGGGTTAATGGCCCGAGGCGTAGTTTTACGCAGTCAACTATTGCAGCCAGCAATTAATTAGCAGGAAATACAATGTGCTCTGACCACTACGGCTCAATTAGCCTCATATTATTAAAAAATTAAAAACTTGTCAATCTTATTTACTGTGAAGGTGTCCTGGATTTTATTTTAGTATATTATACTAAAAAACCCCTTGAACCTATATTGAGCCAAACCTATGTTCTATCACACTCCTCCATTAAGTTCGCGCAAATTACGGGGAGCCAAAGCCGAGTGTCTTGCAATACGAGGATTATCACAGCCTGCCCACAGACAGAAAAATATTGTGGAGCAAGGCTCTGTGTGAATTCTGCCTCTGTGCTAGAAAAGTCTCCCTAAAAATAATTTTCTTCTCTCTGGTGGTTGTAAATGGATTGAGAGAAGGGAGAACAGTGAGGGACACGTTGCAGAGAACATCCCTTCACTGTCAAGAGGTGGGCAGTGTGTGCTGGAGTAAGGACAGGAAGGGGAAGGGCTATCTGACTTTTAGCAAATTTTGTGGTGCCCCAATATCCCTGCAACAGATTTACAAAGATATTGGGGTAGATTATTTTTGCTCCTGGGTTTGTGTTCTCCCAGTTTACGTTCATTCAGTACATTTTACTGTTTCGGCAAGGCTTTTGCAACATGCCCTGAAAAGCAAGAACTGTGGGCTCAAGTGTGATTGTTCCTGGTCAGTTGTTTGCATTTCAGCACTATCACTAGGTTTTGGGGACCTGAAAAGCTAAGGCCGGGCACTAGAGTTAGCATCAGGAGATGCTGGCTTTGATTTGGGAATTACCAGCTTCAATCCCATGAAGGATGCAAAAAGCTGATCAGATTGTGCCTGCAGATCCATTCCTCTAAACAGGGTTTCTGGCATTCACTGTGGCTTTTGTTTCCATGAAATACAGACATTCTGTGGGTGTCTTCGTGCCTGGGAGGCTTCTCAAGGAACAACTGGTACCACAGTGCCTTCCAGCAAGGCTTGGTCTCAGGTGTTGCTGTTGGACAAGTGCATGCTAACAGGGCTCTGAGCAGGACTCCCTAATATGATAAGGCCCTTCCAAAAAGCAAGCAGGAACTTTATCACGTGCTTTGAGAGCTGCAGTTTCAGGCCAGAATTCATTTAAACAAGAAAATTCCTATCTCTTGAAATAAATGATGTGTTCAGCTTAGTTTGATGCTCAGTGCCATTAAAACCTCTTTGTGAAATGGCTGATTTCAGTGCACTTCTGCATGTTTCTGTGCTTGCTGATAGTTAAAAGCAGAAAGAATTAAGACATGTGGGGGCAAAATGTATGTGTCTGTCAGGAGGAGCAGAGGAAGGTGTTTACCCAAGGTTTGCCAGTGATGGCAAAGGCGGAAACACACATTCCGTGGCAGCCTTTGTGGTGGCTTCGGAGAGCTGGGAACAGCGTGCTGGCTGGTGAGAGCACAACCCTCCATCCACTCTCTCTGACTGACCCCCCCTTCCAGCTTTTGGTGGGGGGTCAGCCACCAACTGTGGTGGCTTTTGTTTTCAGCAAGACACATGACACAAAGCAGCCATCGCTGGTGCTGGCAGGACCGGCCACCTGAGCACAGCAGCTTTAGGTGCCACATCACAAAAATCTGCATTTTCATGAGATGTACTGAGGAAGGACCCACATGGGACTTTCCTACATCTCCAAGCCCTGATGTGATAACCACATCAGCTTGTCAGCAGGCTGGATCATTGCCATGCTGAGAAATTATGAGTACAGTAATTACAGAAGTATGACGTTCATAACCAGAAGGCAAAGAACGGGAAAAATTGCAATTGTCCAATGTTACAAGTCCTTCCCATGTATTAATAGCTATTCATAACCTCGCGTTTTTATTAGGGCAATTATAGCTTTTTTTAACATTTTCTTTAGTTTAGGGATATCAGTCAAATTTTCCAATGCATTTTATTTTTAAAAAGCCAAAGCGATATGATTATTTTATATACTGTCAAAAGAAGTTGACATATTTAGAGATCTTTTCAATTTGTTAGTATGTTACTTTTCATCTAGTTGTAGAAATGCTCCAATTAATCATAATGATCGTTTACTCAAGTGCCCACTAATTCTCTTCTACAAATAGCAATGCTCTATAGAATTGGGAAAAAATAAAATCAATGGCCACATCTCTGATGAGATAATTTTATCAGTCATTCAGAATGAGCAGCTACAATACAAAGCGAAAGCCATGTACATAATAAAAAAAGAGATAATAAATCAGTAATCCCGCTTACTCCTTTTGTAAGGCATAGTAATAAATGTGGGAATTCAGATGTGCAAACATTATGGTCTACTTCTTCAACAGCATGCTCAAGCAGAGGGACAAGGAAAAGAAAATTGATGGCATGCACTAGAGCAGAATCGAAGGATTACATTTTTATAGTCGTGCAGCTCAGATGAGTAAAAGGTGACATCCACCACAGGGAAGCCAAGAGTAATCCCGGGGAGTGTTTAATCTCATTTAGCTGAATTAAATCACTGTGTTTGAAGTCTTACTGCAAGTTTACAAAGGCAAATAGCAAAGTTCAGAAATAATTCAGTGCTACAGGGGAAATTATCAACAAGAAATGGCTAAATTCCCAGTCCATGGTAGCATGCAGCCACACAGCACCAAGCAGGAATTTGCTACTCTCATCCCATCCTCTAAAAGAGCAACCAGCACAGCTCAGCTATTGCTGTTCGTGAAGCCCATTAGCAAATTACTGCCTGGCTGGAGCAAGGACAGAGCCAGGGAGGAAAGGAGATTCCTGCCAGCACGGATCCTCCCCAGTGACCTCCGGGTGCCGTGGTACATTATCGTCTCCCGCCCAGACCTTCTGGGAAGGCTGCGGGTGGAGCCCACACACCTGCACGGTGGAAATATCTGTGAAAGTAGCATGGAGAGGGCTGCATAATCACCTCCCCTTGCTGTGCAAGTGTCCCCACAGACCTCATTTTGGGCACGAAGCTGAAGAGGGCCAGATGTCAGCGGCACAGCGGGATCCCGGGGGAAGGCGTTATTCATTCCCAAGCAATGCTGCTCACACCCAGAGTGGTGTGTATCGGTCACGCACTGCTGACACATCACCTTGCCTCAGCATCAGCTGAGAGCTGCATTAACCTCCTCACCGAGCCACGGAAAGCAATGAGTGGGTTTTGTTTTCATGGAAAGAGCGTGCCAAGCATTGACCTTCCAGGGCAGTGTGGTCTGTAGATAAGGTTGCGGCGAGGAGGTTTGAATGTCGAGGGCTTTTGCACACTGTCAACGCAGAAATAATTTAAGCCTGAGATGAGAGAGGCAGAAAATGACCTCATCCTTCCACTGTAACCTTGCTGCTCCCAAAGGTTTTAATATGATCCTCAAGCTGAGCTGTGCTGCTGCAATCTGCCTAGAGGTTTGAGGGGGACAGAACACCGCTTTCTGGGGGGAGGGGGCAGTCCTAGGTCTAAATGGGGCTTGGAAGCTCTATATCATTTTAGTTACCAAATTTGTCTTCACAAGGGCAGACTTCAGACATAAAACATAGCAGTTAAACAGACGAAATAATTTATGGAATATCTGGAATGTTGTCAAGTCCAACAGCTCAGAAGCCAGCCAAGCAGGGTATGGCCCTCATAGGGTTTAGTAAGGATACAGTTAAATCTAGGAGTGTGTTTTAAGAGCAATTCTGTAGAGCTCAGTGCTACACTTCAGAAAAATTATCAGATCAAGGAGATTCACACTGTTTTGAGAACTCCAGCGTAGTTTTGCTTGAGGGATGGAAGGATGATTCAGGAGAACCCTCTCAAAAAGGAGGACTGGAACCACATCAGAAATCTGGGATTTTCAGTGGACAATGACACTCGGATGCCAATTAATTCTGATGCAGTTTAGAAACGGAGCAGTTTTCACATCTTTCTGTTGCAGGTGTCTGCCTCCCAGTAGAACAAGGAAACACCAAGGTCAGAAGCCTCGATACTGCGCTGGCCACCCAATTTCTCACTCTCCACCCCGGACATTGTGAACATCACAGACAGAGTTAATGCTCCAAATTCCCTGCTGGCCTTTTTCTCCTTGAACTATAGAAATAACCAAATCCCATGTAATGAAGGAATCTCACATGCGCCTCAGCTTGGATGCAACTCAGACCCAAAATAATGAATTTCACCATGTGAAAGCATCACGTGAAGACCCCTGAAATTAACGATGCTCCTCCAAACACAAGCAGTTACCATGAATTTACAAGTGTATTTATTTTCTAATGTTATATTGCTGTTTCTTCAAGGAAAGTATTTGTATATACAGATCAGAAAGAGTAAAGCTGGATTATAAATAGGGAAAAACTTCATTTTGATGAAGAGGGTGAGAGCAGCTAGCTGAAGCTAGAAGCTGAAGCTTTACTGCAAACAGAGAACTGTGCGTCTGTTCCCCAGCATTTTAAGATCATTTTAGATTAATTGGTAAACACCAAGCTGTATACCTTGCTCATTGGAACCTCCGTTGTCACTTAACACAGATTAATTAGTGTTAGTGTTATGACCTAGAGTAGTTTGAAGGTCAAGTCCCTAAGATGTATTTTCATGAGATGCAGTAATGCTGCCTTAGGAGACACCAGGTATCGTAACTTATTGTGCTGTTAAACTATGTGCAATCAATATGTCTGCAGCTTTAAAATTTTACAATATACTAATAAGATAGGCATAAAAACCTATTGGTATCACTCCCATCAGTATTAATGATCTTAACACAGCAGGTGTTATCAGTCCTAACAAGATATTTGCTATTTCATGCTTAGATGCTCCCCTCTCTTGATTCATGGAAGCTGAGGAAGCTCTGTTTTAATGCTTTGATAATGCTGCATGCAGAGTCACTTTGGGCACAGTTCAGCCCAATTTCCTTCATACTGAACCAGGCAACATCCCTCACCTTCTGTGATTTCTGGAACAAGGTAGAGGCATGAGTCCGGCAGACCAGGCACAATCCAGAGTCACTTGTAATACAAGATATTTACCAGAATGGACAAGTTGCAGTTATATTTGCAGATTGCAGTCTTTGTATGAAAACAATATGTTTATTCTAGGAAAATATATGTTTAAGACTGAAAATCTCCTTCATTGAGCCTTTTTCCCTGGTCTGGGAGGAAAAAAAAAAGAAAAGAAGAAATAATCACTATAAACAGGGGAAAAGGCACACCTGAGTATTAAACCAGCTAGAAAACATCACAAAAATAAAAAAAAATTAAATTTAGATTAATTAATTATATAGTAAATATTTTTTTTCACTGAAGAGAAGTGGGATCTGTCCACCTAAGACTGCAGGTGTAATGAGACAATGGCTGCACAAGAAATGTGCTACTCCCCACGGACCTGCTGTCTGCTAGCTGCTCTGGGCCACACCAACACCATGTCCTGGGTAGCATTTACTGGACACAGGTAAGTCATCATGAGCTGTCACCACGGCTGGCACCCTGAAGTGCCACCTGGTCCCATGAGCACCTCTCTGCTGGGGCACACATGTCCTAAGGATGGTCCTTCTATAGGAAAGAAAGCCCACACCCCAGAGACGTCCATCTTCCTTCATCAACCAGAAAGGCTTTTGGGATGAGCAAACTCCTGATTTGGATCACTCACTCAGTGCATCAAACTCCAGGAAAGGCAATTAATGGCTCTGTACCTTGGTTCCTTTATTTGCAGCACAAAGTGCTCTGAGGTACCCCATCGAGAAGGAGATATTTTCAGACTATGATGCAGCGCTGCCAAATGCTGCTGCTGATTATGTCTCATGAAAAGTGGATGGTTGGATGCACATTCTGCATCCTATTGCAGAGGAAATGCAGTACTGAAATTCTCCTCACTGCTAAAAGAAAACTCTCTCACTGGAGAATGTTCATTGAAGTATTAAAACCTACTTCTGTGGACTTCCCAAAGACATCTAATCTTTAAATCTCTGGAGGGTGGCAGTTTTAGAAGAGATGCCATCATAGCTGCTAATTGTGGGATGAATTATGCAAGAATTTATTATTGATTCAAGGGGAGCCTGCTCAAGCGTGCAATCAAAGCCAAGGCAGAGCAGAGGGGAAAGGATGAGATTTTTATAGTTAACTAAGCTGATTCACAACCCAAGAAAATCCCAAGGCAAAAAAGAAGCAGTTTGCAAAGTGGAGCATTTTCCAGAGCAAATCACCTTTTTCACACCCATAACCAACCTCTAGTACCACACCATGCCAGAGCAGTACATGAATTCACTCTCAGACCAGAAATACATCTCCACCCCTACCACCCCCCAGCCATCCACAGGGTCAAAGGCAGGAACCCCTCTGGCTGGGGACCCCCAACTCAGCCTATCCACATGGGTCTGTGCCCAAGGTGAGGAGACCTAAGGAGTCCTGGTTACAGGCCAGAGCTGCAGAAACACCCGACACACCTAAAAATAACAACCGGGGCAAGGCCATGTGGCCACAGAAAGCCGCATTTCAGAAGAGAAAATTTGCTGACAGCTTGGCACTGCACTGAAGTTTGACAAGGTCTGTTCAAGGAGTACAGAGATTGGGGAAGAGATGTTTAACTAGAGAGAATTCAGAGGATACTGAAACTAAAAGCATATAGAGCCCAAACAATGACACAGGTGTTACAGACACTCATCAATTTATTTTTGAAAGAGAAATCAGAAAGAGGTCATTTAAAAAGCCAGGAAGGCCGGAGGTAAGCAAGAGGAAATAAAATGAGCTTGCACAGCAAGTCAGTCACTGACAAATATAAAACAAACCATGCGGAGGCTTAATAGCATGTTTAGCATTTTGAGTAATGGACATAAAATTTGCTTTTCTCAACTTGACCTTTGTTAACAGCCTTAGGCACTGCAGGGCTCTTATCCTGCAGCATTCCCTTTACTAAACTCATCATGTCTCTGAGTGCTAGAGACCATTTCCTAATGCAATCAGAAGAGAGATCAGTAATAATGACAATAATTATACAAATATGTATATAATGCCTACATATCTATGCATTCTCATGCACACGTGCACACACACATGCTACTTGCAACAACTCTCCAGCGGAAATGTTACAGTGACATTTAGGTAGAAAAACATCCAGCAGAGATCTAAAACACTAAAACCATCTCCGATGCTGCTGCACAGAGAATGGCAACAGAAGTACCAGAGGGGGGAAAAAAATAAAATCAGTAAAGCTAAGCAACTCTCTAATACCCCACCGAAAGGGTTTATTTTAATTGACATGTTTCTAGAGTCAGCCACGTGTTCTGCTAAATAATCTTCTTTAAAATATTATAAATATGCAGAACTTTCAGAAGTAGGTCACTGGCTCAACATGTTGTAGCAAATAGCTCGGATAAATACCAGTCATTACCCTGTGGTCTGCAGTCAGTAGGAGATCTGACACACTCTGCAGCAAGTCGAATGGTGATTCACTGCATTAGAGGACCATTCCCCAAGTGATACCACAGCTGAGTCCGGTCACAGCTAAAAACATGCCTCTCAACCAGCAGAGAAATCAAGCTCTCCCTCTCATCTTTTAAGTTGTCTCACAATCAGCAAGGGCAAAAGCAGGAGAAAGCAGGAGGACATGAGAATTCAAGACACAGATTTAATGAGCAAAATGAAATCTGCTGCTCAGGATAAACCCCGAACGCAAGTGCCAGCTCTGCTGGAAAGGTGACTTCAAAATCCTGCCTTGAGCATGGGTCCAGATGTGCTAAAACCCATCGTGGGAGGAATGTCTCTGCAAGCCCCAGATGAGCCCTTTGCAAAGTTCCCTGGGACCTGTAAAAGCCAAGCACCGGCTCACACAAAATCCTCCTGTGGATTTGGAGCCCTGAATCCATGCGGTGCAGCTCCCCTAGCCCACCCCCCCTTCCCAAATGGATTTCAGCAAGCACTTACCATCAGCAGGCTCAGAGCAGATTCGGGAGCACGCTGCACAGCCATCTCCTCTCTTCCTACATACAAATCCTCCCCACAACTTGGTCAGCCCTCGGCCCTCCGTCACAGCAAAGCATCCACAGAGTCCACAGCTAACTGCAGGGAGAGAAACCCCAAATCAGGGTCGGAGAGCATTTGCAAGAGGAGGAGAGGATGGATGAGGGGGTGGGGAGGAGAGGAGGGAAGGAAATAACCTTCACAGCCAGGCAAAGAAGCTTAAGCTAGGCCAAATTTTACACTAGAGAGAAGAGGAAAATGAAACAGAGAGCCGGCTGGAGAAACAAGATATCGGGAGCTGCAGGATATTTAAAGCTCAGGCACACGCCACCACAGAAAGCAGCAGCAGCAGCATAGGACATGTATCAAACACCTACATGACAGGTTAGGTCCAAGCCATCCTCCCCCTGCCCCAGCTTGCAGACTGTAATTAATTGCCCTTAATTGCCATGGTCCTTCCTCCACCTAAATAAATCCTAGGTAGCACAGAAGTGCCGTGTCCCTGACTCTGCATCTTCCTCCCTGCCCTGGTGATGCTAGCGCAGAAACAACGTCAAATATCGCCACGTACCGCTTCCAACAGGGTCAAACCTCTTCTCTCTTCTCACACAGCCCTGCTTCGCCTGCTCAGGAGAGCAGACGCCTGCATAACACAGACATGAGCAATGAGAGCAGCCAGAGCCAGGAAGCACCCGATGCTCACTTGAGAGCAACAATTACCTTTATCACATTCGAGCGAGAGCTGGGTTACCCACTGACCCTTTTCACCTTACCCCCCCCAAATAAAGTCTCTTCCTCCTCCTCCTCCTCCCCTCCAAATGGACTCAGCTCCCCATGGAGCTAACACACTTCCCAGAAACATGTAATTACACAGGCTGTTGTGTTAGCGCTCTGATCACGCTGCCTGTACCGCGTGGAGACGGCAGCCAGGCAGCCCCCCCTTCCCTCCCTTCCCAAGGAGAGACGTGCTGCAATCCCCCGCCGAGCTCCCGCCGCTCCGGGGGCCGCAGACGGCCAATTGTGAAAATGTGGCCGCTTAAGAAGCAGAGACAAATTAGCCCTGAAAATAAGCCCCTTGTTTAAATGTTAGGTGTAAATGGAAGATGGCTCTTGAAAGGTTTAAAAATAAACAGAGCATCCTGGTAGGAAGGCCGGTCCTCTAACGCAGGTGTGCCCTGACAGACCTGTCAGACCCCTATTTTGTGGGGCTCAGAAGCCTCCTGGATTTCAGTGTGTCAACACTCATATCACCCCTCTGAAGAAGCAGAATTTTGGCTTCCTTTCCTAAAATGTTAGGCTCCATCTAATGACAATGTCTGTTCATCTTCCAACTCCCACGTGCACATTCTTCTCCCTCCCCCCATGATTTTGGAACCCAATTAAAAGTTTCAAACAAATTCAACCAGAACTGAATTCTCTGACACATGTCATTCCTGCAACTTTTATAGAAATTGGCACCAGGATAGAAAAGAGAATCAAATTACTGTCTCCATGAAGGCAGCAGAAATCCTTCCTTGTGTTCTGGAAGTTACATCTGGCAGGTCAGCTCTGACATGCACGGCTCTGGAGTACTTGTTTGCCCAAAGTGTCTTGATCACTTTTCGCCGTGTTTTAGCAAAGGGAACACAGTGACATGGGGGGTTGCAGACATTGCCCTGGGAAGGACATCCAGGACATCTGTGGCATAGCCATACCTCCCCCTTCCTATGGGGCATGTGACAGATAGGGAAACTTGGTTTGTTTCATTTAAATCCACAGGTCAGTGAAATCCACTCCCATCCTCACAGATCACCAAGCCTGGGTGGTGATGGCAAGGGCTTCCCTCTCCCCACACGTTTTCCACCAAGAGGTGTGGGAGGGGGAAGCCACTCCTACACAGAGGGGTCACCTCTCAAGAGGTAGCACAAACTCACTCATAGACACACAGGAAGGCATTTTCTGGGGTCCTCCCTCCTCGGTTTTGAGTCATAGACGTCAACACTCAGGGAAAGTCCCTTGTCCTACACCTGGCGGTGGCATTCACTGATTTCCTCCTGAGACCTGAGCTCTTTCCCTGCAGTGAATGTAGCTCCTGTGATCACACGTGCCAGCAGCCATGCTCATCTCCACTCCTTGTAAGTCATCTCCACTGAGAGACAACAGGGGCCCAGCTTCCTCAAACCCACAAAGGTACCCAAGCATCAGAGAGCTCTGGCCTTCATCCAGTTGCTTCAACCCACCAAAGAGCTGAGACAGTTTCAAGGTGTCTTCTAATCACAGGGCCCATCGTTGCTGTCTGCAGTGGGTCACCCTTTCCTCACAACCATCAGAAAGTATGAGCTGTCACACAGTGTGATCTGCTCCCATCCCTTCCAAGAGATTTGTCTTTATCCCTGAAGACAAACAGGTTGTTGGCTGTTGCAAGGAGAGGAAAAACACAGGCTACTTAAACGTCTCTTGAAAGGGGAAAATATGCATAATAAAAGATTAAGGTAAGTTTTAAAATATGTCTCAAGGCACCAGATTATAAAATATGTAACTAAATCTGTTTCAACAGCACCATGACAAATATCCCAAGGCTATTACATTTTCCCCTACACTAACCCAACCTGAAGTTCTGTAAGGAGGGGACTGCAGAAATTATGTGTTCAGTAGCTCTCGAGTTTGACAAGCAAGGTTTCTCCTTTGCCAAGAGATTTTAAGGAAACAGCCTATTCCTGCATTTTCGGACTCAACTAAAATGAAGAATCTGGAAGTGTGGATGGTTCTTCCATCTCTAGCTCCTGAATTCACTCCACAGTTGAGCAAGGTAAAAATTCATCAAACACCAGGATCTAGTTATGATTTGTGGTGTCCTTGAGAAATTTCTAGGTTTTTCCTGAGCTCTGCAAGTCTCAGAGTAATGATCATCTGTAGGGAGCCATCTGTGTACAAGTGTATGATCTATGGCTTCAAGGTATATTTGCAAACTTACCTATGGTTTAGCCATTTTCTACTATTTATGTGAATAAATTTTGTAGCACAAGAGGAAAATCATAGATCATTATTCACTGCAGGCTGTCAAGAGACAAGAAGAAAATTATTTTAAAGGAACTTGTTGGATAGACAGTTGAAACTACAGACTTGTGGTTTTGTTTCAAGGCCTAAGACTATTACATTGAGGCCACACCTCAAGTGCTGTGCTCAGTTCTGGGTCCCTCAATTCGGGAAGGACATTGAGGTGCTGGAGGAGGTCCAGAGAAGGGCAGTGGAGCTGGGGAAGGGGCTGGAGCACAAATCCTGTGAGGAACAGCTGAGGGAGCTGGGATTGTTCATCCTGGAGAGAAGGAGGCTCGGGGTGACCTTATCACTCTCTACAACTCCCTGACAGGAGGGTGCAGCCAGGTGGGTGTTGGGCTCTGCTCCTGGGAAACCAGCGACAGGATGAGAGGACATGGCCTCAAGCTGTACCAGGGAAGGCTTATACTGAACAATAGGAAGAATTTCTTCACAGATGGGGTGATTAGACACGGGAATAGGCTGCCCAGGCAGGTGGTGGAGTGAACATCCCTGTGGGTGTTTAAGGAAAGCCTGGATGTGGCACTCAGTGCCGTGGTCTGGTTGACAAGGTCGTGTTTGGTCATAGGTTGGACTCAATGATCTCAGAGGCCTTTTCCAACCTCATTGATTCTGTGTTTCTCTGCTCTGTGATTCTGCGACCTTAGCAAAAGAATTGATTAGATGTCTTCTTTTTTTCCCCTGCATTTTAAGACAAATAGCTGCTACAATTGGTCAACAAAGTAACTGCTTACAATCAATCGAAGAAAAAATATTACGGCAAACTCTGGATTAATAGGAAAATAGATACCAGTAAGAAGACACAAAGCACTTGCAGCCTGGTTTATATATAGACAGATCCTCCAATTCCAGTGTTATTACTGGTAGAACTTTGACAGGGATAAATAAGCACAGATACGCAATATTGTGGTGGGTCACCTTTGTTAGAGCTGGTGGCTGCTGGGGACGTAATCTGAGGTTCTGGTAATGCAATGTAGCCCGAAAACCCTCTGCTAGAAGCACATTATGCTGCCTGTTCATGGACATCCAGAAACTGATGGGCACCTGCTGTCCTCAACAGGAGGCCGAGAAGAAGGTGTTACTAAAGGTATGAATGAAGGCAAGACAGAATTCAGAGTTAATTGCAAGACTTGAGTACATCTCGTACAGAGCTTATATTTGTTATTATTTCTGGGGTTTTTTCTTCAATGAGGAAATAGGACCTCCAGTTTTCAGCAAAAGTAAATTTCTCATGTATTGCTACCATACATGTTTAACCACTCAAAGTCAAAGTTGTCCCTCCAGTCAGCTGTGACATTTGTGAGAGAACAAAATCCCGTTATAAATTTTGATTTGCCTTCTTGCATCACAGATGTGTGTTTGAGTGAAATGTTGTCTAGTTATATGACAACTGCCAGGAGGCCCCTTGTTTCAGCAAAGGCATATACAGAAAAAATTATTTTGTCAAGAGGAGTTAAAGTCCTTACCTCAATTTGTAAGGAGTTAATAAAGCAAATCCTGCTACTCTTTTGACATGAAAATAGTACACTAAAGTTGATGATACTACCATAAGCAATGGCATGACCAGAACCACAACCATTTACAAAACAACTACGAATCCAACAAATCAATGGAGAGCTCAACAAGCACTGGAACTTGAGATATATCAAAGTTCACGCCATGCTTGTAAATATTTAGTCTTAAATTTAAAGAACTATGAGCTTTCAGTGGTGTGAAAAGAGTATATGGTGTGAGGGTATGAAAAGCTGTCTGAATTTATTCAATTTCCTTTACCCATTCATGTGCTCCTTATGCATCTTAACTGTTTACTGGAACTTCAATGATTATTTTCAAGTATGTGTTAGTCACAGAAATCAAATTTGCGTGATGAATGGCCATGGCAGAAGTGCTTCTGCTTTAATCCACAAAGGAGGAACCACTTCATACAACGAACTGCAAGAAAGTAACAAAGTTGGGAAGTCTAAGATGCTTAACAGAGCTATAGAGAATTACACAAAAAAATACTCATATAATTCAAGCAGACAAATGTGAGGACCTACATTTTGCTTGTAGCATATCCCCAAAGAAGATAAAAGCCTGATGCCAACAACTAAATTATTCATTGTGAAGTATTCACTCAGCTTTAAAAAAGATCTGGAAGGAACTTACTGAATTTGCTTTTCTCCTTACCTTCCCTATGCTCCCTTCCATCAACCCAGCTGCTCTAAAAGTCACTTGTCATGCCCCACAAACAGATCCCAGCAGGGCTGGGTCCATTCCTTCTGAAAACTCTCTTGGAAGCTCTTGATAATTAAAAATGCAGTCATAAGGATGACTCTCCAGGCTGCCAAAGAAATACCATATAGGAAAAGAAATGTCATTCCTGGAGCCAGCAGACTGCCAAATGAAGCCACTATGTGTAGATATTTGAGCGGGAGGGTCTCTGGCCAGCCTCTTCCTTCACTGCCACGCTTTCTTTAGGGTGAACTTTGTGAAGGGTTCCCTACCAAGTGTTTGAAAAAACATTTTCTTTTTTTCCTCAATGAGGAGGTATTACAGAAAACATTGCTAGAAATCTATCCAGGTTAGATGCACACCTAAAATACGACACAGGCTAGGAGAAGGATTGATTTCAAACTCATCTCTAATTTGTTGATTGGCACATTTCCCTTGCCTTGCTTTTTTTGGCAACTGTTCACTAAGAAAATAGCGCTGCTCATGAGTGATATAAACCAGAGGCTCTGGCTCCATCCAAGTGCTGAAAGCTTCCCTGATTGAACCTCTGAATCATTTGTCTGTAGAGCTGTGCAAGCAACCCACAGGCTGCTCATTGCTAAGCAGTCTCACTCTCCAGATGACTTATGTCTGAACGCTAATTAGCTTTCACAGACACTGCCATGGAATAAGAGGTGTCCTAGAAATATCATCTATTGTATGGACAAGAGTGAGATTGCACAAAACTTTCCTGATATACCATCATTGCTAGAGGCAGAGATATTTCTTGGACCCTCTGAAGACACTACTTGGTGACGGTGACAATCACTGGAATACAAAAATCCTTGCAAAAAATTGCACACCTCTCCCACAAGTGAGAAGGTGAGACCTGGCAAAACAAGAATACCAGACCAGAGTCCCCTTGCAGAAGCTGCCTGGGCTGGGAAGAGAATTGAGGCTTCTTGTGTCCTCCATGCCAACCATGATGCAATGCCCAGCCTTTTAAGAAAATGCCCACTTTCAAGAAACCTCAGAAGGCCAGAAAAAGCTCTTGTAGGTACATATGAGAAATGGAGTGTCCAGAGAGGTAAGCCAGTAGCAAGGATTCCGGTTTACAGCTGCAGAGCATACTCACATACAAGAAATGTGAGTGGGAAGTGGGGTGGCTTCCCATCAGCAGCAGTGAATGGACTCCGAGCAGACCTGCTGCCCTTGCACGGGGCCATCTGTCACACTGCTACTGCCTCTCTCAATTCTTAGATGAGGTTGGCCTCCTTTCTTCTGCCTCTCAACATGAGAAAGCCTCCTGTCTTCCAGGTCCCCCTTCAGCCTGTGCGAGATTTCAGGAATCCTGAGAGCTTGCACCTGATATTGGGGAGGCAAAGCACCTCCTGCTGAGCTCTGGCCAGTGGGAGCTGACACCCAGTAGCACCTCCTGCATTTCCCATCCATCAGCACCACTCTTCTGTTCTGAGCTCAGCAGTGACCGGGCAGCCTTGGACATGAGCTACTTCTGTCCTAAACAGGGCAGGTTCAACCAGATGTGGCATCTCCCATCACCCATGAGCAGCTGGTCCAGCCCACAGCAGAGAGAATTTTGTCTTCCCCAGTACATACTCACCCAGTTATCACACTCCACACCAAGCAAGCCAGGAGAGGAGTCCAGTTCCCAGCAAAACTCCGAACTCCCTCTACTTCATGAAATAGCCTGTAGCATTTAAACCTCTGGCTAGAAAAGATATAGATTAAAGAAAAACCTAATATTAAATATTCCAAAAGCTGACCTCCTATGTTCTTCCAGAGTATATTCTATTTAATTTATAATGTGAGATCTTAACACTAATGGTGCACTGGGATGTCCCTAATTTAAAAAACCCTGAAGGTTAATAACTAGAAAAATAAACATGTCGTAACTCAAAGTACGACTTAATAGCAGCATAGTAATTAACATTCAATAACCATCTTACTCAATTTGAAAGGCCTGGGTTTCATATTATGATTGTTTAATATTAATTTGACATTTACAAGATTATGGCCTCAGCAGACTCAGATATCATGAGTCCAGCTGAACACAGAGTCCCAAAAGAGGGTGTGGAGTCTGCAAATGTGCATCACTGCTGCAGTTACATTTGTTTTCTGGAAATGCATTATTCCTCAGTGCTGTTGCATGATCTGTTGGGCTCTGCTTCTGCTACTTGAGGTAATCTGCACCTGTGCATGTGAATTTAGTGAAATTAAGCAGCACTTTTCAACCAATTCAGTTTTTTTTCTTTTTATTATAGTATTCATTTAAAAGAGCCTGGGGGGAGTGATCTCTCATCAACAAGGCTAGTTCTTCTTCTATAGTTAAGCTCTGTGTAGCTGTGCTAAAAAACTTTTCAGATTTTGTTTTGATTTGCATTTTTAACTTCCCATCTGCATTTATTGATAACTAGCACTGAATCTTTATGCTGACAATATATTTCAGTGAAGTAGCTCTAGCTCCTAATGATTTATCTCTAGATTTGAGATCTCTCATTTGAGATAACCAAATTTCTTCCGAGCTTTTGTTTTGCCCTCTATGAATTCTCCAGCAGCCTGCCAAGGAAAAGACTGTCTCTTTCCATTAGAAACCCTTTGCTACCCACATCAGTTAGGATTTATCTTCCCTGAAGAGCACTGACCAACACCATCTACGTTATTTCAGATGAGACCTGACACCTTTGCTATACGATGCCTCATATTTCTACAGATCATGCAATTTCCTTTTCCTCTGGGAAAGACTTGAGTGTTGAAATCCTTTTCTTCTCACTGCATCTCATTATGCACTCACTCAGCTCTTAAATATGTTTTCAGGCTAATACATTGCACCCATCTTTATTGCCACCCAAGTCCCATTACAAAAATCATGATACAAACAGGGATAAGTGCTTCTGTACAGGACTATATGTAAGTGGCTGGGGATTATGGAGGGTCTGGGAACTCCAATGTTTGCCCCATGCACTGTCCTTGGGTCTAAAAGGTGTGGCTGACCTTTTGAAACTTTAGTAAAAACCTCAGCACATCAAGTGGACCAGTTTTCAGTGCCTCGAAAGTGAGGGTTTGAGGGCTGTACACTTTGAACTCAGGCCCTGTGGGTCCTTTTAGGGCAGCACAGTAAGTGTAGCCTCTATCCTCAGAGACAGTCTGCAATGCAGCAGGGAGTTGCATGTCCATTTCTTTAGGCCCACATATATCCCCCCGTGAAACCCCTTTCTTCTCCTCACTGAGCCTCTGCCTTTCAGTCTCAGAACAGCCTCTGCACAGTGTGGACTTCATTCAGGTTTTGTTTGGCTGGATGTTTAGTAAAGTGACTTCTGTACACAATGCTTTAGGGCAGACAGTCAGACAAGTTAAACCCAATGATACATACCTGAATGCAAGTGTCACTGAGAGCTGTCTATTCTCAGCCTCTGTCCTCAGACCAGGAGCCACCTAACCTAGTAAAAACAATTCATAAGTGAAGACATTCAGCCAAAGACAACCCATTAGAGCTTCCTCATCAGTCAGTGGACTAACACATGCAGCTCCAGAGGGTGGGTTACACACCCCATTAATCTTCAAATGGGATGAGTACTCTCTGGAGAGTCTGGGCTCTCTCCACTGGCTACTGCAGAATCATAAATGACTATTTTAACATGGTCAGCAAATCTCAGCTTGAGCATTAGCATTGGGAGCTGCCCTCAATTGCCAGAGCTGCTGGTTGTACATGCTGTGAGATCAGGAAGCACCACTGCAGTGCTGTGCGTGCCTTTGAGGGTGCATGCAAACCACAGGCCCAAGTCCTGGAGGCTGCTGACTACTTAGGATGCTTCCATTTGTTTACTGTTTCCTTCGGCCACCACATGAGACAAACCCAGAAGGAGACAAAAGTGGTTATTCAGAATGTTCCCTTAAAAAAACAAGAAAACCATACCAAGAGTGGCAAGGATGGGATATGCAAAGAGGTTTGTCATCCCCTTGGGCTGAGGAACAAAAATAGCACAGGCTAAAAATATAACATCCACTCTTGATCTGTCAAAACTATTTGCTTGTACTGCAGTTGCTTCTTGTATTTCCATCAGAGAGGTAGCTGACTCTGCGGTGTTAGACATTGTGCATATACCTTACCAGACCTGGGATGATCACTTCAGAGCAAAGTGTGGGCTCAAGGAAGAGCAAAGTGATGAATACTTTCACAACTTGTTCACTTGGCTTCCAGCACTGCACTGTGACCTCCCAAGCTACCGCAGCTATTTCAGCACTGACTGCTGTGGCATGACCTAAGTAAGATGCATTGCTCACACCGAGGAGCTGAAAATCCACAACGAGGTGGAAGAAACAGTGGTTTAAGACGGGAAAAAAATTACACTCACAGCAGTAAGATGCAAAGGCTTTTTGCATGTAGAATATTTACAGCAGTCAGTATGTTGGTGCTTGCCAGAGCGAGCTCTCAGAGCATTAAGGGTTTATCATTCAGTTGCTGTTCCATAATGTAGTGAGGGTAACAGTGTCATATTTAACAGAAGTAAATTTTGAAATAAAAAGGAAAATTAGTTTTATTCATTTCTGAATTACTGTTACAAGTAACTAATTTATAGGACCAGTAATAAAAACAGAACTGTGTTCACAAGGTAACATCTACGGTTCCAGAGGAGTACAGCCATTAATAAACAGAAGTGAGTGCAGAATTTTAAGTACCCTTCCTTAGTCCAGAAATATGTTCTGTGAAAATCTCACATAAGGGAGTGAGCAATTCAGCTCAGCCCATTAATTGCCTTAAATATCATGGCTGGTAATCTGCAAATTAGATTATAAAACTCCATTGCATACAAACAAATGCCAAGATGGATTGCCTCTGCTTTCTTGGCAATTAGTTTGCAGAATAGTTGCTGTATTTTATGTTTAACAGTTTTAAAGAGCCAACAGTGATTTCACAGTAAAGCAACTTCATAAAAAATATTGGTTTTATGAATCCTAAGTCCAGTCTTTTATGGTTGCCCATCTAACTCAATTTTGAAAGACACTTTTATTCTCCACTTGATCTAATCAGGTTCTCCCTATAACAGCTCTGGGCACCCAGGAACTGGGTCTCCAGGCCCATATAGGGACATTACATGTCCAGTATTCCGCAGATGTGTTTTTTTCTATTTTCCTATTTTTTCCCCTTGCCAGGACCCCAAATTGGTGGGATATTGAGAAAGTTCCACATCAGCCAGAGATTTTTGGATGTCTGGTGTCTCTGAAAAATGATGTAGACGGATAAGGCTCTGTCTGGGATACTCTACGCCTAGAAATCGGATGGCCATAGAGCACATTATGCACAGTAGCTTTCATATTATGGGGAAAGGAAGAGCTAAATGTATTTAAATGCTGTTCTAGACCATAGCAATTAACAGGTAGGTCCACAGAGTGACCACCCCTTCAGATCTGTGGGTATGAACAGTGACACAGCTCTGTGTACAGACCCATTTCTCGCCACCTCTCATTTGTTGGTTTCAAGTGTGGTACCAGACCTGAAGGAAGAAACTAACTTCTTTTTTAGGAGACCAAGTTTAACCCACTGGAGAAACTGTTGCTTGTGTCAGTCTGCAGCTGGGAAGGTGGCTTCCCAGCCCTCCTCAGCTTATTGAAAGAGAAACACTGACTTTTCCCCATCCCTGTGTTGGGCTTTGCCATTAAAGCAGCTTATCAAGTTCCTCATCCTCACTATCTCAGCCATGGGCCAGAGAGGTGACAGCTCTTAGGTGTGAGCTGTGGTGTCACTGTGGTGACCCCAGAGAGCTCAACATCTCAAATCACATAAGCACAAGAGACAACAAGATGTGTTTAAGCTCTCCGAAGACCCTGAGACTGCCAAATGAAGGGCCAGCACTCTCCACAGTGCTGAACAGTGAGGAGATGGAAAGCTCCATCTCCTCAGAGATTTTGGCATCCAACCAACCTGAAGTGATAAGATGAGACTGCAATCCAAAAGGCCCTGCTGGGCTCAGGCCAGGCTCTTCCAGAAACCCAAAAAGTGGAGAAAGGTGCAGATGAGAAATACACAAAAGACAATTGCCTCAGTCAAGCATCAAGAGGCTGGAGCACTCCCAAACAGTGTGGGACACCATGGACTGATGCCCACAGTGGGCCAAGGGAGTGAGCTCAAACTCTTGTGACCCTGTGTTAGCCCAGCTGACTTGTCTGCTGAGCCACTCGCAGACACCTCACTCTGCCCTGCAGAGCACGTGTGCATCACCTCACAGGTGGAATTCCAGGGGACTCTCCTGGATTTCAAGATGTGCAGAATACCAAGTTTATCTCCAGTCTTCATTGCTCCAGAGAAGTAGCTCAAACCAAATATTTTGTCTTTGAGGTACCACAGAGGCTCTTCTTTAGAAGACGTCTTCTTGTACATCATTAGAGTGCGTTCTGGGTGGTATCTCCCACTGAGTTTCAATAAAACATTTAACAGCAACAACAGGGTGGAGAAGGGAGAGCTGCCCTGCACCCTCCTAAAGCAAAAACTTGAGAGATGCTGATGGTACGCTTGGCTCCACACGCACATATAACCCTTAAGCTTTATAGTGTCATTCTGTTGCATTTTTGTTTCCTTGATTTTCCAGATTCAAATGTGGTGTTAATGCACTTTCTCCCCCCCCATCAGACACAGCTGTTTAAGTCCTGGCTGCCTTGCACCAGCAGTTTAAACAGGCAATTTCACTTACACAAGCAGCTGAAAAAACACACTTCACTCCTTCCAAAGCAAATACACGTGAAATAATATTTTACTCTGCATTTTCAGCTACACTGGGTGTCTAAACTAGAGTCTGCTGAGCTCAATACATTTTCCTACTGAAATTAAGGAGGATTTAGATCAGGTTCTCACTGAGAAAACAAATTCCAGCTCTTCTAGGTACACACAGAGAGCTGGTTGCTCAGAGATGTGCATTTTACTTGGAGTGCCTTCCCTTGGATAAAGCAAATGCCTGTTAATTTCCACAAGATGTTGCCACTCAGTGAAGTACATGCTTGAGCTGAGGGCAATGCTACCTGCGTGACATTGCACAGTCCCAGCGCAACAATGACTAAGTGCTCAGATATACAAAGGCCGTGCTGAGATGGAATATTCAGACCATGAATTTTGCACCATTACCACAACTTGACAGCTCTCACGTCCCCAGTGTCCTCAGCAGAATGTGGAGTGGCACAGGTAGGAGTGTGGAAGAGCGGAGCAGTGCCTTTAGAGTGGTTGTTAACAAAACACAGAGTCAAAGCTTGAAAAAAAATAGTGTTAGTTTGGGTCTGTGTCACCAGGGAATGACACTCCATTTGCATGATTAATACATGGGATTTTTAGAAGACAACAGGAATACTTATCATTGCATTTCCTTGAGATCCCAATGAACAGTACTTCAACACAGTCTCTCCAAGGATCTCTGCCGTGGCTCAGGACCCCCAGCTGGACTCCATGATCAGAAATACTTGTGCTCACCTTCTCAGTGGGGATCAACACCACTGCTCTTGTGTTCAACACGTCCCTGAGGGCCCCACTCCTCTCCTGGTCCACACAATGCATGAGACCATCAGGCTAAACCCAGAGTCATGGCAAGCATCCTGATCCACCAACCCCCCCTGAGCAGAGCATGTCTCCAGCCCCTCAAGGCAGATGCATCCTGATTACCCTGCTTGGGTTTAGTGACAGAGCCACTCTCTTGGCCAGTATTGCTCGTTAATCTGGGCAGACAGTGCACAAGTCATGGACGGCTACATTTGCTCTTCTCCCATTTGAATTCCTTATGGCTCCATGCAGGAGCCACCACAGAGACAAGATGTCGTAGGAGTCCCGTTCAGGTGTAACAGAGAGATTTTCACAACCTGTCTGAAACCCAAAAAAATAAACAACCAAAACCTACACACCAATTTCAGTTGGCTCAACTACACTTTCCTTGGCCAGTGGGTTTTACCTGCCTGTGACAAACTGGCTGTCCTTACGAAGGAAGAGCCAAGCCCACCATCTGGAAATCAGGAATTAAGCAGCTGAAAGTCATCCATGAAGCCTATATCTTCACTCTCCTGGCCAGGGAAATGCTAATATTCTATAACCCACTCAGATTCTTCCTTCAGGGTATTAGATTTTCCATACTAACATAAAATTGAGAACTTATACCTAAACAAAGCTGTTTTCCAAGGCCAACAAGATGATAGACACTTCACTGATATCTCTGATAATGACTCCTCCTTCTTTCCCAGAAACCACCCCAATCACCTCTCTCCACCCTCCCTTATTCCTTCATTTGAAATCTTCAAAGTATCTTCTTGTGCATCAGTCTCACCTGGGACACCCCTTAACAAGCACAGGTGCAGCTCTGTCCAAACACCACCGAGTTTAACACAAGACGGGTAAAGTCAGTGAAGAGAGTCAGGGATTTCTCTGCTTTGCATCAGCAAACAAATGCTACCAAAAAGGGATATTGTTTCAAGCTAAGTGCAAGTGAATTCCCACTCTACTCTGATGAGGTGAAGATGTATGTGTTTTGTTTGGGAAAAAAATATTGTTGAATTTTATTTGAAAAAAAATTAATTAATATGAAAAGATTGCTTTTGTCTTATGTTGATTTAAAATGCTCTTTCTACTTCTAAATTTAATCAAACAGAAAATCAAAAAAGTCAATTATGTGCTAAGCCTCGTGAGTGACACACACAGAAACAGGTGTTTGAACTTCAGCATCACAGTTTGCCTTTCCTTCCTCCCTTTCTTCAGAGACAAAAAACACTGACTGTCTTCATTAAAATACAGTTAAATATACCAATTCTGCTAATGCAAATCTTTCCAAGTGTATTGTGTAATTTGAGGAGGTCTGCTCAGAAGTATGTGACCTTTTACAGTGCTGGATCTAAGCAAAATGAAAACAGCTTTTTTACAGTCATTCAGAACAGCTCCTGGTGAATTAGATAATGACAATTTCCTTTAAAACGTCAGATTGACTTACAATCAATTTAGGGCTCCCAGCTTCCTTTGTGACTCAAGTGTTCTTAGGAAAGTTCTTATCCAGACATCATATTTAATGCTATGTTTACTGCAAATGGCATAAATAAAAGCCTGTATAGTTTAGATTAGGCAGTGATGTTTGTTAAACAATAATGTGATGTATTTGTTTTATGTTCTGGGAATACACCTAGGAAGCAATTTGTAGCCTCAATATTACCAATGGCTGAGTGATTGCTGCATCAGGGTAAGTGCTGTGTGCCTTTTCACAAATAATGAGCCAGAATGTCTTTATTGCTTTGCTAATTAATACAAAGTTTAGTTTAGGGCTTTAACTTAGCATAAGATGTCATGTTTTTCTTTAGCACAAGAGTGCCTGAGTTTCCCTTATTGAGTTGTAAAGAGAGGAATGTAATTTCTACAGCATTTCAAGGATACTCTGTGGAAATCAATACATTGGGTAAAATTTTCTGTTTTGTTTTATCAGAGACAGTAAAATGCTAAAAGTGAAACAGGGGGGTCATGTCACTGCTATTGTTACTGAGCCATTAAATAAGACCAACCAAAAAACCCCACAAGAACAAAAGAAAGCCAAAAAATCAGAGAGAAGAAGACAAAGAAAAATCAGATAGAAATAGATAAAAGAAAATTTGACAACACTTCTTCAAAAGAGTGAAAAAAGACATTGAAAGAATGAAGTGTGAAAAGAGATCTTAGCCAAAAAACAAAAATAGATTTTGACCATTGTTTTATCGAGAAGCTCCCTTTGAAATTAGCTGCACCAGTAAGTCACACTGAGCTCAGCTGACTCCAGTCAGCATGGTTTGAAGGAGTTATAATAACCTCTGTGTTTGCATGTGCCAGAGAAGTAATAAGAGCAACACAAAGAAAAATAAAATGAACTCTAGGAGATCAATAAAATGTAACCCTTTGACCCTGCAGATGATCGCTATCCATTTTTCAGTTGGGTGGTAAAATCAGTACAGTATAAGGTTTTAATCTGGCCATTACTGCTATCTTATATCTGTGAACTTGAGCATTATTTTGCCCACAGATCTATTTTTAAAGGTAGATATAGTGCCTCTAGAGAAGAAACCAAATTCCCAATTGGTATTAAAACTGGCTTTGGTAAGATTAACATTTGTACTCAAACTGTTACAGTTTTCAAATCTTATCTCAGGAAGAGAGGGCTCTGTCTCTTCTGCTACAGAAAAAAAAAGAAAAGGCAAGATAACAAGCAATGGAGCAGATGGAGTAAATTTTCAGAGCTGTGTGTGGGAGTCAAGCATTC
Organism: Lycocorax pyrrhopterus obiensis; assembly: GCA_014706295.1. NCBI lineage: Eukaryota > Metazoa > Chordata > Aves > Passeriformes > Paradisaeidae > Lycocorax > Lycocorax pyrrhopterus. Next base: position 7,175,125 of record JACSVZ010000015.1, read on the forward strand.
AGATCCCATTAACTAATATTGGAGTTGGAGGATCAGACTCCTACTCACCAGGCTTCAAAAACAACAGGATCACATTTCTCCAGTTTCACTTGTTTCTTACGTACCCCTGATGCCATCCTGGCTCCTCTCTACCAGGCTGACATTTACACAACAGCACAGGGCCAAATGTGCCTTCACACTCGAGGCAGGGCTCCTCATCCAGCAAACAGAAGTGGAAATATGTGAAGAATAGATCTGAGTTTGCATATAGACAACATGTGCTTATGGATGTGGCACGAAGAAGGACCAATAATGTGCAGTGGCTTCATCCCACAACCAAAACAGCCATAGAGCACCAGTATTTTGGTAAAGACACTCCCAAAATTCATACTTTACTACTTTAGGACACATGAAGGGTGAAAAGCAGGTAGATACACTTGGTACAGGTGTTCAGTGCAGTTCCAAGGTCTCTTTCGTAATGCCTGGATGTATGCACCAACCTTGCAACCCCTCAGCCATGAGAAATGCACTGCTCAGGTTGGTGATAAGGCCTCTGTGAGTAAATATATCTTATACCACCCTCCTGCACAAGGGGAGCTAATGGGCACAGCTTTTTCCATTTGCATCCATCTCCTACGTGCTGGAGATGTGCAACAGCCCCACACATTCGGCTGGGATGGGCACATGTTGTCCACGATTTGTCTCCTCCCCTGGGTCACCTCCAGAGTGTTCTATTTGGTGACTAAACAGTCTCTTCTGCAAAATCAGGTTCTCTGCCCCTGATAGCTGTGGGAAACAACCATCTTCAGCTCCACTGTGTTTTATCACGGTAGCTTTATTTTTAACTGACTTTAATCACTCAATTATTAAGAGTGACACAGCACTTACACCCTATCATTGCAATCTAATTAATTTCTGATCCCATAAATCATTCTTGTACATCAAGGATGTGGTATCTATGGACTGAATCTCTTATTTGCTCCACAGGGACACTCAGCAGCAGCAGTTACACACAAAATGCAGTAGAGAAGGAGAACAAAGCAGTTCCTGAAGAGGACATAGAGGGATGGTCTTCCTTCCCTCCTGCAAAGCTCAAAACACCTGCAGATGGGCAGCAAAGCCTCAACTGCCTGATTGCTACTGAGGGCACCCCAAAACACTGCACCTCCCATAGAGATCTGGGGAAAGCAGGAAGATACCTGGGATTGCTGTTTATTGCTATTTATTTGTCCATTTTTGTGCATGTAGAGCATTCAGCAAAGCTGACCAGACTCAGATTTTGGTGACCTGCAGCACAGGGTTGTGACACATCTCACAGTCAGGTGTGTGCCAGGTGCTGATCCTCTTCAGTCTGCACTGGGAAGGGACCTGGGGTCACAATTTAGCAAGGCACACTTCCAACAGGTTCCTCAGAAATAATGTCTTTGAGTAACATCTTAGAAATCTTTGAGAAGCATCTTAGAAGCCCTGCACAGCCTTGCTACCAGCAGGACTGTAAAAATACAAACCTGCACATGATTTTGGGAATTCTGTTGTAGGAAACATTGTGAGGACACTCTGGGTCCAGTCTCCTTCCCCACCTCAAAGGCTCTTCTGGACAACTCTGGTTATCAGAAGACACTTACTCCTCTTCCTGACCACAGAAGGGCTGTGTACAAGGGATGTCTTGTCACCTCACATGCAACCAGAAATCTCCTTTAACTTTTATTCAGGTAAAGTGAAAAGAAACATATTTATTTACACACCTAAAAAATAAAAACAAACCAACAAACCCAATTGTGACTATCAATTCTCATGAAAGACATAGCTTGAAGAAATGAAAGAACATATTTGAACAGTCTGGTCATAGGGAGGTTAATTATGCCTGGTCTCTCTGTCTCTCTCTCCCACAGCATCCCAACTGCACAAACCATCCTGACACATCCTTTGTTAGGGGTCCAGTCTGAGCCTCATCCTTCAGAGAACCTGTTCCTGGTAGATGACACTAGATTTTATAGATAATTTCCTTTTTAGAGCCCTCCGGAGTATCTGGCCAGATTTACTCCTTCCTGTTGAAAGATATTTATTTCTAATGTCTTCAGAAGAAAAAGACTGATGTGTCTTTAATAACAACAAGAATTGCTCCACTTGTTTGGAGATGCCAGCACAGCCTTGCTAGTGCAGATGTCACATCCTTGACAGTCCTGGACTCAGGGAGGGAAAATTTCCCCTCCCTCCTCTCTGTATGAAGTGTATCCACGTTCTGAACCTTATTTTCGTATTCATCTGCACAATAACAAACAGAGTATCAACATTTAAATGCAGTGACAAAGGTGACTGACTACTAACACCCTTTTAGGACTGTGGGAGTGGTAAACAATCCCTGCATCAAAACATGGGAAGTGGAAATGAGGAGGATGTTTTGACTCAGCCTGGCAAGGCAAGTAGATGTTGTGGGGTTCAACAGAAGCTGTATTTTCAACATGAGACATTACTCCAGAAGGACATGGGCTGTGATCTCATCCCTGGAGGAAGGTGATCACCTGAAGTTGCAAACAGAGCACAAGCAGCAGGCAGGAAACCCTCCTGAGGAGCAAGGCTGAAATACTGCTCTGTGCAACAGCATCCCCACAGCCTCAGCCTGAAATTTTACTGATGTGGGTGCAAGAACATCCGTCAGTCACTGCGCTGCTGTAACGCAACTCAGGGCCTCCTGTGTCAGCCCGTGGTGGCTGTGCTGCTGCAAACTGCCTCACTCCAGTCACATCCAATGAAATATGATGGTCTCAGTGGAATTTATTTTGCTTCCCTTGACTGGCTGATCAGTGCTCCTAGCAAATCTGACAGCTTCAACCATCATCAATTACTGCTTTCACTATGCAGTGACTCTTGCTATGTCACACTTTTTATTACAGAGACCTTTGAAATCTACTGTATTTAAAATTGGTAGAACTAAACCAGGAAAGTTCAAAGTAATTCCCCTTTTCAAATCAGTCTCCTACTAAAAATATTGCACTTCAATAATAAGAACCCAGCAAGAGTCTCACCTGATGTGGGAATTCTTCTTCACAAAGCCGGCAGGCTGCCTGTTGCAGAGCTATTCTGGGGAATGCAAGGCCATTATCCACGTCATTTTGTTCTTTATAGCTCTGGATTCACTGCTGAGCAGAGCGAGGCCACTGGAGCAAGTTCATTGCCTGCAGAAACACCCGAGCCTGGTGCTGTTCGTGGAGAATTATTCCCCTGTTCCCTGGGTCCCTCCACAGCACGTCCTGATGCTGCTCATCACAAGGGCAGAGGTTTTGTGAGGTGACTCAGTATGAACAGGCTGCCAGGCGGGATATCAATGAGATCAGAGTGCTACAGCTCCATCCTGCATTCTAGAGGGAAAGGCTGGCAGTGTTCCATCTCCTCACCATGCAGAAATACCCACCAGGTAGGGTCACTTTCCCAGGAAGGAGAGCAAAACCTTTGCCATGAGCATTGCATTGAGGTAAGAGATAATTGAAGGGCTGATTTCACCCAGGACATGCCTGAGGGACTTGGCCATTTCCCACTTCTCCACACCTCCATTCCAGGAACAACCACTGCAGATAACTCTGATGGCAAGGCCAGTAAATGTGCCAAGGGTGAGGCAAACCAGAAGATAGAAAAATCACCCTGAGAGGATTCTATGCTCTCAGGAAGCAGCATGGTCGGATTATCTGCTGTCATAATTGCTATGTGGGAAGCAAAAGAGCTTCACTCTTGAGAAAGAAACATTTCCTCGCTTCAAACAAACAACAACAAAAAAATCAATGAAAACATTAAATTGGAATATATATGGAGATCAGCATTCTCAGCTGTCAGGCTGAGCTCAATGAGGCTTCAGAAGACCTGAGCTCCATTTCTGGCAGAGCCACTGGTCTCTGAGTGAGAGAGGAACAGGTTGTTTTCCTGCTCTGTGCCTCCATTTCTCATCCTGTGAAATGGGTAAGTGATACAGATGTCTTATAAGATCTACTGGTGAAAAATCTGATGTAAGAACCGGTACTCATTATTTTTCCTCACCCAAACACAAGCTGTGATGCTTTTTCCAAATATCCTTAGCAATAAAGAAAATACCACCTTGTTCCATGAGTGTTGGTATATACAGAACCATTTCATGACAGGTTTTCTTCAGAGTGACCCAAAGCACTGGGGTCTTTTTGAGGGATGTGGTTTTCCTTCTTATTAATTTCCTGTTTAAGGATTCTTCACAGCAGCATTAAGTGTTATGTTTCCCCATATGCAATAATGAGCTATCTCAGTCAGAGGGACCTTTCATTTCTTAGTAGGAGGAGCAAAATAAAGGTCAGCAAGGAGTCTCCACAGGGCAGGACAATGTGTGTCACAGCTCTCAGCAGCTGAGCAAAACCAGCAGCTGCCTCCAACTCGCTCTCTGCCTCCCAGCAAAAGAAAGGCAGCCTGCAACACCCCTTATGTAGGGCAAAAAAGGGAGGAGAGTGTCACAAAAAATTATTTCACAGGGTCTCACTCAGCTCATGAAAGATGCAGGTGAGGAAAGAGTTGTAGCACTCCTCATGGAAGTGTCTTTTACTGGCATTATCCACAGCTCACTCCTAGATCCGTACCTGCACCTTCAGGGATACTGACTACTATCATTAAGAATGGTGTTAAGTTTTGCAATAAATAAATCGTTTTGGGATGCTTAGGGACCCAAACCTGTCTTAAGTTCAAGTTACCACTTTCTGCCATAGGAGCTTACAAGAAAAACACCCAGATGCCTGTTCTGCCTGCTGCATGCAGAGCAGAAATCCCTGCATGACTCCGGGGCTTCAGCTTGTCCACGAGTCTTCATATAAACTAATCACAGTGCAATATTATTCCACTTGTCAACAGATCGGGAGGAATTGACAGAACCTGGTTTAACTATTTAACTCTGCCAGGGGTAATAAGTTCTCTCATGCATTAAATTAAAAATGACACTTGAAAATAAGTACATTATGGACCAAATGCGGCACACAAATGGGGGGCAAAGATTTAAACTGCTGCCTGGTGGAGAATTGACAGTGAAGCAATGAGCATCTCATTATCCAGACTTACTCCAAGCACATCCACCAAGAGGGCCTTTTGCATATAGATACATTTGCTGTGGGCAGATGCCTGCTATCAGCCTGGACAAACACAACTGTTTATTTTCCATTGTAACAATGTTTGAGCTAAAAAACCTGCCAGGGGCCCCTGATGGTGGGCAAACTCTGGACAAGGCTGTCCCTGCTCAACTTCAGCCCCATCATTCCTGCCTTGTAGCCCATTGTCTGCTGGCAAAAATCTCCTTCCCTTCTGCTACCATCTGACAGCCAGGGGAAAACACTGACCTGATAAGACACACTTACTAAGTAGGATAGGATAGGATAGGATAGGATAGGAGAAGCAATAACATTATTAAGGACCATTTTTCCTTGTAAGTGGAGTCATTCCTTCCAGAGAGAAGGAAATTTCTTTACAAGCTTTGGGTTTGATAGTCTTGAGTTATGCCACCTTCTTCCACTGTCTGGGGTGTCTCTTCCTCTTCCAGCAGTGTCCCACATGCAATTTCACACACAGATACACATCTCTGTTCTCTCCTGGTGCTGGAGCAGGTTCCCAATCTTTTGTTAGGCCTTTGGGGTGGGTTTTGTGCCTCTCAATTAAAAAAATGTGAGTTGGTCCCCTTGATAGTCAATGGGGAGTTACAGGAATTCGAAAGGAAGGATTCACCCAGTCTTTCTGAATGAAATTAATTAGCCAGCCAATAAATATGTCTCACAAGCTGACTCACTCCAGATTTTTCCAGGTTGCCAAACAGTGGTAGGAAGGAAGACTGCAAAAGAAAAAAGTGCTGACAGCCAAGCCAGCTGGCTCAGGGTTAGTCATCACTTTTGCAGACATCTCGAGTTAGGCCGCAGGAATCCCCCACATAAGTTATGATTTCAAGTGAGAAGACACCTCAAAAGGGAAATGTTGGGTGAAGAACATGTGAAGTGCTCAGGGCCATTAGTATGAGCTGAAAAGTGGGAGGTAAAAGGAGACGGGATGTGGTGAAGACTCGAGTTTGCCAAACACTGGGAGCCATGGGCTGGAGCTCCCAACTCCAAGGACCAGCTTGCATAGGGAGGTTGGCAGCTGTGACAGCTGACAGAGGTATTTATATACCTTCCATGGCAGGAAATAGATGTGCTGAATTGCCTGGGCACTGCGGGCAGAGCAAACCCCTGCAGGCAGGTGTGTGAGAGTGGATCCAAACAGCCCCAGCTAAATGTTGGCTCTGTGCCGTGCCCATCTGGTCCAGGAGGAGAAGAAAATAAACAGCAACACGTCATTCTTGCAATTGCTGCTGGTTTAGAACCTTCCCATAACAGTTTCAAATTGTGCATGCCCTTTGAGAAACAGTCACAATTGCTAAAAGGCTGCAAACTGATTACACAAATTCTATTGAAAATCTACCCTCTGGGAGAGGATATTGAAAATTTTTACTGAAAATGTGTTTTCTGTTAAGTGGTGGAGATTTGTAGAATAAAATTGTTATTGATTGGACAGTCTTTCAGTTCAATGAGGAATATAAAAGGAATTATCTTAATGAAAGTGATCCTAATTAAAGCGCCCATTACACTGAGGCTGCAGAGAGATATTGGGACATTTCCTTTCACCAAATGCCACTGAAAGTAGGAGAGAGACATACATGAATGTTTTTGGGGTCAGACCCTGCAGATTATGTCAGGTGTGTAAAGATACCCATTGCTAGAAGAAATAAAGGCGTTTATTCACAGCTACCAAAGGATAAGATTTAAAAAAAAAAAAAGGGTGTTTAATCAGGGTCCACAGTCTGGGTTTGGAAGTGTCCCTTCTGAGGCTTCCTGTAAAAAACAAAACATGACAGAACATGGGAAAGAGGAAAAGCGAAAAAAGCAAAGTTCTGATCCACACTTAAATGTCAAACCAAGCAAGCCCTGCTTGAGGCTTCTTTTCATCTCATTCCCCAAGTCCTGCTACCAGGGCAGTGAATGTTTAAGAGAAAGCGTTGAGTGGTTCCACTCATTTTGCCAAAGCACTCTGAAAAACTGACACCTCTCACTCTAGAAACCGAGGGGGACACTCCACTGCCCCTCTCACATCTGTATCATCACTTTATTTTTGCTAAACTGGTTCCCACTCTTCTGGCAGAGCATCCCTGGTGTCTGGTTCCTACAGGCTGCCACAGCTTCATCTCATGGGTTGAGCCAGAGGGGCCCACAGGCAGCTTGAGGATCTGGTGGGACATGGCTGTGCAAGAACTCCCTGAGAGGGACCCTCACCTTCTATGGCTAAAGGGATAAATCAAAACAATCAAAATCAATCTCTTCTCAGCTGCCCCTGTGTATTGTATCTCAGCTCACTGATGCCGTGCCAGGCTCCCTCCAACAATGCCTCAGGTGCAAACAAAATTCTCAGAAATCCTTTCCTGGATTACTCACAGACATTCATATTCATTAGGAGTTATCAGCACGCAAGCAAGGCTCACATTAATTAAATATCTTCGGCATTGGGGAATTGAGGAGTTTGGTCTTGTTTTGTTTAAGTTTGCTTATTCATTAGAAGTATTAACTTATTTTGACCTAACTTTCTCTGAAATTTTTCCTGGTTACAGGAGTACAGGCTTAGAAGCACCATAGTTGAAAACGCATCCACAAAGATGCAGAAAGAGTAAAAGAAATGATGTAAACAAAAAGTCCAACCTCCATTTTTTAAAGCTTCTCTTAAGGCATCAAATGAGAAAAACACGGGGGAAATTCTTCCCCCTTGACTCTTTCCCAATAAATATTTGTCTCGAGAATGCTAATTACGTTTGCATCTAAATGAATTGCTTCCACTACCAAAATAACTTATATAAATATAACTATTCCAATTTCTTTAGAAATCTGTTTACAGTGTTAACACTGTGATGGATGCACTGCACCCCCTTAACCAAAGCAGCAGAAGTTTGACAGTCTCCAAAGGAGGTAAAGGCCTCAGCGTTTGCAGTCATATGTTGTGATTTTTGGGGTGTTGGGCACAGGGCCAGGAGTTGGACACGATGATCCTAATGGATCCTTTCCAACTCAGCAAGTTCTGTGATTCTATTGATGCCTTTTCCTGGGCTTAAAATCAAGAGTCAAACACATTTAGAAGGGAAAAAGGGATTTTTCCTCTGTATTTATTTTAAGGATCCTTAGGTGCACTACGTCCAGGTCAAATGTCCCTCCATGCACACCACAATGCACGTACCCGAAAGATCTGGTATAACATTATAGGTGTTACTAATTAGCATATCTATCAAAGATTCCCCAGCGAGAGGCTCAAGTGAGCCCCCTTCTCGAAGGAACTTTCCCCTGGATGGTTCTATCTTAGTTTACAAAATGGGTTCTGGAGAGGACCTTGGTGTCTGGGGCATTCTGATCCTTAACTACGAAGCTTCTAAAATGTTTAGTCTCCTAGCTTGATAAATAAGTCTAAGAATGTAGGCTAAAAACCACTAAGAATACAGAAGTTATAAAAAGGTATAAAAGGGGTATAAAAGAAAAGGCAAAAAATCATGGCATCACTATGAGTCACATTCAGGTCAAAAACTCCTCCAGGAAACCCACAAAGGGGCAAAGTGACACAGTGAGCATCGATGCATGTGAGCTTGGAACACTGATCATGCATTTGACACATGAATGGCAGTGATTTTTCCAAGACTCATTTGTCAGGGAACAAAGAAAGTTGTGGGTACAAGGAGTCTCATACCCTTCCCAGACTATGCAATTTGACTATGAGTCAACAATTTTATCCCATAAATATGAGAGTCTGAGAGAGCCTTCTTTGAGATTTCCCTGCCTGGCAGTGTGGCGGTGTGGTGGTGATCTCCTCTTGAGCTGGGACACCCTTCAAAGTTGTTCCTTGAGGCAGGGACATATCTTTGGATAAGTCCAATTCAAGCTCTTTCTCAGTTATAACTCAACTGCACACTGGTGACTCTTGGGATGTCTCTCAAGGTAGGAGATTCTTTACCTGAGATTGAGAGATCCTTCCTTTCCCAACTTGAAGAGACCCCTTATTTCCAACAGACCCTCAGAAAGCTGCTGATAGCATGCCAAATCAGTGATAACAAAATCTATGTAGTTGATTCTTTTAGACATGAACCATTGTCCAAGTCTGAGACTGAGACTGGACCTAAGATCCATCAGGAGTTTAGGAAACAATGGGGAGCCACTGTGAACCTCGTGGCTCGACAGGCAGGTCTAACTTACACTTTCGTACCTCTGGTCTCTATATAAATAATTCTAAATTGATTCTAACTCAATTTTCCTTTGCATGTTTTATCCATGCACTAAGTAATAGTGTGAACCTTGCCATCGAACTTTGTTAAGTCACACTTTGATAAATTTATATAAAAAACATTTTGCCAATACCTTTGGTGGTGATTCTTTGAGCGACCCTGAATCACTCATTCGTGAGAAACACACCTGGCAGTTAACAGCATTGCAGTCAGGGCAGTGAATCTCCTTACAGATCTGCTGTGAAAAAGTGAATTCCCCCTCTTTAAAACCATAATTTTCACGAAGTTTCATTGCCTGTTGTTTTTTTTTAAGAATTGTTCTTCTTTGTTGCTTTACAAAATACCATTACCTAGATGGCCTGCAGGGTCCCATTTCAGTAATAATCCTGCAGTGGCTGCGCCTTGGCATTGATTTATGCTTGCATTTTTATAAGAAAGAAAACCTTTCTATCTCAACAGTTTCCTTGCTTACTGAAGGGCAGAAAAAACAGCTAAATTATTTCAAAAGCATGAAGCAATTTGTAACAGGTGGTATTTTACTGATATGAAACAACTGCTCTAATGGGGAATAAATTGCTAAAACATTAACCGTTGTGCAACTTTCCATCACAAAGGAACCACTGCAGAAATATTTTCCGCAGAAAAAGGCTCAAGCCTTCCTCATCAGTGAAGTCACACCTCTGTCATTATATCCAGGAGCCTGAGCTCCTGGAAGGGCTGAGGATTTGAGACAAGGGCTGAGACTTAAAGGTGACAACATGATATAGAAAAAGCCTCCGAATGCTGAGAAGGAGACTTCCAGAGCAGATGAAGGGAGATGAGTGGGAAAGAAGAAACACGTCTCAGTCCCAAAAGGAATAGCAGAAGATTTGGACCATGGAAAATCACTGCTTTTTCCCTACTCTTTTTTTCACTCATACCTATTTCTGCTGCCCCTATACTAACATCACATGACACTTTCCTCTAAGCCACGAGAGTTACAGATGTTTTATACATATATTCATAATGAGGTGGAATTTTTATTAAACTTGTCTGTGGAAGCTATTGTGGAGCCTGAATTTTATTTACTACAATATAATAAATTCCCGAAGCAGTGGTGACACCATGGTAACAATATTGCTAATGTAATTATTCCTGCCTCTAAAATAGAGTCAAGTCTTTGTCACATGTAGAACTGCTGTACAATAATTGAATACAGTTAGGTTTCCTTTCTTCTAAGCAGGAGGTGAGGAACTGAAAATACACTTCTCCATGGTAATTTGAATCAGTAATTATTTGCAGAAATCAATGGGAGGAATTACTCATTCACACCCATATTCTTCTGTTTGGTTGTTTTCCCTGAAATAACTAACACTGAATGGAGAGGTTTTGAATGAGACATCCTAGCAGTTCAGGAGTGGCACGGCTTGTTCAGGTGTATGCACACACTTAGGGAACTGTAGCTTCTGTGAATACAAATTTTCGCAGCACCTATCAAATAAAACCTTTTTTAAAGTTTACATTTTAACATTGTGTGGCAAATTTCTGGACTACAACAAGACAGAAGGACAATCTTATTCATGTACTATGATGAAGTGTAATTCCTTAGCTACACTGCCAAGATTAACCTTCACATGGAAATAATTAATAACATTTTATATAAAATTCTTATCAGTACTGAGAGAAATGTGCGGATGAGGAAGATCCATGAAATATCACCAAAAAAATTTTATCTCTAAAATAACAAATACCAACACAATATTTAGAAGTAAGTGGTGATTTTTTTCCTGGCCTCATTATATCAGTGTAACACATATCTTTGCTCCTGTGATATAAAGAAAGCATGAAAAAATGGGCACATGAGCCCCTCAAGAAATATGATCTTTATAAGCATGCATTCACATATGCAGCTGCTAAATAAAGGCTGGAGCTACTGTGCTGGGATATACATTGATGTGGCTCACTTGAAACTGATTAAACTCCACTACAATCTGCACCAGAATATACACCTCTCTCATGCATTTTGCTAATGAGAAGAGAGAAGTCTTTCTGAAATTACCCATGCTAAAATTCAGTTTCCTCGTTTAGTTTCTCCTATACAGAGAGAAGTTATTTGATGGAGTGGGATGGAAAATCTCATGGAAAAGGGGCTGCCTGTGGTTTTCATAATGTTCGGTGCACATTCACTGAAATTAGACTTTGGCTGTGGAAATAGAAGGAAAACAAGAATATTTTAAGGACTGTGGTCAGAGGAAAAAGCTGTATTGCATGTGGCAGTATCTTAGTCCCTTGAGTGTGGCAAAGGAATTGGGTGCATTTTAGAAGGTGTATTCAGTGACCACCTTTGTCCACATCCTTCGCAAAAACTACTGAGTGGTTGGCAAACCCATGGAAAAACAACCTGGAAACACCTGAAGGGAGGCAATAAAGGGACTTCTATCAAAGGAGACTATTTTTTTCAAATGCCCATTGCAGTCAACAGCATTACTTGCAAGCTCAATATTAAACATGCACTAAAGTGCTTTGCTGGACAGGGGCCAGATGGCTCAATGCTTTACAAAACTGAGATCTAACCGAAGCTTCACTGGGGTCTGGCTGTCCTTCAGCATGGTCCTCTTGGCCTTATCTCACAGCGGGCCTCTAGGAACCAAATGCAGACCTGCTTCTCATTTATGGTGGTTCAGAAATGACCCAACCTCTTTGCTGTTGTGATCACGGATCCTCTAGAAATTCATACAACAAATAGATGTAAGTAATGTGTTTGTTAAGAGAGTATTAATTTGGAGCTACTTCAGCTTCTAATTCAGTTGTGAGACATTGCAGAGGCTGCATTGCAGATGCAGTTGTGGGGCACTGCAGCTCCCTCTGCAATGTGTTTGGTGGATTGGGATCCTGTTTCAAAAGGAGGAGGCAATTGGAGCAAAAAGCTCCCCATAGGTAGACAACGCAAATGGTGAGCACAGAAGTTCTTCCAGGCCTGCCAGCAGAAATCTCCATCTTTGAATCCAGATTAGCACAGTTTCTTGAGCCTAGCAGGTCTCTATTTCTCACAAGAACTGAGCACATCCTCATTTTTGCTTTTTGAAACACATTATGTGATGTCCATCATCCTTTCACTCATGGCCAGCTTGGGCTGTAGGAGGCTTTCAGTAAATGTGTGTGCCAGACAAAAGCCATGTCTTTCATGAAGTGACCCCAAAGACAGGGTCAAAGCAATGTCTGCTCCATCCTCCTGCAGAGTCAGCAAAGGATGCCAGTCTCTGGGGCAGAGAGCAGCACTTCAGGCCAACAGGGAGCAAGAAACACTCAGCAGCAGGACATTGGCCTGGGGCTGACAAGTCAGGGGTACTCCCGAGTTTTGTTTCGTGTGAAATGTGTAAAAGGTGCTGAGCACTGACAATCATCCCAGAGCTTTCCTTTTTCAGACAGATATGCTAATTGCCAAGATGAGTTTTTGTTAACACTCTTCAAGCCTTTGCTTTTTCAGTGCCCAAGCAAATAGAGACACTGGATTACTTTCATTCAGATCACAGCTGATGAACTGCAGCAAGGCTGCAGTCGAGGTGATATTGAGTATGATTTCCTGTACCCAGCCAGAAGATAAAATTCAAGAGTTCAAGTGCAGGTGAAGGGAAATGAGTCCCTTACACAACACTTTGTACTGAGAAAAAAGAAGGGTTAAATAAAGGCTTGTTTTCAGCTGAAATTAAAAAAGAATGTTATTGTTTCTTACCTTAAAACCCTGTCCTTTTATTTCCAACCCTACTGCTGGGGTGATTCAGACAAGGGCTGTCTGATGACAAAGATAAGGGTAGATGTGGTGACTGGTCTATAGGGTGATACATACTTTATTGTCAGGCTGGGTGCTGTGTAAAGTCAATAAACCTCATAGCTATTGATCATGCTGGAAAAGGAAATTAATGCAGACACGTCCTGCTTTTGCAATATGATAGGTATGTCTGCACATCATCACCTGACAGCCTCAAGCTGTTTGTTCTTGTCTGAGTTAGATGAGAGGCAGCTATCCAAAATCTCAATAAATAATAAAAATCGGTGATGACCTTTGTGAAATTTCGGAGTCATAATCACAATGTTGAGAGAGGCAGCTGGGGAGTGACTTACAGGATCTTTTTTGTTCAACATGGCATATTAATTGGAGTTGGAATAAGCACAGTTAGAAGGGCTCCAGCCCTAGCTGTGCATCTGAGCTCTGCTTCAAAATATCTACAGAGGACCCTAAGTTCATCAATTCATATTCATTCTGGTCAAAATTATAAATCATAGCAGTATCCCACTCCTACCAAGTCTCACACAGATCAGTGGTTTATTCACAAGCAGATTTATAGCTATAAGAGTCAGCTGGGGGCATAAAGTTTGTGAGTCTCTTCCTTTACTTTCCTCAGGGTTCTTTTATTAAAAATATTACAGATATTATAATAAAGTTCCCTGCTGTTTTCACATTTGGTACACTCTTCCAGTAATCCATCACTTGCTATGCCAGGGAAAAACCCAGAAAATTTAATCAGGTGGAACTAGTTTGTTTTTCAAAGGAAGAAATTTTCCCTGAACTACAGTGCAATATGAATTTTCTAGCCCTAGCAGACCGACAGAACGATATTTGAGTCACAGTGAGAAATGGAGTTGTATGGTTGGATGATAGCAGTAAAAACAATCAAGTGCCTTGCTGAGCATGTGGTGCTGCTACTCTGCTGGCTCCAACTCTCCAGGAATTACTGTCAGTTTTGCTGCCTCAAATGAAGGAAGACACTTAGGAAAATCACTGAGCAGAGGTCTCAACTCTGCATAGAATCCTGAACTTCTTTGGTAGGTAATTTAGGCCAAAAAAATCCTTCTTCCAATCTTTTGTTCTACTAGCTTGCAGTTTCTGGCTGGTATCACACAATCTGCATGGAATCAGCATCTACACACCCAGACCAAACCAAGAACATCACATGGTTGTACCAGTGCTTGGTGTTTCTCTTGATGATGCTTACGGCAGTGGAGATGGGATTAGTAAAGCCAGCACTGATAAAGGACACAGTTACTGCTCTCTGCAATCTCCCTGCTGCCACAAGGCAGGAATCATGATCCCTTTTATCTGCTTTCACAGCCCTGACAAGTCTCAGGCCTGCAGTGGTTCTCTGTGGATGTGTACTTGTCCCACAGCCTGTCCTGCCCTTGGGTGACCAGGCACTTGTCAGAGATAGGAAATACGAGCCATCAGGATCTGCCTTTCTTGGAGCAGGGAACCTGCTTCCCAGTGCTGCCTGTGGCTTCATGAAGTGCTGCAGACAGGGGAGTTGGGCAGGAGTCATCATGTGCCGATAATTCTCATTTACAGCCTTTGTAGCAAGCTTTAATCTTTTCTAAACAGCTCTCTATGGCTCCAAAGGGACACATCTGAATAGCCCTAATAGGTTGTCATCATTTCACTAATGGGGGTTTATTGCCTGACTTATGGACAGACCTAATTCCACTTCTCATCACTGCCCTCCAGAAAGTGGAGGGCTGCTTCATCTTTCCCCCTGCCCATGTCCCTCTGCCAAGAGGCATCATTGTGCTGACCTTAGGAAGGACTTCAGATGAGGAACTCAATTCCCTTCCACAGTTTAACTAAGCAGAGGACTTTGACCTTCAAAGCTTTTAGTAGAGATGGGTGGGAGGAGAATTAAAATCTGTCCATGACCATGCAGTATTTCTACTATTTGCTTCAGTACCACTCCAGAACCATATGAAAGCCATCTGCAATGTGATGTCCAGCCTCTCATTAGGAGCAGACATGCAATGCTAGGAGGCACAACGAGAGGATAAAGCTCTTTTTAAAAGCACTCTGGGTGGCTGCTGTACAGAGACTCCACAGACAGAGAGTGGACTGGGCTCTTGAGCAAGTCTCCCTTGAAAATGGACTCCCTATTCCCTGTAGGTCACCAACAGCTGGAAATCTTTCACTGGCATCACATCTAGCCACTATTATGCCTGTGGCTATTTTCTGTATTTTTAAGAGCCTTCCATAGGAAGAGACACCAGTATTTTCTGGCATTAGGGAACAGAAATATTTCCAAGCTCCAGCTGCCAAAACCTCCCCTCACAGCTCCAGGAGAGCACATCTGCTGCCAGATGACTTAGGGCTGTGGCTATTACTGGACCAGTGAAGACACCCCTTTGCTCAGACCTCTTCATTGCTACCTCTCCAACTACTGCAAAAGAGGTTTTATCCCATTTCTCCGTAGATGCTTTGAGGTGTTGGAAGGTTGAGGATCAGGGTTCCGGTTTCTATTGGCAAAGATATAGATGAGACAGGATGCTCTGCCTGGAAGGGTTAAAAAAACTTTAAAAATGCCCTATTTTGTAAGGCTGTCAGTGCTGAACTGAGAGGGAATCATGCTGCTTTGGTGTTGAATTATGCTAAGACCAGTGTGACTCATCAATCCCAAAGTTAAACATCCTGATAGTGAGGCAAAGATGTGGCAGATATGGTGAAGTTTCCTTATCTAAAAATGCTGAGCTGACACAGCTGGCCTGGAGACATATGGCTGACAGTGAAACACTTTAGACTACAGAAGTCCAGTCCCACCTTCAAACAGCAGGTTCTTCCAACATACCCTTCTTAGAGTGTGTGTGGAGATTCTCCCTTGGGTGGGGACACCCCTCAAGGTTTCTGCTTGAGGCTGAGTAAAAGAGATTTGCCCACAGTCGTTGGTTTGGGTGAGAAACATCAATCTCTACTTAATAATTGGGGTTTTTTGCTAGCTTTAACACAATTACTTTGATACATACACTATACTATACCAGTACTTTTAGCTTCTATACTGAGTAGCAAATAATCCTGATTAAGATATTTTTAACTGATCATTTATCATAATAAATCACTCATTTTTCTATAAATCTCTCTGGTTTGCCATCCTTAATCATGAGGGACAAAGTTGTACAAAACTTTGATCACACCTCTCTAATCTGCTGGATTTAAACCATTGACAAATCTGGGACTCAGATTGGATGCAGGCACACCCAGAGAGAGTTCCATGAGGCATTTAGAAAGCAAGGGGGGACCTTTCCACACCTCATGACTCAACAGGAGGGCTCCCCTAATAAACTTTGAAGCTCACACTCCACCCACAACTGGATAGGCACGGCAAAACCCAGCTTACTCCCCAAAATGAATTTTCGATTGCTGTTTACTTTAGAGGATGTGGCTTATCTCTCAAGCAAAAGCAGGAACTACATTGCATTTCTAGTCCAGAAAAGAGAGAAGGCGGGGAAACTGCAAACATTAGTAAATGGAAAGGCTGTGGGTGTTTCTCACTGTTTCAGTGGCAGCACGCTCCTCAGCAGGCACTAACTGACCCAGTTTTTCAGCATCATGTGACAGACTAAATTACCCTGAAAAGAGTGCCCTGGCCTCACACCTTCTGCTGGAAGAGAAGTCCTACATCAAGCCCCCATCCTGGCCTGAGTTCACCAGGGGCTCTTACGAAAGCACAAACACATTAATGTTAAACAGTGCTAATGCACATACGTTAACCCAGCAGCAGGGATCAGCTCTTGGAAAGTGAATGCAGAGCAGGAGCTGTAATTACCAAGTCTTGCCTACGCCTCTGATTATCCCAGCTCAAGCCATTCTCTAGGCTTCCACCTGTAATTTTCCCCCAGGTTTCCCAGCTCTGTCTTTTGCAGCAAAAATGTGATGGGCTTCTACCCTGTGGTAGAGGCAGGGGAGTTGGCGTGGGGAAGCTGCAGTTACCCTGCATCCACCCTGATGAGCTGAAATTGGTTTTGCTCCCAGTTCCACAACCCTGTAGTTTTAGCTCACTGATGTCATGTTTTTCTACTCTGTGTGCTGTGGAGTGTTGTGTTCGATTGATGGAAAAGTGCATCTATTTTGTTTAATACCCCATCCACATAACACATGTATCAGTAAAGAATGCAATTTCACCATAAAATCTATGTGTTTCATTATGTGCTCTGTATGATCTATATATTCTATCATGAAACGTTGCCCTCTGTTTGCTACTTTAAGTCACATTTCTCAGGAGGTTATCTTGACTTTCATGTGGCTTCTATACTGGATTTTTTTTTTTATGTCCACATAACCTTTTAAGACATACATGGGTTTTGTTACAGGTACAAAAAGAGTTAGGTTCACATATTGCAGCTTTTATTAGTGCTCACAGAGAGGTCTCATTACTCTGAAAAAAACAATAATACCTGCTTTAAGGCAAGACTTTATCTTTTCAATGGCCATACAGGTTCCTATTGTCTGCAGAGTAATTTTTTTTCCTTGTGGTACTAAAACAGGATAGGCCTGTTCTTTATTGACTTCGCACATCCTTTTTCAAATCATTTCAAGGGAGGTAAACCATTGCAAAGGCAGACTTCACATCGATAGTGGGAGCAGCATGTCAGACAGACAGCAGTCCTGAGACTTTGCTTCTGAAAAATCAATTCTGGTCCATTGGAGTCAAGAGCCTACAAAGGGATAAATGAGGGAAGCAACTGACCTATTTTCTTAGCACAACTTTTCTAACATGACTAATTAATTGGCTCGTGGACACCCTTTGAAATCACAGTCCTTTGTTTTCCTTCACCTTGTCCCAGTTTCAGACTGTTACACCACCACCACCAAAGTCACAGCAGCTAAAATGGGAGCAAGGAAGTGCTGAACTGGTGATGCCAACTCCACAGCACAGGCTTGGATCTGATGGCCAAGGAGAGACACAATTTCCTTGGCACTGTATAAAGGTGTGACCAAGCCTGATTTCCTCAGCGGGCTGCTCTGTGCATTGAGTAGCTCCATGCACTGGGTGCTGAAAGGTGATTCCCACACATAACCTGTGTGATTGTGGACAGACCCTTTTTACAAAGAGCTCATGACAGACCTTTCTGTCTCTCACGACTTCATGTGATTTCTTGGAGCAAAAGCATTCTGGCCAGAGTGGGATTGCAATGTGGGAAGCTGGCAAGGTGTTTGAAGCCATGATGTGTACACATTGTGAATATTATTTCCACCCAAGTAGTTAGAGTTTTTTTCTTATCTGAGATGAGAGCCCCACCATGATCTTAAATCAGCCACTTTGCTCACTTTGTAGTTACCAGAAAGAGAAATGCATCCAGGGGGCAATCCAGGCCTAATGGAAGGTTAATTTCCTCCTGGAACTGTCTCAGCAGGGAGCAGACCTCAATGGCATTTAGTAAAAGTCATTATTCAAGTGAAATTATTCTGATCCACTTTCCTCAAAGTCAAACATGGAACATGGGGTAGAAATAATGATGCAGAACAAAAGTTTTTAGTCTATGTCAGCAGAGGGTGGAATCTGTGTTATCTAATGCAGGCATCTACATTGTACCTGGATTTTAGGTACCAGTTAGGCTGTTCTTCTAATTTAAGTGTCAATACACAGTTGATGAAGGGAAACCAAGACCTCTGGAATCATAAAAAAAAAAGTTTGGCTCTTTGATCTCTGTCTCTCCACTTTCCTAGGATTCCTAGCCCATGCAGGTTTTCTCTTAGGGCAACATGATCAGGCTCAGAGTGATCTGAGCTCTGTTGTGCAATGTCTAATGACTGAAGCCAGATTCAAGAGGTAGGCAAAACATGTTTGATTCTCATCTGTCCAAAACATTTTTCCTGTGACTTTCAGCAAGCCTTTTTTATCCCTTCTGCATCCCAGTCCCCTGCTATAGTAGAAATTATATTTCTCAAACTCAGAGGATTGTTTTTGGGTAGAAGAAGCAATATTTGCGAGATGTTCAAGCATCATGCTGAGAAGATCCACAAAGGTTGTATGGGAAGTTCCCTATTTCCAGTGCAAGGGAATTGTGGATTTAATTTTTAGTTGAGGCATAAATACACTGAATTTCGTACTCTGAGTGAAGAAGATGTGAAGAATTCAAAACTGCTACACTGCACACTGAGAGCACATTTTTTAAAAAGATAGTGAGAGTGCATATGTGAAAAGGGGCAGAGTTTGGATTAACCAAGTTATCCTCATTTTGCCATTTATTAACTCTTGGGCTTGGGGTTAAGCTTGCCTGCCCTGGTAAGAGGAAGAGCTTTGCCAGGAATGTTAATAAGAAACACCATTTATTTTTCTCTTTACTTGCATGCAACTTCTACCGATATTAATTGGACTCAACGAAACAAATACAGGAATGGAATGAGGAAGAGAAAGATGAAGGGGAAAGGGCAAGGACAAGAGAAGAAGAAAGAGAAGGGGAAGGAATTCTGGTATTCAAATATTAACTTTCAGTCATGGAATTTAAAAACTGAACTGTATTTGCAGTGCCCTTGGCACAAACAGAGCCCAGCACCCCTGATCTTCCCTTGCCTTTCACCTGGTACTCTCCCTGCACAACCATGGAAACATCCTTATTCTCCTAAGATGTTTCATGTTAATTTTATAGGAATCACCTACTAGAGAAGATGGAGAAATAGAACAACGCCCGTAGGATTAAAAACAGGATTCACATCTCCAGGATGATGCTTCCCCCCAGAAAGAGTTCAGCCCTTAAAAACATTCATAACCAAAATACTGTCAGCAGTTGAAAGTTCATATTGCTGAAAATGCCTTTTGTACGAAATTCCTATCATGTATTTACAAAACCTCTGCCCCTGCTAGATAATAACAGATTACAAATTACAAATGAATGCAGCTGTATTTCATTATTAATTGTTACATGTTCCCAAGCTGTTCAGTCTCATGGTCTGCTGATCATGCCTGACCCACAAATGGAACTCTGCAGCACAATAAAATTTCACACACTCTCGGTGTCCTTTCTAATTAGTGGATGAGTCATGCCCTATATCTGCAGAGCAGAACTGCTCTTCCTTTCCTGAGAGCATCTATAGATCGTCGTGCAGATGTCAATTCAGGCTGCATTGCACAACACAATTTCAGGGAGGATCAGCAGATTGGGAGCTAAGTTTTATGCCAAAGCCTCCGGCACCTCCACAAGTCTGGGTTTGGAGTTGAATCCTTCAAAATCTGCTTTGGGATTTGATTTTATTTTGTAATATTTGGTACTCTTGGGAGGCTTGGGTGAGCCTGAGCACAGGCTGACTCTGTGCTTGTCCTTTTGCTTGTGTGTGACAGTAAAGCGTCCTTGAGCTGGAAGGTGGTGCAGGGAGCTGTTTCTGGGGGTGCTGTGCAGACATCACCACAAAATGGGTTGAGATGTACAAATGCTACCCAGCTAAAGGGCTCTCTGCTGACAGCCAGGCTCGCTCTGTGACTCAAAGGCTCACTGCCAAACAGTTCCACCGTTCAGGAAAAAGAATAGGCTAGTTTAAACGAGGTCATTAAGTCACTTGGCCAAATTCCTACCCCAGGCATTTACCCTATATGTCTCCTCCAATTCCACAGCACAGTTGTTAATTGAAAGCTGGATTTGCCTGAGAGTAAAGCAGATCTCACCATGCCAGTCTCTCTGAACCAGCAGGGAACTTGTAAATCTCAAATGCCGATGGAGGCCAAAGTGACCCTTTTCCCATACCCTGGGGAACTGACCCAATGCTCATGGCATGGACTTATCTCCCTGGACAACATAATGCATAGGAAATCAGGGATCTCCCATTAAATTACTCCAGCAAAAGCCAAACTGTCTCCTGTAGCAAAACCTTGCAGCTGGATTTCACCTGATAACCAGGGAGAAGGGCTGATGTGTGTCTGACCAGCTGGCTGTCCTTCCTTCCTCTGCAGCTGCTGAATCGCCCTCTCAGCCCACCCATGGCTTGGAGGAGAGAGGCAAAGGCACAGCAGAAAGGGAAAATAGCCCCAGGCAATGGACTTACTCCAGCTTTATCTGAATTGCTGGACAACAGAAGCTAAATTTTCCAAGTTTTCACAGGAAAGGGACAGTTCTTGAGAGCAACATCAGCTGAACACAAACTCCACCACTCCACTGGGTGACTGAATTTTGCTGCTGGCCATTCCCCAAACCCCAAGCTCTGGGAGAGCTCATGAAACACCCTCTTCTGGGCAGAGGTCTAGGACCACCTAGCAGCTTCATTTTTTTAGACAAATGGATGGCCTGCCCATTGCAAAACCTTCATGCAACTTCGAAGAGCTCAGCTGTTTTTCTGTGAAGTTACTTGACTCTGTTATTCCCAGGTCACCCCATGGACATAATTATCACAGAAATACACACATTGGCACACTCAGGGTATGCAAAGAGAGATGGAAATTAGGCTGTCTAGGATTTTAATGGCACTAGCATAAATTAAAATGTTATTTTTCCTATCAGTCCTTTTCTTTCTGCATTATTTTTTCTATTAGATCTCTTCTAAAATTACATCTTAATTTAGTTGTGTTTCTATCAGTTCAGTAAATTTCCCTGGTGGAATTGCTATTCTCATTATTACCAGCAAGTGGAAGCTGAAAGAATGAGAATGAAAAACATAATGCATGCATGAGACTGAGATGAGATCTCACACAAGGCTACCAAGTACTGTCCTCACAATGATGGGCCACAAATAGAATCACAGAATGGTTTGGGCTGGAAGAGACCTTAAAAATCATGTAGTTCCAACCGCCCTGCCATGGGCAGGGACACCTTCCACCAGACCAGGCTTCTCAAAGCCCCATCCAGCCTGGCCTTGAACACAAAGAGAGCACAAAGCTCAGAGTATCCTGTAGGCTGTGCAGTTTCTGTGGGTGTTGGCTGGACAGGTGGGACAGAAAGGTATGGGGATCTTGCTGTGGAAGCACAAAATTTGGGGTCTCCACTCATCTGAGTCACTGTCTATCCTTGCTCTTCTCACCTTGGAACTTCCTGAGAATGGCCTGATTCATATAAATATAAATAAATGCCTTAGACAGTCATCTCTGCATGACTTAGAGTTACATATGAGGAGTGACCCACACCAGTGCTGTCCACATCTCCTGCTAGTAAGAGATTCCAATGGGGATTTTCTTAATGTCATCGGGGCCAAAAAAGGAAAACCCACAAATGATTTCACATGACATGGACTAAAATTCTTTACCAAGACACCCGCATAGAATGACTAACCATTTTCTCAGTCTTACACAATTACAATTTCCTTGGTACTATCACAGGGAAACAACTGGTTCCCATAATGAAGAGGGACAGACAGTGCAAAACTAGAGTTAATTACACTATGGTAGACCTAGGGCTGCAGTAATTCAGGTCTGCTAAATTTAAAAAGGCAGTTCTCAAAATATATGCCTGGAAGAAATCATGTCTTGATGCTTCTGACAGGTAGAAAAAACCCAGCCAAACCCTGCTGTCCTAACACCCTGCTCATAAATGGGGGGCACCAGGTCACCAAGTTCAGCACAGAGGAGCTCTGGAGGATGGATAATCCCCCCCAACTAATACCAATACTAAT
The DNA here is from genome assembly GCA_014706295.1 of Lycocorax pyrrhopterus obiensis. Lineage (NCBI taxonomy): Eukaryota > Metazoa > Chordata > Aves > Passeriformes > Paradisaeidae > Lycocorax > Lycocorax pyrrhopterus. The sequence goes on from JACSVZ010000015.1 coordinate 7,197,705, forward strand.
ATTTTAATATCACAATAATTCTACAAAGATTGGGGAAATGTGCAGAATTTGGTATAAATTTGGAAGATTCTTTCATAAATACCTAAATAAAATAAATTGGAATTCACTCCCCAATGCCACAGGAGAGAACCAGTTGCCACAGCTGCCTTCTGATAATTGGTAGCAGTTAATGAGGCAAGTCCATTAATAAGTCCATTATTTCCCACTTTAAAATTTTTGTCCAGCATCAAAGGGATGAAAAAATAGCTCAGGTACTTCTCTCTGCCCTAAAGGACCTTCTACTCTCAGTCCTGGTTGAAGGAGTGATTTTGTGTAGGGAAGGCTTGCATGGAGCCATTGCTGCAGTTGCAAATCAATCAGACTCCTATCTAAAGGCTAAAGGGGGTTGAAATTAATTTCCCTTTTTGAGAAGAGGTTGACACAAGCCCCTCATTTTTCTAATGAAATAATAACTCAGCCACATCCCGCCAGGAGCTGTGAGGCATAATAGGCACTTTAAGTTACTTAGTTATTCTGGCAGCCAGCACCATCTGTAGATGAGAAATCAGCACCACATGGACCCGTCCAGAAAGAGAAAGAGGAGCCTCATTTCACAGAAGCAGAGACCTACAGGACAATAGAGGCTGAAGGACCAGATGAAGTCTCTGGGTCACCTGTACAATGTGGGGTAGCTCCCTAAGCAGATCATGTTGCTCAGGGCTGTGGCCAGTGAGTTTGAAAGCCTTCAAGAACGTTCTCCCATCCACCATGAGATCACCACACCTCTGACCAGGGTCTGGCTTCAGCTTCCGTATCAGCTCCTCCAAGTGTCAGAAAGCTGCTTTTCTCTTCCGAGTTAACCAAGACCAGTTCCCTTTGCCTCTCTATATCCTCACCACCCTAGTGTCCTTCTATTTGGCCCTCTCCAGCTTAGTAAAAAATGCTTTCCTTGGTGCAGAAATACAAGGTTCCTAGAGCCAGCCCAGACATCACACTTCAGAGCTGCCATACAATTGTGTGCTTGGGCTTCTGAGTGTATTAGCTATATATGTGTCTATTTTAATCTTCTTAAGGCATGCAATTTGGACACCTGGCTTTACAGATGGTCAGACAGTAAAAATATAAAAATATTCTTGGTACATCTGTTTAAGCATTTGCAAAATGGCATCTCCTTAAAACTTACACTTTATACAGTTAATTGCTAATATCCCAAAGGTATAATAATTTCCAAAGGCTCCACACAGTCAGGGGTGCCGCCTTCTTTGTGCTGCACTTCCCTGCAGGAGAAAACTAAGTTGTCTCAAAGAGATCAGCCCAGGGAGTTTGCAAACTGGGCTACACAAAGTGCAGGAGAAGACACAGAAGAGGGAAATGGAATATGTTTTTCCCAGAAATTGTCAGACTCAAATCTGTGAGTCTTATTTCTGAAGATCCAGAAATAAGACTCACAGATCACTCTTCTATAGGCCTCCCATTTTCCTTTTGCCTATCTACAAGAGGTAATCGGGTCATCTGGAATGACACTCACAGAAAGCCCCTAAAGTCTTCAGCTTTTGCAAGAATTATGAAACATGAAGTGGCCAATTTCTGATTTAATTCATTTTCATTCTCTCCCTCATGTATGTTTCTGCTGTGGATTCCTTCCCTGTGTTTGTGCAAGGGCCAATGCTGAACACCATAATGCTACCCTAAAATCCTGTATTTTGAAGTTAATGGGGAAAACACGTTCCTGGATTAATTTTATACACATAAATAAAGGCAACGTTGCTGACCTTTAAAATGATACTTTCCTGTTGGCACAGCAGACTGTGAGGCTGAAAGGGATTTCAGAATTCAGTAGGGAAGTATTAGCACCAAAAGCCACCAAGGGGATGTTTGGCACTGCTTGTAGGAACACAGGACTGAGGGACCCTCTGACCCACAAGCTGAAGACAGAGGTTGCTCTGATGGGCAATGGTGCCACATAATCTCATTCAAAGGTTTGAAATTGTTCTCTGTCTTCCTTTGTTAGTTCTGTATCTAGAAACCAACTTAGGTGGAGGAAAGAAGAGTGCAGAAGCCAGAGCCCCACACGGGATCACTGTGTATCAATGGCAGGACCGTGCTGCTCTCTCCTGTGCCTGTCTATAGGATAAACCAGTTAGTTGTCCCTTGACATATTCAAGGAGCCTGCTGTTTATAGCACAGTAGTCCCCCCATCCCCTCTTCACATATCTCTTCATCCCCTGAGGAAGTCTGACATATTTAATCTAAATACATGCTTTTCCATACAGAGGAGTGTTCAAATGCAGATGGTTGCTCGGATGTACATGGTCTGCTGGTGTTTCAAGTGTGTGAGTTAATAATATTCCTGCATCTCCTGTCATTCATTCTCCTTTTACACAGGTCCCACCCACTGTAGTTGCTGCTGCCCCTCCATGTCCTGTCTCCTTGTACCAGGAGCTCAGCAGTAATTAGAAAATCAGCTTTAAACGGTGGCAGCTCTTAAAAACAAGTGTCAGGTTGGGAGAGACCTGCTCAGCCTGGTGTATTTTAATAACCCTCTCTCCTACCCATGGCACCTGCTATTGAATTTCAACCAGTTTAATGGGAAGGCAAACCACAGGCAGAACGAGTAGGGACCAGAGAAACAAATCTCTTTAATATATAAAATAAAGCTTTTGATATTGTGATGCCAAATGGATTATCCAGGAGAATGTGCTGAAAGGAAACAAGCATCTCCCCATTCAATATTTATATATCCCTAGATAACAGCCTTCATTGAGATGCATTTGTCAGAGTTACAGTACTGAGCATCCTTTTATGGTTAGTTTCTCAATTTTATGCCTAACAATAAATGGCAGCAATGCTTTCTATTAGAAATAGAACAACAGCTGGATTTGGCATGAAGTTCAAAACCTGATTCCAAAACTGGCAGCAATTTATGAAGCTCTGACAAAAATACATAAATGCAATAAGAAAATATTGATTCTTCTGACTTCCGCTTCACAGATTTGACACGTGCACTTATGGCCCAATATAAATGAATAATAACAACAACAGTAAGAACGATTCATTTCCTTAAGTCCTTTCAGACTTCACCTTTGAAACTCTGCATGGCGTTTTCTTACCTCCATTACTGTTCAAATTCCCTCACATTAATCTTTCTTTTAATACTGTTGGTTATGTTGCAACATCTCCAGAGGTTGCAGCAGCTTAAGGCTTCATTGTAAAAAAACGGGACCTATTTGTTCTGTTGCCAACAGACACAATCCCAAACTGAAGAGTTAATGACCCCATAACAGGTGAGACAGAAGTAGTCAAACATATACAGCATGAGAATATCTCCTATTGTCTGTTGTATTCTGCTTTAATCCCTCATTTCTCTCTTTTATTCATCATTCCATGGATGGATGGGATGTCTTCCCACTGTCTGTGTACAAGATCTGTATCAGCTCAGTTCAGACCTTATCTTAAAGCAGAGCTCTTTGGGAAGCTCCTCATTGCCAGCTCAGCAGAGGGACATTTCATCCTGACAGAAGCGTCGTCGCTCGGGTCTTAAATTTGGGCTGACCCTGAGCATCCACCCAGGCACAGCTCACGAGGGCTGGCACCAATCTCGGCATCACAGCTTCACCTGGACAAGAATCTGTTTGCTCCACAAATAATATAATATACTATCTGGTCAATAATATTGACCAGAGCTGCTGATAAGAATCTTTGCTTCTTGTACCAACAGTTTGCTTTGAATTAAAATTTTGGAGTTACAGGAATTTGCATTATTTTTCTGGTGAGGTTTAGAACACTTTACCTTGAGTGAGAACTTCTGATCACTTAAAGAAAGGAGAGTTTCCACAGTTCTCCAGATCAAAGGAGGAAACTCAGTGAAGTGAGTGTATGCACAGAAGCCAAATCCAGGAGATACAGTTTAAAGTTCTCGTCTTCTTATTTATGTTCTGGTTTTTTTCTTTTTTAATCCTCATAATTCTTGGCCTCTTTGATGTTTTTCTAAGGGCATGCTGTTACAGCATGAGAGTTCAGATTCTTGGTCTGGAAATCAAAAGAACTTCGGAAAAACTCGGATTTGCCATGACTTTTGTTGAGTTGGAGACTGCACAGCAACAAGGCACACTGGGTGTTCTTGATCAGTGCTGAAACTGGGGAAGTCCCTAGACATTCCCAGGAGAACTAATTAAAAATAGGCCGAGGAGCTCTTTTCCAACCACAGTGAAAGAGTTTAGAATAAAGTCTTGTCTTTTTCAACTAGAAATTATACTCTCAAAACTTACATTTTATTAAAAAGTCTTTCAAATACTGGAAAATTGGCATAAAAGAACGAGTAAATTAAATGCCTAAGAGGAGAGAAGATTTTTAGGTTTTTTTTTTTTAAACTACCAAAATCCAATATGCTGAACACAAATAGTGCCACTAGGCTCCGGATTTCTGCTTATTTTAATGTGTGATTCCATTAATTATCTTTTATACACCTCGGGGGGGATATTGCTCAGAAAAAGCCTTTGATGGAATGACATTATGTCCCTACTTTTTAAATAAATGTTGAAAAAAAGTTCCTGATATGCTTTAGAGATCGCTGGGTCACTCTCCAAAATCAGAGTACTTTCTTAATACACGAAGATGCAAAAAAAGGCAATTTTTTGAAGGCAAGCATGATAAAAGTACTTCCAGATTTCTTTATATGCATGTAGGGAAGTGAACTGGGGGGAAAAATCTTCGTTATTTTCTTTCTTTGTGAATTATCTTGACCTACTGCAGAATGTCACCGCTGAGCCACAGGTGACAACTGCAGCACATCTCCTCCTCTTTGCTGATGTCAGTGTTTTCTCACTGCTCCCCGTTCCCAGGAAAGGGAGGAGAAAACAGGAGCCCAGCTTCGCATGAAACTGCTTGGTGTCTTTGGATTCGTCCGGAGTCGTCCTCATCCATTTCAGAGCCCGTCCATCGATTTCATGCGGTGCCTGGGTATTGCCTGCAAAGTGCTTCGAGCTCCTCCACCTGAAACTGCTTCTGGAGTGCATGAAATTATTGCATTGACTTTTGGGGGCAGATGACTGTGAAAATCTATGTTTTGAACTATGATTTTAGAAAGAGAGAGAGAGAGAGAACAACAAGCATCTGACAGCCAAGTTAATCATACGACTCGCAGCAACGGGGGGGTTTTTAATGCATCAGGTCTTTGTGGGTATTTCTGATGGATCAGTCTACTGATTGGTATTCTGGAGGGGCTCTACATGAATTCAACTCATATTTCTTCCATTAACACGTTTTTTCAGCAACTTCTTAGCATGTGTGACGTATTGTGAATATATTGCGGAATCAAAAATGTATCAGGAGTGAGATATACACTTCTGACACTTGCCATATAAACTAAAGATATTTTACTCTCACAGAAGTCCCAGCATCCTTTTGAGAAATGTCACTCATAAGAAAAGAGAACCTTCTACCTTCCCTACCAAGCCTTTTAAATATCAAATATAGCACTTAAACATGTAATTAATTTCCTCTCAGTGCCAGTAGCTCATATAATGCTTCTTTTGATTAGAAAAATGTGTTATTTTGCTATAGTAATGAGGTTTGCAGTGCTGCAAATATGAACACAATAAAATCTTGTTTCCATTCAGTTCCATTTCCATATCACCATTTTCTACAGAGCTCAACCCCAGGAAGACTATGGAGTTTTCCTCTATCAATTTTTATGGGGAAATAAAGGTTTGAAAGCAAATTTGCTCTGTGCTTTTCATGGAAATAAAAGGACTTTTTCTTACAACTTAGGGAATTTCCTGCTGAAAAACCTATATATTATCAACGCCCCCTCACAGATTAGGGAGCTGCAGGGATGGAAGCTGAAGTTAAATATGATTGCCTGGGTAAAATCTCTTTATAGAAACGCTGAATATACTGGCTTTATAATGCAGTAGCATCTTCATAAATCCAAGGTATTTTTAAGATAGGCTTCCTTTGCTACAAGATCTGGTTTAGATCTTGCTATCTAGTGATTATGGATTTTTGTGCAGCTGGAGTAAATGCCTTTGGTTTGCTCAGAGAAAAATTGTTGTCAGTGTTTCAGGCTCAGTTTGAGTAAAATTTCTTTTGTAATGGGGTCCTTCCTCCCTGGAGAAGGCTGTGCACTGAGTGTTTCAAAGGCAAGCTAGATGGAGGAGGCTGGACCTGTATCAGCTGGAGAGATGGCTCAGTTTAGTAGCTCAGCTTAAACTGAAGGCTCAGGCTTCCACTTACACCAGATTTACCACGTTCTGGGAGTCAGTAATCACCAGAGAGCTGTACCTGTGCCAGTGCATCATTCCCCCACCTGCATATTTGGGCTGGAGCCCTTCTTCTGAGTGGTAAAAGCTTGGAGCTGATAAAAGTCTCCATGGGCCCCTGCAGCAATGAGGGCTAAGATAGCATTCTTTAATGTGGTCTGCTGAAATGGATGCTGTATATTTTTACAACAGCTAATGCTGGATATTAAGAGAGGAGATAAGAAACGGAGTGTTCCTTACCTCCACAGGGCCCCAAACCACCAGCAGCACAGTCCCTTCCAAGGCTCACACTGCCTCTGGGCCATCACGTTAATAGTGCAGGATGGATGTGTCTGCCATGGATTTGTCCAGCTTCTTTCCAAACCCAGTTTAACTTTGGATTCCCTGATAACTTGTTGCGACTGCCACAGTTTCAGTGGTGTTTTGAAAACACTCATTTCCATTGCTCATTTAAGATATTCTGCTCATTCACTTCTTTGAAGGTGACCCCTGAACACTGTGCAATAAAAGCATAAGGATGGATACATGAATGAAGGCCAAAGGAGAGTCCAGCCAGGGACCATGAGTTTTCCATGAAGAGGACAAGGGTAGAACACTGAGAGGGTTGTAAGCCACCCCTGAGTACTTTCCCCAGACCCAGAAATCTGCAACTTAAAGGCTTCTTGACTCTGACTCAGTGGTTTTGTATGGTACAGTTTTTAAGGAATTTTTCTTTCACCAACTTGTCTAATTTCTCTTTGAACCCTTGAAAATTTTCAAGATCATCCCATGGCAAGGAGTCTGATAATTTAAATCTATGCTGTGTGAAAAAACAGCTTAGTCCCTCCAGTGCAACTTTGCTGCTGCTCACTCTTACTGCAGTGGTTTTTCATGTGTCCTTCAGCTTGCTTTCACAAGCCTGGCACCTGCAGGTCTCTTTTGGTGCCATTCTTGCCACCCAAAGAGAAAACAGCTGTGCCTCTGGCACCTTCTGCTTTCCACTGAGACACATCAGCTTTGCTCGGCCCCCTGACCCCCCAGACACCTCTGTTCCAGCTAAGAACACTCAGTTATTCTGTACCCTAAAGACACCTAAAGAGCTCTGACACATCTGTGGTGCACGACTTCTCTCTACAAAGGTCATGCCTATTCCCTTTATACATCTATATTTGTGTCCACTGATTATTTTATACTATAGTTTTAAATTATTTTCCTGGTGTGGAAGTCAAATACACTCATCATATACACTAGCAAACAAACATATTTGCACTGGTATAGCAAATAGCTACTTCAGTCCAAGTAATAGTTCTCTGGACTCCCTAGAGTCCTTTTAATGTAGAACTGATTTTTAACAGAATTTCCCTGCTAGTGCAATTGATTCCAGTGATAGGCTACACACCGCTGCAGGTAGTTCAGCAATTTTCTATTGGAATTCCTTTGAACTGAAAACTTCCTTTGGCTCTCTTCCATCTCCATACCCTTCAGAAGGACTGTAAAATGAGAATTTGGGGCTCGCTGAAGGGTACCAGCTTGTGCAAATCACAGGGTTCTCTCTGGTCCTAGACAGAATCAGTGGTGGTGGCAGAGCTTGTGTGTTCTCCAAAAGAAGCCCAACCTATGCACACCAAACCCAGTATGAAAACCAATGCAAATCCTGCATGGGGGCTGCTGCTGGGGGGTTCAGTTCCAAATCTCACCAAGGCTTGGAAGCAAAGGACTAATGAAACTTTAGACTACATGTTTTTGGAAGAAGAGTTTCAACTTACCAAAGCAAAGCTCTGATCCTTGCTGAGGTCTCTCCATGCTACTTTGGTACACTTTACAATCTTGAAAATGCCCCTGCTTCCTTTGGGAGCAACGCACATGCCCAGTCTTGATTCTGTTCATGTAAACTGAAATAGGAATATCTCAATTTCCAGGGCCCACAAAGGGCTACTGGATCCCCATCTGTGTGGCTGGAAGTTTAGGGGGTTTCTAAGCTGCTTGTAGAAACATTCCCAAAACTCCTGCCCTTTTTCAACAAGCCATTGCACAACATCTCCTTTATCTTGCCCAGAGCAGTGTGAGTCCACAGGGTGTCCGTGTCTCCCACATCCTCCCTGTCTGGAAGCCGGTCCTGGTGTGTGGCCGCTCCTTTGTTGGCTGGGAAAGGCGATGGTCACTGCCTGGAGAAATGGCTTTGGAAAGGAAGCTGGGGAGACACCAGGGCACAGCCCTGCCTCCCTGCCCTGCAGACAGCCTGGTCAGCAGCACTGGGAGGAGTCAGAAGCCCAGCTCCCTTCTCCGCTTTGTTCTTCACCAGGGCCTGTGTTCCTGCAGCTGTGGCCATCTGGGTGGCCCTGGGCTCCCTGTGCTCTGGAGGGAGAGGTGGGCTCAGCCCACGGGCCAGGATGAGTCCTCATGGGTGGTAGATGTCAGGAGTTTCCTATTCCTCTCTTTTGACCAGGCAGGAGGCCTGGGACAGCAGATCAGCTCTCAGACTCTGGAAACCCAGACAGGAACCTGAATGGAGGCAGGCTTTTTTTCAGATCTTTTTTCTCCCTACAGATGGAGATGTTTATAGACAGACTAAACAGAGCTGCAGTTTCCTCAGGGGGCATCCTGGGAAGAGGGATATGTGTGCCACCAGGCATCATTAAACCCTTCACACAGGGAGCTATTCTATGGGATACAGCTCTGAAGGGCTGTATTTGGCCCCTTTAGCCGCTGGATTAAACCCCATTTGCTACCTTTGCAATCACCCGTGGCTGCAGCCAGCAAGGCAGGGTACCATGAGCCTCACTCATCACTCTGCATGGAAATGATAGTCAATGCCGTAAGAAATAATTAGACCTGCACATGTGAAAAAGATCAGGTACCACCAACCCTGCCCTCTCCTAATTTAAAGTGCCCAATTTCTTCCAAATTAATGTTCCAAATCTGTATTTGATATGCAGTGTGTGGGAGCCAGATATTTACACACCCATCCTTATGTCTCACCACTTCAAGAAAACACAGTCTCTGTGTCTATCAGATACTTGGATACTGTCTGGGGTCACAGGATGCCACACACTGACCCCTCCCTCTCCTCTGGAGAAATGCCCTAATCAGGGGACGAGTCCTGACAATCACCCAAGGACAAAGCAGCTCTGCTGTCTCCTTCAGACCTGACACCACACCAGTATCCTCTTAAGAGCAAGACATTTGCAGATGACAAATAGGTGAGGGAAAAAGGGAGCGTAATGAGGGGAGGAGGTGTGGGGGGGGAAAAAGCAAGCAGCAGTGCTCATTAGAGACACAGGGAAATGATGCCTTTCATACCTGCTTCGCTCCCTTTTGCTCCCTCCGTTCTTCAGACAAATGAGATACCCACGGCGCACGCAGCGCGCGGGCGTGCTTCCTCAATTATTAATGGGAGATGCTTTGTTTTATTTAATGCCATGGTTTTGATTAGTTTATTCTCCAGGGATACGCTTTTTCTTCCCCTCTCTCCTGTCTCCCTGTTCCCTCCTCCTTTCTTTGATCTACCTCCAATCCACTTTTTCCCTCACAGGAACGATGCACCGTCGCTGCTGCTTTTGCCACCAGGTGCTTTGCTCACCCGGGCTCAGGTGAGTCAGGCAGGCACAAAGGGCCATACCCTGCCAGAGCCCCTTCCTGGGAGAGAGTGAGCCTTGCTAGAAAATAATGAGAACTGGCAGGTCTGATGATCCAAAGCCGAGAAACATATGCCTGGGCTGCCTCTTTCATCTCTGTAATTGGGTTTTTCTACTCCTGTCAATTAGGGCCTTTTTCCTCTTCCTGCTGCCCCGGCGAGTCTCCTTTCTCAGTGTGAGTGTCTGAATGGCTGATCACAGGGGTGGCCCTGGGGTAACTGGCACCGGGGTGATGCACAGAGGTAGGTTTGTGCAGCATCACAGGATCCCACTGGAAAGCCCTACAGTTACTTTGACACAAGAGGGAGGGCTATTTCTGCCAGAGAGAGACGACACCTCTGGGCTCAAGGAAGAGCGGGTCTTCTTTCCTCTTAGCTCCAGAACAGCCTCAGTGCTACAAAGACAAGGCAATGGTTTTTTTCCTACTTCCACTGCCAGCTGTGAAGTCTATTCTCAGTGGTGCATTTACAAAGGATTACTCTTAGCTACAGCAAAGCCCACTGCTCCTGCACTGATGGTCAGAGGGTGACTTCAAGCAGGCAGCCTCTCTCCTGGGAGAGCAGTGTGTGCAGAGGATGGCTCCTCACCTCCCCTCGGTTTGACCTCGCACCTTTTCTCAAGCCCTGGCCCCAGCTCTTGACACCAGGGGCCATGAGGCTGCAGGCAGCAGGCCAGAGCCAGGGAAGTCTGCTGTAATCCAGCCTGGACAACCTGGCTCCTAATGGGGAAATGTCAAGCTCAACAGCTCAGGAGTTGGTGAAAAAGGTCAGGGCTATGTTTTAAATTCTGCCAAATAATGAACAGCTCATCTTGTTGTTGAGCAGGACAAAAATTCATGGCTTTTACCTCCAACACAAACAGCAGCTCATTTCAAAGGGGAATGCAGGGCTGGGAACCTCAGCTGCCAGGCTGGAGGCAGTGACTCTCTGTCAGCAGTAACACCTCTGGTCACCAGCACAGTCACCAGTCTGCAAGAGCTGGAAAACATTAAGAATTTTTTCCATGAAGCAGATTTGAAGGTAATTTTATCCTATAAAAGAAGAAGAGGCAAAAGCTATTAACTTCGAAAATACTTTGAATTTCACATTGCTTAAGACGACCTTCCCCCCCCCCCATTTTTATTGTAAAGGTAAAGTGAAAAAAAAATATTATTTTTAGTTTTTCTTGGCAACTGCAAAACAAGATTCAAAAAGGGTTACTTGAGCATCAGTATATGCAAAAATTCCAGTTATAAATGCAGCTGGAGAAGGCTGATAAAACCCTTCCTTCCTCTTGCTCTCTCCTTGTACTTTTTGATCCAGTGTTCAGAATTCTGTTGAAAGTACCTGATATTCTGTGATTCAGAATAGATGTGAGCAGCCAGAGAGCAGCTGCTCCAGGACCATTCTGGACTCTGCTTTTCATACCTGTTTGCAGATATGGATCCAGCTGCATCCAACCCCTCTGCAGCCTTCTAATTGGAAGGATACTGATTTCTCAGAGAATCTATATAACTATAGATTACAAATACTGCAGCTAAAGCTCTCCTCTCTTAACCACACACAGTGGAGTTGCAAATTAGACTTAAAAGATTGCTTTTTGTATAAAAAGAAAAATTCTGCATGAATTTTAGTGCCAGGCTGTGCCCAAAAGGGACACGTGGGATAGAGGTGGCTGTGCATGTCTCTGCATGCCACATGCATGAGCCACATGCTCATTATGCTTCCCCAATTTTTCACCTGAAAAAAATACTGCCATGACCAAGTGCAGTCGTATTTCATGCAATACTCGTCTTTGCACGACCACATTGGTTTATCTGAGTAGTTGTCAGCAGCAGACATCTGGGGGTAGTTATACATCAGCCTTGCTGTTTAAAAAAGATAAAAAGCGGTCAGATTCAGAGAAGACAAATTATTTCACAAGCCTCAACACCAATTAAATGCGTATTTCATTTCCATATGATGTATTGCAGGTGTCTGAAGGGCCTGTTGCTGGCTGTCTCCCTGCCTGTGCACGTGATTCCCTGGATCTGCTCCCTTGCAGAAGCAGTCAGGGGGATGCAGCAGAGGAACACAGGTCCCTCCCCAGATCTGTGCTCTGAGCACACGTGCAGGGATGTGATGGTTCTCCAGCCATTCATGGGCCCTGTGAAGAGAAAGCACAATTTGGAGGACATGGGAAAGGGGCGTCCCAGAACCAAGCACTGGAGTAATTAATGTTCCTGGAGAGTGAACTCCAAGGTGTCTGTGACTGAGAATAGAGATGCACTGATGTGTCTGCTTAATCAGGGCAGAGTAATGAACAGATCCACAGGGTCTGTATGGATCAAATTCCACTCGGATGCTGTGATGGAAATTACACCAGACTCTGTTGAATATTGAGGAATTATTCTAATTTGAGACAAAGTGCCCTACCTGCAGGGGACTGACAGTTCTCCAAATCTCACAGGAGCAGGTGAAAACGAGAGAAGAAAACTGAATACCACTCCTGAAATCTTCTGATGACATGCAACATCATAGTTAAGATAAAATCTATAAAGCTATCAAGGTAAATATGCTGCTGTTCTTGCTGGCCAGTCTTCCCAGCCACTAGGAACCCAAAGAGCAAGCCATAAAATCGGGTTTTAACCTGGACCTCTATATCTGTCAGAGGACAGTGGCCTGAATAATAAGTTCAGCCTTAAAGCTCTAGCTGGTCTCATGCTGTCAATCCATTCTTCACAAAGTGATGATCTGCATAATTGTTTTTTGAAGAACTGGCAACAAAACAGGCTATGTCATTTTAAAATTTAGCCCTGAATTCTCTTTAATAATAAATGAGGGCATAATTTTAAGTACTGGGCCTTTAAATCGTTTACACCTTTTAAAACAAATACAGTATTTGTATAATAGTTTGCATTTGCTTCCCCTCCCAATCTTTCTCATTTATTTCCTCTTCTTCCATCATCTCAATTACCATAGAAAGTGGATAAATGCCAGTGAAGACAGAGCAGCTTACGGCATCTCTGAATGCCCAGGAGGAAGGCAGGTCCCTGGGGGGCAGGAGCTTGAGCTCAATGCAAATTTCAGGCGAAGCAGAGGAGGGACCAGCACCTGACTCTGTCACACTCAAGAGAATTATCTAATTGCTGACTATTAGTCCTCTATATGATATAAAAACCTGTCTGTGCCTCTTACTAAATCTTTACCTGGGACATAATCACTGGGAATTGGAATTAGATGCTGAAATGGTGCAGTAAAACTGGCAATAAGCACAAAGCCAGGGGAAGAAATCTGACCCTGTCCTTTACCTTGTACATTGGCTGCCTACAGGAAGCACAGTGACACAGCTTAAGTTTGTTTGGGCACAACAGCCTCAGGATTTTCTGCCCCAGTTTTCAGGCACATCAGATTCTGCTATGGCAAGTAGATCTGTTATCCAGAAGAGGCATCACTGCTACTCCAGAAACGCAAACATCAGTTTCAGAGTTAGATTCCTGCTTCCCAAGGCTTTTCTAAGAAGTATCCCCAGATGCCCAGGTCACATCCCCTTCTCTTCTGGCCAGTCCCAAACAGCTCCCTTGATCTCACTTGTCCGAGTGCTGACCCTGAACAAATTCTGACCTCTAGGAACCACCTTCAGTGAGATGAGGGAGATCAAAACCACAGAACATACAGCTTTTGTAGAAATTATGGGCTTTTCCATCTCCTTCAACCTCCACCAACTCTTGCTGAATAAGATTCAATGTTCTATAGCCATAAAAAACAGCAGAGAGGTTGATTTCCCACTGCAACTCTTTTTTTAAATCTCCTTCCCAGCTCATCTGAAATCCTCTGATCTGCTTCACTACGTCTTGACAGCTCCAGCACCTCGGTGGCAGGAGAAGGAGCCCACTGAGAACCAGCTGATGCCTTCCTGTGTCCAGCCCTGCCGCTCGTGGCCCCCCCGGTCCCCCCTGCCCCCCAGTGGGTCCCATCTGCGGCAGGTGGATGGGGAAGCTGGGCTTGGGAAGGGCAGCAGATGTCTGAGCAAGGCTGAGTGCTGAGCCTGGCCCGGGCCAGGAGCTTGTGTCACAGTCCCGTGGCCAGGCTGGGTCCCCTCCACCTCCTGTCCCTTGTGCTCCCTTGAGATTCCCCTTTCACCCCGAACAAACACGGGAAGGTCAGGCTGTGCTGGTGGCAGCGAGGTAAAGGGAGCACGGGTGTTCCATAACTGAGAAATGTGCAGTCACAGGAGGGGAAGGAACGGCTTTGAAGCTTAGCTTCAGTGAGTCCCTCTGGGGTTTTCTGCTGTGGCTTTTTTTTTAACTTATGCTCGTTTTTTGCTTTTTAAATATATGTATTTTAAATGGCTATGTAAATAAATGAGGATCTGGGAGAGGATCTGCCACAGTACAGAAAGGAAAGAAGTTTCTACGCACCAGACAAAGAAAAAAACATGAGAGGACGTGGTGCAGCCTCTTCCCTTGGTAGCAGTCATTGATAAAACCAGGCTGGAGCAGTGGTGTTTGGATGTTCACACCTTTCCGTGGTGCACTCTGCTGCACCCTTGTGTGTTTGCTATTTGCAGCTCATAATTGAAAATTTTGTCTTGCTTAAAAGCCCAAGGGAGGAAATATCAAAAAAGGAAAAATCTCCAACTTGCTACCAATCCCAAGTGCAGGGGGAGCCACCCAAAACCCTTCCAGTCCTTCCTATGAGCTGTAGGGTAAAACATGAAATGTTCCTCCAGAATCTGGAGTCCAGGTAGTTAATAGATACTCTGCAGTAATTTGTGATAGAAGAAAAAGAAGCAGGAAAAAAAGCAGTGAAAGAGGGGGAGAGAAGTTTTTGCTCTATTCCATAAGATTATATTTGTTTCCTTACTGAATTAAAAATCAAAGCAGAATATATTGTCTTAAAATGAAAGCAATTCTTTAAAATTGTCTTTCCAAATTTGTGGGCATTTTAAAAAGCCAAAACAAAGAAAAAGAAAGCATTAAATTGCTTAAAACAAACGGAGCAATGTGTGGCTGAGATCATTCAGAGCTGCGATAGGCACAGTGCTTACTCTTTTATATCTTCTCCTTTCAGACTGGAGACCAGAGAAGGAAAAAAAAAATACTCATTAGATGATGAAGAGCAAATCAGAACTGCTTCAACACTGGAGCTCAACACATTCTGAGAGATTTTAAGGTCATCTTGCTAGACAGAAAAGGAAATGATTACAGGAAATATTACACTTCATGCTTCTGCAGCTGGATTAAGTGTTTTATTACTTACCACTGAGGACACTTCTGTTTGACACAAATATATTTGTTAGAGTATTTTATTAAATTACAGCAAACATCTGAATTCAGAGTGGGGCTATTGAGAAGCTAAATGTAAGAAGAATTGACATTACAGTGTCTCAGCAGCAGTAAAGCTGTAATCAGTGTTGACAGATATTACTCATGTGCTTTAGGCTCAAGAAGCTGTTCAGATACCACCATGAAGAAGCAGAAAAACATGAATTATCAGGAGTTCCCTAGAACACAGCACCATGGAGAAAGGCTCTCCAGAGACACTTCTCCCTGTTTTTCACCAAGAGGTCTACAGAACTGAGGGCTGTATGTAAATAACTGGTAAATCCTTTGGTATTTAGAAAGATTTGGCATATTTGTTAATAGTTCTGCCTCCTGACCATACATGACTGCATAGACAGCTTATCCACCATTATCAAAGTGTCTGGCCCCTGAAGCTGTAGACAAATTGTAGGCAGAAAATGAAACTCTCCCACTGAGTGTTTTTCAAGCAAAATTTTAAGGCTTGCTTCATGAATTTTTTAATTACCATTTGATTTTTTTGAATGTTTGGAAACAGCAACTTTAGATCCTTGATTTTGCTGTTTCTGGCAGGAGAGTTAGGAAGGGCTGGTTGCTGGTGCCTGCTGTACCCCAAGACACCCTGCAACAGCTTGGCAGGACTGAATGCCAGGTCAGGGCAGCTGGAGGGCAGGAACCCATTCTTTCCTTCTCCCTCGGACATGGTGGGCAGGAAGAGAGGTATAAAACAGTACCAAGAGCGGGGGATCCCCAGTGGGATCCTCTTATTTAAGTAATTGTTAATTCCAGGCCAGAAGGAAATTCTATTCAGCAACAATTAGACCAGTGTTCTGTAACAATGTGGGTGCAATATGACCCCATTTTTTTGTTAGCTGTCACAGGAGAACTACTGTGCAGGGAACATTTTTCACATCTCCAATATGTTGGAGGCATTTTCAAAGGGTTAAAGGCCTCTTGCTCATCACAGGGCAATGAATTTCCCAGAGGAACATTCTTAGGCTTATCCCTTATTCCTTTCACTCTGCTTTGTAGTCCTGGGAGTCATTAGTGCACAGGTACATCTCAAGACATTTTTGCAATACCTTAGGAATTGCCCAACTGAGATTACTTCCTCTCCCCAGCACGCAAATCATCCCTAAAAGGGTTTCCCTGGAAAACAATTCCTTACATTCTTTCCCAAGGGTATGTGCTCTTTTATTTGTCAGGGATCAAAATGCTTATGTGGTGATGCATAAGGAGATATTTAAACCCAGAGTACTTTGAGGTGGCAGCAGCTTTTTCTTTGCTTCATTTTTTCTCATTCTTTTTTCCCATTCATCTGCTGAGCCAGAAGCTCAGGAAAAAAAAAAAACAAAACAAAAACAAACCACATTTAAATGGTTGTTCAATGCCTTAATGTGCTGAAACCAGCCAGTTTCTCTGCAAAATTCACTTAAGCACCAGCTGTTTACCTGTAACTTCTTGTAGTAGACAAGTTTTTTCCTTTATACACTCCTTGGACTTTTATTTTCCTTACTCAAAGTTTGCATGTAGTGAAGGGTATCCCCTGCAGAAAGCTCCATCCCACCTGGGTCAGTGGTGCAGGATTATCCTCAGATGTCTGCAGCACTTCTGTCGAAGCCTCTTGACCACAACAAGCTTGTCCTTTAAGTCTCCAGCCTGTAATGAGCAGCAGGTGCCAGATGTATGAAACAAGGTACTACAGATTTGCTCCTAATTAAATCCTCGTGAAGTATCCAAATCCCTCGAGGATTTCCAGGGCTCAAACCCAGCTGAGGACCCTCACCCAGTTGCAGCTCTCTGAAGACAAACACAGGCGATCTTTCCCAAAGTTAAATGTCCCGGATGGTGATGTTGGATGCATGCTCACGTTCCAGGGATTTTGTTAGGAATTAAAAGCCAAGACCCAGGTCACTGATAAATTGCAGTTTGGCCATTCACATCAGGACTGAGATTTACATAATTAAGCAAGAGGCAAGAGCTTTGGTGACCAACATACAGAGCGTTTCAAAGTCTCCAACAGTTTGTGAGCTCAGACAGACCACCAGCTCTTTGGGCTGGGTCTCCTGCTGGCTGTGCCAGAGCAGAGGGAGCTGCTCCATTGACTCACTCCACAGGGAGTCCTTCCTCCAGACTCTGTTTTGCTGCTTCACAAAAATAAAACAGTTACCGTTTAGGTAGGATTTCTAGCTCCTGGAAGTCTCCCTCAAAATGAAGCTGACTGATAAAATCCCATGTTGTTTTTTCCTGGTGCTGGCGACCCCGAGACAAAGCCACTGGAAATGACAGCACCATGTAGAGAAGTTCAAGGGTTTAATGCAACAAAGGACCTGTGTGTTCAGCTCTTTTTCTCCTTTACAGGAGAAAAGTCTTATTCTTTTTTAGTTTCCTCTCTGGAGAGAGCTTTATTTAAAATTCTGTTTGTACATCTTTTTTTTTTTTTTCTTTAGTGCCTTTGGGCCATGAGAAGTCTGGAAGCTCAAGAATTCAAACTTCAAGGAGGTTGTTTAGAAAAAAACTTCAGTGTGCTACAGCATTTTGTAAACCCCAGATGCAGGCGGGTGCCTTTGATTATTCATACATGCCATTCAGGCTCTGCCTCTGTCAAACATTTTATATTTCCACACTATTGGATGAAAAATTCCCCATCCAGCAGTTGCCTTGTGAAGCAGAAAATGCTAATGTTTGTGTCTGTTGCAATGTACCTCTGGCAAGAAAGGAAATCTTAGGGTGCAGGGAAATCTTAGTGTTGTCAACCTCTCCTTTTCAGGTAGAGTATGCACCTATGTCATATTTTTATATAATCACTGTAAGTTGGTCTCAGCAGAGAACAAAGGGCTTAAATTTATGGCTTGCCTGACTGTGGTTGTCCCCTGCAGCTCATTTGACTATTCATCATGCTCCACACCATCAGCCCTTCGTACAGCTGAGGATGTCACCTATCAGAGGACAAACCCTTTGGTCATGTCATAAATTTAACATTATACATTAAATATCTGTATTATTATAATTCTGCCATAAGATGTTTTATATGTATTAAATCTTTAGAACTCTGTACAGAGATTTTTGACTGTCATGTCCTCCTCAGGCTGTGGCTCCAGTAATATTATACAATATTCCTCTCATAATGGACCAGAGTTTCAACTGGTTGAAAAGCCAAAATCAATGCAGCACCATGGCAGCAGCTCTGCCAATTCACACCACGATGGACTGGCAGCACCTTCCTCCCCTTCATCCCTCATCCAGCTCTCCAGGGACTGAGCCCCAGCTCAGCTTTACCTGTGAGCCTCAGGCAGCACAGCTCATCAGGCAGGGGAAGGAGGTTTGATCCTCGCTGGGCTTGGACAGGCTGGGAAGCTGCAAGCTCCACAGACAGCAGGGAGTTCTCCACCAGGAATATTTTCTTGGCCTGGGCTGCCATAGAATTCCAGCTGTCCCCATCTCTACTTCCCAGACAACCCTGGGAAGGGGTTTCCCTGAGGTGACAGTCCCCACTGGCACTTAAAATGGGACCAGACACCAATGTCCAGGCAACTAAAATCTGCTGGTGCTCTTACCTAAGTAAGCCCAAAAGAAGAACCCAGAAAAATAAGAGAGGTACCCATCTGAAGGGTGAGGAATGTGATGAGGGGCTGAACAGGCTGATCTAAGAGGCGGTGAAATCTCCTTGGAGATCATGGAATCACAGAATACCCTGAAATGGAATGGACCCACAGGGACCATTGAGTCCACTGAGATAATAAAAACTCAGCTGGAGCAGGCTGTGAGTGACCTCCCCTAAGCTGGCCCTGATTTTATGGTGCATCAGAGACATCCAGAGGTCCCTTCCAACCTGAATTATGCTACAAACTCAGGCTAACAGATGGGATGAGGCCCACAGGACAGGCAAATAAAATTGGGGTTGCCAACAAGAGATCTTGTTCTTGACCCTCCAAAAGACAGGGCGAGACGGATTTGCATCTCAGCCAGTGTCATGTTATGGTTTGATTTTCCAGAGAGAAAACACAGCTTGAGGACAAGTGTATTTATTTGATTTTCATTAGCTAGGCACAAAAATAACCCGTGTCAGCTGAACTCTCCTCGTGCTTTTCAGTTTTACAGATTTTTCTCAGAAAGCTTCCAAAATTTAGAAATACTCCCAGGCAACCTTCCAAAACTCAGAAAGCAGAGAATATTGAACAGTTTTCCTTCTTCTAGACTCCCTCATTAATTTTAATCAGCAGGGAATATATTTTCAAAGTGGCACTTAGAGGCAGACAAATCACGTTAAAAAGTAAGGGCATTTCCATCCCTAAATCACCATGACCAGCTTTAAATCATACCTGAAGGCAGCTCATTATTCTGCCCAGGCAAAGAGCGAGGCAGAGGGAAAACTCTGGGTGCCAGAACAAGTCTGAGGATTTTTTGCTTGAGGAACCCATGGTTTTTGCACAAGCCTAGGAAGGATCCAGCAGCAGGATCCCCATCCCTGGGACCTGTGTCTCACAGGACCTCTGTGTAATCTTTTTTTTCTTTTTGCTGCCCACTCCCTGGAGCACCCACTCCACACAGCATCAGAGTCTCTGTTTTTTAACACAGGGTGAAAGAACAGATGTTAACTCCACAGGTCTGCCCCTACATGAACGATACATCAGCCGAAATGGCATCTCAATCCATATCTTCTCACTCCACAGACATGATGCCAGGTTAATTGGTGCTCTGGACTTGTGTTCGCACGCTGCATTTTTGTTTTAATTATGCCTCATTAATTTTCGCCTTCTAAGCTTGCAACCAGCAGTGAGAAACCCAGATACTCACTCCCATTTTTCATGCACCTTCATTTCTTTCCATTCTGGCTGTGTGACATGCACAACACATTGACGCCAGAACACTTGGTACTAGAAAGTTAAGTCCCAAACACAAAAGCATTTATTCTGTTGACTTCCCATTGAGCTCAGTGGGATGTTCAGGGTCTCACCAGGAGCAAAGAGCTGCGATGGTTGGCTGAATTGGAGCCCTAGGAGGAGGCCAGGACCACACAGTGAGCTGGAAAGTGCTCCAAGAATAAAACCCAGGAGCCTCCTGGCTCCTTGTTCCCCATTCAGGACACAGGATCAGCTTCCTCTCTCCACTGATGTCGTGTAGGAGCAGTAAGGGAAGACACAGGAGCCCACATGTGTGATTTGGGGATGGCCTGTGCATCTTTGATTCACAGTGACTGATGTTCCAGGTAACCAACACAGAAAATATTTGATGAGAGGGATGTAACAAATCTGAACATACCTAATTGAGAGAAAATAAAACTGCACAAATAACTGGCTTGAAAGCTAAGATTAAAAATAATTAAACACATAGGTCATGGTATTATCTGCTACAGTGATATGTGATGAAAACAATGGACTTCGGGAAATAAGACATTTCTAGATTTTCAGGAATATTAACAACTTTGAATGAGGCTAAACGCCACACTTCCTCAACCCTCCTTACAAAATAGGAACGTTACAACACATAAAAAGAACACCTAATTTTTAACAGAAGAAACTGTTAAAGTGGCCCTTCACAACACAAAGCCACTCATTAAAGCTTTTTTTTAACACAAAGGAAAAGAACAAACTACACATACGAGATGGCCCAAACAGCTGCCTCTACTTTGTTTTGCTTAATGAGTTATCCTGAGGCAGTTTCCCCCTGGCACAGACACAAAACCTCAGAGCTCTGCTCGTACTGCTGTGGGCTCCAGCCACATTTAAACACAAGGCAGAGTCCTGGAGCTCCTCGTGTGCAGAGCACCCTCTGCAAACGTGTCCAGCACCACTCCCAGCACCTCCTGCAGAACGCTGACATTCACATTGCCTGTAATGCAAATATCTCTGAGCTTAAATATCAGCCGAGATATTTCTGAACTGCCTTCAGTGCTCTTTGCATGAGATAACCCCTGCCTCAAAAGGGGTGAAATGCAATAATCAGTCAGTCATGGCTGGAAGAAGGATCAAGCATGTCTGCTAGTCCCATCCTTCTTATGTTTGAGATAATCATGGCATTTTGAAGACAATGAGTGTTTTTTGAAACTTCCTTGGCTGAATACTGGCCTTTATGAAGACAGCTGCTTTGAGGGAGCTGCATGTACAAAATGCCTTCAGTGAAAATCATCACTTAACTATGCAGGCATTTTCTTAGATTATTTCCTCTTGTTTGGAAGCTTAGCTATTCCAAATATCTTCAATTTTATATTAGCTTAAGTTTAGGGATGTCATCATTGCTGCATATTAACTCACTGGAAAAAAAAAAAATCCAATTACAAACTCAGCCTAGAATCCAGAATGAAATGCAGCAGATAGTGCTAAAATCTTTAGGAATTAGAATAACTGCTGATAAAAAAGCCATTATCTTTTCCTGAATGCTTGGTTGCACAAATCCAACTCAAGGTGAGAACAAACAAATTTGGGAGAACTTCCTTGGCATAAACTTGACAAGGGCCTATAAAAACAGCTTTTCAGAAGCATAGCTCAGGTCTGAAATCTTGCAGCAAGAGGATGAAAAAGACATCCAAGCTATTGAGCCTTAATTCCCTCTCACGCTCCTCTATGCACAGCCCGACATACCAGGATAACATAAAAACTGGGAATGGAAAAATACATGGACTGAGAAAACCACAACTTAATGTAACCTGGCACGGTTGAAATGCCCTTGAAATGACACGTGGAAATCCAGGATCCCTCACACATTCCTGTTTGGATGGGATCAATGAAAGAATGATGCTTTCCCTGGAGAAAATAGGGGATGCAGGATCTCTGGTACCAAGGTGATCTGCTGTTGGGATTTCTTCCATTTCACTGGATAAGTCAACTTGGGTCAAGGGATATCTTCTGTGGAGCACTCCATCTCACTGCTGGGCCAGCTGCTCTTGTCCCTGTCTCTGGAGCATCCCCACGCTGGGGAAGGCAGGCCAGCACCACTGGAGGTGGAGATTAGGCTGGGAAGCAGCAGGTTGGTTCCTCAACCAAGGTGAGGACAGGAACATCTGGGCCTGGTTGCTGCTTTTGGGATGGCACAGCCTGGACCTGCCATGGATTTCAGCTGAGCCTGCTTAGAGGCACAGAGTGCAGCCAAAAAAAGGGCAGCTGAGAGTCTCCACTTATGGGACCAAACCTCTCTTCAGTAAGAGAACCAATAATATTTACCAGTTTCATTAAAGATATCCTCACTGCTTCCTCGGAGGGTGGAAAGCTCAGCACAAAGGGACACTGTCCCCTGTGGTCACAAGAAGAACATATGTGCCCTCCTGAAGGAAGAGTGGCAGTAGCAGCTCAAATTTGTCTGGAGCCTTTTCCCAATTATCAAAACCAGGTTGTGTGAAAAGCCCATCTGTACATCGAGCCAAAAACATTCTGCACCTAAAAGTAATTTTAAAAAAGAAGAGATCAGTAGCTTTGGAATAATAAGCTTTGGAGGGCTGCAAAGTATGCACAGAGGGGAAAGGAGGCACATGGGGGGTGCAGAGGGCAGCAGCCCCCCAAAGGGAGCAATCTACCCCTTGCAGGCAGATGGCAGATGGAATAAGGAAGCTCTTGAAACCAGAAATCCAAGATGAACTGAAAGAAAAGCTCTTTAATCCAAAGCTCCATATAGAAAGAAGTAAATTTATATTGCAGTTGAGGCCACAAAAAAATCCCAAAATTAACAGTAGCAGATACGTAGTTCCAGCTGCAGCCAAGAGTGCAAAAACAGTTCACTGCTAAAAGGAGCAGAAATTGCCATAAGTACTCTAGAGAGCTTTCCAGTTTGCTGGGTTTGAAGTGATTTCACTCCAGTTAGTGAGGGTGAGATAAACACCAAGGGGCTGGAGAATTTTAAAATGCACACAAAAGGTACTTTTAGGGAACAAACTCTCAGCAGATCTCTTTGGCCATGTAACTTGTTTGTCAAACAAACAGTGGTGGAGGAGAACAGCTCCTCAATCTCGCCAGCCCACTCACTAGAGGAAGCTGCACTATTCAATACTTGTTTCGTGAAACCCCCAGATTTCCCCTGGACTCCAGACTAGGAATGGAAAATGGAAAATGTTACAGGTAAAGCAACAGCTGGAGCTGTCCTGAGGTGAGAGGATGGCAGAGGATATAGGATCATTCAGGTTGGAAAGGACCTTTAACATCATTGAATCCAAATGTTAACCCAGCACTGAGTCCACCAGTAAATCACGTGCCCAAGTGTCCCATCTACACATCCTTTCAATGCCTCCAGGCATGGTGACTCCACCACTTCCCTGGGCAGCTTGTTCCAATGCTGGGCAACCCTTCTAGTGAAGGAATTTTTGCTAATATCTGAACTAATCCTCCACTGGTGCAACTTGAGGCCATTTACTCCTGTCCTACACCTGGAAGAAGAGCCTGATCCCCACCTGGCTATAACCTCCTTCCCGAGAGTTGTAGTGATAGGAACCCTCCCTGAGCCTCCTTTTCTTCATCCTCAACTCCCTCAGCTGCTCCTCATCAGACTTGTGCTCCAGACTCTTCCCCAGCTCCACTGCCCTTCTCTGGACACGCTCCAGCACCTCAGTGTCCTTCCTGAACTGAGGGGCCAGAACTGGGCACAGCACTCGAGGTGCGGTTCCTGATGTCCCTCCAGTCTGGCGTTATCCTGGGAGGCTGTCCTAGGTCTTTTTCAGCAGGGTGGTCAGAAGTCCTCGTGATGAGCCCTAGGGACAGCAGTTTGGCCAAGGAAAGGGCAGCAGAGATGCAGCTCAGAATGAGGAGCCTCGTGCCACACTCTCTCAGCCAGAGAGGAACTCACTGTTTCCATCTGCATCTTCCAGTCTGCTGCTGCCAGCCCAGAAAGGCTTGGAAAAAGCAGTTTTAACTGGAGCTCATGATCCAGGGTGGAAAAGCCACCATGAATGTCTGCTAGTAGGGCCCTCAAGGAGATCAAGGGTGGCAGGGCTTGTTTCCCTGCTCTCTGCAGGACCAGCAAGCTCTGCCCACAACACCCTTGCAGTAACAGAGAGCCTTTACACAGCACCAGTGGGTACTCTCTGGGCTGGATGTGTGGCTTAGGCCACAGGGCAGGGACACCCAGAGAGTTTACTTCGGAAAAACATTCTTTCCCCTGCACCTTTGTGCTAGACACACCTTCCAGCTTTCAGACCAGACAAGGATACAACCCTGGACACATCTTTTTCACCGTATTTCAAGCGATTCTCCCCATTTTCATTCATAATTTAACCTGCATGGGATTTATGGGCCAAAAGAATGGTGTTTTAGCTCAGAGGGTATGTGGGACAGTCAGTGTGGTCCAGGTCACGTGTGTGGACCTGGCTGGAAGGTTGCAAAGTGTGCACAGAGGGGAAAGGAGGCACATGGGGGGTGCAGAGGGCAGCAGCCCCCCAAAGGGAGCAATCTCCCCCTTGCAGGCAGATGGCAAAGACTTGAGGAAGAAGAGAGTGTGTTCACACCTAGGGAGATGATTTGGATGCAGGCAAGGAAATGTGGCAGGGTCTGGCCAATTTGGCTGGGCTGCTGCTCGTTGTTATAGCAACAGGAGGAGTCTGCTGCCAGCCGAGAGGATGGAACCGAGGATGGGGGACATTTTTAGAAAGCAAAGGAGAGAGTTTGAATGGGTAGAGAGAGGGAAAAGTTGTAGGTATGGAAACCAGGATGGCAAACGCAGACGGACGAGTGGGATATGTGGGAATGGAGGATTCTCCCCACCTGCATTCTGATGGTCCCTTTTCACTCCTTCCCTGGGGCAGAGGGGGGGTCTGGCTGGGGTCTCTCTCCTGCCGGGAAGGGCTTCCAGGCCACAGAGGGCACATCAGTGCTCTCCAGGGTGACAGCAGGATGAACACCACTGCTGCTGGTGTGGGCAGCGGAAGGCAGCAGAGGGGGGATAGCACAGGGATGTGCTTGGTGCTGGAATTGCAGCAGAGGGTAAATCCTCTGCAATGACCCCAGAGTGCAACAGTGGTGGCTGTTGCCACGTAAGGTGCAGGACCAGCTACTGGAGAAGGCTGTTCCAAGCACAACCCTGGCACATTTGGGCTTATCACATCTCCAAATCATCCTGAGAATGCCTTGGATCTGTGCAGGGATCTGCCGGTGGATAGCCCCAGAGGCTCCACAGCAACCACCACAGACCGCTCCACGGCAAACCAGACGGAGCGTTTGAACACAAGACACCAAACACCCCTTTGCGAATCCAGCTCCTGAGTTACCGAGGTCTTGAAACACACTCAGTCAAGGCTTTTTAACGCGGTGAACCAGCGATGCCTTAGCGGAAGTGTTGATGACATTTGCATAACAAAAATCACGGAAATAATAACGCATTTTCCCAAGAAAGCACCAGCCACTCAGTCTCGACAGCTCAGCGCTGCGGTGTTTTTAGAGGAAAGCTCTGGAGGGGGAAGGAAAGGCAACTCCTCGATCCCGCTCCGCTGCGCTTCGCCCAGGAGAGGGCAGCAGCCGGTGGGAGTTGAGCGGGGGCTGCGGGAGCATCCCCGCTGCATCCCAGCCCTGGCAGCTGCGCGCCGGGTGAGGACCGGGGTAAGGAAACGCCTGCGCGGCAAATGCTTCGAAGAGGCTTTTTATGGCTCTAAGGAGGGCAGTTTGAGTTTGCCCACGCATTGCTTTTATGTATTTTAGGCTTCTTGCTAATCATAGAATGGCTTGGTTTGGAAGGGAATACAATGATCACCTAGTTCCTGCCCAATGGCAGGGATGCCTTCCACTAGCCCGGGCTTGGCAGGGCTCCATACAACCTGGCCTCAAACACTTCCAGGGATGGGGCATCCATGACTTCTCTGGGCAACCTGTTCTAGTGACTCACCACCCTATGAGTTAAGAACATCTTCCTGACATCTAACCTAAATCTCTCCTCTTTAGTTTAAAACCATTCTCCTTGTCCTGTGACTATCTGCCCACATAAAAAGTTGCTCCCCCTCAATTTTGTAAGACCCCCTTAGGTACTGGAAGGCCACAATGAGGTTTCCTCAGAGCCTTCTCTTCTCCAGGCTGAACAACCCCAGCTCTCTCAGCTTGTCTTCCTCGGAGAGATGCTTCTGCCCTCAGATCATCTCTGTGGTCTCCTCTGCACCCATTGCAACAGCTCCATGTCCTTGTGCTGGGGATCCCAGAGCTGGATGCAGCATTCCAGGTGGGGTCTCACAAAGTCAGGGGCAGTAGAGAAGGGATCAAGGAACAAGCTTTTGCCATCCTCCTTTTCACCCCCACAGGGTTTTTTCTCATCACGGTCCTTCTTTTTAAGTAGGGCTCTGAGATAAAAGCTTTGCGGTATCTATATTGGTTTCTCATTTATGCTGCCAGACAGCCACTCAGAATTTTTATTCCCACCTGCTCCTGGTCCCTGCATACCCAATATTTCCTACCTCCACTCCCCACATAGCAAGGGCTTGGGCTGGGTTTCCCTCCACGCTGCAGTAGTCAGCCTCAAACGTCCATTTTAGGATCCATCCCAAGGATTCTTTGCTAATTAAATGCTTTTCATTACAAACCAGCCCTGGGAAATAATCCAAAGGAGGGAGGCCTGAATAGGCAGGAAGAGCTTGGGGTGAAAGGAAACAATAGGAAAGGAATCAAAAACACAATGAGGCTTCAGGGGAAATAAAAAGCCACACGGTACATTAGATGTGAACAGAGATGCAGGCTGTGTGCATCATCCTCAGAGTTGATGTTTAACCTTGGGTGCAAGGTGGAAGCCTTCATGAGTCAGGCTCTTGCCTTCCCACTGTCTGTTCCTCCTTTTTAGCACCTCGTTCTTCCTTCCCTGACAGCAATCCCTGCTTTCCAGCATCAGGACTGAGTGGATCTAACTGCAGAGGGACCTGTAGGTAGCTTGCAGATCATCTCTGGGCTGGTTATCGTAACAATTTCCTAATACACAGGGAATAGAGCTCTTGGTATAAAGCAGAAACAACTCCCTTGCAACAAGGAAATGATAAAAAATGCAAGATCTCTGTCTGAAGAGAATTTACTCCTTGGTATTTAGAAAGTTAATTCTATTTGTACTAGAAATGAGAGTAAAATTTCCCTAACAAACCAGAGGTTGTGACGTATGGGGCCCACTGTGCTTAGCAAATTCCCCAAATGCACTTTGTTGCTGAGCTCAGCTCATGAAGGTGGTTCCCTGAAACTGTACGGAGCAGAATTCCATTCAGATTAGCACCAAAACGAAGCTGAATGAAGACAAGTGCTCAAACTGCACATTAGAGAAAATCACCCCTTATGGCCCACAGCCACAGTGATGAAGGACTTTCCAGGTTTGACAGTGTAAGTTTAGGGGGGTCTCTCTCTTTTTCTGCTGCTGCTGATGAAAGCAAATTCCTGATTAGCTTTTCATCAGAGAATATTTTAGGTTTCATTTACCAAAGGAAGGACAGATAACCAGTTGGACACAACCCCTCCTTCAGGGAGGCCATTTCAGATGGGCTGGGTTGCTGTGTCCTGACTCCAGAGCCGGTGGGTTTCAGCGCTCCACAGGCAGCTCCCTTTGCCTTTCCATACCAAGCAATACAAACCTCAAATGAACCCCACTAAGGGGCTTAGGCTTGCTGGGTGCTCTTTAATTTTTGAGCACAATAAAGCAGACTTGGCATTTAGATTGCATTATTAAAGATTTGTTTCCGAATAGCTGAAGAGGGGGAAAGAAACATGTTTCTTCTTCCCATTTAATCAGGCTGAAGTTTCCATGTGCCAGCCTCAATCTGTGTTAAATTGCTCATGCCATCCACCCGGGAGATTAGACTTGGGTGCATAATAGGAGTTAATTCCGAAAATGATTACTCAGATAATTAAGTACTATGGCTGTAGCAGTGGCTGATTCTGGCTATTGGAGCCCTCTCTCAGGTGCTTCACATCCTCCTCCTTCCCTCCCACCACTGTGGAGATGCCACCTCCCCTCCTGCTGGCCAGCATTTGGCCTGGGGCAGGTCCCTCCTCCGCAGCCCCCTGCAGAGGCCACATGGCCCCTCCAAGGAGCTGGGCTGATTCCATGGCCCTGAGCACCAGAGCCCGTGGGCACAGTGCACAGATGGGCTCTTTATCACATTATGAACCACACAGACATGAAGGGCCAAATTTACTAAAGGCATCCAGGTGCCTCATCCATCCTGGGATGCAAAACTCCATGAAAAAGAGCGGGTGGTTTGGAGGCGGCATTTGAGCTGCCCAGCTTCAGAATCCGTGCGAGGCAGACAATGTTCTCTACGAGTCAGGTGTTGTGGGCTCCTCCATAGTCAAAGGAAGGCAACTGCACTTCACAGGGGTGACTGCTCTGCTCTGCTATCAATGAAAAGTGGATGATTAGCTCAAATGCACGTACTTGAGGTTCAGCAAGTTCAGCCCAGAGGACAGAAGCAGTCCCTGCTAACCCCACAGAGGCACTGCAAGCCGTGGGATGGACTCACTGCAGCCCTCACCCAGGACTGCAGCAACGCCAAAACACGAGCTGTGGAACACAAGCACTGGAATGATGGTCAGGACATCTGTGCTCTATTACCACCACCAAATACTTCCTCCTTTGGCCACGGTTTCTGCCACTTCCATCAAGGAGAGTCATCCTTCATATTGACAAGAGCACCACAAACTCAGACAGATGAAAGATTCCAAATAGAGCACAGTTTAAACTGGCAGGGGGAAGGGGAAAGTATCTTGTATTTCCACTCCTCCAGATCTCATCAAGCATTTGTGCTCTTTCTATTGCAATGCCTTCAGAGCCCAAATTGCCCTCCAGTTCTTCCCCCCACAGACGTCAGTTCTGATCTCATGGAAACTGCACAGCAGCAGCTCTTTGGTCTCCAGTTATTTTCTTAAGTGCAACTGGTCACAAGTGCCACCAGGCATTTTAGGTTACAGACACTATCCACAGACCCTTTAAGAGCAGCTAAGGGACCTCAAGGTACTTCTTTCCACATAGCTATGGCATGACACAACCCATCTGCCTATGGCCACAGGAGCACAGGCAAAGCCCCCAGTGGACTGGTGCTTGCAAAGCCATATGACAAAACCTATTAGCTCAAAGCAATCCAAAAAAGCAGACAAAAGCAGGATCATCTTTTCTTCTGGACATGCTACAAAAGCAGATCACGTGCCCTCGCCATTTTCTTTCTGGAGCTGGAGTGAAACATCAAAGGATAATTCAAAACACATTTCGCTACACTTGAGGTAGGAGAGCACAGGGCAGTATCTCCAACAGGCCATAGAAACTCACCCCTTACTAACTCTCTGTTCTTTCTTACCTCCCCCGCATCTGAGGGCTCCTGGAGCAGGTCCAGCAGCATTGCATCAGCAGTACTGCCAGGACCATTCCACATGCTGAGCAGTTTCTGAAGGAAAAAAGCATTTCCTGACATCTGTTCTGAATTCACTGCTCTCCTCCTCCTCCCCCACTTTGTTTCACCCTGTGCTCCTCTCCAGCCCCCCCTCCATTGCCACCTGCCTGGCTGACCAGGGCTCACCAGTGTGAGCCAAGGATCTTTGTGGAGAACTGATGGCACACACCTCTTCCAGCCCTGTTCATCCCCTGCTACCTTCCCTGTCTGCTGTGGACACAGGATTTTACTCTTTGGCACTGAGCTGTCTGACCCTAACCCAGCAAATCATTTGTGCCTGTGCTTTCTTTCTCACGCCCAAGTCTTTCCTACTAGAACCACAGGTTGGAGCATTGGCTAAATTAAAAGGAGCATTGTAGGACTTGAACCCAGAACCAGGCTCCTTACTCTCTTCTCACTCCTGTTTGAAATGGAGCTATTACAATGCTGACAATTCCAAGGATAGGGAATGATCTCCACAATTATTTGACTCCCGTCAGAAGTTTTCCCTCATGCTCTGCCTCACTTTGTGCTACCTGAACAGCTGCACAGTCCTGTTAAAAAACTTTCTGCATCAAATATATTCAAAGAATTATACTGCTAAGAGACACAGCAAACTCTTTCTGCCAACTTTTGCACAAACAAACAGGGATGCAGGGTTTTAAGGAACCAAGTGCCATCACGATACTTGATACCCCCACACTGCAAAATTTTAAACAATCTGGATATTTCAGTGCAGCCCCCAAGGTTTTGTTTTTGGCAGGATATGACAGACACCACCACATACACCAAGCATGTAGTAGATTTTATTAAGCATAACTTTGGTTCTAAGTATTCCACCCTCATTCTTGTAATACCTTTAGTTAAAAACAATTATACAAGAGCAAATACAAAAAATATTAAATTATGAAAACAAATCCATTAAGGCTCCCTTTTTATATTTATATATATTTATATATGTACACTCAAACAAGTGCAGATATTAACAGAAGGTTAAAGCCACAAAAATGCTAAAAAATTTACTACTATACTATCAAAAGCAAGAGTTTTAAAAAAAGTACAAAGTGTTAAGTGAGCGATTTTCAAATCACTGAAGTATTTGCTGGATTGCTTCAAAACCCATATAGCTGAAGGGCAGAACAGGAATTGCTTACGCTCACTGCCACGCAGTTTCTTACTTGAGTAGCCGCACAGGACACTTGTGGTGTGACTAACTGGCCACCCATTGAAGGGTTGCCCAATCCTGACTTCAAAGACAAGCTTTTGCCTGTCAAAATCAACACGAAGGTGGCTGGGGTTCCTAGACTAAAGGATTAGCAGGATTCAAAGATGTTCTAACACACACGTTGATGTTCTGTTCACACGGAGAGTTGATTCAATGAAAAACAAAAAACAACTTCATGCTGTATGTACAAGGAAGTTTTCTGGCCTCCTGTGTTCCAGAAAGAGAAACTCTACCCTGAATCACAAGCTAACCTGGGGAGAAAGCAGACTGCCTTCAGCCTTGAGGGCCCAATCCAACACACCCACTGAAGCCAAAAAGGGGGTCTTTGTCCCCCACTGCCTCCGGTGCCACCAATTTCATTTCCCTGTGCATGTGTGGTAGGACTGCCATGATCACCAAGGGGAAATGGCTGACACGAAATGATCTGCTCGAGCCACAGGAAGGGCTCCTCACTCACTTCTAGACTTTTCCATACTGAGCAGAAGGTTAATGTGGAGCTGAAACCAAGAGGCAGGATGTTTGGTAGGCTGGGAACAGCTAAGATAAAGCATGAGAGTGGCGTGGAAGGCTCGGACATAGTGCTGCCCCAAGAACATGAAACAAAATCAGTTCAAGTGTTGGAATGATGTGTTGCCAGAGAAGATCCTCTCCTGCCAGGAGAAGGGAAGGAGAGAGGGAAGAACCTGCAGCATTCAGGGTGTTCCTTTGTTGAGACGGAACATGGAAGAGTCTTCCATTTGGCCTTTGTCTTTTGTATGTCTATAATCTGAACAGTCTGTTAGACCATCTTCACATTTAATCTTCTAGACGTGAGTCACACTGCAAGCCTAAATCAATGGCAATATGCTTATCACAATTCAATTTACCCTCAATCTGATTATGTCCTCACAAAAACGCCTGTATCTTGACAAATTAAAGTTTGTATCTAGGAAACATTTCTAATTGTGAGTGTTTTGTCCCAAGTGCTAATCTGAAACTGTATTTAAAACATCCAATACTTACAGGAAAGGCAAAAGAATTATAAAAACCAAACCAACAACCCTCCACCACACCTTTACAATACAAACATGCCACTGCTGATATTAATAAAAAGTGTTCTCAAACATTTATGTCCAATGTAATTACAAAGTAGAAATTATTGTGTTTAGCATCCTAAGGCAAAGGCTAGGGATTAGATCCTCAGCTGATATGGATGAACACAGTTTCAGTGAGAGCTAGGACTGTCCTGACCAAGGAAGATGAGGATTTCTCCCCAAATTGTGAAGATATATCTGTACCCAATCACACCAGGTAAGAATCCAATTCTATAATCCTACATGAGCAATCTGTTCCCCACTCCTCATCCCAGGCTTTCCTGGATAACTAGTAGTCATAAGCATGAAGGACCAGATTCTGTCATCCCTGTGCAAGCTGAGCAATATTTTATTTAATGGCAAATCACAGGGGCTACTTGTGGAAAGGCAGAAGATGACAGAATTGGACCCAAAGTCTCAGCGGTAACACACTTCCCTTCTTTCTTGAGGCTAAATGAAGGATGGGATAAAATCAATTTCATTTTATGCCTCACTTTAGGGAAAAAAAAATTCATTTCAGTAGATTCCAGTAATCGGTTTGGTCTGGTTTAAACACTTCTCTACTGCAGAAAGTGCAAGATGTGTCTGCAAGCAAAGAGTAGGAACGGATGGCAGATCAGTTCCAGCAAATGAGTTGAAACACTACCAAGTAACGTGTTACCACTGTACTCTGGTCAGCATGTCCTTGGAGGAGAAAGGCCACAACACCAAAGTAAGCAGGATTTCAAAACATGAGAAGTAGAAGATCATTTTGCTTTGAGAGGTAAATTCACAGGTAGCACTGTACAGGCCTGTACACAACAGTGTAACTTTACAGACAGAGATAAATCAGCCTCTGGAGTCTCCCTGGTGAAAGGATCATCAGATTTTTGCTCTTTCATAGTCCAAATTCTACATGCCAAACAGCAAGAAATGGGCTTTAAGGCTGCTTAACTTTTCACTGCTGGTGAATTTTAAGCATTCTCATCTTGCCCACACCTGCCTATCCTAGTGGGGATGGGCAGCAGTAATCAGCACACCTCATATCCTCCTAGATTTAGTAAAAATTCCAACTAAACACAAATTATTGTGGGACATACACAGCCTGTAGGTCTAGATGGAGGAAATCTACCTGCACAGCAAAGCTTCGAAAGATATCACAGGAGGATTTTTGTTCTGTTTTAAAGCAAAATAAAATCTGTGTATCTCCACTAAACTAGGATCAGAAGAGTTAAAGCAGTGCAACACTGAAGGAGTTTCTCTAGTATCCCTGGTTAAAATCTCTGAGAAAGCATGTCAGCCTGGTCCATGACACTGAACTGACAAAGACACTCCTTATCCATTGATCTCAGGACTGTATTTGGCAAGTCGATCTGTTTACGATACTGTCTTTTTAATCCACACGTCCCAGGAATTAAAAATCTCATCTTCAGTAAGTGTCAGCTGGATGCTGTTATTTTCGCTCTTGAGGGGCAAATGTGAGACAACTTGCAAAAGCCTCTCTCTGCAGGAAAGCTGGAAGTCTTAGTGCTGGCTTAGGCGCTGGCTCTAGGAGTCCGGTGCTTCTGTTGCTTCCGGGACCGTCCTCCTCAAGTTGCCCTTGACTTTGACAAATTCAGGCGCATTTTCCTGCTCTTCCTGTATCTTCTGCTTCTCCAGTTCCAGCTTAAAAGGGAATCACATGTTACAAAAAAATAAGTATAGAAAACACATCATTGAAATACAAGACAAAAAACTAAAGGTTTCAATAACTGGCCATGCCAAACTCTTTAAATTGCTTCCTTTCTTTGTCTCATGGAAAAGATAAAATTGCCTTTCTTTGGGAGTATCTGTTCTCATAAACAATAAATCTTTTCAGATCCTTGGCTCTAGCTTGTTCCAGATGTGCACCTTTGCCAGACAGACAAAAACTCTGCAAGCCCAGTACAAGAACAAGACGAAGCATTTTTTAAGAAATTCTTGGACGTCTTCATTAAAGAAACAACAGTAATTCTCTTCTCTGGCTTTTATAACAGAACAAGGAAGAATGTGCCTCGTGGGATAACACGTGAACAGCTACTACTGAGCACACTTGCAGAACTGATTTCTGAATGTTTAGGTATGGAGTTCTGTTTCTAACTTGAGCCTCTTTAGGAGTATCTGGTTTGTCTATCACAAAAAGCAATAAAAAACCTTCCTTAGCCATTCATTTTTGAGAGCCCAATAACTGACTTTTTTTGGGGCTCCTGCCCATGCAGACACTTGAAATTTCCATGTGAGGAATGGAAATGCTCTATGTGGCAAGACTGTGCAGTGCCCATCCAGCACAGGCTCACACATGGCACAGAACACGGATTGCTTAACGATCCTCAGGGAAGGCAGATGAGCGGGCAGAAAGGAAAAAAACCCTTTAGAAAACTAACAAAAGCGCCTGAAAGGAGCTTTTTTTTTTTTCTTTCTTAACAGACCAAGGTCTCCCTGATTAATGGGGACCACGTACAGCTCACCTAAATAATCTCTCCTTTGTCTCTGGTTCACCCACAAGGGACATGCCTTGTTTCCATAAATCACAGCAATGTCCCTCCATGAGTCATGTTGTCAGTTAATGCCATTCCTATGATGTTTACAAAGTCACAGCACTGTCTGCAATGGGCAGGCTTTTCCTCTTCTAAAAGAATTTTCTAATCCACTTAATCTATGTTGGATGGCTCAGTTTCAAATCAAATCTTCCCACAAGGTGAACCATTCAAAGCTGGGTCCTTAAGAGATATAAGAAAAATGACAGGATGATACACTTAAAAATACAATAGCTTTCTCCAGAAATATTTCTAAGCCTAATTAAAACAAAAAACCCAACCTATAATAAGACCCTAAAACCTAAATAATTATTGGATTACATGTAATTTTTAATAGTAATTATTTGGTTTAATTGATTTCTATTGAGAAACACAGGGGATACTGTTTTAAAGCATTTATTTATAGCATTCATTTATCTAAAAATAAATGCATTGCTTGATGCACAGTGACTTCTCTGATGAGCTGTTTCACTGCAGAGATATTCCTTTGCAAACACATGAAGTGCTTCCAGAGGCACAGAGAAATTTGGCTGGCCCTGTGCCTGGCAAAAAGCTTCACCACAAGGAACTCCAACTCCACATCATCTCCACGCCCAGGGTCTGAGGACCTTTTCTTTCATTTGAAAACACCAATGGGCTCACACATTTTAAGGCTACGAAAGATCTTTTTAAAGTAATCTAGTTTCTTACATAACGCAGGAGAATCAATTGATTTTTTAAAATTCATTAAATGTAGCTTTGATGCACTACAGCCTAACAGTCATTCTTAGTGGATCATAGTTAAGACTACAAAACTTGACTAAATCACCACAGTTTCAATGGTTAAATAGTGTCAGTGCTCCACACACTTTCCTGTTGGCTGGTGCAGGATTCATTTGACCAAAGGCAGACCCCATATGCAGTTCCTATACACTAAGTGACAACAAACAGGTAATTAAAGAGTGTGATTTGACTTCTCCTAAGAGATATCTGCATTTAATCAGGGAAATATGAGAAATATGGGCTTCTGCTTCTTTCCCAGCTACAAAGAGAGCCTCAGTTGAGCAGCTCAGATGCAGATGTGTAAAGGTCTGTTATTCCCCATATTACCTGCTCCAGTTTCTGCTGCCGTTTCAGTAGCTCTATTTCCAGGTCTGACTTCTTCTTTTGTGCTTCCTCTTCTTTTTGTTGTTTAATAACTTGATCTCGTTTCCTTTTCTCCATCACCTTCTGTAGCTCTGGTTTGTTCTGAGGTGCAAGACCCCTTCAAATTACATGGTGGGGAGAAAAAAAGAGAACAGTTTCAATCAGCAGGAATTCACACAGAATTGCAGGCAGTTTTAC
Source organism: Lycocorax pyrrhopterus obiensis (assembly GCA_014706295.1). Classification (NCBI taxonomy): domain Eukaryota; kingdom Metazoa; phylum Chordata; class Aves; order Passeriformes; family Paradisaeidae; genus Lycocorax; species Lycocorax pyrrhopterus. Next base: position 7,233,269 of record JACSVZ010000015.1, read on the forward strand.
TAAAATTAAGTAGTTGCCTATTTAGATACATTGGGATATAAATAAATAATTAAAAGGAAAAAACATTCAGACATTTGCCTGGTTTCTAACCAGTACCCTAAGCTAGAATTTAAGCCATATAATCACCAAAGATATTTCCCTTTAATGTGCATGCTGGTATTTCTCGTGTATAATTCGTTAACTTTCATCTTTAGTCTTCACTGTATTCTCTCAATTCCAAAAGAACGGATTGAAAAAATCTTCACAAATCAAGACACTATCAGACCTAGAAACAAATTTTGGACAAGAAGAATTTGCTTGGTGGCCAGTAATTTGGAACAGCTGTGTTCAGACAGTCCTGTGCAGGGTATTCTGTCCATAGAAGTTTGCATGGACAAAACTAAAAAGTGGTCTGTCACACAGCTCCTGGAAATCATGGATTCTCTCCTTTCCTTGAAAATGTAACAGCTTTACACATGCCTGGCTGTGAAGCTATTTCCAGTGAGAGCTCCCAGGCTACACTAAACATCACAAAGAGCCTAAGACAACAAAAATCCAGAATAAAAAAGTTGCTGTCACCTTGGAGACCAGACAAAGCCTGGAGGATTCTCCCTCTGACAAGCCTTTAGGTGCTACATGAACTGAATGTTTTGTTCAGCACAAATTGCTTTCCAAGCCAGCTACTCTGGAATGAGAAAGCTCACTCCATAGGAAGATGCATGATGTTATTTATACAGGCACACACATGGATACTCACTCCTACTTATTTTTGTGACTCCAGCTATTTCTTTTATCTCTGTAATGCTATGCTGGTTTCAAAATTTGTTTTAAAATTCAAAGCTCTCCCTTCAGGTTATTCAGGTATTAGCGTCACTTAAGGCAAAGCAGAGAGATCTGAAATTAGTCTTTGTTATTATTGCCTTTCCTGTGAAGACGATTATGTGAAAGCATCCAGCGTTAAGTTTAACATCAACCATTTTTTATTTTAACTTTAAGAAATTCAATAACCTGAATAAGCTTTCAGAAAGCATAATTTTACCCTTCCTACTTGCTATACATCTGTGGTTGCCTAATTATTCATTAATATGCATATCTGACAGCATGTCCAATAAAACATTAAAATGCCATTTTATGGTGGCATCTAGGAATGACTCCATATATTATGCAACACTCTATCCCTGTACATGCCCTGACAGCAAAATCAAATATTTAGCAACACCAAATGCTGTTCCCTATTTCTCATAATAGATCTCATGGCCTGAGTGCAACAGAAGCTACAAGACTGTGTTCATATTTTATGTTTCATGCTATTTTAATTACATTTTAGCACATAAAACTGAAGTCAGGCAGGAAAAAGCTGGAGTCATTTTTTACTTACTACTACTACTACTGCTACTACTGCTACTACTGCTAGATTGATGAGAGCAGAGTCAGTGGAAGCTTCCACACTGGCAAGCAGCAGTCAAGACAGCCACAAACCAGAGAGCAGCTGCTAAGTAACATTCTGTTGCTGCTTTTCTGACTAAGGGTGCACCATAACAAAGCAGAGGCACAGACTGATTCAGATGTGCTGTAACAAAGGGAACCTGCAGAAAGTACAAGTAATCAATCCCTCCACCCAATCAGGTGAGGGTGGCAGATGTGTAACAGAACTGTAATGTCAGTCCTGTTTCCACTCTCTTATGTAAAAATGAAAAGCAACAAACTGGGGGATACTGGATTAACTGGGGTCTTGTATCACCTCCTGGTGACTGTTCTGGTTAAATTACAAATCCTAAGGCTTTGATATAGAGGAAGCAAAGTGTGTTACAACACAAGTTAGAGCTGCTAGGGTTAGCACCTCTGGCGGGGACAGCACCAATACTCTGCAGAGCTGAGGTTGACTCCTAGTAAGTAAAAATAATTTAAGTGACCAGTGCCTTGAGGTAGCACCACCTGAATCCTTTTTTTTTTTCCCCCAAAACAACAACCCTTTCTGCCAGTGAGTAACTACAGCAGTTCAAGACCCAACAGACACTGCTCACAGTGAGCATGGAGGACGACTGGACCAGTACTAGCTAACATCTTCCAACATCCATTTCTGGCTGTTCAGAGCTGATGGGTCCAAAAAGTGAAGCTGCTGCTGTCTACACTGTGTCTTTGCAACAAAATAGGCAGCATGTTAAGCAGACTTCTATAAGAGCACTGAAAGTCCTCCAAACATATAACAGTTTGCTGTAACAAAGAGGAACACAGCCTAATATCACATTACTGAAAAGCCTCCTATCAGAGCTAGTACAGCGACACAAAGCACAGCAGACTAACCCTCCTCTAAAGGATACCAATTTTTCTGCTGGTGAAAATCCTCCAAGTACTTCATTTCTGCACCAATAAATAAGACTCTAAAATTAACAGCTGTAGCTAATCAAAATTACAATAAGAGAAAAGAAGGTATTGAGGGCTGCACAACTTTTCTGTGTAATAGGATATTTTCCTAGAAGAAAAGAACTCCATACTATTTAAAAGTGCTTTATGCTTTCATAAACTTAAAAAAAAAATAGTCTTAATTTATTGCAGCCTCCACATCCTCTAGATCAAGATCATCAGGAAACTTCAACTATTTTTCTTTCAATGACTATAAACTTCTTGGTGCTAGGAACTGACTTTGATGTTTAATCCCATTAACAAAAAATAGGACAAACACCTATTTAGGCCAGTTTCTTCCAATTCAGTTGGCATTCTGTAAAATATCTCTCCTTCTTCATCACTAAAGAAATGCTATATTGTGTATGCAATTCATTTAGAATTAAGTCTCTAAGCCCAGCATTTGTGAGGATTTTGCTATTACACATAAAAAGACCCCTTCTCCCCTCAAAATACTACAATGCCCAAGGATTAAAAGGAAGAAAAAGAGAGAGAAAAACTGCCATAATGTGACTCTTCCTGCCAAATAGAAAAATTCAGTTGTGCTGGAGTAGCCAAATTCATGACTTTTTACTCTTCTTTATCAAGATCCTGGGTCTCAAAAAGTCAGAATGGCTGCTACCACCAGCTTTCTACTCAAATGCACTCTGAAATACTGTTCTTACACTTCTATTTTACAGATCCCCACACTTTGCCTTTGCAAAGTCCATTTTGGGTGTCTTCAATGCACCAAGTTACCAAATGATATCATGGGTTCTGTTGGTTTAAACAAAGGACCATCAACAGGCTTGGTGCCTTTTCTTCCACCGGGTGGTCTGGTGGCTATTTTGTTAGTGTGTTTTCTAAATGACTTCTCTGTTGCTGAAGAGACCTAATAACAGAACTTCAACTATTTCTGGGCCAGGTGCTTGTGTCTCTGAAGTTGATGAAATGAAGTCGTGGTTGTTTACATCTCTAAAAGCAATATATAGAGCAACAGCTGTGGATCCCATCCCAGAGAGGAGCAGGCAGCATTTGCAAAACATACAAAGAAACACTTGTGCAGCAGCATAGCAGGCACCAGACTATCACACTGCATTGTGAGACAGATCAAGAAAGTAGAGAACAGTTTCATGTGAAATAAACTACATGATTTCTGTAAATCATGTAGTTTGTTCTTGCAGGTATTCATGTAGGTTATTCTGTGATTTAAAAGTGGCCTCATAAACTCAGCACACTGGGAATGGTGAAAGCCCACAGATTTTATCATCCCGCTGTTAATAGCAAAATTTTGTCAAATACTTGATAATGTTAAGAGTACAAGACAAATTACAGTGCCCAGGTAACCCATATGAAACGTAATAGGGAAGAACAGAACTGTTTCCTCTCAAAACTGACCCTCTGAGTATTCACAAAAACAAAATGAGAAGCCTTCTAGAGCAAGCTTTTGCACAGCAACTGAAATTCAAACAGAAATAAATGCCACAGTTAAGAATCAGAGTCTTTCAATTTACAAGATCTGAATCAACGGTGCCTGCTGGGTTTTTGGTACAACGTCATTTTGATGAAACTAAAACTCAAGCTGTGTGTTTGGGGTGGGAGGGTGGCACAAGTGATTTTTAGACTCTTACCTTTTCTGATTCATAAGCAGCTCTCTATGGAGATCTTGATGATTCCGGGATGACTTCACAGGATTAATTAATTTCTGAGGTCTAATTAATTCAGGATTGTCATCATCTATGTAGTCTGGTTCAGCCATAATCTTTCTTGGAATGGGAAATGGATCTTTGGGTTCAGTGTCCTTGTTCACAGTATCTGTAAAACAGGAAAAACTGTAGTGAATCTACACTGAAAGGCCTTTTAAAGATGTCCTAAACCACAAAGGCAGCATATTACAATGGCAACAGTCATGCTTTTCCTGGATTAGTTTTGACTGCAGAAAGTAAAGGCTCTCAGAGCAAACATCAGTAGCATTTTTTAAAACAGACAGCAATTTCATAACAATGGCATCTCCACCAGCCTTCATTCAATGACCTGGAGACAGTTTCCCCCATTTTAAGAAGAACTCGACAAATAATTTAGGTTAAGTGTGTGAAGACCCCGATTGATCTTAATAAGCCTATTCAGATGAAACATTTTTGGATCAGTAGTACTGAGACCCTAAAGACATTTAAAATACTGACTGTATTAAATACCATGAATGTGTATCAAAAGCAGAGTCTCATTTTGTGCTGTCAATGTCATGTCAGCTGTGCGGAAAACACCTCTGTGGATAAGCAAGCCCTGAACTGTATCGAGAAAAAGCTTCCATGTGGAAATTGCCAGATCCGCAATTGTTGTGATGGGGGACTGATTTCTAAGTGGAAAAGCAGAGGAGAAAAAGCTAGGTGAGATTGTTTCTTCAAGGCCATATTTCACCCAGTGAAAATCCACAGATATCCACTGACCTGAAGGCAATGAATTGATAATTTATTTTATTTGGAAAAGTAGTACTTTCGTACCCTGCTATAGAAAAATTATCTACATATCAAATCACAATATTTTGAATCAACAGCTGACAAGTCAACTATGGTTTTCAAATAATTTATATGTGACCATTCATACCCCTTTCCATTAAAAAGCATCAATCACAAGATGATCAGCATCCAAAACAAAGCACATTCAGGAAAAATCTGTCTCTCTTCACTGTTGTGAAAACCTGCACGCAGAATATGCAGTTGTCAGTTTGATGAAATGTTGGCCCCTTAAACAGAGCCCAAAAAATAATCTCACAGCATGTGGGTTTACAGAGAAGAATCAATGGGACATGAAAGAAAAGGCGACAGGCTTCCATTCTCCTGACTGGCAGAACAGCTGAATGCTGCACACTGTACTCACGGGGCTACGAGACAAATCAGAGCATCACTAGGATTTGCCGTGCTTTTTCCAGTAAAAGCTGAATATGTGCTTTAATTTAGATCCCACTGTTACCAGCCCTTCCCTCCCTTTCTCACCCCATGGGCTAAATATCCTATGTTCAGCCACAGTTTAATCCCTAAACTATTTTCTTTCAGTAGGAATCTAATATTGTTGTTCAGGTCTGATCAAAATCCACTTGATATGGCAGAAAGATTTTCCCTTAATACTTCAGTACATTAAAACTGAACAGTACCACCATCACCCAGCTGCAGCTGCTTACAGATGAGGAAGCAAAACAACATGAAGTTTTCAGCAGATGCAAAAAGGATACTCTGGATTTGAATGTGCCCAGTGGACCTGGCAGAGACTTTTCAGCTTCTTTGAATGGATGATGTGAACTGTGTTTTAGTGGTGCTACGTCTCACACATCAAGTTTCTGTGGAGCAACTTCAATGAGAAACAGCTTACCAGTGTGAGCTGCTCTCAGGGTGGCTCCTTCATGAGTTCTTCAAGGCAAGTTCATACGAAGCATTTTTGAATTCTGTGGGGGTATCAGGTCTCACAAGGACCTGTGAAACTCCTATAAAAAATTGTCCACAGTTCAAAACTATGGAAGTGCATTGCTGTACATGGCAGAAACCTCTTACTGACACTGATCATGCAATTAGAATACTTCTCCTGTCACCCCTTCAGAGTCCTCCCTGCTTCAGTCAAGCAACCAGCTATTACCACACATGCCAAATATACGGGATAACTGGAAAACAGGTCAGAAGAAGCTTGGAAGGCTTCTAATCCAAGCTCCTCCTGAGAGCAGGAACAGCTATGAGATCAGAGCAGGTTGCTCAGGACATTTCCCAGTAAGACACTGAAGTTCCCCAAGGCCGCACAGCCTCTGTGGATGGCCCCTCACTTGTCTTCACAGTGGATTTTCCTTAAATCCGCATGAACCTCTAGTTTCAACTCCAGCAAGTTGACTGTCGCTCTCCAGCCACACACTCTGGTGAAGAGTCTGGCTCCGTCTCCTTGGAAAGCACCTCCCAGGCACAGGGGGCTGCTGTTTGGTCCCCCCAAACCTCTGCTCTGGGCCGAGCCAGCCCAGGTCCCTCAGCCTCCACCACAGCTCATCTTGGGGGTGCCCCGCTAAACTCACATCTCAAATCCCTCACTGTTCAATAGCATGCCATATAAAAACCAAAACCAACCCCCCAAAACCCCTCAAAACAGACCACACAGCACCATGCTGTTAATAAAACATTTGCAGAGGTCTATTCTCTTTAGCACATACTGTGAATAAACTAGCTGCAGTTCTTTTCTTACGTAAGGACATAACATTTCATACTTCCTCAGTGTTAACACCAGGCTTATTACAACTAAAACATTACATATCCAACCTCCACCCAAAATAAACCTTCTCTGTAAATATTTGTTTTGCTTTACTCCTCTATCAGTTCTGTTGCACTGATGGGCCTGTGAGTCTTCTAGAAGCCATTTATCAACAGCTCTCTGTTAGAAGTAAATCCAAAAATAACCTGCTGCTTCTTCAACATAATTCTTGTTTGCTTAGGTGAAGATGAAAAACACAGGATTATGCTACAACTGCCATAAACAATGTACAATTTTCTTGACACAAGCCCCTGAAAAACAATTTGATTCAATCATTTCTCAAAGTGTGGTGTAGTATTTTGCAGCACATCGATTTGGTTTGAGCAAGCCCTTAAAGTGAAGTCTATTTATTCTTCTTTCTTCTGTCCCATCACTATTTTTAAAACATGTATTCAACTCAGAGGTCAGGAATCGCGGTTTCCTACTGTAACATGAGCTCTACTAGCAGCAAACATGAATGAATAAAAACTCCCCTGGGAAGAGAAGAGTCTTTCCATGTGTGATTAAGCTGCAAATGACTTCAACTAGGATTCCCAAACAGAGCCAGCAACACAGGGCGCCCAGTTCCCACTCAGTGAATTCTCTCACACCCTCTGCAAACCTCAGCCTGGCTGCAGGCCACCGACAAAGTCCTGCACAGTCACTGTGTAACATTATATGCAAACAATACAATGAAGATAAGGTGATCTCTACCCACACCCTGTCAAAGCTAACATTTACAAAAGCACAGGCAAGTTTCACATAAAAAGGAAACTGAGGCACAAAGGATTCACCACACCAACGGCAGACAGAAACAGAGCAGTTTATCTCCAGAGTTTCATTCTGAGGTTCAGGCTCACACCAATAAACCAGTCAAGCTTGATGACAGAATCCCTTAAAAGTCCTTAAACAAGTTTAATCAATGTTCAAGCAATAACAATTAAAACATTATTAATTCCATGAGTCTCTAGTGCTCATCACCACAAAAGTCATAGCCCATAAAGCTGCTTTCAGATCATCACTAGGTGCTACAGTGGGACATTAATAATCCAAATAATCACTTAGCAGGAATATTCTGCCTGAAGAGCATCCGAGAGGCTCCTTTTAACCATCTGCTGTTACATGATCGACTGAGAATGTACAATCCATTGCTGTGTTTCCTCGCTACCTTGCTCCAAATAAAGGAGATTTGGATTCAGGGGATGTTTTAGCTGAGCTTGGCTCAAGTTTAATACACCCACTAATTTGGCAGGTGCTTCCCCAGTGCATTTGCTGAATTAGCTGTTGCTGCACAAGCATCACAAAAGCATTTATCTACCTTAACTTGTCATGCCTGAGTAACTTGCAGAGTCTTTGTCCACAACCTCTTTGGTATATGTGGATTTTGATCCACAAAGAGAAAGAATAAACTGGGGATCCTGCATGGAAGAGGAATTTTAACTCCTCAAACAACTGCAAAGCAATTTCAACATCCCACTAGACAAAGAAAACGCCTCTGTAGAAAAATTACTTCCAGTATCCTCCCAGAAAGAAGTTTAACGTTTCCAGACAAAAGATGCTCTTAGAGTAATCAAGAAATACCCTACAGGTACCTCAGCCTTGAAGGGCGGCGACCAAGCAGTCACATACTTGCAATTCTCTCATTTAATTTCATTGGGGCGCAAGTAAATTCAGGGAAAACAGAAAAGACCCTTCAAAAGTTGGTCCTGCTGAAGAGATACAACCAAACCAGAGCATGCCAGAAGTGTGAGTCAAATTTGGGGGAACGTGTCCAGCAGATACCTTTGCTTCCAATGTTATTTATTTTTTATTCTATCTACAGAGAGTTTTTTCCAGCAAAAGTCCCTTAATGGTAGTAACACTGGAAACACGTGTGCAAAGAGAACTACAGACAGACACCAGTGTTTTTAACAGGTATCTTAACAATGCCAGGTTAAGGATTCAGCAGCTGCCACTTTTTGCTACAACAGGGCTCCCACGGCTTCCACAGGAGAAAGAAGTTCACAAAAAAACCCAAACAAACAAAAAACAAACAAACAAACAAAAAACCCCAAAATCATCTCGTGTTTATATGGCATTCAGGGAATTGCATTTATTTTCTATCTGATATCCTTCATACCAGAAATCACCCTCTACATATGGAATCTGAATATAAAAATTCCTGCGAGACACCATATATTTATATTATTACACATATATATGGCATTTTCACCCTTCAAATGATTCCCACAATTATTTCCAGCTGTGAAAGCAGAGGCAGAGTTGAGGCCCCTCAAAAAGCAGATAAATAAATGCCTAAAAATACCAATGGACATGAAAATAATAGACTATACTAGATCCAAAAGTTACATTAAGACTAAATTCACATGATTTCCTTTTTGCCTTAATAAATTCTTGAGGAGCTCTAGCTCAAACACTAAATACCTCCTGAAGATTTTATTCTCGAAAAAGCTTCAACATCTGTTCTGAGCTGTACTGTAAAGCATCAAACACTATGTTTTAAGACTTACATTTTTAGCTTTTTAAACTACGGCACAGACTTGCAGTTTGCTACAAGAAACCCAAAGGCATTCTTTGGGAAAAAAAATCTTGTTTTACTTTCTCCCTTCCAATTTCAAGAGGAATTGAAATAAAAATTCTTCAGCATGTCTCTGCTCAGATGTTACAAGACCAAGCACCACCTCGCATCAGCCAGCTTGGGAAGAAAGCAAAAGAGCTACTTAAATGCAGAGTGTGCTTTGCAGGCAGCACCTCAGCACTGTTTGCACATGAAAGCTCACGCCGCTATCGTCTTTATCTATATGCTCTCAGTGCAGTGAGAGGCACTTGACTAGAGAGATTTACTTGATTAATCCTTGATTATAGATATCATTAATAACTTCCCACAGTTCACCCTTTAATTCAAAGTAAGAGTTCCTGAAAACAGAATACAAAATACTCTTCCCAGCCAAGATGCTCGAGCCAGACACCAACAAAGGAATTATGTCTTACTCACACTGTCTTTTGTGGCTGAAAAGGAGGATGGAGTTTGGGTCATGGCAAAACATAGCTAGACTGCCTTGGAGGGAGACAGGAGGACCAGAGAGGTCCTGGTGGCTGCAATTCCTCCCAGCCCCTCATGCTTTGTACAAAAAGGCTGCCACTTCCCAGTGACAAGAGCTTTGCTTCTAGATCCGAAGAGTAGCGTCTTCACCTGCCTCAAAATCAAACACGTTCAGGGCAGCATGGACCTGGGATTGCCCACTGAGTACTATCTTGCTACCAGGTCACTTACTACATTACTGTTCTTCAAAATTAACATTATGAGCCTTTTAAACCCTTTAGCAGGCATCTGGCTTTTGTTTACAGTTCCACACATAAAAGAGAAGAGGATCTTAGAAACTACCACGCTTTTCTGCAAGGCCAGTCTCACTGCTTCTTGTCATGCACTTCAAAATCTCACATCCCATCCCAAGGCTGACTAAGTTCTGTCCATCCCATGCCAGGACAGTTTAACTCACAGCACCCCTCTGACATCAGGTATCATATTAGTTAATGGCTTCATTAGTTCCACAGCTGCCTAGAGACTGACAGACCACATAGAATTCTCTCAGGAACAAGGGCTAACTTGACCAGGGCAGCCCAAAGCAATCTCAGTGATGTCAAGGATATGGAAAGAAGCAGAGCTTGCTGGCTCCTGAAGCTGTTCCTGTTGTCACTTTAGACGATATTAAAATGACCTAACCCACTCAAAATCTGAAGGAAATCCAGTTAACACTCATTTTCTTCCCTTAAGTACTGCTGAGAGTAACATCAACAAAGCACAGATAAAACATCCACTAAATGAGAAACCAGAAGAAAGAGGGTCATTTTAAAGATGTTTGCATTGGCACTGACACCTAAAGGAAGGCAGAGTGCAAGATCTGGGGCAGTGCTCCACACTGTTACAATTCTCTCAAATGCAAAGAGCTGCTCATGGCTCCCATTCAATTCAAACAGCACCAGGCAGTGTCTGTTCCAGGGCTTTGAAGTTCAGTCAAGTCTTGGGTGCGGAGGGAACAGCCTTGACCCCAGAGAGGCTGAGGCCTGGAGAGCAGCACTGGTGAGGACAGAACGGCTCCTTCCTCTTGGTCTCTAGTTTACTTGGAAAAGAGATGCAAGAAGACACAAACAGCTTTAAGAACAGCCTCACACCTTCCACTAAAAACCCCAGACACAGGAATTTCCCTCAGCCTTCAAGATCTGCAAGGAAGCTCTCTGCCATTGGCTTTCAAACCAGCTGAAAGGATCAGCTCTAAATAGTTGCATTTCTTTCTTCTCTTGCTAAGTTAAAATGCTGAAGAGGTGTCACTGCAGCTGTGTAACAAGAGGCAGAAGACAGAAAGTGTCTCTCACCTCCTACTACAAGAAGAGGTCTGCATACAAGGTGCTTTAAGAATACTAAGAGAGGAGAAGATGGAGACCTTCCAATAGGTCCCCTTTTTGTCAGACACAGGTGAAACTCAAGATACTGACTTTCACTGCAACAAACTACTTAGCATCTAATTTTTAATATAGGCAATAGGAAAGACAGAAAGACACAGGATGAAGAGCAACACACTGTGAACAGCACTCATCTTCCCTAAATCCTTGTCTCTGATCCACCCATTGTGACACCACGGTTCCAGTCTGGGACTAACAGCAGGTAAACGCACACTGTGCATCTTACATCATTTGTCTTTCCCGTATTCCCTACATGTTTCTTAAGGACTTTATATTCCCCATACCCATTTTGCTCAGGATCCTGTGATTACCTAAATCCCAGGACAGGGCTGGGGATGTGGAAAGCCATTCTGATGGCAATGAGAAGACCCAGTGTTTTGGACACCTCTCATCCAAAAGGCCCTAAGTGACTATAGTGCTTTTGCCCTGCAGAATGACAGCAAGTCGTGCACACTCCACTGTTCTCTCATCTATGTCAGTCCTCTGAAAGGAATAAATCATGACTGGCAAAGGCACACAACTGAATATACACATAACTTTCACCAAAACACTACATAGGTAATTATAACAGCGCAGTAACATGATTTTCAGGAGATGATAATTGAAATTATGCCTCTTAGGAAAGGTACTCAGCAGCACAGTTTGCAACTAGATTAATCCCCAAAGGTAACAAGCAATTTATTTATACATGGGTCAACAATGATTCATATGCAATTCTGGCATGAGGCATTTTTTACGGAGATTTTAAGACCAGAAAAGCAAATAAGATCGGTTTATACTCCCTGTGGCTACAGTGCACCATCAGTGTTGTAGACCCATCAGTGTGGGCCATGAAATTAAAAATCAGGGCAAGTTTGTTTGAATCAAATTTTACTACATTGAAACATGGGATTCCACATGAAAACCGAGCCTTGATTCAAAATCAGAAGTCCAAAGAGTGAGGGGAGAGTTTCTTCAGGGCTTCACTGAGGCAAATGTTAAGAACTATCGAACAGTGGCACCCAGTGGTAAAGGACTTTCTGCAAATACGAACACAATAGAAAAATTCGGGAGGGAGAAGGGGGAAGACTGACCCAAATCCATGTTTATATACAAAAATGCTGAACTGAAAGAGCAAACATACTAAATCCCCCACAATTTTAGCAGAAAGTCTTACTTCTAAGTCATTCTATTTCTGTAATCATCAGCATTAGAGGATAGTGATTCTTCAAATACAAAAGGTTTAACATTAAACAGGTATTTCTGAGGGAGAGAGGGAAATCCAGAGCAGCCGGCAGCCCCTTATCAATTGGGAGAGTGCAAACATTTCGAACATCTGACTTGAGATACCTAAAAGTAGACTGGTGAATCTTGAACGGTCTTAAAATCTAGTTCACAGGACTTTAGCAAGATTCTTCCAGGGAAGAGAGAAACATGGTGATAGTGGTTGTTTTTCCACTTGTTCTGTATTTTCTTCACATGATCTAGAGAGAAAGATTAAAAACTAATGTGTGTCCCAGTGAGGCCAAACAATGTCCAGGACCAAAGGGTGTAGGTCATTCTCCTGGAACAGGAATCCTCTTCTGGATGCTGTGATGATATCACGGACAATGGTGATGGAGGGTCCTAGCAAATATTCAACCAGGCAGAAGTTTTTATCAGATATAAGCCAAAAAGGTTAAAATTACCTTTGATATATGTGAAAAAATTTGGAGCAAGAGAAGAGGCAGGTTACTTAGCAACCCTGTAAACATTACAAACCACAGCAAACAAACTACACAGCAAACAAAGTTTTCTTTGTTATAAAGAAATTAGGAAGTTAAAAAGCAAATGAAGAGGAACATCTGTAAATGGGAGAATGTGCCCTATATTGAGGCTGTTCTAACAGCTCTGCTCATTTGATTTTTAAGAAGTGAAGATTAATTGCAGCCTAATAATCGTATAAGCGACAAGCCTGACAATGCTTTGAGAAATTTTGATGACTGGGTATTGAGGCTGGAAAACAAATTCCTTAAATAAGGAGCACACTTTTAAAGTGAGGGGAATAAAACCATCGATTTAGTAAAAGATTTGTGTTCAGCTGCACAGAGACACCAAATTACAGGATCGTAATTATTCCTTCTAGTTCTACAAACTTAAAATCTATTAGTGCAATTAATAAGTGTTTGCAAGGGGGTCAGAAGATTAGCATCTCTGCATTAATCAGGTAGTTATGCATTCAGTAGCTACAGCAACAAAAATGAGACCAAGCAAGCAAAGTATTTCTCATGCTGCCTCAGTTACTCCAGTGCTGTAAATCCCCAAGTCTTGCCAAAGGAGCACAGCGGGGCTGCTGAACCAGATTTTGCTCCGTGCCACGTGTTGCTCCTTAGGGCACAGCAGCATCCTGCCTGGAGTTAGGGCACAGCACGATCTGCTGAGCTGTCACATCTCCCCTCCCCTCTGGGGCTTTCTGAATGACAACTTAAAAGGAATGCTAACCACCCATAAAAGAAGGCCATTTGCAACAAGTTTAAAAACACTGACATAATGAAAACCACACAGTCCACTGCAGCTTGCCAGTTTCCTTAACAGACTCATAGGTAGTTATGTAAAAGTTAAGTACTTCTTCAGACCGGGCAGATACGCATCAATTACCTGCCAACTCAAAAACTCAAGTTCTTTTCATTTTCAAGGAAGAAACCCTTTTCCTAGGAGGAAAAAAAATAAAAATCATCACCAGCAAAGCTTGCTTTTTTCCTTCTCTTTGGTGACAAATGGCTCAGAGCAAGCATCCAGCCCCTGTTTTGATTTCTTAACACAGGGAGATTTCCTAGAAACAGATAAAAGGAAACAAAACGAAATAATTTCCTTAAACCTACTGCTACTCCAAACTAACACACTCCCAGCTTAATCACAGGAAAGAAATAAAACCTTCACCTCAAGGAGTTAGTCTTGGCTCAGGCAACTACATCCACATTCCAGCCTGCACTGTGTCCACAAAGAGACACCCTTCCTTGCCCAGACGTGTTTTACCCACTCTCAGCTGGCACAGCTGCATTTTAGTACGAGGCTCTGCACTGCAACTCAGTGGAAAAAGAAGCCACTACAAAGGAAGGAAAACAAGACCAGAAGGAAAAAGCAAAAATGAGGACACCAGTAAAACTGATGACCAATCTTCCGAAAGTGAGGTAGAGTAAGAAATTTTTTTAAAAAGGCTGTTCCACACCCTCCTCATGACCTTAACCAAAAGCACGAAGCTCTAATGGTTTAAAAGGATTGAGTGGGTGTAAGAATGTATGGCAGCCAGAGAACAAGCCTCCTGGAAGCTACAAGTGGGCTTAGGACAGCCAAGCCTGATACACATGATTTTATTAAAATGCAACAGTGATCAACAGGCGTCCTGCAAAGAACACGACATGCCACACGGCATGTAGAGGAACATCATCTGCTCACTGTTTGATGGGAAGAATGAGAGATCTGAAAACCAGGAATTTACAGAAAATAAAAATGGAGAAAAATGTTGACACTCAATCCCATCTGTTAAAGCTGGTGACTTTTCACTGGTGCTCTTGATGAGCAGCTACAACCTGCAGCTTCTCCTGCAAGCTCATACATCAGGAAGCTGTGGCACCAGGGCAGGGCTGAGTATCAGCCAGAAGGCTGCATGTGGAAGGGCAGCAGAGCCTGCATCTCTGCTCAGGCGGAAGGGCGTTGTTCTCTACAGAAACAAGCCTCCATCTGAACAGGATTGATGTGTTACTCACACAACTGAGCTGCCTTTGGCTTCTCAGCCCCCCTGGAAGGAAGAACCCAGAATGTCAATACCTAAAACAAAACCAGTCACACAAGCTTAGCATGAACACAAGGAAGATTTTAGCATATACTCTGGCAGGACGATTTGTTGTGTATGCTGACATGGGACTGTTTCTAGGATGTTTTCTGTCAACTTTTCTCTTTTTCGTCTTTTTAGAAAGGCTTGAAAAGGTTCAGGAAGGGAGAAACAGAGCACCACTCCCTAATCCCTCCAGAAAGGAACTGTTTAACAAACTTCAAGTAGTTAGCAAAGAAGAGTAAGAAACTAGAAGGATGACCCCAATGCCTCCACAAAGGGATTGTTTGTTGAGCTTGTGAACTGGTGGCAGGAAAGGAATTTCCTACAATTGTTACCTTTCTGCTTGAGAGACCACCTGGAGGAAAGTCTCAGGCTGTCCTTCCTCAGCAGCACTTGTGAAGAGGGTGAACTGTGCCACTGCAGTTTGTAGGACCCCCCACTCTGCTCCTCACGTCCTTCTCCAGGGCTATAGAGAGGGCAGCTGCTCACTCACGTTACATGCTACAGAAGTGGAACTGAACTGGACCTAAACTTGAAATGCAAGAACTCTGAAGTATGTAAATTGAACAAGAAAAAAGCTCTCAGTAGTCCTAAGAGGCACTACAGGGATCTCCATCAAATGGTTAAAACAAACCACCTGCATCCCAAAAAGTCACAGACTAGTTTACAGTGGTCTCACAAAGGAAAATATAATGTGCATACTCTTGCCTCTTCATGCTCAAAAATAAAGAAAAACCTTAAAGACAAAAACCAAAGGGCTGCAAAACAAGACTTCAGCAGAGCCAAGAAACGGGCTGAAAGTCTTTATCATAACATGCCTACAGCTGAGGAACAAAAGCAGTGTGAGGTCACAGCTTGGCTCCTGCTAGTCAAGGTTCACAAAAGCAGTGTACAGAGCTTCCAGAGAAGTGGATGCCCTTTGTCATTCACAGACAGACAGCCCGGCAGCCACGTCTCTGATAGAGACTGCTGCCAGCCCCAAGAGAAGAGGGCTTGAAAAAAGTCTCCCCACAAGCCTTAGAGCCTCTTATTAACATTATTTCACAGGTGACTCAGCTTACTTTACAACAGGCAGGGTGAAAAGCTGTCCTCTAGCTGGGTTTTACAGCAGCATCTTAATTAATAGGATGAATACCTATTGATAGGCAATCATAACCTCCACTGCCAGCTGCACCTCTTCATGCCTGAAGCCAGCCCTGCTCTTTGTTCTGCTGCTGAAAACACAACTTGGGGGGCTCTGAGCACCTGCTGCGGCTGCAGCCAAAGAGGGAAACTTTCAGGCCAGCAAACTTTCTATGTTGGCAATAAACTGCATGTTAAGGACTCCTTAAAAATGTCACCATGCAGTGTCCTCAGCAGGATATCATGTCACTATGTCAGATATTTGTAGAAAGAAGGAAGAAATGGCAAGAGGTGTTTCTGTCATCCTTTTCCTGATCGCCTTCAATAGTTAAACGGGCTATTTAAAAAAAAAAAAACAAAACAAAACAAAAAACCAAACACACTGAAAAATTGTAATTGTAATTAAAATTCCCAAGTGGCTTTCAAGACTTTTAAAAAAGCACATCCCTGTTTTGCAAGCAGAAGCACTCCAACAAATGGTCACAGGTGAATAGTCAGCACCTCAGTGGACACATGCCGTGTCACATCCCACAAGCACTGCCTCTCATGCTTCCTATCACTAAATTAATTACTAGTTTTCTCCATGACTGCATAACCTACAAAGATGTTTTGGACTTATTAGAAGAAGAACTTTCTTTATGACTAAGGGTGAAAGGTGAATTGATATTTACATAGGCATCTCATGCATTGCTAATTCTTGGCGTTGCACCTCACTATGGGAAAGATGGTCTGCAAATGTGAGCACTGTTTCTAAAAAAATAAAAGGAGGTAGAATCCCTTTCCTTTACTATAAATTCTTGACCTGTTACTACTCCCATAAACCTGAGTAAAACAGACCAAACTGCCACGACACTTTCAAACATTTTAACCCAAGTTGCTCAAGTTCCCACACACACCACAGCTTGTCTACCATCTTACAACACAATCACTTTCTCAACCTGCTTGCTTAACAAGCAGTGGAGAATTCTAGACTGCAAAGTAGAATATTAACATCTGCTTCTTTTTTTTTTTAATTAAACAATCATATTTTGCCATGATTCACTGAGGAATTATGTTTTAAAACTGCGAAAAAATTACTGAACAAGGGGAATTCATCAACATTTGAAGTAGCACTGTTCATTATAACGGGCTTGGTCACATCAGAAGCTCGCTCAGTCAGTAGGAAAGCTGCCCCACAATTACAGTGAGGAACTGAGCCATGACAGAAGAGAGAGGCTCTATTCTCAGCTCTACCAAAAACTGGATTTGTGATGCTGAGCAAGTTGCCGAGCCTTAAATTACTCTGGAACAAGCTGTGGTTGTCAGCACAAGACAGTGTGTTGGATACCAAAAGCAGAGAGAGCAAGACAGGCTTTTTTGGATACGCAAATCAATAAGAAACATCATAAATTACAACAACACTATGCTTTGTTCTATTATAGGCAACTTTTTGTCAGACATTTTGGAGCCGTTTCATGTTAAGCGCTCTTTTTTTTAAGATTGAACAAATGCTTGCTTTAGAATCAAGAGGCAAAATCCAAACAGGTAATTTGGTGAAAGAAGTTTAGAAAATTAAATTGATGATGTTTAAAATAAGGTATAAAGCTATGGATTAAGAGACACACAGAGTAAAATTTAGAAAGATGTTAGGGTTAATAACACAGAGGCTGTGAACTTCTTGGTGCCGCAAAACAAACGCCAGGGATTTAGAAGTCTCATGCCTAAAGGATTGATGCTATTTTCACCCCAAGCCTATTTTTATGAATTTCTTCCTTCCCAAGTTATTACCAAAGTCCCCAGTGATTTCTTTTTTTTTTTTTTTTGTTATTTTTCTGTGGATTTATCATCTCAACAACAAAAAGAGACACATTAAACACATGCTTTTTTAAGCTGCACTAGTAAATATGTTCTCAGAAATGACTCCAAGACAAAAATCCACATTGAAAAGCCAGAATGAGAGCTGGGAGCCTGAGGGCTTTCCCATCCCACTGGTGAATACAGCACGTTCTTTTTGAGCATGTTCGTAATAAGACAGAGACCTATTTGTCAAAATCTGTCCTCTGTAAAACAGCATGTATTCCTCAACAGCCTCAGTGCTCAGCGGGGTGTAAATACTGCACCTTCAGCCACTTCCCCAATGTGAGTTTAATATATATATATATATATATATACATTAGTGTTTAAGATTGAAGCAAATGTTTGCTACAATTAAGTCCCATTTAATCCAAGAATGTTAATAGTCATCCTTTAATGTGAATGTTAACAAACCAGCCATAACTTTTTTCATATCATCAAGGTATGTGATGTCGAACACAGGATTCTGACCTGCTACACTGAACCCAGCAGCCTGCCCGCACAGAGGATGTTGTCCCACTGATCCCCACAAAAGATCAGAAAAGCTGCACAAAAACACAACAAAGGCAGCAACAGGATCCACTTACAGTTTAGAAAGGCATTTGGTTATGAAAGCTACCAGGCTATCAGAAGTAATCCAGGAGCCTTCCCCTGCACAAATTTGTAATTAATACATCTTGTTCTCTCGCCTGCACCTTTCCAGCACTGCTGAGAGCAGCAACACCACAGGTACCAATGGCACCACACTGCAACTGGCAAATGAAGATGGTGAATATGGGCTGAACACAGTGTCTGTTCATCCAGATGCGCATCTTAAGGATCTTTCCAGCAGACAACACTCTGCTCCAGCCAGTCCCAGCTCCTCATACTGGAGAAACTCCAGAGCAGCTTGTGCTGTACCCACATGAGCAAACAGCCCGGCAAGGAAGCAAAACCCTCAGAAGAGACAGGCACAGTCAGCTGGGATTGCAGCTTCTGCCTGTGCAATGTACTAGTGAAAATCAGCACATGGATCTATCTGTATCGGTATCAAGCAGAGTTACTCCAGAGTGAGAACAGCAAAAACACAATCAGCTAGTGCAGAGACTCAGATCCCTTCAAACCTACAGAACAACTTGTACGAAAATATTAGAACCCCAGTAACTCTGAAATGACAAAATATCAATCCTATTCGAGTTTCATTAGACCCTGTGTTACACAATTTATTTTACAAATGGCAATTGGAACAAAAATCAGAGCAACCTCACTGTTCACCCATACTTGAGGGAGTCACTGTGCTCCATCAGTCTACACAGATGACTGAATCATTATCTCCATTTTATATACTCTACCTTCCTGTAAGTACGTTTGGGACTTACAAATAGTGGAACTTTTGCAAATTTTACTGACTGCACTCAGCCAACATTGTGTCCCTCCAGAGAGACACAACCGTCAGCTCATCTTTCACACAAAGGTAACATCCTGCTCACATTTTAGGTAACTGTTGAGTTCAGATTTCCCAGATAAAAAAGTTGGCTGCCACCTTCATACCCAAATCTAACCTTGCCAGCACTACTAACCTGTTTGCTGCAAACTGACTGCATGAGATACATTATGTGCCTTTGAGCAGGGTGACAGCCACCCCCATGAGAGCACACCAGCATGGCACCATCTCATACGTAGCATCAACTCCATAGTTTTGGGTGAAACATCCTCTTTTCAAGAGCCATTTCCATCTCACCAACACACCTAATTACACATACACCTCAGGGCCTGGTGGCAAAAATAGCAAGTCTTTGTGGCTGGGCAGGGGTACAGGTTTTGATTCAGGAAGTGTACGCCTGCAAATTAATTTTCATCTGCACCCTACTGTGCTCAGTGCTTTCCTATGGCTTCCATTCAACATAAACACTTACTACCACTGAAAACACAGTGCTTCCAGGAAAACAATGTTTAGTTAAATTCACGCAGTGATAAAAAAATTACAATAAGATCATTAAACGTTTGAAATCAATGGATGAACTTTCCCACACAGTAATAGCAGCTTTACTAAAATGCACGCCAGCAAATGTGCCTGCTCACCCTCAGAAGTACCACTCTCACTACTAGGGAGGTAACATTTTGTTAGTAATTTTCTAGTAGAGCCCAAATGGGTAAGTTTGTAAAGGCTACAGCAGACTCTTTATCAGGAAAAGAGATCTATGCAGATTTCAGAGATTTTTACCTCATCCAGGGGTTTTTCTATTGCTAGGAAGTGCTGACATCCATTTAGTAGAAAACCTATGATGTCTTTTAAATATCCCTTTCCAAAAACCTCCCATGGGACAGCTTCATTACTTCAACAAGTGACTCGAGAAGCAGGAGGAGACAGTGTATTAAATGAGTAAAGCAGACACAGAACGCCATGGCAACAAGAATTTCATCCCATTTCTCACACCTCATTCTACCCTTCTGATGAATCAGCGTTGTTCAGCTGCAACTGCCGTCTCTTAATATTACCCAATACCTCAGCTAAAAGCTAAAGACATCAACCACTTGTCTCTCTCCTGCTTAAGACCTTTTATATATCCACTCTAACCCTTATTTATACCATTATGATTATTATCTAATTATAAACAATGGCTTGATTAAAAGACACATATTTATAGAATCATTCATGTCACCTACCTTTAGGCCTTTAACTGCTGCAGCTAAAATGGGAAAGCAAGCTCCTTATAGCATTAGCATGGTTATCCAGAGGGCAAATCAAAGCAGCTATGCTCAGCACTAAAGTCAAATATCACTCTCAAGCAGCTTCCAGACACTCTCACCTTCCTGCATTGAGGTTATGAGAAGTCCAGAGAACCTAGATTCCCAAACTGCTTTTTAAAAGGAATGGGGAAGGTCCCTTCAAAAGCAAAAGTTAGAAATTGCAGCTCAAATTTCATAAACTACAGCAATACTGAACAAATCCAACCTGCCACTGCTTTTTACACTATCTCCAGCATGCCAGTTACTTCCAGCTTCACATACGGTATGATGTAAAACCATGGAAAATACTCAGTTTAATCATTTCCTGTATTATTCACCACATTGTGTGCAATACCTTGTGGATTAATTATCCAGATAACAAAATGACTGCAAGTGCCATTAATGTTGTCGGTCTGAAGTAGTGATCTAAATAATGAGCGCAATGTGCTCCTGTGGTCTACAGCATGAGAGGCTGAACTGAACCCTCCTACCTTCTACGCATGAGTGAAAAAAGACCCTTCCTCCCTGTACAGGAAGGTGAGTAAACCATTAAGCAACTGGGGAAAGTCCCGAAGATTGAGAAAATCAAAGAGAGAAAACAGCTTTCACACCTGGAAGCCAAACTGTTTAAAGGAATGGAGAGAAGGGTCACCAAGGAAGAAATGTTTTATGATGAAGGTGGTGAGACACTGGCACAGGTTGTCCACAGAAGCTACAGATGCCCTGTCACTGGAAGTGTTCAAGGTTGGATGGAGTTTTGAGCAACACAGTTGAGTGAAAGATGTCCCTACCCACTGCAGGGGGTTGGACTAGATGAACTTTAAAGGTCTCTTCCAACTCAAAGCCTTCCATGACTTCTGACTGATGACATTTGTATGAGGATGGGGTAAACACATTTTGGGGGTGCTTGTACTGGTGCACAGAAGCAATCCAACAGTGAGATGCCGCTCCTCTCCTGGACCCAGGACATCCACACAAGCAAAGGAAGCCCTGGAGCAGAATTACTGCTCTCCCCAACCACAGATGTGGCTACATACCACTACCCGTAACACAGCTGGAAACATCTCATTTCTGTGTGTCCTGGTTAAGCAAGAGGTACAAATTTCTGTTTGAAGGCAATCTAAACTGCACCACTGGAAATACCAGTAGAAATATTTCTGTTATTTCCAGGCCACTGAACACAAGTAGCACTCACTAGTTTACTACTCTAGTTTCCAATTTAAGAAATGCCTTTAATGGAAGCACTTTCTTGAACATATACCAAATGCCACTGAACACAATTGTGCCTAAACTGCACCTCCTAGAGAGCTCCATTTTTAAATTAACTGTGAGCATGCTGTAACCTAAAAAGGGAGGAGAGGAAGGAATAAAAAAAAAACAAAGAGGAAAAGAGGAAGAAAGTCTCTCTTGTGGCACTTTTCTTTCTCCGAACACAGAAAGAAACAGGTGTTAATATAAGCAGAAAGGAAGGCAGATTTACATCTCAGAGATTCAAAACCAAGTGCTATCAGCAAAAATACTAGATTATTGAGGCAGAGAGAGAGAGAGAGGAAGTTGCAAAACTGCTTAACATTTCAAGAAGGTCTGAGGCTTTTCACTCAGTGTTGTAGCTGGGGAAAACAAACATACACTTTTATTATCATACAATGGTTTGGACTAGAAGGGAACTTAAGAGATCATCTAGTTCCAACACCCATGCCATGGGCAGGGACACCTTCCACTAAGCTAAGTTGCTCAAAACCCTGTTTAGCCTGACTTTGAACACTTTCAGGGATAGAAAGAGCCACCACTTCTCTGGGCAACCTATTCCAGCAATTCACCACCCTCACAGTAAAGAATTTCTTCCTAATACCTAATCTACACCTGCCCTCCTTCAGTCTAAAGCCATTCCACCTTGCCCAGTGTCCCTCTCCAGCTCTCCTGTAAACCCTGTAGGTACAGGAAGGGGCTCTAAGGTGTCCCCAGAGCCTTCCCTTCTCCAGGCTTAACAACCCCAGCTCTCTGAGCTGTCTCCATAGCAGAGGTGCTCCAGCCCTCTGAGCATCTCTGGGCCTCCTCTGGCTTCACTCCAACAGGTCCCTGTTCTTCTTACATTGCGGGCCCCAGAGCTGGGGTGGAGTTGGATTAGCAACTCAGTAACAAGAGTCAAATAAATGAAATGCTGCATCTGTTGTTACAATTAAATTAACAAAGTACTGATAGAACCATGCATGTTTTCCCCTTGTGTACCATGCCCTGGGTAAAGATGTTCTGTAGCTGTACATATTTCCTGTGTTATAAATTAAACACAAGCCAAATTTACCCTTCCTGCAATGCTATTAAAAATCAAGGGCAATTACTCCAGGGATAAATCTGGCCCAGTAATGTTTTTCAACAAAAATGAGTTTCTAGAATAAATTCTACTAAAATAAGTCTGTGTGGAAATACTTGAAACATTTTCATTTGTGTTCCCAGAGCACTTGTTTAAAAATAAATTGGAACAGAGAGTTCCCCATATTAAATAGCTGGAAACTGTCAGACAGTGTTTTAGAATACTCTGTTTTCAGGTGATCAACCTGATATTCTTACTGTCTGGTTCTGTGGGGGGTAGTTTTGTTGTGGTTGATGTTTCAATTTTTGTTGTTTATTTAGTTTTGGGGTTTTTTTTGTTTTCTGGGTGGGTTTTTGGGGGTGGGGAGGGATTGTGGGGCTTTTTGATTGGTTTGGGGGTTTGTTTATTTTGGTGTTTTTTTAATACCTAAGTATTTGCAGTCTTAAACAAAGGCCACTTACATGCAGCTCAGGTTGTGTACCAATAACTGAAGAGCTCAGAAATTAGGTGTACATGGAAGATCAGACCCACGTATTCAAGATTTCAAATTTTTACAATGAGATTACACAACCAGACAAAATACAGCTACAAATAGCATCAGGTTAGACTCTCAGCTGGCATTAGCTGGAGCCAGTCTACTAAAATCAATTTATCTTCCTCAGCTTTATCTGACTCCTCAGGGAATATGGGCAACATTAATATTGCAGCTCCCCACAAAGTCACACATGCAGAAGTGCTGGCAGGAGCAATGGCCTCGAGAAGCCTCTGCTCGCAGCACACGATGCTGCAGACCCACACAGATGCACCTGCAACGCTTCTCCCATGGAAAAGTGCATCAACTACAATGATGGAAAGAGCCATAAAACACAAGTTGCCAAAAGCAATTTATCTACAGCAATTTGCACAGCCAGCAACCACTGTAATCACATTTTTGTAGAAACATAGAAAATCGGGCTGTAAAGAACGTCAAGAGGCCCCTCGCTCCCTCCCTGCCCCAGGGCGAGCTGTAGCACACCTACAACACCCCTGATGTCTCCTTCTTCCAAAGAAGTTTTTGAGCCAAAATTTTTCATTCTTGATCTTAATCCAAAACAAGATGTGATTTAAACCCAGTTGTTCATCTGATTTTAAGCCCCAGGTGTTGACACTTAATGCTAGTGAATATACAGAATGTCAAACTGGCTGGTTAAGTTCCAATGTGAGCACAGAGCTGAGCCTTTGCTGACACGGGGACAGCAGAAGATATAAACAGACAGACTAACAATTTCTTTAGAGCACGAGTCAAACGTAGCAGAAATTAAAAAACTGTTTCCCCAGATTTTTTTTTAATCTCCATTGCAGGAGATATTTGTAGCACACCTGGAGGAGACCACAGAGCTCATGAGAAAACCTGCAATGCTCTCACTGAGGCCGTTGTCTCCACGACAGGCACCGAGAGGCAGCAGGTATTCCCACTGCCATACAGAAGAGGCCACTCTGTTCCCAGGGAGAGCTCTTCTCTCCTGCCTGGCTCTGACCGAGACTGGTTTTGACCCCACCAAGCTTTTACAAGCTTATCACAAAATCCCCTTGCAATGGCAGAGGGGCATGTACTTCTCCTTCCCTCTGTTTTCCCACCAGAAAGTCACAGGCTCAGGAAAGAGTCCCATGGAGCAGAGACCTCCTGGCTCCCCTGCCTCCCAAACCTCCTGGGCCACGAATTCAGAGTCTGTGGAGGGAAGAAAGGGGAGGCTGGCAGGGAAAGCCATTCGATTTGCCACTTTGCAAAAATAGTACTCAGATGGCTCTCAGCAGCACAGAAGGATTCAGGACTAACAGCTACTGATGGCACTTCAGTGGTAAGGTAAAGGGAGAAGGGGCTGGACATCAGATCCTAGTCTTAAAAAAGTTTTAAATTATTAAAGCAAGGCCTCAATTCTTGTAACAAGGCACTGAAGCAGCTTATTTAAAGAAAATAACGCACTAATAAGAACATTTATTTCCTTCTACATCTTCTAGGCATGGAATTCACTAGGATCTGTTTGGAAGTGTTTCCATTGCTTCTGCCAGTCCTGGAAACAATCTCGTGCTCATGAAGAGATGCAACCCAGTTTGCTCATTGTGATTCTAAACCAGAATACATATTGCTTCTATTTTTTCCCCCTATGTATTTTTTTGCATGCAATTATTCAAACAAATCATACTCCCCAATCTCCTGGGACTCAGTTTATTGCAGTAATTCAGAGGGTTTTTTTCTTCTCAGATGTTCTGTTTTTCAGGGAAAGATTCCTTTTTGTGTGTATGATCCTTTTTCAATTATGCAAAACTCAAGGCAAAAGTGTAAGAAAAAATGCAACGACTCTCTTGCTTATTTTTATACTCTGACATTTTCATTTCATGTCATTAATGAGTCTAATCAATCTCTCTTGCATTACACACATATCACATTCCCAACCAGTAGCAATTAGAAATAGATAGCCATTTGCTTTCTCCCAGAATTGCAGAAAATTAATGCCACTTGTCACAAAAAGGGTTCAGACTACAAAGACCAACACACAAAACATTAAGTATTTTAATTTGACACCATTCTTCATGCAGTTCTCAAATCAAAAGCAACAATGCTAAATTCTATTACTAGTCTCCTGCTTGGATCACCACTTTGAATAAAGGCATTAATGAGATGGAGACCTGCAAAGCATTTTCTTAGAAACCAAAGAATCACTAAATTAAACAATTTGGATGTTAGCATTAAAAAACCCGAGTAAATTGCATATTCACCAAAAAAAGGCAAAAGTACTGAACAAGAAGCATCTGTAGTGGCTCTGTCACTTTCTGTACAAGTGACAGGCAGGGTATCTCCCATGACCCATTCTAGACTGTACCCACTGTGGTCAGGAGCTGCACTGGCAGATTTCCATCCCAGAGCTCAAATTCTCTCACAGCTGCCCATGCACAGGGCTTTCCCCCTCTCCCCCAACATGCTTCCCCCCATTGTTTCTGGAAAGGCAAAAAGCACAGTTGTCCCAGTTAAGCCGGAGGTGTCCCGCACCAGTTCATGCCCTCCCGAAGACCCAACTGGTGTCACTTTGGCAGCTGCTATAAAAACAACTGCTCCCCGTGTACAAGGAGCATCCAGTTGCTGCAACAGCCAGCTCTGTCCCAGATGATGGAAAGGGGAAATGGCAATGTCTCCTTATATGGGTTACAGAAGCCTTGCCTTTAATTTCATTTGAGAGCTCATCCCTATCTATTGGGTTTATTTGGTGCATCAGCCACTTATTCCTTAAAAAGTTCAAATGCGGGGGAAAAAAAGGATGTAGAAGCTGGAATAACACTGAGCTCTTCCACCTCTGTATCTCTAGAAGTGGCTGTATCACATACAAAGTGTGTTGGCCGACCCTGTCAGAAGTCAGAAGGCCGCTCCAGTACCATTCCCATTGCTGCCTGTTGCTCAGCCATGTGCTGTGAAATACAGACTGTGACTACAGCAAAGATGGACACAGAGCACCAAAGACTGTCATTCAGTCTCAGCTCACAACCACCTACACAGATGTCACGTCCATTTCATAAAAACATCCGCCTGTTCTACATCTGTGTTAATGGGGAGAGAAAAAAGCTGAGTCTCACAGATGTGCAGAGCTCAGACAATAAAACAGGTCACTGATCAGAGGAACTCTGCGGGCACATTCACTGTGAAAGATGGCACGAATGTTGTTACCTCATGACAGACAGACAGCGATGCCTACTGCAGAACTGGCTCAGGAAAAGCAACATGTGGGATCCAGGACTTCTGCATACAAACCCATTTAAGCTGAATCCTATATAGCATAGGCAGGAGTGGGGGTACAAGAACCGCACAACTGCTAGCTGCCACATTACCTGAATCTTGGATAAAATGCCCATGGCCAGCTGTCCCTGAGACTTCCAGGGCTGAGTTAGGAGTTAGGAAAGTCTAACTCATCAGCTGCTACTAAAACCTATGCTCCATGAGAGGTTACGAAAATACCACGTGATTTCTTCTTATTAGGTCCCAACTTACCATTGAAGAAAGCAACAAGACAAGGATCCAAGGAGTCTCCTTTATTCCAGAGATCTCTTTAGGCCCAGTCCCTTCAAGAGGGACAGAAAGCTTTCAGTAGTGAGCAATTAACCTCACAGTCACCAAAAACCTGAGGTTTCATTTAACACATGAAATTTTTTATGCCTTTCTAAATTCTTTAAACAATCTGAGCATTAGTAAGTGCGGGATATAGTTTTTTATTTTCATAAAGTAAACTAAATATAAACCCAATAGAGTGAAATAAAAAACTGCAGATTTTGAATACTGATTCTTATGCCTCACCCATACTTGTATTATCTTCCAAGTGTTGAGTAAATCAAAACTCAGGGAAAAATACATCCTGTAGGCAGATCTTTCAGCAGGTATATGGTCTGAACAACTCTTCATACATAATTATGCTGCCAAATACTTGATGAAAATAATTGAGTGGATGTCAGCATATGCTTCTTGTAAAACAGACAAGAGGACCTTTGTCAGACAAGAAGTAAATTAAGATTCACTATAGGAACTGTATCATACAGTTTAAAAGAAAACCACAAACACATGTGCAGGCCTGAAAATGGGGGTAAAAAGCTTGAGGAGAAATGTCAGCTGAGGTCTGTTCCTTGCACAGAAGGAGACTGAACAGAAAAGGATACTATTATCCATTGCATCCAGAGAACTGGCAGGCTTGCTGCTCAAAAGCAGCTGCTTGAATATTTAGCTTGAAAGGCGGACTACTCCTTGCATTTTCTCTGGTGTGGCTTTCAGCTGCACAGCAGTGCCAAATGGCATCATGCTTCCTGCAGGACCGGAGCGCCTTTGGGCTGGGTACAAACTGCACATGGTGTACAGGGCACCCTGAAGGGGGGACCACAGCGCTGGACTGATGCCAGAGGGGCCTAGAAGCTGTTGTGGAATTTCTGAGGACGATGGCTCAGTACGTTCATACCAGCAGGGTGGCTGACATGATCCATTCTCAGTGCTGGCTATTTTGTCACAGAGAAAGACAAAGAAGGAAGGAAGCAGTGAGAGACAGCGAAGGACTCCTACACTGAGAGATGCACACAAGATTGGTCCATGCTAGTCAGAGCTGGGTATGAGAGATAATAACTCCATCAGCCTGCATTAAACAGATACCGGGTTCGCAGCCTACTCATCTGCCAGTTTTCTTGCTAGGTACTGAAAAGCAGCAGCCATCTAATCACTCACCAGCAGTAATTCCCTTTCCTGCTTCAATCTTCTGTTACATGCTGTCACCTGGTCTCAGAGACTTAAAATATATGAATTAACAACATCTGACTTTTGTGTTGGAACAGTGAAGCAAATAACTGATCAACTGAAAGTTTAAGAAAAAGGGCAACAAATTTAAGTTCATGAACTGAAAATTATTTGCAAAGCAGTAATTCAGCTTAGTGTGCAATTTTACACACATGCAGACACAAAGGTTTTCCACATATTAAAATAATGCCACTAATTAAATGCTACTAATGAACAAAAGATGCGCTCAGCTCACCTTTGAAAAGCCTACCACGCAAGCAGACACCTAATAAATAGAGAGACGACTGTAGTCAGACACAATATGGCAATTTCATTCTGACACAAATCTTGCTGGCACAGAGGCTGAAGTCACACATTTTAAAGCAAAGCTTCCAGACTTTTTCTGGTGTGAATATTTAATGTTTTGAGAGAAGCAAGAGGATTTTGTATTTAGAAGTTACTCCACCAGAAGCACGCACTGTTATCTTTAATGTTTTGCTTTAAATTATGAATAATCAACTTGTAAGATTGCTCAAAGAATCTCCAACTCCTAAAGAAGCAAACAAGATCTCAATCAGAAAAGCTGTGGGCAAATGAGATTACCAGTGTGACTTGCAAGTGAGAATTGCCTGGTAAAAAAAGGCAGAATCATGTTTCCATGTGGAAAATGTTAAAGTTATTATAACTAAATATAACATCTCAAATTTTCCCCCTCTATTTTATTTCCAGTAATACACACACTCATGTCTGCTTGTTCCATTAGATAACAACAGGTAGCAGAACCAGTCATGTTCTTGTCCAAAATCCCCTGGGATTTGAGTCCTCCTTCCCAACTTCCCCCACAGGAGAGCAGCAATGCCAGGACCACATAGAAGTAGGCAGGCACGTGCCAGGGGGAGAGGAACAGGAAATTAGCTGCATGTGGCTTTCATACCCATCCTCAGCATGGGCCTCAAAATATCCACAAAAGAGCCAAAATTCCCATATAAATCTGAACAAGAGCAGAGGGAGAGAAAGACTAAAGTATCAGGATGTTCCAATTTGGAGATGTCATTAAGAACAATAATTCTGAGCTAATTAAATGGGGTGTGGGGGGGGAACATAACAATCAAGCAAAGAATATCCCTGTTGTATGTCACCTAGACGGCAAGAGAGGAGGATTTATTCTGCCACGCTGAGATATTCTATATTCACAGTCATCGCCACAGCGTTGAATGACATGAAGGAAAGCGCTGCTGCTTCATCCTTCATCCATTTGCTGTTACTGCACCCTCTGCCATCCAAATTCCCACTTTCTCTCACACCTTTACAAAATGTCAGTGCAGAGACTTTCTAGGAATTTGGGTCAAGTTCAAGAATCCCCATCTGCTCCTGTTGGAGAGGGATGAGATCAGACTGTAAATGAGTGGCAGACTCCTAGCAAGGAGACACATGAATACAATTTGGACACATATGAAAGTCAGTCCCAGCCTTCTTCATTTAAATTAACAACTTTAGACTCTCCTCTGTCTCTCTGTAATGAGAAATTCATATAATCAGTTATTCATCCATTTAGGTTAAGAGCATGTATAGGCAAGTACTCTCAAGACATTTTATTAATCTACATTTAACTTAAAGCTGTTTAGAATTGCAGACGTGCATGCACAAGATGAGTTCTTCAAGACTTAAAAGCAATTAGGTCTTGAGAAAAGTGGCTTTGGTAGCACATGCTCTCACAGATATTTAAATAAATTCAAATCAAAGATAGGTTTAAATCAGCACGAGACTTCTCATTAGACAACAGCATTTTTTCAAGTTCCCAGAGCTTTTCTGCAGTGCTTTGCACTGTGTATGTAGGAGCATGCACCTGTGCTGGTAGTCAGCTTGCAGGAGGGCTCCCCTTGCAAGCCTACACACACACAACATGGCTTCAAAAATTGAATTTAGAACACTTTCTTGTTATAGCTGGTAGCAATATGGAAATATATATACAAAAGGTGTCACTTTCTGGAAGTGCTTCTCCCCACCTGACTGGTTAGCACGGTAGCCCAGTGCTAAAATCAGGAGCAGAAGCATGGTGTTCATCCACTAACATGTTCCAACTTACCTTCATGGCACTCTGGAGAGCTGGGATCAAGCTTCCTTATTTTGTAAGAAGGTGAACGTTAAAAAAAACATTAAAAATCCAAATCAGAAATCAACTTACTTGAGGAATTAGGTAGAACAGGAAACTCAAGGTGGACCATATAAGTCCCAAGCAAGCCTTGTAAAATAAGCCCTTCTGCATTTAACCAACTCTTACACTTCTAGATGCGCAGAAATTTCAAATCCTGCCTACTTAAACTGTAACAGAAGACTCATGAATTTTACATCATTGGAAAAAGATGACCCTGACTCTGGCAGAAAGCATTAAAATTCCTATAATCGTAAGTGTCAGTCTTGCTTACATCTATTTGTTTTCCTTTTAAGACCACAAATGGACTTCAAAGGAGAATAAACAGTCCATTTCTTGGCCACAAATGCAGCCAAGAAAACACCATGTGATTACATTCTGTGTGTGGGTAAGGCCTGCTGGTTTAAAACATACACGTGAACACACAGATACATTTGCACATACATAGTCCAACATACTGCCTTGGTTAACAATCAGAACAGATCTTGATGAATCACCTCTAGTTGGTATTTTTACAGTGTTTCTTGTAAAAAGCACTCCCCAAATGTGCAAACTATTAAGAAAACATGTGAAAACCAGTCTGATTGGCAGACTAAAGTTGGGAGACTGAATAACACGTAAGCCTGTTCAGCATTAATGCCAGAAACCCCTTCTCACTCAAAATCTGACATATCATCTACTTTATTAGTTCCAAATCAATTATTCATTTAATTTACAATAAAAAATATGAAATTAAAAATTAATACAGATGATTTAAAATTGAAGTCATGCAAAGACAGTACTTCTTTTTTTAATAGACTTTCATTTTCGAAGTGAATATTACTGCATGCTGCTGAATTCCTACAACAGTCCGCAAGGCCAGCACTGGAAGTCTGTCGATACAACCATTAAGATTTCATTTACTAAGAGCTGATTAATTCAAGTCTTCCTTTTCCACTAATTAATACCACAAACTGTCTCCAATTATTGTGCATTTAGATCTGAGTGCAAGGAATGACCATCTTACACACCACATAGAATTACAATTTCACAGATCCAGGACATGATACCTTTTTAAATCAGGAAAAGAAAAAGAAAGGCAAGATAGTGCTTTACCCTAATCAAAAGGTCACTCAACTCAGATTAACTCAGAATTCATGAAACTCTAGTCAAGAAAGTAAAAATGAAAGTCTGACCCTTAAAAAGGCCAGATGTCCCACTAGTTTCCTCTTACATTTTAGTCAAGCACATGGTTCACAGTCACAGAAAAGTTTGTTATGAGTCACAAATATGCCACCAGAAGAGATCCAAGAGTTTCCTTTCCAAACTAGAGACAATTCCCAACAAAACAGAAGACACCATTCCAGCATCAAAGCCAAATAAAGTGAGCCAGAGGTCATCAGCAATCCCATCTAATGGAAATGGCGATGCAGAGAAACAGCTCCGCAGGCAGATCCTGTGGCTGGAACAGCTCCCGGGGCATGGGGGTGACAAACTCCAGCAGAACAGCATTACAGTCACCCCAGCCCCTGCTCACTGCAGGAGCCCTGCTAACATTTGTGTTTACTACTCCAGGTCAATGCCAACTTCACAGTCCTGGCCTAATGAAAAGTGCTGTCCAGCTCTACCTTTAACCCCCTCCATATTCCCACCCTACTAAGGTGGGTGCCTCTTACTCCAAACACCTCAAACTCCATCTAAGACCATTTTAATCACACACACGGAGGCTTTCTTCCCTTTCAATCTTTTTACTCTACATAACTTTCAAAGGGGTTGAAAATTTTCCCTTTCTTAATCTTGACAAAATCCTTTCCCACTAAGTCCTCTGTAACCAGGCTGCTGCACAGCACCATGGCTGGAAATTAGGTGCTTATAATGGAAATACCGAGGTAACCTTAGACACAGCATCAAGCTGCATGAAAACCCTGTCACGGTACTGGAAATAAAGTGCATTTAAAGCCTAAGAGGCTCCATCATCACCATAAAATGCACACACTGCTGCTGCATGCTCTCAAACTATTAAATGGGCCTGGGCATGGCAGCAACGAAGCACAGCCTCCCCTGACTTTGTGCAGTATGAGGGCTCATTGCTACCACCAGCTGTGACCACCTCCACCCTAACAAGGAAGGGAAAGAGAATGCACTAAATTAGAATCTAGTTTTGTCGTCACGAAAAGAATAAGGGAACAAAATTAGTCTGAATCGAAGTCAGTGCTGGAGGGTTACTCTCGCTATCTGGCCATTATTCACTTTGCTAGTCTTTGCCCAGCATTAACACCTACCCATTCCTCCAGCCCAATGACTCTCGTTATCATCCTCATTCCTCTGTTATTACCAAACCCGCCTTCCTCTGGGGAAGGTCTGTCAGCTGCAATGAACACTGGCCACTGTATTTAGCATAAAATTTGGGACTTCTGAAATTAAGACAGTAAATCACCTCTATCCTCTGCACATAAGAGACAAGTCCAGATGTGACAAAGATATAACGATGCTATTTTATTAAAACACTAAAAGAAAACTGAAGAGAAGTGAATGAGCCTTGGCCTTAGTGAACATTTGAAAGTTAATAACTCTACATTAATAAGCCTTATGAGGACTGCTGTTAGAAAGACAAAAATCTCGAGGAATTTAACACAGGGTAAGTTTTATTAAAACTATACTTCCACCTAAAGTGCATTGGATTATTTAAGATTTATCTGAGTGAGAGCAAGGAGACCTCATCTAATCAGGAAAATGCTGCAATAGCCTTTGATTCAGAAGCCATCAATTTACTTTGTGTTCACAGACTATGTAAGATACCATAAAATGGAATAATAAAAAGCAGTAAAATAGAAGACATGATATGGCAAAAGACCCCAGGTAGCAGCAAGGGGGAGGAAAAAATAATCATGTTTTAAAGACAAACTACCTGCATGCACAGTTCTAAAATTATAACTCCCAACATCCCTATCACATTACTGTGTGAGCTGCAGATGAAACAAAGCAATGGAGAATAACAGGGCCACATTGCCTCTTTTGAAAAGAAAACTTCACCATCATGGAAATCTAATAAAGAGAATAAAAGCAACAGGCAAGATTAAGAAAGCAGAGAATGAAAAGTAATAGTATTGATTTAAGTGGTTCATTTTTTATTTATGGATATTCTTTCCAGTGGGTATCTCAGAAGCATTTTATGTTTAATAGGCACCACCACTGTGCAAATGTTTTCTAAGCAAAAAACCCCCACTCTTTACCAAGGCAATTAATGGCTTCATAGTAGAAAGCGCTATGAAGAATTCAAGAACCAAAATGAAATGCGGACCATGGAAAGCGTAAGAAAACTTATCCTCAGTGAAAGCCCTTTGATATTGAAACAATTTAATAGAAAGTGGGTGCTACAGATGATATGTTTTCATTTGGTAACCCTGGTTAAATCATCTGTCAGAGATCCTTGACTTCTAAGAAGAGAAGGTGTGTGTACTACTGACTGAAAAAAAACCCAACAAAACCAAAACAAAACCCTCAATTGAATACACAAGTTCTAGTGTCAGAGCCTTAAAGAGAGTTGCTTCCTACTTCTCCCCCTTCCCACTTCTGGTTTAAATTCTTGTAATAATTATGTTTTGAGTATTTATCCCAAATGCAGTCTATTCCACAGATTTTGACTGTAAAACCCTGATTCAGCTAAAAAATTAAATCCCACTGCTTAAACTACAAATTTTAATCCATAATTAATATGTAAAAAAAAAAAGTCTCTATTTATTTTGCATAAATTGTTCTACTCCTTCCCCAGTCTTTATGAGACAGAATGATGTTTGCCAGTATTTTACTTCATAATGTCATTACCAGTCTTTTCTTCCCTTTCCCATCAGTCAGGTTTTGTATTCAGATAGAAATGTCTTCATATACTGCCTGGCAGTATCCTGGAAGCCATCACATCCAGTTGGAATTGAAAATGCTATTTAGTCTACTGTAATTTTGTTGATACCAAATATTCAGATTAACAGTAAAGATGGTGGCGGTAGGGAAATTGTAACAGCTTTGGGAAAACGTTACATACTCAGTACCCATTTCCTTCATTTACTGAGCAAACATGCTGCCCCTGGGCAAACGAGTGTCAGATGGCTAATAGTCTCTGTGCCGAAGGGAGCCAGGAAGCAGACTGTTAATGAAGCCCAAAGGGTACTGGAAAGAGGCACTGGGACAGGCCTGGCAATCTTCTTTCAGAACCCAGAGCCTCACTGGGGCAGCTGACCTACATTCTCCGACTTGGAGTTGAAGGCCAAGTCAAAACACGCATAAATAAAATAATGGCTCAGATTCAGCGGGATGTCCAAGCATCCCATGCTGGTGAGAACAAGCCATCTCCTCCTGTGTACTACTCCAGCACAAGCCACAGATGCTAAACATGATCCCAAGCCACTCAGTTTTAACTTGCAAAAGGCCCTTTACATAGCAGACCGTACTTTGCCAGAACCTTGTGTCAGATTGCTATTTATTGACTCTGGTGGTGGTGAGAAATCCAAGGCTTTAAATGACCAACATAGCCCTCGCCTTTGAAATCTAATTCGAACCAGTTTTATGACTTCCTTCTTATGAGTAATTCCCTTTATCCAGGCATCTATTAGATTTAAGAAAGAAATCATAGCAGGCCTCAATTTTCAAACTCATTTTTACCCAGTGTAATCGTTCCTTAAAAGACCACAAATTTTCTTCATGATCTGCACATCTAAATATCTTCTTGCACAGCCAGGGGCAACGTCTGCATATTGAAAGCTTGCAGTCTGTGGGTTTCACTGTTTTACATCAAGAGCAAAGCACATGCAGGCTCAAAATAATGCCATGCCTCCATTTTTCTCTTCAGCTAAAATGGATACAAACAAAATGTATCAGAGGAGACTGCACTGGTGTTGATTTGTATTCTAGAAGTGAGCAGATGCTAAAAAAATGAAAATTATTTATGCAGAAATCTTGACTGCTATTCTCTGCAGAAGGGTTGCTGAAACATGAGCCTTTTGTTTGCTGAAGAGGCAGATAAACTGCACCACTAATTAGTCACATACAACACACACTTACCCAAATTCTTTATTGCACATGGCAAATGACTCAGTTCTAATTCTCTAAATGAACACACTTTCAACTGATATTCCTATCAACGTTGTATTAAGAGAGGTAAGTGAAAGCAGAGTAGGTTCACAAAACCAGCAAAGCGAAACTGATTTTATTTACTTAGATAAAACCCCCTGAAGCAGGCTGGGCACGAAGTGGAACAGACATCTTGTTTATAAATAAAATTTATTAAAGTAATTACTATTTCAAGTTCACAAATTGATTATTTTTGGTCCTGATTCCAGATTTTAAAACTACTAGAGCTTCTTCTGTCTTAATCACATTCCTGACTTTTCATCAGTTTCTCAGCTTTGGAATAACTATTTATTGAATTGAAATAGCTAGTTGCTGACTTCTTTGAATGTAATAAAAATCAAGAAAGTACCTCTGAAAGATTATTGAAATATTCTGCTTGTTTCTAAAAATAACCCTGCTTCTGACCCTAAACCAGTAAATTTCAACAGGTCATAAAGGTGCTTAGAATGGGGCGGGTAAGGAAGGCTGCTAGACTGAATTATTTCATTATGGCTAAAATACACATTTATTTAAAACTAATTTACAAATAAGATTTTTCACCATTACTTTTATATATTTCTAGTCCAGTTAAAATTAATGTTTTGACCTGCACAATCCTAAAGACCTACCCCCATTTATACATTCAACAGACTACTTGGAAGTTATCATAACATGGACAAACCAAGCTATTCCACCCTACAACAGGTTTTTGCCAATCCTGAATTTACAGGGAGCACTTAGGTCTTATCCCCCCAACTGAGAACCTAAAGAACCCTCCCCTGACCTCACTCCTGTACCACAGTAATGGCAGGATTCCTGTATGGAGACAAAGGCACAACTGTAGTGGGTGCTCCCATGCACCTCCTGGGGCCACCACTTCAGCAGCAGAGCAGAGAAGACCACAGCAGCACAGCTTTACCACTCACCAGATACCCAGAGCAGGATCAGAGTCACCTCAGCCTTAGGTCCTGAAGAAAGCCTTCAAGCTCTCCTCACCTACATTCTTCTGCTCTGGAGAAGCAGAAAACAAATATTTGAGGCACAAGGCCCCAAGAGCTAAAGTCTTCCTCTTCTTCTTGCTACAGCCAAGATGCAGCCCTGGAGCAATGGATGCAGGTATAGGACAGCCCCTCTTTCCTGCCTTTTATCCTCACCCTTACTGGCAACAACAGAAACCACCTGGCTCCCTATATCAGATAGCACAAGCTGTCCTAATCACGCTGCAGCAGCTGCCACCCACTCTCCCACTGCACTCTCTTTTCTGTGTCCCTGCACCAGCCCTGCTCTGTCCTCAGGATGTGAGGGTCCCACAGCTCCGGCTTCGGAAGTTTCCATGCCTAGAGCAGTCCTGCACAGAGAGGTGGAACCACCTCGTAATCTCAGCCTGTGTTGGCTCAAAAACACCAAGCAAACATCAGATTGTGCACTTTTGTGTACACATCCGGATACAAGGAGGCAAGGATGGTCAAAAAGATACAGCTGCCTAAGTGACTGCAGAGCTTTTGGCACAAGTTCAGGTGCGCCAGGGAGACACGGCAGAGGCTTGGGAAGCACAGCAGCTGGACAGCCAAGACAGACTTGTTACAATGAGAGCAAGGATTAGAGCACTGCAACAGAGAAACCTGAACTGGTTTAACTGGGTCCTTCTCCTTATAAAATAGTTATAAAAAGAAATGTGAGATTACAGGACCAGCTGAAACTGCCGTGCTAATAAAACACAGGAAACCATTGATCTCAATAATGTTTGCTGAATGCTTACAGAGAAACAAGTCTGCAGGGCTAAAATATCTTACTAGTTCTCATTAAATGTTTTTAGACACATACAGATCCTTGTGAAAGTCAAACACAGCAAGTGGAGAGAATCCACACCCAAATGATTCTGCAGTGATAGTGGGTTTGCTGAAATTCTGAATGCAGAAGATAGCAAAGGTTTTCCTGGATAAATGCGAGACTGATCATTTAAAAAAGCTGTCCACACCCTGCCATAATAACTTAGTATCACCCATCTCAAAGAAACAAGAGCAACATAAGGAGTTCAGAGAAAAAACTCGGAAGTATATACGATTTTTTTTTTTCTTCACACAAATGACTGTGCAACTGAGATCCCCTTAAGCATCACTAACAGATTAGCCAATAGCACGGAAACCCAAAAAGCAAAACTAGAACACAAAAGGAGAGATGGAATTTACTTAACAAGGTCAACAATAGATCCTGGCACATCTCTGCCTCAGGAAAAAAAAAATTAAAAATGGAAAAGACACTTACCACAGTGTTCTGTAAATATGGGTTGATGCTCACACACCACCACTCAGCATAACATGCAAAAATTCACCCTCGTCTCATGAGCTCAGATGCACACACATACCCACAAAGTCATACACTTACGGCAGCTTTTGCCAGAACCAGTCAGAAGTTTTCCTTTATGTCCACAGCTGATGAAGTACTATTGCATACACACCTACCATATGGTGTCCGAATTCTCCTGCGTTTTGAAATTATTCCTTCCTGCTTAGAGCGGGAGCTAGAATGGATGGCTAACTCATTTCACAGAGAGTTTGGTTATACATCTCCCTTGATGAAAAATTTAAATTGTTTGGCTAAGAAGCAGTGTCTTTTTACCCCAAGATGCTACTCCAGCAGGAGTTCAGTAAATAACGAGAAACAAAACCAGGGAAAGGAATCAAAGTGTTTTGTAACTAGCACAGAAAGGGTGTGGGGTTTGTTTTCACAAAGTTTAAACAGAAGAAGTTTTATGACTTAAGTAAAAGAAGTGCCAAAGGGTTTGGAGAAGGAAGGTTTCCATTAAACAGATCTGAACTGGTTCAACAGTAATTTGAGCTCTGTATGAGCTCACTTTTTGCTGTGCCACTGTCAGCAGTGAAGCAAAAACTTCACAAAACACAGGAGGGAGCTGATGACAGATGAGAGGGCAAGAGGCGATGCAAGGCCAGCTCTGAAATAGTTACTTGCACTATATTACAGCCTGCCATGACAGAGCCTTTCCCACATTTTTAAAGCTGCAAACATAAACACCACTTAAAATGAAATGTACGTGAATTGTGAACCAGGGAATGAAAAAAATGGGCTGGAAGAAAATTATGAGTTTTCCTATAGCTCAAGGAGTAGCCCTGGGAAGTCCTGGCTCTCAAGAGGTAATCATAGTTACCAGGGCTCTCCATTTGTAGGGAGTGGGATTTCAGGATGGTGTTTCCTTTCCCCCACCCTTTGCAGGCTGTCAGGAGAGGCTGCTATCAGCTGTGGCAACCCCCGCTCTGGGACATGGAGATGATGTAAGGCAGCTCAGGGCAGCTCATGGGCAGAAAGCTCAACTGCTTTTGGGGTCTGGCAGAGACACCTTAAGGAGTTGTCCTTCACCTGCATTTAAATCAGCTCTGATTCATGGCAGAATAATCATTTTGATGGTGAAAAGCAGCGACTAAAAATGCCTTCTTGCAACAACACTGCCAAGAAAAGAGCCAGGAGACTCTCTGACAGCATCTGCAATTTATAGGAAATGGGCAATCAAGGAGCCGTTGTGGGGAGGCTCAGCGGTGGGTAATGCTGCCTGGAGTTCATCCCTGTCTGCCAACACCTACACTGCACAAGGGCAACTGAGCACATTCCCACCAGTTCCTGCAGCAGGTGATGCAGGTGACCCTTTGGAAAGAGGGGCCCACAATCCCACAGCATCAGCTCACAGGAGGGTGGCTGGGGGAGAGTCACACCGAATCTGCAGCTGATGCGAGTCTCAGCTCCTGTCTGGTGCCAGGGCTGCACTTACAGTGGCATGGATGCTGCCCCTGCATTCTCCTCTCTATGGTACACACAGGATGGCACCCAGGGACTGCTGGGCTCTGGAAGGACACGGTGACATGGTTTGTCTGATGGGGATCTAACAAGACACCACTTCATCTTAGGCAGCATGGCAAGTCTCCCTTCTGACAGCTTAACGTTTGATCCACAGACCTGCACATAATCAGCTCAGTGTTAGGATCTGCAGTTAAACCCCATCTATTGTCTGAACCTGAAGATTAGAGACAACAAACAAGAAGATTCAGAGATAAAAAATAAAGCAAGGCAGTCAGAGTTGTTTCCCTCCTCGCTACGCATGACTGTAAATGCAGCCAAAGGACATCCACTTGCAGGCAGAACTGATACTGGTTCAATCCCTTCCAGAGAGGCGAGCAGGCTGTTACTATGCTCCAGCAGAAAAAGTTGGGAATTATTAAAAACCTCACAGAAGTTTGGAGCAGGAGGTTCATTCCTCCTGGGGAAGGCAAGATGAATCACCATCTGCAGTGGCAGTCCAGCTGCCCAACTCCTGCTCAGACAGTTTAAATCCTGACTGAGTGGTAAACAGCACTTGCAGCAAGATATCACATCAAGAGAAACCAGGTTAATGGTACAGGAGGAGGCAAGGCACAGGCTTTGCTCAACAGGAGCTCTCCTCTCCCAGGAGTTCTGCAGTCTGGCATCCTCCATAGTGCAGCAAATCCAGACAATGCTGGAAGTGTTCAAGGCCAGACTGGATGGGACATCGAGCAACCTGCTCTAGCGGGAGGTGTCCCTGCCCATGGTACGGGTGTTGCAACTAGATGATCTTTAAAGCCCCTTCCAGCCCAAACTATTCTGTGATGCTACAAACCCTGGGCATACCTTACAAGAATATCAACAGGAATCCTGCAATGGGACTCATACTTTGCATATACGAAGGCAATTTTAAATATGGATTGGCTTGATAAGGTGACTCTATAGTACACCAGTGCAAACACGCAAATGTATGGAAACACTTAACCTGAGTAACCAAGATTTCTTTGCATATTGAGACTTGCCAGCCAGTTCTTCTTCAGGCTTCACTGTAAATGGAAACGTAAGTATTTTTGATAACCAGTAATAATGACTTAGGAGAATCTCTCTGATTTTTATATATTACATGGGCAAGAAGCCAGACAGAGCATTTAGTTAATTAAAGTTTTATTGATAGTAGTAAGTGGTACGTTTCTGACATCCTTCTTTTTTCCTCCCCTGTAGAATGTGACCCTCACCTTCCTTGATGTACAAACAAAAGAAAATAAGAAAAAATAACTACATGACTTCGTGCAAGAGCCAAGTAAAAAAGCTACCACAAAAATAAATAAATAACAACCAAATTCATCATTCAACATAGCCATACCCATAGAAAGACTAATTTGCAGATGAAATGGGAAAGAACCTTGCCTAGGCTGCTAAAGAGAAATTAGATAGATACATTTCAAATAAAAAAAAACAAAGGCAGGAAGTAGGAAAAAATAATGAGATCCTTATACTCTGCAAGTTGGCCAAATGCATCAACCCTTGTTATATTTGGTTTTCATGTGTTATTCACTAGGCATGTTCGTGCACTGGGAAGAAAACCAGATAAAACATGTGGTTATTGGCCCACAGAGATATCACAGCTAGAATGCAAGCTCAGGTCTGCAGCAGCTTTCCTTAATAAGTATTCTCTATTTAAGCAAAGATTGATCCTACATGATGTGACAGGCCACCGATACAAATAAATTGCTTTATGATATGATCTGTGAGCAGCCAACGTATATTCACCATGGGCTTACTGAGTTCCGTACTAGCATGTCTAAGTTTCCACTTCATGTAAAATCAGCTTTTATCTCTCTGTGATACAACCCAGCAGTATGTTGAAATCAATGCTGAGTCTTTCAACCCAAAGGCCTGCAGCCAGTTTACAACTACATAATTTGAAATAACAGGAGTTTCCGATCCATTCCAATTTTCAAGCCTTTGTGATGCACATGTCATTGAATTACAGGAACAGCTCATGCAGTTACAGAAAGCTTCTAGAAGGAAGTGATAAATGAACATTACCCTTTACAGCTGTAACCAAATAATGAGACTGAAATACATTGGGTTTTTTCCCCGCCTCCAGCTTTACAGAATTTCATGTGGTTCATCGGTCAGAAAGTCAGCAAGAACAAAAGCATTATCTGCTGTTCCCCACTCGCTACCCACGAACTGCCAGTTAATGCTGAAGGAAATCGGCGTGGTTTGCTTGCACAACAGCCTTTCTAAAGAGGTAGCAACCATGTAGTAAAGCATTTACACACGAGGTAGGACTAGGATGCCATTCTGATGCCCACATCTTGATGAAATCAGTATGGCTCTAGCAAAACCAGAGCCACCACAGGGAGTTCCCTGGGTACAAAGCTAAGCTGCAAAAACACATCCAGGGAGATTGTTCCATAACCAAGAAGCAAACATAGGGCCAGGTCAGGAATTTAAGTTAAACAACCTTCTTAGATTTCTTGTATGATAATGTAAGTGTGCATATGCAACCCTTCCCAAAACTTTTGGCCAGTTTCAGCCAAATTTT
Organism: Lycocorax pyrrhopterus obiensis; assembly: GCA_014706295.1. Taxonomy (NCBI): domain Eukaryota; kingdom Metazoa; phylum Chordata; class Aves; order Passeriformes; family Paradisaeidae; genus Lycocorax; species Lycocorax pyrrhopterus. The sequence goes on from JACSVZ010000015.1 coordinate 7,274,995, forward strand.
TAAGGGGTTTGAAGCCTCCAGGAAAGTCCCCTAAACTTCGTGTAAACTGATGGCTGAGCAATGAAAGATGCCAGGAGCCCAGGCCCTGACAGGCTTCAGTCCAGTGCTGCCAGACAACAATTGCAAGTAACAGCCTTTGGCAGAATGTTAAAAACAACAACAAACAAACAAAGAATTTGAATCAACAGGAAATGAATTGTCAGAAAAACAAAACCAAGGTTTATGAAAGGCAAAACTGGAGGATCCCCACACTGACCACATGTGAACTGTATGACAACAGTTATGCAACACAGAAGAGGTCAAGTCCGTGATGATGGAGTGAACGATTCACACAAGCTTATCTCATACGGCTCAGATAGAAAGTGTACAGCTTCAGGCTGTAGCAGAAATACATATGGTACAAACAGATATACCCTTTTTTTTTTCCTTAGTTACCTCATGTTTCACTTTCTTTACAGTCTAAAATTACAGTCTGACCCATTTTCTTTCAAAATTTATCAAGCATGATGAAAGGATCAACTCTAACATACCTACCTGCCTCATTCTTTCTGAAAGTAGGTGTCCTGTAAGACAGTTCTGGCTTCTGGGGCACATATAAGGAAAATAACCAAAACCAAACACACGCACAAAAAAACCACAAGACAAACCCCAAAAAAACCCCAAAACAGCCCAAAAAACCCAACCCAAAACAAAACAAAAAACCCCAGCACAAACAAACAAACAAAGCCCCAGAAGCCAAAATTATTCCAGTTTAAAATACAAATACCTCTTCTATTAGGAAAAACACACCATCAATGTCATGAACATGATTAAAATTTCAGAATCTTTCAAGAACCACTTCCAGTCATTTTACAAATTTCCTGTTGTTTGTTAATTACAGAATTGGCATCTACAATCTAAAGCATCTTTCACTTTAACGAAAAAACCCCAAAACCTACTAACCTTTAAAAAATTGCCATATATGGGAGGAAACTGTAACTCTGCTGCAATGAGAATAAACCCAGTTTAATCCTCCAAACCCTAGATTAAATTATAAACCCTAGGCAAAGGTAAAGAAAGCCCTTCTCAGAATGCTCTTCTAGTCCCTTCTTAAACACTTAAATCTAGTGTAGACTTTCAGTGTCCCAGACTTGAATGATTCAAGCTTTTCAACTTCCATTCAACCACTGTTCATTCAACACTTTGTTTACAGAAAGATATTTAAATTGTTCTAAAGAGCACCACGGCTCACTGTAGAATCTTTTGATTCTGTAGCAGGCACTATCATTTATTTACTTTAGGTTTTCCATTATTCAAGTGCTGGCTAGTGCACATTCAAATGAATCACAAACACCAGAACAAACAAGACAGTTCAGGCAAAGGAACACAATTCAAACAACATCCAGTATGGGAGACATTTAGAAGCCCAGAAAAGTAGGAAACGCTTGCTCTGCTTTTAACTTAGCATATTTAGAAACAAAAAAATTATCATTACGGGAGTCTGAAATTGCTTAAAGTTATACAGAAATGCCACTAAAAACTCCCTATCTCTCAATTTTCACCAGTGACACAAAGGCATTGTCCGAAAACACCGCAATAAATAGATACTGCAATGAATTCTTTCCAAAATTCCTTCCAAATTAATATCCAGAAAAGGAGGAGAGAAATCCCAAACCCTGTTACAGGACTACACTGTTTTTCCAAAATGCACAAACACTGGAGTGGTGCAGTGACCAGGTGTGTGCTACCACCCCAAGACCATGCAATTTAGAGAAGTAAGAATTGTGCTTGGAGATCCACTGTCCTTTCCATTAAAAAAATAACGATCCTGGGTGGCCCTTGTGACCCAGGGAACTTACCAAAAGGAAAAAAAAAAAAAAAAGGAAAAAAATTATGCTATGCTCAGCCAAAATTGCAATGAAAATTAACATTTGACCAAGACAGAGAGAAACTGACATTTAATAAAGCTGCAGTTGGTGACATCCCATAAAATTATGCCAATCACTTGTCTTTGAGTCAGCTCCATTCCCACATTTAGTACAAGGCTCTGGCTGACTCACACCAATCCTGGGAGATAAATAAAGGAAATTTCGAGCATGATTTTGCTGCAGCTTTTCATGATGAAGTGTAAATTTGCCTGGTTCTCTTCATTTGAACTTGAGTGATTTGAAAATTTAATTTAAATTCCAATTTGTCTTCAGGAATTTTCTCGGAAGCAACAAGCTTAATGGAGGTAATGCTGGATGCACAAAATTGGCAAGTAGAGAAATGACCTGGTCTAAACAGATTCTGTTTTCAGTAAGAAACAGCTTTTTAGGCTGCTTACTTGCCTAAAGGCATTTATGGGAAGATGATTTCTATATTGGGGTAGTGAGGTTATGCTTGAAATATAAAGTTTATATTATCTTTTCATTATGCTTCTATTTGCAATGTTTCATCTTGTTTGTTCTCTTGGTTCAAAGTCCCAAGTTCACATTCTATCCTTGCATTAATTAGTTATAGCTTTAGGCAAGTCAATTCAGCCTTTGTTTCTTAATCTTTAAAAGAAGGACAATAATAAATATTTATGTACTTTAAATAGATATTGGAAAGATGTGTTACCCTGACACAGTCAGTTTTTCAACCACACCATTCTATAAAATTCTATGCAAAAATTACCCAGTTTACCCACATTAACTGGAATGGTTGTAAATTTTGTAAATGGCCTGTGGCACTCCCTATTCTTTCCTTCCTCAAGGGGACCATTTCCTACAGTACATTTCAAAAGCCTCCCATGTAGCAAACCATGCTACCCTAAGCTGAGTTCATGGCATCCTAACTATGACAGTTTAAAAAAAAAAAAAGAAAAAAAAAAAAAGAAAAAAAAAGAGTACATTGATTACAGAGACATTTAACCTTAGGAATTTGAATTACTGTATATCATAGTACAGAATTTTTTTCCACTCCTCTTCTTGGGGGAAAATACAGAGGAGTAAAAGCTCCTTATGTCACAGCTTTTACAGCAATAAGTTTTCTGTGATATTCAGTGTTTTGTTGACTAGTGTCTGTAATCTGGTCCTTTCTAAATCCAATCTTTGCCTGACTTCCTTGCACGCAAAACACCTGCACTTACAAAGTAAATTAACTACATCTGTGCCTGTTTTACCAGTCAATTAATCAGCTTCCTATTAGGGAGAAAAAATACCCTAAACCAAAGTGAGATTCTGGAGATAAAATAAAGATGAACCTCAAGCCTTGTGAAGCATCAAACCTGAGCAGGAAATCAGCTGAGGCTTCTTCATCATTACAGATAAAACAGGAATAAATAAACGCACCACTGGCTCAAACTTTAATTCTTAATTCTACTAGTGCTGATGTTACTTGCAATAAAGAGATTAAGATCCAATACTAAAATGGGAGGAAGGGGTTGAAACAATCCCTTAGAGCAGTCACTTAACAAAGCACCACTTTATCAATGCATGCCATGCCCAATTTGATTCATTAATTCAATTTCAGTGCTGGAAGGAATAAAGTCTTCGAAAGCACACACTCCTCTACTTTAAAGCTCATTCTAAACTCTTGCCTTCAGTGCACAGAATAGCACTCCCCCTATATGCCACCAGATGCTGGCAGTCAAAAGAATTAAGCATTAAAACAAAGCCTTCCATCAATACAAAAAAGAATCCATGGAAAGTTGAACAGGTGACACCATTGGTTCTTCAGCAATGAGTCTCCTTCATAATTCTGTGGTGGGGAATTAAAACCACAATGCTTTGCAAAACAACTTTACTGAAAGCTGATATGAGGATGCTTCAGCAATTAAGAATTTTGTACACCAGACACTGAGATCTTAATTAGAACAGTAATATAAACCTGGGCATCCTTCTGGGGCAAAGCTGTTGCACATCACACACTGAGCCCACCACAACCTCAGCACCACAGGAATTAGAGCCTCTCCCTGGCAGATGCTGCCTGCAGTCATCCCGTGCTAGCAATACTGGGACAGCTTTGGGGAAAGGAAGAACTACTTAGCCACAGGAAATCATGGCAGTGGATTAGGAAGAGACTAGACAGACACAGGAATTACAATTTGAACAAAAAATTTAGCTACTTAGGTATACATATGGCCCACTGCCACAGCATACAAAAAGTCCCCTAGGACTTAAATACTTCCCCATCCTGAAGTTCTTTTCCCAGTTCCTTTAAAAAGATATCCCAGTGTCACTGACCTGACTGACCCCTGACTGCATTTTGAGTGGGCCCCCAGTTTTAGAGTCATCTGCTCTAAAATTACACAATTAAAGTGGCAGCAGTTCCGGAAATTTTCTAGAAGAAAAGCACTGGTCTAACTTGTATTAAGCCCTGCTTTCTTTGAAAATCAGATTTACTATATAGACCAGTGTTTCTCCTCCCTGCAATATTTTTGGCTGAAGCTGGCAAATGGATTACATTTAGCCAAAGAACACATTGTCTTGGCTCTGTTAATCCTATTAGTTACCTGGAAATAGGTACCAAGGTTGAGGAGATGCTTTTTTAGTAATTCTATAGAGAAAAAGTAGGCCCTAACTAGCTGCAGAGCAATGAAGCAGCTTTATACAGATACATAATGCTACACTGGAAGTTTAAGTAAAAATCTGTCTCTCCGTCAAAGCAGCTGCATTCAGTGCAAGAAAAATTTTTCCAGTTCAACCCTCACACCAACATGCTTCACGCTTTTGTGTCTCTAATATCCATTCACACACCCTTACTTAAACTGTAAGTGGTTCAGGGCAGAGACTGTCTCTTTACAACAGTGATAAGCAGGAAGGGCCCTCAGGCCACTGGAAAACAAAACAATAGTTGGCACACTTATTTTCTAACTTCATGTGCTAACTTGTCCTCAAATCCTTAAGCAAAGAAGTTTATTTTATTTTGCTTACATACTACACTGAAAAAAACCCCAACCAACAAACCAAAACCAAACCAGTCATTGCACATTCTGTAAATTAGATTTACAGAGGAAACTTTGAAGGTACAGCGCTTTTGCCTAATTAGGAAAAGGATATAGCATTTAACATGGCCAGGTGATGCCTCTAACCTCTCCCTCTTTATGCCCAGTTGAATCAGTCATTAACTGCAGACAAAGCAAGACAGGCCCAAGAACTCAGATTGGAGCTTCCCCAAAAGAGATTTTTGATAAAATGGCATCTGTAACGTCTGCTTTGGCCTTTTAAATGAAATCCTCCACCTAAGACTGACAGGCACAGACATTCATAAACTCCAGTCTTCATTACAAGCTTCAAGGCTGGCTTTCTAGCTGCTCTATTTCAGAAAAATATTTTTTAAAATCTTTTCAACAGGATTTCGTTTCACACCAAGAGATAAATGCTTTCTGCTCTTCAGAGACATTAATTTTCTTGAATTCTAAAGCTTGCTTTCAAGGTATTTTCTGAAAAAGGAAGAATATGTTTGCTCATATTTTGTGTAAGAAGTTTACGACTTATTCAGCTTTCTTGCACTTGAAGGAACAAACAGATAAATGAAGAGTAATGGGCAGACTAACATTGCCTTTGGAGAGTCACCGGCTCCCACAGTTGCCACTTGTGGTGACAAACCACTCACAGGACAACCCTTGCACAGCCAGGGCTCCCTTCCAGAACACACTCTGGTGTGTGCCTGTGCACTTCTGATCACTCCCTGTGCCTAAGCACTTCTGATTAGGCACTGTGTCACTGCGCTGCTCACTATGACAAAGGACACAGGAGAATGGTGGGACAGTGCCAAGGCAAGCCATGCTCACCTTCCAAAGGTCACCTTTTTGTGTGGCAAAGCCACTGCCCACACCCCTGACATGCTGGGTACAACCCCCAGCACTTGTTTGCTTCTGCACATTAGACAGGGATAGCCTCAAATGTACTTGAGGCTTGGAAGAAAAGATTGGTTTACTTTTAGAAATACCAAACCATCACCTTCCAGCCAATGAAAATCCCCAAACTACCATGATTCTCTCCCTACCCTTTCCTCCATTCTCACCTGAACTGGGTTATGAATTCCTGACAGACTGTTTTCAGGGAACAGCACTGATGTGCCAGGTATTATGAGAGTTAAACAAGTGTCTTACAGCTTGCCTTATATGTCATAGATCTTCTTCACGGACAAGTAACCTCGAAAAGCCCTAGGACGAAAAAAACCCAAATCTAACCATAGAACCATGAAAGAAATCATAACCCAGTGAAACTCCTCCTCCCTATTCTCTCCAAAAATAAACTCCACAAATCCCAGTGGCTTCAGATAAAAATTGGCTTTCTTCTTCTACCAGCAGTCAAGCCCCAAACTGCATCTCAGGGTGAGGCCAAGCACCCACTCTTCCTTGAAGGGCACCAAGGAGCTCAGCAATTGCAGCAAGTCTGAAGGACATGGCAGCAATGCAATGTGACACTCAGCAAGTCATCTTTGTCCTCAGTGGCACTTCAGAGGAATTCGAGGTAGCAGAGACATAAATCAGTGAAATAGCAGAGCAGTGTACATGCTTGAAGGGCTGCTCAGCTAGTCATCTTGCCAGGAAGAAGAAAGTTTACTTTGACTTAAACTCCTCGCTCTTCAGAGGTACTAAACAGTAAAGCTGTACCTCTATGGTCCTTCTACCATGCAAAGCTACTCCAGACCATCCACTCTGAGCCCTGTCCTTAAGTGCTCCACTCAGCTAGAGGTGCACTTCACCCAGCTGACAGCATAAACTCCAGCTTCCCTGAAATCTTTTCAGCTTGTTTAGAAGCATCCAGCACAGGCACTGGCCTAGATTAGGAATGCAGTTATGCACACACGAATGGTCTTGACCCACTTCTCGTCACATCGTCCTGGCTACTCAGAGCTGTGAACTCTATTTATTATTAGCACCAGAACAAAAAAAAAGCCTGTGTATGCACATGAGGTCTGACAAATGCCCACTCACTGCACAGGCAAGGAATGAAAGGAATTGTTCTATTATTTGCCTTCATCATCCTCCTCTCGCCAACCCACTGAATGCCATGACTATTGAAATACCTTTGATGGGCAGTGTTTGCCTCCCCTTCAGGGCAGACACTGCTGACTTAGTTAGCACCAGTGGGTACAAGCATGGTGAACTGGACATCCTTCAAGGGGCACAGAAGAACTCTTGATATTCAAGAGAGGAAAAGCAGCTCACAGTGAGTTCCCCTCTACACAACAGCATTTTCAAGACTTAGTTTCCCCTGCCTAAAATATACTAGACTACAAACCAGAGGGATTGCTTCAGATTAAGCCAAACATGAGGGCAGTTTCTCCTTCAGAAGCATTCCTGGGTTTCAGCTCTCCTGCTTACAAGACAGGTAAGTAAGTCCCCAGTACAAGGTAAAAAATAAGACCCATCCCACCACAACAAGCAGCAAGGCTGCTCTCCAGGATATTAAAATACCCCTCACAGCAGCAGCACTTTTCACGCTTCGTCATCACAAGCTCTCTACAGGACTCTAATGCAGCTCACACAGAGAGGCTGTAAATGTAAACGGCTGAGATTTGCTAAAGGACAGCAGAGAGGTTTTACAGTTCATCCTGAAAGCACATATGCTGCCAAGAATTGCAATATACATGTAAAAATAAAGAAATTGAGCTCATCTAAATGAAAGGGATTTGTCCCACTGTTCCTAAATGACTGCACTATTTCTTTCTTTGAAGAGGAGCATGTATGTGCACAAAAGGCAACCTTCTGCCTTCATGTTGTCAAAGACATTTTAAAAATGTAAGCAAATCCAAAAGTTTTGCTTCTAGGATAAATAAAGCTAAACAAGGCAAAGGTTATTGCATTTGTGCTCCCTGCTGACAACATAAAACTAGGATCCTTGTCCCACCTAAGCAAGCTGATGATCTGCTAAAAACTCAAACTCCATTGCAAACTACATCTATGCTACAAGCAAACTGCACCCAGTCACCACAAAACCTGCCCTTTCAGCTACACACCCAGGCTAAACCAGTGAAGGAAATACTGATTTCAAAAGTTATTTTAAAATGTGACACAGACCAGCAGACAGCACTGCACACAAACACTCCAAAATCTTTGCGACTTTTTCTTTTGTAGACACAGTTGCAAACACTGCTCTCCCACCTGTGAGAGTCCCACCCTTCATTGCACAAAACTTACAGCACTGGCCTAAGCACAAGAAGTAGGCTGCCAGCACAAAAGCTGTTTTGAAACCAAAGTTACAAACAGGACTGACTTCACAATTATAACCATCAAGCACCAAACACAGCGCTGTAAGGAAAAGCATTACTTCAGTTCTCTCAAAGCAACAGAGCACAAAGGTGGCAGGTAACCTCCAGTGCTTCGAATTACATAGAAAAGGGAAGAAAAGACCACATCCTTCCTTTTTTTGCAGATACCAGTGCTCCCTGCTCATATAACACCAAAAGATTTCTGCCACAGGAGAATTGCCACAGGCCACTCCCTGCTGTCATGCAACACCCACAGCCCTTCACACCAACACCCCAAAGCAGAAGAGCAGCCAGGTGAGAAGAGCAGCTACTTGAGTGTCTGTGCATAGCACAAGGAAGAGAAGCCACCCCTTTAAAAACCACTTTTTAAAAAAAAAAAAGCAGCACAAGGCTGATTTCTCAGGGTGGGGATCTGCACTCAAACCTCACCCAGCTGCTGGGGTCACAGAAAGGCAGTCCTGGTCTTGCCATGACCCACCTGGCTCTGCAAAGCCTCCTCAGCCCTTCTGCTGGCACCTGCTCACACACAGCTGTACAGTGGGACAGAAGAAGGACCTCCCCAAAGATCCAGCCAGAGACCCTTCTGTAAAAACAGCACCCGCTATTTGAAGGCAGGTATAGAAACAAGAAAAACATCCCGTTCTTTTTCTTCTCTCCTGTGTATGCTGAGTATCTTTGTTTAAGTACTTATCACTACAAAACCCTTCTGTTTTCCACGGTCTAACAAAGACCAACATGCATGGTGGTGATGGAAGAGCAGTCAACCACTGACTGCATCACAGCTGGGTAACCCAACCAATTTTCACGCTGTGCCTTTTGGGCTGTGCCTCTTCTCTCACTCCTTCTGGCAGGGGCAGTACTTTCATTTCAATGCATGCCAACAGCTCAGGACACACGAATTCAAGTTCAGGACACATGAATTCAAGTGGCTGCACCACTACACAGTTCCTCGGTGGTCACAGGCAACTCATTTTCTTGCTTGTGCTTTTATTCCCCATCTGCAAAGGGAAGGTGTCTTCCCCACAATGGGAAGATGTGGTACCTTCCCACTTCAGCCTGGTTTTAGAAGGATTAGTATAAATGAAGCATTCACAAAGATAAGCCTGACAAGAGCATGCAAGACATGGACGTGGAAGTATCACTGATAAATGTAGGTCTAAACAGATAATTTATCTTTCTCCTAAAAAAATATTTTTCCTGTCAAATTTGCAGCCTTATGCTCAGGTTAGCATGTGAACAATTCTCTTTCCACAGCTGAATCCTTCCACCGTGTTATGTCAAAATGAAACATCAAAACCCTGACTTACGTGCTTCTTAAGTAAACACAGAAGAGTTGCAGGCTCTTTGCAGTATTATGTTGTGCTGCAAACCATACTTCACTGACAGTCAAAAACATACCAGGTCTGGCCAAACCAGAACAAACTTTAGACTAGTAACTGCGTTGAAGAAGCATTAAGCACATTTTCTTCCCCTTCACAGTGAGACGGTGCATGTATCTTGCTCTTTGATACTGTGTCAGAACGGTATCAGCCCTGAGCTGTGTCAGACACGCTCTTTTGGTGCTCTTATAAGATGCAAATAGATCCAAAGTTGTACAGCGCAGAGATGTCAGATACAAAACGGCTCAGCAGAAGCTGAGCATTGAAACTGGCTCTGTTTACAACTACCACAGTCCCAGAACAGATTAAGAGTTGGCCAGATGTATTTAATACTGTTAACCGCATACAAAGATAACATAGCTTTATTCAATAAAATATTTTCTTTGAAACTTTGATAGAGCCAAAGTTCTGTTAGAGCCAATTACTGGTTAACAGTTCCACTCTTCTTCCCACAGCTAGCAAACATGATTATTTCCTTCTCTCTTTCCCCATTTTTCCTTCTGCTCCAATTTTTAGGTAATTTCCCGGTCCTTACTGATGTCGTGAAGAAGTGTTCCCAAAACCAGGTTGTTTCTCAACGTCCTAAGTATGGGCCGTGTGTAAAAACTGAGTGACTCCCCCACCCCCAGCCCAGTCTATCGCTCTCTCTCAAGCCAGGCTGTTCCACTGCGTGACTCTGACAAACAATCTGCCACTTCAGCAAACGCACTGACCAGAGCCACCACACAAATCAGATTGTGAAGGAGAGCGTGTGCGAGAAAGATCTCCCAACTGCAGCTGCCACACAGCTCCTCACTTACCCAGTCGTGCAGGGGTGGTGCAGGGTTCAACACAGTCTCAAAACCTTTAAATGCTTGGAGGTGAACTGGACTTCAGAGAAACTTCTTAATTTTGAAGAGAGAAAAAAGATGCTAAGACTGAAAAAGAAGGAAGAGATTAAATTAAGGGATATGAGATCTGAAGCAGAAAAGAGAAAGCAAGTGGGAAAGTGTTGTAAGGACCTGATGAGAGAATTCTCCCCATTCTTCTAACTTTTGGGAGGCAACAGCATGCCATTTTAATTAACAATACTCAAGTGGTGAAGACAATGTAGAGACACTACTCTTGAGCATTATGGACGCAGAAGTGACATTTCACCTGCCAAAATCATCCCTGGCAAAACTCCACCATCACCAGTGGAACTACACCAAGCATGAAATTGGCCCACAGTTGCATTAAGACAATAAAGGCTTTGTTTCAGGAGATATGGGGCATTTCTGGTTCTTTATAATAAAGCTCACCAAACAATTGTTTATTGTTCCTGAGCAAATATCGCTGACACCAAACCAGCAGCCATCATATTCATAGAACACACTGTCTGTCCATACATTACTAGGAAACATCCATCAACAAAGCAACAGATTGCCACTGTCCTGTTCATATCACAAGGAAATCAAAGACAAATTGCCTACCAGATCCACATCAGTCATTCTCATTTTCAGAAACGTCCTTCCACACTCCTACTTCTCTGCCAAGTCAATGAAAGTTAAATGTCCTGACTGGTACTACAGGACTCAGCGCACACAGACGTACAACAACGCTGAGCAGCTCCACTGCCAGAGTTATTCAACAATACTCCCACCACAAACTATACACTGCAACCACACTGTGCTCACACAGAAGCATCTTTTTCTCCTTTTGTTGAATTTTTGTTTGACCATGCGAATTCTCAATGAAATCCCATGAGTTCACATGTTCCTGCCGCTCTCTCGAGTTTGCCACAAGCATGTCCTGGACTTACAGGGCCAGACTCTGCTCCAACGCCAGCCACGGCTGTACACCACATTTGCACAGTATCGATTTATGCCAGACCTCATTAAGCTATGAAAAAATTCAATGGCTGAAGCAAACAAGTACTTCAGGCACACAAAGTTCCTGTACTGCACCCCTTCTTCTTATGCACCCCCAAAACGCGTTTATCCGTGCAGTTTCCCTGGCCAGCTGTGCAGCCTTTCAACCCAATGCATAGGAAAACCTGGACATTTGAATTCTCGGGATGCTTGAGGGAAACTCTGACAGACCCAGATGGGAGCGGTGGGAGCAGAGGAGAAGCAGCTCCTCGGGGCTTGTCCCGCTCCCAGCTTCTACTTGTTCTAAAGATCTGTAAGGAGACATCCACTGCCCACACCAGAAGTTCAGCTGCTCTGAACGCTCATTTTACAGGGCACCACGTATAGGAAACAAAATATTTATCTTTTTTATTTGCTTTTCCGACTCCTCTACCCATCCACCACTACCCACTCCCCCCGTCTGCCAGCCTGCACCCACGGACCCCGCGGGACTACGGCGGTGCTCACACGGCTGCAAGAGTCACCAAAGGATCAAAGCTGCCCCCAAGAACGCGCCGAACACGCCACGGACACACCGAACACCCACCGGCTCCAAGGCCCTGGCGAGCCGGGGACACCCACAGGGGGCGGCGGGACCGGCAGCACCGCCGGAGCCCCGCACACCCCGGGCACCCTTCCGCTTGCTCCCCCTTTAATTTATGCAGAGCCACGACGAACTCCCCGCGTTTCTCTTCACGAAGGAAGGCGCGGGTGCCCCCCCAGCCGGGACCCGCCGCTCCCCCCTCTCCTCCCCGGGAGCCACCGTCTCTCAGCCCCGCCGGGCTGGGATATCCCGTCCCTCCACGCCAGCGCCTTTGTGTGCGGAGAAGACACAGAACCTACCTCGGCGGGGCGGCTCTGCCCGCCCGGCAGCGTGGGGGACGAGGGCAGGGGGAGCCGAGGAGGGACAGAGAGGAGCAGCCGCTGCCCGCCTGCCCGGTGCCGCCGGAATGCCCGCCCGGCCCCGCCGCACGCGCGGAGCCGGCCCGGCCGCGCCTAAGAGGAGCGGCGGGGCGGGCCGGGGGCGGGCCCGGCGCTGAGTCACCGCCGCGGCCGCCCCGCCGCCTCCTTTGTTGTCAGGCGTGGAAAAATCCGGCGTGGCGGGGAAGGCTGGGGGGAAACCCCGAGGGAAACGGGGGAAACGCGGGGCCGTGTGGCGGCCTGGGCCGGGCTCCACGGGCTGAGCGCCGCCTCGCCCCGGGAGGAACAACGCGCGTGGGGCCGGCCTCGGGTGGGTCCCAAACTGCTGCCGGGGCCGTGGGTCCGCTGAGCGGCCCCGCTCACCTGCGGGAGCCACCGCTCTCTCCGTGGAAGAAAATCTCCCAGCTGTGCCTGCCTTTAACTTTCTCGAGTGGTTCCTTCCCGTGTCCCGGAGCCCTGTCGCTGTGGATATTCCCACTTCATTCTGTCGGAATTAAGATTCCCATCCAAGTCAGAGGCCAAGAGGTCACGGCCAGCCAGCCAAAACGTGTTCAGTGCACCCAAAATCTGTCTCCGAGTGAGCACTACACGATGGGGACGTGAAAGAGAACCTGGGACACGGCATAGCTTGCACAGACTTTGGGAATGAACCCAACCAAAGAAAGACATTTGGGGATGAAATATGTGTTTACACACTGGGGTACACACTGGGATTAAATAGATTTCTTTTGTATATTTATCACTGGGATTATTTTGCGTTTCTTCAAAACAGATGACTTGAATCACAGCACAGGGGCTTGAGTCATCTGAGGGATGGAAAGCTTCAGCCTGATCTGGGGAGCTCAGTAATTTGAGGAGCTGAGCATTCGGCATCCCGTGGGCTGCGAAGACAGACCCTTCCCTCGCAAAACCCCCAGCCTCAGAAGTCCCGGCAGGAAGGATGTTGGGTGCTCAGTAGATGGTGCTATTTCCACCGAATTTATGCTAAATAACCCACTGCCCCGGGGTGGGAAGGGCAGCGAGTGAGATGGAAGAAACACGTTTTCTGTGAGGCAGGGCTGAAATCCGGGGTGCTGGTATATACTAAAGAAAAAGACTCAGCTCAGGTCTTCGTGTGCAGCTGTTCTTCCACTAGGAATAAACGGCAGCCGGGGTGAAACCTAGGAAATAGATTAAATCCAGGGCACCGGTGACCATTGTCACATCTGGTTCAATTCAAGCCTGCTGCCAAGCACCAACATACACAATCAGACCTGTCCTGTGAACAGATGAAATGTTAAAAAAATACTCAATGCTCCTGCAAAAGTCTCTTGTGACATGCCAAGTTGGACAACCATTTGTGTTGTCCGTGTTCACAGTGTCCGCCCTGGCAATGGGCAGCCTCATTCCCCAGCACTCTTTCCATCACAGGAATGTTGTGAGATACAGTTGTTCTGTTTGTGGTGCTCATGGACACTGCATGAAGAAAAACCTCATAAAAATTGATTATTTTTTAAAATAAATGTGGTAAAATTATGTGCCTGGATGAATGAGGCGGTATAAATATTGATTAGTTCCGTGGTCTGTTAGCAACCCTCCTTCTGAATCATGGGAGGGGGAAACAGTTTATGGCCAGAAAATTGGAAACAGCAACGAAATGAAATTTATTGCAAGGCCAGCAGAAGGCTGGATTTCCCTATCTTTTGCATTCTTGACCTTACAGACCCCTCCATATCATTGCTGTATGCAAGAATTAACCATTTGTATTCTAAAGACACTTTGTAGTAGCCCTGATCAAGTTTTTATCTCTGTTGCCTTAGACACTGCACAGGCAGTGTGTCCCTGTTCTGAAACCTGACACCTCACATCAGTGTTTCCCAACCCTTCCTCGGCTCAGACAGCTATTTTTTTGTGATATGTACGATCTTCCCAGCAGATCCTGCACATCCACACCTTTAAATGGAATGTAACACTTTTCTGAAGCAAAATTACAAAAAAACTCTGCGTCTCTTGCCATGGCTTGTCAAAGGAGCATGGGCATTTTTCATGGCGTTTTGTTCCAGAGTCACATTCAGTTTAAGTGTGTGGTTATGCAGCATCATTGACAGGTGCAGATTTAGCAAAGTCCACACACACACATGATTCTCTTGTGCTTTGTGAAATTACTGTAATGCTGTGCAACCCCTAAGCACCATGGCTGTATCCAGACATGAAACATATTGCTGGACATAAGCGAGAAAGGGGAAGATTTGTGAGGGGCAGAAAGCTGAAAGGACACACCAAGGACACACCTGAAGACCAGCAATGGCTGAGATCAACCTGTTATCATGTCTTAATTCCTCACTCAGTACCTCATAAAAGACAATGGTCAAATGATAGCTCTGAGTCAAACATCTCACAAGCAATTTAAGGGATAACTTGAGTCATCACATTGCCTGGTTTTGGTGCAACAGCTGCCTGGTACCTCAGAGCCCTGGCAGGGGAATGAGTCAGTCCAGCTCAGCTGCAGCCCCTAAGAGTGGTCAGCATTGTCTCCCATCTGTGAGCCACTCAGATTCCTGGAATTCCTATTCCTTCTTTAAGGCACATCATATGTGCCTCTTGCCTTTTGACCACATGAAAATTGCCGTCCATGGTTCATGTGATGAAGAAATTTGGCCACAACTGCATTTTGCTCATGACAAGCCTTCTCCCCCTACCACTGTGGGTACTGAAACTTTAGAAAGCGCTCGAAAAAGCCTCAGGGATCTTTCTACATGAAAAGCAATATATAAATGCAAAATATTACCATTTTATTTTAAATGAAAAGTAGTGTATTTGAATAAAAAAAATTAATAAACTGGCTGCGCTTTAGACAAAATGATTCACTGGAAATACTTAACAAGAAAAAATTCCCTTCTTATTAATATTATAGCCAAAAGCGCATAGACATTCTGTCATATGATTGTCACGGGACTTATGTAGTATGTACTTTGGCGTTTTGGTATCTCATGAATCAAGTATTATGTATTTTGATTGCCTGTTGCTGTTTGTATTTCTTTTTAGTCAAACTGCAGAATTAAAAGCAAAATCATCCTTTAATTTAAATCCTTCTTTGTGAGGCAGAGAATTGCATTTTATGCCGTGCCCACACCATACCTGGCCTTTGAGTATTACCACATTATAACCTTAAATAACAGTAAGAACAATTTTACTGCAGCAGAAACAAAGTGGAGTATTTTACAGGGGCAGACACAAGTGGAGTCAGCTGCTGTGGGATTCCCCTTGCTTAGTTTTAGCTGTCTGCAGGCAGATGTCTCGTCTAAGCAGGTCACGAAGGCTGGGTTAGAGGTAGGTACCCTCAGAGAGAGATTTGTGCCTCCTACCCTAAATGTCTGGATTAATTAGAACTGGATTAATTGCTTTGGAAGTGCTTCTGCTGGTTGTACGAGGCAGCACCTGACAAGCTTCAGCTAGATGTCTTCCTCAGAATTTCTTTAGCTTTGTGTAATTCCTTCACCCAGAGTGGCAAAATGCCTCCCCATTGCCTGCTCCCCTTTGCAGACAGGAGTTGAGTGCTGCCTGTACACCAGGATTTTTATTCCATATGATGTGGGGAAGCACTGACTTGAATCACAGGAGACTCTGGTTTTCTTTATTCCCCTGTAGCCACTTTAAATGTAATTTTTTTTTGCTAGATTTTTAATTTAATAGAAGGAAGTCAACTGGAATGCAGGTTGCTATGAATGTTTTTCCATACCATAATTCTGCAGAAACATCAGTTAAGTATTTGAAGAAACATCTGCTATGCACATAGATGTATGAATATATATATAGGAGCTGAACAATATGACTTTGGAGCTTGCAGGGTTTTCTTTACACAAAGCCAGGGGCATAAAAGGGATTTCCTCCAAGTTTTCCTGTGTATTAATAATGAAGATCAGGATGCCACCTTTGCTTCCTCCCCTTCTGAGCATACAGTGAAAGGAAATGGTTCTGGATCGAATCACAAAGAGCAGTGGAAAAAAACAGACTATGCTCCACACTGGCACTCAGAAGTTTAATTATCCAGCATGCTGCATCTTTATGGAAGAAGTAGACAGATAAATCCCATATGTTAATAGTTGGCCCCCTGTGACTGACCTTTGGCTCAAATATTCCATATTGTGATTAATGTCACACAGTTGGATCCAAAACATGCTCATTCCCCAGGCTGCAGAAAAAAAGGGGATTTGATTTACCTTCCAACAGCAGAGTTTCATTTGATCACTCTTTTGGAGACTGATTTTATCCCTGCCTGTAGTCTGGCCTCTGAAGAGCTGTTCTGCACTCCCTCTGCTAGGACTTAAGACCCAGTTTCTCATATTGCCTCCACTACTGACTCACTGGGCAACCCGAAATAAGTAATTTTGCCTCAGGTTCTGGTCTAGTAGAACAGAAGATAACTGTGACTTCCTTGCTGACACAGTTTGAACTTGCAGATGGAAGTCACTAAGCGAGGTTCATCTTCAGACAAAATTAGGTATTGACCTCTAGAACCTCAAGGTCTCACAAGATTAGGTCAGAAAATCATAGATATGCTTGGATTGTGGTTTTCTGGCCACCTTCTTCCTTAATCTTGCCATTTTTATGTGCCATTGTTTGCCTTCTCATGTCATTATAGTGATCTTGCATCATTCTAGTGACACAAACTGTACCCCTTGCACTGGCATAGGCAAGCAGGCACCAAGATCTCTGAGCCTACATGTGAGTTTGATCCTGAAGGACACAGGATCTGTGGAAAGGATACACATCCCGTGTATAATACAGATACACAGTGCCTAGCGTTCCATAGCACTTTTCTGGGGAAATCAGATCCTCAAACATACATTTACAAGGGGGCTCAGGGTTGTAATGCAGAACATTTTAACAGACTCAACAACATGTCACTGGCACCTTCTGTAGGGTCAAAGCCTTGAGGTGCTGCAAGTAATGATACCAGAATTCCTCTGCATTTGACCTCTCTAGAGTGAGGTCTGACACAGAAAGCCTCATTCAGCTATTTAAGCCGTTGCTAAAATTGCCACAGCCCTCAAGTTAGTTTAGACTGAGCCTGTATTTCTGCCTGCCCCTTAGATGAGGTGAAGCAACAAAGCCTGATGAAGGCTTGGAAACTGCTCCTGCTCCTGTGGAGATCACGAGGAATTTTGCTTCAACAGGGCCTAAAAAGATATGCCCAGCTATCTTCCCAGGGATGACACAGGAAAGTCTGTGAAAATACAGCTGTAGTAGCTGGAGACCCAGAGAAATGTGAGACAAAGCCTCTGAAGAGGTCTGTCCCTACCTCCAGCCGGGACACATCTGGACTGTTGTGCAGGCTGGGCAAATTTTTCCATTCCCAAGCTGGTTTATTTACCCAGGATGACAGGCTGTTAGCAGACTGTACTCAGGGTGGCCCTATAGCAGTGGGAGCAGACAATCTCATATCATTTCCCACTACAAGAAATAATCAAATGCTCTTTCCTCCATGAAAGGAAAGATGGGCAGATATTCTCTGTGCTCTAAACCATAAAGTACATGCAAATTGCAAGGGACGAGTAGCTTTATTTCTGTCTTTTGTGCAGTCATGATTGCACTCTGGAGACTTTCAATGGGCCATGTAAACACGTGCAGAGGATCATTCTCATGGATCAAGACTCTACAGCATCTTCCATCACAAGATCTCAAAGTGCTGGTTAAACCTAACAACTTGTCCTGGTTTTGGCTGGGATAGAGTTAATTTTACACCTAGTAGCTGGTACTGTAAGATATCAATCACCATGGTGTTTGTAGCATGCCCATCACCAGAATATACAAGCATGTCTAATTTAGAAATGAAAAAGATTTCAACTGCCAACCCTAGCTGAAGTTAGTTGGAGAATTAGAGATCACCATGCCTAAAAAGAAAGTTAAAAAAAGAAAAAAAACCCCAGCTGCTGGCATTTGATATCTAAAGCAGAAAGTTGAATCTCTAGGTGTTGAGTTCTCTATTTTTCTGTGTGGGATTTCCTATGCAGAAGTCCATGAACATGGGTTATGCTGTGCCAAACAGAGGGAGTTGAGCAAGCTCAGTATCTCAGACCCTCTGTGCAAGCTCTGCAGAACCAGTGGGTACATGCCCAAATAGTTTTGAATGTAGGCAAATCCCCTTGCATGGGCAGATTAGCCCAGTTTATTATACCACAACAGTTGCTGAGCACCTAGAAATCCTTAATATAGCCAGGCTGCTCTGGTTTTCCATAATTCCCCAGAAAAACAGAAAAAGCCAGAGGATGGCAGATGATTTAGAGAAGTGATAGGGTTGACAGAGACTTCCAAGCCAACACACTGGGCTAGTAGCAGTTCTGGGAACAGGAGTCAGAACTCTGGGTTCTCACTGTCCCAGTAAAAGGCAGGTTGCACACTGTGTCCACCCCAGAACTGGGTCTGTGATCAGCACATGGCATCTCTGGCTGGCTCAGGCCCATCTTAGGCAGTCACACGATGAAATTCTGCTTGGATTATCTCTGGTCCTGCATGCAATTGGGATTTCTGGGGTCATTCTTCCTGGGGAAGTTGTGCTAAAATAAGTTCAAAGTCTCTCTGATTCTTTCTCAGTGAGTCATTCATCATGGGAGTGCTTGTCTTGGTCCTCTAGGCACATGGGGAGAACTGTGGGAAGAAGCTGAAGAGACAAAGTAAATGGGATAGAATCCCAGGGGAAGCCAGAGCCATAGCCTGCACTTGCAGCCGTGGCTGAGAAGCTGGGTTGTGTGTGAGCGTATTGTGTACAACCAAGAAAGAAAATAGGGGGAACACTGTACCAGAGCCTTCAGCAGTGGGTAGTGAAGGCACAGTGTGAGCACAATAGGTCCATTTCAGCTTAATCAGTTTAGAATTTCAGCTGAGTCTCTTGTCACCAATTCTGCTACAAATAATAACGAAGTAATGACAGCAAAGCAAGCAATTAACTGAAATAGGTTTCAAACTTTTTTCCTGGTTTCCCACTTGAAAGAAATCATTATTCTGTCCCTAACTCTTCATTTTTATTGTCTGCCCCCTGTGGTTTAGTAACCAGCTGGTATTCCTTATGAAGAAATCAGCAGGTTGATTGACGCTGTGGCTACCCTGAAGTCCTCTGAGGCTTTCTTATTGACTGACCATATCTTAGATAAGGTTGCCATTAAATTATAGCTCTGCTTAAGAGCATCTGCCTTGGGGCTGCTCTGCCCTCATTATAAATCCTGATCTAATCCTGAACGTCTCCTCAATTATTGGAGAGTACAATTCAAGAAGTGGCTTCTCCAGTGAACACGAAATGAGATAAACTCTTCCTACATAAGGTAAACATGACTACTCAGGAGTGAAGCTAAGCATTTTCAGGCCAGTCTCCTTCTGATTTTCATGTGGTTTACAAAGGAAAACATATCACCACTCCTGTTAATGTTGGCTGTTATTTCACCACAATCAGTTCTAAAAATCAGTTTGAAAGTTCTACCTGTCAGCGGAACTACTTTTAAATATTTTTAACTGCAAGAACCACATGTATGACAATTCAGGTGACAACCTTAAGAAAGGTATTGGGTAAGTCACTTTAGAGTCCCCAGTCTGCCACAGAAACCCTTGGGAGATGCTTCATGGCCATGCTGAAATACAGGAAAGAAATTTTAACTTATGAGATTGGTGAATGTGAGAGAGCAAATGGAAAAGGGACAAGCTTATCTTAACATTTTTTTGTGTTAGGGAGATAAATTGTGTTCTGGATTGCTGGATGAGTTCAACATATCAGTGCTGATGGAGATAAGTTACTCCATCTTGTAACTCCATGAACAAAAATATCTCATTTGTGGAGGCATCCTATTATACTGAATAAAGAGTGAGTAAAGGAGCCTGTTAGTGCTCCTGTTGGATCAGTACCTGCTCCAAGTTCCAGTAACTGAGAAAACTGCTGTCACTTTCTGTGGTCTTCCACACACACCACAGCATCCAAGTCCACCTTTGCAGGTCCTGCCTGAGCTCTGGCCTGTGTTGAACCTCGCCTTTTGTGAGAACCCTTTCTCTGGAAAAACCCTTGCACTGCATGTTGACTTTATGCAAATATAAAAACTATGTTTGAGCACTGTTAGATGGGTGACTTTATTTGCAGCTTTGTATTTTCACCAGGATGAATGGGAAGAAACAGAAGGATTTATTTCATCCAGGGGAAAATGTGCATCTAGGAATGAAATTAATGGAATCGGTGAATCTGCAGCAAGGTTATGTGGCAGTTTGACTCAATGTAACATTAATGACTTATTCTAATCATGTATTAAAGTACCAGATTATGTTTATTCCACAGCATTTCCTTTCATCTAAGAGAACTTTATTGTTCACCCAGCTCCAAATACAGAGTGAATTTTGACATCTCTGGTGGGAAATCAACAATCTGTCTCATTGCTGCTGTCATCTATGTGAGGTGTTTGCTTGATCATTTATTTGTGCCAAGTTAGGGTGGGATGTCAGACGATAGAAAGAGGAGCACTCATCTGAGGGTGTGGTGGGACTACACACAGATCATCCTTCCTCAGCCTCAGCCTACATGCCAGCCCGAGGAAGCACTGCCTGTCCTGGGACAGGCCTCACAGGGTCCTCTCGGGAACCCTTCTTGCACTTCCTCCTGGTCAATCATAGTATAAAGACATAAAAATTCTGTAAGAGTGGCTGCAGTGTCCAGGTTAAAAATCTGTCATGACCCATTTACAAAAGTAGATTCCCAAGGAGTACTACAAGAAAAGGGCAAACATACATGATGTTCCAATCACAGTCTCTAGACACCCACTGCCTGCTGAACTGACTGCAGATTTCTACTAATTTCTACAAACAGATGAAGGATTTCTAGATATAGCCCTCCACTGATTTTTTCCCCTTGGACCTGTCCAGCCTCCCCTTAAATTCATGTGAAACTCTGGCAGTATCTTTTGGCAAGAAATTGCAAAGCTCAAAAATCTTCTCATTCTGCACTGGTTAGTAAATTTTTTGTAAATGTTAATCACTGTCACTTAGTATAATTCTTCTTACAGGAAACATTATCCTACAATCGATGGAGACAAACTTCTATAGGCTTCTCTGGTGTTGGATCTCAGTAGTTTTGTTTAACCCAAGCCCTCTCAAAATCAGCAAGAGATTCTTAATTTTAGTTAGGTTCACAATTCCTGGCTGACTGGAAAAAATTGTCCAAATTACAATTTAGTCAAAGTGAGGTTTCACCTCTCCCTAAGTATCCGGTATCCTTTATTGCAGCTCTGGCTTTGTAATGCTGCTTTAGTTTCTAGCAGGATTCATCAAAACAATAATTTCACTTCAAAAAAAGCTAGAGAGTGTTTTTTAAGGAAAGATGAAAGGCTGAATGGTGATTTGGGCTGCCCCACTACAATTACCGAAACAAATAGGTCCAATAAAAAGCACTGCTCTCATTCTTGCTAAATTGTGTCCCCTTTTATCAAAGGATTTAAATCTGAATTATCTCCTTGTAATTCCCTCAAATTTATACCATTTGTATTCTGGTTTTATTCTGCTGTTTCTTCTGTGCTATTAACTAAGGCAGAGGCACCCTACAAATACAGCATACTTCAGTGGACTCCCTTATTTAGGTACTTACAGATAACTTCAATATTTCCCCAAACAAGATGTGCCACTGTGACCCATAGAGTCAATACATATTGCATTTGCATTCTTTTATAATGCAAGGCAGTTGTAGAATTACGTACAAATAGACCTCTGGGGGCCTGACCTCCCAGCTGTATTAAATAAATCCCCTTAGCACAAAGGAGGAAGAAAAGGAAACAAAGAGCTTCCTGCTGGCTTTTCCTGGAAGCACAGAAGTGAAATAATTCACTTCAGTGTCCTGTGGAAATAAAGGGTGGTTAGGAAACATCAGAAATCATTCTTTACAAAAATAACAGCCCTAGAAGTGAGAGAGTGAACATCCTGGCTGTAGAGAAGAGTGGAGTTTTCCCAGTGTATTCGCTCACCATCATGGCCCTAAATGCAGAAAGCATTTAGTCTTTGCTCAGACTACATGTCCTTGAGCTGTGGAAATCATGAGGGGAAAGTGCACCACTTGGATGGACATAGTTACAGGGTGGGTTTTGGCAGGAGTTTATATAAACTCCTCTGAGAGGAGTTAGACTGAGTTGCAAATTTGTCTTTATTGGTACACATACGGTACTCAAGCTGACTCTGATCTGATAAAAGGAGCTGTTCAGACATAATTTCTGGTTTTCTTGCAAAATATTTAAACAAAAACTTGAAAACAATTCTGTTTCAGTTTAAAATCAAACATTTTTTCAGGGTTTGTTCATGTATTAACCAAAACCCACATGCCTTCCTAAAACTTTTAACAAATATTTCCATTTAGTCTAAAAACCTGTTTCTGAAGAAAAAAAATCTTCTTTTGGAAATACCAATTCTCCTGGAAAAACTGAGGATAGTCTTTTGGTGATCCTGGGCAGACTCTGTAATGTGGGTGATTCTGTTTGTTCTTCCTTATGGGAGGTTCCTATGCATTAAAGCCTGGATAAATGGCATTTCCATTGCCTGTAACACCAAGTCCTCCCCTGTGTGTCTCTCATTGTCTGTACTCCCTGGACTTAATGGCAGTGGAGGGATATTTCATTCATCTCCTGTGACAAGTGGTGTTTTTCCTTATGTTCATTCCCAGAAAGAGACAGAATGGAAAATTAATGTTTTTTTCTAGTTTATGTATGTGTTAACAGTATAAATTTGGGAGAGGGAAGCTCAGCAGTGCTTACTCATGGCCCCTTGGTTTTGTCCACTGATGTCATTGTCCTGGTCTCACAGCATCCAAAGTGGAGACACACATTTTGTTAGCAATTAAGTGAATGGAAAAAGGCTGGCAAAAGTTTTCCCTGTGGCACATTTCATTTCAGAGACCGCTGAGATCAAGGGATCAGAGGGAGCCAGCTGAAGCTTAGCACGTGTCACCAGCCCTCCAAGGACCTGCCACATCTTGCATACAAACATGATTTTACCAGTCTGAGCACTGAACCTGAAGCCCTGTTTGCATATGACAGCATATGCCAGATTTTTGTTTGTAAAATCCAAAGTGGGAATGACTGGGATGTAATCAAAATTCCCTGACTGGGAAATTTTAGACAAATGGTTCTGGTTCTGCTTTCAATACATCTCCTTTGTTAATCTTATTATTCAGGGACTACTTAGAGCTATCTCATGCTCATTTAAACTAAATACATAACCCAATTAAAACAATCCTGAGCTATTTAGATCTATAGAATTAGACTAATTTTCAGTGCTTCTGATATTTTAGATCATTCAGGGCTCCAGTACACAAATGTCTATATGATCAGTTTATCTTCTCCCATCTCAACCATCGTTAATAAATTGTACATATGGGTTAGGAGATTGTCGTATTTCATATATGACACAACAGCTCCAGCCAATTTCTAAATTACTGGATACTCTAATCCCCTGGTACAGCTCTGTGTCTGACTACAGGATACAGGACTTGGGTCTGCAAATCCACTTGGGTGCCTGGGATCATGGGAATGTGCTGAGGTGATGGCAAGAAAGGACAGAGGAGAAGGGTGGAGCTGGAAGCATTCGGTCTATCAGCACGACAGCTTTTCCTAGCAGAGCTGGAGTCTTACCAAAGGCCTGATGACTTTTTTCTGCTGTAGGAAATAATCTGCTAACTAGAGAGTTCACAGTGGAAGGAAACAAGGAGAAGGGGGTAGTTAGATGAAACAATGAAATGCTTTTCTCATCAACTGTACTTAAACCCAGCTGCAAGTTGATCTGTTCTGTTAGGAAAAGGCAAGCAAGGTATTTCCAGGGGATTCTCACAACGTTGTGATTAAAAACAAGGAACATGCAAGAAATTAGAGTGAAAATTTAACTAAAACAAGGGCAAGAAACTCATGGCAAAGGGAGTTCAGCAGATTGTTCCATGCACAATTTGTTCCCTGGATTTTGTACCATTTATGTTCACAAACTATTCATGAACAGATTGCAGATATTAAAACAAACAAATGAGGAAACGTTTATTAATTATGGAATAATTGATATACAATATGTTATGAGTTAGAGATTTTTCTTGGTCTCCAAATTGTATCAGCCAGGGTTGTGTGACTCATGATTTGCACAGTGTCACTTTGTCACATGAGTCAGATGGCTCTGCAGGACAAACCCAGCACAATTCATCTCAGCTTTGATGTATCAAAGAGAGAGGGGGCCTGGTGGAGCTGGAGAAGGTACAGAGGAAGGCAGCTGAAGTGAAGGAGATGGAGCAGCTG
The DNA here is from genome assembly GCA_014706295.1 of Lycocorax pyrrhopterus obiensis. NCBI lineage: Eukaryota > Metazoa > Chordata > Aves > Passeriformes > Paradisaeidae > Lycocorax > Lycocorax pyrrhopterus. The sequence goes on from JACSVZ010000015.1 coordinate 7,299,595, forward strand.
CCTCACAAGGGAAGGCAGAAAAGGCTGAAACTCCACTGCAGTTTGGAGAAAAGGTAGCTGAGCAGGGATATGACTGACATCTGCCTGTTCACAAAGGTGGTGGGTCAAAGGACAAAGTTATCCTTGCATCTCTCAATACTGTAACAAGTACAGCAACACAAGAGCTGCTTCTTGGGGGGATCCATGAGCTGAAGCACTGCTGCCAAGGGTGTTTTGCCTGGGGACATGACAGCACCAGGGAAGCAACCAGGCCTCCCAGGCTATTCTGTGGTTCTATGGTTCTGTGATTCTATGATTCCATGACACTGTCATAGATTTGCCCACCTAGGTTTTGGTTTGAACAGTTCATGTCAGATCCCACATCTCTGCTCATGGGCTTGAACTCGTATGTGGATTCTTTCCCAGTCACAGAGGAGCTGGGCTCCCCAACGTCATAAGTGCCATGAATTAAAATTGGTGGAATTAGTAGAATTTTACTACGTTTATTAGTAGAATGAAAGAACCTCAGAAAGGCAGTAAATCTGATTTAATTTCCATAGGCTCAGCTATAGGACATTCTTGTGCCCAGCTCTTCGGTCAGTAGCAGGTGTCAAGGGTAAGGAGTTCATTAAATATCACACAGCCCTTCACAGTGTCTTTTACCTCCTCAGCTTGCTTTCCTGCTTTCCTGACACAGCTTTAAATTGCTTGAAGATACTTCTCTTTCTCACCCATGCCTTCTCCTTTCACTCCTCTGTGCCCTTTCACACTCTGAATATGCATTTGAACCTGACAGACACAGATCCCTGCTACGCGACAGGGCCTTGACTTTTTTCTTCCTTTTTTAAAATATTTTCTTCTTTTGTACCTGCAAATTACTCTGGGTGTGATTTTCTGTCCTCAGTTACAGGGGAGGATAATTTGTGCCACTCACAGGGCTTAGCAAAACTGCAGGCACTGGTTCCTTTGTGCCCAGTTCTGGAAAACAAAATGCACCTGCAACTATGTGTCTGTGGGTGCAAATTATAAGGATAAAGCTTAAACAAGACTGGGAATTTTCCAGTGAGATGGACTTTTACTAGAAAACAAAGAAAAAAAACCTGATACATCTCATCTGAGGGGTTTCTGTGGGAATTTTCACACCAGTTTCAACAACAATGGTGTTCCTGGGAAAATCCTGGGATAATCAGCTTGTCATTACCTCAGAACAGCAAGAATTCAGAATTTAGAGCATTTTCTCTAAAGATGAGGGAGCCAAGGTCAAATCCTGCTGTGCCTAATTGACTCTGAGGTCTCACATCTCCAGTGCATGCCCAGCCTGCAAGGCTACCAATGACTCCTTCTCAAGGTTTCCATTTGGAGTTGTCTCACTCAGCTTTAAGAAGTCTGTCTGACTGCCTCAGCACCCACAGGACTTAGTAAGACTGACGTTCACAGCTGGGCTTTCATTTAGACAGGGCAAAGTCAGGCCTCCCTTTAGACCAAAAATGGTATAAAACTTTTCAAGTCCCAAACACATTATGAATCACCCTATGCATCCCATCTTATTGAGGCAAAGCCAAAACAAGCTGTGCTGGTGTTGTTTCTTATTCAAACATCTGTTAATAACTATAAATAACTTTGAAATTCAGGCAGGGTTAGTCCAGATGGGTCAAGGTGCTCCACAAGTATGCTGGGGCCATATCTGCTTCCTTTTTTCCAGTAAGGGCATACACACAGGCCATATTTTTCTCCAAGTGAGAAAATAGTGCTCATATTTTACAACCCGTTTCCTCTTAAAGACTGTAATCACGTGAGAAGAAACCAGCTGGTCTAGCCCCCAACAAATAGCGCTGACCAGCTGTAGTGGGAGGAAATCTGGTAGTGAAGCCATATGAAGAGCTGTCTGCGGCTCTGTGCTGGGCTCCCACTTCCCTTTCCGTGTTGCAACACAGCTGAGCTTGGAGGTGAGGCCAAGGCAGGCAGTGAGACCTGTCTCTCACAGAGCTGCTGAAGCAGGTCCTTCATCATGAGTGGCCTCTCTTAGATTCATAAGTTCTGGTCCACATCCAGGACCAGGTACCAGAGCACTTTCCCCCTCTGATGCTGCAAACTAATCCTGACCAACTTGTAAATATGGCAGTGAAAAGCTTTGGTGAAAGGCATGAGGAGCTTGGAAGGGCCTTTTTCTGTGTGTGTGTGTGGTAAGAGCCTCTTGCTTCTAAAGAATTGATCTGAACAGGAGGAGTCTTAACTTGGCTGAGTCCTCTGAGCTTCATTGCTCAGTGACAGATGACATTTCTCAGCCTTGTCGGAAAAGAACACCACTAAATTGAAGCTCTGTCTCATTCTGCTTCACTAGAACATAATGAGGCAAAATTACAGGGTTTTCTGGCACTGCTCAGGAATTCAGCACCATGACTGTCCTCAAAGGCAGCCAAGTAAAAGGGCTACCAGCCCCGCCCGCGACACCTGGCACGGGCTCTGGGGCAGTGCAGCAGATCCACTCAGGCTTTTTCTGGAATACTTAAAAAATCCTAAATAGCCCCAAAGGGACCAGGGGCAAACAGGGCAGATGTAGTGGCTGAAGGACACTGGAGCAGAGCTGCTCCAGCACTGCTGTTCCTGAGGGCTGTGAGGGGCATTAATGGGCCCCATGTGCTGCAGGAATGCAAAGCTCTGCGTGGGCTGGGAGATTTATGCTCTTGACATTGGGGTGATTTCCTGGTTAAGAGCTGATTGCTTTGGACTGTGCCTCTGCTCCAAATTACTGTGACTTTATTGAACAGCAAACCTGAGGAAGCAGCAGAGCCAGAGACGGACGCTCGTCCTGTGTAAGATGCTACTGGTTTAACCTCACATTTCTGAGGATGTGGAGCATGAATTGTTTTTGTTTAATGAAGTTTGTGTTTAGTTGTCATTTAAGTGTCATTAAAAGATGAGACTGGTCTCATTATGGTTATTTTCTATTTTATGTCATCCACAAGGCCCAGCAGTGAAGGTATGTAGGTACAAAATAAAACTATAGTGGTTTCCCAGTCCTCAACAACATATGGGATGTGCTGAGCCACAGATGGTGTCTTTATGTTTTAGCAGACTTCAGTCACTTCAGTGATCTTTATGAATTTTTTCATTAATGAACTCATGTAAACTGCCGGCAGCCCAAACATCCCATAACTCAACAAAACACTCTACTTTCCTTTGATTTGTACCTGCTGTTTGGCAATACTACACCTCCTACATGGTATTCGGGTGGCTGTGTGGGCTGTAGTGTAGTTTAGCTGGCAGAGTGATATACTTGGGACCAACATCAGAGATTCAACTGTTCCATCTTTTGTTCATCTTGGACTGCTGACCACCACACCTGAAGCTGAGTTCCCCATGGGGAAAGGATCAATATGTTTGAAGGATCTGCTTGAGGTGAGATCACCTGAAGACACAGACATTCAGTCATAAGCTCAAGGGCTCAAGAACTCTGCTTTTATCTTTGTAACCCAGTGAGAGACTTGACAGTGGTTTGGATGCTCAAACAGTGAGAGGAAACATGAAAGCAGATAGAATGACATGCTCCAAAAGGAAAGGAAAACTGTGAGAAGAAAATGAGTGGCTCTGAAAAGATCTGGCAAAGACATGTGCACAGAGATACAATAATAGATGGAGATGTCAGAGGGATGGAGGGAGAAAAAAGAAGCATAAGGTTCAGTGATTTGGTTTGTGCCTATGATTCAGGTCTGTGCTTAGCTTGCAATAGTTTGTTTTGAATGTGTACACAGAATAAAGAAAATCACAGCTCATAAGAACAACAAAACCTGAGGAAAACAAGGCCCCTTCTGAAAGGACCTCCCCATCTGGCCACCACATGGTTAACAGAACCTTTGTTCCCCAGCCCCTTATTAACACAGAATTGTCAGGCTCCAATGTGAACCTTGAACACCTATAGTTCATTCCTGTGGTTCCCTGAACATTCAGACAAGACAGAAATTTAGTCGTGTAACTTATTTAGGAAAGCCTTCTCCTCTTTCCTGTGCTGCTCACATTGCAGTATATTGCTGGCACTGTTTAAAGTGTTACTGGCAAATAATACTGCTTTGTGCATTATAAATAGAAATCAGGCAGCAAATGGAATTAAATGTGGACTGAAAGGCATGAATTCCTGAGCAGAACAGTCTGTGTGTCTGACAGGAAATAGACAAACTTTGTTAAGTTTGCCCAGGACCAGCCTAATTTGATCTTGGAGTTTTTTATTTTTTTTTTTAAATGTGGTTTTACATGTCTACAAAATGTAACAGCTACTTGAAACTGAAAACAAAGCCAACAAAATAAGATCTCTCCAGGGCATTGCAAATTATTTAAACCTGAGCTTTTCCAGCATTCCTGTGCAACAGATAACAGTAAACAGTAGGTTAAAATGTACAAAATCAGGGTTATACAGGCAAAAATAACAGCAGACATTTGTGAAGGACAGATTAGCAACAGATCCCTGACCTGGATGGTGGGATTGAGTGTGCCCTGATCAAATTTGCCAACGACACCAAACTGAGTGGGGAATTGGACACTTTGGAATGGAGAACAACCCTGCAGGAAGACCTGGATAGGCTGGAAGGGTGTCCTAACAAGAACCTTGTGAAGTTCAGCAATGACAAGTGTAAGGTCTTGAACCTGGGAAAACACAATCCAGGAGTGCAGCACAGGCTGGGATCAGCCCAGCTGGGGAGCATCTCTGTGGGAAGGGACCTGGGGGTCCTGGTGGGCAACAAGCTCAGGATGAATGAGCTCTGTGCTGCTGCAGCAGCAAAGAATGAGATGCTGGGCTGCATCAACAAGGGCATCACCAGCAGAGGAAAAAGTCATCATCCCACTCTACTCAGCACTTGTCAGGCCACACCTGGAATTCTGTGTTCTGTTTTGGTCCCCACATCAAAAAGAGGTATGGGCAGGCTCGAGAGGGTGCAGAGGAAGGCCACAGAGATGATCCAAGGACTGGGAAGCCTGTCATATGAGGAAAGGCTGAGAGAGCTGGGTTTGTTCAGCCTTGAGAGAAGAAGGCTTAGGGAAGACCTTATCACCATGTTCCAGTATTTAAAGGGTGGCTGCAAAGAAGATGGAGACTCCGTTTTTACAAGGAGTCATGTAGAAAAGATGGGGGGTAATGGGTACAAGTTATTCCTGGGTAGATTCTGGTTGGACCCAAGAGGAAAACTTTTCATGAGGAAAACAATCAGCCATTGAAATCATCTCCCCAGTGAAGTGGTGGATTCCTCAACATTAACGCTTACAAGATTAAACTGGATAGGGTCCTGGGCCATCTAGACCATGCTTTTGCCAAGAGGGGTTGGATGAGATGATCTTTGAGGTCTTTTCCAGCCTGGTGTTCTATGATTCCAGGATTCTATGACATTGCAATTTCTTAAACTGTGTAAAACATCAACTGTGCTGCAATTCTGCAGTGTGCTGGTGGGGAATTGCACCCATCATTCAGGATTTTCCATCAGGTTCTGTACTACTCAGGCATCTATCACATAAAATATGGAGCAGATGAACTTAGAGTCTTCAGCTTACTTTTTTATATGTTGATTAATTTTATAGGTTTTTTTTAGTTTTGCTTCCAGTTGCAACTTTCACAAGAACATTGTGGACATTTTTGGTGACAATTAGAGTGAAGAATGTCAAGTTTCTAACAGCGTCTGTCATTTTCTGCTGGGGTAGCAAGGCCTTTTGGAAGATTAAGATTAATCTTTCCTGCTTCCTGGCTCCTAAAGATAGCATCCAAGCCCTCCCATAACTGCACTGCAAGTTCATTCCATGGCTAAAAGCTCTCCTTATCAAAGATCTGTTCATACCCCTCCCTCTCTTCTTCCTCAGCTTGCTTCCTCTTTGGCATTTTAGAAAAAGTTTTAGCCACCCTGACGGTTTCCATATCAATACTCAGCATCACTGAGTTGCAAGAATCCAGTCTGGTAACAGCAAACTGGTGGTTCCCTCTACAGGCATCTTTAGGGCTTTTTGTAAACCCCAAAAATCAAAAAATACTGGATTAGAATCATGTAATTTTCAGCTTTGTATTGCAAACCTTGGAACATTTCCATTTTCTTCATGAGATTTACATCAGAGGTCTCTTGGAGAATGCATTTCCTCTGAAAACACATTTTGGTTTTGGAGAAGCCCAGCTTTTCTCTCCAGTTCTGCTGGAAATCCAGGAGGAACCAATGTCAGCTTTGCTTTGCTGGAAAAATCTATTGCAAACTCTGCTAGGGGAGGAAGAGCTGCCTGTAAACCCGGGGAGGTACACAGAGATCTGAGCTCTTTAACGTAGCTGGGCATGGACCTGCCCTGATCTGAAAGCCGAGCATTCCCAAACTCCTTGTCTTTGCAAGCAAGGCGCTCCCATTTTCCCACTTGGTGTAACAAAGGAAGAGGCATTGAGTGCTGACACCCAGCAGGGGCGCATCACTGAGACACTGAAATCACAAAAAAGGACTGAATCGTGCTCAGGACTCTGCTGAAGTCAAAGAGGGTCCTGTGCAGACCCAGGCACCTGGAGCTTATTCCACGATCACAGCTTGGATTGACGTACGTGATCCTACACTATGGCAAAGCTCCCATTGATCTTCATTATGCAGGATGAGGATATGAGTGAGCTGGGACTGAGGAAACACTTCAAGCACAAGAGACCTTTATAAGTATTTTAATTCCAGCCCTTGCTTTAAAATTGTAACCGTGATCTATGGTTATAATTCATGCAGCAGATTCGTAGTAAAAGTATTGCGCTGTCAGGGTGGTATTGCAAATGGGAATTTAATAATTGCTGATTACTTTAGAAATGTTGTCTTGTAAAAAAAAGACATAGGAATAAGTGACAATCAAGGGTAAAGGGATTACTGCTGTTGATTTAAAAGCTTGCTGAGGCAGATTCGAAATCCCAAAGCCAGAGCATTTCTTTTAGCAAATAACAATGCAAAGAGGAACAGACTGGAGGAGTCTTGCTCGAACAACTGGCAGGCAAGTAGCAGTAAATCATGAAAAAAATGTTTCCTAAACTTTCCCTTTTAATAAATTAGGTGTTGTTTGTAAAATAGCTTGGGAGAACATGTTAACACAGAACTGCTAGCTAGATAACAAGCCAAATCCATCTCTGCATTTCGGCCCAGTTGCACCAGGGATGAATTTGGCTCTGTCTCTCTACAAGCATGAATCAAGCTGTTTGCGTTTTGTCATTGCACTATCCCTGACCCAAGAGTATACATTTCCTTGGCAACAGCAATTAAAAGCCTGACAAAAACACTACACATTATCTGCATAATTTCTTCTTCCTTAGCAAAAGTTGTATTTTCCCACTCCTGCCCCTCCCTAAGTATGGAAGATTAAGGGGCCCATCCAGTTTCCTGTGAAACTGAAGATAAAAATTCCTCTGGTTTTGACAGCAATGGCAGTGCTTTCTTCATTTAGAGATTATTTATTTGATTGATGGCTGAGCCAGGCAGCAGTCCCAGCTCTGTTGGCTCTGTGTTTGGCTTATAAAACTTCTCTTATCCATGGCCATGTCCATTCTCTTCCAAAGAGAAGATGAAGGCGGATGCACCAGGGATGCACTGGGAGCCTTCTGAGTTCCCAGGTGTTTGGGGGAGTTGGCATCAGCTAGCAGGGATTTCTGTGGGAAATTCACCAGAAAATAAGATCTGCATGAGTATTTTGGGACCACACATATCTATTTAACCAAGAGATTCACCATATCACTCATGGATTTATTCTCTATGGAATATTTTGGTGAATAAACCCTCTTTCAAACCCTTATCAGACTTCTCTTCCTGATTCAATGCAATCCAAGACTAAATAAGGTGTATAACTAATAATTGCAGGAGTTTCCATTATGGCTTTTCTCAGCTAGATATTCCAATTAGAATGAGAGAATTTGCATGTGCATCAGTTATAACATACAAGATGATATTTACTGGGCATCAGCAAACCTCTGCTCAGAGCAGTGCCAATTGCAGTCCTCATCTTTAAGGAATTTTCTGTGCAAAATAGTTTAGTCCTGTCAAATTCTATTTTCAGAGAAAACCCCAATGAGTGTTTCAGAGTTTATGCTCCCAGGCTTTTGGCAATTGCTGCATCTGAGGGTGGTGTATTTATTCCCTTTCAGGGAGCTGAGCTGTTGACAATGCAAGCTCTAATGAATGCTCACCTCTGCTGGAGTTAAAACTTGCTTCTGCTCACTTGGGAGGGCTGAACCTGACTTGCAGCCTTTCAGCTGTCATTGCAAGGAGCTGGGAGATGACCAGAGTTATCACACGCCCCGCAGTCAGTGGTTCGAGAGAAGAGTATTGTTATTGGCTGCATCTAAGAAACCCACCAAGGTGCCCTGTGAAGTTTTTACCTGACTAATGGTAAGAAAAATAGCAAGAGACAAAAACAAAATCTGTTTTCATCCTGCCTTACGTGTTTGCATGGCAACATGATAACCCCACTGCCAGAATCAGCAGCCCTTTTCCATTAGCAAAACTAAGCAGTCATTACCACCACACCAAAAAAGAGCCCAAATCTTCTTTTTGCAGCTTCTGAGAGACAGGCTGCAGGGGGGAGGTGGATTTTCCACATCTGTTTCCTCCATCCACCTCTCGTTTGCTGCTGCAGGGCAGGAAACACATTGCTCCGTGCACCAGCCGCTGACCCCTCTGGGAGTCAGCCTGCAAGCAGGGCTGGAAGTCCTTCACACTTCATCTGGTGGAGCTTTGAAAACATGGATTGCTGTTAAACCCAGCCTGACTTGCTGTGTCAGGGCAGCAGTCTGAGCAGAGAGAGTGTTTACTTTGGGTATAGTAAAGAGAAAAGGAAAGGGCAAAAAAGAAGTCAGTGAAGGGAAGGAAAAACAATGGAACCTGGCCTCACGAGGGGTATTTCAATAGCTGTGCATGTCAGTGTGAGGAGCTGGCTCCTTTACGGGTATGCCCTGGCTGTCCTTTCACACTGAGCTGCACATCAGTTCTACTGAGAGTCTCCGTATTGCCCACTTCTCTCTGCTTCATAAATCTCCTTCAGGATGTCGTCTCTGTAGAAGGAGCCGGGTTTGAGTCTTTCCTGCTATGAACAGGGCCCTAAAAGTCCATCACCTGACTCCAGCACCCTCCCTGTCGCACCCCAAAGAGCCCAGTCCCAAGGCAAGGTTGTCCCCTCTCTGCCCTTTCCCCCTGACTCCCATGAAGTTCCCCTTTAGTCTTTAAGTGCTGCAGGGTACTGGCAGCCAGTATGACGCTGCAACACGATCTGCCAAGGACCTCTCCCCCTTGCTCCAGTGCTTCCTTGGGGCATGTGGCTGTTGGAACTTGCAAGGGTGTTTGTCGTAGCAAGAATCTATCTCTAAGGCTTCAAAACATAGAAAAAGATGTTCCTCCCCACCCATCCTCTCCTGACAAAGAATGTTTATGAACAATTGAAGATAAACACTTGTCATAAAAAAACTTGTCATCTCTTTTCCCAGTAACCTCTCAGCATCTGGCCCCTGTCTCTACTGCAAAGCCAGATAAGTTCTCTTCCTGATTTCATCCAGCTCATTTTCACTTTCCAAAACTTGAAGCTTGCACGCTGATGAGCCCTTGAGACTGATAGAGAATAGCCTGTGTTAAGCAAAAACACCAGCCAGGTCTTCACAGTGCAACAGCCTTTCCCAGAATCTCCCACAGCACCTTATGTAGTTCAACAGGGGCCAGGGTGTCATTTCAGAGGTCAGCTCTTCAGCTTGGGTCTTGCAGCGTCACTTACGGGGGGCCCTACTGAGGCTGACTCCCTCATTAGCAAGGGAAAGGAGACAAAAGGGGAATGAGGTTGTAATTTTAAGAGATTTCTAGGTCTTGCAGCAGAAACGAGAAGGCAACACTGAATTGTACCCATGAAGAATACAATGGATTCCTCTGCGAGGCAGGCAGAGGGTGCAGAGAGTTGTGCCCTCCTCAGATGTGCACAGGTCCCCACGGCTGGGTCATGGGGAGGCTGCGCAAGGAGGAGAGCGAGAGATGCAAAGAGCAGTAGCGGAGCAAGGACAAAACGAGGTGCTCTGCGAAAACATCGTGACTTCCTTCAACATTTGTCACGTCATAAGCAAAACTCAGTCCGAGGCAGTGTTGTTTATCCCACACTGGGAAGGATGTGCCTTTGTCTTCACCTCACCCCGACCTTTTAATCCCCATCGTTCTCCTTAACGAGACGTGCTCTGAATGCTCAGCCGATACGAGTGCAAATGAAACCCTGGCGTGCACGGAACTGCAGGGTTGAGCGTGGGGTGTTGGTATAGCTCTAGGATTATATACAATTAGACTGTCTAGACCACATTCAGCAGGGATGTGGATGGAGTGAGGATTAGCAGCTGGGAAATCAGATATTCAGTGAGAGGGTGGGCAGCTGGGTTGGGGTGGGAGAGGAAGCCGAGTGGAAATGTATGAAAGCACCAGATAAATTGCCACTGGGCCGGATGTATTGTCCACCCTCAGCTTCCTTGCACTGGCTGTTCCCTGTGCTCTTCTGCAACAGCTTAGCCCTTTGCAGTCTTGCACGTCCTTCCTCCTCCACATCCCTGTTAGCATGGAAAATGGCATTGCTTTCCATTAACACTGGGTCAGTGAGACACAAATTGGACAATAATCATAGAATCATAGAGTTCTTTAGGTTGAAAAAGACCCTTAAGATCATCACCTCTAACCATTAAGCCAGCACTGCTAAGTCCACCATTACACCATGTCCCCAGGTGCCACATCCACATGTCATTAAATCCTCCAGGGACAGCAATTCCTCTTGGTTCATACAGGGGGACCATGGCAGAACAAAACCTGAGTCCAGGTCCCCAGGATGTTATTCTAATCCTTGATCCTACTCACATCCCTGGTTCTTCCCTTCCAGTCACCTGGGATGTTCACCTTGTTGCCAGGTATAGGAATAACCCTATAGAAATCAGAGCCATGATCTGTTTGACGTGCCACAGCGAGTACTACTCACACTGAAAACAAAAATGTCCTATTTTGTTCCTGTCTATATTCCCTACAGGCAGCTGGGCCCAAATCTACCCCCGCACCAGTGCTGAGTATGGAAGAGATGCACAGGGCAGGTGACTTGTCCCTCCTCAGCCTCAGGCTCATGGCACAGGTTGTTTTTCCCATAGGAAGCAGGTGTAGGCATGCTTTGAGGACAGTCTGTGTGGCCCTGTTGGGGCCCTGTTGGGCACAGACCACCCTGGGTGGATGGCCCCAGCTCTTGCTCCTTTCATTGGGCCGTGCTTTGCCTGGCACCGGTGTTTTGGAGCCAGATGGTCCTGCAGCTTGTTGCTTCTTGCAGTTGGGCTCTGCCAGCCTGAGCAGACGGATCCGAGGGGCCTCGGAGAGAGCAGGAATCTGCATTTGCTGAAGCGTAGGAGCTGTTTTAAACACATCAGCAAAGTCTAGCATGGAGAAGACCCTGCTGCCTCAGAAGCATATTTAGCCAGAAGCATATTTAGCTGATACAGAAACCTGACCATATTTTACAGAGCACGTCATTTACCCTGCTCCAGGCGTGGCCTGGGACTGGGATGCTTCATGCAGTTCCAGCTGTGGGGGAGGAGAGCTCTTTCTCCAGCAACCAGTTGAGGAAAACCACAATTTTTCGTTGCATGAGCTGGAAAACCAAGCACCTAAATTCATCTGCCTCTTTATTTACTCCTCCCTCAGTGCTGTTGGAGGATCTTCAGGTACCTCTTGGCAGCAATCTTGTACCCTCCCACTCTCCACACTGAAATAGGACAGGAGGTTGGGAGGGGGGAATGTGAATTTTGCAGCGCTGTTCAACCTGTCCTGTGGGCAGCAGCCCTGCCTGCAGGTGTCCTGCCTGCTCTGACCCCAGAGCACCAGGAGCTTTCATCCCTTCTCGGGTAACTAGCTGGTCCTACGCCCAGGGCATGGCTTGGTGCTGAGGGGTGTGGGTGCTTTTGAACTGTCTGTAGCAGAAAGAATAGAAATTAATCTCTCTCTGCTCTTGTCAGCCCTTACATCACAGATATTACACAGCCTCCAGCTCTTTGTAGTTTCCAGCAGTACTTGGCTTTGTGTAACTCCTCAGTGGCTTTCCTGTCTCCTCTTGGCCCTTGGAGATGTGCTGCTGCTCACTGACATCCCACTATCTGCAGGCTGGAGGCAGGAAATACTCTGCTGATCTTTTTGGCTCTAAGGATGCAGTTTCCAGTCTGAACAAACCCCAAGGAACTTGAGGCTTTTTTCTTGCTGCATGACAAGCAGCAGGAGCCATAGGTGTGGGGTGCTTGGGATGTATCCCACCACACCACAGCTGGCCAAACAAATCTTTCCACAAAGTTTTCACCACCTGCTCAGCTTCCTCCCCACAGGAAATCCAGCCTCCCCCGCTCCTGGAGACAAGAGCTGGACCTTTGTTTGTAGCTCCCCTTTCACAAATAAAACCAGTGCTGACCAGTAAACACAGCGCCACTAAATGTGCAGAGCAACACTCGAAGATTGGAAGACAATGATGGTTTTTTCTACTGACTGGGTAACAGGAGCTGCCAAATCCTTAAACTGTGTGCAAACAGCTCCTTGTTACTGAAATTTGCTTTCCAGCAGCACCCTAAAGCCCCAGTTGGGACTGGGGTCCTGCTCCATACCTGCTCTGCTGAGGTTTTCTGCTTCTTATGCACTCAGTTTGAGAGGCTGGTTGGGATTGTAAGAGGAGAGAATTAGGGACAGATCCAACCTAGATGCAAACGGATGGAAGCAACACGAGGATCACTACACTGGGTCTGACCTGAAGTCCAGCTAGATGAGTATCCAACATCCAAATAAGTCTGACACCAGTGACTTCAAGAGCAGATAACCATATCCTATCCCTTCAGCTATGAAGATTATATTTCCCTTCTAGTAGTGGTAATAGCTTAAACCCCCTTAAATTTGGTCTTTTTATATCTCTCCTATGCTAACTAGCCCCATACAAGCTCTGTGTCTCCCAATAAACAAAAGGGTCTCAAGACTGAAGAATTTAAAGAATATGAGCATTATATGAGCCTCCATTTACCTCCTCCGTACATAGTACTTCATTGCCTTGAGTTAAAAGAGACTATAAGAAGGAGAAATAAGAGGTTTAGGTTGGATATGAGGAATAATTTCTTCACTGAAAGGCCTGCCTGCTAGAGGCTGCACCACACAAAGAATATGCCCAAAGTCCTACTCTCCATGAGGACAGGAGAGGGAATGTCCCTCCTTACACAAGCAGACATGAAGAGGGACCGTTCATCTGGATCCTTGCATGCAGACTTTCCTGAAATATGGTATGGCATGCAATATTTTTAATATAAAAACATAAAATTATTTTTCTTCTAAAGTCTTTTTCTAAGAACTGTTAGCTTGGAACTGCTGGAGAATCCCAAGTGAGAAGTAAAAACCTGGATCGAGTCCGTAGTGCCAAAGTGGCTGATCTCCCACTGAGCACAGAGGAAGACCTCATTCTGGAGAGGAAGAATCTGTCGATACAAAAGGCTGGAGGAAAACTCCTTGGAGAAGCTTCCAGAAGAGGATTTCTATCTAGCAGATCTGCCAGAGGTTCAGTGCTCCCTAAAAGCAACGCTGACAACAGATTGTTCTCCTGGAATTTGCTTTGGGAAACAACTTTTATGATTAAAAGCAAAAGCTTTAAATGGTCAGAAGTTTTGCTGACTCTGTTTCAAGGATACTGATATTTTAACTGAGAGCATTAGTTTCTCCAGTAAGAAGTTTTTGATGGCTAGGGATCTGTGGTGGTCCAAAAGTAGTTTAAATATAAGTGATTTACATTTTCTATAAAAAAACCCCAGGAGGTGAGGAAAGTTTCACTGAGCACAATGAAAGAATTCTGGATTTATATGGAATAAAATAATAACCAGGCTGAACTGCCAAACCCCTTAATGACCACATTCCCTTTCCAGAGATGGAAAAAGAGAAGGACCAGCACCTTTTTTTTTTTCAACCTCACATTTCCAGGAATCTCTCTGCTTTGTGTTTCACATCAGGATTAGAAGAGGTAGGGGTAAGATATCAAGATAAAGGTCATCCTTAAGTATATTTAGTCTGATTGAAAGTAGGAAATACCAGAAATCCCTCCAGATTCCCAACTCCACTTGGCCATTTCAAGAAACACAGATAAATCCCCCAACATCTGCTTGCCTATCAACCACACCAAAAGGGAAACTGCAAACCATCTACTTTTTGGAAAGCAATACCCAAAGCAGTTTGTTCCTGAGATGGCTGGTGCTTCAGGCCCTGCACTTTCTCTGTGTCAGTGACCAAGGGCAGGGAAGGGACCCTGCAGAGGGACACCCCCGGCTCCTTGGCATCTGGGGGAGCTGCCAAGGAACCCCCTGCCTCTGTCTGCTCCCCCTCAGATGGGCTGTGACAAAGGCTCCTGCTCTCAGGAAAGACAGGTCAGGGCTAGTTCACCAAACATGAAAGGATCTGCTCTCTGGTCCCTGACATGTTACGTGGCATTTGTATTTTGGATCAAGTCACGTATGCCATGGGTTGTTATTTTAAATTATATTCAAGGTGTGTGCTGTATATTTGCATCCTGTGCTGCAGGAAGGGATTTTTTGGAAGTTCTTATTTTTGTCTCAATGTAAGCAAATGGGCTATAATTTGGAAGCGTATCTGTGATGCTGCAGATGCTTTGAGCAAGAAAAGAATTTTTGTCACTGGAGGGTAAGCCACGTTGAGGGAGCTCCATGTAATAAAACACCCACACACTTTGGGCCCTTTCTTCTCTTTTATTCCCAGCATTGCCCAGGATTTTCAGCTTCCTGGATACACCTGGCATTGCAGAGGGGATCACACATGAACCCTGCAGGAGGTGCCGTGTAACAGGAGTGGAAACAGAATCCAGATCGTTCTACCCACGGACTCACACTCTTGCTGCAAGGTCATGGCTGGCTTGACCACCAGTCACTCATACAGAGAAAACTGCAGTGTGCTTGAGGGAGGTGGAAAGGAGGTTAATCTAGATCATGGGGTATTTTCTCATTTGTGAGACCCAAATCAGAGGTTGATCTCCACTTCGCACCAGTGGGTTACTTCAGCAAAATACTTTCTTAGAACCTGCTTCATTTGCCATTTTTTAACCCGTGGCTCCACTTCTGCTCAAGCAGCTTTTTTGCCAAGGATAGAAACATCTTGGCCAGTTTAGGCTTTTATCGTGTTAGCTGCTATCTTAGAAAAGGATAAAGTTCCAGATCACAAAATGTTTCCTTCTCTGGTAGCTGGAGAAGGAAGTTGTGGCTTACTGGAGAAGCCCTGTGAGCAGCAGAGAGCCATGAGCAGAGGAGAGACCTGCTGAACCCGGAAAACTCTGTCTGTTTTGCAGCTGAGCAAAAATGCAGTTGCTTCAGCACGGGTTAAAAATACCTGTGGCTTGATCCTGCCAGAATCGAAGGAAGTCTGCTCTAGGTTAAGAAAGGCATTTAAAAAAAAGTCATTTTGCAACAGTGCAGATGTTTGCTTTAGTGTCACCAACAGCCCAGGCTGAAAGGCTGCAGGAATGAACACACACCCATGTCTCACTGGGCAGCTCACCATCCAGAGCTGGCATTTCCATATTCTTTATCACTAGGAGATTTAATCATCTTCCCTGGTGCAGAAGCAGATGAGCAGCACATCCAGTCAGAGTCCTTAATATATTAAATTACTGCGGCTACATCCACTTGCCAGTTACCTGCAAAGCCCCTGATTTCTGCTCAGAAATGTGCTTTCTGCTTTGCTTGGATCATGGCCAGTTGGCTTGTGATGCAGCTGTAACCACACCACAGCAGCAAGAAGAGAGGAGCCACCCTGAGGGTTTTCTTTAGCAGGGAGCCAGAACGTTGTTTTTCCTTCGTTTCCCTTGGTTTCCTACTTTGGCTTTGCTTTCAAGGTTTGTGGAGGAGGGATGGGTGGTTTTTGGCTGATCCGTGGAGCTGACCTTTCCCTGGATGCTGTGTCCCTGTGGAACTCACAGCCCGTGCCAGCATTGCTTGTGGTGTCTGTGCTGGGAGAGCTGATGGGTGATGGGGCTGGTGAGGCTGCAGTTGCAAAGCAGTGGTGAGAAGGCTGACGAAACTTGCTCTTTGCATCGCACAGGGCTCACACTAAAGCCATTAGCAGGGATCCCTGTGCCACTGATGTTTAGGTAATGGCCCAGAGCTGAGGAGGGACCTGTCACCAAAGAGCACGAGGAGGAGCAGTGTGACAGCCTGCTCTAGCCCAGAGAGTGAAGGTGGAGCTGGCTTCCTGCAGCAAGGTTAGCAGGCACTAAGATGAGGAATTTGTGGCAGAGCTTCGCCTAATCTTTCACTCCCCAGGCAGCCAAACACCCTCACCCCTTCCTCCTGACTCTGCCAGGGGTGCTGCTCCTTCTTCCACTCTTTGCAGCTTGTTGGAACCTACAAACTCACCAGGAATGTCCTCAGCAACACATGGGTGCTGCCTGTGGTCGGAGTTAACCCCTTTTTGCAGTAACAGGCCATGGGCAATCACAGAAGAGGAGGATACTAATCTAGTGCCTACTTAGGGGGAGGCCTAAGGAGCTGCTGAGGGGAAAACTCCCTCAGCCTCACCGTGCAAAGCAGCTTCACAGCCACCCGACACAGCTCCTGCCAGCTTCCATGTCCAGCCCCACAGAGGTCTGGATTGGGAAAGGCTGTTCTGTGCTGCAGGGTCATCTGCAGACAGATGCAGACAGCAGCTGGACATCAAAGAGGTTCCCAGAGCTTTTGTCTCTCCTCCCAGTTCCTCCTGGCATCTTGCTGGTCCTGAACTGAGTTTTGTTCAGATATTAATCCTTGGAAGTGTTCAAGGCCAGGTTGGATGGGACTTTGATCTAGTGAGAGGTGTCCCTGTCCATGGCAGGAGGGTTGGGCTAGTTAGTCTTTAAGGTGCCTTCCAACTCAAACCATTCTGTCAGTTTATTCTATTATTTTATGATTTATTAAAAACAATCCTTTTGTTGCTTGGTGGTTTTTTTTAAGAGTATTTTCTTCACAAACTTGCCTTTCTGTTGGCACCATTCTGTTTTTCAGTCAGGCAAATATGTGGGTTTTTATTTTTAAAAAAAGACACATTCCTGTGAGCAATGTTAAAAAACAATAACAAAATTATGTCTGAGCTTTTCAGACTCTACATGGAAAATATTTGTTATTCATCTGCTTGGAAAATTACAGAAGCCTTGCTCATGTTCTCTCTTTGGTGCAGTTTAGATAAATCGTGATTCAGAGGGCTCAATATTGATTCCCACTTGACTCTTGAAACACCAGCCCCAGAGCTGTGTGCTTCTCAGAGCATCTCTGCTCACTGATTTGCCTGCAAATGCCAGAGCCAGGAGGTTCACTTTTATTTCTCTGCCACAAAAAATAAAAGCAACCTTGTGACTGACTGCAGCTGATGAAGGGTAAAAGCTACATGGGTACAAATGTTTCATTTCATTGCTGCATCCTCACAATGTTGCCGTCAGGACGTGGCACAGACGCGGCACATGAGCCCTGGGTGTCCCTGCCAGGCTGGTTCAGCACTGACATGAGTGGGGAGGATGGCAGAGCTTGGGTTTAAGGCTTTTTTTTCCCCCTGCTTTTCTTCCACATCTCTATCAGCTCGAATGCCATCCCTCAGCAGGTTTGTCCTGCTGCGCTGCCCTGACCAGCAGCTGCTCAGTTGTTGCTGTGTTTTCCCCTCTCCAGTCCCAGCATCCTAAACCTCAGCATCTGCAGCTGGTGACAACCATTTTGCACCATGGCTTGTATTGTCATAAATAAACAGGGAGTTCAGGTTACAGCACACACGTGTCCCAGCACTGGATATTACCAAGCAATTAATTCACTTGCCCAGAAAACTCTAAACACCCTAAATAGATGCCCAGGCAGCTTTTTCCAGGGTCCTTTTCCATCAGCTTGCTGTCCGGGTGGGCCAAGACTAAACACAGCTTCCCCCTTCAATCTATAACCATAGATTTGCAGAGAATGTTTTATTTTATTGCTCTGCACACAGCAAACCAGTCAGGGAGGGAAAGGTGGGGGAAACCCCACACAGCTGAAAGCTGTGCTGGCCTCTCCTTTGTTTTGCCTTATCTAGAAAGCCACAAGAGAAAGGTATAATCCCTCCAGGTTTTGAGTCTACAAAGCAGATACAGCAGCTAGGCCTGAGAAGTGATTGTAACACTGATAATGGATGCTCTCTTAGCAATCTGAAGTCTTCTCTTTGTAAGAAACACCTGTTGTTCACTTCCCCCAACATGTCTGGAAGCAGGAGGTGCACAAGGTTCCCAAAAATAAATCTGGGCAGGTAAAGGTAAGAGGAGCAGGAACTTCCCACCAAAACAGTCTCAGAGTGGCAGAAAAAAGACTCTGCTGGATATCTTTTTAACAGGTATTTTGGGACTTGCCAATGATTTTAACAGCAAGATCTACCAAACTGGAGTTAACAACCTTTAGCCTGGTTGTGACTCATATCCAAAACTTTATAGAGAGGCTTCATGGCCCATCGTTTCTTGTTAGCAAAAAGGGAATAATGTTCTTTAAAGGGGGATATGGACAAATTCCTCTTTATTCATGCTGTAGGAACGTGTCTCTGCAGTGTATGGATTGGAGGGGAGATCAAATACTGCACGTACCCATAGTCACTATCTTTTGCAAGGGAGGAGGTGAAAGCCAATTTCAAATGTATTTAGCTGCAAATGCCTGCCCCACAGAACCACCGTGTTAACAAATTGAAACAAATCCCAAGACAATGGACAAGCTGTAATAGACATGCAACAAGTTCCAGGCCTGTTATCACAGATATCTCTCCTTTCATTTGCCATGATCTGAATGTCAGCACATTATCATCCCATCTCAGGCCCATCTAGGAAAGACTGGTTTTAATTTGCTCCACAGAATGGATGCAAGCTCCAAACATCACTCATACCTGATAAGGGCTCATTCTCCAAGACTGGCAAATCTGGCTGCTTCTGTGGTGACTCTTCTTCTTCATCATCTTCTTCTTCCTTTTACGTTACATTTCCCAATAGAAAGCAGAAAAAAAAAAAGAAAAAGAGGGAAAATGCAAACCATTAATCTTTGTCAAAATGAGACAGAAAATTTTGAATGGTACTAATACCAAACAGAAACATGAATTACATCAAAAACATCTCTCATCAAACAGTCTTGTAACTCATGCCTAGCATTAAAGCAAGGCTCCCACCAGCCCTGTGTCAGGCATCACCTCCCCATAATGCCAGTAGTACATATGGAGGAGGTGAAGTTCAGAAATCATGTGAAGCCTCAGAGAACTACACAGTGCTTGACTGAAAAAGCTGGCTGGAGCCAGCTCTAAATCCAAGATTTAATCTTGACACTTGAACCCAGTGTTGCCTGTCTCATGCTCCAGCTGAAGTCATTAAGCTTATCTGTCCATTACAGAAGAGAAAGTTTTACTAGAATTATTCAACTTTTCCATATTAAAATACTAACTTCATTTCTTTGAAAAATCCATTGATGCCAAACACAGAACGAAGCAAAAGGCTGAATTATTATTTTTTTGGAGATTTTGTCCCTTGATAAGTGAATGTCTTCAGAATTCAGAGGAAAAATCTGTTCACAGCTAAACTTCTGACTCACCATCTCAGATGTCTTGAGCTAGATCAGATGAGCCCTGCCATCTACTGTACCAGCAACAGTGTGTCCAGCAGGACCAGGACAGTGGTTCTTCCCCTGTATTCAGCACTGGTGAGGCCTCACCTCAAATCCTGGGTTCAGTTTTGAGGCCCTCATGACAAGAAAGACATCGAAGGGCTGGAACAAGTCCAAAAAAGGGCAGCGGAGCTGGGGAAGGGTCTGGAGCACAAGTCTGATGAGGAGCAGTGGGAGCTGGGGGGCAGTTCAGCCTAAAGAAAAGGAGGCTTATCACTCTCTACAACTCCCTGACAGGAGGGTGTAGGCAGGTGGGGATCAGCCTCTTCTCCCAACTAACAGTGATATGACAAGAGGAAATGGCCTCGAGTTGCACCAGGGGAGGTTTATGTCAGATATCAGGAAAAGGTTTTTTACCACAAGAGTTGCCAAGCAGTGGAACAGACTGCCCAGGGAAGAGGCTGAGTCCTGGAAGTATTTAAAAGATGTGTTGTTGTGGCACCTGGGGACATGGAGAGGAGTGTGAGTGAGGCAGCCTGGAGGGCTCTGTGCTGGCAGTGGCAAAATGCCACCGAGCCGCTGGCAAGGCAGGGAGGCGCTGCCGGAGCATAAAGCAGGCAGATCACATTCGTCTTTCAGAGTAGTATTTCCAGATTAAATATAAGAGGGAAGCTCAGAGAGGTCAGAGGCTGAGATTGGCTTTCAGAACGGCGCCTTTGACGTCCAAAGAGGGAGGACAGGCTTATTAAAAATGCAGTGTGGATTGCAAATCTGTCACACACGCAAGGCACCACGTGGAGCGGGAGGATGGACGAGGCGGTTATGGAGAACCTGCTGACAACGACAGCCTCTCGAGTGACGGGTCAGCGAAGGGTTTGCTGCTGTTCAGCATTGTTTTGACAGAAACTACACAAAGCAACTGTGTGGGGGGCAAGGAGCAAATGTTCTCTTCCACTTGGAAGCTTGTTTAAAATCTTGTGGTGGGGAAATAAGACCATGAATGAGAATTAAGTTCTGCATTGATTTAGGAAAATCAGTTTAGTGAGGCAGAACAGAGAGGGGAGAGAAGCAAAGGGGGAATCGTGGGAATGGAGGGAAGGAGATGGCAACAACAATGACAGAGAGGAAGAGCAGGCAATGCCACTGGGGCATGCTAGGTGAAGGCTCCACCAGCTTCTGCCATCTCCCTGGCTTTCCACTGCTGTGTCCACTCTGGAGCACACCAGGTTCCACCTGCTGCACTGTTTCTTGGCCACAGTGAAAGTCCCCATAAGACACTAAAGCTGACAGTGTCCAGCGCAAGGGTAAATGCCAAGAGGAAGCCACACCACCTGCAGGCAAAGGTTTTGCATGCCCTGCACCATTTCACTCCCTCTCATCTTTCATCCCTTAGCAGCTGCCCGATGGCTGCCTCACCACCATCATGGCAGCACCATTAACTTGCTGCAAATTGAACCTTCCCCATAGGAAAATTCTGGATAGAAAATTCTGAATAGGAAATTCTTCATGTTTGGTGGAAATTTAAAAACAACAGTATTCATCAGACATTGAAGGCAGTGACTCTCGAAATGTTGCCAAGATGCCTCACAGGTGTTTAGTTTGGGTTTGAGCTTATGGATGAGTGGGGTATGCTATAAGTGCTCTGTTCTCATTTTACAAGCCATACTCTGTCTCTAAAACCATCTCCTTTTTTCAGGAAATGGAAATTTCAGTCAGATTCTGGGGACATAGGAGCCAGATATCCTGGAAGGTACAGATCACAATGCAGGGGGGACCTGAGATAAGGGAATTATATTACATGAGTCTTAACTGCAGCAGACCAAAATTTTTGGTGAGGGAGAAGTTTATTATAGTTGCAAGATGTAGCATCAAAGCATCCAAACAAGTGTAACTCACTACTATATGGGGCCACCACTTTCTCCTGGCAAAGGTTAATCAGACTGAAGTAACTTGACTGTGGTGAAGCTCTGAAACAGGATGCCCAAAGAAGCTGTGGATGCTCCATCCCTGGAAGTGTTCAAGGCCAGGTTTGATGGGGCAATGTAGGATTCCTTAGTCAGGAGCTGATGGGTGGACCCAAGGGGACACTGTCACTTTTCTGCTTTTTTTATTTTTAAGAATAAATTAATTTCTGTATCTATCAGACAAGCAGTTGCCTCAGGCAGTAAAGGGAAGCTAGGAGAGAAGCTACATGGAGTAACAGACTCCTTGCCAGTAAGTGCTGTGAAAATCCTCCTAATGCCATCTCCCAAAGACCCTTCTGAGAGAAAGGAGGATGGTAACCTCTCCATCAGGCACACGTTTAGCCTGGCTTGGATCCAGGTGAACTTCTCCAGTGTATCAATGACTCTGGATGTTGCAAGCACTAAACCCTGTGTCTCTCCTCGCAGAGAGGGTCACACGCACAACCCAAACCTGGGGTCATGTGCCCAACCTCAATGGATCAGAAAACAACGGGAAAAGCAGTGCAGGAGTGCTCCTCCCTGTCAGGAGTGGGCTGATAAGGAAGGGGTGGCGTGGTTAATGACATGCCAGGGGGATGAAATAATGTCTTGAGTGAAAGCACCGTGATAGGCAAGAGCCATATTTGTGGGTGTGCAGGGCAAGTAACATTTCATACATATTTCAGCACTTTTGAGATAAAAAGAAAAGGTTTTCTTACGGGCCTTGTGGAATAGATAAGAGGATTTATAATAGCTACATTTCTGGCCCATAATCCTTGGAAATGAATGTATTTGCTCCACATGCCAGCTATGACATAGAGACGAGCTACATGATCAGCTCATTCCATCATGTAATTTGGGCTGTAATAATTAAAGCCAATCTTTCTGTTTCCCCTTGGCCCAGCAGAGCGTGCAGATGTGTCACCCTGCAAAGAACTGGTCATATGGCTGAGAGCCAGCCATGGTTTTAGCAGTGGGATGCACAACTCTCACCCCAGGTCTTGGCCCTTTACCTCTCCCCTCTCCTGTCGTGCCCCAACTCCTCTAGCAAAGTCACCTCTGGCTTCCCACCACCACGACTGGTTCAAATTCAGCAGCACCCTTCTCATGTGAGAGTCATTTGGGAATCTGTCCAGCAGGCACTCATCACCTCCATCCCTCTGCTGCAGCACAGCCGCAGCTCACTGAAAATTCGGGCAGGGGTTTGACACAAGGGGGGAGCGCTGGGGAGCAGAGCCCTTTGCCCCCACAAGCTGCCCCCACAAAGAGACCCAGGCTGGAAGGGCTCTGCCTGGGGAAGAAGTTGAAAAGGAAGCCCAAGGCTGTGGTAAGTGGTAGATGAGTGAGCATCCATGAAACTTGAAATAAAGGATTGCTAAACCTTCCTAATTCACCTCCAAAGTCCATGTCGGGGGAAGGAGATGAGTGATAGCAGGACTATGGCTCTGTTTGGACTTTCAGCTTTGATTGTCACACGTTTCTGACGTGACTCTGCAGCTCACAGAGAAGCCACAGAATTTTCCCTTGGCAGAAAATCTGCCTTTGTGCCTCTCTAACATAGACTGTGTCTCTTTGGTCCCTGACAAAGAACAAAACCCATCGAGTCTCCAGGGATAAAAGTAAAGCTTGGAGAAAGCTGTGGGATCCTGAAAAAGCCATTGATAACAGGATGCACAGGAAGGATGGAGGATGGGTGTTCACATACGTCCTGTCTGCTGTATCTTTTCAGTGCCCACCAGGCCAGCAGGGAGCACTTGATCTGACAGATGGTTTTCTTCAGCCCGGACAAGCCATGGGGGACATCACACACACCCACACTTCCCAGCTTCCGCTCCCAGGCTCTCCTAAATCCCAGCAAAGAACCTCACTGCCCTTTCACACAAATGCCTGGAGACTAGTAGCTGCCCCCAAAGTGTCCACATCCTCATCTGAGAACTATCAGAATTACTGCCCCTGAGCAGAAAGGACTTTCTGGCCTGTTCTGACCAAAGCCCTGACACCTGGCACAGACACAAGCTCCAAGTGTCCCCGTCCTCAAAGTGGCAGGAAGATGCTACTGTGAAGGTCACTTTGCATCCCACGTTTATAGCGTGATCATCACCACTCTGAGCTCCCAATAATTTAGAATAGGCTATGCATTACTCATGCAAACTTGAAATTGCCCACAAGGACCACAGGACAGGTGACAAAAGCCAAACCAGTCTCCCTAATCCAGGGCCCAGGGTTGGTGAGGCACAGGTCAGCCATTCTGGGTGTCAGATGTAATCTCTGCCTTCAAAGTGGTGGAGAATTGAGTGTCTCTAATCCACCCAGAGTGGCACTGTTTGTATGATTCACCTTGATAAACCCATATGTAAGAACTTCTCTTGCTCAGGGCTACAACTGGCTTTAGTGGGATCCCAAAAGATGTTTAATTCTTGGCATATAAAACTCAGTATAAGCTAAAAAAGAAAATCCCATCCTATTCCATCAGCAAAGGCACCAGCCTCACCTCAAAGTCAGAAAGCAGCTGCTGAGCCACACTGCCATCCATCCCTCAGCCAGGCCAGAGCTCCCTGAGCAGAGGATTCACCTTGTCTTTAATTCAGGGTGCGGGTCTAAGGCAAGCACATTTCTCCATAAACAGTGCAAGTCACACAGCCCAAAAGCATATGGGAGCCAGAGGCTGTTCTTGGTTTGGGGTTTTCAGCTCCAGAAGAAGCTTGCAGAGGTGTTTTAAGTGGCATGTATGCTGCCCATTGCTGCAGGATCTGAGCTCTTCCTGCATAAAATCAATAGCAAGTCAGTGGGGAATTTCCTGGACTCATTTGCTTTCTCTCATTTTTTTTTTAATGTACAAATAGGTGTACAGAAATAAATACTATTCCTCAAAATTATGTTTGAGAAAGTTTTTTGATTTTGAGAGGATTCACTTCTCACTTCATTTATTTTGTGGCTGTTAGAGTTACAAGGTTAGTGGCAAAGCCAGCACTGCAAAGTGGCTTTGGAAAGGGTCCTCTTTATGGTAGAATGGCTTTTCACAAAGAAGGGTGGCATTTTTACAAAAAGGGGTGGCATTTTGGAGGGGTTTAAAGCCAGTCAAACTGGTCTTGCCTGATCTCTTCTTGAAGTTCACTCCCTCTTGCTGGTTTTCCTCAAGGAAGAATGCTTTGTCACAAGCTCTCTCCAGCCCTGCCCTAGGCTTTGTGATCGAATGCTGAAGCCCATATAAACAGCTTTTGTACTTTCTGCCTGGAAAACCTCTTTGTCCTCTTACAGAAACATTTTCTCACAATTTCTTTGGGCAGAAACCACTTTCCAGTTGAAATAAAAGCCTCACTTTGTCTGTCTCTAAGCCTCTTGATTGTATTAAAAGGCACTGGATGCATCAACAAGTTTTAATTCCACCTCAAGATGAAAAAGGCCTCTCGAACACTTAACTCTAATGTCTCAGCTTGGAATCATATTCCAGTCTCCATCCTGTTTGTCAAAAACAGAAAGTCAGTCCTGGCCTTCCACCCTCTGGGTCTCAAAGGTGGCCCTGAGAGTAGGCTGGGCCTGCAATTATTGTGTATCTCTAAATTGAGAAAGGGTTTGTAGAAACAAAGTGAATGAAGGGGAGGAGGGAGCATCCCTGGTCTTATAATAAATACAGGATTTAAAAAAAAAAGTAAAACCTTACCGGGGACATGGCATTTTACAGATTTCTTGCAGAAAGGAGTATGTTTATGGAAAACTTTGAAAGCTTTTGCTTTTGGTCCATTTTGGAGGAAAAGCAAATTTTGCTGCCTTTTGTTTTCCCAGGAATGATACATCCACCAGAAACAAACTGTGATTTTCAGACAGCTTGTCTATAACCAACTCAGTGCTACAACACAGCACATTCCCTGGCTAAACTTGTTGGTTTCCATGTTCTTTGCTATTCTGATTTCTGCCTTTCCTGCAATATTTGCTCTGCACTTGCAAAAAGACACACATGAACTCCTGAGTACAGGCTGATTCCCACTCACCCAAAACAGAATTTACTGACAATCTCCTGAAATAGCGACATTTTTAATAACGATAGAGTGGCTAAACCTGCAAGGAGAGTAGGCATTATATTAAAGCAACTTGTCATTACTTTAGAAAGATAAGGAGACAGGAGGCTACAACAGGAAGTATTGCTTAATTTTTGTGCAGAATATAAATCCCTTTATATTCCTTTTCTATGACTTTTACAGCACTATCATGAATTTTCCCCAAATCTGAAAGGGAGGACAGAGCTCACAAAAATTGATAGCGAGTCCATCCAGTGCCAAAGAGGAGATGGAAACCCACAGTATCACAGGTGACAAACAGCTCAAGCAAAACAGGGCCATGAGCTCTTTGAGCCAGGTATTTGTCACTGAGGAGCCTGGTCAAAGCTTTCTCTGTGTAAAGGAGCAGGTCAGAGGCAGAGCAGAGGAGATCCATCCAAAAACTGGCTGCAGAATATCAACACAGGAGTTTCTGGGTAGTGGGAAGAGGAGATTTAAGATGGGAGCTGGACACAGGCAGAAGGATGAGCCAGGTCTCCCTATCTGCCCTCAGCAGACACCTGTGTACTTTTCTATGTGGAGGACACAAAAATAGATCATGTTTATGACAATAGCAGTATTTGCACAGTGTTTTCACAAAGAACAAGTCATGTAGGCTTCTTTACTCCTTTCTTTACTTTCATTGTCATTTGCTTAAAGTCTTGTCCTTGAGACATTTGGTTTCTAGAAACAGTTTCCTTCAACTTCCACTGCATCCCACACTACTTCTGGTGATCCTGCCAGTGCGTGACTGTATTTGATAGACTGGATATTTAAGGAACACAGTCTAGAAGATAATTTCCTTGAATAAAAATATTCCCCCACCTCCTCACTCTCGCTGTGTGTTTTGGTGCCGAGGGAAGATCCTGCTGGATCTGTGGAGCTGGAAAAGGAGTACATGTGGCACTTTGTGATATGCTTTAGTGGGCACGGTGGTGCTGAGCCAAAGGTTGGACTCGATGACCTTGGAGGTCTTTTCCAACGTTAATGATTCTATGATTCCATACCATCATGTCCCATAGCTAGTGAAGACAGGCAAGCAAGTTTGCCCAAAGCAAAAAAGCAAAGTTGAAAGCAAAGGGGGAAGAGGAAGAGGAAAAGAAAGGAAATCCTCATCAAATCCTCGTTTATATATTTGTCCTTGATGCAGCAATACTGCCAGATGGCTGAAATGTGAGGCTGAGTTGTGCAATGCTGCAAAGGGCTTTGCAATAAGAATTGAGAAAGCAGAAGCTGCCGGTTTCCGTGGTTAAAGCCAGCTGCCAAACACCCAGGAATGGAAAATGTCCCACAGCAGGGCCGTTCCTGCCTACCCTCAGGCTGCTGACATCCCAGCATATACTGCAGGTGCTTCTCCAAGCTTGCAGGAGAGACCTACAGGGAGGAGCCTTCATGGAGCCTCCCTCTTCCCTGGGAGCAGGCTGTGCTCTGGGACACCCCCAGATCCACTCACACCTCTCATTCCCCTCCCTTCCCTGAAAGTCCCTTTGCCCCCACTGCTGCCCCTGGGCTTTTGCAGGGATCAGAGTTCCCGTACCACCTGCACATTAACCGCACCAGAGCAGTGGAGGAACATGAAAAATGGGAAAAAGATGGATACAGGCTCTGTGTCACACCACAATGCTCCTCTGCTTGATACGGGGAGCACTGGGGATGCCCAGCACAGCTTCCAAGCAGGAACAACACCTCCATCCACAGACGCACCAATAATGGGCAGCGGCAGTGCCTTCACCCCGGCTGCCCAAGGGGATTTACTGCATTAGCAGAGCTTGGGTGTTTGGGTAAGAGGGGTCCCTTCCAGCAGAGCTGGTGGGGCAGGGGAAGGGGCAGGTGGAAAAGCTGCAGTCATCTCTCTTGTTTCTCAATTGGAATTTATTTAAGAAACAAACGAATGTTTGCTCATGCATTTTCCCTTCTCCATCCCGGCCTTCGTGTTGAGGTTAAAAGGGAGAAAATGGGGCAGGAGAAATGTTTCACTTCTCAGTTTGATAGAGAACTTGGAGGCTCCAGAGAATTCCAGGTGACTATGCAGGAAGCATTTTCAAAAAATGTGGGGTTTTGTTAGAAAAGTGAAACTATCGTTTTCCCATTGCCAGGAGTTAGGGTCTTAGAGAATCCTCTGACCCACAGACAAGTGTCCATCTCAAGGCAGGTGTGGTGGCTGACAGACACAGCACAGGTGCTCTGCTTGTGCTGCCTTGGCTGGAGATAATCAGATTATAAAAGTGAAGCTTGAAGTTGTCAGCACTGTCCTTTCCCTCGCTGCCTCAGGACAGCTTTTAAGATTCTGAGGAATGTTCATCACTTCCCAATAAGTTCTCTCCCAGAACGTAGGAGCTAAAGCCACTCGCAGCTGTTCCTGTGCTCCCACACAGCAGGGGAACAGCTGAGATTTTTTTTTTTCTTAATTTTTCCCTTTGTAGCACTCAGCTGATCTCCCTCAGGCCATAGCAGTGGAAGGAAATAAAGTTGCTCTGGGATGGCAGAGGATGCTATGTGCACGTGTCCTGTGAGAGGAGGCATGGAGGGGCAGGGGGCTCAGTGCCTTGGATGCCATCATCCAGCCTCATGTGCCCCTTGCCTGGGGAGCCTCCGTGTCAGGATGGGCCAGCCAGGATGTGGGATTGGGATGAGCATCCCGCTGAGCACCCTCATGCTCCATCCCGCTGGGTGGGACAGATTCTGGCAGCATTACCTGGGACTTGCAAGGGACCTCTGCAGCTCCCAAGGAAAATCAGAGCAGCCCAAAGGCTCGTCTGAATCAATCTTAATCCCACATTTATATGTGAGTGTGGGTGCACATTGCCTGTCAGGCTCTGGAGAGAGGGAGAAGCCTGTTGTGTGATTAAATGAGCACTGCATAAGGGTAAATGTAGATGCCACAGACAACTTGAAGAATGCTTCCAGCCTGAATCTCCAGTATTTTCTGGCCTTTAGTGGCACACTAGGGGCCTCAAGTGACACAGCAATCCAGAGGTCACTTGTGTCAAACAGCACTGCAGGGAGGTGCTCTGTGGACAGTACATCACAAGCTGTAACTTCTTCAGGTTCCTGGCTTTGCACTACGTGTGTGTAGATACCACTACAACTCACCAAGCAGATCTTCCTGTTTAGATATGTGTTCTGCAGCACCCTTCTGTGTGATATTCAGATTACCACATGTATAAGCCCACCAGCCTTCCATACAGCCTTCCATACAGCCAATTAATACCTGGAGTCTTGGCTGTAAAACTCAAAGCAAAAACTTTGCTTCCTGCTCCTCAGAGCACCCCACCTCTCTCCTCTCCAATGCAAACCTCCCCTACTGAGGTTCTCTAGCACTCAGGTTCTCTTGTTGGCCCTTGGGACATGCTGGGTGTCTTTTACACATTCCTTAATGGGTTTCTCAGCTCCCATACCCTGGTTTCAGGTGTGCGCCTTCACCATGGAAGAACTTCCTTCTGCCACCACCCTTCACTCCCAAAGAGCCTGTGCCATCCATCTATCCCTGTGCATCCAGTGATGTTCTATTCTTAGAATAATTTAAAAATCCACCTAAACAAACAAACAAAAAAACCCCAACCCAGAGCAAGAGATATAGACACCAGAACCAACTTTTAAAAGTCTCTGGTTACTTCTGTCTCAGAGCCCAGTGATTCAGATTCTGCATCTCGCAAAACTGACTGGGAGCTAAAAATATGTGACCTCTGCAAGGAGAAATACATAAATCTGCTTGGCCTCCACAAGTCACCAAACTTTCAGGGTAATGAATGTTCTGCAGTCTCTGGTTTATTTTCAACTTCACTTCTGCAATCATAAAAGTCTATTAGTGCTGAAAACCTGGAATTGAACTGCCCTTTGGAAAAACTAAACTCAGATTAATGTACAACTTGGTCCGCTCAAAAGCACGAATTAGTCACGCAACGTTAAATCATTCAGATAAAAGTCTCAGAAAAGCAAGTACCATTCTTTCATGACTGGTACTTGGCTATTAATAAATTAATTAGTGTAATAACGGTATTTCTTGGCTATTAGTCACTCAGATGGGGGTCACTGTATTCTTGTCCCAAAAGAGAATTGGTTTAAGTCTTATAATCTGATGGATAAAAATTTCTCCAGTCTGCTTGTTCGTGTTGGGAGAGTTTGAGCAACCTTAAGCCCTTTTAGTAAGTGTCCCCATTTCCCACAGAGCACACTCCCGCTGTGAGCCTTGGCTGCTGGCTGGGTGCAGAAGATACACTCAGAACCAGGGGTACCCAACCTACAGAGCCTGAAAAAGACCCCTCAGCCTTGCTCGTGGGAAATGCAGTGAGATGTCAGCCCCGCAGAAAACCTAATTATTGCCCACAAGTTGGAAGGAACAGGCTGGTGATCTTGTGTAGTCAGAAGTGGCACAGAGAGAGACCTGCCAGATTGTGTCCCTGCATGTGGCAGGGGCACCTGGGTGTGTCAGGCTGGAAAGGCCCTCCTGAGTCACGAACTGATCACCCCCAAACTCCTCTTCAAGCCTACAGTACGGGATGGGCCAGCCGGCAGAAAAACTGCAGCCTCTGTGCTCTTAATTCTGCTGAAGCTTAGTAGAGCTTTTGGGGAGGGAGTGGTGAGATCTTTATCAGCAAAGTAGCTTCAACAAGTCTAACAAATGTTTTGTCTAGCAGAACAGTTCTATGGGACCAGCACTGAAAGCCAGGAGGGACCCTCAGAGGAGCAAATCAGATTGGGGTGAAGCTCTTTGCTCAGGCAGTGCCAGCACTGGAGCCCTCTCACAGTCCCCATCCCTGGTCACTCTGTAAATGCACCAATCTTCATGCCAGCAGCAGGACAGCAGTGTGGGGAAGGAAGAGGGAGAGGATGGGCTGCCCTTTTTGGTTGGTGTTTAATCATAAATTCGATCTTGAATTTATGCTGTGGGGGCCTTGAAGGATGATTTCTCAGCCTCAACTACTCTGCCTGTTCCTTTGCCTTATAGTCCTGTCCCTACAGCTCCTGCTGGCACAAGATTAGGTCTGCCACATTTTTAGCTGGGATTTGCTAAGAGGAAATTATCATTATGGTTTGGGAACCACCTGATGGCACATGTACAATGCGAGGAGGATGGGCAGCTACAGCAGCAGTGGCTCGAACTCCCTGGACACCCAGCACCCAGATCAGAGGAGCTGCTCTCCTCTGCTGGCATTAGACAGGAAAATGAGGCAAAGAGCCTTGAAAAACCCTTTCATCTAAACACCACTAGTGTTGGTAGGAATGCGATCTAAAAATGCTCTGCTTTCACAAGATGAAAACAAGATGCACAGCCCTGGGGTGCCTCAGTGCAGGGGTTTGTCACGTCCTCCCGAAATGGGCACGTTCCTCCTCGGTGATTTATCCCCAGCTCTCCTCCAGCCCCCTCTGTGCAGGTGGCATGCGGAGGGGATGAGCTGTACGTCAGCCGCGGAGCGGGAGGCTGAGTACAGCCTGCAGCACAGTGTGAAACATGCAGAAATGCAGACCACAGAAACGATATCTGGGGAAAGACATCCCCTCACTGAGGGATTAAAACCCATGAGCCAGGAACAGCCCATATAATGTGTGCATTGGGGGAGAACACAGCTGCAGTGGGAACTGAGTTGTTAATATTGCACGAGTCATTAAGTGCGTGCTACATGTGGTAGTAGCAATGTGGAGAGGGTTACTCCCTCCTTTATTGCCCCAGGAAATTCATCTTTTCACCCATGTGCAGGAATGAGAAGAAAAGGTTTGGGGACTCCCTGTGTCCCTTCCAGTAAATACATCTCTACCTGTCCCTGGGAGACACCCCCATCATCTCTCATGTGGGCTATCACGTGCATTTACAACTTTATAGCAGCATGAGTACAAAGGGCTGGGATCTCCTAGACCAAATCCTGACCACAACAAGCCTTGGCAGGGCAGAGCTGGTGATGTGCTCCCACAAGTGGGCACTGGCCAGGCTGCTGGGCTCGGGTCCCATCACACTCAACCCACATTCTCTGGTTGCAGCCAGCACCAGCCTTTCTCTTGACTTTGGTCAAGAGATTTTCTGGCCTCTGCTTATAAAACCCTCTGAGGGAAGCAGGACCTCACTGTCCTGGACCAGGACCAGCACTGGCATGGCCCTTCAGTCTCTACACCCATAGTTCACAATCAGTTTAAGCCAATCTGAGACCATACTGTCACCCAAAGATGTGGTCCTGCCTACTCCCTGCCCCGGTTGCATGTTTCTGCTTGCTCCCTTGTGTCAGCACAACTTGTGGTGCAGCTACCAGCAAGCTGGATCAGTTTGGTGGCTCATTTTTCAGCCAG
Organism: Lycocorax pyrrhopterus obiensis; assembly: GCA_014706295.1. Classification (NCBI taxonomy): domain Eukaryota; kingdom Metazoa; phylum Chordata; class Aves; order Passeriformes; family Paradisaeidae; genus Lycocorax; species Lycocorax pyrrhopterus. The sequence goes on from JACSVZ010000015.1 coordinate 7,331,433, forward strand.
ATTAGCAGGCTGACCTGCCTCACCATGTGGTTCCACAGCTGCTAGCCTGGCACAGTGGCGGTGGCAGGAATGCACAGCCAGGAATAGGGTTGGGCGGGATGGGACAGGCAAGCAGGACTGTCCCTTTTGGCAGCCAGGCAGAGCTGGATTGGCTTGAACTGCTTGTGAAAACCTGCTTTTAATTTTCCCTTTGGTAAATACGAATAATTCACTTTTAATGGGGAAGTTGTGCGGCTCCATTGTGCTTCAGAACCACTCTAACCACAGCATCTTTCTGCAGATCATAACTGAGTTAAGTGTGTTGAGCAAATAATATTTCAGCTGCTAACAGTTGAGTCAACAGCAGGGTGATCACGATTTAATCTTCTGTTTCACAGGGGGAGACTGCACAGCTATTTTACAAAGCCTTTTTCATCACAATAGGATTCCCTAAATCAAAGGCTCACAGGTGTGATTTTTGGCTGGGAACAAACAGTTGCATGCCTATCAAATGCATTCTGCTTTCCAAGCACAAATAACTTTCAAATCCTGGGTCCAGGAGAATTGCTTTCCAGAAAAGGAAGGTGTTGCTGTCCCATGAGTCCAAAGGCCCATCAGGAATGTGGTGGTTAGGATGCTGCTAACAAGGAATCTTTCATTACTGAGGAGCAATTCCTAGAAGTTAACCAGGCAAAAATGCCTACAAGAGGCTCGAACCAGCAGAATTTAGAGAAAGAAGTAAATTCAGCCATCAGCAGTAAGAAGAAGGCGACATCTCCTTTTCTTTTTCTGCAGAAAAAGAAGCTGAATAAAAACTCCATGCTCCTTAGCTCTAAGCAATGCCCTTTCAAAACTGATGGAGTAAAACAGACATCTCTTTCAAAGACAAGCTGAAAAGCTGCTGAATTTTCTTGTTGGTCTTTGTGGGAATATTGCTATATAATAGTCAACGGCTGTGCTCTTTGGGAGGTTGGATTAGATGTGCATAAAGATTCCTTCTGCCTTTTCAGGCTATTCATTTTGTCATATGGATTTCTTTCAGAGTGCCTTCTTTTTATTACATCAACATTCTGAAGACAGGCAGTGATTTTTTATTCTCTAGAGGACTTTGCACGGCCACATCAGCAGAAACGAGCAATTTTATCCTGCAGGGATGTGGGAGTACCATAAATGAGAGGCTCCCAATATGCAGGATGTAAAGGAAAGCAACTCCTTTCCCAGGAATGTGAAGTGGTCAAACCTTTGACAGTCAGCTATGGTCTGATTTCAAATATGTCATGAGAGATCACAGGAATTTGATGCAAATTCATTTATTGGGTGTTTTAGTATTGACAGACTTCCTTGCAGAATTTATGCAGGCAGTGGATTGAGGCCAACAGGTCATTTGAGCCTGCAGGCTGCTTGCCAGGGTATATCTTGGATTAAGGCAGGAAGGTGGAAATAAAAGGATGGAGCAGCCCTCCTGTGCGGGTGGGATTTGTCCATATGCAATATTGCTCTGTGGGGAAGCCATTCACCCCAACTCTTTTAGGACAGCTTCTTACCCTTCAGTCATGCTTGGGACAGCTTTAGGAGAGACAAGGTTTGGGAGCAGGGAGCTCAGCAGAGCACAGAGCCTGTATCTCACCAGCCACTGCTGACCACAGGGAACCTCAGTGTTTGCACAGGGTGAAGCTGAGCCCTGTTGCAACACCAGCTCCATCTGTGGGGTTACTGCGGTGAGACTGCTCCCTGCCCCACCAAAACCTGCTCCAAACCTCCTGAGTCCCAGCTGTGGCAAGAAATTGGGGAGCAGAGAGGACAAATGAAGAGGGCGGGAGTGAAGATGGAGCAAGGTTAACCCATGTGTCAACCTACAGGTCAAAGCTGGGAGGAGAAAGGGGTCCTCAGCCTGCAGCAGAGGGCTCTGGAGGGGAGGAGGCTCTGCTGAGGAGGAGAGCAGGTGAGGAGCCACTACACAAATCTGAAGCACGTGCTGTTTGCATGCTCTGCTCTGCAAAATCTGGGTTCAAAAAGGAGATGCTCCAAAACCATAAGAAAGTATCTCCTTGTAGTACACGTGCAATCCAGATGTAATACCCAGAAAGAACAGCCACCCTCATCTTCAGCAGTACCTGGCAAACTTGGGATACTGAAGTTGCAGACTCTTCTCTGTAGAAGAAGTTTTTGCAAATATAAGGCAGGAGATTTTGTTTGTAAGAATCTCCCTGAAGCAGGGAGGAGAGTCGGTTTAGGAGGTGCTCCATAAGTTGAAAACAAGCCACCATGCTCTGTACTACATGTTTTTTCTTAGAGAGCAGAAGGTACTGAAGAGAAACCACCAGCAGAGCTGTAGCAATTCAGGGGTGCAGCTTCCAGAGCTGCTGTAAAGTGCCTTGATCTGGCAGGAAGGGGGACAAAAGAGGGGAGAGGGAAAGGGAAATGAGCTGCCAGGAGGGGGAAGCCACCAGGATTTGCTTGTCTCAGCAAGGCAGGGCTTAACGTCTTCTGCAGACAAGGAAGCAGCCTTCCACTGCTGCCCTTTCCAAGCCCAGCTCACTGCAGATAGTGGGGTAATAAATCTGTCAGTCCCTCAGCAGACAGACAACTCCCCTCTGCATTCCTGTGCGGAACTGCAAAGGATTATTAGCTGAATGTCTCCCTTTGAAAGCAAAGCTAAACTTCCAGAGCTCCTAATCTGACCCTGGCAGTGTATCAGCCACACAAATCTCCTGATAATAATAGGTCGGGTGTGTTGTAATGTGCAGTAAGGAAAGCTCTGCATCAGATCCCTGCATCCCAGTTACCTGGGACATTCCTTCCCAAACTTCTCCACCCTTGTTTTCAAGCCAGTCAATAGACAAAGATAAAAAAGAGGTTAAAACAAACTAAAGTGGAGTAGCTCGCTTCTGATTTCTTGCTGAAAAAAGTTTCCTTGCCATATTAGATTGCCCGTGTCCTCTGAAAGGCATTAATCACACGTTCACCACACTCCCCTAGGGCAAGAAGAAAGATGATGGGATGCCAAATTCCTGCATCAGTTCAGTGATTCTGCTAAGCTGCTCCTTATTATTTCACTTGCAAACCTGATCTGCAACGTAACTGCTTTGGGTTCTTGCCCCCAGCTCCACCCGCACAGAGCAGGCTGGCAGGAGGAGTGAAGCACAGTGTTGGAAGATACATACCCATTATCTTATTACCCTTTGCCATCATCAGAGATCCATTATGACTGAGGTCCAAAATACATTAAAAGCCTTTGAACTGATCATTTACAGAAAATCAGCAGCATCACTGTAGCTGGGTATTTGTAGAGGTTGGCTGGTGTCAGGCTTGTGATGCATTTAATGATACAACCAGGAAAGACAGAAGAGCAGAGCCAAAATACCCACACTGTTACCAAACATCAACACTTTAAGAAGCCATATTATGAAACTAGAACTTTCTGACATACAGTCATCGTGAAAATTAATAAACTTATTAGAGCTGATCCAAGTTTTCCATCTTGGCTTTTTGTTTTGTTTTGTTTTGTTTTGTTTGCCAAACAACAAACATAAAAATTTCTTTAGCAGAAAGAGACATCATTTCAGGCATGAAATGGTATGATTGTGTTTTGGGACAAAGAATAAAAGATTGAAGTTACAAAATATGTAGTCAGGTCTCTGTGCTGCTCTTGTTCAAACCACACTGACCTTGGGAGGAACAGGAGGGGAAGAAGGATCAGGACAGGTTTCGGCCACCTCCCAAAACTTGCCTCACTTCCAGTTTTTCAGCATTAAGAGAGTTTCTCTTTCCCTCCCACCTCTGCCTCCTGCTGGCCATGCTCTCGGGCTGTGATTTCTTGGGTGACAAGCTGGGTTGGGTGGGGTCTCACACCCCTCTGCATTTACTTCTCAGCCTGTCCAGAAGTCCACCACCCCGGTGGTAGTGCTTGAACCAACTGCACTGGGTCTAAATCCATAAGCAAAACCAGCTCACGGAGCTCATCAGCCCAAAAATCTACATTATTTGTTTGTTTTGGAGGGGGTGGGAAGGAAGTGGGGGAGCAGCATCCTTCAGATCTCACATCTAGTATTTCTTGTTATACATTGCACAGGCATTTCAAAAGCCAGGTTAAGCTTTACAACAGCAAATGCACTTTAGGGAGAAGCATTAAGAAAGAGAAGCTGAAAGGCAGGCTCAGAGGAAAGGAAGGCAAGAAGTGTGGAAAAGGACTGAGAGGCCAGACCCACATACTGCGAGAGCTATCAGAGCAGGGAGGAAAATCACAATGACACTGTATTTTAGGAAAGAAACTCGTCATGAAAAACCCATCAGATTAGATTAGACTTCTTTCCTCCAATGCCTTGGTGCCTCTTCAAGAGCAGCATGGTTTCTTTAAATAACCTATGTGTTCTACATGGTCCTGCAGGTTGGGGAGAGTATTCTGGATCTGCAGAAACACTCTGGGCTCCAGTAGTCCCACCTCCGTGCTGGAGAATGGGCGTTTATGCCCCAAGGGCAGGTACAGCCAGTGATCACTTTCCTACATCCACCTCCAGCACAGGGAGATGGGGGGAGCCCACGGGAAGCCCCTCAGCATTTCACCGCGTAAAAGGGAGGAGTGGCAGCACATCTCTGGTTACGAGCCCATATGGTGATGAGACATCACCTCGGCATGTCAGTGTCAACTGCTGACACGATCGTAGCTTTGTCTGGCACCCTAAGTCTCCTGGAAACAGCACACTGGGCTCCAGATGCTTCTTTATGTCTGAATATTTGCATTCCTCCCTCTTGGGTTTTAAACCTAACTAGGCTTTGCAATTAGCTTCACAAGAGCTGCCCTTCTCCCCGTCCTTGCAGCAAATGCTGAGCCTCTGACATGAAATGGCTCAGCGTTTGCACATTGGAGGGCAATATAATAACCAGCTCACTCAATCCATACTTTCTTATTTATCTGCCTGTTCTTCAGAGCAGGGCAAAGCGTGAGCTCATGCCCTGCCAGGCCTGAGAGGCTAATCCCAGGATATTCCACTCGGGGTGGTGTTTATTGTATTGCTTCAGATGGCAATCAGGGCTGCTAATGAACTGACACACGGGCGAGGAGAGGGGGAGAGCTGCTGTCGGGGGCCAGAGGAGGCTAAAGGAGCCCCCTCCACTTCCCACATCCCTGCTGTCCCTTCCTCCACACCTCTGCCACTGCAATGCCGCTGATGTCCAAGTCTCCCATCTCAGTCCCCTACAGGCAGTACCAGTTTCTTGTTATTTTTTATTGACAAATGACGCCACTAACCAGGCAGATTTTAGTGAGATGTTATGCCTGTTGTTATTGCACCTCTGCATGTGCAATTCTGCTGATTTTGTTGGAAAATCAAGTTCCTTCCTGTTGCTGGTAACATTTGTTCTTTGGCTGAGAAATGATGGCTGAAGGGAATGAAAACAATAGGATTCAATGAGCATTTGCTTCCAGGGGGTTTCTTGCCAATGCAATTCCACAAGAAAAACTAACAATAATGAAAAATGACGCAAGTGTTAATATTATCTCTGAGAAGAAGTTAAATTGCACAAGCCTGGGGAGCTAAAAGAATGGTTTAATTAAAATCTGCTTGTGTCTGCTTTCTTCCCTATGTGTATGAGCAAAGCCCACTGGGAAATCCTCCTACAAGAAAGACAAATCCCTCTGAAAACTGGAGAATTCCCCAAAAACTTATAACGAGAAAAATAAGGACAAGGAGTTGCTTAAGGCCACCGGCTTCAGTCAGAGCCCAAATAAGTGGTTGCAGTCCCTGCTGTCCCTGGAGCTGTGCTGGGGCAGGAGCAGCAGGCACCCATGGGCTGTTACTGTGACTTTCAGAGATAATCTTTTAGGCACAAAAATTCTCTTCTTCTCCCTATACATTTACCTGTATCTATCATCTCAGAACCATTTTTGGACCTTAAATACTTTTCTTTTTCACCACTCTAAATTGCTCGTGAACAGATTCCATCCTACTAAGGAGATTTTTCTGCCAATGGATGGTGACTCAGCATAAATAATTTTCCTTTACTGCTTTGGTTTATTGTTTGAGTTTCCTAAGAGCTGGTTCTGCCACTCTTTCCTTTCAGAAATTGTGCATGATTTCAGACCAGAGGATCTCAAGGTCTGGGACTTGATTTCACACACTTTTCTGTTAAACAAAGTTAGAATACCAGATGAGGAACTGCTGAATTCTTGTGCAATAAAAACAAACTTGTCTTGAAAATGAGGTTGCAATATTTGAAATTATTTATATGATTATATTTGGCTGAAACATGAAAAATCTGTTCTGGTGCGGTTTTCTTAATTTTTCATTTACAAATGTCAGTTTTTAAAAGCTGCAAAGTGTGGAGGTTTGTGTATAATGGGAATTGTATGGTAGCAGCATAATGAATATTAGATGCTTCTGTCAAGGGATCACATATGATTGAATAATAGCAGACAAATTGCAAGAAAAATTTCCAGAGAGTGGAGAAAAGCACAACATGAAGGACTGAAGCTCACCCAAGATTTGAAGCTGAGTAGAAGGAAGCAGAACCGAAACTGATTTTTGCTTGAGTCATATTTGCTTTTAATGTCTAGAAGGTCACATACCCACTCAGCATTGAGATAGCAAGTACTGAGAAGGCTTGGGATATTAAAGGAGTGGTCTGTCAAGGTCTGGCAGGTCTGCAGAGGAAGGTGGCAGCAGACAGAAGAGCTTTTGGACAGGTTTGTGAAATCAGAGGAAGAATTTAGATTAATATTAGGAAAGGACCTTCCCATGGAGACATCCAAAGATGCTGAACAGACGTTACTGTGGTCCTCATAGGGAACAGGGCAAATTTTTGCTCACACGAATAAATTTAAGTCTGGAAAATGCCCCACTCTAGTGGGAGATGGGCCTCGTTCAATGCAGGTGTCAATGCCTGGGTCACTTGAGCACTCTTCCTAGTGAAGATACCACTCAGTCACTAAGAATTTGTACCAGTCATCTGAAATCTCATTGAGCTGCAGCCTGGACAGCAAAGTCACACTGCACTTAATTACTTTTTCTCCTGGAAGGTTCTAGATCATGCAGCTGGGCTGTGGAAGATTAAGATCTACCACTGAAACAAGGTCCTGCACTATCACTACTTTTCATTGCCCAGTTTTGATTAGCTGATGTTGGTTCCCCTAGATGCCAAGTGAAGGGCTCATGTTCCTCAGCAGCAAGAAGTATCTGTTAAAATTGCACTTTAGGCACCTAAAAATTAATCAAATCTTTTGGCATCCAGCCACTGTTTTTCATAATAAGCCAAAGGACAGACACAAATTCTGTTATCACACAGGCCAGTTAGATCTTTTTACTAATCTCCACTATTTAGATCTGAAATTGCAGAGCAAGGAACGCACAGTTTGTGGCATGTGGGACTAAACATCATTCAGCAACTTCTACCCACTGAATTATTTGTTAGCTCTGTTACATGCCTGTGCTTAGCTTCTCTTCTTGTAGCCAATACAACAGCAGGGCTGGAGGCAGCTTTGTGTGTGTACAGGTGAGAGGACAGCCCTGTCCCCTGAGAAGGCATTGTCTTTTAGCCACAGCATCTGTCTGCTTTGTGTCAGGGCAGGCAAGCTAAGGGTCCCCTCTGCTAGTGCTAGTTACAAACCAGCACTAATTTAGAGCAGCTGGAGAGCCCTGACTGCTGGTGTGTGGAAAAGGGGGTGATAGAACAATGTCCAAATGTATAGCTGGTCCCAAATTACAGCAGCCTGCCCTTGTTCTCGGGGGTGTTCAGCCTCCGTGTGGAGTCCTTACCCAACACAAAGCTCCGTGTGCATGTTCTGAAGCAAAGCTCAAACAACAGCGTTTTGCATCTGATGCTCTGAAATCAATGACAATCTCCACCGGGAGGGACCCTCCACATCAAACCCTTGGGTCTGGCTGTGCTCAGTTGTTTCCTTAGAGGAGATAATGGCCCAGATGATTTGGGTTTTTGGCACTGTTGGTGCACTATTTGTGATCTAAATGTTTTCGTTAAAAAAAATCAAGAAATTAGACCTTTCTTCTCATGGTCTAGGTAAGACTTTTCTAAAGCTCGGTGTTCAGGTGCGTTGTCTGGGGAGAGGCTGAATGCTGATCTCAGTGTAGAGCTGGGCTGCCAAGCCATGGCCTTTCAGATCGATATTTTGTGTTAACACCCAGCCCCGGTGCATTAGGTGTAACGACATCTATGGGTACAATTGTCCTCAACACATGGCTATGGGAGAAAGAAGACAAGCAGAAGTAAAGATAAATGCTGTCAAGCCAGAAGTGTGTGATGCCACAGGGAGTGGACTCTGAAGGACTCAAAATAGCTGTACTGCAATCTATTATATCTGGATATAATGATAAATCTATAATGATACACATAGTATGTATATATATTTATATATATATAAATAAGATTTATAAAGTTTTGGTTTTCTTGAGCTCTGTGTCTCTGGGCAAATATAAGGTCACGTTCATCTGAGACTTGGTCTTTATTCACAGGCAGAGTCCCCAAGGTCCTACTGGCTGATGACCAGTTTGGTGCTGGATCAGGCTCCTTAGGTGCAGAACTTCTTAGGTTACTAAAACTAACCCCAAACCAAGAATATTGTGGGGGACCATATCAAAGGTCTTCCAGAAATCCAGGTAAATGAGATCAGTAGCTCTTCTCATGTCCACTGATGCCACCACTCCACCAGGGAAGGCCATTTCTATGGCCACTCAGTCAGGCACAACTTGCCCTTGGTGAAGCTGTATCAGCCTTTCTCTTCTGTTTTTGCTGCTGGAGAGGGGGTGGCCATGGCTGTACCAGATGGGAAGACTGCTCAGCAGCCAGCCCTGAATCAGTAAGAATGCACAATATTGACAGAGTTTGCTTTATCAACGACAAAACAGCAGAGCTGCGATGTGTCAAGTCATAAATAACTCATCGTGGGGAAAGTGTGCACCGTCTGGGCAGGCAGCCACAGCATTCATCCTTAGATACGCATTCAAATCAGCCCCATTAGTATCATATTCTTCTGTAATTACTCCATTGATTCAAACCGCATCTTATCTCCCCCCAAGAGCTGCAAACACCCTTTAATTTACGGAAAGGCAGGACAAATGAGAATGTTACCATAACATTCACACTGTGTTCAGAGCAAAGCTGTGGAGAACATGCAAACAGGGCATGAGAACTGTGGAGCTGAACAGTACCGGTTCTGCAGGTGCTGCAGTGAGCAAAAGCCAAAAACTGAATGCTAATGGGATGCCAGTGTTTACTCACACAGCAGCATCCCAGGACCCTCGTGCTCACCCTATGGGTAGAAGGGGTATGAACTCTTCACTGACCCTCGGCTGTTCCGTGTTGGTGATGAAACCCAAAACCTGTCAAGTTTCATGCGGTCTCCAATTTCCTAGAGGAGGTTTCAAAGTGCTCCTGTTACAATATCTTGTTTTCAGAAGCACCTTTCATGAAACTTCACAAATTCTGCTTAATCCCCTTTAAATGAGGGTCTCGTGACTTCCAAGAACTCCCTGAAAGCTCCACTAGTTCTATTATTATTGTTGGCACAGAGGAGGTTCATTACTCCCAGGAGCTGTTGGAATAGGTTTCAGGGTGGGAGAGGGCATGAAAGAAGCTCTTAGGCTGTCCCTCATCACTCTGCTAGGCAGAAGATGCTGTAGGACAGCAGCTGAAATGCAACCACATAACCCCTGTGCAAAAAATAACCCAGCTGATGCAAGCTGAGTTAGGAAGAGGTAAGAGAGAGACTTAGAAAAAGCAAAAAGAAGAGCTTCTTGTCAAATAGAGGAAACGGCACCATTTTGGTTGGGGTCAGCTAAAGCAATGCCACGTGAAAGATGAAAGGGGAGTTGTTGGATGGGGAATTCTGCAGGCAGGAGAGGAGTGGCAGTGCTCACTGGTCTGTGCAGAGATGTACTAACCTAGGGACAGCACAGTCTGGGACGGGACACGGCGTCTCTTTGACCAGAGACTGCTGCTTCTACCACTAGGATGGATTTTATTTTGCGTATGTGCAGCCCATGGAAGAAAATGAGCTGTGTGTTGGCCAGGATGAAAGGCTCTGTGCTGCCATTACCTGTGTTTATGTGGGAGTGGAGAGCAGAGAAAAAATGTAATGACAAAGTCTGGTTTCACTTAGGTGCTGTTTATGTTGAGAGTGAAGAACTGCCAGCCCACACACACTCTCCCCAGACAGCTGCCAGCTACAGAGTCAAGATTAAGAGGGAGAGATGAAGGGAAACATTACAGTAGCTTGCTCCAGCAAGAGATTTCGGTCATAGAGAGCAAGGAAACAGAGAGGAAAAACCTCAATCCTGTCCAAGGACTCTCTCAAGCCTCTTGGAGGGCTCTGGCCAAATCACTAGGGCCATAATCTCCCAACTGAATTTGCCAAAGCATTAAAACATAAATATAATTTGTATAAATGAGACTGTTGTATTTGAGATGCTAAGCTCCTGCAGATGTCAGAGGAGCAAATGGTGTTAATGCTCCTCTGGCAACCACAGCCCGTGGTTGAGCATCCAGCCAGAGCACTTTGAAGAGATGGGGTTTACCCTTTGGGCTTAATTTTATTAAATTAAAGCAAATTTTCACCCGAGTAAAACTGGGGAAAATAAAAGTAGTTTTATTTTGTTGTGCTGGAGAAAAGACTATCCCTATGCAACTCCTATGGTCCCATTGATGAAATGATCACAAACATCTTCTGCTGAGGGGTGGAGTGGAGCTTTTGCCAAGGTAAGCAAAAGGACAGCTAAGTATTGAGCAGCTCCCATTCACCAAGTAATTATGTTCATTTCCTGCTAGTTTTTAGCTGCTCATCAAAATACTTAACAGCTCCCAAAGCATACTTGAAATGCTTCCTTCAGCAGTCAGACACTCAGGCCCACAGGGCTGTCCAGCACCTGAGGGCAGTTTGAACACAGCCACTCTCAGCTGTTTTCCCAGGAGAGCATGAGAAGTGCCAGGAATCCTCATGAGCACTGTGTCCCTAGGAGCTGGTATTACAAACCCAGTTGATGTATTCCATGTATTTATGGAGTTTACATACAGGGTATAACTTCAGTGTAGGGCTTCACCTGGGCCACTGCTGGTGTGTTTCCTCCATCTCAGCTGTCCTCATCTCTTGCAGTCCTGTATCTCCACTCAGTGAGCAGTTTCCCCTCCTGTAAATGTGTGACAAGTCATTACTGGGCTCTGTTTTACATCACTGTCTTGACACTCAGATCAGTTCTGGGCCATGGCCTGGTAAAGTTGCTGTAAGTTATCGTGGTACCAACAGCCTGTCTGTTATGTCCAGAGTCCTGAAAACAAGCTTCACTGTGTCAAATCCACTCTGTGGCTTCTCCAGCCAAGGAACTAATCGAGGTATCAAAAAGGTGCAGGTGAAAAACAGACAAAGCTACACATTCGAAGTTTGAAAGTAGCTATGAGATCCTCTAAGGGCTTCTATGTAGCCTGAAGGCGTGACTGGTACTTTATCTAGGAAGTTGCAGGTGAGACCAATTTCATTGAGGCTCCCCAGGAGCAATAGGACGCTTCATCCGACATATCATTCCTATGATCTCTCGTTTAAGGTCTCAGCTTCTGATTCTCTGGTGGCTCAAACAGCTTGAAAGGGAAGAAATGATTCCATGATGCATTGAGTCTCTTTCCTTTTGGAAAATAAACCAATCTGAACTGTGAAGGTCAACAGAGTTTAAGTCAGGTGAGTGATATTGCGAGTAGAAAGGGTCACTGATATGCTTTTGTCAACATGAAACATTTATTGGAGTCATAGCATAGTTGTTGGTTCAGAGCAATAAGGATTTCTTCTAAGTTTCCACCCCAGAGTTTATCAGTTGCTAAAACTGTACTTGGAAATAAAAGATGAGAAAAATGTTCAATGCTGTAGCTGAGGTTGAAAGACCAGGCAAGCAAGTTCCTGTCTTTAGTTCTGGCAGCTTTGATTTATGGCCTTGTAAAGGCTGATAAAGACTCTCCAGGCAGGAGACAAAACACAAAAGAATTAATTCTTTACACATCAGAATCAGGACAAAGATGCAAGATGTCAAGTACTCCATTGACATTTAATCATGCTTTATTACTGAGGCAATCCCTAAATATTAAAATGATAGTTGGTTATTTACAAGCATATTGCTGCCATGGTAATTGTGACCAAACAACTCTAACTCAATCTCTTTGGTAATTATTTTCAAATCTAATTTCTGTTTGGATCATGTTTATATCAGATTTAAGGTTGGCTCCATCTGGAGCAGATGCAGTTTTCTCATAAAAGGAATAATTGATCAAATTATGGATTTGGCTACATGCATGCAGCTCCATTGTAATCCAAAATATGTGACTACATGTCCCAGGAGGGAGGGTCAGCTGGAAGATCTCGTTAATTAGTATATTATGTGTTCAAATTAGAATGGTATGCTGCTATTAGTGAAAAGTGGACTGATCCTGTGCTTGAAAAGGATTATGCTGACAGGTAGACAGCAGGTCTCTTGATGCTGGAAGTTCTCTGGAAGTTCTCAGTGTATTTGTTCTTAGCTCCTTGATGATGTAATTTTAGAAATGAAAAAGACAAAATACAATGAGTGTTTTTCCTGACATTACTTCAGCTGTTGTTGAAGAATTTGATGCAAGAACATTAAAGGTCTCCTGTGTAGGACTGTGAGATTCCTGTGTTGACATAGCATGTTTGCCTTTGCCATTTAGCAGTTATATGTTATTTTAATTCATAGATTTCACTGTGATTACACAGGAAATAGGACAAATTCTGTCTGTTTTGCTGCTGGGGAAACTGAGATACAAAAGGGAAATTCAGATATGACAAGGAGGATGGAAATCTCTGTCTTCTCCATTGGGCCTCACTGGCTCCTTTAGCAATGTCTGAATATTACTATTTTAGGACAGGCATGAACTCTGCTTTGGTACAGAAATGCCTTCAATCCCTGTTCTCCATCAGCCCTGTGCTTTCTCCTCTCCACTCTCCCACCAAGGCCACCCACACCCTGCTCATGGAGACCCTGTGCTCCTCTTTCTCTCCTCATGGACCTTATTTTCCCTGAGTCCCTTCTCTCAGATGTACACCAGATGTCCTGTGTGCCTCCCACCACCTTTTCTCTCCATCTTCTTCCTCCCTCTCATACCAGGAGTTGTGTGTGTGGTCCCCAGCCCATCACATGCCTTGACCATAACCTCCCTCTCTTTTCCCCACTCCTTGCTGCAGTCCCCTTGCTGGGACCCTCTTCTTCCTCTCCAGATTTATCATGTCTCTTCCCCACCTGCGGCAGAAAGTCCAAACCCCCTGGTATCTCCACACGCCACACTTCCATTCTCAAGCCACTGGAGTCAGTCCACATCCTGCATTCCTTCTTCCACCCACTGCACTCTGACTTCTAATCAGTGCATCACAGACCCTTCACAAATAGCCAGCCCCCTCTTCTTATTTTGCTTCAATTATTTATTTTCTCTTTACCTGAGCAGGCAATCAGTGAGGGTACTAACATTTTAAAAGCAGTTGAGCTGATGGGCAGAGCTGAGGGAGGACACTGCTTTGCTGTAAGGTGCCAAGAGCTGCCACTAAGGAAGTCTCTAATAAAAACTGAACATGGATACTCAGACACCAAGACTCTGTGGATCCCCTGTTTCTCTCCAACTTTCCTCCAAAATCATCTCAGCCCATTGGCTGCAGAGTGCCCTGACAGCCTGGGATTGATCAGATGGAACATCTGGGCTGTGTGTGCCACGGAGAGAGAAGTCTCGTTGAGTGTGGGACTTCACAAGTATCACCAACCAGACCTCGGCAGGAAGGTCTCAATGCTGAGGGGCAGCAGAAAGCCCAGTTCCTGCTCTTACAAGGAGTTTCCTTGCAGATCTCCCCCGTGACAGGAAAACATCAAGGCACTTATAAGAAGGTGTTCAGAAGGAACTTCAGGGCAGGACCACACATCATCCTGATGGGTTTTTTTGTAGCTCATTCTTAAAAAATTCCCTAAAACCAGTGATGAAAGATTTGAAGTTGTGTCTCGGAAGATTGAATTTTAATCACCCAGATTGTCCAGAGGGATTTGGCCCATTCCTGACTTCTCCTCTGACTGCAGATTCATATAATTTTTTACTCCTAAATTGGACCATGTGTGCTCCTGGAGAAACCCCTGGCACAGCTCAGCCAGCAGAATCCCTGCTCCACCACTGTATAGGCATGGAGCATCTTTGGATTGCTACAGTCTCGACCCTTCAGCATTGCCTGTTCCAACACCACAGGCCTGTGGAGGTTTGGGATGTCTGTGCCCAACATAAGGAACCTCTTCTGCTACAGTGAACACTCACAGCATGAGAGAGGTGTTGGCAGGAGCTTTGACAGCACAGAGAGAGCAGCAGGTGAGCAAAGGCAGGGTGAATTGTTGGAAGGGAGCAAGTAGGAGCAGAGAGAGGGAGAAATTGTCACAAAACCATTGTAAAGCCAAGAGCACCACAGGCTGTCTCAGTGAGTGCAAAGAGATGCCTCGTGCTTATAAGCTGCATGCATCATCAAAATCCAGACATCACACGATCACAGAAACGGTGACTGGAAGGAGCATCCTGAGGTCTCTTTTCCAGCCTCCTCCTCCAAGCCAGATGGCTGACAAGGGTATGTCAGGTCAGCCCTGGCTTTGTCCAGCCAAGTCCTGTAATCCTCCAAGCACAGCATCCCCACCACTTCTGTGTAACCTCCTCCCATGCTGCTCTGCCCTCCAGGTGAGAAAGCCTTTCCTAACATCCAACCTGGACCTCCCAAGAAAAAAAAAAAAAAGCAAGTGAAACCACAGAAATGTGCTGGTGAGGGACACCTTGATAACATCTGGTTTGGCTCCTTGAATGTCAGCAGGACTAAGTATACTCACTCCATCCCCAGATAACGGCCAGCTAGCTCGTCTTCAGAATCCAAAGCACCTTCATAGTGAGCCCTCCCTTCTGCAATTATTGCTCTTGGCCAGCTCCATTTTTTCCTTATATTCTACCTAGGAGCTGTGGTTGATGGCAACAGGACTGAGGTGGTCTACAGAGCTCCCAGCTCTGGTAATCACAGCATTTCCACTTGGAAAGCCTGATTCTGATAAGTTTCTTAATTCCAGCCGATATATCTTGTACTAAACCTTTTTCTAGAACTTGTTCTACAAGAAGGGCAGATACCTTTGCCAAACACAGTATTACCTGGCTGTGAAGGGGAAGCAAAGAGCAGAACTCCGAATAGATGTGATTTGGCAGGAAAATCGGGAGAGGAATGGACTCCTAAACAAAAACTGTGATATAAAAAAGTTGAGTCACACATGTGGCTTCTATTCCTCAGTGTTTATCCGGGGTGGGGGGAGAAGAAGCCTGTGATTTCCAGTTACCTAGCCAAGAGAAAATGAGAACAGCACTATTTGTCCATTACTATTTATTATTTTAGTAGTAACAATGGCAAAACACCCAACTTTGTGATCTTATTAAAGCAAGAATAAATTGAATTCACCAAAACTACACTCAAAACCTTACTGTTGCCTCCAAGCACACACAAGCTGAAAATAAGATGGAAAAGGCATTCTGCAGCCACTGGTGCCACAGCCTTGACGCACCTGGCTGAGGTGGCAAAAATGCAGTGTTCACTCAAGTCAAGGGGGAAAAAATTATGCCTGTTCATTTCAAGGGATTTTGGATCAGATCCAAAATAAGTGAAGATCAACAAAAGATGGGAAGACAAGTGATCGAAACGTACTGTAAAAGTGCCTGGTATTATTACAAACATCCCCTAAGGCTTCTGATAATAGTGCAGGAAAGCTATAGCTGTCACATTGTATTATTTTAGTAAGAACAGCCATTAGTCCCTTCCTGACTGCATGCCAATCAATACGAGGTAAATGCTCCTATGGATTTTTTTTCTACCCATTTTATACTTTGTAAAAGCGAGCCAGTTCTCTTACCTTGTTGCATAGTGACTTCTAGAGCACTCACCTTTGGCACGTGGATGATGGATGGCCTGGGGATGTGAGTGCAGAGTGCAATAACTTCCTGGCTCAGCTCTTTAGCAGCAAACACTGATGCCTTGGTGGCAGCAGGCACTGCCTGAGCAGCAGTGTGATTGCTGGAACTGCTGCTTGCACGGCTCTGTTTTTCAGAGCGTCTGCTGGCTTTGAACATCTCCTCGCTGTCCCTCTCTCCTCCGTGCTTGATGCTGCTGGCTGCTACTGAGGATGGCTGCAGGCACACTGCTGAAGCTGCCTCCGTCTTCTCCTCCTCCATGGACACAGGACCTGTGTTGGGCTGCTCAAACGGAATGTTTTCGTGTGTGTTTCCGAAGCAGGTGAGCAGGGCTGAGCAAGGGAAAGGATGCATCTTGGATGACAGGTTATCGGATCCGCTTAGCCTGCTTTCCACATCCGCATAATCAACAGGCTGCACTCACATCCAGAAAGGTGCCCAAAGTGAAAGCCCTGGCATGACGGCATTCCAGCCTTCCTAGGAGAGACCACCCCCTTTTCTGCTGTCAGGAGCATTCAGAAGTGGGGTACTACACCTCCCGCTCTGTCCTCCACCAAAGTCAGCCCACTATCTCCTCACTGCCGCCCACTCCTATTGTCTGCAAGGCAAAGAGGTGCAGACACAATAAAAACGTTTGCAACCCTTGCATGCTCTTGCTGGGAGCTGTCAGCAGCTGAACAAAGCCCTCACAATAGCCCCATAACCCCGGCGGGCTACGGTTACAGGAGCGGCCGCTCCAGCATCCAGCGGTCCTCAATCAATAGTGCCGCGACCTCAAGTTACCTGGCAAAGGAGGCAAAAAGATAATGTAGCCCGAGCTCTGCAGCCATAACAGCATCAACACTGTATCAGTGTCATCATAACAATAGCAAAACTGGCTCTGGTTACGCTGCTCGGGTGTTTATTAGCGATGAACACCCAAATCATTCATCTGTCACTGACTCGGACCAAAAATGTACTTCCAAGTTCTGGCTGGACTGTTCATCGTTAAGATGGGAAAACAAGCAGGTGCTTTGGTCAGGAAGGTGAAGATGGGGTGCTGTGTGGGCACCCCATGTCCAGCACACCCTCCTACAGCACAGGCAGGATCCGTCCCCACAGCTCCTCCTCCAGCCACGAAATATCGCATCTCCCAGCTCCTCTCAAAGTCACCCGCTGCTCTTCCTGACCCTCTCCATTCCCCAGAGGAAACCAGGGAAGCATCCTACTAAAACTCATCTGTCGTTGGGCGGTTGTAAAGGGAGACATTTCCTTTTTTCAATGTGCAGTGGCTCGAGGCTGCCTGTTAAAACAAAAATATGCGGGAAGTGAGGGAAGAAGGGAGTTTGTGGTTAGAGCATCTGCTTCCAGAAAATCCCAGTTCCTTCTATTTTGTGCTGCCACAGGCTTCCTGTGTGATAGCGGAGATGTTATTTGATCTCTGTCTCCATCTGTAAAAAGGAGGAGAGTAATCACTTCTTTTTTTCCACCCACTATACACATCCTGTCTCTTTATAAAAGGTTATAAACTCTTGAGGGCAGCAGCTTGTTCTTATTTCTGTTTAGGCTACTGGTACAAAAGATCTCCGAATACAAACATTGCACGTACCTGCTAATAGCTTCTAAAGAGAAATTTGGGGTTCAGTCTTTCCCAACAAAGTCATAGTCTTCCATTTATTTTTCGAGCTTGGTTTGCTGTTAGATGTTGCTAGATGTTTGTCAGGCCCTCCCTGTAATTGTTCCTTTCATATTCCTGTAAGGTGTGACACTGGGCAAAAAATGTGATATATTAAGAGAAACTCATGTTCCCAGTAGTAGCAGCTCATCAGGAACCAAAGTGCAGAATGCTGAGGGTTAAATTCCAGATGTGCCAATTGTCGGCACTGGGAGCAAAACCACCTCAGGTCCCTCATCCCCAATAACCTTAAAGTTCTCTTTCTACCCCTTCCTAACCAATTCTTGCACACCTGTGTGTCTGCGTGGCTGGTGTTGGGTTTTAGAAAGGTCCAAAGTGGCCTCCAGCTTGCACAGCAATGCATTTTGGCCTGCAGGGGCTCTTGCTGTCCTGTATCACTCCCCTGCTTGTAAATACTGCCAGGGTGAGGTGAAGACCATACACCTCTTGGAGTGAGAATCAGGTACCTGCTGACCCAAAAAGGCTTGGAAAAAGTTAGGAGAGGATCTAGTAGAGGGGAAAGCAAACTCAGAGGTGAAAAATGTGCTGCAAAACTGGAAGCTCTTGAAGTGAAGAGCATTAGCTGTATTGTCAAGGAAGAGGTTGATTTTGGTTCAGGGTCCACCTTGCTTTACTTGAGGTGAAAATATCAGCACCAATGTCAGCATCCAGCAAGTGCCAGGAGACAAAGGGCTGGCTGTACTGATACACAGCAACATCCCCTCACTTTGCATCCATTGGGGTGGTCACAGATCCCTCTAGAAGTGGATTCATTACAGATAAATCAATTTTGCACATACCTGGGTGCCCTGCTCTTCTGCACAGCTCTGTGGCTGTGAGAGGTCAGATGTTGAGGCAGGACCAAAGAACTGCTTTTATGTGGGAACAGCTTTTGGTGCTTAGATGAGAACAGTAATTTCAAAGTGATGCACAACTAAGACTTCAGTAATCTGACATTTCTTTAATTAAACTGTAAGCTGTCCTTAGAATTAAAATAATTATTTCAGCAAGTCAGTCAGCCAACAACCTACATTCAATTATTTCCAGTTCTTCAGCTGCCCATGCCAGCTTTTCTTCAACTCTTTCTGAGAACCTAGTGAGTTTATAGGGACACCAGTCTACACAAAGACTAGTTGCATGAGTGAGTCATGACCACTTAAAGTCACCACATGGCATAGACGCATGTCTGAGTGAAGAGTGGTTGTTCTAAAAATCAGGTATGTGCCTGTATTACCTCTGAGGAAGAAGGATGTTCAGTGCCTGCTTGCTGTGAGAGCCACAGAGATACTTTTTCAGCCAACAAAAAGAGCTAAATGCTCCATTGTACCTGTAAGAGAAGTGATCAGGACAAGGGTAATTAACCCATGAGTCTTGTCCTGAGTTCAAAGACAACATGAGAGATCTCACAAACTAATAATGTCCAAAATGAACTGTTGATGACATCTAAGAAGTGACAGCCATGAGCCCCAAAAGTCAGACATGGGCTCCATCTCCTCACAGCTTGGGGCTACTTGGTTTTGGTTTAAGCCCATCACTCTAGCTAACGCTGAAGTCAAGATTCAAGGTTTATTTCATTCAAGCAGATCTCCTTGCACCAATCAATCATATGTACTAACCACTTTGTATGTGTGATGAGATATTATTAGGACAAGAGACAAGACTCACTTTATTTTTCCTGAATTTGCTCATGAATTAATGATGAGCTGAAATGTTCTGGCTGAACAGCTCAGGGAGCTGGACATATCGAGTAAATGGAGAAGGTGAACTTCAGCCAACTCTTGACCTGTCTTCAGCATTATTCCTTCAAGAGAAATTTTTCCTTCACGTGGCTGATATTATACTCTCTTCTCAGCAGGAGACATCAGGTCAGATTTAGCTCAGATGCTCCAGGCTTGCAGCAGGAACTAAGCCTAGCTGAGTCTCTCACTTCACAGGAGCCAGTTTTACAGCATTTACAGCTTTTGTTCTTCTGTGTTGTCCCTTCTTTCCTCATCGCTCCTACAGCAGCACCGACTCTCTGAACATCTCTCAAACCCCTGTCTGTCTGGTGGGGTTTTGCCATAGCTCAGCATTCCCCAGCGTTTCCCCTTCCTCATCCTGACAAAAGCCACAGCCTGTGTCTGCTGCCTCTGTGCTGCCTGCAGAAGGAATATGTACATTGCACCAAAGTAAGTTCCAGGTTAAATCAGAGCTGATGACAATCAATAGAGTTCCACTGTCTTCAAATTTGGGGGGTCTGAAGCAGTGATCAGAGGGTATACATCCAGTCTCCTGCTATCTCCTCTATCTCCTTTTGGACTGTCCAAACTTTAGCTGGAAACCAGCTGAGCTTCTGGCTCCTTCTACTTCATATGAAACATATTAAACTGACAGAGGGCAGGTTTAGATTAGCTATTAGGAAGAAATTCTTTATTGTGAGGGTGGTGAGGCCCTGGCACAGGTTGCCCAGAGAAGCTATGGCTGCCCCATGCCTGGAGGTGTTCAAGGACAGGTTGTTGAATGGGGATTAGAGCAGCCTGGTCTCGTGGAAGGTGTCCTTGCCTGTGGCAGGGAGGTTGGGACTATGTTTCTGTGATGTATGCTTTCTATACACATACAGTATATACATTCTATGGAAGATGAGAAGGATGTGAAGAGAGTGTAGCTAAACCATGAAGTAATGAAATCAGCAGGAAACAACTTGGCATTGCTTAGATGGAGCTTAATAGAAGACAATTCAGAGAAGAGCTTTGTGGTTGCCAGAGGGACCAGGTCTCATGGGAAGGCTTAAAGGAGCTCAGCTGGAGATGCAACAAGAAACCAGTAAGATATGCAATGAGATAAGATGGCCTGTGTTTATCTGAGACACATAGGGATTGAGGTTAAAAAATAACATGATTATGGTATCCCAAACACTCCCTAATAATTTCAGAGTTTCTTTCATCTTCTGTTGTACCTGCTATTAGGCATCACTGAGGGCAGGTGACTGGATGAGAGGAACTATTAGTCTCATCCAGTTATGGTAGAGCCTGTTTTTCTAGACAGGAAAAATTTAGACTGATTAGCAAAAGAATTTACTTAATAGTAAACAAGTTTTTTAAAACATGAACAGGAAACTTTTTGAGTTTTGGGGTTTTTTTAAACTCATTTTCTGAAATTTCTAAATGTTTTGACACTTTCAACACCAAACAAACAAACAAACAAACAGTCCCACCCCCACCTCGCTCCCCCAAATTCCATTGCTAATCTCGTTTTTGAAGGTCTTGAGCATGCCTGTCAAAATCTCGTTCCTGAGAGGCTACAAAAACCTCCTGTCTTGGGATGCCAGAAACCTGACAGGACTAACTGATCAGCTGGAGGCAGACTCTGAGCACACCCCTCTGTCTTCCCAGGAAGGGCTATAATTTTGAGGGGCTGTGAAAATGCTTATTGCCTTAAAGGATTCCCACTGAGTAGCTGGGGAAAAAACACAAGTAAAAGTTAAACCCATGTGGTGAGATTACAGAAGACTGGAAATGAAGAGCTAAACTAAAGTCCTTTGCAACAAATTGTGCTGTTGTACTGCAGAATTAATACCAGAAGTTGGATGATTCCTGAAGCTGGACGGATGCACACATGCACTCCTTATATTAACCAAAGTCATTGTTCAACTTTTCCGTTTTTGGCCATGCAAATAATATTCATACCAAACCAAAGTCCTGCGCCTTGGAGCCAGAAGCTTTTGCAAACCAAGTCTTGATTCTGCTGTTGAAATGGGTACAACAGACATGATGATATTTACTTTGCTATCTTCCAGCTGGGCAGGTTGCTTCCATCAGTGAAAACTTGGAAAAATCAGAAGGCTGCTTAATATATTGGTTCTTTCTTAACAAGTGCTACTAGTTTCTGAGATGGATTTAGAGCCTTGCTCCTACAGCTGGATTAACAGCAACTGAAATAAAACTTCTGTCTGAGCACAAGTTGTCCTTGAGGCAGCAGTAGAATCTCTTCCTTTTGTAGTTCAGAGGATTCAAGATATTTTTGTTTTAAATGGCCTTTCATGCACTAATGACACTTCAAACTTCTGAGCCAGAACAGTTTCAAATAATTGACACTTTGTAAATTACCAGCTTCATTTACTTTCTGCTCTTTTATCAATTACATATCCAACCTTCACAACTTTATACATTTATAGCAATTTTCCGGTTTTCACTCTCACCCACTGGTATTAACGTGGTGTGACTGCAAGCATTAAGTAAAACAAAAGAGCAATGACAAAATATTTCCTTGAGTTTCAATGATTTTACTTCATAGAAAGATTTCCTTTGAATTTACAAATATGCATTCTAGTCACTGTGCAGCCCTTTTAAAATAATGCAGACTTGCCCGATGGCTGATTCACAGCAATCATCCCAAAAGGCAGGTAATTTTCAAGGAATTAAAAAAAGAGGGGTATCTTGTTTGTAACTTAGAATCATAGAATGGTTTTGGTTGGAAGGGGTCTTTAAAGGTCATCCAGTTCAACCGCTGCAACGAGCAGGGACACCTTCCACTATACCAGGTTGCTAAATGCCCTGTCCAGTCTGGCCTTGAATACTTCCAATCCACCACCTCTCTGGGCAACCTGTTCCAGTATTTCACCATACTCATTGCAAAAAGAATTCCTCCTTGTATCTAGTCTGGATCTGCACCCTTTAAAACCATTACCCCTTGACCTGTCAGAACAGGCCCTGCTAAAAAAGTCTGTCCCCATCTGGAACAGGCTGCCCAGGGATGTGGTGGAGTCACCATCCCTGTAGTTATTTAAAAGACACTCAGATGGTTGAAGTCAATGACCTCATAGGTCTTTTCCAAACTACATGGTTCTATGATTCTATGATCTTTCTTATAAGCCCCCTCTAAGTACTGGAAGGCCACATTAAGGTCTCACTAGATCCTTCTCTTCTCCAGTCTGAACAACACCAACTATGTCAGCCTGTCCTCACAGAGAGGTGCTCCAGCCCCCTGACCGTCTTCATGGCCTTCCTCTGGACCTGCTACAACAGGTCCATGTCTGTCTTGTACTGGGGTTTCCCCAGCCTCATGCAGTACCCCTGGAGAGCAGAGGGGAAGAATCCTCCCCTTTGACCTGCTGGCCACACTTCTTCAGACTGGAAACATATCTTTGATGCAGCAGACACATCTACAGACTCCAGTGGCCTGATCCAGAGTCCCAGAGCCATTCTCCATATTCCAGACGGTTGCTTTGGTCACACGTGTTGGCATATGGATGGAGCAGACTGCCAGATGCCCTTTTGGAAAGAGATGGACTGAAGGCCGCTCTCCCTGCGGGGATTTTCTCAAACAGCTCTGATTTTTCCAGTTTTTGTCATGGGAAAGCAGGGGGTCTCAGCCCTTCCTTCGCTGGTCTGCAGCTGTGTCACTGCTCCCGGCAGCGCCGGGCAGCTCCACTCCTGTGTACACAGAAATGCCGGCCGAGCCTGGACTGGGGGAATCATTCTCTGGCTGCCCCTTCCCTGCTCTGCTTGCTGAGCCAAGCCCTTTTCCAGTTGCACGCCACAGATGGCTAATTAGGATCATGGAGAGAGGAAGTCTGCTCTGTGGCCTTCTGTGCTGGGAACGGGCTCTCCGTTCTGCAGCTGAGATCCATCGCTGTGTAATTCAGCCCGCGCATTGCAGCTGGGGCATGGCACAGCACCCAAGGCTATGGCACAGTCCTGCCCTCGGGGACCAGGAATCTGATTTTGGGCATGGATGGGCAAGCAGACAAATGGGGCATGCAAAAGAAGGGAGCAATGTCTGGGAGCAGAAAAGGTGGATTTTCAGGTTCTTTCCATTCCCTCTGACTTCTTCTTCGAACCCTCCCCATATCCATCTAAAAACCATCGCCTGTGCCATTGAATTTCAAGGTGCTGTCATTATCTCTCACCCTTAAAATCACCTTTTAGTTCTTGACTATGCTAATTACAATGTAAAAATTGCCTCCCAGTAAAAATTCACCCAATTTCTTTGACTCTGTGAGTCCTTAACTGAGCAAGTCTCTGTGGCTAACAGAAGGCGAGCCATGAGGAACCATGCCAGGTACCCTGTGTCACACATGGGCCAAAAAATCTCACTCTGAAACTTCTGATGCAAAGAGAAGCACTGTATTTCCTTCTTCCCTCACAGGGGCTTGAAAACAAATCATCATAGAGGACTTTGGGCATATATTGTAATTTGTGTTCTGAGTGCTTGCTGAATAAAATCCGGTCTTCAACTCAGCACACCAGTGATTTGTGAGTATTAAAACCAGAATCAATTTTAAAGGGCAACATAGTGAGACATTTAAAAATTGTATAACTGGTTTGTATTTCCCTGTAAACCTCTGGGTGTTTTGTAAAAACATTTAAAAAAACCCATTTTATTTACATGAAAAAAATCTTTCTTATTTGTATAAAGAAGTCATATTTCTTGATAAGAACATTTTTGTGGGGGAAAAAAATCTACCAAAGCAATAATCATCTCAGGAAATGTTACTGTGTGAAGTGATCTTTCTGCTTTGGAATCCTACACCTGAAAACTCTAAATAAAACCTGCACTTGCGATGGTCTTGACCAGGGCTAGGTGATTAAACCAAACAAGGTCCTCAATCATTTCGCTCTGTTCAATTTACTTTTGGCTATGTCTGCACATCACTTAGCTCTGTTTACTTTGCAACATTCTTGCTTGATGCTTGGGAAAATGAACAGTTGTGCCTGTGGCCAAGATTCTGTATTTAATCAAGAAACAAGACCATGGAATCTCAGAAAGGTTGAGGTTGGAAGGAACCTCTAGGGGTCATCTTGTCCAAGGCCCCTGGTCAACTAGGACCACCTAGAGCAGTTGTCCAGAACTGTGTCCAGACGGCTTTTGAATATCGCTAAGGATGGAGACAACATCCTTGGGCAACCTGTGCCAGTGCTCAGTCATCCTCACAGCCAAAAAGTGTTTCCTGGTGTTCAGAGGGAATCTCCAGTGTTTCAGTTTGTGCCCATTGCCTGCAGCCCTGTCACTGGGCACCACTGAACAGAGCCTGGCTCCATCCTCCTTGCACCCTCCCTTCAGGTATTCACATACATTGATAAGATCCTCCTGACCCTTCTCTTCCCCAGGCTGAACAGTCCCAGCTCTCTCAGCCTCTCCTCACAGGACAGATGATCCAGACTCTTCATTGTCTTCATGGTCTTTGGCGGGACTCTCTCCAGTATGTCCATGTCTCTCTTGTATTGGAGAACCCAGAACTGAACAAACTACTCCAGGTGTGGTCTCAAGAAAGCAGAGTAGAGGGGAAATACCACTTCCATCCAACTTCTAGTAATAGTCTAATGCAGGCCAGGATACTGTTTGCCTTCTTTGCTGCCAGGGCACTGTGCTGGCTCGTGTTCAACTTGGTGTCCACCAAAGTCCATTTCTGACAAGCTGCTTTCCAGCTGGGTGGCCTCCTGCATGTGTTGCTGCCTGGGGTTGCTATTCCCCTGGCACAGGACTTTGCACTTCTCCATGTTGAGTTTCATGACGCTCCTGCTGGACCATTTCTCCAGCTCACAGAGATCTGGATGGAAGTGTAATCCATCAGTGTATCAGACACTCCTCCCAGTTTGGTGTCATCCAGTTTATGATGGCATAAAATCCACCTCAGATAGAAGTGGGTGACTTAAACATCATTCCCTGAGTCCAGGAACCACAGCAATCAACTGGCTCCGGTCTGACAGTAAAAGCTCTGGACTGACTGCCTGACCTGATTCTGTGTGGGCAGCTGATGCGGGCTGCCCTTCAGCATCGTGCTGCCTCCTGCCCACATGTGCAATAGGGGCAATTCCTGACTGACAGGCTGAAATACACGTGTGTGTTGATGCAATGCCCTTGTTCCATGTTTGCTTAAAGTGCCTGAGCAAAACACAGATGGCTGGGTTTGCTACTGCCTCTGCACCCAGGCTCTGCAGGCATTTCACTGCTGCTCTCCTCACTGAGACCTCACAGGCAACGATCCAAAGGCATCACTGTGGTGTCCTTAAGACTAATTATCCAGAACTTCAGGCAGTGGGAATGGTAACCCAGCTACACAAGTTTCAGCAGAGGATGCTTGCTTTTGCAGACATTTGGAAATTTTCCTAAGCACAGATGACTCCTCACCACGATGCACTGAGTCCTCTCTCAGCCAAGCCTGCAAGATGATCCATGACGGTGCCATTACTTTTTAACCTCCACACAGATTCCACACTTCAAGTTTCATTTGTTTGATCCAGTCTTTAGACTTCTGGTTTTTTCCTTCCCAACCCCACAAGAGGCGCATACGCAGCTCACAGGTGCAGCTTTCCACCACTTGACTTGTCGGGGTCGGTTTTGCCGGCTGCAGCTGGCTGCCTGATTGAACAGGCAGGAATTCCCATCTCAGTGCCCACAATGCATCTAGCAGCTGTCTCGCTCTCACAGACTGCTCTGATTTTGAGGAAAATGGTTTTAAATAGCTGCTTCCCCCTCACACCCACCCTTTGACTTCACTGCAATATAATCAGGTCATGATAAACCAGAGCACGGGTCTGTTTGACTCTGCCTTCAAGAGCAAATATTTGGCAAGAAAAAACAGTTATGGGAACTTTCAAGATGTTCCAGGTTTGGAAAATCTGGCCATTTCATTCACGTGCCTCAAATGTAAAATTAACAGCAAAATTTAAGGAGCAACTTTAAAAATCTCATTGCAGCAAAATGTCTTTTGAAAAGATGGGTCTGGTGTGTGATTTAGATGTGAAAGAGCTGAGCCAAGCAGTTGTAGGGTTGTTTAAGGCTTGAGGAGGAGTCAGTTAAAGCTCCTGGTTCCCAGAGGCAGGTGAAAATGCCAGAATTGCAGATTCCGCATTTAAAATATGTGTCTGAGCCCTTGGGCTTGTAACAGAGAGTCTGAAGTTCGCCCTGGGAGTAGTCAGTAACACACTGACGTGTGCCTATGGCCCTGTGCAGCTTCCAGCAGGGAGGAGACAGTGAAGGCCCTTTAGCAGGGAGGGAACAGATCCTTCATCAGCACACAGCATTGGGACAGTGTCCCACACTGCACCCCTCTTCTGCTCTGCATCCCCCACAGCAGATGCAGAGGATCACCCCATCAGCGTCCCACCCAATTTAGATGCCTCTGCAGGGCAGAGGAGCAGCAGAGGGGATACCTGGGGGGACCAATCCAACACATTTCCTGTGCCCAAAGGCACCTCATCCTGCTGCTGACAGTCTGGAGCTGATGCTGCACAGAGAGGGCAGACAACAGGCAATGACCATTAAGAAAGCAGATTTTAGCAAATACAAAAGAAGCCAAATTTGGCCTGAAAGCTGCTCAGTGCCATCCTCCAGGATATTATTTAATTTGGGGTAGCTACCAGTTTCATAGCTGCATTTTGAGATCCATGGCAGGTGCCCAGCTGGCAGAAATCTCTCAGTGGCAAGACTGAGGGGAAGCATTGTCCGTGTTTCTGACACGGACCCGGATCTCTGCCCCAGCATTTACAATGCTGTTAACTTCCAGGGAGCTCTTGGCTCAGCTCAGCTCAGCCCCCTCCAGTGCTCCCTTCAGGAGACAGCTTCACCTATCCACACTGGCTGGGAGCACAGAAAGGGAGGTCAGATCCCAGCCTGCGTCCTTCCGGCAGAGCCCTCCTTTATGGCTCACTTGCCAGCAACAGTAGTCAGTGTTCCACGACTTCCTGCTCTGCCACTGCCTCTGCTGTGGGTGGACAAAAGGCTTTCTCTTGGCATGACATGCTGGGAGACAGAAGGCACCTCCTCTGCCAGAGTCTATGGAATGGTGGTCTCAGCAGTAGGGAAAAAATAGCTTTTTGGGCTGCTGAGTTTGCTGGCATCAGCAGATGTCGATTCACAGACAGAGACAGCTCCAGAACGCTGTGGGCTGATGGCAGCTATTTCTGCACCAGTTCAGTGGATGACGGAGTCCCACCTGGTACACAAAACATTCCCACTTCTGTGTTTTGTCCTGAGTTAATATTTTCCTTCCTAATTTTAAAATTTTAAAACTGCTGCTTAAACATGGATGTGACTTGAGTGCCTTTCCCACTAAGTAATTTTGCATAGGAACCCACACCAAGCCATGGGCAGATGGGAATTGTCTGGGCTCTGCTGAGCTCATTTGACTCCTGGCAACCGCAAGTCTATCCTTAGGTGCACACCTGGGTCGGTGGTCACTCTACAGGCAAATAAGTCATAGCTGAGCAGACAAGAGGGCCTGAACAGGACCTATATTTTTATATGTGTATATAAATATATCCTTGACCACAGGAAAAACTCTGGTACTTTGCAAGCTTTAGGCAACACAATTAAATCCATTTATTGAAATGCTTTGGCAATGAAATTCAAATTTATGTATTTTGTACATACCTCGCTGCAAAAAGATATGGTGGTTTTGGATAGCAAATGCACACTATCTTATTCAGATGTACCTGGAGGGAAATGGAGGTAGACAGGAAGGTTTAGGCAAGGTGTGTTTGGCCACATCCCCAGAGTTATTACTCTGCTCTTTTATGAAGTGATAGAAAATTTTAAAGAGGTGGAAGGGCCTTAACTTCTGTGACAGAGCACATCCAAAAGGCAAGTAACTTTAACAGTAAAGCAGGCCCTTGGTTCATTACTCATGGAGAAGGAGCAATTCCTCTTCCACTTCTTTTTTAAGACAGATGTACCCAAATAACTTACAAATAGATATATAGATAAAGATATAGAGATATAATTACCCACCCATGTGTCTACCTCTGTGACAGGAGATACTGAAAATTCACTGCAAACCCTAACAAGACAGGCTCTATTCAATGACCTCAACACATTTCAAACCCTCTTGGCTGAGACACCAAGTGTGGGCAGATGTGACATGGGACCTCCAGGAGATGCACATCCTTCCAGCCCAGCTGGGCCTCCCCAATGGCACTAGAGATGTCTGCTCGGTCAAGAGATTCAAGTCCAGGTTTTCCAGACACGACAAGGCTGCCAAGGTTCAGGTGTGAATTTTTAGGCATTTATTCATTTGTAACATATTAGAAGTCTGCTTTTTACTGATTTTACTATTGCATTTAACCAACTACATTCAGAGTCCTTTTTCCATTGGTGTTTGATTATGAAATAACAAGCTGTTTCAAGGGCTGCCAATGCATTAACTCGTTTCTTTCCTAAGCACTGCATCTTGTTTTGTTCTGCTCCTCCAACTAGTAGAAAGTAGGTCTCCCTTTTTCCAGCATGGGTCAAGTTACCAGAGGAAGGTTTCTTCCTGCTGTTAAGGGATCTGCTGCTAGTCTCAGACTTTGGGACCAGCTCAGATCCTGCCCATCAGGGCTTAAGCTGTTTGCTCAGGACTCATGTCACAACCGGTCCTGCTGCCTCCCACACCTTTCACAGTATGAGGGTGCCTGGGCAGAGCAGCCCAGGATGAGAGATGGCACATTTCCTTCTGGTGGAGTTGGAAGGGATTCTGCTCATTCCCACAGGAATTTTTGAGGTAGAAACATAATAGAAAAGCCTTCTGCTTTCCTTTTATGATTTGTACCATTATCTTCTGCTGATTTTCCTGCACCTACATTTTCTGTACTTATACATTCACAGGCCCTACTTGTATATGTGTCAAATAATCCCTTTAAATAAGCAGAATGTCCTGGAGCAGTGGGACTTTCTGGTTGTGTTGCCATCCATTGTACGAATCCCTGATTGGAAGGGATTTGAAGAGCACCAAAACAACAAGAGAGTTGAGAGCTCAAAGTCTATTGAAAACCTCTGAAAAGTTCCATTTAACAGAGTAAAATGAGGTGGCAAAGTCCTTGAATAGCTATAGATTTTGGCAAAATATAATACAACGTGGGAAGAGATGTATTTAGAGTAGTTCTAAAAAGCTTGAGTTTTCATTTGTAATAGCTTTAAGTGCATCCGGCTGCATATTTGTGGCAAACTGCTTCAAAGACAACAACCAAAGGAAAACACAGGCTTGTTCAAGAATCATTCCCAAACAGCAAAAATCTATGTGGGTTAGGAAATAATCTTCACAAGGGAACAAGCAGGTGCATTGATGCCACACTGCCATCCATTATGAGATTACAGGTGCAAGGTGAAACACTCATTTTGTCCTTTGTGCACTGCAATCAGATTTTTGAAAAAAAGTACTTTTTTTTCCCCAGGATTCTGCCTTATTCTGTAATGTGTGATGGACAGGGTTATCCACAGGGACCCTGCCTCCTTCCTTCACTGCTAAGATAAAAGGCAAAAACCTTCCAAGAAAGCCAAGATGGATTTGTGGCCAAGGAGCTGCCTGTGGAAGCTGCAGCCAGTGCCAAATACCTCCGTATGAGACGATAAGATGATGAGATTGCTGGCTGCTACCGCTCAGTGTCAGCAGCGAGTGCTCTGACAGCGACTTCTGCTGGTCTGTGCCGTCCTTGCCCTGCCATGGCACTCCCAGGCTGCTGCTGGCACTGCAGGCAGAGCCCCTTCCTAATCCTGACATCATCATGACATGCTTTAAATGAACTCATCTGAAACAAACGCAAAAGCCATGACTTTTGCTAAACTTCAATTTTCTGGTAGAACTGCACTGGGAAGCAGTGACACGCCATGTTTTATCAGGAGATTTTGTTTATGAGCAGCCATCAGCAGACTGGGAATGCACCACTGGAAATCCCCCTCCAGCTCCCAGCCTAAATCTTAGCAGAGCTGGTGTAACATGGCCAGAGAGATTTAAAGCTGCCTCACATCAATAAATCCTGTGCTTGTAAATGGCAATTTCTACCTGTGTCACGCACACTTAAAATCAATGGTGAACTTAATCTCCACTGCAGCTGGATATTGATTTACCTACATTGACTTAAATTCCAATATAGTAAATCAAGAGCTCCCTAGAACTGACATGAAAATGCAGGTTAAAGGCTCTTGTCCTATGAAAAATAATTTTAACAGGATTAATTATTTTTGCCTGAGTTTCCCTCTGGGTATGGTTGGACAATCACAATCAGGCAGGTTAGTTCCTTAAGGCATGTAAGAGTCAACAGCAACACTGAAAGGAAGAAACCTCCAGGACAGGCTGGAAAAGCAGAAGGTAGCACATGCCACTGTGTCCTGTAAAGCCCAGCTGTCCCTGTTTTCATATGGCCACGTGCATGTGGGCATGTGAATTCTGTGACTTTCCTGCCAGACTAAAATAAAGTAACTGAAGCCACTTGCATCAGCAGTCTGAGGTTAAATTAAACCATTGGGGGACCTGGTGAGGACTGGATTCTGTGCCAGCTTGTCATGGAAAATTTTTAGAGTGTCTGAGGCAAGGAATATTAATAAGAAAATCAGAAGAGTGGATGCATGCAAATGGAAATGATGCATAGTAAGAGGCAGATTGTTTCCTAGCAACACAGGCTTTAGGCTGGTTAGTTTTGGTTAGCATTTTCTGACTAACAGCTGCAATTTGTATCTGTATTGCTGCTCACTTGCCTACCTGTGCTGAGAGAAAAAGCAACGGAGAACACAGGGTAGGATCTGTATGTGCCAGGCTGTGTTTGCAGGTGAGAACTCTACATGTGGGGGGACCTGCCAGCAGCCCAAAACCTGATGATTTGAAAGTGTCTCTTCAGGTGCCCATTTCTGCCACGTGTGAACTAGCTCTGACCTGGACCTTGTGCTTCAGGCAGCTGAGCCCGGGCACATGAGTTTCACCCCCACTGCATTTTGGCACTTCCCTCCTGCCCTATCTCTACTCCATAGTACCATGTGCTCCAGGAATACCCCATGGCTAATTCTGCTCTCAGTATCATCAGTGAGAGACCCTTGACTTCGCTGGTAACAGGGCAGAGCCCTTTTATTTATTTATGGATTCTGTCTGTAGCTTTATTTACACCATATCCTCAGAGAACAGTGTAGAAAAACAGCTCCTCTGTGTGTGTTGATGTGTGTGTTATGTATAGGTCTTGGCATACTGGGACCTCTGCTCACCTACTGCAAGGTAAATAATTAATGATTGTACGTCTGTTAGAAATCTTTTCTGAAGGTGTTTGACAAATGCCTTGCACTGAGGGTGCTACAGAAGCAAGTCCTAATAAAAACCCCAATCACCCCTTTAAGACAGTGTTTGTGACCAATATGGGCTTGATACCAGTGTCAGCTCAAGGTGTGATCTGGGCTTTCCACACGGACACTTTGGAACAAGCTCTGCTTTCTCCATACAGACCCTGCCGACTTCTCCCCAGACTGTCAGTACTTCCAGTGCTCAGCCTCCCTCATTCTCCTGGAGAGCTCCATGTGTTTTAAGTCCAGTTTCCTTTCTGCAAGAGGAAAGAATGTGAGAGATGTTTTAGAGAGCATGTGAGTTTTCACGTTGTCCTTAACTCCTCTGTGCTGTGGAGAGGAAAAAATTCACTCCGTTTATACAAATGCTGTGGAGCAATTGCTCTAACAGAGGCAGCACAGTCAGGGAGGCCAGTTGTTGTATCTCAAATGAAATGGGCTTGCAGTCCTCTATCCTCCACTGATCTGTCTGCAGCTCCAAGTGTTTAAAGCCAAGGACCAGGGCTTTACCAGTCCATGACATCCCTAGAGGGGATGGCCCCAGCTCCTCCATCTCATTTCTTTCCTCAAGAGGAAGGCTTTAGAATAAGTCTCAGCCACCAGAAAAATCACACAGGAGAATGAGTCTGAGAAGTGCCCAGCCATGAAAAAAGCTCATGCCAACCCCTGCACTTTACTAGGAAAAACGTAGCAGATCCAAAAGTCATTAAGCGACTGGAAATGAGGTTTCATTCAGTCCATGGGACTGGATATTTATGTTCTACATCCAGTTTTTGTCTGCCATGAAAAGCTGTCTAGTTAAGAGGAATGCAGGTTTTTGATGTACAAAGAAAGCAAGAAGGGGGAGAAGA
This sequence comes from Lycocorax pyrrhopterus obiensis, assembly GCA_014706295.1. NCBI lineage: Eukaryota > Metazoa > Chordata > Aves > Passeriformes > Paradisaeidae > Lycocorax > Lycocorax pyrrhopterus. Next base: position 7,363,881 of record JACSVZ010000015.1, read on the forward strand.
GACTTCACTTATTTGGGTTATTTAAAACTCGGCAGTCTTTGTTAACAGCTGTTCAACTTGAACAAGCAACCTCTCTCTGAAGGAGTCAGCATTGCTCCTCCTTCACTGCAGAGCTGGGAAAGTGCCCATCCACATCCATGAGTCATCCAGACAGGCCTCCAACAAAGGCTGCTCTGGCTAGCAGGAAAGTGTAAGCCCCAAACTCTTCACTTTTCCTGTCCTAAGCTGTAAGTAGATGAGAAAGGAGAGAGAGGGACCACAGAACTCTTTATTTCCCTTTCTGCCTAGGTTTAGGAAGGCTGAAGAACAGAAACAGCCAGCAGGAAGGTACCCAAATGTGACAGCGAGACCCTGAAACCCAGAAATTTGCTTTAAAACCTTGACCTTGTCCGAGCTCACCAGCATGAATATCTGCCACATTATACTTTTCACAGATCTTTGTTAGGGGATGCTGCAAAGCTGGGAAGGCTTGCACACTCCTAGAAACCTGTGGAAGTACAAGGCACAATTATGCCAGGGATGTTGACCGCCACAAGCCACTGGCTAAAATCACGGAACTCCCTCTTCCATGGGGTAAAACACGTGGCAAAGGAAAGGGCAGAGCAGTGCCAGGCCTGCTTGTAATGGATGTTGTAAATGTGCAAATAATGGATTTTCAAGAAGATATTGAATGATGTTGTTTCTATTTAGCAATGTTTTGTTTAACTTTGCACCTATAATAAATCCTGAAGGTAAGCCTCGGATTGTGTCAGTCTGTCACATGAGCAAACAAAATGAATGTACAGTTAAATGAATTAATGAGTAATGTGATACAGCCAGGAAGCTCTCCTTTTCATGGTAGAATGCATCCCATGAAAGCAGCAGGGGTTTCCTACTAGCTTTTAGAGCACAGAGAAGGCAAAGAGACCACCTGTGGTTCCAAATCAAGAATGAGACTCTTCCAGCTCTACCCATCTAGTCTGTCCCACCAGGACCCCTGGTGGATAAGCACTCTTCAGCACGGGGGCAGGAGGCTGATCCACAGAAACCTCTGCTTATCTCCTGGCCAGGCTGACTCACTGTTTCTCTGCACCCCAGGAAATTCCTCTTGGTTTGACTGTAATTTCTTCAAGTAGATTTTGTCTTTTTGCTCTGTGGTTGAACAGCACTCAGAGGAATAACCTCTGGGCATGAGAACAGGCCAAGAAAATCCCCAAAAGGTAACCTGGGAAAATCCAGAGCTGAAAATTCAGCATACTCCTTTCTTCAAAGGGTAGACCCATGCAATTGATTGGTGCTGCAGATGTCTCTGCTGAAGTTGGCCTAAAACTCCTTGTCTGTAGAGTGGGATTTGTCCCTTGCGAGCTGCCAGAAAGCAGCGCGTCTCCTGCATCAGCTCTTCTGTGAAGGCTTCGGGGATTCCCCTTCCACTTCCAAAGAAGCGAGGAGTCCCCGCAGCACGACTGATTAACATCCGGGCACGGAGAGATTTTACACCAAACTGCCTGACTGCACAGCCCTCCTGTGGAGCAGGAGGTGGGATCAGTCGATGTAAGGTGTCCCAAATGCCCGGGCCCCAGGTCTGCCCGGAATGAGAAGTGGTTTGGTCTCCATAAAAACGTGTCGCTTTCCACAGAAGTGACAGCTGTCTTCTGTCAGAGGCAGCTTTCTGGGTCCAGGTCATTAAAACCAGAGCATCACAAAGTAAAATCATTGGGTGTCTGAAATTCCTCGGAAGCTCTGAAGCTGTCACTAAGGAAGAGGAGTGCAGCTGTTTGCTCCCCAGCACAGCAGCTCCCTCCTCTGCACCCTTGGCCCTTCCCAGCTTCCTCTGTAAAGGTGGAAAGGAATTTCGGTGTTATCTATTCTGTCATCAGCTGATGAGCTGCCAACAGCTCTGTTAATTTTCCCCTGCTGTAATAGGCAGTTTAGGGCCCCAGCCAATGACCAGGGAAGCTGCTGGAAAGAGTCCCACTGATTTCAATGGCTGTCCAAAAACACACAGCCATATATGCTGAAAATTAAGCACAGATCCTCCAAATTTGCTTCTCACAGGCCACAGGACTGTCCTCTGTTATTTATAATTATCATTATTATTGTCATTACTGGATTTGAATTAATGCCCGTGAGTGCAGATGGACAGAGATTTTTACTGAGCACAAATTCTGTCATTTAACTAGGACTTTATCAGAACTTAAAACAAAGAAGAATGGTTCCAGATGCCATTCTTTCCCCTTGCATCCCCACAGCTGCTGGCCAGCTACGTCCACAGCAAAAGCTGAATTTCTCTAAATGAATTGTAAAATCTGTCAAAAAATTCTTTACATACAACAAGAAAACAAAAACCTTAATCTGAACAGCAGAGACTGCCAAAGGAATATTAACAAGTTAGCTAAAGACAGGGATCATTAACACTTAAAAAGATATGACTGCTCTGTAGTTTAAAGAAGAACTGTAATTTCATCTTTGAGCTTTATAGATAACAGTGGGATTGTGGGAAAGGAAGTAGTTCTGTCAGCTCTGCATGAATCCTATTAACACTTTTTTTTTTAATAAAAGGAGCTCAAAATATATCACCACTTTGATCTCAGTTCAATAGCGCTAATCTTAGTGTTGGTTTTAACATGGACATTTAATTGTGTTTAATCACCTTCTGCAAAAATCAATTTAGTTGACATGATACTGACCAGGACTGGTCAGCAGAGATAAGAGCTGTGTTCTAGCTACTCCATCCTATTACACTCACCTCTAAGCAGGCAACTAATTAATGTGGTTATCCTCAGAACACCCTTGGGAGGAAGGGAAAATGCTGCTCCTATTTGTTTGTTGGTTTGGGGTTTTTTCCAAAGGAAGAACTCAGGGAACAGCAAAATTAAATGGCTTCCACAAGATCACACAGTAAATCTCTGACAGTGCACAGAATGAACTCCTTGTTTCTAGCTGGCACCCTCATGCCTAAATCCATTCTTTGCCTAAAATTAAGACATTTTTCACTATCTAATCTGATGCTGGTCATAACCTGTTGTGGTAGTAGTCTTTTCTTAAACTGCTGGTTTAAACACCCCTCAATTTTCATAGAATCATGGAACTGTTCAGGTTGGAAAAGGCCTCTAAGAACATCAAGTCCAACCTTTACCCCAGCAGCAGTGTTCACTATGACCCCAAGCCACATCCACATACCTTTTGGAAACTTCCAGGGATGGTGATTCCAATGCCTGACCTCCCTTTCAGCAAAGAATTTGTTCCTAATATCTAATTCTAATCTAAACCTTCCCTGACACAACTTGAGGCCATTTCCTCTCATCCTGTTGTAGTGACCTTGCCCTGCAGAGTATGAACTTCATGGCAGCGCTTAATGAACACAAGGTCTTCCACTCAGAGCACAAAAGTGAATTTCAAGCGTATTTTACCATGAAGTTTGCTTGGAAAGCTCGGAGCTTGCCTCATGGTATGCTCTGTAATTCATGTCACAACTTGGATCTGCATTATTAACCATAACATTTTGCATTTACGGAGCATCCTTCAGCCAAGGATCTCAGCACACTCCCTATCTATTATTAAAACCTTTCAACTTTCCTGCAGAGTGAACTTGACATCATTTAAGAGATGGAAAAACTGGAACACAGAGAGGAAAAAAGGACAAAAATGTGCAGATGTGGACTTTTACTGTGGGAAAAAAAAAGTGGTATATATGTTTGAAAGTTCTCAGGCTTGACAAGAGTAATAAAGTTGTTTAGCCAACTTTGACCATCACAGATGTGCCCAAAGATGATACTGCCTGACACAGTCAACAGCAATTCCCCAAACAGCAATGAGAATATTACATATTTTTTGTTTTATTAACACCAAGTGTACATGCAATTATCCATGGCATATGCTTATATTTACATTAATTCATACAAATTTGATTTTCCTAATAGCCAAATTTCAACAAAGCCTTGTCAAAGGTTACTTGTGCCAGTTCTCTGTTCTAGCCTTGCAGTGTGTTTGCTGTGCTTAATTGGCCTTCAGTGCCTCCTTGCTCCTGTCAACAATAATTCACAACTGGCTGAGTGGCAGCAGAGAAGAAATGTACCGGAGTGACCGGAAAGAGCTTCCTATTCTCAGGACCACATTGTTTTCAGCGGAGCCATGGCAGATTCCCTTGGGACGCTTCAGTGTGGGTGAGTAGCTCATTCAAGGAGCACTGATCAATGCCCCAGGTACAGGTTGGCAGTTTGGTTGCTTCAGGTTGTAAGAAAATAAATGTTTTCCTACTTTGTGACTCAAGTTTGTGATGTGGAGTGCAAAAAAGGGTGGTTTATTTTGAAAGCACTCTAAGGTTTTTCAAGAAAAGAAAGACTATTACCATTCTTGATTTACAATCAACATCAGAGATGTTTAATATACTTTAATATACTTTATGCCCTCTAAAATGTAAACCAATCTTGGGATACTCTCTAATAAGCACTCTGGTGTGAGTAAAAGAAAATTAATCTGGCTTCAACTTTGCTGCGGACCTACCGAGCTGCCAAACAGACTGAATGCTGCAGGTAAGGTGTAGCACTGCGATTTCATGCGGCAGTTCTGCCACCTACAGGCACTGAGAGCAGCTCTCCAAGGGGTTTGCCTGCCAAACTTTCTGTGTACTTCTTTTTTTTGGTCTGCTGAGGGAAGACTCCACAGCAGTCAGCCCCGATCTTCGACCCATGAAAATACTTTGTTCCACTTATTATATATTAAGACAAGTATTTAACTAATCTGACCCAGTATCTGAGCTTGCTTCTTCTCTATCATTTATATACTGTGGTTATGAAGCAAGGATACTGAAATTGATTTTATCAAGTGACTTTTGTAATGGGTGGCAAGTGTCAGAGCAAAGCCAGAAATAGCTACAGCCTCCACCAAAGCCCAGCAGCTTTGGAGGTGATGTACAGACAGACCCCCAACACCGTGTGTGCCCAAAATAAGCACTGTGACGAATAATGATGGTGTAATTACTTTGAGAGGGTTAGACAATGAGCTTGAAAAGCCTCTTTTTATGCAAAGTGACGGAGATGGAAGTTTCTGAACAGAGATGACAGTACCTCCCGTAAGACTGTGCAGTCTTGCACCTCTGTCTTGGAGAAGGAGCTGTTTTCAAAGCTGGAGTGAAGTGCCACACAGAGGATTCCTGTCCAGGTCCCCCACAGCCAGTCTCTCACAAAGCTCTCCTGAGAATCCTGGCCATTGCACTGGCTCTGTTCACATCCCCAGGCCAGAGATGATCTCAGGCTACAATCTTGCAGCTGCCATCTTGTCTCCTCGGAGCTTTATTTTCTGAGAGTTAAGTCAGAACACATGCAAGATAATTAAGAGAAGTTCTCTCATCCCTCTTACCTCACCCCAAGGGACATTTTAGAGGACATTTAAAACTGAAAAACAGTCTTTGTTCAATAGAGACACTTGGTTCCACTTTAGAAGGCTTTCAGTACTCAAAGGGGGACTGTGAGAAAGACGGGGACACAGTTTTCAGCAGGGCCCGATGCAACAGGTGATGGGTTTATATTAAAAGAGAGTTGATTTGTATTAAATATAAGGATTAGATATGAGGATATAAGGCTGCTCTGGTTTTTGCATGGCTGAGAGATGTGCCACAGCCCGGAGGAGAGGGGATAGCTCTGACACTGTGAAAAGTTTGTGCTACTGCTTTTTCAGCTGGGAAATAATACTGAGGGGTTTCCATCAGAGTACCTGTCTAATTCTGAGCTGAGTTTGATGCATGGTCGGTGTTTGATGGTGCCTGGAGATATGCAGGACTACAGTCAGACTGGGGCTGGATGTTTCTCCTCTTCCCAGGTCAGAGAAATAGCTGTTGCAGAGATGTGCAAGATCAAATTCCCTTGCATCTTGAATCCAGGCTGCTGCTTCCACGTTTTATTTAGAGGTGGGTTGTTGCCCCATCCATCAGCTCCCTCAAGCTCAGTGCAGCCTCTGAATTTCCCATTAGATAAGAACAACTCCCAAAAAGATAGGAAGGGCACAGACAGACAAAGGCTTTTCACTCCTCAGCAAACACCACTTGCCACCACAAACCTCTGCTAAGGCATTTCTTGCCTGCTGCCACTCAGGTTTGCTTACACCTGGCAGGAACATTAACTGCCTTAGTTAAGATAAGCAGAACTACTGTGTGTCCATAAGGAAACGTCCGTGTCATAACAACAACTGGAACGTGACTGTGGATGTGCTTAGCTGCGGAGGAGTTGTTACCAGTGTGGCCACAAGCACTTTTTAATGCACAGGTTACACATTCTGGCTTGGGTTCTAAATACTAGTATATTGATATAAATGGTGCAACTGGTATTAGGATTTGGAAGAAAGCACAGGAAAAATATTCTTGGCTTCTGTACTGGGGCTTCTGTTCTCCTTTACCCTCCCATCTTCAGTGTCTCTTCCCAGACTCCCTTCTCTTTTCTTTTGCCAAAAGCATCACTTGGAAACCCTCCCCCCCTACTTCTACAATACCTTTTTCCAGTCTGCACAGCTCTCTCCTGCCCACTTCTACCCTTTCTCTCTTTTCATTCCTCCATTTACAAGTGAAGACAGAAAGGAGCTACTACAGTTTGGACATATCCCAAAGGTATTGTTTCCAGCTGTATAAGCTTTGCCCTTGTCGTGCTGCCAGAGCATGGACTGCTGGCATCTGAGCTCCAGCCTTTCGTCATCTTCAGCAAGTTCAGTTACCCAAAGGAAGATTGTCCCTTGACTTAAGAACCATGGGATCTGTTCTGGGACAGAAAAGTCCTTTGTGACTCCGAGTAACACCTTTCACCTCTATGTGATCTTGGTCCATTGCTTTAATCTTCAACCTATCATATATAAAGCAGGATAAGGACAATCTTTGCTTCAGAACAATGCAGTGAGATGGCCCAGAGGGGCATTTAGACTCCCTACAGAAATGAGATGCAAATGAGCACCCAAACCTACACAAGTGCTGTCACCTGCACAGTGTGAGGCTGCAAACATGAGGTGGCCTGTGCTGTGATAACTTTGCAGTTCCTTTTAAGGGGCCACACAAAATCTGAGGAGCCTTCGGCACAACGGCTCTGGCCAGGATGAAGTTCTGTGTGAATGATGCCGATTTCCTCAGGAATGATTAGAGATGTTTTTTTTCTTCCCTGTCCTGTGGCATTGAGGATGGATTTCTCCAACAGCAGTGCAGCATTATGAGACACGGAGCTTTGCTTCCTGATATTGGTCATGCCTTGTTAGATGATGCAAAACCAGCACTTCAGCTCAACCTGCAGCACTAAATACAGAGGTATTTCTGTAATACAGGAAGGTTGGACATTAGGAGGAATTTCTTCACAGAAAGGATGATTAGACTTTGGAACAGGCTGCCCAGGGAGGTGGTGGAGTCACCGTCCCTGGAAATGTTTAAGGAAAGCCTGGATGTGGCACTCAATGCAATGGTCTGGTTGACACGGTGCTATTCAGTCTTAGGTTGGACTCGATGATCTCAGAGGTCTTTTCCAACCTAATGGAAAAGGTTGGAAAATGTTCTGTGATTCACAACGTCTCCCTGCATGTGCTCCATTGCCAGCAATTAAACCGCGAGAGGCGCCACGGACACAGACCACACACCACACACACAGCTGCTGCTTTCTCCACTTTAATGTCTCAATTTTCTAATTCCTGCACTTTAGCTTCTGTTTTCTCGCTGCCCGGGTGTCCCGAGTTAAACAAACCCTCACGGACCCGGCCCCCTCCCCTACCCCCCTCAGCGCCGCTTCCCGCCGAAACCCCCGCGCCCCGCGCGCGCAGTCTGCCCGCGTTGCTATGCGCGATGACGCCCCTCGCCCTGCTTTTTTCTCATTGGCTGCTCCGCCGGTGACGGCGCGGCGCGGCGCGGGATTGGCTGGGAGCGGGCGCGCGCGGGGCACGTCGGGGCGGGAGGGGCTGATGGCGGCCATCGGGGTGCACCTGGGCGCCACCTGTGCCTGCGCCGCCGTGTACAAGGTGGGGGCCGAGGCCCGAGGCCCGCTCGGGGGGCGCGGCCCGGGGGTCTCCGCCGCTCGGAGCTCTGCGCCGCTCGGAGCTCTCCCCTCGGCCGTGAAGCCCCCAGGGGCGGCTCACGGCTGTGCCTCTCTCTTTCTCCGCAGGATGGCCGCGCCGACGTGGTCGCCAACGACGCCGGGGACAGGGTCACTCCCGCGGTCGTGGCGTTCTCGGAGAGCGAGGAGGTGAGGCTGCCCCTCCGCGAGGTGATGTGGGGAGGAGCAAGGGAGGGGGCTCTGTCTGCTACTCAGTTTTTCCTTTTTTTCCCCTTTATTTTTCATTCAGGTTGTTGGCTTAGCTGCGAAGCAAAGTAGGATAAGAAATATTTCAAACACTGTAGTGAAAGTCAAGCAGATCCTTGGGCGAAGGTAAGAGAATGGGCGTGAAAAGGGCGGTGGGAAATTTTTCCCATTGAAGCTGGTTTAATGTCTCAGCACAAATACTGAAGGCATCTCTTATAAAAATCATTCTGTTGTCATAGAGTCACAGAATGTTTTTGTTTGAAAGGGATGTTAATGATCACCTCCTTCCATCCCCCCTGCCATGGGCAGGGACACCTTCCCCTAGACCAGGTTGATATTATGATCTTCTTAGCCTGTATTTCATTCCAGCAGCAAAGAGATGCTTCTGGAAGTAGAAAAGTAGAGAAGAAACATTGTATTTTATGTCTGAATTTGTCTCTGAAAATGAAATTGTGAAATATAGAAACAAGTTGCATGTATGCTTTTCATGCATACTTAAGTTTCTTAACTACAATGTTTTGTTACCTGATTGCTTTCCTGCGTGTAAAATCCACTATAGTTGTGTTTGCATGAAACTTTGTGTTGCTTTTATTGCAATAGTGAAACTATTGATTAGTGCCTGTTGTGATTCCTGTGGTGTGGTTCTATTCCTGTTGTGATGCCTGTTAGTGGAGCTGTGATAATTTGCAGTGGCAATTACAGTGACACTGGAACTACACCTCTTGGGTTGGATTTAACATCAGAGATGTGACAAAACTTTTTAGTGATGATCCAGCTGTGTGTTACAGCCCTTTCATTGACAGGAGCCGACAAGATGTTGTCCATTCTGATGTATTTCTCAGCACTTTTCAGATGCAGGACTTCACTGAAATCTTTTATAATGATTGTGGGGCATGGCAGGTTAAAACAATGTGTTGGGTTTTCCTTTTCCCTAAGTAGTAGGTATTTTTTCAATCATAAGTTTTGGGGAAAGGGGAATGAAAGATGCCAGAAGTCAGAACTGTTGGGGTTTTTTTTTACTCTATAAATGTGTCTGTAGAGTGAAAATGGGATTTTTTGGTTCAAGTATAGCTCAATGTGTTGGAGATGTTAGAAGAAATATCATCAAGATTAATTTGTGCAATTAACCTTGAACATGTGATTTATTTTAATATTTTGAATTTTTCTGGGCAGCTCTGGTGACCCTCAGGCAAAGAAATATATTGCAGAAAGCAAATGCTCTGTGAGTATGGTGATTTGTATGATTTTATGTTTTTCTTGTCATTGTTTGTGCCACACCATGTCCGTGTTCTGCAGTGATCAGCTCTCATCATATGAGGTCCCTTTGCTGCTATGTGGAATGTTTCTGTTTTTATCCAGTAGATAACCATGTTCTGAGATCTGCCAGCATAACATAGTTCCAACAGAAACATTTTTATCTCTTGGCCATTCTCTAAAGGGATGAATCCTGATGTATTTAGGTAGTAGCATTGTGGTTTTTCTTAGAGCTGGTAGAAGATACTCGGGTTGCAGCACCTTGTGATAAAAGTCTTTAACTACTTGATTTAATGTCAGTAGTTAATTTGCATAAGAATGTGCTTGTTACTAGAAAGTTGTGCAAAACAGGAGAAAAATTATCTTGGAAAATATATTCATAAAGAAGAAGTTTTTCTCTGGGTTTTGACTGTTCATATTGGTGTGATTTTGTAAATAGCTGGGGTTTTTCTTACAGAGTATGACCAGGAGTGTACTTTTGTTCTAAACGTTGCTTTTGTACTAAGGAAAACTCAATAGAAAAGGAAAGCCTGGACTCTTTAAGTCCTTGAATGTCACTGTTGTGTCTATCAGATGCTACAGGTCTTTGATAAGCATCTTGAAAGCATTTATTCCCTAGCAGTAGAGTACTAATGCAGAGAGTATTTACACAGTCCAGTGCTTTTTACTTTAAACAGAACCTAAGTTAAACATTACTTTTTGTTATTAACCAAATTGCTGTCTAACAAAGGCGTGTTGGTTTTGCTTACAGATAATTGAGAAGAATGGAAAACTTCAGTATGAAATAGATAACAAACTCATTAACCCAGAAGATGTGGCAAAACTAATTTTCAGTAAAATGAAAGGTATATAGTAATTAAATTTATAACATGTTTTAGCTTTTTAAGCTGTCCTTGTATTTTAAGATGTCATTTTTTTCCTTTTTTGCTTTTACTCACCATGCTCTGCCTGTGTTTATAAACAGAGACTGCCCAGTCTGCATTGGGTTCAGATGTGAATGACGTTGTTGTCACAGTACCATTTGATTTTGGAGAGAATCAGAAAAATGCCCTTGGGTAAGAGCACTGAGGTTTTTCTCTTTTTTTATGTGCCTAAAGGAGATGGGCTGGAAGATCAGTAGTGCGAATTCTGCTGCTGGACTTCAGTTTGTGACCATCAGTCAAGATGCTGGGATGTTACTTAAACTGGGAAAATATGAAAGCAAGATATTAAATCCTGAGTTGAGAAACTTTCAATGGAATTCACTGATGTCACCAAAAGGAAATTCTGAATCACTAAAGTGACACAATTTTGATTGCATCAAGGATAGAACCTCATTTCAGATCAGGATCTTCAGTGACCTCTTTGAAATGCAAATAGTTTCTCACCCTGCTCCATAATTTCCCCTCCCTGCCCTTCATACTCCCCAAACCAAGTGGTGCTACTTGGCCTATTGAGGTCTGCTTTGTCAGAGTGCAGATGTGGAATACATACCAGTTTTCTACTTGGAAATTCTGTTTGGAAACACTTCTGCTCTTACAGTTAGTTCCTCTGTGTGAAAATATAAGTATGCTTAAAGCTGAGCATAAATGGCAGCATCTATTTCTGCTTTTTTTTTATTTGTAGAAGCCCTTACATTTAACTGTCATAAAAAAAGTAAAGCACGCCTAAAAGTTGGTCAGAAAACAATGAGCTGGGGATTTGCAGTGTCTATAAAGAAACATGCTTTTGCTCTGGTATAACTTGAAAGTGTGAGGAAGTAAATTGTGGGGTAGTCCGAGGGTTACTGAAGTTTCAAGAAAATACAAATAAAATGTTACAAGTGAGGCACCGTAAATTCATTTTGAAGTAAATCAGTATTCTTGGTGTGTTAGCTGTTGAAATAATATATCAAGAACTTTTAATAGCACACCTGAAGATAAGTTACCAAGTTTGATTTAGGGTGGGGTTTTAAATTGTATAATTGAGGGGTGTTTTTCAGTTTTTATGGGCTGTGTAGACTTGGAGAGCAGTGTTTTCTTTGACAACGAGCACACAGCAGATCCGATTACCTGAAGAACACAGTAGCAACTGAACTTCCTGGTACTTTTCTTCTCCAGTCACTCAGTTTTGTTAATACCATGCTATAAACAAGGTCTGATGAGGTGGCACATGTAGTTCAGGTGAAATCTTAATAGTGTGTGATAACAGTGAGACCATTAGAGTAAAATGAAATGCTGTTATGGCTCATTGCAGGGAAGCAGCTGCAGCTGCTGGGTTCAATGTTATGAGATTAATTCATGAACCGTCTGCAGCTCTCCTCGCTTATGGAATTGGCCAAGATTCACCCACTGGGAAAAGGTAAAATCCTAATATTTTACTTCTTTTTAAGCTGCTGTACTTAAATCCTGAGAAATCTTAAATGAGGGAATGCTGTGTTGTCTTAGCATAAGGCTTGTTTTGCTTTTTTCTCTCAATCAAGAAGCATTTAGAAGTTGTAATTTTATAGTGTTTTAAATCCCTTTTGTTTTGGTCTTTATATTTTGAGAATTGTCTTTAAAGATTTGTCCCCAGTTTCCAACTTTAATAAACTGATAGGCTTGAAGAAAAATGCATTCCTTTTTAAACATATTTTGGCATAGCTGGTTTTAATTGTAGGAGATGGGATCATTTTACATGTGCTGGAAGAACTAAAGCAGACCTCCTGGGTTCAGTAGGTGCATTTGGTTGTCTTTATGAATATACAGATAATTCACTTCCAAAATAGCAAAGACTGCTGTCAGTTTGAGCTTTTTTGTTCTTGTTTGGTGTTTCTTTACCATTCTCATATACTTTTTGCCTGATTAAAACCTGCAATACATGGTGGTAATCTTTTGACAGTGTGTCAAAATTAATGCTACTTTCAATATTTTTTTAATGTGGCAGCAACGTGCTGGTTTATAAACTGGGTGGAACATCACTTTCTATCACAGTCATAGAAGTAAACAGTGGAATATATCGTGTGCTTGCTACAAACACAGATGACAGCATTGGTGGAGTTTGCTTCACAGAAGCTCTAGCTCAACACTTAGCTTCTGAATTTCAGAGGTAAGATTTAAATTCTAAGCATGTTGCTGTTAGGACAGGAACTTCATTATCTTCATTTGTAAAGAAAACAAAACAATCTAGCGGACTGTGAGTGAAATGGTTCAAGTAAAGATGATATTGAAGGAGCAGTCAGTTGTTTGGGGCTGAGGAGGAAGACTGGAAAATGCCTGGGTTTGGGTGGATGTTGCCTGAAGCGGGTATAGAACTGTAAGGGCTCAGCCGTGAGCTCTGCTGTGTTGAGGTGTGTGCAAACTTTCAGTAGTGGCATTGTAGTTAATACTAAAATGTTTACCAAAAAAAGTTCAAGAGCTCTAACCTGTTTTTGCTTTCAGAAGGAGTTACCAGTCAAATTCCTGCCTCTTCAAACTGGTATCATCTTTTTTTTTTAAATACAGGTCTTGTAAACATGATATTAGAGGAAATCCCAGAGCCATGATGAAGTTAATGAACAGTGCTGATATTGCAAAACATTCTTTATCAACCCTGGGAAGTGCAAACTGTTTTGTAGATTCACTGTATGATGGATTAGATTTTGATTGCAATGTGTCCAGGTAAGGCTGATCTTGAAGCTACTGAAATCTTTCTAGGTGCTGTTACGGATGTTCAATAAGCTTTGATTTCTGGTGCTGTTTATTTTAGAGAAGGAAGTAAGATTGAAGGCAAATTTGTTGTTTCATATTGATGCCACAATCTGTAGTGGTCAGGGCAGTCACACTAACAGCGTTGCCTAATGGTTAGAAAATAAAGTGCAAAAAGGCACAAGGACACCCCATCTTTGGAGTCTGGTTGTTGATGGGAGGGAAATAGATACTGTAATGAATCAAGGTGGCTGTTTCCTCCCCCTTACTGTTTTTTGTTGTACTTTCCTTAAAGAAAAGATGGCTTGTGGATTCTTCATTTAAATGAGACCCAGAATGAGAGGAGTCCTGGAAGTCTTGATGTTGCCTCTCGGTGACAGCTGGAGTAGAAAGATGTTTTCTGTCTTTTTGTTCATACTGCTGTGTCCTACTCAGTCTCTTTTCCCTTGGGATGATCTCTTACTGAGATTTTTAGCTCACTTTGATTGCTCTTCCAGGCAGCAGCAGCTTTAGCAAAATGAAACAGACTTTTCCATTCCAGAACTCCAGCCACTGGAGCTGCTAAAATAAGACACAGCATGTTTGAAAGTGTGAGAAGCAATACAGTATAACTGGGGTCGGCTCACTTTTGGATCAGGATGCCAGTCCTGTGGATCAGTGTTGCAGACTTTGATTTGTTGTATTCGTGCAGAGTAGAACTTCCTCTGCAGAGTTGAAAGAGACAAAGGCAAACACAAGTTTGTTTTTTAATTTGCTTAATCTACTCTGCTTAATCTGTTCTGTGTGAAAATCAGGAGACAGCTTGATTTGCCTCTAAAAATTGAGTCTTTGTATCCACTTTTAAAGATCGTGAAGCAGTTCCAGGATTTTTATTTATTTTTTCACACAAGTTAAGACAGCAATACTGGGTGTTGTCAAGACAACAACACTGGGGTTTTCTTCTCTAGAGTACACTGAAGAAGAATGAATGTGCATTCCATGTAGGTGTTCATGATGGAATTAATAGCACAATTACTTCCACAACAACAAAATCACTTGAAGATTAGTAATGGGAAAAGTGATTTTTTTAAAATCCCTTAGTACCAGCTGGAGAACTAAAGTATAATTCTAAAATTTATTGTTCTTCTATTTCAGGTATTTGTCTCTAATGGATGAGATGATACTTTTTGAATGTTTGGTTTTTTTTCTCTTCTAGGGCCAGGTTTGAACTTATCTGTTCTTCACTTTTTAGTAAATGTGTAGAAGCAATTAAAAGGCTCTTGCAGCAAGTCGGATTTACAGCAGATGATATTAATAAGGTAAAAATAGAAATCATTTGTAGGATGCTTCGTAATTCCACAAGAACAATACTTGTGGGGCCTGTTTTCCTTGCAGACTGAGATTTTAATGACATGTTTAAGCATTTTTAACTGGGATCCAACTGAATCTATAGACTCGAGATCTTCAGGACTGCTGTAGTTGTTTTAATTTCAGTTACTTGAAGTTAAGTATAAGGTAGAGTCAGATTCAGTTGTGTGTTTTTACTGCTGCATGCTGAGTAGGTGGGGAGGATTTGTCTCCATTTGGTGCATTTGTGTAATTCTGCCCAAATTCAGGCTGAGGAGTACCTTCCTTAAGTTCAGTCTGTGGACTTTGTTCTGCCTTCATTGAACTTTGGATAGGGTTTGCTGACACTTCTGGAGAAAGGCAAAGTTTTGACTTAAAGTGGAACAAATTGCTTAGTGTCCACTCGGTGCCTGTGCTCCTCCTTGCTGGCTTAAAAACCACGTGAGGTGCCAAACAGGAGAGTGTTTTAATTCCAAAGATGGTGACCAAGCCAGCAGACATTAGTAGTTTAATTCAAATGGCTCTTGTCTTGGTGTAAGAGAGGAAATTCATCTCACCCCCTTTGTACCTGTGCGTGGCAAATGGTGCTGCACTCATTGCTGGTGGCATTGGCTCATCAGGTCTGCAGCTAAAGCTGCCTGGTGCTTTCAATGACACTTGGTGCCATTTCAGACTCTTAATTAGTGTTTGCTGTGTCACATCTCAGTTTCACTGGTGGATAATAAAGTACCCCAGGCCATAGAGAACAGTTTTTGTTTTCTGGTGGCAGTGGTTTTTAGGTGGCTTTTTAGGTTCTCATCTCGGGCCTTAATGCTTTGGATGAGGGGCAGTGAATGCTTTAAATGTAAAAATAAAAAAATTCAGAGTTGTAAATTAGGTTTATGTTTTACATGAGGAAAAGTGGGAGTTAGCTTTATTTCCAGATCTGGCTGATTTTCAAAGTCACTGTAATAAGACTTGGACTTATGGATGAAACCTGACTGGCTCCTTCCTACAGGTGCATGGTGGAAGGGTGAGTGGCAAGCAGCGTAAGTTACAACATGGGAAAATTTTAGATTCCAGGAAAGGAATTTGTAGTATGAAGGAAATGAGATGCTGAATTAAGGGCCTACAGAGTCTGTGGAATATGTATCTGCAGAGGACAGGTCCTGAGCAGCCTGTTGTAACTGTACCTGTTCAGACCAGGAGGTTGGACTAGATCACCTCTGGAAGTCCCTTTCAACTTGATATTCTTTTTGTGATGAATTTTTCAATTTTCAACGTGTTAGTTTATCTAGATGATTCTTACTTTAAGAGAAACTTTTCAAAGACATCATATTGCCTTTAATTTCAAAACCAAAAGTATTAGAAGTCAACCAAAGATTACATCAGTTTTTATTTAAACAACTGCAGATAATAAAACATCCCAGAGCAGTTTGCATTTGTGCACTGCAGGGTGTGACCTGTCTGTTTTATTTGACAGAATAAAGATTTGAAATAATTTTGATGTTTTCCAGGTAGTTCTTTGTGGTGGGTCTGCTCGAATCCCAAAGCTACAGCAGCTGATCAAAGATATTTTCCCAACTGTGGAACTACTGAATTCAATTCCTCCAGATGAAGTTATTCCCATTGGTGCAGCCATAGAGGCAGGAATTCTGCTAGGGAAAGAGAATACCTTGTTAGAAGAAGATGCACTCATTGAGTGTTCTGCCAAAGATATTCTTCTTAAGGTAAGGCTAAAATTAGAATATTAGAACATTTTACTGCTACAGTGAATATATAACACTAATTATGTATGATTGGTGTTAGAGAAACAGCTTTGTTTTATTACTTCTGCAGATTTGCTATAGCTCAGCAGTACGTGGTAACTTAGGTTTATTGACAAAAAAATGACAGGAAAAACTGGATTTAAAGGGAAGATAGACTGTATCTTTCCTTTGTTGTAATAGCTGGACTTCTTATTTGTAGCAATGTCAGGTTTTTTATTTGCCATGATAGTAAATGTGACAGAGGGAATGAATCTTGGATTTCTTTTCTTGTGGAGCATTGTTGTAACACTTCCAGCTCAGTGAAGCATTTAAAGAAAGACATGAACTCTATTCTTTTTTTTCTTTTTTAAGGGAGTAGACGAGTCAGGGGCTGACAAATTCACAGTGCTGTTTCCATCGGGGACACCACTGCCAGCTCGAAGGCAGCACACCCTGCATGCTCCTGGAAATATTTCCTCTGTGTGCCTTGAGCTGTACGAGTCATTGGGGAGGAGTCCCATGAACGAAGAAGAGAAATTTGCCCAGGTGAGTATGTGCACGCTCGTGTGCTCTTTTAACAGCAGCCACCTGGAAAAAAAATGGAAACCAATCCCACCACTACCGAAACTTGTTAGAAAATTATAATGACATGCATCTCTTTGGCATTGGTCTTTATTCGTTCTTTTGTACATGCATAGTATTCAGACACTTTATAAAGAAACTGAAGTTTCCCCTTTGAATTCCTTCATGGCTGACAGGGTTTCACACTTGGCACTACTGTAGTAAGATCACCTGGGATGATAGATATTTACCAGTTATTCCAGTAGTGTACAGATCCCTCAGCATTTTAAAAATAAAACTGATGAGGAAAATGGCATAGCTGATGTGTTGATTACTTCTTGATCTTTCTAGATTGGACAGGATCTTGGTATTAAATAATGAGTTCAGTTTATCACAGTGGTAAGATGAAATGATTCTATCAAGTGAGGGTTTAAAGTTGTTGGTTAGGAGTCAACCTACAGAGAGAACACAGCTTTTTTGAAACAGTGATGATGTGTTTTCCTTGGAAAGCTTCAAGGAAGGGGCAGATGCATCCGAAATTGATGGAATATTTAAGAAGACTGTTACTCCACCTTAATTCTGCCCAAACATCTTTAAAGGGGATAGGGATGGGATGTTACCTAATAATTACTGATCCTAGAGGACACTGTGGGAGTGATAGGTACTTCAGCTATCTCAGGGATAGATCCTGAACCAAACCACAGAAACAATTGAGCAAATAGCTAAAAATACATGAATTTGCACATCTTAGCTGTTGTGTCACTTTCCTTGAACTGCTGTGCAAGAACTTGGAGAACCTGATCATAATCAAACTTTTTCTTTTAATAGATTGTACTACAGGATTTAGATAAAAAGGAGGACGGCCTACATGATATACTAACTGTTCTCACTATGAAAAGGTACCCAAAACAGTTGTTGTTCTGCTGTTTACCCTGCTATGTCACACTACTGACAAGCAGTCTTTGCTCCTGTTACAGAGTATTTAATTTTGTTTTGAGAAATTTTAGCCTTTTATTGGTCACGGGACTGTACAGTCCTAGCAGGGGTACATTCTGTAGAAATGGGTGGTTTCTGCAATACCTTTGGTACTGTCATTGTTTGATTCCTAAAGAAACAAAGCTTAATACAATTGTGTAGGTTATTTTTAGCAACTTCTGAATGGTTGATCAGTTTAACCACGCTTGAGAGCAGTCAGGATCTCAGACTTCCTGTGGAAGTGGGTTGGGAAGTTTTGCTGAATGCCCGCACTTGGGAAAAACTGAAGGAGACGTTGTCTTTTTTAGTTATGAAGGATTGTAGAATTTACAGTGGCTCTGTCCTTTCAGAGGCAGGGTTGTTAAGCAGAGAAACAGTGCCACAGGAAATTTCTACTTGCTATTTAAGTTCAAAATACTTCATTTCCTTATGTTAGCTATCAGGTGTATTAATGCCTGTTAATAGACCTCGCCTAAAATGCCTTGTTTTTCACACAGAGATTTATACTGAGCACTGATAAGGAAAACATTTTGAGGATTATAGATGCAACTCTGTTGTGCAGAAAAACAGCATTCTTTTAAAGGAGGTGTAAGTAATATTTAGGTGAAAAAGGGAGAGGAAGTTTAGTAGAGAATATGTATTTCTACCTAAGTATTTTGTGTGACTGTATACCTAGCTGAAGTAGGGCTCAATATTGTTTCTTAATTCTTGGGTTTTGAAAATTAAGGTTTTCTTAGTTGAAGGAGATCCTTGGAATTTAAAAACTACTTACACTTCAAAAGTCAAGTTCTTGTGCTATGACAAGACATGCTTATCAATCTGTTGCTGTTACTCAGTTCTCACAATGAATATTTTGAATAATATTACCACGTATTCTGTTTACAAACCTGTACTAAATAAATTCAATTGCAATATTTAAATGCAAGATTTAAATATCTATTCCAGCATATGTAGAGAAGATAGATGCTTTAAGGGCAAGAAGTGCATACATAAACACTCGCTAATTTAAACTTAATTTCATAAATCAATTTCATCTGTGTTGAAGCATGTTTGTCCCTGGATATTTTGATGCTAATCTGTCTTCTTTCATCTGTGTGAGGACTATTGTTTATCCTCTCTGGAACATGCAGTAACATAGTAAGTGTTGTGTTGAGATAATCCTAAACATAACCCTCTCTTTTGTCTAGGGATGGGTCCTTGCACGTTACCTGCACGGATCAAGATACTGGGAAGTGTGAAGTCATCACTGTTGAAGTGGCATCATAGTCCATTTTGGAAGGCAACATTTTTCTAACTTGATTTTTGTCTCTTACTGGCTTGTCTGCCAAAGCAGTGACTCTATGGGATGTCTCTGATGATTCTTAGAGGACTGTAATAAACTAAAGTAAAATGTTAATTTGCCACCAGGTCTGTTTGAAGTGTGGTGCAAAATGTTAGTCAAGACGTGGACAGCAGATCATAGAATTATCAGCACTTGATTTACAAAATGCAAAGCACAAATGCTTGTGCCTGTGGTTCAGCAACAAGCATATTACATAGTCTGAAGATTTTTCCTTGACTAATCAGGTCTTGTACCCGTTCTGCCAGCGTATCTGTGGCTTCAACAGCATAGCTTTGAACTAGCAAGAACCAGACTGGTGAAATCCCTTCCCTGGTAATTGTACTGGCATCCCCTGTGTTCTTGATATTGCCCAAAACTGTGAAGGTGGAGCCCCATTTGCGCTGGCCTCTTGAGCAAGTTAATTTTTTTTTCAGGAGTTTTTTTCTGTAAAATGGTTTTGTGATATTACCTGAGAAATGTAAGAGTTAAATGTGCTTATTTATATGTTATTAAAATACATTTTTTATGCAGATCCTGGCAATCTCCATTCTGTGTGGCACTGTTTTAATCTATATTGTCATACATTTGTCTGGCTATAAGCTGGCAGGTTTTTTCAATAACAAGATGGAGCAGGCAAGTGTGCTTATGGAGTTTGAGGGTCTCAGCCTAAAGTTAAGGGGCAACAGTTCAGTGCTTACAACAGTGTGTTAGCTTGTAAAATACTGAAAGTGTCACAAGAGAGCAAGGAATACCTGTGTGGATTTGAAGAGAGCTTGTATTCCATTACCTGGGATTTGAAGTGAACTTGAAAACCTCTTCTACAACCACCCGAAGGGAGATTGTAGCCAGGGGGAGTCGGGCTCTTTCTGCCAGGCAACCACTGCCAGGATGAGAGGTTGCTGACTCCTAAGCTGTGACACGGGCGGTTTGGGTTGGACAGTGGGAGGAATTTCTTCACATTAAAGGTAATTAGGCATTGGAATGGGCTGCCCAGGGAGGTGGTGAAGTCACCGTCCCTGGAGGTGTTTTAAGGAAAGCCTGGACATGGCACTGAGTGCCGTGGTCTGGTTGATAAGGTGGAAATGTTTGGTTATAGATTGCACTTAATGATCTCAGAGGCCTTTTCTAAACTAATCGATTCTGTGATTCTGTCAAAGCTACATTAATAGTAAACACCTCATCTGAGTGAGGTGTGATGACGGTGTAACTTTTTCTTTCTTTTTTTTTAACAAGAAGTACCTGGACCATTTCTCCGAGGTTCTTCCTTTCAGCTCTGCCCGGGGCAGAAGCTGCCTCGCGCTTCCCCCGCCTGCCCCAGGCACGGCAGAGCTCTATAAGAACAAAAGAGAAATGGCTTTAACTCCATCCCGCTCCATTTCAACCGCTCTGCCCGCCGTTCCCGCTTTCCCGAGCCCCTCCCGCCGGGCGCCCCTCACGGCAGCGGCGGGAAAGGGCGGGCATGGGGCGGGCGGAGCCGCTCGCGCGCCGTGCCGCCCCCTGCGCTCCGACCCCTTCCGGCGGGGGGCGGAGCCGGCGCGGCCCGAGCGCGGCCCGCCCCAACATGGAGGGCTGGCGAGGAGGTGAGGGGGGAGCGGGCTGGGGATGGCGCCGCCCGGGGCTCTGCCGCCCCCCCGGGCTCTGCCCGCCCTGCCCGGGCGCTGGGGGGCCGGGACGGACGGGGGGAGGACGGGTGGGGAGGCTCCCGTTCGCTCTCGGCGCTGGGAGCCGCTACCGGTCCCTGTCGCCCGGCTCCGTCAAGACCGTTCCCACCGCCCCTGCCCACAGACCCCCGGCCGGGCGGGGAGGGAAGGGCTGGGGGTCCTGCCCTCTTCCCTGAGGGTCCTGTCCGCTGCCCCCGGGGAGCTGTGGGAGGAGGACGGGAGGTGTCTGCGGTAGACATGGAACGGGGGTGGGACGCGGGGAGAGGCGCTGGATCCCGGCGCGGCCGCGGGAAAGGCACCGCCGCCCCCTCCCCAGCTCCAGCGCTGTGAACCGCGCCGGGGGCCGGGGCGGGAGAGCCCCGCGGAGCCCGGGGGAGGCGGGCACGGCCCCGCAGCCGGCGGCTCCCGCTCTGGACTTCATGCAGCCCCTTGATCCCGGTGTTTCCCGGCCGCTGCCGCCCTGCGAAGTGTCTCGTCTGTCTAAATCCGCCTGGCTGACAGGGCACTTGCGATCCTTCTGGATGCGGGCTGTGGGTCTTTATTTCCTCGTCCAGTCACCATGGTTGCATCGCAAGTGCTCAGTTGCGCTTGACTGCAGAAATTTGGCGGTCTTATTAAAGAATGGAGGTTTCCTGCTTGCCGTAGTTCAGTTATGCGATGCTGTAGTTGTAGGAAAATTGCTCGGTTCTTAGTGTATCTTTCACCTGTGGACGTCTCTGCCCTCCAAAATATTTGTTGTTCTTTATAAGTGTACGTACTGTACAGAATAAAGGTGCAGGGAGGGAATCATGGACGTGTTTCACTTGACCCATTAGAGAAGGGTTGAGTTGAAGACACCGCAGTTGTACAAGAGACTCGTGGACTGCTGTCACAAATGGTAATGTGGGGAATCTGGGATGAGGCATAATGATTTCAATTTAGCTGAGACATTAAATAGGATTCTTTACCAATTTTCTTATTGTAGCCTGGTATGTGCCATGTCTAGCTTCACTTGAGACCCTCCAAGAATTATGTAGGAAGGAAAATCTCACATGTAAATCCATTGGAATCACCAACAGGAGTCTAAAGAGTTATGAGGTGGAATATTTGTGTGACTACAAGGTAGAAGAGGTAAGAGAAACACAGACCAATTTGATCACTCTTTCAGCTGAAATTTGGAAGCAAGCCAAAGGTAGTTTTGCTCGTGATATAAAGCAGCAGGCAGTGAGGACAAAGCTTGTGCTGGCATCAAATTAAATATATTTTAAACTTTGAACTGTAAACAGAAAGTGGTGTAAACTGCTACTTTCAGTATGTGGAAGGAAGTTACAGACGTTAGAATGTGAAATGTTTCACCTTTGCGTATCTGATGCTGATGCTTTAAGTGGTAGCTCAGTATGAATTATGATGCCTCTCCTTTATTTGTGGACAACCATGTGTATTTCTCTCTTGATTCTTTTAGTCTGTTTAATGAACAATTAGGGCCGTATGCTGCAAATGGATTCCTGTGAAATTCAGTCTCAGGATTTGTCCTTGTTACAGTTATTTGTCCTTTTAAAATAAGTGCAAAACATGTTTCTTCACTGTAAATACAATATTACATGTATCAAATTAATTACTGATCTGGGAGGATGGTTGATATGACCAATAGTGGGGTTTAGACTTTTTTTCGCTAAATTTTGGATTTATTTTTTTTGTTCTGTATGTGATATAACTGCATTCTGCTTGTGCATACGAGTCATACAGCAAGTTAGCATAACTTGCCACCTGCCTTGACAAACTAGCCTCGTCTTCCTCCAGGTATGCCGTTAGCAATCAGAGTTCATCCCAACTTTTGATTTCTTTGCCCCTAAAGATGATATGTAAAGTATGCAAAGTTGTGCTATAAGTTAATTTGCAAACAAAAAACCTGATTTTTCTCTTTCTCCCCAGTTGTAATGTTTATGGGGACATCAAGGCCTTCTGCCCTGTGTGCTGATCCTTAAGTCCAGAGCTCTTACACTTGTCTGTGTGCTCTGTGATGCTGGATTTCAGCAACATGAACTCTGGCTAAATCTGTATCTGTTTCTGTATTTCAAGGGCAAAGCATACTATCTTGTGAAATGGAAAGGATGGCCAGAATCTTCAAATACTTGGGAGCCTCGGAAGCATCTGAACTGCCCTCTGCTTCTGCAGAACTTTCTTAGAGACAAGAATGAATACTTGTCTCGGGTGAGAGAAGGCAAAGCACTGAAAGTGAGAAACCGTGTTAAAACTTTGAAACCTGCAATTGCAGATTACATTGTAAAGAAGGCTAAACAAAGAATAGCTCTGCAGAGATGGAAAGAAGAACTCAACAGGAAAAAGAATCATAAAGCAATGATTCTGGTGGAAAACACTGTGGATCTTGAAGGCCCTCCTTTAGACTTCTACTACATTAATGAGTATAAACCTGCTCCAGGAATAAATGTGCTCAATGGTATAACAACTGGCTGTGAATGTGCTGACTGCCCTGCTGAGAAGTGCTGTCCAAAGGAGGCTGGGTTTATTTTGGCTTACAATAAACGTAAGAAATTAAAAATCCAGCCTGGCTTGCCCATCTATGAGTGCAATTCATATTGTAGGTGTGGGCCTGACTGCCCGAATAGGATTGTACAGAAAGGAACCCCGTATTCCCTCTGCATCTTCAGAACCAACAATGGCCGTGGCTGGGGAGTAAAAACCCTCCAGAAAATTAAAACCAACAGTTTTGTGATGGAGTATGTTGGAGAGGTAGGTATGTATTTATCTCATATAGGTGAATTACATACCATCAAGGAAATGTTAGGTAAAATCTAACTTAGCTTTCTCTCAGTTTTAACACTTCTTGACTTCTTCACCCGGAGGGTGGTCAGACACTGGAACAGGCTCTCCAGGGAGGTGACCATGGCAACAAGCCTGGCGGAGTTCATGGAGTGTTTGGACAACGCTCTCAGGCACAGGGTGTGATTCCTGGGGATGTCCTGGGCAGGGCCAGGAGCTGGACTTGATGATCCTTGCGGGACTCTTCCAACTCTGGATATTCTGTGATTCTACTGTATAATAGATCAATCTGCTTTTGAGTAGACAGATAAAGGGACATTCAAGTCGACAGCAAAATTATGTTGTCCAGAACATTCCTTTATTCCAGCGCAGTTGTAAAAGGTCAAATATAAAGAGAATATTTATCTCATATGGCACTAAAGAGTTATTTTAGATACATGCCTTAACAGTGTTTCTAAAGGCAAGTCCTTAATTTCTTTCATGGCAATCACATTCTTCATTCTTCCCTGATCATCTTTATTGTAGTTTTTGCTGTTCCCAAAGCACAGTTGTTATGAAACTCCCTGCACAGTTTGTCAGTCCCTTTTCTGTTTTGTCTGAACTTCTAAGGTGGTATTTCCAAGCATATTTATTAGTTTCGATTAACAGCAAGAACAAAACTCGTAGTATGGACATTCTGTGTTTATTCAATCTCATACTATTTCAAAGAGAACTTTTATGTTATAAAATACAGACCTTGAGTTCCTCTTGAGATTTTGTATTGCCCTGTGTTTGTTTATATGGTTCAGAGCCCCAGAGCTCTTCACACCAGCAGTTCCCAGCAGCCTCTCTGTTACAGTATGTTGCATTTCTACCACAAATCTGCCTTGCTACTATGTTGACTCAAAGTATTTCCTTCTGTCCCTTTGTACAATGTTTATGGTCTTAAGCAGATTTCCTCCATGCTTCCTGCCCCAAAGCTTCTAACTTCTCATGTTCATGCGTTTCCTTTAAATATACAAGAGGTCAGACATTCCAGATATCTCTGTTAATGCGGAAAGGTGATTATGTAATTTTGTTGCTTAAAGGATAGAGTGTGTATTTACCTTTTCACCTGAATCTACCTAATACCTACTGCTGAGGTCTCAAATCTCATCTGTCAGATTTTAGAGGGATTTGTTGTCCAATTCCGTCACATTTTGTATCTCTCTTGCTGCCAAATTATGATTTCTTTGCTGAATCTGCACAACAGAATGTGTTTAATGTGACAGGCTGCAGATGAAGTTGTTTAAGCTGCTTCTTCTGTTGACAGTGACACGCTCGCCTAATTGAATAGATTGAGCTTTGTGATGTCTGTCTGCCATGAATAGGATCTTTCATTGCAGTCAAAAATAGCAGGAAGAAATGCTTCTGGGAAGGGAGGAAATGAGTATCGGGCTGTAAATGTGGCTGGGTTTTAAAGACTGATACCTGTTGATCATCTGTGCAAAGGGAGGTCAAATCTTGGTTTTATGTGAGGTAAACGAGGCTTTCTGGGTCTAATGGAAAAACCGTGTATATATACTTCAGGTAGAAACAGTTGATGGTATTGTCATCATCAAAACTATTAACAGAGGGTGCTGATATGGTTTTTTTTTCCAGAGACAAGGTAGTGCTGTGCATCAGCTGTAGGCAAATTGCATCCAGGGAAGTCTCAGTCACTAATTACTTCAGCTGTGTGTCCTCTTATTCTTCATTCATTAGATGGAATGCTATTTCAACATCAAAAACTTACAGTGGTATTTTTACTAAGTATTTTTCTAACTTGATTGTGATTTTTTCCTTTGATTTAGTAATAGTTAATAATATGATGCAGGTTTCTTTTTTCCTTTTTTTTTTTTTTTAGGTGATTACAAGTGAGGAAGCAGAGAGGCGAGGCCAGCTCTATGACAACCAGGGAAATACATACTTGTTTGATTTGGACTATGACTCAGATGAATTTACCGTAGATGCAGCTCGATATGGAAATGTGTCCCACTTTGTGAACCACAGTGTAAGACCTTGTTTTGTATACTAAGAATTTGGAGAATTATCCTAATTGTGCTAGAAATGTCTTCTACTGTAAACATTTCCTTACCATATTCACAGTTTTTCTGGAGTCGTTTGCTTCATGCCAGCACAGTCCAATCAATCAGATGATGCAATAAATAGAACAGAATTCTTGGCCTTACTTGGACTGAGACTGCCTACAAAAATCTGGGAGAGAGATGCTGCCTGAAGTGGACATCCTATAGGACTGGAGTTTTCACTGAATCAGCTGGTTCTAGACAACCAAAATAGGGTTGGTTTGGGTGTGTTTTTTCCGAGTACGTGAAATACTTAACATGTGACAGGTCCTTAATAAAATTAGCTGGGAGTCATAGATGACAGGAATTGATGTGTTGTTTTGTAGCTGGGCAGGATGGAATGTTACTCTGAATTTCATCCTGTAAATTTGGTAGAGGAAAAAGAGAAAACTCCTGTGCTTTCTTAGGTATCTACAGGGGAGAAATGTGATTTTCCCTCCTAATCTAAACTTGCCAGAGAACTCAAAAGTAAATTTTAATGAGCAATTATTTGTAGTGTTTTATTCAAGTTCAACTGAAGTGCCTAAAGAAGGCTGAGCTGCATTTGTAAGGATTCCTGAACTAAAAATTATTATTTCTTACTGATGCAATGTTTGTGAGGTATGCAGTCAGTGTTCTACAAATACAGAAAATTCGTGTCTTCAGGTTTGTGAGTTGATGATACTTGTATTTCATGCAGGCTTGCCAGGGAGAAACAAGACAGTTGCTCTTCACTTTCACAAATGGGAGTGAAGTATTTTCGGTCTTCAGTGTAAAGTTAAATGTCTGTAACTTTGCTTCTGATTCTTTAATGTGTGATATATTTCACTGTTAAAGAACAAAAAGCATGCAGATTTTAACAGTCTCAGGGACTACCGACTTCTGACACTTAATCCAGAGAAAATGATGAAGTGGTTTCTAGTTCCTGTTTAGTGACCTTCACCCTTCTACCACCCAGCCCATGGCAGGGAATTCAGAAGCCAAGCAGGGTTGCAGTTGACAGTAGAAATTCATTCATGGTATGAAGATGTTATCCCTGGCCTGGAAGCTATGCTTAAACATCAGTACAGACTAGAGAGTGTGGGGGGCTTGAAACACTAGGTTGTTGTTAATTTTCCTTCAACTTTAATTCTTTTTGTGGGTTTTGTTAGTACATACTAGCCTCTGAATGTAGCTCTAATTACTTTGTCGTCGTTTTTGTTGTCATCTTTGAAGGTGCCTTTTTTTTTTTTCATAGGTTGTTGCATATTAGTGTAGGCTATGTACTGTGTAAAGGTTACCTTCCTGGAAGGACTTGAATCTGAGCTGTGAATGTTCTCCTGGAACACTATTTCAGTTTGTTGATTTCAGAAGATAACTTAATTGCAGATTTCTGTCACTGAGACAAGAACCCATTCTTTCTTTCCTGTGACCTTGGTTTACTTAAACACCTCAGTGAAATTTAGTGTTAATTTTTCTAAACAGAAACTGCATTAATTTTTGCTTACAGTGTGATCCAAATCTTCAAGTCTTCAATGTGTTTATTGATAACCTCGACTTACGTCTTCCTCGAATAGCGCTGTTCTCTACCCGAACCATCAAGGCTGGAGAAGAGCTAACCTTTGACTATCAGATGAAAGGTCTGCACCTTTTAACATGGTTCTTGTGGGAGTTTTGGGGTGCTGGTGGGCTTTACTGCAGCCTGACTGATGGTAGCATTTCAGCTCAGGCATGGCTTTTCTTAACACAGCTCTGGCTTTCAGAACAGTCATTGCTCATGACGTGTAGGGCAGAGAAGAGCACACCCAGAAGCTTTTGCCTGCATCTCTAGTGCATTGCCTCCCTCAGTGCTCCAAGCACATCAGGCATTGTGGCTGGATTGTCTGGTGAAGCAAATGATTTTGAAGCTTTGTCGCAGGAATGCTCAAAGGAATGGTCGGGCTGCCCTTAAATAAAGCTTTCCTTTATTCAAATTGGCATTTCAGGTAAACTACTTTCTAGGTAATCTGCTGGTGATAGTTACTAAGGCAGTTGTAACATCTCAGCAGCATGAGGCACCACAGGTTCGTCTCTGGGTTCTGGTGTCTTTAGGCCTCAGTTGTACTTGTAGGTCCTATGGAACAGCTGTTTCAACTGGGATAGAGTTAATTTCTTCTCAGTAGCTGGTACAGTGCTGTGTTTTAGATTCAATATGACAATAATGTTGATAACTCACTGATGTTTTGGTTGTTGCTAAGTGGTGTTTTTGTCAAGTCAAGGATTTTTTTTGTGTCTCATGCTCTACCAGTAAGGAGGTACTCAAAAAAATGTAAAAAAAAAAGGTGGGAGGGAGCATAGACAGATGACTTGAACTGGTCAAAGGGATATTCCACACCAGAGAATGTCATGCCCAGTATAGAAACTGGGGAGTTTTCCAGAAAGGGCTGATCAGAGTTCAGGGATGGCATCTGGGCATTGGTCAGCCATAGGTAAGCAATTGTATTGTGCATCACTCGTGTTTGGCTTTTTCTTTTACTACTACTACTCCTAATAATAATAATCAGCATCAGCATAATCAGAATACCATCATTATTACAATATTTTACTGTTTCAGTTACTAAACTGTTCTTATCTCAACCTACAAGTTTTACTTTTGATTCTCCTCCCCATTCCACTGGGGTGGAAGTGAGTGAGTGTCTGCGTGGTGTTCCATTGCCAGCTGGGCTTAAACCATGGCACTGCCAAATTGATCTTGAATCCTTAAAAGTCCTCTTTTTCTCTATGTTGTCTGTGACACTGACATTGCAGGCCAGTGAAGGCCAGCTGCACTCTCAGCTGATCCATGTGGATACCTGGGGAGTACAAAGTACAAGTCTGAGTTTTAGATTCCAATGTGTATGCCAGGTGTTGTACAAGTAGTTGTAACAAGGCTGTCAGTAGAATCTGAGTATAGCGTCACACACAACTCTTTGAACTGGGGTGTTAGAAGGCCTTTAGAAGCTGTTTGAATACTGGGCATGATCTCAGACTGTCTTTTAGAACTTCCTGACTTGTGTTCATCTGTGTTGCAGGTTCAATAGATCTGACTTCAGACTCTGCTGAAGGTCTTAGCCCATCCAAAAAGAGGATCAGAACTGTCTGTAAATGTGGAGCCGTGTGTTGCAGAGGTTATCTCAACTGAGTTCGGGTATCCAAAGTCAAATATTTTGTTCTTTTTTTAAAGTGTTTTAAGAAGACTTTTCTTTCACACATATATTCAAGTATTCTTACATCTAATATAAATAAGGATGGTGGAAACAAGGCATTGTGTTTGTAATTGAAATGGCATTGTCCAAAGAAAGAGATTGTAGTGTTTCAAGCCAATACAAAACTGATAATGGGGATAAAAAATTCATTTTTCTAGAACAGTTGTTTAGGAAGCAGTAAAATGTATGCAAAGAAAACTCTAAAATGTACCTTGATTTGAACATTCATAGAATCATAGAATAAGCTGGATTGGAAGGGACCCACAAGGGTCATCGAGTCCAAGTCTTAGTCCTGCACAGGAGCATCTCCAAGAATGACACCAGGTGCCTGAGAGCATTGTCCAAACACTCCTTGAACTCTGTCAGGCTTGGTGCTGTGACCATTTCCCTGGGGAGCCTGTACCAGTGCCCAAACACCCTCTGGGTGAAGAACCTTTTCCTGATACCCATTCTAAACCTCCGGTGACTCAGCTTCAGGCTGTTTCCTCGAGTCCTGTCACTGGTCACCAGAGTGAACAGATCGGTGGCTGCCCCTCTCCTTCCCCTTGTGAGGATGTTGAAGAGCACAATGAGATCTCCCCTCAGTGCCATGGTCTGGTTGGCAAGGTGGTGTTTGATCATAGGTTGGACTTGATGATCTCAAAAGTCTTTTCCAACCTAATTGATTCTGTGATTCTGTAATTGGTATTAACAGATCCCAGGTGTAAAATTTGAACTTCTTAGCTAGTGTAATGTAGAATTTTTTCAGTTGTTATGCTCTGATTTTTAGTTAAGCTTCTATAGGAGGACTGCAGTTCCACAGAGCATTTGTAAATATGGGATTGTCAGAAGTAACATGCGCTGTTTGTTTTCATTGCAGAAATTTGGCAGTCGTGGCTGAAACAAGTTGCTGGCTACAGTTTGGAAATAGATAGCAAAAGGTTGAGGAGAGCAGCCCATTGTCTAACAAAGCCAATGCATTGTGGAGATATGCTCTGTTATCTGTTAGGTGCAAAAGAGCCCTGCGATTGATGTATATTCACAACTGGTTTTGGTTAATTTTTACATACTGTGTCTTTTTTACGTAGTGACAGACTTCTAAGATACTAGGCCTGTATTTTCTGGTTGCAAAAATGTTAACTTCAGTGAAGTTAGACTAGGGGTGAGTATACCCATTTGCTGTAGACATTTGTAAGATGTTCTTGAATGTAAAGGCTGAGAAATGTGCTGTTCTTCAGCTGCTTGAGTCATCTTTTTTTTTTCCTGATCATCTTAAAGTTGTCTCAATCTATTCATAACATATGCTAAGTTTTGCTTGGCTTCAGAACCACTGAAGAGCAGTTGAGGTGGGTGATGAGTGGAGTTACAGCCAAGGTCCATGCTCTAGGTATGATCCAAATGCTTCATTCTCATGGATTCAAAGCTCGTAAAACTTGCATATTGCTTACAAGTCATGTAAATGTTGACAGGGTCAGGCAGAATAATGTTGCTCCATAAATGGATGCTCCATAGCTGGATGCTGGCTATGTATCATAGGTCAGCTAGTTACCTTTATAAGGTGCACAGCTGTTGGCTCAGGTGAATGAAGTCAAGTACCCAGCATGTAACTGTTTACTTAGTTTGTTACAAAATGCCTTAAATGCCATGTTAATTACTAGCACTTCAAAAAAAGCATTTCAGTGTTGTTCCTTAAGAAGCACAGTTGCATTTGTACTGAAGATCTGGCTCTTTGGTAGCAAATGACATTTTATATGCTACTAGCCAAAATCAGTTTTAAACTTTTGGTGAAGAGCATGGGCCACTGGAAATGCTGTGTGAGTTTTGTAAGCTGCAATACAGAGATACACGTTGAAATAGAGACTTCATATTGTTTAATGAATAGGAGAACGTTTGCTTAGATTTAGAAATATTTGACGTGGTCAGGCTCACCTGTATCGACACAGTTGATAAAAGCTGAATCTTGTCAGTTTTTATCATGCCATATCTCTAATAATTTTTTTTTAATTTAAAGTTTTAAGTGGAATGTGGAGCTTTAATGTCCGCAAACTCTAGATGATCTTGCATCGTTTGGAGTCTTTAGTGCTTTCTGTTGCATGTAGTTCAAATGAGCAGTGCATTCCATGTGGATGGATCTGCAGTCTCCAGCTCCTTAATCTGCTGCAGTCTGCAGCCTGCGCTCTCCCTGCAGGACGGAGTGGCTGCGGCAAGAGATGGATTCCTTACTCCAGCCTCGCCTGTGCTAGAGGCACAGGGTGGGCCCCAGGCTCTGTCTCCCCCCGTGCCCAGTTTGATTTAAATATTTCAAGTTGGTGCATTTTAGAAGGTAACAGTTGTGGCAGTTGTACTGGAGTGCAGAGTCTGCCTTTTCCAGAGGCAGAGAATGTTATCACCAGCACTGGAATAACACTGCTGTTTGTTAAGGATATGTGTGTTATCTTCTGCCATAAATAAAGAACCGTTAATTTGTGTTCTGGGAGGTAGCAGTATTTTGTATTTATTTGAAGGAAACCCACGGATCCAGTTTCCAACATAAGAGCCTTGAACAGTATTTTATATTTTCACAGTGTATTTGGATTGCAGTCAGTGAATTAGCTTAATGGGACACTGTGTCACTTTTAAAACTTCTTTTACTGTTTTTATGAGTTTGGCAAAAAATTGTGAAATTGGAAACACAGAAAAAGCTGTTTTCAATTTCCTAGGGAACCTAAACCAGCCCAGCTTCTGCCTTTGTTTTGCTTTGTGGTCCATTGGCATCGTCACGGTCACCAGTTCAGTTGTGTGCATGCACTTCTTGGGGGCTGGTGACCTGTGACCTGTCCTCCAGCTGTTCTTTCTTGTTGGTTTTATCTTTATTTTTTGGTAGCAAAACTAAAGCTGCAAGATCACCTGTAAGAAAAGCTATTGTCTATTTATTTAATCTCCAATTAAGTCAATCTTTTGGTTATTTTTAATGTATGTTTTAGGAACTGTATTAGAATATGCAGTTTGTAAGCTCAGGAACATTTTCTTTTCATACTGTGTCATCTCTAGTATTGCTATCTTCCTATAGTTTTTGATAAAATAAATTAAATTTAGTTTTTCTCTTGTTGTTGTCATTCTTAAAAAAAAAAATTAGCCTGTCAAAATTAGTTGTAGCAATAGAATTTGCTTTAAGACTGCAACCTCTTAATTCCTGGCCTGTACCCAAATTTTCTACGACTGTAATTTTCTGACTCCAGCAGAGGGACCATGAGGAAATTATGTGTTTGCAGTTTAGGGCTGCTGAGAACTAGTATAAATTTACACTTTCCGGAAGCAGACTGGATTCCTTTATATTTGAGCATCCTGTTAAAGGCAGCCCTGAACTTCCATGCACAGCACAGATAGGAAATGAGCCAAGAGAAGAGGTTCTGCTCTGACTTTATTCACAGAAGTAGTTCCAACAGCAGTTCCATTCACTCAAGCTTGCTAAAAGTTGGTAGATCACATTTGGAAATCAGGTTAACAAATCTCACAAACAGCAGGAAAGGTAACAGTGGAGAAATACATGGATCTTGAATATCCTTAAAATCATATATAGATTATGGCGATGCTTTGTCCCTCCTGCCTCTGGTCCCCATGGCAGAATGCTGGTTGGTTTAACATTCACATGTCAGTAAACATGGCACAACAACTGAAGGCACACTCAGAGGGGAGAGGTGTTGTTCTAAAGTATATTTAATTCTTTGGGACTTAACACCATGGAGGGAAAACCTCAGGGATTTTTAGATTACTTCTGTGGTTTGGATAGTTCCTAGGCACTCCAGTTTAAGAAAAACCTGAATTACGTTTCTGTGTTAGAAGCTAAGAATTTTGGCAGAGAGTTACAATGGCACACATGCATGGAGAATATATTGTCTTGATTTAAAATAGTGAAGTCTACAGAATGTTGCAGAGGAGGTGAAGTTTTGTAGTACAAGAGCCTTAAGTAATGCAAGCACCTGTCTGGGATACCACGTCACCTTCTGTGGCTGAGTTACCTGCCAGAGCAGGACAGGGCTGGTAACTTGGGAACCACAGGATTTTATTGTTAAGTTTTTCTGAAGAACCATTCAGAACAAACCAGAACACAGAGGAACTGATGACAAGTTGTTTGCAGTGAGCTGGAGATGAAGCACAGACAGTGGTCTGCAGTACCTCACTCAGGAGTTAAAGCTCAGCGTAAAGAGACTTTTTGAAATGAACAATTTGATTTAAAACAAATTAGATCTCCTCACAACCTCAGTAATTCTCTAATCTGTTTTGCAGTTGTTTTTAAAATGAACTGCAGTGAATACTCATCAAATTGTTATAATAATGATAAATAATGATAATAGTGATTAAAGCCAAATTACAAGTGCCTTGTTTGCATGGTCATTCTTAAGTGTTCTTCCCCACAGTTAACAATGTGGTATTTTATTAAAACCTGAGATCACATTAAAAGGCAAACTCTTAGAGCTCATGTTAAACACTAAATTTCATTTAGTGTTCTGCCTTTAGTTTTGTCTGGTCCATTTTTTGTCTGCTTACAGTGCTGGAGAATTGAACCTTGAGAGGTAGAAGGCTTTTACAGTCCCTCCTGGGAATACTTCCTTTTCAGTATTTCATGGAAGGAACAATAAAGTTACACAGGCTGCAGATTCCTAGTTCTGACAGTAAGATATTTCTGAAAAAAGCATGACTCAGCATAGCTGCAGATAGTAACCAGCAGGAAGAGAAAAAGAGGTCAGGTATTAGTAAACATGTTGGGTATTACCACGAGGTAATCAGTTATACCTGTTCTCAGGAGACTTTTTTCTCATTGATTATGTTTTCACCTGCTGCGAGCTTCTTGTATAAGTGGTGCAGTTTATCTGGCTGAGGCGCTTCAGCATCAGGAGTCAAGGGAATTTCAAAGTCAGAGGAGCTCTGGGAGTCCCTCCTCAGCTCCAGATCAGGAGTCCTGGAGCTGTCACTTATTTCCAACAGCACATCCTGAACGTGGGCAGCGCCAACCTCTGCAGCTTTCTCACAGCCTTTGCTTTTCCAGCCACAGGCACCATTGTGGGCACAAGGTCTGTTCTGACCTGGTGGCTTCCCCCTGCCACTGTCCAGCTGAGTGTCCCTGGGAGTCTCCTGCAGCACAGGAACCACTGCTCTGCTCCCACCTCTGCTGAGGTCCAGAGCAATTCTCTCCTGGGAGGTGAGGAGCACTGTGTCCATTTGGCTATCCCACCCCTGGCTCCCCTGCTCTGATATGTGTGTTGACTGAGAAGAATTTTGGGAGGAGATGTGTGTTGAGTCACTTACTCCATCTGAATCACTGAAGAGTGACTGGGACCCGCCAGCATCTGCTGAAGATGGGATGTTGTCCTCATTTTCAGAACTTTCTTCTAGTTTATTAACCGTAAAAAATTCCTCCCAGCAAGGGACATTGGCATTAGACTCCTGCTGGTCACTACCATTGAAATTGGCTGTGGAAGTGGCATCTGGCTCATGGGAAAGAAATTGAACTGTATTTTTTTCAGATTCTTCTTCGTCATCTTCATCATCATCATCATTTGATTCTTCACAGTCCACAAAGTCTACCTTGAGGGAGGTGTAAGTTGTGGTCCCTTTGTAACTTTCTGTGCCCTCATTACTGTTTCTTTCAGCATTTTCAGACTGCCCTGTGCTGGAGGGCCTGCTCTCTCCTCTCTGCTGTTTTGGAATCTTAGGCCTTGTAGAAATTAATTCTGAATCAAAGAGATCATCTTCATCTGGCAAGAAACAAACAGAAAATCACTAAGAAAAGTTCACATCTCTGCTAAAATCTTGTTGAGAGCAAAGTTTTAATAAAAATTCATTTAGTATAAATTGAGGAAAATGTTCTTTAACCCGGCTGGAGATTTTACAGGATGATATTGACAGTGTTTGCCTTGCCTTGTCTAGCACAGGGACAGTTAGAACAAGCTCTCCTAGGGCTGATCTAGGACTTAGGGAAGGAGCTCCATCCAAAAATTTAGAGGGCTGTTGAGCATTAAGTGCATTTTAAGACTGCAAACAAGTGTGTTTTTACGCGATCAGTGCTCTCTCACCCTCCTAATACCTAAGTTCATGTCATTTCTATTTCTCCTTTCCAGCTGTTGCTTTGAACACACAGACAGACTGCAGTGAACACCAAGGCTTTTGGCATCTCTGCTTAGTCTCAGACTTTCATTTAAGGTGCAGTAGCAGCAGCAGAACCTTTACCTGTATCAGATAATTCTCTCTTGTGGGCTCTTTTCAGTGTTCCTAAGGGCTTGTACCTGGGTTCCATGTTTCTCCTGTATGACCTGCATAATGGCTTTAATCTGAGAGGAATGAGAAAAGCAGTTAATATTTAGAACTCAGCATACACTTTTAGGAGCAAAAGTAAATCTTTTAACTTGTTTTAAGTACACTGCTCCATGCCTTTCACAGGCACTGCAGCAAAAATGTTAAAGCAAAGGCAGCAATACCTAGGGCAAAATCCTTGATTCCTTGGTGAGCTTCATCAGCTGAAAGGTAGAAATCTGTCCTTTCAATACATTTACCTTAAAACATGTACATAATTTGGAAACTATCTTGTAGTTCCTTCCTTAGAGAAGACAAGCTGACAGGGTTCAAAATCCAACTGCAGTTTTATGTAGTGATTATTAAGTGGAAGTCTCCTTTCTTACTAAGGAGGAAAGGAAGAAGGAACAGGAATCTTTGTTCTGTCCAGACTAAGACACACCACAGCTCTTCTGCTCCCCACAGACGCTTTTTAAGCTGCCAACATCTGCAGCAGCACAAGAGAACTGGCCTCTGATGCTCTGCAGAGAGGAGTTCAAGTCCCCAGAGAAACCCTCTTTAAAAGAAACTTTTGAGAAATAGCAATGACAAATAGAAATGGGTCACAGAACACAGTGAGATGAATGTGTATTCAGCTTGCCCCCAGAGTTTACCAGCAGAAATGCCTCTACACACAGAGAGAAATACAATACAAACTCTGAGACTCAGCTCAACATACACATGTGCTTCAGAAAGCCCAAATCTGTGGGACTGAATATAGAAAAAAAAATCTGAATTATCAGACAAGTAAAGCAAAAGGCAGTGGCCCTCCTGAGAGGCTGGGATTCAGGAGGGGAACTGTCCTTACAGGAACAGAGTTCGGATCACCTCTGTCCAGCAGCCACTTGTCACTTACATTTCCATAATTTTGTCCTCTGTTGCACCCAGTGGCAGTACATTGGGATACACATTCACAGGAGAGATATAGCTCAGGAAATCCTTGATCTAAATTCCAGAAAAGAAGCAGCAATTTAACAAATTACATCAACAATTAAGAACATCACTTAAAGGCAGCACTGATGCAAGCATATCCAAAAGTACTACTAGTAGTCTTAACTAAAGACCAATGTAGCCCATGACTCTGTCAAAGTGGATATCTCTGGAACAAGAAAACAGGCCTGAAAGGATGCTGAGAACTCAGCCTCACTTAACACCTCACTGCAATTATCTGTATCAATCATCTACACAGACCATCACTATCTCTGAAAGAAAAGGCTGGGCAGACCTGGAATGTGATCCAGTGCTTCCCTGTCCTTACTGCTGATCTTTCCAAAATGCATTTGCCTTACTGGACTTCAAGTCTCCAGTTACGCAGATCAGGTATTCCTTTCCTCTTCCTAAAGTGTCTCTTCAGTCCCCTGTAAAAGCCCATTATGACAAAACACATTGTTTTTTCCAAGCCTTACTCTGTTGTCTTCTAGATGATCTCCAGTAAATTTCTTGAAGAATTGTGTCCAGTTTGGGGCACTCCTGCTGAGGCTTTTTCAGTGCTGAGCATTGGAAACACTTGCAGGTTGCAGTTTACACTCCTATCTGTACAGACAGTAGGACTGTCCTGGGGTGACCCATAACGTTATTGCAATTTTGTATGCAGCAGTTATTTACTGTTATTTTTTTGCCTGTTGCTGTTCCACTTGTTAGGAAACTGTTGTTTTTTCACTTCTATCTGCTCGTGTTCATTCCTTATTGGTGGAAAGGGATTGGTTGAACCTATAAAGGGAGACAACTCATTCCAGAGTGTTCTCCTTTAAACTATCTCAAACCAAGACAAGGACCCATCTATTTTTGCATGTGGAGGTAGGAATGTTACAGTTACACTACCCCCCATATTCCACCAGCAAATTCCACACTGGGACCTCCATTTAAAATTCTGCATGGTAGAGCAAATTTAAACTTATCCAGTATCTTAAAAACAGTACTGCCTTCCTCCATTTTGTTGTGCAGGACTTTGTGACAGTTCATTGTTAGCACTGATCCAGTTTCAGTTCACTTTCTTAGGAGACAGAAGTGTTTTTAGAGCTGTATCGAGTCATGTTAAATGAAAGTGTGTGATTGTGGGGAGGATGCTGCCATGGCCAATTTCCTTTTAGTTTTTAACACAGGAAGAGGGGCAACAGCAGCAGTCAGGATGTGAGAAAATTCTGTTTAAATGTGTGGGCAGAGAAAAGAAGGCAAACCCACCCAAATCTGAGTCACAGTACATAAACAATGTATTGTGAACCAAAACTCCATGCTTTAAGCATTGCACAGTTACACAATAATCTAAAATAGAAAGGCAGTCAAAACAATCGTACCAGTGACCTATACATTGAGAGCAGAGAACAGGAAATAGGTTTGTAATCCTGCCCTACATTAACAAGCTCCTCTGCAGCTATATTAAAACAATTTTTTCTGTCTTCAGCATTCAGAACTTCCCTTACATCTTATTACTGACAAGATTTTTTTTTATTATGACAAGTCATGTCATCCACTCCAGAATAATCAAAACTCTTACATTTCCTTAATCAATATATACTCAGTACTACAAGTATACAAACCTCGCTGTATGAAGAGTGGAAAGAGAAACAAGCTCTGTACGTTCTCTCCCCAGTCCTAAAAAAAACAGAGGAGGCACAAAAATTAGGTAACTGCTCTTCATCCTTGGTCAACAGACCAGCATAACCTACTCTTAAAGTCCATTCTGAGATTCAGTTATACAAGTATCAGGCAAGATACGAACCTGAAACAACAGGTTTCTGTGTGGCCCAAATGCTCACCTCACTATTACACTGGTTTTCTTTTTCCTTTCCCCAAACCACATCGTGGAGGGTTTGATGCTGATTATGTGCAGGGGATTTCCACTGTGGCAAGTCATCCCACAGGGCAGTCTGTTCCCTCGGAAGCAGTCGTCATCCTGTCCAATGGAATATAAAATTAAGTCCAACAGTGACCTTTTTTACCCAGAAATTAAGCAACATAGCATCTAGCCAAACCACGTTCTTCTCTCACTTATAACTCCATTGAAAGACCTTGTCACATCTTGCTTCTGTAGTGCAGCTGGCAAAGCAAATCAGTCAGAGACCAGTGCCCCAAAGTGCCATCTTGGGTTCTACCTGTGTTCCTCCAAGCTGGAGCCTCCAGCCTGACAGACATCCCAGAAAGCGAGGGCCACCTGCTAAAACCACACAGTGCGTGGCTGCAGCAGGCATCATCTGAGCCTCTTTTGATACACTGAAGCGGATAATACCTGATTGATCTAGTATTGCTTGTCTCACTTCACTTAAACCCACAATTTTCAGGTTTCAAATACAATTAAATTACTTCTAGCATAAATTAATATATTTTTTCCTTTTTTTAAAAAAAACCCCAAAAACTTCAATCCACTAACTAATGTTTTCACTCTGCTACATTAAGTCACCATCTCACCAGTCTTCATTAACCCAAAAGGTCCCAAACATCAGCACCTATAACCACACTTTCACAGCGAAGTCAGGGGAGGCTTTGCAGAACGAACGCACCCGAGGATGTCGACAGGCGTGAATCTGCGTGTGTCGGTCTGTGGTAACATGGCACAGGATTTCTGGCATGTTCCTGAACATATCAAGTTTGTTCATGTGCACCTAGAGAAAGCCAGAGTTTACTCTTTAGTTCAATGTGTTTGCCAGACTGCAGCAGGAGCAGCTATATAGATGTGACTCCGCTCTCCCCAGACGCTGGCAGGCATTTAAATTATTACTCCCAATAATGTCCAAGCAGAGATGTGTCAGCCAAAACTTGGACATCTAGAACAAGTACAACACACCTTCTATGCTGAAGAAGGATGAATATTCGTGAGGAATTCAGAATCTATCTACTGACTATTAATGCTGTATGCAAATTACTTTTATGATTCACAAAATAAAAGGGAGAGAGGTAAACACAAAGCTTGAAAATTGAGAATTAAATTATTTTTGTGAAGTCCAGATGTTCCAGACTGAAGTCAACTAGTTAACTCATTTTGAGCACAACTGCACTTTTTAAGAGAAGTTAATGAAACAGGTATAACTGTGACCTAGAGCAGCCCTCTGAACAGCCACTGCCATCTCAGTGACTGGCCACAATCATTATTGAGGTTCCAAACAGTTAGAGAAACATTACCTTGATTCCAAGTTCCTCACTGAGGTTTATGAATAAATACTCATATCCATAAGCAGCTTTGCAGTTCAGCCACACAACATGACTACGAGACAGCGAGGTCCAGCTTCGCACTAACTCCAAGATTCCATTTAAACATTCCTCCTGAAAAATGTAGAAAATGCTGTCAATCATCTTGGAAGATACTTCCAAAGTGCTGTGACTTGGTAATGCAAAATGGCATTGCCTTGCAAGACTAACCTACCAAAGGGGTGGTTAATTAATTAACAATTTTAAGGGCCTTTTCTCTCACAGTTTATTTAGACTTACCCGGCTTGGTATGTGATAAAATTTGGGATCACAAAAAGTAGTGTCCAAATACACACTCTGGATGTCTTTTACTCTGGAGGAGAGAAATGTGATATCAGAATAAACATTGCATCGCAGTGCTAAGATATGCCACCTCCTCTCTCTTCAAAAGGAGGTAATTCTACCTCTTTCTTACAAAGACTAAGTCAAAGGGGGCTTATAACTGCAGTATTGCAATTCTATTTAATAATTATTAAATTATTAAATTTTAAATTAAAAATGAGGAAAAAAAAGTATATTATTCCCAAATTGTTGATGCCATGTGATTCTTTCTAAATCCCACAAATAGCTCACCTGGTCCCTGAATGCAACAGCTCCATTCTGGCTGCTTCTCCTTTTGCAAGCCTGAAATCCCCTGTGTATAACACAGTGCCATTCTCACCTTCAAAGAGAAACCTGCAGACAGCAACACTTGGGTCAAATTCATCATTAAATGCCAGGTGGTGAAATACTTGAAGTATTGAAAGGACGTACATGACTGAACCTGGACAGTGACCAGCTGGCAGAAGTGTCACCACTACATCTTCTTTCTGGAAGAGAGAGGTTAGCATTATTTTCACACTGTAGTAAGTACTACCAGTACTTTTGTCAGCACAGTGAAAGCAACGCATTACGCCCCACAGCCTCCTGCAGCATTTAGCATTGCTTTTAAATCCAGAGAGTCTCTTCACATTGCAATAAGCACTAAAGAGCAACGACCATCCTGTCATGGCAGAAGAGAGGACCAAGTATTGTACAGTTCTTATAAAGCAAGTTAGACAGAGGACAGTTCTACCTCCTTGGTTCCTGGTGAACAAGTACAGAATCACAGAATAGTTTGGGTTGGAAGGGATCTTTAAAGTTCATCCAGTCCAACTCCCCTGCAATAAGCAGGGACATCTTCAACTAGACAGACTGCTCAGAGCCTCATCCTGACCTTGAATGTTTCCAGGGATGGGGCATCCACCACCTCTCTGGGCAACCTGTGTCAGTGCTTCAGCATCTTCATTGTAAAATGCTTCTTCCTTCTATCCAGTCTGAATAGACCCTCTTTTAGTTTAAAACTATCACCCCTTGTTCTGTCACTACAGGAGAGGAGGGGCACATACATTTTAAAAATAGCTTGTCCACGTTGGATGTTGCAGGTGTGTTTCCTGTACTCATGTAAACAGCGTTACTGCCCATGACTAATACGAATCTTTTTTCCCTGTAACTTACCTCACCAGATGTTTCATCTTCTAAAGAAATCTGAGTTGGAGTTTCAACTTCCAATGCAACCTGTAACAAAATGATTAACTGCATTATAGGATTTACTGTACATTCTGTTTCATGTTTATGTCCAGGTATTCATTACGTAGACATCTCTAGCACTCACTGTGGCTAATGCTAAGCCTGTAAAATTAAACCCATTTTCCCATAGTAAGTCATAAATTTCCATTTCCAGTGGAATAAATTTTCCTAAAAGTTATCTAAAAATTAAATGGAGACACCTCAACCAATGTGTGCATACCTAAAAATGTTAGAGCATGTTGGACTTCTATCAGCAACAGCTCTTGTTCCTCTGAATGGATCACATGCCTGATTTTTGGATGACTGCAAAGCCCAAAACATCCACAGCACAGCAGTGGATCTTGCTAGGACAGCTCTGTGCTGCAGCACTTCCCACTGCCCCCTATTACCAGAAGCAGAGCCCACAAATCACCGAGAGCACATATTCCTGTGTTTGTGCAGAGAGAATTATTTTTACTTCTGTAAAAAAACTCATGTTCAATTTCATAATGCCTGCATCTGCAAAAGGAAGGAAATAACTACAAGTCACACCTGTACATAACACCAATCCCTTGCAGTTTGGCTCCAAACACTGGAAATCATGTAAATTTATTAAGTTCTTCAGTGACTTTATACTAAAACTTCTTCATGTTATAGTCCATTTTCCAAAAATCAAAAGGAAAATCATATAACTTCAGATTATATACACTCCAAGCAATAAGAGACTTTAAATGAAGCAAAAGAGAAATTAAGGACAGCAGCAAAGAGACGTGAGCAAGGTAAGGAAATGAATACAAATTCAAATGTACAAACGATCAATGTAAAGATGAAGGCCATGTAAAGCTGAAATTGAGAGAAAAGGAAAAATTTTGTGGAGGGAAAAATATTTAAACAACGAACAGCAATAAACCAATCCCACAGAGCAAGCAGCAGGAAAGGCACATTGTTGGAAG
The DNA here is from genome assembly GCA_014706295.1 of Lycocorax pyrrhopterus obiensis. NCBI lineage: Eukaryota > Metazoa > Chordata > Aves > Passeriformes > Paradisaeidae > Lycocorax > Lycocorax pyrrhopterus. Next base: position 7,405,542 of record JACSVZ010000015.1, read on the forward strand.
TACTTAAAGCCTGAAACACTGTATCAACACTAATGTTTAGACACTTCTGAGGAGGATGAAGCTGCTTCTTTCTGAGAATCACTGCTTGGAAAGTACTAATTTCAAAATAAACACAAACTCACAATATGATTCTCCCAAAACTTGTATTTCCAGTTAGTCAACAACAATTCCTTAGTTACTGGTGAGCAGTATAGTTTAACTTTCAAGCTGTGAGGAGACAAAAAACACAGATAAGTGTTTTTTAAAGTAGACATGAGGAACAATCTAACGACACATCAGCACCTGGCAGCCAGTACATCAACCCTACGCTCAGAAACCTCTCATGTGAGGAGACCTGCAGAGCTGGAAGCTGCAGGCTTCTCTTCAGCATAGCAAACCCAAACATACCCCTGTGTGCCCCTGCCTGCATGGTTTTGTGTAGACACAAATGCAGTGTGTGGTTCATGGTCACGTGCAGACCTATCCTCTTTTTTCTATACCCCTGCACACACATTTCTATACCCCTGCACAAGGAACAGGCATTTGGGACAGTCAGCACTCAGCAGAACACAAAATACTCTCTTATGAAGCTTCAGCTTGTGCACAGAGACCTGATAAGCAAAGAGATTCTCTGCTTGCATCTGAGGAGATGCAACATCTACTCCAATAAACAGAGCCTAGGAACTAGTCCACAACTTCCCATGCCATGTTTGATCATCTTCATGGTGAAAAAGGTGTCCCTTGCCCTTTCCTTATGAACTTCATGAAGAGTCTGGCTCCATCTTCTCTACCCCTACCTGCAAACAGTGATACATGATTGTCTCCTACTCCTAAGGCTGAAGACATCCAGCTCTCTCAGCCTCTCCTCACATCACACCCTCCTGCCCCAGACCAGCATGGTGATCCTGCTCCAAAACACCTGTTGGTTTATTGTCCAGGGGAGCCCAGGGCTGGACTCAGTACTCCAGACAAATCTCACAAGTGGGGCCAGAGGGGAATAACTGTCTCCCTCAAACTGCTGGCTACTTGCTCATACACCTCAGCAAGCACAGCTGGCCCCCTTCACTGCACAGGCACAGCACTATCTCTGTGTACAAATACACTTCCAGGGAATAACAGAGAGATCTTAATGAAGCTCATGAACATCATGGAGTTCAACAAGGCCAAGTGCACCTGAGTCTGGGCAAACTCAATATCAAAACAGACTGAGGGGTAAACGGGTTAATAGCAGCCCTGCAGAAGACTTTGGAGTACTGGTGTGAGAGGCTGGACATGAGCCAGCAGTGTGCATTTGCAGCCCAGAAAGCCATTTGTATCCCGGGCTGCATCACCAGCACTGTGGGCAGCAGGACAAGGGAGGGGATTCTGCCCCTCTGCTCTGGTGAGACCCCACCTGCAGTGCTGCATTCAGGTCTGGGGATCCCAGCACAGGAAGGACAGGGACCTGTTGGAGCAGGGCCAGAGGAGGCCAGGAAGATGCTCAGAGGGCTGGAGCACCTCTGCTATGGAGACAGGCTGAGATAGCTGGGGTTCTTCAGCCTGCAGACGAGAAAATTCTGGAGGGGCATTACTGCTACCATTTGATATTTAAAGGGGGCTTTTAAGAATTATAGAGAGGGGCTTTCTACAAGGACATGGTGGGGACAAGGGAGGGTGACTTCAAATTGAAATGGGGCAGGTCTAGATGAGCTACAAGGAAGAAGTTTTTTACAATGAGTGAGGGTCGTGCGGCACTGGAACAAGTTGCCCAGAGAAGCTGAGGATGCCCCATCCCTGAAAGTTACTCGAGGCCAGGTAGGACGGGGCCTTGGAGCAACCTGGTCTAGTGGGAGGCGTCCCTGTCCTATTCCTACCCTGTGACTTATGACCCACGGCAGATCCCCACGCTGTTTCGCCCACGCTTTGCCGCGCGCCAGCCGCCTCCCCCGAGGCCGCCCCGCCGCCAGCCCGTACCTGCCCTCCAGCCTCCTCTTCAGGGCGGTCGCCCGCAGCCCCTTCATGTGATCTGGGGAGAGAGGCACGGCGGTCATTCGGGGGACACGTGGGGCGGGGACGACACACGAGGGGAGGGACACACGGCGGGTGGGACACACGGGGGGAGGGACGGGACGGCGGGAGGCCCCCGCGGGCCCTCACCCTTGTGGCAGTGCGACAGGAAGAAGGCGCGCGCGCGCAGGTTGTCGCGGTCGAAGCGGTCGATGGACACGGCCGGGTACTCGCGCGTGCGGCCCCCGAACCGGCTCATGGCGGGCGGCGCGCGCTTCCGCCGGCCCGGCCCCCGGCCAATCCCGAGGCGGCCCCGCCCCGCACCGGCCTATCAGGGGCGGGCACGGCCTTTTAAAGCGGCCATGGCGGGCGGTTGCCTGGCGACCGTCGGCGTCATGCGGGGAGAGCCGTGAGGGGCCTGGGGGTGGGGGCAGGCCGCTGAGGGGCGCCGCCATCGCGCCTCGACCGCCGCCCCGCCCCGCCCCGCGGGGGAAGAGTCCCCGCTTTCCGTCTCCCGAACCGAGGTGGGCCGCCTTAAAGGCTGGGTGGGCGGGTGGGGGCACGGTGAAGTTACGGTCGCAGCACTGATTCAGGCCGGGACGTCTGCCTGAGCACCACGGAATATGCAAGGAACTGCCGGGTAGAGTAGGTAGAAGTCGCTGGAAAGAGGGGAAACTTCGATTCGATGTTAGGAAGAATTTTTTTACAGTGCGGGTGGTGAGGCACTGGAACAGGTTGCCCAGCGAGGTTGTGCTGCCCAGCCCTGGGACTGTTCAAGGCCAGGTTGGATGGGGCTTTCACCAGCCTGATCTAGTGGAAGGTGCCCCTGCTTATGGCAGGGGGTTGGAACTAGATGATCCTTAAGGTCCTTTCCAACCCCTTCACATCCTATGAATTCTCTTACTGACTCTTCTGAGGCCCCAAACAGGTCCTGTGTTTGCTGACTTGGGTTAAGTGCTGTAGGAGGTACAGCCCTCCGGCTGCTCTGGCCCAGGGCCCCTCCTGCCTGGGGACATGGTGCTCCTTGCTGGGCTGAGGATGCAGCAGGGCCCCCTGTCCCGCTTGATACCCTGGCCTGGACCCAAGGTGTCCCTACTCTTCAGCTTCAGGTTTGCTGGTGAATATGGGTGTGCACCCTAGGTATACCCAAATGGGTGAAGATACAGACACCACTCCTCCCCAGCACTAGGAACACAGGCTGTGACCCACAGTCCTGCTCCACCTGCTGACATGCAGCCCATCACTCATGGCAGCCCTCCCCCAGTATCTAATTTTTCAGGACACATCCTGTTCCTGCTCCAGTGGCTGGAAGTTAAGTACCGCCACCTGCTTCAGCAGCTGATATCACAGGCCAGAGGTGCTCATACCCCCGAGGCTGACTCCAGGAGCTGGCACCGGTGTTCACCCACACACAGGTCTCACACAGAGGTGACACTTTGTCCTTGCACCACACACACATGTGGAATACAGAGCTTATGCAGAAAGACAGTTAAGATTTAAGAAGAAGATACAATAAGGTAGGCAAACCTCTGATGACCAGGTGTAGGGCTCAGCCAGGCATATAATGCTGACTGGCCCTGTTTTACACAGGACAGGCTTATTTTGTACTCCTTTCTGTCTGCTCCCATCTTTGTTCCTCTCTGCTCCACTTCTACACATTTCTCACAGATCTATACAGTTCCATGGATTCCCACACCTCTCCAAGTCTGGGTCCCCCTGGGTAATAGTGTTACCAGTGCAAAGTCCAGGTTGATCTCCCTGGATGTCATTCCTGTAGTTTCCTGATAGCCCATCTATTAGTGCTAGAGTTTAGGTTTGTTCTCTGTGTTTGTTTTGTCAGGTCCTTGTCTCTGCATAATTTGTTTGTTTCTCCTCTTTTCCCAAATTTCCCAGCTGACAAGATCCCCGATCAGATAACCTTGCTGGAATAAACATTCTCACACTCTTCACATGCCCCATGACTGGCCAGGTGTGGTTCTCATCGCCACCTTCCTCACTTGCTGCTCAGGTTTGAGTCCCCATATATTGTTGTATGGCTTCCTCCCTTTCCTGTAACCCCGTGTTGCAGTGAAAATGGTCCTTGAGCAGATGCCTTAAGGGAGCAGATGCTCTCTTCCTACAAACCCTTACAGCTTGTGTAACTGCTCAGGAAACCACCATCTGTGAGCCCAGGCTAGTTAGGATTCCACAGTAATTGTGTTATGATTAACATTAAAAAATGTGTTCCCAAGGCCGAAGCACTCACTGTTTGCCCTAAATTAGGAGCAGGCAAACATTGTCATCTTAGCAAAGTCCACTTCACTGTTCAAAAATTCCCCTTAAATGAAAAGTGTTAATATTAAACTGAATATTTTCTTACCATTCTCGTCTTCTTTATTTGCCTTTATCTGTCTGTTGTCTTTCATCTCCTCCCTGAATTCTTGGCTGGAGTGCAGCTGTCCCCTGCTCTGGTACAATGAAAACAGCTTTGGACACACAATAGACAAAGAGTACAATTTTTTTGTCCAATAGAACTTGGACACAAAACAGACAAAGAGTACAATTTTCAAATAGCAGCCCAAAAATATCAGGATGGTGTTTTCATTATTCGAAGTCCCCAAGCTGGAATTTTCAATATATGATCTTTACTTTTTGGGCAGGAACGCCTGTGGACAGGCACTGTGAATTCATGGTGACGCAGGAAGTGCCAGACCTACCTACATGTCTTGAAGAAAAACATTCATTAGGTGAATCCAGCACCTCCTATAAAGAAGTACTTAACACTAATGACATGTAAGTTATCACAAGACACTTACACTCATTATGGCTTAGCATTTATTAAGATCTAATGTTATTCCTAATCATACTGACTGTCTAAAGTCAATATTAACTGACAACAGTTCTCATCAAACACTGATGAACAAATACAGAGCTTGAAAAATCCCATGATGGTTGCAAAAGAGCCCTTTTCAGCACAGGAGAAAGAAAAATATGTTGAGATAGATATCCCAAAGACTACCCTCAACGTTAAGAATAAGGATTTGTGCTTATCCTGTTAATTTGTATTTGATACCTCATAACCAGGCGGGAAAATTTCTTTTTTATTTCAGTAAATGGCTGCTTTCAATTGCAAAATGCTGCAGTGCCTGGTAAAAGAATGCTTGGAGTACTGAACTGCAAGAAATGGTTAAGTGTTGCCAGAAAAATGCCCTTTTACATATTTTCGTTGATCTCTAATGAAGTGTATTCAGTAAGAGATGAAAGGGCCTTTCTTTGTCTCCTGATGGCTCTCATACACACAGATGACAGGTGTGCAGGCTTCTTTCTGCTAGTTCCACATCACGATAACAATAATTCTTGATATAATTTTCCCAAAGATTTTTATCCTGTGGTGCAAGACTTTTCGTCCAATTTCTGCTTTTCTAACTGACTAGTGGCATTTTGCATTTGATAAGATTTCAGCATTCAACTTCTCAAGCTCTCTGTTGATATAGGAACTTGCCAAGTAAAGAAATTTTACTCCATGTACAGGGTTTGGAAGCAACATCCTACCCATAGGGAGGGAGACTGTATTCATCCTCTTACTGCAAAATCCAGAAGCTTTCATTCCTTGGAGATACCTTCCTAATTATGAAGCTGAAGCTTGGTGACATTTCAAAACTAGGAAAGGACTCATCTCTGATCATACCTGCTAGGCATGATAGTCACATGTGTGTTTTGCTTGCAGAAGCAACAAAAGTTCTATTTGAGTAGCAAAATAAGATACACTCAGGGAAGAAAATGGGGTGAAATTCAGATATAAGGCAGAAGTCAAATGATTCATATTTCTTTTAATATAGTTCAAATCCATCCCTGGTGAGTATCCACTGTCTGCAATTTTTATTGCTTTTTTGTTGGTGTTGTTTTTAATTTGTTTGGTGGTTTTTCTTATTTATTTATTTATTTTTTCAGTTTGAGTTTCAGCTTGTCCCATTTCTGCTCTTTTCAGGTTTAGCAGTTGATTAACCTGTTTACTATATCTCAGCAGACTGAACAAATGGGTTTTGTGTGAGGAGGAAGTCAGTGACAGTCAGTTGGATTGGGCAAAGGTAGAAAAGGGTGAATTCTGGCAGGCTGTGTGCCTTGTCTCCTTATCCATTTTATCCCTCAAGACCTCATCTCTGTCATCTGCACTGTGGCCATGTGCCTGACTGTGCATTTCTCCTTTCCCCTCCTCTCCTATCCTGAGTGTTTGCTGTTCTTCAGTAACAGCCCAGATCTTCATTCTGTGGTTCCCAGTTTGGTGTCACTTCAGGAGCAAGAAAGAAAAATCTGGAATTCTGCCTGCCTGCCCCAAGGGGACAGCAAATGGAAAGACGTGAAATTAAAAAAATACTGCATTTAATTTTTTTTAATGTATCAATATGCACAGTTAAATTTTAGGAAGGTTGAGTCAAGATGTGTATGGAAGTACAGATGAGTTGGGTTTGTCTGAGATCAAGCAGTGCATTTAATTTGATTTCAGCTGCTTATAACTTTTTCCTTTTTTAACCTCAGACTTTGAACTCTGTAGTTCCTATATTTTAATTTTTTTTTCTATCTGTTACTGTATGTCCCCAACAAAATCACTTGCTTCTGTCTTCTCTATTTAATTTTCCTAAGTCTAATTTCAGGAAGAAGTCTGAAGTTTCTGAAGTCATGACTAAAGCTGACATGAAACCAAAATCTATGCATCGTGCCAAAATATGGTCAGATGATGTAGAGAACTTATACAGATTTCAGCAAGCTGGATACAGAGATGAAGTGGAATATAAACAAGTAAAACAAGTTGATGAGGTAAGATTTAGAACTTTGCAAGGGTTACTACTTTAAACTTCTCTCTCATGTAAAATGATTAAATAAAAATGGAGGTGCTGCTTATTTCCTTTCATTTAGGCTAGTTTCTGATACAGTGTGTTTTCTCACAGGTCTGACTTGAATTTTGGAGCTGTTGTTTACTGTGCAGAATAACTCATTTCACAGAAGTGAGACAGAAACACTGCCTAGCCTGTTTTGTTCCCCCTCTCTGATGCATTTAGAAGCATCACAGATCTCTTTGAACAGATGTAGCTGATCTCCAAGGGAATAATTCAGTGTTGAGGGAAGAAATATTTCAAAGTGAGTTTTCTGAAGCTTCCCCATTACTCTGTCCATAGACTTGATAGGAAACCCATTGGTTGTGCATGGAGTCAGTCCTGTGTCATTGCTACTGCTTCAGTTTGCAGTTGGATTATGTGGTAGCACAGTTGGACTTTGTGCACACTCAAAACTTGGCCTCTGTCAAAATGATGTCCACAATGGAAATATTTGATGCCAGCTGTGCTAAAGGCAGTTGTGACACAGGCTCTTGTCAACACCAAGGACTTGTGCCTCTGCTCACTACAGTTGGTGGTGATGCTCCCCAGCACATCAAATGAGCTATTGAGTAGTGGCCAAATATCCAGTGGCTACTTGAGGTTCAAAGCAGCAACCAAGAGGTTAATGCAGCAAACAATACATCATCTTTATTACAACTCTGTAATTTATCTCCCAAAGCAGCAAGTATAGTATGAAAAACACACTTTTAAAAGATGTTGACCTCCTGTGCACATAAGAAAGCACAGAAAATTCCAAGAAACTCACTCCCCATCCAGTTAACTCACAACACAGCAAAACATCGATGTGCATAATAAGATACAGTTTATTATTTTATCGTGGGCTCTGGTACCACTGCAAAGGCTGTGGTATAAGTTTCAATAACTGCAGAAGGAAATCACGTAATTACTGTGGGAGAATCTGTGTGTTTAAGATTTATGGCAGGGCACAACCACTGGCAGTTAAACCCTGATGAAAGTTTAAGAACTCCACTGACTCATTGTAATGTGAGTGTGCATTCTGTTCCAGCCTGCCAGGGCCTGGCAGTGATTCTCTTTCAACTTACGTATTCTGAAATGTCTTGTTTAGTCCATTTTAGGTTTCTATAATGCAGTTGTTACTAAAGATGCAATTATAGGTAGTATAGTATAGTGTAGGTAGACTGAATATTTAGGCTGTTATGTGTAGACAGGTAATGCAAGTAACACAGCTGTATGCCTGAAGTCATAAGGTAAGTGATGAAACCACTTCTGGGGCTCTCCAATTAGAGAATGTTGACATCCTGTTGTCAGCTCTGCCTGGAAGAGAAATAAGATGCTTATTACCTGATTTTTAAGGTTCAGTTTAATCAGAAGCAGTCATAGATGCTCAAGCTGAGAGAGCTATTAAAGCCATAAAGCTATTGAATGTGCAAATGCTCAAGCCTTTAATTTAAAGCTTTACACTGTGGAAGAGTGAAGAGCACCAGGGTGGTGCTGGGTTTATGTGGGGTTGATCCCACCATCTTTGAGAATGATACAGTCTGCAGCTTACTTTATTTTCATGAAATTGCTAACTAAAAGCCCATTTTTTATGGTCAGAAGGTCTGAAAGAAACTTTTAAGTGTATGTCAGTCTTACAGAAGCAGACTCTTGCAGCCTCTCAGATTACTGAATAACTGAATAGCATCAAGGTTATATTCCTAAACAAGATATTTTAAAAACTTTGACTTGTCCAATTTTAAATTATCCTGTCAAATATCTTAGATTCCTATCTCTAGGCTTTTCAGATCACATAACTTTATGCTAAACCTGAAAACTGGTTTCTGACATCTTGTTCTCAATCTGTTTTTAAAAGTTCAGCAAATTAATAGAAAAGTAGTCTTTAGATGCAAATGAGGGTTTCCTACTGAATTATACTCTATATTCCTTGCAATGTAATGAACAAACATCATTTAATGTGAGCATGTTCAGGTAATTGTATGTCCTTTTTATTCTGCTTGTAGGTAGAGTGCTGGCCAGAAACTGGATTTGTTAAGAAACTTCAGAGAAGGGACAATACATTCTATTATTACAATAGGCAAAGAGAATGTGAAGACAAAGATGTCTGCAAAGTGAAAGTTTATGTGTATTAGTGTTGTTATTGTTGTGGTTGGTTTGTTTTTATAAATAATTTCTTAAGACCTGTAAGTAAATTAATTGTGTAATCTGTCTTACCTTAAGTATCCATGTCATGCTTAGATAGAAACGGGAGTGCTGGAAATGTAGAGAAGCCTGAACCATAGACATAGAAGCTTCACTTTTTCCCTCCTGTAACCAAAAGTCTTATTATTCCTCGTTTTCCTGGTTACAAATGCTTTGACATAAAAAGCTGGTAAATGAGCATCATATAGTTCAGTTAACTGTATAACATCTATTGTAAGTAAAGGCATCAATCTTTATTCCAAACAATATAATCTTGTTGACCCTGGTTAATATCAGCCACAGTCTCTTGATGTAGCTAAAGGTTATGAGACTGCAAAGAGCCAAAGTGAGGCCAGAGCACTGACTAAAAATCCCTTGGAGCAGAGCAAGAATAACAAGCAAGGAATTTAAGTGAAGGACGCTGAACAATCAAGTAACAACGGCCAGTGCTGAGCTGCAGATATAAAGACTGGTTATTGTGATAGAAAGAGTCACAACAGAAATGTCTTTCTGTCTATCTCCAAAGTATTTTCGTCAGGTGCCGGTATTAATTACTCAAAGAGGAAGTATTAATTGACTTACTAGCATATGCCTTCTTGCAGGGGTGGATTGTGGATTTACAGGTGTTGGGAACATGGAATATAAAACTCTAGGGAGAACATGAAATCCACACTCTGTAATACTTAGGGGAAAGCAACATACACAGATTATGTGTGGGATTTCTGGGCAGAATTCATCTCATCTAACTGGAAATGTCACATTATCAACATCCACACCTGATCCTGTCATTTGGACAGCCTTTGTTCTGAATAGAGAAAAGCTCTTGTAAGCATGATTACTTTCTTTTAAGTGCAGCTGTGTAACATTTTCTTTGAATGTGCTGCTGTGACATCAGCTCTGCAGCAGCTGCCCATACCTGGGCTACTCTGAGACGCTTGATAAAGATGAGGGACTGTACTTACCTTCACTCAGGAGGGGATTTAATTAAAATACTTTGAGATGCCAAAACTCTTGATAATTGACCAGTAGAACAGATTATTGTTATGTAAACCAGTAGGTGTGTTTGTGGTAGTTACAAAAATTTGTTATTAATATTTCCTATCTCTATACTGTTGACCAAGGATATCTAAACTCAGGCTCAAATAAATGAAGACTATCCATAAGACAGGTGTTCAAATGTACACTGCTAATTCATGCCTAAAACTAAGATAGAGGCAGACTCAAGATGAGAAATAGAGGACTTACAGCTCCTAGTCGAAATAAGTATGGGTGCAATATTTAAAAGACCTCATTGACAATGATTGGTGATGATCTCCGCATCTTATTTAGACAACTTGGAAAAATTTAGCTTAGATTTGTATGAGCTCTGCTAGAGAAATGACAGAAAGATACTCTGAAGCAACTATGAAACTTATATTCCAGGAAAGTTTTAATGGCATATAAAGAGAGATTTACTGCAGTGTAGAGAAATAAAGCATTGCTACCATAAATGTCACTTCAGCCTTTCATTATGATTTCTTTTATATTTGGAGTGCTCTAGATGTACTTTTTTAAGACAGGACTTTTCTCATACTTTGCAATTAAATAGTGGAAACAGAACAATTACCAGATAACCCATCTATTTTGTCACTTTAGTTTAGTAGATCTCACTTTGTTAACTTCATAGATTCCTAAAAACAGAGTCTTCCAGTGGACATGAAACAGCCTTTAAAGAATTACACAAAAAATAGACGTGTTGTATAGCCAGCTCAAATTTATTGTCAGAAATTATTGCTATCAGCACACACAGAAGAAGTGAGAACATTTGGTACAGCTATTTTCTCAGTCTATAAAAAAGGCATAGTTGAGCATTCGAGAACAGGAATTAAAATCACAGGTAACTTTTTAGGATTGAATGTGGATTTTTTCCTCAAGAAAGATTTTTTAAAGTTGAAACACATGTAAGAGATTGTTCTGGGATTCCTTCATTTTACCTGACTAACTCCTCAATATTTTTGCAATACTGCTGGATGCTTCTGTCTATATTTTAAAACCATGAGTGTGCATTTCATGCAGCCCATGAATATTTCACTTCAAATGAGTAGCATGGGAATTCATGTTCCACTTTATATGAGTTGACAGATCCTTCCCACTCTGAGAGAGTGAATTACCTATATTTTATTACTTACATTTTTCAGCATTTTCAGTGTGCAAAAAGATTGAATCTCACTGTGATATTTAAAGGATTCACAGGATGAAAGACAAGCCTTGTAATTAGTAAGACCAGTTTACAGAGATGGCCTTTGTCAGGACAGTGCTGAATTTGGGAGTTCTCTCAGTTCATTAGTGAAACAGCAGGTTTTGTATTGGCAGTGTTAGTTTCAGTTAAAATTGTCCTTTGACATCCACTTCATGCCAAACTTAAGGTAATGTGACCACTGCTCCAGCCTGCCAAAGTTCCTCCTGACGTGGCTTTGGCGTTCAGCTGTGCTGGCTGAGCATGAAGCCGATCCTTGAGTACCAACAAGGTTTCCTCTGCTGCCCCTGTGCTGGATGTATCTGTCACTCAAAAGAGCTGTCAAAAGAACTCAGTGTTTTATCTGATACATCTGTAACTGAAATATCCCTGCCTCAGTTTTAAGCAGGTGGAGACCTGTGAGGTTACTTGCCTCTTAAGCTAAGTTATGAAGGAGTATCAGAAGTGATTTGGGGAAGCTGGGCTTTATTTTAAGGGTGACACAGCAGTACTTATCACCATAAATAATTTCTGAACATCATTATAAAAACTTTTTTACTGAATTTTAAAGAGGTAAAGCACATATCTCAAGTTTTATTGCCTAGAGATGAAAATATGTGCTATTTTTCTGATTTGAGTCTCAGTAAAAAGTAATTCTGTGAAAATACTTTCCCAGATACTTATCTTATCTGTTGGTATTTCTTTTATCAGGAATACTGTAATGCTCTAATAGCCATTTGCAGCAGCTCAAGGAATGGCAGGGGCAAGGCTCTCTGTTAGCTTGCAGCTGCCTAAACCTGATCTACTTGGTCTAATTCTAATTCCCTTCATGGCTTTGTACAAGAAGAATAAATCCTTTCTGTGCCTGTTGAAGCTCACAAGAAGTAGGTAAAACAAAGTTCCAAGACCTACTTTTCAGGCTTTTTGTTTGACAACTAGCTGTGAAATGGCAAGAGTGCAACCTTGTGCGTTCCAGGCTGGTGTGCTCTGTCTTTCAGCCTTTACTGGAATCCGTTATGGATCAGTATTTTCTGACAGTGATGCCATGGTTGTTTGTCTGCTTTGCAGTCACAGCAGCTCAAAGCTCTACACAGAAGGATGGTGTGTTTTGATTTTCACTTAGGCACCCAAATGGACAGTTGTTTTTCCATCTCTGAAGACAGTTGAACCTCAGCCTTTTGGTTTTCAAACATGGTTCCCTTGTTTCAAAGTGTTGAAAATGATTGGCTTCAAACTCATTAGAAACAACTTTCTAACTCACCAGCTGTTGGTGCAGCTGTTCCTCACATGGTCTATGCAAATGGAGGCTGCCTGAAAGCAGCTAGAATGGAGTTCTTCTCTGCTCCTTGCAGGTTCTTTCCTACTACTCCAGTTCCACTGGATTATTTTATGCAATGGATCTGCTTTCTCAGTAGCCTGGCTGTGCTGAGCACCTCGTGGCAACTTGTAATTACTTAATAAAACACAATTTCATTCTTGTTGCATTTGAGACTTTGCATTTAATTCAAATCTGAAGCCCAGCACCCTCAAAAACAGCATTTGGGAGGGTGACTGGGGAATGTCTACTGTCAGTAAAGTTCCAGGGTGGCACCCAAAAAATCCCTGCAATGTAACTTTGAACAAACATAATCATTTTTATGGATGGTTTGTTCTGCCAGTGTATTTACATCTCACAGTGTTGAGATAGACTATCTTTGCTGCTTGTTGCTTTTGTGACTCTTCTTTCCCCTTGATACTCTTCCATATTCTCTGCCTTCACAGGCACTCCACGCTCATGGATCCCTTGAAAATCCTGTCCAGTGTCCTCTGTCCTGGCTCCCTCAACCAGCCCTGGATCAGACTTTGAGTCTTTTCAAGGGGCTGGCACACAGAAAAGGTAATTAAGGATGTGATTTAATAAGAAGACAGGCCAGACTACCTTCTGAAGAATCAGGGCCAGGGCCCAGCCAGGTGATCATCCTACCTGAATGCTTGCTGACATGTCTGATCCCTCCAACCTCCTTCCTTGTCATCTTCCCATACTTGTTCCACCCTGATCCTTCCCTTCCTGTGTCTTTGGTCATTTCCCTAAACATCCTGAACTAAGTTTTGTGCAGTCCCCCAAGCTCCCTCAAATACCCCTTAAAATTCACACTAACCATGTTTTCTCCATCCTATCAGTTACAAAATTGAGGTAGATCCTCTCCAAAGCCAGAGTAATGGCCCCATCAGTCAGTGCCTGGCAAGCTCTGGCTTCCCTTATTGTCTCTCTCATCACCTGCTCATTAATGGTTGTGTGCCTGTGTGTTTAAATCACTGTTTTCCTCGTTATTTGTTACTTCTGTGATAAGGAGTAACCAAACAATTTACTGAAGCAGATGCTCTCCAGTTTCACACGTGCTCGTGGCAGCCTCCCCGAGGCAGGCGCTTGGCTGCGCTCTGAGGGATGATGCAGAGGCACCTACGCACTGGAGCTCCGCGGTGCTGCCGGGCTCTAAGGACGTGGAGATACAGGGAAGGGAATGCCTAAAAGCAGAAGGAGGACGGGGGGGGGGGGAAGGGAGAGAAGAATGGGACGGGTTCATGGAAGGACGAGCAGGTTAAAGAGTCAAGAACAGAGACGCAGCAGCATTTTGTCAGCAATCTCATACCCACAGAAACCTCCTCCCCTCCTGGCAGCTCTTGCTGGTTGGGGAAGTAGGATGTGGTCCCAGCTTCTCACTGCAGATGTTCTCCTGCCATGGCAGGGGCGCCCAAATATCTCCTCCAAGGGGGAGCTGCCCTGCTCAGGTGGATAAGCTACTGCCAGCTGCTTGGGGAATGGAGCAAAAAGCAGGGGGACTGGATATATGGCAGGTTCTTCATTTTTGCCCGGGGTGTCTAGAGGATGTTTGCTGTGCTGTCCTGCGGAGCACTCTCTGCCAAGTACACGGTGTTCCAGCCAGTGCTGGGATGTGAGCGAGGAGCAGCCAGCAGGTGGGCTGCGAGTGCGAGGAGATAAGCGCTAGGATGCTGTGCCTGGAGAGATGGGCTGGAGCCAGGCACGCTTCACACAGGGATGTGTTGGGCGGTGTTTCTGGAGAAACGAGCATGGTGTCCCTGCACATCGGCCTCTTTCCGTGGCTCTGGTCTCCTGAAGCTACAGACAGTGGAGCTCTTGCTCTGTGGTGGTTACAGCCTGCCAACTCCTATCCTAACCTCCCTGACAGATACATCCCCATCTTGTTTAGAAAGAACTTGAATCACAATCCAGAACGACTCTTCTTCCCTCCACTGCCTCTTCAAAAAGGAGGAGGTCTGTGTACCAGAGCTGAAAGATCACTGTTTGGAGGAGATGATAATTAAAAACATGAAATACCTCTTTGATAGCTTATCACTCGCAACTTTGGTCTCAGCAAATGAGAAAGATTACTACACTTGCAACTAAAAAGACAGAGATTTATTTAAAACATCAGTGGATTAATATTTTGTCAGACCAGAGCAATATTTCAACAGAGAAGATAGGTAGGTAGATAGATAGGTAGATACATAGATAGATAGATAGACACATAGATAGATAGATAGACAGATCTGAAGGATGAGTTCAGAAGAGATGTTTAGAAGAGATATTAATTGCTATAGAATGTATATTCCAAGCAGATTATTGAGAATGCAAGGCAACAGAAACAAGAAATATAAAAACTTCAGTATGTTATAGACATTAAGACGACATTAAAATATCACCAGGAATGTTAACTTAGGAATAGCTTCTCTGTTATTTACAATTTTACCATTTATATCCATCAGATGGGAAAAACATCACACCAAATGTTCATAATTCCTGCTTTACTATATCAGAACAAAGTAGTAGGATCCATCTACACCAGATGAAATAATTTACCATCTGTAGCTGAGGAGGATGTGGAACATCACCTGCTAAATACAAACACTTTCAGTGCAGAAGTCTGTACACTCTGAGTCTTCAGATCAGTAGCTCAGTACTCTCATTTCACTAATTTTAGATTTTAATAAACTTTGGAAAACTGGAGAGGTGCCAGAGAATTGATGGAGGGTCAACATAAACCAGTACTTAAAAGGGAATGAGACTAGACTGGATAAACAGACTCTAATCAGGGATAAAT
Organism: Lycocorax pyrrhopterus obiensis; assembly: GCA_014706295.1. Lineage (NCBI taxonomy): Eukaryota > Metazoa > Chordata > Aves > Passeriformes > Paradisaeidae > Lycocorax > Lycocorax pyrrhopterus. The sequence goes on from JACSVZ010000015.1 coordinate 7,420,835, forward strand.
TAATGAAGTGGTTACACTGGGACTGTCAATAGAGGTTAATAAATATTTTCCACTGTGCTTCACTGATCAGACACATCTTGTCTGATACAGATGAGGTGGATACAGAGTTGTAAGACAGATACAGAGCAGGCAGAGGTTTTGTTTCTGGAACATTATTTTACTGCCTGAGGACTAACACAGTTTCCAAACACTGTCATCAGTCTCGGCCCAGAGTTACCTGACTATAAGCAGTGACTTGTGCTGTGGGAGACCCCGAGATGAGAGTTCACACCTCTCACTTGGGATTCAGCCCTCCACCCTCAGACTCCGTGAAATCCATAAACTTTAGTAAGATAACAGCTGCCTTGTGCAAAAAGGATTTGCATGACTTGCTTTTCCATTCAGAGGCTGTAGCCACTGCAGGTTTTGAATTGCACCTGCCCATGGAGAAGAAAAAAGCCTGTGGTTGGGGCAGTGCCAGCTGGAAACATTTCAGCACAAGAGGCAGCAGTCTGGATTTCAGGCAGATGTTTTAGTCAGCCTCTGGCTAGCCATTGTTTAATAGAGTGTGTGCCTCAGGAACACTGAGTTTTGGGAAGAGAATCTCCTTCTCCTGGATGTGCTTGGACGACAGGTAGCCTTGAGGTGGCTTGGGAAGATGGACAAGCCACACAGACCCTTGATGCTGGTGGGATGACCTCTCAAAGCGTGCTTGCTGCAGGCAGAGAAGGTTTTTCATCTCACCTCTCTGCAGACCATCACAAAATCCTGCATTTCAGGGCTGTGTTAGTGCCAAGGGGAGCATATGCACATTATAAGGAAGGACAAATAGGTGGATAATTTTCTTTTACGTTCATCCCACTGTGGAAAGCTTAAATGACAAGATGGAAAACCTGCAAAATCAGGAGGTGGTACTGCTGCTGTGTGTCCTTTTGCCATTCAAAGTAGCTTTTTTCTTCTTGAAGATCAGTACCAATGCAGATTTCCCTGTGATGTTCCTGCCACCCTCGGCGGGGTGACAGGTGGTGTCTGACTTGCAGATGCAGCAGATGAGGGGCTGTTTTGCCGTTCAGCTGGTGTGTAACGACCGGTGCCACACCGAGCTCTTTCCTCTGCTCTTCAAAGGGGCGTTCTGAAGCAGCCCCACAGCTGCTGCCCCACTTAATGTCTGCCACCAGCTCAGAGGAGCAGTTGGTAAACTGCTTATACATGTATCAGAAGCCCAGGAGGGAAATTTGCATTATATATGCATACACATGCATATATTAATGAAACGTTTATCTTTTTGAAGATATTTTTTCTCAAAAATAAAAAATATTGAGGACATTTTTCTCTAAATCTATCAAACACTGTGACTCTCAGCTGAGGTTTTGGAGCATGAAGGAGCAGATGGGAAAGTTTCTGCAATACATTAAGATAATGTAAAAGAGGAAGAATCCACAATCCTCATAAAACTCAAATGCTGAAAAACCCACAAGAGAATGAAGATTATAATGAATAATTCAGACAACACATCCTTGAATCAGAATGTTTCAGCTTCCTCATTTGCTCAGTCTCTCATCTTATCTCCAAGAGCTAAACATAAATGTGGAGAAAGTGAAATGAAATAGCTTTGCAGAGCCGTTTGAAGCCCGCTGCCTGCATTCTGGAGCTCGGAGGAATGCCACGGGCTGAGGTCCGCACCGGATCTGTGAGCTCGTGCCTCCCTCTGCTGACTGCCTCCCCACACCTCTCTCTCCTTGGCCGCAAATCATAAAAGGCCGTGGCTGTCTTTGCCCTCCTGTTGGGCTGGTGCTCCTCCCAATGTCTGAAGCAATGACAGTAAAGTCCAGGGAGCTGCTGGATACGGGCTGTTCACATCAGCCCCAGCCCCACGGTGCCAGTGGGTGACACTCCAGCAGTGCCGTGTTCCCTTTGTGGCATCTGCCCCATGGGTCCCAGTGCCACTCAGGTTCTCCATTAACACTGAATTAATGCATGAATCCTTGTTTAGGGGAAAATCTCTGAAAGCCGTAAGGCAGAGACTCGAGGAAAGTTACCATGAACTGAGAGATGTAGGCAGAGACCTTTGGCTACATCACTAGATTACACCTGGGGTATACTGGAAATACTTCACTGATTTATATTTTTTTTTTTTTAAGTTTGAATACGTCTGTAACACCCCTTGGTACCAATTTTAAAATCTTTTGGTCCTTACAGGCAGCTACTAAGTAAAACTGACCGTGGGAACTACAAAACTTAAAGGTTTTTGATTATCTTCTCCTTTCACACACCCTCTGCAGAAACTTCCCGTTCTCTCAGCAGAACATGTGCCCCCAGCAAAGGCAAGAAATGTATAATCTCAGCATGGCAGGATTAACTGAAAAAAATCATGCCCCTTGCTCTGGGGGGAGGAGCATGCTGGCTGTCCTTGAGCTGGTTATCCCTTGATGATCTGCCAGGGTTGGGTGACCCTTTCTCTAGAGGGAGTCAACCCCAGCTCTTCTGGGATGATGGGGAGGGATCTCAGTCTTGTACATATCTTGTCCATTTATTCCTCTTCCAGAGACTTTCCTCAGGTTGGGGGCTGACAGAGACGAGATTAAAGTCTATTCTAACAAACCAAGTTTGTTAGTCAGGTTTCCTTTGGACTTGAAAACACAGATGAAAACAGCTCCTGGGTGCTCCAGGAATTTTGTGTTGTGGAAGCTTTGTTAGAAAGCTCTGAGGAAACTGGTATCCTTTCAAAATAAAGTGTGCCAAGTAGAATAGCCCAGGGGCCATCGTGCTGGGAGCTGAGGGCTGATTTAATAGTGCAAAAACCAATTACCAGGCTGTAATCAGTAACAGCTGTGTCAGGAAGCTGAAATCGCTACGGGGAAGGAGACAGGAGAGCAGGGTCTGCTCTTCTTGCTGGAGCTGAGACTAAGATAAATTGCAGCAGAAAGCCCCTGCTACCAAAGAGTTATGGAATAAATGGATGCATTAGAAGCCTCAGCACATTAGATCACTTGAAAGAACACGCAGAGCATCAGGGGAGCCAGGTCGGTGAGGGGCTGAAGGCAGCACTGCCTGCCCAGATGAGTTACTGACCTCCACCTGGGACTCCAACAGCCAGCTGGTGAGTTACAGAGGCAGCAGCATCAGTGACAGTGATATATAATTAGCCTTGGGATATATCAAAATTTTCATATATGTGCTGAATTAAACCTTCACCCAGAGTGCAGGGATAAACACATGATGACTTTTAATATAAATAAAATATTAGACAGGAGAAAGCATATATTCTTTTATAGTCTGTGGTGCTGATGTTCTGAAGAGACTCCAAAGCTCCCCGCAATTTATGAGCCAAATCTATTTCTTGGAAGTAATTCCAGGAATATTTTGAGAAAGGAGAGCTAAAGCTCAGCATGTAAACCTTAGAGCTGCTCTAACAGATGCAGCCAGCTGCGATAAACGTAAAACACACTAAGTAAGACCAAGGGAGTTGTGTCTAACCTGAGCAGTACAAACCTTTCCAATGTTAAACCACCTGAGATTTCCTTTAATATTACTTCCTCCAGTAAAAAGCAGGTTGTTTTTTATTTCAGACCTGAGAAGCATAGGTAGTTTTCACTGAAGATTGATATACTTTGAATTGTAGAAAGAAGTGAATCTGCTTGGGTCTGTTACGTTAATGGCTCAGCCAGATTCACTCAACAAATTAGAGCTGCTGTCTACTAAGTGATCACATCACCCAGGAAGCACTTTGATGCACAAGTGAGTGCTCCAGGTGGGAAAGATGTGGATTGGTTAAGTGGAGAAGACGTGTAGCACTTACTTAAAAAAACAAGATACTACAACAAAGCATGGGCTGAGAAACAAGTAATTCCCCTGTTGTGATATTCACTGATTATTGATTCATCGATTATTATGTGCAGTAACAATTTGTGGTTTTCAGCAAGTTTTGCCTGTGTTTTGCATTTGTTCTCAGTTATTCAACAGATGTTGGAAGAAGGTTATGTCCCTTTGTCCCACCGAGCCATAACTCCAAGTATAAATGCAGTACGTGACACAGGGCCCTCCCACAGTTGCTTCCCTGCAGCCACCCCCGTGCCCCACCCACATCCCACAGCCCCCTTGGTATTTAATCTGGGCACAGCTGGAGCCTGCTCAGGAATATAATTAATATACAAGTGCTGCAAAATGAGCATAGAACCAACTGTTCTGTAGGTCAAGAGCACTTGTGTGTCAGGAAGCCACATCCTTCACACCACGGGATTGCTGCTTTCCAAGTGGCTCAAGAGGACACGAAGAGTCTCTCCACTGAGTCCTGGAGACCTTTCTTCTCAACACTTAGCCTGGGAACAACTGCTGGAGGGTTACAGGAGGCCTTTGTGACTTCCCACCCAGTACTTCAGCTCAGGACACAGTCTAGCTCATCGAAACTGTGATAATTTTCCGGCCTTGCTTGAATTCAGTACTTCGCACGTTTGAAGCGGCGGCGCTTTGGTCTCTGAGCGTGTGGAGCGCAGAGGCTGAGAGCAGATCGAGTGCTCCAGAGCCCAGAGTGCACAGCACGGCCCCAGGTCAAGCGGTCCCGGCAGCACTTGTGACCTAAAATGACAGAAATGTTTCGCAAGAGAAGTGGCTGATTTCACCAGGCTCTTGCTCAAGAGCAGGGGAGCTCCTGCGAGCGTGACCAGTGGCCTGTGGGGGGGCCTTGGATGACGGGGGCTGACGGGAATTGGAGCCACCAACAGAACAACTGTTCTGACAGTTCATATCTGCAGCTGGTGTTCTTCTTTCTGGTCTTTTCACCTACAGACCTGGCCTATAAATAATTTCTATCCAGCTGGAAAGAAATGGCCATGCTATTTCTGCTAAATTACAATGATAGTGAGGGAAATTTGTCTTTCGGGGCAAAAAACCCCCTGGAAATCCTGGAGAGGTGCACAGCAGGGAGAGCAGGGTCGGGGGAAACCACAGAGCTCGTTTGAACAAAAAACTTAACATCTGTCCTGGAAGCCATGACATTTAATGCATCTTGATTGGTTTATTTTCATCCTCAAATGCACTTGGAGAAAGGTTGTATCCATGATGGTCTGGGGCATATCCAAGAGGAAAGCTATCTTCTGAGAGCAGGTGATGTAGTTAGAAATAATGAAATTAATTAAAAAGTAAAAAAAAACCCCAAACCAATAAAAATAAATTTAAGTTAAAATAAGTAAAAGTATAAATTGAAAATATAATTAGAAAATGAAAAGAAATAAAAATAAATTTAAAAACCCAATAAAATTAATGCCCCCAGGCTTTCTCACATGCAAACCCATCTTCAACTCCAAAGCAGCAGCAGCAGCAGCAAGCTTTATCCTAAGCAGAAACAATATGTGGGAAAACTTTGGCTAAGGAATGTATACATCGAAAGTGTTTCACTGCCACCAATCCCAGTACCAGGAATAATCCCTCTCTTTTATCTAGTTTAGATGGGTAACTCATGTAGGGGACTGGGAAGAGCACATGTAAGTTCATTTTTCAGTTCTAGCAGCATCAGACGTTTAAAAACAAACAAATAAATAAGCCCCTCCAATAAAATAAAGCAAAGTAGAATAAAGCAAAAATAAAATACAAAATAAGAAAAATACAACACTATAAAATAAAGGTTAGGTTGGATATCAGGAAAAGGTTTTTTACATGGAGGGTGGCTGGGCACTGGAACAGGCTCCCCAGGGCAGTGCTCACAGCACTGAGCCCGACCGAGCTCAAGAAGGGTTTGGACAACACTCTCAGGCACCGGCTGGGATTTGTGGTGTGTCCTGTGCAGGGCCAGGAGTTGGACTGGTGCTACGTGTGGGTCCCTTCCAACTCAGGATATTCTGCTTCTATGACTCTGTGAGAGTAAAACACAACGAAGGAAAATAAAATAAAATAAAATAAAATAAAATAAAATAAAATAAAATAAAATAAAATAAAATAAAATAAAATCATAGTAAGAACAATAAAATAAAATTTATAATAAAAAAAATCAAACCGAATCAAAATCAAATCAAACCAAGCCCCTTTCTCCGAGCTGCCACAGCATCACCCGTACTGAGATTTGCACAAACACCGCAACTTTGTTGAGCAACAAACCCGCTCGGTCGGCGGCAGCGCGCTGGCCCCTCCCCGCCCCTCCCCGCGCAGGCCGTGCCGGCGGCTCCGCACCCGCGCAGCTCCCGCGGGGCCGCTCGCGCCCCGCCCCTCACGGTGCCCCCGCGGGGACGGGGCGGGGCGGGGCGGGCGCGCGGGCAGCGCGGGGCGCGGAGGGGCGGGGCGGGCGCGCGGGCAGCGCGGAGGGGCGGGGCGGGCGCGCGGGCAGCGCGGGGCGCGGAGGGGGCGCGGAGGGCCGCGCAGGGGGGCGGGCGCGCGCAGCATGAGCGGGCGCCCCCCCGCGGCCGCCGGCGCAGCGCCGCCGCGCCATGGAGGGATTCCCCGCCCGCGGGTACGGCACCGGCGGCGCGGACAACCGGCCGCTCTTCGGGGAGACCTCGGCCAGGGTAAGCGACGGCGCTCCGCCGCACCGGCGGCCACCCCCGGCACCCTCCTCCCCCAAAACAACCCCCCGCCAAAGCGAACCGCAGCGGAGAAAATGCAGCACAAAGTCCCGTAGTACCCCCACCCCCCCCACCCCCCCATCCACTTTCCCGGCGTAAATGACCCCCGGTAATGAGGAACCTCCTCCCCGGCCAGCCCGGAGAGCGGCAGCTCCCCACCCCCTGCCCCCGGGCTCGGCACGGAGCGCCGCAGGCAGCCGAGCGGCCGGCCCGAGCGAGGAACCTGCCCGAATCCTGCAAACAAATAAAAAACCCCTATGAAATAAGAAAATCCTCAGTCCCCCCAAAACAGCATCAAAAATCCGAAAGGGTGCACCCCAATGGAAAAATATAAAAGTAGTCCCCCAAATCCCAAAAGAAGGAAAAGCTTCAAATTGGCGTAATTATAAAAAAACCCCTTGAAATAAAACAAAAACAACCTTCTCCCGATTAGTGCCCCAAAGCAAAAATAATCCATCAAAACCAGCCCCAAATTTAAAAAAACCAAACCATATCCCCAGAACTAACCCCCTCCCAGCAAGACCCCCTCCCCAAATAAAAAACTCACAAAACATTCCCCTCCTTCCCCAAGGAAATAAACTTTCAAATAATGCCCCCCAAACCAGCATCCCCCAAAAACCGTGCCGAGGAGTTGGGGCTCGGGGTCCCAGGGTCGAGGGGACCCCCGGCGTGGGGCTGGGAAGGGGTTTGGGCGCGGGCAGGGGGTCCCACAGCCACCGTGTCCCAATTCGGGTGTGCCCTGCAGCCCCCCGAGCCGGGGCTTTGGGGCTGCAGCACCCCAGGCTGCCTCTCACCCGGTTTGGGGGGGTCTTTGCTGGGGATGGGGATGGGGGCTGCGTTTGGTGCCCTCCTGGGAACTGATTTTTCTCCTGGGATGGAGGAGCCGGCGGTGGCTCTCCTCGGCTGACGTGTGGCAGCAGCGGCTCCTCAGGTGTCAATCCCCGTAAGCCGCTCAGCTCTCGGCACCGCTGCGGGTCGGCGCTGCTTCGGGGGGCTGTGCTGGGGAGGGGGCTCCTGCGGCTGCCCGGCAGCGGGATCCTTCGGGAATCGCGGTACCTGGAGATGTCACACCATCGGTTTGTGACCTGGGGTTGTCCCCTGTTAGGAGGGGTTGCCCACAATTGTGTGTGTCCGAGGGGGTGCAGGCTGAAACTGCGTGAGATTATTCACAAGTGTATCGAACGCATCACCGCCCTCCCTGCAGGAACTCGGAAGTGCTGCTACAATGATAATGTTTAATGAAAACATAAAGTGATACCACCCGGATATTTGGGGACAAATAGAATGATGTGGCATAGGAGGACAGGCAGGACCCCAGGAAGATGAACTGAGGAGGGACAGGTGTCCCCTACCAGCAGTTGCTGGCCCTGATGGGGAGCACTGGAGGCAAGGGTAGCTTTGTTGGAGCAGTGCCCTGCACTCGAGTCCTGTTGGCCAGTCCTTGGTCAGGGATTTTGGGACGTCCCCAGCGATGAGGGAGCTTCTAGGGACTGGGATGTGCCATCGGAGCTGGATGGCAGTCCTGGAGGTAACCCCCAAACTTTTCAGCCCAGGTTAAGCCTTGGATCCCTGATCCCCGTCTTTTTCCAGCTATGCCTCAGCTCGCAAAGGAGAGCGATAAATAATAAACATGGGATGCTAATTTCAGTTCCTGGGCTCTAACGGAGATCCAGCGTCGTGCACTTCACCCCCTGCCTATCTCCTGTGGCTTTTCTGGAACCTGTCATTTGGGCCGAGCAGCAGCCAATGGTCTCTCGCTGCTGTACCCGTGTCCGACAGACAAGGGATCACTGTGCTGGCCCGGGGTCGTTTCCTCCCTGATTCACTGGGGTTGCTTAGAAACGGACGCTGGTGAGGTCCCGAGCTGGAATGTTCTGTGTCAGAAATGGAGAAGCTAAACTTTGCCTTTAAATGGGAGCAGGTCTGCCGGGAGAAGTGTGTCTGCCCACGCCCAGCTCTGCTTTTGGGTCTCTGCAAGTGATGGCTGATATTGGCAAACCGGGAACCTCCACTCGGGCTGGGGCCACAGGGAGGGCTAGGGGCAGTGCTTGTGCCCCAGGAAGCCCTGCACCCAAAATTAGGGGTCTTGCACCCTTGCCAGCAGAGGGAAATGGATGTAGAGATGGGGATTCCCTTTTCCTGCCTTCTTGCACTCTCCTGGTCTCCAAGCTGGTGACTTTGAGGGTAAAGCCACTCTGTGGGGATGGCAGAGCTGGGCAGCAGCATCGGCCTCCTTGCCCTTGCTGTGGTCCAGCTGCTTCTCCCAAGGGACTGCTGAGCAGAGACTGGGGCAAGATGGTACCAAAGGAGTCCCTGGTGGGAAGAGGGGGTGTAGCAGCACGGTGCTGATGAATGCCAGGCGCTGTGGATTCAGCTGTGGTTTCCAGGGATGCAGCACTGGCAGCGAGTGGGTATGAGACAACGCAAAGGCACAGCTGTACAGTGGCAAAGAGGGGACAGAGTGTCACAGGTGCAGCACTTCTTGGGAAAGAAGTTGAAAGTTGGGTTCCTCCATGGTGGGAGCATTTACATATGAGTGGGTGGGAGTTAATTGCTATGGGTTGGAAGCAGAAGGCAATAAAGAGGCTGAGCAGCTCGGGATGGGAATGATGAGCCTTCGAGGACACACCAGGACCTCCCCATGTCTTGCAAGAGGCAGGTGGCCAGCATGGCCCTGAGCACAGCCTGTATTGCCTGCAATTCCATGAGGCTGGGTCTGGCACTGCATTCAGGTATCCCCTACGGCTGCAGTGGGCTGCAATGGCTGCTGACCATCTGGACTTGCTGATGTAAGGCATAAAAATGGCCTTTCCGTCACTCCTGCAGAGATGGCACCAGGTACCCGTGCTCCAGGGGACCAGCTTCATGCTCCAGGGGATCAGCCTGTTCCCTTGTCCTGGCCAAGCCTCTGCTGGGATCCTTGTGGGCTCAGCTCACACACTGCTAACCTGGAGGATTCAAGGATGGAATGGGGCAAAGACCAAAGCTGCCACTCTCTCAAAGCCTGTGAAGGGGGTGCAGTGATGCAGATACAGTCTCAGTCCTGCCTCAGTTTCCCTGCTGCTCCAAGTAACCTTGACTCAGATCCCAAAGAATCCTGGATTGTGCCCTCCTGCTTTGCAAAGATTTGACGCTTCCTGACCTTATGTCCCTTTCCCAGAGGCAGATGGAGGGAGACCTCTGCACTGCAGAAGCTCCCTGGGAGAAGCCTGATGCCTCTAGCCCCTGCAACACCCTCCCCAGAGTAGGACGAGAGGGCAGAAACCCTCCTGTTTCAAAATGCAGCTTGTGCAACAGTGAAACATGGAATTCATCTCCTGTCTGGCCAACAGCTCGCTACATCTCGGCAGCTGGCCGGCTGAATGTGGATCCCCATGGAGGCACTGCTGGGCTGTATCAGAAGTTAGTGTGTGTGTGCCAGTGCCCTGTGCTGGTCCAGGTGACCTCAAGCAGCTGCAGGCTCTCTGTTTTGGTGTGCCTGCTGGGGTTTTTTATCTTTTTACTCTAGCAGCTATGACAATACATAGTGATGCTGGAGAAAAACCCTTCCTGAATCAGCTGTGCTGGTTGTAAGAGCCGGCTTTGCCAGCTGGGTGAGATGTAGGACACAAGGCTCACCACAGCCAGTTTCCGTGTGCCCGGTACCCAGGAGTGTCTGCCCGGCCCGGGCTGTGCACTCGGACATGGTGTGGAGGTGAAAGGCTCCGTCAGCCCCAATCCCTTTAGCTGTCGCGGCCTCTGCTTGAGTATTTTTAACCTTTTTGCTGTGCTAAGCTGCCTGGGGCTGAAGTGTCAGCGGGCACTGGGGAATACAGCCTCTCCCTGCTTTGCCAAGCCCGGGATTTCAGGATCAGTGTCTCTAATCCCCGGATCCTGAAATACCTTCTTCGGCCGGCAGTGCATTTGGAAATTTGAGTGACCCCAGGTTTAAGCACAGGGAAGGGGATGCCTTGGCCGCAGGGACTGGATGCCCTGTGCTCCACTGCCGGCATCCGTACCTGATCCAGCTGTTGCTGGGAAGTCCATCCCTCAGCAGTGTGAGATGAGAGGTCCCTGTGCTGGGGGACGCTCTCTCCCACACTGAAACAGTCAGAGAGAAATGCTCCATGGTCGCTGCCAAGTGTGACCCCCTTGTTTTCTCCTGCCAGTCCAGTCTGTCCTCACACAATGGGTCTCTAGCTAATTAGGAGAAGCAGAGTCATGGCTGAGTTTCTGGATAGTGACTGACTGTGTGTCCATCCCTCCAAGCTCTCTGCAGAGCTGGCTCTGACTGTGCTCACCAGGTGAGCTCTGCAGGCTGGTGACCCACTGCTGCTCTGCAGCTGGCTCCCTGGCATTCCCTGCTGTCTCTGCTGTTGGAAACCCAACTCCTCATGGCACAAGGAATCCAGTTGCTCATTTCTTGCCACCCTGAATGGAGGTGCTGAGCCTGAATGTAAACTCTGGTCCCCCTCCATAACATTGCCTTGGTGGGTTCAGCCAGGTCTGCAGGACAAGGGCAGAGCAAAACTGCCGTCCTCTCCTGGTATTGGAGTGGCTTTTAGGGGTAAGGACCCTTCTGTGTCCTGCCTAAATTAAAGTTAGCTTTGAGTTCTTTAATTTATTTTAGGTGAGGAGTCCAGCTGAGCTGTCACGATATGCTGTCGCGGAGCATTTCATGCCTGCATTTCTCAAGTTGCTTCTCTTATTTGCTTGGAGTTACTTCTCTGTCTCCATTTTTGGGGTCAGTGGTGGGTGTCTAGTAGTTGGCTCCCAGAGGCTGCTGCTGTATTTCCAACTCCATGTGTGGGAATGCTGGTGAAGAGAGGGGGTTTGTGCCTGGCTGGCGAGGACCTTGCACAGGGCATGTTGGTGACAATTTCCTATGGGGGGGTCACTTCCCACTGCTGCAGTCACCACTGTGCCCCCATGGCTTGGGGCCTCTGAGCTGCAGGAGCATCAGTGGTCTTGTTTTACAAAGAGGAGCTGGAGACTAATAAAAGAGGTTTCGAAGAGTCTGCTTGCTGTGGCCCTTTCACTTGGAGATGAACACAACTAGGGCCCAGCATCCACCAGTTCCTGAACCACCTGAACGTGAGCTCCACAAAACCTTAGGTCAGGGCTGGTGATGTCCCACAAAAGCATAATTTGCTGCTCTCTGCTTTCTTCTTGTGCCCTGCTGCTGCCATGTGTTACTTCTTCATGACCTGGGACTACTCCCTCTACAAATCCCAGATGCTAGGAGGGAAGAAAGGTGCAAGAGCAGGTGGAAGGAAGCCCATGTTGCCCTGCCTGCTGGCTGCGGTGTCTTGGGCAAAATGCTTTCACTGCACAAACTCTTTTCTCACTTTTCTTTCCCCACACTTAATGACTCTCAGTACAATTAATGGAAGTTTGTGGAGTTTTCTCTCTGCACAGCTTTTCTGCTGTAGCTGTTCTTTTAGCCTTTGATTTGTCAGCCATCTGGGGTGTTACACCTGGCTGTGTGCAGCCCAGCCCAACTGTAGTGATACATGTTTTTACTCAGAGCAGCACCAGGGAGAAGGCAGTGTTCTGGCACGGATGGGAATGTTCTCCTTTTCCTTTGTTTTTCACTGAAGGTGCATCAGTACAGGGTCTTGCTCTGGGTGCTCCTCTGAGCCCAGGGTCACACAGCCCAGTGTCACAGCCGGCCCCTGCCCTGATGCCACTGGGATGGGACTGCGATGCTGGCATCTAGGGATCTCTCTTCCCAGGTGCAAAAACGTTGTGTCCTCCCAGTCAGTTGTTTTATATGGATGAAGAGCAGCAGAAAGAAGTGTGGGGGGATATCTGCCCATCCAAGCAGAGCCACTGTGTTGTACGTTCAGATCTGCCAGGTTAGGGTGGAACGTTTGGGGTGTGGGCAATGCTTCACCTCCTTGCCAGCAGCCCACAAATTCCCACCTAAGACTCTATCAATCTATTAATTCTCAGGCAGTGAGGCTAAAAAAAGCTTTTCCTGACAACCTCCATCTGTGCGCTCCCACTTTAAAAAAAAGATTTAAAAATAATTTGCACAACTGTAATCAATTTGGATGTAGCAGAGAAGCCGTTTGCACATGAGCAAACCTGCTGCACGAGGCCTTGACCAATACAGCCTCCCTGGGGTCCGTGGAGGGAGGGAAACCTTCCTGTGTGGCAGAGCTGACCAGGGAGCCTCGATGGTGTGCTGAGGGTAACGTGGATCCTGGCTGATGCTCTCAGTGTTCTTGTTTAATGGTCTGTTTTATATGGTTTGGGGGTTTTTTTGTTGTTGGTTTTTTTGGTACACAAAAAACTCTTATCTTTTCTTCAGGACAGAATCATCAATCTAGTCGTTGGTGGCTTAACAACCTTGCTGCTTGTAGTAAGTATCTCCCATCCCACCCCATATTGCACCTTTAGGTGACAGGGAAAAAACCAGAATTCCTCCCCAAAAACGGGTGGTGAAACTTCCAGTGACCAAACAGGCTCTAATTTAGGGCAGGCAGTCATTTTGGGACATATCTGTCTTTTGAAACTCTTTGACAACAGGAGGGGAATACCTTTCTTCATGCCGTCTTTTAAGAGCTGCAATAAAATCTCTGGTAGATTGTCCATCCTGGCTGAATGTGAGGCTGGGTGAGACAACAAAGCATTTATGTGCCAGGAGAGCATGTTTGCTTCTATTTCCTTCTATGTATGATTTATTGGCCTCTATTTATGGCTTATATAAGTCATTCCAAAGTTCGTCCCTTTGTGTTGAGCTGTGCTTTCTCCAAGCTTTAAAGACAAACCCAACACCATCGTGACCAGAGACCATCACTTGTGTGGTCCAGGGGGGGATTGCTGGAGAGCTGAGGTGCAGGGAGGCTGTGGGGACAGGCAAGGTGCCAGCTGGTGGAACACTTGGCTGAAGGGATGCTCCTGTGTGGGCAGTGTGCACCCCCAGGCCTGATGGCTTCACGGCTACCTGGAGGGTGGTTTCTGGCAACGAGCCAGCATGGCAAAGCTTTCATCGTTTTTATTCCACTCCTCTCAGTGTGCAGCTGTATCAAAGCAGTTTTCCTCCAGACTTGCACATTTTCCTTCAGCTCCTCAGGGGTGGGAGTCAGAGAGCAGGGAGAGGTGTACAGAGCAGGATGCAAGCGCTGTGCTGCTCCAGCCCTTGGGCTGAGTCTTCTCTCACTGCAGCACTGGCAAGAGTGAAATCCTCATCTTTGTTTTCCTCCATACAGGTCACTCTAATCAGTGCTTTTGTCTTCCCGCAACTACCTCCAAAACCTGTGAATGTATTTTTTGCTTTCTGCATCTCCTTGTGTTGCATTTCTGCTGGCATTCTTGTAAGTACCGCCGCATTTGCCGTGCTTTTGAGTCGATGGCTCTGAATAAAATCTGCTTTACGTGGTGCTGCCTTCTTTTTTACACTCTCCTAGAAAAGCTTTCCTGCCTCCATAGCACAAGCTGACAATGAGGGAGTGGTAATGAGTTTTGTATTTACTGCAGAGTAAGTGTGTGAACTGAGCCAACTCCTGCAGCCCAGCTGTGGTGCAAGACTTGTCACCTCTGTGGAACTGCTACCCGTAGCTGCCAGTGGAGACAGAGAGTAGGAAACCAGGGAGCAGAGCACTGAAATGGGAATGCAGAGATGGACTGTGCTGCAGAAGACACTTGAAGTGGGACCAGCCATGCACTTGCATTAGTCAGCGACCTTTCAAACACAGGGGATGAGTTACAGGGGTAGGAAGCTACAGCAAGTGGCAGATGTTCCTCTATTCAACAGCTGCAGAATTCCAAGGGAGTTGGTCCCAAGCACTGGCAAAGGGAAGTGGCAGGTCTGAGTTCATAGAATCACAGAATGGTTTAGGTTGGAAGGGGCTGTCAAAGACCTTCTAGTCCAATCCCCCTTCCATGGGCAGGCCCATTGGTGGCTCCTTCTTCTGTGGTAGCTTTTCATACTCGGAGCAGTCTCCTTCCTCCAGCTGTGACCTGGAGCAGCCCTGAACCCCTCACTGCTGGGGACGCTGGGGAGTTGCTCTGCATTGCCTGGTCAGTCCCAGTTTCTGATCCTACAGCTGGTGGCCATGACTGCCCAGAATAGACTGTGTTAGTGCAAAGCTGATGTTTGTCCTCATCAGCCAGGGTGCAGCCAGCTTTGAGTGTTAAAACACCCCCAGCTAAGCCACCCACTCTCCCTCCCTCTTAGCAAAGCTGACCAGACAGCACACGTCCCCAGGGATAGTTTCACACACAGACACATACACAGTCTCTCTGGCCAGAGGAAGCTGGATTGTTTTACAGGAAGAAAAAAAACCCCAAAACCAGACATACAAGTTGCGAGTTCAGTTACCATAGAAAGTTTTCTCAGAAGTACCTGGCTTTTTAAAATAACCCAAATCCTTTTTCTCTTTTAGATCTACTGGTATCGACAAGGAGACCTGGAACCCAAATTTAGAAATCTAATTTACTACATATTGTTTTCTATTGTCATGTTATGTATATGTGCCAACCTGTACTTCCATGAAGTGGGTAAATGAAGGACATTGGGAATACCCAGCAATGATGCTACTGTGTCAGACTGCTTCCAGCTCAGCTCTCAGCTCTACTTGAGACATTTAAGTGAGAACAATCAGCCTGAGAGGAAAGAAGTGGGTTGTGCAAGGATAAATCAGTACATGATTTTCATGTAAATGTATATGTAATGTCCCTCTTGTTGGGGAGAATTATTGCCATAAGACGTGACATTCTGCTTTTTTTTGAAGAGCTACTGTTGCGCTTAATGAACATTCCAGTTGTACTGATGTTTCAGAATGGCACAAGCTTTTTCATTTTGGAAAAAACTGCACTTTTTTTATTACTGTACAAATAAACTGCAGCATTGAAAGGATCTGTGGCAGTATAAATAAATGGCATCTTACAGTCAAGTAAGACAAATACTCTTTATTTTATTGAAACTGAATATACAATTATTTCTGTTCCCTAGGCAACCATTTAAAACTACAACTTATTTTTCACATTAACAAAACCACAGACTGAAAAAGACCAACTCTTGATTATGAAGAGCTAATTACAGAAATAAATAAAATAATTTATACAAGTCTTTAGTTTCTATAGCTTTTTCTCTTGATTCCTAGCTAACAGGCTGCTGCTCAGCCTAGTGTCTGTTTCAAACGATGTAGGAATTAATTGGCCTCCTTTGCCTTGGGGGCCTATGTCCAAACTCTCACAGAGCTATTCCTCCAAGACTTTGCCACCTTCACACCACTCCCCATCTACTAACTTGCTGCAGGAATCACCTCTGGAGAGGTGGCTGGTAGTGTCAGGTAAACAGCGAGAGATACAAACATTCCAACCTACTCACAACAATCTCAAAGAAACTCCAAGCTTGTGGGGGGAGGCTGATGGGTCCCAGTAGCTTCCCTTTCTCATAGCCCTTCCCTTTTTATTCAGCTTGCTGTAGTGATGAGAAAAAAAGAAAAAAAAAAAGCCAAAAACAGGAAAAGATTTTCCACAAGTGATCTTTCCGAGCTCTGTCCATTGCCAGCAACGGACTCCTCAGGAACAAGCAGACCGGGCAAGTCCCGTAAGCTTCTGCCTTCTTCCTATGCCACGGACATACTAACGAGTCAGATGAGATGGGAATACACACCACTGCTTTATGATGCTGCCCACGCTCCCTGAAGTCTTTGATGGAACTCACTCCTTCCTGAAATGTAACAGTCTCTTACTCCATCTATTACAAGAGTCAGTAAGTGCAGAAATCCTCACCCATTCTTCACGTAACCTGTGCAAACTAATACTTGCTGTGGCACTAAGAGGCTACAGTCCACAATCCTTGACTTCCGTCCAGTTTTCCATGTGTGCAGTTCAGCACATCAGTAACAAGTCAGATCAGAGCTGATGGGATGGATCTGAGCAGTGAGCATTGCAACAGAGGCTCTTCAGAACACTGGAACACCCCAGTGAGATGTGGCACCTTCAGGCCTCGGTTGGCAGCTCGGTCCCCCCTCCCAGATGAGGGAAACAGCCTGAGCAGAGAAAGTGCACTGTAGTCATTTCACACTGGAAGTTTCTGTTCAAAGAGACAGACTGTGACTGCTTTCTTTGGAAATGTGGCACAGGATTGTAACTAATTTCACAATGCAAACATGGTCAGTAGGAAATGGACACCGTTGCTGCTTCTCAGTGACAGCTCACTAAATCCTCAACATCCTTTGAATCTTCCGAGTCAGGACTGCCCAACGATGAGCCAATAATGTGTGACCCATCTCCATGATGTTGTAGGATAGGATCTGTCAAGAGACAAAAAGCATTACAACTATTGCTGTGCCATTCTAACAAGATATAAAACACAAACTTAGGAGACAGGAAATGTAGTCTGGAA
This sequence comes from Lycocorax pyrrhopterus obiensis, assembly GCA_014706295.1. Lineage (NCBI taxonomy): Eukaryota > Metazoa > Chordata > Aves > Passeriformes > Paradisaeidae > Lycocorax > Lycocorax pyrrhopterus. Next base: position 7,437,707 of record JACSVZ010000015.1, read on the forward strand.
TTCTAACCAATTATAAGCAATATTGCTCAAACTAGGCAGTTTGCAACTTTTAGTTTCACAGGATCACAGAATATCAGGTTGGAAGGGATCTCTGGAGATCCTCTAGTCCAACCCCTTGCTAAAGCTGGTTCAGCTAGAGCACGTTGCACAGGACCACATCCAGGTGGGTTTTGAGTATCCTTAGAGAAGGTAAGTGATGACCAATATAGATGGATATGGATGCAATGGTGTGACTCACATTTGCATCCATCAGGTATTACACTGTAAGTGCTGACCCTCTGATGGCTCTGTGGGGAGATCCTTCCTCTGAGGACGAGTATTTGTTAGGTTACTTAAAGTTTCACAGCACTGACATGTAAAATTATTTAAGAGAAAGCAAGGATCTATGAAGTGTTGTATCTGAAGACTCAAAAGCTCTGTTCACTGCTTTAAAGAAAGGGACTGTCATACCTGTGAGAGTTGTCAAGGGCAAGACTGATTCACTATCTATATCATCCGTTGCCTGGATAAAACCATGGGAAGAAGGAACAATAAGCACAGTCTCATCATCTATTGTAGGTTGATCAACTTGTTCTTCTATTGCTGGGGAACCCAGGTCCTGCACAACACAGAACAGGCCATGAGAGTGCATTCCTGGTAGCATAAACAAAAACCTGCATTGCTCAGCCATATTCCACAGTAAGCAACACACTCTGGATGAATTTTATCTCATTAAATTGAAATGTCAGCACCTGAGATAGTTTATTTCAGCATTTACAGGACACATTTCATTTTAGTGCAGGCACCCAAAAACAAGATGAGAAGAATTTCACCCTGTTGAGCAATATAAAGGCAGGTGGAGAGGAAAGGAGACACTGCAAGGTGGTGATAAAACGTTCCCTTGCAAGTCATATGTTTTGTCTGTGAAGAGGAATAATTAGGCTTTTCCACTACTTGCTGTCTAGATGTTCTGAAACTAAAACATTACATGGTACTTACCTGCTCCACAAACACAACAGCTTTACCTTAAGTTTCACAACTCCTGTTGTCAAGTGTTAACTGACACTGAACACAGAGCTCTAAAGACCCACTTGATTTGCTGTGCCTTGCTTGGCCTGTCACTGGCTGGAGGTTGGCTCCAGACATTTTTGCTGAACCTCATGATACCAGAAGATTGGCAACACACTGATTCCTTCCAGGTATGAGTTGTCAATACCCTCACTCTCTTCCAGGCCTGCCATAACTGCTGCTGCTGCCTCTTCCCTGGCTCCTGTGGTACTGGAATGGCAGTAACGCATCTGGCTGACTCAGTGTCACAGCACACTCCTTGTTCCACAAACACAGTGAAAAGTCATCCTACACAGTACTGCCAGAACCAGCAGAGATACTTGGATTCCAGCTTTTCTGTGTAACATGCGTAAGGTTTGTTCAAACTTCAGGAATTCCTGATGTAGAATGTAAGCAACTGTTGCTGACACAATGGAAGGTACCTGGATTTGTCACTGTTTTCAGAGGGAGCAGGAGTTGTTTAGGAGAGGTCACAGCCCTCTATGTTTAAGAAAATCCTGATGTTCCTCCACCTTGGTTTCGTTAGGAAAACTTATTTCCCTACATAACTCCACAATGTTTTTGCAAAGGCAGCTGCCTGAAAACCCCTTCCGTGATGCTGCTGAAGAGGAGCTGACAACCTGTGCTGCAGCTCAGTGAACTGCAGTAGGTCCCATCCACGAGGGCACCGTGTGCCTGACCTGCAGGAGCAGCTCTCTGCAGAGCACACAGCTCTGCCCACCAGCAGCACTGGGCTGGCAAGGCTTGAAGCTGGGAAGAGGAGGCATGACAAACTAAAGAAGCCATTGTGGCAAATGGGCACCTTTCCCAGCCAGAAATAATAAAACCCTGCAGCATGACTGCCTGCCTCCCACTACCCACCCACAGTGACAATACAACCCTGGCAAGCTCATAAAAATAACACTGACTTAAAGAAAACAAAATTCAGGCATGTTTTTCTAGAGTAACTTTTTACTGAGAATTAGTCACAGACAGTTCACTATTTCCTAGAATTTAAATACACATGTCAAACTTGAAACTGACTAGAAGGGTAAGGCAAATTAGAATTACGAATTCAGTTTGTTTTTCTGTAAAGAAAAAAAGTCTATAGTTTTATAGCCTGCTAGCCATAAGCTATTTGTACAAAGTTAAATTAGGAACTAGGTTAATATCAAAACTTTATTAATTCTACCTCGAGAAGCTGAAGTTTTAAACTAAGAGGAGAAAGCTGATGGTCTGCGTCAAATGTTGAAAATCTTACACAATTACGTCAACCATGGCACAGAAAGAGGAAAATGGAAGGATAATCCCCAGCTTCATATGTATGCAGGATTCAGAAGCTTCTGTAGTAGCAAACTTGAGATGTACAAAGATTCTCCCTTTTGTAAGAGCAAAATGGATATGCACTGTCTATTAGAAGCTTCTTCAAAGACAAAGCCAAAGCATATCAGTGATGGATTTTCAAGACTGACAAAGCAGAAATACAGCTACTGTAGAGCAGTGTTTTACAAAACAGGATGGGGTATTTCACTCTAACTCATCTTTTCCCACATCCTAACCTAATCAAACTTGCCAGGGAAGAGGCATTTTCTATCCACTAAAGAACATTATCTTCTTTTTAGCACCTCTGTTTTCTGTGACTTAGTCATTTTCATAATTCCAACAAGTGAAAGATGGAGGAATTTAGTATGAACAATCCAAATACCTGTAATCATTTGGATAAACTCATTTCTGCATCTCAGGTGTTGGAGATGAATAAATCTGAGGCTAGAGAGAGAACTAGCTTAATGCTTCAAATTCCCATTTAACAGATACTTGACTGGAGCAGTACGTTTAACAGAAGTCCTCCAAACTGGAAACTGTGGTACATCTTTAAATATGTTATTAGATTCATAAAGCAAAATCTAAATACTCTACCTCACCTCCTTTGCTCAATCTATCTATTGATGCAAGTGTGTTGGACAATTAACAGCCCAGTTTAAAGCAACAGCATCAAACGGGAATCACATGAAGGCAACTGTTCAGTGCCACCAAAGTTCCAGCTTTCCACTGTCACATTCAGAAGTACCCCGAGTACTGAAATGACTCCACAGCTAGTGAGGTATTCAGTGCTTCAAATGAAGTCACATATAAGCCTCAGTACCAAATTAGATGCTGTTACTTTCATACTCATACCAACAGAGCTCAGGGATAGAAGATCTCAACAAATACTTGTAGAACTGATACAGAATCACAGAATTGTTTGGATTGGAAGAGACCTTGAAGACCATCTAGTTCTAACTCTCTGCCATGGTCAAGGACACCTTTTGCAAGTCCAGGTTGCTCAAAGCCCCATCCAATCTGGCCTTGAACTCTTCCAGAGATGAGGCAGCCCACAACTTCTCTGGGCAACCTGTTTCAGTGCCTCACCACCCTCAAAGGAAAGAATTTTGTCCTAATACCTCATCTAAACCTACACTCTTTCAGTTTGAAGCCATTTCCCTTTGTCCTGTCACTATATGCTCTTATAAATTAGTCTCTCTCCATCTTTCTTGTAGGCTCCCTTCAAGTACCAATATACATGAAATCACTAAGATATTTCAGACAAGTAGCTTAACATAAAGCCCAAAGATACAATGAAATCATTCTCTATACAGAAGTGGGGAAAATATCAAGTATCATGCCCTCCCTTACCTCAGTAACGTAGGTGCTGGGTAAATCAGAGTGAGAATCCTCATCCTGTTTCAGGCTGGCATCTGCAATCTCCTCCTCTGTTCTTACCATAACTCCATCCATCAGTTCTCTGCTATTCCTGCTGCTAAACTTAGAAGCATCATCTTCATTGTAGGCTGACCGCTCTTCGTCACTCAGCTTGGACTGATGGATATCACCTGGGAAAGTATTTGTTCCCAGGGTGTCTGGAGGATCTGTCAGGTCAGCTGAGTGAATGTCTGAATCCACAGTCAGTTCTGTCTGGGTGACAGAGGATGAGATGTCTTCGGCAGCAACGGTGCGGATTATGACACTCGGCGTGTGGCACTGCACTGTGACATTGTCACTTGTGTTTAACAAATGCTCTGGCTGTGAGCAGCATTTGCAAAAAAGAGACAAATAAAACCCCAAAAAAGGTCAGAAACTTTCCTGTAACTATCTACAAATCTTTCAAGCAAATACAAGCAAAAAGATTCGAATTGCTAAGTGTAGCTTAGAGTTTTATATCCACAGGATGTCAGCCCAGATCATCTGTTGACCTTTCCTGTTCCTAAATTATAACTTTGTAGACTGAATGTGGTGTCATCTGTTCTTTAAATCACAAATAAAGTAAAAATAAAATAGTATGAAAGAGGCAACCATTCAGGTGAGGCTCACTGTAGATTCAAAAGGTCAGGGTTTTTTCAACTGAATTTTGCATCACTTTTATGATTAAATCTCCAGTTTGCTTCCCCTTTCCTCCCTCTACCAAAAAGCAATACTTGGCACTACTATCGAAGTGTTGTGAACCATTATCTATTTGTGCGTAACTGAAAACATCACAAAACAACAAGATTTGGTTTTGCTGGGGACCAAGCCACTAAACGGAGACATTCTGTTCAGAACTTGCTCACTAAGCTAAGTTTTAAAGCAACCTGAGTTTGCTTTTTAAAAACAATACACAAACACCCAAAATCTTAGTCTTCAGGATTTTAAGTCAGGTAACATTGTTATGACTTAAGAACTGCTTTGCAAATTTACCATGCATGTGCAGGGCCCTGCATTACAATGTCCCCCCAGTGCCCAAAGCCCGGTGTTGTCCCCGCCCAGAGCTCTTACAGATAAGGCGTGAACGATGATCTGCTCTGGGGAGGCCGGAGCTGCCGCGGCCGTCAGGGTCATGGTGGGACTCGTTGTCAGCGTTAAAGGGAGGCCTTGGCTCGAGCTTGTCTGCAGTAAGTAGGTGCCTGGTGTCCCAGTCGGCTGGAGGTGGAAAGACTACAAAAACAACACAGGTTTAATAGCCAAACACACTGCCCAGGCCATACTGGAGCATTTTGATTTACATGAACCAGCCTAAATGTAACTCCTCTGGAAAACCACTGCACAAATCCAATCCAATCCCTTCTGCACTGACTGCTGTACTGCACTCAAAAAACAGAAAAAACCTCATCTAGAGCCCTAGGCTACCCAGGCAAGTATTAAGGGCAGGAGCCCAGCAGGTCTGCATTATGCTGTACAACAGCAGGTAAGAAAGGAACAAATTCAACTTACTTTTGCTTTGAGATGAAAGAGAAACTGTGCTACAAATTACAGGACAATGGAACTGAGACAATCCTTACTTGCTGGGAGCTTTCTCTGGCTCCTTTATGTCAGATTTCAACAATGAAAAAAATCCAAGCATAAAGGCAAATTTAAGGCAAATTTAAGGCAAATTTAAAGCATTTAACTGTAATTCACAGTTTACTCTGCAGCCCTAATGGATTACACTTTCAGAAATAAGTTTTAGAACTCTTAAATTCTTTCTACTTGAATTTTTTTTAAATGCACAGTTCTATAGTCTAAGAAGTAGCTGGGTTTAAAAGAAAAAAAACCACAGTACCAAATACCAGTTACTTACTGGAAGAATCTCAAAGGTCTGTAGTGTTCCACTGTTCAGTGTTATTGTCTCAGAGTCAACAGTAGCAGCAGGGGAATCGGTTGAGGCTGCAAATGGAAGGAAAAAAAAAAGAAAAGGAAAGTAGTAAACCAGAATGTTCAGCCCTGCAGAGAGCATAACATACTATAATTAATACATGGCAGGGTACTGTTAATTCCACTAAGAGGAAAAAGAAAACTGGCTGCAATCCTAATGACAAGGTTCTCTAATTGGTACCCAAGACACAATACCATTTAAAGAGAGCATTCTACAATCCAAAAGAGCAAAAGAAACTAAGTATGGGTTTAGCACACAAAGATAAAAGCAGACAAATAAAGTTTCTGACGTGATCTAATTACTTTTTGTAATGAGATTTGCAAGAGGTTCTAATGTAATGATACCTTTGGTGTAATGATACGCTTTGGATCATGTAATGCTTGTTTTAAACTGGTGTCAGGCTTAATATTGTTGTACTTCCCACAGACCTCTTTTTTTTATACTCTTAATCTTTTCTGCCCTCCACAGTATGTCCACTCTGATGAAAGATCAGATGCTTCACAAGATATTTGCCTATCCTATGTGTTATAACTGCAGTGTACAAAAGCTGTAAGTATTACTACAACTGTGTTAATTATTTATGCAGGTATCTCCATTAGTTCTAAAAGTAATGAAAAAAAGCATTGAAAACAGTTGATGTACCAGGTTAAGATAACCAGGTCCAAACAACTTGTACCCAAAACTTTATAACCATAATTATGATTTCTACTTAGTCTTAAAAAACAAATCACAAGTTCCAGGAAGCTGAAACCAAATTTATACTCTCCCTGGGACTTTCCAGTAATTTCCTAAATACTAAAAGGGGAAAAGATCTACAAGATGATAACAGTGACCCAAGCACTGGAAACTTTGCCATCTCAGACTCTGTGGCTACAAAGTACAGTACTTTTGGTCTCTTAAGAAGATAAAAGCTCAATTTTTGAAGCTTTTATTGTTGTAGTGGCATGTTCAAGGTTTCCTGCTGCAGATTTCCTGGTACTCAGTAGCAGAGCTGTAAAGTGTGGCCTGTCAGTCACCCAGCCAGCTATATTCATAAAACCTCAGGAATTGCCCCTTTGAAACTCTGAGCCTTCCACCAAATGCAGCTGAAAGTGGCTAATAGCTTCAGCTCTCATGAGACTGTGAAACACACAATACAAAAGTCACTTGGATTACACAACCAGAAATTCTTTAGAAAAACAGACTAAAATGGGGAAAAAGGCTTGTTAGGCAGACAGGGGCAAGTGAAGTCACAAAATAACCATTACAGGATTCAATTCAGAAAGGACTAAAGGTTCCAGGATCCCAGCCCCTCTTGCCTGCTCACCAAAACCCATGAGCTTTGATCAAGCTTCATCAAAGTCTGAGACCACTGACGTATTATGACAGATAAAAAGTTCTTGGCTTGGTGTCACGTGTCATTCTAATTACAAAATAAACCTCATAAAATGAAGATAGCACTTAAAAATAGATTAATACAGGTTAATCTAATAAAATTATAAACAGAAAATTGTTTGCCAAATGCCTACTCAGTCACAATCTGAAGAATCAGTTCGTAGCCTGATCAACTTAGCTCAGTTGGTCAGAGCAGGGTGCTAATAATGCCCAGGTTGTGGGTCCAACCCCTGTACAGGCCATTCATTTAAGAGCTGGGACTCGATGATCCACGTGGATCCCTTCCAACTCAGAATATTCTGTAACTAATTTGGTAATCAGCAAGACCAAAGCACTAATTTTTCCTAATAAAATTTACAAATGCCAAATGGTGCAAAACAATATACAGTGCAGATGACAGACTGCATGTGACTGGAGTTACTGAGTAAGATTAGTTACAAAATCAAGCACTAAGAACTACACTCAGAGCAGACCTGGTACTCAACGTTAGATAATGAGCAAAGTTCATCCTTAAGAGCATGTGAAGCACCAACTTCAAAAAAAATACAGTGGTTTAGCAGAACACTGGCTGAATGTTGGTGTGACTTGGCAGCTAACACTTTCCAAGTGTTTGTGCCTAGAAGTAACTGCATAATAAAGAGCAGGACTAGAAAAAAACATTTATACCTTCCCTTCAGTGCCCTGCACCAGAACTTAGGGACAGCAGTCTATGTAATTTACAAAAGGAGATCTTGTGCATGATGTTCATTGTTCTGCACAAGAGCGACCAGAAACAACTTAAGGAATAAACATATATGCTGTATCTTCATTAAGAGGTTTGTGTACTGAGAGCTTTTCAAAGAACAGGTTATTTGGCAAACTCTTGTGTGCTCACACAGACACCTACAGCACCTGTGTCCAGGTGCTCCAATTGCAGCTTCTTGGAACTACTGTCACAGCAATATCTACATTTTCCTAACAGAGTTAGAGACAGGTAAATGGAACCCAGAAATGTTTCATCTGAAGTTATGGCAAGACCAAGGGAGAATTAATACAACTCTTTAAGACGTACTCAATCCTCCTCCACCACCTTAACATGAGAAAGCTGCAGGTTTCGTGTGAGTGGTTCCAGTACTTACAGACATGGGTGATCTGCACTGGGATCTGCAGAGCTGCCATGGGACTCGGGGCACTGCCTGTGCTCTCCTCCAAGCGAGCGACGCGGATCTGCACGTGCTGCACCCCCGAGCTGGAGTTAGTGTTTGCTAATCCACTGCCACACTTGTTGTCTGGAAGCTGGTGCCCTGGATTGTTTTTTTGGTTCTCGTGGAGCTGTTTAAGACCCTTTATCAGCACTGAGAGAAAAAACACTCATGCTAAAGCAGGCTGAAGAAGCACATTTAAAATACTGCAATTGGTTATTTACCCAAGATGAAAAGAGCAAACAAAATCCTACAGAATCTGGAACTTAAGCAATCTCCAGAGATAGAGAAACTAGAAATTTAGCACATACATAGACCATTTATAGTCAACTACTGCAGTGAACTGCATTTCCCCATGGAACCCAGGCATTCACGATGCTTGCGGGGATAAAAGAACAACACAGCCCATACAATTTTGGAACTCTCTACAATGATGCATGGTATATGCCCCAGCTACAATCAAGTGCCAGTATCACTACTTGTGTAATGCTGCTATCAAAAGTAAATCCTCCAATCTTCTACAACATGGAAGCAGATTTGTTCAAGAGCTTGACAGAAATGTCACTGAAAACAGGGAGCAAGAGAGAATGAATCCCACAGTGGTTATATTACAATTCTTCACCTGTGCATGAAGATGCCCACAGTGCCAACAGAATCACCCACCCTTCTCCTCTGTAATTGCTTTGGCCCTGCTGAGGGAGCAGCTGATGTAACAACAGGCTACAAAACCTGAGGCCTCAGCTTTTCTAGCATTCATTACAGCAAACTGCCTAAACATCTCCCTTTGTCAGGGAAAAGACAGCAGAGTCTGTTGATTCAGTGCTGCATTTATATTATGAATTATTTGGTGCAACAGCTGCCTATTAATGTGTGGTAACAGAGGCTCTCCTCCCAGCTGCAGCCTCCAGGCAGGACTAATATATAACCACACTGTCAACCACAGCACAAGTCTGTATTAAATTACATCTTTCATTAATTATGACATGACTAATCGCTCTGATTTTTTTTTTTGTCTCCTCAAGTCAGACAAAGGGAGGTCACAGACATCCCTTTGGCTTAGGCACTAGGTTTCTCCAAGCCAGAATGGGAAAATGGTATGAGATGTATTTGGGGGAGCTTTATACTCCTGACTCCTCCCCTCCTCCTCACTGCAGCTGGTAGTAGATCTACCTTCTGTCTACAGCTAAGGCTCAGCACCTGACAGAGATTATATTTTAACATCGTAAAGGTAACACATCTAACCTGAGGCCATAGTTAGGCTGCAGATACATATCCTCTTCCACCTGAAGAGGTCACTGCCCTCCATACAAAGATCAGCATCATCTGAGATCTGCCAGCTGAGCTGCTTATATATATGCTCTCACTTTAGCCAAAATGAGAAGGGATGGCAAAATCTGTCTAGTTGTACACATCATCTTGGCTTGTTTGATTGAAACATTTAAGGATTGCTTGTAGGAGCAATTCAGCCAGCAGATCCAAGGGGCCAGTAACTTCCAGGAGCAATGTGCTCTTTGGCCAGCAATGCTGTAAGCAGACAACAAAATGCAGCCTTATTCCTTTGACATATGTGAAAGGGGCTTTCAGAAGAGAAGTGTGCTAGTAGTACATTACCAGGGAATGAAACATCTTTGTGGTTTGCAATCTGTCTTTTAATGGTCCACCATTTACTCCGAAGCCACTGTGGGGAGCGGACACTACTCCATCCTTCAGCCAGTAAATCCCAATTGATGTCATTTTCATCAGAAACTTCAAGTTCCGCTATCCTGGCAGGATACAGAAAACGTTGACCTGTTAGAAGCTTCCCTCCAGACTGGCAGGGGTGTTGCACATGTCCGGCCGTGTCGCACGTAACAGCGCAGAATGACATGCTAGTGACCAGCCCACCAGAGCTCAGGAATCGACACAGGCTTCCAAGGCTCCACGCTGCCAGAGGTCAAGCAGAATCATAAACAACAGAAGATGGACTAGATCTGTTAGATGACCCAGTCCATCTCCTTGCCATGCAGGATTATTCTCCTTATTTACTTATACATTAGGATTTAGATCAGATTATCGTGGAGCATTCCAAGTGGTGGTACTTGCATCTTTTCTTTTTGAAAAAACATTCCCCAAACACATCTCCAAGGCAGGAAATACTTCCTGAGATTCACTCTGAACTTTCACTTAATTAATTTCATGTTATGATATTTACTTGTTTTCTTCTAAGTAACAACCATCCGTCCTTAACACAGATTTTTGCCTTCTCTCAGATGCTTCTTAGCCAAAGTAGATGAAGTTAACTACAGCATTAAACACTTTCTCATAAATCAATCCCACCAAGCTCTCCAGATAAGGGACAGTCTTCTCTACCAGAATCTGTTTGAAATCACTAAAAATCTCTGAATTGCCCTTATCTGTACATGGAGCATATGAAAGAGAGGTGAATACTGAAAGAAAAATATTTTTGTGAAAGTGAAGAAAAGTCCTCTTCACAAACAAAACAAGAGCACTCTTGCGAGCTAAAGAAAGAAAAAAGTAAAAACGAAAAAACTACCAAAACCAACCCTGCAGGATGAATAAACAATATCTGGACAGACCAAACCAGAAATACTAAGAAATATACCCAGCACATTCTGAAATGTGGAATCAGGCTCCTCATTTTGAGTTCATGTCAAACAGCTTCAGTAAATTTGTTAATACTACTTTATAAGTAATCCATGGATGTCTTGGCTTTTTATTCCCACCCAACCATAAAAATCCACTGGCTAAAAAGCCTGAGTTAAAGACATTCAAAATGGGAGGAGGATTGGAGAGAGCAAAAGATTTCCAAAGTCACTACCAGGTTGCCAGTTCAAATGTAGTCAGAGATGCTGATATCCAATCAGTGTTTGGTGGCCTACATGAAATTAATTTGCAGTCTCAGTTTAACTCTTTGTAGACAAGATGTCCACATCACAGAAACCACCACCACACTTGACCCTTGTTGGTCATCTCAGCAGAGAGGCCAAGGACTGAATGGGCAGGGAGACTGAGCTACCCTCCAGTTAAGGGTTAAAGCGCATCGGTGGGGCAACGTGTGGGAAGCTTGCACGGTTTGCTGCCTGTGCTGTACCTTTTCTGTGGAATAAAGAAGACTTCAGTCTCCAGGGTTTTCAATCTGACACCTTTCACGAACACTAACATTCACTAAAAAAACAAAAAACAAAAAATATGTTCAATAATAAATCTCTGGGAACTGTAAACACAGCAGTGATTTTTGGAAGGTTCTAGAATTTTCATTGTCTAGGAAACCAGCAAACTGGACCCCAATGGAATCCTGCCAGCAACACATATTACACACCTTTAAAAGTAACTAAAATAACAAACCTCAAGATCAGATTTATTTCATCCTCCTTGGTCCACTCGGTGCCCCCACTCTGTTTCCAGTTGAGATAGTTGAGCCATTTAGAGCGGCACTGCTTCTCCGAGCGCGTCCCGACCCGTTCGGCCACCGCAGCCCATGACACACCTTGTGTGACAATGTCACCTGGCTCTGTGCTTGTCAGCTCGTGCACTACTTCTGCCAGTCTTTTTTCTTCTTTCTCTGTCCACTTTCCTGAAAGAGCGAGAAGCCCTCCAACTTAACTAGCAGCAGATACCCCCCGTTCTGACCTGTAACATGCCAGCAGACATTTAACTTCCATGTCCAACACCTTATTCCAGATGCAAATACTGACTTCTGAAGAAGTAACTGTTCTTAATTACAAACAATTTATATTATATCCATTCTTGATTAACAAATCAACAGTTCCATTGTTCTGCTGCCAAATTTCTCTTCCCTTCCTCTCACAGATGAATGAGGCCGCACAGAACTTGTCCAAACAGTGACCAAAGCAAACTGATCCAAACTATCTGAACTGTATTAGCTGGAGTGAATTAACCATGCAACAATCTAGTGGACATTAATCACATGAGGTCTGCCTAAATTTTCCATTATATTTGAATATATACATTAAAAAATAAACAATATTTTACTCCTCAAGTGCATCTGCCTCTCTCGACACCAAACATACAATGTAAGTTTATAACTGTTAAAACACAAAGGACAGAATTTTAAACAGAATATCCATTTCTGACACCAGCATTTACCTCACCTGTGTTGCAGGTATCCTTCATCAGTCTACATCGATCCTTTACAGATGAAGCACTTCTCCCCAGGGCAGCTCCTATTGTGGCCCAATCATTACCGTGCCTTACTCTCAGCCTAAAGAGAAACGTGCTCATTAGCACTATATCCAGTTAGGAAATTACCAAAATATCAAATATTCTCTAATAAAAACAGGATGAACATGCAGTTTACAGGCTTAAAGACAGAATGGGGAATCACTTTGCTACTTCATTATTAATATTTTCTGCTATTTTTCCTATGTGTTTCTAGAAGCCTTTTGGGCCAGCTAAGCCACAAGACACTTATAAAATGCTTAGTATCTGTCTTGCAAGAACATTGTGAGGCTTAATGTGGGTGTTAAACACAGTATGAATGTTTACACAAATAGCCAATTTCCATTCTATACAGGTTCCTCAATGATTTTCAGGTGGTGTAGAGAGCACTTGGGAAATTTAAATAATGCCTGATGAAAACCCAGGCATCCTACAACTTAAATTAAGCAAAACACTGCATAATCATGTTCATAATTTTAACAATCATTTTCCTCCTTCACATGACAGCAGGTTGCTTAAAAGGTTGATCCATGACTAGTTCTGACATATCTGGAACCACAGGCACCTTGTGAATGACACAAAGCAGCTCAATTGATCCAAACAGATACATCAGTGCAATGCAATATACCCCTTCCTTCAGTCCAACAGTTTCTTCCAACTGCTCAACCCTGGAAATGTGCAGGGATAAAGTCTGCAGCCCCATCTCCTTGATCTATCAGGTTCCTACTCAAAATTAGGCTTTTTGAGCTGTACTGATAATTTATGTATCTGTAATACTTCCTAGGGGAGATCCTACTCTTGCCCTGCCACTTCCATTAGGAATAACCTTTGTTCAGATTTCCTAAAGGAATGGCATTTCTGTTTCTCATAACCATAAATATTGACTGTGCTTCTAAAAATCTGAAACATTCCTGGTTACAACAGAAGCCTGGCTTTAGAACTTTGTTGCATATTGTTAGGTCCTGAACACACATTAGAAAACAATTTTTAAAGAATCCAAACGTAGTTTCATTTTTCTTTAGATAGTAACCACTATTTTTGGATAGTGCTGGGGCAGTCAAATTTACTTGTAACTCTTCAGCGATTTCATATAAGGAAACCTTTAAAAATTAATCAAGCTACTAAATATAAACAAGAAAGAGTGACCTTGTTCATAAGATGACTTACTCTTTAAGCTTTTCAATTTCCTCAGGAGTATACCTAAGCAACAGGTAAATAAAAAGACATTTTTTTAAACAGAAAGCATACAGCATAAATATTTTTATTTTACTAACCACAGAGCACACATTTAGTTACAACAAGAGATTAAGGAATTTCAGCTGTAAGAAACAATCTGACCGAATATTTTGGAAGAATGTGAGAAACAAATGCTACTTTTCACATTAGTGCATTTCTACTGTTAACTGGTATAATGTTCCTCTAATTTGTCAGAAAAATTCATCATTCTCTGTGATCTTACTCCTAGGAATAGAATTAGAATTTTCTGCATTAGTCTTTCAAATAAATAGCTCCTTCTTCCTTACTGTCCCAGTTCACCATCACCATAAAGACAATTTTCCATCAAAAAAGCAAATCAGCATTGAGAAAGTATTTTTAATTTTCAGCTACCTTCAAAAATCAAAATATAATATCCTTTCTGGATGGCACCAGACCACTGCTTTAAAGAAGGGCAAGCAAGGGCATAAGAGGTGAAGATCAGTTACTTGCAGGTCACAGCACTAGAAAAAGTTACATCTCAGCAGATCCAAGCTTGTGTCCAAGTCTTCTCATCATATCAGAATCTGTTATTCACCTTTGTTTTGGGTTTTTTGTTTGTTTTTTAAAGTTGTCATTGAATACCATCAATTGAACACAACTACTGTCATGGCTGATCTATCAGAATTGAGCAGAGGTGACATACTAGGAAGATCTAGGTCTGTTTGGCTAAAATTTTGTCTCATAGAACATGTAAAACATAAATACATGACCCTACTCATACCAATAAAACCATGCAGCATTAGAAGGTTTCATACTTTCCAACATGATTTCTGTCATCATACATGCGAAGAACTCTTCTATAGACAGCAAAGAGAGGCCGATTCAGACCCCAAGCTATTGTCCTGTAGAAATCTTTTCTTTCATCTTTTGACATTTCAAATATAATTTCAGTGGCATCTTTTATTCCACGGGCCTAGAACAAAGCATTTAAAAACAAAAACCACAAACAAAACACCTTAGATAAAGTCTCCAAGGAATCAAGAAGTAGAACACAAGAACTGAAGCCATTATGCAACTTTCTGTGTATCACAAATACTACAGTCTGAAAGTAAAACTGAGTATTTATGGATTAGCTCCCTCAAATACAAATCCTTGAAGAGTAGGTTTTGTTGTTTTGGTTTTTTTACATTGGAGTCCAGGGAGACGCAGAAGCTCTAACTCCTGTCCACATTTAAGAAAAAAAAATCTGTCCAATGTATATTTTAGACCAAAAATTGAACCATCATATAGAACATAATGGAAAATGTACTGTGGTGGAATTAGCCTGGGGCCATACAAGAGAAGGTTGTCAAACAGTGCTATATCAATTTATTACATAATTTTAGATACTCTTTATGCAAAAGCAGTTTCTTTCAATTAAACTACTCTTCTTGTTCTCATGGAAACTCCAATACAAAAACACTGCAATGAAGTGTAACAGTAAAGCTTAACTTCAGCTTAAACTAAGAATCACTATATTTCAATTATTCAAAGCAGTACAAGAAAGCAGATAAATGGGAAAAGAATGAATCAAATGATTTACCAGCAACTCAGAAAAGTTATTTACCTAGCTTTAAAAAGCCTCACTAGATTTAAAACATAGTATTACCCATTAATGATTTTGTGGCAGAAACTCCAATACGTGTGTGGGCAGACACACTCTCTACAACTAATACTGCGGATTTTTATTCCAATGAACACTAAATTCAGGGCTTTTTTTAAAACCACAATTGAAGGATGGTGAAACTGTAATATCCAGGCTATATATTCTCAGTTGTTAGGGCTCAGCTCAAATATTCTCAGCTGCAAACCTACCACAAATATGACTTATGGGCAATTATCACGTTAGTGTGTTCACCACATGCCCATTTGCACTGAACTCTGACCCCAATAATTTAAGGGGAAGAAAGAAGACACAGGCATCCTGCTAGTGAAGTACACAGTCACAGACTTGGCACCAAGGAAGGCTGGAAGTTGTATTCAGTACTCACTAAGGAGAATTATTTCTACCACTAGTGCAATTTTTTTCCACCATCTTCAACAAAGGTTTTATGAGTCCTCAATGTATAATCAGAGAAAGAGATTTAACCACGTAAAATATCATGTCAAGATGCTCAAAATGGGCTATATTCAGTATAAAATTAAAAGCAATGCTACATTCAGTAGTACTTAAATCCTGTCTATGAATAAAATTTTTTAATGTATGTCAAATGGGTAATGATAATTTTTACAACAAACCAATCTGAAACACTTATTGTATATTCTAGGAAGTACTAAACAAAGTTGGTTTCTAGCAGGAACTGCATCACCACACCAACAAGCAGGGAACATACTCTAAACATACCTTTAAATAACGCTCAATGTTACTCATCAAAATGTCAATTTCTTCCTTTGACCACATCCCTTGCTTCCACTTATGGCCTGAAAATAGAAATGAAAAACTAATTACTGAAGTGAAGGCCAGAAAAACAGCAAGAACAGAAGTATCTGAAAACATGACCCATACTGCAATTAACAAAGAAAAGACTAAAAATATAACTAGAATTAATTTTAAACAGATGTTATTTCATAACTGACAGTAACCATCTACTAATATTTAAATAATGTGAGTCAGATTCCTCTTCAAAAACATCCCATTTTTAAAAACAGAACATGAACTCCTCTATGTGCTGTCAAGTCACATTTTCAGGCTTTCTCTTCAGCTGCAACTAGAAAAGTTCTGTCTTTAAACTGACAGCTAAGATTTCCATGCACTCAAAACGATTCTAGAAGCTGAAACACAAAATGTGACTCAAAATATTACCTGAGGAATTGGCAACAACGCAGGGTTCTCTTGCATGCCTTAACACTCCTGAACATGTGAGTAGTGCCACCTACTGTGAGTGCTTTTCATAGAGGTAAATGCTCCACTTAAGTCTTTTTTGACAAGCTGGTCCCCATCTCTCTCTTTTTTTTTTTTGCATTGGGAGTAATTCTCAGAGGTCACAGTCAAGGTAAAAACTTGTGGGGAGTCTTTTACTTCCCAAATAAAAGCGGCAAACCAATAGAAACAAACAATAATGTTTCCTCTCTGTCTATGCCTTTAGAAACTACAATGCCAGCTAAGCTTTAAAAGCAAACCCAACCAACTTTATTCAGAGGGAAAATTTCAAACCTGAAGTCTACCAATAAAACATTAAAACATTCCTTCTCTAAATTATCCTTTTTCCTCCCCCCTTATGGTCGTACCATACTTTTAATTAAGCTTATGCTGGTGTGACCCAGTTTACATACTGGTGTGTGCTGGCTACCTGCCCACCTCTGCTCAGGAAAATCAGGGTACTTCCTTCTCAGCCTGCTAATTACCAGAGCTGAGAGACAGAACACACCAAAGAGAGTGTTTACTCAAATCCAATTATAATGAAAAGTACAGGCATTATTACTAATTCCACTGGAACTGGTGAGAGAGTACTCTTTCCCTCTGCCCTATGGCTTCAATCTCTTCTTCCACAGCTACAGAGACAGAAAAATAATGTATTACTGTAACTGTAATTCACACCTCTGTCCAAGCCTCTGAACTGACTTTATGGGACACTGCTACTCTTTACATGCAATAAGCTTTAATACCGAACTATTTTAGGGAAGGACATTTATTCTGCACTTCACATGTTTGCATACTCATAGTCAAGACCATCATAACCTGCCCACAGGTCTGGGAAGAAAGCATCATCAGGTGGAGACTGCTATAAAATGATGAGCTCAGGCCACACATACCAAACTCGGAGCTACTGTAAATGAAGACACATACTGGCATTCCTCCACTGCTGATCTCCTGACAAACCACAGAGTTTACAAGAAAAGTTCAGCCAGTAGAGAGTCTCAAATATTTTTCTTGGCATATTTTACTAGAAATGTCTTCCTCAAGTTATTAATATGTTAACTGGAATCACCAGATTTAGTGCCCTCCTTTGACCAGCTGACAATGCAGTGTCTCTTCCTAAAGGTTTCTAACAAAAAAGGGAGTTGCTTTGAACTGATTGAAAAAAGAATTATTTTCCCTCTAGAAAAAGTAGAAGTCAAAGTAAGAAAAACAGTAGAGAGGCTGAAGAAACTGGAGAGACAACACGTCTTCATTTGACACTAAGTTGTTTTTCTAGGTTTAGAAAGGCACTTCCCCTGGGGGGAGGAAAGAAAAAACAAAAGCTCTTAAGTTCAGCAACTACTACATGATTGCACAGATCTATTTGGAAAGGGAGGAATGCCCAGGGGGGTGGAAGTTTTAGGAGTAGTAGAGATTATTTCATTAGATCCTGGTCTGCAGGAGCCCTCTTCTTCTGAAGCAACTCCATTAACCTGATCATGGATCGGTTTTTCTCCTGGTTGTCCTCCCCTCTGCTGCAGCTTCTCACCCCCAACCAGGCAAACACAACTCTCTGCCCCATCTGGGCAGACACAAAGCACCCACAGCCCTTCCCTACTGTGGCCAGTACTGTCACCACTGCAGGCATGGCTCATCTCACAAAAAGCCAGACCAGAGATTACTTTATGAAACTTGCAATGTTCTGAGACATTTGGAATAATTTACTTTTTCACACCATGGGAGAACTGCATTTGAAATATCCTACCTTTATTGGTTAGAGAATCCTTATCTTCCTTGGTTGTGAACCACGCTTGACTAACAGCTGATACTTCTTCATTGCCCATTGGGGAGATTTCATCCAGCTGTTCATTCTGAAGAATCTTGAAAAAGACCAATATGAAATGATACAGTCAAATATTCGGTTGTTTATATCACTTTGCAATTAACATGGAGACATAGTTTGAAGGCAAATTAAATCAGCACACCTCGTCACCTTGCTGACTGTTCAAAAGTGCCACGTTTTAGATATAGCAGTGAAAGTATCACCCTTCTTAAAAAACTTGAGTAAGATTTAGCATCTTAATATACAGATGTTGTGAGAATTAATTAGGTAACATTCTTCATCTTGTTTAATGTACAGTAAGTAAGAAGATTATCACTGGCTGTGAAGGAAACTGGACTATGACCAGCATCTCCAATCTAGAACTTCTAAACATGGTATACCCACAATGAAAACTGCATGTAACTGTTAGGACTGGTGACAAGACAAACACTACTTAAGCCTGTTATAAAGCTTAACTTATAATCAAAGAGTGACGGAAATAACAGATAAACTTGTCTTCTATGCAGATCACAACAGAGCACGTAATTACCAGTGGAGGGTTACCTCTATTACTCTCTGCTGTATTGCTCTTTGGGCAGTAACTTAGACTACAAATAACCTCTCTCATACATAAAATTATTCAACTGCCCTTTTACAGAACAGCATTCTTACAAACAAGATCCATGCTCACATACATTCGTTTCAAAGCGTCTTATTCATTTAGTAAGCATTTCTGATACTCGTTTCCCTTTTCATTTCAATTTCAAAAAAAGCATATATCAAATTGGTAATTTTTGAAATTTTACTGTACCTGAATCTGGGTAACAGTTCCTTCATTAATCTCATCTTCAGCTACCTCAGTGGTAGCAGTCATGGTCACCTCAAAGCTCTGATCATTTTCTGAAACTTCAAAATGGGTAAGTTAGTTGCATATTTTACTCCTGAAGCATTTTTTACACATGCTACAAGTTTTATAAATGGCTACCTTTGAACTGAGAATTTTGAAGAGCCTTACTTGGTATTTATTTGTTAACACAGTAAATTCACTAAAACGATTATCAACTGCTTTTCTTCACAAAATTTAAATGTGAGTTTTGAAACCTTCAGTTTTACACTTGACTACAGCTAAGACCTAATGTGAAACATAAACAAAATGTGTTTGATGCAAACATTTGAAACTGTATTAATACTTCCTTTACAGCCTTTCTGGTATTTTCCAGTTATTAAAAAGACAACATTCAAATCTTTTGGCTGCATGCTTTTTCCCCAGTCCTCCTTCAACATGATAATGCCTTTACTTCTGAGGAGTTTCTAGCTAGCTCCACCAAATAAACAGCCACTCTAGATATTGCAAATTGGTATTTTAACTAGATCTGGTTTTGTCTCCCTCTGGGAGATTATATTAAGCTATCTAATATTCAATCAACTTCCTTAAGACTAATTCAGTATTCAGCCTATCTTTTTTACATCAATCTCTTTTACATACACCTCAATATTACAAGACACTGAAATATTAACTATACTGTCTGATCATTAAAAAAACCTAATCTCTTAGCAGGTGGAGAGCATCTAATTTGCTGTTCATTTACTTATCCTTCAATTTATTCAATGCACCTGTGCCTGCAGGTCTCTTATCTACTTTAAGGCAGGCTTATTTTGCCACTACTGTATGAACAGCAATTGCTGCAAAACTATCCAAGGCTGAGAGAAAAGATGATACCCAAGTACATTACAAAAATTTAGAAGAAAAAACCCCATGGAAATATTCTAATGTGATTCAAATAGTCCACTTTTAACCTTTACCAACAGGTATTTTTGCTACAGGAGTACATAAAAGAACTTACTTGGAACTGCAACAACAGAAATGCATGGAGTAGAATCATCAAGGCTTTGATCATCCTCTGACAAGCAAAGCCTCTTGTGTGGAGGTTCAGAGCTGTCTTCAGAGTCTACTTCATCAGCTTCTAACAACAAAAACACACCCAGGTTACTTCCTATAAGCTAAGTGGAGTCTTGGACAGAGTTCTCCTAACAAAGTGGGCCAAACCAAATGTGACAGGCTGTTTCAGTGCTTTGCTGCTGCCCAGGACTTGGTCTAAGTTATGGGCAACAGCAGTTCACATGCTTTCCTCAACGTGCACTTTCTTTGAAAATTCCATCCACAGTCTGCCAAACACAAACCAGTCTACAGAAATTTGGGTACATGCTTGGTTATAAGAATCCGTTTCAACTGAAATAAATCACAGCAGCTTTATCTTTGTTGGGCACACACAGGCAGTTTTGGGATTTATACCTAATTCAACACTTAATGATTTTTTAAACCAAAGCAGAACAATTCTTGCACAGTAAGCTGAACCTGAGTAGCTCACAGAATTTGTGGGCAGGGATGTATGGTGGTCAGATCAGTCAAAACAAAGAAGGAAAAAAAAAATTATGCAATACAATTCTATACCATTTTGAGGGCAATGAAGAATTAGGTTCCCTTCAGTGTCCTGAGTCAAAGTCACAGAGTTCACGGTTTCTACTGTCACTGTGTCAGACTCTTCTTCAACTGTGCTCATACTCAAACCTGAAAGAGCAACACACAGATTACATTTCTGCAGTTGGATTCCACTTGGACCATAATGCTGCTTCCATACCCCAAACAATGAGCACAAACTCCCACAAGGAATGAGCCTGCTCTTTCACATGAAAAATCCACAATTTCAGACATTCACCTACCTTTATTTTTCTGCACACTTATATACTGCACAGGGTAAAATCAGATAATTTTAAAGTAACTTTTCCAGTTAAAAATAGTACCTAAACTCCCTATTCAGGAGAATTTGCAATATACTATTTTTTTTTTCAAACACAAACCTAGGCTATTACTTTTTCAGCATTTCTAAATTCTTCACATCTGATGATTTTTGTCCAATATTTGTTCTACTGTTAATTTAATAATTCTGCTATTATAGAACTGAAAGCTACTCAGGACTGACCAATATTTTTCTAGTGTCCTATTAGTCACAGCTGCCCTATTTATAGACTGCCAAGTTGCAAAGTTTTATTCTCCTTCCATGCATATAACTAAATGTGAAGCTTGCACTTTTTCTTTAGCATTTAAACAACAAGAGCAACAGAAAAATTGGTTGCAAGCAATCACCAGTACAAAAAGCTACTGAGAGAATAACTAATCCAGGATAAGCCACTGAAGTCACAGAATTAGGGCAATATGAAGTGTCGCTGATAATTTCATTTCCACCATAAAAGTACTGCAATGAAACACAAAGTTTGTAAGAAATTCTACGTAAATTAAACTAATTCTGAAATAAAACAAAGCAAAACCCCACAACAAAAGTTTTATCCAAATACAAAGAGATGTAACCTTTCAAGCTGCAGAAGATAAATGAAATCACACCTAAAATATCCAGAAGCTTTGCAAAGATTTCATCAGTTTTAAGCCTGGTTTTGTTGACTTTGGCAGAGATTTGCAAAAAGAAAATATCATCTATTTCTCCTTTAACCTCTCAGTCCTTTTTCTGTGTTTACTCACATGTCAACAACAACAAAAAACTACTTTTATTTTGAAGCCAAAATGTTGTTAAAAAATGACTATAGCTTTAGAAAAAAGAAATCACAATCACATTACAAATTTTCCATGTACTAGGCAGGGATAGCCATATACCCATATGCAAGGGGAATTTACAAACTGGATTTCAAATTCCCTGTATAGTGTAAACATTATTGCGTCAGCAGGAAATTATTTGATTTTTAATCAGAAAACATGTTCTTCGGTACTGAAGAGTCCCAAGAGAAGCGTTATCCTAGAAAGATAAAACTACTGCCAGTCCTTTAAAAAATTCTCACCTCTCGAGCTTGTTGAAGATTTGGCACATCTTTAAGCACATGTAGTGACTGATTCATCACACGAAGTGATATTACCCTTCTGAACATGTAAAAAATTTCAGATACCACTGACATTTTAAATCAGAGGGTTCTCAAACTTACTTTCACATCTACCATCAGCAACAGTTCCTTGCCACATGCAAGCGTAGGATGAAGTAACTTCCTTGGGATTCATCTGCTGCTGAGTTTTACAGCCTGTGCTCTATCCTCCACTAGAAGCTGCTGTTGGCTGCATGGGTGTAATACTGATTTTAGGAACCCAATGGGGCACCCTTAATGCTAAAACATGAAGAAAGACATCCAAAGCGTTATAGCTAAATTAGAAGACTGTAACTTTTTCAACCCAGTTTTAAGGTATTAATTTAGCTTTCGGGGACTGAACAAACTGGGACACAATAAACAGATTCTCTTTTTCATGTTCATATGTACTTTCTGAATAAGTTTTACTACAGGGACTGCTGCAGTAAAAATCCCTAAACCCTAAAGTTATCAGAAATTAGGTGGAGAATTCTTCTTTCATTTTATGTCAACTGGTAGCCATAACATTTATTTTTCTATAATCAGCTGAAAGCACCTATTTTTCTTTTCACCACTTTAAAGGCCTGAAGACATGAGAATTATAAGACATATTACAACAGCCATGTATTTCCCCTACAGCTATTCTGAAAGCAGTGGAAACTATAGCACCATCCACTGCAGAAGATAGAGCAGACCATTCCTTCTGTTCTACTGGAAGACTGATGAAAATTGAATACAGGCACAGCAAAGCTGGGTCATTCTTTCAGCAGTTACTCAGGACTTTATGAAAATCAATCTGTAGATTTATAGGATTTGGCTACCAAATAAAAAACACAGGGCAATTAATCCCTTTGCATTCTCTGCATTGTTGGTTTGCAAAGTTAGGAGGGAACAGGACACAACATAAAAGGGATCCATACATCCAAATATGGCATTCCCAGAGATGGGGAGGAAGCTACACCAGGATCAGTAGCTGCTACCCTGCCGCTTCCAGCCAGAGCTGTAACAGGACTAACCAGACAAGGGCTGAGGCAGCACATCTGAGGGCACCACTGACTTCTGATCAAGTCACACATCCGCAGTTCTCAGCTCGAGCTCCCACGTATTGCAGAGCACCCGACACTGGGCACTGCACTTTGAAGGACCTATGACTTCTCAAGAAACATTCCTCAATGTAATTCCTGGATTGAGCAGGGTTTTATAACTCCTCTCCAATTTCCCAAAACCAGTTTATGCCAACTGTAACTGCAGGCTCTCCAGAAAAAAAAAAAAAAAATCATGTTCTGTGTAAGATACTTGAGATTAAGCATATCTTAAGTTTTCTCAGTAAAAGTAATAACCCTGACCAAGCCTTGATAAAAACTTAGAAAGAGCCAAATCCTTGATTTGATTCCCATCAACTTTAATGCATAAGGCCTTGGACCACAATTGAAAACTGAGTAGAAAGAACACGAGGAATTAAGTCAAAGTCAAATGCATATTTTTGACATTATTTTTTATTCATTAGACCATACAAATACAAGAAACTGAAAGAAAAACCAACCAACCTGGTTCTTTCAAGCTACATTTATCCCAGGACAGGAGCACCAACCCATGAATACATGAATGAGTGACCAAAACCAGGAATAACTGTGGTGGTTCTTTTGAGTGAATAGGAAACAATCTCCAGACCTTACAAACCCCACTGTTTTACACTTAAATAATGATGTGGCTACCAGGTACTCAGAACATACATCAAATATGACACATGATGGGACCACCTGGAGCTCACAGTGAGCTCAGTGGCCAAAGGCCTTTGATGCCTTCTCCTGATCCCGGCTGCAGGGACACTGCCCTCACTGGACGCCCTTGATCCATCACGGCGTGGCAGCCGGAGCCGCGCTAAACAATGCCAGACCATGGCAGAGGCTTCGGGATGTGCCACGAGAATTCTGCTCATTACACACACCTGCACATCCACACATCTGCTCTTGCACATCTGCTCTTGCAAAAGTTAAATACAAAGTAAATGACAGCCAAGGTTTCTTAATGAGTGAGAATTAGGACCTGAGTAGTCTCATCACCTCCAAAATACCACCTTCTTTTCACAACTTCACTAAATGTGCTTTTGAAAATGCAAACAAGTTTTATTTTAAACAAAAGGCTTACTTGAATTTTATATGAACAACCCAAGGCTTTTCTTTAATCCTTGATTCAGATACATTCTTTACAGAGATGCCAATCTATCACTAATATTTCATGTTCTGAAGGAGGGTGTTAGCTCTTGGGGAAAGAGAACACTGTTGAATAGACATGCGCCGAAAGTGTGGATGCCATAATCCATAATGAGATAGCACCTTAGAAATCAGTGTCAATTCAATAAGCATTTTTCGCCTTGTTGGATTTCTGTGTGTATTTACCAAACCCAACATTTTTTAGAGCTAGCAGCATTACAATTTCAAACAAGTTTCAATGTGCAACAAAGGAGGTAGGAAAATACTTTGTCTACAAGACTCATTTAATACAGAATTGCAATATACATTTTCCACTAAAGCCAATAATGGAGCAGTTCTTATTTATTTGGGAAGCATGCAGCAGAATTAGGCAGAAAAAAACCCACAAAGCTGATTTTACACCAAGCTGAAAAAAAAAATGTAACATCCTAATACAAAATTCCTTTAATTCTAAATAACCCTCATCTGGCAGACGGGCTCAATTATTCTGAAGGCTGTAAAAATTAAGCACGTCTAAGAAATAGTATTTTTACTCCGGCAAACAGAATTCTGTCATTGCCCCTAGTTATTAACTGAATGTTATGTCTAGTCTTCAGAGGACTGTTGTAAATATTTTAAAATTTCTGTATGAGTTGTATTAAAGGCTGCATTCTCTGCACTGGGCAATAAGTATGTTTCACTAAGTCCTGTAAAAAGCAAAAACTGAAGATCATTAAGGGAGGCTTCCAGTTGCTGTGACATTTAACTGCAAAAATCACATAGAATACATTGGGATTTCGAGGCATTCGTTCAGGAGTAACACAAAGGAAACAAAGTCATTACAGGACCTCATACTTTAAGAAGCCTGAATGTTTAGTGTACTCCATACCAAGTCAGTACTCCATGTACCTTATCAGGAGTTTTTATTATTCAACTAGTGCCAGTGCTGTTATGCTAATATTCAACAACCCCCCAAACTTTACTCCAGACCAAATGGGTTCTGCTCAAATTTAAAATTCCACCATGCAGAAATTTTCTCTAACAGCTGCCAACAATGGATATGAAAAGGAACCGAACTGGATAGACACCAATCACAAGGATCCAGAGACTTGAGTTTGCGGCATACATGGATTTATTAATCTGTATCAGATTGATTAGAGTCCTTTAGGAACAGTTGCATCCTAGTCATCAGTGGTATTTAGAGAAGTGGGCCATCACTGAAACAGAATATAGGGGAGACATAATAGGACAAAGTGTTCTCATTTGCATTGATCCAAACTTGGCAGAACTCCATGAATTCTAGCCTGTCCAGTGAAAGTTTAATAAAAAGCACCGAGCATGCTTTAAATGTCACACAGGGGGAAAAAAAAACAACACAAAACAAAATAAAATCTATGTCCTAGCTCTTTCAAAAGAAATAAACACAGAAACTTTCTAGTTTTCTTTTTCAGGAATTGGCTCTTGGGCACAAGGTTATGGCTACAAATAGAAATCTTAATAAGTATCGTATGTACTAAAATTCTTTTCCCTTCATGTAACTCCAGTTTCATGCTAAGCATTTCAGTAACTTCTTCACCTTTATAAAAAATGGATAGAATTCTAGCAGGCAAGAAAAATAAGGAAAATTATCCTAACTGTAAGACTGATAAGCAAAGAAAAGTCTCTCCTGCTTTCTGATGCACAGATAAGCACAGAAATGATGCTCACAAAAAAGGACCTATTAGAACATGCAAAACACAGCAGAGAGATCTTTGTCTCTTGCATGGCCACTTTTTATAACTTTGTGTGGTTGAGACAAAAATCACTATTTTGGGGCGTTCTATGTATAGAGTTTTAACTAACGTTCAATCTTTTCAGTAAGTCATACAACATAATGAAGTTGTCTATTATTATAATCACGTGAAATTATGTAAATGAGAACAAGAATGAGATGAGTCCATCTCATTGCAGAACCTGCATCTCCTGGTTTGGCAAAGGAATTCAAACTATGCTGTCAAGAGGCCAACCTACATCTGTAGCCAGAGCGGCGCTGGCAAACAAAAAGCATTTTCTAGATTACTTCAACTAACAATGGCCAGGTGGGGGTGAACAGTGTAACTCTCTGTGAATGAATGCATACGAATACTATCAGTCAGCTGAAGAAGTACCTGGTACAAGTGTAATACACTTCACCACGCCCAAAGGCACAAACAAGAAGAAAGAAACCTCAAAAAAGGAAAAAAAAAAGGGGGGGGGGAGGAAATAGGCTTTTCTGACCGGAGTCCTTTATTTTGGCAAAACAGAGCATAGCTCTAGTGCACAAAATCTTGGTACCGCTCTAAGATGAAACCCCTGATCTTGGCAGAGCCGCACATTTCAGACTCCACTTGCCCTAAGCAACCACAAATCACAACTCTCTGGAGAAAAAAAGATATTATGAAACAAAACAGATAAAACCCACAAGCTCAGGATACCCCAAGAGCAGACCCAGCGAGAGGGAATCAAGAAATTCAAAAGCGATCATGCAGGTGGCTTCTTACTACAGACATCCAGGTATGGGGGAGGGAGTTAAAACCACGAACAACAACATCAATTAATAAAATAAAACTTAATAAATAAACAAACGCGCTGGCCGGCCTCCCCTTGCCCTGCCCTCCCAAGCGAGCCGGGCTTTGGTAATGTCCAGGGCCGGTCCGTCCGTCCGCTTCCCCATTTCTCTGTGCGCAGCGCTCCCGACGCCCGGCAGCTCCCCGGGAAGGCGGGGAGCCGCGGCCCAGGGCTGGCTCACGGCTCCCCCAGGACAACAGCCGGCGGGAGGCAGCGGCCCTGCCCCGGCACTGCCTCCGGGGCGGCGGCTCCGGGCCCGCCTCAGCCGCCGCTGCCCCGCGGCCGCCAGCGCCGCCATTTGGCCCCGGGCGGCCGCCGCCATTTTCCCGTGCCCTCGGCGGGCGGCGGCGCTGGACGGCCCCGCCGCGGGCTCCCCTGCCCGCCCGGCCCTGCCCGGCCGCCCGGCAGCCCGGCCCGAACGCACCGAGCCGCGGGACCGCACACGGCCGCTCCCCGCCCCGTCCCCTCCGCTCGCGGCCGCCGCTGCTGCCCGGAGCTCCCGGCCCTGCGATCCCGCAGGGCCCCGCGCACTTACTTCCTGTTTTGGGTCCGGGCACTTGAGAAACCAGGATGGAGACTCCCAAGTACCAGGATGGAGGCGCCGGGCGGCGGCGGGCGGCGAGCGGGGGAGGCGGAGGCGGCGGCGGGGCGAGGCGCTGCGAGCCCGCCGGAAGGGCCCGCGCCCGCCCGCCCGGCGCTTCCGCCCGCCCGCCCGGCGCCACAGAGCGCACGGAGCGGGGCCCGGAGCGCCCGCGGCGCCACAAAGCTCACGGCGCCTTCCCCGCCTCGCTGAGGGGCCCCGGGGGACAGAGCCCCTGAACATGCACACGGCCTTCGCCACAGCAACGCGGACTCGATTAGGCTGGGGAAGACCTGTGAGGCCATCGAGTCCAACCTACGGCTGAATACCACCCTGTCAACCAGGCCATGGCACTCAGAGCCACATGCAGGCTTTCCTTAAATGCTTTCAGCAGTGGTGACTCCACCACTTCCCTGGGCAGCCCATTCCAGTGTTTAATCAATGGATGTCAATCAATGTCTAATGAATGGCCACACATAGGATGGGGGCTCTGGAGCATCTCTAATATGAGGAGAGACTGTGGGAGCTGGGCTTTTTTAATCTGGAGAAGACTGGGAGGGAATCTCAATGCATATGAATATCTCAAAGGCGGGTGCCAAGAGGATGGTGCCAGACATGTTTTGGTGGTGCCCAGCAGCACGATGAGGAGCAGTGACCATGAACTAAAATACAGAAAGTTTCACCTCAACATGAGGAAGAACTTCTTTACATTCAGAGTGGTAGAGCACTGGAACAGGCTGCCCAGGGAGCTAGTGGAATCTCCCTCTCTGGAGATATTCCAAACCCACTTGGATGCATTCCTGTGTAACCTGCTCTGGGTTACCCTGCCTTGGCAGGGAGGTTGGACTCGATGGTCTCCAGAGATCCCTCTGAATCCTAACCATTCTGTGATTCTGTGATCCCTTTTCATTTCCCTCCTGCCCAACAACCTCACAAAACCAAGGCATATTATCAAAAATGATCCGTAAAGCTGAGAATAAACAAGCATGTAGCGGTGCCCAGCTTGTGGTGCTTGCTGTCTTGTGGAATGGGTGCCTGTGGGTGCCATCATCCTTGGCAAAAGAGCTGAGCTCCTCACAGACAAACCAGGCACATAAGGGCAAAAGGGTGCATGGCATCCCTTACCTGCAATTTTTTGTCTAAAAATCTCATTGCACTTCTACCACAAGGCCCCTTTTTGGCCACTTCTCTTATGTGTGACCTCCAGCCATGTCCTCCCCAAACCTTGGGAGCTTTAAAAAGTTTCTTTATGGGAAGACAGGGCAGTTTAGGGAGGAGACATTGCACATAAAATTGTGGTGGTGAAAGAATGGAGGTGAAATGCATAGCTAGGACAAGAAGGTAGCTGGTATAAGGAACTGAAAGCAGGATTTATAGGATCTGTTTTGTTCAAAGGACATTTAAAGTAACTCTGGTCTCTGTGTACTTGGTATTTCTGGACATCAAACCTCAGGAATGCCAAGTACCATACCCAGGAGTTGACTTCCAGGGAAAAGTTTAAGTGCCTGGTACCCTTAGGCACTAATTGGCCAAAGTAGAGCTGCAATTTGCTATTCTAGGGTTGCATACAGCTGTTGGACTTATCAGCCATGATCTCTTTCAGCTTCTGGGTTTTTCCCCCCAGTTTTTGCAGCAAATGAAGCATGGACACAATATTTGCCTTCTTTGAAGTACATGTCTGTTTTGTTGTTGTTGTTGTGGTGGTTTCTTGTTTGTGGGTTTGTTTGGTTGTTTGGTTGGTTTAGTTTGGTTTCAAGGCAGCTATGGGCTTGCTTTAGAATTCACAGGATACCACTTCCTTGAGCTGTATGAAAATGCATCATCAGGGGGCTGTGTTCAGACTGCAGGAAGCAATACTTCTGAAATTTCATGTAAGTCTTCACCATGTGAAAATTCCTAAAAAGACCTCATGCAGTAAGCAGCAAACATGAAGAGGACTCCTTCCATAAATTAGTTTCCCAATATGTCATCCCTTCAGTTATGAGCCTTTTCCATGCTGAATATAAAGCCTTTCTCCTTATTATATTTTTATCTTATTTATTTGGATGTAGCTTGTAGAAAGCATTCTTTTAACTGCAAAATCTCTATGTCGTTTTACACAGTGGTGTTGTTCTGAGACATACCATAGTGAGATATAAAGATGATAAATTGTGAAGTGCCAGCACATTGAGGACTGGGCCTCTGGGAATTTTTTGCCACCATTTTAGTCACAGATCTGCAAGACTATGCACAGTTTTGGAATGATGACCTCTATTTGTGCCCCATTCCCTGTTTATGCAATAGAAAGGATACAACTTTCCTCACAGATATGTGCTATAACCACACTCAGGAACGTTCCCTTTATATCAGGTTCAAGGTATATGTAGATAGAATGATGACTGGAGTTCTCTGGTGTTTCAGGAGCAAGATGAAATCTTTCTCTGCAACAGACTCTTGTTCCACGGAGCAAATGAGGTTTGTGAATCCTGAGTAATCCTGTGTTAATGGAACAATTGCATGCATCTATACCTATTTAACTTGATGAAAGACTCAAACACAGAGTTTGCTATGGACCTAACAATCTCTTTTTTAGATTAAGTTAGCTTTTCACTAACTGATACTGAGTTTTCTTCCAGAGGCCCTGTGTTCCTCGTAGCCACCAGGTGTCTCTACTACCATGTGCTCCAGACCCACCAGTTGCATCCCAGAGATGGAACATCTCTCCCTGTGCTCCAATTAAAGCCCAATTAGCATTGCTCTGTAGATACAGCAAACTCACTCCTCATCAGGCATTAGGAGAAAAGTGAGACTGTGGTGCTGCTTGATAAGGCAAAGATGTGAGAAGGAGGATCGACATGCTGATGACTCACCATAAATCCTGAAGGCAAAGTGTGAATTTAATAATCCTAAATCTGATTCCATGGGTGGTGACAGAAATCTTGGTGCAGATCCTTTTTCGTAATAGAAGAAATAAAGTTTTATTCTGCAAGATTCAGGAGAAAAAATGCAAAACATAGAAAAGGCCTTGGTTCCTGTTTGTTTATGAGATTTTTCATATTTACATAGATTTCTATCTGTATAGATATGTATCTAATTATATATGGGTATAGCACATACATTCGTTACTCATTGACAGAAAAAATATTTATATATATAAACAATCTAGTATTTATATAACACTCGTTCATTTATATGCTCACAGTTTGGTAGGGGCTGGCTGTGGAGAATTGCTCAGGCTCTGAAGAGCTGCCATGAAATAGAGAGATGCCAGAGAAGGAGTAACAGAGCATTGGTGGCAGCCTGTGTGAGTTCTTTACTGCAGAGTGAATCTCCTGTAAGAAAAATTATTACCTTGTGGCCTGGCCTAGGAAGTATCCTGTAGAGAGCACTCACTCATTCTGAGACCTTGTCTTTGGTGACAATCTCATAATTTCCTGACTTGCACCTGTGTGAGGCTGTAATGGACTGACCACCTTGAAAGTCTCTATGTATTCATTTTGAGTGCCTGCTCTGTCACTTAACCTCTGTCAGAGTCCTGGAAAATGTTAGAGAATGGTAATGTATTCAGGACCCTCAATATACAGTCTGCAGAGCTGGGAATGATGGCATTTTCCATTCTTTTTTCCTGAAACCTCTGCTGAGACACCTAAATTCTGATGGCAGTCAGTGCAGGTGGCACACCTACAACTTGGGTTGCCATCTGGAGGTGCCCAGTTCTCTCCATACCTTGGGGCCATGGCAGTAGCAATCCCACTGAACCCAGTCCAAGACTAGGAATGGTTCTGTTGTTATAGCTAAATGTGAGGAAGAAAAAGGATCAGAGTTCCAGAGATAGTGAGCAGAGGACAAGATCTACATGGATCTGAGCTGCCAGCAACATTGGGATGAGCCATTCTTCCTGCTATTGTGTTTTCTTTAGCAGGAAGGCAGCTGTGCAATTTACAGTATCCATAAGGATTTGGTGTTTGGAGGGGATGTCCGGAACTGGTTTCTGTAAGATGGGTGTATGGACAGCAGAAGAGGAGAAGGAATGAGACTTCCCAGGATCACTGGCAGAAGAGAAGGGAGAGAAAAGGACAGAGCAGATGGGAGGAGCAGATGGGTCCCAGCTGGGAAGTGCTTTGCTGTGTGCTACTGAAATGAAAGGCACTGATGGCAGCGTGTCATGGGCAGAGTGGGAGCTTCAGACAAAGTTCATTAGAGAAGTCCTCCCGTTGAGTCATGAGGTGCAGAGAGAGGTGCAGAGACTTTAGAAAGCCCCTTGCTTTCTAAAGTCCTTCTTAGAGAGGAGCCTGAGTGTGGCTGGATCCAGTCTGAGCCCCAGACTTTGTCAACAGTTTGTGTGTAAAGGTTTATTTAGACGTAATCAAACTTTTACACAACTTTGTCCCACAGGATTAAGGATGGCAAACCAGATGTATTTATATAAATATATATGATTTATTAGGATAATGATTAGACAAAAAGATCTTAATCAGAATTATTTAGTACAAGGTACAGGAACTATAGCTATTATAATATAGTGTACTATGAAGTGATATTGAAGCAATTGCATTAAAGCAATTGTATTAAAGCAATTGTATTAAAGCTAGCAAGAACAATTATTGAGTAGAGATTGATGTTACTCACCCATACCAATGACCGTAGGCAGATTTCTTTTGCTCAGCCTCGAGGAATAACTGTGAGGGGTGTCCCCGCTGAAGGGAGGAATCTCCACACATACACCCTAAGAGTGGGTATATTAGAAGGCTCTGCTGTTAAAATTTGGAACTGGGCTTTTATAGTATAAAGTGATGCACTGTCAGTCATATGTCTCCAGGCCAGATGTGTCAGCTCAGCACCTCCAGGTTAGTGATCAGTAGTAGCACTTGTTTTTTCTTTTATCCTGGTATTTTACCAGGTCTACCACATCTTTATCTCACTGTCAGGATGTTTAACTTTGAGATTGATGTGTCATACTGGTTTCATCATTATTCGGCACCAAAAGCAGCATGAGGTTCCCTTCTTCATTTACCACTGATAGCTTTGGAAATAGAGCATTGCTCGAGTTGTTTTCCCCATTCCAGGCAGAGCATCCTGCTACACAGGGGGAGGCATGAGGAGAAGGTGGCAAATGCAGTTCTTTCTGCATTTGCAAAGGTGAACAGGTGCTTTCTGCATGGCATCGTGCACAGGTTGTATGCAGGGCGACTGCGTCTGTGTAGGGGGGAGAGGGGCACAACCCGAGGGCCAAGAGTTGCTTCCTTGGCCTATGTCACCCATAAAATCCCAGGACTTGAAGCTGTATGATCATGATCTTGAATTCTTATGAATTAAAGCTGTGGGAGGAGAGTGATGTATTCCACAGTGCAAAAACTTGTCCTGTTTTGGAGCTGCATGTTGATTTATGTTATGTAGGTTCAGCTTTTTGGCAGCTTTTGTTAAATGCTGTGTTATCGTGAAAGCCATGACAAACCTCCTGTGCATTTGAAGGGGATAAAGTGGTAGGGAAAATGTGCCCTTTATGGTGTAGTTCTACTCTCTGCTGGCAGATGGTGCTGCGATATCTCCAGGAGCTGGGTACCAGCTTTTTCAGCTTCGAGGGATTGCGAGCAAGCAGCGTCTCCTTTGTATTTTCATTCGGGTTTGTTCCTAAATTTGTTTTACTACGAAATGAAATTCTTCTTCTCTTTGTTGTTCTGCTTCCAACTTCGACCATCTAAGCAGGTCAGCCAGTGTTCTTTTTGCGTCTTTGGCTTATCGCAGGGTTGGCAGGCAGAATGCAACTCAGACCCAAATCTTTCCACTGGAAGAAAAGCTATTCATGGCATTATTCCCCACAATGTAAGGTTTTCTTATGTTTACAAAACTGGCCTTTTTGGCCCATGCTGGTCTTGCAGACTTTAATAGCAGTCTGAAGTTTCTGTCAATAGATATACCCGAGACACAACCTAAACAACCCCTGAGAGTCACTTCTGCCCTAGTTTTTAATGTTTTTTATCTTGCATGTTTGATACTGTGATCCACTGCTGATTGTTTTTCTTGCCATGTACAGTGCGATTAAAGATTTTTCTCAGTGGTTTCTTTCTGGGAAACAAAAAACCCCAGAACCAACCCAAATGCTTTTTTATATTGAAAAAAAGAGAATATTTGAAGGAATTAGTGAAGGATGGGATCAGCCTATTTAATGTCTGAATTTAAATTTCTGAAAAGCTGCTGAAAAATCAGGGGTAGATCTCATTTGCTTTCTAGAACTGCTGTCCAAGAGGTGCTTAAACTCCTCTTGCTTTGCTTGATAGGTCCATGGAGCACGCATGTTCTTGGAGAGTGGCTGAAAATGCTAGAGCTAAAGGCCAGAAGCACCAAGAAGAAAGACCCTCTTCCTGCAGCCAGCACACTTGGAGCCAGACAAGGATTTCTGTCGCTAGCCTCAGGTTTTTCCTGTGGGGGTGTATTCTGAAAGTCCAGGGAACTGCGTGTGAGACCCCTGTTTTGTCCTGCCTAGCTGAGCATCAGGCTTTCTACCCTGGGTTCCTGTCAGGCTCCATGTAAAGAGAGGGAGCAGATCCCCCCACCATCCCTGCCAGAATGCTACATGACTGAAATGATCTGGGTTAAGAAAAATGTCCAAAATAGGTAATTTTTTGCCGTTTTTCTGCTTTGCCCTGGATCTTTCCAGTGACCCAGTTTCCAGCACAAACCCGTAAAGTTGTTAAAAAGTCAAAGAAGAGAGCTGCAGGATGTGAGCAGAAGTGATTGCAGGGAGACATCTCTCTGGGTGGCTTCACTGCTGAGGAGAGCATGCCCACGGACCCATGCTCCACACTGAGGAGGAGCCTGGACAGAAGCCTGCTAGCTCCCAGGGAAGGAGTTGTGCCGGAAGCTATCATGCAAAAAGAAGTGACCACCTTTTTTTTTTCTTGAGAAATGTTTGCATTTGCATCAGAAGGACCAGGGAGATGTCCCTGATGCTTAAGCACATCTGGACCTCGGGTAGTATTTTCCAAACTCAGCACTTCATACATAACATCAGTAATGCCAGTCCAGTCCTGCATAGCCAAGTTCTTCAGATACATTTATCTTGGTGATGGCAATTCCACCTGAACTCACAAAGAATCAATGGGTCTCAGTGCAAGATTATACCCAGTGCCAGGGCCCAGTTCCAGTGGTGATTTAAAGTGCCCACGTGCCTTTTCCTGAGCTCTCTTGTGTTCAGAGCAAGGCTCAAACATTCCAGGTGCTCTGTAGAGTGTATTTCTGTGCCCATGTGCCCATGCACTCATGTGGGGAAGTATGAGCGCCAGTATGAGTGTGAGAAGTTCGCCTCTTGGAAAGTCCATGGCAGTGTAGGACTAGAAACCCGGGCCACAACCGGTTTGTTTTTTCCTATTGCAGACATGCAAAAACTGGTGAGAATAATCTTCAAAAGCAATCAAAGCAGTAAATCAAATTTGACAATTTAAAGGGCAGTGGTCAGGATACCATTATCCATTTCCAAAAGTGACAGTTATATGTTTCTGGACCTCAAACAGGTTTGTATTTCCCTGTGATTTAGCAGAAATATGTTTCACATTCTAATCTGATTTCCTAGGCTAGAGAAGAAGTGACTAAATGAGCTGATAATACCTGGCAGCTGTCAAACGACTTCTTGCCATCTAGAGAGAAACAGAAGAACATATGTTCTGATCTCCTGCTACTTAAGTTAGAGGATGAAAGAAATAGAAGGAGTTTAAGTTGGAAATGAGATCATGCATTATGCCCTTCGGACAGCATGTAATCTGGCTAATGGCATCACGGAGTTATATAAATAACTTCATTAAAATGAACTTGTTCAAATGAGCTAAATAAATCAGACTCATTTGTCAAAGAGATGGGATGAAATAATCAGGTTAATTTAAAGCTGCTCACTGGGGGGATGATTCCTGAATTTGTTCCACCAGTGAAACTGCCATCAATGGCTTCAGTCACCAGTGGGAGCCCTGAGCCCAGTGTGAAAACGCAGACTGGGATTCCACATTTGCCTTTCCAGGAGCTCTCTCTTGTGTCTGTAGCAGTCTCCAGGGTCCCATAGTGAAGGTGTGTGTTCCAGGGCATTCAGAGCATTGTCCAAGACCCACCAGATCTAAATCCTTCTCTGGTGGCTGGGAGCTGTTCAGCCCCATAGTCTGTGCTTTGCTGTCTGCTCTCTGCCTCAGAATGAACGGTAAAATGAATTTTAACCAATTGCTTCTGGCACCTCTCCCTGCCTTGATGGGAGGACTATGTGATGCCTCAGGTCTTTTCCTCACGATTAATTCAATGCTTTGTGCCTAAATTTTCCCTTTCCTCATTAAGCCCTTTACTTCAGCAGTATCTGCAGAGGTCAGAAGGATAAATCCACTTCTTCAGGCTAGAGATGGACTTGTTCCTCTGTGGTCTCCACACCCCTTACCTTTGTAGGGGTGAATAATAACCTGCTGTGAACTCACTCCACTGCAGGAGTCAGTCAGACTGTGCAGAATTAGATCAGCTAATGATGTGAATCTGTAGGGAGTGAACGAGTAGAAAGATTGTCCCAGATACAGGCAGTCTGTCTGTCTGTCCTTCCTAGTTTACTGAAAACCTCAGGTTTTAGCTTGTGCTCCAATGTAAGAAGAATTGCTCATATGCCATCATCATGCACTGTACATCCCACTTTTACCAGATGACCAGTTTTCTCTTCGTTGCATTTTGGATACTTTTCTTTTACAGAGTAGAGGGAAAGGATGAGAACATGGATCTCATCGAAAATGAGTTTATAATCAGCATTTACAGACAGGCACATTTCAAACAAAGGAGCGAGGAATCAATTCTTTGTGTTTATGTCTTCCAGGATCACAGCTGTGAGTACAGCACATTGTGCTCCTACACAACGAATCTGCACTGAAATGCCTGTAGCTGGCAGCTATGAATTTATCAAATGAGAAACTGGACTGTGAATTCAACTTTCAGGACTACAAGGCCTTTCAGCTCTTTAATACCTCTCAGTCCTGCCCTTTGGTTGTGCTCCAGCACAGGTGAAGGGTTGTGCGAACATCAGGCTGCAAGACAAATTCTTTGTTCCCAGAGCACTGATTTATCCAGCTTGGTTGCTGGTAGCAGCCTCTGGGCTATTCTAGCCCTGTGAGATGAAAACAACTTTGGGGATCTGTTCACAGGTGGATACTCCAACCTCACCCCTCCTCCTGTTTCAGTCAGCTGTGTGACATCCTGCCAGAGGACTGTCCTAGTCACAGCTTGTCCTTCAGTCCACTGGTCTGTACCTGTAGACCCGTGCATGGCTGTGCTTCCCTTGGAGCACCCTGTCCGTATAGGGTTTGGGTTGTTGTTTTAAATCATTTGGGAACTTGTGAAAGTTCCCAAAGCCATGCAGTCACCACCCACCTCTCAGAGGGGTCAAATCAGGAGCAAGTGCTGGGCAGAAGCTAAAATGCCTTCCCAGAGGCTGGAATACAGGGGAGCATGACAAATTGATCCCCAGCTATGAGCTGCAGGATTCAGTCCACAACCAGCTCAAAAAGGGATTGAACTAAGAAATTCTAGACTTCTTATCAGGGTTTTACCATTGGCTGAGATTCCCTCTTCCCCTAGGTCCGAGTTACAGGGCAGGTTTCTGCTTTGACAGCTATTGACGCAAATGTCAGCTCACAGGGGGCCAGCACAGCTGCAGTGTTTGTGCAAATCACATTGATACCAAACAGCAACTGTATGCGTGGGGCCAGAGGTTGCAGTGCTGTGGTGTTTGGGATGTGATGCTGGAGGATGTGCTAATCCCTTAGTAAATGTCAGAGTGCTGCTGCACTGGGGATTGGATCATGTCCAAACAGAAAACTTTGCTTCGAGCTTGCAAATGATTCGTGAGTTTCTTCATTATGATAATTTTGAGAGTGCAGGTTTCTCTGTACAGAACTCTTACGAAAAAAAAGGAGTGATCCTCCTAGGGATTTGAAAGCATCTGGAAGATCTTGTGGTTATCTATTTTTTTAATTCATGCCAGACGGGTCATATCCTCCTCATTTATATGGCTGTAAATCTGGATTTATCCCACCTGGATGACTTGTCAGAATCTGTCCAATGTTCTTTAGTAGATTGTCAGTCTAAACTGATGGAGTTAACCAGTAAAATCATACTTTCCAGTGAAGTACATTTCAAGTGTCAGACTCATTCCTTCAACTCATTTGTAAAAGCTTTTTAACCATCTTGAGCCAACCAGAATTAAAATAAAGGGCAAATTGTTACTCTCACGAACATATGGCCACATTCCTGCATTGTAGCAGTTCAGTGCTCTACTACAAATTGCATCCTGGTTCCTGTTGTAATTTATGTTTTCATCTGCCTGATGTTTTTTAAAATGAATTTGTTCTCAAATTAAATCAACACAAATCTTTAGCTACAGCATGTAGTTGCTGGCCGGGCACCTTTCACTGCAGCTCAGTATCTAGAAGGAGCAGGAGGCAGGGTCAGAAGATGCTGGTGATGACAGAGGTCACTGGGTGACCAAAAGAAATTTGGGAGGGGTACTTCAGCTGGATGGAGAATCTGTATTTCCATCTCTCTCTCTCAATCTGAAATCTTTCCATAATTCAGAAGCACAATTTCTTCAAACATTGATAACAAGGGAAAGCTACAGGCAGCAAATGAGGCATTATGACATAAAACAACCAGCTTTGCCCATCAGTGTAAGGAACAGTGAAAGGATACCTGTCTCTAACAGGTGATTCTGAGTTAACTGTCTAGGAAATATTTTTCATCTCTGCAGCTGGTAAGATATGTCACTGGTGATCAGAAAACTCTGTTTGAGGGACAAAAAGGCATCTCTGCTTATAGAATTGACAAGAAAAACAAGAAATTACAAAATCCCTTCTTTTTGCCCCCTCAAATGAACAATATACCAATTAAAATACTCTGTCATCAATCAGCTATTTTGGAAAGAAAACCTAAAGTCATCAATGTTAAAATCACAGTCTTGAGATCTGTTCTTCCTTTAAGGACAATGTGAACATCCATATGAGCAGGAGAAATTTTAAATATCAGTCCTCAGCATTCTCACTGTGTGAATACCTTAGTATATTCTTAATTTCAATCATGACTGATTCTATGAATTTAGATCAGGAATATATACGATGGGATCCCAAGCTATAAAATGTTTTAATTGATATTTGGGTATTTAGGGCCTTTTTCAGAATGGCTGAAATCCAGGGAATGATACAAATTAAAGAGCCTGAATTTGAGGTCCTTGCACAAGAGCTGCAAATCCCTTTTAGACTTTTTGCAAATTTCCTGCTGAGAAATGTCAGCTATGGCAAATAGAAATAATTGCCGTATATAACATCAGAAATATTGCCAGCTATGGCAAACAGCCCTATGATTAGAGAGCCTAGCAATTCCTAATTCTTTTGGGGAAAAAAATAGTTCTGGTTACATATATGAAAAAGTCTTGAAAAACATCTCAGCCCTCTTGAAAAGACAGGCTTTAATAATTCACTTATCTCTGTAGTGAGTATTAGACACCACAGGCAGTTGTGAGGAGTCAATGGAAAAGTATGGAAAAAAATGGAAAAAAGCCCAAGTACACTGCAATTGACAGTGAACATCAAAGTTATCAATTTGATAAAAGAACAAATAAGTACTGTTGAGATATATATGTATATATATGCAGTGATGTGGCTGAAATCAATTATTTAATTTGTTGTTTGTGTTTTGTTTTGTTAGTTGGTTGGTTTTGTTTTCTTTTTTGCTTATCAGTACTGTGCCTTTAATCTCAGAGCTGTTTGCTGCCTGCAGCAGCAGCTGAGAGTCAGGCCAGTCCATCTTTCAGGTCTGATGCAGGATGCTGCAGAGATTTCTGTCTTTTTTTCCCCTGTGTTTCCCTTTTTAATGATGGTTTGACCACAGAAGGTCTTCTAATTGACAGTAGAGATGCTGTAGCCTTTTATACCCTGCTCTTTCAGGCTGATGGAGTTGCCTCCACTCTGATCATTGGTAGCAGCGGGTCAAGCTCCAGCGTTAAAAAGGTTTCAGGTGCAGATTTCCAATGTGCTCCGAACTCATCTCTGAATATTTTCTAAATGTGGAGCTGCTTATGTCTGAAGCCAAGGCAGAGAGGCAGCAAAGGTCACTTGTAGAGATTATGTCTACATCCAGCCTTCTCCCAGTTTTCATAACATTCAGATGTAGGGATTTGGATGTGGCCCCTGTCAGAATTCAGCAGGATGAGATATTTTCCTTGAGTGCCATGTGAATTTGTGTGAAGTCCCTCTCGCTCTGTGACCTTCACAGAATCTGCCAGTCAAGTTCATTTTTTCTGTGCAGCTATTTTTTAACCTCCCAGTGTGTGATAGCTCTATTATGTGCATGAAGAGCCCAGAGAGAGGTGAATATCTCAATGAAGAAGTGACGAAAATATAATGTATCTTCCCAGGTATTATTTCTATGCAACTTCATTGCATTAAGTCACAAAAAAATAGCAGAGAGAACTAACTTCCCAGTAAATTAACAAAAATGTCTATTTTGTGCTTTTCCAATAAGAAAAGGGGAGTCAAATTTATCAAAAAGAAAAAAACTCTGAAAAAAACTAATTCACCAACAGCTCAGCAGCATATATGAGAGTCAGACAGCTTTCTTTAGAAATAACTCTGTTTTCTATTTGCTCATTGCAGGTAATCATTGCTTTTTGATTTGGACAGCTCTGTGCAAATTTATTTTGTTCTGCTTCTGCAAATAGGAAATGGAAAGAAGTGTGATAGAGTGGTGAAGCTGCACACAGAGCAGGCAAACCTGAGTTCTGTCTCCTCACTTTGCCTCTGGGTTGCTGCTTAACCTTGCATGAAGTATTGCCTTGCCCTGGTTGAAAATTAGAACTAGTCAATTTTTAGTTCAACCTTTTTCTAAAACTGGGGCCTTTCTGTGAAAAAAGGTTTTGATTGAACCATTATTGGTAATAATATTTGGATTTGATTAAAAAACAAAAAAAAGCAGAAGAAGTTTTAAGATCTATTTTCATCAAGAAAACCCTAACCAAAAATATTAAAAAAAAAAAAAGTTTTCCTTTCTCTAAGAAGGAGATGTCTCAGCTGCCCTTTTAAAATTCATTAGCCTGTGGAGCATCATCTGTACACTGCTGTTCCCATGGCTGACATCTCCCAGTCTGGGCTTCTATACGGGTTTTCATGGTTTCATAACACGATTATAACACAGTTTAGTTCCACTCAAACATACAAGACTGATTTTAAATGACAGTCCAAGCACTGTGTGTTTTAAAACTGTGTGTTTTAGCACCTCTTTCCCTCTCTCTCATCATTGTCAACCTGGCAGGTTTTTTGTTTTTGAGATAAGGAAAACATTTACTGACTTAAAATGCCATGAAGTTTGATTAATAGTGATGTAATACCCTGGAACTACATAACTAGCAAACCTTTATATATTTATTTATTCTTTGAGTTTGAAATCCCTAATTTTTCCTTCTATCGTGGCCACTTAGATAGCCCCTTCCAGTTTGAGATAATTTTCAGTGCTGAGTGGTTACTGTGCAGAGGTTGGATGACTCTTGCACCATTTCCCTGTCACAATTTGGGAACCACAATCCTGATTAGAGCTGAAGAAGAGCTTTTTTTTACCTCTGTCTGTCTTTGAGTTTCAGAAGTAAAATGTCTCTGTGGCAGAGACAGGACAGACATGGTAGATGGAGGACTCATGGATGATGAAGGATTCAGGATTGAATCCTGACCCAGGGCAGTGACCCAGACCTCAGCCTGCCTCCTGAATATCCTCTTGGCTCCATGGCATGATTCTTAGTTTCTCCTGTGAGATCTTTTACACTTTCTTTAATTACTTAAATAAACTTTGGGTCAGCCAGAGATTTCTCTGTCTTGGAAATAGCCAGTTTCAAGATAGTTTGGACTCAGAGGTACATCCCCCAGCCCAAGTAAATACATTTAATACAAAGTTTTTGGCTACTCTATTTTTTTTTCCCTCTACTTTTTCACAAATGAGCTTGCTCCATGATGCAGAAAGCAAGCTGACAATAGAGCCCAAAGGTCATATGATGGAAAAAAGTATTTCCTGGCCATCTGTGTTCAGGTTAATGCACTGGCAAACAAATAAATAAATAATGGGATAAATTGTTCATAGAACTATTAGGACAATTATGGGATTTTTCTTGTGATAAGCATAAAATCTGATTATTACTGACAGCTATCTGAGGGTTACTGCTTCTCACAGGAGCTGAGAGTCTGGATCAGTCTCCATATTCATGTGGCTCAGCATCCTGCCCCTGTTGTGTCTGCACAGCTGCATCCAAAATCTCACACAAGCAGATTGGGAAGAAACCAGCTCCAGCAATGACCTCATCAAGACCAAACTTCTCTGGGTTTTGACCTGCTGTGAATTAATATCCGCAGAGTCTCTGTAAATGCTGAATCTCTTCCCTACACATCAGTACATGGATACCGGTATGAATTCTGTTTATTTCCAGGGGCTCTGCAGGCAACAGTGATGAAAGGATGAAATATTATCTGTTGCTGTTACAACCATTTCCATAGACCCAAAGTGACAAAGCCAAGACCTGAAGCCCCTTGTGTGACCCATCACACAAAAAGACACAATAGAAAGGTGGTTTTGTCCCAAACACTTTACAATGTGTTTCTCAGAGAAGAGATGGCAGGGGGGTGCAAATCAACAGATTGAGGAATACCATGAAACAGGGAATTTGGTCAGCAGGATCAGCAGCATTTGCAGTCTCCCAGGTGCCTTTTCATTGTTGGTTTGGTTGGAGACACCACTTCTGTGTCTGCGATAGGAACTGAGGTGCTGTGGGGGTGGGGACCAGTTATCTGCACTACTCACACAAATGGGCTTTTTTGTGAATGACACTTTCCTTTTATTTGTTATTCTGAACCAACCATGTTATTAAAGAGCAAGATTTGACCTTTGCTCTCACTTCATTAGCATCCACAGTTTCAGCCTGTTGTTTATGACCATTACCTGAAATTCATATTTGTTGAGCCAGCTGCTGTTTGCTTTGGCTCTTGTTTGATCTTTTTCTGTTATGGCTTCAAAGGTGGTTTTATGAACTTCCCCTTTCCACAGAGCTCAGAGAGATGGTCAGAGAGAAAGGATTGCTCTGTTTTTCAAGTGGATGTACGCTGTCACCTGTAACTAACTCACCTCTTGTATAGCACCTCCAAATCCCACATAGTAATTTCTTCATGGAGTGGGAAATTCTGTTTCAGCTGTAGCAGTCCTTTCAGAATAATATCTGACCATGATTCAAAGATTTCTGGTAATATACAACCCACACAACCCTACCCATGTTGTTCCATGACTTGCCTTTCCTATTACCATTCTATGCCTTACCTTATTTTTAATATGAAATTATTTAGCATCAGTTTCCAGCTGGATATAATTCTCATTATGTCTTTTTTTGGGGGAAGGAACCACGTAGAATCCAAAATACATTTCTTGTACAGACTGTGAACAAGACACCTGTGAACAAAGCACCTTTTCACCTTCCTCAAATAAATGGAGGAAAGTGGTATCTTCTCCCTCTTGCTGCAAGCTGTGCTTCCCAGACTTATTTAGATTAATTATGTGTCTAATTTTTTTCAATTGCAGATTGGATTGGATTGGGGGGGCTTAGGTGCCTGCATTTTGGTTCCACCATTTCATAACCTCAGAACATACCTGTCAATAGCTGAGCTAACAGTCTCACCCCATAAATATTCTGTGAAAAGGCACAAACTGTTACACATACATATTTTATTGCCATTAGGAATTGAGAACACTCAGCACTGCAGCACCCATGCACTGAATCAAATGGTGATCATCTTGATCAAGGAAAGAATCTCCCTGCTGAGTCAGAATTAACTAGAAGAGCTGTGATTTCTGGAGAAAGCCACTCCTTTTTATCAGAATTCTGTTAATTGTACATAGGGAAATGAACCTCATCAGGAATATCCTTGCTAGAATATAGTTGCACATTTCCATTTTTTTTTTCAACAGATCTAAGGAGATCTGCAGGATCTTTTTTTCCTCCAAACAGCCCATAGTTTGACTTAGGCCATGTTAAGTCAATACATTTGCCCAGTGGACAAATAGTTAACAGCTAAATAGTTCAATGTGCTGTCAGTGCAGGATTTCAGAAAAGTATTAAATAGTCAAGAAAAAAAGAAAGGGGATATAAGGAGTTTCAAAGCCTCTTTACGACTTTGTCTGCACCCTGCTAATTTCTGCCCTGGCAGTCTTTCACTCACGGTTGCCTCTCTTTCCTTTACCAGTCACAGGCAATCCTGACCCAACCCAGTCCTACCTGCTGGCTGCAGGACAGTGATTTGGTTTCCATTTCCAGGGCACATCCAGCAACGAATTTCCCTCGAAAATACTAAGTCTTTCCACGTGAATCTGGAACAAAGATAGTCATGAGCTCCTGAAAGCCACCTTTGTGGTAGTGTGTCACCTTCCTTCAACTTTCAAAGTTACAGGCATTAAAAAACACTTTCTAGGCCAACTGGATGCTGCTGAGTGTTAATTGCACGATGCCCCCTTGCCTTGCCTTGCCTTCCCTTCCTGGTTTGTCTGAGCTGTGCTGTGGCTGCTGCCTGGGTTGGGCAGGGCTGCGAGAGCAGCAGAGCTGGTTCAAAGGGAGGGAGATGGGGTCAGTACACAGCAGTGGTACAGATTTTTGCAAAAAATAGCTGAATTGTCACTCTCTTGCTCGAGACAAAATAGTTTAATTCTCTGTCAAACCCTGAAGTGAACCCACACTTACAGTCCAGGCGTTTATATCCTATTTAGAGCATTAGA
This sequence comes from Lycocorax pyrrhopterus obiensis, assembly GCA_014706295.1. Lineage (NCBI taxonomy): Eukaryota > Metazoa > Chordata > Aves > Passeriformes > Paradisaeidae > Lycocorax > Lycocorax pyrrhopterus. The sequence goes on from JACSVZ010000015.1 coordinate 7,482,049, forward strand.
GACTTGGAAGGAAGGAGAAGGAGAAAGGAGGGGGAGGGAAAGAAGGGGAAAGAAAAGGGCAGGTTTGTGTTTGAACCTGATCTTTGAGTACAAGCCGTATGGATCCTGCAACAGCTGAAAGTACACACCTGAAAGTACAATATTGGATAAATGGAGGAAAACTTGCTTACTGCTTGTGTTTAAATTTCATGGGTGTTTCAATACCATTGGGATGTTTTACAGAGTCAAAATATTAATAAAATCTTAGTACTTAGCCTTCAGAAAATTGCTGGCATGATAATCCCTGTGTCACTTCAGCTCTGTGAAAGGAGATTGGATATTTAGAAAGCAGCCTGGAATAAAAGCACGTGCTTGTTTTGCCATAACATTGTTTAAATTTTTAATGAGAAAGTTTCCAGTATAATAAATGTAACTGCACTTAAATAAGATGGCATAGGAACAGTATGGGAACAGGCAAGTTCCTCAGGATGGTTGCACCAGAGAGTCAATGTTATGCATCTCCACTAACTTTAGCAGGGTTGAAGCAGAGCTGGCCTCGAGGAAGCTGTAGGTTACCTACAGAGCCACTGGAGATCTGATCTGCACAGCACTGAGTCACCCAAGTCCCATCATCGAATGAGCCGAGATGGGCAGAATTGCTCTTTGAACAGATGGTCCCTCTACACAGATTAGCTGTGATACCAAAGAGAAATTTCATGCCTGTTGTGAAGCTCTTTCAATCCTGGTGTTCAGCTTTGCGCTTTATTCCTAGAGGAGAAAACAGCTCAGGCTTTATTTTGCCAAATGAGTGAGAGCTTGCACAGCCAGGAGTGCCAGTGTGACACATGGAAAGGCCAGAGAAGACAATTCATCTCTGCCTGTTTCCAAACTTTGCTTGCACCAATTTTTGTGGCCATCCAAAGGGAAAGATAAAAATAAGTGAGGAACTCAAGAGGGAATTCTTCCACCAAAGCTATCACCTGTGTCTTTATTAGCAATACATTCTGCATGCTTTGAGTTTCACTAATTGGCAGTACTTGTCTGAGTTCCTATAGGCGGCTTCAACAAGTGCCTTAAAGATGTGTGATCATTAAAATTAAAAAGGAACTGGTTATTTCTGTGCAAATTTTGCCAGAAATTTAGCATCCTACAAATTTTAATTGCAAACTTTCACTATGAATATTCATCCATTAAAAGAAAAGGTGATGTGAATGATTTATTAGATTCTAGGCAGATTTGGAAGCAATTCTGCAGCTGGCGCAAGGGAAGAGTGAGTTTGTCTTCATGAGGCTGCAGTCATTTACAGACTGAAATAACCTCAGCATTTTCTGTTTGTTCCTTGAGGCTTTTACAGGAAGGCATTCAGTGTTTTGGGGAATCCTAAGGTGTATTTCACATGAAATATGACATTCTTAAAAATCTCCTAATGATTACATCTGCTCAGCTTTATTTGTCTTGGCAAAGGTACAGGTGTTTCCCACCCAGGCCCCTCACTTCACTGGTACGCACACCTTGGGTAATTCTTCCTGAATAAACAAGTTGCAAAGTGGGCAATACCGAGTCCCAAAATACACAGATTAAACAGGAAAGTCAGAAATAATTGGAATAAACCTACTCTGGTCTGATCTGTGATATTTTGACATCAGCGTATTAAATGCTATAGCAGCTGGAGAGTAATGTTTGGCTTTTGCAAGCTCATGAGTATCACATTAGGAACTCGTAGAATCACAGAATATCCTGAGTTGGAAGGGGCAGCACACAATGATCATTGAGTCCACCTCCTGGCCCTGCACAGGACACCCCAAGAGTTGCACCCGGTGCCTGAGAGCACTGTCCAAACACTCCTTGAACTCTGTCAGGCTTGGTGCTGTGACCGCTGCCCTGGGGAGCCTGTTCCAGTGCCCAATCACCCTGTGGGTGAAAAACCTTTTCCTAATATCCAACCTAAACCTCCCCTGACACAACTTCAGGCCATTCCCTCAGGTCCTGTCACTGGTCACTAGAGAAGAGATAAACCTGACCCTGTGCTTTCCCTTGTGAGGGCGTTGAAGACCATCATGAGGTCTTCCCTCAGCCTCTTGTTCCATTCGCCCAGCCATGTCCTACCATGATTAAAGAGATCCCTACAAGGTCATGTGGTGTCTCTGCAGCCAGGCATAGACATTTATTTTGATATGCATGAAATTGTTTTTGAGGTTCCTAATCTTTCTTTGGGAGTAGGAGAGGCATCTTTCTGCCATTTTACTTTTCTACTCAATCTTCATTTTGTAGGGTATTCAACTCTGCAATCTTAGTATGTTGGAATATCAAATTCCCATTTACATATATAGAAAAAGGCTCTTAAATGCTCTGTAATTAGATGATTCAGAGTGAGAGCCATTTCATTCGGTCTGACCCAAATCTGCTGTTTATAACTGCATGCAGTCTGAGTACACGTCAGGATTTTCTTCTGTACTGTAACAAACTCATCAAATTCGTAGGGAAGTCTGTTTTTATTGTTCTCAGAGAATGAAATATTGTTTTTTCCTTCTCAGTCGTCATGGAAAGGAGCTGAGAAGCAATTTCGGAGCTGACAACTTTTCATGAGGCTAATCTGGAATACTAATTCAAAACTCACATTAAACATCTGATCAAAGTGTTTTGGGTTCCATTATCATGGATTTCTTAAATAGAAGCAGATGGTATTTTACTGTGTGACAGCATTGAGATTTCCTCCCTCTCAGTTTCATCCAGAGGGAATACTATTCATGTGAATTCTTATGTAATTCTTAAAACCAAAAAGCCCAAATATATAAATAGCCAGCATGATACATGGAACTCTTCCTAATGAGGTAAATTCTCCATCTCTATATCACTCTTTATTGCACTTTCCAAAACAGAACTTGGAAGCCCCAGACCTCTGTGATTAAAACTTAAGCATGTAAACATGTTTTGTGTGATTTATATCTTTTTGTTCAGTAATGTTCCCCTGGCAATAAAATTTGAACAGGAAATGATGATGACAGTCCTTAGGCATCACTGTTGACAGGGATTAGCTAGGAAGCAAATCTCAGGTATCAGGGTCACACTGTAGTCCTTTCTCTTATAATTTTAGTAAGAACTTAAAATAACATATAATCTGAAATCTACTGTGAACATGGTGGTGGGGCTCCACCCAAATGTAAGGCTCTGCCCATGTAATCAGCTGGCTGTGAAGGGGCATCAGATCAATGTTTCTGTATTTTCCTCCTGAAAAAGTCATTTATCAAACAAACACAAGTGGGACATTGCTGCCTCCCCATCAGTTTTACTTCTGCTTTATCTATTTATTCCTTGCCCCCAAATTAAAACTCATTTACTCTGTAAACCTGCAGGTTTGACTCTACTTTATTTGTTGAGGAAATGTCGTTATTAGGCTCCAAGTTTACAGTAAAGACTAAGAGAGCAGTGTATGCTATTTTCTGTCCCAAGCTGCTCTCTGAGGCAATCCAGGGCAGTTCTGCATTACAGCAGATCTGAGAGGTGATTCTCCTAATGATGTGATTAAACGCAGATTTTCTTTGGGTGGCAAAAGTGGATTTTCAGGGGATGATTTTATGAATCAAGCAGGCACAACTGGTTCTGTAAGCCAGAATTTGTCCTGTCTGGTCTAAATCAAAAAGAAAACTGAATATATATATATATTTCTTTGCTGTATGGGATAATAAGAACTTCAGGAGTATCAGACTATTACTGTGACTGATGTAAAGTGAATCCTGGCTCTTGGCACTGTGAATTTTGCATAGAGGTTAAGAAAGATAATGACCTTCATAAAAGCAGCTCCCAGAATTGCTGCACGAGGCCGCGAGTTTCAGTGCCTGGAATGTGGATGAGGTATTCCCTGCCCTGGAGATTGCTTCCAGACCTGTCTTTCTAAGATTAGGAAGCGCTCTGCTTTCAGTTATCCTGCAAAATGGTATCATGCCAATGAGGGCATGCTAGTTTAATATAAATTGCACATGGTAACTTTGCATTTCTGCACAAAAAAAATAGACCCGTTTTCCTGTCCAAAAATCAAAGCATTGTGAAACTTGTAAAGCACTTAAAATTCAGTTTCCTTGTGGAGGCAACTGCAGAGTTTTACAGTTTTTGAGAATAAGGAATCCCAAGCAGGGCAGTTCAGCTTCACCAACTGTGAATCATGAATCCCTGCTGTTACTTGCAGACCCCAGCATGGAGAATTATCCTCATGTTTGGATACAGTCTTGGTGAAAACAACAGACTTGATATGGGCTGGAATCATTTAAATGCCTCGTAGGAGCTTTGTAGGGTCACTTTTAATCCTCATTGGAACAAGCAGAAATATTCTTAGCAACGCCAGTGATTTTTAACTATTCTCTGAAGGCAGCTAGTTTGAGATGCCCCTGAGCAAAGGTGTGTCTACAGCACAGATACCTGCATTTCAACAAGTTCCTAGGACTATCCTAGCCAGAAAGAAATAGGTGTCTGTTGGACGTCATTCATCCTATTTTAGTACAGATGTCCGAAATAAGCCATGTGAATCCAAATGCGCAGCAGATGGCTCTGAAATGTTTGATACTCCAACAGCTCCACCTTAAAAATTAGAGAGAGCTTCAGGCTATTTTTAGCATACCAGTGTAACAGGACAAAATCCTTCAATAATTCAATAGATAACAATCATCCCACAATCTTTTTCAATCAAAACTGCACTTGGTACAAAACACACTTACTCTTAGCTCACTTACTAAATATGTGTTATAAACTCAATGCTACAATTGTGTGGAGACCCCACGACCTCTCCCCACACAGTCTTGTTGGATATTACAGCAGCTTTGGTTGACGTTTGCAAGTGAGAGTCCCTTCTCCATAAAATCAGTTGTCAGCTTTGGGAATTCCTGACACCACTTCAGGATGTTTGGCACAGCAGGCTGACTTTGTTTTAATGTTGCTCTGCCTTGGCTGTCACTCTGCCAAGAACTTTCTAAATCTCTGAAATGAGTAAGAAAGCTTTAAGGTAAGAGTAAAATGAGTATCACTTAATAAAATGCAAAATATTAGATGAGTTATTAGTTTTAAAGTGACATATCAAAAGATAAATGATAATATACCTTACAGTTTCCTCTGTGCTGGCAATGGGATGTCTGAAAACCATGAGGTGAACATATTACAGATGGAGAAGGTCCTGGTCAGCTGGCCTGAGCCAGGCTTACAGTCCATCAGCACAAAACCCTGAGCATGTTGGGTGACAAAAAGTGGAATCAGACTTCACAATGGCTGTGCTACTTTTAAACCTTCAGGATTTGAACGATTCTTGACCCCGTGTGCTTCCACTGCCTCCAGAAAACTTGATTTTAGTTGATATTTTATTCATGAAATCCCATTTGCTTGTATTTGCTGGAGACACACAAAGGGGTACCCACGGAAAGCAGCTTTTTGGGTTCTCATTAGGTGCCCATGTAGAGAGGTCAGCTGCAACTGGAACAGGATGAAGCACCCAATTCTTACACAAGTGCCCACAAAATGCCTAGATTTTGCCTCACTCTCAGGGACATAGGCATATGGTTGGTTCTCCTTTTCTTCCAGATTTTGAGTGTTTTCCAGTGATTTTCTGGGGAAAGAAAAGGGGAAGTACTTGGCAGTATAAGCTACCTGCATTGACTGGACAGGGAAGTGTTGTACTTGGAAAGAAATTACAGTTTACTCATTTGATATTTTCGACATAGGACTTCTTTGCGGTTTGGCTTCATGAGTTTTTCTCTTCTGTGTTTTCTTTGTGTTCAGGAAAATTAAAGACCTGTTTACCACCAGCCTCAGGCATCCATGGATTACCAATAGGGCAGCAGCCTGCACATCCAGCTGGGCAGTGCATTGCTGTGTCTGTGCCTGTGGAGTGATGTCTGCCTCTGTCCAGCTGCGTGTGACACAGCAAGGAGAGGGCTGAGTCACCTCTGTTATCCCTGCTGCCTGCAGCATCTTTTCCTGTCGGGTCATCTGGAGCATTTGGGGGTCAGCTGGGTGTCCTCTGTTTGGCCACTTCAGTCACCAGAGATACACATAAGTATTATGTTAGATAGATATATGTATGTTAATTAATTAAGAATATAAAATAAAAATATATATCTGTATATAAATATAGGTCTAT